>CM060425.1:135484626-138106338 GCA_030545235.1 Helianthus tuberosus
ATAGCTGTAACACCCCAACCCAGAAGGGCTGACGTGTCACAATAACAGTGATATCATAAACAAAAGTCATAATTCCATTTATTTATTTGACAAGGATACAACCATTTATCAACGAAACTTAAGATTTATATACAAGCAGACACAATCAATTTTATTAACTAACATCTTCAGATTTATTCCTAAGCTTTATTCTTCTCTCTTTCCCCCGCCCAAGATAACCTGCTGACCTGAAAATACAAAATTTATACGGAATGAGCCGAATGCTCAGTACGGAATTATAGGCTCAAATAATAAATAACGCTTTATGCAAAACTTATACAATGTAAGAACAACATTTCATAATCATATCTTACGGATGTACCCATGAGCAAACTGAAAACGTGATAATACACAGGTAGCTACTCCTGCATACTTATCACACGAGATGGCCAGTTGGCATACCTGTTATCCATCTCCTTAACTTAAATTCTAGGATCGATCCATACGCCTCCTAGTAGCTTTGTACCACACTTGTACCTAGGGACGCCGTGAACTAATCTCTCCGTCACAGATGGAGCACATGCTGTTGATGCCGCAACAACATGCTCGTGGGACACTCCACGAGAAGCGATACTCAGGGTAACAGAGTACACATGGTCTTATTCACATAACTTATAAAACTTATTTTCAGAACAGAACGGAACATATATTGGAACATGCGATAATGAGTATAACAACATAATACTATCGCATGACATGAAAACTTAAATCAAATGATTAGAATAGAATTCGAACGGACTGTCAAATGAATCGATACTCAAAGACGTGAGGAGTGTTTTAAAATATATATAGTAATTTAGTGGTTTATAACAATTTGAATATGAAGCAATAAGGAGTGGGGTAGGATCCGTACCTTAATAACTCCAAAGTGATGCTACCTTGTGATAATATTTCAGATTTATATGGGCAAAGTTTAGACTATAGATTAGTCTTTTAACCTAATTTAAATAACATGCACACAAACTAGGTTAGTAACTTAATACAGCCTTTACGATAACTCACGATATCAAATTCTCACAATGAATGTCAAAATGCAATACTTTGTCCATCGAATGAACGATGATCCGTTGAATTAACAACGAATGACAAGGTATAATACTTTACCCATCGAATTAACGACAATCCGTCAAATTAATGACGAACGATAAAGTATAATACTTTACCTATCGAATTAACGACAATCCGTCAAATTAATGACGAACGATAAAGTATAACCCTAATGTGGGCAGCACTTAAACATCAATTGGATATGTTGATCAATCGGACAATGAATCGTAATAGCGATCGAGTTATTACCCTGTTCTGCAGCACCCCGCTACTCTTAATTTGTGTTTTAGTGTGTGTTAGGAGAGTAATCAGACAATAACTCGACGAAATTTTGGAGTTTCTTCGCCGTTCAAGTGCCCAGATTGAAGTGCCAACCTCTGCTATTTATACACGAATTTGAGATAGCTTACGGACCGTAAGCTTAATAACCTTACGGTCCGTAAGGTTCACAAAATTCGTGTATAGGGTAGCCACGTGTGGATCTAGGCCTGGTGAGTCGATAATTTTCATAAATGCAACTTCGGCAGCAAGTAATAAGGATAATTATCAAACAGGGAATACCCCCCCTGAGTTTTAGAGGCCCTAATCCTGATTCTGAAAATTCTGAAATTTCTAGGGTTTGTACGGAATTACTTGGGTGTCTTAATTAGGGTTTCCTTTTAACTAAAATAAATAAAATAATAATAGTTTTAAATTTTTGGGTATTACAGATACATTATTCTTGTTCATGTACGATTCATTAGGACAACTTTGAGTCCTTATTATCAGACACTTTAATCTTGACTTGCGTATTTGGAATCGCCTGCAAAATAATGTGAGTACATATATCCCCTCTTTTTACTATTTTCGATTGTTTTGGGGTGATTCATATGTATCAAACGATTTCAATATTTCAACGATGGTTTCAAAACGATTGAGATGGTTTATACAAAACTAATAATGATTTCAATGATGTGAATGAACTTGTGGTTGTAGTTACATAACGAAGGACATTCATTAATTTCGGCCAAACCGACCAGTATTAGGTTATGGTACCATAGGATCCGACAAATCCCGTTATCAACTAGACCCGTGGTTATGTGTGGGTTAAGTGGGTAACGACTGAATCTGATGATTGTTAACTTACCCTTTGGAGGTTTGTTAATGCGAGAACGATTGGGAACGATGAACGAGTCACAAAGGTTTGAATGTTATTAGCAAGACGACCAAAAGTAGTTTTCGCAATTAAAACGAGAACGATTTAAACGAGTGAATGAATTGTACGATTTGGAACGATTTAAACGAATGAACGATGTTCTATAACGAGAACGAGTTAAACAATATTACACAACGATGTTTACGAAACTATATAACCATACGACTTTTATTATTAGAACGATTTATGATTTGGCTTACATAAACAATTGTTTTGGGTTAAGATTCATGGCTAGGGTTATAAATTATGACCAATCTATTTTGACTTGGTTATTCATTTACAATACAAACATTTTACAAAACAAGGTTTTCTAATATCAATTAACGAAGTTATACAAGTTGTTTCAACATACAAACGAGCCATGAATCTGATACTCACACAAAAACTATGTACTCGCCAGCATTTCTTTGCTGACTTTGTTTTTACATATGTTTCAGGTAATGTTGCTTAATGACGATTACGAATAGGATGCATGCTTACTTAGGACTGGACGAGGCCTTAGTGATTTATTAACGATAATAGACTATGTTTGATTTGCTTGTTTAACTCTAAGACAATGTTTAATATTTATTAAAACGAAGCTCTTTGTATCCATGGTTTGAAACAATAATTCTGTTGCAACACTCCCCGACGTTTCCGCCACGGTTTGTTGTTTTACGTGGTTGGGGTGTGACATAGCAGGAGTGGTCATGGGTCGTACTGGATGGATTCATGTGATCGAATTATGGATAGCTTACATTGGTTTTGAAACTGTTTAACTTTGGTTTACTATTTGCTTCCGTTGAACATGTTGGGTTTTAATTAAACTTATTGCTGAAACTTTTATTTAATAAGTAATGATTACATTTGGAAACTTGTATGGGTTCAATGTAATTAGTGGCTAGTTATTGGTAAGTCACACGCCTAGTAGGAACTTTCCTTAGGTGGTATTTTGGGGGTGTGACAGTTTGGTATCAGAGCCACTGGTTATAGTGAACGTGGTTTTAAAATGTTTTTATAAAACAAGACTATTATCGAACAGTACCGAAATTGACCATGACACTCAGCTCCACACTACAAGGTTCGTTTCTTATTTACAATTGCATAGCATATCTAGCATACACTTATGTATAACATTACACGTGAATGCACACCTAACACTGCAGTATGAGCCCTTATGTTACCAACCCCTGTTACGTGATCTGTTAGTGTGACACTACCCATTGCTTATTGTGATTCTTAACCCTGTAATACATTTCGTTTGCTGTTTGGATGAGGGGAAACCTTTTATCGCGAGTTAAGAGGCACTGAGATAAGCCTGCAAATTGCCTTATTATTATGGGTGCACACATAATAATAATGTGGGGTGCATGTGAATCCCAGTGAGGCTTAACGAGTGTGAAAGGGGTTCCGCTCTGTTGTTAGATGTGAACTCTGTAGTCTGTAAAAGTCATTAGGAGGTTTGACTCGTAACCTTTTCCCTCTTCTCCTATAGAATCATGAGTGGACGAGGCCATGGACGCGGCTACATTGCTATGACGCGGGCCGAATTAACCAACTTGATCAACACTCGTGTAGCTGAAGCCCTAGCGGCTTACCATGCTGGTACGATATGTGCCAATTACTTTCTATCCTTGTGTCGTATACTCGAATCTTACCTGTGCGTTGTACGTTCTTTCGTTTTAGGTCAACCTGCGAATCAAAACAATCCACCTGCTCCACCTGCTTGTACGTAAAAGATGTTTATGGATTCTAAGCCACAGACCTTCAGTGGGACTGAAGGGGCTGTAGGACTCCTACGATTGTTTGAGAAGGCAGAATCGATTTTTGCAATTTGTAACTGTCCTGCTGCTGACAAGTGAAGTATGCTACGGGCACACTCGAGGATGGTGCCCTGACATGGTGGAATGCTCAGGTTCAGATGTTGGGTATTGAGATGGCAAATGCCACTACTTGGGATGATTTCAAGGAGTTGATGAGGGAGGAGTATTGTCCTCGTGATGAGGTTCAGAAACTGGAGAACGAGTACTACAATCTGAAAATGGAGGGATCTGAGATTGAAGCATTCCCTAGGAGGTCTAATGATTTAGCAACTTTGTGCCCTAACATGTCTCGACCCCCACATCGGCGAATTGAGTTGTATCTCAAGGGCTTAGCACCAGCTGTTAAGGGGTACGTTACTGCTGCAAACCTAGACAATCTGCCCCGTATCGTCCGTTTGGCACATAAGATTACTGACCAAGAGGTCGAACGTGGCAACTTGCCGCCACGTGTTTCTGCTACTGCCTCGACTGCTACCGCTACCATACCTGCTAGTGATCACAAGCGAAAATGGAACGATACTGACAAAGCAACTAGTGCTAGGCAATCTCAGAAAAGGGCAGACAACAGCATCCACCGTAGTTTCAGCCAATCGTCTTTTGTGAACCAGAATCAAAGCAACAATTCAAATCAGGGCTCTTACGCGGGAAAGCTACCAAAGTGTGATAAGTGTATGTTCCACCGTCGCGGGCCATGCACCCGAGTATGTCATAGGTGCTACAAGGTGGGTCATATGGCTAAAGATTGTAGGGTCTGGCTCCCAAAGCAGCCGCAGCAGCAGCCACAACAACAGGAGGGGCAACAGCCTCAACAGAATTGGGGAAATCAAAAGGGGTGCTTTCAGTGTGGTGATGAGGGTCATTTTAAGCGGGATTGCCCTCAGCTTAACCAGAATGCTGGCAACAACAGCAACGCAGGGAATAACAACAACGGGAACAACGGTGGGAACGGGGCACGTGGAAGAGTATTTACTATTGGCGTTGGGGAAACTCGCAATGATGGCAATGCTGAGACCGGTACGTCTTCTTTGAATGATCTTTTTGCTTCTGTTTTATTCGACTTTGGTGCCGATTTGAGTTTTGTGTCTCTGGGGTTCAGTCGCCTGTTAGGACTGACTCCCACCCCTCTTGTAAAATAAGTATGTAGTAGAATTAGCTGATAGTACATCGATAGAAGCTTCTAATGTTCTTTTTGGTTGTAAACTTGATCTCATGGGTCAAGTGTTCGAAATTGACCTACTTCGCGATACCCTTGTAAGTTTTGACATGGTCATTGACATTGATTTGGTTATCTATGCATTAAGAGGAAATTCTCTGTAAAGAGAAAATCATGCGTATCCCTCTCCCTAGTGGGGAATCCTTATCAGTTCAAGATTTTCGTAGTGGTGCCATTGTTGGCATCACCTTAGTCATGAAAGCCTAGAAGTGTCTATGGAAGGGCTACCCTGCTATACTAGCTCTCGTCACCGATTCGCAACCTGAAGAAAGGAAGATCGAGTATCTTCCAGTTGTTCGTGAATTTTCTGACATGTTCTCTGAAGAGTTATCTGGTTTACCTCCACCTCGTCAGGTGGAATTTCGGATTGATCTTATGCAATTTCAGATTCCTTCTGGGATACAGCAATCCCTTGGGTTCGCTGGATACTATCACAGATACATCATGGGATTTTTGAAGATTACGCAACTTCAACCTCCTTAGCACAGCGGGGAGCTGTGAATTCATGGGAAATAAAATAGGGGAACATCTCTTCAGCTTTTGAAACCCAACCCTGCAACGCATTGAGCATCACTTCTATCCGAGGGTACTGCTGATCTGGCGGTGTACGATGATGGTTCAGATCAGAGTCCCAGTTACACATCAATGCAGCGCGAGAAGGAGATGGCCCACGTGGTGGACTTACAGGAAGAACTGCACGAGTCACGACCTGCAGCGGAAGCCGTAGTCTTTGGATTTAAGTTGGAGGCATTACTTGGACGGTACCAAATGCACTACCTAGACTGATCACAAGGGCCTCCCGTATACCCTTGTTTCGATGGAAGGGAGTTCTCAAGATTAACCCATGCGGGGCATGGGGAAGCAACCTTAGGCAGGTCGGACGATATTTGCTACTTCATGGAACGAATATGGACCTTACTATACAGCAACTTTAGGGAACTAGTGTAGGCGAAGCAAACGTGTCTCGATATCCTATGCATCTAAGTTTCGATAGGATGTATTAAAACCTGAAGACCATGTACGGATGACCGGGCCTGAAGGCCTACATAGCAACACATGGGAACGATGTTTGACTTGTGGGAAAGTCAAGGTGGGATATTAGCAACCCGAAACACATGTATGGAAATAAGAACAGACTGCCATGGATTTTGTCACTGGGCTACCTAGAACTCGAAACGAAAACAATATCACCTGGGTGATCGTTGATTGTCTCACGTTACTAGCACACTTTCTTGCAATCGATGAACTGACGAGTCTACACAGCTTGTGAATATTCCTCTGAGATAAGGGAATGTAGGGCACGAGGTGCCAACCCCTGTCATCTCTGATTTTGATATATGCATGATTTATGTCAGGCAAATCACAACACCCTTGGCTCACGTCAGGACCAGAGCATTGCTTATCGCCGTTGGGAAAACGATCAAAGAAAACGAACTTTCTTGGCACTCGAAGACATGCTGCGAGCATGTGTGTGACTGGCTTTGGTGCAAATTGGAAGGACTCTTACCTATGGGCGAGTACTACTGCGGCAGCTATCATTCTGGTAACCAGACAGCTCTATTGAGGTAATACCTAGACGTTAATGACAACCTTCTTGCCAGACTGAGATGGTTGACAATTTTACTACTGGTCCAGGACCAGTACTCGAAACTCTTGGGAAGTTTGTTTGGATCGGAAAACGTTTGGCGGCGACGAGCGACCGTCAGGAAAAGTTGGTAAGTTTAGGAAACACTGGGAGTTCGCTGACGGCGAACGTATCATGCTGAAGGTCACACCCTGGGAGGGTGTGGTACGATTGAGAAGTGTGGCAAGATTGGTTTAACTTATGTTGAGATATCCAGAATTCTGGGAAGAATAGGTCACGTCGCCTACGAACTAGGGTTACCCGACGAATTGGGTGACGTACACAACGCCATTTATGTCCCGAAGCTGAGGCAGTGTGTGTCCGATAAAACACTTGTGATACCGTTACAAGATAAGTTTCAGTTGTCAAGGAATCTGTCGGAAACATGGACCAGGAATCAAGATTCGAATTTCAATCGTGAGAGCTTGTTGGGACTCAAGACGTGGACCGGAGTTCACGTGGGAACGCGATGATCAGATGAAGCTCAAGAATCCTCAACTCTTTCCTAATGACCAATCTAATTCTGGTACTACTAGTGAATTTCAGGACGAAATTCCTCTTCAAGTTGGGGATGATGTGGCACCTGGGGAAAATCTGCAGCAATCTTGAATTATCACTTCACTTCTTTGTGCTTACTTGTCAAATTTCGGGACGAAATTTCTTTCAAGTTGGGGATGATGTGACAACCCGAAGTTTCGAAGTCAGTGTCTGTTAATCTCGCGATCCTGTTTTCTTATTAATTCTGTTTTACGTTATTCTCGATGATAAAGATTATTTTACACTCGTGACTCTAGTAAACGTGCTGATTGTTAAACGTGATTAAGTATGTTGGGTGTTATTCTCATCCGGACCGGGTGTCAAGAAAATTTATCAGAGTTTCATAACACCGAATTATTTTATTTCATAATTGTGGGGTAAACCCCGTATTTACAGAAAAATGAATTTCACTGGGGAAATCCTATATTTACAGAAAGCATGTTTTATTTCTTGTTTACTGAGCCACTAAATTAAGCTGAAGTGCTTTGCGGCACTTTTCCTTTCTTCATAGTAAATCACCTGAAATGTGTTTAAAAATATTTGGTCAGCAAAAAATACTAGCGAGTGCATTCAATTTGTACAAAAGACACATTGTTATAATTTACAGCATTAATATTTTTTTATATCTTTTGATTATCTGATCAAGTTGTCACTCGACAAGACCTGTGACTGTGGTCATATCACTATTTGGGTCTGTTCACCCAAAAGTAATGCTTGTCAAGAATTGTATACAAAACCCCACGTACTGAAGTAATTTAAGATTACAAAGACTTAATCACTGTAAGTATAACTGAAAAATATTTAGGGTTTTGCCAAATGATTTGATAAAATAGAATGACTCTGAGTGAAGGTTTAGGTTGACAAAGCTTGCCTACTGGTTTATAGCTGGTAAACCTAATTTAATATATAATGCAAACGAATTAGTGTATTAACTCAATACAACATTAACGATAATCACGAGATCGAAACCCACAACGAATGACAAAGTATAGCCAAATATTGGCAGCACTTAAACATCCATTGGATCGATTTTAATCGATCGGAGATAGTACCATAATAGTGATCAAGTTATTACCCTAATATCGTAGTAGAGTTCTTGTACCCCTGGTATATTTGGGGTATAATACTTGTGCAGAATTTTAGAAATAGAAAGAAAATTGAGCAACTAAGTTTGTCTCGTGAATGCTCATTTTATAGCATTTCCCGGAGTCTATCGCGCCCCGCGACCGCCGATGCGTTGCCCGTCGAGCCCCGCGAGACCCCCTATCTAGGGCATAGCTGGCCTGAGTCAACTTGTAGCTTTGACATGTGGATGACACGTTTCAAAAACGTGTCCGGCAAGTATGGGGCTTGTTACGCCCCGTGACCAAACCTATATAAGCCTGTCGCGGCCCTTGATAGGTAATAAAATTTATTTTATTTGATTTTTTTTTTTGTAAAAATAAGGTTATACGGGTTCGATTTTGTGACTACGGAGCGTTATAGGGTGTTTTTAAGGGTTGTTATCTCCTTCCCACCTTGTTTTAAATCTCGTCCTCGAGATTCACTGGAACTAGTAAGGATATTTCTTTTTCATTTCAGATTCTAACTCCCACGTGTATTCTGTACCTCTTTTTGAATCCCATTGTACTTTGACCAGAATTAACCTCTTATGTTTAAGATTCTTAATCTTTCTATCTTCTATTTGTAGAGGTTTTTCAACAAACTTTAAATTTTCATTTACCTCTATGTCCTGAAGAGGTACTACTAGGGATTCATCAACTAAACACTTCTTAAGATTACATACATGAAATACATCATGTACCCCTGCCAATTCTTCTAGAAATTGTAACTGATAGGCAACTGGTCCTATTCGTTGGATAACTGTAAATGGTCAGACATATCTTGGGCTTAACTTTCCTTTCTTACCAAAGCGGACTACTCCCTTCCAAGGAGAAACTTTCAATAGCACATTTTCTCCAACTTGAAATTCTAACAGCTTGCGTCGATGGTCGGCGTGACTCTTTTAGCGATCTCGTGTCTTTGTTAACCTTTCCTTGATTTGAGTTATTTTGTCAGTGGTTTCTTACACAATTTCGGGACCTGATAATTGGCTTTCTCCTATTTCTGCTCAACATACTAGAGTTCGGCACTTTCGACCATAAAGTGCTTCGAATGGGGCAACATTAATGCTTGTGTGATAACTGTTATTATAGGAGAATTCCACTAATGGTAAATGGTCGTCCCAATTTCCACCAAAATCTATAACACATGCGCCCAACATGTCCTCCAAGGTTTGGATCGTCCTTCCACTTTGTCCATCTGTCTAGGGGTGATATGTTGTACTTAGATTTAATCATGTCCCCATAGCTTTTTGAAAGCTTTTCAAAAAATGTGAAGTGAAACGACTATCTCTATCCGATACAATGGAGAGTGGGACTCCATGTAATGATACTACCTCATCCACATATAACTTAGCTAGTCGTTCCAAGCTAAAGGTTTCCTACATTGGTAGGAAATGAGCTGATTTGGTTAATTGATCCGTAATCACCTAGATTGCGTTATTTCCTTTTCTGGTTTTAGGTAGCTTAGTAACAAAATCCATTGTTATTAATTCCCATTTCCATACGGGCATTTTTAACTGTTGAAGTAATCTTGAAGGTTTCTGATGTTCTACTTTAACTCGGGAGCAAGTTGAACACTTAGAAACGTAACTAGCTATGTCTCTTTTCATTCCTATCCACCAAAAATTATTTCCCAAATCTTGATACATCTTTTTACTACTAGGATGCATGGTGTACCTAGATTTATGGGCTTCCTCTAATATTCTATCTCGTAGATTTCCTTGTATAAGTACCCAAATTCTTTTCTTGTGGAATCTCCAAATTCCATATGTTCCTTGTTCTAATTCCTTTATTACTCCTTTCATTCCTTCAACATCATCCTTAATTGATGTTTCTTGGGTAATCTTTAATTGTTCCATTAAATCTATTTGCAGATTTAACGTAAGAGCACATACTCGACTTTGCTTCTCACGATACTTACGACTTAGGGCATCGACTACTACATTTGTTTTTCCCTCATGATACTGAATATCATAGTCATAATCACTTAGAATTTCCACCCCTCTCTGCTGCCTCATGTTTAATTCTTTTTGCCCAAAAATATATCTTAAACTCTTATAATCTGTAAAGATGGTAAACTTACTACCATACAGATAATGTCTCCAAATCTTAAGGTAAAAAATTATTGCTCCTAATTCTAAATCATGACTTGTGTAATTTTCCTCGTGCTTCTTCAATTGCCTAGACCCATAAGCTATTACTTTCTTGCGTTGCATCAACACGTATCCTAATCCTAATTTAGAAGCGTCACAGTCAACTACAAAATCTTCAGTTCCTTCTGATAATGAAAGAATTGGTGCATTTGTTAATATTTGCTTCAAGATGGTGAAGGTTTCTTCCTGCTTAGGTCCCCATTCAAACTTAACCGCTTTATATGTTAACATGGTTAATGGAACAGTTATCTTTGAGAAGTCTTGGATAAAATGTCGATAGTATCCAGCTAGTCCTAGAAAACTTCTGACTTTTATAGCTGATTTTGGGACTTTCCAATTTGTGATAGCTTCTATCTTTGAAGGATCTACATGAATTCCTTCAAGATTGACCATGTGTCCTAAGAATTGCACTTCTTGTAACCAGAATTCACACTTAGAAAATTTAGCATAAAGCTTTTCTTTTCTCAAAAGGGTTAAAAGTGCATGCAAGTGCTTATAGTGCTCATCCTTGCTTTTGGAATAAATTAGTATATCATCTATGAAGATAATTACAAATTTATCCAAATACGGTTTACATATCCTATTCATCATGTCCATAAATGCTGCAGGAACATTTGTTAATCCGATGGACATGACTGTAAACTCGTAATAGCCATACCTAGTCCTGAAGGCAGTTTTAGGAATGTCTTCTTCCTATACTTCCAGTTGATGGTATCCGAAGCGTAAATCGATCTTAGAGAAATACCTAGCTCCCTGAAGTTGACCAAAGAGATCATCAATTCTAGGTATTGGGTATCGATTCTTAATAGTATCCTTATTCAATTCTCTATAATCAATACACATTCGCATTGATCCATCCATTTTCTTCACGAACAACACAGGTGCTCCTCAAGGGGATGAACTTGGTTGTATGAATCCTTTTTCTAGCATTTCATCTAATTGCTTCTTTAGTTCTAACATATATGTTGGTGCTAAGCGTGCTTTAGCAATTGAAGCAGTTCCAGGTATCAGATGAATTCTGAATTCTATTTCTCTATCTGGTGGTAATCCAGGTAGATCTTCTGGGAACACATCAGGGTATTATGATACTACCAGGATTTCCTTAAGTTCCTTGCCCTTAGTGTTAATGATTACTGAGATCATATACACTATGCCTTGCTTTCGTACATAACTAGCAGCTTTCATTACTGAGATGAACATCATTGGCTTGCTTGGCTTGTCTCCTTTGATTCGGATCATTTCTCTTGTCGGCGTACGAATCTCAACAGAATTTTGGTCGCATAGGATTCGAGCAGGTTGGCTACTAACCAATCCATTCCTAATACTACGTCGAATCCAGCTAGATTCATAGGTAGAAGGTTTGCAGAGAACTTATGTCCTAATAGTTCTATCTTTCCTTCTTAAAGTACTTCGCGTATGTCGATAGGATTTCCTTCGGCCGTTTCTACTGTACAAACTTGACTAAGCTTAGTTAAAGGTTGATTAAGGGCTTGACAGAATGCAGTATTTATAAAACTTTGGTTTGCACTAGAGTCAAATTATACTTTTGCATAGACGTCATGGACAAGGAACGTACCAGCTATTACGTCGGGAATCATGGCTGCCTCTTGCGTCGTCAGCTGAAAAGCTCTCGCGTTCTTCTTGTTGTCTCGGTCTGTTGCTTTAGCTTTATTGTCAGATGCCTTTGCTAATTTAGGGCAATTTGGGTTTTTGTGCCCTGCTTCCCCGCAATTAAAGCAGATAGTAGATTTCTTTCTACACTTTTCTTCTCTATGCCTAGGTATTTTACTGTCGATATTTACAGCTCAGCCCGGTGGGGAGTATCATGAGGTAAGATTGGTATCGTCATAGTCAAACATACACAGAATAGCACATCAGAAGTCTTGGAATATAAAATAATATTACAAACTCAATTGTCTAAAAATACCAAAGTAATGATTACAAAAGAACTTGTAATAATAATCCACAGGCGGATCATTAGATACAACCTAAGAATATCATACTAATAGGCTTTATGCAAAGGAGTTGTAAATTCCTCATCTAGCATTACCGAGCAGCTTCCCGCCTATTTACGTATTGGCACCTGCAACTTAGTCTTTTGAAAATACGTCAGTTTTCACCCGTAAATACAATCAACCGACACATTTTGAAAACATTTTCAAAAATTGATTTAGGTGCACAAGGCACGATAAATCTTTTATAACTTGGGACAAACTATATCTCGTGTTATCGGTTTTACAACACTTGCTATTACATATGGGGCCCAGTATAGAAACTGAGACATGATTAACTGACACACCACTTATTCCCTTATTGGGAATACCCATATTGGGAGAACCCGTATTGGGTTACAAAATATTTTTATAAGCATTAGCATCTGTCAGGTGTATGCCTACACCCCGCGCTTAAGGTCATGGTCATTTATAAATAAAATGAGTCGTGGATATCAAGGACACGGTCGTTAACCCCCAATGTTTAAGTCAAGCAATATGAATTAAAAAGAATTATTTGAATTTCCCGACACATTGGTCTTCGAATCCCATACCCGACCACGTGGTAATAATTTACTGTATCCCAAGCTCATATAATGGAAATAGGTTAAGAGTATTTACTTGAGCTAGCACTCGCCTTATAATGCAAGAACTATAATAACTTAGTCGTATTTGTTTAAGTAAGCGTAGGTACAATTTATCGGAAGGCTCTAGTATGGAATGTTGGTATAAATAACAAATACAATGCTAACAGGTCTTATTTAAGTCATAGACTTAGACCGGCTAGCTTAAAGTTTTAAAAACGGTACGATACGCTTGATTAAGCGATGACCGGAATAGAATGTAGTTTAAACCCAACAAGTACTAAGACTTGTATAATATGGGTAAACAAATAACATTCTGGAAATCGAGATAAAAACAATAAGGTTAAACTCGTTTGGTAAACTTACGTAAACTAGTTTCGTAAGTCTAACCGTGCGCATATAAGCGATAACGAGTAACCGGATGAGTCATGAACAAGTTCCATATGCCAATATACTTTAAAAAAGTTATACTATCAGTTAGATATCAACTTGTATGCCCGTTAACGTTTTAAATTCAAAGTATGCCTCAAAAGGGCGTTTTGGTCGTTTAGCGACGTATAACAGGAACTTGCGTACAATCTGATGTTACGACCATAAACATTCTGTGAAAATACTTTATTTAGGATATAATATCAGCAGGATATCAAACATATGTGTGTTTTATAGCTTAAGACCAAACTATGCTCTGTAGGGGCATTTTGGTAATTTCACACATAGTTTTGAAGGCTTATTTAGGAATCTGAGTTTATATGATGTACCTACTGTGAAAATATTTAATACGATTTATAAAATCAGTAGGTAACAAGTCTTGATTGTTAAATATGGTTTAAAACCATATTATGCGCCGAAACGGCGTTAAAATCGTTAAATGACGATATTTACCATGGTTTATGAAATCTGGTGTTATGACCAGGTTTATATGACCAAAATATGTTATTTAATATGACATATCAGTAGTCAAAAGGTTTTGTATGGAAATCATGCTTTAAAACCATTTTATATGTTATAAGGGCATTATCGTCATTTACGAACATAATTCAAGAACTTGTGCATAAACTCAATTTATAAACTGAATTAATATCCCAAAATATCCTAATTATGATATTACATCAGTAGGCAATGAGTTTAGTATAATAAAATATGCTTAAAACCAATCTATGCGCCGAAAGGGCATTTCGGTCATTTTAATGTGTAATTTACGATATAATGCGAAAACTCGGTTTATGATCATATTTGTAAAATCAAAATATGTTAACAATGTTAACATATCAGTAACTAAATCATTTGCAAGCTTATTGGTGTCTAAAACCTAATTATTGCTAAAAAAAAAGGGCATAATAAAACTCAGAGGATGCTCCCAATTGCTCAGGAACTTCCAATGTTGAGAGATAGAGAGAAAAAATGGAAGGTGCAAGTTTAAATCAATGAAACCTTCACCTATTTATAGTTTTTTGGAATTTCTAGGATTATGCCAAGTGTTTAGGGACCTCTTAGGATGATTACAAGTGTTATAACAGTTGTTACAAATCAGTTTGCAGCTCAAGGATTTGATTAAAAATGGTTTGGAGTTGTTATGAGTGATGAACATGCAAAACAAAAACAAAAATAAAATAAAATAAAAAATAACAATCTGCAGCTTGGGCTGGCTGGCGGCCCGCGAGAGGACTAGCCCAGCCGGGTCGCGGCCCATGAGGAAATTGGGTCCAGTAGCAGCTTTTGTTGTTTGACACTTTCAGTCCCTGATTCTTTTAAAACACATTTAAACTTTCATGAATTTACATTTTTAGCATAGTATTTTCTAGTCTTACATGTAATATTATTTTAAGGTACGAAAATCCTTAGTGGCCAATTTTAGGCACACCCGGGAGTACGACCGAACATCACGGAGTTACCGTTTCGTTTAAAAGTTCACTTAAAGGTGCAGATTTACACGTTGACGCTTTTACTCCTTTTAACGCGCAAACTTGTGCGTATTATCATTTAATGGCACCTAAGCCTTAAATGGACAATATTAGGCATTCTTGAGAGTATGAACGAACCTCATGATGCTCCAGGTTCGTTAAAAGGTCACTCAGAGGTAATAAATAACATGTTGACACTTTTAACCCTTCGATGCACAACTTTAGAATTTATCTCAACGGTTTCGTTTACCCAACAAGTGGCTCAATAAGAGAATACGATGTGACAACTGTCAAAATTCCAGGTATCCGTACAACTATTAAACTACGATTAGTGCTTAATAACTGTGCTAAATTACCATTAATGGTTTAACTGTGCATCACATATTTCTTAATGTCATATCATTATTGCATGAGAACTTTATTGACTCAAATGATGCACGAGACACAGTTAGCACAGTTATCAGACAAACCAGGAAATTCTGACGGAGTTCAGTACATAGACAGACAATGTGTTGAGACACAGAATGAGCCAGAAACCAAGTATTACACTAGTATAGTGTGTACGAAAGTAAGGATCACGAAACTGCCTTCCTAGTGATAGTTTAAGTGCCTAAAACTCACATAAACTGCAGAATTCTGCAGAAAATCAGCAAAATCAGCATTTAAACACACCAATATCATGCAGAAATATGGTTAAATGGTCATGAATGCTTTCCTAAGCATCGGGAATTGAAACTGTCATAAAAGGGTACATAAAGCACACTAAACTGCATAGTTTAGCACCTTAACGAACCGGTAACCAACCAAACAACCGGACACTACCCGAAACACCAAATTTTAACTAGAAGCACTGTTTTAACATTACCAAGCTAGTTATGATCCACGAACATCATAACACACTATATAAATATCTAATAACTAAATCCCTAACCAAATATTTGAAATCTAACTATTAACTAACTATATAGTTTAAACCTAGCCTATACCCCCCCCCCCCCACCTAGTAATCGGACAACACCAAGGGCCCACATTGGATTTTATTTGTTTAAAATATTAGATCATGTTTCCTTGTATTAAACATCAAGACCAATGGTAAATGAGAAGTTAGAGTGTTATAAGTATACCCACAAGAACACAACCTCTCATTTATCAACATCACAGCACTCCACTTCTCTCCTTCCTCCTCCCCATAGCTACGGCCGAACACCACCCCTACTCCATCATCATCATCATCATTCATCTTCCATAGAATCTACATAAACACAAGGGTGTTAGAAGGTGCACAAAGAAGCTAGGAGCTTTCGGAAGTTGAAGAACCTTTTCCATTTGCTTTTATCCACTTATTTTCTTCTCTTGATCATCCCTAGCCTTGAGCTAGTGGTAAGAACACTAATCACTTCATTTTACATCTTGTTTAAGTGGTTAAAAGGAGATACATGATGTTAATCTTAAAGAACACTAAGAATCAAGAAGATGAAACATTAACATAAGCTTAATATCTAAAGAAATCATGTTGTTAAGTGTTGAATATGCTACTTGATGATTGATTGGTTATGTTAATGATGTAGATCATCATATGATCTTGCTAGATGATGATTAAAAACATAATCTAGCAAGATGAGAGGATGAAAATGTTAGAGATTAATGGATCATCCTCACAAAAGTCAGAAACTTGAAAGAATAAATTGTTTTCTTGTTAAATGATGATTAAAGTTAGATGTAAGACTTGTAGATCTAAGATTTCAAGGATGATTTTTCAAGAAATCAAGTTAAAAATACAAAGTTTACTTAATCTTGGTTCTTAAAGAAATCAATCATGTTTTTAAAGGTTAAACAAGTGTAGAAACACATGTGTAACAAGAAAAATCCAAGAAGAAACATTTTTAGAAAATGTGATCACAAGTTGTAAAGAGCCATTTTCTTTAAAAATGATGTTTTTAAAGAAACAAACTCACTTTAAAGCGTAACAAGACTTACTAAACACACTAGTAAGTTACTACAATTTTTTTGTAAATTTTCAAGTTCATGAAGTGGTAGTTATGCTTAATTTTGGCAAAATTGGTAAGTATAGATTGATTGTTGCTTGATTGTGTTGATTTATAAAAGAAAATGATATGCCTAGAAGGCATGGAAACCTCCATTTTTAGGGGAAACTATGGCAAAAATTTTCTAAAAATTAAACACTTAGAAAAATATTTTTAAACAAATATTTACAAGTATATTTCAAACCATGAATTTTCATGTAAAGTTTGCAATAAATTTTTGTTACAAGAATTACAAATATTGGAGGTTGGTTTTTATAAATAAAGGTGACTAAATATGTATTTAGAAAATATGTATTTAGAAGTCACCATGTGTGTGATTATTTGTATATTATGCGTATTAGTTATATTATTTTAGGACTTGAAATAATATAACTCATCAAAATACCAAAAATTACAATCCAAAATATTACCAAAATTCAAAGAATATGAATATACAAATAATACCCAAATTGTTTGTGGAACCGAATAAAGGAATATAACTCACAAAAATAATCCGGAAATTTTATTCATAAGTAAATTTTTGGTAAATAATATTTTGGTCACCAAGGGACAAAAATATGATTTCTACAATTATTACAAGATTATATCATATTTTTGGCAAGAAGAAAATATATTATTTTTAGCAAATAAAAATATATATTTTCTTGGAATTATTAGAAGATGTATTATTTTTGGAAGAAATATATATTTTCTCAATCAAACATGAAATACATTATTTTTGATAGAAATTGTATTTTCTTAAATAAACTTGAAATATATTATTTTTGGAAGGAGAATGGATTTATATATATTTTCTAAGTTAGACTTGGAAATATATTATTTTTGAGAATTGTATTTAGATTTATAAATATTTTTGCCAAGGGAAAAAATTATAAATAATTTTTCTAAGTAATATTTCTCAAAATATATATTTTGGAAATATATATTGATCTATTTTTACTAGAAATATTATTCCAGAAAAATTAATACAAAATTAAGTATAAGAATACCTAACAATTACAAGAAGATACGTATTCTCGTACGTATAAATACACACCGGAATACGACACCGATACATGGAAAAAATATACAAGTATAAGAATACAAATACAAATACACCCATCCTTGGGAAGGATATACATGTATGAATACATAAAAGTATCAAGTTAAAATATATTGTTTTAACTATTATTTCAAAAATTTAATAAATATAATTTAAGTTAAAATATTTATTATTTTAACAAATAATTATATAACTTGGAATAATATTAAGGACACAATGACACGTAACTCAAAGACACTAAGTAATACTAAGTCAAGGCATGACCCGCTCGTCTAATAGATCATAGTACGTTGTAGGTAGTCGTGTACACCAGAAGAAGCTTTGAGTTACCATTGATTTCGAAGAACGCAGGACTGTGAGTTCATGTCCCCTTTTCTTTTAACTGTTTTCAGTTTTATAACTTCGGGGATGAAGTACATATTACAAACTGTTTACAAATACTTATACATGGTATGGTTAGCTAAGGAAAGGTACTGCTAGATCATGTGAGTGGTGGGTATAACGCTTAAGACCATTAATCCTCGTTGTAGGACCGAGGGACATGAGTGATAGATCTATTTGGGTGTAGCCAGCCCACACCCATGTGGACCGGGGTTTGGCCCATGAGGTGACTATGTCTTCAAACTGAAGCCCGGTGCAAAATCTGCTAGGTTTGAGCCTTTCTGTATCACGTCACACATATTAATGGCCTTGCAAACCATTAATGATCTGTTTTCTGTTTTCCTTGTTTGCTTTCATACCAGGGGTTAACAAACATGCATACATACTTTCACTGATTACAAAGGTTTATTCGTGCAGACAAACAAACACATGAACTCGCTCGACGTTTGTTGGTGTTTTTCAAACTACATGTATTTCCGGGAATTAAATGTGGATCTGGCGGGCGTTTGGAGGTTTCAAGTAATGTTAAGAATAAAAGATGTCATCCGTAGTCTAAGGGTTTGGGTAATGTTTTTTTTATCCTAGATAAGACATATCTTTCAAAGCCTGGTTTTATTTAGAGTCTTTGGTCGAGTCCTTATGGAACTCTAAAACTATTTGCGTGGTTTGTAATATGGATTCAAAGTCTATGTTGGGATTTCAAAACAATGATGTTTGTGATATTTTAAACTTATTTAATGGATGTTCATCTTTAGTTTTATCATATAGTTGTTGTTATGATTTAATGCAATGATATTAAACAAGTCACACATAATCACGCTTCCGCAAAAGTCAGGGTGTGACAGTTTGGTATCAAAGCCTCGATTGTAGCGAACTAGGATTCTTTCTCGAGTCTAGACTACAATCCTTAGGGCTCTTATGAAAATATTTTTACAACATGTTTTCATTGCATACACGAAACGCCCAGATCCAGGGAAACAAACATTTTTTTTTACAAAAGGAAAGACACGAAGCATAATAGCAAGGTTTACTTTTGTGGTTTAGTCTGGGAGACTAGGTGGTTTAGTCTGGGAGACTAGGAAGAATGGAAAGGATTTGTGAGGATACATGATTTCATGATACGTTGTCTTTGATTGCATGCTAAATGATAGTGGTTAATATATGTGTATATGTTATGATTGTTCTGTTACATACACTATGTCTTCATCCGAGAGCGAATTGTCCGATACCGATGACCCTATGGCTATTGTTTCTGATGATGAGATCGCAACAGAGCCAGAGATATTTACATCCGATACTGAGAGCGACCGATATATGCTATCAGACGACGACGACGACTTTCAGCCGTTTGTGTTGCCTGATTTTGGAGATGACTTACCGCTTGCTAATGGTATTCCAAACGAGGATCCTTTTGTTATTCCCATTCCAGTCCATGATCATCTTAGCACCGGGCATCCCAATGGTGAGCATATCGTGGCACCGATCTTCGCTCCTGTTCCTTTAGTGGTCATCCCTCTTGAGGGATTGGCCATTTGATGATCTGTTTGATGATGACTTTGATCTGTTTGTTGATGGTCCCCCTGATGATGCCCATGGTGATGAAGAGTTAGATGAGGACGTTGTTGCTATTCCACTTCTCGAGATCCCTGTTATTGAGATTTCCACTGGCTCTAGTTTGTACTCTGTCTCATATTCCTTTGAGTCTGTGACATCTTTAGCCTTGCAGGCAGTTGGATTACGACGCTATGCCACTGATTCTGATGATGATACGGCCATATCAGCTGCACCATCTCCTCCACACGACCTCGAGCCTGGTCTTGAGCCAGATTTTGTTCCTATTGATCAGCCCGATGTTGCACCTGCTGATTCTAAGCCTTTACCTGATCATGACCCTATTCCTTTTGGCATACTAGACATTGCACCATTTATACCTGATCCAGTTCCTACACCTATTGACCCTCCTGTTGCTGAGCCACTTATTCCTCCACCTGCACCCGTACCCGCTGATGTTGCTCCTTTTCACCCTGTGGAGTCTGATGTTCATCGTGTTGATTTACCTATCGTTTTCTTACAGGACATACCCACACCCCGTCCAGGGGAAGGTACTTCAGGCCAGCAGCCTAGTCATGACCCTCATGTTTCAGCAGCTTTTCCACACATTCCCCAGTCTACACCATTTACTCCTTTTACTTCTTCACCACTTGATGAGCCATTCCGATGGTTCCCACCGTACACCATGTCGATTTCAGATCCCTACCATCCCTCACATTTTGTTGGTTATACACGGGATGGGTTACTTTTATCACTTCAGCTCCAGTTTGAGATTATGAGTCGTAGGATCCTGGAGCTTGAGATGACACCGCATCCTTTACCATGTCCTTGCCAGCCTGCTTTTGTTCCCCCTTGTTCATCACCGTCTCCATTTTCACATCCCCCTGCACCTCTTACTCCATTTCCAGAGTTTGATGCTCGATTTCTCAATGTCGAGCAGCAGATCAGTTATCTGCTACGTTATGTCTATGAGCTTGAGGAGGAGCTTGCGCATGTGTGCAGCTTGCTTTTCTTTCCTCCACCTCCTCCTCCACCACCATCAGCATAGCTGGTTTTTGGTTTTATGTAGGTAGCATTGCTTTTGATGAGAGCACCACTAATGAGCTGAGCTTGTGAAGCCTTTTGGAGACCACATTTTGATTAAGTGACTCTTGTAGATTGGTAGACTTGTTGGACAAGGGTAGTGTGACCCTGTGTTCCTTTTGATATGATACTCTTGTAAAACATGTAACAATACTTTGTGGTCGATGATTAATGAAAGCTCAATCGTCATGTTCTCATTAAACATGTAATTCAACAACGTGCTTGCTTGTTATGTTCTCATTAAATATGCTCCCAGTTACATGTTTGTGCTATGATTGTGATGTTACATGCTTACTTGCTATGATATACACTATTATGTATACGTACTATTTATTACACGATTAAGACCTGACCTATACAATCTTCTTTTAGAAGATGCCTCCTCGAAGGAACACCCAGTTACCCACAACCGAAGCAGAATTGCAAGAACGAATTTCACAGGCAATCGCACAACATGATGCCCTACGATCCGAACACAGCGGAGGTACCTCAGGGAATAACCCACCTCACGGTAATGTTTAAGTCACCTAAGACACATTACAATACGTTTGGACATTTCCATGTGTCACACCCCAATATTTTCTCGTATTACCGGTGGGCCCGGTGGGGAGTATCGTGACGTAGTTGATATCATCATAGTCAATAATCACAGTTTAAATGCACAGCGGAAGTCTAAATTAAAATATTACAAACCGAATGAAAGTTTCATAAGTATTACAAACGGAATGTAAAAGGATCCACAGGCAGATCAAAATGAAAGAAGATAATTGTTCAACAGATTTTTAAGTGACAAAGCTTGCAAGACTCTTTATTTATTCACTCAGGAGTAGCCAGCCTATTTCGCATAGTACCTGCACTTAACTTTTTGGAAAATACGTTAGTTGACACCGGTAAATACAATTAACCGACTCTTTTGAAAATATTTAAGAAAATTGATTTCAATGCACAAGGCACAAATAATCTTTTATAACTTGGGACAATTATTTTAAAAATAATCTTGTATACAGATTTATATGTTTGTCGTCCGCCAGGGCCGGTTAGAAGAGCCGGACAAGATTAACTGACATACCATAGGTATAATGCCCACAAGGAAAACTCCTTATTGTGGATTACCATTTATACATACGCAACTGTCAGGTGTATGCCTACACCTCGTGCTTAAGTCGTGGCCATTTCAATGAATGAGCCGAGGATATCCAGGACATGGTCATTAACCCCCCAAAGGCCATATACCAAACAAAACAGATTAAAATGGGTTATGTAAATTTACTAATCACAATCCGATTTAAATAATTACACACCCAACCAAGCGGTATTATTATAATACCGTATCCCAAGCCCGTATAATGGAAAATAAGTTAAAATTATTTACCTGAGCAAATTATACAAACTTATCCCAGCCGTATACAATCAGCAAGTGCAAATATCTTTTACTGGCTCCTAAATCTGGAAAGAAGGTTTTAATAACCTATTAGATTCCTAACGGGTCTTACTTAAGTTTAAACTTAGATCGGTTAGTTTTAAAAAAAGGTTTACGGTTCAAAACGCAAGATTAAGCGAAGACCGGATTAGAATGTGGTTTAGACCCGACAAGTACGAAGACTTGTATAATATGGGTAAACTAAACACATTCTGGATTTTGAGGTAAAATGATAAGGTTTGACCCGTTTCGGTCAATTTACGCAAACTAGTTACATAAACCATACCGAACGCGAAAAATGCATAACGTGTAACCAAATGAGTCATGTACAGGTTCCCTAAGTTAATATGCTTAAAATGAGTTATGATATCAGTAGGATACCTCCCATTATGCTCAAAACGAATTTAAAATCAATTTATGCCCCGTAGGGGTATTTTGGCCATTTTTAATATTACAAAAGAGATTAAATATTAATCTGAGGTTCCGGTCTAAAATGATCAGTAAAAAATATTTATTTTTGCTTGTCATATCAGTGGGGTATTGCATATATGTGAAATTTATCATTTATAACCAAACTATGCGCCGTAGGGGCATTTTGGTCAAAAATTTTACTTACGGTTAAAGTATAAAAGTTTCCTTAAAACATCTGTAGGTATTGAGTCTTATGTGCCAAAAATAGTTTTAACCCATACTATGCGTTTATAACGCGTAAAAAGTCGGTTTTAGGCAATTTTATGGTTATATAAGGAAAGCTGAGATTTTTATCAGTCTAGAATTCTTAAAATATTTTATTCAACATATAAAATCAGTAGCAAAAGATTTGGTATCAAAAGGTTGTGTAAAACTCATTTTATTAGCAAAAATGGTATAACCGTCAATTACCGAATCAAAGCAAGAACCCCATGTTATGATCAGTTTAAAAATTAATAAAAATCTTCAAAAATCCCAAAATATTATGTTACATCAGTGGGTAAAAGGTTTGGTGTCAAACTTCGGGTTTAAATAGGCTTTATGCTAAATATGTCATTTAATTAATAAAAAGCTTTTCAAATTACGATATCGAGCATAACTCATAATTTAGACCTCAAACTGATGTCAAATTTTTAGGACATGTTTATAAATCAGTAATAAAGGTTTTTGTCCTCTCACATTTTCAAAAATCTCGTTTTAATATAAAAGGGCATAATGGTCAACATTTAAGCAATTTACGGAAACATGCAAATGAATCGGATAAATAAGGAACCATGTAGTATAACCTCAGAGGGTTTTACTAACTTATAATATGGTCCTAAAGAAACCTTAAGGAATATATAAAACAAACTAAATCGGGTCAGAACTGAAAGTCAAAGCAAAAGTCTTCTTTTGCGACTTTCGTTTCCGAACCGAGCTAAACTCAGAATTTGTCGGGTTGAACAAGCTTAGACATGTTCTTACATTATTTACCAAGTTACTTCAGTGTTAAAACATGTTCCATAACCTCCACATTATCAGTTATGTGTTTATTTGCAAAAATAGCTTTCTGTTGACTTTTTAATATTAAGTTTGACCCGGCATTTGGCCAAGCTAGAGTGATAATCAGGGGGTGCCCTTTTAAGGACTTATTACCCACAGAATTACCAACCCATAGCCACTTTCAATTCGAATAATGGATGGATCGTTAGTGATTAATCACTAAGTCAAAGCTTAATTACGACGGCTTTGACTTTTGGTCATTAAGCTAATAAAACTTGAACTAGAGAAGCTAAGAATGCTTACAAAGGCTCTTAGCACGAATTAGGAGCTGAAGGAAACTTGCTTGAAGTCCAGAGAGCTCCAGAGAGTGAGTTTGAATGATTTTTGAGAATGAGCACATTGAACTAACAAACAAGAAGCTTATATAGGAATTTAAAACTCACAAGAGCATTCCACACAAGCCTACAAATGATTCCTGATCGTCCCATGTGTCCCCTATGCATGAAATACCATTGGTTCAGTCCCTGAATTCGAAAACCAGCTTTCTAAGGCGGTGGAACTGGCTGGACTCGCAGCTGTCAACATTTTTCTGCATCTGTTAGGTCTACGCGGCCCGCGTAGGATTCTTAAAGAGCCTACGCGGGGCGCGACGTCCCTGTGTAATCGAAAATCAACTTTTGTTTGTTACAGTTTTGGTCCCTGGTCCATAATAAGTTTATATAACTTTCATTTATTGTATTTTGGACCCCCATAGTTAACTTTTAAGGACCTTGGGTCATATACTAACTCCATTAGGTTCCCGGTTAGTTGTACGATCACCCGAAAAGTCTTGTTTTATTCAAAACTCCACAAAATTAATATCTAATATTCTTGTGAACGAAATATTAATTTATTTAAAATGTTTTTGGGTTCGTTAAAGGTAACTTAGAGGTAACTTTAACATGTTGACACTTTTAACCCCTATGCTTTATAAGATTCTTATTTTTAACACAAACGACTCTTAATGTTCGATAAATTATTCATTAAAGAATACGAACGTCGTGTGAGGTCAATCAAAGGCACCAGAATGGCATGTTGACACTTTGGATCCCTTTATTCACATATTTACATTGTTTGGCAACTTTAGTCCCTCATAAACTAATCCTTACACACTTAAAGTCCATGACACGTGTCTTTATTATATTGGTCGCGTTTTTACGAGGTGTTACATCCTCACCCCCTTAAAAGAAATCTCAACCTTGAGATTTACTGAAATAAATGAGGGTACTTCTGTTTCATTGTGGATTTAACCTCCCACGTGTTCTCGGGACCTCTACGGGCATCCCATTTAACCTTCACAATCGGTACATGCTTCTTTTGAAGCTTCTTGACCTGTCTATCCTCGATCGACAAAGGTTTTTCAACAAACTTTAAGCCCTTATCAATATGCACATCCTTATGTGACATGACTAGCAATTCATCAGCTAGACATTTCTTCAGATTGTAGATGTGGAACACATTATGAATTCCACTGAGCTCTTCAGGCAGGTTTAACTTGTAAGCCACTGTTCCGACACATTCAATGATCTCGAATGGTCCTATGTATCTTGGGCTTAACTTTCCTTTCTTGCCAAAACGCATTACCCCTTTTATCTTGGGTGATACCTTGAGTAGAACTTTGTCACCTACCTCGAATTTCAGAGGTTTACGCCTTTTATCCGCATAGTTTTTCTGCCTATCCCTGGCAGTTTTGAGACGATCACGTATCTGCAAAATCTTATCTGTCGTCTCTAGGACTATATCATGTCCTGTTAGTTGGACGTCTCCAACTTCCGCCCAACAAACTGGCGTCCTGCACTTTCTTCCATACAAAGCTTCAAAAGGTGTAGCTTGAATACTGGAATGATAGCTATTATTATACGAAAATTCGATTAATGGAAGATGATCATCCCAACTTCCACCTAAATCAATAACACAAGCCCTTAACATATCTTCCAGCGTTTGGATTGTACGCTCACTTTGACCATCCGTCTGAGGATGATATGCGGTGCTGAAGTTCAATCGAGTGCCTAGGGATTGTTGAAAGCTTTTCCAAAAATGCGATGTATACCTCGTATCCCTATCAGAGATGATAGACACTGGCACTCCGTGGAGAGATACAATCTCATCCACATACAGCTTAGCTAACTTATCTGAGCTGTGTGTTTCCTTAATAGGTAAGAAGTGGGCTGACTTGGTCAGTCTATCTACTATAACCCAAATAGTATCATTTTCTCGCTTTGTTTTCGGTAACTTAGTGATAAAATCCATAGTTACCATTTTCCACTTCCAGGTGGGAAGCTCAGGTTGTTGTAGCAAACCTGACGGCTTCTGGTGTTCTGCCTTAACTTGAGCACACGTCTGACATTTAGCCACATAAGTGGCTATAGATTTCTTCAAACCTGTCCACCAGTAATTTGCCTTTAAATCCTGGTACATCTTGTCACTACCAGGGTGAACATAATACTTGGAACTATGGGCTTCTTGGAGGATAACGTCCTGAAGTCCTCCATAGATTGGAACCCATATTCATCCATTCAATCTTAGGATCCCATCCTTGCTATACGATAACTGTTCAGCAGTGACTCCCAACTTTTCATTTGGATAGTTAGCTTCTAATACAACTTCCTTCTGAGTGGCTAACAACCTTTCATTGAAACTTTTCTTCAATTCAATGCTCTTGGCATTGATTCTAATGGGCTTAACGCTTTCCTTCCTTCACAAAGCATCGGCGACCACATTCACCTAACCTGGATGATATCGGATTTCACAATCATAATCATTCAGTGTCTCCATCCATCGACGTTGTCTCATGTTTAAATCCTTCTGGTTTAAAAGATGTTGAAGGCTCTTGTGATAAGAATAAATCACACACTTGGTACCATATAAATAATGCCTCCAAATTTTTAGTGCAAACACAATGGCACCCAATTCCAAGTCGTGGGTGGTGTAATTCTATTTGTGCACCTTTAATTGTCGGGAAGCATCGGCAATGACCTTGCCTCTTTGCATGAGTACACAACCTATTCCAGTGTGTGATGCATCGAAGTAACCACAAATTCTTCTATTCCTTCTGGCAATGTCAACACAGGTGCATTGCTTAACTTCTGCTTAAGAATATCAAAGGATTCTTGTTGCTTCGGACCCCAATCAAACTTGATATTCTTACGAGTTAATGAAGTTAGGGGTGCTGCAATCCTTGGGAAATTTTCAATAAAACGTCTATAATATCCTGCCAGACCCAAGAAGCTGCGAATCTCTGTGGGCGTTTTCGGTTCTTGCCAATTCATGATCGCTTCTATCTCAGCGGGATCCACCTGGATACCACGCTCGCTAACCACATGTCCAAGAAATTGGACTTCACGAAGCCAAAACTCACACTTTGAAAACTTGGCGTAGAGTTTCTCTTGCTGAAGAAGTTTAAGAATACAACGAAGGTGTTTGTCATGATCAGCCTGGTTCTTTGAATAAGTAAGAATGTCATTAATGAAGACGATGACAAACTTGTCCAAGTAGGGCTTGCAAACGCGATTCATGAAATCCATGAACGCTGCTGGTGCATTAGTGAGCCCAAAAGGCATCACTAAGAATTCGTAGTGACCGTATCGAGTTCTAAATGCAGTCTTATGCACATCTTCATCTCTGACATTCAGCTGATGGTAACCTGACCTTAAATCAATCTTGGAGAAGTAACTTGCCCCTTGCAGTTGATCGAACAGATCATCGATCCTGGGCAATTTAGCGGGATCCACCTGGATACCACGCTCGCTAACCACATGTCCAAGAAATTGGACTTCACGAAGCCAAAACGTGTAGGAACAGAAATCAGCAATTCACTTTCAAACCAGATCTTTATTGATTATCTATCAAACTGATTACAATCAATCAAGATCCCTAACCAACACAATTTCGTCTAAGCACTAATACTCTCACGAAAATCTCACTAACAATTGTTTTGGCTGATTAACCTAAACCCTAATGCAAAGCCTTGTTTATATAACACAAGGTTGCTACTTGGGCTAAGGTTTCCTACATGGGCAAAGCCCAATTCGTCCACCCTTGACTCAACTGGGTTTTGTTTAGCCCAAACTCTATAACCAAACTATTACAAAGCTAAACCCGCTAACAGTTTATCGTTTAACTAATTACAAGATATCCAAAGAACAAATCTAAGCTGTTATCACAGACATGCACCAAGAAGCCTGGTTCTTCGAACAAATAAGAATGTCGTCAATGAAGACGATGACAAACTTGTCCAAGTAGGGCTTGCAAACGCGATTCATGAGATCCATGAACGCTGCTGGTGCATTAGTGAGCCCAAAAGGCATCACTAAGAATTCATAGTGACCATATCGAGTTTTGAATGCAGTCTTATGCACATCTTCATCTCAGTCATTCAGCTGATGGTAACCTGACCTTAAATCAATCTTGGAGAAGTAACTTTCCCCTTGCAGTTGATCGAACAGATTGTCAATCCTGGGCAATGGATATCTGTTCTTGATTGTAACCTTGTTCAGATATCGATAATCGATGCATAGAAGCATCAATCCACCCTTCTTCTTCTTCACAAACAGAATCGGTGCTCCCCAAGGAGATGAACTAGGTCGAATAAAACCTTTGGCCAACAAGTCATCCAACTGAGTCCTTAACTCTTTCATCTCAGTCGGTGCTAACCTGTAAGGTGCTCTTGCAACAGGCGCTGCTCCAGGAATAATGTCAATTCTGAACTCCACTTGCCTATCTAGAGGTAAACCAGGTAGTTCTTCAGGGAATACTTCTGGATATTCAGAAATGACAGGGATGTCATCAACCTTGGGTTTTGGTTCATCAATAATTACCTGTGCCATGTAAATAACACAACCCTTCTTCAAACACCTTGACGCCTTAAGCATTGACACTTGCTTAGACAACCCATACTGAGTATCTCATTGTATGGTAAGTGTCTCACCATACGGAGTCTTGGTAACCACTTGTTTCTTGTCACAAACAATATGGGCTCGGTTATGCGATAACCAATCCATGCCAATCACTATGTCGAAACCAGCTAGTTTCAAAGGAAGTAATGATAACGAAAAAGAGTGGTTCCTGATGGATATAAAACATCCATCTAACATAGTTGAAGCAGTTTTGATGGTACCATCGGCCAATTCTGTGACACCTGTGTCACTTCAACCATCAAACAAATGCCAAACCAATGAAATATTGTGTTTCATACTTTGGACTTGTATAAATATGTGTATCTTTTGAACATATCAACTCTTGTTCGATTTCAAGCTCTAAATCGCTTTCTGGAAGGTTATACGCGCACTAATGCGTAAATATAACTAGTTTATTGCAACGAACACTCCGGAATAGTGAAATAGGCTTAACATACCTTAAATAACCTTTACATAACTTAGAAATAAGTTTTAAAGGCTTTGGTATGGCTAAAACAAGTTAATTCGCTTACAGGGACTAAATTTGACAAACTGCGAAAGTATGCCAATTTGAACTGTAACAGACATTCCGAAACATGACCATAAGTTAAACATACCATAAATATCCTTTACATAGCTTATAAATAGGCTTTAAGGGGTTCGGTGTGCTAAAATAAACTTTTGGGTCATTCAGGGACTAAAAGCGTCAAAAAGTGCACAAGTTTGCACTTTCGCGCATAACTTACGTTCTGAATACATCCGGGCATCCAAAAATTTATGTAAGCACTAAAATATTTTATTTTAGTGTTTGGCATAAGAAAAATCCATTCGTCACACAATTTAGATCGTTTTTCGAACTTATGCGCATTCCGGTCGTAATTAAGCGAACATCGCGATTGTACGACCAAACGAACTGACATCCGGCATAGTTTTGAGCATGTTTCATGTCCACAATGTTTAGGCATCCTTGTGGAGCCTTGAAAATGATTTAACGAGCCTTAAACATGTCGGAAATGGCCTTAATACACAACGGGGACTGAAAGGTGAACATTAGAAAGTGTTTGTTGATCAGTGGGACCCTAGCGTGACACCTAGCCCCCTTGGCGTCACGCGAGGCCCCTTCTGATCAGAAAAAGCCATTTTAACCACATGTTAACATCCCCTAACACCCTCCAAAGGTTAAGTGCCACATGTTAATCTCTTATGGTCGCCAAAATCAGCTACCATAACTTTCCAACAAGTGTAGGGATGTGATCATTCCCTCTTCTCCAAGAAACGATCCTAACGGTGGACCGAAAACTATAAATACCCACCTCAACTTCACTCATTCCTCACAAGAATATGATCTAATGTGCTCTAAGTTGAAACCTTTGTTTCATACCTGAGCTATTTTGATCTAGATTAGCATTCGGGGACCCTTTGTAAGTGTTCCTTCGTTCTTTTATTGCTTTTCGAGTCCGAAAGTCAAACTTTGTTTGACTTTCTGCATTCACCAGTTTATGGTCGATGCGAAGTTCGTTTGAACTTCATAACGTGAGCGTGATCACGATGGTTATAGTCCCTAGTGACTATACCTACTGATTACCACGTTATCTAGGCTCAGTGACGAGCCATAGTTTCGGTCAGAATAGGAATTCTTGCGTATTTGTAACCAAACTACTTATGGGTATCAAAACCGTTTGTTTTGATACCAAACCTGTTTTCTAAACTTAGTTAAGCATGTTTTAGCATGCTTAGCTCGTCACTTTTAAGTTTAGTGCTTATATAGGGTCGTAAGGTAAGCGATCTAAACAATCGCTTATAATTTCGAACCCGACCCGTTTGGTCGATCATTAGGATCCGACCAAGCACATTAGGTGACCATAGTATGTAGGGAATAACCTTCCAAGGTTATACCTTAAGGTCGCTTCGTTTAAGTAGTTGTATGATGGGTAGTTTATATGCCTTAGGTAAATTACCAAAATACCCCTTTAACGCCAAAATTCATTTTAAACATATGTAACATAACTTTTGACATCTAAACTGATTTGACAACAATATTAGACATGTTAAGGCATATGTTACTTGTCATAGGACTAGTTACGCGGTCCAAACGCGTTTCACGCGAACGATGCGTTAAAATAGCATAAGCTACCTAAACGGGTCGTAAGCTCTTAGGCTAGGTTTCATTTAGTATGTAGGCCTTGTTAAACCATACTACATGAGTTCCTATACTCATTTGGTTTACGAGCCCTCATTCTATCCGATCCTCCGATATAGGTCCGGTTTATTAGCATAGTTACCTATATTAGGTGCCGTTTGATTCCGTGATCTCTAGCTTTGCTTGGTGGTTATCTTAGGACTTCTGAGCAATCTCAAGTGAGTACATAGACCCCTCTTTTACTGTTTTCCAAACGTTTTGGGGTGAAACACATGTGCCTACTTGTTACTTTCGTGCTTTCCTGTTTTCACATCACATACTTGTTATGTTCATTAGTACACTATTAGTACATTGATTTACATTACATTTCTGCTATGTACGTTGACTGATAACATGCTAGCACATTGATTTACATGACTTTTCTGCTTTGTATGTTAACTTAGCATACTTAGTACATTTCATTACATTTTATGCTATGTATGCCCATTGTGTGCGTACTTAGTACATTGCCTTACATTACATGCTATGTATGTCCATTGTGTGCGTACTTAGTACATTGCCTTACATTACGTGCTATGTATGCCCATTGTGTGCGTACTTAGTACATTGCCTTACATTACATGCTATGTATGCCCATTGTGTGCGTACTTAGTACATTGCCTTACATTACATGCTATGTATGCCCATTGTGCGCGTACTTAGTACATTGCCTTACATTACATGCTATGTATGCCCATTGTGTGCGTACTTAGTACATTTCATTACATTTTATGCTATGTATGCCCATTGTGTGCGTACTTAGTACGTTGCCTTACATTACATGCTATGTATGCCCATTGTGTGCGTACTTAGTACGTTGCCTTACATTACATGCTATGTATGCCCATTGTGTGCGTACTTAGTACATTGCCTTACATTACATGCTATGTATGCCCATTGTGCGCGTACTTAGTACATTGCCTTACATTACATGCTATGTATGCCCATTGTGCGCGTACTTAGTACAGTGCCTTACATTACATGCTATGTATGCCCATTGTGTGCGTACTTAGTACACTGCCTTACATTACATGCTATATATGCCCATTGTGTGCGTACTTAGTACACTGCCTTACATTACATTACATGCTATGTATGCCCATTGTGTGCGTACTTAGTACATTGCCTTACATTACATGCTATATATGCCCATTGTGTGCGTACTTAGTACATTGTTATACATTACACTATATGCTATGTATGTCCTTTGTTGCATACTCAGTGCATTATTATTCATCACATGCTTACATTTTGGATACACATTACATGATTTACATTAGACATGAACATTTTACTTTGGTAGTTTGGTTTGAGTAAGTGATTAAGTAACGAGGCGTGTGTAATATGATACAAGCATGGTGGATACGCCGCTGGTACTTCCTATATATAAGTGGTTGTATGGTATTACATATCGTAGCGTTATTTGAATCATTTCAATTTGAGACATATAACATTTTATACAAATAACATACTTTTCACAAGACATTGTTTTACAAACAACTTATCTTATACAAACTCATTTTACATTGTTATTCATTTAACCATACATTATCCTCTTATTTATACATATCATCTGATCTTATCGTTTTTCAAATGATTTACAAGACAAAGCAAATTACAAGGTTCATGACTAAACATTTTCTCAAACATAAGTCATGAATTCTGTTTTCACAAAACCTATGTATCTCACAGGCATTTTTATGCTGACGTACCTATTTTCACATGTGTTTTCAGGAGATGATGCATAGGACTTATCAAGACATACTTAGGCGGACCTGTGCCTTAGTGACTTAAAATGAGACAAGAACTAGTTAATTTTTGTTATGTACTCTTTGTTTCTTGTTTAAAACAATGTAAACTCTCATGTTGGATTAATGAAACGAAACTTTAATTGCCATGGATTTGAAACGATTAATTCTGTTTCAACACTCCCCGAGATTTCCGCCGTTACGTTGTCCCACGTGGTCGGGGTGTGACAGAAAAGATGGTATCAGAGCCAATGGTTATAGGGAATTAGGTTATTAGTAATACTTCGACCTAGTCTATAACCTTCCTAGGACCCTAACGCGAGTTTACTTGCGTTTAGTCATAAAACAATACCGTCACCTATCCTTAGGCGACGACCACAACAAGAACATAAATTTCAAAACCGCTTTGAAAACTAATCATCTGTTCTAGGATGAGTGATTACTAGGTTTTGAACCCTCTGTTATAAGGTTTTGAACCCTTTGAGTTTTCAAAATCTCGTCAAAGTTTTGGGTCCTAAATAGCGTGAACACGTGTAAACTGGAAGAGTGAATGCCTGTACCCTGAGTTTTCTGTCTAAGGCTAGAGTGTTCGTACAAATCCACATAATCGGACCAGTCACTCTTACCTGGGAACTCTTGGGGTGAGTGTCCACTTATAGGCGAGCATGTCTTCGCGATACACTATGAGGATCTATTTGCTTTGATTCAGCCTTTGTGTTGTTTGTTTGCTTCATGGTTCAAACAAATGACCATCACCCATGACTTTTGGTCGGTAATTGCAACGTCCTATTCTTCCCCATGCCATTTCATTTGTTTTCTCTCTTGTTTCCCTTTTAGAATGCCTCCACGACGCGAAAATCCGGTATCTATTGAAGAGCTAGCAGCTGGCATTACACAGCAAATAACTGCTGCAATCCCGAACATCGTTGCTCAATGTAACCAAGCCCTCAACAACAATAATGCCCCCTGCAACTTCAAGACGTTCAACTCGGCTAAGCCATCAAAGTTTTCTGGGTCTCAAGGAGCGACTGCACTTCTGCAATGGTTCGAGAGTTTAAAGAGCACCTTCAGACATGTTCAATGTCCAAACGAACGAAAGGTAGATTTTGCATCTAGTGTCTTTGAGAAACGAGCTTTGACATGGTGGAACGGTGTGGTGAGAGATAGGGGTGCCAAAGTGGCACTGGCTCAAACGTGGGAAGAACTTCGAGCACTGATGATGAAGGAATTTTGTCCTCGTCACGAGATTAGGGCCTTGGAAAGGGAATTCGACGATCTTAACCAAGACAGCGGCGAACATCGAGCATACACTGATCGATATGAGGAGCTGAGCCTGTTGTGTCCTTCCATGGTTACGGCTTTGGATAAGGCGATCGAAAAATACATTAATGGTCTCCCTGACTCAGTTCAGGACATTGTTACTGGTAGTAACCCCACTACGGTTAGGCAGGCAATTGAGCTATCTGCAACCTTGACTGAATCTCAGATCAGGAAACGTAAGCTTTTCCGAAAGGGTGACAAGAAACCGGTCGAGGAATCGAAGCCAATCGAGGAATCAAAGACCATGGATGAACAGACTGGATCCCCTAAGAAGTCAAAGAAGCGAAAGGCTTCTCAGAACTTCGCCATGGTTACTCACAATAATCAAGCCGTCCCCAACCAACCAGCTCAACCCCCTGCTAGGAAGCCATACAATGGAACTTCACCCTTGTGCAACCAATGTAACCTTCATCATCATGCTAATGTGAAGTGCCGCGAATGCCAAATTTGTGGACTTAAAGGTCATACAGCAAAAGTTTGCCGAGCTGCGGTTGCACCAAATCAAGTTGGCAACAATCCTGCTCAAGCTCGCTTTCCACCAGGTTCTTGCTACAATTGTGGCGAGATGGGTCATTTCCGAAGAAATTGCCCAAAGCTTGCTAATGCTAATCCAGCACAGGGATGAGCATCTGACCGACTAGAAGACAACACCCTTTAGAAATAATCATGTCTTGTGTATTATTTTCTTTTGTTGTCAAGGTCCATGAAACGGTTGTTATCATTGTTTATAAATAAATATTTTATTTACATTGCAAAGTATTTATGAGGTTGTATGTATAAAGAACATATCCCTTACAATACCGACAATCAAGGAATCGTATTCCTTGGAAAACAAACTACCCCCCAAAATTTTTCCATCTTATGATCTCTTGCGTTTTCCACGAAATTCCTAAGTACCCGTATCTTCTACGGAAAACGAAGTACAAGGCGCAAGTTACAACACTGGACGAATACCCAAAGTACCACTATAAATCCTTAATAGGGTACCTAAGGGTATTTCCGTAAATCCTAAAATTGTTATGTTCCTTAATTCGAATATTACGTTTCTTTGAGAACAAAATCGAATTTTTGGGAGATCTTCCTATCTTTTCAGATAGATCCCGGAGGACTTTGAAATCCATCGACTGTTTTCCATATCCATTTTCAATCGATAACAAGTTAATAACAAATTAATAACCAAGTTAAACAACTATGTGATTATGTGCTTATGTGTTTCCTTTTATGTTTTTGTGTAATCCAAGTTTTGTTATCCAAATCCTCGTAGAATCTTCCATATCTTCGTATAAGGGATTCATAGTAGGATATCCAAAGGTACTATATTAAATCCTCAATGGGCTTTTACGTAATAGTAAAGACCCTTGGATTATATTGTACTATTCCATAATTAGACCCCTTGAGTGGTCTAGTTAAACAGATTGATCCAAAAAAAATCTGGTTAGGAACATCATGTGATGAAATAGCTGAAAGGACTCCTTGGTGGCCTAATTAATAAGATCATCTATCGATCTAATTAAAAGGACCCTATGGTAGTCTAGTCACCTTCATCACAGATTTGATTTTCCTCCCCTAAACATTACAAGACAAACTGTGCAGACTGTGCAAGGAAATACGTAATTATGGATGCATACATAATTATGGATTTCAGTGCACAGAAACCACATTGAGTTTTGTCATGTGTCTAGAGTTGATTCCGTTCATTTTCGTTTATGAAGAAATTGGGAAAAATGACTCATTCCGTTCATTTTTGTTTCTGAAGAAATTGTGAAAAATGACTCATTCCGTTCATTTTTGTTTCTGAAGAGGTTGTGGAAAATGACTCATTCCGTTCATTTTCGTTCCTGAAGAAATCATGGAAAATGACTCATTCCGTTCATTTTCGTTCCTGAAGAAATTATGGAAAATGACTCATTCCGTTCATTTTCATTTCTGAAGAAATTGTGGAAAATGACTCATTCCGTTCATTTTCATTCCTGAAGAAATCATGGAAAATGACTCATTCCGTTCATTTTCGATCCTGAAGAAATTATGAAAAATGACTCATTCCGTTCATTTTCATTTATGAGGAAATTGTGGAAAATGACTCATTCCGTTCATTTTCATTCCTGAAGAAATCATGGAAAATGACTCATTCCGTTCAATTTCGTTCCTGAAGAAATTGTGGAAAATGACTCATTCCGTTCATTTTCATTCCTGAAGAAATCGTGGAAAATGACTCATTCCAATCATTTTCATTCCTGAAGAAATCATGGAAAATGACTCATTCCGTTCATTTTCGTTCCTGAAGAAATTGTGGAAAATGACTCATCCCGTTCATTTTCATTCCTTAAGAAATCATGGAAAATGACTCATTCCATTCATTTTCGTTCCTGAAGAAATTGTGGAAAATGACTCATTCCGTTCATTTTCATTCCTGAAGAAATCATAGAAAATGACTCATTCCGTTCATTTTCGTTCCTGAAGAAATTGTGGGAAATGACTCAATCCGTTCATTTTCGTTTCTGGAGGAATTTTGGAAAATGACTCGTTCCGTTCATTTTCGTTTCAGAAGGATACCCATTAAGGAAAATAACTCATCCCGTGTATTTTTCGTTTCTTAAAATTTTCCATCGAAGGAAAATGAATATTCCTGATTCTCCATTCATTTCCATTTCTGAAAATGTTCGTTAAAGAGGAATATCAGGATATGCCTTATCCTTGATGGTTATTTAACACAAAGTCACAGATAGACTCCTACGAATAAATTTCGGGACGGAATTTCCTAAAGTAGGGGAGACTGTGACACCTGTGTCACTTCAACCATCAAACAAATGCCAAACCAATGAAATATTGTATTTCATACTTTAGACTTGTATAAATATGTGTATCTTTTGAACATATCAACTCTTGTTCGATTTCAAGCTCTAAATCGCTTTCTGGAAGGTTATACGCGCACTAATGCGTAAATATAACCAGTTTAATGCAACGAACACTCCGGAATAGTGAAATAGGCTTAACATAACTTAAATAACCTTTACATAACTTAGAAATAAGTTTTAAAGGCTTTGGTATGGCAAAAACAAGTTAATTCGCTTACAAGGACTAAATTTGACAAACTGCGAATGTATACCAATTTGAACTGTAACAGACATTCCGGAACATGACCATAAGTTAAACATACCATAATTATCCTTTACATAGCTTAGAAATAGGCTTTAAGGGGTTCGGTGTGCTAAAATAAACTTTTGGGTCATTCAGGGACTAAAAGCGTCAAAAAGTGCACAAGTTTGCACTTTCGCGCATAACTTACGTTCTGAATACATCCGGACCTCCAAAAATTTATGTAAGCACTAAAATATTTTATTTTAGTGTTTGGCATAAGAAAAATCCATTCGTCACACAATTTAGATCGTTTTTCGCGCTTATGCGCATTCCGGTCGTAATTAAGCGAACATGGCGATTGTTCGTCCAAACGAACTGACATCCGGCATATTTTTGAGCATGTTTCATGTCCACAATGTTTAGGCATCCTTGTGAAGCCTTGAAAATGATTTAACGAGCCTTAAACATGTCGGAAATGGCCTTAATACACAACGGGGACTGAAAGGTGAACATTAGAAAGTGTTTACTGATCAGGGGGACCCTAGCGTGACACCTAGCCCCCTTGGCGTCATGCGAGGTCCCTTCTGATCAGAAAAAGCCATTTTAAACACATGTTAACATCCCCTAACACCCTCCAAAGGTCAAGTTCCACATGTTAATCTCTTATGGTGGCCAAAATCAGCTACCATAACTTTCCAACAAGTGTAGGGATGTGATCATTCCCTCTTCTCCAAGAAACGATCCTAACAGTGGACCGAAAACTATAAATACCCACCTCAACTTCACTCATTCCTCACAAGAATCTAATCTAATGTGCTCTAAGTTGAAACCTTTGTTTCATACCTGAGCTATTTTGATCTAGATTAGCATTCGGGGACCCTTTGTAAGTGTTCCTTCGTTCTTTTATTGCTTTTCGAGTCCTAAAGTCAAAATTTGTTTGACTTTCTGCATTGACCAGTTTATGGTCGATGCGAAGTTCGTGTGAACTTCATAACGTGAGCGTGATCACGATGGTTATAGTCCCTAGTGACTATACCTACTGATTACCACGTTATCTAGGTTCAGTGACGAGCCGTAGTTTCGGTCAGAATACGTATTCTTGCGTATTTGTAACCAAACTACTTATGGGTATCAAAACCGTTTGTTTTGATACCAAACCTGTTTTCTAAACTTAGTTAAGCATGTTTTAGCATGCTTAGCTCGTCACTTTTAAGTTTAGTGCTTATATAGGGTCGTAAGGTAAGCGATCTAAACAATCGTTTATACTTTCGAACCCGACCCGTTTGGCGATCATTAGGATCCTACCAAGCACATTAGGTGACCATAGTATGTAGGGAATAACCTTCCAAGGTTATACCTTAAGGTCGCTTCGTTTAAGTAGTTGTATGATGGGTAGTTTATATGCCTTAGGTAAATTACCAAAATACCCCTTTAACGCCAAAATTCATTTTAAACATATGTAACATAACTTTTGACATCTAAACTGATTTGACAACAATATTAGACATGTTAAGGCATATGTTACTTGTCATAGGACTAGTTACGCGGTCCAAACGCGTTTCACGCGAACGACGCGTTAAAATAGCATAAGCTACCTAAACGGGTCGTAATGGGTCGTAAGCTCTTAGGCTAGGTTTCATTTAGTATGTAGGCCTTGTTAAACCATACTACATGAGTTCCTATACTCATTTGGTTTACGAGCCCTCATTCTATCTGATTCTCCGATATAGGTCCGGTTTATTAACATAGTTACTTATATTAGGTACCGTTTGATTCCGTGATCTCTAGCTTTGCTTGGTGGTTATCTTAGGACTTCTGAGCAATCTCAAGTGAGTACATAGACCCCTCTTTTACTGTTTTCCAAACGTTTTGGGGTGAAACACATGTGCCTACTTGTTACTTTCGTGCTTTCCTGTTTTCACATCACATACTTGTTATGTTCATTAGTACACTATTAGTACATGATTTACATTACATTTCTGCTATGTACGTTGACTGATAACATGCTAGCACATTGATTTACATGACTTTTCTGCTTTGCATGTTAACTTAGCATACTTAGTACATTTCATTACATTTTATGCTATGTATGCCCATTGTGTGCGTACTTAGTACATTGCCTTACATTACATGCTATGTATGCCCATATGTATGCCCATTGTGTGCGTACTTAGTACATTGCCTTACATTACATGCTATGTATGCCCATTGTGTGCGTACTTAGTACATTGCCTTACATAACATGCTATGTATGCCCATTGTGTGCGTACTTAGTACATTGCCTTACATTACATGCTATGTATGCCCATTGTGCGCGTACTTAGTACATTGCCTTACATTACATGCTATGTATGCCCATTGTGTGCGTACTTAGTACATTGCCTTACATTACATGCTATGTATGCCCGTTGTGCGCGTACTTAGTACATTGCCTTACATTACATGCTATGTATGCCCGTTGTGCGCGTACTTAGTACATTGCCTTACATTACATGCTATGTATGCCCGTTGTGCGCTTACTTAGTACATTGCCTTACATGACATGCTATGTATGCCCGTTGTGCGCGTACTTAGTACATTGCCTTACATTACATGCTATGTATGCCCACTGTGTGCGTACTTAGTACACTGCCTTACATTACATGCTATGTATGCCCATTGTGTGCGTACTTAGTACATTGCCTTACATTACATGCTATGTATGCCCATTGTGTGCGTACATAGTACATTGCCTTACATTACATGCTATATATGCCCATTGTGTGCGTACTTAGTACATTGTTATACATTACACTATATGCTATGTATGTCCTTTGTTGCATACTTAGTGCATTATTATTCATCACATGCTTACATTTTGGATACACATTACATGATTTACATTAGACATGAACATTTTACTTTGGTAGTTTGGTTTGAGTAAGTGATTAAGTATAGAGGCGTGTGTAATATGATACAAGCATGGTGGATACGCCGCTGGTACTTCATATATATAAGTGGTTGTATGGTATTACATATCGTAGCGTTATTTGAATCATTTCAATTTGAGACATATAACATTTTATACAAATAACATACTTTTCACAAGACATTGTTTTACAAACAACTTATCTTATACAAACTCATTTTACATGGTTATTCATTTAACCATACATTATCCTCTTATTTATACATATCATCTGACCTTATCGTTTTTCAAATGATTTACAAGACAAAGCAAATTACAAGGTTCATGACTATACATTTTCTCAAACATAAGTCATGAATTCTGTTTTCACAAAACCTATGTATCTCACATGCATTTTTATGCTGACGTACCTATTTTCACATGTGTTTTCAGGAGATGATGCATAGGACTTATCAAGACATACTTAGGCGGACCTGTGCCTTAGTGACTTAAAATGAGACAAGAACTAGTTAATTTTTGTTATGTACTCTTTGTTTCTTGTTTAAAACAATGTAAACTCTCATGTTTGATTAATGAAACGAAACTTTAATTGCCATGGATTTGAAACGATTAATTCTGTTACAACACTCCCCGACATTTCCGCCGTTACGTTGTCTCACGTGGTCGGGGTGTGACAAATTCTACTTCATATTTTATGCTTAGGGTTTTAACAGGTAGATTTAATAACTTACAAAATTTATCATCAACAAACGACTTATCCACACCGGAATCAAATAATACCCTTGCATAAACATCATTGATAAGAAAGGTACCTGTCATCACGTTGTCATTCTGAATCGCTTCCTGTGCATTCTTCTGAAAGACCCTAGCATTGGTCTTCTTACCTTCTTCAGGTTTCTTTGCATATTTTGGGAAGTTTGTCTTAATATGCCCCTTCTCGTTACAGTTGTAACAAGTTGCATCTTTTATCTTCTTGCAATCCAAAGTCTTATGTTCTTTGGATTTGCCTATCCCACATCCAATCGGCTTTGACTGCGACTTTGATTCCAACCTGCTTTTTCCAAAATGATGCTTTTGGCAGGTTTTGCATTTAGGCTTCTCATCCGTTTGCTGGTTACCCTTGTTAGACCCAGAATTATTCTTGTGGTCTGTGTTCCCCTTACGCTTCTTATCAGAACGTCGTGAGTTATCATCCTCACATTTCCTTTTTCCTTCTTCAGAACTCATAAGCAATCTCAGCCTGACCGAATCCAGAGTAAGGGATAACGAAAAATCTGCCGCTGACCTAAAAGTAGTAGGTCGAGATGCCTTCACACTAGCTTTAATCTCCGGGGCTAAACCCCTAATAAAACGGGCTATACGTTTTGGTTCCGTTGTAACCAAGTATGCAACCAATCGAGACATGGTATTGAAGCTGGTAAGGTAAGCCTGGCAGTCTACTTTTTTCATAACCAATGTCAAGAAATCGGTCTCAATTTTCTCAACTTCATGTTGAGGACAGTAATTCTCTTTGATTAAAGCAACAAACTGAGCCCATGATAAGTTGTATAACGGAATCTTTCAAGTAGCTTGAATTAAGGACCTCCACCAAGCTAGAGCTTCTCCCTGAACGATTGTGAAACATACTTCACAATATCTTGCTACGCACATCCGCTAATATCAACCACCGTATCCATCTCATCTAGCCACGTCATGCAATCAATGGCTCCTTTTTCCCCAGTGAAATTCCTGGGCTTGCAGGAGATAAAATACTTATATGAACAGGGCTTTGCACGTGGCTCTTGATTGAATACAATCTTTTTAGACGGAACACTACGCTGATTTGAGGAGTGCTGGGCATCGTCCTTCTTCGACTCATGAGTTTTTGAAGGTGGCTTACTATGAGCCTCAGAGTGAGTCTTAGGGTGTGATTTGGAAAGGGGTACTGATAAGGTCTTGCTATGTGTACCACTTGATTCTCTAAACTGCCTGTCCACGGCTTTAGAAACAGCATTATCAATTAATGCTCGAAGTTCCTCCCCAGTTATGTTGATCCTGGTAGTATCATGATTCTCTAGAGGGTGACTGTTGACTTCTTCAGATTCTGCCATGTAGCTTGATTGCTACATAAAATAATGACAATGATTTATTCAGAAGTCTTTAACATTATTGTCATTCTTGATGATTTATTAACCATGGTATTAATAAACTATATTGGTTAATTTGTTAAGCATATTCATTCAGGATTTTTTTATTATAATTATCCTCAGTTATAATTCATTAAAATATTATAATGGCACAAAAGGCCAAGTCACAAGGACAAATTTAAATTATAAGCCATGATCTTATAGGATCGAGGCATTAAGGCATGAATCATAGTTCATCACCTTTTCTCGACAGAGAGTCGTAGACTACAACTGTCTTTAGTCTTAAAGGACAATAATTATGGCCCGAAGGCACTTCATCACTAATGGATGATTAAATGAAATAGAGAAAAGGAATTGGAAGAATCCAATATAAGGATGACTTATGTGATTTTATCGAATCACATTTGTCAGGAGTGTTAACATGTTTTCAGATGTTAACAAGGATCTGAATTTTAATAAGGAACTACCATCATGGCCCTGTCTTAAAATAACACATGGGCTAGGTTTTGATTTATTTAATATATAATGGCAGATCTTACAAAAGGAATGATATTTTTTATTTATTTCACATTTTATATTTATGCATATAATGACAAAATGAAATTTTAAATTCAAATATTCCACTAAAATTTAAAAGAGTACATAATTGCCCTAAACGGGACTTTAACAGAAATAACTTGCCCACACAGGGGCTAAACTGAAAATACAAGTCCTCGCAGGGACTAAGTACATAAATAGATGTCCATGCAGGGACTTAATTAAAATTGAAAATACAAAACAAATAAACAAACAAGGAATTTAAAAATCCCTCTTGCTCTTCCCCTTGATTAAATTTGCCAAACCCTTAAGAAATCCCCGGTGGCTTCTATGCTCCTCTTGAACCTCACGCTCCACCTGACTCAAAACACATCTCCTGCTGCTGTGGTGGTTGGATCTGCAGCGGCTGCGGCTGTTGCTGCTGCGGAGGTTGAGGAGGTGGCGGGTATTGGTACCCGTAGGTCGGGTACCCAGTCTGATATTGGGCTCCGTAGGGCACTTCAGGATGAAGAGCATTGTAGTTCGCCGCTACGAGATACGGGCCAACATCAAGGGCATTGTAGTAGTTGTAGCTAGAGTGGCCTGGCTGCTCAAAAGGGTTATACGCTGCTGCACCAGCGTAAGAAGGTATTGGGTTATCAAAACCCATATGTGGTGGTGATGGTGGTGCGACTGGCCCGGAGTTCACCTCGGAAACAGAGTTTGAAGGCCCTCCCATCTGCGGGTCTTCATACAGTGGCGGGTAGTGACTGCCACAGGAGGGTTGAGGGGTGCTGAAACGAAATCCCCCTCGCACGGACATCCGTGCTCCTAATCTTCTCCGCCTCGGTGGCTTCGGAGGCGGTTGCTGCTCTGGCAGCGGCGGTGGCGGTGGTGTAACCGCCTGGAAAAGAGAATCCTCAGAGGGATCCTGCTGCTGCTGAGGTGTTGGATTAAAAGGGGGAGTGAACTCTCAAGGGTACGAGGAAAACCTTGCTTCATAGCTGTCTGGGCCCCGGTATGGCGAACCGTGAAAGGACGATCCATCAGAAATCTCGATGGGATGCGTCGGCGTCCCACTCGGTGGCATCTTCGGATCGGGGTCATCATCCATATCCATAGCTTGGTCACCGGAAAAATGATTTTCTGGTCCCAATGGGTTAAAAACCATTGGTTCTTGCACCTGATTTGCCGGATTGAACAGGCTCTGAAAGTTCGGGGTCGGGTCCTCGAATACACGGTGTGAACCCAACCGCTGCAACGGCAAATAGGAGTGGCGAGAATGTTCAGACTCGTTGCCTTGATGGAGCCCGAAAGAGTCATGGTACGAAGGTGAGGAGCTGAGCGAGACCGAACGCCTCGCAGGCTCTAAGTATGTCATCCAATCTTCTTGGGGACTCGTGCTCATCGTCACTGAAGGAGTTTGCCGGTGTGATGGCCCGGCTTCATGGTCATGGCTGGTGAAGATTGAAACCTTACCACCTCTTCCTCTACCTCTAATACGTGGTCGCATCTTCTGTTCCTGTCAAAACAAACAAAAGAAACAACCAAGAAAACAATAAAGGACAAAATAAAAGATTAGGATTAGTCCTAAGTCCTTTGCCTAGACTCGGAAGTCAAGGAATGTGCAACTGTGTCATTGAGATTAAACACAAAAGGCTAGTGTTTAAGTCACTCAATGTTGGCTCTGATACCAACCTGACACACCCCGATATTTCCACGTATTACCGATGGGCCAGGTGGGGAATATCGTGACGTAGTTGATATCATCATAGTCAATAATCACAGTTTAAATGCACAGCGGAAGTCTAAAGTAAAATATTACAAAACGAATGAAAGTATCATAAGTATTACAAACGGAATGTAAAAGGATCCACGGGCGGATCAAAATGAAAGAAGATAATTGTTTAACAGATTTTTTAAGTGACAAAGCTTGCAAGACTCTTTATTTATTCACTCAGGAGTAGCCAGCCTATTTCGCATAGTACCTGTGACAACCCGCACTAAATCAGGTATCCGTACAACTTAATTACTGATTAATTACTGCTTAATTACTGTGCTTGATTGAAACTAGCTGATAAACTGCTACCTGCATACTGATACATGCACTTACTTGCATCATACTTTATATGCTGTCACTACACTATTTACATGCGGCACCTTAGTGACAAACATGATGCACAAAAGCACAGTAGCACTAAACGGATACACGGCAAACATGCTGACATGACCAGCATCAGGCAGACACTGCCTCTAAGGCCTGTTAAGAGCCTCATATATTTTGACTACACTGGTAGTGAGTGTAGGGATATAAGGGTTATGGTACCGCGTCTCTAGGGATAAGTTACACTGATTCGGATGTGCCAAAAACGTACTTTAAGTACCAAACACAGCACTTTAATACACAAACCAGCTTCTAGCTGACTAGTAAAGTGCCAGAACAGGAGAAAATAACACTAGACACTTTCTAAAGTGTCGGGAAAACAAATGTGTCACTAAAAATGTAATAACGACACTTTAAGGCGTTACAAAAGACTTTAACGGATTACTATCCAACCGGACACCCCGACTTTACCCGGAACACGAAAACATTACTATTTTTATTATTACTCTTTTTCTGAACCAGTTAGGGTCTCTGATTACCCTAACACCCGTCATAACGCGCTTTATACAACTAACTAAGTTAAATACTTAGTTAACTTACTTAACCTAAACTAACTCCTAACTACACTACTTAAAATCGAACCAACCCCCCCCCCCCCAAGTCCCTAACCGGCCTCAAATATGGGGGAAACACACCAAGTACTATTTTGATTATTTAAATGAGGGTGTCTAATATCTTCATGACATAAAACCCAAAGGATAAAGGGACTTGAACTTGTCTATATATAACACCACTAAACATGAGATAATTACCATCACTAAACTCAAGACCAACTCACTCTCTTTCTCTCTACACTAAGCTCGGCCGAACACCCCACCCCCTTACCCATTATTTTCGGTTTTTGATCTCTACATTCTTTCATCATACAAACATCACAAGTCGCGTATTAGGAGCTCTTGTGCACTCGGAACACGAAGGACCACCACCGTTAGCTTTTATCCACGCGTTTTTCATCACGATTCTTCCCTAGCCCCGAGCTAGAGGTATATTGTTTAAAACTCATATTTAAGCATATCTAAAGTGGTTAAACGTAAGTTTGTCGGTTAAAGATCGAAAACATAAGTTTTGATGCATAAAAGTCTAGTAAAATCACAAAAATGGTGGATAATAACATATAACTTGTGTAAAAGTCGTAGGACTTGAAATATGTGAGTATTGAGACCCGATCTATGATGTGATAGCTCGGATCTCCGTTTAACCCGACTTTGTAAGATCATGTATCTTCACATAAGCTCGTTTTTTGACTAAATACAAGGGTTAAAGGTGAAACTCTACCACACAAGATACATGAACTTGTGTAAAAAAATATTTTACTTGTGTAAAAGTGGTTTAACCGGTAAAATGGTGTTTAGAACTAGCGGATCTACGTATCCGCAAGTGGTATTTTTGAAAGACCACACTTTAAAGAAATCATATTTTTCTAAAGATGAATCTTACACTAATAAATATGGTTTTATAAACCACAAGTGTGTAAACACTTGTGAAACAAAGAGATCCGACAAAGAAGTAAATTTGTCACTTGTTACTAGAAGTTGTAAAGACGGATTTCTTTAAACACGAGGTTTTTACAAGATTAAAGCTACTTTATATAAAGATCTACATATATAAAGGTGATTTACATTAAAGATGCGGAAAAACTGCAAGTTCATGCGATTATGCAAATTTACATACTTGTCGACTAGTTTGATGTGTCGGAAATTGTTTGATCGAATAAAGAAGATTGTTGAATTGATTTGTTAAAAGAAAATGATACGCTTGAAAGCGTGGCCACCTCCAGTTACAGAGGAAACTCTGGCGAAATTTTCTAAAAACCTAACACTTAGACTTTTTACACAATAAGTGTTAGAACTATTTTTGGACATACTTTCGAAACATAAATTTCGCCAGCACTATATTTTACTAAATATTCGGAGGTGGGATTTTCACAAAGATTAACGTGATAAACATATTTGTCACAACACTGTTTATGATTATTTTGTGAAAATACATAAATATTATTTTAGAGAGAAAATAATATTTACAAGCGTTAATGATCCCAAAACTTTGCGAACGCTTCCACAAACATATAAGTTACACCGGTAATTACATTACCACAAGATTGATAAAACGTAACTTACGCACATGTATTGTATCCCCCATCCTTGGGAAGAAGAATAACTACCAAGTGTATACGGAACATAAACACGAAATAGTTGTCTAACTATTTCCCAAAGACATAAACTATAAAGCTAAAGCACGGCCGTCCGTCTAATAGAATTAGCACTTGTAGGTCGTTGCACAGCTTACTGTATTGGAGACACTTGGTAGAGACGCGCATTCACTGTGAGTTCATGTCCCCCTTTTCTCTAACTGTTTTCAGTTTACTTAACTGCGGGGGTGAAATACATGTTACTATGATTTACGAGTACTTTACAACGGTATGTTTAACGTAAGGAGGTGTTATACGATCATGTGAGTGGATAGGAGCAACATGGGGCCATTAGTCCTCATGGAGGGACCGAGGGACAGGAGCGGTAGATCTATCTGGGTGTAGCGAGCCCAGCCCCCGGCCAAACTAGAAACGGACCGTGGGGTGACTTTGTCCACATACTTTGCCGTGGCGAAATCTGCTAGGTTTGAGTCTCCCTATTTGCACTTCACATATGTCAGTGGCCTTGCAAACCATTGGTGATCACAAGTCCTCTTACAACTGCTACATACCACAACTATTTTATACTCACAAGTGTTTTACATACTCACTTACACATGAACTCGCTCAACATTATTGTTGATTTTTCAACTCACATGTATTTCAGGAAATTAACGAGATCTGGCACGGTATGGAACGTTTTCCGCTTCATATTGTCATGAAGTCATCAGGGTTTAGGGGATGTGTCTCTTACCTGGACAAGACACAGTCCCTAAATCACGTTTATGTTTATGTTATAAGTTGTTATGTCTTTTGAACAAGGTTATTGTTGTTGGAGTATGTTCTCGTCAAACAATAGTATTGTATGTTATTTTCAAACTTAATGGATAACTTGCATGTTTTTAACTCATATAGCTTTGGTATGATTAAGCTATGGTATTAAGAAGTCACACCAAAATTAACCACGCTTCCGCAAAGCCAGGGTGTGACAGCTTGGTATCAGAGCTCTGATCATAGCGAACTAGGATTCTGTCTCGAGTCTAGACTATGATCACTAGGGCTCTCACGAAAACATTTTTTCTGCATACCACTTAAGTCCAGATCCACACTTTTTACAAACAAATGTTGAGCACATTTTATAAATTATAAGTTCAGCTTGGAGGGCTGAGGATCGATCTGGAGGATCGAGATGGTCAAGGTAATTGAGCACGTTGGTTTGTTATAGGATCGATCTGGAGGATCGAGAGGATCAAGGTAGTTGAGCACGTTGGTTTGTTATAGGATCGGTCTGGAGGATCGAGGTGATTAAGGTAGTTGAGCACGTTGGTTTGTTATAGGATCGATCTGGAGGATCGAGGTTTGGTTTAAGTGAAGGATAGAGCAGTCTTGTAGACTGGATGGTATTGGCTAGTAAGACTAGGAGGATTATGTGATGCCTTACTTGATGACTTATGTGATTACTTGATTTATGATTGACTACTTGTGCATATTTGTGTATATGTTACAGACACATGGATTCTGCAGACACTGGTGGTTCAGGCACCACAGGCCCGAGGCCTATCGTTTCAGACGACATTGAGTCATCGGAGCACGAGGTTTATACGTCAGACTTCACCAGCACGGATGATGATGACTTTCAGCCATTCGCCTTACCCGACGGCGTTGATGAGCTCCCAGTTGATCTTCCAGCAGGGGATCTACCACTCGTTGTGATCCCTGCTCCAGTACCCCTTGCGGCATACCCAGTTTTACCCATCGACGACGAGGAGGACGACGTCGATATGTTTGAGGAGGAGCCTTTGGAGGATGCTCAGGGCGAGGCCCTACCTGCTGTTGCTCCCTTACTGATCGCAGATGCTCCGGCTGCGGAGTCACCTGCTCATTCCCCAGTCGCGGACTCCTTTGAGTCTGTGGCTTCTGTACCCACACATGCTCATAGTGCGCAGCACTTCTCTCATGGGTCCGATTCTGACCAGGCTTTTTCTGTTGCTTCCATACCTGGACTTGTTTTTGACCATGACGACGAGGGGGATTCAGATCCTATGTTTCCACCAGGATTTGATCCTGACCGTGATTTAGAGTTTGTCCCGATGGACGAGTTGATGGAGGATCCAGCAGATCCTATTGACCCTTTTGATCCGATTGATCCTGACTTCGATTTTGACATGGCGTTTGATGACTTTGAGCCTGCCATTGCTCCTGAGCAGGCAGCTGCCCTTGACCCTTTACCAGAGCATGACCCTGTGCATGCTGATGTACCTGTTGAGCCCATTGCTGATGATCACCACATAGATGTTCCTGTTGATCCCATTGGTCCTTTACCCATTGTTGCTGCACCAGTTGACCCTCCTTTCGAGCACTTGGCACCCGTTCACCCTGTTGTTGCTCCCTTATTTGATCCCGTTCCCATAGAGCCCGGACATGCACCGTTCGCGGCACGTATGGATCCACCGGATGAGTCTGCACAGCATGGCTGGATACCGGCAGACGAGGACGTTCCCCCATTCCCTCCACAGATTCGTGTTGCACCGCATACTGACTTTTCGTTTCAGGTTCCTATGTTTATACCTCCAGCAGGGCCTGGAGAGGGCTCTTCAGCACACCCTGATGGGCATGTACCGATGCCCATGCCTTTCATGCCTCAGATTCCTTTTGTTCCACCTACTACAGCTCCTTTTGGGGTGGCACCCTTTGACCCCACACGTGAGCCACTGCTGTGGTCACCACTTTCCCCTATGCCACCCACTGATCCGTACCACAGGTTTCATGTGGGCCACACCATTGAGGATGTATTGATGTCATTTGTACACCAGCATGAGTCGCATGAGCAGCGACTACAGGAGTTGGAGAGAGCCCGTCTGCAGCCATGTCAGTGTCATGGCCGGGTACCCTCTCCGTTGCAGCCATCACGACCATTACCCCCTGACTATGCTGCTCGTCTTACTACTTTGGAGCAGCAGATTGCTTCCATTATTCGTACACGGCAGGCGATGGAGGCGGACTGGTTACAGTTGCGCCGTTTGTTTTATACCCATTTTCCTCCTCCACCACCATCTACTTAGAGCTCATCGGTGCCACTTGGGTAGGCGAGGTGATAAGGCGGCGATTGCTTTTTGACTGCACAGCTTTTTGAGGAGACTACGTTATGACTTGACTTTTGTTATGTACTTGATGTTGTATTGATACTGATGTAGCTTTTGACAGGGGTTATGTAGCCCCTAGTGATTGATGATTGTATGTATACACTTACGATGTGGTCTCATTTATATGGCAATCGCAGTTTTCTCACCATATTTGGATTCGCTTGATTACTTGCTTATATTTTGTGACATGGGATGATGTTTGATTGATATTTGTGATGTGTGATAACATGAGATGTTATGTGATTATACTATTACTACCGTTATATACGTACACTATATTACGAACTGATTTACGTACGGAGCCTTACTATGGCCTAACCAACTTAAACCATCTTTTAGAAGATACCGCCAAGACGCGAACCAAACATGCCCACTAACGAGGCAGAACTACAACAGATCATTGCCGCTGCCATAGCACAGTACGCAACATCTCAGCCAGGAGCAAGCGGAAGTGTTAACCAAGGCAATAACAATCCACCTCACGGATGCACCTACAAGCAGTTCTTAGACTGCAAACCAGTTAACTTCGATGGCACAGGAGGTGCAGTTGCCTTTACCCGCTGGGCTGAGAAAACCGATTCTGTCTTACGCATGAGCAAGTGTGCAGAGGATCAGCAAGTCACATACATTTCAGGGCTATTTCTAGACGGAGCCCTATCTTGGTGGAACTTACAAGTCCAAACACTAGGCGAAGCTGCCGCCTACGCCCTGACTTGGGCCGAATTGAAAGAACTGATGCGCAAAAAGTACTGTTCACGCGCAGAAATTCAAAGGTTGGAGACTGAATTTTGGCACTTAAAAATGGACGGTCCGAAGGTAGCAGAGTACGTTCAGAGGTTTCATGACCTATCTCAAGTGGTTCCTTATATGGTCACGCCAGAATACAAACGAATCGAGCACTTCATTTAGGGTTTGGCTCCCCAAATAATAAGCATGGTAACCTCCTCCAAACCAGCAACTATCACTGAAGCCATCGATTTAAGCGTGGCTCTCACCGAGGAGGCGATTCGTCTAAACAAGTTTGATGAAGTCAAGGCAAAGAAGACAGAGACTCACGTTGAGTCCTCAGGAGATAACAAAAGGAAGTTTTCAAACTTCAAACAAGGTGTCAGTATGGCAGTAAAGAAAGGAAAATCAGCTGGCGGTACCAAGAGAGGAAAAGGGTACCAGGGCACCCAGCCCAGATGCAACAACTGCCAACGCCACCATACTGGCCAGTGTAACGTGAGAGTTTGTGAATCTTGTGGAAAACCGGGCCACACAAAGGAATCATGTTGGGCTAGTGCAGGCCGCGGTTGCCAGGGAGGATATGGAAATAGGAATGATAACCGGGGTGGAAATGGGAATCGCCCGCAAGGAAATTTTGGAGGAAACAGAAACCGAGGCTACAATGCAAATCAGGCTGGCAATGCCAACCAGAACAACACCCCAGCTGGAAACGGGGATGGAAACGGGCAGAGACTCGGATGCTATAACTGCGGGGAAATCGGGCATTTTAAGAAGAATTGCCCAACACTGAATCAAGCCCGTGGTAGAGTATTCCAACTCGAAGCTAGAGAAGCACGCCAAGATCCAAATGTTGTTACGGGTACGTTCCCTATCAATCAACGCTATGCATCCGTTTTATTTGATACTGGTGCCGATTATAGCTTCGTATCGTTAGAATTTAAGAATATGCTTGGGTTAGCTGCTAATAAGTTAGACATACCCTACTCGATCGAATTAGCTAATGGAAAGTTAGTTGGAGCCGACGAAGTAATCAGAGGTTGTGTGATAGAATTGGGAGAACGCGAGTTTACGTTGGATCTACTACCAGTCCAACTGGGAAGCTTCGACGTGGTGGTAGGAATGGATTGGTTATCCGGAAACAAGGCTGAGATAGTATGTCACGAGAAAGTTGTTCGTATCCCAACTGAGGATGGTGAGATAATTGTGGTTCACGGAGAGAAGCGTGACACACCGCTAAGATTTATCAGCTGCTTGAAGGCAAGGAAGTGTTTACAGAAAGGATGTGTTGCTTTTCTGGCACACATCGTAGACAAGAAGGCTGCTGAGCCAACAATCGAGGACATCCCTGTCGTAAGGGAGTATCCAGAAGTCTTTCCGGAAGACTTACCTGGACTGCCACCTCAGAGGCAAGTGGAGTTTCACATTGACTTAGTTCCAGGCGCCGCGCCTGTGGCTAAGGCACCTTATAGACTTGCGCCATCTGAGATGCAGGAACTGTCGACACAACTTCAAGAGTTGTTAGAAAAGGGTTTTATCCGACCAAGCTTCTCGCCTTGGGGAGCTCCGGTCTTGTTCGTCAAGAAGAAGGACGGAAGTTTCCGCATGTGTATTGACTACAGAGAATTGAACAAGCTGACGATTAAGAACAGGTATCCTCTGCCAAGAATCGACGATCTGTTCGATCAACTTCAAGGTTCAAGCTGTTATTCTAAGATCGATCTTTGATCTGGATACCATCAACTAAGGATACAGGAGGAAAGTATCCCGAAAACAGCCTTCCGATCTCGTTATGGACACTACGAGTTCCTCGTTATGCCATTTGGTTTGACAAACGCACCTGCGGTATTCATGGATCTAATGAATAGGGTTTGCAAGCCATACTTAGATAAGTTCGTGATTGTATTCATCGACGATATCCTGATTTACTCAAAGACGAAGGCTGAACACGAACAACATCTTAGAACCATATTGGCGCTGCTAAAGAAGGAACAGCTGTACGCCAAATTCTCCAAGTGCGAGTTTTGGCTACGCGAAGTCCAGTTTCTTGGACATGTGGTTAATGGGGATGGAATTCATGTTGATCCCACAAAGATCGAGGCAATCAAGAATTGGGAAACGCCTACAACGCCAACCGAGATTCGACAATTCTTGGGGTTGGCTGGCTACTATCGAAGGTTCATCGAGGATTTCTCGAAAATCGCTCAACCTTTGACGCTCCTCATGCAGAAGGACAAGACGTTTGATTGGGGAATCAAACAGGATGAAGCGTTTCAGATATTAAAAGATAAGCTCTGCAACGCGCCAATCTTAGCTCTACCAGAAGGTACTGATGACTTTGTGGTATACTGCGACGCATCGCGTCAAGGATTGGGTTGTGTGTTGATGCAACGCCAAAAGGTCATTGCTTACGCATCACGCCAACTGAAAGTGCACGAAAAGAATTATACCACACACGATTTAGAGCTTGGCGCAGTGGTTTTTGCACTAAAGATCTGGAGACACTACCTGTATGGTACGAAGTGCACAATCTTCACAGACCACAAAAGCCTACAGCATATATTCAACCAGAAGGAGTTGAATATGAGACAAAGACGATGGGTTGAATTGTTGAACGATTACGACTGCGAGATAAAGTATCACCCAGGGAAGGCGAATGTAGTTGCCGATGCCCTAAGTCGTAAAGAAAGAATCAAGCCCATAAGGGTTAGAGCTTTGGAAATGATTATACGAACCGACCTTTCCTTGCGCATTCGCGCTGCACAAAAGGAAGCTCTCAAGGAGGGAAACCTTGAGGAAGAATATCTCCGTGGAATGGAGAAGCTTTTGGTACCAAATGAGGAAGGGACGTTATGTTTTGAGAAAAGGATTTGGGTTCCTCTGTTTGGTGGATTAAGGGAAGTTATTTTCGACGAAGCGCACAAGTCACGGTACTCTATCCACCCTGGATCGGATAAGATGTACCAGGATCTCAAAGATTACTATTGGTGGCCTAGGATGAAAGGCGACGTTGCTGTTTACGTGAGCAAATGCTTAACGTGCGCTAAGGTCAAGGCGGAATACCAGAAGCCTTCGGGACTTCTGCAACAACCTGAGATTCCCAAGTGGAAATGGGAACAAATCTCAATGGATTTTGTTACAAAACTGCCAAGAACGCCAAGAGGCCATGATATGATTTGGGTGATTGTTGACCGCCTAACAAAATCCGCACACTTTCTGCCAATCAAGGAGAAAGACAGTACTAGTAAACTTGCGGAAATTTACATGAGAGAGATCGTAGCACGTCATGGAGTACCACTCTCGATCATCTCTGATAGAGACGGAAGATTTGTGTCAAGAATATGGCAATCTTTCCAAGAATCTTTTGGCTCACAATTGAATCTGAGCACTGCGTTCCATCCGCAAACTGACGGCCAGAGCGAGCGAACGATACAAACCTTGGAAGACATGCTGAGGGCATGTGTTATGGATTTAGGCGGTAGCTGGGATAAACACTTACCTTTGGTCGAATTTTCATACAACAACAGCTACCACTCCAGTATTGGTGTCGCGCCATTTGAGGCCCTATATGGACGCAAGTGCCGATCACCACTATGTTGGTCTGACGCGGGTGATAGGCAGCTTGCTGGTCCCGAGATCGTCCAAGAGACGACAGACAAGATCGCGCAAATTCTTAAACGCATCGAAGCCGCTCGCCACAGACAAAAGGCCTATGCGGATCCAAACCGGAAGCATGTGGACTTCCAAGTCGGAGAAATGGTGTTGTTAAAGGTTTCACCCTGGAAAGGGGTAACACGCTTTGGAAAGCGTGGGAAGTTAAATCCGCGCTACATTGGTCCTTTCAGAATTCTGGAAAGAATTGGGACAGTAGAATACAAGTTGGAACTACCTGCTGAACTAAATGGTGTTCACGATACATTTCATGTATCCAATTTAAAGAAAAGTCCAACTCAAATTGACGTTGCCATTCCTATCGACGAGATTCATATTGACGACACGCTCCACTTTGTTGAAGAACCTGTTGAGGTCACGGATTGGAAAGTTAACAAGACCCGCCGGAGCAGTGTCAAACTCGTCAAGGTTCGTTGGAATGCCAGACATGGTCCTAAATTCACATGGGAGCGTGAGGACCGGATGAAAGAAAAATACCCCCACTTATTTCCTAAGAACCCTGCTTCTACAAGCAGAACTTAAATTTCGGGACGAAATTTATTTAACGGGGGGAGAATGTGACAACCCGCACTAAATCAGGTATCCGTACAACTTAATTACTGATTAATTACTGCTTAATTACTGTGCTTGATTGAAACTAGCTGATAAACTGCTACCTGCATACTGATACATGCACTTACTTGTATCATACTTTATATGCTGTCACTACACTATTTACATGCGGCACCTTAGTGACAAACATGATGCACAAAAGCACAGTAGCACTAAACGGATACACGGCAAACATGCTGACATGACCAGCATCAGGCAGACACTGCCTCTAAGGCCTGTTAAGAGCCTCATATATTTTGACTACACTGGTAGTGAGTGTAGGGATATAAGGGTTATGGTACCGCGTCTCTAGGGATAAGTTACACTGATTCGGATGTGCCAAAAACGTACTTTAAGTACCAAACACAGCACTTTAATACACAAACCAGCTTCTAGCTGACTAGTAAAGTGCCAGAACAGGAGAAAATAACACTAGACACTTTCTAAAGTGTCGGGAAAACAAATGTGTCACTAAAAATGTAATAACGACACTTTAAGGCGTTACAAAAGACTTTAACGGATTACTATCCAACCGGACACCCGGACTTTACCCGGAACACGAAAACATTACTATTTTTATTATTACTCTTTTTCTGAACCAGTTAGGGTCTCTGATTACCCTAACACCCGTCATAACGCGCTTTATACAACTAACTAAGTTAAATACTTAGTTAACTTACTTAACCTAAACTAACTCCTAACTACACTACTTAAAATCGAACCAACCCCCCCCCCCCCCCCCCCAAGTCCCTAACCGGCCTCAAATATGGGGGAAACACACCAAGTACTATTTTGATTATTTAAATGAGGGTGTCTAATATCTTCATGACATAAAACCCAAAGGATAAAGGGACTTGAACTTGTCTATATATAACACCACTAAACATGAGATAATTACCATCACTAAACTCAAGACCAACTCACTCTCTTTCTCTCTACACTAAGCTCGGCCGAACACCCCACCCCCTTACCCATTATTTTCGGTTTTTGATCTCTACATTCTTTCATCATACAAACATCACAAGTCGCGTATTAGGAGCTCTTGTGCACTCGGAACACGAAGGACCACCACCGTTAGCTTTTATCCACGCGTTTTTCATCACGATTCTTCCCTAGCCCCGAGCTAGAGGTATATTGTTTAAAACTCATATTTAAGCATATCTAAAGTGGTTAAACGGAAGTTTGTCGGTTAAAGATCGAAAACATAAGTTTTGATGCATAAAAGTCTAGTAAAATCACAAAAATGGTGGATAATAACATATAACTTGTGTAAAAGTCGTAGGACTTGAAATATGTGAGTATTGAGACCCGATCTATGATGTGGTAGCTCGGATCTCCGTTTAACCCGACTTTGTAAGATCATGTATCTTCACATAAGCTCGTTTTTGACTAAATACAAGGGTTAAAGGTGAAACTCTACCACACAAGATACATGAACTTGTGTAAAAAAATATTTTACTTGTGTAAAAGTGGTTTAACCGGTAAAATGGTGTTTAGAACTAGCGGATCTACGTATCCGCAAGTGGTATTTTTGAAAGACCACACTTTAAAGAAATCATATTTTTCTAAAGATGAATCTTACACTAATAAATATGGTTTTATAAACCACAAGTGTGTAAACACTTGTGAAACAAAGAGATCCGACAAAGAAGTAAATTTGTCACTTGTTACTAGAAGTTGTAAAGACGGATTTCTCTAAACACGAGGTTTTTACAAGATTAAAGCTACTTTATATAAAGATCTACATATATAAAGGTGATTTACATTAAAGATGCGGAAAAACTGCAAGTTCATGCGATTATGCAAATTTACATACTTGTCGACTAGTTTGATGTGTCGGAAATTGTTTGATCGAATAAAGAAGATTGTTGAATTGATTTGTTAAAAGAAAATGATACGCTTGAAAGCGTGGCCACCTCCAGTTACAGAGGAAACTCTGGCGAAATTTTCTAAAAACCTAACACTTAGACTTTTTACACAATAAGTGTTAGAACTATTTTTGGACATACTTTCGAAACATAAATTTCGCCAGCACTATATTTTACTAAATATTCGGAGGTGGGATTTTCACAAAGATTAACGTGATAAACATATTTGTCACAACACTGTTTATGATTATTTTGTGAAAATACATAAATATTATTTTAGAGAGAAAATAATATTTACAAGCGTTAATGATCCCAAAACTTTGCGAACGTTTCCACAAACATATAAGTTACACCGGTAATTACATTACCACAAGATTGATAAAACGTAACTTACGCACATGTATTGTATCCCCCATCCTTGGGAAGAAGAATAACTACCAAGTGTATACGGAACATAAACACGAAATAGTTGTCTAACTATTTCCCAAAGACATAAACTATAAAGCTAAAGCACGGCCGTCCGTCTAATAGAATTAGCACTTGTAGGTCGTTGCACAGCTTACTGTATTGGAGACACTTGGTAGAGACGCGCATTCACTGTGAGTTCATGTCCCCCTTTTCTCTAACTGTTTTCAGTTTACTTAACTGCGGGGGTGAAATACATGTTACTATGATTTACGAGTACTTTACAACGGTATGTTTAACGTAAGGAGGTGTTATACGATCATGTGAGTGGATAGGAACAACATGGGGCCATTAGTCCTCATGGAGGGACCGAGGGACAGGAGCGGTAGATCTATCTGGGTGTAGCGAGCCCAGCCCCCGGCCAAACTAGAAACGGACCGTGGGGTGACTTTGTCCACATACTTTGCCGTGGCGAAATCTGCTTGGTTTGAGTCTCCCTATTTGCACTTCACATATGTCAGTGGCCTTGCAAACCATTGGTGATCACAAGTCCTCTTACAACTGCTACATACCACAACTATTTTATACTCACAAGTGTTTTACATACTCACTTACACATGAACTCGCTCAACATTATTGTTGATTTTTCAACTCACATGTATTTCAGGAAATTAACGAGATCTGGCACGGTATGGAACGTTTTCCGCTGCATATTGTCATGAAGTCATCAGGGTTTAGGGGATGTGTCTCTTACCTGGACAAGACACAGTCCCTAAATCACGTTTATGTTTATGTTATAAGTTGTTATGTCTTTTGAACAAGGTTATTGTTGTTGGAGTATGTTCTCGTCAAACAATAGTATTGTATGTTATTTTCAAACTTAATGGATGACTTGCATGTTTTTAACTCATATAGCTTTGGTATGATTAAGCTATGGTATTAAGAAGTCACACCAAAATTAACCACGCTTCCGCAAAGCCAGGGTGTGACAGTACCTGCACTTAACCTTTTGGAAAATACGTCACTTTACACCGGTAAATACAATTAAACGACTCTTTTGAAAATATTTAAGAAAAATAATTTAAATGCACAAGGCACAAATAATCTTTTATAACTTGGGACAATTATTTTAAAAATAATCTTGTATACAGATTTATATGTTTGTCGTCCGTCAGGGCCGGTTAGAAGAGCCGAACAAGATTAACTGACACACCACAGGTATAATGCCCACAAGGAAAACTCCTTAGTGTGGATTACCATTAATACATACGCAACTGCCAGGTGTATGCCTACACCCCGTGCTTAAGTCGTGGCCATTTCTATGAATGAGCCGAGGATATCCAGGACATGGCCATTAACCCCCCAAAGGCCATATACCAAACAAAGCAGATTAAAATGGGTTATGTAAATTTACTAATCACAATCCGATTTAAATAATTACACACCCGACCAAGCGGTATTATTATAATACCGTATCCCAAGCCCGTATAACGAAAAATAAGTTAAAAGTATTTACCTGAGCAAATTATACAAATTTATCCCAGCCGTATAAGATCAGCAAGTGCAAATATCTTTTACTGGGCTCCTAAATCTGGAACGAAGGTTTTAATAACCTATTAGATTCCTAACGGGTCTTACTTAAGTTTAAACTTAGACCGGTTAGTTTTAAAGAAAGGTTTACGGTTCAAAATGCAAGATTAAGCGAAGACCGGATTAGAATCTGGTTTAGACCCGACAAGTATGAAGACTTGTATAATATGGGTAAACTAAACACATTCTGGATTTTGAGGTAAAATGATAAGGTTTGACCCGTTTTGGTCTATTTATGCAAACTAGTTACATAAACCGTACCGAACACGAAAAATGCATAACGGGTAACCAAATGAGTCATGTACAGGTTCCCTTAGTTAATATGCTTAAAATGTGTTATGATATCAGTAGGATACCTCCCATTATGCCCAAAACGAATTTAAAATCAATTTATGCCCCGTAGGGGTATTTTGGTCATTTTTAATATTATAAAAGAGATTAAATATTCATCTGAGGTTCTGGTCTAAAATGATCAATACAAAAATATTTTTTTTTGCTTTTCATATCAGTGGGGTATTGCATATATGTGAAATTTATCATTTATAACCAAACTATGCGCCGTAGGGGCATTTTGGTCATTTCACATAAGCTTTAAAGGTTAAATTTGGAAATCTGAGTTCAAAAATTTTACTTACTATTAAAGTATAAAAATTTACTTAAAACATCAGTAGGTATTGAGTCTTATGTGGCAAAAATAGTTTTAACCCATACTATGCGTTTATAACGCGTAAAATGTCGGTTTTAGGCGATTTTATGGTTATATAAGGAAAGATAAGATTTTTATTAGTCAAGAAGGCTTAAAATATTTTACTAAACATATAAAATCAGTAGCAAAAGGTTTGGTATCAAAAGGTTGTGTAAAACTCATTTTATTAGCAAAAAGGGTATAACCGTCAATTACTGAATCAAAGCAAGAACCCCATGTTATGATCAGTTTAAAAATTAATAAAAATCTTCAAAAATCCCAAAATATTATATTACACCAGTGGGTAAAAGGTTTGGTGTCAAAATTCGGGTTCAAATAGGCTTTATGCTAAATATGTCGTTTAATTAATAAAAAGCTTTCAAATTACGATATCGAGCATAACTCCTAATTTAGAACTCAAACTGATGTCAAATTTTTAGGACATGTTTATAAATTAGTAATAAAGGGTTTTGTCCTCTCACATTTTCAAAAATCTCGTTTTAATATAAAAGGGCATAATGGTCAACATTTAAGCAATTAACGGAAACATGCAAATGAATCGGATAAATAAGGAACCATGTAGTATAACCTCAGAGGGTTTTACTAACTTATAATATGGTCCTAAAGAAACCTTAAGGCATATCTAAAACAAGCTAAATAGGGTCAGAACTGAAAGTCAAAGCAAAAGTCTTCTTTTGCGACTTTCGGTTCCGAACCGAGCCTAAACTCAGAATTTGTCGGGTTGAACAAGCTTAGACATGTTCTTACATTATTTACCAAGTTATTTTAGTGTTAAAACATGTTCCATAACCTCCACATTATCAGTTATGTGTTTGTTTGCAAAAATAGCTTTCTGTTGACTTTTTAATATTAAGTTTGACCCGACAATTGACAAAGTTAGAGTGATAATCAGGGGGTGCCCTTTTAAGGACTTATTACCCACATAATTACCAACTCATAGCCACTTTCAATTAGAATAATGGCTAGACCATTAGTGATTAATCACTAAGTCAAAGCTTAATTACGACGGCTTTGACTTTTGGTTATTAAGCTAATAAAACTTTAACTAGAGAAGCTAAGAATGCTTACAAAGGCTCTTAGCACGAATTAGGAGCTGAAGGAAACTTGCTTGAAGTCGAGAGAGCTCCAGAGAGTGAGTTTGAATGATTTTTTAGAATGAGCACATTGAACTAACAAACAAGAAGCTTATATAGGAATTTAAAACTCACAAGATCATTCCACACAAGCCTACAAATGATTCATGATCATCCCAGGTGTCCCCTATGTATGAAATACCATTGGTTCAGTCCCTGAATTCAAAAACCAGCTTTCTAAGGCGGTGGAACTGGCTGGACTCGCAGCTGTCAACATTTTTCTGCATCTGATAGGTCTACGCGGCCCGCGTAGGATTCTTAAAGAGCCTACGCGGGGCGCCACGTCCATGTGTAACCGGAAATCAACTTTTGTTTGTTGCAGTTTTGGTCCCTGGTCCATAATAAGTTTATATAACTTTCATTTATTGTATTTTGGACCCCCATAGTTAACTTTTAAGGACCTTGGGTCATATACTAACTCCGTTAGGCTCCCGTTTAGTTGTACGATCACCCGAAAAGTCTTGTTTTCTTCAAAACTCCACAAAATTAATATCTAATATTATTGTGAATAAATCTTAATTTATTTACAATGTTTTTGGGTTCGCTAAAGGTCACTCAGAGGTAACTTTAACATGTTGACACTTTTAACCCCTATGCTTTATAAGATCCTTATTTTTAACACAAACGATTCTTAATGTTCGATAAATTATTCATTAAAGAATACAAACATCGTGTGAGGTCAATCAGAGGCACCAGAATGGCATGTTAACACTTTGGATCCCTTTATTCACATATTTACATTGTTTGGCAACTTTAGTCCCTCATAATCAAATCCTTACACGCTTAAAGTCCATGACACGTGTCTTTATTATATTGGTCGCGTTTTTACGAGGTGTTACACCATGTGCGTTTGCTAATGCTTTCTGTGAATGATGTTTCTTGTACAGGCTGTACTTACAAGAAGTTCCTTGACTGCAAGGCTCTAAACTTTGATGGCACTGGAGGTGCTGTAGCTTTTGTAAGATGGGCTGAGAAGACGGATTCTGTGCAGCGAATGAGTAAGTGTGCGCCAGAGCATCAAGTCACTTACATTTCTAGACTATTTCTAGGTGGAGCTCTGTCATGGTGGAACCTTCAGGTACAGACTCTAGGTGAGGCTGCAGCGTATGCTATGACTTGGGACGAGTTGAAAGAGCTGATGCGTACGAAGTACTGTTCAAGGGATGAAATTCAAAAGTTGGAAACCGAGTTTTGGAATCTGAAAATGGGTGGTCCTAAGATAGCGGAATATGTGCAGAGATTCAATGATTGTCTCGTGTTGTCCCCTACATGGTAGAGCCAGAGTTCAAGCGAGTTGAACGTTTCATTTGGGGATTGGCACCCCAAATACTGAGCATGGTGACTACTTCTATGCCTCCAACAATTACTGAAGCCATTGACCTGAGCGTGGCACTGACTGAAGAAGCGATCCGTTTGGGCAAATTATCAATCTCTAAACAAAAGAAGAAGGAGACTCATGTCGAGTCTTCAGGAGAGAACAAAAGGAAGTTTTCAAACTTCAAGAAGGGTACTCATGCAAACAACAATGCCAACAAGCGTAGAGATGCTAACCCACCAGCGGGGGCACAAGCTGGTGCTACTGGTGCTGCAAGTTCTAAGAACAAAGGGAAAGGATATATGGGCACCCTTCCCAAATGTAATGTATGTCAGTATCATCATGCCGGCCAGTGCAAGTTCAGGAAGTGTGATAACTGCGGAAAGTATGGTCATTCGAAGGAAACATGCCGGGCTGGTACTGGTCATGGGAATGGTGGTCAGAGAGGAAAAGGTACTAGCAATGGAAACCGTGGTGGAAACGGTAATGGGAATAGAAATAACCAGGGAGGTAATGGAAACGGAAACAGAAACAGAAACCAAGCAGGAAGTGGAAACCGCGGAGGAAATAACAACAACAATCAGGGTGGTACCGGATATGGCCAAGGTTGCTTTAGTTGCGGTGAAGTAGGGCATTTCCAGTGGGATTGCCCAAAGAACAACCAAGCCCAAGGAAGAGTCTTCAGCATTGGAGCTAGGGAAGCTCGTCAAGATCCAAACATAGTCACTGGTACATTCCCTATCAATCAACATTTTGCATATGTGCTATTTGATACCGGTGCCGACTATAGCTTCATATCTCTAGAGTTTAAGAATATACTTGGGTTAGTTTCCATTAAGTTAGATATCCCGTATTTGATAGAACTATCTAATGGGAAGCTAGTAAAGGCTAACGAAGTGATTAGAGGCTGTGTGATAGAGCTTGGAGAGCGTGAGTTTACACTTGATCTGCTGCCAGTTGAGTTGGGAAGCTTCGATGTAGTGGTTGGAATGGATTGGTTGTCGAGTAACCGAGCCGAGATCGTATGTTATGAGAAGATTATCCGCATCCTGGTGACGAATGAAGAGACGATCGTGATTCATGGGGAGAAGCATGATACGCCTCTACGGATTATCAGTTGTTTGAAGGCATGAAAGTTTTTGCAGAAAGGATGTGTTGCCTTCTTGGCTCAGGTTGTTGATAAAGAAGCCGAATAACCAAAGCTCGAAGATATCCTTGTGGTAAGGGAATATCCTGAAGTCTTCCCCGAAGACTTACCAGGATTACCGCCCCAACGACAAGTCGAATTCCATATTGACTTGGTTCCAGGCGCCGCGCCTGTATCCAAAGCACCTTATCGACTTGCGCCTTCTGAGATGCAAGAGTTGTCAACGCAGCTTCAGGAGCTTCTGGATAAGGGATTCATTAGACCAAGCTTCTCGCCTTGGGGAGCTCCAGTTCTGTTTGTCAAGAAGAAGGACGATAGTTTTCGCATGTGCATTGACTACCTAGAGCTGAACAAGTTGACCATTAAAAATCGGTATCCTTTGCCGAGGATTGATGATCTATTTGATCAACTTCAGGGTTCAAGTTACTACTCCAATATTGATCTTCGACCAGGTTCTCACCAGCTGCGGATTCAAGAAGAGAGTATACCGAAGACAGCCTTCAGAACTCGTTATGGACATTACGAGTTTCTAGTGATGCCGTTTGGGTTGACGAATGCACCAGCAGTGTTTATGGACTTGATGAATCGAGTTTGCAAGCCATATCTCGATAAATTCGTGATTGTGTTTATCGATGATATTTTGATGTATTCGCGGACAAAGTAAGAGCATAAGCAACACCTTAGAACCATCTTAGAGCTGCTAAAGAAGGAGAAGCTCTATGCGAAGTTCTCAAAGTGCGAGTTCTGGTTGCGTGAGGTACAGTTTCTCGGTCACGTGGTGAATGAATATGGAATTCATGTGGATCCCACCAAGATCGAGGCAATTAAGAATTGGGAAACTCCGAAGACGCCAACCGAGATCCGACAGTTCTTGGGTTTAGCAGGGTATTATCGCAGATTCATTGAGGATTTTTCTAAAATCACTCAATCGCTGACCTCCCTTACTCAAAAGGATAAGAAGTACGAATGGGGAGATAAACAAGAAGAAGCTTTTCAGCTGCTCAAGAATATGCTTTGCGATGCACCTGTTTTATCCCTACCCGAAGGCACCGAAGACTTCGTGGTATACTGCGACGCCTCGCGTCAGGGATTGGGCTGTGTGCTAATGCAGCGACAAAAGGTTATCGCTTATGCTTCGCGCTAATTAAAGGTTCACGAGAAGAACTACATCACACATGATTTGGAACTAGGCGCAGTGGTGTTTGCTTTGAAAATTTGGCGATATTATCTATATGGTACATGTTTTGGTCAAAAATTACCTAAGCAATTAAGTAATTAAATTAGTTAAGTGAGGTAGTGTGCTAGAATTATGTGTAAAAAATATGTTAACCAAGTTAGATATGAAAACAGTTTCAGGATACGGCTCAGGATATTGAGCTGTATCTATGATCAAACAATGAGCAAAAAAGTAAAGGTTGACACGTGATGTACGAGGAAAGCCCTTGATCAATCTAGATCGCCGGCATAAAACCTCGGGAGCTGACAATCGCAGCTGCCTTGTTCTTCTATTGCTTCAAATATCAGGATACAGTGTAGGATGTGGTGCGGATCGACTATGTGTTACAATGTAATTCGAATACAAGTGTTGTGTGTAGTGTTTGTGATGAGCTAGAGAGAAAGTGTTTGAAAATGTGTAAGTTGAGTGCCTTAATCTGATCCGCCCCCATCTATTTATAGTAAAACAAATGTAACTAACTATCCTACATAACCGGGATCTAAGGAATATTCCTTAGTCGAACGTTGTAGACCTGGTCTTTCGGGTTCAACGTCTCTCCTTTAACAAATACGCCTGAGTCTTGAGGAGATGAAGTCCATTTAACCATTGGCAAGTCCCAGTCTTTAACCTGCACATGATTAATTCGATATACCTCAGGATATCACCCAGGATGTTAGCAATATCCCCGTCCAGTATCCTGATCACAGATAAACAATTAAAAGCAGGATATAGTTCAAGATATGTATGCTTAGAAAATGAGCCATAACAATTGTCCCCAAATATATCGGTTGGTATAACAATCCAACGGATATATTTTAAAAGTTTCACCTCATAACTTAAGGCAATCAATACGACTAGACCCTTGAAATGACAGTGGTGCAACTTCCAAAGCGTTATTTACTCTTTACCCCTACATTCAGCCTATATTAACCGAGGGACTCCTCATTATGGTTATCCTTATCTTCAACTGGATATCAGGTACTTTCCTCTCTATCCTTTCTGTTTTCCTTGTTTATATCTCCCTTTCTCCGATTGTGATCTTCCATGGCGACCCGTACCAGATCGCAAATGACGGACTCCGTTTCCACCTTCCACAAACAGAATCTGCTTCATAAACCTTCAAAAGAGGTGTGTTCTTTCGATAATTCTGACATCGCGGCCCTACGAGCTTCCGGTGCCTTTCCCGCCGGGACAACCTTCCGTCCATTCGACCGAGAGGTCCGATCGGACTTTTGTTCCGACGAATGGGTCTGCTTTTTTGCCTATCCTTTCTCCATAGGACTTCAATACCCGTTTTCACCTTTTATTTCCCGTTTCTTCGAACTTACTGGCCTGAGCTTTGCCCAAATCATGCCCATGGTTTGGCGCATATTAGTCACCTTGGAAGAAATTAAGGCTCGCCATATACCTGACCTGTGCATCGAAGATTTGCCAAAGGCTTATCGTTTAAGATCTCATGGTTCCCGCCGATTCCTTCTATTCTCTATTTCCAAAGATCCTCTCATCCTCAAAGCTACCAAGACCGAGGATAAGTGGACAAGAAAAAACTTTTTTTGTGAAAAGAGACTCCATTGATAAGGGTTTTGACCTCCCTAAAAGATGGTTGACTTCTGGTAGGACTTAGGGTTTTAGGAATATCCCCAATCATATCCCGAACCTCCATCCTGAACCAACATCTTGATATGTTTATTTCTTTTCTTGCAGCAAACTTTAAAGAACTAACTCCTCCTAGTGCTGAAACCGAAGGGAGAATAAAAGAGATCTACAAGCTTCCAGAGGGTGAAAGAACCTTTAACCTGCTACTCACAAGCTCAAGCCAAAGATCAAGCTCCAACATGTCTGGTAAGCATATTTTCAGGAATTATCTTTATATTAAACTGATTATTATTTTTAGAAGTATAATAAGCTTAAAACATCTTCCCTTATGTAGTGCCAGTTATTAACCTCGAAGGCTTCTAACTTGACGAGTTGGATAGTTACTCCAGCCTTATGCCTGCCGAACAAGAACCTAAGCCGAAGCCATCTTCCACACCGAAGCCCATCACTTCAAAGACTACTACCGCTTCTAAAGCCCCTCCAGCATCCAGGACCCGGGCCTCTAGTTCCCGGAAGAGGAAAGAAATGGATTCTCTAACCGCCTCGGAAACATTCTCTCTCGAGAATCATGGGTTTAGTGAAGTTACTTCATTCCTCAAACAGGTAAAAATTCCTTTCCAATATCCTGAACATGCATGTTAATCATTATCCTGTTCATTTTACGTCGATACCTGTATCTTTAACTGCAGGGCTTGGAACGTTTCATGCATTTGTATGAAGATGCCTGTGGGCTTAATAAGATGCTGCAGATCAAGCTCGAAAAAGCTAAAGCCACCATAGCCGATCAAGGAACAATTGCAGCTGCCAAATCCCAACATTATGAGGACAAATACAAGGCAATGACCCAGGAACATCAAGCTGCCCTCCACAAGGCCAAAGAGGATGCTCAAGCCAAACTAGATGCCGTCCTTCTCCAATACCAGCAGAATATGAGTTCATATCGGGACAGTCTCAAAGCATCCGTGGTCGTCTCTCTTCTCCAAGCCAGGATAAGGATGGCTTATGAGGCCAGGGATTTGGGTTTCGAATGCCCCTCCTGGAACATAAAGACTTGGGAAGCGAAACTACAGGATCTCGGAGGTCATCCCATTGCTCATCCTGCAAAGTATGCTGGTGAAGAGCCTTCTAAGGCGGCAGAGGAAGTAGCCAATGCTGGTGATGATGCCGAGACGAATCCTGAGGCTGATGCTGGTGCGAATGCTGGGAAAGAGGTTGCTGATCAAGAAGGTGCCGCTTCTTAGGCGGTGAAGTGGGCGATGATGGATATACGTGCCAAGGCCGGAGCCCACTTTTTTAAATTTCATGGTTGTGGTTGGGTAAACAATTTACTTTTCCTGTCTTCGAACAATTTATATTTCCTGCATTAGAACAATATGATGACCAAAGGTGGATGGGTCCTAGGTTTTAGGATGAAGCCCTTGGTCATCTGTTAGTATAATTTGTTTTGAACTTCGTAGCGGTTGAAGGTGGACAGGTTTCGTTTTGAGATAAAACCTTCAACCGTTACGTAGGTATGGTAAAAACTAATCGTGCTTTTGGCGGATGGGCCTTGGTTTAAGGTGAAACCAAAAGCACAACTTTTGACTTGTTAATAATATAACTATCTCTTGACTGATTTGTTATTGCCTTGCATTACTTAATGTAACTCTTAGCTTTATAAAAATTTGTATTGTTATCTTATAAAAATATCCTGATCAATACGCTCAGCGATATAAAAACTTTTTATTAGATAGAACTTCTAAACATTCCTTCAACTTTGTAGAAAGCCTTTTAAAGAGTGAAAAACAGTCCACTTTTCCAAAACCTGTTTTGATAATACCTAAATGATCAAAGTTTCAAACCAGTATTAGTTTCAAATATTTTAATCAAATATTCTGAGAAGTATTTTGAAAATATATTTTGAGAATATATCAGGATATTTAACCTTTTACCAAACATAGTATTATCAAAAACTTAAACGATGTTTACAAAGGAAAGATCATACCAGGAATAAGGTATAACCCTATTATCAAACCTCAATCCCTTTGCAACTTTTCCAATGAAGATGTCCCCTGTTTGAGACACTTAGTGCATTAGTTCTGACCCTTATCCTTTGAGCTTTACATCATTGCCTTGGTAGGAATGTCCCCTGTGTACAACGTCTTCAAATACTTAGGAATTCTCTGGATATCAATCCCCGTTGTACAGACAATTTTTTCATGTTACAAGGGTAAAACCCAAGAACGTTCTGGAAATAAATCCCTTGAATTCTGGGGGAAATCCCAAATTTTCGTGCGCTACAGGCGGGAGTGTATAAACTCCAAGACTTAGAAAGGTGAAAACCTTTAAACCTTAGAGAGTATGAAAATACCCTTTCGTGAGAGAGGGTGATCAATCCTCATATACCTTTAGGATTCAGGATATAGCCAACAGTAACAAAATTGTTAGCCACTTTTACATGGACTGGTCCCGCCACCTTGAACTATCCCTGAATAACTTGCGCTCCAGGCGGAGTGTTTAAACCCAATTCGGAAGAAAGGTGAATACCATTAAACCTGTGAAGGGATCAGGATCCCTTGTACGTGAGAGAGGGGGCCAATCCTCTAATCTTCTGAAGTATCCTGAGTGAGCATCCTGGAGCTATACCCCGAAGCATATACTGCAAAACATCCTTAAACTAAGTTGGGTGTTAGCTTGGCTAACACCCCTCCGATGCTTAAGTTAGTATTGGGTTTCAAAGAATAAATTAAAACAAACATATTTAAAAAAGATAGAATTCATACCATCCTGAGTTTGAAATTAAATTCTAAACTCACTTGAAATAAAGCTTAAGGTTTATAGCATTCCAAGATCTCGGTAGCATATCCCCTTTCATATTCTTGAGTCTATATGCTCCTTTCCCTGCTTCTGATTCAACTTCATATGGTCCTTCCATTTTGGAGCTAGCTTGCCATCGGCAGGATTAGTAGTATTCTGAAAAGCCTTTCTTAACACCCAATCTCCAACCTTAAATCTTCTGGTCCTAATATTCTTGTTATATGCTCTGGATATTCTTTGTTGATATGCTGCCATCCTTAGCCTTGTTGCATCCCTTTTTTCATCTATAGTATCCAAATCCTGACACAAGGCTTCAGGATTCTGTTCAGGATCCGATAGGGTAGATCTTGCAGTAGGTATTGCCATTTCCATTGGAATCATTGCTTCTGCTCCAAATACCAAGGAAAATGGGGTTTGGCCTGTTGCATTCTTTACCGTTGTCCTATCAGCCCACAAAACAAAGGATAATTCTTCTGCCCATCTTCCTTTTTTGGCTCCAAGTCTCTTCTTTAAGTTATTGACAATTATCTTGTTTGAGGATTCTGCTTGTCCATTCGCATGAGGATGTACCGGAGTAGATGTTATCATTTTGATTCCCCAACTCTTGCAAAAGTCAGTAGTTCTCTTGCTTATAAACTGAGAACCATTGTCACAGATTATCTCAGCTGGTACTCCGAATCTGGCCAGGATATTTCTCTTTATGAAGGATACTACTTCTTGATCCCTGACTTAGACAAATGCCTCGGCTTCAACCCATTTGGAGAAATAATCTGTCGTTGCCAACATAAAAACCTTCCCTCCTGGAGCCTTTGGAAGCTTTCCCACTATATCCATACCCCACTTCATAAATGGCCAAGGGGAAACAATAGGATATAATGGTTCAGCAGGCTGATGCAGTATGTTACTATGTCTTTGACATGCATCACATATTCGAGCATATTCTGCGGCATCTTTTCTCATTGTTGGCCAATAATATCCTGTCCTTAATACTTTTGAGAATAACGACCTGCCCCCAGTATGGTTACCACAATCCCCTTCATGTATATCCTGAAGTACTTCTTTGGCTTCAGGATCCTCCAAGCACCTCAAATACGGTCCTGCAAGAGATTTCTTGTATAAAACATTATTTATAATAATGAATCGTGATACCTTCATCCTAAATGCCTTAGGATTTTCATTTCCGGGGATGTGTCCTTCTTTGAGATACCTCATGATTGGAGCCGTCCAGGATTTAGGATCCTCTTCAGGATGCTCTGCTCCAGGATCCTGAATACCCACTACTTCTTTATCCCGAGGATTCGTTGCAGGATATAAGACATGTAATATTGGTATTTGGGTTCCTTCTGGTATCCTGATCGATGATCCCAGATTTGCTAAGGCATCTGCTTCAGCATTATCCTCCCTTGGTACATGTTCAAGTGTAAAAACATCGAAATATCCTGCTAATTTTTTGAGAATATCGAGGTATTCAATTAATTTCTCACCCTTGACTGCATAGGATCCATTAAAATGGTTAGTAATTAACAAGGAGTCAACATATACTTGCAAATTCTTGATACTCATATTCTTAGCCAATTCTAATCCTGCAATTAAAGCTTCATATTCTGCCTCATTATTAGTAGCAGGAAATTCACACCTAATAGCCTGGGGTAATATGTCCCCCTGTGGCGATTTTAGTAGTATACCTAAACCTACACCTCTTATATTGGATGCACCATCAGTATATAATGTCCAGGATCCTGAAGATTCTCCTAACTGTTGAACTTCTAGGTCTACCTCGTCCTGAACGTCACTACTGAAATCAGCCACAAAGTCAGCTAAAGCCTGAGACTTTATGGCATTTCTAGGTTCATATACTAAATCAAAAGCACTTAACTTTACTGACCACTTGGCCATCCTGCCTGACATCTCTGGTTTCCTAAGCACATTTTTAACAGGATAATTCGTTTTAACATGGATCCTATGTGTCTCAAAATAAAGTCTAAGCTTTGTCGATGCCGTGACTAGAGCTAATATCAATTTTTCTAAATGAGAATACCTAGTTTCAGCATCTAACAAACTTTTACTAACATAATAAACAGGATATTGCTGACCTTCATGGTCTTTTATAAGAACAGCACTTACAGCATTCCCTGATACAGCGAGGTATAGGGATAGTGGTTCACCATTCTCTGGCTTCATCAATAGAGGTGCAGTTGAGAGATATCGCTTCAAATCCTGCAAGGCTGCTTCATGCTTTGCTCCCCATTCGAACTTCTTATTCTTCTTGAGGATATCATAGAATTCCTTGCATTTTTTCGAGGATCTCGAAATAAATCTGTTCAATGCTGCTACTCATCCTGTTAACCGTTGAACATCCTTCATGTTCGAGGGTGATTTTATATCCAGGATAGCTTTAATCTGCTCCGGGCTTGCCTCTATCCCCCTTTTCATCACCATATATCCAAGAAACTTTCCTGCCCCCACTCCGAAATGGCACTTAGCAGGATTCAGCTTCATGTTATACTGATCCAAGATATCAAATGCTCCCTTGATATCCTGGAGGTGATCCTCAGCCTTTTTAGATTTCACCACCATATCGTCAATATATACCTCCATGGTGTCCCCCAGCTTATCTTTGAACATCATGTTCACTAATCTCTGGTATGTTGCACCTGCATTTTTCAAACCGAAAGGCATGGCAGTATAGCAATATATACCTGTTGGTGTCATGAAAGCAGTATCCTCCTGGTCCGAAGGCTCCATTTGAATCTGCTGAAATCCTGAGGATGCGTCCATGAACGTTAACATTTCATGTCCAGCAGTAGCATCCACCATTGCATCGATATGAGGGAGAGGAAATGGGTCTTTAGGACAAGCCTTGTTCAAGTCCGTGTAGTCTACACAGACTCTCCATTTCCCGTTTTTCTTCTGTACCACAACTACGTTTGCTAGCCATCTTGGAAACTTGACTTCTCTGATCATCCTGGACTTCAACAATCTTTCAACTTCCTCTTGGATAATTGCATTCCGCTCAGGAGAAAATTTTCTTCTTTTTTGCTGAACAGGCTTGAATGATTTGTCAATTGCAAGCTTGTGAGTGATAATGTCTTTGGATATGCCTGTCATATCTTCATGCTTCCATGCAAACGTTGACATCCTGCATTTCAAAAAGTTAGTTAACTGCTCTTCAATATCCTGAGGAATATTGGTTCCTACGAGCACCGAGATATCAGGATTATCCTGATCCAGGATAATTTTCTTCACATCCTGCTCCGAATCCTCCAAGATATCCTGGGCCCGCATCTTTAATTGCTATGCTGTACTAGGCTTAGTTGAGGATTTCATTGAGGATGAGTAGCATTCTTTCGCTTCCTGCTGATCACTTTCAACCTTGACAACTCCCCAAGGGGTAGGGATCTTGATGCATCGGTGATATCTTGATGGCACAGCCTTCATATCGTGAATCCATGGTCTTCCCAGTATGATGTTATTACAGGATAAGGAGTCCATCACACAGAAACGTTGTATCGAGTTGACCCCTTCAACATATACTGGTAACTTTATCTCCCCTACGGTATTCCTAGCTTCTCCACTGAAACCAACGAGCACAGTGGACTTCGAAGTAATGTCCATCGGAGATACATTCATCCTCTTCAATGTTTCCAGCTGAATTATATTGACAGAACTACCGTTGTCTACCAGTATCCTGCGTACAAAATGGTTAGCCACATATAATGTTATTACCAAAGCATCATGGTGAGGATCCTGAACAGTATCCCTGTCATCACTCTCGAAAGTGATCACTTTATCAGTTGTGAGGGTAGTCATCCTGACTGGTCTGTCTCCCCTCTCACTCTTAGCTTCTTTTGCATGTCTCTTGGCCGCCGAATACGAACTTCCACAAATATCGGATCCTCCTGAAATAAAGTTAATTATCTTGGTATCTACTTGGGGTGATGCTGCTCATTCAGGATCCTTCTCGGGATCCTGACCTTTATTCTTCTTTTTTCCCAGCAAGTCCTTCAGATACCCTTTGCTTAACAGGTAACTTATTTCTTTCCTTAAAGCAATGCAATCCTCGGTCATATGTCCAAAGTCTTCGTGGAAGGCACACCATTTGGATTTATCCTTCCAATCAGCTTTCTGCTGGTTCTTTCGAGGCCACCTAGCTTTGTCCCCTAAACGCTGCATAGCATACATTAACTCAGGTATATTAACAGAAAAACAGTATTCAGATAAGTCAGGATATTCTTCAGGATCCTCGTCTTCAACAGCATTCACTTTCTTGTTATCATTTCTGCCATATGGCTTGGAGCGATATGGCTTATATGAGGTTTCTGATTTCCTGTTAGTTGATTCATAGGTTGAGGTAGAATTCATCCTCTCCTGCATCTTCTTGTCATCTTCCAAATGGATATATCTCAAAGCCCTGTTACGAGCTTCGTCGAGATTCCTGCAGGGATTCATTACAAGATCCTGATAAAACTGAGAATCCTTTTGTAACTCCATCTTAAAAGGTTGCACAGCTGTTGCAACATCAAGATGTGGGATATCCATGGATTCTCGACTGAATTTGTTCACATAATCCCTCAAGGATTCCTGAGGCCCTTGAGTTATCCTGTAAAGATCACTGGTTAGTTTCTCAAAACTCCGACTACAAGAAAATTGACTGTTAAATAAATTAACCAAATGAGCAAACGAAGTAATTGAGTGAGGAGGGACGTTTAACAGCCATTTTAAGGCTGATCCTGTCAGGGTAGAACCAAATCCCTTGCATAAGCATGCTTCCTTGAGATCTAGAGGGATAGGATTGATTTCCATCCGTTCCCTATACTGGGTAATATGCTCCTTAGGATCCGTAGTCCCGTCATACAGTTTCATGTTGGGAGTCTGGAATCTTTTTGGTATTTCAGCATCACAGATAGGATATGCAAAGCGGGATATCCTGTGGCTGTCTTGGGATACTTCCGGAATTGGCTGGACCACTCCAGGTACACTGGATATCATGTCCTTCAATTTTTGGAGCTCCCGGGTAAATGTTGACGTCATACCTGCATCCTGCAAAGAGCCATTGTTGTTAGTAGCAAGAATATTATTATTTGACACATTACCGGTCTGAGGATTTTGGCCATATCCTGAAGCATATCCTGAACTCCTCACAGTCGACATCCTGACCGAAGAGGGTATCTCAGGGGTATGATTCTGAGAATGGCTTGGGACGATATTCCCCCTGTTATCCTCAGTGTAAACTGCGGAACTGAAGTTCAAAGCCCTGGGCTGTATAGGAGTGACAGTTTCTTCAGCAGGTCTGCTCGAGCTAGCTTTTAAGAGTTGTATTTCTCTTAACAGCATTTGGTTAGTCTCCTGTTGCTGCCTCATTTGTTCCTGCACACTTCCAAATAAAGTCAGAATTTCATCATTAGAGGCTAAAACGGGAGCAGATCCCTGAACACTCCGAGTAGGGATAACATCTTGAGATTGTGAAGAAAATGGCATCCTTGGAGGAGGTGGTGGAAGCACCGAACCGGTAGTAGCAGAGGTTGCAGCAGACATAGTAGAGGAGCTCATGTTTGATTTTGAGGCCATTGTAAACAATGTGGCGAAAAGTTTTGAAAATAGAAAACCGATTAACGATTTCACAAAGATTTTTAGTAAAAGTAGCACCACTTGCCCCACGGTGGGCCCCAAATTGTTTTGTTCAAAAATTACCTAAGCAATTAAGTGATCAAATTAGTTAAGTGAGGTAGTGTGCTAGAATTATGTGTAAAAAATATGTTAACCAAGTTAGATATGAAACCAGTTTCAGCATACGGCTCAGGATATAGAGTTGTATCTATGATCAAACAATGAGCAAAAAAGTAAAGGTTGACACGTGATGTACGAGGAAAGCCCTTGATCAATCTAGATCGCCGGCATAAAACCTCGGGAGCTGACAATCGCAGCTGCCTTGTTCTTCTATTGCTTCAAATATCAGGATACAGTGCAGCATGTGGTGCGGATCGACTATGTGTTACAATGTAATTCGAATACAAGTGTTGTGTGCAGCCTTGAGCTAGAGAGAAAGTGTTTGAAATGTGTAAGTTGAGTGCCTTAATCTGATCCGCCCCCATCTATTTATAGTAAAACAAATGTAACTAACTATCCTACATAACCGGGATCCAACGAATATTCCTTAGTCGAACGTTGTAGACCTGGTCTTTCGGGTTCAACGTCTCTCCTTTAACAAATACGCCCGAGTCTTGAGGAGATGAAGTCCATTTGACCGTTGGCAAGTCCCAGTCTTTAACCTGCACGTGATTAATTCGATATACCTCAGGATATCACCCAGGATGTTAGCAATATCCCCGTCCAGTATCCTGATCACAGATAAACAATTAAAAGCAGGATATAGTTGAAGATATGTATGCTTAGAAAATGAGCCATAACAGTACCCGATGTACGATCTTTACAGATCACAAGCGCCTACAGCACATATTTGATCACAAAGAGCTTAACATGTGACAGCGACCGTGGGTAGAACTGTTAATTTATTATGATTGAGAAATCGAATATCATCCAGGAAGGCGAATGTGGTGGCAGACGCCTTGAGTCAAAAAGAGAGGATTAAGCCCGTAAGGGTTAGGGCTTTAGAGATGATTGTTCAGACAGACCTCTCATTGCATATTCGTGCTACGCAGAGAGAAGCTCTCAAGAAAGAGAATCTTAAGGTTGAATATCTCCGTGGGATGGAGAAAAAGCTGGTACCCAATGAGGATGGAACTTTGTATTTTATGGGACGAATTTGGGTTCCGCTTTTTGGTGGTCTTAGAGATGTTATTTTTGATGAATCTCATAAATCAAGGTACTCGATCCACCCAGGATCGGACAAGATGTACCAAGATTTGAAGGATTACTACTGGTGGCCAAGACTTAAGGGTGATGTGGCTACTTACGTTGGAAAGTGTTTGACCTACGCCAAAGTGAAGGCCGAGTATCAAAAGCCTTCAGGTCTTCTGCAGCAACCTGAGATACCCATGTGGAAATGGGAACAGATCTCAATGGATTTCATAACGAAGTTGCCTAAGACTCCCAGAGGTCATGATACGATTTGGGTAATCGTGGACCGTTTGATAAAGTCTGCGCACTTTTTGCAGATCAAAGAAAAGGATACCACGGGTAAGCTAGCTGAGTTGTACCTAACGGAGATAGTCGCACGTCATGGAGTGTCTATCTCGATTATATCAGATAGAGACGAAAGATTTATGTCAAGGATTTGGCAATCCTTCCTAGAAGTGTTTGGTTCTCAGTTGAATCTGAGTACTGCTTTTCATCCATAGACGGACGGTCAAAGCGAGAGAACGATTTAGACGCTTGAAGATATGTTACGTGCTTGTGTAATGGACTTGGGTGGCAGTTGGGACACTCACCTACCTTTGGTTAAGTTCTCCTATAACAACAGCTACCATACAAGCATTCAAGCTGCACCGTTCCAGGCTCTCTACAGACGCAAATGTCGATCACCATTATGCTGGGCAGATGCAGGTGATAGACAGCTGGTTGGTCCCGAACTGGTCTAAGAGACAACTGATAAGATCATACAGATCCGAGAGCGCATCAAGGCGGCTCGTGATCGCCAGAAGAGCTATGCAGACCAAAGATGAAAACCCTTGGAATTTAAAGTGGGTGATATGGTTCTGTTAAAAGTCTCACATTGGAAAGGTCTGGCACGCTTTGGGAAGCATGGTAAGTTGAACCCACAATTTATCGGACAGTTCAGAATTTTGGAAAGGGTTGGTTCTGTAGCGTACAAGTTGGAGCTACCAGCAGAACTTAATGGTGTTCATGATACATTTCATGTATCTAATCTGAAGAAAAGTCCAACTCAAGAGACAGTGCTCATCCCTGTTGATGAAGTTCACATTGACGACACACTCCATTTTACCGAAGAACCCGTTGACTTTACTGATTGGAAGGTTAACAAGACTCGGAGGAGTAGCGTTAAACTCGTCAAGGTACGATGGAATTCGCGTCACGGCCCAGAGTTTACTTGGGAGCGTGAGGACCGCATGAAAGCTAAATACCCGCATTTGTTCCCCATCTCCCCTGCAGCTAGTAGTAAAGCTTAAAATTTCGGGATGAAATTTTCTTAACAGGGGGAGAATGTGACAACTGTCAAAATTCCAGGTATTCATACAACTATTAAACCATGATTAGTGCTTAATGACTGTGCTAAATTACCATTAATGGTTTGAATTGCTTCTTGATTTTTGCCATATACATACATGTGCATCACATATTGCTTAATGTCAAATCATTATTGCATGAGAACTTTATTGACTCAAATGATGCACGAGACACAGTTAGCACAGTTATTAGACAAACCGGGAAAATGCTGACAGAGTTCAATACATAGACAGACAATGTGTTGTTACACAGAATGAGCTAGAAACCAAGTATTACACTAGTATAGTGTGTAGGAAAGTAAGGATCACGAAACTGCCTTCCTAGTGATAGTTTAAGTGCCGAAAAGTGCCTAAAACTCACATAAACTGCAGAATTCTGAAGAAAATCAGCAAAATCAGCATTTAAACACACTAATATCATGCATAAATATGGTTAAATGGTCCCGAATGCTTTCCTAAGCGTCGGGAATCGAAACTGTAATAAAAGGGTACATAAAGCACACTAAACTACATAGTTTAGCACCTTAAAGAACCGGTAACCAACCGAACAACCGGACACTACCCGAAACACCAAATTTTCACTAGAAGCACTGTTTTAATATTACCAAGTTAGTTATGATCCCCGAACATCATAACACACTGTATAAATATCTAATAACTAAATCCCTAACCAAATACTTGAAATCTAACTATTAACTAACTATATAGTTTAAACCTAGCCTATACCCCCCCCCCCCCACCTAGTAATCGACCAACACCAAGGGCCCACATTGGATATTTTTTGTTTAAAATATTAGATCATGTTTCCTTGTATTAAACATAAAGACCAATGGTAAATGAGAAGTTAGAGTGTTATAACTATACCCACAAGAACATAACCTCCATTCATCAACATCACACACTCCACTTCTCTCATTCCTCCTCCCCATAGCTACGGCCGAACACCACCCCCAGTCCATCATCATCATCATTCATCTTCCATACAATCTACATATACACAAGGGCGTTAGAAGGTGCACAAAGAAGCTAGGAGCTTTCGGAAGTTGAAGAACCTTCACCATTTGCTTTTATCCACTTCTTTTCTTCTCTTGTTCATCCCTAGCCTTGAGCTAGTGGTAAGAACACTAATGTCTTCATTTTACATCTTGTTTAAGTGGTTAAAAGGAGATACATGATGTTAATCTTAAAGAACACTAAGAATCAAGAAGATGAAACATAAACATAAGCTTAATATCTAAAGAAATCATGTTGTTTAGTGTTAAATATGCTACTTTATGATTGATTGGTTATGTTAATTGTAACACCTGTGCCTCCACGGTCATCAAACAAATACTGTATCAATGAAATATTGTATTTCATACTTGGGACATGTACAAATATGTGTATCCTTTGCACATTATCAATTCTTGTTCGATTTCAAGCTTTAAATCGCTTTCTAGAAGGTTATACGCGCACTGATGCGTAAATATTACCCGTTTAATGCAACGAACGCTTCGGAATAGTGAAATAGGCTTAACATACCTTAAACAACCTTTATATAACTTAGAAATAAGTTTTGAAGGCTTTGGTATGTCAAAAACAAGTTAATTCACTTACAGGGACTAAACTTAACAAACTGCGAAAGTATGCCAATTTGAGCTGTAACGAACATTCTGGAACATGACCATAAGTTAAACATACCATAAATATCCTTTACATAGCTTAGAAATAGGCCTTGAGGGGTTCGGTATGCTAAAATAAACTTTTGGGTCATTCAGGGACTAAAAGCGTCAAAAAGTGCACAAGTTTGCATTTTCGCGCATAACTTACGTTCTGAATACCTCCGGACATCCAAAAATTTATGTAAGCACTAAAATACTTTATTTTAGTGTTTGGCATGAGAAAAATCCATTCGTCGCGCAATTTGGATCATTTTTTCGCGCTTATGCGCATTCCGTCGTAATTAACCGAACAACGTAACCGTACGGCTAAACGAACCGAAACCCGAGATATTTTTGAACACATTTTAAGTTCCCTATACTTTAACTTCATTTTAGAGCTTTGAAATGGGCTTAAAGGGGCTTAAACGTGTCAAAAAAACGCATCGAAAACCAAGTTTTGAGGTTACAGGGACTGAAACTGTAAATCTGCCAAACTAGGTCCTTATGTAGGGGCCAAATGCAGCAAAACGGGTTTTTTCAGCTTTTAACAGCCCTTAACACTCTCCAAAGGCCAAACTCTTATGGTGGATGGCAAATGAGTTACCACAACTTTCCAACAAGTGTACGGCTTAGATCGTGCCCCCTTTTCCAAGAAATGATCCTAACGGTTGTTAGGGGTCATTTTCTTAATGTATATATCCTGACCAATATCCTGCCTGTGTTTGTTCATTTGTGACCAGGATGCTGGAAGAGGATATTGCTAACATCTTGGGCGATATCCTGAGGCTTATTGAATTAACCACGTGCAGGTTAAGGGCTGAGACTTGCTAACGGTCGAGAGGACTTCTTCTCCGCAAGACTCGGACGAATTTGTTGAGGAAGAGACGTTGAGCCCGAAAGACCAGGTCTACAACGTTCGAAGAAGGAATATTCGGTGGATCCCGCAAGTTTAGGCTAGTTTGTTATTTTATCTTTACTATAAATAGATGGGGGCGGATCAGCTTAGAACACATAATTTTTCACTAACACTTTCATACACTTACACTCTCTAGCTCATTGCAAACACCACACTTGTATTCAAGTTTCGTTGTAACACTTAGTCGATCCGTACCACATCCTGCACTGTATCCTGATTTTTGAAGCAATTGAAGAACAAGGCAGCTGCGATTGTCAGCTCCCGAGGTTTTATGCCGGCGATCTAGATTGATCAAGGGCTTTCCTCGTACATCTCGTGTCGTTTACTTTATTTTTTGCTCATTGTTTGATCATAGATACAGCTCTACATCTTGAGCCGTATCCTAAAACTGTTTTTACAAATCAACTTGATTAACATATTTTCGACACTCATTTCTAGCACACTACCTCACTTAACTAATTTGATCACTTAATTACGTCGGTAATTTTTGACCAAAACAATTTGGCGCCCACCGTGGGGCAAGTGGTGCTCTCTTTACTAAATTTTTTTGTCAAATCGCTAATCGGTTTTCTATTTTCAAAACTTTTTGCCACATTGTCCATAATGGCCTCAAGATCAAACATGAGTTCCTCTACTGTGTCCGCTATGACTTCTGCTACTACCGGTTCGGTGCTTCCACCACCTCCTCCAAGGATGCCAGCCTCTACACAATCTCAAGATGTTATCCCAACTCGGAGTGTCCAGGGAACTGCTCCCGTTTTAGCTTCTAATGATGAAATTTTAACCTTATTTGGAAGTGTGCAGGAACAAATGAGGCAGCAACAGGAAACAAATCAAATGCTTTTGAGGGTAATACAACTCCTGAAGGCTGGCTCAAGCAGATCTGCGGAGGACAATGTCACTCCGTTACACCCCAGAGCGTTGAACTTTAGTTCAGCTGTATATACCGAGGATAATAGGGGGAATATCGTGCCCAGTCTTCCTCAGAATCATACTCCTGAAATACCCTCCTTGGTCAGGATGTCAACCATAAGGAGCTCAGGATATGCTTCAGGATATGGGCAAAATCCTCCAACGGGTAACGTGTCGAATAATAACAATACTCATGCTACTAACAGTGGTGGATCTTTGCAGGATACAGGTGTAACATCAACACTTACCAGGGAACTTCAGAAGTTAAAGGACATGATATCTAGTGTACCTGGGGTGGTCCAGCCGATCCCGGAAGTGTCTCAAGACAGCCACAAGATATCTCGTTTTGCGTATCCTATCTGTGATGCTGAGATCCCAAAGAGATTCCAAACCCCCAACATGAAGCTTTATGATGGGACTACGGATCCTGAGGAGCATATTGCTCAGTATAGGGAAAGAATGGAGATTAACCCTATCCCTCCGGAGCTCAAGGAAGCGTGCTTGTGCAAGGGATTTGGTTCTACTCTAACAGGATCAGCCTTAAAATGGCTGTTAAACGTTCCTCCTCACTCAATTACTTCATTTGCTCATTTGGTTAATTTATTTAACAGTCAATTTTCTTGTAGTCGGAGTTTTGAGAAACTAACCAGTGATCTTTACAGGATAACTCAAGGGCCTCAGGAATCCTTGAGGTATTATGTGAACAAATTTAGTCGAGAATCCTTGGATATCCCACATCTTGATGTTGCAACAGCTGTGCAAGCTTTTAAGATGGGATTACAAAAGGATTCTCAGTTTTATCAGGATCTTGTAATGAATCCCTGCAGGAATCTCGATGAAGCTCGTAACAGGGCTTTGAGGTATATCCGTCTGGAAGATGACAGGAAGATGCAAGAAAGGATGAACTCATCCAACACTTATGAATCAACCAATAGGAAGTCAGAATCCTCGTTCAAGTCATATCGGCCTAAGCCGTATAGTAGAAATGAAAACAAAAGAGTGAATGCTGTCGAAGATGAGGATCCTGACGAGTATCCTGAGTTGTCCGAATATTGCTTTTCTGTTAATATTCCTGAATTGATGTATGCTATGCAGGGTCTAGGAGACAAAGCTAGGTGGCCTCGAAAGAATCAACAAAAGGCTGACTGGAAAGATAAGTCAAAATGGTGTGCTTTCCACGAAGATTTCGGACATATGACTGAGGATTGCATTGCTCTAAGGAAAGAAATAAGCTATCTTCTAAGCAAGGGATATCTGAAAGATCTCTTAGGAAAAAAGAAGAATAGGGGTCAGGATACTGAGAAGGATCCTGAACGAGCAGCATCACCTCCCGCGGATGCCAAGATAATCAACTTCATTTCGGGGGGATCCGACATTTGTGGAACTTCGTATTCGGCAGCAAAGAGACATGCAAAGGAAGCCAAGGCCGAAAGGGGAGACAGACCTGTCAGGATGACTACCCTCACAACTGACAAAGTGATCACTTTTGATGCAGATGACAGGGATACTGTCCAGGATCCTCACCATGATGCTCTGGTAATAACGTTATATGTGGCTAACCATTTCGTGTGCAAGATACTGGTTGATAATGGCAGCTCCGTCAACATAATCCAACTAGAAACTCTGAAGAGAATGAATGTATCTCCAATGGATATCACTTCAAAGTCTACCGTGCTTGTTGGATTCAGTGGGGAGGCTAGAAACACAGTGGGAGAGATAAAGTTGCCAGTATACGTTGAAGGAGTCAATTCGATACAACGTTTCTGTGTGATGGATTCTCTATCCTGCTATAACATCATACTGGGAAGACCGTGGATTCACGATATGAAGGCCGTGCCATCAACATATCACCAATGCATCAAGATACCTACCCCCTGGGGAGTGGTCAAAGTTGATAGTGATCAGCAGGAGGCGAAAGAGTGCTACTCATCCTCGATGAAATCCTCAGCCAAACCTAGTGCAGCATAGCAATTAAAGACGCGGGCCCAGGATATCGTGGAGGATCCGGAGCAGGATGTGAAGAGAGTTATCCTGGACCAGGATAACCCCGATATTTCGGTGCTCGTAGGGACCAATATCCCTCAGGATATTGAAGAACAATTAATTAACTTTTTGAAATGCAGGATGTCTACGTTTGCATGGAAGCATGAGGATATGACAGGCATATCCAAAGAAATTATCACTCACAAGCTTGGAATTGATAAATCATTCAAGCCTGTGCAACAAAAAAGAAGGAAGTTTGCTCCTGAGCGGAACGCGATTATCCAGGAGGAAGTTGAAAGATTATTAAAGTCCAGAATGATCAGAGAGGTTAAGTTCCCAAGGTGGCTAGCAAACGTGGTTGTAGTACAGAAGAAGAATGGGAAATGGAGAGTTTGTGTGGACTACACAGATTTGAACAAGGCTTGTCCTAAAGACCCATTTCCTCTTCCCCACATTGATGCAATGGTAGATGCCACTGCCGGGCATGAAATGCTGACCTTCATGGAAGCATCTTCAGGATTTCAACAGATCCAAATGGAGCCTTCTGACAAGGAGGATACCGCTTTCATGACACCAACAGGTATTTATTGTTATACAGCTATGCCTTTTGGTTTGAAAAATGCAGGTGCAACATACCAGAGATTGGTAAACATGATGTTCAAAGACAAACTGGGGGACACCATGGAGGTGTACATTGACGATATGGTGGTAAAATCGAAGAAAGCTCAGGATCACCTCCAGGATATTAAAGGAGCATTTGATATCCTGGATCAATACAACAGGAAGCTGAATCCTGCTAAATGCCATTTCGGAGTGGGAGCAGGAAAGTTTCTTGGATATATGGTGACAAAAAGGGGGATAGAAGCGAGCCCAGAGCAGATCAAAGCTATCCTGGACATAAAATCACCCTCGAATATGAAGGACGTACAAAGATTAACAGGCCGAGTAGCAGCTCTAAACAGATTTATCTCAAGATCCTCAGAGAAATGCAAAGACTTCTATGATATCCTAAAGAAGAACAAAAGATTCGAATGGGGGGAAAAGCATGAAGCAGCCCTGCAGGATTTGAAACGGTATCTCTCAACCGCACCTCTATTGATGAAGCCGGAAAATGGTGAACCACTATCCCTGTACCTTGATGTATCAGGGAATGCTGTAAGTGCCGTTCTTATAAAAGACCATGAAGGTCAGCAGTATCCTGTTTATTATGTTAGTAAAAGTTTGTTAGATGCTGAAACTAGGTATTCTCATTTAGAAAAATTGATACTAGCATTAATTATGGCATCAACGAAACTTAGGCATTATTTCGAGACACATAGGATACATGCTAAAACAAATTATCCTATCAAAAATGTGCTTAGGAAACCAGAAATGTCAGGCAGGATGGCCAAGTGGTCAGTAAAGTTAAGTGCTTATGATTTAGTATATGAACCTAGAAATGCCATAAAGTCTCAGGCTTTAGCTGACTTTGTGGCTGATTTCAGTAGAGACATTCAGGACGAGGTAGACCTAGAAGTTCAACAGTTAGGAGAATCCTCAGGATCCTGGACATTATATACTGACGGTGCATCTAATGTAAGAGGAGTAGGATTAGGAATACTACTAAAATCGCCACAGGGGGACATATTACCCCAGGCTATTAGGTGTGAATTTCCTGCTACTAATAATGAAGCAGAGTATGAGGCTTTAATTGCAGGATTAGAGTTGGCTAAGAGCATGAGTATCAAAAATTTGCAAGTATATGTGGACTCTTTGTTAATTACTAACCATTTTAATGGATCCTATGCAGTTAAGGGAGAGAAATTAATCGAATATCTCGATATTCTCAAAAAATTAGCAGGATATTTCGATGTTTTTATACTTGAACAGGTACCAAGGGAAGATAATGCTGAAGCAGATGCCTTAGCAAATCTGGGATCATCGATCAGGATACCTGAAGGGACACAAATACCGATATTACATGTCTTATATCCTGCAACGAATCCTCAGGATAAAGAAGTAGCTGGTATTCAGGATCCTGGGGCAGAACATCCTGAAGAGGATCCTAAACCCTGGACGGCTCCAATCATGAAATATCTCAAAGAAGGACACATCCCTGGAAGTGAAAATCCTAAGGCATTTAGGATGAAGGTATCACGATTCACTATTATAGATAATATTTTATACAAGAAATCTCTTGCAGGACCGTATTTGAGGTGCTTGGAGGATCCTGAAGCCAAGGAAGTACTTCAGGATATACATGAAGGGGATTGTGGTAACTATGCTGGGGGCAGGTCGTTGTTCTCAAAAGTATTAAGGACAGGATATTATTGGCCAACAATGAGAAAAGATGCCGCAGAATATGCTCGAAAATGTGACGCGTGTCAAAGACATAGTAACATACTGCATCAACCTGCTGAACCATTGTATCCTATTGTTTCCCCTTGGCCATTTATGAAGTGGGGTATGGATATAGTGGGAAAGCTACCGAAAGCTCCAGGAGGAAAAGTCTTCATGCTAGCAATGACGGATTATTTCTCTAAGTGGGTTGAAGCTGAAGCATTTGTTCAAGTTAGAGACCAAGAAGTAGTATCCTTCATAAAGAGGAATATCCTGACCAGATTCGGAGTACCAGCTGAGATAATCTGTGACAATGGTTCTCAGTTCATAAGTAAGAGGACTACTGACTTTTGCAAGAGTTGGGGAATCAAAATGATCACATCCACTCCGGTACATCCTCAAGCAAATGGACAAGCAGAATCCTCAAACAAGATAATTGTCAGTAATTTAAAGAAAAGGCTTGGATCCAAAAAAGGAAGATGGGCAGAAGAATTACCCTTTGTTTTATGGGCTGATAGGACAACGGTAAAGAATGCAACAGGCCAAACCCCGTTTTCCTTGGTGTTTGGAGCAGAAGCAATGATTCCAACGGAAATGACGATACCTACTGCAAGATCTGTCTTAAGTGATCCTGAGAAGAATCCTGAAGCCTTGAGTCAGGATTTAGAAACTATAGATGAAAAGAGAGATGCGGCAAGGCTAAGGATGGCAGCATATCAACAGAGAATATCCAGGGCATATAACAAGAATATTAGAACCAGAAGATTTAAGGTTGGAGATTGGGTGTTAAGAAAGGCTTTTCAAAATACTACTAATCCTGCCGATGGCAAGTTAGCTCCAAAATGGGAAGGACCATATGAAGTTGAATCAGAAGCAGGGAAAGGAGCATACAGACTCAAGAATATGGAGGGGGATATGCTACCGAGATCTTGGAATGCTATACACCTTAAGCTCTATTTCAAGTGAGTTTAGAATTCAATTTCTAACTCAGAATGGTATGAATTCTATCTTTTTTAAATATGTTTGGTTTAATTTGTTCTTTGTAACCTGATACTGACTTAAGCATCGGAGGGGTGTTAGCCAAGCTAACACCCACCTTAGTTTACATTTGTTTTGCAAGATATGTTTCAGGATATAGCTCCAGGATATGCACTCAGGATAACTCAGAAGATTAGAGGATTGGCCCCCTCTCTCACGTTTAAGGGATACTGATCCCTTCACAGGTTTAAAGGTATTCACCTTTCTTCCGAATTGGGTTTAAACACCCCACCTGGAGCGCAAGTTATTCAGGGATAGTTCAAGGTGGCGGGACCAGTCCATGTAAAAGTGGCTGACAATTTCGTTACCATTGGCTATATCCTGAATCCTAAAGGTATATGAGGATTGATCACCCTCTCTCACGAAAGGGTATTTTCATACTCTCTAAGGTTTAAAGGTTTTCACCTTTCTAAGTCTTGGAGTTTATACACTCCCGCCTGTAGCGCATGAAAAGTTGGGATTTTCCCCAGGATACAAAGGATTTATCTCCAGTACATCCTTGGGTTTTACCCTTGGGACGTAAAAAATTGCTTATGCAATGGAAACTGACATTAAGTAGATTTCTAAGATACTTGAAGGCATTGTATACAGGGGACATTCCCTCCAAGGTGGTGGTGTAAAGCTAAAAGGATGAAGTTTGCGACTAATGCACTAAGTACCTTGCACAAGGGATATCTTCACTGGAAGAGTTGCAAAGGGATTGGAGTTTGGTAATAGGTTTATGTCCTATTTCTTGTATGACCTTTCCTTTATAAGCCTCGTTTAGGTTTTTGGTGACATTATGTTAAGTATCCTGATATATATCCTGAAAGTCCTTTTAAGGATATTTGATTAGGATGTTTGAAACTAGTATTGGTTTGGAACTTTGATCGTTTAAATATTATCAAAACTTGGTTTTGAAAAGATAGACTATTTTTTAATTTCTAAAGAAATTTTTACAAAATTAAAAGAACATTTGGAAGATCTATCTAATACAAGGCTTTTGCAGTATGTTACTGAGCATACTGATCAAGATATTTTATAAGATACCAATACAAAATCTTTACAAAAATAAGACTCATACTAAGTAATGCAAGGTAACAGAAAATAAGTCAAAAGATAGTTATATTATTAACAAGTCAAAAGTTGTGCTTTTGGTTTCACCTAAAACCAAGGCCCATCCGCCAAAAGCACAATTAGTTTTTACCATACTTCTGTAACGGTTGCAGGATCTATCTCAAAACAGGACCCGTCCACCTACAACCGTTACTACGTTCAAAACAAGTTATACTAATTGATGACCAAGGGCTTCGTCCTAAAACCTAGGACCCATCCACCTTTGGTCATCACATTGTTCTAGTGCAGGAAAAGTAAATTGTTCAAAGACAGGAAAAGTAAATTGTTTATGCAACCCCAACCATGAATTTAAAAAATGGGCTCCGGCCTTGGCACATATATCCATCATCGCCCATTTCGCCGCCTAAGATGCGGCACCTTCTTGATCAGCAACCTCCTTGCCAGTATTCGCCCCAGCATCACCCTCGGGATTCTTCTCAGCACCATCACTAGCATTGGCCACCTCCTCTGCCGCCTTAGAAGGCTCTTCACCAGTATGTTTTGCAGGATGAGCAACGGGATGACCTCCGAGGCCCTGTAGTTTCTCCTCCCAAGCCTTTACATTCCAGGAAGGGCATTCAAAACCCAGATCCATGGCCACATAAGCCATCCTTATCCTGGCTTGGAGAAGAGAGACGACCACCGAAGCTTTTAGGCTATCCCGGTATGAGCTCATATTCTGCTAATATTGGAGAAGAGCGGCATCTAGCTTGGCTTGAGCATCCTCATTAGCTTTGTGGAGGGCGGCTTGATGTTCCTGAGTCATTGCCTTGTATTTGTCTTCATAGTGCTGGGATTTGGCAGCTGCAATGGTTCCTTGATCAGCTATGGTGGCTTGAGCTTTCTCCTGCTGAATCTGCAACATCTTGTTAAGACCGCAAGCGTCTTCGTATAAATGCAAGAGGCGATCCAGACCCTATCGATAAAGACACAGGTATTAACGTGAAAAATAAGCAGGATAAAGACTAACTTACTTGTACAGGATATCAAAAAGAAGATTCTACCTGTTTGAGGAATGAGGTGGCGTCATTGAACCCATGATTCTCAAGAGAGAACGTTTCGGAAACAGCTGGGGAGTCAGTCTCCTTTCTCTTCCGAGAGCTAGATGCCCGGGTCCTGGATGCCGGAGGGCCTTTGGGAGCGGAAACAGTTTTCGAGGAGGTAGGCTTTGGTGTAGCAGACGATTTTGGTTTGGATTCTTGTTTGGCGGGTTCAAGGCTGGAATAGCAATCCAGTTCGTCAAGTTCGAAACCTTCAAGGTTGACGACTGGTACTACATAAGGGAAGATATTCTTAAAACTCATCATTTTTTGAAAAATAATTAACATATGAAGATGTGCTTACCAGACATTTCTAAGCTTGATTTTTGATGAGAATCTGTGAGAGACAGGGAAAAAGTTCTTTCACTGGCAGGAAGACGGTAGATTTCCTTGATCTTGGATTCGGATTCTGCGCTAGGAGGCACTAAATCTCTGAAATTCGCTGCACAAAAAAAAAAGTCAGAATATAAGTCCGGGATACAGTTTGAAGATATAATTGGGGATATTCCTAAAACCCTAAATCCTACCCTTGGTTAACCATTTAACCGGTAGATCGAAACCCTTATCAATAGAGTCTCTTTTGACGAAAAAGAATTTTCGTCGCCATCGATCCTCATTCTTGGTGGCTTTAAGGACCAAAGGGTTCTTGATGGAGAACAGAAGATAACGGTGATTGCCATGAGATCTCAATCGGTATGCTACGGGAAGGTCCTCAACAAGTAGGTTAGGAAAATGACGAGATTTGATTTGATCCAACACTATCAAGATTCGCCAGACCATTGGCATAACTTGGGCATAACTAAGGATGAAGGATGGAAATGGATACCGGAGTCCAAGAGAGAAAGGATAAGCGAAAAAACAAACCCACTCATCGGATAATGCGTCCGATCGGGCTTCCTGGTCGAAGGGGCGAAAAACCGTTCCGGTGGGAAAGGCACCGGAATCTTTGAGAGCAGCGATGTCAGCATTGTTGAAGCAGCAGATCTCCTTTGCTGGATCGGTGATGAAATTTTGGCTCACGAGGGTTGAGGCTGATCGGTTTGATCGGGATTTCGTTCGTGGTGCCATGGAGAGTAATGAGTAAATTAAGAGAAATTCAAGAAAGGAGAATAGAGAGGAAAATACCTGTTATTCGCTTGCAGATAAGGATAACCGAGATAAGGAGCCCCTCGGTTAATATAGGATGAATATAGGGGGGTAAAAAGTAAATAATGCCTTGGAAGTTGCACCGCTGTCATTTCAAGAGTCTAGTCATATTAATTGCCTTAAGTTATGAGGTGAAACTTTTGAAATATATCCGTTGGATTGGTATCCCAACCGATATATTTGGGGACAATTGTTAGGGGTCATTTTCTTAACGTATATATCCTGACCAATATCCTTCCTGTGTTTGTTCATTTGTGACCAGGATGCTGGAAGAGGATATTGCTAACATCTTGGGCGATATCCTGAGGCTTATTGAATTAACCACGTGCAGGTTAAGGGCTGAGACTTGCTAACGGTCGAGAGGACTTCTTCTCCTCAAGACTCGGACGAATTTGTTGAGGAAGAGACGTTGAGCCCGAAAGACCAGGTCTACAACGTTCGAAGAAGGAATATTCGGTGGATCCCGCAAGTTTAGGCTAGTTTGTTATTTTATCTTTACTATAAATAGATGGGGGCAGATCAGCTTAGAACACACAATTTTTCACTAACACTTTCATACACTTACACTCTATAGCTCATTGCAAACACCACACTTGTATTCAAGTTTCGTTGTAACACTTAGTCGATCCGTACCACATCCTGCACTATATCCTGATTTTTGAAGCAATTGAAGAACAAGGCAGCTGCGATTGTCAGCTCCCGAGGTTTTATGCCGGCGATCTAGATTGATCAAGGGCTTTCCTCGTACATCTCGTGTCGTTTACTTTATTTTTTGCTCATTGTTTGATCATAGATACAGCTCTACATCTTGAGCCGTATCCTGAAACTGTTTTGACAAATCAACTTGATTAACATATTTTCGACACTCATTTCTAGCACACTACCTCACTTAACTAATTTGATCACTTAATTACGTCGGTAATTTTTGACCAAAACAACGGTGAACCAAAAACTATAAATACCCACCTCCACCCTTCACTTTTCCTCACAAGAATCTGATCTTATGTGCTCTAAGTTGAAACCTTTGTTTCATACCTGAGCTATTTTGATCTAGATTAGCATTCGGGGACCCTTTGTAAGTGTTCCTTCGTTCTTTTATTGCTTTTCGAGTCCGAAAGTCAAACTTTGTTTGACTTTCTACATTGACCAGTTTATGGTCAATGCGAAGTTCGTTTGAACTTCGCAACATGATTGTAATCATGATGGTTATAGTCCCTTGTGACTATGCCTACTGATTACCACGTTGTCTAGGGTCGTAAGGGTAAGCGATCTAATAAATCGCTTATACCTTCGAACCCGACCCATTTGGTCGATCATTAGGATCCGACCAAACACATTAGGTGACCATAGTATATAGGGAATAACCTTCCAAGGTTATACCTTATGGTTGCTTCGTTTAAGTAGTTGTATGATAGGTAGTTTATATGCCTTAGGTAAATTACCAAAATACCCCTTTAATGCCAAAATTTGATTTAAACGTATGTAACATAACTTTTGACATCTAAACTGATTTGACAACCATATTGAACATGTTAAGGCATATTTTACTTGTCATAGGACTAGTTAGGCGTTCCGAACGCGTTTTACGCGAACGACGCGTTAAAGTAGCATAATCTACCTAAACGGGTCGTAATGGGTCACAAACACTTAGGTTAAGTTTCGTTTTAGTATGTGGGCTTTGTTAAATCATATTACACGAGTCTCCATACTCGTTTGGTTTACGAACCCTCATTCTATCCGATCCTCCGATATTAGGTCCGGTTTATTAACATAGTTACCTATATTAGGTGCCGTTTGATTCCGTGATCTCTAGCATTGCTTGGTGGTTATCTTAGGACTTCTGAGCAATCTCAAGTGAGTACATAGACCCCTCTTTTACTGTTTTCCAAACATTTTGGGGTGGAACACATGTGCCTACTTGTAACTTTCGTGCTTTCCATGTTTTCACATCATATACTTGCTATGTTCATTAGTACATTTATAGTACATGATTTCATTGTCTTAGATTACATTTTATGCTATGTATGTCCATTTAGTTCATACTTAGTACATCGTTTCACATCACATCACATGCTATGTATGTTCATTTGTTGCATACTTAGTACAGTTGTTTTCATCACATGCTTACATTTTGATATGATATTTGGATTGTTTTGATGGATCAATATACATTCATTAACACCGATCACGCCGTTCGTTAGTAGGTAGTGGTACCATAGGAATTGACAACTCCCGTTCCGGACATCCTGGGTAGGTGGGGATGAAAGGAATGACCGAATTCGATATACATTTACAACAAGATAGACCTTTAATTTGTTTAAGGGTTTATCGCCACAGTCTCAAGGCTTGGATGTATGCATTCTCACAATACCGCATAGATATTTGTATCAGTATAGCATGCATTTCCACAAAACATAGCTTTGATTTAAACCTTGTTTTACTTCAATACTTTGTTTTTGTGCATATGGTTTAGTTGATATATTTCACTAGCCATACATATCATTTTGGTTACACATTACATGATTTACATTTGACACATAAACATTATTGACATTGGTTACACATTACATGATTTACATTTGACACATAAACATTATTGACATTGGTTATACATTGCATGACTTACATCTTGGCAATAAACATTTTGACATATTATTCAATAGGTTTGGCAATTGGCTTAAACATAGACATCTTACATTGTTGGTTTGGTTTGAGTAAGTGATTTAAGTAATGAGGCGTGTGTAATATGATACAAGCATGGTGGATACGCCACTGGTACTTCCTATATATAAGTGATTGTATGGTATTACATATCGTAGCGTTATTTGAATCATTTCAATTTGAGACATATAACATTTTATACAAATAACATACTTTTCACAAGACATTAATTTACAAACAACTTAATTTTTTTACAAACTCATTTTACGTGGTTATTCATTTAACCATACATTATTCTCTTATTTATACATATCATCTGATCTTATCATTTTTCAAATGATTTACAAGACAAAGCAAATTACAAGGTTCATGACTAAACATTTTCTCAAACATAAGTCATGAATTCTGTTTTCACAAAACCTATGTATCTCACAGGCATTTTTATGCTGACGTACCTATTTTCACATGTGTTTTCAAGATATGATGCATAGGACTTATCAAGATACACATAGGCGGACTTGGGCCTTAGTGACAATAAAAGATGCAAGACTAGTTATTTATGTTATGTTTCTTTGATTGTCAAGACATTGTAACTCTTTTAATCAATAAAACAATATTTAAATTTCCATGTGTTATGAAACAATGATTCTGTTACAACACTCCCCGACGTTTCCGCCACGTTTTGTTGTCCTACGTGGTCGGGGTGTGAGAGAAAAGTTGGTATCAGAGCTCATGGTTATAGGGAATTAGGTTATTAGTAATGCTTTGACCTAGTCTATAACCTTTCTAGGACCCTAACGTGAGTTTACTTACGTTTAGTCATAAAACAATACTGCCACCTATCCTTAGGCGACAACCACAACAAGAACATAAATTTCAAAACCGCTTTGAAAACTAATCATCTGTTCTAGGATGATGGATTACTAGGTTTTGAACCCTCAATTGTAAGGTTTTGAACCCTCTGTTATATGGTTTTGAACCCCTTTGAATTTTCAAAAATCTCATCAAAGTTTGGGTCGTATAATGTGAACACGTGCAAACTGGAAGAGTGAATGCCTGTACCCTAAGTTTTCTGTCGATGGCTAGAGTGTTCGTACAAATCCGCAGTATTGGACCAGTCACTCTTACCTGGGAACTCTTGGGGTGAGGGTTCACTTATAGGCGAGCATGTCTTCAATGATACATTAATATGATCCGTTCACTTTGATTAGTCACCATCTCATTTGTTTGCCTTAGGTAACAAACAAATGATCGCAAATTCTTATGCATTGCCATTCTGTATTGTTTATCCGATGACGTTTCACTTGTTTCTTCCTATGTCTTTCATTTTCTTCTAGAATGTCTCTCCATTACGATGACACCCAGATATCCGAGCAGACTGCCAAATTTGCCCAGCGAATAGGCGAAGTAGTCCTGAAGATTGTCGAATTAGCTACTGCCATGTATCGTCTCCAGAATGAAGCCACTCAAGAATCACCAAAGGAGACGGAAGCCAAGCCTTCACCAAAACCAAAGAAACGTAAAGCTTCAAAGAATCCCGCAGCGGTTGCACCAAAACAGGCAAGACCTAGCCAAGTGACGGCACCACCAGCCAAGAAACCAATCAAGGAATCAAAGACCATGGATGAACGATCCCCTAAGAAGTCAAAAAAGCGAAAGGCTTCTCAGAACTTCGCCATGGTCGCTCACAATGGTAAAGCCGTCCCCAACCAACCAGCTCAACCCCCTGCAAGGAAGCCATACAACGGAACTGCACCCTTGTGCAACCAATGTAGCCTTCATCATCAGGCTAGCGTGAAGTGCCGCAAATGCCAAATTTGTGGACTTATAGGTCATACGGCAAGGGTTTGCCCAACTACAGCAGTACCAAATCAAACAAGACCCGTCTGGGTGGCAACACCACCTGTTAAGAAGCAATACAAGGGAACAGCACCAATATGCGACAAATGTAATGCACACCACTTAGCTCACCTACAGTGTCGTTTGTGTGCATCATGTGGGCGACTCGGTCACCTGGCAAATGCTTGTCGATTTACCACAAACCAAAGTGGTCCAAACCAACCACAAGCCAATCCTGCTCAAGCTCGCTTTCCGCCTGGATCGTGCTACAACTGTGGCGAGACAAGCCATTTCAGGAACAAATGCCCAAAGCTTGCTAATGCAAATCCAACCCTTGGATGAGCATTCGGCTGAACAAAGGATGTTGCTGTCTTATGCCTTGGTTTCTTTTGTTTTCGTGTATTGTGAAACAATATGTCTCATTCATAAATAAAAGTTGTTGTTCGCAATTCTGATATACAAGTATAATCACATGTGTTTATGGCATTTCCCTATAATACCTGTATTAAGGAACTATGTTCCTTACAAACTACTCTTGTGATTCTTTCTTTCAAATGATCGCTCATGATTCCCTCGAAAATTTTAAGTACTCGTTTCACTCTAAGAAACAAAGTACAGAAAATAAAGTGACATTATGAGTAATCATGCTTCAGCACATCTGTGCCTTCGAATCTTTGATTAGATAACTAAGGGTATTTTCAAATTTCATACCCATTACGTTTTGATTTTTCAACATACACAGTACAAGTATTTCAAAAACAATCTTCATGATCTCAAAACATTTCATATAGTTTGAAAACAAACTTTTTTCAAATGCATTGTCTATGTTATTTCAAAAACATTGGTTATGTTTTCAAAAACAACTTTCATAATTTCAGAATATTTCATATAGTCTGAAAACAATATTAACACATTACATTTTCTTATCAAGCGCATGATTTCGAAAAACATCATTCATGTCTTTCAAAAACCTTATACATAATTTCAAAATTCATCTCGCATGATTTTAAAACATTTTTATAAATATACTTACCTAGAACACCTACTTTATGATTTCAAAAGTATTATATATAAGGTTTCAAAAACATTGAAGACATTTTTTTAGAACCCCATGCATAGTTTTCCAAAAATATTTTCCACATACATTGACTTAACTTTCAAATTTCGCTTCATATGTCGCCTTGACATATCTAGCATCTCAACTTCATAAGCATTTTTACTTCATGTTTTGACTTAAGCACATCCAGTAAAAAGTTTCAAAACATCTTCAACTTCTAAAATCCATATGGGATCTTTTTATCTTCACATTTAGACCCTTGTGGATGATTATCATTCAAATCAGAGTCCTTGATTGGATTCCTTATGTACCTAAATTCGAACATTTCGGTTCCTTATAATCGAAATCGAATTTTTCTTTTAAAAATCTTTCTATCTTTATAGTTAGATTCTTGATAATGTTTAAAGTACCAAATGAAATCCACGAGATGGATTCCTAGTGTGCTTTAAATACATGCGTTCTGTTAGCAAAACAAATTAACAAATTAAAGATCTAGATCAAACAATCTTTGTGGTTATATGACTATGTGTTTATGCATCTTGTGTTTTCTTTTATGCATTTTGGGTTTTTGTATACTCTGGATATTCGTTATCCAAATCCTCGTAGAATTTTTCATATCTTCATATGAGGGATTCGTAGTAGGATATTCAAAAAGGTACTACCTTAATTCCTTAATGGGCTTCTATGTAATAGTTAAGACCCTTGGATTTTATAGTACCACTCCATGATTCATAAGAGGCCCTTTTAGTGGTCTAGTAAAAAAGATTGATTCAAAAATCTGGTTAAGAATGACATGTGATGATATAAGCTGAAAAGACTCCTTGGTTGTCTATTAAAATCATTTATTGATTTAATAAAAGGGACCCTATGGTGGCCTAGTCACACTCATCACAGGTTTGTTCATTGGTTTTCCTCTACACATTATAAAATAGACTGTGTGAACTATGCAAGGAATTGTCTAATTATGGACGCGTACATAATTATGAGATTCAGTGCATGGTAACCACAGTAAGATTTATTATGTGTAAGAACCGATAGTGACAACAATAACAAAATGAGAACGATGTAATGGAGGTACGGTGGACGCACCAATGACGCTTCATATACTTGTATATAAGTATCCCTCTTACATTGCAAGCATGATGTTATTAAAGTTACTAGAAGTTCAGAACCCTAACCAATGTTGTTCGATCTTTTCAACTTCATGTTTTAAACTCTCACAAGTTTCCTCTAAATAAAATTTCGGGACGAAATTTCCTAAAGTAGGGGAGACTGTAACACCTGTGCCTCCACGGTCATCAAACAAATACTGTATCAATGAAATATTGTATTTCATACTTGGGACATGTACAAATATGTGTATCCTTTGCACATTATCAATTCTTGTTCGATTTCAAGCTTTAAATCGCTTTCTAGAAGGTTATACGCGCACTGATGCGTAAATATAACCCGTTTAATGCAACGAATGCTCCGGAATAGTGAAATACGCTTAACATACCTTAAACAACCTTTACATAACTTAGAAATAAGTTTTGAAGGCTTTGGTATGTCAAAAACAAGTTAATTCACTTACAGGGACTAAACTTGACAAACTGCGAAAGTATGCCAATTTGAGCTGTAACGAACATTCTGGAACATGACCATAAGTTAAACATACCATAAATATCCTTTACATAGCTTAGAAATAGGCCTTGAGGGGTTCGGTATGCTAAAATAAACTTTTGGGTCATTCAGGGACTAAAAGCGTCAAAAAGTGCACAAGTTTGCATTTTCGCGCATAACTTACGTTCTGAATACCTCCGGACATCCAAAAATTTATGTAAGCACTAAAATACTTTATTTTAGTATTTGGCATGAGAAAAATCCATTCGTCGCGCAATTTGGATCATTTTTTCGCGCTTATGCGCATTCCGTCGTAATTAAGCGAACAACGTAACCGTACGGCTAAACGAACCGACACCCGAGATATTTTTGAACACATTTTAAGTTCCCTATACTTTAACTTCATTTTAGAGCTTTGAAATGGGGTTAACGGGGCTTAAACGTGTCAAAAAAACGCATCGAAAACCAAGTTTTGAGGTTACAGGGACTGAAACTGTAAATCTGCCAAACTAGGTCCTTAAGTAGGGGCCAGATGCAGCAAAACGGGTTTTTTCCGCTTTTAACAGCCCTTAACACTCTCCAAAGGCCAAGTGCCAAGTGTCAAACTCTTGTGGTGGATGGCAAATGAGTTACCACAACTTTCCAACAAGTGTACGACTTAGATCGTGCCCCCTTTTCCAAGAAATGATCCTAACGGTAAACCAAAAACTATAAATACCCACCTCCACCCTTCACTTTTCCTCACAAGAATCTGATCTTATGTGCTCTAAGTTGAAACCTTTGTTTCATACCTGAGCTATTTTGATCTAGATTAGCATTCGGGGACCCTTTGTAAGCGTTCCTTCGTTCTTTAATTGCTTTTCGAGTCCGAAAGTCAAACTTTGTTTGACTTTCTGCATTGACCAGTTTATGGTCAATGCGAAGTTCGTTTGAACTTCCCAACGTGATTGTAATCACGATGGTTATAGTCCCTTGTGACTATGCCTACTGATTACCACGTTATCTAGGGTCGTAAGGGTAAGCGATCTAATAAATCGCTTATACCTTCGAACCCGACCCATTTGGTCGATCATTAGGATCCGACCAAACACATTAGGTGACCATAGTATATAGGGAATAACCTTCCAAGGTTATATCTTATGGTTGCTTCGTTTAAGTAGTTGTATGATAGGTAGTTTATATGCCTTAGGTAAATTACCAAAATACCCCTTTAATGCCAAAATTTGTTTTAAACGTATGTAACATAACTTTTGACATCTAAACTGATTTGACAACTATATTAGACATGTTAAGGCATATTTTACTTGTCATAGGACTAGTTAGGCGTTCCGGACGCGTTTTACGCGAACGACGCGTTAAAGTAGCATAATCTACCTAAACGAGTCGTAATGGGTCACAAACACTTAGGTTAAGTTTCGTTTTAGTATGTGGGCTTTGTTAAATCATATTACACGAGTCTCCATACTCGTTTGGTTTACAAACCCTCATTCTATCCGATCCTCCGATATTAGGTCCGGTTTATTAACATAGTTACCTATATTAGGTGCCGTTTGATTCTGTGATCTCTAGCATTGCTTGGTGGTTATCTTAGGACTTCTGAGCAATCTCAAGTGAGTACATAGACCCCTCTTTTACTGTTTTCCAAACATTTTGGGGTGGAACACATGTGCCTACTTGTAACTTTCGTGCTTTCCATGTTTTCACATCATATACTTGCTATGTTCATTAGTACATTTATAGTACATGATTTCATTGTCTTAGATTACATTTTATGCTATGTATGTCCATTTAGTTCATACTTAGTACATCGTTTCACATCACATCACATGCTATGTATGTTCATTTGTTGCATACTTAGTACAGTTGTTTTCATCACATGCTTACATTTTGATATGATATTTGGATTGTTTTGATGGATCAATATACATTCATTAACACCGATCACGCCGTTCATTAGTAGGTAGTGGTACCATAGGAATTGACAACTCCCGTTCCGGACATCCTGGGTAGGTGGGGATGAAAGGAATGACCGAATTCGATATACATTTACAACAAGATAGACCTTTAATTTGTTTAAGGGTTTATCGCCACAGTCTCAAGGCTTGGATGTATGCATTCTCACAATACCGCATAGATATTTGTATCAGTATAGCATGCATTTCCACAAAACATAGCTTTGATTTAAACCTTTTTTTACTTCAATACTTTGTTTTTGTGCATATGGTTTAGTTGATATATTTCACTAGCCATACATATCATTTTGGTTACACATTACATGATTTACATTTGACACATAAACATTATTGACATTGGTTACACATTACATGATTTACATTTGACACATAAACATTATTGACATTGGTTATACATTGCATGACTTACATCTTGGCAATAAACATTTTGACATATTATTCAATACGTTTGGCAATTGGCTTAAACATAGACATCTTACATTGTTGGTTTGGTTTGAGTAAGTGATTTAAGTAACGAGGCGTGTGTAATATGATACAAGCATGGTGGATACGCCGCTGGTACTTCCTATATATAAGTGATTGTATGGTATTACATATCATAGCGTTATTTGAATCATTTCAACTTGAGACATATAACATTTTATACAAATAACATACTTTTCACAAGACATTAATTTACAAACAACTTACTTTTTTTACAAACTCATTTTACATGGTTATTCATTTAACCATACATTATTCTCTTATTTATACATATCATCTGATCTTATCGTTTTTCAAATGATTTACAAGACAAAGCAAATTACAAGGTTCATGACTAAACATTTTCTCAAACATAAGTCATGAATTATGTTTTCACAAAACCTATGTATCTCACAGGCATTTTTATGCTGACGTACCTATTTTCACATGTGTTTTCAGGATATGATGCATAGGACTTATCAAGATACACATAGGCGGACTTGGGCCTTAGTGACAATAAAAGATGCAAGACTAGTTATTTATGTTATGTTTCTTTGATTGTCAAGACATTGTAACTCTTTTAATCAATAAAACAATATTTAAATTTCCATGTGTTATGAAACAATGATTCTGTTACAACACTCCCCGACGTTTCCGCCACGTTTTGTTGTCCTACGTGGTCGGGGTGTGACATTAATCATGTAGATCATCATATGATCTTGCTAGATAATGATTAAAAACATAATCTAGCAAGATGAGAGGATGAAAATGTTAGAGATTAATGGATCATCCTCACAAAAGTCATGAACTTGAAAGAATAAATTGTTTTCTTGTTAATTGATGATTAAAGTAAGATGTAAGTCTTGTAGATCTAAGATTTCAAGGACGATTTTTCAAGAAATCAATTTAAAAATACAAAGTTTACTTAATCTTGGTTCTTAAAGAAATCAATCATGTTTTTAAATGTTAAACAAGTGTAGAAACACATGTGTAACAAGAAAAATCCAAGAGAAAACATTTTTAGAAAATGTGATCACAAGTTGTAAAGAACCATTTTCTTTTCAAATGATGTTTTAAAGAAACAACCACACTTTAAAGGGTAACAAGACTTTCTAAACACACTAGTAAGTTACTACAAATTTTTGTAAATTTTCAAGTTCATGAAGTGGTAGTTATGCTTGATTTTGGCAAAATTAGTAAGTATAGATTGATTGTAGCTTGATTGTGTTGATTTACAAATGAAAATGATATGCCTAGAAGGCATGGATACCTCCATTTTTAGGGGAAACTATGGCAAATTTTTTCTAAAAATTAAACCCTTAGAAAAATATTTTTAAACAAATATTTACAAGTATATTTCAAACCATGAATTTTCATGTAAAGTTTGTCAAAAAATTTTGTTACAAAAATTACAAATACTGGAGGTTGGTTTTTTTAAATAAAAGTGACTAAATATGTATTTAGGAAATATATATTTAAAACTCACCATGTGTGTGATTATTTGTATATTATGCTTATTAGTTATATTATTTTAGGACTTGAAATAATATAACTCATCAAAATACCAAAAATTACAATCCAAAATATTACCAAAATTTCAAGAATATGAATATACAAATAATACCCAAATTGTTGATGGAACCGAACAAAGGAATATAACTCACACAAATAATCCGGAAATTTTATTCATAAGTATATTTTTGTAAATAATATTTTGGCCACCAAGGGAACAAAAATATGATTTTTACAATTATTACAAGATTATACCATATTTTTGGCAAGAAGAAAATATATTATTTTTGGCAAATAAAGATATATATTTTCTTGGAATTATTAGAAGATGTATTATTTTTAGAAGAAATATATATTTTTTCAAACAAACATACATGAAATACATTATTTTTTAGACAAAATGTATTTTCTTAAATAAACTTAAAATATATTATTTTTGGAAGGAAAATGGATTTATATATATTTTCTAAGTTAGACTTGGAAATATATTATTTTTGAGACTTGTATGAGATTTATAATATTTTTGCCAAGGGAAAAAAATTATAAATAATTTTTGTGAGTAATATTTCTCAAAATATATATTTTGGAAATATATATTGATCTATTTTTACTAGAAATATTATTCCATAAAAATTAATACAAAATTAAGTATAAGAATACTTAACAATTACAAGAAGATACGTATTCTCGTACGTATAAATACACACCGGAATACGACACCGATACATGGCAAAAATATATAAGTATAAGAATACGGATACAAATACACCCATCCTTGGGAAGGATATACATGTATGAATACATAAAAGTATCAAGTTAAAATATATTGTTTTAACTATTATTCCAAAAATTTAATAAATATAATTTAAGTTAAAATATTTATTATTTTAACAAATAATTGTATAACTTGGAATAATATTAAGGACACAATGAAACGTAACTCAAAGACACTAAGTAATACTAAGTCAAGGCACGAACCGCTCGTCTAATAGATCATAGTACGTTGTACGTAGTCGTGTACACCAGAAGAAGCTTTGAGTTACCGTTTATTTCGAAGAATGCAAGACTGTGAGTTCATGTCCCCCTTTTCTTTTAACTGTTTTCAGTTTTATAACTCCGGGGGTGAAGTACATGTTACAAACTGTTTACAAATACTTATACATGGTATGGTTAGCTAAGGAAAGGTACTGCTAGATCATGTGAGTGGTGCGTATAACGCTTAAGACCATTAATCCTCATTGTAGGACCGAGGGACATGAGTGATAGATCTATTTGGGTGTAGCGAGCCCACACCCATATGGACCGGGGTTTGGCCCATGAGGTGACTATGTTTTCAAACTGAAGCCCGGTGCAAAATCTGCTAGGTTTGAGCCTTCATGCATCACGTCACACATATTAATGGCCTTGCAAACCATTAATGATATGTTTTCTATTTTCCTTGTTTGCTTTCATACCAGGGGTTTACAAACATACATACATACTTTCACTGATTACAAGGGTTTATTCGTGCACACAAACACATGAACTTGCTCGACTTTTGTTGATGTTTTTCAAACTACATGTATTTCAGGGAATTAAATGTGGATCTGGCGGGCGTTTGGAGGTTTCAAGTAATGTTGAGAATAAAAGATGTCATCCGTAGTCTACGGGGTTGGATAATGTGTTTTATCCTAGATAAGACACATCTTTCAAAGCCTGGTTTTATTTAGAGTCTTTTGTCGAGTCCTTATGGAACTCTAAAACTATTTGGGTGGTTTGTAATATGGATTCAAAGTCTGTGTTGGGATTTCAAAACAATGATGTTTGTGATATTTTAAACTTATTTAATGGATGATCATCTATAGTTTTATCATATAGTTGTTGTTATGATTGAATGCAATGATATTAAGCAAGTCACACATAATCACGCTTCCGCAAAAGTCAGGGTGTGACATACGAATACTGTGTAAGGTCACTCAGAGGCATAGTTTAAGCATGTTGGCACTTTTTTTCCCTCCACATTCATAGTTTTCAAATTTGACAAAATTAGTCCCTCTTAGCCTACATTTAGGTAGGATTAAGATTAGGGACACGTGTCGATATATTATTGGACACGATTTTACGAGGTGTTACATTTACAGAAGTTGCAATACCTATTACATTTTCTTGGGTGCCTTCTTTTGCTTAATTTTCAAAGAGGTGGTGCAGCAGACTGCCCTACTCCTTTCTTAAAGTTATCACCTGAGTGAAAACCTTGGGTAATCTTCTGAGCCAACTCCTTCTTCCTATTTTCATCTCTCTTACGAACTAATCCGTCAGTCAAGGTATTGGCCAATGCAACTACGTCATCGATAGTTCGAGGTCTAGCATCCTTGACTATATCACGGATTTCGCTAATCAGTCCCCAACTATAGCGAGAAATAAGTACAAGTTCTGGCGAACCCAGATTCGGTACTATTCTTATATATCCAAAAAAATTTTTCGTATTCTCACGACACTTTACATCACCATTCTATGGTTTAGGAACTGATTTGCCATTTGTTCCTTTTCATAAGGAGGACCGGATTTCCTTTCTGTCATTTACTTAAACTCTTCCCAACTCATGGCATAAGCCATGTCGCTTCCTTTTGCTTGTAGAATAGTATTCCACCATTCTAATGCTTCTTCCTTGAAGAGGTTGGAAGCATACATTACTTTGTCTTCTTCTGCACACTTACTTATTTTAATAACGGCTTCCGTCTTTTCTAGCCATCGTAGTGCAGCAGTGGCTCCTTCATAACCTGCGAATTTGGTTGGTTTACAGGCTAGAAATTCTTTATAGGTACAACCGGTTGTCATTACTTTCATCTTTTTAGGAAATGGGGCTTTGATAATATTATCATTGCCTCCATTTATGCTATGACTAAAACTGTCATCACGTGTACGTTTGCTATTCTCAGCTTTGGAATGATCAACCAGTTTCTTAACACCAGCTATGATTAAAGGGATAGCATTAGCTATGCCCAGAGCGATTATGTTTTCTATAGCTTCTTTATTCAGAGAATTTCTTGGTTATTATGGCCCGATTTTGACTCTCGAACGTATGCGAAGAACACGTACAATGTGCGGAATCTGTGGACGTGTGTGGATCGAACACAAGAACGTAATTATAATGCGTTTCTATTGATGATTTGACAAATACAAGCACGTTGAAACACTTGGAGATAGTTTCTCTCTAGATCTCCAAAATGGCAAAAGTCATGAAACTAAACATAAAGAACCTACTTATTTACAATAATGCCATTCCCTGTTAGGATCGTTGAGTCGATCAAACGAGTCAATCAAAAGAGTTCTTGACCAAATCAGAGGCGGAATTCATTAACTTGATCTTCATTCAGCTTGATACACACTTAGAAGTAGTTTAAATATCAATTAGATTAATATAACAATGTTTTACAGGCTTGGCGACACTTCGGCAGAGCTTCGCTACCGGAAACCAACTGTTACAAATGAAATGACCAAGACATCTATTTATAGGGTGACCACTTCGCATGAAACATCACAGTCCAGCTCATGCGAACTGGCCAGTTCGTACGAACTGGTCACTTCGCATGAACCTGCTGGTTCAGCTTAGTTTCCCGTTTCGCTCATACTATGTGTCCTGATCTATCAAACCTATTACAAGACTTGATACAAGACGAAGTCGACAGACATATGCACCAACAAACTCCCCCTTGGATGTTGATGAGTCTTCGGTACGATTCTTCAGTATGTCGAATCTTCAGACTTGATCAGTCTTCGTGCTCTTTCCAAAGTATCTGACACTGTAAGCATCCTCAATCTCTCCTCTTCTTCTCTCTCTCTCTCTTACTTTCATAATCGCAATCTGACTCTTCAAATTCTCTTGATCAGATCTCTTGATTCTTTAAGTTCTTTAGCATCAGCAGGATTCGAACCTGGCTCTAAAGTTTTTAGACTCCCCATTGGATGTTGATCCAAAATCTGTATCTGGCTCTTATGTCCTCAGACTCCCCCTTTCGATAAGCTGGGATCGCAGTCTGGAATTCACTATCTGCACAAACTCTACCCAAAAGTAAGATTTTTTTATTTTTAACAATTTTAATCTTTGCTTTACCCCTTGTATTTGAAACATGCAAATTTGGTTTCAAATTAATGAACCATTTAATCATTTCAAAATCATTTCTCTTTTCAAACAAACTCACCCAACCCAATGTCGTTCATCATGTTTAGCACTCGGAATTTTGAAAATCAGCTTTTCAACATCAGTTGTCGAAAATAAGATGAAATAAAATCTTTTTTATTTTTTTCAAAAATTATATGCTAAAACACATTCTTTTTTGGATTTTGTTTTTAATGAAAAACAGTAAAGAAATATTTACAGACAATATTTTTGTGAGTTTGTGTAAGAGGATCATATCAGTTTATGAGACAAATCACTAACACCATTAAGCTTTAAACATTTTAAGTTTTAAACGATTCACTTAGATTGCCAGTATACTGATCCACTTAAATTTTCACACAAAGTTCAATCATTTCGAGATACGAGATTAGTGTTTTAATTGACTTAAACTTATTCGCGTGTCCCACCTCAGAATATTCTCCCGTATCCAGACTCCTATATTCCGTCTTACAGGTGAATGTACACTAACGATATCTGTAAACGGGTAATGCGAGACCATGAGAGCTCAGGTTAGAACTTCCGTTCAATCAGAGAGATGATGGCTCGTCTTTAGGTGTGTTTCGTTTGGGGATCTTTTCTTCAATAGCACATGATTAGCATTTGTCAATGTTTCATCATTTTTATGCTGAGGGTGGGCTTTACGATTAAAGCAGTGCAGAATATTATACGAGGACTAGGCTATTGCTCCCACAAAATCAGAAGTCCTGGTATAATATCCCAGATATTATCACGCACAAAGACCTAGTATGTCAGAAATAGAAAATCTTTCAAACAAGATTTCAAGGGTTACCTATATATCCGAGAGATGTTCCCCACGAGATAAGTAAGTATTCGAATTTAAGTTTATATCTCGAAAACAATCTACTGAATGTGTAAAAACGTACTGGCATATCGTCAGTGAGATTGTTTATCACATTTGACTTTCCATATCTTTAGCATGTTGTGATAGTCCACTGATGTACTATCATTTCCTCTTTTTCACAACAAAACTCATTTTGAATTTTTTGATGTTTTTAGCTTTTAGATTTTATCATGTTTTTGGATTTTTCAAATTTTCAAAATTTCGAATTTTTTACTCCCCCTAAAATCAAAAATATGTTTCAATTTTTGATTTTCCAGGAAAATTTGAAAATGAAAGCAATAAACTGTATAAACAAAACTGACAAACTGATGTGAACTGCTTCAATTCGCCATCCTCTTGGCTTAAACAATCAGAACTCCCCTGACAACAAACTATTTTCCCATTATGATTTCAAAACACTTAAGTTTGTTTTAATCAAAAATGGTTTTTTCGGAAAATAAGTTTTGTTGATCATTTCACAAACCACTTGTTAGGAACGGGGTTTAATTCATCATTTTGTTCTTCAACCACTTGTGTGAAAGTTAACTCAAGTTCAACTTATTGACCTTGATTAACCACTTGTAGGTTCTTATCAACAATACCACTTGTAAGTCGAAATATGACAATTTTGAGTTTTTCAAGAAAAATACCACTTATTAAGATTATCATTTTTTTTAAAAAAAATACCACTTGTTAGTTTTTCAAACAAACATATTCAAGACTGATGTCGATTCCTGCTCCACGATTACCAACTTGGAAGCTCCGGTAAGTCAGAATTTTTAAGCAAAGAATACAGACACCCAAGCCTGACCAGCCTTGGGTGCATCCGAGTTATTTTCACTCGGTTTTTGAACATTCCTTTTTTATTTAAAATTTGCAGCCCGCAATGGTGGAAAGTTGACATCATCCATTGACGGTACTGACTTTTCTCTTTTTAGCTCAACTTGTGGCTCCGCTGACTTTGACGAGTCAGATTCATCGCCAAAAAGTGGCTCCTTTGCTTCCGAAGAAACAAATTCATCGTCAGAAAGTGGAACCCAATCCATATTGGATTTAGGTTTACCAAATTCATCAACATTTCTCATGAACGAGCTTTCACAATTTCTTTTATATAAAAAAACTTTTATAAAAAATTTATCTGAAAATTTAACCTTCTTTGGTTTTTTAACTATTTGATTAACCAATTTAGCCTATCTGAAAATTCTTTCTTTTCAGAATAGAATTGATTCGAAATCTCTACTTTTCCAACTTTTTGTTTAAAATTTTCAGTTCACACGAGGTGGATCAAATAGGTTGAATCTAGGTTCAGGTCATTTGAAATATTCCCAGTTTGTTTGAAAAGACTGTTTTTGTGAACTCGCACCTGTCTTTGATCATTCATCAGATGAAGAGAGAGATGATGATAGTAAAGAAATTCAAAAACTTGAATTTTATAAAAGAGAATTTTCACCTGAAAGATATAATTTGTATTTTGCAGGAAAAATGGAACAGATCAAAGAAAGACAAGCTGCGAAAAAGAAGAATAATAAAGCAGCTACTGTTGAAGAAAAAGTCAAATCTGAGGACGTAAGAGCCAGATTCAGATTCTGGAACAAAGCTCGAGATAGAAGCTCTGATACCTCTTGCTAGGATCGTTGAGTCGATCAAACGAGTCAATCAGAAGAGTTCTGGACCAAATCAGAGGCGGAATTCATTGACTAGATCTTCATTCAGCTTGATACACACTTAGAAGTAGTTTAAATATCTATTAGATTGATATAAAAACGTTTTACAGGCTTGGCGACACTTTCGCAGAGCTTCGCTACCGGAATCAGACTGTTACAAATGAAAGACTCAAGACCCATATATAGGGTTGCCACTTCGCACGAAACAACACAGTCCAGTTCGTGCGAACTGGTCACTTCGTATGAACCTGCTAGTTCAGCTCAGTTTCCCGTTTCTCTCGTACTACGTGTCCTGATCTATCAAACCTATTACAAGACTCGATACAAGATGAAGTCGACAGACATATGCACCAACAAACAGTCCGAGTACACCAGTCAAAAGGGTTTACAATAAAGATTTTCTTATGTCACAAAATAATTTGAATGAAGAAACATTAAAAGTAGCATATACTTTGAATGATTCCGACAAATTATATTCTGATGAAGAATTTCCAATAAGAGGTGTTAAAACTAAAATTATTAACAAGGTTTTCAAATTAACATAAATCAATATTTCTGAAATAAAAGATGTAAATCTTACTGAAAAACCTAAAAAATACACCTCAAGAGTTCAACAGAGATTAAACAAGAAAAAAGGTTACAGTTCTGGTTCTGGTTTTCAAAAGAAACCAAACCATAACAGTAATTTCAAAAAGAAAGGTTTAGCCTTTATTCCACCTGAAAATCATGAACATCTTCTGAAGAAGAAAAGGAGAATTTGTTCAGAAAGCAGACGAACAAAGAATTCCTTGCTAAGAAGCAAGAGGGAATGAAGAATGATATTTCTCAGAAGAAGGAAATGAGAACCTGTTATCAATGTCAAAAAGTTGGGTACATTGCGTGGAACTGTTCAAAGGCAACCCAAACAAAAACAGGGAGTCTCTGAAAAATTGAAAGAAAAGTTGGTTGATAATGAACCACAAACCGAACAATTTAAAATGTTCACAAATTCAAAATTTGAGGTTGGTGAGAGTTCAAAACGTTTTTACAAAAGAAATGTGAATCTTAACAATCACAAGTGGGTTGTTAAGAAATCAGAAGTACTTTCTGGCGATGAATCTGACTCGTCAAAGTTAGAGGAGCCACAAGTTGAGCTAAAAAGTGATAATTCCGTTCCGACAATGGATGATGCAAATTTTCCACCATTGTCAAACCGAAACATAAAACAAAAAATTGGCAAAGTTGAGATTTCAAATCAATTCTTTTCCGAAAAGAAAGAATTTGATGTTGAAAAAGCCTTTAACCCTAAAGTTCTAAATATTTTTGGAAAAATGGTTGACGGGAAGGTCAAAGGGGTAAAGGAATTTTATGAAAAGAATAAGAAAGGAAAGAAACCGAGTGATGATGACTCGGAATCACCCAAGGACCGTCAGGCTTGGGTGAATATCTTTAACTGAAATTCCTGACTTACCAGAGCTCCCAAGTTGGTAATCGTGGAGCATGAATCGGCATCTTTCTTGAAAAATGTTTGTTGTGAATTTCTCAAGCTGAAAACTATGATATTTCAATTTACAAGTGGTATTGTTGATAAGAACCTACAAGTGGTTAATCAAGGTCATTAAGTTGAACTTGATTTAACTTTCTTACAAGTGGTATTATTCTTGAAAAATGTCAAGTGATAATTTTTACAAGTGGTTGAAAAACAAAGTGATGAATGTATCCCCGAACCTAACAAGGGTGTGTGAAATCAACAAAACTTATTTTCCGGAAAAACCATTTTGATTAAAACAAACTTAAGTGTTTTGAAATCATAATGGTAAAATAGTTTGTTGACAGGGGGAGTTCTGATTGTTTAAGCCAAGTGAATGGAGAATTGAAGCAATTCACATCAAGTTTGTCACTTTATTTGTATAGTTTATTTTCAAATTTTCCTTGAAAATCAAAAATTGAAACATATTTTTGATAAAAATTTAGAAATTTTGAAAATTTGAAAAAGCCAAAAACATGATAAAATCTAAAAAGCCAAAAACATTGAAAACTCATTTTTGATTTTTAAAAAAACTAGTATGTGTTTTTGTTGTGAAAAAGAGGAAATGATAGTACATCAGTGGACTATCACAACATGCTAATCAATTGGAAAGTCAAATGTGATAAACGATCTCACTGACGATATGCCAGTAGGTTTTTACACATTCAGTAGATTGTTTTCAAGATATAAACCTAAATATCGAATAGCTTACTTATCTCGTGGGGAACATCTCTCGGATATATGGGTAACCCCCGAAATCTTGTTTGAAAGATTTTCTATTTCTGACATACTAGGTCTTTGTGCGTGATGATATCTGGGGTATTATACCAGGACTTCTGATTTTGCGGAAGCAATAGCCTAGTCCTCGTATAATATTCTGCACTACTTTAATCATAAAGCTCACCCTCAGCATAAAAAATGATGAAACATTGAAAAATGCTAATCATGTGCTGTTGAAGAAAAGATCCCCAAATGGGACACACCTGAAAGACGAGCCATCATCTCTTTGTCTGAACAGAAGTTATAACCTGAGCTCTCATGGTCTCGCATTACCCGTTTACAGATATCATTAGTGTACATTCACCTGTAAGACTGAATATAGGAGTCTGGATACGGGAGTATATTCTGAGATGGTACACGCGAATAAGTTTAAGTCCATTAAAACATTAATCTCGCATCTCGAAACAGTTGAACTTTGTGTGAAAATTTAAATGGATAAGTATACTGACAATCTAAGTGAATCGTTTAGAACTTAAAGTGTTTAAAGCTCAACGGTGTTAGTTATTTGTCTCAATAACTGATATGATCCTCTTACACAAACTCACAAAAATATTGTATGTAAATATTTCGTTACTGTTTTTCTTTAAAAACAAAAATCCAAAAGAATGTGTTTTAGCATAAAATTTTGAAAATACAAAAAGATTTTATTTCATCTTATTTTTGACTACTGATGTTGAAAAACTGATTTTCAAAATTCCGAGTGCTAAACATGTTGAACAACAATGGATTGGGAGAGTATGTTTGAGATGTAAAGTGAAGACAAAATTTGAAAAATGTCATAATCTAACAAGTGATGTTTTGAGATTGATTTTAACAAGTGGTAAGCATAGATTAAAATTGTTATAAATAAAAATCTTATGTTTTAGGTAGAGTTTATGCAGGTAAAAGCCAGGTTTCGACTCCTGAGGACTTTCCGCATATGCAGATTAGAGCCAGGTTTCTGATCATGTTGCTTGACGGGTAGTCCATAGGACAACCCTTAACGGTTATAAAGTATAATTTAATCCCGCATTTATCCATGTATTTATCTTGAATTAGATAACTACAGTTGCTTGTGTTTCATGTACATTCGGGGCTTAAAAATGTGGAAATAAAGCTTCGAATAGACGCGACAGGATTGGAGATTGAAAGACGGAGAATAAATGAAAAAAATAAATTTTGGAATTGAAGAATTAATAAGATAACATGATAGAGGACGAAATTACGAGAACGTAGGCGAAAACGGTGAAGAAAACGGAGTTGAAACGAAAATGTTATGCTGAAAACAAGTTTTCATGTTGAAGTCTGCAGGGCCGTAGCTTACGGCGCCGACTGGCACTTTTTGTCACCGTATGACAGTTTAAAGCCACCGTAAGCCATTCCAAGACACCGTAAGCTACGGTGGCCACCGTAGCTTACGGCGCTAACCTGCGTAAATGTGTAACTTCTACCTTTTAATGCGGATTTATAGTGTCTTTTCAATTGCAATCAATCCCATTCGGTTACCAGGAGTCTAGAGGCGAATTTTGGGTGATCTTGAGAGCTTGAAACAATTTCTAAACATCTTGTTAGTGTTTTTAATTCCTATGAACATTGATATGTATGTGATGATGATTGTCCAAGTCATGAGTGGCTAAACTTATGGTGATCATCTTTGGTTGAAGGTTATGTAAGACTATGTGCTTGAATTCCGTATTTCTAGAATAACAAACTTTGTCTTTATGATTTATTTGTTATGGTGTGTGATTGATTATTTGTAAATTGTTGATTCTAATGTTAATCTAGTTTGAAACCATACGTTCTTGGTGCCGTTGGCAATCGAGATATCATGGGTAGAATTAGGATTGGGTAAGGGTTAATTGGACATCGGGTAGCAACCTCACGTTCTAGGAATCTGAGTACTTAGTTCCCTTTCATCACTATAAGTAATCACACATGAACTATGTCTATGTAGTTCTTTCTAGTGGAATGATAGCATAAATGTCAAAGCAAACCGGAAACTAAAGATGGTCATTTGTCTCTAAATCGTTTACAACCAACACTTTCATTTTGCAATTAGAATAGTAATTTAGTTTTTAAAACTCAATCAACCAAACCAACTCTTGAACTTTATTTATATTGCATTAGTTTAATTTTAGTTAACTTAGATAAACCTTTAAATAACACATACTCCACAAACTCCCTGTGTTCGATACCCACTTGCCACTAACTATTTAGTAGTAATTGGATTAAATTTGATTGTGACCACGACATCACGTCAAATTTTGGCGCCGTTGCCAGGGAGTAGTGCGCAACGTGTGTTATTTTTTATCTTCTTAGGTTTGTTATTTTTCTGGTTTACGCTGGGTGTGTTAGTGTGCAGGTATTTACAGGTGCATGCGTACTAGAAGCTCTCACAAGCTATCACCATTGGCATTTGATCCAGAAATTGAGCGAACTTTAAGAGGAAACATAATTTTGTTAAGGGAAAATAGAATCAGCAGATCACCAACAACACCAACTACACCAATTACACCACTCAGATACATGGATCCACCGCCACCACCACCCACTACGGGTGAACTTATACCACCTTTCATACCATCATCCACACAACCTTCACCAAATACTACCATGCCTAACACCACTACCGACCCTACTCCACCTCATGATGTTACACCAACAAACACTACACAACCCATTACCACCCAAGAGGAACCGACACTCACTTTTAACCCTTCTACTATAATTCCACCATTCACCCATTTCTTCCCGGGTGTAGGTCAATCATCTTTAACCTATTCAATAGCACCAAACTCAACCATTGTCCATGCTACTTCTACATTTAGACCATCAAACCAGTCGGGTTTTCAATATTCAACTCTTCCATTTGGACAATCTTCGGGTATATGGGGAGATGGATATGATGAGGGGTATGAAGATTATGAGGGTTATGATGAAGACGGATATGCATATAGGGGTGATGGAGATCAAGGGGATTTTGTTTATGTACAAAGTCAAACTCAAGGAATGCCAAGTGTTGGTGGAATACAACAACAACAACTTATACCACAACATATTCGGCCAAGGCCACAAGGGCCACAAGTGCAACGTCCTATACCATTGCAAAAAGTTCATCCGCAAAATGCACAACCACAATTCCAAAGGCCAATTCAGCACCCACCGATGCCACAACATCAATTTCAACCACATGTACCTCAAGGGCCTATGCAAAGACCAATGGGTCCTATTCGTCCAAGGGGTCGGTTGGGTGTACCAAGAAGACATCTTAGAGAACATGCGAGGGGCATTAAAGCGCATTTTAGGCCGGTAATTACTCACAATCCTTCACCGGTAGTTATTCCTCACAACAATCAAGGAAGAACTTTTGAAGTGAGAACCAATTCATTGCAAAGTTTGCCGAAATATAAGGGTCTAGCTGTGACAACTGCCACTTTCGGGTAATTTACTTACATTTAAAACAGTGATTTACATTATACAAGCATGTGTTTTGAATATTCTGACTGCATGATTACATGGTATACATCTTAGAAAACTCATGGAATATTCATTGGTTATTACACATGATTCATTTTTATTGGGTACATTTGAAATAGTGCAAACAATTCACCGAAACAACTAGAGTAGTGCCTAGTGAACTAGAGTGCTGGCGAAAACTCCGGATTCGCAGAAAACATCTAAAATGACATATTTAGGACTCGGGTGAGAGTCCAATATCAATTATATATTAAACCCTATATGGGAATACAAGAGTTTGGTTAATATTTTACCAATGCTCGGTAGCACTAAAAACTGTCCGAAATGCGCTAAAAGTGACCATTTCATTCTTTTTCCGCAAAATTTAGCAATTGTAATTTTATTACAAGATGCAAAATTGATGTTTAGGCACCAATTTCATATGAAAATATTTATGGAATATCAATTTCACACATAAAGGAAATTTTTCTTACAACTTCCTTAAGTGTACCTTTCGACTATTTACTAGCGAAATGAGCGTTAAACATCTAGCCGAACTATATTTTGGCACTTGTAGCGAACTAGTTAATATTATTTTTGGTCTTGCAAAGCTAGTTTATGGTTATTACAAGTCTTGAAACATCTCGGAAAAATTGCAAAACCTAAACACCTAAATGCTTACAACTTATACATCATTTGAAACCTTAAAATTTACTAAGTTATTTTTACCACATAAGACCCCCCCCCCCCTCCTCATGACCGTGAACAAGGGGTCCCACCCCCTTGTTTATTATGGTAAAAATATCTAGAAATTAATTACTAGTAACTAGTGGATGGAAAATGGATGTTAAAGTCTAACACTTAACCATTAAGTCTTCTAGCACATTACTCCTCATTTCATCATTCATCATCCAAGAACACTCTTACCATCTTCATCTTTTTCACAAGAACACCCTCAAAAACCCAATAATTTTTATCATCTCCTTCATGATCAACATGGATTTCTTTGGAACATAGGGTGATCTAAGGCTTTTGGAAGTAAAAGGAAGGGTTTTCATCCATACAAAAGTGTCCTACCATCAAGATCATCATCTTCTTAGTTCTTAATAATCTCTAAGATCATCCCTAGCCTAGTGCTAGAAGTAAGCTTCTATATTTTTTTTTATACATATTATGTTTATGATTGTTATTATAACTAATAATAACTATATAATCATACATAATGAACAAGAAAAATACAATGAAGCAAAGATAAAAATCATGATATAATTATGTTTGTTTATATTGTGATCTTAGACTTGTTATATGCATATTAGATCTTGTTATGATGATTATGCTACAAATAAAGTGTTAGAAGATGTTGAAAGATATGATCTAAAAATTATACATGTTTATGTTAAAGGGTTTTAACATAAAGGATTAAAGGGATGATCATATCTAGTGATCTTGTGAAAGTATTTAGGGTTTTTATTTAAAAACAAGACTTTCACAAGATTATAAAAAAAATAACATACAACTAAAGATTTTTATAAAAGTTGTTAAAACTAGAATTAAACTTGGTTTTTGAACTAGTTAACATATGAAAGGATCATGTTTAAAACCCTACATGATTTGCATATCATCTTGATAATTTCATGTTATAAAAGTCTCATAATGTTTAGTTAAGATGTTGAATAAATTGTTGTTGATTTAATAAAGAAAATGATATGTTTAATGAAACATGGTTAAGATAAAAAATACAAAGGTTATATGGCCAATTTTTATAAAAACTTTATTTTATAAAATAACAACATTCTTGGGTAAATCTCTACAAGATTTAAAAAGGTTATTAAAGAAGGGTTTACAAAATAAAAGACAAGAAAAATATATATTTTTTTAGAAAATATATATTTGGTTACTTTAACAATTTTTGAGTGATATATTACTTGGTGTATTAGTTCTATATATCATTGTAGGAACTTGAATCTCATGTCACCTTTAAACTCAAAACACGTTATAACAAAAGTCCTACGAGACTTCACATAATTACGCCTTAAAACGAGTTACGGACGATTAGAATAATCGGACACCAATTATGGTCAAAATGAACGACGGACGACTACTTAAGTGAATTGCCAATCCGAAGAATTACTACGATGTTTAGACGATTTTTCCGACACGAAATATAAATAAGCAATCAATAACAAATTTCGGATGTTTATAAACTTATAAAAACTACTATGTTTTATTTACTAACAAGTGTACTTAGTAAATTTTTATAAAAAGGTTTTTATAAAAATAAATGGGCTTATTATACTAGTGGGCTATTTTTATTACAAATGGGCTTAATATACTTAATAGACTATTTTTACAAATGGGCTACTTACACTTAATGGGCTTAGTTTTCTTAATGGGCTTAACATAAATTCATGGGCTAAGCCCAAACACCAAACATATGGGCCAAAGCCCAACACTATTCAAGCCCAACACTATTCAAGCCCAACACTATTGAGGCCCAACACTATTTGAGGCCCAACACTATTTGAGGCCCAGCACTATTTAAGCCCAATAACTTGAAAACATGGGCTTGGCCCAATGATACTATTATTGGAAACACAACTATACAAGTGATACATACAAGACACGAGATTCAGCGGACGAGATCCGACTATACAACTCATTCATCGAATACACAGTTAACGAACATTTGAACAACTCATACATCGAATACACAGTTAACGAACAGTAAAGACATACAAGTCTTACACATATTGAAGACACAAGACTTGTACTCAAGTTCTTTTCAAAGACCGAAGTGTCTAACAAAAATAAGAACGTTTGTAGGTCGCCACGCTATTCAGGACGACCGCACGTGAGATCTTATTTACATCTATTTTCAGGACGCGATACTGTGAGTTCATGTTCCCCTATTCATTTAAATGTTTTACAACTTTACAACTATCGGGGAAGATACATGTTCAGAGTATGTTAAAGTTAGGTAATGAAACACCATAGATCATGTGCGAATTAGGGCCATACTATAAGCACCATTAATCCAGTTTGGACCAAGGAACAAAGGACTAGATCTATTGGGTTTTGGCGAGCCCCACTCTTGGTCGTGGACCCATACAGAAGAGTGCGTTTGTGTCCCAGTCGATAGGAGTCGACATAAAATCGTCTAGGGTTGGTTTGCTTCCTATTTCGTCACACATATTAATGTCCTTGCAAAACATTAATGATCAACGATTTCATTGACGCTTTACATACTACAACTCACATTTTCATACATCGTTTACAACTAAATTGCATGAATTCACCAACTTTTGTTGATGTTTTCCAAACTTAACATGTATTTCAGGAAATTAAAGGACCATGTCGGATTTCCCAGTCAAGATAACAAGTACAGGAACTCCATGCCATCTTTTGAAGGGTTTAACTATTATATTCCGCCTCTTTGCGGAAATATGATGGTTTAAACCTTTGTAGTTTATTTCAAGTTAAAGTATGAAACAATAACGCTTTATTTTCATGTTAATGGTTTGTAACCGACACACTAAACTTATGTTGTAATCTTTTGAAACACTATGTAATGGCAATGGAGTATGTTTTATTCATATAGTTTGTTCATGTACATCGATATTTATGCAATGAAAACCAGACAGATCGCACCTTGCGTTTCCGCTATGAGCGGGTGTGACACTAGCAACGGAGGAGCCTTATTTTCATTTGGAGGCTTATGACTCGATTTGCAACACTCTTGGGAGTCAAGGTTTTTCGGCCGATGATGTCAAACTAGTATTATTCCAATTTTCTTTGGAAGACAAGGCAAAGAAGTGGTTCTACACTCTACCTTCGGCATCTATCTACACTTGGGCGGAGATGCAACAAATATTTTTAGATGAATTTTACACCGCTCAAAAGACCAATGATGCTAGGAAGGGGTTGAGGAGTTTTCAACAACAACAAGGTGAAATGTTTCATGAGGCCTTTGAGCATTTCAACATGATGATCAAGAATTGCCCTCATCATGGGATTGAACTTTGGGAATTGATGAATGCTTTCCACGAGGGGTTAAGTGCCGAAGATGCTCGCGATTTAATGTCCATCACAAATGGGACTTTTGGTACAAACTATGAGCATGACGATTGGGAATTTTTGGAACAAATGGCGGTCACATCAAGGAGAAAAGCTCAAGCATCAACGAGAGCATGACCGGCCATTACCCGAACTCAAGTGCATGCGGTAGACGATGGTAATGTTCAAATTTCTAATCAAATTTATAATGTTTGTGTGCTTTATAATGAGATAGGGCATGCAGCTGAAAATTACCAAGGAGTGGAAGGGCAATATGAGGAGGTGAATGCATTGAAAGGGCAAGGCAGGGGTGGTAGAAATTACAACATGAATTCCAATACTTACCACCCCGGTTTACGAAATCACCCGAACTTTAGATACGGGAATCCGTCAAATCAAGCCACCCCGAACTTCCAAGGAAACCAAGGATTTCAAAGGCAATATCAAACGGGTCAAAGCTCTTCGGGTGGAAATGAAGTAATGGAGATGTTGAAAGCGATGCAAATTGAGATGCAACGAAGGAATCAGCTTGATGATGCTCGCATTCAAAAAGAAGAAATCCGTGATAAAGCAATTCAGTCGTTGACTACCCAAATTAGTCAACTTGCAAGTGATGTGGAGATATTGAAGAAAGCAAAATGCCAACTGCAAAGTGACACGGTGACAAATCCCAAAAACATTAAAAGTGTTAATATCAATGTGGTAAGTACTGTTCCAAATAGTGAATTTAATGAAATATTTCTAACATCTTCTTGTCAAGTGAGTGCAGGTATAGGAAGGGATGCCGAAGTCGAGAATGACAAAGAGCATGGAGCACCACTCGTGCCTATCCGAGTGGGAAAACTAAAAATTCCTCATGCATTGTTGGACTATGGGGCGGGCATGAGCATGCTACCAGGCGAGTTGTATGACATGTATGACTTTGGCCCACTGCAAGATGTAGACACCATGGTGAGCTTGGTGGATGAAAGTTGGAGGCGTCCACGAGGAATGGTTAGGAATGTTAAGATTCAGTTGGGAGAGTTTGAATACCTGGTCGATTTTCTAGTTCTAGACTATGCTTCTATTAAAATGGCAGCACAACAAAGGGTAATCTTAGGTCGACCGTTTCTATACACTGCAAATGCTCAAATCAATTGTAGAGACGGGATTATTACCATGACCGAAAAGAACCGTAAGTTGTCCTTTGATGTTCAAACTAGAGTGATTAGTTATGAGTCCATTGAAAGGAAGGGTGGTGAGTCTAGTGTTTGTACAAAAAACGTGTGACAAAGAACAAAATAAATCACCCACCGAATCGTGAAGAAAAGCATATGGGTTCAAGCAAGAGTGTATTTGATTACCCACCGAGTCGAAACGAGACGGATGCATTTTGCTCAATGGCACGAGGAAGTGATGGAGATGGCAGGAACCGTTTCTTTGAGCCACCCTAAATGGGGGTGGCACGGTCTGGCTGAAGACCTGAAAACTTAGCGCTGCTCGGGAGGCAACCCGGGGTTTTACACTGATCTTGCTATTTCGTTATTTTTCTATGTTTCAGGGCCATGGCAACATTCAAGTGTGGGGAGGATGTACAAATATTTGTGTGAAGGTGGTGATAGAAAGTCGGATTATCTACAACATCTGTTGTGTCAAACTTCATCAGGTCATGTACTCTTTCCTTAGTCTTGATATGTTCTTTAGCTTTGAAATATTGGTAGTTAGTTTGTTTGCTTTTGTTTAAAAAATAAAAAAAAATACAAAAAGAAATTTGGGGTTTGAGAGTATAAGCAAATGTTGGTGTATTGTTGAAAGCGATCTTCCCTTCAAAACCATACATTTGGACAATGTATCCCAAGTGTGGGGATGAGGGGAAAATTTTGAGAATTTTTTAAAAATTTGTGAAACCAAGCGAAAAGTTGTTGGAATTTGAACACTTGACATTGTTCCGCATGACACACCGACACCCCTTTCTAGTCATTTCTTGGTGAGTTTTTGAGCCACATATGATTGTTAAAGATGCTTTCCTTGTTTGAGTGGCGATGTGTGTATTGTGTTAATAGAACTTGTGTACGAATTCTTGTTGAAGCCTAGGATTAGCATGCTTGTGAAAATGATAGGGGACTTTTAGGTAGCCTCGTCTAGATGTCTAAGAGTGTGGGAATTGGGGGTTGGACCTCATACGTTACATAAATGAACTTGGTATTATGAGGGGTGGGGGTTTGGTCTTTAGAAAGCCATGTTTGAGCCTTATACCATTCGGTTGTAACCCAAACCTACTTCTTACAAAAACTTTACCTATTGAGACGACTCGGTTTAGGAATTTAGTTCGTGATTGTTGATGTTCTTGTATATATTGTTGAGTTCTATGCTTAAAAAAACAAAAAAAAAAAAAACAAAAAGAAGAAAAAAAAGAGAAAAAAAAATGAGAAAATACAAAAGGAAGGATTTAGTTGCAATAGTAGTTGAAAATGTTGATGAAGTTGTGTATATAGTTGATGTTTGCTTTGTTTAGTAGTAGAAATAAAAACCGGGTCGAATCAATGAGCTACTTACACATTCCCACTATTTCCTACCTTTACACATATCCCCGTTACAACCCGAGTGTCCTTTTGATTCATAAGCATGCTAAATATTTGATAGGAGGAGATTTGATTTGTATACATGCTTATTGTCGCACAATCACACACGTGCATTGAGTGTTTTAGCATAATGTGCTAATATTTCATGTCATCGAGAGTTGTTGTGAGGGGTGTGTCTTGTGTTGTGATAAAAAGTTAGTAAAAGGACGATACATTTTAGCTTGGTTTGCATGTTGATCGCTTGTGATTTTGAAATGGTTTTTGAATAGGTTGCTTGGGACAAGTAATGGTTAAGTGTGGGGATGTGACGGGTAGTCCTTAGGACAACCCTTAACGGTTATAAAGTATAATTTAATCCCACATTTATCCATGTATTTATCTTGAATTAGATAACTACGGTTGCTTGTGTTTCAGGTACATTCGGGGCTTAAAAGTGTGGAAATAAAGCTTCGAATAGACGCGATTGGATTGGAGATTGAAAGACGAAGAATAAATGAAAAAAATAAAATTTTGGAATTTAATAATTAAAAAGTTAACATGATAGAGGACGAAATTACGAGAACGTAGGCGAAAACGGTGAAGAAAACGTAGTTGAAACGAAAAAGTTATGCTGAAAACAAGTTTTCATGTTGAAGCCAGCTTACGGCACCGAATGGCACTTTTTGTCACCGTATGACAGTTTAAAGCCACCGTAAGCCATTCCAAGCCACCGTAAGCTACGGTGGCCACCGTAGCTTACGACGCTGACCTTCGTAAATGTGTAACTTCTACCTTTTTAATGCAGATTTATGGTGTCTTTTCAATTGCAATCAATCCCATTTGGTTACCAGGAGTCTAGAGGCGAATTTTGGGTGTTCTTGAGAGTTTGAAACAATTTCTAAACATCTTGTTAGTATTTTTAATTCCTATGAACATTGATATGTATGTGATGATGATTGTCCAAGTCATGAGTGGCTAAACTTATGCTGATCATCTTTGGTTGAAGGTTATGTAAGACTTTGTGCTTGAATTCCTTATTTCTAGAATAACAAACTTTGTCTTTATGATTTATTTGTTATGGTGTGTGATTGATTGTTTGTAAATTGTTGATTCTTATGTTAATCTAGTTTGAAACCATACGTTCTTGGTGCCGTTGGCAATCGAGATATCATGGGTAGAATTAGGATTGGGTAAGGGTTAATTGGTCATCGGGTAACAACCTCACGTTCTAGGAATCTGAGTACTTAGTTCCCTTTCATCACTACAAGTAATCACACATGAACTATGTCTATGTAGTTCTTTCTAGTGGATTGATAGCATAAATGTCAAAGCAAACCGGAAACTAAAGATGGTCATTTGTCTCTAAATCGTTTACAACCAACACTTTCATTTTGCAATTAGAATAGTAATTTAGTTTTTAAAACTCAATCAACCAAACCAACTCTTGAACTTTATTTATATTGCATTAGTTTAATTTTAGTTAACTTAGATAAACCTTTAAATAACACATATTCCACAAACTCCCTGTGTTCGATACCCACTTGCCACTAACTATTTAGTAGTAATTGGATTAAATTTGATTATGAACACGACATCACGTCATTGCTACGGAGAGCCAGGAATCGTTCCTGAATCTGTGAAAGCTGCAAAGCAAGATCCCCATGCCTAAGCCTGAGCAGAGTTTGAGCCAGGTTACGATACTAGAACGAGAGCTATTCTAGTCTGCGATCCCAGCTTATCGATAGGGGGAGTCTGAAGATTGTAAAAGCCAGATACAGATTTTGGATCAACATCCAAGGGGAGGTTCGGTGCTAATGCTGATAAGCTTAAAGAATCAAGAGATCTGATTAAGAGAGAGAATAGAGACAGGTTGAGATTTTTAGAGAGAAAAGAAAGAAAGATTGAAGGATGCTTATAGAGAAAGACATTTTGGAAAGAGCGAAAAGTCTGATCAAGACTAAAGAGTTGACATACTGAAGACTCGTACTGAAGACTCGTCAACATCCAAGGGGGAGTTTGTTGGTGCATATGTATGTCGACTTCGTCTTGTATCGAGTCTTGTAATAGGTTAGATAGACCAAGACACGTAGTACGAAAGAAATGGGAAACATGGACGAACTAGCAAGTTCACACGAAGTGGCCAGTTCATGCGAACTGGACATGCTAGTTCGTGCGACCTGGATCTCCCTATATATAGGAGGTCTTGGTTCATTCATTTGTAACTTCAGAACTTTTGATTCCGGTAGCGAAGCTCTGCCGAAGTGTCGCCAAGCCTGTAAAACGTTGTAATATCAATACAATCGTCATTTAATCTACTTCTAAGTGCATATCAAGCTGAATGAAGATCAAGTCAATGAATTCCTCCTCTGATTTGGTCTAGAACTCTTCTGATCGTCTGGTTTGATCGATCCAACGATCCTAACACTAAGTTAGAAAACTGATTTGATATCAAAACAAAGTGTTTTGTTACCTGAAAATAGTTCATCGCAAAATGCACATAATCGTGTATTTTGACCAAAACTTTGACTCGTCACTTCGACTAGTCAACGTGGTAATCAATAGGTATAGTCGCAAGGGACTATAACCATCGTGATTAAGCTCACGTTGCAAAGTTCAAACGAAATTTGTCTTGACCAAATAATGGTCAAAGCTGAAAGTCAAACACTGTTTGACTTTCTTGCTTGAAATAACTAAACAAGCATGAAAGAACACTTACAAAAGTCCTATGCTTGGAAAAATGAACTAGAATGCTCAAGTATGAGGCCTCTAACTTAATGTGGTAGCCTCAAATCAGAGCAATAGAGAGAAGAGAATGAAATGAGCAAGTTGGAATGAAAGAGTTCATGGGTATTTATAGTTGTTCATAAAGTGTAGGATCTTGCCAATTGGATTGTGTGGCCTTCAAGGTAAGATCTTAGCCCTACAAGTGTTTGGACCCGGTATGGAGCCTTGGAGGTTACTTAAAATGGCCCACAAGATTGAAAACAATCAAAGAAAACAGCTGCAAACAGTGTCACACCCCCAAAATCCACACGCGGAGTACCACCGCTTGGAGGCGTGACATGACCAGGATCAAGCCACCAATCATATTGAACAAGCATGTAAGTAAACATAATTCAACCAAACAATATGAAAGGTGTTCAAAAACCAAAGCATAGTTAAGTGTTTAGCGGAAGCATAATTTGTAAAACCCCTAGCAAGTATTAAGTATGAAATAAGGTAATGTTTAAAGCATGGCACACACTGCCATGTCCCACAACGACTGTTCCTCCCTGTGCAAGCTCCATGAGTACCTAATGACCTGCAAGGCATGTAGCAACGAATCAACAACAAAGTTAAGCGAGTTCACAGTTGGTTGTTTGGTTATAGTATTCATTTCGTAAATCGTATGTTCGTTTTGTAAACCATGTATCGTATTAATCCGTATCGCCGCCAATCCAGGCATGTGTGCGAAGATTAGTGGGGGCCTCCCATGTGTTACAAGACCACGCGTATCGACTGCTACGAAAATGTGAGAGGTGCCCTAAGTCAATCTCTATCAGCATTGACCCTTTGCCCATAGTCCATTAGTACACGCCCGTCCGACTGGCACGGTGAGAGGTTTGTTAAACCTAATAGCGCTATTAACTAATAACCCGCTCGCCCTAGGCCTCGGCGATTAAGTCGATAATTGAGGGACTTCCTTTGATAGAGTTGATGGTCTTAAGATCGTGTACGTAGGCTTTACGTACATGCCCTTCAATCCGAGGACAGTAGTAAGTATAAATGTACGTAGTTTTTACGTACGTGCCCTTCAATCCGAGGACAGTAATAAGTAGTTTTAATAGTAATGGTTGTACGAGTAGTTATCCAATCCCATTCCCAACCCCTGGGAATCCCATGCCTTGGCTAGTGTGAACTCACCTTGGTTTGCTCGGTATGCTTAACTATGTGCTCGCAAGTAATCAATCAAGTCCTATAGAATGCATGAATATTAAATCAGTTCAAGTTCGTAAAGTTTCACATGCCACCTATATCACAAAGTGTGTCCGAGCAACTATCATGTATCACATAATAAATTAATCAAAGTCATGCAGTTCATGCTTCATATGAGTGTCCTTCACAGTTTGTACTAACCATGGTTATTCATTAACAGTCTTGATACACTTAACTGTGCTAACAGCGTTAACTAGGATCAACAGAACTAACATGTATAGTTGAGTTAACCCACTTATCATAGACAGTGTATTATAACAGAGTTATCATATATAATGAGTTTAACATTCGTAACATAATTATCGTAACCCAGTTAACATGCATAACATAACTGACATATATAACACTGTTAATACTCAACAAGGTTAACCACTTAACGGGGTTAATTAACGAACAGAGTTAATGTGTCCATGCATTTCAACGAAATCACGTGGGACGAAAACACCTCTGGCGGCGAAATCACCCAGCGACGAAATCACCAAGTGATTTCGTCTGGCCCTCTAAGTTTTCATCTGGTTGGTTTTTTCGGTGGTCCTTGTGTTTTCGTCGACTTCAACAGCAACAATAAAACAGTTACACACATACCGTAACCCTAATCATCATCTACAACAGTTTCTACGGCTTCCACAAGCAATCGTTTCACCTTAACAGGTTACAAAACAATCAATTTGCAATTATCACTTTATCATAACATCATTCAGTCATCAATTACTATGATCAGTGGTCTAGACTCATAAGATCTATTCATGAAATCATCACTAAAATAATCAACCATGGCCGACAAGTGCATATTGATTTCATGTTGCTATGACCAAACACCAACCTATAATAATTCTATTGGATCGCAAATTGATAAATCACATGCACATATGGAATATTAAAATGGCCGACAATTTACACTAACATGCTATTGACTTTGAAGTTCTTAATCTTTCACGTGTATTGTCAGTGTATTCACACATAAACCGATATCAGCCATTAACATACAATTTAAACTTCACGTCTTACCTATTATTCATGCAAGATACTAGTGATTCCAACTATACAGTTAACAAGCAATTCATGTAAAGGTTGGACACTAACGGGAAAAGAGAAACTAACGGGTCGATCGGAAAGAAAGGTTCCAAAGGCTTGCAGTTGCCGTCACTCAGAGTAAGAGACTCTAGGGTTTACTGATTAAAATTATAGCGTAACAAGGTTAATATCTTTACTCGCTACTGGGCCGAAGCCCATTTCTGTTTTCGTTGGACACATGGTGGACGAAATCACTTCTTGATTTCTTGGTGTGTTTTCGGCTAGGGGGTGATTTCGTGAGTTCCATATTTGTTATTTTTAATTCCCCAAACACAAAATTAATACAACACACTATTATTAACACACATGTTCATATTATTAACATACATGTTCATATTATTAACATACATGTTCATATTGCACAACAATATATAAAACACACTTAATTCACACCATATATATCATATCAATCAAACACGGTTTAGCATATTACAAACGCGTACAGTTGTGAAACAAACAAGTCGTGCAAACAAACCACTTAAACAATTAACGTGCAATTTATGCGAAGATGGAAATCTTGGATACTCGAGTTGTCACATTATCCCCAGCTTGAAAGAAATTTCGTCCCAAAATTTAGCACGTGGTTACTGAGCAAGCTAGTTGTGTTGTGTAGTTTACTGGTTTTCCTGGGGTGTCACATCATCCCCCCGTTGATTTGGAATTTCATCCCGAAATTCTGTAGTAGCTTCAGCCTCAGTAGTGGTTGCACTGTTTCCGAACAACTGGGGATATTTGAGTTTCATTTGATCTTCTCGTTCCCAGGTAAACTCTGGGCCACGACGGGAGTTCCAACGAACTCGAACAAGAGGTATTCTGGTGTGCTTTGAGGACCTTAACATCCCGGTCCATGATTTCAACAGGTTCCTCGACGAATCGCAACTGATCGTCGATAGTGAGCTCCTTCGAAGGAACTATAAGAGTCTCATCTGACAGACACTTCTTCAGATTTGACACGTGAAAAACGTTGTGAACTGTACTGAGTTCTGTTGGTAGGTTCAGTTTGTAGGCCACCCTGCCTATTTTCTCAATGATTTTAAACGGTCCGACATATCGCGGATTGAGCTTGCCACGTTTGCCAAAACGAACCACACCCTTCCAGGGTGAAACTTTGAGTAGCACTCGATCCCCAACGTGGAACTCGAGTGGTTTCCGGCGCTTGTTTGCGTAGGCTTTCTGACGGTCGCGAGCTGCCGCCATTCGTTGTCGTATTTGAGCAATCCTTTCTGTTGTTTCTACCACAAGTTATGGGCCAGTGATCTGACTATCCCCCACCTCTGCCCAACAAAGAGGTAATCGGCATTTACGCCCGTACAATGCCTCAAACGGAGCAGCTTTAATGCTGGTGTGGTAGCTGTTATTGTACGAAAATTCTACAAGTGGCAGATGTTTTTCCCAGCCGTTGCCAAAGTCAATTACACACGCCCGAAGCATGTCTTCTAGAGTTTGAATAGTGCGCTCAGACTGCCCATCCGTCTGAGGGTGATAAGTTGTGCTCATGTCTAATCGTGAGCCGAATGATTTGTGCATCGCCTGCCAAAGTTCTGAAGTGAAACGTGCATCATGATCGGAAGTAATAGAGGTGGGCACCCCGTGCCTCGAAACCACTTCCTACAAGTAAACGTCTGCTAAAGTAGAGAACTTGTCTGTTTCTTTGTTAGCCAAGAAGTGTGCAGACTTTGTGATTTGGTCCACAATCACCCAAATAGTATCGTTACCACGTTGAGATCTAGGCAGGCCAGTAACGAAATTCATGGAAATTTGCTCCCATTTCCATTGTGGTATCTCTGGTTGTTGGAGTAGGCCCGATGGTTTCTGATATTCCGTTTTAACTCTCGCACAAGTCAAACACTTGCTAATGTAAGTTGCTATATGAGCTTTCATGCTAGGCCACCAATATGTAGTTTTCAAGTCGTGGTACATCTTATCCGAACCAGGATGTACTGAGTAGCGAGATTTATAAGCTTCATCCATTACAAGCTCGCGCAAGTTGCCATAGAGTGGGACCCAAATGCGTCCTGTTACATAGTAGGCGCCGTCTGCCTTTTGTTCTAACTGTTGCCTTGAGCCGCGTAGAGCTTCAGCCCTGACGTTTTCTGGTTTCAATGCTTCTACCTGAGCATTTCGTATCTGAGAAGGAAGACTAGACTGAATAGTGAGTTGCAACGCTCGTACACGCCTAGGTGTAGTATCCTTTCGATTGAGGGCGTCAGCCACTACATTGGCTTTGCCCGGATGGTACTTTATTGCGCATTCGTAGTCGTTCAATAGTTCTACCCATCGACGTTGTCGCATGTTCAACTCTTTCTGCTTGAAGATATACTCGAGACTCCTGTGATCGGTGTAGATGGTGCACTTGGTACCGTACAGGTAATGTCGCCATATCTTGAGCGCAAAAACAACAGCTCCTAGCTCTAAATCATGCGTAGTGTAATTCCGTTCATGAATCTTAAGTTGGCGCGAAGCATAAGCAATGACTTTATCCCGTTGCATCAACACACATCCAAGACCTTGGATGGATGCGTCGCAGTAGACTACAAAATCGTCTGTGCCTTCAGGAAATGAGAGAATAGGTGCGTTACAAAGTCTATCCTTTAAGTGCTGAAACGCTGTTTCCTGTGTATTACCCCAACGATAAGCAACACCCTTCTGTGTCAGTAGTGTAAGCGGCTGTGCAATCTTTGAGAAGTCTTTGATGAACCTTCTGTAGTAGCCCGCCAAACCCAAGAATTGGTGAATTTCTGTTGGTGTGCGAGGTGCAGGCCAGTTCTTGATCGAATCTACCTTGGATGGATCAACATGAACCCCATCCTTGTTAACCACGTGGCCTAGGAAGTGGACTTCACGAAGCCAGAAGTCGCATTTTGAAAACTTGGCGTACAGCTGTTCCGTTCGAAGGAGTTCCAAAATAAGTCGTAAATGCTGCTCGTGTTCCTCCTGACTCTTCGAATAGATCAGGATATCATCGATGAAAACAATGTCAAACTTGTCAAGATAAGGTTTGCACACCCTGTTCATAAGATCCATGAAAACCGCAGGTGCGTTCGTTAGCCCGAATGGCATGACCAAAAACTCGTAATGGCCGTAGCGAGTTCTGAATGCTGTTTTGGAGACGTCCTCATCCCGGACTCTCAGTTGGTGATAGCCTGACCTCAGGTCAATCTTCGAGTAATAGCTCGACCCTTGCAACTGGTCGAATAAGTCGTCGATGCGTGGAAGAGGATAGCGATTCTTCACAGTCACCTTGTTCAGTTCGCGGTAATCTATGCACATGCGGAAGGTACCGTCTTTCTTCTTCACAAATAATACTAGAGCTCCCCATGGCGAAGAGCTAGGACGAATGAAACCCTTATCCAAGAGTTCTTGCAATTGCTTGGACAATTCTTCTAGTTCGGTTGGAGCTAAGCGATAAGGTGCTCGAGCTATGGGTGCTGCTCCTGGAGCTAGCTCGATCTGAAATTCGACTTGGCGATGAGGTGGTAGCCCAGGTAACTCTTCAGGAAACACTTGAGGAATGTCGCGTACAACTGGAATATCCTCTAACTTCTTCTCTTTCGTCGATGTATCTGTAACGAGTGCTAATATAGAAGTGTGGCCCTTTCGCAAACACTTTTGTGCCTTCAAGAAGGAGATGATGCCCACTACAGCACCACTCTTGTCGCCTTGAATTTCGAGAGGTTCTTTGCCAAAACGGGGAATACGAACAATCTTCTCTTGAAGTGGCCTTCAGCACCACACTGAAAGCCTCCCCGGTTGCCTCGCTGTTGCTGCTACTGGTTCTGTGGAGTGGGTGGTTGTTGTTGATGATTCTGATTCACATGTCGTGAGCTCCTACAAATCCTTAGCTTCATGACCCATCTTGAGACAACTCTGGCAACGACCCTTGTTGCACTGACCATTGTGGTGTCTGTTACATTTGTTGCACTTAGGGAGGTTCCCTCGATATCCACCCTGTCCTTGACTACCAGAAGATTGCTGACCAGGGCTCTGGTAGTCAGCGATCTTTTGCTGCTCTGCCTGGGACTGAACCGTAGTCGAACCCTTGCTAGAGGTTCCATCCCACTTTCGTTTGTTGTCACTGGGAGTAGCAGAAGTGGTAGTAGCAGTAGCACCTATACGCTTAGGCAGCCTGTTCTGTTTCACTGCCTGGTCTGTGAGACGATGAGCAAGACGAGTAACATCCTGGATAATAGCAAGGTTAGCAGCAGTCACATGGCTTCGAATCTCTGGTACTAAGCCTTTGTTGAACAGCTCGATGCGTTTGATGGGAGGACCCACCACAGTTGGGCATAACACTGCCAGTTCCTTGGATCGTTTAGCGTACGCTTCTATTTCTGACCCCGTCATCTTCAGGTTAAAGAACTCCACTTCCAACTAGTGGATGTCATCACGACTATAGTATTCACGTTTGATTCAGTTCCTTAGTATCATCTCATGGGGTGGCATTAGCTGCCGCCAGCCCCAGCATCTGAACTTGCGCGTTCCACCAAGTTAGCGTAGTGCCTTCGAGAGTACCAGTGGCATATTGCTCCCTACGAGCCTCGGGGCATTCACACATTTCGAAGACTGACTCGAGCTTCTCGAACTAGTGGAGGAGTCCAACGACCCCTTCCATACCACTGAAAGTAGTAGGACGACAGTCCATAAAAGTCTTGAAGGTGCACACAGGTGACTGAGCGTTCTGACCTGGTTGCGCGAGGAAGAAAAGACTGGGTTGAGTGCGAGAGTTGGGTCATGAGGGTAGGATCTAACATCCTAGGATAGGTTCGGAACAGCAGGTTATACCTCCAGCCTGAGCGGCTGCGAGTGATGCCGTAACTAGTTCGTTGATAAGAGCCGTCAGCTGGGCTTGAGTTAGGTTCACACGTACACTCATGATCTTCACAAGTAAGAGAACACAAGTGAGAAGTGCGTCGTATCAATACGCAAGTGTGAAATGACAGAAGAGTGTGAGCATACAAGATCTCAAATAATAGTTGTTACGTTATCTAAGCATACTCTGAGCAATGTAAGATGTATCTAGCAAGTAGGTAATGTAAACATGAACAGTATTACCTATAGTGTTGAGTCTTGCACGTGGAGCGAAGCGTCGTTGTGGATCGTTGAGCACTGTACAGGTTATACTCTGGTTTTAACAAAACTTTTTCCCTTATTAAAACCAAGTTCACTATAACCAATGGCTCTGATACCAATCTGTCACACCCCCAAAATCCACACGTGGAGTACCACCGCTTGGAGGCGTGACATAACCAGGATCAAGCCACCAATCATATTGAACAAGCATGTAAGTAAACATAATTCAACCAAACAATATGAAAGGTGTTCAAAAACCAAAGCATAGTTAAGTGTTTAGCGGAAGCATAATTTGTAAAACCCCTAGCAAGTATTAAGTATGAAATAAGGTAATGTTTAAAGCATGGCACACACTGCCATGTCCCACAACGACTCTTCCTCCCTGTGCAAGCTCCATGAGTACCTAGTGACCTGCAAGGCATGTAGCAACGAATCAACAACAAAGTTGAGCGAGTTCACAGTTGGTTGTTTGGTTATAGTATTCATTTCGTAAATCGTATATTCGTTTTGTAAACCATGTATCGTATTAATCCGTATCGCCTCCAATCCAGGAATGTGTGCGATGATTAGTGGGGGCTTCCCATGTGTTACAAGACCACGCGTATCGACTGCTACGAAAATGTAAGAGGTGCCCTAAGTCAATGTCTATCAGCATTGACCCTTTGCCCATAGTCCATTAGTACACGCCCGTCCGACTGGCACGGTGTGAGGTTTGTTAAACCTAATAGCGCTATTAACTAATGACCCGCTCGCCCTAGGCCTCGGCGATTAAGTCGATAATTGAGGGACTTCCTTTGATAGAGTTTATGGTCTTAAGATCGTGTACGTAGGCTTTACGTACGTGCCCTTCAATCCGAGGACAGTAGTAAGTATAACTGTACGTAGTTTTTACTTACGTGCCCTTCAATCCGAGGACAGTAATAAGTAGTTTTAATATTAATGGTTGTACGAGTAGTTATCCAATCCCATTCCCAACCCCTGGGAATCCCATGCCTTAGCTAGTGTGAACTCACCTTGGTTTCCTCGGTATGCTTAACTATGTGCTCGCAAGTAATCAATCAAGTCCTATAGTATGCATGAATATTAAATCAGTTCAAGTTCGTAAAGTTTCACATGCCACCTATATCACAAAGTGTGTCCGAGCAACTATCATGTATCACATAAGAAATTAATCAAAGTCATGCAGTTCATGCTTCATATGAGTGTCCTTCACAGTTTGTACTAACCATGGTTATTCATTAACAGTCTTGATACACTTAACTGTGCTAACAGCGTTAACTAGGATCAACAGAACTAACATGTATAGTTGAGTTAACCCACTTATCATAGACAGTGTATTATAACAGAGTTATCATATATAATGAATTTAACATTCGTAACATAATTATCGTAACCCAGTTAACATGCATAACATAACTGACATATATAACACAGTTAATACTCAACAAGGTTAACCAGTTAACGGGGTTAATTAACGAACAGAGTTAATGTGTCCATGCATTTCAACGAAATCACGTGGGACGAAAACACCTCTGGCGGCTAAATCACCCAGCGACGAAATCACCAAGTGATTTCGTCTGGCCCTCTAAGTTTTCATCTGGTTGGTGTTTTCGGTGGTCCTTGTGTTTTCGTCGACTTCAACAGCAACAATAAAACAGTTACACACATACCGTAACCCTAATCATCATCTACAACAGTTTCTACGGCTTCCACAAGCAATCGTTTCACCTTAACAGGTTACAAAACAATCAATTTGCAATTATCACTTTATCATAACATCATTCAGTCATCAATTACTATGATCAGTGGTCTAGACTCATAAGATCTATTCATGAAATCATCACTAAAATAATCAACCATGGCCGACAAGTGCATATTGATTTCATGTTGCTATGACCAAACACCAACCTATAATAATTCTATTGGACCACAAATTGATAAATCACATGCACATATGGAATATTAAAATGGCCGACAATTTACACTAACAAGCTATTGACTTTGAAGTTCTTAATCTTTCACGTGTATTGTCAGTGTATTCACACATAAACTGATATCAACCATTAACATACAATTTAAACTTCACGTCTAACCTATTATTCATGTAAGATACTAGTGATTCCAACTATACAGTTAACAAGCAATTCATGTAAAGGTTGGGCACTAACCGGAAAAGAGAAACTAACGGGTCGATCGGAAAGAAAGGTTCCAAAGGCTTGCAGTTGCCGTCACTCGGAGTAAGAGACTCTAGGTTTTACTGATTAAAATTATAGCGTAACAAGGTTAATATCTTTACTCGCTACTGGGCCGAAGCCCATTTCTGTTTTCGTTGGACACATGGTGGACGAAATCACTTCTTGATTTCGTGGTGTGTTTTTGGCTAGGGGGTGATTTCGTGAGTTCCATGTTTGTTATTTTTAATTCCCCAAACACAAAATTAATACAACACACTATTATTAACACACATGTTCATATTATTAACATACATGTTCATATTGCACAACAATATATAAAACACACTTAATGCACACCATATATATCATATCAATCAAACACGGTTTAGCATATTACAAACGCGTACATTGTGAAACAAACAAGTCGTGCAAACAAACCACTTAAACAATTAACGTGCAATTTATGCGAAGATGGAATTCTTGGAAACTCGAGTTGTTACAAACAGCTTGGAAGCTATTCAGAAAGTTTCTGCCAGATGAAGCTCTAGCACCCTGCGACAGATGCAGCTTCGGCTGTCGCGGCACGCGAGCTATGTCAGTCCAGAACTTTGATTTTTGGCAGAATAGGCCCCTACATGCTCCAAACTTGTTTTTCGACGCGTTTAACCCACGTTAACCCAATTTCAAGGATTTAAAAGGATGTTAAAGCATAGGGGACATGAAATATGCTTGAAAATATCATGGATGTCGGTTTGTTTGGCTGTACGATCGTGTTGTTAGGTTAATTACGACGAAACTCGAACGAACGCGAAAACGATCCAAATTGCACGACGAATGGTATTTTTGCATTCCTATAACTAAAATAAAATATTTTAGTGATTACAAAAATTTTTGGATGTCCGGATATGGTCAGAACCGAGATATGCACGTTTATGCAAACTTTCGCAGTTTTTGACGCTTTTAGTCCCGGTTTATCAAATAAGCATATTTTCTCACACCGAACCCCCAAATCTTATTTCTAAGCTTTGTTAATAGATTTAGGGTATGTTTAGCTTATGATCTTGTTCCGGAGTGTTCGTTGCTATACGAATTGGCTGACTTTTGCCGTTTGTCGCAAAAAGTCCCTATGATCGAATAAACTTGTTTTTGCCATATCAAACCCTTCAAAACCTATTTCTAAGTTATGTAAAGGTTATTTAAGGTATGTTGAGCTTATGTCATTATTCCGGAGTGTATGTCACGTTAAACTGATTACGTTTACGTAACAGTTTGCGTATAACTTCCAGAAAAGCTTCTCGAAAGTTCGGAATCATACGAAATTTGATATGTGTACTTGTCACATGTAAATGTATAAATCTTGAGAGTGAAACACAAGATTTCATTGGGTTTGTATTTGTATGATGGTCGTAGAGGCACAAATGTCACAAAGAGTAAAAAGGTATTAAAAATACATTAAAAATTCACACGCTCCTTATCATGTCACCTTTTATACTCCGACTTAACAAAAACCAGCAGTGATTTTGGTAGTTATCTTTTTTTAATTTCAAATACATATAAAGTTAAAGTGCTAAACATTCAAATAACTAGAATAATTGATTACCCACATATATATAACTTAAAAACATTAAATATTTTATCAACAAAGACTTGAAACGTAATTTGGTAAAGTTGATGCTAAGATAAGTAATTTTAAGAGCATTCACATCTCTTTGACTAAATTCTTTGAGAATATTCTTTATATTATAAAAATCGGTTGTGAGTGAAGCAGAGAGAAAATGTTACTATTCATCTGTATATTAAAGGGTACAATATTTATCCTCTAAAACTTTTTAATATATATCAAGTTGAAAGTGTTTTGAGTGGAGGAGAGGGAAGAAATAATGATAAAAGTATAAAAGGTATCATTTAATTAAAGGAAGAAACAATGTAGTGTTTTTTTTTGTATAAGTATATGGTAGAAATGGTGGAAGGGATGTAAATGCTTGAAAAGAATTAAAGTGAGATAAGTACGTAGAAGATGCCATAAACGGAATAAAATATTTTTAATCATGCTTTGAACTTATTTATTCTTTGAATAAATTTTCACCTAAATGTTGTGTTGCATATTTTATATGGCTTATAGGAATTGCGATATAGAGAGTTTCGACAGGGAGTGACAAAATATGGGTTGGTCAAAAAGGGGGTCTTGTCAACAAAAACAAAAAGATGATAAAAGAATATTATTCTATTAATTATAATTAAGAAAATATTATAGAAAAAGTTAAACATATTAATTAAAACAAATAATAAAGCTTAACATAATCAAAGAATATAGCATAAATCGACAATTTAATATAAGAAAACAATTAAAATATGAAAATACAATAATAAATTAAATTAAAACAAGGCGTGAGCGGTTAATTCTTGTCCGGATCAAGTAGCAAAGGTGGATGCGAAGATAGGAGTAGAACTGTAGAACCCTTTGGGATTAAACACAAGTTAAACGTTATCTCCTTTTTTAAAACAGTGTAACGATATATAATATAGAAAACGAACAAAACGGGTAAGTGAAAACCAAACCTGATTACAAAATTACGTGTCGCAAAGGGGTGTATCACTTGGTGATGGAGGAAAATCGTGATGGTTGTCACAACATGATGCTTTGTGTTGTGTGTGTGGGTTTGACTTGATGTTGATGTGTTAACTTGTGATTGGGTGTGATATTTATTTTGGAATGTGATACTATTACAAGTGTGATGATTGTAATGTAAAGTAATGATGTGTCAAATGGTGATTGGATGTGATGGTGTGATGGATGATGGAGTGTGACGATCACCCCTTCCAACCTACGAAACTGTCCCTATATGCTCCCATTCTCCGTTAAATTAGGCTAAAAGTTCAATTTTTATCTAATTTTTTTTTATGATTCTTGTTCTTGATGCCTTTATCTTTAAAACTGTTAGAAAAAGTATAGCTTTTATGTATGTATCATTCTAATTATAAAATATCCTCTTTTGTTGAACTTAAACTAGATTCTTTATTGTTAATACCATATAAAATTTTAAATAATCTCATTTTATATATAAATGTGTAAATATACGAAGTAAGAAGGTTAACTAATTGTTAGGGGTAGGAAAAACTTATTAAAGGAGTATGATGGTTAACTAATTGTTAGGTTTAGGAAAATTAAAGGAGTAAGAGGGTTAACTAATTGTTAGGTGTAGGAAAAACATATTAAAGTCCTGTGCATTCCCCTTAGTTGCATACATCCTATAATGGCATAACTTGCACCTTTTGCATTCATCTTGATTGCCATCGTAGCGTTTTCTAAGATGTCAACCTATAGAACCACTACCACAACGGACAATGGATATGAAATACAGATAGAAATCTATGGTGCGTCCCAGAATCAATGCTCGCATGTGCAAGACAACTCTTGCTATCAATACTGTAGAAGAACCCTTTAGGATTAAACACAAGTTAAACGTGATCTCCTTTTTTTAAACAGTGTAACGATATATAATATAGAAAACGAACAAAACGGGTCAGTGAAAACCCGATTACAAAATTACGGGTCGCAAAGGGATGTATCACTTGGTGATGGAGGAAAATCGTGATGGTTGTTACAACATGATGCTTTGTGTTGTGTGTGTGGGTTTGACTTGATGTTGATGTGTTAAGTTGTGATTGGGTGTGATATTTATTTTGGAATGTGATACTATTACGAGTGTGATGATTGTAATGTGAAGTAATGATGTGTCAAATGGTGATTGGATGTGATTGTGTGATGGATGATGGAGTGTGACGATCACCCCTTCCACCCTACGAAACTGTCCCTATATGCCCCCATTCTCCGTTAACTTAGGCTAAAAGTTCAACTTTTTTCTAATTTTTTTTTATGATTCTAGTTCATGATGCCTTTATTTTTAAAACTGTTAGAAAAAGTATAGCTTTTAAGTATGTATCATTCTAATTATAAAATATCCTCTTTTCTTGAACTTAAACTAGAATCTTTGTTGTTAATATCAAATAAAATTTTAAATAATCTCATTTTATATATAAATGTGTAAATATACGGAGTAAGAAGGTTAACTAATTGTTAGGAGTAGGAAAAACTTATTAAAGGAGTATGATGGTTAACTAATTGTTAGGTTTAGGAAAATTAAAGGAGTAAAATGGTTAACTAATTGTTAGGTGTAGGAAAAACATATTAAAGCCCTATGCATTCCCTTTAGTTGCATACATCCTATAATGGCAAAACTTGCACCTTTTGCATTCATCTTGATTGCCATCGTAGCATTTTCTAAGATGTCAGCCTATAGAACCACTACCACACAGGATAATGGACATGAAATGGAGATAGAAATCTCTGGTGCGTCCCAGAATCAATGCTCCCTTGTGCAAGACGACTCTTGCACTCAATACCTCAGCTGGTTATTGAAGAAGGATATACCGAAGTGTTGCATGTTCTTAAATAAAGTGAAAACGCAGTGCCAATGTGGTGTTATCCAGCAGTTACATGATAAAGCTCAACAAACAACTGGTGACAAATATAGTAAGAACCTATTGCATAATGTCGCTCAAAGCCTCCCCAACGACTGCAAACTCTCAGTCAAGGATTGTCAGATCGCAGGCTCAAAGGATTTGTTAACATGAATATATTAGAAGAACAATGATCGGCAATAATTACTAAAATTACTGGCTTTATAGTTTAAGATCAAATTTCACTATTTTCAATTTCAATTATATAATGGTATTAAAAATACATTAAAAAATTCATACGCTCCTTATCACGTCACCTTTTATACTCCGACTTAACAAAAACCAGCAGTGATTTTGGTAGTTATCTTTTTAAATTTCAAATACATACAGAGTTAAAGTGCTAAACATTCAAATAACTAGAATAATTGATTACCCACACATATATAACTTAAAAACATTAGATATTTTATCAACAAAGGCTTGAAACGTAATTTGGTAAAGTTGATGCTAAGATAAGTAATTTTAAGAGCATTCACATATAATTCTTTGAGAATATTCTTTATATTATAAAAATTCGTTGTGAGTGAAGCAGAGAGAAAATGTTACTATTCATCTGTATATTAAAGGATACAATATTTATCCTCTAAAACTTTATAAAATATATTAAGTTGAAAGTGTTTTGAGTGGAGGAGAGGGAAGAAATAATGATAAAAGGATAAAAGGTATCATTTAATTAAAGGAAGAAACAATGTAGTGTTTTTTTATAAGTATATGGTAGAAATGGTGGAAGGGATGTAAATGCTTGAAAAGAATTAAAGTGAGATAAGTACGTGGAACATGCCATAAGCGGAATAAAATATTTTTAATCATACTTTTAACTTATTTATTCTTTGAAGAAATTTTCACCTAAATGTTGTGTTGCATATTTATATGGCTTATAGGAATTACGATACAGAGAGTTTCGATAGGGAGTGACAAAAATATGGGTTGGTCAAAAAGGGGGTCTTGTCAACAAAAACAAAAAGATGATAAAAGAATATTATTCTATTAATTATAATTAAGAAAATATTATAGAAAAAGTTAAACATATAAATTAAAACAAATAATAAAGCTTAACATAATCAAAGAATATAACATAAATCGACAATTTAATATAAGAAAACAATTAAAATATGAAAATAAAATAATAAATTAAATTAAAACAAGGCGTGACATGTTAATTGTTGTCCAGATCAAGTAGCCAAGGTGGATGCGATGATAGGAGTAGAACTGTAGAACCCTTTAGGATTAAAAACAAGTTAAACGTGATCTCTTTTTTTTAAACAGTGTAACGATATATAATATAGAAAATGAACAAAACGGGTCAGTGAAAACCTGATTACAAAATTACGGGTCGCAAAGGGGTGTATCAATTGGTGATGGAGGAAAATCGTGATGGTTGTCACAACATGATTCTTTGTGTTGTGTGTGTGGGTTTGACTTGATGTTGATGTGTTAACTTGTGATTGGGTGTGATATTTATTTTGGAATGTGATATTATTACGAGTGTGATGATTGTAATGTAAAGGAACGATGTGTCAAATGGTGATTGGATGTGATGGTGTGATGGATGAAGGAGTGTGACGATCACCCCTTCCAACCTACGAAACTGTCCCTATATGCCCCCATTCTCCGTTAACTTAGGCTAAAAGTTCAATTTTTATCTAATTTTTTTATGATTCCTGTTCATGATGCCTTTATATTTAAAACTGTTAGAAAAAGTATAGCTTTTATGTATGTATCAATCTAATTATAAAATATCCTCTTTTGTTGAACTTAAACTAGAATTTTTATTGTTAATACCATATAAAATTTTAAATAATCCTATTTTATATATAAATGTGTAAATATATGGAGTAAGAAGGTTAACTAATTGTTAGGAGTAGGAAAAACTTATTAAAGGAGTATGATGGTTAACTAATTGTTAGGTTTAGGAAAATTAAAAGAGTAAGATGGTTAACTAATTGTTAGGTGTAGGAAAAACATATTAAACTCATGTGCATTCCCCTTAGTTGCATACATCCTATAATGGCAAAACTTGCACCTTTTGCATTCATCTTGATTTCCATCGTAACATTTTCTAAGATGTCATCCTATAGAACCACTACCATAGAGGACAATGGACATGAAATGCATATAGAAATCTTCGGTGCATCCCAGAATCAATGCTCCCATGTGCAAGACAACTCTTGCTATCAATATTGTAGAAGAACCCTTTAGGATAAAACACAAGTTAAACGTTATCTCCTTTTTTAAACAGTGTAACGATATATAATTTAGAAAACGAACAAAACGGGTTAGTGAAAACCCGATTACAAAATTACGGGTCGCAAAGGGGTGTATCACTTGGTGATGGAGGAAAATCGTGATGGTTGTCACAACATGATGCTTTGTGTTGTGTGTGTGTGTGTTTGACTTGATATTGATGTGTTAACTTGTGATTGGGTGTGATATTTATTTTGGAATGTGATACTATTATGAGTGTGATGATTGTAATGTGAAGGAATGATGTGTCAAATGGTGATTGGATGTGATTGTGTGATGGATGATGGAGTGTGACGATCACCCCTTCCACCCTACGAAATTGTCCCTATATGCCCCCATTCTCCGTTAACATAGGCTAAAAGTTCAATTTTTTCTTATTTTTTTTATGATTCTTGTTCATGATGCCTTTATTTTTAAAACTGTTAGAAAAAGTATAGCTTTTAAGTATGTATCATTCTAATTATAAAATATCCTCTTTTGTTGAACTTAAACTAGAATCTTTATTGTTAATATCAAATAAAATTTTAAATAATCTCATTTTATATATAAATGTGTAAATATACGGAGTAAGAAGGTTAACTAATTGTTAGGAGTAGGAAAAACTTATTAAAGGAGTATGATGGTTAACTAATTGTTAGGTTTAGGAAAATTAAAGGAGTAAGATGGTTAACTAATTGTTAGGTGTAGGAAAAAACATATTAAAGCCCTATGCATTCCCTTTAGTTGCATACATCCTATAATGGCAAAACTTGCACCTTTTGCATTCATCTTGATTGCCATCGTAGCATTTTCTAAGATGTCAGCCTATAGAACCACTACCACACAGGATAATGGACATGAAATGGAGATAGAAATCTCTGGTGCGTGCCAGAATCAATGCTCCCTTGTGCAAGACGACTCTTGCACTCAATACCTCAGCTGGTTATTGAAGAAGGATATACCGAAGTGTTGCATGTTCTTAAATAAAGTGAAAACGCAGTGCCAATGTGGTGTTATCCAGCAGTTACATGATAAAGCTCAACAAACAACTGGTGACAAATATAGTAAGAACTTATTGCATAATGTCGCTCAAAGCCTCCCCAACGACTGCAAACTCTCAGTCAAGGATTGTCAGATCGCAGGCCCAAAGGATTTGTTACCATGAATATATTAGAAGAACAATGATCGGCAATAATTACTAAAATTACTGGCTTTATAGTTTAAGATCAAATTTCACTATTTTCAATTTCAATTATATAATGGTATCAAAAATACATTAAAAAATTCATACGCTCCTTATCACGTCACCTTTTATACTCCGACTTAACAAAAACCAGCAGTGATTTTGGTAGTTATCTTTTTAAATTTCAAATACATACAGAGTCAAAGTGCTAAACCTTCAAATAACTAGAATAATTGATTACCCACACATATATAACTTAAAAACATTAGATGTTTTATCAACAAAGGCTTGAAACGTAATTTGGTAAAGTTGATGCTAAGATAAGTAATTTTAAGAGCATTCACATATAATTCTTTGAGAATATTCTTTATATTATATAAATTCGTTGTGAGTGAAGCAGAGAGAAAATGTTACTATTCATCTGTATATTAAAGGATACAATATTTATCCTCTAAAACTTTATAATATATATTAAGTTGAAAGTGTTTTGAGTGGAGGAGAGGGAAGAAATAATGATAAAAGGATAAAAGGTATCATTTAATTAAAGGAAGAAACAATGTAGTGTTTTTTTTTTATAAGTATATGGTAGAAATGGTGGAAGGGATGTAAATGCTTGAAAAGAATTAAAGTGAGATAAGTACGTGGAACATGCCATAAGCCGAATAAAATATTTTTAATCATACTTTTAACTTATTTATTCTTTGAAGAAATTTTCACCTAAATGTTGTGTTGCATATTTTATATGGCTTATAGGAATTGCGATACAGAGAGTTTCGATAGGGAGTGACAAAAATATGGGTTGGTCAAAAAGGGGGTCTTGTCAACAAAAACAAAAAGATGATAAAAGAATATTATTCTATTAATTATAATTAAGAAAATATTATAGAAAAAGTTAAACATATAAATTAAAACAAATAATAAAGCTTAACATAATCAAAGAATATAACATAAATCGACAATTTAATATAAGAAAACAATTAAAATATGAAAATAAAATAATAAATTAAATTAAAACAAGGCGTGACATGTTAATTGTTGTCCAGATCAAGTAGCAAAGGTGGATGCGATGATAGGAGTAGAACTGTAGAACCCTTTAGGATTAAAAACAAGTTAAACGTGATCTCTTTTTTTAAACAATGTAACGATATATAATATAGAAAATGAACAAAACGGGTTAGTGAAAACCTGATTACAAAATTACGGGTCGCAAAGGGGTGTATCAATTATTGATGGAGGAAAATCGTGATGGTTGTCACAACATGATGCTTTGTGTTGTGTGTGGGTTTGACTTGATGTTGATGTGTTAACTTGTGATTGGGTGTGATATTTATTTTGGAATGTGATATTATTACGAGTGTGATGATTGTAATGTAAAGGAACGATGTGTCAAATGGTGATTGGATGTGATGGTGTGATGGATGAAGGAGTGTGACGATCACCCCTTCCAACCTACGAAACTGTCCCTATATGCCCCCATTCTCCGTTAACTTAGGCTAAAAGTTCAATTTTTATCTAATTTTTTTTATGATTCCTTTTCATGATGCCTTTATTTTTAAAACTGTTAGAAAAAGTATAGCTTTTATGTATGTATCAATCTAATTATAAAATATCCTCTTTTGTTGAACTTAAACTAGAATTTTTATTGTTAATACCATATAAAATTTTAAATAATCCTATTTTATATATAAATGTGTAAATATACGGAGTAAGAAGGTTCACTAATTGTTAGGAGTAGGAAAAACTTATTAAAGGAGTATGATGGTTAACTAATTGTTAGGTTTAGGAAAATTAAAGGAGTAAGATGGTTAACTAATTGTTAGGTGTAGGAAAAACATATTAAAGCCCTATGCATTCCCTTTAGTTGCATACATCCTATAATGGCAAAACTTGCACCTTTTGCATTCATCTTGATTGCCATCGTAGCATTTTCTAAGATGTCAGCCTATAGAACCACTACCACACAGGATAATGGACATGAAATGGAGATAGAAATCTCTGGTGCGTCCCAGAATCAATGCTCCCTTGTGCAAGACGACTCTTGCACTCAATACCTCAGCTGGTTATTGAAGAAGGATATACCGAAGTGTTGCATGTTCTTAAATAAAGTGAAAATGCAGTGCCAATGTGGTGTTATCCAGCAGTTACATGATAAAGCTCAACAAACAACTGGTGACAAATATAGTAAGAACCTATTGCATAATGTCGCTCAAAGCCTCCCCAACGACTGCAAACTCTCAGTCAAGGATTGTCAGATCGCAGGGCCAAAGGATTTGTTACCATGAATATATTAGAAGAACAATGATCGGCAATAATTACTAAAATTACTGGCTTTGTAGTTTAAGATCAAATTTCACTATTTTCAATTTCAATTATATAATGGTATTAAAAATACATTAAAAAATTCATACGCTCCTTATCACGTCACCTTTTATACTCCGACTTAACAAAAACCAGCAGTGATTTTGGTAGTTATCTTTTTAAATTTCAAATACATACAGAGTTAAAGTGCTAAACATTCAAATAACTAGAATAATTGATTACCCACACATATATAACTTAAAAACATTAGATATTTTATCAACAAAGGCTTGAAACGTAATTTGGTAAAGTTGATGCTAAGATAAGTAATTTTAAGAGCATTCACATATAATTCTTTGAGAATATTCTTTATATTATAAATATTCGTTGTGAGTGAAGCAGAGAGAAAATGTTACTATTCATTTGTATATTAAAGGATACAATATTTATCCTCTAAAACTTTATAATATATATTAAGTTGAAAGTGTTTTGAGTGGAGGAGAGGGAAGAAATAATGATAAAAGGATAAAAGGTATCATTTAATTAAAGGAAGAAACAATGTAGTGTTTTTTTTTTATAAGTATATGGTAGAAATGGTGGAAGGGATGTAAATGCTTGAAAAGAATTAAAGTGAGATAAGTACGTGGAACATGCCATAAGCGGAATAAAATATTTTTAATCATACTTTTAACTTATTTATTCTTTGAAGAAATTTTCACCTAAATGTTGTGTTGCATATTTTATATGGCTTATAGGAATTGCGATACAGAGAGTTTCGATAGGGAGTGACAAAAATATGGGTTGGTCAAAAAGGGGGTCTTGTCAACAAAAACAAAAAGATGATAAAAGAATATTATTCTATTAATTATAATTAAGAAAATATTATAGAAAAAGTTAAACATATAAATTAAAACAAATAATAAAGCTTAACATTATCAAAGAATATAACATAAATCGACAATTTAATATAAGAAAACAATTAAAATATGAAAATAAAATAACAAATTAAATTAAAACAAGGCGTGACATGTTAATTGTTGTCCAGATCAAGTAGCAAAGGTGGATGCGATGATAGGAGTAGAACTGTAGAACCCTTTAGGATTAAAAACAAGTTAAACGTGATCTCTTTTTTTTAAACAGTGTAACGATATATAATATAGAAAATGAACAAAACGGGTCAGTGAAAACCTGATTACAAAATTACGGGTCGCAAAGGGGTGTATCAATTGGTGATGGAGGAAAATCGTGATGGTTGTCACAACATGATGCTTTGTGTTGTGTGTGTGGGTTTGACTTGATGTTGATGTGTTAACTTGTGATTGGGTGTGATATTTATTTTGGAATGTGATATTATTATGAGTGTGATGATTGTAATGTAAAGGAACGATGTGTCAAATGGTGATTGGATGTGATGGTGTGATGGATGAAGGAGTGTGACGATCACCCCTTCCAACCTACGAAACTGTCCCTATATGCCCCCATTCTCCGTTAACTTAGGCTAAAAGTTCAATTTTTATCTAATTTTTTTTATGATTCCTGTTCATGATGCCTTTATTTTTAAAACTGTTAGAAAAAGTATAGCTTTTATGTATGTATCAATCTAATTATAAAATATCCTCTTTTGTTGAACTTAAACTAGAATTTTTATTGTTAATACCATATAAAATTTTAAATAATCCTATTTTATATATAAATGTGTAAATATACGGAGTAAGAAGGTTAACTAATTGTTAGGAGTAGGAAAAACTTATTAAAGGAATATGATGGTTAACTAATTGTTAGGTTTAGGAAAATTAAAAGAGTAAGATGGTTAACTAATTGTTAGGTGTAGGAAAAACATATTAAACTCCTGTGCATTCCCCTTAGTTGCATACATCCTATAATGGCAAAACTTGCACCTTTTGCATTCATCTTGATTTCCATCGTAACATTTTCTAAGATGTCAACCTATAGAACCACTACCACAGAAGACAATGGACATGAAATGCATATAGAAATCTCCGGTGCGTCCCAGAATCAATGCTCCCATGTGCAAGACAACTCTTGCTATCAATACTGTAGAAGAACCCTTTAGGATAAAACACAAGTTAAACGTTATCTCCTTTTTTAAACAGTGTAACGATATATAATATAGAAAACAAACAAAACGGGTTAGTGAAAACCCGATTACAAAATTACGGGTCGCAAAGGGGTGTATCACTTGGTGATGGAGGAAAATCGTGATGGTTGTCACAACCTGATGCTTTGTGTTGTGTGTGTGTGTGTTTGACTTGATGTTGATGTGTTAACTTGTGATTGGGTGTGATATTTATTTTGGAATGTGAAACTATTATGAGTGTGATGATTGTAATGTGAAGGAATGATGTGTCAAATGGTGATTGGATGTGATTGTGTGATGGATGATGCAGTGTGACGATCACCCCTTCCACCCTACGAAACTGTCCCTATATACCCCCATTCTCCGTTAACATAGGCTAAAAGTTCAATTTTTTCAAATTTTTTTTATGATTCTTGTTCATGATGCCTTTATTTTTAAAACTGTTAGAAAAAGTATAGCTTTTAAGTATGTATCATTCTAATTATAAAATATCCTCTTTTGTTGAACTTAAACTAGAATCTTTATTGTTAATATCAAATAAAATTTTAAATAATCTCATTTTATATATAAATGTGTAAATATACGGAGTAAGAAGGTTAACTAATTGTTAGGAGTAGGAAAAACTTATTAAAGGAGTATGATGGTTACCTAATTGTTAGGTTTAGGAAAATTAAAGGAGTAAGATGGTTAACTAATTGTTAGGTGTAGGAAAAACATATTAAAGCCCTATGCATTCCCTTTAGTTTCATACATCCTATAATGGCAAAACTTGCACCTTTTGCATTCATCTTGATTGCCATCTGAGCATTTTCTAAGATGTCAGCCTACAGAACCACTACCACACATGATAATGGACTTGAAATGGAGATAGAAATCTCTGGTGCGTGCCAGAATCAATGCTCCCTTGTGCAAGACGACTCTTGCACTCAATACCTCAGCTGGTTATTGAATAAGGATATACCGAAGTGTTGCATGTTCTTAAATAATGTGAAAACGCAGTGCCAATGTGGTGTTATCCAGCAGTTACATGATAAAGCTCAACAAACAACTGGTGACAAATATAGTAAGAACCTATTGCATAATGTCGCTCAAAGCCTCCCCAACGACTGCAAACTCTCAGTCAAGGATTGTCAGATCGCAGGCCCAAAGGATTTGTTACCATGAATATATTAGAAGAACAATGATCGGGAATAATTACTAAAATTACTGGCTTTATAGTTTAAGATCAAATTTCACTATTTTCAATTTCAATTATATAATGGTATTAAAAATACATTAAAAAATTCATACGCTCCTTATCACGTCACCTTTTATACTCCGACTTAACAAAAACCAGAAGTGATTTTGGTAGTTATCTTTTTAAATTTCAAATACATACAGAGTTAAAGTGCTAAACATTCAAATAACTAGAATAATTGATTACCCGCACATATATAACTTAAAAACATTAGAAATTTTATCAACAAAGGCTTGAAACGTAATTTGGTAAAGTTGATGCTAAGATAAGTAATTTTAAGAGCATTCACATATAATTCTTTGAGAATATTCTTTATATTATAAAAATTCGTTGTGAGTGAAGCAGAGAGAAAAAATGTTACTATTCATCTGTATATTAAAGGATACAATATTTATCCTCTAAAACTTTATAATATATATTAAGTTGAAAGTGTTTTGAGTGGAGGAGAGGGAAGAAATAATGATAAAAGGATAAAAGGTATCATTTAATTAAAGGAAGAAACAATGTAGTGTTTTTTTTTATAAGTATATGGTAGAAATGGTGGAAGGGATGTAAATGCTTGAAAAGAATTAAAGTGAGATAAGTACGTGGAACATGCCATAAGCGGAATAAAATATTTTTAATCATACTTTTAACTTATTTATTCTTTGAAGAAATTTTCACCTAAATGTTGTGTTGCATATTTTATATGGCTTATAGGAATTGCGATACAGAGAGTTTCGATAGGGAGTGACAAAAATATGGGTTGGTTAAAAAGGGGGTATTGTCAACAAAAACAAAAAGATGATAAAATAATATTATTCTATTAATTATAATTAAGAAAATATTATAGAAAAAGTTAAACATATAAATTAAAACAAATAATAAAGCTTAACATAATCAAAGAATATAACATAAATCGACAATTTAATATAAGAAAACAATTAAAATATGAAAATAAAATAATAAATTAAATTAAAACAAGGCGTGACATGTTAATTGTTGTCCAGATCAAGTAGCAAAGGTGGATGCGATGATAGGAGTAGAACTATAGAACCCTTTAGGATTAAAAACAAGTTAAACGTGATCTCTTTTTTTTTAAACAGTGTAACGATATATAATATAGATAATGAACAAAACGGGTCAGTGAAAACCTGATTAAAAAATTACGGGTCGCAAAGGGGTGTATCAATTGGTGATGGAGGAAAATCGTGATAGTTGTCACAACATGATGCTTTGTGTTGTGTGTGTGGGTTTGACTTGATGTTGATGTGTTAACTTGTGATTGGGTGTGATATTTATTTTGGAATGTGATATTATTACGAGTGTGATGATTGTAATGTAAAGGAACGATGTGTCAAATGGTGATTGGATGTGATGGTGTGATGGATGAAGGAGTGTGACGATCACCCATTCCAACCTACGAAACTGTCCCTATATGCCCCCATTCTCCGTTAACTTAGGCTAAAAGTTCAATTTTTATCTAATTTTTTTTATGATTCCTGTTCATGATGCCTTTATTTTTAAAACTGTTAGAAAAAGTATAGCTTTTATGTATGTATCAATCTAATTATAAAATATCCTCTTTTGTTGAACTTAAACTAGAATTTTTATTGTTAATACCATATAAAATTTTAAATAATCCTATTTTATATATAAATGTGTAAATATACGGAGTAAGAAGGTTAACTAATTGTTAGGAGTAGGAAAAACTTATTAAAGGAGTATGATGGTTAACTAATTGTTAGGTTTAGGAAAATTAAAAGAGTAAGATGGTTAACTAAATGTTAGGTGTAGGAAAAACATATTAAACTCCTGTGCATTCCCCTTAGTTGCATACATCCTATAATGGCAAAACTTGCACCTTTTTCATTCATCTTGATTGCCATCGTAGCATTTTCTAAGATGCCAGCCTATAGAACCACTACCACACAGGATAATGGACATGAAATGGAGATAGAAATCTCTGGTGCGTCCCAGAATCAATGCTCCCATGTGCAAGACGACTCTTGCACTCTATACCTCAGCTGGTTATTGAAGAAGGATATACCGAAGTGTTGCATGTTCTTAAATAGAGTGAAAACGCAGTGCCAATGTGGTGTTATCCAGCAGTTACATGATAAAGCTCAACAAACAACTAGTGACAAATATAGTAAGAACCTATTGCATAATGTCGCTCAAAGCCTCCCCAACGACTGCAAATTCTCAGTCAAGGATTGTCAGATCGCAGGCCCAAACGATTTGTTACCATGAATATATTAGAAGAACAATGATCGGCAATAATTACTAAAATTACTGGCTTTATAGTTTAAGATCAAATTTCACTATTTTCAATTTCAATTATATAATGGTATTAAAAATACATTAAAAAATTCATACGCTCCTTATCACGTCACCTTTTATACTCCGACTTAACAAAAACCAGCAGTGATTTTGGTAGTAATCTTTTTAAATTTCAAATACATATAGAGTTAAAGTGCTAAACATTCAAATAACTAGAATAATTGATTACCCACACATATATAACTTAAAAACATTAAATATTTTATCAACAAAGGCTTGAAACGTAATTTGGTAAATTTGATGCTAAGATAAGTAATTTTAAGAGCATTCACATATCTTTGACTAAATTCTTTGAGAATATTCTTTATATTATAAAAATTCGTTGTGAGTGAAGCAGAGAGAAAATGTTACTATTCATCTGTATATTAAAGGATACAATATTTATCCTCTAAAACTTTATAATATATATCAAGTTGAAAGTGTTTTGAGTGGAGGAGAGGGAAGAAATAATGATAAAAGTATAAAAGGTATCATTTAATTAAAGGAAGAAACAATGTAGGGTTTTTTTTATAAGTATATGGTAGAAATGGTGGAAGGGATGTAAATGCTTGAAAAGAATTAAAGTGAGATAAGTATGTGGAACATGCCATAAACGGTGGAAGGGATAAATATTTTTAATCATACTTTTAACTTATTTATTCTTTGAAGAAATTTCCACATAAATGTTGTTTTGCATATTTTATATGGCTTATAGGAATTGCGATATAGAGAGTTTCGACAGGGAGTGACAAAAATATGGGTTGGTCAAAAAGGGGGTCTTGTCAACAAAAACAAAAAGATGATAAAAGAATATTATTCTATTAATTATAATTAAGAAAATATTATAGAAAAAGTTAAACATATCAATTAAAACAAATAATAAAGCTTAACATAATCAAAGAATATAACATAAATCGACAATTTAATATAAGAAAACAATTAAAATATGAAAATACAATAATAAATTAAATTAAAACAAGGCGTGAGAGGTTAATTGTTGTCCAGATCAAGTAGCAAAGGTGGATGCGATGATAGGAGTAGAACTATAGAACCCTTTAGGATTAAACACAAGTTAAACGTGATCTCCTTTTTTTAAACAGTGTAACGATATATAATATAGAAAATGAACAAAACGGGTCAGTGAAAACCTGATTACAAAATTACGGGTCGCAAAGGGGTGTATCACTTGGTGATGGAGGAAAATCGTGATGGTTGTCACAACATGATGCTTTTGTTGTGTGTGTGGGTTTGAGTTGATGTTGATGTGTTAACTTGTGATTGGGTGTGATATTTAATTTGGAAAGTGATATTATTACGAGTGTGATGATTGTAATGTAAAGGAACGATGTGTCAAATGCTGATTGGATGTGATGGTGTATTGGATGAAGGAGTGTGACGATCACCCCTTCCACCCTACGAAACTGTCCCTATATGCCCCCATTCTCCGTTAACTTAGGCTAAAAGTTCAAGTTTTATCTATTTTTTTTATGATTCTTGTTCATGATGCCTTTATTTTTATAACTGTTAGAAAAAGTATAACTTTTATGTATGTATCATTCTAACTATAAAATATCCTCTTTTGTTGAACTTAAACTAGAATCTTTATTGTTAATACCATATAAAATTTTAAATAATCTCATTTTATATATAAATGTGTAAATATACGGAGTAAGAAGGTTAACTAATTGTTAGGAGTAGGAAAGACTTATTAAAGGAGTATGATGGTTAACTAATTGTTAGGTTTAGGAAAATTAAAAGAGTAAGATGGTTAACTAATTGTTAGTTGTAGGAAAAACATATTAAAGTCCTGTGCGTTCCCCTTAGTTGCATACATCCTATAATGACAAAACTTGCACCTTTTGCATTCATCTTGATTGCCATCATAGCATTTTCTAATATGTCAACCTATAGAAGCACTACCATAGAGGACAATGGACATGAAATGCATATAGAAATCTCCGTTCCGTCCCAGAATCAATGCTCCCATGTGCAAGACAACTCTTGCTATCAATACTGTAGAAGAACCCTTTAGGATTAAACACAAGTTAAACTTTATCTCCTTTTTTAAACAGTGTAACGATATATAATATAGAAAACGAACAAAACGGGTAAGTGAAAACCCGATTACAAAATTACGGGTCGCAAAGGGGTGTATCACTTGGTGATGGAGGAAAATCGTGATGGTTGTCACAACATGATGCAATGTGTTGTGTGTGTGGGTTTGACTTAATGTTGATGTGTTAACTTGTGATTGGGTGTGATATTTATTTTGGAATGTGATACTATTACGATTGTGATGATTGTAATGTGAAGGAATGATGTGTCAAATGGTGATTGGATGTGATGGTGTGATGGATGATGGAGTGTGACGATCACCCCTTCCACCCTACTGAACTGTCCCTAGATGCCCCCATTCTCCGTTAACTTAGGCTAAAAGTTCAATTTTTTCTAATTTTTTTATGATTTTTGTTCATGATGCCTTTATTTTTATAACTGTTAGAAAAAGTATAGCTTTTATGTATGTATCATTCTAACTATAAAATATCCTCTTTTGTTGAACTTAAACTAGAATCTTTATTGTTAATACCATATAAAATTTTAAATAATCTCATTTTATATATAAATGTGTAAATATACGGAGTAAGAAGGTTAACTAATTGTTAGGAGTAGGAAAAACTTATTAAAGGAGTATGATGGTTAACTAATTGTTAGGTTTAGGAAAATTAAAAGAGTAAGATGGTTAACTAATTGTTATTTGTAGGAAAAACATATTAAAGTCCTGTGCGTTCCCCTTAGTTGCATACATCCTATAATGGCAAAACTTGCACCTTTTGCATTCATCTTGATTGCCATCATAGCATTTTCTAATATGTCAACCTATAGAACCACTACCACAGAGGACAATGGACATGAAATGCATATAGAAATCTCCGTTGCGTCCCAGAATCAATGCTCCCATGTGCAAGCCAACTCTTGCGTCCCAGAATCAATAAAGTGAAAACGCAGTGCCAATGTGGTGTTATCCAGCAGTTACATGATAAAGCTCAACAAACAACTGGTGACAAATATAGTAAGAACCTATTGCATAATGTCGCTCAAAGCCTCCCCAACGACTGCAAACTCTCAGTCAAGGATTGTCAGATCGCAGGGCCAAAGGATTTGTTACCATGAATATATTAGAAGAACAATGATCGGCAATAATTACTAAAATTACTGGCTTTGTAGTTTAAGATCAAATTTCACTATTTTCAATTTCAATTATATAATGGTATTAAAAATACATTAAAAAATTCATACGCTCCTTATCACGTCACCTTTTATACTCCGACTTAACAAAAACCAGCAGTGATTTTGGTAGTTATCTTTTTAAATTTCAAATACATACAGAGTTAAAGTGCTAAACATTCAAATAACTAGAATAATTGATTACCCACACATATATAACTTAAAAACATTAGATATTTTATCAACAAAGGCTTGAAACGTAATTTGGTAAAGTTGATGCTAAGATAAGTAATTTTAAGAGCATTCACATATAATTCTTTGAGAATATTCTTTATATTATAAATATTCGTTGTGAGTGAAGCAGAGAGAAAATGTTACTATTCATTTGTATATTAAAGGATACAATATTTATCCTCTAAAACTTTATAATATATATTAAGTTGAAAGTGTTTTGAGTGGAGGAGAGGGAAGAAATAATGATAAAAGGATAAAAGGTATCATTTAATTAAAGGAAGAAACAATGTAGTGTTTTTTTTTTATAAGTATATGGTAGAAATGGTGGAAGGGATGTAAATGCTTGAAAAGAATTAAAGTGAGATAAGTACGTGGAACATGCCATAAGCGGAATAAAATATTTTTAATCATACTTTTAACTTATTTATTCTTTGAAGAAATTTTCACCTAAATGTTGTGTTGCATATTTTATATGGCTTATAGGAATTGCGATACAGAGAGTTTCGATAGGGAGTGACAAAAATATGGGTTGGTCAAAAAGGGGGTCTTGTCAACAAAAACAAAAAGATGATAAAAGAATATTATTCTATTAATTATAATTAAGAAAATATTATAGAAAAAGTTAAACATATAAATTAAAACAAATAATAAAGCTTAACATAATCAAAGAATATAACATAAATCGACAATTTAATATAAGAAAACAATTAAAATATGAAAATAAAATAACAAATTAAATTAAAACAAGGCGTGACATGTTAATTGTTGTCCAGATCAAGTAGCAAAGGTGGATGCGATGATAGGAGTAGAACTGTAGAACCCTTTAGGATTAAAAACAAGTTAAATGTGATCTCTTTTTTTTAAACAGTGTAACGATATATAATATAGAAAATGAACAAAACGGGTCAGTGAAAACCTGATTACAAAATTACGGGTCGCAAAGGGGTGTATCAATTGGTGATGGAGGAAAATCGTGATGGTTGTCACAACATGATGCTTTGTGTTGTGTGTGTGGGTTTGACTTGATGTTGATGTGTTAACTTGTGATTGGGTGTGATATTTATTTTGGAATGTGATATTATTACGAGTGTGATGATTGTAATGTAAAGGAACGATGTGTCAAATGGTGATTGGATGTGATGGTGTGATGGATGAAGGAGTGTGACGATCACCCCTTCCAACCTACGAAACTGTCCCTATATGCCCCCATTCTCCGTTAACTTAGGCTAAAAGTTCAATTTTTATCTAATTTTTTTTATGATTCCTGTTCATGATGCCTTTATTTTTAAAACTGTTAGAAAAAGTATAGCTTTTATGTATGTATCAATCTAATTATAAAATATCCTCTTTTGTTGAACTTAAACTAGAATTTTTATTGTTAATACCATATAAAATTTTAAATAATCCTATTTTATATATAAATGTGTAAATATACGGAGTAAGAAGGTTAACTAATTGTTAGGAGTAGGAAAAACTTATTAAAGGAGTATGATGGTTAACTAATTGTTAGGTTTAGGAAAATTAAAAGAGTAAGATGGTTAACTAATTGTTAGGTGTAGGAAAAACATATTAAACTCCTGTGCATTCCCCTTAGTTGCATACATCCTATAATGGCAAAACTTGCACCTTTTGCATTCATCTTGATTTCCATCGTAACATTTTCTAAGATGTCAACCTATAGAACCACTACCACAGAAGACAATGGACATGAAATGCATATAGAAATCTCCGGTGCGTCCCAGAATCAATGCTCCCATGTGCAAGACAACTCTTGCTATCAATACTGTAGAAGAACCCTTTAGGATAAAACACAAGTTAAACGTTATCTCCTTTTTTAAACAGTGTAACGATATATAATATAGAAAACAAACAAAACGGGTTAGTGAAAACCCGATTACAAAATTACGGGTCGCAAAGGGGTGTATCACTTGGTGATGGAGGAAAATCGTGATGGTTGTCACAACCTGATGCTTTGTGTTGTGTGTGTGTGTGTTTGACTTGATGTTGATGTGTTAACTTGTGATTGGGTGTGATATTTATTTTGGAATGTGAAACTATTATGAGTGTGATGATTGTAATGTGAAGGAATGATGTGTCAAATGGTGATTGGATGTGATTGTGTGATGGATGATGCAGTGTGACGATCACCCCTTCCACCCTACGAAACTGTCCCTATATACCCCCATTCTCCGTTAACATAGGCTAAAAGTTCAATTTTTTCAAATTTTTTTTATGATTCTTGTTCATGATGCCTTTATTTTTAAAACTGTTAGAAAAAGTATAGCTTTTAAGTATGTATCATTCTAATTATAAAATATCCTCTTTTGTTGAACTTAAACTAGAATCTTTATTGTTAATATCAAATAAAATTTTAAATAATCTCATTTTATATATAAATGTGTAAATATACGGAGTAAGAAGGTTAACTAATTGTTAGGAGTAGGAAAAACTTATTAAAGGAGTATGATGGTTAACTAATTGTTAGGTTTAGGAAAATTAAAGGAGTAAGATGGTTAACTAATTGTTAGGTGTAGGAAAAACATATTAAAGCCCTATGCATTCCCTTTAGTTTCATACATCCTATAATGGCAAAACTTGCACCTTTTGCATTCATCTTGATTGCCATCTGAGCATTTTCTAAGATGTCAGCCTACAGAACCACTACCACACAGGATAATGGACATGAAATGGAGATAGAAATCTCTGGTGCGTCCCAGAATCAATGCTCCCTTGTGCAAGACGACTCTTGCACTCAATACCTCAGCTGGTTATTGAAGAAGGATATACCGAAGTGTTGCATGTTCTTAAATAATGTGAAAACGCAGTGCCAATGTGGTGTTATCCAGCAGTTACATGATAAAGCTCAACAAACAACTGGTGACAAATATAGTAAGAATCTATTGCATAATGTCGCTCAAAGCCTCCCCAACGACTGCAAACTCTCAGTCAAGGATTGTCAGATCGCAGGCCCAAAGGATTTGTTACCATGAATATATTAGAAGAACAATGATCGGGAATAATTACTAAAATTACTGGCTTTATAGTTTAAGATCAAATTTCACTATTTTCAATTTCAATTATATAATGGTATTAAAAATACATTAAAAAATTCATACGCTCCTTATCACGTCACCTTTTATCCTCCGACTTAACAAAAACCAGAAGTGATTTTGGTAGTTATCTTTTTAAATTTCAAATACATACAGAGTTAAAGTGCTAAACATTCAAATAACTAGAATAATTGATTACCCGCACATATATAACTTAAAAACATTAGAAATTTTATCAACAAAGGCTTGAAACGTAATTTGGTAAAGTTGATGCTAAGATAAGTAATTTTAAGAGCATTCACATATATTTCTTTGAGAATATTCTTTATATTATAAAAATTCGTTGTGAGTGAAGCAGAGAGAAAAAATGTTACTATTCATCTGTATATTAAAGGATACAATATTTATCCTCTAAAACATTATAATATATATTAAGTTGAAAGTGTTTTGAGTGGAGGAGAGGGAAGAAATAATGATAAAAGGATAAAAGGTATCATTTAATTAAAGGAAGAAACAATGTAGTGTTTTTTTTTATAAGTATATGGTAGAAATGGTGGAAGGGATGTAAATGCTTGAAAAGAATTAAAGTGAGATAAGTACGTGGAACATGCCATAAGCGGAATAAAATATTTTTAATCATACTTTTAACTTATTTATTCTTTGAAGAAATTTTCACCTAAATGTTGTGTTGCATATTTTATATGGCTTATAGGAATTGCGATACAGAGAGTTTCGATAGGGAGTGACAAAAATATGGGTTGGTCAAAAAGGGGGTATTGTCAACAAAAACAAAAAGATGATAAAATAATATTATTCTATTAATTATAATTAAGAAAATATTATAGAAAAAGTTAAACATATAAATTAAAACAAATAATAAAGCTTAACATAATCAAAGAATATAACATAAATCGACAATTTAATATAAGAAAACAATTAAAATATGAAAATAAAATAATAAATTAAATTAAAACAAGGCGTGACATGTTAATTGTTGTCCAGATCAAGTAGCAAAGGTGGATGCGATGATAGGAGTAGAACTATAGAACCCTTTAGGATTAAAAACAAGTTAAACGTGATCTCTTTTTTTTTAAACAGTGTAACGATATATAATATAGATAATGAACAAAACGGGTCAGTGAAAACCTGATTACAAAATTACGGGTCGCAAAGGGGTGTATCAATTGGTGATGGAGGAAAATCGTGATGGTTGTCACAACATGATGCTTTGTGTTGTGTGTGTGGGTTTGACTTGATGTTGATGTGTTAACTTGTGATTGGGTGTGATATTTATTTTGGAATGTGATATTATTACGAGTGTGATGATTGTAATGTAAAGGAACGATGTGTCAAATGGTGATTGGATGTGACGGTGTGATGGATGAAGGAGTGTGACGATCACCCATTCCAACCTACGAAACTGTCCCTATATGCCCCCATTCTCCGTTAACTTAGGCTAAAAGTTCAATTTTTATCTAATTTTTTTTATGATTCCTGTTCATGATGCCTTTATTTTTAAAACTGTTAGAAAAAGTATAGCTTTTATGTATGTATCAATCTAATTATAAAATATCCTCTTTTGTTGAACTTAAACTAGAATTTTTATTGTTAATACCATATAAAATTTTAAATAATCCTATTTTATATATAAATGTGTAAATATACGGAGTAAGAAGGTTAACTAATTGTTAGGAGTAGGAAAAACTTATTAAAGGAGTATGATGGTTAACTAATTGTTAGGTTTAGGAAAATTAAAAGAGTAAGATGGTTAACTAAATGTTAGGTGTAGGAAAAACATATTAAACTCCTGTGCATTCCCCTTAGTTGCATACATCCTATAATGGCAAAACTTGCACCTTTTTCATTCATCTTGATTGCCATCGTAGCATTTTCTAAGATGCCAGCCTATAGAACCACTACCACACAGGATAATGGACATGAAATGGAGATAGAAATCTCTGGTGCGTCCCAGAATCAATGCTCCTATGTGCAAGACGACTCTTGCACTCTATACCTCAGCTGGTTATTGAAGAAGGATATACCGAAGTGTTGCATGTTCTTAAATAGAGTGAAAACGCAGTGCCAATGTGGTGTTATCCAGCAGTTACATGATAAAGCTCAACAAACAACTGGTGACAAATATAGTAAGAACCTATTGCATAATGTCGCTCAAAGCCTCCCCAACGACTGCAAATTCTCAGTCAAGGATTGTCAGATCGCAGGCCCAAACGATTTGTTACCATGAATATATTAGAAGAACAATGATCGGCAATAATTACTAAAATTTCACTATTTTCAATTTCAATTATATAATGGTATTAAAAATACATTAAAAAATTCATACGCTCCTTATCACGTCACCTTTTATACTCCGACTTAACAAAAACCAGCAGTGATTTTGGTAGTAATCTTTTTAAATTTCAAATACATATAGAGTTAAAGTGCTAAACATTCAAATAACTAGAATAATTGATTACCCACACATATATAACTTAAAAACATTAAATATTTTATCAACAAAGGCTTGAAACGTAATTTGGTAAATTTGATGCTAAGATAAGTAATTTTAAGAGCATTCACATATCTTTGACTAAATTCTTTGAGAATATTCTTTATATTATAAAAATTCGTTGTGAGTGAAGCAGAGAGAAAATGTTACTATTCATCTGTATATTAAAGGATACAATATTTATCCTCTAAAACTTTATAATATATATCAAGTTGAAAGTGTTTTGAGTGGAGGAGAGGGAAGAAATAATGATAAAAGTATAAAAGGTATCATTTAATTAAAGGAAGAAACAATGTAGGGTTTTTTTTATAAGTATATGGTAGAAATGGTGGAAGGGATGTAAATGCTTGAAAAGAATTAAAGTGAGATAAGTATGTGGAACATGCCATAAACGGTGGAAGGGATAAATATTTTTAATCATACTTTTAACTTATTTATTCTTTGAAGAAATTTCCACATAAATGTTGTTTTGCATATTTTATGTGGCTTATAGGAATTGCGATATAGAGAGTTTCGACAGGGAGTGACAAAAATATGGGTTGGTCAAAAAGGGGGTCTTGTCAACAAAAACAAAAAGATGATAAAAGAATATTATTCTATTAATTATAATTATGAAAATATTATAGAAAAAGTTAAACATATCAATTAAAACAAATAATAAAGCTTAACATAATCAAAGAATATAACATAAATCGACAATTTAATATAAGAAAACAATTAAAATATGAAAATACAATAATAAATTAAATTAAAACAAGGCGTGAGAGGTTAATTGTTGTCCAGATCAAGTAGCAAAGGTGGATGCGATGATAGGAGTAGAACTATAGAACCCTTTAGGATTAAACACAAGTTAAACGTGATCTCCTTTTTTTAAACAGTGTAACGATATATAATATAGAAAATGAACAAAACGGGTCAGTGAAAACCTGATTACAAAATTACGGGTCGCAAAGGGGTGTATCACTTGGTGATGGAGGAAAATCGTGATGGTTGTCACAACATGATGCTTTTGTTGTGTGTGTGGGTTTGAGTTGATATTGATGTGTTAACTTGTGATTGGGTGTGATATTTAATTTGGAATGTGATATTATTACGAGTGTGATGATTGTAATGTAAAGGAACGATGTGTCAAATGCTGATTGGATGTGATGGTGTATTGGATGAAGGAGTGTGACGATCACCCCTTCCACCCTACGAAACTGTCCCTATATGCCCCCATTCTCCGTTAACTTAGGCTAAAAGTTCAAGTTTTATCTATTTTTTTATGATTCTTGTTCATGATGCCTTTATTTTTATAACTGTTAGAAAAAGTATAGCTTTTATGTATGTATCATTCTAACTATAAAATATCCTCTTTTGTTGAACTTAAACTAGAATCTTTATTGTTAATACCATATAAAATTTTAAATAATCTCATTTTATATATAAATGTGTAAATATACGGAGTAAGAAGGTTAACTAATTGTTAGGAGTAGGAAAGACTTATTAAACAGTGTAACGATATATAATATAGAAAACGAACAAAACGGGTAAGTGAAAACCCGATTACAAAATTACGGGTCGCAAAGGGGTGTATCACTTGGTGATGGAGGAAAATCGTGATGGTTGTCACAACATGATGCAATGTGTTGTGTGTGTGGGTTTGACTTAATGTTGATGTGTTAACTTGTGATTGGGTGTGATATTTATTTTGGAATGTGATACTATTACGATTGTGATGATTGTAATGTGAAGGAATGATGTGTCAAATGGTGATTGGATGTGATGGTGTGATGGATGATGGAGTGTGACGATCACCCCTTCCACCCTACTGAACTGTCCCTAGATGCCCCCATTCTCCGTTAACTTAGGCTAAAAGTTCAATTTTTTCTAATTTTTTTATGATTTTTGTTCATGATGCCTTTATTTTTATAACTGTTAGAAAAAGTATAGCTTTTATGTATGTATCATTCTAACTGTCACACCCCGACCACGTGGAACATACAAAACGTGGCGGAAACATCGGGGCGTGTTGCAACAGAATTAATGTTTCATAACCATGGATATCAAAAGTGTTTCGTTTTATTAATCATTGAACAAATACATCGTTTGGAAATCTAAATACACTATTTAAACATAGTCTATCATTGTTATTTAGTCACTAAGGCCTTGTCCAGTCCTATGTGAGCATGCATCTTATCAATCGATATCATTCAACAATACCTGAAACATATGTGAAAACGAGGTCAGCAAAGAAATGCTGGCGAGTACATAGGTTTTGTAGGAGTGTCGAAATCATGGCTAGTTTAGATGTTGCAATACTTTATTTAAAAACCTTGTTTTGAAAAGAGTATAATATTGCAACTTAATTAACCAACTCAAATCAAGCGGGTTATAATTTGTAAAACCTCGTAGCCATGACTCTTAACTCGAAAACATTTGTTTTAGTAAATTATTTGGAAAAACAATGATAAGTTCAGGTGATATGTATAAATAAGAAAAATAATGCATGATTAAATGAATAACCATGTAAAATAAGTTTGTATAAGATAAGTTGTTTGTAAATAAATGTCTTGTGAAAAGTATGTTACTTGTGTAAAATGTTCTATGTCTCAAACTGAAATGATTCAAATAACACTACAATATGTAATACCATACAAACACTTATATATAGGAAGTACCAGCGGCGTATCCACCATGCTTGTATCATATTACACACGCATTGTTACTTAATCACTTAATCCAAACCAAACCACCAAAGAAATGTTCATGTCAAATATAAATCATGTAATATGTATAACCAATCGTTAAAACATCGTGTGAAAACCCAATCGTTACCCAATCGTTACCCAATCGTTAAAACATCGTGTGAAAACCTATCGTTAATCGTTTAATTCGTTTTAGGTCGTGAAACAACTTATGTGATCGTCTCGCTAATAACATTCAAACCTTCGTGACTCGAATATACCTCGTCGCTTCTCGATTTCGCATTAACAAACCTCCATAGGGTAAGTTAATGTTTTCAGATTCAGTCGCTACCTACCATTGCCCACACATAACCACGGGGTAGTAAATAACGGGATTTGTCAGATCCTATGGTACCATAACCTAATACTGGTCGGCTTGATCATTGCTAATGAATGTCATTTGTTATGTAAACACAACCAACAAGTTTGTTCACTTTATAAAATCGTTATTAGTTTTGTATAAATCGTTTTAGTCGTTTTTGAAACCATCGTTATAACATCGAAAACATGTAGCACATATGAGTCACCCCAAAACAATTGAAAACAGTAAAATAGGGGAAGAATGTACTCGCCTGAGAATGCTTGGAGGTTTTGAACAACAACCAAACAAAGCTTGAGGGAGCACGGAATCAGTCGGCAAATCTAAAACTATATAAATAAACCGGACCTAAATCGGGAGATCGGATAGGATGAGGCTTGGTAAACCAAACGAGTGTTGGAACTCATATGATATGGTTTAATAAGGCCTACATACTACAATGAAACCTAAGTGCTATCGACCCATTACGACCCGTTTAGGTAGCTTATGCTACTTTAACGCGTCGTTCGCGTGAAACGCGTTCGGACCGTCTAACTAGTCCTATGACAAGTGTTATATGCCTAAACATGTTACATAATCAGTTATATGACAAAGGTTTAGGTTACATATGCTTATTTACCAATTATACATGAAAAGGGTATTCTGGTAATTTACCTAAGGCATATAAACTACCTATCATACAACTACTTAAACGATGTGACCATAGGGTATAACCTCGGAAGGTTATTCCCTACTATGGTCACCTAATGTATTTGGTCGGATCCTAATGATCGACCAAATGGGTCGAGCTCGAAGGTATAGGCGATTTATTAGATCGCCTACCCTACGACTCTAGACAACGTGGTAATCAGTGGGCATAGTCCCAAGGGACTATGACCAACGTGATTACACTCACGTTGCGAAGTTCAAACGAACTTCGCATTGACCATTACTGGTCAACGCTGAAAGTCAAACAAAGTTTGACTTTCTGACTCGAAAAGCAATAAAATAAGGAAAAGAACGAAAGAATACTTACCCAGGGTCCCCGAATGCTAATCCCGATTCGAGAATCTCAGGTATGAAACAATGGTTTCAACTTAGAGTTTCTAAAATCAGAATTCTAGTGCATTTGAAGTAATGGGGGGTGGGGTATTTATAGTATTCGGTCCACCGTTGAGATCGTTTCTTGGAAAAGGGGAAACGATCAAGGCCGTACATGTGTCGGAAAGTTGTGGTGGCTAGAATGCCATCCTTATCACATGACTAGATAATTAGGAACTTGTGGTTGTGGTTAATCAGCTGCAAACAGGCTGTTAATACACTGCATCTGGTCTGCTAACAGGCTAGCGCACCGTTACAATATATGGGTAGCGGTGCGCTAGGCACTAGTTTGACAGAATTACATATTTGGTCCCTGAACTGTATTCAGCCCATTTTCGACACGTTTAAGGCCCGTTAACCCCATTTCAAAGCTCTAAAATGAAGTTAAAGTATAGGGAACTTAAAACATGTTCAAAAATATCTCGGATGTCGGTTCGTTTGGCCGTACGAACGCGATGTTCGCTTAATTACGACGGAATGCGCATAAGCGCGAAAAACGAACCAAATGACGAAACGAATGGATTTTTCTTAAGGCGAACGCTAAAATATAATGTAGTCATGCTTACATAAATTTTTGGATGTCCAGATGTATTCAGAACGTGAGTTATGCGCGAAAATGCAAACTTGTGCACTTTTTGACACTTTTAGTCCCTGAATGACCCAAAAGTTTATTTTAGCATACCGAACACCTCAAAGCCTATTTCTAAGCTATGTGAAGGATATTTATGGTATGTTTAACTTATGGTCATGTTCCGGAAGGTCTGTTACAGTTCAAATTGGCATACTTTCGCAGTTTGTCAATTTTAGTCCCTGTAAGCGATTTAACTTGATTTCACCACACCAAACCTTCCAAAACTTATATCTAAGTTAAGTAAAGGTTATTTAAGGTATGTTAAGCCTATGTCACTATTCCGGAGTGTTTGTTGCATTAAACTGGTTATATTTACGCATCGGTGCGCGTATAACCTTCAAGAAAGCGATTTAGAGTTTGAAATTGAACAAGAATTGATATGTGCAAATGATACACATATTTTTACAAATCCCAAGTATGAAATATAATATTTCATTGGTTTGGTATTTGTTTGATGGCCGTGGAGGCACAGGTGTTACAGTCTCCCCTACTTTAGGAAATTTCGTCCCGAAATTTATTTAGAGGAAACTTGTGAGAGCTTGAAAATATGAAGTTGAAAAGATCAAACAACATTGGTTAGGGTTCTGAACTTCTAGTAACCTTTAATAACATCATGATTGCAATGTAAGAGGGATACTTATATACAAGTATATGAAGCGTCATTGGTGCGTCCACCGTACCTCCATTACATCGTTCTCATTTCGTTATTGTTGTCACTATCGGTTCTTACACATGCTAAATCTTACTGTGGTTTCTGCGCATGGAATTTCATAGTTTATGTATGCATCCATAACTACGTACTTCCTTGCATAGTCCACACAGTGCATTTGATAATGTGTAGGGTAAAACCAAATGAACAATCCTGTGATGAGTGTAACTAGACCGCCATTGAGTCCTTTTGATTAAATCAATGAATGATCTAAATAGACTATCAAGGAGTCTGTTCAGCTACATCACTAGATGCCGTTTTCTAACCAAATTGTGAATCAATCTTTTAGGCTAGACCACTAAGAGGGTCTCTTATGAATCATGGAGTGGTACTATATAACCCAAGGGTCTTAACTACCAGGTAGAAGCCCATAAGGATTTAAGGTAGTACCTTTTTGAAAATCCTACTATGAATCCCTCATATGAAGATATGAAAGATTCTATGAGGATCTGAAAATCGGATCACACAAAAACATAGAGGAGAACACATAACACATAACACATAACACATAATCGCTTATTCGTATAATCGTTTAATCGTATAATCGTTTAATTTGTTATCTTTGGACATGGGTATTTAAAGCATACAAGGAATCCAATCCGTGGATTTCATTTGGCACTTTAAATATTTTCAAGAATCTAACTATGAAGATAGGAAGATCTTAAAAGGAATTCGGTTTGTCCTAATTGAGTTGTAATGTACATTTTAAGGTGTACAAGGAATTCAATCAGGGCTCCGATGTCAACGAAGGTGTTGATCGTGGTCGGCTCGGGACATGAATAGACCAAGATGTCATTAATAACAACAATGACGAACTGATCCAAATAAGGCTTGCAGACTTTATTTATTAAGTCCATGAAGATGGTTGGAGCATTTGTCAACCCAAAAGGCATGACTGTAAACTCGTAATGGCCATACTTCGTGCTGAAAGCCGTTTTGGGAATATCTTCTTCGAGAATACGAAGTCGATGATACCCAGAACGCAAATCGATCTTGGAAAAGCATGTAGCGCTCTGCAGTTGATCGGAGAAATCGTTGATTTAAGGTAGAGGGATATCGATTCTTGATGGTAAGCTTACTAGGCTTACGTTAATCGATATACATTCGAAAGGATCCATTTTTCTTTTCACAAGGAGAACAGGAGTTTCTCCAAGGTGAAAAGTTCGGACGGATGAATCCTTTATCAGACAACTCTTAAAGCTGTTTTTGATAATTCTTGCATCTCGAACGGTGCAAGACGATAAGATACTTTAGGTTTAAAAGAAACCAGCGTTAGAGGTTCTTAGGGAGATCTCAAGTGATCGTATAAATGACAGAACCACACGAGTAGTTTTTGTCTTTGTGTTGACATCACAAGGTTGGATCAAACATTCATACAATTGCATTAGTTAAAAATAAAAACCACAAATTTTTATTTATATAACAACCGCATTGTCTTTAAATGTTACAAGATAACAACCAGAGGAAATCACAAAATACTAAAAGTTCACTCCTTCATCATCGATTGCCTCATTGATGTTAAACACTCGACCACGTGCTGGATTCACATTGACGTTGACGTTCGCATTCGGGTTTGCGTTAGCATTTGCATTCACCAGTCTCGGACAGTTGGGGCGAAAGTGACCAATCTCTCCGCAGTTGAAACATGAACCCAGAGGAAATCTCGCTGCATTCCCTTGAACCGGAGCTTGAACCTGAACAGCCTGATTTTGTCTCAGACGACAAATATTGGCCAAATGCCCAAGTCTACCACACGTTGTGCATTTCTTGCAATCTTGCTGTGCAAAGTGATGACCGTTGCAACGGGCACAATGTGGTGCGGTACCAGCATATGCCTTCTTTGCATGTGGCTGAGCCGGTGGATTCTGCAGGTTCTGAGCAGTCTGTGATGTAACAGCAAAATTTTGGGCACCCTTCCGCTTCTTCGATTTCTTCGACGTCTCACCTTCCTCACCCTTCCCCTTATCCTTCTTCTTGTCCTTTCCAGAATCGGTTGCCTTCTTTTTATCACCCTTGCGGGTGAGTGTACCCTTTCTGACTTGAGACTCAGTCAGGGTAGCTGACAACTCGATTGCTTGACGAAGGGTGGTAGGATTAACACCGATCAAAATATCCATAATAGAATCGGGTAAACCATCTATGTATCTCTCAATCGCTTTCTCCAGAGGGGTAACCATGGTGGGACACAATAGACTGAGTTCTTCAAAACGATCCGTGTACTCACGGTGTTCAGCCCCATCTTGCTTTAAGTCATCAAACTCTCGTTCCAAAACTCGAATCTCGTGACGGGGACAAAACTCCTTCATCATGAGAGCCCGAAGCTCTGCCCATGTTTGTGCCAACGCCACTTCGGCACCCCTATCTCGCATAACACCATTCCACCAAGTAAGCGCTCGCTTTTCAAACACACTCGAAGCAAATTCCACCTTACGCGCATCCTGACACTGCACATGTCTGAATGTGCTCTCGATACTCTCAAACCACTGTAGGAGCGCAGTTGCTCCTTGAGACCCAGAAAACTTAAGTGGCTTCGCAGAATTGAAGTTCTTGAAATTACACGGTGCATTATTGTTGTTGTTGTTGCCGTTGTTGTACATCTCGTGGACTTGGGTTACAACACCGGGAACCACAGCAGCCACCTGTTGAGAGATCAGGGCTGCGAGTTCTTCAATAGTAAAAGTCCGAGTATCGGTTCGGGTATCGCGTCGAGGAGGCATTGTCTGAGAAGGAAACGAGTGAGAGAATTAGACGAAAAGAATGAGATGAAACAAATCTGATGAAAGCAAGGATAGTGGTCATTTGTTTGTTACTACAAAGCAACAAACGACACACAGAACAAATCAAAGTAAATGGGTAAAAATAATGTATCGCGAAGACATGCTCGCCTATAAGTGAACACTCACCCCAAGAATTCCCAGGTAAGCACAACTGGTCTCGCGTCTGATGAGATGTATACGAAGTGCTTGCCTAGACAGAAAACCCAGAATACAGGCATTCACCCTTCCAGTTTGCACGTGTTCACATTATTTATAACCCAAAACCTTGACGAGATTTTGAAAATTCAAAGGGGTTCAAAACCTAGAAATCAATCATCCTAGAACAGATGATTAGTTTTCAAAGCGGTTTTGAAATTTATGTTCTTGTTGTGGTTGTCGCCTAAGGATAGGCGACGGTATTGTTTTATGACTAAACGCAAGTAAACTCGCGTTAGGGTCCTAAGAAGGTTATAGACTAGGTCAAAGCATTACTAATTACTAATAACCTAATTCCCTATAACCATTGGCTCTGATACCATCTTTTCTGTCACACCCCGACCACGTGGAACATACAAAACGTGGCGGAAACATCGGGGCGTGTTGCAACAGAATTAATGTTTCATAACCATGGATATCAAAAGTGTTTCGTTTTATTAATCATTGAACAAATACATCGTTTGGAAATCTAAATACACTATTTAAACATAGTCTATCATTGTTATTTAGTCACTAAGGCCTTGTCCAGTCCTATGTGAGCATGCATCTTATCAATCGATATCATTCAACAATACCTGAAACATATGTGAAAACGAGGTCAGCAAAGAAATGCTGGCGAGTACATAGGTTTTGTAGGAGTGTCGAAATCATGGCTAGTTTAGATGTTGCAATACTTTATTTAAAAACCTTGTTTTGAAAAGAGTATAATATTGCAACTTAATTAACCAACTCAAATCAAGCGGGTTATAATTTGTAAAACCTCGTAGCCATGACTCTTAACTCGAAAACATTTGTTTTAGTAAATTATTTGGAAAAACAATGATAAGTTCAGGTGATATGTATAAATAAGAAAAATAATGCATGATTAAATGAATAACCATGTAAAATAAGTTTGTATAAGATAAGTTGTTTGTAAATAAATGTCTTGTGAAAAGTATGTTACTTGTGTAAAATGTTCTATGTCTCAAACTGAAATGATTCAAATAACACTACAATATGTAATACCATACAAACACTTATATATAGGAAGTACCAGCGGCGTATCCACCATGCTTGTATCATATTACACACGCATTGTTACTTAATCACTTAATCCAAACCAAACCACCAAAGAAATGTTCATGTCAAATATAAATCATGTAATATGTATAACCAATCGTTAAAACATCGTGTGAAAACCCAATCGTTACCCAATCGTTACCCAATCGTTAAAACATCGTGTGAAAACCTATCGTTAATCGTTTAATTCGTTTTAGGTCGTGAAACTACTTATGTGATCGTCTCGCTAATAACATTCAAACCTTCGTGACTCGAATATACCTCGTCGCTTCTCGATTTCGCATTAACAAACCTCCATAGGGTAAGTTAATGTTTTCAGATTCAGTCGCTACCTACCATTGCCCACACATAACCACGGGGTAGTAAATAACGGGATTTGTCAGATCCTATGGTACCATAACCTAATACTGGTCGGCTTGATCATTGCTAATGAATGTCATTTGTTATGTAAACACAACCAACAAGTTTGTTCACTTTATAAAATCGTTATTAGTTTTGTATAAATCGTTTTAGTCGTTTTTGAAACCATCGTTATAACATCGAAAACATGTAGCACATATGAGTCACCCCAAAACAATTGAAAACAGTAAAATAGGGGAAGAATGTACTCGCCTGAGAATGCTTGGAGGTTTTGAACAACAACCAAACAAAGCTTGAGGGAGCACGGAATCAGTCGGCAAATCTAAAACTATATAAATAAACCGGACCTAAATCGGGAGATCGGATAGGATGAGGCTTGGTAAACCAAACGAGTGTTGGAACTCATATGATATGGTTTAACAAGGCCTACATACTACAATGAAACCTAAGTGCTATCGACCCATTACGACCCGTTTAGGTAGCTTATGCTACTTTAACGCGTCGTTCGCGTGAAACGCGTTCGGACCGTCTAACTAGTCCTATGACAAGTGTTATATGCCTAAACATGTTACATAATCAGTTATATGACAAAGGTTTAGGTTACATATGCTTATTTACCAATTATACATGAAAAGGGTATTCTGGTAATTTACCTAAGGCATATAAACTACCTATCATACAACTACTTAAACGATGTGACCATAGGGTATAACCTCGGAAGGTTATTCCCTACTATGGTCACCTAATGTATTTGGTCGGATCCTAATGATCGACCAAATGGGTCGAGCTCGAAGGTATAGGCGATTTATTAGATCGCCTACCCTACGACTCTAGACAACGTGGTAATCAGTGGGCATAGTCCCAAGGGACTATGACCAACGTGATTACACTCACGTTGCGAAGTTCAAACGAACTTCGCATTGACCATTACTGGTCAACGCTGAAAGTCAAACAAAGTTTGACTTTCTGACTCGAAAAGCAATAAAATAAGGAAAAGAACGATAGAATACTTACCCAGGGTCCCCGAATGCTAATCCTGATTCGAGAATCTCAGGTATGAAACAATGGTTTCAACTTAGAGTTTCTAAAATCAGAATTCTAGTGCATTTGAAGTAATGGGGGGTGGGGTATTTATAGTATTCGGTCCACCGTTGAGATCGTTTCTTGGAAAAGGGGAAACGATCAAGGCCGTACATGTGTCGGAAAGTTGTGGTGGCTAGAATGCCATCCTTATCACATGACTAGATAATTAGGAACTTGTGGTTGTGGTTAATCAGCTGCAAACAGGCTGTTAATACACTGCATCTGGTCTGCTAACAGGCTAGCGCACCGTTACAATATATGGGTAGCGGTGCGCTAGGCACTAGTTTGACAGAATTACATATTTGGTCCCTGAACTGTATTCAGCCCATTTTCGACACGTTTAAGGCCCGTTAACCCCATTTCAAAGCTCTAAAATGAAGTTAAAGTATAGGGAACTTAAAACATGTTCAAAAATATCTCGGATGTCGGTTCGTTTGGCCGTACGAACGCGATGTTCGCTTAATTACGACGGAATGCGCATAAGCGCGAAAAACGAACCAAATGACGAAACGAATGGATTTTTCTTAAGGCGAACGCTAAAATATAATGTAGTCATGCTTACATAAATTTTTGGATGTCCAGATGTATTCAGAACGTGAGTTATGCGCGAAAATGCAAACTTGTGCACTTTTTGACACTTTTAGTCCCTGAATGACCCAAAAGTTTATTTTAGCATACCGAACACCTCAAAGCCTATTTCTAAGCTATGTGAAGGATATTTATGGTATGTTTAACTTATGGTCATGTTCCGGAAGGTCTGTTACAGTTCAAATTGGCATACTTTCGCAGTTTGTCAATTTTAGTCCCTGTAAGCGATTTAACTTGATTTCACCACACCAAACCTTCCAAAACTTATATCTAAGTTAAGTAAAGGTTATTTAAGGTATGTTAAGCCTATGTCACTATTCCGGAGTGTTTGTTGCATTAAACTGGTTATATTTACGCATCGGTGCGCGTATAACCTTCAAGAAAGCGATTTAGAGTTTGAAATTGAACAAGAATTGATATGTGCAAATGATACACATATTTTTACAAATCCCAAGTATGAAATATAATATTTCATTGGTTTGGTATTTGTTTGATGGCCGTGGAGGCACAGGTGTTACACTAACTATAAAATATCCTCTTTTGTTGAACTTAAACTAGAATCTTTATTGTTAATACCATATAAAATTTTAAATAATCTCATTTTATATATAAATGTGTAAATATACGGAGTAAGAAGGTTAACTAATTGTTAGGAGTAGGAAAAACTTATTAAAGGAGTATGATGGTTAACTAATTGTTAGGTTTAGGAAAATTAAAAGAGTAAGATGGTTAACTAATTGTTAGTTGTAGGAAAAACATATTAAAGTCCTGTGCGTTCCCCTTAGTTGCATACATCCTATAATGGCAAAACTTGCACCTTTTGCATTCATCTTGATTGCCATCATAGCATTTTCTAATATGTCAACCTATAGAACCACTACCACAGAGGACAATGGACATGAAATGCATATAGAAATCTCCGTTGCGTCCCAGAATCAATGCTCCCATGTGCAAGCCAACTCTTGCTATCAATACTGTAGAAGAACCCTTTAGGATTAAACACAAGTTAAACTTTATCTCCTTTTTTAAACAGTGTAACGATATATAATATAGAAAACGAACAAAACGGGTCAGTGAAAACCCGATTACAAAATTACGGGTCGCAAAGGGGTGTATCACTTGGTGATGGAGGAAAATCGTGATGGTTGTCACAACATGATGCAATGTGTTGTGTGTGTGGGTTTGACTTAATGTTGATGTGTTAACTTGTGATTGGGTGTGATATTTATTTTGTAATGTGATACTATTACGATTGTGATGATTGTAATGTGAAGGAATGATGTGTCAAATGGTGATTGGATGTGATGGTTTGGTGGATGATGGAGTGTGACGTTCACCCCTTCCACCCTACTAAAGTGTCCCTAGATGCCCCCATTCTCCGTTAACTTAGGCTAAAAGTTCAATTTTTTCTAATTTTTTTATGATTTTTGTTCATGATGCCTTTATTTTTAAAACTGTTAGAAAAAGTATAGCTTTTATGTATGTATCATTCTAATTATAAAATATCCTCTTTTGTTGAACTTAAACTAGAATCTTTATTGTTAATACCATATAAAATTTTAAATAATCTCATTTTATATATAAATGTGTAAATATACGGAGTAAGAAGGTTAACTAATTGTTAGGAGTAGGAAAAACTTATTAAAGGAGTATGATGGTTAACTAATTGTTAGGTTTAGGAAAATTCAAGGAGTAAGATGGTTAACTAATTGTTAGGTGTAGGAAAAACATATTAAAGCCCTATGCATTCCCCTTAGTTGCATACATCCTATAATGGCAAAACTTGCACCTTTTGCATTCATCTTGATTGCCATCGTAGCATTTTCTAAGATGTCAGCCTATAGAACCACTACCACAGAGGACAATGGACATGAAATGGAGATAGAAATCTGTGACAACCCGAAATTCCAAGGTTAGTTGGTAATCTTGATTCCTCGTTAATTCCTTGTCTTTCATGTTAATTGCCATTCTTGGTCCTTTATGTTACTTGCTAGGGTAAAACTGTTGAGCGTAAACGCGACTTTGTGCTACACACACATATACCCTTATTACCTTTTGTGTTTGGTCCACACTTGTGTTGAAACCAATTCACACAAGTCGCACAAGCCAAACCATCACTTGGGTTATTAAGCCATTCATGGATATTAGAAGCCCATGTACGTTATAGATTAGCACATGTGGGTTCGGCCCACATTATTACGATTTATATTAAGGGGAGGGGGCGTGCATATGTCTCGATCATTATCACAAGAATAAACCCTACCCCTTCCCTAAGTTCGTGCGGCAATAGTAGCAGACCCCTTTTGAGTACATTAGTTGGCGATCAAAACTTGTGGGTTAGTACGTTTATTTGATGCTTGTGTTTATGCGATTTCATGATTAATACACATAAAATCGATATTACATGTTAGTTGTTAGTGGCTGATATTGGGTTGTGTGTAAGTATATTATATGCATGATGCTTGATATTGATGCCAATCGGTTGTGTTTGTGAGCATGATTGATAGACTAGGTATGATTAATAGGCTATACATGAAATCAATGTTGACCCATGTGCAACCAAACTCAAAACAGGAAGATACATAATAAAGTTGTCAGTAGGCATGTGATATGCATGAATGATGAGATGTGATAATGGATATATACGTGTATGACAATGGCCTATTATGGATACATAGCTTGCATGACTTAAATGACAAATATAGGTGCATAGGTTGTAGACTAGGATTTATTACATCATGATTATATGCTACTGTTGTGAATCGATGAATGAAAGATATAACACTATCGAAATGCTTGTTCACACATTGATGTGATGATGTCGTGATGATGGCATGGATTATACTCATATGTGATATTGTATGTTAGTATTTTTCATGAACCTATGATAGGGAACCAGTGGCATACTCGTGTAACATCAACAGGTTAATTAGAATGTATTAGTGTTCTAGTAATCGATGACTTAAATGTATGAGGTAGATGATGGGGTGGATGTTTGATCTGAATGTTAACATATTTGTTAAACAGTAACTTGTTATTTCTTGAATATAGGAAGGCATGAATGTTAGGAAATGTAATCTAATACTTGGGTGTGGACGTGTAAACAAACTGTATGGTTGGGTGCAACACCTATTATGTAATATTATGATACATAACACTGTTAGATTGCATGATGATATGTTACAATGTGAATAATGATATGTGAATATTACTTGTGTAATATGTGTTACGACTAGCGTTAAGTGTTTAAGAAACTGACTATCGATAGTAACCATGTTAGGACGGGCGTGATTAATTGATAAACAAGTAACAAGTCTTACCGAGCAACCCTAAGGTGAGTTCACTACATTCGAGCATGCGTCACAGTGGTTGGGGACAGTCAGTGGTTTGGGTAAAAACGGGTATATTGGTTAATATTCTCACCTATCATTTTTGTAAGTCCCTTATTCAGGTATTAGTTGGTAGCGCTACTTAGGTTTGGCACCCTCACACCGCTCCTGGATAGGACGGATGTGAACTAATGACCCAGTCGGGCCCAGTACTAGATAGGGGTACGTGGGATAGGGCAGTCATGTACATCAGGAGCCGTCTTGTTCGGAATTGAGATATTAACAATATTACTTGCATTGGTTATTGAACTGTTTTACATACAACTGGTAACAAACGTTTTTTCTAAAACTGTGGACTCGCCAGCTTTGTCTGATACACATGTTACATGCTCGCAGGTCGTTAGATGATTGGAACAGGAGCTTGTTGGCTGGAGAGCAAGAGTGGTCATGGTCATGCTGAGGAATTTGTTAATCACATACTTATTTATTACATTCGTTTAGTACTTACTTTATGATAACTTTACGCTTCCGCTAAACTTATGGTTTTGGATAACTTATGTTTGGAACTTCAGTATTATTAAGCAATGGAACTTCATTTTAAACTTGTGATTCAATGTAATTGGTGGCTCATTGCTAGTCGTCACACGCTTAACAGGGACACTCCCTAGGTGGTAAATTGAGGGTGTGACAGTTTGGTATCAGAGCCACTGGTTATAGTGAACTTGGTTTTAAAATGTTTTATAAAACCAGACTATAACTGAACTGATCCGACATTGACCATGACACTCAGCTCCAGGCAGCAAGGTTCGTCTCTTATTTACTAATGAATAGTATGTTTAGTACATACTTACGATTCGTAATGCACCTGAATGCACAATTGACACTACAACACGAATTACTATGCAATCAGTCTATGTCACGTATTTTAGGAGTGGGACTCTTCTTGAACTTACATGTTTCTTGTTATAACGCTCTTGTTCATGTTACTTGAAGTTAGGGGGCCTTCTAACATGAGTTAGTAGGAATTGAGATGAACATGCAAACTAGATTATTATTGTGGGTGCACACATAATAATAATGTGGGGTGCATGTGAGTCCCAGTGAATCTTGACAAGTGTGAAAAGGATTCCGTGTTGTTAGTTGGTCTTGTATTAGAACTTCGAAATCTGTGGATAATACGTAAATACTTGACTTCTACTTGAGCTTGTTTGTTAATTCGTCTTTTTCCCATACTTATAGAATCATGAACGAACGTGGTGGAGGCCGTCGTGGTGGACGTGGTGGAGGCCGCGGTGGTGGACGTGGCCAAATCAATATGACTCAAGCTGAGTTAACGGATTTAATCAATGCTCAGGTGGCTGCAGCCTTGGCGGCTTATCAGGCTGGTACGACATGTACCAAACTCTTTCCCTTTGAGTCGTATACTTGAGTCTTACTTGTTTGATTCTCACCTGTTAATAGGTCAGCCAGCACCACAAAATCAGCCTCACCCACCTGTCTGCACGTTTAAGTCTTTTATGGACTGTAAGCCACAGACCTTCAGCGGGACTGAAGGAGCTGTAGGACTCTTGCGCTGGTTTGAAAAGGCGGAGTCCGTATTCGTGATGTGTAACTGTCCTGTTGGGGACAGAGTGAAGTATGCTACGGGCACGCTCGAGGATGGTGCCCTGACATGGTGGAATGCCCAGGTTCAGCTGTTAGGCATCGAGGCGGCGAACGCCACTACGTGGGAAGCCTTGAAGGAGTTGATGAGGGAAGAATACTGTCCTCGTGATGAGATACAGAAGCTAGAGAACAAGTATTATAATCTGAAATTGGTGGGATCCGAGGTTGAAGCATATGTGAAACGGTCGTATGAGTTGGCTGACTTGTGTCCAAACTTGTCCCGACCTATGTCTCGAAGAATTGAGTTGTTTATCAAGGGATTACCTCCACGAGTGAAGGGTTTGGTTACTGCAGCAAACCTCAACAACATAACTGATATTGTCCATATGACTCACAAGATTATTGATTAGGAGGTGGAAAGTAATTCACTACCACCACGTATCTCTAGTACCACGACAGCTGCTACTACTTCCACTACTCCTGCTACCGATAGCAAGCGTAAGTGGAGCGATATGGACAAGGGGTCCAACTCGGTACAGTCTCAGAAGAAAGCAGATACTGGCAGCAATCGCAGTTTCAGCCAGACATCGTCAGTGAATCAAAACCAGAGTAACAGTTCGGGGCAGGGATCTTATGCGGGGAAGTTACCTTTGTGCAACAAGTGTAACTATCATCACAAGGGTCAGTGTAATCGGGTTTGTCATAGGTGTCACCGATCAGGGCACATGGCTAAGGATTGTAGGGCTACACTTCCAGCTCAGCAGCAGCCAGTACAGCAGCAGGGTAGGCAACAGAATCAGCCGAATCAGGGTGTACAGAAAGGGTGCTTCCAGTGTGGGGCTGATGGGCATTTCAAGCGAGACTGTCCTCAGCTGAGACAGAATACAGGGGGCAATAATAATGGAAACAACAATGCTGGGAACAATGGGGGCAATGTGGCACGTGGACGCGGATTTGTTCTGGGAGCTGGGGAAGCACGAAACGACGGTAATGTAGTTACTGGTACTTTTTCAGTAAATGGTGTATTTGCTTCTATCTTGTTTGATTCTGGTGCCGATTGGAGTTACGTATCTTTGGGGTTCAGTCGTCAGTTAGGGTTAAGTCCTACACCTCTGGTAACGAAACACATAGTGGAGATAGCAAATGGTAAAACAATCGAAGCTTCACATGTTCTGGTTGGGTGTAAACTTGATCTTCTGGGTCAAGCATTCGACATTGACCTACTCCCCATTACTCTTGGAAGTTTCGACATAGTTATCGGCCTGGATTGGTTGTCCAAGTATCAGGCGGAAATTCTCTGCAAGGAGAAAATCTTGCGTGTTCCTCTCCCTAGCGGAGAATTCTTATCGGTTCAGGGTCATCGCAGTGGGACCCCGATTAGTATTGTTTCGTCAATGAAGGCTCAGGAGTATCTCCGTAAGGGCTATCCTGCTATTCTAGCCCTTGTCACTGATTCGCAGACTGACGAGATGAGGATCGAGGATATTCCAGTTGTTCGGGAATTTCCTGACGTATTTCCTGAGGAACTCCCTGGCTTACCTCCACATCGACAGGTGGAATTCCAGATCGATCTCGCCCCAGGAGCAGCACCGATTGCTCGTGCTCCTTATCGTCTGGCACCAGGGGAGTTGCAGGAATTGTCAAACCAACTTCAGGAACTGTTGGATAGGGGTTTTATCCGAGCTAGCTCTTCACCTTGGGGAGCCCCAGTTCTGTTTGTGAAAAAGAAGGACGGGTCTTTTCGCCTGTGTATAGATTACCGTGAACTCAATAAGGTGACGGTCAAGAATCGTTATCCTTTACCACGTATTGATGACCTGTTTGACCAGCTGCAAGGATCAAGTTTCTACTCCAAAATCGACTTAAGGTCGGGTTATCATCAGGTACGGGTTAGAGAAGAAGATGTTCCCAAAACGGCATTTCGGACGCGGTACGGTCATTATGAGTTCTTGGTCATGCCATTCGGGTTGACCAACGCACCAGCGGTCTTCATGGATCTCATGAACCGCGTGTGCAAGCCATACCTCGACGACTTCGTTATCGTTTTTATCGACGACATTCTAATTTATTCCAAGAACAAGGAGGATCATGTGCGGCATCTACATCTTATCCTAGAGCTCCTGAGGAGGGAGCAGCTGTACGCGAAATTTTCTAAGTGTGATTTCTGGATACGGGAGGTACATTTTCTGGGGCATATCGTTAATGAGATGGGCATACATGTGGATCCTGCCAAGATCGATGCCATTAGGAATTGGGCGGCACCAACGAATCCTTCAGAGGTGCGACAATTTCTTGGTCTAGCGGGGTACTATCGTCGTTTTATTCGGGATTTTTCGAAGATTGCACAGCCTCTCACATCCTTGACACAAAAGAAAGTAGTTTATTCGTGGGGAGCAAAACAGGAGGATGCCTTCCAACTGTTGAAACATAAATTGTGTAGCGCGCCGATTCTGTCTCTACCAGAGGGTACCGAGGATTTTGAGGTACATTGTGATGCATCGATTCAGGGTCTTGGTTGCGTGCTGATGCAGCGCAACAAGGTGATAGCTTATGCCTCTCGACAGTTGAAAGTACACGAGAAGAACTACACGACACACGACTTGGAGTTAGGAGCCGTGGTTTTTGCACTGAAGATTTGGAGGCATTATCTGTACGGTATGAAATGCACCATCTATACCGACCACAAGAGCCTTCAGCATATCTTCAACCAGAAAGAACTAAATATGCGTCAGCGCCGTTGGGTAGAATTGTTCAATGATTACGAGTGTGCCATCAAGTATCACCCGGGTAAAGCTAATGTTGTAGCAGATGCCCTTAGTCGCAAGGAACCGAAACCAAAGCGTGGTCGTGCTCTACAGCTTACTATTCACTCTGATCTACCCACACGGATTCGTTCAGCACAGGTCGAGGCCTTAAAGGGCGAAAACATTGCAGCAGAGGGTTTGCGTGGTATGAATAAGAAGTTCGAGCTAAAGTCTGATGGCATTTACTATTTTATGGAGAGATTATGGGTTCCTCTATTTGGCGACCTTCGGGAACTGGTAATGGATGAAGCACACAAGTCAAGGTATTCTGTTCACCCGGGATCTGATAAGATGTATCACGATCTCAAAGTCTTTTATTGGTGGCCGAATATGAAAGCAATTATAGCCACATACGTGAGCAAGTACTTGACTTGTGCTAGGGTCAAGGCAGAATACCAGAAGCCTTCGGGTCTGCTTCAGCAGCCCGAGATACCGAGGTGGAAGTGGGAGCAGATCTCCATGGATTTTGTTACGGGGTTACCAAGAACACAGGCGGGAAACGACACGATTTGGGTAATTGTCGACCGACTTACGAAGTCAGCGCACTTTCTACCAATTAAAGAAACAGACAAGCACTCCCAGCTCGCAGCGATATACCTTAAGGAGGTGGTGTCTAGGCACGGGGTGCCAACTTCTATCATTTCGGATCGGGATCCGCGTTTCACTTCGGAGTTGTGGCAGGCTATGCACAGGTCGTTTGGCTCGCGTCTCGATATGAGTACTGCGTATCACCCACAGACCGACGGTCAGAGTGAGCGCACTATTCAGACACTTGAGGACATGTTGCGGGCGTGCGTTATTGATTTTGGGAAGGGTTGGGAGAGACATTTACCATTAGTAGAATTCTCCTACAACAACAGTTACCACACTAGCATCAAGGCAGCTCCGTTTGAGGCATTATACGGGAGGAAGTGTCGTTCACCTCTCTGTTGGGCTGAAGTGGGCGACAGTCAGATTTCAGGTCCTGAGTTGGTTTTGGAGACTTCAGATATGATTGTAAAAATCAGAGAGCGTATGGCAGCTGCCCGTGATCGTCAGAAAGCCTATGCTGACAAACGTAGCAAGGAGGTAGTATTCGAAGTGAATGATCGAGTTATGTTGAAAGTCTCACCGTGGAAGGGCGTTGTACGTTTTGGAAAGCGTAGCAAGCTTAATCCACGCTACGTTGGACCGTTTAGAGTTCTTGAACGCATTGGTATGGTGGCTTACAGATTGGAATTACCTACCGAATTGGGTAATGTTCACGATGTTTTTCATGTATCGCAACTGAAGAAGTGCTATGCTGAAGACCCACTGGCTGTACCATTCCAAGAATTAAAGATCGACGACAAGCTGCAATTCGTCGAAGAGCCCGTTGAGATTATGGATTGAGAGGTCAAAATACGCAAGCACAGTCGCATTCCGATCGTTAGGGTTCGCTGGAACTCAAGACGTGGACCGGAGTTCACTTGGGAGCGCGAGGATCAGATGAAACTCAAATATCCACACCTTTTTCCTAAAGACAAGCCTGAATCTAGCAAAGCTGGTGAATCTCGGGACGAGATTCCTCTTCAAGGTGGGGATGATGTCACACCTGAGCATAATCCACAACAACCTTGATTTCTTCCCTCGTTCGTTCGTACGTGCTTGTCAAATATCGGGACGAAATTTCTTTCAAGTTGGGGATGATGTGACAACCCGAAATTCCAAGGTTAGTTGGTAATCTTGATTCCTCATTAATTCCTTGTCTTTCATGTTAATTTCCATTCTTGGTCCTTTATGTTACTTGCTAGGGTAAAACTGTTGAGCGTAAACGCGACTTTGTGCTACACACACATATACCCTTATTACCTTTTGTGTTTGGTCCACACTTGTGTTGAAACCAATTCACACAAGTCGCACAAGCCAAACCATCACTTGGGTTATTAGGCCATTCATGGATATTAGAAGCCCATTTACGTTATAGATTAGCACATGTGGGTTCGGCCCACATTATTACGATTTATATTAAGGGGAGGGGGCGTGCATATGTCTCGATCATTATCACAATAATAAACCCTACCCCTTCCCTAAGTTCGTGCGGCAACAGTAGCAGACCCCTTTCGAGTACATTAGTTGGCGATCAAAACTTGTGGGTTAGTACGTTTATTTGATGCTTGTGTTTATGCGATTTCATGATTAATACACATAAAATCGATATTACATGTTAGTTGTTAGTGGCTGATATTGGGTTGTGTGTAAGTATATTATATGCATGATGCTTGATATTGATGCCAATCGGTTGTGTTTGTGAGCATGATTGATAGACTAGGTATGATTAATAGGCTATACATGAAATCAACGTTGACCCATGTGCAACCAAACTCAAAACAGGAAGATACATAATAAAGTTGTCAGTAGGCATGTGATATGCATGAATGATGAGATGTGATAATGGATATATACGTGTATGAAAATGGCCTATTATGGATACATAGCTTGCATGACTTAAATGACAAATATAGGTGCATAGGTTGTAGACTAGGATTTATTACATCATGATTATATGCTACTGTTGTGAATCGATGAATGAAGGATATAACACTATCGAAATGCTTGTTCACACATTGATGTGATGATGTCGTGATGATGGCATGGATTATACTCATATGTGATATTGTATGTTAGTATTTTTCATGAACCTATGATAGGGAACCAGTGGCATACTCGTGTAACATCAACAGGTTAATTAGAATGTATTAGTGTTCTAGTAATCGATGACTTAAATGTATGAGGTAGATGATGCGGTGGATGTTTGATCTGAATGTTAACATATTTGTTAAACAGTAACTTGTTATTTCTTGAATATAGGAAGGCATGAATGTTAGGAAATGTAATCTAATACTTGGGTGTGGACGTGTAAACAAACTGTATGGTTGGGTGCAACACCTATTATGTAATATTATGATACATAACACTGTTAGATTGCATGATGATATGTTACAATGTGAATAATGATATGTGAATATTACTTGTGTAATATGTGTTACGACTAGCGTTAAGTGTTTAAGAAACTGACTATCGATAGTAACCATGTTAGGACGGGCGTGATTAATTGATAAACAAGTAACAAGTCTTACCGAGCAACCCTAAGGTGAGTTCACTACATTCGAGCATGCGTCCCAGTGGTTTGGGACAGTCAGTGGTTTGGGTAAAAACGGGTATATTGGTTAATATTCTCACCTATCATTTTTGTAAGTCCCTTATTCGGGTATTAGTTGGTAGCGCTACTTAGGTTTGGCACCCTCACACCGCTCCTGGATAGGACGGATGTGAACTAATGACCCAGTCGGGCCCAGTACTAGATAGGGGTACGTGGGATAGTGTGACACCCCGTTGAAACGCTCTCACTTTTACTAGCTTGTCAGTGGCTGCTTTAACTTTCGGGACGAAAGTTCTTAAAACTTGGGGATAATGTGACACTTCGGGTTTTCCCGAGCCAACTTTCGTCTTTAAATGAATGTATGTGTATATATATATATAATATTAAATGAAAGTTTATGAATTGTTTTGGTGTGCTATGTGATCCTTGTATTAAATTATGTGTATGTATTATATAAATGTGTATATGTGTGAACCGAACCCGACTCGAGACCACTCGGTCTCGAGTAAACAAGAAACGATATGGGCCGGTTGGGCCGTAACCTTAGCCCACCCGGAAACCCCCCTTACCCACTTGAGCTATATATGGCCAACCCTCACAACTTCCACCATTTTTGCAACATCACTCTCTTACATCCTCTCACACACTCTCCCTCATCTTTCTTTCACCAAAACCCTAAAACCCTAAGGTTCTAACATCAAACTCACCTCCTCTCCTCTCCTCTCCCTCTCTCGGATCAAACCGGCTACAACAAAGGGAGCTCTCGGATCATCTCGGATCATCTCGGTTCAAGCTCATTGTCATCACTCGGAAGCTTCCTTCACAAATCCTCCATACCCTCACACTCTTGACTACTAACCGGTTAGTTGTTTCCTTGCAAATAGATGAAAACATTAGATAAAGGTGCTTGCTTGATGACAAAATGCATGATGAGTGTTTACTGGTTTGAGTGAATGATGATGTGCAACTTGTTTATGAATTTAACTATGCTTCTCTTTGATTAAAAGATGTAAACCGAGAGACATTGATATGGATAGCTTAGTGTGTTCATGACTAGATAATGCATGTTAGATGGTGTGAGACAAATGTTGCCTTAGTGATGATATGCAAGTTGACGTACATGTCCCTGTTTTGGGTGAAAGGTATGCTAGAATTAGGATTTGAGTATTCATGAAGGATGAATGATGAAAACCCTAAAAGGATGAACAAGTTTGGATGATAATATGATGATTATGTGTTAAATATGCATGAATGTATGAAGAACAGTTTGAAGATCATGAAAATATTTGAAAAACCTACTGTTTGATCCAATTTCATTTGATATTAGACAAAGAAACATGTTATTGCAATATGGTTGGTTAGTACAAAATCTCATGAAAACAGAATTCTATTGGATAGTACATTTGAAACAGGTTCTAGAAGGATTCTTGTGCACGTATCCGATGGTTGCGACTCGAAACCCCCGATTGCGACTCGAGACCGCCCGGTTGCGACTCGAAACAAGACCATGACGAGTCGAAACCTCTGGTTGCGACTCGCAACCAAAACGTGACAAGTCGAAACACCGGTTGCGACTCGCAACCAAGACATGACAAGCCGCAACCTCCGGTTGCGACTCGCAACTGTGTGTTCTCAAGTCGAGACCACCTGGTCTCGACTGGGCTGTTAGTTATTGGGCCCAAATGTGTTAATTGTATATGCTTGTTACTATTTAGATGGGCTACGTGTTAACTGTTAACTGCTGCTGTTAAAGAACTTAGACGGGCCCAATGACTTATTGGGTAATTATATGTTGTGCATGCTATGTGTTAGTTATGTGTAGATTATACGTGTTTACTTGTACCCCAACTTGACCTACATTGGTAACCATGCTAGGACGTGGTGACCAACGTGATCAACCGGGTAATTAATCTACCGAGCAACCCAAGGTGAGTTCACAACCTAAAGCATGTATTCCCGGTGGTTTGGGAAACGGAACTAAAAACAACACTATCCCCTTATAAGGGATACAACTTACTTTTCTTCCCTTGTTATTGGGAACCTTTTAGTTAATTACTGTTTATACGGATTGCAACAAACGGCACTAAACGAAACTCTATCACTTAAAGTCCCTACTACTTAATACCGATTAGTCGCCGGGGCCAGGCGAACGGGTTATTAGTTGATAGCGCTATTTAGGTCTTACCAACCTCACACCGTGCCAAGGTATGGGATCGGTCGTGAACTAATGTACTCAGGCATCCGTCAATGATGATAGAACATTGACATCGGGGCACTCTCTTGCGGATACGCAACGGTCACCTAGTGTTCGGTATTGGAAAAACAGTTTAGTTGCTAACTTTTGGGGTAGCTCCCCATGGCATGTATAAACGGATAAATTAACTGGTGAAACAAGTTTTTGGTAATTAAAACTGGACAACTAGTGAACTCACTCAGCATTATTGTTGACCCCTTACTGCATGCTTTGCAGGTAACCAGTGACTCAGGAGCTTGCAGGTTGGGAAGTGTAGTGGTCGCCTAAACCCGCCTGTTGGGTTCTAAATAATTTGAACCATGAACTTTGTTTAACTATTTTATTTATGCTTCCGCTACTTACTTAACTGTTATTTGAACCTAAACACTTGAACTCTAAACTATGGTGTTTACTAACCATTATGGTTGGTGATCATCCTTACTATTATCCAATGCTCAGTATAATTGGTGGCTGGATCCTGGTCGGTCACGTCCTCAAGCGGACGGTACTCCGCAGGTGGAATTTGGGGGTGTGACAGATTGGTATCAGAGCCATTGGTTATAGTGAACTTGGTTTTAAAAAGAAGAGTCTTTTTGAGAAAAACCAGACTATAACCCGTGACTCGTGACGACACTACACTCCAAGGGCAAGACTCGACATGCTAGACCTTATAGCTCGGACTTGTGCTTACATGCTTATTTATCCTATGTTAACTGCTCTACTATACATACTAGTGTGCCTGATTAGATAGATACACCTCCCTCTTCTATCTTATTCTCGCTACGTTACGACATCACACTCATACTGTGTTTTCTGGTTATGAAGACAATGAGTGGACGCGGAAGAGGAAGCGTTAACATGACTCAGGCTCAATTCGCCAACTTGCTCAACGCGGTGGCTGCAGCTTTCGCAGCTCACCCTGGAGGTAAACTCGTTGCTATAGGATGTTTAGATCCTACCCCCACATCGTCTTTTCACCTCTAAAACCTATTCGCTCCATTACTCACAACAGGTCAGCCTGCGCCTGCGCAACCACGTGTTTGTACTTTCAAAACCTTCATGGATGGCAAGCCTCTCCCTTTCAACGGCACTGAGGGTGCCATAGGCCTCCTGCACTGGATTGAAAAGGCCGAAGCTGTCTTTGCTGTCTGCGAGTGTCCCCCTGCTAACTGGGTTAAGTACGCAACTGGTACGCTTGAAGGAAACGCGCTTTCATGGTGGAAAGCACAGATTCAGATGCTTGGTCTGGAAACTGCTAATGCTACGGCATGGGAAGATTTCAAGGACATGATCAAAGAGGAGTACTGTCACAGGGATGACATTCACAAGCTCGAGAACGAGTACTATGCGCTCAAGATGGTTGGATCAGAGATCGAGACCTACACTAAGCAGTCCAACGACTATGCTGCACTTTGCCCAAACATGTCCCAACCTATGTATCGAAGGGTCGAGTTGTACATCAAAGGCTTGGTCCCAGAAATCCGGAGCCATGTGACTTCGGCCAACCTCAACACCATACAGCCCGTGGTTCGTCTTGCACACAAACTCACCAATCAGGCTGTGGAAGAGGGCAAGCTGCCCCAGAGGATCGGTGCTACTGCTGGAACTTCTGGCGATAACAAGCGAAAGTGGGATGGAAGTCAGGGAAAGGATGCTAACCCCACTCAGGCCCCAGTTCAACAAAGGAAGACTGAGAGCAACAAGGGCCCTCAGCAACAGGGTGGCTATCGAGGAAACCACCCTAAGTGTAACAAATGTAACCGACATCACAGTGGGCCATGTGGAAAAGGTCAGTGTCAGCGATGCAACAAGATGGGGCATGAAGCCAAAGACTGCCGGAGCCAGTTCCCCGCTAGGCAGAATCAGCAACAACCACAGCAACAGCAGCAATAAGGAAACAACCGTGGATGCTTCAAGTGTGGAGCAATGGGGCACATGCGAAAGGATTGCCCTGAACTGAATCAAAACAACAACAATCAGGGTGCTGGGAACAATAACAACAATGCTGGGAATGGTGCTAGAGGAAAAGCTTTTGTGATTGGAGCTGGGGAAGCAAGGAATGACCCCAACGTTGTAGCGGGTAAGTTCCTACTTAATGATCGTTATGTTTCCATGCTATTTGATTCCGGAGCAGATGCTAGTTATGTATCCCTACGTATTAGTAAGAAACTTAAGCTCACTCTTACGCCGCTGAGCTCTAAGCACACCGTTGAAATAGCTAATGGTAGAAACCTCGAGGCCTCACACATAATTCGTAACTGCAAATTAGAGTTGTCTGGTCAGACCTTCCGTATTGATCTTTTCCCCATCGTTCTTGGAAGCTTCGACGTCATTATTGGTATGGATTGGTTATCCAAACATAGAGCTGAAATCCTCTGCCAGGAGAAAGCTATTCGTATTCCCCGTCCCCCTGGCAAACCCCTTATAGTTCAAGGCGACAAGAGCGGAGAAGTCACAGGCATCATTTCATTCTTAAAGGCCCAGAAGTACCTACGAAAGGGGCACACCGCTATCTTAGCACTCATTACCGACACACAGAAAAGGGAAAACAGGATTGAAGATTTTCCAGTGGTACGCGACTATCCCGAGGTATTCCCGGAGGAACTACCTGGACTCCCTCCTCACCGTCAGGTCGAATTTCAAATCGAGCTAGCTCCCGGAGCAGCGCCTGTAGCTCGTGCACCTTATCGATTAGCCCCCGCGGAGCTCAAGGAGCTTTCTACTCAGCTACAAGAACTTTTGGACAAAGGTTTTATCCGTCCTAGTTCATCACCCTGGGGAGCCCCAGTGCTCTTCGTCAAAAAGAAAGATGGCTCCTTCCGAATGTGCATTGACTACCGCGAACTTAACAAGGTTACCATCAAGAACCGTTACCCACTTCCCCGTATCGACGACCTGTTCGACCAGCTGCAAGGGTCGAGCTATTATTCCAAGATCGATCTGAGATCGGGTTATCACCAGCTGAGAGTCCGCGATGAGGACATCTCTAAGACTGCTTTCAGAACCCGCTATGGTCACTACGAATTCCTCGTTATGCCTTTCGGAATGACTAATGCACCTGCAATCTTCATGGACCTCATGAACCGTGTATGCAAATCCTACCTCGACAAGTTCGTGATCGTATTCATTGACGACATCCTAATCTACTCGAAGAGCCAAGAGGAGCATGAACAACACCTACGTCTCATTCTCGAACTTCTTCGCAATGAGCAACTGTACGCCAAATTCTCGAAATGTGATTTCTGGCTTAGAGAAGTCCATTTCCTTGGGCACATCGTCAATCAGGAAGGGATTCATGTCGACCCTGCTAAGATTGAGTCCATTAAGAATTGGCCTGTGCCTAAGACTCCGACCGAAGTTCGCCAATTCTTGGGATTGGCGGGATACTATCGAAGATTTATGAAGGGATTCTCTAAGATCGCTCAACCGCTTACGACACTCACTCAGAAGGGTGTTGCTTACAAATGGAGTAATGCTCAGGAATCTGCCTTCCAGGAACTAAAGAGGAACCTTTGTAGTGCTCCTATTCTCTCCTTGCCCGAAGGTACCGACGACTTCGTCGTCTACTGCGACGCTTCTATTCAAGGACTTGGCTGCGTATTGATGCAACGCGAGAAAGTTATCGCTTACGCCTCGCGACAACTCAAGGTCCACGAACGGAACTATACGACGCATGACTTAGAATTTGGAGCTGTGGTCTTCGCGCTCAAGCTTTGGAGACACTACTTGTACGGCACCAAGTGCACGATTTACACTGATCACAAGAGTCTCCAGCACATAATGGGACAAAAGGAGTTGAATATGCGGCAACGCCGATGGGTCGAACTCCTAAATGACTACGAGTGTGCAATCAAATATCACCCAGGCAAGGCTAATGTGGTAGCCGATGCCCTCAGCAGAAAGGAGACCAAACCCAAGCGTGTTCGTGCCTTACAGCTCACTATCCACTCGAACCTCCCTAATCAGATTCGGAATGCTCAGGTGGAAGCATTGAAAGCTGAGAACATCAGGGCCGAGTCCCTGCGAGGATCGAGACAACGAATGGAACAAAAAGAAGACGGTGCTTACTACGTAGCCGGACGCATATGGGTTCCGCTTTATGGAAACTTACGTGACCTTGTGATGGATGAAGCTCACAAGTCCCGTTACTCAGTACATCCAGGGTCAGATAAGGTGTACCACGACTTGAGGGCTACCTATTGGTGGCCTGGCATGAAAGCCCACATAGCAACGTATGTCAGAAAATGTTTAACCTGCGCAAGAGTCAAGGCTGAGTATCAGAAACCATCAGGCCTACTCCAACAGCCAGAGATACCGCAATGGAAATGGGAGCAGATTTCCATGGATTTTGTTACTGGCCTGCCTAGGTCTCAGCGCGGAAATGACACCATTTGGGTAATAGTGGATCGCTTAACTAAGTCTGCACACTTCTTGGCCATAAAAGAAACAGACAAGTTCTCTACCCTAGCAGAGGTATACTTAAAGGAAGTGGTTTCGAAGCACGGAGTGCCTACCTCTATTATTTCTGATCGAGATGCGCGTTTTACTTCTGAGTTGTGGCAAGCCATGCACAAATCTTTCGGCTCACGTCTAGACATGAGCACCGCGTATCACCCGCAAACGGATGGGCAGTCTGAACGCACCATCCAAACCCTCGAAGACACGCTTAGGGCATGTGTGATCGACTTTGGCAAGAATTGGGAGAAGCACCTACCGTTGGTAGAATTCTCCTACAACAACAGCTACCACACCAGCATTCAGGCAGCACCATTTGAGGCAGTGTACGGCCGTAAATGTCGATCGCCTCTCTGCTGGGCTGAAGTTGGTGACAGCCAGATCACAGGCCCGGAACATGTAGTCGACACCACAGAAAAGATTGCCCAGATTAGGCAACGCATGGCGGCAGCTCGTGACCGTCAAAAGTACTACGCAGACAAAGATAGGAAACCGCAAGAGTTCCAGGTTGGTGAACGGGCTCTTCTTAAGGTCACACCCTGGAAGGGTGTGGTTCGTTTTGGAAAACGGGGCAAGCTTAATCCAAGATATGTCGGACCCTTTGAAGTTATCGAGAAGATCGGCACGGCCGCTTACAGATTGAATCTGCCTGAAGAACTGAGTGCTGTGCACAACGTCTTCCACGTGTCTAATCTGAAGAAGTGCCTGTCAGATGAAACACTCGTCATTCCTTACAAGGAACTTACTATTGACGAACAGCTACACTTTACTGAGGAACCGGTTGAGATCACGGATCGTGAGATCAAAACCCTCAAACGTAGCCAGATACCCCTCGTGCGAGTTCGTTGGAACTCACACCGTGGCCCAGAGTTTACCTGGGAGCGGGAAGACCAGATGAAGTGCAAGTATCCCCAGCTGTTCCCAAATGAAACCCCCAGCACTGAAGCTACAACTGAATTTCGGGACGAAATTCCAAACTAACGGGGGGATGATGTGACACCCCGTTGAAACGCTCTCACTTTTACTAGCTTGTCAGTGGCTGCTTTAACTTTCGGGGCGAAAGTTCTTAAAACTTGGGGATAATGTGACACTTCGGGTTTTCCCGAGCCAACTTTCGTCTTTAAATGAATGTATGTGTATATATATATATAATATTAAATGAAAGTTTATGAATTGTTTTGGTGTGCTATGTGATCCTTGTATTAAATTATGTGTATGTATTATATAAATGTGTATATGTGTGAACCGAACCCGACTCGAGACCACTCGGTCTCGAGTAAACAAGAAACGATATGGGCCGGTTGGGCCGTAACCTTAGCCCACCCGGAAACCCCCCTTACCCACTTGAGCTATATATGGCCAACCCTCACAACTTCCACCATTTTTGCAACATCACTCTCTTACATCCTCTCACACACTCTCCCTCATCTTTCTTTCACCAAAACCCTAAAACCCTAAGGTTCTAACATCAAACTCACCTCCTCTCCTCTCCCTCTCTCGGATCAAACCGGCTACAACAAAGGGAGCTCTCGGATCATCTCGGATCAAGCTCATTGTCATCACTCGGAAGCTTCCTTCACAAATCCTCCATACCCTCACACTCTTGACTACTAACCGGTTAGTTGTTTCCTTGCAAATAGATGAAAACATTAGATAAAGGTGCTTGCTTGATGACAAAATGCATGATGAGTGTTTACTGGTTTGAGTGAATGATGATGTGCAACTTGTTTATGAATTTAACTATGCTTCTCTTTGATTAAAAGATGTAAACCGAGAGACATTGATATGGATAGCTTAGTGTGTTCATGACTAGATAATGCATGTTAGATGGTGTGAGACAAATGTTGCCTTAGTGATGATATGCAAGTTGACGTACATGTCCCTGTTTTGGGTGAAAGGTATGCTAGAATTAGGATTTGAGTATTCATGAAGGATGAATGATGAAAACCCTAAAAGGATGAACAAGTTTGGATGATAATATGATAATTATGTGTTAAATATGCATGAATGTATGAAGAACAGTTTGAAGATCATGAAAATATTTGAAAAACCTACTGTTTGATCCAATTTCATTTGATATTAGACAAAGAAACATGTTATTGCAATATGGTTGGTTAGTACAAAATCTCATGAAAACAGAATTCTATTGGATAGTACATTTGAAACAGGTTCTAGAAGGATTCTTGTGCACGTATCCGATGGTTGCGACTCGAAACCCCCGATTGCGACTCGAGACTACGTGATTGCGACTCGAGACCGCCCGGTTGCGACTCGAAACAAGACCATGACGAGTCGAAACCTCTGGTTGCGACTCGCAACCAAAACGTGACAAGTCGAAACACCGGTTGCGACTCGCAACCAAGACATGACAAGCCGCAACCTCCGGTTGCGACTCGCAACTGTGTGTTCTCAAGTCGAGACCACCTGGTCTCGACTGGGCTGTTAGTTATTGGGCCCAAATGTGTTAATTGTATATGCTTGTTACTGTTTAGATGGGCTACGTGTTAACTGTTAACTGCTGCTGTTAAAGAACTTAGACGGGCCCAATGACTTATTGGGTAATTATATGTTGTGCATGCTATGTGTTAGTTATGTGTAGATTATACGTGTTTACTTGTACCCCAACTTGACCTACATTGGTAACCATGCTAGGACGTGGTGACCAACGTGATCAACCGGGTAATTAATCTACCGAGCAACCCAAGGTGAGTTCACAACCTAAAGCATGTATTCCTGGTGGTTTGGGAAACGGAACTAAAAAAAACACTATCCCCTTATAAGGGATACAACTTACTTTTCTTCCCTTGTTATTGGGAACCTTTTAGTTAATTACTGTTTATACGGATTGCAACAAACGGCACTAAACGAAACTCTATCACTTAAAGTCCCTACTACTTAATACCGATTAGTCGCCGGGGCCAGGCGAACGGGTTATTAGTTGATAGCGCTATTTAGGTCTTACCAACCTCACACCGTGCCAAGGTATGGGATCGGTCGTGAACTAATGTACTCAGGCATCCGTCAATGATGATAGAACATTGACATCGGGGCACTCTCTTGCGGATACGCAACGGTCACCTAGTGTTCGGTATTGGAAAAACAGTTTAGTTGCTAACTTTTGGGGTAGCTCCCCATGGCATGTATAAACGGATAAATTAACTGGTGAAACAAGTTTTTGGTAATTAAAACTGGACAACTAGTGAACTCACTCAGCATTATTGTTGACCCCTTACGGCATGCTTTGCAGGTAACCAGTGACTCAGGAGCTTGCAGCTTGGGAAGTGTAGTGGTCGCCTAAACCCGCCTGTTGGGTTCTAAATAATTTGAACCATGAACTTTGTTTAACTATTTTATTTATGCTTCCGCTACTTACTTAACTGTTATTTGAACCTAAACACTTGAACTCTAAACTATGGTGTTTACTAACCATTATGGTTGGTGATCATCCTTACTATTATCCAATGCTCAGTATAATTGGTGGCTGGATCCTGGTCGGTCACGCCCTCAAGCGGACGGTACTCCGCAGGTGGAATTTGGGGGTGTGACAGATCGGGCAGTCATGTACATCAAGAGCCGTCTTGTTCGGAATTGAGATATTAACAATATTACTTGCATTGGTTATTGAACTGTTTTACATACAACTGGTAACAAACGTTTTTTCTAAAACTGTGGACTCGCCAGCTTTGTCTGATACACATGTTACATGCTCGCAGGTCGTTAGATGATTGGAACAGGAGCTTGTTGGCTGGAGAGCAAGAGTGGTCATGGTCATGCTGAGGAATTTGTTTATCACATACTTATTTATTACATTCGTTTAGTACTTACTTTATGATAACTTTACGCTTCCGCTAAACTTATGGTTTTGGAACTTCATTTTAAACTTGTGATTCAATGTAATTGGTGGCTCATTGCTAGTCGTCACACGCTTAACAGGGACACTCCCTAGGTGGTAAATTGAGGGTGTGACAAAATCTCCAGTGCATCCCAGAATCAATGCTCCCATGTGCAAGACGACTCTTGCACTCAATACCTCCGCTGGTTATTGAAGAAGGATATACCGAAGTGTTGCATGTTCTTAAATAAAGTGAAAAAGGAGTGCCAATGTGGTGTGATCCAGCAGTTACATGATAAAGCTCAACAAACAACTGGTGACAAATATAGTAAGAACCTATTGCATGATGCCGCTCAAAGCCTCCCCAACGACTACAAACTCTCACTCAAGGATTGTCAGATCGCAAGCCCAAAGGATTTGTTATGGTGAATATACTAGAAGAACAATGATCGGCAATAATTACTAAAATTACTGGCTTTATAGTTTATGATCAAATTTCACTATTTTAAATTTTAATTATATAATGGTATTAAAAATACATTAAAAAATTCATACGCTCCTTATCACGTCACCTTTTATAATCCGACTTAACAAAAACCAACAGTGATTTTGGTAGTTATCTTTTTTTAATTTCAAATACATATAGAGTTAAAGTGCTAAACATTCAAATAACTAGAATAATTGATTACCCACACATATATAACTTAAAAACATTAAATATTTTATCAACAAAGACTTGAAACGTAATTTGGTAAAGTTGATGCTAAGATAAGTAATTTTAAGAGCATTCACATCTCTTTGACTATATTCTTTGAGAATATTCTTTATATTATAAAAATTGGTTGTGAGTGAAGCAGAGAGAAAATGTTACTATTCATCTGTATATTAAAGGGTACAATATTTATCCTCTAAAACTTTTTAATATTTATCAAGTTGAAAGTGTTTTGAGTGGAGGAGAGGGAAGAAATAATGATAAAAGTATAAAAGGTATCATTTAATTAAAGAAAGAAACAATGTTGTGTTTTTTTTTTTTTTTTTTTTGTATAAGTATATAGTAGAAATGGTGGAAGGGATGTAAATGCTTGAAAAGAATTAAAGTGAGATAAGTACGTGGAACATGCCATGAACGGAATAAAATATTTTTAATCATACTTTTAACTTATTTAGTCTTTGAAGAAATTTTCACCTAAATCTTGTGTTGCATATTTTATATGGCTTATAGGAATTGTGATATAGAGAGTTTCGACAGAGAGTGATAAAAATATGCGTTGGTCAAAAAGGGTGTCTTGTCAACAAAAACAAAAAGATGATAAAAGTATATTATTCAATTAATTATAATTAAGAAAATATTATAGAAAAAGTTAAACATATTAATTAAAACAAATAATAAAGCTTAACCTAATCAAAGAATATAACATAAATCGACAATTTAATATAAGAAAACAATTAAAATATGAAAATACAATAATAAATTAAATTAAAACAAGGCGTGAGAGGTTAATTGTTGTCCAGATCAAGTAGCAAAGGTGGATGCGATGACAGGAGTAGAACCGTAGAACCCTTTAGGATTAAACACAAGTTAAACGTGATCTCCTTTTTTTAAACAGTGTAACGATATATAATATAGAAAATGAACAAAACGGGTCAGTGAAAACCTGATTACAAAATTACGGGTCGCAAAGGGGTGTATCACTTGATGATGGAGGAAAATCGTGATGGTTGTCACAACATAATGCTTTGTGTTGTGTGTGTGGGTTTGACTTGATGTTGATGTGTTAACTTGTGATTGGGTGTGATATTTATTTTCGTATGTGATACTATTACGAGTGTGATGATTGTAATGTAAAGGAATGATCTGTCAAATGGTGATTGGATGTGATGGTGTGATGGATGATGGAGTGTGACGATCACCCCTTCCACCCTACGAAACTGTCCCTATATGCCCCCATTCTCCGTTAACTTAGGCTAAAACTGTTAGAAAAAGTATAGCTTTTATGTATGTATCATTCTAATTATAAAATATCCTCTTTTGTTGAACTTAAACTAGAATCTTTATTGTTAATACCATTTAAAATTTTAAATAATCTCATTTTATATATAAATGTGTAAATATACAGAGTAAGAAGGTTAACTAATTGTTTGGAGTAGGAAAAACTTATTAATGAAACACCCTAACACGTAATAACTTAAAAACGAAGCAGCGAAAAAATTGCCTTAAAAAATTATTTTCTTGACAATCATAAACCATTTGAATCAACTTGATTTAAATATTTTACATTATTCATACCTAATCAAGAAAATTACATTACAAATGGTTTACAACATGTGATCACATCCCCGTACAATCCTTGATCTTGACTCGACCCTCGATCACTAGTCCGCCATGAATATCCTACTAACCTGCGGTCACCCGACACGTTAATAATTGGCTACATCATATTCATTAGTATAAAGACATAAAAATATACATAACCACTTAGCAATCTATCATTTTGTACAACTCCGATATAATATTCTTTTGAGTTCATTCTTTACACCAAGCGTCCAATCTTTAATACTTACGTATCTGCATTCCTGTTCCATTCTCAAGGCACACCATTAGTAACGTGACTATTCAAACATGTTAGAGCTATATATAAGCATATATATATATATACATATATATATACATATATATATATATACATATATATATATACATATATAAGATCCTTTCTTTCAAGCACAACAAATCCTACTTCATGGATAAGTACCTACACACGTATGTTCACACACATTTGATACCTACATACATACATGCATACATAAACACGTCTATACGTACATGCTTACATACTTACATATAGTTATACAATGCATATAACATAGTTAGATAGCCTTCACACAAGCTTGGAGTTGAAGAATGCGAAAAATAAGAAAGAACCAGCGATTGGCGCAAGAAGAAACCCATCTGGCGCAACCTTGTGCCAGTTCTGGCGCAATACAGAAGACATCAGTCAGGGGCGCAACCTTGTGCCAGGGGGGGCGCAACCTTGCACCTGGTTCAGACCTGCAACTTTTAGCTTAACGGATTTTTACCATTTTGGCCATAACTTTCTCATTTCTTGTCCGTTTTACGATCTGTTTCTTCCTACATGATCATAAATTAATATTCTATCATGTGAACTTGAAATCCAACATCCGGGTTAAGGAAATTCTTAACTTATACTTTTTCGGCTTATTATTCATTTACGAAGTATTCGACCCGTTCATGTTTTCATCAAACAACTCATTTGTTTTAACCCAAAACTTACATGAATATTATAACCATAATACTTTTACATTATCCGGAGTTTCATACTTGGGGCTTACGCACCCGATACCCGGTATACGTTAAACTCATTCATTTTATTCAATTGTACGAAATAAAACTTTGTTAGCCTAAGTTCCATTCACGAAATTGTTTACCCATTTGTCATAACCCACAACCGAGTCTTTCGACTATTAATCCACGTCTCCATTTCCCGGTTAGCGTACTTATGTGCAATTCTACCCATTACCCGGTTATATTACCATAGCCATTTCTTACGCTTCATTCCGTTATAACAAGACATCATTTTGACCCATTCGATCTACTTAGCGAAAATCATCGATTTCATCCAACTAAATCCATATTTAACTTCAAACATCATACTTAATTAACTAGAACGCTACCTTACTTAAACAAACTAAGAAGTGATTCGGAAATCACTTACTTAAAACCATTTCTTAATATCATCATTAATAACACATTTCAAAGTAACTACTATCAATTATCATACAAGTAATCTCTTAATTACCAAAGAGGGAGTCCGGGAATACTTACCTCGTGCGTCCAAGTTTGTGCATAGCTTCCTTATTTCCTCATGATCCGTTAGCTTTCCATACTTGAGTCCATGTCAATTGGGGTTCCTATCCTTTCAAGTCATTACGTTCAGAACGAAGTTAGTATGCGTGTTCATTCATATCACATCCATTTCTAACTCTTAACTACATAGACTTTCATTAGTCAAACTTATCATGCATATGACATGAACCGACAATCCACATTGTTCAACATTCATTTATTCAATTTATTATCATATGTACGTACACTTAATCGTCCTAACACTTATACAGCTGTAACACCCCAACCCAGAAGGCTGACGTGTCACAATAACAGTGGTATCATAAACAAAAGTCATAATTCCATTTATTTATTTGATAAGGATACAATCACACGACAACTAAACTTAAGATTAATATACAAGCGGAGACATTCGACTTAATTAACTAACATCTTCAGATTTATTCCTAGGCTTTATTCTTCTCTCTTTTCCCTTCCCAAAAAAACCTGCGGACCTGTATGTACAAAAAAGTTTACGGAATGAGCCGAATGCTCAGTACGGAATTATAGGCTCAAAGAACAAATAATGCTTTATATGAAATGTTATTCGGAGGAAACTTTATGCGAAAATGATACGATGCAAATAACATAATTTCATAATATAAATCATACAGATGTACCCATGAGCCAAACTTAAAACATGACAATACACAGGTAGCTACTCCTGCATAATTATCACACGAGATGGTGAGTTGGCATACCCGCTATCCACCTCCTTAACTTAAATCCTAGGATCGATCCATACGCCTCCTAATAGCCATATGTACCACACTTGTACTTAAGAGACGCCGTGAACTGATCTCTCCGTCACGGATGGATCACATGATGTCGGTGCCGCAACAACATGCTCGTGGGACACTCCACGAGAAGCGATACTCAGGGTATCAGAGTACAAATGGTCTTATTTACATAACTTATCAAAATATTTTTCATAACAAGACATAACATATATTGGAACATGCGATAATGAGTACAACTAACATAATACTATCGCATGACATGAAAGCTAATTCCAAAGTTATGATTAGAATAGGAATCAAACGGACTGTCAAATGAATCGATAATCAAAGACGTGATGAGGTTGAAAAGATATACGAATTCAACGGGTTTATAACAATTGAATATCAAACAACAAGGAGTGGGGTAAGGATCCGTACCTTAATAATTCCAAAGTTATGCTACCTTGTGATAATATTTCAGATTTATACGAGCAGAGTTTAGACTACTGATTAAGCTTTTAACCTAATTTAAATAACATGCACACAAACTAGGTTAGTAACTTAATACAACATTTACAATAACTCACGAGATTAAAATCCTCACAACGAATGACAAAGTGCGATACTTAAACATCCATCGGATTCACAATTAATGACAAAGTGAAATCACTTAAACATCCATCGGATTCACAACGAATGACAAAGTGTAAACACTTAAACATCCATCGGAATCACAACTAATGACAAAGTGAAATTACTTAAACATCCATCGGAATCACGACTAATGACAAAGCATAACCTAAATTTGAGCAGCACTTAAACATCCATTGGATTGATTTCAATAAATCGGACATTGAATCGTATCAGCGATTGAGCTAATACCCTGATTACAGTAGCAATTAGTGATCCGTGTGTGTTAATTGTGGTAAACAGAGCATAACTCCGTGTAGAATTGGAATTTCTTCGTCGTTTTTGTGCCCAGAATCAAGTCCCAACATCCTCTATTTATACTGAAATTTTGACATTGTCGCGGCCCGCGTGACATTTAACCTATCCTTACGCGGCCCGCGTAAAAACTTATTTTATGCATAGGGTTGCCACGTGTGGGACTAGCCTAGCTGAGTCGACATATTTTAAAATTTCAACTTCGACAGCAAGTTATTAAGATAATCGTCAAGTAGGGAATACCCCCCCCCCCTGAGTTTTAGGGGCCCTGATCCTGATTTTGATTGTTCTGAAATTTCTAGGGTTTGTACGGAATTACTTGGGTGTCTTAATTAGGGTTTCCTATTGGGTAATTTATAATAATAATAATAGTTTTGGTTGATATACAGAAGGATGGATCATAAGATAAATGTTTAGTTTATTATAAATTATTATAATTCTTTTATTTCTAAAATAATGTTTTTAAATTTATGGTTATTACAACTATTACCCCCTTAAAAGAAATTTCGTCCTCGAAATTTTTCAAATAATAATATATCACATAAGTAATGGAAACGGAATTTTTATAGAGTTACTAACTTATATAATAATCTCCTAAACACACATGTGTATCTGAAATTCATAACTAAGGTCATGACTATAATTGTCAATTACCTTACATATGTGCCCTAATGGTCCTCCTATAACGCATCTTAATAAAATATCTTACCGTACGAAAAGTCAATGGAGACTTACAGATAATAGAGTGACTATTGGTACTGATATCTCCTACATAGATATGCTTAATCATAGCTAAGATATATATTCACATAAGGTGTCACACCCCGACCACGTAGAACATACAAAACGTGGCGGAAATATCGGGGAGTGTTGTAACAGAATTAATTGTTTCAAATCCATGGCAATTGAAGTTTCGTTTTATTGATTAAAAGTGTTACAATGTCTTAATAAACAAATAAATACAACATAATTAACTAGTCTTGCATCTTTTATTGTCACTAAAGCCCAAGTCTGTCTATGTGTATCTTGACCATTTTATGCAACAGTTCCTGAAAAACACATGTGAAAATAGGTACGTCAGCATAAAAATGCCTGTGAGATACATAGGTTTTGTGAAAATATGATTCATGACTTATGTTTGAGAAAATGTTTAGTCATGAACCTTGTTATTTGCTTTGTCTTTTAAATCATTTGAAAATCGATAAGATCAGATGATAAGTATAAATAAATGTAAGGTTAAATAAATAACCAAGTAAAATGTGTTTGCATAAGATAAGTTGTTTATAAATCAATGTCTTGTGAAAAGTATGTTATTTGTATGAAATGTTCTATGTCTCAAACTGAAATGATTCAAATAACGTTACGACATGTAATACCATACAAACACTTATATATAGGAAGTACCAGCGGCGTATCCACCATGCTTGTATCATATTACACACGCATCGTTACTTAATCACTTAATCAAACCAAACCAAACAATGTAAAATGTTCATGTCAAGATGTAAATCATGTCAAAATGTCTATGTCAAATATCCATGTCAAATGTCTATGTCAAATATCCATGTCAAATGTCTATGTCAAATATCCATGTCAAATGTCTATGTCAAATATCCATGTCAAATGTCTATGTCAAAATGTCATGTATGGCAAGTGAAAGGTCTCAACTAAACCATATGCACAAAAACAAAGTATTGAAGTAAAACTTGGTTTAAATCAAAGCTATGTTTTGTGTAAATGCATGCAAATATTTAATATGAACATTTATGCGGTATTGTGAAAATGCATACATCCAAGCCTTGCGACTGTGGTGATAAACCCTTTAAACAAATTAAAGGTCTATCTGTCTTATATCAACGAATTCGGTCATTCCTTTCATCCCCTTTCCCTGGGACGTCCGGAACGGGAGTTGTCAATTCCTATGGTACCACTACCTACTAACGAACGGCATGATCGGTGTTAATGAATGTATTGTCCCATGTAAACAAACCAAATGTCATACCAAAATGTAAGCATGTGAAAACAATGCACTAAGTATGTAATCAAATGAACATACATAGCGTGAAATGTCATGTAAAATGATGTACTAAGTAATGCACATAATGGGCACACCTAGCATGAAATGTCATAAAATCATGTACTATAATGTACTAACGAACATAGCAGTATATGATGTTAAAACAGGAAAGCATGAAAGTAACAAGTAGGCACATGTGTTCCACCCCAAAACAGTTTGGAAAACAGTAAAAGAGGGGTCTATGTACTCACTTGAGATTGCTCAGTTGTATAAAGATAACCACCAAGCAATGCTATAGATCTCGGAATCAAACGGCACCTAATATAGGTAACTATGTTAATAAACCGGACCTAAATCGGAAGATTGGGTAGCATGAGGGTTTGTAAACCAAATGAGTGTAGGAACTCACGTGATATGGTTTAACAAAGCCTATATACTAAATGAAACTTAACCTTAGTCTTATTGACCCATTATGATCCGTTTAGGTAGCTTATGCTACTTTAACGCATCGTGCGCGTGAAACGCGTTCGGACCGCGTAACTAGTCCTACGACAAGTGTTATATGCCTAAACATGTTACATAATCCGTTATGTGATAAAAGTTTAGGTTACATATGCTTAATTACCAATTATACATGAAAAGGGTATTCTGGTAATTTACCTAAGGCATATAAACTACCTATCATACAACTACTTAAACGATATGACCATAGGGTATAACCTCGGAAGGTTATTCCCTACCTACTATGGTCACCTAATGTATTTGGTCGGATCCTAATGATCGACCAAACTGGGTCGGGTTCGAGGTATAAGCGATTTATTAGATCGCTTACCCTACGACCCTAGACAACGTGGTAATCAGTAGGCATAGTCCCAAGGGACTATGACCATCGTGATTACAATCACGTTGCGAAGTTCTAACGAACTTCGCATTGACCATTACTGGTCAACGCTGAAAGTCAAACAAAGTTTGACTTTCTGACTCGAAAAGCAGTAAAATAAGGAAAAGAACGAAAGAATACTTACGAAGGGTCCCCGAATGCTAAACTCGATTCAAAAATCTCAGGTATGAAACTAATGTTTCAACTTAGAGTTTCTCAAATCAAGTTTCTTGTAAATTTAGCAATGGGGGTGTTGGGGTATTTATAGTTTTCGGTCCACCGTTGAGATCGTTTCATGGAATCCGTGCTTTAATCCCATGCGTACAAGTGTTGGAACCTTATGGTGACTAAAATATGATCCTTATCAGCTGACTAGACAATTGGGAATGTGTGGAGGAGGATTAAACAGCTGCAATCTGTGGTTAAATGCAGTTAATCTGGTCAGAAGGACTGACGCGGGCCGCCTAAGGATACACAGAAACTGAGGCGGGCCGCCTGGCTGTCTGATCAGCAAACTTCTTGCAGAATTGACAGTTTCAGTCCCTGCACGTGTTTAAGGCCATTTCCGACACTTCTAAGGCCCGTAAAGCCAACTTTAAGGCCCTAAAATGTTGCCTAAACATTGTGGACATGAAACATGTTCAAAAATATGCCGGATGATGGTTCGTTTGGTCGTACGAACGCGATGTTCGCTTAATTACGACGGAATGCGCACAAGCGCGAAAAACGATCCAAATGACGCGACGAATGGATTTTTCTTATGGCGAACACTAAAATATAATATAGTCATGCTTACATAAATTTTTGGATGTCCGGATGTATTCAGCACGTAAGATATGCTCGAAAATGCAAACTTGTGCACTTTTTGACACTTTTAGTCCCTGAAGGACCCAAAAGTTTATTTTAACACACCGAACCCCTCAAAGCCTATTTCTAAGCTATGTAAAGGATATTTAAGGTGTGTTTAACTTATGGTTATGTTCCGGAATGTTCGTTACAGTTCAAATTGACATACTTTCGCAGTTTGTCATATTTAGTCCGTGTAAGCGAATTAACTTGTTTTTGCCATACCAAAGCCTTCAAAACCTATTTCTAAGTTATGTAAAGGTTATTTAAGGTATGTTAAGCCTATTTCACTATTCCGGAGTGTTCGTTGCATTAAACTAGTTATATTTACACATCGGTGCGCGTATAACCTTCCAGAAAGCGATTTAGAGTTTGAAATTGAACGAGAAATGATATGTGCAAATGATACACATATTTTTTTTACAAATCCCAAGTATGAATATATAATATTTCATTGGTTTGTTATTTGTTTGATGGCCGTGAAGGCACAGGTGTTACATAAGGTAAAGCATGATTGACCATAAACAGAACAATTGAACATATATCACAGAGCAAAATTTACCGTTACTTCGACTAAAATTCTATTTCTAGAATAGAATAGGGTATAGAGAGCGAATAGATTCTTCAGATTCCCATGTTGCTTCGTGTTCAGAGTGATTTTTCCAGAGGATTTTAACAAACGGAATTACTTTCCTACGCAACACCCTTTCTTGTCGATCTAAGATGGCTTCTGGTTCCTCTTCGTAGGACAAATCCTTGTGAATTATAAGTAACGGATAACTAATGACATGGAGTGGATGATAATTATATCCTCTTAACGAGGAGACATGAAAAATGTTATGAACGTGAGAGAGTTGAGGCGGTAAAGCCAGTCGATATGACACTTCTCCAATTCTTTCAAGGATTTCAAACGGACCGATGAAACGGGGACTAAGCTTCCCTTTAATTCCAAATCTACGAACGCCACGCCAAGGTGATACCTTTAAGAAAACGTGGTCGCCAATTTTAAATTCGAGTGGTCGTCTATCTTGATCTGCATAGCTCTTTTGTCTGCTCTGAGCTTCTTTCAGTTTTTCTCGGGCCATAGTGACTTTTTCATTTGTAATCTGAACTAGTTCTGGCCCTTCAATAATCTTTTCTCCAACTTCATCCCAGCAGATCGGTGCGCGACATTTCTGACCGTACAAAAGCTCAAAAGGTGCCATGCCAATACTTGCTTGCCAACTATTGTTGTAAACGAACTCAACAAGGCATATATATTCATCCCAGTTTCCAGACCATTCAAGTGCACATGCTCGGAGCATGTCTTCCAAGGTCTGAATCATGCGTTCCGACTGCCCATCTGTTTGTGGATGGAAAGCCGTACTAAACTTTAGTCGTGTACCCCAAGCTGCCTGAAAACCTTTCCAAAATCGTGAGGTGAAATGTGGGTCTCTATTGGAAACAATGGAAGATGGTGTGCCATGGAGTCGAATAATTTCTTGAAGAAAAATTTCGGATAACTTATTAACCGAAAATCCTTGCTGAATTGGTAGAAAATGTGCTGACTTCGACAATCTATCGACAACAACCCATACAACATCATTCTTTTTGAAATTCTTAGGCAAACCGGTAACAAAATCCATTGTGATCTCATCCCATTTCCATATGGGAATATCCAATGGCTGCAACAGACCGCTTGCTCGTTTGTGTTCAATTTTCACTTGTTGGCAGGTGAGGCATTTACTTACGTATCGAGCAACGTATTCCTTCATGCCATTCCACCAGAAGTTCTGTCTTAAGTCTCGATACATCTTGGTAGATCCTGGGTGAATTGAAAATGGTGAGCTGTGAGCTTCGGCTAACAATGACTCACGAAGGGTGGAGTCATCGGGTACACAAAGTCTTTTACCACACCAAATCACCCCATGATGGTCTATACGAAATTCAGATTGCTTACCCACCTCAAGATTTTGCACAATTGCCTAAAGTTCTCCATCTTGCTTTTGTGCATCTTTGATCCGTGATATGAGGTCGGGTTCAATCTGCATTCTAGCTAGATATCCATCAGATTTACTAACCTGAAGCCAAATGTTCATTCTTTCGAGATCCCTCCTAATACGAGGCTGAATTTGTAAGCAAGATATAGTCCCGGAATTCTTTCGACTCAACGCGTCAGCTACAACATTGGCTTTGCCTGGATGGTATTGAATATTTGCATCGTAATCTTTTAAAAGTTCTAACCACCTTCTTTGCCTCATATTTAGCTCTTTCTGGGTGAATATGTATTTGAGGCTCTTATGGTCAGTAAAAATGTCACAACTTTCACCATACAGATAGTGTCGCCAAATCTTAAGTGCAAAGACTACTGCGGCTAGTTCTAAATCATGTGTAGGGTAGTTAACTTCATAAGGCTTTAACTGACGGGAGGCATAAGCGATAACCTTCCCATGTTGCATTAGCACACAACCTAATCCTTTCTTTGAGGCATCACTATAGACTTGGTAACCTCCTGATCCAGAAGGGAGAGCAAGTATCGGAGAGGATACGAGTCGTTTCTTCAATTCTTCAAAGCTTTTCTCTTGTTCCTCATTCCATGAGTACTTCACCCCTTTCCTTAGGAGTTTTGTGAGTGGTAAAGCAATTACCGAGAATCTTTCAACAAATCTTCGGTAATAGCCAGCAAGACCCAAGAAACTTCGTATTTCGGTAACAGAAGTGGGTCTTGTCCATTTTGTAATAGCTTCAACCTTTGTTGGGTCTACCATAATTCCTTCTGCTGATATGACATGACCTAGAAATGCCACTTGGCTAAGCCAAAAGTCACATTTGGAAAACTTCGCGTACAACTTCTCATGCCGCAAGGTTCCAAGTACTGCATGTAGATGTGCTTCATGCTCTTTGTGACTCTTAGAATACACTAGAATGTCATCGATAAAGACAATAACGAATTTGTCTAGGAATTGGTGAAATACGCGATTCATCAAATCCATGAAGACTGCGGGTGCATTAGTTAGCCCAAAGGGCATAACCAAAAATTCGTAATGACCATATCAAGTACGAAAGGCGGTCTTGGGAACATCATCATTCTTGATCTTTAGCTGATGGTACCCGGACCTCAGGTCGATTTTTGAGAAGAACTGAGCCCCCTGAAGTTGATCAAAGAGATCATCAATGCGAGGCAGAGGATACTGATTACGAATAGTAATCTTGTTCAGCTCTCGGTAGTCAATACATAAACGCATACTACCGTCTTTCTTCTTCACAAATAAGACCGGAGCACCCCAAGGTGAAACACTGGGTCTTATGAATCCTAGATCTAACAATTCTTGCAATTGTTCCTTCAACTCCTTTAGTTCCATTGGAGCCATACGGTATGGAGCTTTAGAAATAGGTTCGGCGCTAGGAATCAAGTCGATGGTGAATTCTACCTGACGGTCGGGTGGTAATCCCGGTAGTTCATCCGGAAATACATCAGGATATTCACGAACAACGGAATGGCTATCGATACTCTTAACACTAGCAGAAGTATCCTTAATCGATGCTAGGAATCTAGCACAGCCGTTTGATATGAATTTTCGAGCCTTAAGCGCAGAGATAATTTTAAGAGATTTATGAGCTTGAGTTCCCTGATATATAATATCAGGATGATGAAGATCACCGAAAATAACACGGCGGGAATGACAATCTATAGTTACGCGATGTCTAGACAACCAATCTATTCCTAGAATAACATCAAAGTCACACATATGTATTGGAAATAGGTCTGCCTTACACACCATAGATTCAATACGGATCGGACAATCCTTATATACGTAAGTGATTACGGATGAATTTTCCATGGGAGTGGAAATGGTTAAAGTATGATTTAAGAGAGTTGGTCTTATCGGAAGGTACTTAGTAAACGAGTGGGATACTAAAGAATGAGTCGCTCCTGTATAGAATAACACATAGATACTATGTTTACCAAGCTGAAGGGTTCCCGACACAGTACCTGGGGCATTAGCAGCATCAGTAGCAGAAAGTGCGAAAACTCTTCCTCCAACATTGGTTGGTGCAACGTTTGGTCAGTTATTCTTCTTAGTGTCTTTCTTTGTACACTCCTTGATCATGTGTCCAGTTTGGCCACATCTAAAGCATGCTCCTGTACTTCGGTGACATACGCCCTGATGTCGCTTACCACAAGTATTACATAGAGGATATGTAATCTGATTCAGGTTTACATGTTGATTCAGTGGTTGAGCTCTAATAGGTTCTGCATAAAACTGAATCCGGTTTTGAGCAGGCCTCGGGTTTTGCAGTCTAGGTTGCCATGGACGTGCCTGATTTCCAGAGTTTTGATTTCCTTGCACTTTGCGATCTTGATGCTGTGGCGTAGTGGATGATTGGCCGATTTCCTGCTTAAATTGTCCTTCCCTATTTCTCTTCTTATTATCCCCAGTTCGAGATAAAAATTCTTTCCTTTCGAACTCAAAAGTTTTGATTGCATCAGCAACTTCGGTGATATCCTTAAATTTCATATACATGATCGACTTCCGAATTCGATCATTGACTGCCCACTTGCATTTTTCTGCCTGGACTTCTGCTGATCCTGCAACGTCTCCTACAATACTAGCCAACCTTGAAAATCGAGTAATGAACTCAGAGGCTGGTTCATCACTCCCCTGTCGAATTACTGCATACTCCCTGATATAAGCTTCTTTATCAGCGGTAGAAAAATACTTGTCGTAAAAGATGGTACGAAAGTCGACCCACGAAAGATTAGCGTCAAAATCATCCCCTCCTTTGACATGCTTATATCCTTCCCACCAAGTTTGTGCGTCATCTTCAAATTTGTAGGTAGCCAGTCTAACTTTGTATTGCTCCGGAACTCCAAGAACTCCGAAGATCTTTTCAACATGAGCTATCCAGTTTCTTGCTTCGACTGGATTAGTAACGTGACTAAAGGATTTCGGCTTTTGTTTTTGGAATTTACTAATCCATATGTCTATACTATAAGTAGTATTGTTCGTGGTATTCTCACGAATTTCTTCACCAGAGATTGGATTCGTGTTATTACGTTCTGGATGACGAGTTTGTTGAATAACGGCCTCAGCTGTTTGAGCAACAAGGTTTGGAAGCAACCCGGCAACAGCCTGGTTGATAGCATTAATTACGTTTGGATCAACTGGAGTCTCATTCGAAGAAGTGTTGTTACGTACATGGTTAGTACGAGTATTCCTACGTAGCGGACGACGAGGAGGCATCTATACGAATAGACATAGGAGTTAAACCAAATAAGAGATCAAGTTGAATCCTATCATAGATATCTACCCATTCCTCACAGGTTTTAATTACTATCTTCAAGTTTTCTACAGGAAAGAACCTTTGCTCTGATACCATAGCTGTAACACCCCAACCCAGAAGGCTGACGTGTCACAATAACAGTGGTATCATAAACAAAAGTCATAATTCCATTTATTTATTTGATAAGGATACAATCACATGACAACTAAACTTAAGATTATTATACAAGCGGAGACATTCGACTTAATTAACTAACATCTTCAGATTTATTCCTAGGCTTTATTCTTCTCTCTTTTCCCTTCCCAAAATAACCTGCGGACCTGTATATACAAAAAACTTTACGGAATGAGCCGAATGCTCAGTACGGAATTATAGGCTCAAAGAACAAATAATGCTTTATATGAAATGTTATTCGGAGGAAACTTTATGCGAAAATGATACGATGCAAATAACATAATTTCATAATATAAATCATACAGATGTACCCATGAGCCAAACTTAAAACGTGACAATACACATGTAGCTACTCCTGCATAATTATCACACGAGATGGCGAGTTGGCATACCCGCTATCCACCTCCTTAACTTAAATCCTAGGATCGATCCATACGCCTCCTAATAGCCATATGTACCACACTTGTACTTAAGAGACGCCGTGAACTGATCTCTCCGTCACGGATGGAGCACATGATGTCGGTGCCGCAACAACATGCTCGTGGGACACTCCACGAGAAGCGATACTCAGGGTATCAGAGTACAAATGGTCTTATTTACATAACTTATCAAAATATTTTTCATAACAAGACATAACATATATTGGAACATGCGATAATGAGTACAACTAACATAATACTATCGCATGACATGAAAGCTAATTCCAAAAGTATGATTAGAATAGGAATCAAACGGACTGTCAAATGAATCGATAATCAAAGACGTGATGAGGTTGAAAAGATATACGAATTCAACGGGTTTATAACAATTGAATATCAAACAACAAGGAGTGGGGTAAGGATCCGTACCTTAATAATTCCAAAGTTATGCTACCTTGTGATAATATTTCAGATTTATACGAGCAGAGTTTAGACTACTGATTAAGCTTTTAACCTAATTTAAATAACATGCACACAAACTAGGTTAGTAACTTAATACAGCATTTACGATAACTCACGAGATTAAAATCCTCACAACGAATGACAAAGTGCGATACTTAAACATCCATCGGATTCACAATTAATGACAAAGTGAAATCACTTAAACATCCATCGGATTCACAACGAATGACAAAGTGTAAACACTTAAACATCCATCGGAATCACAACTAATGACAAAGTGAAATTACTTAAACATCCATCGGAATCACCACTAATGACAAAGCATAACCCAAATTTGAGCAGCACTTAAACATCCATTGGATTGATTTCAATCAATCGGACATTGAATCGTATCAGCGATTGAGCTAATACCCTGATTACAACAGCAATTAGTGATCCGTGTGTGTTAATTGTGGTAAACAGAGCATAACTCCGTGTAGAATTGGAATTTCTTCATCGTTTTTGTGCCCAGAATCAAGTCCCAACATCCTCTATTTATACTGAAATTTTGACATTGTCGCGGCCCGCGTGACATTTAACCTATCCTTACGCGGCCCGCGTAAAAACTTATTTTATGCATAGGGTTGCCACGTGTGGGACTAGCCTAGCTGAGTCGACAGATTTTAAAATTTCAACTTCGACAGCAAGTTATTAAGATAATCGTCAAGTACGGAATACCCCCCCTGAGTTTTAGGGGCCCTGATCCTGATTCTGATTGTTCTGAAATTTCTAGGGTTTGTACGGAATTACTTGGGTGTCTTAATTAGGGTTTCCTATTGGGTAATTTATAATACTAATAATAGTTTTGGTTGATATACAGAAGGATGGATCACAAGATAAATGTTTAGTTTATTATAAATTATTATAATTCTTTTATTTCTAAAATAATGTTTTTAAATTTATGGTTGTTACAACGATTCTTTAAAGTCTCATAAACATATTCATAAGTCTAATCATGTCACTCCCATATTCATTGACTTTTCAGAAAGTCAACGGTCATACTTACTTATTTCCCACTTATGAACACACACATTTATCTTGATATGATAAACTATTATAGTAACATCATACACATTTCATATTCATGTCATGTAGTACATACAACTACATGATCACTTGATTTCATACTCGATATTCACAAAAAGCAATTTACAAATAGTAACACTTTCATGATCCTACATTTGACAACTACATACCAAGTTAGCCAATTTAATGTAATCGTAACATCAAGCTTTACTAGTTGTCTTCAACCTATACACTTAGTACACACTCAATTCTAAATTACCATTATGTCACTAATCCGACTCATGGTGTGCACTACCATTCAAACATAGGGTACTAGTTCCTAAAGCATACTTTTTCCGAATCACGTCATCAACCAACTACCCACATGTTTTCATCCAAAACGCATATCTCATGCTAACTTAGCTATCAAATACAACATTATCAAATTCAAAACCAATTTACCAAATTCTTGCATACAATTTCACCTTCTAACTTCTCCTAGCCATTTCATCAAACACTTGGCGTGCGTACTAATATCTAAGCATAATGTACAAGTATTTTTCATTATTTTTCTTCCTAATTCTTTAGTTTCAATTACCAACTCAACAAAGCATCAAACTAACTTCATACTATATTCAAGCTAACTAGCAAGAACTCATCATCTACAACATAATATCAGGAATTTAACAAAGATTAGACATGGGTGATGAAGAAGAATAAACCGAGCGGGTCGGTACTTCTACGGTGATGAACGGTCACACCTTGTCTTCTCCGCTTCATCCTAGACCTGAAAACAAGAAAAGAGAAACGTGGGCAATGTATAGACGACCGGTAGAGGAAGAATCCCCTATTTCCAGCTACAAAATTGTGTTGCCCTATATCTCATGCCCTAATAAGGAGGTGGAGACCTCCTTATATAGGAGATATGGGAAACCCTAACCTCAATGGGCCAGGCCCAGTTAGGGGTTGTCTCTACAAGCCCACAGCCTAGTGTAGTATGTAAACTACAATGCGCTGGGCTTCGCAAGTTAGTATGTAATAATAATAATAAAATTTAACATAAAAATGATAAACAGCAGGAAAGTCCAACCGCTCGGGTTGGGTCCAGTACCATACCTCGTCATGTCCCCCAGTCTAGTGCTGCTCTCGCGTGCAAGCGTGGGAGGAGCACTTAGACTTATTAGGAGCTCAGGAGTGAAGATCACTAATTTTAGGCTTACATGTCATCCAGGTGTGAGAAAGTCGCCAGCCACGTTGGTTGTGGTTAGCTGTGAGTGGAGATAATGGAGCAATGAATATCCTACGATTGTTCGTCGTGGAAATTGGTTGGGCAAACATGGCGCACACGAATCGGTTGTAGGCAGTTGCCATTTGTACCGGCGCATTACCATGAGCTTGTCCAGGTTGTACGTAAGTGGTTAGGTCTCATGCATGAGTCTTGGAACAGGCTGAGTTTTGGCGGTTAAGTGCCTCGCCTTTGGATAATTTTTTCAGGTGTGGCCCTGCTTTAGCGGTGCGCACGGTCGTGTGGGCTACTATAAAATATTCACCCTTTGTTGTGACTTTTGTTGGTTAGCATATGGTGCGCTAACGACGTTCAAGCCATTGAAAGAGTTGATGTTGATATGACGACGATCCCTACCACGCGTCCGTGTCATCGGGATCTCCGTTGTCGGAATGTGCAGCCATTGGTGGTAATAGATGCACATGCAGATGCTATGCCACCTTAGGCGAATGTAGAACCGCTGGCGGTTGTACCAGTCGTTCTTATTGATGATTCGGTTATAGCAATTATCATTGCCGTCGGAAAGAATGATATGCAATGCACCCCTGCAGAAGTGCTTGCTATGCTCAGTGACCTCGGAAGGGTGCTTAGAGCATTATTTATGTTCCCCACAATGTTTTTATAATTGTGGGACAAGTACTTGGTTTTTCATCAGTGGTTGTGCATCTATTACCAAGATGCCCACTGGAATAGCAGTGGTTGAATACATCTATTACCAAGATGCCCACTCTTAGCGCTGTATAATTTGATCATCTGACTTTGTTATTATGAAAAATATTTCGTGTCAGAGTTGTTTTTTACCGTGATACGCAGTTCAAATGCGGTGGTAATATTTTGTACCGTAATATGCAGTTTAAATGTGGTGGTAATATTTTCTACCGTAATATGCAGTTTAAATGCGGTGGTATGTTGTGTTTACAAATGTTTATATGAACACTTGTAAGCTACTTTATGTAAAATGCTTTATACGCATTAGGCGTGAATGAGCACTTTATGTAAGCTACTACGTGCTTTTCCTGGATGCGCACTGGCGTGTGGAATGCTTTTAGTAGGAGGCATGTCTGTTTCCCTCACCGACTGTGGGGTGAGGGTTTTCTTTTATCCATGTCGCTGACTGGTGTGGAGAATACATATCCGAATAAGTATTTTTCCTGTCGCATAGCGTGTGGAATACTTATTCGAATAATCAGGTATACTGGTTTTGTCGTGCGTTTGTCTTGACTACCAAATTGCATATGTTGTGTCAAGTGGTATAGTTGTAGGCCAAATGATGTGAGAAGTATAGATATCGTCTGGCGTATTGAAACACCCACATTATATAAGAACCGATGCGGGATAATGTGCCGTGGATATCACCTTAATGGGCAGCCTGAGAGAAGATTATCACTTTTAAGGCGTAATGGCGCTATACCCTGCTAGTCCCCCAGTTCAATGCTGCTAAAGTATGTTAGTAGGTTTGAACTTGATAGGTACCAAAAAGAAATCGACAAGCAAACATGCAGTATATACAGACCATCATATAGAGATATATGTATATAGTCAAGTGAACCAAGGGCATGCAATGAGATGCGAGGCGCGTTTGAACAAATGAAGGTGCGTTGTGCCACTAAATAAACAATAAAAAAGAATTGTACCTGGAATTGCGTTCCTAAATATGTAGCTCAACATAATGATCTCCAGCTTAGGTATATCCTTACCAAAGTATAGCCTGGTGAAGGCGTAAATGGCGACAAGGACCAACCTACAAGTCAGAAAATTTGACAAAAAGTTGTCCAACCGATATCACGTTGTTGGAGAAGGGTTTTTAGGTGTGTAAATCGAATGCTCGAACCAAGGTCTTTGGTCTTGGTGACTACGTTCTGTAGTGCTTGTAGTGTTACACGGTCCCCTTCCCTTGTTTCAATGTTGCTTAGATAATGTTAGCAAGGGCGTCATGTGCTCGATGTGTCATGTTGGAGACGACGAGAACATTATCAGGAAGACTATCTAGCTTGAGGATGTCTATTCCTACCGACGTGCCTCTCGGATTTACTAAGTGCCTGCTTTCAAAACATAGTTGTAGTTGGGGCGTGAGTGGTTAGCCCGCCGTGCTAGTCTCCCAGTCTATTGCTACCTAAATAAATATTAGTAGCATTGAAATAACAAATTAGAAAATTGCATTATTTGTACATATACAGAAAGTTTGCCAAAACACGTCCTACTTAGATAAGGACTATTTTATGTACAAGTCGAAATGATCGTGCTTGGTTGTTTTTTAACATATCTTGCCCATGGTCGTATTATACTGCGATGATAATAGTCATGTAGTTTCGATCATTTTGAAGAAAATGATTTACGTATGCTCTTTTTAATGGTAGAGGTTATTTATGCCACCAAATTTTAAGTACCGGCTCATGTTAGTTAACGTAAATGCATGTCCATGATGTGGTAGATGATGTGGACGTTGGGGAGGTTACCCGACACCCCATGAATATATGCTCATATATGTTTAAAGTAGTGCAACAATGGTTGTACGGTCTCGTGCTATAAAGCATCGGTACGTGTAAAATGTGGTGTAGTATAATGAAGAAATAATTGAACCATTATAAGTGACCTGGTTCCGTTAAAGGCTCTAGTAACATGAGTTAAAGAAACACGCCGGTGTATGTGCGACATACACGGGTGGATGAGTGGCGACATAAGCGTTACGGCGGTGGCGTGACTAAATGCGCCACAACCCCATTTATGATAATAGGTAAGAAGGTTGGAAAGTATATCTTTCTGCATGACAGCTGAGAATTTCCAACATATATTCTCGTGTTTTGTTGTATAGTAAAATAAATTTATAAGCGTGACCAAACTTGTGACTTAGGATGGTGCTTACCGGAGACGGCGCGACCAAGGAAAGTATCTGTCGGAGACGGTAAGAGAGAACGAAAAAATCCGCCGGAGTGGCGGGTAGAATGAAATCTCCCGCCAGAGGCGTGGGTGGATAAAAACGTCCATTTGAAATGCTTCGTGGTGAATAAAAGCTTTCACCGGTGGCGACGGGTTGAATAAAATCTTCCGCCGATAGTGGCGGGTTGAATAAAAGCTTCCGCCGATGGCGACGGGTTGAATAAAATCTTCCGCCGATAGTGGCGGGTTGAATAAAAGCATCCGCCGATGGCGACAGGTTGAATAAAATCTTCCGCCGATAGTGGCGGGCTGAATAAAAGCTTCCGCCGATAGTGGCGGGTTGGGACGACCTCGTAGCCCAAACGGTAAGGCGTCTAAGAGTGTGCTGATTAAACAGCGAATCTCGCTTGAGAGTGCCATATGGTAAGGCTTTTTGAGTTTCAACCAATGCTTGAGAGGGGATTATCAGGCCAGAAATGGCAAAAGAAGTGAGTGCTAAGAATGGTGCAGCAAAGGGAGTCATTGCCGGAGTTGGCGTAATCATGAAAATTGTCCACTGCTGATTGTGGTGGTGTGGATAAAAGATTCCACCTGAGTTTGGCGCGTTGAGGAAAATCGTCTGCTAGAGGTGGCGCGACTAAGGAGGTTGTCCGTCAGGGGTGGCGAGATGAATAAAGCTGTTCCCCGGAGGCGGCACGACCAAGAAATGTGTCCGTCGGAGGTGGCGCGACCAAGAAAGGCGTCCGTCAAAGGTGGCGAGACGAATAAAGTTGACTAACGACCGCCGTGTTCTGGCCTGGCACCTGAAAAAAGTCTTCTAACGGATAAGATTGACCAGCAATAAGCGTTTTGAAAAACAAATTCTTGGCTAGCTGTTATCTTGACATTTTCTTGCCTTTAAATAAGGATCATTTAACATGCATCATCCTTAGATAAGTGTAGTTTGGTGTATAATTCAGTGGCGCCCAATCTTATGAACGTTGTTAATGTGGTCCAATAAAAGTGATATTATGTCGTCATAGTTCCTCATTTTAATGCATTGCCCATACGGGTACTGCACCTACTTGGGTGCAGCGTCGTACGTTTCGGCGCATTACGGTGTCTACCATGTATGGTGTGTAAACCTGAATGTCTTGTTCGAATGCATAGTAATGCTATCGTTTCACATCGTGCAAGTTCACTAATTCATGGGTTTCAATTATAAATTTCTGATTGTAGGTAAATTTGCTTTAGCCATGCCTATGGCTAAAAGTTATGTTGTAATGGCATACATGCATGTCAGTAAGAGGGATGAAATAGTCATAAGTTGAATATAGAAAAGATACATGTACCTTGAACTTTGAATTTAGGATATGTTGGTATGGTTGTGAAATTTTTTAGTCCTATCAGTCTGGGCCGAGAGGCGAGCCCAGGAGTTGTGTTCTTCAACAATATTTTAGTTACGCGGGTTCGTTTCATAGTAAACTTGTAGTCCGCCTATTTGAGAAAGGAATAGTCTCATCGTGGTCGCGTATGTGGTCTGAAAAAGATGTTTTTGCCATCATACACGAGTTTCGCATAGCTTTACGCCTTTTTTTAGAATACAAGCGACAAGCTTGGTCATTTTTCTTTGGAGGTTTCGGAATGCTTGCGATGTGGTACGTATCTCCGGAAAGGTCTTAAGTTGTTTTCGCGCTTCATCGCCATCCTCATTTTTAAGTGATCAGAATGTGATTCATAAGAACACAATGATATGACATTTTGTTAATGCGAACAATCGCTAATTCATGTGTATGTATATACGTAAACGCGCATTCACATATACTTTGTGTGAGAGTACGCGGTGGTAGCGAAACCGTCTAAATTGTGTTCATGAGGACAGACGTGTGTAGAGACCTTCAAGCATAGTTTGCTTTTTATAATAACTCAAAAGGGATGAGTATAGTTTAGCATTAAACTTGCATTATGCCTTGAAGTCGACATTGTATATCCATATATGCATCATGAATTGCAAAATATATGTTAATATTTCACTTCTAATTACAAGGTTAACCTTGGTTATATGATCAAGTGTGTGAGTTTTGTGAAGGAAATAGCACACCCAGTTCTTGACTGCTTAGAAAGGGTGATGCATCCAGCTCGAACCTACCAATTTCATTATTCTGTGGGGGTTTGTTTGCTCTGCTATGACACTGTACAACACATCTGGAGTAGTCCACCATGTTAAGAGATTTCAGCTTCGGGAAGTTTGCAAACGGCGCGGGGCGCGACTTTTGGTTAGATGATTCCGTATCAAATTAACCTTCCACCAGACATAGCATGAACTGCTAGGTTATATACAATTGTGGCACAACCCGGAACATCGTGTGGCGGCCCCGGGGGTGGTATGACCAAGAAAGTTGTCCGCCAGGGGTGGCGTGACGAAAAAAGGTGTTCGCCGAAAGTGGCGTATTTGGAGGGTAATTCGATCCGCGTTCAGAAGTCGTCGGTTCCTTGCACGTGCCTGGTTTTTACCAGCTCTACCGGTAGTAGGATGTGTTTTTTTCGCCATGGCGTGGTAAAGAAACGGATCGCCGGAGGTGGCGCGAACAAGGATGTCTTCCACCGGAGGTGGCGTGACCACGAGAAGTGGAGGAGTTTATAGTGCGTGCAATGGGGGTGAAACTATAAGAAAAAATTATTGATGATGTAAAAGGTATAAAGATATTAGGAACTTCAAGAAAAGAGAAGATTGGTCCCTCAATAAAGTCTGTATTGTTCCATATGTCATACTTACAGTACCAAGATATGACAAACTAATAAGATGAAATATTCTATGCCTCCATGCTTTAGTGTGTGTACATTAGCATCTCTTATATCATACCTTTGCTTTATTTTATTCTGACTTTTTTGCTAAAAAAGTCAAATCCATGTGCATAGACTCAGAAATTTTCAAATCGATGAATTTTCATATAATAAACCATAGGGTTTAAATCTGAAATATAGATGGTTGGGATAGACCTAATAAAATCATCATAACAACACGTATTACTGTAGGATAGTGTACGAACCCGAAACGAGTCATTCAGAGGCGCTCTACACAATATGAAAGGCAGAAACAGACACATTGTGGGTGATTCAGCTAGAATATCACTTTTAACTGTCTTCCATTGATCTGGTAACAATTACAAGTCTGAAGACACTTCGACAGAGCTTCGTCGTCGGAAAACCTCAACCTAATTCCGTTCCAAATGACAAGGCCTAGCACCTATATATAGACTTCCTAATTCCGTTTGAACAGGCTCAAATGGAATCAGATTCATGCGGAATTACAGGTTCAAACGAGATTACAGTTTCAAGCGAAATTAGCAAAGCTAATTTCGTTTGAAATCCCTGATCCATTTCAAATGGAATTACCCATGTAATTTCGTTTGAACTTGCCAGATAACCTATTTTCTCGTTTTGCGTGCTCTGATTTATCTATACATATTCAAGACTCGATACAAGACGAAGTCGACAGACGCATGCACCAACAGACTCCCCCTCGAATGTTGACGAGTCTTAAGTGTCGAGTCTTCAACGTCTTCAGTCTTTATCAGTCTGATCGCTCTCTGAAGTATCTGACAGTGTAGGCATCCTCAAACTTTATCTCTTTATCCTAGAATCTAAATCTGATTCTATCTTTTTTTTATCAGCACCAACATACTCCCCTCGAACAAAAATCTTTCCTCGGATGTTGATTGCAATCTGTCTTTCACAGGATCAGGATCGTGATCTGGCTCTATACTCAGACTCAGAATCCAGGCTATCTTGCACATCCTCTACCTCACAATAAATTTCACAAATTTAACATTTTACAAATTTATATATCCAGACTCTCCTTTAAATTTATCCAGAATGATTTAACAATGTTAATAACTGATGAACCACTTGTAAGAAAATATTCAAACTTTTTAGTTTAAACGACTCTCCGTCAAATTGATCATCATGTTTAGCACTTGGAACTTTGAAAATCAGCTCTCCAACATCAGTTGTCGAAAATCTTTTTGTATTTTTCAAAAAATTTATGCTAAAACACACTGAAAATCTTTTTGAATTTTGAATAGAATAAGAATGCATTAAAGAAAAATTTACAGATACTATTTTTGTGAGTTTGTGTAAGAGGATCATATCAGTCTTTGGCAAGTCACAAGTACCGTTGAGCTTATTTACACATTAAGGATTAAACAATTCACTTAGATTGCCGATATACTGATCCACTTAAATTTTCACACAAATTTCAACTGATTCAGGATATGAATTAGGTGAATTAAGAACTTAAACTCATTTATGTGTCCCATCTCTTGAATATACTCCCGTATCCAGATCCCAATATTCAGTCTTACATGTGAGTATACCACAGATGATATCTATAAGGGGTTAAATGCGAAGACCGTGAGAGCTCAGGTCAGAACTTCTGTTCAGCAGAGAGATGACGGCTTCGACTTTTGGTGGGTCCCCTTTAGAGGATCTTTTTTCAACAGCACATGATTTGCATTTTGCAATGTTTCATCATTTTTTATGCTGAGGGCAGGCTTTTATTTCAAGCAAATGTAAAGTATTCTCCTGGGACTAGGCCATTGCTTCCACATAATCAGAATTCCGGGATAATACCCCAGATATCACTGAGCATAAAGACCTAGTATCTCAGAAAGAGGGATCCTTCAAACGAAATTTCAGGGGTTACCTATATATCCAAGTAATGTTCCCCACGAAATAAGCAAGTTTGAATTTAAGTTTATATCCCAAAAAAGCTTACTAAATGTGTAAAAACCTATCGGCATATCATCAGTGAGACCGTTTAACGCTATTTAATCATTACATTTCTTTAGCATACTGTAACTGTCTACTGATGTACTATCATTTCCTCTTTTTCAACACCAAAACTCATTTTGTATTTTATCATGTTTTTGTCTTTTTCAAATTTTCTAATTTTTTTGGATTTTCTGAAAAAAAAAATTTCTTACTCCCCCTAAAATTCAAACACATTTAAAGGAAATTTGAAAACAAACTATACAAGTAAAGTGAGAACTGATATCGAATCACTTCAAATCACCATCCACTTAGCATAAACAATCAGAACTCCCCCTTACAACAAACTATTTTCTCATTATGATTTCAAAACACTTAAGTTTGTTTTAACCAAAATGATTTTTCCGGAAAATAAGTTTTATTGATTGATTTTACCACTTGTAGGTTAGGGGTTCATCACATTGTTTTTCTCAATATCACTTGAAAAAATATAACAGTTTTAGATTTTATCAACAAAATCACTTGTAGAAAATCAAGTAAAACTTAATGTCCCTGATTTACCACTTGCAAGTTGAAATATCACAAAAGTGAATTTCTGAAGAAAGATGCCGATTCCTGCTCCACACTTACCAGCCAGGGAGCTCCGGCAAGTCACACTTATTACATATGAAAAACAGACATCCAAGCTTCACCAAACTTGGATGTTTCCTTCTCAACTTCACTCAGGGTTGGGCTGTAAGTTGCTTTCTTTGTAGCATAAAAATCTTTTACCCCTTTGGCCTTTCCCTGGACCATTTTCCCAAAAATCTTTTTAACATTCCCATTAAACGCTTTCTCAAAATCAAATTCATTTTTTCAGAATAAAATTGATTTGAAATCTCAACTTTCCCAACTTTTGATTTAAAATTCTCAGTCCGCAATGGTGGAAAATGAACATCATCCAAAGGCGGTACTGAGTTTTCAGCATTTTTAACACCATGTGGCTCCTCTGATTTTGTGGAATCAGATTCATCGCCAGATTTTACATCTGATTTCTTAACAACCCAAGCTTGGTTTTCAAGATTTCCCCTTCGTTTGTAAAACCTTTTCGAACACTCACCAACTTCATATGTAGAATTTTTAAACACTTTAAATTTTTCAGTTGGTGGTTCGGTTTAATCAACAATTATTTCTTTGAGTTTTTCTGAAACTCCCTGTTTTGTGTTGGTTGCCTTAGGACAATTCCAAGCTATGTGACCAACTTCTTGACATTTGGTTTTCACACCTCTTATTGGAAATTCTTTATCAAAATATAATTTGTCAGAATCATTCAAAGTATATGCAACTTCAAATGTTTCCTCATTCAAATTGGATTTTGACAACAAAAATTCTTTACTATACACCCGTTTTCCCGATGACTTTGAACTCTTGACAGACGAACTCGAACTCCCGGACTCAGACTGTGATTCGGACTCCTCATCCTTATCTAACACCTGATCGACCATCCTTTTTATTAACTCAGACTCATGATCTATGTCGGACGTTGTGAAAGTGATGTCAATATTGTCAGGTAATACATCGGTTATCTCTGACTCCAACTTTATATTGACTGCCTTTTTTACTTGTTCCTCATTCGGTTTTCTAGATGAATACCCTTCCCAAATTGGAGGCAGACACTTGTTATAACTAATACTCTGTTTGTTACCAGTATCCTTTTTCTTCGGCTTCTTGTCTTCAAACACTTCAAAACCTGCAACAGTTGGATAAATTCTGTCAATTAAGTAATCAGAACTTGAATAACTTTTCAGTAATCGTCTGATTCTTTCATTTTCAACTTTTTCAATTTCCAACTCCTGCTTCAACTTAGCACACTCTTCAATGTAGTAATTGATTTCTTTTTGCTTGGACATCATTGTAGCATTCATCATTGTCAAAGCATCTTCTCTCTCAGAGTTTGTCTTCTACAAACTATTCACAGTTTTGTTCAATACATCGTACGACTCTTTCACATTCTTGACATCAAACAGCAACTTCTCTTTCAACTTTTCAAGCTCACTAAACCTTTCATCTTTATCTTCACATTGTTTGCAAGGTTTCAAACATGTAAGACAAGGTTTTGTGACTTCAACAATCTTTTCAAATTCCACAATCTTCTCGACTTCAACTACCTTTTCCACTTCAACAATCTTCTCAACAACCTTAACTTCTTCCATTTCTTTTGCAGCTTTTCTCTCTTTAAGTTTCTTCAATTTTTTCTGCAAAATAAAATTCAAAACTGTCAAAAGATAAATGAGTTTTTCCAATGTTTATCTGTTCAATTTCTTCATCATCATCACTAGTATATGTTGAACTGTTTTCGGAAGAAACAGATTCTTCACATTGACTTTTCTCTTCATCAGCTAACACTGCTATCCATTCTTTCATCAATTTTGGCTTTTGAACAATTTGAGCAATGAAAGCTTTAAACTCCTTATTCTCATCCACAAACCTATCCCAGCTAAATCCTGGAGCCATTTTCTCATCATCTTGATCAATGATACCATAATAAGCTTTCTTATTAGCATCTTCAATCATCCTAGCATGTGCAGTTTGTTGTTCTTTTTGTTGATGCGGTTGATGAGCAATTTGTTGATATATAGACTTTCGATAGTAATCATGGCCACCAAACAGATTCTTTGCTCCATTTGCTTCTTGATTTTTACATTCTTGCTTAAAATTTCCTTTCTCCCTGCATCGAAAACAAGTAACTTTAGATTTATCAAAACCTAAAGTAGAGACATTTGCATCTAAGAAATCATTTCTTCCTGTAATCATTTTGAATTTCTCAGCACTCCTCAAAACACTTGCTAAACACCATTTAATATCCATAAGCTCCAATTCCTCTGCATCAATCTGGTCATAATCTTCCTTGGTTAACATAGGATTACCAATTCTTCCCGCAATCAATCCTTCATACGATTCCAAAGTAGTAACCAATAATGCCATATGACTTTTAACAACTTCTTCAGAAAAATTCTGACCATTTTGAAGATGCAATGCAACATTGCACTGAATCATATGTCCATTACCAACATTTGAACTTTGAACACTTGGAGGATTGACATTTGAAAATCCACTAGTGTTGATTGAACTTTGACTGATTGATCCAGATGAATTTCCTGCACTTAAGGCAGTTTGTATCTTAGAACTTGTTTCAACAGTTTGAACATTTACTTTATAGTATAATTTGATGTCTTGTTGATTGCTCGAGTTGTTCATTCTAGCAATCTTTTGCTGTTCAAGATCCTGTCCCTCAAGCTTTTCAATAAATTGTCCAATTGATAATCTACTAAACTCTCATGTCTTCTTTAAAATCATGAGATATGTACCCCATTCTTTCTGAGGTAAAGCATCAGCTAACTTCTCAACCCATTCTGCTGGAGTTTTTGTAATTTTCAACTGAGACATGGTACGCACAAGATGACAATATCTCTCAATGAGAGTCTTTGTAGATTCACCTGGCATACTTGTAAACAACTCAAATTCTTTCTTCAATAATGATTTTTTGCTATTGATCATTTCCGTACTTCCTTCAAATTTCTTCTCAAGTGCCTCCCATATTGAATAAGCACTGCCATCATGCTGAAGCAACACAAATATATCCTCTTTGACAGCTTGTTGTAGAAGACTAATCATCATTTTCTCTTCTTTATAACTATCTCTCTCTTTGTCTGTAAATTCTGAGATGATTTTATCAACCTTCAAAGCGGTCTGTGGTCTAACATATTTTGTTTCAATGCTTTCCCAAGCTCTTAGATGGTTTGCCTGAACCCAATTTTCAAAACGATTTTTCCACCCATGATATTCTTCAATTCCCATGAGTTTCAAGGGTTTTTGCAAAGTTCCAGTTTCGTTTCGTTTTCCAAGTTCATGTTCTTAGCAATGTCAGCCGGAGTAGTCTGGGATGTGGCAAATGCGTTGTAGAATTCTTTTTCCATGATTCGGTAACAATTTTTTTCACAACAATCACTTTCAAACGAGATTAGGTCTTTCAAACGAAATCACTTCCAAGCGAAATTACCTTCAAGCGAGATTACCTGCACAAACAACTTCAAACGGAATTAAGACTCAAGCGGGATAAGAATTTCAAACGAAATTACCTATTTCAAACGGAATCACTTATTTCGTTTGAACTTTCAAACGGAATACCTATTTGAAACGGAATCACCAAACGGAATAACGTTTTTAAACGGAAATAACACCAACTTTCAAACGGAATTAATGTACTCGTTCAAACGAAATTACCATTTTGGTACAATTTTGTCACTTTTAGACTGAATTTGGGTCTCAAACTTTCAAGGGTTTGTTAAAACTGTATTTCGGAAGTTATGTGAGAAAATTAGCCGATTTTAACCGTAAAAAGTTGTTCAATTGAGAAAACAAGGTGTAGAAGTAAGAAAACACGATGAAATCAAGCTGAAATCTGCAGAACTCCTCCTCCTAAGCTCTGATACCACATGTAGGATCGTGTACGGACCCGAAACGAGTCGTTCAGAGGCGTTCTATACAATATGAAAGGCGGAAACAGTCATATTGTGTGTGATTCAGCTAGAATATCACTTTTAACTGTCTTTCTATTGATCTGGTACAATTACAAGTCTGTAGACACTTTGACAGAGCTTCGCCGTCGGAAAACCTCAACCTAATTCCGTTCCAAATGACAAGACCTGGCACCTATATATAGACTTCCTAATTCCGTTTGAACAGGCTCAAACGGAATCAGATTCATGTGGAATTACAGGTTCAAACGAGATTACAGTTTCAAGCGAAATTAGCAAAGCTAATTTCATTTGAAATCCCTGATCCATTTCAAACGGAATTACCCATGTAATTTCGTTTGAACTTTCCAGATAACCTATTTTCTCGTTTTGCGTGCTCTGATTTATCTATACATATTCAAGACTCGATACAAGACGAAGTCGACAGACGCATGCACCAACAATTACTTTGAAATTTCAGTATGAGAAATTGTGTACCCGATTTGAAAAGGTTTGGATAGAGTAATCATCTCGGTTGACCTCAAGATCCCAAACCGGCAAAGAATAAAAACACGAATCTAGAGATTACATTGAGAAAAACGAGGCGTGGTCCGTTGCCGGTCCCACGGATGGCGCCAATGAAGAAGAATAAACCGAGCGGGTCCGTACTTCTACGGTGATGAACGGTCACACCTCGTCTTCTCCGCTTCATCCTAGACCTGAAAACAAGAAAAGAGAAACGTGGGCAATGTATAGACGGCCGGTAGAGGAAGAATCCCCTATTTCCAGCTACAAAATTGTGTTGCCCTATATCTCATGCCCTAATAAGGAGGTGGAGACCTCCTTATATAGGAGATATGGGAAACCCTAACCTCAATGGGCCAGGCCCAGTTAGGGGTTGTCTCTACAAGCCCACAGCCTAGTGTAGTATGTAAACTACAATGCGCTGGGCTTCGCAGGTTAGTATGTATTAATAATAATATTTAACATAAAAATGATAAATAGCAGGAAAGTCCAACCGCTCGGGTCGGGTCCAGTACCATACCTTGTCAGGTGACATACCCATGTCGCCATCTTCACTATCTATGGTGGGTTTCACCTTCAAACACCTAATTGATCAGAATCATGCATAACACATACTCCATACGAGGATTATAACACTTATTCATGCTCAATTTTTGCATCAATTCACGGATTACACAAAAACCCACTTAATCAAACATCATTAAAACACCAAATTCGACTTACTTGATGTTAGAGACACCCAAATGATCAATATTTCAGGTTCACGCATCTGATTTTCACTGAGATTCCTACCCAATTTGATGAAATTGGTGAAACTAGGGTTTCACCCTTTCCCTCTGCCTTTGTTCGATCGTCCAGAGACACACACACACACTATGTGTATATGTTTTTAGTTTCCACTTTCTTTTATTGTTTAATCAAAACATTTTCCATATATCCCCTTTTTAACCCTTGTAGTTTTTAATTGTTATTGTTTAGTCACAAAACTTCATTACTAACATTTAACTTGTATTTATAACCAAGTTCACTAACTTAGTTACCTCGACATCGCACCATGTAAAATAAATTATTCTTGTAATTCAACATTTGGATTTTTGGGGTGTTACAAGTCTACCCCCCTTAAAGAAGGTTTCGTCCCTGAAACCTTTCACATTTGTACCCCTACCGTATCAGTGTACTCATTCAAAGAGCAAACTACAATATGCATATGTTCGGGATCTTGGCTAACAGTCTTATTTCTAATTAAACATAATGGCAGGTGTTGCACCTACCTTCTTAAGTTAAGCAATATACCTTCTTAATCACATAAAAGTCATAGTCTTATCAAGAGCTCTTAATAGTGTCACTTTTATTTTAATAATGCTAGCTGCTAGCACACTTCATCGCTAGCGGTTCATTCGTTGAATTTATTCAAGGTGCATACTATCGCAAGAACATACTCGCGATCATATCTAGTTTAAGGTTTTCTTCTACCTTTCTAATTAAGCATAAGACTTTTATACATTTACTGATCATAGTTGTTCAATAAATTTCCCTCTCACACATGCGCCATTCACGATATTTCATTCTAGCGTTAGCCACTTAAGTTCCTATCATTCATTTCCTTAGTTCGTATTCAACATACTAATTCACATTTATGATTCTTGAGTTGGACATTTACTAACCTCGTTTTTGTTTTTTTTTTGCATAAATCATCAACCCGCGATCGGGATTGGCCCACTTTTCCTTGAGTCCATGACTGAACTGAACTAATTTCGTTCATCCATGAGATGAGCTTCCGCTCGCGCACATTCTTTTCCAAATCTACCAGTTTTACTCACCAAGAGTTCTACTGTTCTTATCTATAAAATGGAAGGTTAGCACATTTCATTCACATTCCTTCGATTATGGCGTTAATAATTGAATCATCTTGTTTACATACTAGCCATTTCTAGATTCTTTTTAAAACAGTAGTTCGTTTGACTTATTCACGGTGGGTCAATACATGACCATTCTCTAACACCTTAATTTCCCTTATTCTTCTCATTCATAACAGGTCGATACATAGCCATTCCTTAGCATACTATTTCTACTCGGTCCTTCATTGTATTTAGTGTTGTATCATCTATGTTCTTTCGAAATCCTTACTGCTGGTATCCTAATTTACACATTGCATTTCTTACGTAACACTTTCAACTTAGGCTTCTTGCTACTACAATAGCTTTCATCGGTTTTATCTACTTGGAGAATCAAATACTTCATGCTATTTTACTATTACTTACTTAATAACTATCACTTACTTTGTTTAACTGTTCAGAATTCAATTGTAAATTACATTCTGACCATATGTCTACCAACTACCCATTTCTGGCACGTCCCTCTCTAGTCGAGCTATAAGCCCCCACTTAAAAGAAAACATAACCTTTGTACATACCTTGCACAAATCAAAATCTTTGACTCATTATCCATAACTTACGATGGTTATCTCTTTCCAATTGTGACATTGCGTGCCCATACATTATGCTCACCTATAAGTATAAAACTTAACAATTCAAAACATTGAATATCGGGTTCAAAAGGGGGAACACCATCTGACCCGTATGAACCATTTATCTTTTCAACCATTTTTGCATACAATACATGAGCATACTTATATTCATATATATATATATATATATAAGTTCAAAACATAACATAGAAAATATCCGCTTCTTAAAGAATATTTACTCGTTCGATCTGTAATTTCTTACAATTTTAAAACTTTCATTCTTGTCATGCATCCTTACTTATTTGATTCGTACTTATTTACGAATTTCAATCTTCTTCATTCTATCATTCATTCATTTCTATGTTTCGAATCCGTCTCGCGGTTTCTAACATATCATTCATATCTTTCATTCCTTTCATGTTTCGAATCCGTCTCGCGGATTCTAACATATCATTCATATCTTTCATTCCTTTCATGTTTCGAATCCGTCTCGCGGATTCTAACATACCACTCATACATTCCATTACTTTTATGTTTGAATCCGTCTCGCGGGTTCAAACATATCACTCGTACATTTCATTACTTCTATGTTTGAATCCGTCTCGCATGTTCAAACATATCATTCATTCATTCCATTTATATGAGGTGCTCTAAATTTTCTTGAGAGTCTTATAATTCTCACCCACACATCCACCTAATACTTAATCCTTTCGGACATACCTGCAACAATTATCACGGTCCCACGAACGTCATTTATTTCTTGCGTACTGGCCAGGTACGCAATCCACATACTAGTTTCGAGCCTTCATGTAATTGTAGGAACGTGTGATGACCCAAACGAGTCGTTCAGAGAAGTTCTAATCTGTTTCAGATGCGGAAACTAAGAAATGGACTTCGACACAGCTTGCAATTCACTTTAAACACCTTGTAGATTGATATTACACTGGTTACACTCAAGAATCAAACCGGCAGCACCTCGGTATGATTTTCAAGAACTGTTACAAATGAATTCGCTTGAAGCCTATTTATAGCCCATGAGATTTCGCTTGAGTGTGACAAAAATCAGTTCAAGCGAAATTCCCATAAACACATCCTATTTTTATCTATTTTCTCGAACAACGTGCCCTGATCTAACATATCTAGTACAAGACTCGATACAAGACGAAGTCGACAGATGTATGCGCTAACAGTAATCATCGCCTTATGTCCGAAGAATTAGGTTTCGGCACGTGCAACATTTCAAAACTTCATTACTATTCCATCACTATCCTTCATTTAAAATTTTCATTCACTTAATAGTCTTTACCATTGTATGCACTCACATGTTAAATTTACGTACCTGGGTCAATTTGTCTTATTACATGCCTTGGTACCGGTCCAAGACCGCATTCACGAATCATCCTCTCCAAGCAGTTATGCTTACCTTACACATAACATAGTGTTAGTTTTCTCCAAATACATACTTAAGTACATACTTACCTTTGCTTATACCCTTAGATCTTGATCGAGTCTTGGATTGTACGGGTTCCTTGTCACAAGAGCACACAGGTTTTAGTTCAAGTATTTACCTCCTCATACTTGATTTCCGTCAAACCTAGGCTCCGATACCAACTTGAAACACCCTAACACGTAATAACTTAAAAACGACGTAGCGGAAAAAAAGCCTTCAAAAAATTATTTTCTTGACAATCATAAACCATTCGAATCAACTTGATTTAAATCTTTTACATTATTCATACCTAATCAAGAAAATTACATTACAAATGGTTTACAACGTGTGATCACATCCTCGTACAATCCTTGATCTTGACTGGACCCTGGATCACTAGTCCGCCATGAATATCCTACTCACCTGCGATCACCCGACACGTTAATAATTGGTGACATCATATTCATTAGTATAAAGACATAAAAATATACATAACCACTTAGCAATCTATCATTTCATACAACTCCGATATAATATTCTTTTGAGTTCATTCCTTACACCAAGCGTCTAATCTTTAACACTTACGTATCTGCATTCCTGTTCCATTCTCAAGGCACACCATTAGTAACGTGACTATTCAAACATGTTAGAGCTATATATAAGCATATATATATATAAGATCCTTTCTTTCAAGCACAACAAATCCTACTTCATGGATAAGTACCTACACACGTATGTTCACACACATTTCATACCTACATACATACATGCATACATAAACACGTCTATATGTACATGCTTACATACTTACATATAGTTATACAATGCATATAACATAGTTAGATAGCCTTCACACAAGCTTGGAGTTGAAGAATGCGAAAAATAAGAAAGAACCAGCGATTGGCGCAAGAAGAAACCCATCTGGCGCAACCTTGTGCCAGTTCTGGCGCAATACAGAAGACATCAGTCAGGGGCGCAACCTTGTGCCATGGGGCGCAACCATGCGCCTGGTTCAGACCTGCAAGTTTTTGCTTAACGAATTTTTACCATTTTGGCCATAACTTTCTCATTTCTTGTCCGTTTTATGATCCGTTTCTTCCTACATGATCGTAAATTAATATTCTATCATGTGAACTTGAAATCCAACATCCGGGTTAAGGAAATTCTTAACTTATACTTTTTCGGCTTATTATTCATTTACGAATTATTTGACCCGTTCATGTTTTCATCAAACGACTCATTTGTTTTAACCCAAAACTTACATGAATAATATAACCATAATACTTTTACATTATCCGGAGTTTCATACTTGGGGCTTACGCACCCGATACCCGGTATACGTTAAACTCATTCATTTTATTCAATTGTACGAAATCAAACTTTGTTAGCCCAAGTTCCATTCACGAAATTGTTTACCCATTAGTCATAACTCACAACCGAGTCTTTCGATTATTAATCCACGTCTCCGTTTCCCGGTTAGCGTACTTATGTGCAATTCTACCCATTACCCGGTTATATTACCGTATCCATTTCTTAAGCTTCATTCCGTTATAACAAGACATCATTTTGACCCATTCGATCTACTTAGCGAAAATCATCGATTTCATTCAACTAAATCCATATTTGACTTCAAACATCATACTTAATTAACTAGAATGCTACCTTACTTAAACAAACTAAGAAGTGATTCGAAAATCACTTACTTAATACCATTTCTTAATATCATCATTAATAACACATTTCAACATAACTACTATCAATTATCATATAAGTAATCTCTTAATTACCAAAGAGGGAGTCCGGGAATACTTACCTCGTGCATCCAAGTTTGTGCATAGCTTCCTTATTTCCTCATGATCCATTAGCTTTCCATACTTGAGTCCATGTCAATTGGGGTTCCTATCCTTTCAAGTCATTACATCCACATCGAATTTAGTATGCGTGTTCATTCATATCACATCCATTTCTAACTCTTAACTACATAGACTTTCATTAGTCAAACTTATCATGCATATGACATGAACCGACAATCCACATTGTTCACCATTCATTTATTCAATTTATTATCATACGTACGTACACTTAATCGTCCTAACACTTATACATGATTCTTTAAACTCTCATAAACATATTCATAAGTCTAATCATGTCACTCGCATATTCATTGACTTTTCAGAAAGTCAAGGGTCATACTTACTTATTTCCCACTTATGAACACACACATTTATCTTGATATGATAAACTATTATAGTAACATCATACACATTTCATATTCATGTCATGTAGTACATACAACTACATGATCACTTGATTTCATACTCGATATTCACAAAAATCAATTTACAAATAGTAACACTTTCATGATCCTACATTTGACAACTACATACCAAGTTAGCCAATTTAATGTAATCATAACATCAGCTTTACTAGTTGTCTTCAACCTATACACTTAGTACACACTCATTTCTAAATTACCATAATGTCACTAATCCGACTCATGGTGTGCACTACCATTCAAACATAATGTACTAGTTCCTAAAGCATACTTTTACCGAATCACGTCATCAACCAACTACCCACATGTTTTCCATCCAAAACACATATCTCATGCTAACTTAGCTATCAAATACAACATTATCACATTCAAAACCAATTTACCAAATTCTTGCATACAATTTCACCTTCTAACTTCTCCTAGCCATTTCATCAAACACTTGGCGTGCGTACTAATATCTAAGCATAATGTACAAGTATTTTTCATTATTTTTCTTCCTAATTCTTTAGTTTCAATTACCAACTCAACAAAGCATCAAACTAACTTAATACCATATTCAAGCTAACTAGCAAGAACTCATCATCTACAACATAATATCAGGAATTTAACAAAGATTAGACATGGGTGACATACCCATGTCGCCATCTTCACTATCTATGGTGGCTTTCACCTTCAAACACCTAATTGATCAAAATCATGCATAACACATACTCCATACGAGGATTATAACACTTATTTATGCTCAATTTTTGCATCAATTCACGGATTACACAAAACCCCACTTAATCAAACATCATTAAAACACCAAATTCGACTTACTTGATGTTAGAGACACCCAAATGATCAATATTTCAGGTTCATGCATCTGATTTTCACTGAGATTCCTACCCAATTTGATGAAATTGGTGAAACTAGGGTTTCACCCTTTCCCTCTGCCTTTGTTCGATCGTCCAGACACACACACATACTAAGTGTGTGTGTTTTTAGTTTCCACTTTCTTTTATTGTTTAATCAAAACGTTTTCCATCTATCCCCTTTTTAACCCTTGTAGTTTTTAATTGTTATTGTTTAGTCACAAAACTTCATTACGAACATTTAACTTGTATTTATAACCAAGTTCACTAACTTAGTTACCTCGACATCGCACCGTGTAAAATAAATTATTCTTGTAATTCAACATTTGGGTTTTTGGGGCGTTACAATTAAAGGAGTATGATGGTTAACTAATTGTTAGGTTTAGGAAAATTAAAGGAGTAAGATGGTTAACTAATTGTTAGGTGTAGGAAAAACATATTAAAGTCATGTGCATTCCCCTTAGTTGCATACATCCTATAATGGCAAAACTTGCACCTTTTGCATTCATCTTGATTGCCATCGTAGCATTTTCTAAGATGTCAACCTATAGAACCACTACCACAGAGGACAATGGACATGAAATTCAGATAGAAATCTCCGGTGCGTCCCAGAATCAATGCTCCCATGTGCAAGACAACTCTTGCTATCAATACTGTAGAAGAACCCTTTACGATTAAACACAAGTTAAACGTGATCTCCTTTTTTTAAACAGTGTAACGCTATATAATATAGAAAACGAACAAAACGGGTCAGTTAAAACCCGATTACAAAATTACGGGTCGCAAAGGGGTGTATCACTTGGTGATGGAGGAAAATCGTGATGGTTGTCACAACATGATGCTTTGTGTTATGTTTGTGGGTTTGACTTGATGTTGATGTGTTAACTTCTGATTAGGTGTGATATTTATTTTGGAAGGTGATACTATTACGAGTGTGATGATTGAAATGCGAAGGAATGATGTGTCAAACGGTGATTGGATGTGATGGTGTGATGGATGATGGAGTGTGATGATCACCCCTTCCACCCTACGAAACTGTCCCTATATGCCCCCATTCTCCGTTAACTTAGGCTAAAAGTTCAATTTTTTTCTAATTTTTTTATGATTCTTGTTCATGATGCCTTTATTTTTAAAACTGTTAGAAAAAGTACAGCTTTTTTGTATGTATCATTCTAATTATAAAATATCCTATTTTGTTGAACTTAAACTAGAATCTTTATTGTTAATACCATATAAAATTTTAGATAATCTCATTTTATATATAAATGTGTAAATATACGGAGTAAGAAGTTTAACTAATTGTTAGGAGTAGGAAAAACTTATTAAAGGAGTATGATGGTTAACTAATTGTTAGGTTTAGGAAAATTAAAGGAGTAAGATGGTTAACTAATTGTTAGGTGTAGGAAAAACATATTAAAGCCCTATGCATTCCCCTTAGTTGCATACATCCTATAATGGCAAAACTTGTGTCACACCCCGACCACGTAAAACATCAAATCGTGGCGGAAATGTCGGGGAGTGTTGTAACAGAATTATTGTTTCACAACCATGGCATACAAAGTTATATTTTATATATTAAACAAGCGAGTTACATTGTCTCAAAACAGGAAATAAAGAGTTCAGAACATAATTAAACTAGTTCTATCTTTATTTTAAGTCTCTAAGGCACAGGTCCGCCCTAGTGTCACGATCATCATCCTAAGCAACAGCTCCTGAAAACACATGTGAAAATAGGTACGTCAGCATAAAAATGCTTGTGAGATACATAGGTTTTGTGAAAATAGGATTCATGACTTGGGTTTTTAGAAGAAAGGTTTAATAAAAATTAGTCATGAATCTTGTTAAGTGTTTACTTTTATAAATCATATGAAAACTCTATAAGAAATCCGATTATATAAAAGAAAGGTGTATGGTTAATGAAATAACCCAGTAAAATGAGATGTATAAAACAATGTCTTGAAAAATATGTTATTTGTGTAAAATGTAATATCTCTATACTGAAATGATTTAAATAACGCTACGATATGTAATATTATACAAACACTTATATATAGAAAGTACTAGCGGCGTATCCACCATGTTTGTATCATATTACACACGCCTCGTTACTCAAATCATTTACCCAAACCAACCACCAATGTAAATTTTTCATGTATAAATCAATTGTCAAGTGTTATTGTGTAAACCATATCAAAATTGTCACACCCCGACCACGTAGAACATACAAAACGTGGCGGAAACATCGGGGAGTGTTGTAACAGAATTAATTGTTTCAAATCCATGGCAATTGAAGTTTTGTTTTATTGATTAAAAGTGTTACAATGTCTTAACAAACAAGAAATACAACATAATTAACTAGTCTTGCATCTTTTATTGTCACTAAAGCCCAAGTCTGCCTATATGTATCTTGATCATCTTATGCAACAGTTCCTGAAAAACACATGTGAAAATAGGTACGTCAGCATAAAAATGCCTGTGAGATACATAGGTTTTGTGAAAATAGGTTCCATGACTTATGTTTGAGAAAATGTTTAGTCATGAACCTTGTAATTTGCTTTGTTTTGTAAATCATTTGAAAAACAATGAGTTCAGATGATATGTATAAAATAAGTGAATAATGTATGGTTAAATGAATAACCATAGTAAAATGGGTATGTATAAGATAAGTTGTTTGTAAAACAATGTCTTGTGAAAAGTATGTTATTTGTATAAAATGTTCTATGTCTCAAACTGAAATGATTCAAATAACGCTACGATATGTAATACCATACATACACTTATATATAGGAAGTACCAGCGGCGTATCCACCATGCTTGTATCATATTACACACGCATCGTTACTTAATCACTTAATCAAACCAAACCAACCAATGTAAGAAGTCTATGTTTTAAATCAATTGTCAAATGTATTGGGTAATATGCCAAAGTGTTCATGTCAAGATGTAAATCATATCTAAATGTCTATGTCAAATATCCATGTCAAATGTCTATGTCAAATATCCATGTCAAACGTCTATGTCAAGATGTCATGTATGGCAAGTGAAATGTCTCAACTAAACCATATGCACAAAAACAAAGTATTGAAGTAAATCTTGGTTTAAATCAAAGTTATGTTTTGTGGGAAATGCATGATCAAATGTCAATCATGTTAAAATGTCTATGCCGAAATGTCTATGTCAAATGTCTATGTCAAAATGTCATGTAAAACGAGGTACTAAGTAATGCACACAATTGGGCACACCTAGCATGAAATGTCATAAAATCATGTACTATAATGTACTAACGAACATAGCAGTATATGATGTTAAAACAGGAAAGCATGAAAGTAACAAGTAGGCACATGTGTTCCACCCCAAAACAGTTTGGAAAACAGTAAAAGAGGGGTCTATGTACTCACCTGAGATTGCTCAGTAGTCCTTGAGTAACAACTAAACAATGCTAGAGATCGCGGATATCAAACGACACCTAGTATAGGTAGCTACATTAATAAACCGGACCTATATCGGAAGATCGGGTAGCATTAGGGTTTGTAAACCAAACGAGTGTAGAGACTCGTGTCATTTGGTTTAACAAAGCCTACATACTAAATGAAACTTAACCTAAGTGTCTACGACCCATTACGACCCGTTTAGGTAGCTTATGCTACTTTAACGCGTCGTTCGCGTGAAACGCGTTCGGACCGCCTAACTAGCCCTATGACAAGTGTTATATGCCTAAACATATTACATAATCAGTTATGTGACAAAGGTTTAGGTTACATATGCTTAATTACCAATTATACATGAAAAGGGTATTCTGGTAATTTACCTAAGGCATATAAACTACCTATCATACAACTACTTAAACGATGTGACCATAGGGTATAACCTCGGAAGGTTATTCCCTACCTACTATGGTCACCTAATGTGTTTGGTCGGATCCTAATGATCGACCAAACTGGGTCGGGTTCGAGGTATAAGCGATTCATCAGATCGCTTACCCTACGACCCTAGACAACGTGGTAATCAGTGGGCATAGTCCCAAGGGACTATGACCAACGTGATTACACTCACGTTGCGAAGTTCAAAAGAACTTCGCATTAACCATTACTGGTCAACGCTGAAAGTCAAACAAAGTTTGACTTTCGGACTCGAAAAGCAATAAAATAAGGAAAAGAACGAAAGAACACTTACGAAGGGTCCCCGAATGCTAATCCCGATTCAAGAATCTCAGGTATGAAACAATGGTTTCAACTTAGAGGTTCTCAAATCAGAATTCTAGTGATTTTAGCAATGGGGGGTATGGGGTATTTATAGGAATACCCGAACCGTTAAGATCGTTTCATGGAAAACGTGCCTTAATCCTATCCGTACATGTGTTGCAAAGTTATGGTGCTTAAATTCCATCCATACATGTGTTGCAAAGTTATGGTGCTTAGGTGCTTAAATTCCATCCATACATGTGTTGCAAAGTTATGGTGCCTAAATTCCATCCTTATCCGCTGACTAAGCATGTTTAGAATGTGTGGTTGTGAATTAAACAATGGCTAATACATCGAATCTGGTCCCGAATGCGAAAAACTGAGTTTCTGCATGTTTTCTTATGGCGAACACTAAAATAAAATATTTTAGTGCTTACATAAATTTTTGGATGTCCGGATGTATTCAGAACGTAAGTTATGCGCGAAAATGCAAACTTGTGCACTTTTTGACACTTTTAGTCCCTGAATGACCCAAAAGTTTATTTTAGCACACTGAACCCCTCAAAGCCTATTTCTAAGCTATGTAAAGGATATTTATGGTATGTTTAACTTATGGTCATGTTCCGGAAGGTCTGTTACAGTTCAAATTGGCATACTTTCGCAGTTTGTCAAATTTAGTCCCTGTAAGCGATTAAACTTTGATTTCACCACACCAAACCTTCCAAAACTTATATCTAAGTTATGTAAAGGTTATTTAAGGTATGTTAAGCCTATTTCACTATTCCGGAGTGTTCGTTGCATTAAACTGGTTATATTTACGCATTAGTGCGTGTATAACCTTCCAGAAAGCGATTTAGAGCTTGAAATCGAACATGAGTTGATATGTGCAAAAGATACACATATTTATACAAGTCCAAAGTATGAAATACATTATTTCATTGGTTTGGCATTTGTTTGATGGTTGAAATGACACAGGTGTTACAGTCTCCCCTACTTTAGGAAATTTCGTCCCGAAATTAATTCGTAGGAGTCTATTTGTGACTTTGTGTTAAATAACCATCAAAGATGAACTAGACGTAATCCTGTAATTTCTCTTTAACGAACATTTTTCAGAAATGAAAAATAAACAGAGTTATTCTCAACAGGCATTCTTTAGAAACAAAAATGAACAGAATAGTCATTTTCCACAACATCTTCAGAAACAAAAATGAACAGAATAGTCATTTTACATCTTCAGAAACAAAAATGAACAGAATAGTCATTTTACATCTTCAGAAACAAAAATGAACAGAATAGTCATTTTACATTTTCAGAAACAAAAATGAACGGAATAGTCATTTTACATCTTCAGAAACAAAAATGAACGGAATAGTCATTTTACATCTTCAGAAACAAAAATGAACAGAATAGTCATTTTCCACAACATCTTCAGAAACAAAAATGAACAGAATAGTCATTTTACATCTTCAGAAACAAAAATGAACAGAATAGTCATTTTACATCTTCAGAAACAAAAATGAACAGAATAGTCATTTTACATTTTCAGAAACAAAATGAACGGAATAGTCATTTTACATCTTCAGAAACAAAAATGAACGGAATAGTCATTTTACATCTTCAGAAACAAAAATGAACGGAATAGTCATTTTACATCTTCAGAAACAAAAATGAACGGAATAGTCATTTTACATCTTCAGAAACAAAAATGAACAGAATAGTCATTTTACATCTTCAGAAACAAAAATGAACGGAATAGTCATTTTACATCTTCAGAAACAAAAATGAACGGAATAGTCTCTAGACACATGACAAAATTTGCTGTGGTTTCCGTGCACTGAATTTCATAATTATGTATGCATCCATAATTACGCAATTCCTTGCATAGTCCGCGCCATTTGTCTGAAATGTGAAGGGGAGGAAAAATCAAACCTGATGATGAGTGTGACTAGACTACCATAGGGTCCTTTTAATTAGATCGACAAAGTATCCTTTTAAATTAGGCCACCAAGGAGTCCTTTCAGCTATATCATCACATGATATTCCTAACCAGATTTTTGGATCAATCTGTTTACCTAGACCTCTCAGGGACTAATTATGGAATGGTACAATATAATCCAAGGGTCTTTACTATTACGTACAAGCCCGTTGAGGATTTAATATAGCACCCAAAGATATGGAAGATTCTACGAGGATTTGGATGACAAGAATTTGGATCACACAAAAACATAAAAGGGAACACATAAGCACATAATCACATAATTGTTTAACTTGGTTATTAATTTGTTATCTTTGGACGCGGATACTTAAAGTACACCAGGAATCCAATTCGTGGATTTCATTTGGTACTTTAATCATTTCAAGAATCCATCCATGAAGATAGGATGATCTACCAAAAATTCGATTTTCGTTTTTCAGGAAAACGCAATATTCGAATTAAGGTACACAGTAATTTAGGACATACGGAAATACCCTTGGGTACCCTATTAAAAATTTATAGTGGTACTTGGGGTATTCGTACAGAATTATAACTTTTATCTTGTACATCGTTTCTTTGCAAGAGACGGGTACTTGGGATCTTTACGCAAGAGATTGTAAAATGGAAGAATTTTGGGGGTAGTTTGCTTTTCAAGTAATACGATTCCTTGATTATCAGTATTATAGGGGATATGTTGTTTATGCATACAACCACATAATATACATTGTAATGTAAATAAAAAGATTTATTTATTAACAATGATAACAACTGTTTCATGGACCTTGACAACAAAAGAAAATAATACATAAGATATGATTATTTCTAAAGAGTGTTGTCTTCTAGTCGATCAGATGCTCATCTCTGTGCTGGATTAGCATTAGCAAGATTTGGGCAATTTCTTCGGAAATGTCCCATCTTACCACACTTGTTGCAAGAACCTGGTGGAAAGCGAGCTCGAGCAGGTTTGTTGTCGGCTTGATTCGGTGCAATTGCTACAACGTAAACTTTTGCCATATGACCTTTAAGTCCACAAATTTGGCATTCGCGGCACTTCACATTAGCATGATGATGTAGGCCACATCGGTTGCACAAGGGTGAAGTTCCATTGTATGGCTTCCTAGTACGGGGTTGAGCTGGTTGGTTGGGGACGGCTTGACCATTGTGAGCGACCATGGCGAAGTTCTGAGAAGCCTTTTGCTTCTTTGACCACTCAAGGGATCCAGTCTGCTCATCCATGGTCTTTGATTCCTCGATTGGTTTCGATTCCTCGACTGGTTTCTTGTCACCCTTCCGGAAAAGCTTACGTTTCCTGATCTGAGATTCAGTCAGAGTTGCAGATAGCTCAATGGCCTGCCTAACCGTAGTGGGGTTACTACCAGTAACAATGTCTTGAACTGAGTCAGGGAGACCATCAATGTACTTTTCGATCGCCTTATCCAAAGGCGTAACCATGGTAGGACACAACAGGCTCAGCTCCTCATATCGATCAGTGTATGCTCGATGTTCGCCGCTGTCTTGCTTAAGGTCATCGAATTCCCTTTCCAATGCCCTGATCTCATGACGAGGGCAGAATTCCTTCATCATCAGTGCTCGAAGTTCTTCCCAAGTTTGGGCCAGTGCCACTTCGGCACCCCTATCTCTCACCACACCGTTCCACCATGTCAAAGCTCGTTTCTCGAAGACACTAGATGCAAAATCTACCTTTCGCTCGTTTGGACATTGAACATGCCTGAAAGTGCTCTCTAGACTCTCGAACCATTGCAGAAGTGCAGTCGCTCCTTGAGACCCAGAAAACTTTGATGGCTTAGCCGAGTTGAACGTCTTGAAGTTGCATGGGGCATTATTGTTGTTGATAGCTTGGTGACATTGGGCAACGATGATCGGGATTGCAGCAGTCATTTGCTGTGTAATGACAGCTGCCAGCTCGTCAACAGATACTGGATTTTCGCGTCGTGGAGGCATTCTAAAAGAGGAGAACATGAAAGGAAACGAGTGAGAGAATTAGACGAAATGAATGAGATGAAGCAAATCTGATGAAAGCAAGGGTAGTGGTCATTTGTTTGTTACTACAAAGCAACAAACGACCCTGGTGATTAATCAAAGTAAATAGGTCAAAAATAATGTATCGCGAAGACATGCTCGCCTATAAGTGAACACTCATCCCAAGAATTCCCAGGTAAGCACAACTGGTCTCGCGTCTGATGAGATGTATACGAAGTGCTTGCCTAGACAGAAAACCCAGAATACAGGCATTCACCCTTCCAGTGTGACAACCCGCACTAAACCAGGTATCCGTACAACTTAATTAATGATTAATTACTGCTTAATTACTGTGCTTGATTGAACTAGCTGATGAACTGCTACCTGCATACTGATACATGCACTTACTTGCATCATACTTTATATGCTGTCACTACATTATTTACATACGGCACCTTAGTGACAAACATGATGCACAAAAAGCACAGTAGCACTAAACGGATACACAGTGAACATGCTGAAATAACCAGCATCAGGCAGACACTGCCTCTAAGGCCTGTTAAGAGCCTCATATATTTTTGCTACACTGGTAGTGAGTGTAGGGATATAAGGGTTGCGGTACCGCGTCTCTAGGATAAGATACACTGTTTCGGATGTGCCTAAAACGTACTTTAAGTACCAAACACAGCACTTCAATAAACAAACCAACTTCTAGCTGACTAGTAAAGTGCCAGAACATGAGAAAATAACACTAGACACTTTCTAAAGTGTCGGGAAAACAAATCGTGTCACTAAAAATAACAATAACGACACTTTAAAGCCTTTTGTAATGCTTTAACGGATTACTATCCAACCGAACAACCGGACATTACCCGGAACATGAAAATATTACTATTTTCACTATTTATATTTTTCTGAGCCAGTTAGGGTCCCTGATTACCCTAACACCCGTCATAACACGCTATCTGTTACTAACGGAGTTAACTACTTATCTAACCTAGTTAACATGACTAATAATCCTAATTACTAGTTTAAATTGAACCAACCCCCACCCCCCATCATGACCGTCCCCTAACTAGGGGAAACACAAGGGTACAAGTTTGATTAGCTAAATCTTGCATTGTCTAATATCTATACTACACATTAACCAATGGACAATACCACTTAATCTTTCCTATAAATACACATGGTTACTAGAGATAATTATCACCAACAAAACTACTCTCTCCCTCTCTTTGTGGCTCACGGCCGAACCCACCACACACACACATCATATTTTCGGTTTTTGTCTTCATCATTCCAAGATCATACACACGTCAAAGGTCGCGTATTAGGAGCTTTGGTGCACTCGGAGCGCGAAGGACCACTTCCGTTAGCTTTTATCCACGCGTTTTCATCACGATTCTTCCCTAGCCCCGAGCTAGAGGTATAATGTTTAAAACTCTTGTTTGAACTTATCTAAAGTGGGTAAAAGGAATATTGTCGGTTAAATATCAAAAACATAAGTTTTGATGCATTAAAGTCTAGTAAAATCACAAAAGTGGTGGATAATAACATATAACTTGTGTAAAAGTCGTAGGACTTGAAATATGTGATTATTGAGACCCGATCTATGATGTGGTAGCTCGGATCTCCGTTTAACCCGACTTTGTAAGATCATGTATCTTCACATAAGCTCGTTTTTGACTAAATACAAGGGTTAAAGGCGAAACTCTACCACACAAGATACATGAACTTGTGTGAAAATATTTTACATGTGTAAAAGTGATTTAACCGGTAAAATGGTGTTTAAAACTAGCGGATCTACGTATCCGCAAGTGGTATTTTTGAAGAACCACACAATAAAGAAATCGTGTACTTTAAAAAGTGGATCTTACACTAGTAAATATGGTTTTATAAACCACAAGTGTGTAAACACTTGTGAAACAAAGAGATCCGACAAAGAAGTAAATTTGTCACTTGTTACTAGAAGTTGTAAAGTCGGATTTCTCTAAACACGAGGTTTTTATGAGATTAAAGTTACTTTATATAAAGATCTACATATATAAAGGGTGTTTACACTATAGATTCGGAAAAACTGCAAGTTCATGCGATTATGCGATTTACATACTTGTCGACTAGTTTGATGTGTCGGAAATTGTTTGATTGAATAAAGAAGTTGTTGAATTGATTTGTTAGAAGAAAATGATACGCTTGAAAGCGTGGCCACCTCCAGTTACAGAGGAAACTCTGGCGAAATTTTCTAAAAACCTAACACTTAGAATTATTTACACAACAAGTGTTAGATCTGTTTTTGGACATACTTTCGAAACATAAATTTCGCCAGCACTATATTTTACTAAATATTCGGAGGTGGGATTTTCACAAAGATTAACGTGACAAATATATTTGTCACAACACTGTTTATGATTATTTTGTGAAATACATAAATATTATTTTAGAGTGAAAATAATATTTACAAGCGTTAATGATTCCAAAACTTTGCGAACGCTTCCACAAACATATAAGTTACACCGGTAATTACATTACCACAAGATTGATAAAACGTAACTTACGCACATGTATTGTATCCCCCATCCTTGGGAAGAAGAATAACTACCAAGTGTATACGGAACATAAACACGAAATAGTGGTCTAACTATTTCCCGAAGACTCAAACTATAAAGCTAAAGCACGGCCGTCCGTCTAATAGAATTAGCACTTGTAGGTCGTTGCACAGCCTACTGTATTGGAGACACTTGGTAGAGACGCGCATTCACTGTGAGTTCATGTCCCCCTTTTCTCTAACTGTTTTCAGTTTTCTTAACTGCGGGGGTGAAATACATGTTACTTTGTTTACAAGTACTATTATACACGGTATGATTAACGTAAGGAGGTTTTAGATCATGTGAATGGGTAGTTAGAACACCGAGGGACTTAAGCGGTAGATCTATCTGGGTGTAGCGAGCCCAGCCCCCGGCCAAACTAGAAACGGACCGTGGGGTGACTTTGTCCACATACTTTGCCGTGGCGAAATCTGCTAGGTTTGAGTCTCCCTATTTGCACTTCACATATGTCAGTGGCCTTGCAAACCATTGGTGATCACAAGTCCTCTTACACTGCTACATACCAGGAAACTTTTATACTTACAAGTGTTTTACTTACTCACTTGCACATGAACTCGCTCAACATTATTGTTGATTTTTCAACTTACATGTATTTCAGGAAATTAACGAGATCTGGCACGGTATGGCATGTTTTCCGCTGCACTAGTTTCCGAGGTCATCCGGGGTTTAGGGGATGTGTCTCTTTCCTGGACAAGACACAGTCCTTAAACCATGTTTATGTTATGTTTCAGTTTGTAATGTCTGTTGGACAAGGTTATGGTTGTTGGTTAAAACAATGGTACAGTATTTTGTTTTCAAAACTTAATGGATGATCTTGCATGTTTTTAACTCATATAGCTTTGGTATGATTAAGCTATGGTATTAAGAAGTCACACCAAAATTAACCACGCTTCCGCAAAGCCAGGGTGTGACAGCTTGGTATCAGAGCTCTGATCATAGCGAACTAGGATTCTCTCTCGAGTCTAGACTATGATCACTAGGGCTCTCACGAAAACATTTTTCTGCATACCACTTAAGTCCAGATCCACACTTTCTACAAACAAATGTTGAGCACATTTTATAAATTATAGGCTCGGTCTGGAGGATCGAGGTGATCAAGGTAGTTGAGCACGTTTGTTTATTATAGGCTCGGTCTGGAGGATCGAGGTGATCAAGGTAGTCGAGCACGTTGGTTTGTTATAGGATCGATCTGGAGGATTGAGGTTTGGTTTAAGTGAAGGATAGAGCAGTCTTGTAGACTGGATGAAATTGGCTAGTAAGACTAGGAGAAGTATGTGATACCTTATTTGGTGACTTATGTGATTAACTGATTATATGATTGATTATTATACGTATATGTGTTTGTGTTACAAACGTTATGCTTTCATCAAGTACTAGAAAGATGGGCACTACGAACCCCATGACCATAGTATCAGACGACATAGTTCAACGAAGCACGAGGTGTACATTTCTGATACTACCGGCATAGACAATGACGACTTTCAGCCCTTTGTGCACTGCCTGAAGTCGTAGCAGAACCTACTGATGGCCATCTTGTTGGGAATTTGCCACTGGCGGTGATCCCTGCTCCTGTGCCCCTTGCCATTTATCTCGTTGATGATATGCCCCCGACATTGCCTCTAAAGACGATGTCGAACTATTAAGAGGAGGACCCACTTGAGGGCAAGGCCCTATTGCTGCTGGCATTAGACTACTGCATGCGGACGCTCCTGCAGGGGAAAACTCATTCCCCTATCCCAGACTCATTTGAGTCTCTGACATCCGCATCTTCGCACATACAGGGAATGCTGCACTACTTACACGACGCCGACCCTGATATGGCGTCACCAGCTGCACCGGATCCCGCACACAGTTTTGAGTTGGATCGCGATATTGAGGACAATCCTGTTTTTCCGCCTGGTGTTGATCCAGACCATGACATTGAGTTCATGCACTTAGACCAGCCCTTGGGGGATCCTGTAACCCCTGTGATTGTTGATCCAGCTGATTTTGAGATGGAGTTTTTGATTCGGAGCTAGCCGTGGCCCCTGAGCCAGGCGTTGCTCCTGACCCCGCATTAGAGTATGACCCTGTTCATGCCGATGCACCGGCTGTTGCTTCTTGATTGATCATCTGCTTGGATGAGAGAAAATTTGGGGTAACTGTGCAAGACAATTTATTATTACGGGGGCCCACGTAATAACGATTTGTAGTGCACAGAAATCCTGGTGGACTCTGCAGGTCAAGCTAATGATAACCAATAACTTAAACACAAATGACCTAGGCGATGTAGCCTCGAGTTCATTCTATTACAAGCAACAAGCCAAATTGACAAGCCTATGTGAAGGCTCAGAAATTTATTTCCCCACTTATACAGTGAGTATATTTGCGTGTGAAATGGGGTGATTACATGATGGCTTCCGTTGCTATATATATACCCCATAGACAATTGAAACATTGTCCAACCCGCTTCACGCTATTGCGACAAAAAGGAAATGTCACCCGGACGTGACACAAGCACCAGTACGTTACTAAGGACAGAAGCCGTGCTGCAAGAACGCATCTCACAGATAAATGCACGACATGAAGCCCTCCACTCTAAGTACAACGATGGCATTACTGGAGATAACCCTCCAACTGGCTGCACCTATAAACAGTTCCTGAACTGCAAGCCTTTGAACTTTGTCAGAACCGGAGGCACCGTTGCATTTGTTCGTTGGTCCAAAAGATCGACTCCACTCTAAGAATGAGTAACTGTTCGCCCCAACAGAGTGTTACCTACATCTCAGGGATATTTCTAGATGGCACACTCTCTTAATGGAACCTCCAGGTTCAGACCCTTGGCACAGACGCTGCATATACACTGAGCTGGGACGAGCTCAAGGAAACGATTGAGAAGAAATGTTGTTTTAGGACAGAAATTCAGAAACTTGACGTGGAGTCCTGAAATCTGAGAAAGGACGAACCAGAGACTCCTGAACATGACCAGCGATCGCACGACTTATCTAGGGTCGTCCCCTACTAAGTCATTGATGTAGTATGATATAGCGGTGTACTTGTAAGCTTTACATTGTGGTCTCGAATTGTGGCGATACAATCGCAGTATCCTCATCACATGCGATGTTCAATCAATTGTTTATGTCCTATAACATAAGAGGTTATGTGATTGACTTGTTGATAACATGAGATGTTATGTGTTGGTATTATTGGATGCATACGTACACTTCACTTGCTATGACCTAACCTATGTGAAACATCTTTTAGAAGATGCCGCCAAGACGCGAAATGCGCATGCCCACCTCTGAGGCAGAACTTAAAGAGATAATTGCTGCAGCTATAGCACAGCACGAGGCCCTACGCTCCGAACCAATCAAAGGTACCTCAGAAAATAACGGTTGTTCCTACTGGCACTTCCTCAACTACAAGCCTCCGAAGTTCGACGGCACTGGGGGTGCCATAACTTTTGTAAAATGGATTGAAAATATGGAATCCATCTTTCGAATGAGTGGCTGTACGCCAGAACAACAGGTCCCATACGTTTCTGAGTTGTTTCAAGATGGAGCTCGATTATGGTGGAATCTTCAGGTTCGAATAATGGGCCTAACTACAGCATACGTGTTAACTTGGGATGAGTTGAAAGGAATGATGCATAAGAAGTATTGCCCCCACACGGAAACCCAGAAGTGGGAAGATGAATTTCGGAGCCTAATGATGGAAGGTCCGAAGGTGTTGGAGTACGTGCAACGACTTCATGATCTGTCACAAATTGTTCCATACCTGGTAAAACCAGAACTGAAGAAATTGGAACAATTCATTTGGGAACTGGCGCCTCAAGTCTTGAGCTTGATGACAGCATCTACGCCACCAACAACCATTGTTGCAAGTAAGATGGGTTTGGCACTCGTTACGGAAGCAAATAGACTAGAAAAACTTGCAAACCCTGACAAGAAAACTCAGGTAGAGTCATCTGGAAAGAACAAAAGGAAGCTTACCGAAGATACCCAAATGAACAACGATGAACAAAGATCTATTCGAGGTTGCTTTGACTGCGGGGACAAAGGGCATTTCAAGAAAGATTGCCCTAACAACAAACAGGCCAATGATAAGATTTACTTAGAAACCAAACCAAGATGTGCTGAGTGCAAGTGTCACCGTGATGGTGGATGTCAGAAGCCTTGGTACGGGAGGAAAGGACACAACAAGGAAGGTTGTGGGATGAAGAGTTCCATACAAGGAGAAAACAGTAACAACGCTCTAGGTGGAAATGGGAAAGGAAATGGCCGAATGATAGGATGCTACCATTGTAAGGAAGTTGGACATTTTAAGAGGGAATGCCTGAAGTTGAAACAAGACCGTGAGAGAAAATCCAACATCAGAGCTTGTGAGGCATGCCAGGATCCAGGTGTGATTTCTGGTACGTTCTCTAACAACCAAAACTTTTGCACCTATTTTGTTTGATGCTGGTGCCGGTTATAGCTTCGTATCATTAGAATTTAAGAATATGCTTGGGTTAGCTGCTAATAAGTTAGACATTCCCTACTCGATCGAATTAGCTAATGGAAAATTAGTTGGAGCCGACGAAGTAATCAGAGGTTGTGTGATAGAATTGGGAGAACGCGAGTTCACTCTGGATCTACTACCAGTCCAATTGGGAAGTTTCGACGTGGTGGTAGGAATGGATTGGTTATCCGGAAACAAGGCTGAGATAGTATGTCACGAGAAAGTTGTTCGCATCCCAACCGATGATGGTGAGACGATTGTGGTTCACGGAGAGAAGCGTGACACACCGCTAAGATTTATCAGCTGCTTGAAAGCAAGGAAGTGTTTACAGAAAGGATGTGTTGCTTTTCTGGCACACATCGTAGACAAGAAGGCTGCTGAGCCAACAATCGAGGACATCCCTGTCGTAAGGGAGTATCCAGAAGTCTTCCCAGAAGACCTACCCGGACTGCCACCTCAGAGGCAAGTGGAGTTTCACATTGACTTAGTTCCAGGTGCAGCGCCTGTGGCTAAGGCACCTTATAGACTTGCGCCGTCTGAGATGCAGGAATTGTCGACGCAACTTCAAGAGTTGTTAGACAAGGGTTTTATCCGACCAAGCTTCTCGCCTTGGGGAGCTCCGGTCTTGTTTGTCAAGAAGAAGGACGGAAGTTTCCGCATGTGTATTGACTACAGAGAATTGAACAAGCTGACGATCAAGAACAGGTATCCTCTACCAAGAATCGACGATCTGTTCGATCAACTTCAAGGTTCAAGCTGCTACTCTAAGATCGATCTTCGATCTGGATACCATCAACTAAGGATACAGGAGGAAAGTATCCCGAAAACAGCCTTCCGAACTCGTTATGGACACTACGAGTTCCTCGTGATGCCATTTGGTTTGACAAACGCACCTGCGGTATTCATGGATCTAATGAATAGAGTTTGCAAGCCATACTTAGACAAGTTCGTGATTGTATTCATCGACAACATCCTGATTTACTCAAAGACGAAGGCTGAACACGAACAACATCTTAGAACCATATTGGAGCTGCTAAAGAAGGAACAGCTGTACGCCAAATTCTCCAAGTGCGAGTTTTGGCTACGCGAAGTCCAGTTTCTTGGACATGTGGTTAATGGGGATGGAATTCATGTTGATCCCACAAAGATCGAGGCAATCAAGAATTGGGAAACGCCTACAACGCCAACCGAGATTCGACAATTCTTGGGTTTGGCTGGCTACTATCGAAGGTTCATCGAGGATTTCTCGAAAATCGCTCAACCTTTGACGCTCCTCACGCAGAAGGACAAGACGTTTGATTGGGGAATCAAACAGGATGAAGCATTTCAGATACTGAAGAATAAGCTTTGTAACGCGCCAATCTTAGCTCTACCAGAAGGTACTGATGACTTTGTGGTATACTGCGACGCATCGCGACAAGGATTGGGTTGTGTGTTGATGCAACGCCAAAAGGTCATTGCTTACGCATCACGCCAACTGAAGGTGCATGAAAAGAACTATACCACACACGATTTAGAGCTTGGCGCAGTGGTTTTTGCACTAAAGATCTGGAGACACTACCTGTATGGTACGAAGTGCACAATCTTCACAGACCACAAAAGCCTACAACATATATTTAACCAGAAGGAGTTAAATATGAGGCAAAGACGATGGGTTGAATTGTTGAACGATTACGACTGCGAGATAAAGTATCACCCAGGGAAGGCGAATGTAGTTGCCGATGCCCTAAGTCGTAAGGAAAGAATCAAGCCCATAAGGGTTAGAGCTTTGGAAATGATCATACGAACCGATCTTTCCTCGCGCATTCGTGCCGCACAAAAGGAAGCTCTCAAGGAGGGAAACCTTGAGGAAGAATATCTCCGTGGAATGGAGAAGCTTTTGGTACCAAACGAGGAAGGGACGTTATGTTTTGAGAAAAGGATTTGGGTTCCTCTGTTTGGTGGATTAAGGGAAGTTATTTTCGATGAAGCGCACAAGTCACGGTACTCTATCCACCCTGGATCGGATAAGATGTACTAGGATCTCAAAGATTACTATTGGTGGCCTAGGATGAAAGGCGACGTTGCTGTTTACGTAAGCAAATGTTTAACGTGCGCTAAGGTCAAGGCAGAATACCAGAAGCCTTCGGGACTTCTGCAACAACCTGAGATTCCCAAGTGGAAATGGGAACAAATCTCAATGGATTTTGTTACAAAATTACCAAGAACGCCAAGGGGTCATGATATGATTTGGGTGATAGTTGACCGCCTAACAAAATCCGCACACTTTCTGCCAATCAAAGAGAAAGATAGCACGAACAAACTTGCGGAAATTTACATGAGAGAAATCATCGCACGTCACGGAGTGCCTCTCTCGATCATCTCTGATAGAGACGGAAGGTTTGTGTCAAGAATATGGCAATCTTTCCAAGAATCTTTTGGCTCACAATTGAACCTGAGCACTGCGTTCCATCCGCAAACTGACGGCCAGAGCGAGCGAACGATACAAACTTTGGAAGACATGCTGAGGGCATGTGTTATGGATTTAGGCGGTAGCTGGGATAAACACTTACCTTTGGTCGAATTTTCATACAACAACAGCTACCACACCAGTATTGGTGTCGCGCCTTTTGAGGCCCTATACGGACGCAAGTGCCGATCACCACTATGTTGGTCTGACGCGGGTGATAGGCAGCTTGCTGGTCCCGAAATCGTCCAAGAGACGACAGACAAGATCGCGCAAATACTTAAACGCATCGAAGCAGCTCGCCACAGACAAAAGGCCTACGCGGATCCAAACCGGAAGCATGTGGATTTCCAAGTTGGGGAAATGGTGTTATTGAAAGTTTCACCCTGGAAAGGGGTGGCGCGCTTTGGAAAGCGTGGAAAGTTAAATCCACGCTACATTGGTCCTTTCAGAATTCTGGAAAGAATTGGGACAGTAGCATACAAGTTGGACCTACCTGCTGAACTAAATGGTGTTCACGATACATTTCATGTATCCAATCTGAAGAAAAGTCCAACTCAAATTGACGTTGCCATTCCTATCGACGAGATTCATATTGATGACACGCTCCACTTTGTTGAAGAACCTGTTGAGGTCACGGATTGGAAAGTTAACAAGACCCGCCGGAGCAGTGTCAAACTCGTCAAGGTTCGTTGGAATGCCAGACATGGTCCTGAATTCACATGGGAACGTGAGGACCGGATGAAAGAGAAATACCCCCACTTATTTCCTAAGAACTCTGCATCTGCAAGCAGAACTTAAATTTCGGGACGAAATTTATTTAACGGGGGGAGAATGTGACAACCCGCACTAAACCAGGTATCCGTACAACTTAATTAATGATTAATTACTGCTTAATTACTGTGCTTGATTGAACTAGCTGATGAACTGCTACCTGCATACTGATACATGCACTTACTTGCATCATACTTTATATGCTGTCACTACATTATTTACATACGGCACCTTAGTGACAAACATGATGCACAAAAAGCACAGTAGCACTAAACGGATACACAGTGAACATGCTGAAATAACCAGCATCAGGCAGACACTGCCTCTAAGGCCTGTTAAGAGCCTCATATATTTTTGCTACACTGGTAGTGAGTGTAGGGATATAAGGGTTGCGGTACCGCGTCTCTAGGATAAGATACACTGTTTCGGATGTGCCTAAAACGTACTTTAAGTACCAAACACAGCACTTCAATAAACAAACCAACTTCTAGCTGACTAGTAAAGTGCCAGAACATGAGAAAATAACACTAGACACTTTCTAAAGTGTCGGGAAAACAAATCGTGTCACTAAAAATAACAATAACGACACTTTAAAGCCTTTTGTAATGCTTTAACGGATTACTATCCAACCGAACAACCGGACATTACCCGGAACATGAAAATATTACTATTTTCACTATTTATATTTTTCTGAGCCAGTTAGGGTCCCTGATTACCCTAACACCCGTCATAACACGCTATCTGTTACTAACGGAGTTAACTACTTATCTAACCTAGTTAACATGACTAATAATCCTAATTACTAGTTTAAATTGAACCAACCCCCACCCCCCATCATGACCGTCCCCTAACTAGGGGAAACACAAGGGTACAAGTTTGATTAGCTAAATCTTGCATTGTCTAATATCTATACTACACATTAACCAATGGACAATACCACTTAATCTTTCCTATAAATACACATGGTTACTAGAGATAATTATCACCAACAAAACTACTCTCTCCCTCTCTTTGTGGCTCACGGCCGAACCCACCACACACACACATCATATTTTCGGTTTTTGTCTTCATCATTCCAAGATCATACACACGTCAAAGGTCGCGTATTAGGAGCTTTGGTGCACTCGGAGCGCGAAGGACCACTTCCGTTAGCTTTTATCCACGCGTTTTCATCACGATTCTTCCCTAGCCCCGAGCTAGAGGTATAATGTTTAAAACTCTTGTTTGAACTTATCTAAAGTGGGTAAAAGGAATATTGTCGGTTAAATATCAAAAACATAAGTTTTGATGCATTAAAGTCTAGTAAAATCACAAAAGTGGTGGATAATAACATATAACTTGTGTAAAAGTCGTAGGACTTGAAATATGTGATTATTGAGACCCGATCTATGATGTGGTAGCTCGGATCTCCGTTTAACCCGACTTTGTAAGATCATGTATCTTCACATAAGCTCGTTTTTGACTAAATACAAGGGTTAAAGGCGAAACTCTACCACACAAGATACATGAACTTGTGTGAAAATATTTTACATGTGTAAAAGTGATTTAACCGGTAAAATGGTGTTTAAAACTAGCGGATCTACGTATCCGCAAGTGGTATTTTTGAAGAACCACACAATAAAGAAATCGTGTACTTTAAAAAGTGGATCTTACACTAGTAAATATGGTTTTATAAACCACAAGTGTGTAAACACTTGTGAAACAAAGAGATCCGACAAAGAAGTAAATTTGTCACTTGTTACTAGAAGTTGTAAAGTCGGATTTCTCTAAACACGAGGTTTTTATGAGATTAAAGTTACTTTATATAAAGATCTACATATATAAAGGGTGTTTACACTATAGATTCGGAAAAACTGCAAGTTCATGCGATTATGCGATTTACATACTTGTCGACTAGTTTGATGTGTCGGAAATTGTTTGATTGAATAAAGAAGTTGTTGAATTGATTTGTTAGAAGAAAATGATACGCTTGAAAGCGTGGCCACCTCCAGTTACAGAGGAAACTCTGGCGAAATTTTCTAAAAACCTAACACTTAGAATTATTTACACAACAAGTGTTAGATCTGTTTTTGGACATACTTTCGAAACATAAATTTCGCCAGCACTATATTTTACTAAATATTCGGAGGTGGGATTTTCACAAAGATTAACGTGACAAATATATTTGTCACAACACTGTTTATGATTATTTTGTGAAATACATAAATATTATTTTAGAGTGAAAATAATATTTACAAGCGTTAATGATTCCAAAACTTTGCGAACGCTTCCACAAACATATAAGTTACACCGGTAATTACATTACCACAAGATTGATAAAACGTAACTTACGCACATGTATTGTATCCCCCATCCTTGGGAAGAAGAATAACTACCAAGTGTATACGGAACATAAACACGAAATAGTGGTCTAACTATTTCCCGAAGACTCAAACTATAAAGCTAAAGCACGGCCGTCCGTCTAATAGAATTAGCACTTGTAGGTCGTTGCACAGCCTACTGTATTGGAGACACTTGGTAGAGACGCGCATTCACTGTGAGTTCATGTCCCCCTTTTCTCTAACTGTTTTCAGTTTTCTTAATTGCGGGGGTGAAATACATGTTACTTTGTTTACAAGTACTATTATACACGGTATGATTAACGTAAGGAGGTTTTAGATCATGTGAATGGGTAGTTAGAACACCGAGGGACTTAAGCGGTAGATCTATCTGGGTGTAGCGAGCCCAGCCCCCGGCCAAACTAGAAACGGACCGTGGGGTGACTTTGTCCACATACTTTGCCGTGGCGAAATCTGCTAGGTTTGAGTCTCCCTATTTGCACTTCACATATGTCAGTGGCCTTGCAAACCATTGGTGATCACAAGTCCTCTTACACTGCTACATACCAGGAAACTTTTATACTTACAAGTGTTTTACTTACTCACTTGCACATGAACTCGCTCAACATTATTGTTGATTTTTCAACTTACATGTATTTCAGGAAATTAACGAGATCTGGCACGGTATGGCATGTTTTCCGCTGCCCTAGTTTCCGAGGTCATCCGGGGTTTAGGGGATGTGTCTCTTTCCTGGACAAGACACAGTCCTTAAACCATGTTTATGTTATGTTTCAGTTTGTAATGTCTGTTGGACAAGGTTATGGTTGTTGGTTAAAACAATGGTACAGTATTTTGTTTTCAAAACTTAATGGATGATCTTGCATGTTTTTAACTCATATAGCTTTGGTATGATTAAGCTATGGTATTAAGAAGTCACACCAAAATTAACCACGCTTCCGCAAAGCCAGGGTGTGACATCCAGTTTGCACGTGTTCACATTATTAAAAACCCAAAACCTTGACGAGAGTTTTGAAAACTCAAAGGGGTTCAAAACCTTACAATAGAGGGTTCAAAACCTAGTAATCAATCATCCTAGAACAGATGATTAGTTTTCATAGTGGTTTTGAAATTTATGTTCTTGTTGTGGTCGTCTCCTAAGGATAGGTGACGGTATTGTTTTATGACTAAACGCAAGTAAACTCGCGTTAGGGTCCTAAGAAAGTTATAGACTAGGTCAAAGCATTACTAATAACCTAATTCCCTATAACCATTGGCTCTGATACCATCTTTTCTGTCACACCCCGACCACGTAGAACATACAAAACGTGGCGGAAACATCGGGGAGTGTTGTAACAGAATTAATTGTTTCAAATCCATGGCAATTGAAGTTTCGTTTTATTGATTAAAAGTGTTACAATGTCTTAACAAACAAGAAATACAACATAATTAACTAGTCTTGCATCTTTTATTGTCACTAAAGCCCAAGTCTGCCTATATGTATCTTGATCATCTTATGCAACAGTTCCTGAAAAACACATGTGAAAATAGGTACGTCAGCATAAAAATGCCTGTGAGATACATAGGTTTTGTGAAAATAGGTTCCATGACTTATGTTTGAGAAAATGTTTAGTCATGAACCTTGTAATTTGCTTTGTTTTGTAAATCATTTGAAAAACAATGAGTTCAGATGATATGTATAAAATAAGTGAATAATGTATGGTTAAATGAATAACCATAGTAAAATGGGTATGTATAAGATAAGTTGTTTGTAAAACAATGTCTTGTGAAAAGTATGTTATTTGTATAAAATGTTCTATGTCTCAAACTGAAATGATTCAAATAACGCTACGATATGTAATACCATACAAACACTTATATATAGGAAGTACCAACGGCGTATCCACCATGCTTGTATCATATTACACACGCATCGTTACTTAATCACTTAATCAAACCAAACCAACCAATGTAAGAAGTCTATGTTTTAAATCAATTGTCAAATGTATTGGGTAATATGCCAAAGTGTTCATGTCAAGATGTAAATCATATCTAAATGTCTATGTCAAATATCCATGTCAAATGTCTATGTCAAATATCCATGTCAAACGTCTATGTCAAGATGTCATGTATGGCAAGTGAAATGTCTCAACTAAACCATATGCACAAAAACAAAGTATTGAAGTAAATCTTGGTTTAAATCAAAGTTATGTTTTGTGGGAAATGCATGATCAAATGTCAATCATGTTAAAATGTCTATGCCGAAATGTCTATGTCAAATGTCTATGTCAAAATGTCATGTAAAACGAGGTACTAAGTAATGCACACAATTGGGCACACCTAGCATGAAATGTCATAAAATCATGTACTATAATGTACTAACGAACATAGCAGTATATGATGTTAAAACAGGAAAGCATGAAAGTAACAAGTAGGCACATGTGTTCCACCCCAAAACAGTTTGGAAAACAGTAAAAGAGGGGTCTATGTACTCACCTGAGATTGCTCAGTAGTCCTTGAGTAACAACTAAACAATGCTAGAGATCGCGGATATCAAACGACACCTAGTATAGGTAGCTACATTAATAAACCGGACCTATATCGGAAGATCGGGTAGCATTAGGGTTTGTAAACCAAACGAGTGTAGAGACTCGTGTCATTTGGTTTAACAAAGCCTACATACTAAATGAAACTTAACCTAAGTGTCTACGACCCATTACGACCCGTTTAGGTAGCTTATGCTACTTTAACGCGTCGTTCGCGTGAAACGCGTTCGGACCGCCTAACTAGCCCTATGACAAGTGTTATATGCCTAAACATATTACATAATCAGTTATGTGACAAAGGTTTAGGTTACATATGCTTAATTACCAATTATACATGAAAAGGGTATTCTGGTAATTTACCTAAGGCATATAAACTACCTATCATACAACTACTTAAACGATGTGACCATAGGGTATAACCTCGGAAGGTTATTCCCTACCTACTATGGTCACCTAATGTGTTTGGTCGGATCCTAATGATCGACCAAACTGGGTCGGGTTCGAGGTATAAGCGATTCATCAGATCGCTTACCCTACGACCCTAGACAACGTGGTAATCAGTGGGCATAGTCCCAAGGGACTATGACCAACGTGATTACACTCACGTTGCGAAGTTCAAAAGAACTTCGCATTAACCATTACTGGTCAACGCTGAAAGTCAAACAAAGTTTGACTTTCGGACTCGAAAAGCAATAAAATAAGGAAAAGAACGAAAGAACACTTACGAAGGGTCCCCGAATGCTAATCCCGATTCAAGAATCTCAGGTATGAAACAATGGTTTCAACTTAGAGGTTCTCAAATCAGAATTCTAGTGATTTTAGCAATGGGGGGTATGGGGTATTTATAGGAATACCCGAACCGTTAAGATCGTTTCATGGAAAACGTGCCTTAATCCTATCCGTACATGTGTTGCAAAGTTATGGTGCTTAAATTCCATCCATACATGTGTTGCAAAGTTATGGTGCTTAGGTGCTTAAATTCCATCCATACATGTGTTGCAAAGTTATGGTGCCTAAATTCCATCCTTATCCGCTGACTAAGCATGTTTAGAATGTGTGGTTGTGAATTAAACAACGGCTAATACATCGAATCTGGTCCCGAATGCGAAAAACTGAGTTTCTGCATGTTTTCTTATGGCGAACACTAAAATAAAATATTTTAGTGCTTACATAAATTTTTGGATGTCCGGATGTATTCAGAACGTAAGTTATGCGCGAAAATGCAAACTTGTGCACTTTTTGACACTTTTAGTCCCTGAATGACCCAAAAGTTTATTTTAGCACACTGAACCCCTCAAAGCCTATTTCTAAGCTATGTAAAGGATATTTATGGTATGTTTAACTTATGGTCATGTTCCGGAAGGTCTGTTACAGTTCAAATTGGCATACTTTCGCAGTTTGTCAAATTTAGTCCCTGTAAGCGATTAAACTTTGATTTCACCACACCAAACCTTCCAAAACTTATATCTAAGTTATGTAAAGGTTATTTAAGGTATGTTAAGCCTATTTCACTATTCCGGAGTGTTCGTTGCATTAAACTGGTTATATTTACGCATTAGTGCGTGTATAACCTTCCAGAAAGCGATTTAGAGCTTGAAATCGAACATGAGTTGATATGTGCAAAAGATACACATATTTATACAAGTCCAAAGTATGAAATACATTATTTCATTGGTTTGGCATTTGTTTGATGGTTGAAATGACACAGGTGTTACAAAAATTTCCATGCCTAATGTATATCACCAAATGTGTATATCAATGTCAAAATGTTTTTGTTTAATGTAAATCATATAATGTGTATCCAAAAATATCATGTATGGCATGTGAAATATATCAACTAAACCATAGGTAAAATGCACAAAAACAGGGTATTGAATTAAACATAGTTTAAGTCAAAGTTATGTTTTGTGGAACAAATGCATGCTATACTGATACAAACATCTATGCGGTATTGTGAAAATGCATACATCCAATCCTTGTGACTGTGGTGATAGACCTGTAAACAAATTAAAGGTTTATCTGTGATATGTTTATCGAATTCGGTCATTCCTTCCACCCAAACAAACCTAGGGTTCAGGAATGGGAGTTGTCAAGTCCTATGGTACCACTACCTACTAACGAATGGCGTAGCTAATGTTAATGAATGTATTTTTGTCCCATTTAAACAAACCAAATGTAATACAAAAAATGTAAGCATGTGAAAACAATGCACTATGTATGTAACCAAATGAACATACATAGCGTGAAATGTAATGTAAAACAATGTACTAAGTATGCACACAATGGACATACATAGCATGAAATGTAATGTAAAACGATGTACTAAGTATGCACACAATGGACATACATAGCATAAAATGTAATGAAATCATGTACTATAATGTACTAATGAACATAACGAGCATATGATATGAAAGCATGAAAGGCACGAAAGTAACAAGTAGCCACATGTGTTTCACACCAAAATGTGTGGAAAACAGTAAAAGAGGGGTCTATGTACTCACTTGAGATTGCTTAGTAGTCCTTCAGTAACAACCAAACAATGCTAGAGAACACGGATATCAAACAGCACCTAATATAGGTAACTATGTTAATATACCGGACCTAAATCGGAGGATTGGAAAGAATGAGGGTTCGTAAACCAAATCAGTATGGGAACTCATGTAATATGGTTTAACAAAGCCCACATAATAAATGAAACCTAACCTAAGTGCTTACGACCCATTACGACCCGTTTAGGTAGCTTATGCTACTTTAACGCGTCGTTCGCGTAAAACGCGTTCGGAATGCCTAACTAGTCCTATGATAAGTAAAATATGCCTTAACATGTCTAATATTGTTACCAAACCAGTTTAGATACCAAAAGTTATGTTACATATGCTTAAAATGAATTTTGGCGTTCAAAGGGCATTTTGGTAATTTACCTAAGGCATATATACTACCTATCATATAACTAACTAAACGTCGTGACCATAAGGTATAACCTTGGAAGGTTATTCCCTATATAACTATGGTCATCTAATGTGTTTGGTCGGATCCTAATGATCGACCAAACGGGTCGGGTTCGAAAGTATAAGCAATTGTTTAGATCGCTTACCCTTACGACCCTAGACAAGCACAAAACTAAAAGTGACGAGCTAAGCATGTTAAAACATGCTTAACTAAGTTTAGAAAACAGGTTTGCTATCAAAACAAACGGTTTTGATACCTAAGAGTAGTTTGGTTACAAAATACGCAAGAATGCGCATTTTGGCCGAAAGTACGACTCGTCACCGAGTCTTGATAACGCGGTAATCAGTAGGTATAGTTTCTAGGGACTATAACCATCGTGATTACGCTCACGTTATGAAGTTCAACGAACTTCGCATTGACCATAAACTGGTCAACGCAGAAAGTCAATCAAAGTTTGACTTTAACGCTGAAAGAATAAAAAAAGAACGAAGGAACACTTACAAAGGGTCCCCGAAAGCTAATCTTGATCGAATAGCTCAGGTATGAAGCAATGGCTTCAACTTAGAGCTTTTAGATCAGATTTGTGGATTTTTGGAAAGAATGGAGGTGGGTATTTATAGATGTGGTAGAACCGTTAGGATCGTTTATCGAATAACGTGCTTTGATCTTGTCCCTACACTTGTTGCAACCTTGTGGTAACTCAGAATGGCCCCTCATGATCAGGAAAGGGCAAGTGTGGATGAGTTTTAAGTGGTTAACAGCTGTAAACAGCTGTTAAAACTGATTAATCTGATCTGGGAAGCTGACGCTGGCCACGTAAGGGGACACACAAAACTCACGCGGGTCGCCTGGCCCTTTTGTCAGAAACAAACTTTCAAAAATGACACTTTTGGTCCCTGTTGGTGTTTAAGGCCATTTCCGACATGTTTAAGGCCCGTTAAGCCAACTTTAAGACCCTAAAATGATGCCTAAACATTGTGGATATGAAACATGCTCAAAAATATTCCGGATGTTGGTTCGTTTGGTCGTACGATCGCGATGTTCGGTTAATTAGGACGGAATGCGCATAAGCGCGAAAAACGATCCAAATTGCGTGACGAATGGATTTTTCTTATGCCAAACACTAAAATAATATATTTTAGTGCTTACATAAATTTTTGGATGTCCGGATGTATTCAGAACGTAAGTTATGCGCGAAAGAGCAAACTTGTGCACTTTTTGACGCTTTTAGTCCCTCAATGACCCAAAAGTTTATTTTAGCACACCGAACACCTCAAAGCCTATTTCTAAGCTATGTAAAGGATATTTAAGGTGTTTTTAACTTATGGTCATGTTCCGGAATGTCTGTTCCAGTTCAAATTGGCATACTTTCGTAGTTTGTCAAATTTAGTCCCTGTAGGCGAATTAACTTTTTTTTTGCCATACCAAAGCCTTCAAAACTTATTTCGAAGTTATGTAAAGGTTATTTAGGGTATGTTTAGCATATGTTGATGTTCCGGAGTATTTTTCGCATTAGACTGATTACGTTTATGTACCAGTTTGCGTATAACTCTCCAGAAAGCGATGTAGAGTTTGAAATTGAATAAAAGTCAAAACATGAAAAATGTCAAACATAACCAAACAAACATTGGGATCAAATAACATTGTTTTATTGATAACTGAAATGTTTACAATGATTTCAGACACAGATGTCACAACTTGCACCTTTTGCATTCATCTTGATTGCCATCGTAGCATTTTCTAAGATGTCAGCCTATAGAACCACTACCACAAAGGGAAATGGACATGAAATGGAGATAGAAATCTCCGGTGCGTCCCAGAATCAATGCTCCCATGTGAAAGATGACTCTTGCACTCAATACCTCAGCTGGTTATTGAAGAAGGATATACCGAAGTATTGCATGTTCTTAAATAAAGTGAAAAGGGAGTGCCAATGTGGTGTGATCCAGCAGTTACATGATAAAGCTCAACAAACAACTGGTGACAAATATAGTAAGAACCTATTGCATGATGCCGCTCAAAGCCTCCCCAACGACTGCAAACTCTCACTCAAGGATTGTCAGATCGTATGCCCAAAGGATTTGTTATGATGAATATATTAGAAGAACAATGATCGGCAATAATTACTAAAATTACTGGCTTTATAGTTTATGATCAAATTTCACTATTTTCAATTTCAATTATATAATGGTATTTTTATAGATTTTGATCTAAAATATATCGGTATCCTTTTGGGCATGTTTCTTTTGGTTGTTATGTAGTCGTTGTTTTTATACGAACAAAAGCGATACCGACCGAGTGAAAACTGCAACGTGCGGAGAATCCCATTAGTTATATATATTAATAATAATAGAGACTTTTATTATGTGATAGTCGATTATTAATTTATTATATTAGTTAAGCAACTTCATATGAAAACATTTAGGGAAATAAATAGCTGTACACCATCTAAATTAATATTTTTATAAGTTTTACAATATTATATAAGAAACCAATGCAAAGGCCTTATAATTTAAAAGTAGTAATGTCAAACATAGTTTACCAATAAATTAGGTCCGAAACGGAATTTTGGTAAAGCTTGGTGATAAGGTAACTAATTTTAATGTAGAAAAAAACATTAAACTTTGATCTACGTATTTTTATATTTTTTTTAAAGGAAAATTTGGACCACTGAAGGATCACTGGAGTATCATCGTACCACAAACAGAACCACCCAATCATATACATCTTATGTGATAGTCGATTATTAATTTATTATATTAGTTAAGCAACTTCATATGAAAACATTTAGGGAAATAAATTGCTTTACACCATCTAAATTAATATTTTTATAAGTTTTAAAATATTATATAAGAAACCAACGCAAAAGCCTTATAATTTAAAAGTAGTAATGTCAAACATAGTTTACCAATAAATTAGGTCTGAAACGGAATTTTGGTAAAGCTTGGTGATAAGGTAACTAATTTTAATGTAGAAAAAAACATTAAACTTTGATCTACGTATTTTTATATTATTTTTTTTGAACGGAAAATTTGGACCACTGAAGGATCACTGGAGTATCATCGTACCACAAACAGAACCACCCAATCATATCCATCTTATGTGATAGTCGATTATTAATTTATTATATTAGTTAAGCAACTTCATATGAAAACATTTAGGGAAATAAATAGCTTTACACCATCTAAATTAATATTTTTATAAGTTTTAAAATATTATATAAGAAACCAACGCAAAAGCCTTATAATTTAAAAGTAGTAATGTCAAACATAGTTTACCAATAAATTAGGTCTGAAACGGAATTTTGGTAAAGCTTGGTGATAAGGTAACTAATTTTAATGTAGAAAAAAACATTAAACTTTGATCTACGTATTTTTATATTTTTTTTTTTGAACGGAAAATTTGGACCACTGAAGGATCACTGGAGTTTCATCGTACCACAAACAGAACCGCCCAATCATATCCATCTTATGTGATAGTCGATTATTAATTTATTATATTAGTTAAGCAACTTCATATGAAAACATTTAGGGAAATAAATAGCTTTACACCATCTAAATTAATATTTTTATAAGTTTTACAATATTATATAAGAAACCAACGCAAAAGCCTTATAATTTAAAAGTAGTAATGTCAAACATAGTTTACCAATAAATTAGGTCTGAAACGGAATTATGGTAAAGCTTGGTGATAAGGTAACTAATTTTAATGTAGAAAAAAACATTAAACTTTGATCTACGTATTTTTATATTTTTTTTGAACGGAAAATTTGGACCACTGAAGGATCACTGGAGTATCATCGTACCACAAACAGAACCACCCAATCATATCCATCTCCACTGGGCAATAATGCCTATACACCAATTCATCAGGAAACCCAATAAATATGGGAAAAACCCCACTTGTGGAAATCGAACTCATGACCAAATAGTCATAAGCCTTATCCCACCCCTAAGATGCCACTAGGCCATAATGTCAAAACCCTTACGTATTTTTATATGGTTAGTTACTTTTTTTAGCTGAAGCAAACGAGTTCCTTGCAATAAAACATGGACACAATCTTGTGAATGTATATATCTAATTATAACCAATTAATTTGCAGCAATAACATGAATATCAAAGTGAAATGACACCACATGGAACCTTTTAAGTTAGGTTTTGTCAATTGCTTTAAATTTCATGAAACAAACACTTCCAAACATTAGTAATTTGATATCAACATGCCAATAGAACTCAAGGACATTCAAATCATGATCAAATTTCACCATTTCCAGAAATCTAATAATGGATCGACTACCCAACTTAACAGTAAGTGGTATGCTTTGTGAGCAGGATAGGGAGCGCACCGTGTTAGCTCAAGTGAACAATACGTCGCCCATGTGTGATTGCTGCGTGAGTAGTGAGTCTATGAATGTGCCTCGCTGGCGTGGGAGATCCATTGTGAACGTTGGAGCCAGTTGTGAAACGGATAGGATTAGTATGTTTAAAAAACAAAAAACCCATCACTTGGTAGGTATAACACATGTTGAGTGATTGAATTGTCTTGCTGATGTGGGCCTAAGTGACAATGCTTACATGTTGAAAATAATCCGTTACATAGTTATAATTCATGTGGCAAAAATATTAGGAGGTTTTTTAATACATATAAAACTTATAACTATGTTGTAAAAACTTTTACAAGTTGTTACACATGTTTGCTGCTGATTTGGGTATAAAGTGTACATGTACAATTGTGAAGGGCAAAACGAGTAAACTTCTATAAGATGGAGGACTGGATGGATATTTAGAAGTCTAGGCATATAAAGGATGTGTTAAGGTTCCTCTGGTCATTATTGGTCTTGTCGTGTTCTCTCCGTATCCTTGGTTATTCTTCATCTTGTTGTAGTTGTTGATCTAGTTTGGATCTTGTATTGTTGATTCATACTTTCTATGATCAACTGATATCTTATCAGTTGATCCTTTATTATGTATTAGTTGATATAGATCTTACATAGTGTAAGATCTGGGGTTTGGTTTGTGTTTTTTGGTTTAGGTTAAATCAATAAAGTTTTGTCACCAATTTTGTCGATGTTTCTTTCTTCTGTTGTGTTGATTTCATACCATTTTTCATGGTATCAGATATATTTTAGATCTCTTGAGACTGACTATGGGTATTCCGCTATGAGATCTAGGGTTTAGATTTGGTTATTGGACGATTGGGGTTGTTTCCGCTTGAAGATCTTTTTGGATCTTGGTCTTGGGAAGTGTGTAGAAGAAGATCATGTGCAATTGAAACCCTATTTGGGGTTTGGTGATTTCTTGTGGAAGAGATTTCATGATTTTAGGAGTATTATATCATGTGTTGGTCTCTAAAACCCAAGATGGGTTTCAGGGCAAACTGACCTGGTGTTTGTTGGTGTTTCTGATTTATGCTCTGTGCTCTGTAACCCTTGAAAGTTACAAGTCAGATTTGCTTGGAGGGAGTTAAACGTTGTTGTGAGATCTTTCTGCTCTTTATCTTTTTTTTATTTCTTGTTCATTGCATTTTGAATGGTAGGCATTGTTGTTACCAGGCTAGTCGGACAGGCACTTGATCGAGTCTATGTGTTAGCCGTTGCATTATTCTGTGTTTTCTTTTATTGTTTGTTTTTTAAATTAGTAATTCTAGAATTGCAACTGTGTTAAGACTTGTCCAGGCACCCATAGAGTGATGAACTGGAATCTGGCCCCTGACATAGTCTTGCATTTATGGTTTTTTTGTGGTTATTGTTTACTGTATAGTTGTATTGATCTGTTGTGATTCTGTGATTGTTGTTTGTTAGTTAATTGTGTTGTTATTTGTGGTGTTTGATTAAAATGGGTGATAGTGGTAGCACTTCATAGACTTTTATTAGTAAGCTTGATATTGATGTCCCTTTATATTTTTACATAGTGACTAAAGTGCATTGACTATTGTTAGTATTAAATTGAAAGGGATTAAGAATTATGTTGTTTGGTCTAGTGCTATGAAACTTGCTTTAGAAGCCAAGAAAAAGTGTCGGTTTATTGATGGTAAATGTGAGAAGTCTAAGGATTATGATGTTTTGGCTAATCAGTGGGAAATGTGTAATTCTGTTGTGCTAACTTGGCTTTTGAATTCAATTTATGAAGAATTATTTCTTGGTCAAGTTTTTTTTTTCTAAATTGGCTTATGAGGTTTGGACTGATTTAAAAGAGTCCTTTTATAAGGTTGATGGTTCAGTTGTATATGAGTTATATAAAAAGACAAGGTTATCCCCCAGGGATTGCTTCCCGGGCTCGATAGAGTTACTTTTATGATTAATAGATAATTAAAAATCACTGAGTATGATGATGATGATGATGATAATTAAAAATCATACAAAAAGTATGACTCGGTAATACCTAAAAGTGAAAAACATTATACAAAATACGAATGGTAAATGGACTTAAATTAATTAACTTCGATGTCACCCTCATACAATGGAATATGCCACCCATTTAAGTTGTTCTTTGATATCTTGCCTCAATAATGCCTAAAAGAAAAAAAAAACATTATACAAAATACATTGAATGATAAATGGACTTAATTAATTAGTTTTAATAACCTTACGTATACTTAACACCAGCTTCTTCATCATAAGTAATTCAAAAAAGAGTAAAAACCTAAGCCTTGAACATAACTAATAGTTAGTGTATATGTACCAGAGTTGGATTACACCTTTCAAATATTTTAAAACTATCACCAACATAACACATTATAAGTTTGACATAATAAACAATCAAAAACAAAAAAAAGATCAAAAATTAAAATTAGCATGGCATGAGCAACACAAGTTGAGCTAGGACATGTTCTGCATAAAACCAACTCATGAATTAGCATGCTTAGGTTACAAGTTCATTCCAGCTAGCACGGATTTCAGCTAAGAAGATGTTCAGAGAATTACCTATACTCATTTACGAAACGGGCCAACTTGCTTTTCATTATAACTGGTCAAACACATGAAGTAAAACAATAATACCACAAATGAATTGGAACTAAATTAGCCTAAAGTCAACCTTTCAAAGTGACACAATTGTTATTTTTATAATCTAATTTTGTAGAAATATCTATTCCATTAACTATGCATTGGCATGTCAAGCCCATAACATGTTCATTAACCCATGATACCTCCATTTCTGCCACATCAACATATAATCATAGGAACATCTAAAGAAACGAAGACACACATACAAAAAGTAAGTTATAGTAGAAAACCATGCTTTTAATTAATAAAAAAGAAATTGAACTCTTGTAGCAGATAACTGTGGTGATGCATAACTAATAAGTAAGATCACATCATCATATAAGTTTTTGTTAGAAAATCAACCATTTTTCACCTTAATAAACTCTTTAATTAGCCTACAAAATTCTCTACCAATGCCTCAAAGAACCAAACTAAATCATATAATGTCACAATAACTGATATCCACACCTATTCGTTGATAAGAACAATTTTTTCTTAAAGAAAAAAATTTCAAGTAATACTGAGATACTAGATATTGTTTACTAATCATCTAAAGATTATATTGCATTTGAATTTTGTAGAAATGTAATCAATAGAGTTGCTGCCTCTTCCAAGACTTCAACCTTGCAACCACCTCTACTCTCCTCTCCACCATATCTAATAATAAGCGCCCACACCATCAAAACAATCGAACCTAAATTGCTATAAACACTACACGACTTCAATATAATTCATGTAAAAAGAGAGATTAGTATATTGACTTTAAGTATAACTTTGGTAAAAAAAATAAACCAACCCAATTTTGAATTTACTTAGTAGCCCAATAATCTCTGGTCTAAACAATTCAAGACCAACAGAAAAAAACTACTTCACTTTACCTGCTAAAGAGGATGATCACAGAGGTGTTATAGTGGAAATTTCTACCCAGCCCATGGACCCACTTCAGTTTACCATAGGGTTTTAGTCTTGCCATGGATAAAACATGTCAGTCTCCTCTTATATTTTCTAATAATTTCCACATAAATAATAATAATAGTGATTGCCCCAGAACTAATCACACGTATTCCATGATGATTCTCATCAATTATCAGTGATTCCAAATCATGTGTCGCTCCGCAACCTGAAACCACTTCCTTCTTCCTCTCCTGCCCAAAATCACAATACTAGGTTGATCACATTCGAATACATTCCTTAATTTCAACAGCATTTGAGAGATTAAGGATACCTCGGGATGGATCCAGAGATCTGAGAAAGCGGCGAAGAGCTATTGGTCTTGAGCATCGATCCCAAATGGTGCATCAATGACAAAGGATACTGGCCGCATCGGGATCAGCGGACGAGCTTTTATGCAAAATTATATGGTTTAGGTACTGTAGGCGATGGAATAATTTGTATGTGTCACACCCCGACCGCGTAAAACAACAAACCGCGACGGAAACGTCGGGGAGTGGAGCGACATAATTATTGTTCCACAACCATGGTAAAAATAGGTACGTCAGCATAAAAATGCCCAAGTCCTCCTAAGTGTAGCATAATCAACATCAAGCATTAGCTCCTGAAACACATGCAAAAATAGGTACGTCAGCATAAAAATGCCTGTGAGATACATAGGTTTTGTTGATGAAGGATTAATGACTTGTAGATAAAAGAAATGTTTAGCAAAAGTAGTCATGAACCTTGTAAAATGTTTTCTTTTATAAAATCATATGATAATCGAAGTGAAAATCAAATGATATAAAAGAATAATGCATGGTTAAATAAATAACCAAGTAAAATGAATTTATGTAAAACATGTCGTTTGTAAAATAATGTCTTGTCTTTGTATAAAATGTTTCATGTCTTGTTGAAGTGGTTTAGATAATGCTATGATATGTAATATAATAAAAGCACTTATATATAGGAAGTACCAGCGGTGTATCCACCATGCTTTTATCACATTAAGCATAGCCTCGTTATATAAATCACTTATCAATAACCAACCAAAATGTCTTTGTTTAAACCAATGTCAAAATGTTTATGTGTAAATAATGTTCAATGTTATGCGTAAACTGTGTCATGTATAACCATATGTAATGTATGGCAAGTAGAAAGTATCTATTCAAACCATATGTATAATGTCTATCTGAAAACAAATGTCATGTATGGTGAATAAATAGTATTTACTCAACCCCATATGAAAAATGTACCAAACAAAATGTTTTTGAATAAACCTAAGTTTAAATCAAAGGTTATGTTTAGCAGAAAACAATGCTTTATGGATACGAACATTTATGCAGTAATGTTTATCGCATAAATTCAAGCCTTGCGACTGTCCGATAAACCCTTAAACGAATTAATGGTTCATCAATTACGTATATCGGATTCTGTCATTCCTAACTTCCAAACAAATCTAGGAAGTCGGAAACGAGATTTGTCAAGTCCTATGGTACCATTACATACTACCGAGCGGCCTGATCAGTGTTAATGAATGTATTATTGTCCCGTTAAACATACCAAATGTCATAACCAATGTAAGCATGCTATGTGAAAACCATGTACTAAGTATGCTAAGTAAACATAGCGTGTTTATGTCATAAAAGCATGAAAAGCACGAAAGTAACAATGTATGTACATGTGTATCACCCCAAAGTATTTGAAAGCGGTAAAAGAGGGGACTATGTACTCACTTGGGATTGCTTATTAGTCTTAAGAATAAGACCAAGTAAAGCTTCAAGGATCACGGAAATCAAACGACACCTAATATAGGTAACTATGTTAATAATCGGATCCTAAAACGGGAGATAGGATAAAATGTGGTTCTATAAATCAAATGAGTATTGGACTCATATGGCATGATTTAATAGACCTAACATTCTGATTTGGAAGTTTACCTAAGTGCTTTTGACCCGTTTCAACCCGTTACGGTAGTTTAAGCTACTATAACGCGCCGTTTGCGTAAAACTAAGGTCGGATGGATATCTGTGTCCTATGTCAAGTCTTACATGCTCAATTATGCCTAAATATGTTACTAAATCAGTTTATATGTCAAAAACTTGATTACACATGCAAAATATGAATTTATGCTTCAAAAGGGCATTTTGGTCATTTTCTATGGGCATATATACTACTTAACAAATAACTAACCAACCTATGTGATCATAAGGTATAACCTCAGTAGGTTATTCCCTATGCAACTATGATCACTAAATATGCTTGGTCGGATCCTGATGATCGACCAAACGGGTCAGGTTCGAAAGTCTAAGCGGTTGTCGAGACCGCTTAACTTACGACCCTAAACAAGCACTAAACTAGTAGTGACGAGTTGAACATGTCAAAACATGTTTAACTAACTTAGAAAACTGATTTGGTATCAAAACAAAGTGTTTTGATACCTAAAAATTGTTCTCCCGCAAAATGCGCGTAAATACGCATTTCGACCAAAACTTTGATGCGTCTCTACGCCTATTCAACGTGGTAATCAGTAGGTATAATCGCTAAGGATTATAACCATCGTGATTACAATCACGTTGCAAAGTTCAATTGAACTTTTACTTGACCAATTGATGGTCAAAACCAAAAGTCAAACTGTTGGTCAAACTCTTCGACTTTCAGCTCTAAATGTCTGAAAAATAAGAACTAAGCCATGAAAGAACACTTACAATGTGTTCAAAGGCTAGAAAGATGTACTAGAACTCAAGTAGGTGGCTCCCAAAGCATGAAATCCTCCACTTAGAGTTCAAAGTATGAAATGAGCAATGAACAAGGATGAAGTGAGGGGTATTTATACTTGTGGAGGTGAATCAAGATCATTACATGTGTTTATGTAACCTCCAAGGATTAAATATGGACCATACAAGTGTTTAGCGACAACTAACATATTTGGAGAGGTGTTAACTTGCTACCCAAAACATAAAAAATTGCATAAAAGGTCCTCAAGAACAAGCTGGCAGCTGAAATAAACTTGCTGTAAACAGGGTTCCTTTGCGTGGCGCGCCAGGAATACCCTGGGCTGGCGCGTGGTGCGAGACAAGTCAGACAGAACTTTCAAGTTTTGGCAAAACAGGTCCCTACAGCCTCCAAACTTGTTTTTCTACGCGTTTAACCCCCGTTAACCCAATTTCAAGGCTATACAAGGATGTAAAGTATAGAGGGCTCAAAATATGCCTAAAAATATCACGGATGTCGGTTCCTTTGGTCGTACGGACACGTTGTTCGGTTAAATACGAAGAAACTCGAACGGACGCAAAAACAAACCAAATAAAGCCACGAATGGTATTTTTGCATTCCGATCACTAAAATAAAATATTTTAGTGTCAACAAAAAATTTTGGATGTCCGGATGTAGGCAGAACGTAAGATATGCGCGTAAATGCAAACTTACGTGTTTTTGACGCTTTTAGTCCCTATTTGATCAAATAAGCCTATTTTCGCACACCGAACCACTCAAAGCTTATTTCTAAGGTATGTTAAGGTTATTTATGGTATGTTTAGCTTATGATCATTTTCCGGACTATACGTTGCCGCACGAAACGGTAGACTTTTGCAGTTTGACGCAAATAGTCCATGTGAGCGAATAAACTTGTTTTTGCCATACCAAACCCTTTAAAACTTATTTCTAAGTTAAGTAAAGATTATTTAAGATATGTTAAGCTTATGTTTCTGTTCTGGAGTGTTTGTCGCATTAAACTGATTACGTTTACGCATCAGTTTCGTATAACTTTCCAGAAAGCGATATAGAGTTTAAAATCGATCAAAAATCAAAACGTGCAAAATGTCAAACATAAATAACAAATATTGAGATCAAAATGCATTGTTTTTGTAATATTTGAATTTTTCGGAGTTTGTACAACGAATACACAAGCACAGATGTCACAATCTCCCCTACTTTAGGAAATTTCGTCCCGAAATTTATTTAGAGGAAACTTTTGAGAATAGATAAGGATACTTCGCCTTCATTTAATCTTCACGTTCCCAAGTAAATTCTGTGCCACGTTTAGATTCCCAGCGAAATTTAACAATTGGTATGTGCTTGCGTTTTAGCTTTTTGACTTCAAGGTCCATGATTTCCACAGGTTTCTCAACGAAGTGCATCGTGTCGTCAACACGAATTTCATCAAGTGGTATGTGGAGGTTCTCATCAGCTAAACACTTTTTGAGATTGGACACGCGGAATGTTGGATGAACATTTCCAAGTTCAGGAGGTAGCGCTAGTCTGTAGGCTACTTTTCCGATTCTTTCAACGATCTTGAATGGTCCAACTTAACATGGTGCAAGTTTTCCATTCTTTCCAAATCGGATCACACCTTTCCAAGGGGATACCTTGTGTAGGACGTAATCACCGACTTGAAATTCTAAGGGCTTGCGTCGTCAATCCGCATAACTCTTTTGACGGCTTCTAGCTGTCTGTAGGTTATCACGAATCTTCTTGACCTTATCTGTAGTCTCTAGAATGAGCTCAAGTCCAGTAAGTTGAGCTTCACCTATCTCATTCCTGCAGACCGGTGAACGACATTTTTGACCGTATAAAGCTTCGAAAGGAGCCATGTTGATGCTAGAGTGATAACTATTATTGTGGGAGAATTCAATCAATGGTAGATGCGAATCCCAACTACCACCAAAACCGATCACACAAGCTCTAAGCATATCCTCCAGTTTCTGGATTGTTCTCTCAGATTGACCATCCGTTTGAGGATGGTACGCTGTGCTCAAATTAAGTTGGGTTCCCATGGCAGATTGCATGGTTCTCCAAAGTGAGACGATAATTGAGCATCTCTATCAGATATAATGTTCAAATGACACCATGTCGGGATACAATCTCATCCACATAGATTTTAGCAAGCTTGTCAGCAGATAGATCCTCACGGATCGGCAAGAAATGTGCTGACTTTGTTAGACGATCAATGATTACCCAAATGGCATCATGACCTCTACTAGTACATGGCAGCTTAGTAATGAGATCCATAGCAATGTTTTCCCATTTCCAAACTGGAATCTCTGGTTGCTCCAATAATCCAGAGGGATGTTGATGTTCTGCCTTAACCTTAAGACAAGTAAGGCATTTGGAAACATATAAGGCAATGTCTTTCTTCATACCCGACCACCAATACTGGGTTCAAAGATCCTTATACATTTTATCTGCAATAGGATGAATAGAATAACGATACTTATGAGCTTCATCCATTAGCAATGTGGAAAGATTGTCTTGACTTGGGACCCATAAATGACCCATGAAATAAAATAGCCCAAAGTCTTTCAGTTCAAGTTCAGCTTTAAGATGATATGGTAATTCTTTACCCATCAAGCCTTGTGTAACACAAGTATGTTGAGCCAGAGAAATGCGGGTTTGAATATCATATTGAACTTGAACACAGTGAAGCTTGACACGTTCCTTACGACTTAATGCGTCAGCTACGACATTCGCCTTACAAGGATGGTATCGAATTTCGTAATCGTAATCGTTTAGAAGTTCAACCCAACGTCGTTGCCTCATGTTAAGCTCTTTCTGATTGAAAATATGCTGGAGACTTTTGTGGTCCGTAAAAACTACACACTTTGTACCGTAAAGGTAGTGTCTCCAGATTTTGAGAGCAAAAACTACTGCACCTAACTCAAGATCATGAGTGGTGTAATTTTTCTCGTGTACCTTTAACTGTCTTGATGCATAGGCTATGACTTTGTTTCTTTGCATGAGAACACAGCCAAGACCTAAATTAGATGCATCACAGTATACGAAAAAATCGTCTTGTTGCCCTTAGGTAAAGATAGAATAGGCGCATTACAGAGCTTCTGTTTCAAGGTCTGAAAAGCTTCTTCCTGTTTGGATCCCCACTTAAAGGTTTGTTCGTCTGAGTTAAAACTGTGAGAGGAACCACAATTTTGGAGAAGTTTTCAATGAAATGGCGGTAATAACCCGCTAGACCAAGAAATGAATGAACCTCGGTAGGAGTAGTAGGTGTATCCCAATCCTTAATCGCACTGATTTTGGCACGATCTACATGAATACCTTGTTCGTTGACGATGTGTCCCAAAAATTGAACTTCCTTTAGCTAGAATTCGCACTTGGAGAATTTGGCGAAAAGTTGTTCTTTCTTTAGGAGCTCCATTGTAAGACAGAGATGTTGTTCATGATCAGCTCGAGTCTTAGAATAGATCAAAATGTCATCAATGAAAACGACGATGAACTTGTCCAAATAAGGCTTACAAACCATATTCATCAGGTCAATGAAAACAGTAGGAGCATTAGTTAAACCGAAAGGCATAACAGTGAACTCATAATGACCATATCTTGTACGAAAAGCTGTCTTGGGAATATCTTCTTCGATCACTCGAAGTTGATGATACCCAAAACGTAGGTCAATCTTTGAAAGGCAAGTAGCACCCTGTAGCTGATCAAAGAGATCATCAATGCGAGGTAGGGGATATCGATTCTTGATGGTAAGCTTGTTAAGCTCATGATAATCGATACACATCCAGAAAGGTCCATCTTTCTTTTTCACGAATAGGACAGGAGCGCCCCAAGGTGAAAAGCTCGGACGAATGAATCCTTTGTCAGAAAGTTCCTGAAGCTGCTTACATAACTCTTGTATCTCAGACGGTGCAAGACGATAAGGTGACTTAGCAATAGGATTTGCACCAGTTACAAGATCGATACGAAACTCAACTTGGTGTACAGGGGGTAAACCAAGTAATTATTCAGGAAATACCTCAGGATAATCCCGAACAACAGGGATATCTTGAATAGTCTTACCTTTGCCTTTCTCCTCTACGACATGTACCAAGAAGGTGACATAGTTCTTTTGTAGGTATTTTTGGGCTTGGGTACAAGACATGAGTTTAAGGTTACTAATGCGTTTCTCCCCACGAACTTCTAAGATCTCACCAGTCGAAAGCGGTATACGAACAATCTTCTCAAAACAAACCAACTCAGCATGGTATTTGGCTAACCAATCCATTCCTACTATTACATCAAAGCTCCCAAGTTGCATCGGTGTGAGGTCAAAAGCAAAACGATGGTTATTAAGGTTCAACTGGCAATTTCGAAGAACAGAATCGAGTACTACAGTTTCACCACTAGCTACCTCTACTGTCAAGGACTTTCCTAGTTTTGTTCTAGTCATCGAAAGCAAAGGCTCAAAAGCTAAGGACACAAAACTCTTATCGGCACCCGAATCAAATAGAATAGAAGCAGATTGGTTATTAACAAAGAACGTACCGTTCACCACTTCGTTATCTGCACGTGCCTCGTTTGCATTCAGATTAAAAGCTTGACCACGAGCATGTGCCTGATTTGCCTTTGCCAACCTCGGGCAGTTTTTTATGTAGTGGGTCAGATCCCCACAATTAAAACACGAACCAGGCGGATAATGAGGTCATGCAGGATTCTGGGCTGGGTTTTGTGCAGCTTGATTTTGGTTAGGAGCAAAGCGGCAGGTGTTTGCAAGATGACCAGACTTGCCACGGTTTGTGCAGATGCGGCATTGCACTTGTGGTTGATGATGGCTATTACATTTGTTGCACAGAGGTGCATTGCCCGCGTACTGCCTCTTGGCAGCAGGTTGTGCTGTCTGATTCTTTGCTGCCTGGTTTGTCTAAGTAGTAACAGCAAAATTCTTGGAAGCCTTATGCTTCCTTGATTTCTTAGAAGACTCAGCCTTCTTGCCCTTTTCCTCCTTGGTGTTATCAAACTATTTCTGCTTCTTATCACCTTTCCTGTGGAGTTTACCCTTTTTGACTTGAGAGTCGGTTAGGGTTGTAGCTAGCTCAATGGCATGTCGAACGGTAGTAGGGTTGCTGCCAGTGACAATATCCTGAACAGGATCTCGCAAACCGTCTATATATTTCTCAATAGCTTTATCCAAAGGCGTGACCATTGTCGGACATAGCAAGCTTAACTCTTCGTATCTATCAGTGTAAGCTCGATGTTCACCACTGTCTTGCTTGAGGTCATGGAACTCATTTTCAAATGCCCTCTGCTCGTGACCAGGGCAGAACTCTCTCATCATAAGAGCTCTAAGTTCCTCCCATGTTTGACCCAAAGCAACCACAACCCCTCGATATCTCATTAACCCATTCCACCAGGTGAGAGACCTCTTTTGGAACACACTCGAAGCAAACTCGACCTTACGATTGTCAGGACACTGAACATGGCGAAAGGTGCTCTTAAGGTTCTCAAACCACTATAGGAGCCCAGTTGCTCCCTCAGAACCACTAAACTTGAGTGGTTTAGCCGAGTTAAAGCTTTTAAAGTTTCACGGAGTAGGTTCATTATTGTTATTGTTGGCTTGGTTTATTTGAGTGATGAGATTAGGTAGCATAGCAGCCATCTGCTGTGCGATAATAGTTGCAAGTTCGGCATCGGTGCTGAACGTTACGTCGAGGAGGCATTCTAAAAGAGAAAACATGAGAGAAAACGAGTGAGATGATGTGATGAAAGAAATGAGATGTCATAAATATTGACAAAAGTAAGGATGGTGGTCATTTGTTCGTTGCGTCTTAACTAACAGACGACACACAGTGACAAATCAAAGTATCGCGAAGACATGCTTTAGCCTATAAGTGGACACTCACCCCAAGAGTTCCCAGGTAAGGGTGACTAGTCCGATACTGCGGATTTGTACAAACACTCTTGCCTTAGACAGAAAACTCAGGGTACAGGCATCCACCCTTCCAGATTGTACGTGTTCACATTATTTAGACCCAAACTTTGATGAGATTTTGAAAATTTGGAAGGCATAAGGCCAAAAAGAAATCATCCAGGGATGGATAATTGATTTCAAAATCGTTTTGGAAATTTGTGTTCATGTTTTGGTACTCACCTAAGGATAGGTGATGTGTATGTTTTAAGATCTAAACACAAGATAATTTGTGTTAGGGTCCTAGAAAGTTATAGTCTAGGTCAAAGCATTACTAATAACCTAATTCCCTATAACCATTGGCTCTGATACCAACTCTTCTGTCACACCCCGACCGCGTAAAACAACAAACCACGGCGGAAACTTCGGCGAGTGGAGCGACAGAATTATTGTTCCACAACCATGGTAATTAAAGTTTTGTATTATTTATTAAAGTGTTTACATTGTCTTATGAATTAACGAAAACATAACATATTTAAACTGTCTTTTAAGTCACTAAGGCCCAAGTCTGCCTAAGTGTAACATAATCAACATCAAGCATTAGCTCCTGAAACACATGTAAAAATAGGTACGTCAGCATAAAAATGCATGTGAGATACATAGGTTTTGTTGATGAAGGATTCATGACTTGTAGACAAAAGAAATGTTTAGCAAAAGTAGCCATGAACCTTGTAAAATGTTTTCTTTTATAAAATCATATGAAAATCGAAGTGAAAATCAAATGATATAATAGAATAATGCATGGTTAAATAAATAACCAAGTAAAATGAATTTGTGTAAAACATGTCGTTTGTAAAATAATGTCTTGTCTTTGTATAAAATGTTTCATGTCTTGTTGAAGTGGTTTAGATAACGCTACGATATGTAATATAACAAAAGCATTTATATATAGGAAGTACCAGCGATGTATCCACCATGCTCTTATCAAATTAAACATAGCCTCGTTATATAAATCACTTATCAATAACCAACCAAAATGTCTTTGTTTAAACCAATGTCAAAATGTTTATGTGTAAACAATGTTCAATGTCATATGTAAACTGTGTCATGTATAACCATATGTAATGTATGGCAAGTAGAAAGTATTTACCCAAACCATATGTGTAATGTCTATGTGAAAAAAATGTCATGAATGGTGAATAAATAGTATTTACTCAACCCCATAGGAAAAATGTACCAAACTGTCACACCCCGACCACGTTAAAACAACAAACCGTGGCAGAAACCTCGGGGAGTGATGCGACAGAATTATTGTTTCAACAACCATGGTAATTAAAGTTATGTATTATTGAGATTTAAGTTTACATTGTCTTTGAGTTCAAACTAAAATAACAAAATTAACAGTCTTTTAAGTCACTAAGGCCCGAGTCCGCCTAAGTGAAGCACAAACATCATCATGCATTAGCACCTAAAACACATGTAAAAATAGGTACGTCAGCATAAAAATGCCTGTGAGATACATAGGTTTTGTTTATGCAGATTCATGACTAGTAGTTAAAAAAAAGTGTTTTACAAAAATGTAGTCATGAACCTTGTAAAATGTTTTCCTTTGTAAAATCAAGTGAAAATCGATGTGAAAATAAAATGATGATGAAAGGACAATGCATGGTTAAATGAATAACCAAGTAAAAGTGAATTTGTTATAAAATATGTAATTTGTAAAACAATGTCATGTTCTTGTGTAAAATGTTTCATGTCTTGCCCAAGTGATTTAGATAACGCAACGATGTATAATACAATAAAGCACTTATATATAGGAAGTACCAGCGGCGTATCCACCATGCTTTTATCATATAACACATAGCCCCGTTACAAAAGTCACTTATCAATAACCAACCAAAATGTCATGTTAAATGTCAAAATGTTCATGCATAAACCGTGTTTAATGTCATGTGTAAAATGTATCATGTATAACCAATGAAATGCATAGCAAGTAGGAAATCATCTACTTAAACTATGTAATGATATCAATGTGAAAACAAATGTCATGTACGGTGAATAACAAGTAATTACTCAACCATAGGAAAAAATGTACAAAACAATGTTTTTGAATAAACCTAAGTTTAAATCAAATGTTATGTTTTGCAGAAAAACAATGCTTTATGATTACAAACATTTATGCAGTAATGTTAATCGCATACATTCAAGCCTTGCAACTATGACGACAAACCTTTAAACAAATTAAAGGTTCATCTAAGTTATGTAGTCGGATTCTGTCATTCCCAACTTCCAAAAAAACCTAGGAAGTCGGAAACAGGATTTGTCAAGTCCTATGGTACCATTACATACTACCGAGCGGCGTGATCAATGTTAATGAATGTATTATTGTCCCTATTAAACACACCAAATGTCATAACCAATGTAAGCATGCTATGAAAAGCATGTACTAGGTATGCTAAGTAAACATGCTTAGTAGAAATGTTCATGTAAAAATGTGCTAGCATGCTCAGTAAACATACATAGCAGAAATGTCATGTAAAACAATGTGTTCATATGCTAAGTAAACATATGTAACAAATGTGTAATAAATCAATGTGCTAGTATGCTTAACATACATAGCAAAACATAATTGAAATCATGTACTAGATATGTACTAAATGAAACTAGCATGTTTATGTCATAAAAGCATGAAAAGTATGAAAGTAACATTGTATGTACATGTGTATCACCCCAAAATATTTGAAAGTGGTAAAAGAGGGGAACTATGTACTCACTTGGGAATTCTTATTAGTCTTGAGAATAAGACCAATCTAAGCTCCAAGGGTCACGAATTCAAACGGCACCTAATGTAGGTAACTATGTTAATAATCGGATCCTAAATTGGGAGATAGGATAGAATGATGTTCTATAAATCAAATGAGTATTTGAACTCATATGGTATGATTTAATAGAGCTATCATTCTGATTGGAAAGTCTACCTAAGTGCTTTTGACCCGTTTCGACCCATTATGGTAGTATAAGCCACTATAATGCGTCGTTTGCGTAAAACTAAGTTCGGATGGTTAACTTTGAGTTATGTCAAGTCTTACATGCCCAATTATCCCTAAACATGTTACTAAATCAGATTGTATGTCAAAAATATGTTCACATATGCAAATTACGGATTTATGCTTCAAAAGTGCATTTTGGTCATTTCCTATGGGCATGTAAACTACTTAACGAATTACTAACCAATCCTAAGTGATCATAAGGTATAACCTCAGTGTTTATTCCCTATGAAACTATGATCACTAATTATGCTTGGTCGGATCCTAAAGATCGACCAAACGGGTCGGGTTTGAAAGTCTAAGCGGTTGTTTAGACCGCTTAACTTACGACCCTAAAAAAGCACTAAACTAATAGTGACGAGTTAAACATGTCAAAACATGTTTAACTAACTTAGAAAACTGATTTGGTATCAAAACAAGGTGTTTTGATACCTAAAAGTAGTTCCGTGGCAAAATGCGTGCTAAAACGCATTTTGACCGAAACTTTGACTCGTCACTACACCTAGTTAACGTGGTAATCGGTAGGTATAATCGCTAAGGATTATAACCATCGTGATTACAATCACGTTGAAAAGTTCAAACGAACTTTGCGTTGACCATTGACTGGACAAACTGAAAGTCAAACACTGTTTGACTTTTTAAGCTAGAAAGCAATAAAAGAATGAAAGAAGGCTTACAAAAGGTCCTTGCTTGAACTTGATCTTATAATTCTCAGGTATGAAGTTATAACAACCTCAACTTAGAGAATTTAGATCAAGTGTGATTTGAAACAATGAAAAAGCTTGGCTATTTATAGTTGTTGCAAACTCACAAGACCAAGACATGTGTTTGTGTGGCCAAGAAGCAAGAAATCCTAGCCATAAATGTGTTATGGGCCAGCTAACATGCTTGGGAAGGTGTTAACTTGGTCTCCAAAACATGAAAATTGCAAACAAGGGCCTCAAAAACGAGCTGGGAAGCTGCTGGGCAACTTCTGGTCATTGGGCATGCTTTACGGTCCGTAAGGGGACCCTTACGGTCCGTAAGGTCCTTGCTGCAGACCAGTGACATTCAGAAATTAACAGTTTTGGCCCCTGAGCTTGTTTCTACATGTTTTTGCACTTCTAACACCCGTCAAGCCTATTTTTAACCTCCAAAATGAAGTTAAAGTATAGGGAACATGAAACATGCTCAAAAATATGACAGATGTTGGTTCGTTTGGCTGTACGCTTGCGTTGTTCGGCTAATTACGACGGAAATCGTAACGGACGCGAAAACGATCCAAATTGCGAAACGAATGAAGTTTTTACATGCCAATCACTAAAATAAAAATATTTTAGTGTGTACAAAAATTTTGGATGTCCAGATGTGTCACACCCCGAAATATCAGAGCATTGGCGTGACTGGACTGGTATCTTCATTGCACAGCGGAAGCAAATAAACTAAGACTTTTAGTATGTGAACGCCCAATAAGTACTCGACTCCAGATGGTTCTCCTATTCCAACCGTGCCTTGTCTTAAAATGCAACCTGAGAAAGAAACATGCGAAAAATCAACATAAAGTTGAGCGAGTTCATAGTTTGTTTGTAAAAGATTTGAAGTAAATCTTTTTGAATAACCGGTTTTTGAAGTATTGTTGAGAAAACGAATTTAAAATCATTTTCTTGTCAAGTTATATGGAAACTTTGTATGAAAACATGGTATGTATCTTGTATAAATCACGTATTCTTGTGTAAATCAAGTATTCTTGTATGTATCATGTATTCATGTATGTATCATGTATTCTTGTATATATCATGTTTTCTTGTATAAATCAAGTGTTTCTTGTATGTATCATGTTGTTAATGGGTTGCAAGGCCATTAACATGGGACACGACATAGGAAGTCACCAAACCATAGGCATTTTTCTATAGTCGATTCACGACTGAGACACAAAAACACTACTTGGTTCTAGTTGTCACCAAGAGTGGGGCTGCCCTGACACCCATTATATCTAACCTTTTGTTCTGCGGTCTAAGTATGTACACGATTAATGGTGCTTATGTTACCCTATTCGTAACACGATTTCTCGTATCAATTTCTTGGCACTAGTTGTCGCCAAGAGTACTTCTCGTTTTAGTACATATCATACCATTTTGTAGATATTGAAGTATTTGTTGTGACAACTGGCACAAACCGGTAATTTCCGTACACTATAATTATTGCTTAATGACTGCAATTATGAGTTTAATTGTCAGCAATGTCTGAACACATGATTAAACAAGTGAATTCATGCATGTTGTATACTACAAAATATTGCGTTATGCATAAACGAGAGCGTAGCGTCAAAATAATAGTAAACTCACCGGTAAGACACACTGTGTCGACTGAGCTGCAGAAAGCAGTCAGACATCAGAATTGAGGCCTAGGTGTAGGTCCGACAACAAGAATGCATTAAAACCCAAGAGTACATACAAGGGTTTAATTTATATACATTGCGAAAGCAAAAATAAGCACTAAAAAGCACCCGAAACGCATTTTAAGTGCATAATTTATATAAATCAGCAATAATTCAGCATTTAGACATATAAATATTATGCAGAAATGTCGTTTTATTATCCAGAATATTTCCCTAAGTGTTGGGAATTGAAAGAGTACAAGAAAGGTACTTAAACGACACTAAAAAGTGTAATTTAGCACTTTAACGAATCGGTATGTAACCGAACAACCGGACAATACCCGGAACACCAAAATAATGCTAGAAGCATTGTTTTTTACTTTCTAAGCTAGTTATGGTCCCCAAACACCATAACACCCCTTATAACGTAACAACACATTAATCCCTAACCAAGACGCTTGAAACTTAACTAGTGTATGTAATTAGTGGTTAGAACTTACACTTTACCCCCCCCCCCCATTGGCTGAATTTCGGCCCATGTGTGGCCCCACACAAGATTTACTTAATCCCCTAAAATCTCCTATGATCTATTCTTGGATTTCATGAAGATATGTCTTGTACTTCATAAGACATATAATCCAATGGACCAAGGGGATTGTGTATATAAGTGAACCATCATCTTCCCAAACTCACCATCACAACACACTCTCTCTTTCCCCTCTAGAACTTACGGCCAACACCCCCTAGATTCACCATCATTTTTCTAGCAAGATCCCAAGTATTCTAAGCATAAACAAAGGTGTAAGAAGGTCATTAATGAAGCTAGGAGCTTTCGGAAGTTGAAGAACCTCTACCGTTTGCTTTTATCCACCCGATTTGTGCTTAGAATCTTCCCTAGCCTTGAGCTAGAGGTATAACACTTAGAACTCATACTTTAACTAATCTAAGGTGGTTAATAAGATGTATGATGATTAAAACTCGGAATCTTGCATTTTGAAGCATTAAAGTCCACTAAACTTGCAAGTATTGTTGGTTAAAAGCATATATGTTGTGTAAAAGTTGTAGTATTTGAAATATATGGTTATCTAGACCCGATCTATGATGTGGTAGCTCGGATCATCGTTTAACCCAGTTTGGTAAGATCATGGATCTTAACATAAAGCTATTTTAGAAGTAACAAGGGTTAAAAGGTGAAACCCTACCACACATAAACCATGAACTTGTGTAAAAATGTTTTAACTTGTTCAAAAGTGTTTAAAACTAGTAGATCTATGTATCTACAAGTGGTATTTTCAAAAGACCAAGCATCAAAAGAAATCACATGTTCTAAACCGGATCTCACACAAACAAAAGTGGTTTTTGTGAACAAACAAGTGTGAGGATACTTGTGTAACAAAAGTTTTAGCGAAGAAATAGTTTTCGTAAAAACCGACTAGAAGTTGTAAAACTTCATATTCTGTAAAAATAAAGTTTTTAAGAAATTAAACTTATTTTTAAAGATAACAAGACTTACTAAATGTGCTAGTAAGTTACTACACATGTTTGTAAATATTCAAGTTCATGAAATTAGTGATTATTGTTGACGATTATTGTTGATAATTGTTGTTGATGATTGTTGACGATTTAAAAGAAAATAAACACACGTTTTGAAAACGTGGGAAACCTCCATTTTTAGGGGAAACTCTGTCAAAATTTTTATAAATTTTGACACTTAGAGAAATACGAGTTTTGAGAAACTTATCCCCTAAAAATATACCTCAAAACATTAACAAGGTTTCCCTAACTTTTGATGATAAGAAATGATGAGTTCTTGAAGAATAAAAATGGATAATAAGTATATATTTTGAAAGAAAAATATATATTATTTTATCACCAAATTTTGTGCTAAGTGTATATAGTATGTGTTATACGTGCTAGTGTATTAAGACTTAAAAATACACTAAATACTCATGAGGAGTAGAAATGTAAAAATACACATACAACATACAAGATACATAATTCGGGTGCAAAGTGCAAAACACAAAAGACTTATATTTATTTTTGAAGAAAATAATATAAGTAAGATACGTAGTTAAAAATATAGAATATTTTTAACACAAGAATATGTACAAAAGAGAGTGACTGTACTTGTGCGACACAAGTCTAGTGACTAACGTTAAGAAAACGCGTATAGGTTACGACGTTAATTAAGCAAATCCGGTGGAGTTTACGACGCTAGGAACGCAAAGTTGTGAGTTCATGCTCCCCCTTTTCTCTTTAACTGTTTTCAGTTTTTATAACTTCGGGGGTGAAATACATGTACAAATGTACAAAATTTATAATTGGTATGATATAAATACAAGAAGTACACTTGGTGAGAACGAGAACCAAGTGTGACGAAATATATGAATATGAGAAGCGCATTTGGTGAGATGAGAACCAAGTATAAGGCGCTATGAGAAATGATAACAAGAAACGCGCTTGGTGAGAACGAGAACCAAGTAGGAGGCGTTATGAGAAATAGTGTCACGAATAGGGTACAGAAGCACCATTAATCAACGTATACATTCAGACCGCAGAACAAAAGGTTAGATCTAACAGGTGCCTGGCAGCCTCACACTCGGTCGGGGCGAGAATCGAGTGGTGCTTTTGTGTCTCAGAATATACCAATTAAATGCCTTAGGTTTGGTGACTTCCTATGACGTGTCACATGTTAATGGCTTTGCAACCCATTAACAATCCTGATATTTACAGGAATATTTTAATTACATGAAATTCATACCATACTAAAAATTGATGAATACTTGAGTACGTGGGGTACTCAAGAAAAGATTGAGTTATACTTGAAGTACGTGGGGTACTCAAGAAGAAATTGAATTATACATATGTACGTGATGTACACATGAAACTGGATTTATATATGAAAACTTGATTTACTCACAAACTATGTTTTCATACAAAGTATACAAACATGAAATACAAAACTGCATGAATTCACACCAACTTTATGTTGACGTTTTTCCAAAAACTCACATGTATTTCAGGTAACTAGGATGGATGTGCGCGTGGTCTTACTCATGCTCGTGGATGTCGCTTATGTTTATCTTTAAATAAAGTTGTAAACTTTTAAGACAATGCTTTATGTGACTTAGCGATGTAAACGCTAACGTATTTTTCAAATTATGGTATTTGAAGTTATTTTCTTGAGCATGTAGTATGTTTACTCTTCGTATGCAATGAGAACCTTTCATGATCACACCTCGTGCTTCCGCCGTAGAAAGGGGTGTGACATTTGTAACATGTATTTCACCCCCGGAGTTATAAAACTGAAAACAGTTAAGAGAAAAGGGGGAGCATGAACTTTAATGAAACGCTTTATTCGAAACGAAACCTCATGCGTAACAAACGATGCATGCGTAACATATGAATTTTCAAGAAATGAAGCAAATGAATATTCGCTATACTGAAAGAAATGACCATTAAGAGGAGTAGAGATACGAAAATCTACTCAGTAAATGTGAAAGTCGAAATTTCAATAAAAGAAATTTAAGGACTTTACCTGGGGTTGCATGTGATAACCAGTTATTAGGTGACATTACCATAGCGTATTTGTCGTTAACAAGTTAGGGGGAATGCGGAGACATACGTCTTCTTCTAAGCATGACTTGTGTCGTTTGCAGGACCGCGTGCCAAACGGCCGCTTCCTTGAAAGTCGTATGTGACGTACTTCAACCTTCGTTGATGTATAGCTTAAGTTTCACGTATACTTGTGCACTAGCGGTTCGTTATGCGTAGGCTGCCTGCTCGGGAAGTCAAAATATCATAGACAATATGGATAATAGTGTGTGCCCGAGTTAATATTCGCGGTTCCTACGTGATGACCTTTAATGAACTTCAACATAAGTTTCCGAAGGTCTTAAATGCATGTTTCCTAAACTCTCAGAGTTTTGTGTACTGTATGTAATTGTTTTTGTGTACCATGTGTAAAACACCACTCTAGCGTATGTTTGAAATCAAAATTTCGACTGTTTGATTTTCGGCAACGGTTGGAGACCATATTCGAGTACTAAGTGTTATGTATGTATTCAACGTTTGAATAATCTAAGTCCCCAGAGAAATATGAAGTTAGAGCCTAGGTATTCTTTACAGAGAACCCTATTCGCTGTAACCTATAGCTCTGATACCAATCTGGGATCAAAGCTAGGGTGACCTATGGCTGTAACCTATGGCTCTGATACCAATCTGTCACACCCCGAAATATCAGAGCATTGGCGTGACTGGACTGGTATCTTCATTGCACAGCGGAAGCAAATAAACTAAGACTTTTAGTATGTGAACGCCCAATAAGTACTCGACTCTAGATGGTTCTCCTATTCCAACCGTGCCTTGTCTTAAAATGCAACCTGAGAAAGAAACATGCGAAAAATCAACATAAAGTTGAGCGAGTTCATAGTTTGTTTGTAAAAGATTTGAAGTAAATCTTTTTGAATAACCGGTTTTTGAAGTATTGTTGAGAAAACGAATTTAAAATCATTTTCTTGTCATGTTATATGGAAACTTTGTATGAAAACATGGTATGTATCTTGTATAAATCACGTATTCTTGTGTAAATCAAGTATTCTTGTATGTATCATGTATTCATGTATGTATCATGTATTCTTGTATATATCATGTTTTCTTGTATAAATCAAGTCTTTCTTGTATGTATCATGTTGTTAATGGGTTGCAAGGCCATTAACATGTGACACGACATAGGAAGTCACCAAACCATAGGCATTTTTCTATAGTCGATTCACGACTGAGACACAAAAACACTACTTGGTTCTAGTTGTCACCAAGAGTGGGGCTGCCCTGACACCCGTTAGATCTAACCTTTTGTTCTGCGATCTAAGTATGTACACGATTAATGGTGCTTATGTTACCCTATTCGTGACACGATTTCTCGTATCAATTTCTTGGCACTAGTTGTCGCCAAGAGTACTTCTCGTTTTAGTACATATCATACCATTTTGTAGATATTGAAGTATTTGTAACATGTATTTCACCCCCGGAGTTATAAAACTGAAAACAGTTAAGAGAAAAGGGGGAGCATGAACTCACCTGAATATTCCTGTGCAAAGCTAGCTAATTACGACTTCGTGATGTCGTTTCCAAGACTTGACTTGCTAGCGTGCATTCTACAATATTCCTAACACGGAATATCTAATAAGTTTCTAAATAACGCAGTAACTAACTACGTGTAATCGAGCTCTACCGAATCGTTAATCGAACGATTTGACGGTAAATTGCCAACTTAAAAGGAGCGAAGAAGTTATACTTGTTAGCTCGTTTTAAGAAGTCGTATGTTGAAATAAAGGAATATTCGTATGAAAGTAATATATAATAAACTCGTATTATATATATCGCGTCTTGTTTATATTTGCCAAAAATATACATATGTGCCGTCTAGGCGTATAAAATAAATATAACAGTTATATTTATTTTGTAAAAGAATCGTCGACTTGTATTGGAAAATAACTATATTTATTTATAAAAGGATTCGAGTTCGTTTGAAATAAATATAATAATAACTATATTTATTTTTATAAAAGCATTCGTATTGTTTAATACTCGAAATAAATATACAAACTATATTTATTTTGTAAAAACGAATTCATGTTGTACGATTTTTGAAATAAATAGATAAGTTATATCTATTTTATAAAAGAATCGTCGTTTTTGTTCGAAATAAATATATAAACTATATTTATTTGTTGTCGAAATAATTTCCGTATCGTTTTTTTCGTAAGTTGTAAGTTGTTGTCGAAAGAAGCTTTATATTCGTATCTTGTTTTTCAAAAGTCGCTTTATATCAAAAGCACGTTTTGTTTTATAATAAAACTCGCTTTATTTTACAGATTTCTCGAAAAACGGGCAGAGTTTCCTCTGTTTTTGGATTAACCCGACAATAAAAAGTTTTCGTATTTTATCAAACTCAACAATAATTCATTCAAACAATATATAAGGTTTTATCAATACGACCAGAATAAAACGTAACTAAATTATAATGACTTGGTTCGAGCTCGTTCACGACATTAATAAAAATCTTAAAATTAGTGTGAATAATATTCGTTCTAAATTTTTACCGATTCTTTCGCGTCGAGTCGTCGGACAGTTTGACTGAGTTGACCGGCTGAATTTGACCGAGTCAACTGAGTTGAGCTGAGTCGAGCCGAACTACACCGAGTCGAGCCGAGTTGGACTGAGTCGATACCCGAACCGTCACGAACTGTTGATTTGACTGGGTTTGACCGAACCAAGGCTGAACCGAAGCTAACCCGAACCGAATCGTTGACCGTTGACAATGGTTGACCTGCTGTTGACCCGAGTTGACTCGGGTGTTGACCGAGTCAACCGGGTTCGACCCGATCATGAACTGAGTTGACCCGCACCTCCACGCTGAACCGAGTTGTGTCTGAAACTGAGCCAAACTCTAAACCAACTGAATTACCTCTTTGAACCGGACTTGAACCGAGTCTAACGTGACCCGTCGGACCGAGACACGGACCGAGAGTCCCGAACAAAACCCGCAGGATAATGGCAAGGTCCACCGGACCTTGAAGCCGACCACCGGTCCGAGTCCCTAATCGTGGAATCTGTCGGAAAATAACACCACCGCCGAGCCGCTACTGTCGCCGCCGTGAGCGGCGGCGCCGCTCTCTCTCTTTTTCTTCTCGGTCTCTCTCTGTCTCGTCTCCCTCTCTTCTGTTTGCAGACGCCGCACCACCACCGAACAGTGGTGGTGGTGGTTTGTTGTTCGAATTAAAAAGGGGGTGGGGGTGTTGTGTTCGTCAGAGAAGGAAGTCGCCGGCATCGGCTCCGGTGCGGGCTCCGGTCAGCTTGACCAACTGATCGAGAGGAGGTGGTGTGGTTTGTCAATGTTATATTTAGAGTGTTTTAGGGTTCTTCAAAATAAAGAAGATGAAGGAGAAGAGGGGAAAGCAGACTTTAAAGTCTGTGTTTTCTTTAGTTTGTGAGAACGTGTTTTAGTTTTAGGGTTTCATTTGAAGGGGATGAAGATATCTGGTGATTGGTTTATGTGTGTGTTGTTGTGAGAACAATAGCCCCTTTTATAAAGATGTATGAGATCTTACCTAGATCTTGTGTGTTTCAAATTTAGGAACAAAAATCTTTAGTAGAGATTTGTTTAGATTTCATGAGATTGTGCAGAGATTTTGCAAGATCCTCATAAGATTTTAAGGAAAGACCTAGTATTTTATGTGCAGGTTTAGGCTTGTGGGTTTTGGGCTTTGGCCCAGGGCCCACAAGCCCATCTTATGTGTAAGTGGCCCGAAATTCTTACGAGACCCGATATCGCGACCCATACCCCGTAAGCATAAAGTATTCGTGTAACATCCATATTTGTCGTCGTCGTCAGTACTTTGTACGGTATCAGTCCGTTGTCGCGTCATATTCAGCAGATTTCCCATTAATCACCACACGCGCACTGTATAGCTAAACAAACGTTTCTGGGCACTCCAAGGGCCTGTTTAAGTTAATTAGCGTCGTAGATACTATTTATTATCGCATAATCACCTGTTAATTATGTAATTAAGGGCGTAAATTATCGGTTGTCACAAGATGTGGCCAGAACGTAAGATATGCGCGAAATTGCAAACTTACGCTGTTTTTTACACTTTTAGCCCCTGTAAGGTCATATAAGCATGTTTTCGCACACCGAACCTCTCAAAGCTTATTTCTAAGCTATGTTTTTGCTATTTATGGTATGTTTAGCTTATGATCAAGTTCCAGACTGTACGTTGCCTTACGAAACAGCAGACTTTTGCAAGTTGACGCAAATAGTCCCTGTGAGCGAACAAACTTGTTTCTGCCATACCAAACCTTCCAAAACTTATTTCTAAGTTATGTAAAGGTTATTTAAGGTATGTTAAGCTTATGTTGCTGTTCCGGAGTGTTTTTCATGTTAAACTGATTACGTTTACGCATCAGTTTGCGTATAACTCTCTAGAAAGCGATATAGAGTTCACAATCGATCAAAAACCAACATGTGCATAGAATCAAACATAAATAATAAACATTGGGATCAAAATACACTGTTTCATTAATATTTTATTGTTCAGAGTCTGTAAAATGGTTTCACAAGCACAAATGTCACAGTCTCCCCTACTTTAGGAAATTTCGTCCCGAAATTTATTTAGAGGAAACTTGTGGGAATAGGTGTGGATATTTCGCTTTCATCTGATCTTCACGTTCCCAAGTAAATTATGGGCCATGTTTAGATTCCCAGTGAACTTTGACAATAGTTATGCGCTTGTGTTTGAGCTTTTTGACTTCACGGTCCATTATTTCCACAGGTTTCTCAACGAAGTGCATCGTGTTATCAACACGAATTTCATCAAGTGGTATGTGGAGGTTCTCATCAGCTAAACACTTTTTGAGATTGTACACGTGGAATGTTGGATGAACATTTCCAAGTTTAGGAGGTAGCTCTAATCTGTAGGCTACTTTTCCGATTCTTTCAACGATCATGAATGATCCAACATAGCGTGGTGCAAGTTTTCCTTTCTTCCCAAATCTAATCACACCTTTCCAAGGGGATACCTTGAGTAGGACGTGATCACCAACTTGGAATTATGTGGGCTTGCGTCATTGATCCGCGTAACTCTTTTGACGGCCTCTAGCTGTCTGGAGGTTATTGCGAATCTTCTTGACCTTATCTGTAGTCTCTAGAATGAGATCGGGTCCAGTAAGCTAAGCTTCACCTATCTCATTCCAGCAGACCGGTGAACGACATTTTCGATCGTATAAAGCTTCGAAAGGAGCCATGTTGATGCTAGTGTGATAAATATTATTGTAGGAGAATTCGATCAACGGTAGATGCGAATCCCAACTACCACCAAAATTAATCACACACGCTCTAAGCATATCCTCCAGTGTCTGGATTGTTCTCTTAGATTGACCATCCGTTTGCGGATGATATGCTGTGCTCAAATTAAGTTGGGTTCCCATGGCAGATTCATGGTTATCCAAAAGTGAGACGAGAATCGAGCATCTCTGTCAGATATAATGTTCAAAGGAACACCATGTCGAGATACAATCTCATCAACGTATAACTTGGCAAGCTTGTCAGCAGATAGATCCTCAAGGATCGGTAAGAAATGTGCTGACTTTGTTAGGCGATCAACGATAACCCAAATGGCATCATGACCTCTTTTAGTGCGCGGCAGCTTGGTAATGAGATCCATAGCAATGTTTTCCCATTTCCAAACCGGGATCTCTGGTTGCTCCAATAATCCAGAGGGATGTTGATGTTCTGCCTTAACCTTGAGACAAATAAGGCATTTAGAAATATATAAGGCTATGTCTTTCTTCATACCCGGCCACCAATACTGGGTTCGAAGATCCTTATACATTTTGTCTGCACTTGGATGAATAGAATAACGAGACTTATGAGCTTCATCCATAAGCAAGGTGCGAAGATTATCTATACTTGGGACCCACAAACGGCCCATGAAATAGAATATCCCAAAATCTTTCAGTTCAAGCTCAGGCTTAGTATGACAAGGTAACTCTTTACCTATCAAGTCTTGTGTAACACAAGTATGCTGAGCCTGAGAAATCCGGGTTTGAATGTCAGATGGAACCTGAACACAGTGAAGCTTGACACGTTCCTTACGACTCAATGCGTCAGCCATGACATTCGCCTTACCAGGATGGTAGCGAATTTCGCAATCGTATTCGTTTAGAAGTTCAACCCAACGTCGTTGCCTCATGTTAACGTCTTTCTGATTGAAGATATGCTGGAGACTCTTGTGGTTAGTAAACACTACGCACTTTATACTGTAAAGGTAGTATCTCCAGATTTTAAGAGCAAAGACTACTGCACCTAACTCAAGATCATAAGTCATGTAGTTTTTCTCGTGTACCTTCAGCTGTCTTGACACATAAGCTATGACTTTGTTTCTTTGCATAAGAATGCAGCCAAGGCCTAAGTTAGATGCATCACTGTACACAACAAAATCGTCATTGCCCTCAGGTATGGTTAAGATAGGTGCATCGCAAAGTTTCTGTTTCAAGGTCTGAAATGCTTCTTCTTGTTTGGATCCCCACTCAGAAGGTTTATTCGTTTGAGTTAAAGCAGTGAGAGGAACCGCAATTTTGGAGAAGTTTTCAATGAAACGGCGGTAATAACCCGCGAGACCAAGAAATGAACGAACCTCGGTAGGAGTAGTAGGAGTATCCCAATCTTTAATCGCACTAATTTTGGTGGAATCTACATGAATACCTTGTCCGTTGACGATGTGCCCCAAAAATTGAACTTCCTTAAGCCAAAATTCTCACTTGGAGAATTTGGCGAAAAGCTGTTCTTTCTTTAGGAGCTCCATTGTAAGACGAAGATGTTGCTCATGATCAGCTCGAGTCTTAAAATAGATCAAAATATCATCAATGAAAACAAAGATGAACTTGTCTAAATAAGGCTTACAAACCCTATTCATCAAGTCCATGAAAACAGCTGGAGCATTTGTTAAACCGTAAGGCATAACAGTGAACTCATAATGACCATATCGAGTACGAAATGCAGTCTTGGGAATATCTTCTTCGACCACTCGAAGTTGATGATACCCAGAACGTAGATCAATCTTTTAAAAGCAAGTAGCACCCAGTAGCTGATCAAAGAGATCATCAATACGAGGTAGAGGATATCGATTCTTGATGGTAAGCTTGTTAAGCTCACAGTAATCGATACACATCCTAAAAGATCCATCTTTCTTCTTCACGAATAGGACAGGAGCGCCCCAAGGGGAAAACCTCGGTCGGATGAATCCTTTGTCAGATAGCTCCTGAAGCTGCTTAGACAACTCTTGCATCTCAGACGGTGCGAGATGGTAAGGTGACTTAGCAATGGGATTTGCACCAGGTACGAGATCAATTTGGAACTCAACTTGGCGTACAGGGGGTAAACCAGGCAATTCTTCAGGAATTACCTCAGAATATTCCCGAACAATAGGGATATCTTGGATAGTCTTACCCTTGCCTTTCTCCTCTACGACATGTGCCAAGAAACAACACATTTCTTTCGTAGGTATTTTTGGGCTTGGATACAAGACATAAGTTTAACGGGTTTCTCCCCTCGAACTTCTAAGATTTCACCAGTCAAAAGCGGAATACAGACAATCTTCTCAAAACAAACCACCTCAGCATGGTACTTGGTTAACCAATCCATTCCCACTATAACATCAAAGCTCCTGAGTTTCATCGGTGTGAGGTCAATAGGGAAAATATGGTTGTTAAGGTTCAACTGGCAATTTCAAAGAACGGAGTCGAGTACAACAGGTTCACCATTAGCTACTTCTACTGTCAAGGGCTTTCCTAGTTTTGTTCTAGTCATCGAAAGCATAGGCTCAAAGGCTAAGGACACAAAACTCTTATCGGCACCCGAATCAAATAGAACAGAAGCAGGATGGTTGTTAACAAGGAACATACCATTCACCACTTCGTTATCTGCACGTGCCTCGTTTGCATTCAGATTGAAAGCTCTTCCATGAGCCGGTGCCTGATTTACATTTGCCAACCTCGGGCAGTTGTTCCTGTAGTGGGTCAGATCCCCACAGTTGAAACATGAACCAGGCGGATAGTGAGGTCGTGCAGGATTCTGGGCAGGGTTTTGTACAGCTTGGTTTTGAGCTGCCTGATTTTGATTAGGAGCAAAACGGAAGGTATTCGCAAGATGACCAGATTTGCCACAATTCGTGCAGATGCGACATTGCAACTGTGGCTGGTGATGGCTGTTACATCTGTTGCACCAAGGTGCTTTACCAGCATACTGCCTCTTAGTAGCAGGTTGTGCAGCCTGATTAGGAGCAGCCTGGTTAGTCTGAGCAGTAACAGTGAAATTCTTGGAAGCCTTACGCTTCCTCGATTTCTTTGAAGACTCAGCAGCCTTCTTGCCCTTTTTCTCAGTGGTGCTATCAGACTGTTTCAGCTTTTTATCACCCTTCCTGTGGAGTTTACCCTTTTTGACTTGCGACTCAGTAAGGGTTGCAGCTAGCTCAATGGCCTGACGGACGGTAGTGGCCAGTGACAATATCCTGAACAGGATCTGGCAAACCATCTATGTATTTCTCAATAACCTTATCCAAAGGCGTGACCATTGTAGGACAGAGCAAGCTTAACTCCTCATATATGTCTGTATAAGCCCGGTGTTCACCACTGTCTTGTTTTAGATCATGGAACTCATTTTCAAGTGCCCTCTGCTCGTGACGAGGACAAAATTCTCTCATTATGAGCTCTAAGTTCCTCCCATGTCTGACCCAAAGCAACATCAGCACCTCGGTCTCTCATTACCCCATTCCACCAGGTAAGAGCCCTCTTTTGGAATACACATGAAGCAAACTCGACCATAAGATTGTTCGGACACTGAACATGGCGAAAGGTGCTCTCAAGACTCTCAAACCACTGTAGGAGCCCAGTTTCCCCTTCAGAACCACTAAACTGAGCGGTTTAGCCGAGTTTAAACTTTTAAAATTGCACGGAGCAGGTGCATTATTATTATTGTTGGCTTTGTTTATTTGAGTTATGAGATTCGGTAGCATAGCAGCCATCTGCTGTGCTATAATAGCTGCCAGTTCGGCAACAGGTTGTTGAACGTTACGTCGAGGAGGCATTCTAAAAGAGGAAACATGAGAGAAAACGATTGAGATGATGTGGTGAAAAAAATGAGATATCAATAAAATTGGCAAAATGCAAGGATGGTGGTCATTTATTCGTTACCTCGTAACAAACAGTCGACACACAGTGACAAATCAAAGTAAATGAGTCATAATAATGTATCACCGAAGACATGCTCGCCTATAAGTGAACACTCACCCCAAGAGTTCACAGGTAAGAGCCACTGGTCCGATACTGCGGATTTGTACGAACACTCTAGCCTTAGACAGAAAACTCAGGGTACAGGCATTCACTCTTCCAGTTTGCACATGTTCACATTATTTAGACCTAAACTTTGACGGGATTTTGAAAAATTTGGATGGTACAAGACCAAAAGAAATCATCTAAGAATAGATGATTGATTTTAAAATCATTTTGTAAATTTGTGTTCAAGTTTTGGTAATCACCTAAGGATAGGTGACAGGTATTGTTTTAAGATCTAAACACAAATAAACTTGTGTTAGGGTCCTAGAAAGTTATAGTCTAGGCCAAAGCATTATTAATAACCTAATTCCCTATAACCATTGGCTCTGATACCAACTCTTCTGTCACACCTCGACCGCGTTAAAACAACAAACCGCTTCGGAAACGTCGGGGAGTGATGCGACAGAATTATTGTTTCAACAACCATGGTAATTAAAGTCATGTATTATTGAGATTTAAGTTTACATTGTCTTTGAGTTCAAACTAAAATAACAAAATTAACAGTCTTTTAAGTCACTAAGGCCCGAGTCCGCCTAAGTGAAGCACAAACATCATCATGCATTAGCACCTGAAACACATGTAAAAATAGGTACGTCAGCATAAAAATGCCTGTGAGATACATAGGTTTTGTTTATGCAGATTCATGACTAGTAGTTAAAAAAAAAGTGTTTTACAAAAATGTAGTCATGAACCTTGTAAAATGTTTTCCTTTGTAAAATCATGTGAAATCGATGTGAATATCAAATGATGATGAAAGGACAATGCATGGTTAAATGAATAACCAAGTAAAAATGAATTTGTTATAAAATATGTAATTTGAAAAAAAATGTCACATTCTTGTGTAAAATGTTTCATGTCTTGCCCAAGTGATTTAGATAACGCAACGATGTATAATACAATAAAAAGCACTTATATATAGGAAGTACCAGCGGTGTATCCACCATGCTTTTATCATATAACACATAGCCCCATTACATAAGTCACCTATCAATAACCAACCAAAATGTCATGTTAAATGTCAAAATGCTCATGCATAAACCATGTTTAATGTCATGTGTAACATGTATCATGTATAACCAATGAATTGCATAGCAAGTAGGAAATCATCTACTTAAACTATGTAATGATATCAATGTGAAAACATATGTCATGTATGGTGAATAACAAATAATTACTCAACCATAGGAAAAAATGTACAAAACAATGTTTTTGAATAAACCTAAGTTTAAATCAAATGTTATGTTTTGCAGAAAAACAATGCTTTATGATTACAAACATTTATGCAGTAATGTTAATCGCAAACATTCATGCCTTGCGACTGTGGCGACAAACCTTTAAACAAATTAAAGGTTCATCTAAGTTATGTAGTCGGATTCTGTCATTCCCAACTTCCAAACAAACCTAGGAAGTCGGAAACGGGATTTGTCAAGTCCTATGGTACCATTACATACTGCCGAGTGGCGTGATCAATGTTAATGAAAGTATTATTGTCCCCATTAAACACACCAAATGTCATTACCAATGTAAGCATGTTATGAAAACCATGTACTAGGTATGCTAAGTAAACATGCCTAGTAGAAATGTTCATGTAAAAATGTGCTAGCATGCTCAGTAAACATACAAGCAGAAATGTCATGTAAAACAATGTGTTCATATGCTAAGTAAACATATGTAACAAATGTGTAATAAATCAATGTGCTAGTATGCTTAACATACATAGCAAAACATAATTGAAATCATGTACTAGATATGTACTAAATGAAACTAGCATGTTTATGTCATAAAAGCATGAAAAGTATGAAAGTAACATTGTATGTACATGTGTATCACCCCAAAATATTTGAAAGTGGTAAAAGAGGGGAACTATGTACTCACTGGGGATTTCTTATTAGTCTTGAGAATAAGACCAATCTAAGCTCCAAGGGTCACGAATTCAAACGGCACCTAGTATAGGTAACTATGTTAATAATCGGATCCTAAATCGGGAGATAGGATAGAATGATGTTCTATAAATCAAATGAGTATTTGAACTCATATGGTATGATTTAATAGAGTTATCATTCTGATTGGAAAGTCTACCTAAGTGCTTTTGACCCGTTTCGACCCATTATGGTAGTATAAGCCACTATAATGCGTCGTTTGCGTAAAACTACGTTCGGATGGTTAACTATGAGTTATGTCAAGTCTTACATGCCCAATTATCCCTAAACATGTTACTCAATCAGATTGTATGTCAAAAATATGTTCACATATGCAAATTACGGATTTATGCTTCAAAAGGGCATTTTGGTCATTTCCTATGGGCATGTAAACTACTTAACGAATAACTAACCAATCCTAAGTGATCATAAGGTATAACCTCAGAGGTTATTCCCTATGCAACTATGATCACTAATCATGCTTGGTCGGATCCTAAAGATCGACAAAACGGGTCGGGTTCGAAAGTCTAAGTGGTTGTTTAGACCGCTTAACTTACGACCCTAAACAAGCACTAAACTAATAGTGACGAGTTAAACATGTTAAAACATGTTTAACTAACTTAGAAAACTGATTTGGTATCAAAACAAGGTGTTTTGATACCTAAAAGTAGTTCCGTGGCAAAATGCGTGCTAAAACGCATTTTGACCGAAACTTTGACTCGTCACTACACCTAGTTAACGTGGTAATCAGTAGGTATAATCGCTAAGGATTATAACCATCGTGATTACAATCATGTTGCAAAGTTCAAACGAACTTTGCGTTGACGATTGACTGGTCAAACTGAAAGTCAAACACTGTTTGACTTTTTAAGCCAGAAAGCAATAAAAGAATGAAAGAAGGCTTACAAAAGGTCCTTGCTTGAACTTGATCTTATAATTCTCAGGTATGAAGTTATAACAACCTCAACTTAGAGAATTTAGATCAAGTGTGAGTTGAAACAATGAAAAAGCTTGGCTATTTATAGTTGTTGCAACTCACAAGACCAAGACATGTGTTTGTGTGGCCAAGAAGCAAGAAATCCTAGCCATACATGTGTTATGGGCCAGCTAACATGCTTGGGAAGGTGTTAACTTGGTCTCCAAAACATGAAAATTGCAAACAAGGGCCTCAAAAACGAGCTGGGAAGCTGCTGGGCAACTTCTGGTCACTGGGCATGCTTTACGGTCCGTAAGGGGACCCTTACGGTCCGTAAGGTCCTTGCTGCAGACCAGTGACTTTCAGAAATTGACAGTTTTGGCCCCTGAGCTTGTTTCGACTTGTTTTGGCACTTTCTAACACCCGTCAAGCCTATTTTTAAGCTCCATAATGAAGTTAAAGTATAGGGAACATGAAACATGCTCAAAAATATGACGGATGTTGGTTTGTTTGGCTGTACGGTTCCGTTGTTCGGCTAATTACGACGGAAATCGTAACAGACGCGAAAACGATCCAAATTGCGAAACGAATGAAGTTTTTGCATGCCGATCAGTAAAATAAAAATATTTTAGTGTGTACAAAAATTTTGGATGTCCAGATGTGGCCAGAACGTAAGATATGCGTGAAATTGCAAACTTACGCTGTTTTTGACACTTTTAGCCCCTGTAAGATCATATAAGCATGTTTTCGCACACCGAACCTCTCAAAGCTTATTTCTAAGCTATGGTTAGGTTATTTATGGTATGTTTAGCTTATGATCAAGTTCCGAACTGTACGTTGCCTTACGAAACGGTAGACTTTTGCAAGTTGACGCAAATAGTCCCTATGAGCGAACAAACTTGTTTCTGCCATACCAAACCTTCTAAAACTTATTTCTAAGTTATGTAAAGGTTATTTAAGGTATGTTAAGCTTATGTTGCTGTTCCGGAGTGTTTGTCGCGTTAAACTGATTACGTTTATACATCAGTTTGCGTATAACTCTCTAGAAAGCGATATAGAGTTCAAAATCGATCAAAGACCAACATGTGCATAGAATCAAACATAAATAACAAGCATTGGGATCAAAATACGCTGTTTTATTAATATTGTATTGTTCAGAGTCTGTAAAATGGTTTCACAAGCACAAATGTCACAGAAAAAATGTTTTTGAATAAACCTAAGTTTAAATCAAAGTTTATGTTTTGCAGAAAACAATGCTTTATGGATACGAACATTTATGCAGTAATGTTTATCGCATATATTCAAGCCTTGCGACTGTCCGATAAACCCTTAAATGAATTAAAGGTTCATCAATTATGTATATCGGATTCTGTCATTCCCAACTTCCAAACAAACCTAGGAAGTCGGAAACATGATTTGTCAAGTCCTATGGTAGCATTACATACTATCGAGCGGCGTGATCAGTTTTAATGAATGTATTGTTGTCCCGTTAAACATACGAAATGTCATAACCAATGTAAGCATTCTATGTGAAAACCATGTACTAAGTATGCTAAGTAAACAAACGTAGTAGAAAGGTTCATGAAATCAATGTGCTAGCATGCTCAGTAAACATACATAGCAGAAATGTGATGTAAATCAATGTGTCCATATGCTGAGTAAACATATGCAACAAAAGTGTGTTATGAAAATCGATGTGCTAGCATGCTCAGTCAACATACATAGCAAAATATAATTGAAATCATGTACTATAGGTGTACTAAGTGAATATAGTGTGTTTATGTCATAAAAGCATGAAAAGCACGAAAGTAACAATGTATGTACTTGTGTATCACACCAAAGTATTTGAAAGCGGTAAAAGTGGGGACTATGTACTCACTTGGGATTGCTTATTAGTCTTGAGAATAAGACCAAATAAAGCTTCAAGGATCACGGAATTCAAATGGCACCTAATATAGGTAACTATGTTAATAATCGGATCCTAAATCGGGAGATAGGATAGAATGTGGTTCTATAAATCAAATGAGTATTGGACTCATATGGCATGATTTAATAGACCTAACATTCTGATTTGGAAGTTTACCTAAGTGCTTTAGACCCGTTTCGACCCGTTACGGTAGTTTAAGCTACTATAACGTGCCGTTTGCGTAAAACTAAGGTCGGATGGTTATCTATGTCCTATGTCAAGTCTTACATGCCCAATTCTGCCTAAATATGTTACTAAATCAGTTTATATGTCAAAAACTTGATTACACATTCAAAATATGAATTTATGCTTCAAAAGGGCATTTTGGTCATTTTCTATGGGCATGTAAACTACTTAACAAATAACTAACCAACCTATGTGATCATAAGGTATAACCTCAGTATGTTATTCCCTATGCTACTATGATCACTAAATAAGCTTGGTCGGATCCTAATGATCGACCAAATGGGTCGGGTTCGAAAGTCTAAGCGGTTGTCGAGACCGCTTAACTTACAACCCTAAACAAGCACGAAAACTAGTAGTGACGAGTTAAACATGTGAAAACATGTTTAACTAACTTAGAAAACTGATTTGGTATCAAAACAAAGTGTTTTGATACCTAAAAATAGTTCCGCCGCAAAACGCACTTAAATACGCTTTTTGACCGAAACTTTGACTCGTCACTACGCCTAGTCAACGTGGTATCAGTAGGTATAATCGCTAAGGATTATAACCATCGTGATTACAATTACGTTGCAAAGTTCAATCGAACTTTGACTTGACCACTTGATGGTCAAAACCGAAAGTCAAACTGTTGTTCAAACTGTTTGGCTTTCAGCTCTAAATGGCTGAAAAATAAGAACTAAGCCATGAAAGAACACTTACAAGGTGTTCAAAGGCTAGAAAGATGTACTAGAACTCAGGTAGGTGGCTCCCAAAGCAGGAAATCCTCCACTTAGAGTTCAAAGTATGAAATGAGCAATGAATAAGGAAGAAGTGAGCAGTATTTATACTTGTGGAGGTGAATCAAGATCATTACATGTGTTTATGTAACCTCCAAGGATTAAATCTGGACCATACAAGTTAGGGACAGCTAACATACTTGGAGAGGTGTTAACTTGCTGCCCAAAACATCAAAAATTGCATAAAAGGTCCTCAAGAACAAGCTGGCAGCTGAAATAAACTTGCTGTCAACAGGGTTCCGTCGCGTGGCGTGCCAGGAATACCCTGGGCTGGCGCGTGGCACGAGACAAGTCAGACAGAACTTTCAAGTTTTAGGCAAAACAGGTCCCTGCAGCCTCCAAACTTGCTTTTCGACATGTTTAACCCCCGTTAACCCAATTTCAAGGTTCTACAAGGATGTTAAAGTATAGGGGACTCAAAATATGCCTGGAAATATCACGGATGTCGGTTCGTTTGGTCGTACGGTCACGTTGTTTGGGTAATTACGACGAAACTCGAACGGACGCGAAAACAAACCAAATAAAGAGACGAATGGTATTTTTGCATTCCGATCACTAAAATGCAAACTTACGCCATTTTTTGACGCTTTTTGTCACACCCCGACCGCGTAAAACAACAAACCGCGGCAGAAATGTCGGGGAGTGCTGTGGCAGAATTATTGTTTCAAAACATATGATAATTAAAGTTAAGTTTTACAAGCTTAAATTTATTACATTGTGTTAGGCCCAGTTCAGGCTCAAAACAACTTCTTTTCACGTAATATGGCAAGTGATTTCAGTAGATGTGAAAAAGATGTGCGGAAATGGAAATCAGACTTTCAAGAAACAAGACCTACAGAATTATCAAGTTTATATCACTTAGAAACAAAATGGTTTACAAAGTGATTGTAAGATTATTATCTAATACAAACGAATCTTGAATTCTGTGGGGGAAAGAGCAATGGAGTTTAGGTGTATGTGTGAATGCTATGTCACACCCCGACCACGTAGAACATACAAAACGTGGCGGAAATATCGGGGAGTGTTGTAACAGAATTAATTGTTTCAAATCCATGGCAATAGAAGTTTCGTTTTATTGATTAAAAGTGTTACAATGTCTTAACAAACAAAGAAATACAACATAATTAACTAGTCTTGCATCTTTTATTGTCACTAAAGCCCAAGTCTGTCTATGTGTATCTTGAACATCTTATGCAACAGCTCCTGAAAAACACATGTGAAAATAGGTACGTCAGCATAAAAATGCCTGTGAGATACATAGGTTTTGTGAAAATAAGATTCATGACTTATGTTTGAGAAAATGTTTAGTCATGAACCTTGTTATTTGCTTTGTCTTTTAAATCATTTGAAAAATGATAAGATCTGATGATATGTATAAATAAATGTAAGGTTAAATGAATAACCAAGTAAAATGTGTTTGCATAAGATAAGTTGTTTATAAATCAATGTCTTGTGAAAAGTATGTTATTTGTATGAAATGTTCTATGTCTCAAACTGAAATGATTCAAATAACATTACGACATGTAATACCATACAAACACTTATATATAGGAAGTACCAGCGGCGTATCCACCATGCTTGTATCATATTACACACGCATCGTTACTTAATCACTTAATCAAACCAAACCAAACAATGTAAAATGTTCATGTCAAGATGTAATTCATGTCAAAATGTCTATGTCAAATATCCATGTCAAATGTCTATGTCAAATATCCATGTCTATGTCAAATATCCATGTCAAATGTCTATGTCAAAATGTCATGTATGGCAAGTGAAAGGTCTCAACTAAACCATATGCACAAAAACAAAGTATTGAAGTAAAACTTGGTTTAAGTCAAAGCTATGTTTTGTGTAAATGCATGCAAATATTTAATATGAACATTTATGCGGTATTGTGAATATGCATACATCCAAGCCTGGCGACTGAGGTGATAAACCCTTTAAACAAATTAAAGGTCTATCTGTCTTTATAACAACGAATTCGGTCATTCCTTTCTGTCCCCTTACCCTGGGATGTCCGGAACGGGAGTTGTCAATTCCTATGGTACCACTACCTACTAACGAACGGCATGATCGGTGTTAATGAATGTATTGTCCCATGTAAACAAACCAAATGTCATAACAAAATGTAAGCATGTGATGAAAACAATGCACTAAGTATGTAAACAAATGAACATACATAGCGTGAAATGTCATGTAAAACAATGTACTAAGTAGGCACACAATGGGCATACATAGCATGAAATGTCATGTAAAACAATGTACTAAGTAATGCACACAATGGGCACACCTAGCATGAAATGTAATGAAATCATGTACTATAATGTACTAACAAACATAACCGGTATATGATGTGAAAACAGGAAAGCATGAAAGTAACAAGTAGGCACATGTGTTCCACCCCAAAACAGTTTGGAAAACAGTAAAAGAGGGGTCTATGTACTCACTTGAGATTGCTCAGAAGTCCTAAGATAACCACCAAGCAACGCTAGAGATCACGGAAATCAAACGGCACCTAATATAGGTAACTACATTAAATAACCGGACCTAAATCGGAAGACTGGGTAGCATTAGGGTTTGTAAACCAAACGAGTGTGGAGACTCGTGTGATATGGTTTAACAAAGCCTACATACTAAATGAAACCTAACATAACTGCCTACAACCCATTACGACCCGTTTAGATAGCTTATGCTACTTTAACGCGTCGTTTGCGTGAAACGCGTTCGGATCGCCTAACTAGTCCTATGACAAGTGTTATATGCCTAAACATGTTACATAATCAGTTATGTGACAAAAGTTTAGGTTACATATGCTTAATTACCAATTATACATGAAAAGGGCATTCTGGTAATTTACCTAAGGCATATAAACTACCTATCATACAACTACTTAAATGATGTGACCATAGGGTATAACCTCGGAAGGTTATGCCCTATACTAGGGTCACCTAATGTATTTGGTCGGATCCTAATGATCGACCAAACTGGGTTGGGTTCGAAGGTATAGGCGATTTATCAGATCGCCTACCCTACGACCCTAGACAACGTGGTAATCAGTGGGCATAGTCCCAAAGGACTATAACCAACGTGATTACACTCACGTTGCGAAGTTCAAACGAACTTCGCATTGACCATTACTGGTCAACGCTGAAAGTCAAACAAAGTTTGACTTTCTGACTCGAAAAGCAGTAAAAATAAGGAAAAGAACGAAAGAATACTTACGAAGGGTCCCCGAATGCTAATCCCGATCCGAGAACTCAGGTATGAAACAATGGTTTCAACTTAGAGCTCTCAAAATCAGAATTCTTGTAAGAAATGAGGTTGTGGGGGTGGGGTATTTATAGTTTTCGGGTAACCGTTAGGATCGTTTCATGGAAAACGTGCCATGATCCAACCCGTACACTTGTCGGAACCTTATGGTGGCTAAAATTCCATCCTTATCACATGACTAGACAATTGGGATTGTGTGGTTGTGGTTAAATCTGCTGAAAACAGGTTGTTTAAACATTGAACCTGGTCTGGAGACCCCTTGCGCATCGTAGCAAGATATTGCTACGCATCGTAGCCATACAAGTTTGGCAGAATTACACTTTTGGTCCCTGTCATGCATTCAGCCCATTTTTGACACGTTTAAGGCCCGTTAACCCCATTTCAAAGCTCTAAAATGAAGTTAAAGTATAGGGGACTCAAAACATGCTCAAAAATATCTCGGATGTTGGTTCGTTTGGTCGTACGAACACGATGTTCGCTTAATTACGACGGAATGCGCACAAGCGCGAAAAACGATCCAAATGACGTGACGAATGGATTTTTCTTATGGCGAACACTAAAATATAATGTAGTCATGCTTACATAAATTTTTGGATGTCCAGATGTATTCAGAACGTAAGTTATGCGTAAAAATGCAAACTTGTGCACTTTTTTTTGACGCTTTTAGTCCCTGAATGACACAAAAGTTTATTTTAGCATACCGAACACCTCAAAGCCTATTTCTAAGCTATGTAAAGGATATTTATGGTATGTTTAACTTATGTTCATGTCCCGGAAGGTCTGTTACAGTTCAAATTGACATACTTTCGCAGTTTGTCAACTTTAGTCCCTGTAAGCGATTTAACTTGATTTTGCCATACCAAAGCCTTCAAAACTTATTTCTAAGTTATGTAAAGGTTATTTAAGGTATGTTAAGCCTATTTCACTATTCCGGAGTGTTCGTTGCATTAAACTGGTTATATTTACGCATCAGTGCGCGTATAACCTTCCAGAAAGCGATTTAGAGTTTGAAATTGAACAAGAATTGATATGTGCAAATGATACACATATTTTTACAAATCCCAAGTATGAAATATAATATTTCATTGGTTTGGTATTTTTTTTTTTTTGATGGCCGTGGAGGCACAGGTGTTACATGCTAAGCTTCAAACTCACTTTGCTTCTCCTGGTTTAGCCTTCTATTTATAGACGACTTGGGTGTATGAATAAACAATAGTATTTATAGACAATAAACAATAGTATTTATAGACGGCTTGGGTGTATGAATAAACAATAGTTTATTCATACAATAATTCCTGCAAAAGTAGCCAATTGACATATTCATTGATTCCAACGTTCAAGTTGCCTTTTTCATCATGATATCATTTAATGTCAACTTGCTTCGGTAATTGTGGCTGGACAGAGGCAATTTCAGACAAGTGGGGTATTTCATCAGAAATTCTGATAAACCACTTCATCAGAAATTCTGATGAACAAATCATCAGAAAATCTTTGATGATCAGAATCGTCAGATACTGATGATCAGAAATATCATCAGATCCATCAGAAATGGCCTCTTCTGATAATCCAATTCAGCTCTTGATCAACTTGTAATTCTTTGAAGTAGATGTTGTGCTTTCCAGTTGTCCCATCTGATCTTCTTTTTCTAGTTCGTGATCTTCAGGACTGTGATCTCTTCATAGATCCAGTTGATTGTGTTTTTCTTCAATACTTACAAATAAAGTTTCCTAACAGTTTCCCCCTAAGTATTGTAAGAAAAAGAACTACCTCTATGTCAAACATAAACAACTTTCTTTGTAAAAGAAATTCAAAAACAACTAAATTCAGAAACATAAAACATAATTAAACCAACCATACATCCGACAAATTTAAAACTTTGTTCACAAACAGGAATTTCATCTTATCAATTCATTTGATTGATCTTCACCCCACTTCTGTATTTGTCACCTGGTTTCAGTCTTTTCTTGTAATCAATAGCCTTTTGAGTTGCTTTTTACATCTCTTTATACCATCCTCTTGCTTCCATCCAATTTTCAATGCACTCTTCAATTGTTTTTCTCAGCTTTTCATTGTTCTTTCCCTTCTTTTTGAGCTGCTCTTGTTTTTCATTCATGTAGTTTCTTATATATTTTAGTGTTTGATTTGAATACCTGCATATTTCACTGATTCTGAACAGAGCTTTCTCTTCATTTGCATCTTTGAAGACTACACATATTTCTGGTTGATCAAAGATTGCTCCGGTTCTTACTGGTTTAGAAGAGATTTCAGCTGGAATTGAAGTGTTTGGAGGCGGTATTAGCACTTTGTTGCTGTACTCAAAATTGATACATAGATCAAAGTCTGCCAGTGCAGCCCTTTTGTATAACTTTGCTCCTGCACTTTTGAGACCTTCAAGGGCTCTTCTGATTATAACTGAATTTCTTTTCATTTCATCAATGATATTCTTCATCTTGACTATTCCCAATGGGTGAATATCATCAGCCAGATTTGCATCAGTAACCTTTTGTTGACTGTTGTCTTTTCTGATCAAGGTATACTTGTTTTGTGTTTCATTGCTTAGGATGCCTCCTCCAGTGGTCATTTTATCAATTCTTTCAATTGATACTATTGGATTGGTCATATGCTTGTGTAAAATTACCCAACCTCCATTATTTCTGTTTTCAACAATACCTTTGCTCATTGGAGAGAGTGGTCTCTTTGGGATGTCTTCTGGACCTTTCCAATAGTAATTCTTTAGATGTTCTTCAGGGTACATTATAGTGTGTAAATCACCTTTTACCACTTCCATTTCTCTGATGTTCCCTTCTGAATCTTCTATCATTTCTTTTCTTAGCCTTTTTGAGGAAGTCACTTCATGTTCCATTCTTCTCTTTTCTTTTGTATCCATCATTATGCTCAACTCTGTTTCTCCAGTGATGGTTGTAGAAACTGGTTGTACTGGAACATGATCTTTTAGTTGTACCCTTGATGTGTCTGGCTTTGAGATATTTGGTGGAGGACCCATGGGTATCTTTTGTTTATCTTGAGGTGGACCCATGGGTTGCTTCTGTTTTTGAGCTGTTGAGGTTTCTGCTTGTTTGGTTTGACCTTGTTGAACAATTTCTGGTTGTTGTTGAGGAGTTTCTGATCTTCTTGCTTGTCATTCTTGTGGAATTGGGGCTTTCAGTTCATGAAGATCAATATTTGCTAGTCTGGCAACATTATACTGCAATCTCTTAACTAACAGATGAACATTAGTAAGAGCTTGAGTATTTGTTTCCTCTTGTTTCTTCATATTCTGGAACTCCTGATTTTCTTGATTTCTTTGTGCAGCTAATTCCATCAACAGTTTCTCAAAAGCCTCAGTCATGCTGCTTTTGTTGGCTCTGAGGAACTGTATTTCTTCAAGAAGCTTCCCTGAATTTGAGCTTTCCCCTGCAGTTGCAACCTCAGCCATCTTTTTCTTGATATCATGTAGTTCCTTGATAGCTTTATCAATTTCTGATGAGCTTTCTTTGCTTTCTGATGATTTTAGCAATTTGTTGAGGACTGCAGTATTGTCTTCAGTTTGCTTCTTCACAGCTTTGACAGTTTCTGACAAAAACTTGATCTCTGACTTTTGATTTCTGATTTCTTCTAGTATCAGATCAAGTTTTTCTTCTGTTGCTGTTTTCACAGTAGCAACTTTATCTTCAGGTTCTTTTTGAAGTTGTGTAGGTGACATAGATTGATGTTCTTGGGAAATTGGAGAAACAACAGATGTTTCTCTTCTAACACCAGCAGAAAACACATTCTCTACTGTTTTGAGGTTAAGAGGATTGGGAGAATCCAAATTCCCTATATCCTCACCAGAAAATTGAAATAAATTCAAGTTCTGGATTTCCTCATTTCCTTGAACCTTTTCAGGTTCTCCATGAGTTGTTGAGAAACTATTATTTTTCTCACCCAGATTTCCTTGATCAGTAGGCTGATCTCCACCTGTTTTTACTACATTTTCCTCCTCAGAATCTGATTCAGAAAATGAGTCCTTTGTTTTACTCACATCTTGTTTTGAAGAAATAGTTTCTCTAAATAAGATTTCATGTTTTCCTTGAATTGATTCATAAGAATCATTCTCAGAATCAAAAAATATGTTTATTTTAGACTGTTGTGCACCTGTTTTTCCAATGTGTGAGTCTTCAGCATGATGTCCTTCAGCCACAGGACTCATGTTTACATGTTTATCAGCTAGATGAGGATCAGATTCATCCTGCTGTTCCATTCTTGGTGTGCTTGACTCCTGTGCATCATGCTCCGTAGGGGACACTTGTTCAAAAACTCCTTTGCTCTGTGACTTTTTGTTCAACATTTTCAGGTATTCTGCTCTGTATGGTGATTCTTCTGGTAGCATACTCATCAATTTTTCTGTCAGAGCAGGTACATCATAATCTGACTTCCAAGACCCTGCAGCATTCCAAGGTTTCATAATTTCTGTCTTCCACATATTTTCTGATGCTGGGATTTCCATGTTTCTTTTCTGAAAAACATCAGAAATTATGACTGATAGAAATCTTGGAAAGGGTAGATGTGAATCTATTCTTCCATCTCTGGTCAGAATTGATCTTCTGATCAGAATAAATATTTCTGCTCCATAATCAATGTTCAATCCATTAATTAGACTGAACATGATTGTTAGAATGTTCATATTTATCTGATCAGTACCTCCAATCTTTGACGATAGACACTTGTTCAGAATTTCCATTAAAACTTGCCAGAAGGCAGGTAGCTTGTTTCTCTTGAATTTATTGATTGTTGAAATCTTTGTTTTGTATCCCATTACATCATCAAGTTGTGAAAACATATCTTCTCTTTCTGGTGACTTTTCAAAGTTTTGATGTAAGGGTAGCTCCAAACATTCCCTTATCTTTTCTGGTGAAATTTTAATGAAGATATTTTCCCATACATGTGCTGTTAGCTCAGTTTGACTTGAGATTTTGAGAGTTTTTACTACTTGTTGTATGAGTTTTTGTGGTACCTCTCTGGTCTTTGTAAGAGCTTGAGCTAATGGGCATCTTGTTAGAAATTCAATGAGAATTTGACACTTCGTATCATACTCTTCGATGTTATCATTCATTGTTTCATTGTTGTTCTTTAATGGAAGAAATTCATCTTCAGTGATGAAAGGAACTGAGTGTTTAACTTGAGGTTTGTTGATGTTGACAGCAGCCATTGAGAATTTGGGTTTTGTGTTTGGAAAAGGGTTTTAGGGTTTTGAATTTGAAGGTTGAAGATGGAAGACTCTGTTTTGAATGAGGTATTTATAGGGTGTGTAGACAGAGATTTTTGAGTGTTTGTCGTGGGTTGTTTGAGTTTAAGAGGATTAATGACACCTTTATAATGTTTTAATCCTTTAAGGAGACAACCGTCTTTGAAAGACCTTTGATTTATCTCTAATTTAATGTATATCCTTTTAAAGAGACTTAGAGACTTCAACGATTTTACAGATAAACACTAGTTTCCAACTTGCACATTTTCTCAATGTGGGACCCCTTTTGTTTAAAAAGGTCCAATCAAAACCTTTTGTGTGTCTCCCCAGATATTTCTCATGATGATATTTTTATCATCAGATTTTTTTTTTTAAGATGAGAGGGAATAAGTAGAGTTCTGAGATTTTACTTACATTGTAGTCTTGCAGTTCTGAGCTCGACACCTTTAATCTGATATACCGGAAGTATATATTTTTCATATGGCTTGTTCCAGTCCACAGAAAAAATATTTTTTTTAGAAAGAAACTAATTCTTAAAAAATTTGGATTTTTTAAAAAATTATTTTTCTGATGATATGTTAAACTTTCTGATTTTTCAAAACAAAATTTGATTTTCTGATTTGTTATCAGAATTTTTACAGTTTTCTGGTGAATGATCAGTTTTTCTGATTGATCATCAGATTTTGAGTTCTACTAATTTCTGTTAGTATTTATGTGTGATCCACCAGATTTTCTTTGATTTTATCAGTCAAGTTGTGTAAGTTCCCCCTAGATCTATTTACCAAAAAAAATTTAAAACAAACCTGTTGAAAGAAAACATAAAACAAACATGTTAAACGAAAGCAAAACATAAAACGAAGAAAACTACTCCTCCTCCTCCTCTAACACATTGAACATGCATTTCACATATAACCAAAGACTGGTTACTCGTCCGGTATGATTCGTTGATGGTGTCAAGGTGGCTTCACTAATGTTTTCTTGAAGTACCAGCTCAGTTTTTTAATAGCAGCTTCTCACTCCTCCAAAGCCCAGCTGACTAGTGATCACCTTGGTAACAAATCGAGGGTAAATCAGAAAGGGTTGACGGTCGTGGATGTTTGCTTCTAGGTCTCTCATTAGAAACTTAGCATAGTTGAAAGGTTTTTCTTGTATCACAGCATGCACCACTTCCATCATCCTATTCAACAGCTCATTGAAGTGTCCAATTTTCTTGGAAAAGCAAACACTTAGCTGTGTTACCAAAAACTGGAAAGGTGGTATAAAACCAGACTTGCTAATGGCCCTTGACGATTTGAGTGTGTGATAGCCCATTTTAGTCAAGGTTTGTTGCACGTTTGATTTTTCCGGAAGTTGGATTTCATGAACATCACCCAGTTTGAGGACATTTCTGATTGTTTCTTCTTTTAGAGTAATTTTTACTCCCATAACCTCACTTTTAATCCACATGGAAGTACCACCAAAAATGATTTGAGAGTTCCACCAGCACTCTTGGAGAAGTTCTGGATATATGGTGACATGTGATGACACAGCAAAGCCTAGAGGACTTCGCATGATCATATTGTACACAAACCTGTAGTCCTCCCATGCAGGTCCTTCCAAGTTGGATCTTAATCTAAGATTGTGAAGTCTGTGAAACGGAAGAGGAAATTAAGTGGCTTTCATCAATTTTGGGCGACCCATTTTTGATAAGAAAATAAAATCTGTTGAAGGGCTTTTGAAGAGATGGTTTTTGTGAAAAATGTTCTTTTCAGGTTGTTAATATTTATAGATGAAAGTGATAATAACAGCCAACCTTTTTCTCTTCAATTAAGAAGATATCTGTCCCAGTGAATGTAATAGTGAACGTAACAGTAAATTTGACAGTCTACTAAGCCCCATGTGTGAGTAAGCATTTAATGACTAGGCATCTATGTTCATAGCTCCTTATGATTCTAGTGCCTACGTGTCACATTTAAATTCCTTATGAAGAAATGACGTTGCATGCAAAAATGAAATTCAATAAACCAAAAAAAATTGAGACGTTGATTATTACAGCTGTATGGAACTCCATCAGTATGCATGTTACTTTTCCCCCTTTTTGTTGGTTTTTTTTAATTAAAAATAAAACAAAACAAAACAACAAAGAAAATACACAAAAATGAGTAATTACAATATGTGGAACGTGCATGAGGATGAAAAAATTCTGATGTTTCAACGTAGGTTCTGATTTTATATCAGAACTTCTGGTCTTTTTTCCCAGAGTTTCTGATATTTTCTCAGATTATCTGATAATTATTAACTATTTATCAGATTTTCTGGTGTTCCATCAGATTGATGGATTGTTTTATCAGAAGCTAGTTGATTTGTTCTATGAATATCAGAATTTTGTTGTTTAACAAGTTGGTCTTCAATTTGTGTTTTTGTGTTTTCTGAGAAATCTTCATCATTTAGATTGACCATGCCTAGTTTGCTGATTAAAAAATTGTGTCTCTTTTCATCAAGAGGTTTTGTAAAGATATCAGCAATTTGATTTTTAGTTGGAACAAAATACATTTCAATGTTACCTTTCTCCACATGATCTTTTATGAAGTGGCATCTGACATCTATGTGTTTGGTTCTTGAGTGATGAACAGGATTTTCAGTTATTGCAATGGCACTCTTTGAGTCACATAGAATTGGAATTCTTGTCAGAGTTACTCCATAATCTTTCAGTTGAGTTTGCATCCACAGCACTTGTGAACAGCAACTTGCTGCTGCTACATATTCTGATTCTGCTGTTGATGTGGCAACACAGTTTTGTTTCTTGCTTGCCCAACATACCAATTTTTCTCCCAAAAGTTGACAGGCACCAGATGTGCTTTTCCTGTCAATTTTGCACCCTGCATAATCTGCATCTGTGTATGCAATTAATTCAAGGTTTGTATCATTTGGATACCAGAGACCAATTTCTGATGTGCCTTTGAGATATTTAAAAACTCTTTTTACAGCTTTCAGATGAGATTCTTTAGGATCACATTGATATCTGGGCAGAAAACATGTTGCAAACATGATATCTGGTCTGCTTGCAGTTAAATAAAGCAGTGATCCTATCATCCCTCTATAGGTTTTAATATCAACACTTATACCATTTTTATCAGAATCTAACTTGTTCCCTGTTGCCATGGGAGTTTTTGAAACAGAGCAGTTTTCAAGTGAGTATTTTTGTAGAATTGTTTTCACATATTTTGATTGACTAAAAAATATTCCATCAATTCTTTGTTTCACATGTAACCCTAAGAAAAAGGTTAACTCACCCATCATACTCATTTCAAAGTGGCTGGTCATCAATTTTTGAAATTTTTCACAAAATTTTTCATTTTTTGATCCAAATATAATGTCATCAACATATACCTGGACCAGCCAAGTGTGACCTTTGTGTGTTTTGAGAAAAAGAGTGGTGTCAATAGTTCCTTTGGTAAACCCAGAATTGAGTAAGAAGTTTGATAATGTTTCATACCAGGCTCTAGGAGCTTGCTTCAACCCATACAAGGCTTTGTTTAATCTATAAACATGATTTTGAAATTTTGGATCAACAAAGCCTTCTGGTTGATGCACATAAACTTCTTCCTCAATTTTACCATTCAGAAAAGCTGATTTTACATCCATTTGATAAACTTTTAAGTCCTTAGATGCAGCATAAGCAAGAAAAATTCTTACAGCTTCTAATCTAGCTACTGGTGCAAAGGTTTCGTCATAATCAATACCTTCTTGTTGACAGTAACCCTTGACCACTAACCTTGCTTTGTTCCTGGTGATTATGCCGTTCTCATCAGATTTGTTTCTGAACACCCATTTTGAGCCTATGACCGATTTGTCCTTTGGCTTGGGTACCAGATCCCATACCTTGCTCCTTTCAAATTGATCAAGCTCTTCTTGCAAGGCTTGAATCCAGTCTGGATCATTTAGAGCTTCTTTGAGAGATTTGGGTTCTATTTTGCTTAAGAACCTAGAGAATGCACACTCATGTGCAGTGGCAGATCTTGTTCTGACACCATCTGCAGGGTTGCCTATGATGTCAGAATGAACATGTCCTTTTATCCATCTTAACTTGTTGTGAAAAGTTGTTGGTTCTGATGGATTTGAAGTTTCCCCCTGATCAGGTGCTACATTTGTCTGAAAAGTATCAGAAATTTGGATTTCTGATGTACTACATACTTGATCTGCAGGGTTAGAACATGAATAATCTTTTGATTTATTTTTGTAGGCATTATCATGTTCTAGGAAATCTTCATTTAGCATTTCAAAGAGATGTTCATAATTTTCTTGTTTGTCAGAAAAGTTTATTTCTTTTATGTACTCATCAGAAACCTCTGTTTCTGATGAGTCATCGAATGAGACATACAAACTTTCTCTGATGGTCCTGGTGTTGAGAATAAAAACTCTGTATGCTTTTGAGGACAAAGAGTAACCAAGAAAAATGCCTTTTTCTGCTTTTCTGTCAAATTTTTCAAGGCTTTCAAAATCATTAAAAACAAAACATCTACAACCAAATGTATGCAAAAATTTTATACTTGGTATTCTTCCATTTATAATGTTGTAAGGTGTTTTGTTGTGCCTCTTGTTGATTATGGATCTGTTTTGTGTAAAACATGCATTTGCTATAGCTTCTGCCCAAAAGTGAGTGGGCAATTTAGCATAAGCAAGCATGGTTCTGGCAGCTTCTACCAAGGTCCTATTCCTTCTTTCAACCACACCATTCTGTTGTGGTGTTCTTGGAGCAGAAAAATCATGAGAAATTCCTTTACTTACTAAGAAATTCTCAATTTTTGCATTTTTAAATTATGTTCCATTGTCTGATCTGATCCTTCTCACTGTTAATTTTAACAGATTTTGAATTTTCTTAATAAAATTAATGATCAGATCAGGAGTTTCACTCTTCTTTCTCAAAAATTCTACCCATGTGTACCTGGAGAAGTCATCTACTATTACTAGTATGTATTTCTTTCTAGAAAAACTTTCTGTACATATGGGTCGACACAAATCCATGTGTAAAAGTTCCAAATTTTATGAAATAGAAGACTTAGAAATTGATTTGTGTGAGCTTCTTTTGGATTTTCCCATTTCACATGCTTCACAAATTTTATCCTTCTTTGAGGATATTAAAGGTAATCCTTTTACCAGACCTTTGCTTGCTAATATGCTTAGGTTTTTGAAATTTAAATGAGCAAGCCTTTTGTGCCATAACCAACTACTACCTTTGTTATGTTTTGAAAATAAACATAGTTTTGGATGTTCACTTTCTTCTTTGAAGTCAAAATAGTAGATTGATTTTCTTATCCTTTTCCTACTTAAATAAATTTTGTTATCATATATACCTATTAACAAGCATTTTTCTGGTAAAAAGGTTACCTGAAAACCTTTGTCACAGAATTGACCACAACTCAGCAAATTATACTTTAAGCCTTCAACAAAGGCTAATTTCTCTATGGTCAAACATCCATATTTTATGCAACCATATCCCATGATCCTCCCTTTTACTCCATTTCCAAAATTTACCATTCTACCCAGCTTTGAAACAAAGTTGCTGAGTAAGCTCATGTCCCCAGTCATGTGCTTGGAGCTTCCTGAGTCGCAGTACCAGATCTGCTGCACATGATGGTCCTGAAATGAAATGATTAGAGGGATTTTGGTACCCAGGCATGCTTGGGTACTGTTTCTAATGAAACTTGAAACATTTTATTTTTATTTCTTCTTGGTTTTGCATCAGAAACTCTGTTATATGCTGAGCCATTAACAGATTTTACATTTTTCTTTTGAAGATGGTGTTGGACAAGCTTCAGTATGTCAACACACATACAAGAGTTATCAGAATTTTCTGATAGTTCCTCTTGCGATGAAATGATTGGATAATTTTGAAAAGATGAGTGAACTGCTTCTGGAGTTTTTACAGATTCTTGACTGCATTCACTCTAGTTTGTTTTGAAGTTTGGTTTTTCCAAAGAATATTCAGAACAGATTGATTTGCAAGATTCAGATTCAGATTTTGATAGTAAATTATCAGAAATTTGATGAGTTGCTTTTACAAAGATAGTGGGTTTATTTCTATTTGATCTTATAGAACTTGTATAGCCTAAACCCTCTCCTTTGTTCTTAGGTGTGGACTCAATAAAATTTATAAACTCTTTAGCCTGTTGAAAACCTCTTACATTGATTTCTTTGTCATTTATTTTCTTGTAAAGATCTTTTCTTTCATTTTCATAAAACTCAATTTTTGCTCTTTGATCTAAACTGTCCTCAATAAGATGTTGGTTTTCAAGAATGATTTTATTCAAAGTCCTTTGCAACTCATCAGATTTTCTAATATCTTATTGATGTTTTTCTTGCAGATTTAGAAAATCTGACATGAGCTTGTTTAGTTTGTGTTCAAGATCAAGATTGTCTAAATTTACCTTTTGTTCTGAAGTTTCTGATAGTCCTTCAGAGAGTGCCATGAGGCAGAAATTTGCCAATTCTTCTTCTTCATCATCAGAAGAATCATCAGATAACCATGTATCTGTTCCAGCAATTAAGCTTACTTGTTGCTGCTTCTTTGCTTCTTCAAGATTTTTCTCATAATAGGCAACATCCTTCAGCTTTTTGGTCTTGCATTCTGATGCATAATGACCTCTCTGCTTGCACTTGTAACACCCAACTTCAGCCTTCCCTTTATCCTTAGATCTAACCTCTTCTTTAGATCTTCCATCCATCCTTCCTTTGTCACTCCTCTGGTATCTCTGGTTACCTCCCCTCAACCTCTGCTCAAATGTTTTGGTGAGCAGTGTTATTGCTTCAGCAAAAGCTGAAAAGTCTGATGATGCATCAGAAGTTTCAAGATTTTGACTGGTTGATGGTTATGGATCATTGGTTGTTGTTGATCTTTGTGAGTTTGAGATAAGAGCTAAAGATCCCCCTCTTTGAATAGTTTCTTCAAAAATTTCTTCCTCTCTGGGGATCAAGATTCTGTATAAGTCATGAAGACTCATGTTTCCTAGTTCTAAGGTTGATGATAAAGTCATGGTGAGACTTCTCCATTCTCTAGGAAGGGCATCAAGAAATTTTATGTTTCTTTCATCGTTTGATTTTGTTATACCAAATTTCTTTAGCTCGTTTAAAAGTTTTGTAAATCTTTGATATGTATCATTTAACCTTTCATTTGGCAAACTTTTAAACCTTTCATAAGATGAGACATGATTTGTTCGCTTGTTTCTTCTCATCCTTTCTCCTCCTTCACAAAGATTTTCCAACTGATCCCATATTTCCTTAGCTGATGCACATGCATCAACTTGTGAAAATATGTCATTGGGGATGGCCATAATTAAAAGTGACTTTGCCCTTTCATCCCCAGCCACCAGGTCCTTGTCTTCCGCACTCCAGTTTATTTCACTTTTGGGAGCGCGGGAGGCAGGGATTGCTGGTGATTGGTCAGTTGCTGGAATAGCTGGTATATCAGTCATTGGTGTATGTGGACCCCTTTCAATGGATTGAAACAGAGCTCGGTCATGACCATTAAGGAAATTGACCATCCTGATTTTCCACTGGGGGTATTCCTCTCTGACCAGAGTCGGAGGTTTAGACATAGAACCAATGTTAAAAGCATTATTCCACTATTGAAAGCTGGCCATATTTAGAGAAAAGAAGATGAGCGATTGATAGTTTGAAAATAGTTTATTCAATCTGCTCTGATACCAATTGTTAGGCCCAGTTCAGGCTCAAAACAACTTCTTTTCACGTAATATGGCAAGTGATTTCAGTAGATGTGAAAAAGATGTGCGGAAATGGAAATCAGACTTTCAAGAAACAAGACCTACAGAATTATCAAGTTTATATCACTTAGAAACAAAATGGTTTACAAAGTGATTGTAAGATTATTATCTAATACAAACGAATCTTGAATTCTGTGGGGGAGAGAGCAATGGAGTTTAGGTGTATGTGTGAATGCTAAGCTTCAAACTCACTTTGCTTCTCCTGGTTTAGCCTTCTATTTATAGACGGCTTGGGTGTATGAATAAACAATAGTTTATTCATACAATAATTCCTGCAAAAAGTAGCCAATTGACATATTCATTGATTCCAACGTTCAAGTTGCCTTTTTCATCATGATATCATTTAATGTCAACTTGCTTCGGTAATTATGGTAGGACAGAGCCAATTTCAGACAAGTGGGGTATTTCATCAGAAATTCTGATAAACCACTTCATCAGAAATTCTGATGAACAAATCATCAGAAAATCTTTGATGATCAGAATCGTCAGATACTGATGATATTTCATCAGAAATATCATCAGATCCATCAGAAATGACCTCTTCTGATAATCCAATTCAACTCTTGATCAACTTGTAATTCTTTGAAGTAGATGCTGTGCTTTCCAGTTGTCCCATCTGATCTTCTTTTTCTAGATCGTGATCTTCAGGATTGTGATCTCTTCATAGATCCAGTTGATTGTGATTTTCTTCAATACTTACAAATAAAGTTTCCTAACACATTGTCTTAGTTCAAATGAAACACATAACATAAAACATGATAACTTTCTTGATTTTAGATTGCTAAGGCCCAAGTCGCCCTAAATGTAGCTTGCTCACATCAAACAATCGCTCCTGAAACATATGTGAAAGTAAATACGTCAGCATAAAAAATGCCTGTGAGTAACATAGGTTTAGTATTGAAGATTCATGACTTTAAAGGTTGAAAGAAAAGTTTAACGAAAAGTAGTCATGAACTTTATAAAAATGTCTTCTTTTATAAAATCATATGAAAATCAAATGATATAAAAGAATGATGTATGGTTAAGTAAATAACCAAATGAAAAATAATATGTATAAAATATGTCAATGTCTTGTCTTTGTTGAAGTGGTTTAGATAACGCCACGATATGTAATACAACAAAAGCACTTATAGGGAGCACTAGAGGCGTATCCACCATGCTTTTATCTTATTACTCACATCTCGTTACTTAAATCACTTATTAATAACCATGAAATAACGTCTTGTATAAATGTCAATGTCCAATGTCAAATGTCAAATGTACAAAACAAAGTCTTTGAATAAACCAAAGTTTAAATCAAAATTTATATTTTGAAAACCGATGCTTTTATTGATATGAACATTTATGTGGTTTGTCTATCGTATACACTCAATCCTTGAGACTGTCAGATAAACCCTTATCAGGATCAGGAATTTATCAAAAATGTATTCGGATTATGTCATTCCCGTAACGAAATAGCTAGAAAGCGGGAACGAGATTTGTCAAGTCCTATAGCGCTATTACATACTACCGAGCGGCGTGATCAATGTTAATGAATGTACTACTTCGTCAAACATACCAAATGTCTTTTTCAGTGTAAGCATGAAAATGTCTTTGTAAAACCATGTAATAGGCATACTAAGTCAATATGCCAAGAAAAAAAATGTCTTTGAAACCAAATGTTAGGTATACTAAGTCAATATACCATAAAAATGTCTTTGAAATAATGTATTATATGTAATATGTAATAAAACATGTATGATGTCATGAAAACGGAAAGTAAAGTTATGCACATATGCTTCACCCCAAAACATTTGAAAAAGTAAAATAGGGGAACTATGTACTCACCTTTGGGTGCGTTTTTATGAGTTAACACAATCCCTCAAATTGTTTATTCGTCCTAAATTAAATAAGATCGATTTAATAATCAAAAACCCACAAAAATACCTAAGTTTCTCCGATACTTAGAATTTTCACAAAACTTTGAGATCTTCTCGAAAAGTTATTATTTTTGATTATTTTGGTGTAATAATATATATATATATATATATATATATATATATATATATATATATATATATATATATATATATATATATATATATATATATATGAGTTCATATATATTTTAAAAACTTTGCTACTTGAACGATTTTATTGGTGACCCTTATGATGATATAAGCAATATATCTACGATTTGCGCGTCGTAATATATATACTCAAATGTAACATACAAATAATAGCGTAATACACATAATTTTGTCAAGTATTAACATGTCATCATACACATATTATAAAACACATAACACATTGTAACAAATAAAATTTACCCAAGAACAACCCATTCCAGTGTATGTCGAAAAACACTTATTTTAGCGATCTAAAACAGTTTTATAAAAATCCTCCAAAAAACCGATTTTTTAGCTGTTTTACCGCATAGTTTTGCATCAAACGTTACCCGAACCATCCCAAGTCGAAACGACTTGATATTTTAACATAACCCATGTTATTTACCGAATAAAATAGTGGTTATACTCATGATAGTGCAGGTCTCACATAAAGCACATAAATCATGCAAATTTCACATATTTTACCACTTTTTAAGCTATATGTACAACATGCAAAGCTATCAAACCTATGTCAAAGTTTCATGCCATTATAATATACCAAATAATGTCTTTTTTAGTGTTTATAACCTGTTCAAAAATATCTTTGTCATACAACCATTTTTTATCATTTCTTGATCTTTAAATCAACATGTATTGTCATGTACAAGTGTCTAAAGCACACTATCATAGCATCATCATTTTACATGTATAAAAATGCATCAAATATGTAATTTTTTCATGTTTATTACTGATTTGTTTGAACATTTATCATGTCTTACACAAATCATCCAACACTTGCATTTTAACTATCATTCAAGAACAAGCAACAACCTAAACAAGTATTTATCAAGAAATCAAACTCAAATCTCATACCCATACATATATATATATATATATATATATTTATGGTTATACACACACATATATATATCACCATTTTTATTTGTATCAAGACCCATTTCTTTTTAGTTTTAAGTTAGTGAATAATCCAAGAATCTTGAGAAACTTCTATCATCATCATCATTAAAATGCAAGAACATAATTTCTAAAGTAATTTTATACCTTTAAGAAATTTAGTAGGTTTTGATGAGATTTTTGATGATATGGAGTTGCAAATGCTTGGAATCACTTGAAAAACACCCTTGGATCTTCAAACACCTTAGAAACTAGCTTGGATACACATGGATCTTGAAGAAGATGATAAAAATTTCGAAAATGAGTGTGTGTGAGTGTGTGTTACGGTTTGGGAGAGAGAGAGAGAGAAAGAGTGATAATGGTTTTTCTTGGTTTGGGGGATTTGGTTCTTGAAAAGTGAAGTTATGGAAGATTTGTAGGATTTTGTGGGTTTCAAAGTTTACATGCATGCTAACATGTGGCAAAAATTTGAGAGAGGTGGATGTCTCTTTCTCTCTTACACGAATACCAACATATATATGTATAAAATACATATATTTAGTAGATATAGGTTAAAAATGGGTGCTTAACTGGATACCAGGTATTTTATCTAGCGTTTTAATCCCGTTTTATGGCGTTTTAATTTATTTTTATTATTCTATAAAAATAAAATCGCCAAAATATTACTGAAATAAATTTCAGTTGCCGAGACTGGCTGCGTTGTCTGCGTTTTACAGTAGAAGCACTGTGTTACGCAGTAACACGCGGTACGCGCTTAAACTTGAAAAATAGCGTTTTTAATCGTTTTTATTTATTTTTCAACACGAACCTGATTAAAAATAAAATTTTAATCATAACATAATATTTTTGGGATTTAAATATTATCCGGGCGGTCACCAACTTTCGTTTCGCAGTTTTGTCGTAATTAGTTCTTTAGTTCAAATAAACATGCTTTTGTCATACCGAATCCTTCGAAACTTATTTCTAAGTTATGAAAAGGGTATTCAGGGTATGTTTGGCTTATGTCACAGTTCCGGAGTGTACGTCGTGTTAAACTGATTATGTTTACGTAACGGTTTATGATTTCACTTCCAGAACAGGTTTAAGAGTTCGTAATGAACAATGACTGATAACGTGCTAATGTCACAAATAATTAAACAAATATTGAAATTAAAACACCATATTTTATTTAAATACAAAGTTGTTCGGAACAGTACAAGAATTAAAATACACAGATGTCACACTTTTAGTCCCTGTTTGATCAAATAAGCGTATTTTCTCACACCGAACCACTCAAAGCTTATTTCTAAGCTATGTTAAGGTAATTTATGGTATGTTTAGCTTGTGATCATGTTCCGGACTCTACGTTGCCATACGAAACGGCAGACTTTTGCAGTTTGACGCAAATAGTCCCTGTGAGCGAATAAACTTGTTTTTGCCATACCAAACCCTTTAAAACTTATTTCTAAGTTATGTAAAGGTTATTTAAGGTATGTTAAGCTTATTTTTCTATTCCGGAGTGTTTTTCGCATTAAACTGATTAAGTTTACACATCAGTTTGCGTATAACTTTCAAGAAAGCGATATAGAGTTTAAAATCGATCAAAAATCAAAACGTGCAAAATGTCTGTCACACCCCGACCACGTAGAACATACAAAACGTGGCGGAAAACGTCAGGGAGTGTTGTAACAGAATTATTGTTTCACAACTATGGCATACAAAGTTATATTTTATTTATTAAACAAGAGTGTTATATTGTCTTAAACAGGAAAAAAAGAGTTCATAACATAATTAAACTAGTGTATCTTCATTTTTAGTCTCTAAGGCACACGTCCGCCCTAGTGTCATGATCATCATCCTACGCAATAGCTCCTGAAAACACATGTGAAAATAGGTACGTCAGCCTAAAAATGCCTGTGAGATACATAGGATTTGTGAAAAGAGGATTCATGACTTATAAGTTTAGAAAAAGTTGTTTAACAAAAGTCAGTCATGAACCTTGTGATTTGTTTTGTTTTGTAAATCATTCAAAATAGCGATGATATGTATAAATAAGAGACTAATGTATGGTTAAATGAATAACCAAGTAATATGAGTTTGTATAAGATAAGTTGTTTTATAAATCAATGTCTTGTAAAAATAAGTTGTTTATGTAAAACGTAATATGTCAAATATTGAAATGATTTAAGTAACGCTACGACATGTAATGAAATACAAACACTTATATATAAGAAGTACCAGCGGCGTATCCACCATGCTTGTATCATATTACACACGCCTCGTTACTCAAATCACTTACTCAAACCAATCACCATTGTAAATTGTTTATGTATAAATGAATTGTCATGAGTTAATGTGTAACCCATATCGAAATGTCTATGTTCAATGTAAACCACTAAATATGTATATAAATGTCAAAATGTTTATGTTTAATGTAGATCATGTAATGTGTACCCAAGAATATCATGTATGGTAAGTGAAATATATCAACCAAACCATATGTAAAATGCACAAAAACAAGGTATTGAAGTAAAACGTGGTTTAAATCAAAGTTATGTTTTGTGGAACAAATGCATGCTATACTGATACAAACATTTATGCGGTATTGTGAAAATGCATACATCCAAGCCTTGAGACTGTGGCGATAAACCCTTAAACAAATTAAAGGTTTATCTAAGTTATGTGTATCGAATTCGGTCATTCCTTTCATCCAAACCTACCCTGGATGTCCGGAACGGGAGTTGTCAATTCCTATGGTACCACTACCTACTAACGAACGGCGTAGCTAATGTTAATGAATGTATTGTTCCATTGTAAACAACCCAAATGTCATACCAAAATGTAAACATGTGATGAAAACGACTGTACTAAGTATGCACACAATGGGCATACATAGCATGAAATGTAATGTGAAACAATGTACTAAGTATGCACACAATGGACATACATAGCATGAAATGTAATGTAAAACAATGTACTAAGTATGCACACAATGGACATACATAGCATGAAATGTAATGTAAAACAATGTACTAAGTATGCACACAATGGACATACATAGCATGAAATGTAATGTAAAACAATGTACTAAGTATGCACACAATGGACATACATAGCATGAACACAATGAAATCATGTACTATAAATGTACTAATGAACATAGCAAGTATATGATGTGAAAGCAGGAAAGCATGAAAGTAACAAGTAGGCACATGTGTTTCACCCCAAAATGTTTGGAAAACAGTAAAAGAGGGGTCTATGTACTCACTTGAGATTGCTCAGAAGTCCTAAGATAACCACCAAGCAATGCTAGAGATAACGGAATCAAACGGCACCTAATATAGGTAACTATGTTATTCCCTGCCTACAATGGTCACCTAATGTATTTGGTCGGATCCTAATGATCGACCAAATGGGTCGGGTTCGAAGGTATAAGCGATTTATTAGATCGCTTTCCCTTACGACCCTAGACAACGTGGTAATCAGTAGGCATAGTCACAAGGGACTATAACCATCGTGATTACAATCACGTTGCGAAGTTCAAACGAACTTCGCATTGACCATAAACTGGTCAATGCAGAAAGTCAAACAAAGTTTGACTTTCGGACTAAAAAGCAATAAAAGAACGAAGGAACACTTACAAAGGGTCCAAGAATGGAAGGTTTGAATCCGAGTACTCTCAGGTATGAAGTGTTAAACACAACAACTTAGAGAGAAAACTCAGATTTCAAAGGTGTGAGTTGAGAGTGAAGTGGGTGTTGGGTATTTATAGATTTCGGCTCACCGTTAGGATCGTTTCTTGGAGAAGAGGGAATGATCACATCCCTACACTTGTCGAAAAGTTATGGTAGCTCGTTTTTCCCCCACCACAAGAGTTTGACAACTGGCATTGGCCTTTGGGGAGTTGAAGGGATGTTACCTAATGTTAAAACACTGAATCTGCTCCAGAAGGGGCCTCGCGTGACGCCTAGACCCCTCGCGTCAAGCCTAGCCCTTATTTCTGCAGAATTTGCAGAAATGGTCCCTGCACATGTTTCGTTGCGTAACGGGACTTCTAACACCTGTCAATCCCAATTTCAAGCTCCACAATGATGTTAAGACATAGGGAACATGAAATATGCTTGAAAATATCTCGGATGTCGGTTCGTTTGGCCATACGGTTGCGATGTTCGCTTAATTACGACGAAATGCGCATAAGTGCGAAAAACGATCCAAATGACGCGACGAATGGATTTTTCTTATGACAAACACTAAGATGAAATGTTTTAGTGCTTACATAAATTTTTGGATGTCCGGCTGTATTCAGAACGTAAGTTATGCGCGAAAATGCAAACTTGTGCACTTTTTGACGCTTTTAGTCCCTGAATGACCCAAAAGTTTATTTTAGCATACCGAACCCCTCCAAGCCTATTTCTAAGCTATGTAAAGGATATTTATGGTATGTTTAACTTATGGTCATGTTCCGGAACGTTCGTTACAGTTCAAATTGGCATACTTTCGCAGTTTATCAAGTTTAGTCCCTGTAAGCGAATTAACTTGTTTTTGCCATACCAAAGCCTTCAAAACTTATCTCTAAGTTATGTAAGGGTTATTTAAGGTATGTTAAGTATATGTTGATGTTCCGGAGTATTTGTCGCGTTAAACTAAGTACGTTTACGCACCAGTTTGCGTATAACTCTCCAGAAAGTGATATAGAGTTTGAAATTGGACAAAAGTCAAAACATGAAAAATGTAAAACATAACCAAACAAACATTGGGATCAAATAACATTGTTTTATTGATAATTAAACTGTTCACAATGATTAGAAGCACAGATGTTACAGTCTCCCCTACTTGTGGAAATTTCGTCCCGAAATTTATTTAGAGGAAACTTGTGGGAAAAGATGCAGATATTTCGCCTTCATTTGATCTTCGCGTTCCCAAGTAAACTCGGGTCCACGTATAGCTTCCCAGCGAACTTTGACCAAAGGAATGCGCTTGCATTTGAGCCACTTGACTTCACGTTCCATGATTTCCACTGGCTTCTCAACAAATTTCAGTGTTTTATCAACACGAATTTCGTCAAGCGGTCTGTGGAGGTTCTCATCAGCTAAACACCTCTTGAGATTGGACACGTGAAAGGTTGGATGAACATTTCCAAGTTCAGGAGGTAACTCAAGTCTGTAGGCTACCTTACCGATTCTTTCGACGATCTTGAATGGTCCAACGTATCTAGGTTCAAGTTTTCCTTTCTTTCCAAATCTGATCACACCTTTCCAAGGTGAGACCTTTAGTAATACTCGATCACCGACTTGAAATTCCAAGGGCTTGCGTTTTGGGTCCGCGTAACTCTTTTGACGGCTTCTAGCTGTCTGAAGGTTATCACGAACTTTCTTGATCTTGTCAGTTGTCTCTAAAATGAGGGCAGGTCCAGTAAGTTGAGCTTCGCCGATCTCATTCCAGCAGACTGGTGAACGACATTTTCGACCATAGAGAGCCTCGAAAGGAGCCATTTTGATGCTGGTGTGATAACTGTTGTTGTAGGAGAATTCAATCAACGGAAGATGTGAATCCCAACTACCACCAAAGTCGATCACACAAGCTCTAAGCATATCCTACAGAGTCTGGATTGTTCTTTCAGATTGACCATTCGTTTGCGGATGATAAGCTGTGCTCAGATTAAGTTGGGTCCCCATAGCAGATTGCATGGTTCTCAAAAAATGAGAAGTGAAACGAGCATCTCTGTCAGAAATGATGTTCAAAGGAACACCATGTCGAGCCACAATTTCATCCACATAGATTTTAGCAAGTTTATCAGCAGAAAAATCCTCACGGATTGGCAAGAAATGCGCTGACTTAGTAAGACGATCAACGACTACCCAGATGGCATCATGACCTTTCTTTGTGCGTCGAAGTTTGGTAACAATATCCATAGTAATGTTTTCCCATTTCCAAACCGGGATCTCTGGTTGCACCAATAAACCAGAAGGACGCTGATGTTCAGCCTTAACCTTAAGACAAGTAAGGCATTTTGATACGTATAAGGCAATGTCTTTCTTCATACCAGGCCACCAATAGTGAATACGAAGATCCTTATACATCTTATCCGAGCCAGGATGAATAGAATAGCGAGACTTATGGGCTTCATCCATAAGCAAGGTACGAAGATTATCTTGGCTTGGGACCCACAAACGGTCCATGAAGTAATACGATCCATTGTCCTTCAGTTCCAGATCAGGTGTTATGTGATAGGGAAATTCCTTATCCATCAAACCTTGTGAAACACAAGATTGTTGAGCCTGAGAAATGCGGGCTTGGATATCGGATCAAGTTTGAATATCAGATTGAACACGAATGCAATGAAGCTTAGTACGTTCCTTACGACTCAATGCGTCGACTACGATATTCGCCTTACCAGGATGGTAGCGAATTTCGCAGTCATAGTCGTTTAGTAGCTCAACCCAACGTCGTTGCCTCATGTTGAGTTCTTTCTGATTGAAGATATGCTGAAGACTTTTATGGTCCGTGAAAACCACACATTTTGTACCGTACAAATAGTGTCTCCCGATCTTAAGAGCGAAGACAACTGCACCCAACTCAAGATCGTGAGTAGTGTAGTTCTTCTCATGTATCTTCAACTGCCTCGATGCGTATGCTATGACTTTGTTCCTTTGCATCAGAACGCAGCCAAGACCCAATTTAGATGCATCACAATAAACGACGAAATCATCATTGCCCTCAGGCAAAGTGAAAACAGGCGCATCGCAAAGCTTCTGCTTCAAGTTTTGAAAAGCTTCCTCTTGTTTGAATCCCCAGTCAAAGGGCTTGTTCTTCTGAGTTAGAGCAGTTAGAGGAACTGCAATCTTTGAGAAGTTCTCAATGAAGCGGTGGTAATAACCCGCTAGACCAAGAAAAGAACGAATTTCAGTAGGAGTAGTAGGCGTATCCCAATCCTTAATCGCACTGATCTTGGAGGGATCTACATGAATACCTTGTTCATTGATAATATGTCCTAAAAATTGAACTTCTTTAAACCAAAATTCGCACTTGGAGAATTTGGCGAAAAGTTGCTCTTTCTTTAGGAGTTCCAACGTAAGACGAAGATGTTGCTCGTGATCAGCTCGCGTCTTAGAATAAATCAAGATGTCGTCAATAAAAACAATGACGAACTGATCCAAATAAGGTTTGCAGACCCTATTTATTAAGTCCATGAAAATAGCAGGAGCATTAGTCAAACCGAATGGCATGACTGTGAATTCATAATGCCCATAACGAGTACGGAACGCTGTCTTGGGAATATCTTCTTCATGCACCCGAAGTTGATGATACCCCGAACGTAGATCAATCTTTGAAAAATAAGAAGCGCCCTGCAACTGATCAAAGAGATCATCAATGCGAGGTAGGGGATATCGATTCTTTATGGTAAGCTTGTTAAGCTCACGATAATCGATACACATCCTAAAAGATCCATCCTTTTTCTTGACAAAAAGAACGGGGGCACCCCAAGGTGAAAAGCTAGGATGGATAAAACCTTTGTCAGAGAGCTCCTGAAGCTGCTTAGACAACTCTTGCATCTCAGACGGTGCAAGACGATATGGAGCTCTGGCAATGGGATTTGCACCAGGTACGAGATCAATGCGGAACTCGACTTGGCGTGCTGGAGGTAGACCAGGTAACTCTTCAGGGAAAACTTCAGAATAATCCCGAACGACAGGGATATCTGAAATATACTTACCCTTGCCTTTATCCGCTGTAACATGTGCTAAGAAAGCCACATAGTTCTTCCACGGATATTTCCGAGCTTTAAAACAAGACATGAGCGACCACCAGACGGTTTCTCACCTTGAACCTGTAGGATCTCGCATGTCGAAAGCGGCACACGAACGATCTTCTCGAAACAAACTACTTCTGCATGATGCTTGGATAACCAGTCCATACCCACAATGACGTCGAAGCTTCCAAGTTGCATAGGCGTGAGGTTGATAGGAAAAAGATTGGCGTTAAGGTTCAACTGGCAGTTGCGTAGAACAGAATCAAGAACAATGGGTTCACCACTAGCAACTTCTACTGTCAAGGGTTTTCCTAGTTTCGTTCTAGACATGCGAAGCATTGGCTCAAAAGACAATGACACAAAACTCTTGTCGGCACCAGAATCGAAAAGAACAGATGCAGGCTGATTATTAATAAGGAACGTACCGTTCACCACATTATCGTCCGCCTGTGCCTCTTGAGCATTCATGTTGAAGACTCGACCTCGAGCCTGAGCTTGATTCTGATTTGGATTCTGATTTTGGTTAGCTAACCTTGGGCACCGGTTTCTGTAGTGGGTCAGATCCCCACAATTGTAGCACGCACCTGGTGGGTAGTGTGGTCGTGCAGCTTGATCCTGTTGCTGAGCAGGAGGCTGAGCAACTTGTTGAGCCGGGTTCTGAACTGCCTGATTCTAAGCAAACCGACAAACATTGGCAAGATGACCCGACTTCCCATAGTTATTACAGAAACGGCACTGATGTTGCGGCTGATGGTGACTATTGCATCTATTGCACAAAGGTGCATTCCCTGAATAGGGCTTTTTCGCTGGAGGCTGTGCGGGTTGGTTGGGAGCTGCCTGGTTATCTTGGGCAGTGACAGCATAGTTTTGGGAAGCCTTACGCTTCCTTGCCCTTTTTGATGAACCAGAATCCTTTCCATTCTTGTTTTGACCTTTCTTGCTATCTTCCTTGTCAGGCGACTGTTTCTTGCCCTTGTCACCCTTCCTGTGTAACTTATTCTTCCGAATCTGCGACTTAGTCAATGTCGCTGCTAATTCGATAGCCTGACGGAGTGTGGCAGGGTTACTACCAGTAATGATGTCTTGCACTGAGTCAGGTAGGCCGTCGATGTACCTTTCGATAGCCTTGTCGAGTGGGGTAACCATTGTTGGGCAAAGCAGACTCAACTCCTCAAATCTATCAGTATATGCCCTGTGCCCGCCACTATCTTGTTTCAAGTCATCGAACTCTCTCTCCAAAGCTCGTTGTTCATGACGAGGACAGAACTCCCTCATCATAAGGGCCCTAAGTTCAGCCAAAGTTTGTGCTAGAGCAACTTCTGCACCACGGTCTCTCATTACCCCATTCCACCATGTAAGAGCCCTCTTCTGAAACACACTCGAATAAAACTTGACCTTGCGATTATCCAGACACTGAACATGACGAAATGTGCTCTCCGTGCTCTCGAACCACTGAAGGAGCCCAGTTGCTCCTTCCGTACCACTAAACTTGAGTGGTTTAGCCGAGTTAAAAGTCTTGAAATTGCATTGAGCATTGTTGTTGTTGTTGGCTTGGTTCCATTGAGCAAAGAGGTTTGGGAATTGAGCAGCCATTTGCTGCGCAATAATTTCTGCCAGTTCGGCAGTCGCTGTCTGGTTTTCGCGTTGAGGAGGCATTCTAAAAGAGGAAAACATGAAAGGAAACGAGTGAGATGTTTGGGTGAAAAGAATAAGATGATGCAAAAATTGATAATGGCAAAGATGGTGGTCATTTGTTCGCATCACAAAGCAAACAAACGACACACAGTGACTAATCAAAGTAAATGGGTAAAAAATAATGTATCGCGAAGACATGCTCGCCTATAAGTGAACACTCACCCCAAGAGTTCCCAGGTAAGAGTGACTGGTCCGATTATGTGGATTTGTACGAACACTCTAGCCTTAGACAGAAAACCCAGGGTACATGCATTCACTCTTCCAGTTTGCACGTGTTCACACTATTTAAAGCCCAAAACCTTGACGAGATTTTTGAAAATTCAAACGCATAAAGCCAAAATTTTAGTCAAACTGGAAGGGTTCAAAACCTTACAAAAGAGGGTTCAAAACCATGTAATAAATCATTCAAAAACAGAAGATTGTTTTTCAAAAATCGTTTCGGAAAATTTGGTTTTTGTTTTGATAATCACCTAAGGATAGGTGATGTGCATGTTTTAAGATCTAAACACAAGATAACTTGTGTTGGGGTCCTAGAAAGGTTATAGTCTAGGTCAAAACATTACTAATAACCTAATTCCCTATAACCATTGGCTCTGATACCAACTCTTCTGTCACACCCCGACCACGTAGAACATACAAAACGTGGCGGAAAACGTCGGGGAGTGTTGTAACAAAATTATTGTTTCACAACCATGGCATACAAAATTATATTTTATTTATTAAACAAGAGTGTTATATTGTCTTAAACAGGAAACAAAGAGTTCATAACATAATTAAACTAGTCTATCTTCATTTTTAGTCTCTAAGGCACAGGTCCGCCCTAGTGTCATGATCATCATCCTACGCAATAGCTCCTGAAAACACATGTGAAAATAGGTACGTCAGCATAAAAATGCCTGTGAGATACATAGGATTTGTGAAAAGAGGATTCATGACTTATAAGTTTAGAAAAAGTTGTTTAACAAAAGTCAGTCATGAACCTTGTGATTTGTTTTGTTTTGTAAATCATTCAAAAAAGCGATGATATGTATAAATAAGAGAATAATGTATGGTTAAATGAATAATCAAGTAATATGAGTTTGTATAAGATAAGTTGTTTTGTAAATCAATGTCTTGTAAAAATAAGTTGTTTATGTAAAACATAATATGTCAAATATTGAAATGATTTCTGTAACGCTACGACATGTAATGAAATACAAACACTTATATATAGGAAGTACCAGCGGCGTATCCACCATGCTTGTATCATATTACACACGCCTCGTTACTCAAATCACTTACTCAAACCAATCACCATTGTAAATTGGTTATGTATAAATGAATTGTCATGAGTTAATGTGTAACCCATATCGAAATGTCTATGTTCAATGTAAACCACTAAATGTGTATATAAATGTCAAAATGTTTATGTTTAATGTAGATCATGTAATGTGTACCCAAGAATATCATGTATGGTAAGTGACATATATCAACCAAACCATATGTAAAATGCACAAAAACAAGGTATTGAAGTAAAACATGGTTTAAATCAAAGTTATGTTTTGCGGAACAAATGCATGTTATACGGATACAAACATTTATGCAGTATTGTGAAAATGCATACATCCAAGCCTTGAGACTGTGGTGATAAACCCTTAAATAAATTAAAGGTTTATCTAAGTTATGTGTATCGAATTCGGTCATTCCTTTCATCCAAACCTACCTAGGATGTCCGGAACGGGAGTTGTCAATTCCTATGGTACCACTACCTACTAACGAACGGCGTAGCTAATGTTAATGAATGTATTGTTCCATTGTAAACAACCCAAATGTCATACCAAAATGTAAACATGTGATGAAAACGACTGTACTAAGTATGCACACAATGGGTATACATAGCATGAAATGTAATGTGAAACAATGTACTAAGTATGCACACAATGGACATACATAGCATGAAATGTAATGTAAAACAATGTACTAAGTATGCACACAATGGACATACATAGCATGAAATGTAATGTAAAACAATAACTAAGTATGCACACAATGGACATACATAGCATGAACACAATGAAATCATGTACTATAAATGTACTAATGAACATAGCAAGTATATGATGTGAAAGCAGGAAAGCATGAAAGTAACAAGTAGGCACATGTGTTTCACCCCAAAATGTTTGGAAAACAGTAAAAGAGGGGTCTATGTACTCACTTGAGATTGCTCAGAAGTCCTAAGATAACCACCAAGCAATGCTAGAGATCACGGAATCAAACGGCACCTAATATAGGTAACTATGTTAATAAACCGGACCTAAATCGGAGGATCGGATAGAATGAGGGTTCGTAAACCAAACGAGTATGGAGACTTGTGTAATATGGTTTAACAAAGCCTACATACTAAATGAAACCTATCATAAGTGCTTACGACCCATTACGACCCGTTTAGGTAGCTTATGCTACTTTAACGCGTCGTTCGCATGAAACACGTTCGGACCGCCTAACTAGTCCTATGACAAGTAGAATATGCCTTAACATGCCTAATATTGTCGCCAAATCAGTTTAGATGTCAAAAGTTATGTCACATATGTTTATAATGAATTCTGGCATCAAAGGGGTATTTTGGTAATTTACCTAAGGCATATAAACTACCTATCATACAACTACTTAAACGTCGTGACCATAAGGTATAACCTCGGAAGGTTATTCCCTACCTACTATGGTCACCTAATGTATTTGGTCGGATCCTAATGATCGACCAAATGGGTCGGGTTCGAAGGTATAAGCGATTTATTAGATCGCTTACCCTTACGACCCTAGACAACGTGGTAATCAGTAGGCATAGTCACAAGGGACTATAACCATCGTGATTACAATCACGTTGCGAAGTTCAAACAAACTTCGCATTGACCATAAAATGGTCAATGCAGAAAGTCAAACAAAGTTTGACTTTCAGACTCGAAAGCAATAAAAGAACGAAGGAACACTTACAAAGGGTCCAAGAATGGAAGGTTTGAATCCAAGTACTCTCAGGTATGAAGTGTAAAACACAACAACTTAGAGAGCAAACTCAGATTTCAAAGGTGTGAGTTGAGAGTGAAGTGGGTGTTGGGTATTTATAGATTTCGGCTCACCGTTAGGATCGTTTCTTGGAGAAGAGGGAATGATCACATCCCTACACTTGTCGGAAAGGTATGGTAGCTCATTTTGCCCCCACCACAAGAGTTTGACAAGTGGCATTGGCCTTTGGGGAGTTGAAGGGCTATTACCAGCTGTTTAAACACTGAATCTGGTCAAGAAGGGGCCTCGCGTGACGCCTAGACCCCTCGCGTCACGCCTAGCCCTTATTTCTGTAGAATTTACAGAAATGGTCCCTGCACATGTTTCGTTGCGTAACGGCACTTCTAACACCCGTCAATCCCAATTTCAAGCTCCAAAATGATCTTAAGACATAGGGAACATGAAATATGCTTGAAAATATCTCGGATGTCGGTTCGTTTGGCCATACGGTTGCGATGTTCGCTTAATTACGACGGAATGCGCATAAGTGCGAAAAACGATCCAAATGACGCGACGAATGGATTTTTCTTATGCTAAACACTAAGATAAAATGTTTTAGTGCTTACATAAATTTTTGGATGACCGGATGTATTCAGAACGTAAGTTATGCGCGAAAATGCAAACTTGTGCACTTTTTGACCCTTTTAGTCCCTGAATGACCCAAAAGTTTATTTTAGCATACCGAACCCCTCCAAGCCTATTTCTAAGCTATGTAAAGGATATTTATGGTATGTTTAACTTATGGTCATGTTCCGGAACGTTTGTTACAGTTCAAATTGGCATACTTTCACAGTTTGTCAAGTTTAGTCCCTGTAAGCGAATTAACTTGTTTTTGCCATACCAAAGCCTTCAAAACTTATTTCTAAGTTATGTAAGGGTTATTTAAGGTATGTTAAGTATATGTTGATGTTCCGGAGTATTTGTCGCGTTAAACTAAGTACGTTTACGCACCAGTTTGCGTATAACTCTCAGAAAGTGATATAAAGTTTGAAATTGGACAAAAGTCAAAACATGAAAAATTTAAAACATAACCAAACAAACAAACATTGGTATCAAATAACATTGTTTTATTGATAATTGAACTATTCACAATGATTACAAGCACAGATGTTATAATGTCAAACATAAATAACAAATATTGGGATCAAAATGCATTGTTTTATTATAATTTTAATTGTTCGGAGTTTGTACAATGAATACACAAGCACAGATGTCACAGTATGATTAATTAAATGGATATGTAAATGGGATGGGTAATAACACAAGGTGTCTCCATGAAATAAGAGGTGGAAGAATTCATATGGGTACTCTAGGTGGTGCTAAACATGAGATGCAAGGAAAGGGACACGTATCCAACTAAACTTAGCAACTCCATCGTGTCCATTTATTTCACCCTTGCAAAATCCATGTCGTTGTTGGTACTATCAACATCATTGTACAACACCTGTACATTCTACTTTGCGGGGTGAAACATGTGTCAAAAGGAGATTTGCTTGTTGGTGGGAATGCGCTGCAAGAAAACAAATAAAAAAGCATGAGTTGTACTTCTTTAAGTCGATATAGATTATCAAGAGATATGATTTTTGGACACGTGTAAAAAAAAGCTGATATAGTAAAACAATTGTTTTTTTACAGCACTGGTGTAGGAGGATCATTCTACAAATCCAATACGTATTGATGCTATCACCAAAACTTTCAATCACAAAGCTCTGAAACGAAATTACAAACAAAGAAATATACTCAATGTCACAACCCAAAATCCTCTACTCTGTTACCTGGGCATCTTACTCTTTTACCAACAAACAAAATTACAATGTCAACAAATCTGACCCAACTAAACCCCCTAGTAAAACAACCAACCGACAAAATAAAAGATTCAATATGCTAATAATTGTTTAAAAAAGTCCAATATGTTACCTATTGTTAAGAAAACTGAATTTTTTGTATAACCCAGCTTACATGTGCAATCCATAGCTTGCATTATTTTATTACTGGAACATTTATAAAATAAAAACTTGTGAAAACCAGATCAATTACCATATTAGGATACTAAATTTAACTTCAAAATTTCTATATAAAAATATGTAAAACTTCTTTAAATGTAACCTGTTAATAAAATATACAGTTATACATACCAACAACATTAGTAGGCAAAAACCACCCGGATCACCAAAAAGACAAACGAATAGACGATCTGCCAAACTCGTTGCATTATCCATCTCCAAAGCCAGCTTTTCCTAACAAAAAACATTAGGCTTCACTCACTTGTAAATAACACATCAAAAGTTCTACACTAATATAAAACTTTAAAACTTTCTATAAAAAAGTTCTTTATGAATCACTTCACTTCAATACTTTCTTCGCCAATTCTAAACCCTAATTTAAGTTATACATGATGTCGGTGCTCTAGGTTTGAGGGAATAATAAGATCCGCGAGATATGCAACACAATCGGTGGCCCTCGTCATCGCCGGAAATTTCTGTGGTCACCATCACAGCCGCACAACAACCTCCAAAGCCACTACAGTATTTTATTTGTTACAACTCTAAAATCGTGAAACACAAACCCAATGTCAATCTAACATATCCTTTTTGAGGCTCACGTTATAAATATACACAAACTCAACTTATCCGATAGCAAAACCTTGAAAAATAAATACTTTACCAGAACCAGCTACTTAATAAGTGTTAGGAAACTTTGTAAGTATTGAAGAAAAATATGATCAATCTGATCATGTACCGAAGATAAAGTCAAAAGATCACACAAAAAGAAGATACAAGATAAACAAGAAAAAAGCAGAAAGGCAGATACATCGTCAACAAGTATCAGGATTAGATTACAAATGAAGAATGACGATCAGAAAGGACTAATATGTAATGATAAATCTGATGTTTATCACTAGAATCTCGTAACTTCTGGTCATCAGAAATCTGATGATCAACTCAACAAATTTTTTGATAAGTTGGTCATCAAAAGAAAATCTAATGAACCAAAATGTCTAAAAGATAAGGTTCTGCCACCATAGTAAAGTAGCAAGTTGAAATTGGATGGATTCAATGAATATGCCAAAAAACTACTTTATACAGACAAGTGCTGAATAAACAAGTGCTGAATAAACAAATGTTTATTCATAACAAAGCTTTCTATAAATAAAAAAGTCACCACCAAAGGGAATGAGTTAAAAGCCGAGCATTCATTATATACAACAAAAACTCCATTGCCCTTCATTACATAAATTTTAAATTATTCATTTGTATTAGCCAATAACATCACAATCACCTTGTAAACTTTTTTTTCAAAGTGATATAAACTTCAAAATTCTGTAGTTGTGCTTCTTAAAAGCTTGATTTCTATTTTCGCACATTAATTTCATACTTATTGAAATCACATGCCCAATTTAGTTAAAAGAGCATCGTTATCTGGGATCAATAATTGGTATCAGAGTAGATTGAATAATTTATTTTCAAACGATCAATTGCTCATTTTCTTTTTACTTTCTCTAAACTAAATATCGAAAACTTTCAAACCTAGAACAATGCTTTCAATATTGGGTCTTTATCAAAGCCTCCGACTTTGGTTAGAGAGGAGTACCCCCAATGGAGAATCAGGATGATCAATTTCCTAAATGGACATGATCGAGCTCTGTTTCAATCCATTGAGAGAGGCCCACATATACCCATTGTTGAAATCTCAGCTATTCCAGTAACTGAGCATGCACTAGAAATACATGTCTCTTTGGCTCCAAAACAAGAAATATATTGGAGCAAGGAAGACAAGGATAAGGTGGAAGCCAATGAAAGGGACAAATCACTTTTGATTATGGCACTTCCAAATGCCATATTCTCTTAGGTAAAAGCATGTGCATCCCCTAAAGATATATGGGATCAGTTGAAAAATCTTTGTGAAGGATGAGAGGGAATGAAAAGAAACAAACGTGCAAATTGTATCTCTTCCTATGAGATATTCAAAAGTCATCCCAATCAGAGTCTTTCTGAGACATATAATAGATTTGCTAAACTATTAAATTGTGACAACTGTCACTTTTCCGTACATTCCGTATACTAATTGAACAATAATTTGTGCTCTAAATAACTATGCATGATCTAGTTTACAAGTCAAATGAATTTTTGATTACTGTTATATACATACAATGGCATTTCATGATGCAAGACTTTTATGGTTGCTACATGCAACACGAGATAGTTATAATGATACACAGAACAAAATTGGCACCATTACCAGACAAACTAAAAATGCTGACGAAGTTCAGTACATAGACAGACAGTATTTTGAGGCCCAGTATGAGCCAGAGACTGCGTATTACACTAGCATAGTGTGTAGGGAAGTAAGGAACACAAAACTGCTTTTCTAGGTAATAGATAAAGTGCCGGAAAGTGCCTAAAACACACACAAAGTGCAGAATTCTGCATATTTCAGCAAAATTCAGCATTTTAACAAGTTTATTACATGCAAAAACATGGCAAAATGGTCCTGAATGCTTTCCTAAGTATCGGGAATTAAAAGTGTCACAAAAGGGTACTTAAAGATTACTAAACGGAATAACTTGACACTTTAACGAACCGGTATCTAACCGAACAACCGTACATTACCCGAAACACCAAAATATTGCTAGAAGCATTGTTTTATTATTTTTGAGCTAGTTATGATCCCCGAACACCCTAACACACTATATAATGTATCATACACTTAAAACACTAGACGTAACACTTAACCTCCACCAATTACCTACTTATCATTCAAATTTACACATGGACCCCCTCCCCCTTCGGTCACAAGGGACCCCACCTCCACAAATCTTGTAAGATTTCTCTAAATCTTCTCTTGATCTTCCTTGGGATGCCTAAGATATTGAGTTGTACTATGGGAACATATTACACTTTGGGTAATAGCTTATGAAAAATATAAGAAGACTTCAAGATCATTCATCACTCACCATCATCCTCCTTCCTTCCTTCTTCTTCTCGGCCGACCCCAACTCCCCTCACCATCACCATTTTCGATCTCCTCCAACCAATCCAAGGTCATTTTGAGGTGAAAGAAGCAAGTCTAGAAGGTGTGGAACTCTTGGATCATCAAGGACCTCCTTTGTTTGCTTTTATCCACTCCATTTTCACCATTGTTCTTCCCTAGCTTAAAGCTAGTAGTAAGATCCTTTTTCACTCTTGATACTTCATATTTTTAGTGGGTAAAAGTTATATTATGATGCAAACCACTAGAACACTAAAGAACATAAATTTGAATCTTGAACATAAAGCTTATCTTATGATGAAAAATGGATGAAATCTTGTTGAAATGATGTTGTTAGTATATGTAAGATGTTTGATTGTTGATTTCTTGAGATGATGATGTTAATCATCACATGAAGCTTGCTAGATGTTGTTTAAACACTTAATCTAGTAAGTGGGAGGATGATCATGTAACAACATATGATGATAATCTTCTAGTGAACACATGAACTTGATAAATAAAAATGATTTCTTATAAAACAATGATCAAAGTGACCTAGTAAACTTATAGATTCTAGATTTGTGAATGATTTTCCAAGAAAACCAAGTTTAAAAAGATGATTTTTGAAAGATCATGGTTTTTATTAAACCTACACTATTTTTAGTGATAAAATAAGTGTAGAAATACTAGTATAACAAGAAGGTTTAATAAATAAACATTTTTGTAAAATATGTTTACAAGTTGTAAACATCTAAAAACCTCATGAATGAAGTTTATCAAAAAGTAAATATATTTTGGAGGGTAACTAAGGCTACTAAACACTTCACCAAGTTACTACACATTTTTGTGAGAGATCAAGTTCATGTTATTGTGTAAGTTGTATAGTTTTTGCACATGGTAAGTGTAGGATGATTAGTGATTTGTTGTTGATTGTTTGGATGATTTTTGAAAAGAAAATGATATGCTAAATAGCATGGACACCTACATTTACAAAGGAAACTATGGCGAAATTTTCTAAAAATTCCAACACTTAGAAAATATTTTCTAAACAAGTGTTTACAAGTATGTTTTAAACTATGTTTTTCAATATAAACCTTGCCATAATTTTTGTAACAAAAAATACAAGTATTGGAGGTTGGTTTTTGTAAATAAAAATGGAAAATATATATTTAGAATATATATTTTATATTAAAGACACTTGTGTGAATATTTGTATACTTTGTGGAATAGTTATATTATTTTAGGGTAAAATAATATAACTTACAAATACCAAGAATGTACAAATCCAAATTAATACCAAAAATCACAAGGAATAAATGTATAAGTTACACACTTGATATTGTGAAACCGAAGGCAAAGACGTAACTTACAAAATATTCCGGAAAGTACTCTTATAAATATATTTTTGGTAAATAATATTTTGGATACAAGGAATGAAAATATGATCTTCCTTATTATTACAAAGTATATCATATTTTCGACAAAGAGAAAATACATTATTTTTGGGACAAAGCAAGTTTAAATATATTTTCTGAAGTAAGACTTAAAAATATATCATTTTGGAAACTACAAATACGAGAATACAAATACACATGTATGAAATACTCCCATCCTTGGATACGAGAATTATTATAACTTTGGATAATGTTAAAGACATAAAGGAAATGTAACTCAAAACATGAATACTAAGGCAAGGCACGGCCCGCTCGTCTAATAGACCCTAGCACATTGTAGGTAGTCGTGTTTGCTGACGAGATTTGAGTTACGAGTACTGAAGACGCAAAACCGTGAGTTCATGCTCCCCCTTTTCTCTTAACTGTTTTTGGTTTTATAACTCTCGGGGGTGGAATACATGTTACGAATACTTAAACGGTATGAAATACCTATGAAATACTAGATCATGTGAGCATAGACTAGATATTTAAATGCCATTAATACTTAATTAGGGACGAGGGTTAGATCTAACGGGTACGGCCGAACCCCACTCATGGTCACAACTAGTACCAAGTAGTGCTTTGAAGTCCCAGTCGAGGGTAATCGACATAGTCGAGGGTAATCGACATAGTCGAGGGTAATTGACATAGTCAAGGTAAATCGACATAGTTGAGGGAAATCGACAAGGGTATAAGTCCACTCATTACGAGTACTCCCTATGCTCTCACATGCCTTAAAGTCCTTGTAAAACATTTATGTTCATACACGCTTCTCATACCTGTTTTCAAAGGAGTCTCTCAAAGTTTTACAAGACTACAAGTACTTACACAAAATGCATGAACTCGCTCAACTTTTGTTGATGTTTTTCAAAATTACATATATTCCAGGTGACAGGTTGGATCTTGGGCGCAGGTGTTGTTTCTAGAAATAGACTTCAAGTTTAGATGTCATCCACTTTTGTTGGTTTGTAACCTAGTCGAAGGTTGTGTTTTAAAACTTAAATAACCAGTGTTTGTAATACTCAAATTTTATGAATGGATGAACATCGTTTTGATCATGTAGTTGTTTATTATGATTGAATGCAATGATATTAAACTAGTCACACATCATATGCTTCCGCGAAAGTCAGGGTGTGACAGTTTGGTATCAGAGCTTCGATTGTAGTGAACTAGGATTCCTTCTCGAGTCTAGACTACAATCACTAGAGTTCTCTCACAAAAACATTTTACAAAAAGGTTTTTCATTGCATTCACGTAAGCGTCAAGATCCATGAGTCAAACATTTTTCAAAGAAGAGACAAGGCAAGGACATTAGTAGGGAATACCCTCAAGATAAGGTGCCAACTAAGGCATAGTCTACACGAGTTAGGCTTGCCAAAGACAAAATGACCCCCCAAAGAATAAACGAGAGTTATACGTGATATAATGCACCGAATTGCCTGCTAAGTAACATATTTGTTTATTGATATACATACATAAAAATAAGTGTACGGAATGATTATTGACGTGAATAAGATACTTTCGACTCCGACACCTATTATTGTACTTAACTCACACGATGAAACTATTGACCTCGCGTTCATTGCAAAGCTCATGGCTAGAGTGATTACCAAACGAGATTCTAAGCTTGTTTCTGTAGGAGATGGCTGCTCTTCCCTCTCGATCATGAAAGTGCCTGACTACGGTGATGATGGTGAGGCAGAAGCGGCAACCTTGAACAACTTCTTAATCAGCGGGACGAGATCCCTTCGGCTTTTGTGAAGCGAGATTGACGACACACTTGACCAGAAAAGGAAGATGAAGTATTCATCTTGAAGGTGCCCCTCCAACTACTAGGGATTCTCCTTTTTCCTGCTTCATCTAATCATCGTGCCTATTCACGCGTAACGATAACGAGTGTTAGCGCTTGGACCACCGCAATGGTCCTTTCCATGACAGAGGTATAAGGACAGTAGTGTCCCCTCCTTGATTGATCATCTGCTTGGACGAGAGAAAATTTGGGGTAACTGTGCAAGACAATTTATTAATACGGGGGCCCACGTAATAACAACTTGTAGTGCATGGAAATCCTGGTGAACTTTGCGGGTCAGGTTGATGATCACGATTCCTCCAAAAATAAACTCTAGGTGTTCACACCTTCATATGGTAGAACAATACTTAGACCAGTACTTTAGCACTTTATAAAGTAGGAAACCTGTCTTGTCTACTTCATGTCTACCGGTGTACGAGACATTTGAGAAACGATATTTAAGCAAGTGAATATAGATAACATTCAGAAAGATTCAGTAACGTTACACTCTACCACTTTATGAAACTTGTATGACCAGGGCTATGTAGCCTCGAATACATTATTACAAACAATAGACCAAGTCATCAAGCCTATGTGAAGGCTAAGTAATTGTTTCCTCGCTAGTACATTGTTGATTTTATATGCATGTGAGATTGGGAGATTACACGATGCTTGTGGTAATATGTACCCCATAGACAATTATGGAGTATTGTCTAACCCACCTCATACCTTTTGATATAAAAGGAATGCCGCCCAGACACGACACATATACCAGTACGTTACCAAGAACAGAAGCTGAGCTTCAAGAACGCATCTCACAGGCAATTGCACGATATGAATCCCTACGTACTGAACACATCGGTAGCACTACCGGAAATAACCCTCCAACTGGCTGCACCTATAAACAGTTCCTAGACTGCAAGCCATTAAACTTTTACGGCACAGGAGGCGCTGTTGCGTTTATTCGTTGGGCAGAAAAGACTGACTCCGTCCTAAGAATGAGTAATTGTTCGCCCCAGCAGAGAGTTACCTTTATCTCAGGGTTATTTTTAGATGGCGCACTCTCCTGGTGGAACCTTCAGGTTCAGACCCTTGGTGCAGATGCTGCTTATGCGCTGAGCTGGGACGAGCTCAAAGAAATGATGGAGAAGAAATACTGTTCTAGGGCTGAAATCCAGAAGCTTGAGGTGGAGTTCTGGAATTTGAAAATGGATGGGCCGAAGATTCCTAAATATGTCCAGCGATTTCACGACTTGTCTATGGTCGTCCCCTACTTAGTCAAGCCGGAATTCAAGAGGGTTGAACGATTTATTTGGGGACTTGCACCTCAGATCAGGAGCATGGTTACTTCCTCAAAGCCCTGTACCATCGCAGAGACTATCGATTTGAGTATCACTCTTACTGAAGAAGCTCTCCGCATGGGAAAATTTTCGAAAGCTGAGGATAACAAGAAAGAGACTCATGTGGAATCATCATGCAACAAGAAGAGGAAGTCTTCAAACCTAAAGTCAAGCACCCAAGTCAGCTATGGAAGCTCTAAGGCAAACAAAAGAAAGGAAGTGAACCCGCCACATGGCAGGAAAGCTGATGGAGCCACTAATAAGGCTGGTGGTAAAGTTTACTTGGGGACTAAGCCGAGGTGTGAGGAATGCAATTTTTACCATGAAGGTCGATGTCTGAGACCTAAGTGTGGAAAGGAAGGGCACAGCAAGGATGCCTGTTGGGCAAAGGATCTAGACGGAAAAGATAAAGGTAGAGTACCAGGTTGCTATAGATGTGGTGAAGCAGGGCACTTTAGGAAAGATTGCCCTAGGAAGAAACAAGCAAGGAAGGGTTTTCATGATCGAAGCTCGTGAAGCACGCCAGGATCCAGATGCTGTTACGGGTACGTTCCCTATTAAGCAAACTTATGCATCTATTTTTTATTAATACTGAAATCAACTTTGACCTTGCATGCTTCGAACTTAAGAAACTGCTTGGCCTAGTTTCGAGTAAAATAGACGTCCCGTATTCTTTAGAAATGGGCATATAGAGGACTAGTCTAGGCAGACGAATCAATTAAGGATTATATTTTGGGGACTTAGAAGGCCAACCTTCTGTTACCATTGACTAGGGAAGTCATGATATAAGGAAAATCAGTCGTATCCCTCTTGCGAATGATGAAACATTTATAGTACACAACCTTCTTGCAATGGGTGCAAGGGTGCTAGACCCCATAAGGCAGCGAACTTGCGACATCTCTCATTGGTCGAAGAGACAACAGAAGCGCCTCCGAGTAGACTGCAGAGCCTGAGAACATCCCGTGACGAAAGAAGTTCTAGAAGCCCTTTTTCTGAAGACTTTCCAGGAATGCCCCCTCAACGACAAGAGGAGCTTAGGATAAACCTTGTGCCAGGAGCGGCACCAGTGACAAAATGACGCCTTACCGACTAGCATCGTCCGCGAAGCATGAGCCTCTGATATAACTACAAGAGCTGCTGGACAGAGGAAATTAAGGGCATGACACCCTTAGTTAAGGACACAAAGAGAAAGTTGACAGTTTCCATTTTACATAAATTCCAGAGAATTGGATATCAAGGATTGGTATCCTTTGCCAAGGATTGATGACATGAACAGACCTATCGTAAAGTTCTAGTTACCACTCAAAGATCGACTTGAGGACAGGATGTCCTCAACTGTGAATACAAGAAGGAAATATCCCTAAAACGACCTTTAGGAATCGCTTCAAGCATTACGAGTTCCTTGTCGTACCATTTGGCTTAACACATGCATCGACAGTATTCATGGACCTCATGAATCGAATGTACCTGGATAAATCATGATTATTGACTACATTCTTATATGGCCAACGACCAAGGAAGGTCGTGAGCAACAACTGCAATGTACCTTGCAACTCTTAGAGAAAGAACTGTTATGTGCTAAGATGTCGAAAAGCGGATTTCGAATTCGTAAGGAAAGAACTTTGAGATACATGGTGGATAAGAACAAGATTCATGCCAACCCTGCAATCAAGAGCTAAGGAGTTAGAGTTGCAATTATGTGACGCTTCTCCACAAAGTCTCGATTGCGCGTCGATGCAACGAGACCATGACATTGCATATGCATCACGTTGATTAAGGAATCATGAGAAGAAACCATGATCTAGATACAGTGATTGCGCGCCGCAAATTTGACAACATTACTTGTAAGAAAACACTGCACGACCTTTACTGAACACAAGGGTTGCAACACACCGTTGATCGTAAGAACTTAAAAATTAGCGTAGATGGACTAAGCTACTGAACGATGCAGACTGTTTGGACATGATACGTGCTTTTGTGATAAACTTTGATGAAAAGTTGGAACACTCACTTGCCCTTAGTGGAGTTTTCCTACAACAGTATTTATCACACAGCCGCTTAAACCGCTTCGTGTGAACCTTTAGATGGGATATAATAAGTCGACCCCCGTCGTGTTGAACGGAGACCGGAGACAAACAATCTACTGGCCCGAGTTGGTTCAGGAAAAATCAAAGGCAAAGTCGTTCAGATATGTGATCATATCGAGACAGCCCGTGCAATACAGAAAGATTACACCGATGAGCGGCGGAAATTGTAGGAATTTGAAATAAGAAGTATGGCTTTAATGGGAGCCACGCCTAGAGAAGGCGTGGTGTGATTTGGAAAACGTAAAGGTTGGACCCCCGGTGTAGGGATCACAAGATGAAACTTCCAGAAAAAGATCAGTAGTGATCGCGACACATTCATGTGTCTAGTCTTTAGAGGAGTCTGACTCAAGGAACAGTCGTTGTTCCCACAAATAAGATTCACGTCAATGACAAACGACAAAATTACTATAGAACCTGTTAAGGTTGCGGACCAAGAGTCCACAAAACACAGAAAAGACGTAATCGATTTACTTGAGTACACTAGAATTCATGATATGACCCAGAGTTACATGGGAACATGAAGACAAATTTTAAATCTAAGTGACCACATTGATTCACAACTCTGTTGGTGCATACGTTTGTCGACTTCGTCTTGTATCGAGTCTTGTATTAGATTAGAAAGATCAGGGCACGAAAAACGAGATTTGTGGGGTTGTGAGTGTTTCGCACGAAATAGACAATAGCTATTTTGCACGAAATGAGCCTTGCCCATTTCGTACGAAATCAGCATCCTATAAATAGGAGCTTTGACTTCTTCATTTGTAACTTTTCGGTTTCAGTAACGAACTGCTGCCGAAGTGTCTACTCGCTGTAAAACGTTGTCAAATCAATCAAAAGACAGTTTAAAGTGATATTCTAGCTGAATTGACTTGATACGACTGTTTCCGCCTTTCGTATTAAGCAAAAACTCTTCTGATCGACTCATTCGGGTCAGAAAACGATCCTACAAGTAGTATCAGAGCTCAGGAAGGAGAGTTCTTACCAATTCAGCTACAAATTCTGATTTCTACACCTTCTTTTCAAAATTAAACAAGTTTTCATGGTCAAAATGACTTGAAATTTACAAATTATATGCGAAATAGTGTTTTAACAAACCCTAAAAAGTTTCAGACTCAAAATCGGACTAAAACCTGATCAATTTTGATAAAAACAGTTCGAGATGATGACATCAGTAGCATTTCGTACGAAATAGGAATTTCATTTCGCACGAAATAGCATATTCAGGGTCTTTTCGCACGAAATCACTTAGTTTCATTCATTTCGCACGAAATCAACCGGGTATTTCGTACGAAATCAGTTATTTCGCACCAAATTGGCATTTCGTCTTACTATTTCGCACGAAATCACCTATTTCATTTTAAATTGTGTTATTTCGCACGAAAACGGTCATTTCGCATTAAATTGGTTATTTGGTTTGAACAAGGTCATTTCGTTTGAAGTTTATTTCACATCAATGTTTCGTTTGAAAGCTGCCTATTTCATTTGAAAGATTAAGTTTGTGAAATTTTAAAAACCAAATCATGGAAGAGGAATTTTACAACGCGTTTGCTACTTCGATTACCATTGCACATAACACAATGTTAGAAAATGAAACGGGTACCATGCAAAAACCGCCAAAGCTCATGAATATTGAGGAGCATAAAGGATGGGAGGAACGATTTGAGAATTGGGTTCAAGCAAATTACTTGGATGCTTGGGAATGTGTTGAAACAAAATATGTTAGACCGAGGAATGATGATGAAGAGGTTATTGCAATTAAAGATCTAAGTGCTGAAGAGAAAAAGAAATACAAAGATGAAAAAATGATGACAAGTCTATTGCATCAAGCTGTGAAAGAAGATATTTTGGTTTTATTGCAACACAATGGAACTGCATATTCAATCTGGAAAGCATTAAAATCAAAGTTGGTTGGAAGCAAAGAAATGATCAAGAATAAAAAATCACTTTTGAAAAAAGAGTTCAATTTATTTCGTGGTTTGAGAACTGAGAGCACCAAGCAGTTCATTGAAAGATACTGCAATTTGTTAGTTAACATGAAGAGAGTGAGCATCACAAAGGATAATGAAGAGTTGATTGAAAAATTGGCTGATGCATTGCCACATGAAACTTGGGGCACATACCTCATGATGTTGAGAAACAAGAAATATTTTGGGAATCTAACACTGAGTAAGTTCATTGAAAAACTTGAAGCTCAAGAGATGGAACAACGGAAGATCTCAAGAATGAAGGATTTTGATGGTGAACAATATATTGGGCTTTATTACAAAGGAGGTATCAATGATAAGATAAACATGTCACCAAAGGTTGAAACTGCATTCAATGCTAAGAGTTCGTCTGGAGGGTCATCTAAAGGACTAAACAGTAAAACGGGATTTTCATCATATCCATCATTTGATCCAAACTTGTCAACAACAAAGAATGGCAAAGTTATTCTATGCAACATTGCACTAAATCTTGAGAATGATCAGAATTACTCAGAAGAAGTTGCAAAAAGTCATATGTCTTTGCTAGTGACTGTATTAGAATCATATGGTAGTTTAGTTGTAGGAAGGATCGGGAATCCAATGTTGACAAAAGAAGATTACGATCAGATTGATGCTGAGGAAATGGAATTGAGGATATAAAATGGTGTTTGGCGAGTGTGTTAAGAAGAGCTGAGAAATTCAAACAGATCACAGCAAGAGATGACTTACGTGATGCAAATGTTTCTACTTTAGGATTTGATAAATCTAAAGGTACTTGTTTTCATTGCAGGGAAAAAGGACACTTCAAGAGAGAGTGTACAAACCGCGAAGCAAGTGGAGCTCAAAATCCGTTCAACAACAATGACTACTATCGGAAAGCGATTTATCATCAAGTTGCTCAACAATCACATCAACAAGAACCACAAACTGCACATGCTAAGAAGGCGATCGAGGAATCATCAAAGAGAGCTTTTTACGGTATAATAGATCAAGATGATGAAAAATTACCAGAAGGTTTTAGCTGAGAAAATTTTAGCTGGGGTACTTATTGTCCGGATAAAGAGATTTTAAAAGCTAAAGCATTTGTTGCTCAAGTTGCTGAAGACAGTGATAATGATAATGATTATTATGCAAACCGAATGAAAGAGCACTTGAGAATGCTAGAAGAGAGTGACAGTGATGATGGAAAAGTTCGAAAGAAAAAGAAGAAAGTTAAGAAACTTGTCAGCAGTGATGATGAAGAAGTTCCTGTGATAAAGAAAAAGGTAAAAGAAGTTCCAGCTTTCAAAGTTGAAGAAGAAGCTGATGCACGAAAGATTCCGGTGATATGTGAAAATTGTGAAGCAATGAAGAAGCAAAACAGTACTTTGATTCATAACATGAACAAATTGAAAGTATCCTATGATGTTGTGAACAAAGCAATGAATCAGTACAATTAGTCAAGCAGTGAACAGGCAATAGCCATGAAGACACTTCAAGGAGCATTTATGACAAAGCAGAAAGTAGTGAATAATTATATTGAGAAATGTGCTGTGGTGGAACAAAAACTGGAAACTCAAAGAATTGAAACAGAAAGAGTTAATAGATTGTTAAAAAGTTACTCATGTACTTCTTATGTTATTGACAGGATTTATCCAACAGTGGAAGGCATGAAGGCATTTGATGAAGAAATATCTGAAGAAAAGAAGAAGGACACTGAAGTGAATGATTCTGGTAAGAAACGAGGTTTTAGTTACAACAAGTGTCCACCTCCGCTTGAAAATGGATATTCTTCACGAAATCCAAATTCTTAAAGAGTCGAAAAGGCAACCAACTTAGTGTGGGAGTCTGAACCATAAGTTAATTTGCCAGAAAACATTGATGTTACTTTTACTGCATCTGACACTGATCAACAATCTCAATTGATGAAGAAAGTGGTGGATCATGTGTTAGATAAAGATGAAACTGAGGAGTTCAAGTCAGAGTCAAAGTCTGAGTCCAACATTCCTAGTCCAACAGTCAAAAAGGACAAAAGGGTTTACAATAAAGAATTTATGTTATCAAAATCTAATTTGAATGATGAAATGTTCAAAGTAGCATATACTTTGAATGATTCAGACAAATTATATTCTGATGAAGAATTTCCAATAAGAGGTGTTAAAACAGAAAGAAATGATAAAAAAGGTTTTCAAACTAACAGAAATTAATATTTCTGAAATAAAGGATGTAAATCTTTCTGAAAAACCAAGTCCTTACATCTCAAGAGTTAAACAAAGATTAAACAAGAAAAATGGTTACAGTTCTGGTTCTGGTTTTCAAAAGAAACCAAAACATAACGGTAATTTCAAAAAGAAAGGTTTGGGTTTTGTTCCACCTGAAAATTATAAAAATAAGAAAACTTATAAACCAAAAACTGTATTTGTTTCAGGAGCGAGTTCGGAAGAAGAGGAGAAATGTTCATTCTGGAAACAATCGAACAAAGAGTTTCTTGCCAAGAAGCAAGAAGAAATGAAGAATGAAGTTGGTCAAAAGAAAGATACGAGAACTTGTTTTCAATGCAAAACAATTGGTCATATTGCCAGTAATTGTCCTAAAGCAATTCAAACAAAACAGGGAGTTTCTCTTAAAATGAAAGAAAAAATGGTTGAAAATGAACCACCAACTAAACCGTTTATAGTTTTCAAAAATTCAAAGTTTGAAGTTGGTGAATGTTCAAAAGGTTAATATAAGAAAAAAGCAAATCTTGATAACCAAAAGTGGGTTGTTAAGAAATCTGATGATAGTTCTAGTAATGATTCTGATTCATCAAAATCAGAGGAGCTGTTTTCTGGTGATGAATCTGATTCCACAAAGTCAGAGGAGCCACAAGTTGAATCAAAAGTTGAAGAATCAGTACCTCCAATGGATGATGCAAATTTTCCACCATTGAGGGCTGAAAATTTTAAGCAAAAAATTGGCAAAGTTGAGATTTCAAATCAATTCTTTTCTGAAAAGAAAGAGTTTGATGTTGAAAAAGCTTTTAACTCCAAAGTGAAACATATTTTTGGAAAAATGATTGATGGGAAAGCCAAAGGGGTAAAGGAATTTTATGAGAAGAAAATGAAAGGAAAGAAACCGAGTGTTGATAACTCGGAATCTCCCAAGGACTGTCAGGCTTGGGAGAATCTCTTTAACTGAAAAAACCTGACTTGCCGGAGCTCCCAGGTTGGTAAGAGTGGAGCAGGAATCGGCTTCATTCTTGAATCATGTTTGATGGTGTATACCTACAAGTGGTTATTGGTTTGACCTACAAGTGGTAAATCAGGGACATTAAGTTGTACTTGATTTCCTACAAGTGGTAATTGTTGGTGAAACCTAAAATTGTTAAATGTTTTCAAGTGGTTGAAAAAGCAATGTGATGAACCCCTAACCTACAAATGGTTTGTGAAAAATCAACAAAACTAATTTTCCTGAAAAACCATTTTGATTAAAACAAACTTAAGTGTTTTGAAATCATAATGGGAAAATAGTTTGTTGTCAGGGGGAGTTCTGAGTGTTTATGCCAATTGGATGGCGAATTGAAGCGATACGCAACAGTTGTCAATTTAGTTGTATAGTTTGTTTTCAAAAATTTCTTTTAATGATTTTGAATTTTAGGGGGAGTAAGAATTTCAGAAAATCCAAAAAACATTAGAAAATTTGATAAAGCCAAAAACATGATAAAATCAAAAATGAGTTTTGTTGTGAAAAAGAGGAAATGACAGTACATCAGTGGACTATCACAGCATGCTAAAGAATTGTAAAGTCAAATGTGATAAACAATCTCACTGCGGATGTGCCAGTAGGTTTTTGCACATTCAGTAGATTGTTTTTGAGATATAAATCTAAATTTCATACTTACTTACCTCGTGGGGAGCATCTCTCGGATATATGGGTAACTCTCGAAATCTTGTTTGAAAGATCCCTTTTTCTGAGATACTAGGTCTTTATACTCTGTGATATCTGGGGTATTATCACGGGACTTCTGATTTTGCGGAAGCAATGGCCTAGTCCCCGTATAATACTTTTCGCTTGCTTGAAATATAGCATCGCCCTCAGTACAAAAATGACAAAACATTGAAAAATGCTAATCATGTGTTGTTGAGGAAAAGATTCTCTAAAGGGAACACACCTAAAGTCGAACCATCATCTCTCTGATTTTGGGGAAGCAATAGCCTGAGCTCTCATGGTTTTGCATTTAATCTTTTAACAGATATTATCTAGGTATACTCACCTATCAGACTGAATATTGGGATCTGGATACGGGAGTATATTCTGAGGTGGGACACGCGAATAAGTTTAAGTCTATTAAAACATTAATCTCATATCTCGGAACAGTTGAACTTTGTGTGAAAAATTAAGTGGATCAGTATACTGATAATCTAGGTGAATCGTTTAGAACTTAAAATGTTTAAAGCTTAACGGTGTTAGTGATTTGTCTCATAAACTGATAAACTAATATGATCCTCTTGCACAACCTCACAAAAATATTGTCTGTATATATTTCTTTAATGCATTTTGTTGAAAATCAAAAGCCAAAAAGATTTTAAGTGTGTTTTAGCGTAAAATTTTGAAAAATTCAAAAAGATTCTATTTCATCTTGTTTTAGACAACTGATGTAGGAAAGCTGATTTTCAAAATTCTAAGTGCTAAACATGATGGACAACCAGTTAGGGGGAGTCTGTTTGAAATAAGAAAAAGAGTTAAAAAAAATGTTTTTCCTACAAGTGGTTCATCAGTGATTGATTAATACCTGCAAATGATATATAAATTTGTCAAATTTTAAATTTGTTAAATTTATTTTGAGGTAGAGTTTGTGCAGGTATGAGTAAGAGCTAGGTTTCGATTCCTGAGGAGTTTGTGATTAGAGAGAGCCAGTTTCGATCTTGTGCAAAAACTGAGCCAGGTTGTAGAGCCAAGTTCAGATTCTGATGTTCACACAAGCTGATGATGCTAATGAACTTAAGGAATCAAGAGATCTGATCAAGAGAATTAGAGTGAGGTAAAAGCTAGGTAGAGATCCTGGAGGTGAAAAGAAGACAGAGATTCAGGATACATTGTTAGATACTTCGAGAGAGTTTGAGAAGATAGATAAAGACTGAAGATTGAAGACTCGACACTGAAGACTTCGTCAACATCCGAGGGGGAGTCTGTTGATGCATACGTCTGTCGACTTCGTCTTGTATCGAGTCTTGTATTAGATTAGAAAGATGAGGGCACGAAAAGCGAGATTTGTGGGGTTGTGAGTATTTCGCATGAAATGACACAAGGTCATTTCGCACGAAATAGACAATGGCTATTTCGCATGAAATGAGCCTTGCCCATTTCGTACGAAATCACCATCCTATAAATAGGAGCTTTGACTTCTTCATTTGTAACTTTCCGGTTTCAATAACGAACTGCTGCCGAAGTATCTACTCGCTGTAAAACGTTGTCAAATCAATCAAAAGACAGTTTTAAGTGATATTCTAGCTGAATTGACTTGATACGACTGTTTTCGCCTTTCGTATTAAGCAAAAACTCTTCTGATCGACTCATTCGGGTCAGAAAACGATCCTATAAACTCCCCTGCGACCGATGGCATCGCTTGAATTTCGGGACGAAATTCTTTTAACGGGGGGAGACTGTGACAACTGTCATTTTTCGTACATTCCGTACACTAATTGAACAGTAATTTGTGCTCTAAATAACTATGCACGATCTAGTTTACAAGACAAATGAATTTTTTATTACTGTTATATACATACAATGGCATTTCATGATGGAAGACTTTTATCGTTGCTACATGCAACACGAGATAGTTCTAATGATACACAGAACAAAATTGGCACCATTACCAGACAAACTAAAAATGCTGATGAAGTTCAGTACATAGACAGACAGTATTTTGAGGCCCAGTATGAGCCAGAGACAGCGTATTACACTAGTATAGTGTGTAGGGAAGTAAGGACCACAAAACTGCTTTTCTAGGTAATAGATAAAGTGCCAGAAAGTGCCTAAAACCCACACAAAGTGCAGAATTCTGCATATTTCAGCAAAATTCAGCATTTTAACAAGTTTATTACATGCAAAAGCTTGGCAAAATGGTCATGAATGCTTTCCTAAGTATCGGGAATTAAAAGTGTCACAAAAGGGTACTTAAAGATTAACTAACGGAATAACTTGACACTTTAACGAACCGGTATCTAACCGAACAACCGGACATTACCCGAAACACCAAAATATTGCTAGAAGCAATGTTTTATTCTTTTTGAGTTAGTTATGATCCCCGAACACCCTAACACACTATATAATGTATCATACACTTAAAACACTAGACTTAACACTTAACCTCCACCAATTATGTAAGTCCAGGAACACTACAAGCGGATATCAAACACTAATCAAAGCGCGGAATACTAAGAAAAGTGTAGAAGAACAAGAACAAACAATCGATTATAACCAAAGTGCACACGGTTTCTAAATAACCGTCTGGTACACAAACCAAGAATTCGAAAATCACAAAGAACCTCTCTAAAATGTCTAACCTTCTAATAACCTAGGTTCACCCTATTTATAGTTACATAGGGTGACCTAGTTACAGACTGGGCCAGGCCCACATACACAATATTTCTAACCGAACAAGCCCAAAACATCTAATTAGCCCACATGGCTTATTCTAATAATATCTAACCCACTACAAGGCTAAGCCCAATAGCCTATATTTGTGTTTGATAAAGATAGGCGTAAACCTACACCATTATATGGCCTTACAATATCCCCCTAGGTTTATGCTGTCTTTATCAAATTGTTGTCTTCATCATGAATCCGTGGGAAGATGCTTTATCTCTTAATCTTCAAACTTGGGCTCATTGTTCTTCTTAATCACGATCAGCTTTGCTTGAAAAACTTGTTAAAAAGAATGCCGGCGGAGGATTCTCAGCAACTCTCTTCTTTGTTAATGTCTTCTCTTTCAAGCAGGCTCACATGTACCTCTTCAAATGTACTATCACTGTCAGATGACTTGTATCTGGTTCTTCTGACTCAGGCACATCTTGTTGTTGTGATGCTTCATGCTTTGTCAGCAACCAACAGCATCTCAATCTTCAACAACCCCTGTTTCTTGATTTAACATTAAATTCTGCACATACTCAGAAATTCATAAGCAAACAATTTTGTGCAACAGAGGGAAATACCACATGAACACTTAGTACATCCAAGTATTTGTACTCAGATTTCACAATTCAAATTTCTTTCAATTTATGATGATTAATCAAATCTTCAAGAACGGTTAAATTTTAATAAAACAAATAAGCACTCTATTTTTGGATTTTTGATTTTATAAAAACTAACAATATAAACTAAAACACAAATAAACAAAGAAACTAATATACAATTACAGTTGCAATGGGATCAAATCACAGTGTTTCAGGCTAGACTACACTTATCAACACTAATTTACTTTGGGTGATCTGAGCGATTGCCAATATGTTTATCCCCTTAAACTTATCTCCCAAGGCCTTTTTCAAGTGATGGTCTGCAACTGATTTATCATGTTTTCCAATTTAAATTAATATGAACACTCAATTTAATCACAATCAATTCCTGGAATTTTAATTCGAACACGCTATCATACGTGTAGTTTCCCTACCACATATTTCACAAGCCCGTTCTAGTATTCTAAAATCTTGACTGGGACTGGATTGAGGAGAGAAAAGAATAGATCAGCAGCAGAGATTGATATAATATACAGATCAAATGAGATTTTCTCAGTTTGATATAGGTTTTTATTTTTAGGTTTCTTTTGGGCACTAGAGGGCCTCTTTCGGGTGTATTTGATCTATAGCGCGACAACGTACAGCTAGGTCAGCATGTATCTGGATGCAGCAGAAGTTGTCGTTGCCTAGCATCTCCAGGTCTTTGCTCATGCAAAACAGAGGAGATACACGAGTTGGACAGAAAAGATTTCAGAACTAGAATGAAATTGTGTGTATCGGGATGTCACACACGCATTCAAATAGCCATGTCCTAATTCCAAGTGACGTTCTTTCCTGAGGTCATAGAATAATAATAGTGTTCTGCACAGAACCAGTCAAAGAATCCAGCCATCAGGATAAAGCCTACCAACATATCGCTCTGGAGTCGGACCGTTTCAATATTGGTCTTACATGAGTCAGCCTTAATCCACATTGTGAAATTATTTCATTTCCCATTTGTGCAACAAAATATTTTTGATTTTTCTGTTTTTCGAATGTTTTTGTATTTTCTCATTTTCTATATTTACAGATATCTCTGGATATCCCCCTAAATTTGTGCGTAAATCTTACGCGCAAATTTACCTGACAAACGAAAACATATGTACAACGAGAAACACAAAAGAAAATGAAAATATTTTTGTTGTTTTTGCCTGACCGTTCCATCACAAGATTTAAGACTAATCAATATTGAAATTAGAATACGAAATTCAAATTTTGTACCTTTTCGCTGATCTAGTCTTACTTCTCTTTTATCTCCTTCAAACGAAACATATCAACTGTAAAGAAATGTACATTTTGAAACAGTGAAATGTTACCCGTTATGTCTCTGGAACAACCGCTATCAACATCCAAGGATTGTCAACAACTCCTCCTTGGTTGTCCCTGAAAAGTAAGGAGATTAGTAAGACATTGGTACCCAGGCCATCGTGGTCCTGGGTATTCCTAAAGCATCAATGTACGACACTTCTCGAAAACACATGCCCCCTTTTGATTCAAGGACTGGTGATGTTGCTGCTTTATGTTTTGCCTTCCAAACTTGTTTAGGCTTCTCTAATTTCTTAGGTGCCTTGGGCAAATCAGTCTGCTTTTCAACCTTTTTATTTTTTAGAACTTGTTTAGGTTTCAAAGCTTGTTTTCTTTTAGCTTTGGCAGCATTCCAGTCCCCATCAGATGGTTTAACCTTGGGACTCTTATTCCTCATTGCCTTAGGCTTTTCAACCTTCATCGGCTTAGAATAAGATTTCTCCCTTGGTGTAACCTTCTGATGTTGTATATAGTACGGCACATAGGGACGATATGTGCAATTTCTTGCAATGTGACCGGGTATGCCGCAGTTGTAGCAAGTCTGCTTCTTTACATAAGGGGCATATCCCGATCCATTCCATCCAACTGATGCTGAGTAAGAGTTATAAGATTTGTTGGATGATTTGTTTGCAGCCTTCTCAGGCTTTTTGCCCTGCTTTATCTGTCTCTGTTTACAACAGTTAGCAGATTCACTAGATTTAAAATTTTCATTTTTAACTGTTGGCTTTGGAGGCACATATTTATTTGAAGGGCCTCTCAAAGCTGGCTCAGAAACAGCCTTTCTCACATAAGGAGGACCATCAGCAGATAAATTTGATGTTTTTAAACAAACATCGTCAGCTTTTTGACAAACAATATCATCTTCCTCAACCCAACCCAATCCTCTACTATTACCTCATCTGCACATGAAGTAGAAGCATCAGTAACGTTCAGTTTTTCACAAACGATGGCAGGCAAAGCCATAGTAACATGGTCATTCTCGAGTGACACCATTTGTTCAGTAGTTTCAGAATCATCAATATTCAAAGATGGAGCAGAGGCTTCAGTTGTCAATTCACCACTAATCTTAACAGAAGCTCCTGATGTCGATTCTGATTCTACTTTTATCTGGTCTGGTTCAACTTCTTCCGGTGATTCGCTACTAGACTCAGCTGAATCAACTAACCTCGACTTTTCACAGTTAGCTGTCTCTGAGGAGTCACATGACGAATCAGATGAAGAAGTCGATTCATTTTGAGATGCCTCTGCCTCCTCAGGTGATGCACTGTTGAAACTACATGATTCGCCCATTTCTGATTTCTCAGAAGTGGATGTCTCAGAAGTGTCACAAGATGTGTCACATGACGAGGCAGATTCACTTTGTTTGCCCCTATTGAATTCTTTCACAAACTCAGTCAAACCTCTTAACATGGCAAACTCGATGTTGTCTACATTAACTCTAGGCTCTGTTAATTTAGACTCTTTTGTTTGAGGTTGCACTTCAGATGAATTTTGAGAAAAACTTGGCACAGTATTATCTAATACTTGAAAATGTTTGTCAATGTTCACATTATTCTCAAAATTTAGAGTCTCGGTTTGCTTTAAAACATCAGCAGGTTTCATAAAAGTTTTATCAAATGCCTGTTTTTCTAGAACAATTTCAGTTTTATCTGGCCTTGTGATATTGACTTTCTTCGGCTTAAAAGGCTCAACCTTCCTATCCCCGGGCTTCCCATATTCCATTTCAGGAAAGTCGGCTATCTCCTCATCAGTCATGGGAATTGAGGAATAGTTATGGTTGTATGGTGGGGGTATCGCCACAAAACCCAACCCCTTATTCCTCATTTCCTTTTTGCTATACTTTAACTGTTGATTTATCATTTTCTCGACCTTTTCGCTTGAAACATCAAATTTTTTGAAATTAAATTCAGTATTTTCGAATGTCGATTTTAAGTTGTTTAATTCAACAGTTAATTTTTCAGATAGCTCCTTGAAGTGGAGATATCGACATTTTGCTTCGCTTAGATCACTATGCAACTGTCGAATGTCACGTTTTTGTGCCTCTACCACTTCCTTATACCCATCCAGTTTCTTTTTAACTTCGTAGCTACTGGATTTGGTACATTGAAGTTGCATAGAAAGAGATTGAGCCTGTTCTTTAAAACCTTTTACTTTCTTTCTACATTTTTCAGTACAACAAACATCATCTACAAATACCTCAGCCTCAGAAGGAGTGTAGTCATTCATTTAAATATCTTGAGTAGAGTGCTTGTGAGCATTGTTATATGACTTGATGAGTGAGATCAGCTCATCCGGCTTCATTTTGTAACAGTAACAGTCGCTTGTCACAATTATCTGATTAACATTTCTAAACCAACTACTGTTTGCCTGATCTGGAATCCTTTTTATAACATCTAGAAGCTTTGTGTTGCTCGTGCGATTAGACACCTCAATCTCAGCCTTCTCCATTTCAGAGAGCAGTTCAGCAAACCGGCCTGTAAGTGCTTCTATAGATTCACCATATGAGTATCTGAATCCTTGAAATTCCTGCTCAAGCACTTCTCTCTTAGAAGACATTTTTAAGATTTGATCCCCCAAAAATGTGATCCCCCAGAAATGCGATCCCCCCTATTTCCTCAACACAAGCCCAAAGCAAGAACCCGTGTACTCGCTAACTCAAACCCTTTGCCACACGCACGAACCAGCTTCCTGTACCGCACCTCCGATCCTGTCAAAACTTATCGCCAAAACAATAACGAAACCCCTTTTTTTTAATTTAATAAACCTTTTTTTTAAATATAATATATAAAGTAATAAATGATATTATTATTATTTATTATTATTAAAACAAAATAATAAAACCTAAATTTTAACACAAAACACTCCCGATCTTCTTCTTCGTTTCAACGAAACACACCCCAAAACCCTAATCTCACAACTCAACCGTCACAAGGAGATAACGTGTATCGTCAAGCGACTTCGTCTTCTTCGTTTCTAAAATACCCTACACCGTGAGATCCCGATGATATAGACTCGATGATGAACGGAAGTGGTGGTGAAGGTGATCGGAGGTGAGGAGGTTGCGGTGCTAACGGTTGGTAGTAGAAATTTCAACGGAGGTTGAAGGTGAACAGAGATCGGAATGTGTCGAAGAATAGAGATGATCGGCAACGGTGACGATGAATGAATGGTGGTGACCGGAGTTCGACGATGATGCTCGACGGAGATGAATAACAGGAACTGAGATGAATACGGTGACAGTGCTAATGAACATGATGTCGGAGGAGGTCGCGGAGAAGATGACCGATACTACGGATGATGATTCTGGTTGAACGACGGTGTAGTGGTGCGGTGTCGTAGTTGTGACAAGTGGAACACCAGAGACGAAGAAGATGATGAAGTGTGCGGTTTCGGTGTCGGTGTGGGTTGATGAAGTTGCAGGTAGGATGGTGAGATTCGAAGCACAAAGGAAAATGATGTTGCAGGTTCTAATGGAGATGATATGGTGACTAGAAGATGTGGAGGAACGACGCCTGATGATGATACGTTGATGAAGAACACAGATGATATGTTATTGAATGATGATGATGAACTTCTGATCGCACAAGCCAAGGAGGATCGCACAAGATCCCGTAGTCGCACAAGGATTAGTTTAGTCGCACAAGATGAATTTGTAATCGCACAAGATAAAGCTGAATCTCACAAGAAGAGAAGATGTTGACTTTGGAAACGCACAACTTTGTCTGATCGCACAAGAAAAAAATTGCACACTTTGACTTTATTTGAATGATGACGGTTGCAATCTTTGAAAATAAACCAACTAATCAAATCCTCCGAGAATCAAGGAGTTGAATTTAAAATCAATTTCTTTGATTTATTTCCACCAATAAATCCCTACAAACATGCAAATACCACTATCAAAACACCAAAACAGATCAAAAACGTAATTTTCAACTGTTCTTCAAATCTTCAAGCTTGTTCTTCATGTTCTTCGAATCTAAAAAAAATTTCTTGTTCTTCGAATGATATCCAACGAACCGAGCCTTTCGAAAGACTTCTTAGGCTCTGATACGAATTGTAAGTCCAGGAACACTACAATCGGATATCAAACACTAATCAAAGCGCGGAATACTAAGAAAAGTGTAGAAGAACAAGAACAAACAATCGATTATAACCAAAGTGCACACGGTTTCTAAAGAACCGTCTGGTACACAAACCAAGAATTCGAAAATCACAAAGAACCTCTCTAAAATGTCTAACCTTCTAATAAACTAGGTTCACCCTCTTTATAGTTACATAGGGTGACCTAGTTATAGACTGGGCCAGGCCCACATACACAATATTACTAACCAAACAAGCCCAAAACATCTAATTAGCCCACATGGCTTATTCTAATAATATCTAACCCACTACAAGGCTAAGCCCAATAGCCTATATTTGTGTTTGATAAAGATAGGCGTAAACCTACACCATTATATGGCCTTACAAATTACCTACTTATCATTCAAATTTACACATGGACCCCCTCCCCCTTTGATATTTTCGGTCACAAGGGAACCCACCTTCACAAATCTTGTAAGATTTATCTAAATCTTCTCTTGATCTTCCTTGGGATGCCTAAGATATTGTGTTGTACTATGGGAACATATTACAATTTGGGTAATAGCTTATGAAAATTATAAGAAGACTTCAAGATCATTCATCACTCACCATCATCCTCCTTCCTTCCTTCTTCTTCTCGGCCGACCCCAACTCCCCTCACTATCACCATTTTCGATCTCCTCTAACCAATCCAAGGTCATTTTGAGGTGAAAGAAGCAACTCTAGAAGGTGTGGAACTCTTGGATCATTAAGGACCTCCTTTGTTTGCTTTTATCCACTCCATTTTCACCATTGTTCTTCCCTAGCTTGAAGCTAGTAGTAAGATACTTTTTCACTCTAGATACTTGTGACAATCCTCATAATTACAGGTATCCGTACAGTTAATTAATATTAAATTTGTGCTTAATGACTGTGCTTGATTACAACTGATGACGTAAACTGCTTACTGGTTTCTGTTACATACATACATGTGCACCATATTTCATACTGTCACCCCATTTATTACACACAAACTTTAGTGACGTACTTGATGCACAAAGCACAGTTAGCACACTGAGCGGATAATTCAGAAACATGCTGACAATGCCAGTACATAGACAGACAATCTTTTGAGGCCAGTATGAGCCAAAGACAGGATACTACACTAGTATGGAGTGTAGGGAAGTGAGGACCATAAAACTGCATCACTAGGTGATAGTTAAAGTACCGGGAAGAGCCTAAAACCCACTACTAATGCAAAATTCTGCGTTATTTATCAGAAATTCAGCATTTAACCTGCTAGTAATGTGTAAAAATATGGCAAAATGGTCCTGTATGATTTCCTAAGTGCCGGGAATTAAAAGTGTTACAAAAAGATACCTAAAAGACATTGTACGGAATAACTTAGCACATTAACGGAACGGTATCTAACCGAACTACCGGACATTACTCGGGACACCAAATTTTTGCCAAAGACATTGTTTAATTATTTCTTGGCTAGTCATGATCCCCGTACACCATAACACCTACTAAAATATCCACTAACTAACATATGAAATCATATACTTGGAATTTGACTTACATTTACCAACTTCCATCAAGATGTTACAATTAACCCCCCCCCCCCATGCCTTTTACGGTCCAAAGGACCCACCAAACATCACCACCATGCTTCACATCTTACCTCCTAGATTTGTTTCCAATTTTATATTAAGATCTTTGCTTGTGGGAATGAACAAAATATTAGAAGAAATTATAAGTATGGTGAAACTCTTACAAGATCATATCTTCATCATTCCTTCACAACTTCACCCCACTCCCTCACATCTCTCCCTCTCATCTCGGCTCACTATAACCGCCACCACCACCACCTTATCACCATCATATTCATCCATTTTCAAGCTTGTTTCAAGCACTAGAAGGTGATTAAAGGAGCTTGTAGCTTGTGGATCATCAAGGAGCTTCCATCACTTGCTTTTTCACACCACTTTCATCATCTTTTTCACTAGAGATCTTCCCTAGCCTTTGAGCTAGTTGTAAGTTCTTGATTTACTCTTGTTTACTACTCTTTTGTTGGTTAAAAGATTGTAGTATGTTGATTATATCAAGAACACTAATGAACATGAACTAAAAGATTTAACATAAAGCTTACATAAAGAGGAAACATAATGAAATGTTGTAGTATGACGTTGTTGTGAATATATTGTTGATTTCTTGTTGATTCTTGGTAATGTGATGTTAATCACCATATGGGACTTGGTAAATGATGATTAGAAACATGATTTAACAAGATTAGGAGGTGATTATGTGTTACATAGAATGATCATCTTCTAAGTTTAAACATGAACTTGAAAGAAAATGATTTTCTTGAAATATAAGTAAACAAAGTAAGTTGATGATCATGTAGATCCGAGGGTTACAAATGATTTTTCTAAATAAACCAAGTTCAAAAGCCGATTTTTGAAAGATCATGACCTTTACTTGCACTTACACCATTTTTGGTGATAGAATAAGTGTAAGAACACTTTATTTACAAGAAGAGTTCAAAAGATTAATTTTTGTAAAAATTGTTTACAAGTTGTAAGCACTTAACTCTTTTAAGGAAATGATTTTTAAAGAAATGAATACACTTTGGAAGGTAACTAAGTCCACTAAACGCTTTACCAAGTTACTACGTGTTTTTGTGATATATCAAGTTCATGATTAATATGTAACGCATATAGTTTTTGCTCTTGGTGATGTAAAATTATTTAAGGATTGATTGTTGATTGGTTTTAAAAAGAAAATGATATGCTTAATAGCATGGACACCCCCGTTTTTAGGGGAAACTATGGAGAAATTTTCTAAAAATATAAACACATGGAAATTATTTTCTATCAAGTGTTTACAAATATGTTTTAAACATTGTCTTTCAAAATAAACTTCGCATAGGTTTTGTTACAAAAATTTCAAAGTGTCGGAGATTGGTTTTCGTAAATAAAAGCAGATAAATATATATTTAGAATATATATTTTTATACTAAAACGCTTGTGTGAATATTTGTTTGATTGTGGATTAGTTATATTATTTTAGGGTAGAATAATATAACTAATCAAAACGCCATTACATTTACAACTCCAGAATAATACCAAAAATTACAAGGAATAAATATTTAAGTTACACATTTGGTATTGTGAAACCGAACGATAAAACGTAACTTATAGAATATTCCGAAAAATACCGTTACAATATATTTTTGGTGAATATTATTTTGGTCATGAAAGAATGACTTTATTACAAAGTATATCATATTGTTGGAAAAGGAGAAAATATATTATTTTTGGGAGATAAAAATATATTTTCTTGGGTTTATTTAGAAGATATATGATTTTTGAGAAAAATATATATTTTCGGGAGATACAGTATTTTTGGACAAGATAAGTTTATATATTTTCTAAATGAGATTTGAAAATATATTGTTTGGAAATATATATGGGATGCTTATTAAGAAAATACGTACAAACCAGAATACGACGCCAATACATGGCAAGATATACCAATACAAGAATACGAATACACAAGTATGAGGTACTCCCATCCTTGGGAAGGAAATACGAATAACAATACTTGAGAAATATTATTACAAAAATATTGAAGACACTTTGAAACGTAACTAAATGTCACACCCCAACCGATGGCGGAATCATCGGGGCGCGACACTAGGCGAATCAAATTGCTCAAGAGAATCCATAACAACTATATTGCGATAATATTTAATACATTCGTTATCCCATACTAACAAATATTACAATCACATAAGTTATCACAGATTTCATGTCCACTCGAATAATACAAATCCGACAACCTAGATTTTAGTTGGGTTTCTAGACTTCCTAGCTTGATTTGATTTAGCCTGCGATCTAACCTGCAACATACGTTAAAATATTTGTCAATACAAAAGTATTGGCGAGTATACAGGTTTGATATGTATAGCGTAATAGATAAAAAGTGTAGCAAATTTCCACATGCATAAACGTAACACACGACATATATACTCACAAAGCTGATACTACCAACTAAGTCCTCGATGCTCGAATATGCGATGGCAAACTAGACCCCGTCGGGCGCAATAGTACTATACTAGTCATGGTGGGACGTTGCGAGTATAAGCCCTAGCACATATGCAACTAGCATCACGTATATCTATGCATAACAGTTATTCGCAAGTGATGATTCGATTGATTGAATAATTCGTTTGATAAGTTCGATTTGTTAGAAACGTTTGTTACACCCAAATGCGATTAAAAAGGGTTCAGGTATACTCACAGTGCGTATTTAGCGAGAATACAACTTGATCGAGTCGTATGTTACACCCAAATGCGATTAAAAAGGGTTCAAGTATACTCACAGTGCGTACAACTTGAAGGATATAGTAAACGATGCACGGTTAAGCGAGAATAGCATCGAAAAGCCAGTTATCCGGTCGGATGGTGCTCATCCGTTCGGATGGTGCTCATCCAATCGGATGGGCTCATCCGATCGGATGACACATGGATCAGATGGGCTGGTCCGGTCGGATGGCAGTGGTTCGATCGGATGGGCTGCTGTCCGATCGGCTGGGCTGCTGTCCGATCGGCTGGCAGCCTATCCAGCTGATATTCGACTAATTTTGCCGGTTTTTCAGCGGTTTTGATTGGGACGGTGTTCATTCATGCTAAACAACCGAAATTCCATCAAGTCTGACCCGTTCTAACGGCTGGGAACCACCCAGTTCCATCAGATCTGACCGTTCTTGATGGCTTTTCTCAATGTTTAACCCGAAATCACACACACTATGGCTAGGCAACTTAGGTTTGTTGAGATTTGTTATAAAACAGGTGAAATTACTTAGATCCGAGCTGTTTATGGTAAGGATGAGGTCACACTTTGAAGTTCATGTGAACTTAGGGTGACATCATCCTCAAGGCACCTCAAATCCTTAGTAATCACACAACTTCTTGATTAGAAAACATAGATTTAGATTGGATTTATGTAAAAAACGTATGGAAATCACTCAGATCTGAGTCGTTCTTGCCTGGGATGACATCACCCTTGAAGTTCATAAGAACTTCAGGGTGACATCACCATAGAATGCCCAAAATCCAGAGATTCCACGGTTAAAAGTGGAGATTTAACAGGTAGAAAGGTGTAGAATTGGTTAAAGACCAAGGAAGTACAAGATTTGAGTTAAAAACTTACAAGAATCGTGAGAAATCGAGAGATAAAGGGGTTGGAACTTCTTGTCGAGCAGCAACAGTGACAACAAGTGTGTTTGGGGTTAATGAGGGGTATTTATAGGCAAGGAGGAAGGAAAGGAGGGCAGGTTGGCCTGGATCGGACGGCCCATTCGATCGACCGGCATAACCGTCCGATCGGCTGGCATGTCTGTCCGATCGGCTGACATGTCTGTCCGATCGGTTGGCCCATCCGATCGGTTGGCCCAGCCGTTCGGCTGGCCTATCCGTACGGAGGCCTTTCGATCCTCGTTTTTGGAGCGTTGCGATAGTTTGGGCCACATTTCCATATTTTTATATTATTATTTATTATAATTAATCACCAAAGGTCGTATATACGTATTCGTATTCCGAGTTTCGATATAACAATCGGTTTTCGTTTCGAGTGTGCGATTATTAGTGACGTTTCACGGCCATCAAGGAGGGTAGTATAGGTCCTTTCTTGATGTCATCGTGATCGTTATTATGTGTTGTGCCACAACGACTGACGGGGTACCGTTCACTCGCATTGTCATCATCGTCACGACGGCTGGAGCTATAGCACTCACCCGAGAGTCCTTGTTAGCGTTAATTGTTTTCGTTTCGACACATCACGGCCACCGAGGAGGGTAGAATAGGTCCTCACTCAATGCCTCCGTGAGTGTTAGTGTTTGTGATAATAGTGTATTTCGAAAATATGCGATTATCCTTCGAATAGAGATGTATGCGATATAGTTACATTATGATCCGAATCTCTGGTGCTAGGCGTAACAAGTATAACGAGTAGTAACAACGCACGAAAGTGCGGGTTGTTACAGTCTCCCCTACTTTAGGAAATTTCGTCCGGAAATTAATCCCATAGGTAGACTTCTGAGAGTTGATCTTGTATGAGTAGCGACACAGCGAGTGATTTGACCGCGAGTTGACGAACGAGAGTGCTTCGAATAAGAGAGATCGATTGCGATAGCGGAAATGCGACATAAAGACGAAAGTAATATCCCATGAGTTGGCGTTCCAAAGTACCTCGTGTCTCCAAGAATTCGTTAGTTCGATGCGATTGTAATTTTAAGAACTCGAAAGGTTTCTCATGACGTAGGGTTAGCGGAGTCATCGTTAACCGACGTTACAAGAAACGTTCGTTTTTAGATATTAAAAACGAATTTTGGATGGAAATCTTGAAAATTTTCCTTTTAACGTGAGGTCAACGGAGTCGATGTTAACCAATGTCGCAAAGGAGTTTAAGTTTTAAACATTTTAAGAAATTCGAAGATGGAAACTAAGGTTACGAAAACTCTCCTATGGCATGGGTTCAAGCTGAACTCGATGTCGAACCGATGCCTTAAGAGGGATTTCATTTTGATGTTGTAAAAGCTTTAAGCAAAACTTGGACTTATGAAACTTTTCTTGGGCATGGAGTTAAGCTGATTAGACGTTATCTCCACGATGTGAGAAAATTTCACTTGTCCACCGGTTTTCAATCAAAATTTTTATAAAACAAGTTTTATTAGTACAAAAGGTAGTTGATCACCGAGCCCCACTTGGCACTTTCCCACGAAAGTTTGTTAATATGCTTAAAACACTTATATATAGGAAGTACCAGCGGCGTTTCCACCATGCTTTGCCCATATTACTTTTGTTCCGTGAGGCGGTGTCAGGTGTGCCGATATGACATGAATAGAATTTGCGCTTACCCGGCCCAATCGATAGGAAGTCGGACCGAGTATAAGATAGAATCGAACAGGTTAAACTGACGAGTTGAATTGCGAACGTAGCTGTAGCAGCGTGCGTAAGTAGTCTGATGACACAAGGTATTTATGTGTCGTGTCTGGGTAGGCGTTGAGCGGTAAGCGATAAGCGAATAGTGCGTTTTCGATTAGATTCCACATTAAACTCACATGGCACGTTTCCACGAGAGTTTGCTAACATGGTGAAACACCACGTTTAACCAGGTTAGTTTCGCCTCGTGAAGCGATGTCATGCGTACTAATACCACACAGACTGCAATGAACACAAAGCGAGCGATAAGCGATACGCGATAAGCAAGTAAGCGATAGACTATACACGATAAGCGATAAGCGATTAGGTGATTAAGTGAATAACATAAACACAATACTAGTAACGACGGCGATGATAATTGAATTACGATAAGCGGCAGTTGTTGCGTTGCAAGCGATGGAGGTATGCGTGATTTATGCGGTTTGATTTGATAGATTACCACCACAGAATTTATTAACAGCGGGCCCCGCATGGCCTTTTTCCACGAAAGCCCGCTGATATGACTAAAACACCTTGCTTTAACCATATGAGCTTCATTCCGTGAAGCGAGGTTATGCGTGCTGTTGGTGCACTACATCTGTCGACTTCGTCTTGTATCGAGTCTTAGACTAGTTAGAATAGATCAGGGCACGTAGAACGAGAAAATGTGATAGATTTAGTGAGATTTCGCTTGAACAATAGTTTAAGTTGAAGGTTTCGCTTGAAGCATCTCAAGCGAAATCATTTCATCAGATTTCGCTTGAGACATGCTGAAGTCCATCCCAAGCGAAACCTTGAAGTCTATATATAGGAGGTTAGTGTCATGCGAAATCATAAGTTGTTTTTGTGTGATTTCCATACCGAGGTGCTGCCGGTGTGAGAACTGATTGTAATTGCTTTCATATCAATACAAATCAGTGTTAAAGTGAAGATTCAGCTGTTTATAGGTCAAATACTTGTTTTCCACACCTATATTTGATGGAATTCCTCTGAACCGACTCGTTTAGGTCGCGAACCCGATCCTTACAATTGGTATCAGAGCCAGTTGAGGAGTTCTGCAGGATTTCAGCTGAAATTGACATCGTTCTCTTACTTCTACATCTTCTTTTAACAGTTCAGAAACTTTTCACGGTCAAAATCAATTTAATTTCTCACGGATTGTTTAAAAGTACAAGATAACAAACCCTTGAAAGTTTCACAGCCAAATTCGACCTAAAAGTGATCAAAATCGACCTTCGAATGGATTTCGCTTGAAGAATACAGCTTCATTGGACGATTTCGCTTGAAACTTCAAGCGACACATAACATTTCGCTTCAAACAGATTTTGTTTTCGCTTCAAGGATCTCGCTTCAGGGTTTTTATTTCAGAACGTTTTCGCTTCAGTGTTTCGCTTCAAGGATTTCGCTTCAGAAAGTGTTAAATTGAAAATTTCTCTTGAATCATTTCGCTTCAAGGATTTCGCTTCAATCAGTTTGACCATTTCGCTTCAAAGGTTGTTCAGTTGATCATTTCGCTTGAAGGATACAAAGTGACTATTTCGCTTGAAAGAATCTGTTATTGAAACATGGACAATGATTTCCACAATGCGTTTGCAACACCATCTAGTTCATCTTCCATTGCTCAAAACATGAATTCAGAAAACGAAACGGGGACGACTCAGAAACCCCCGAAGCTAATGGGAATTGAAGAATACTACGGATGGAAAGATAGATTCGAAAACTTGGTGCAAGCAAATCATCTAAGATCATGGGAATGTATTCTGACAAAGTATGCTCTACCACGAACTGAAATGCAGACTGAAAAACAGCTTTCAGATCTTAGTAAGGAAGAACGGGAAATATACCGAGCTGAAAAGATGATGATCAGTTTGCTTCAACAGGCCATCAAAGAAGACATCTTTATACTACTTCAACATGATAAAACATCACAATCAATATGGGATGCTTTAAAAATCAAGGTTGAAGGCAGTACAAGTATGATTAAAAGAAAGAAGGCATTGATTAAAAAAGAGTTTGATTTGTTCACAAGTTTGCCTGGAGAAGATACGAAGAAACTTATTGAACGATACTGTCACTTAGTACGAACAATGTCGATGATGAACATCACAAAAGAAAATGAGGAATGGGTGGATAAACTTGCTGATGCGTTACCTCAAAAAGAGTGGGGAACTTATTTGATGATATTGAAGAATACTGGAGTTTATGATAGGTTGTCAATCTCTCAGTTCATTGAAAAGATTGAAAGTCAGGATTTGGAACAGCAGAAGATTGCAAGGATGAATAATCCAAGTGGTCAACAAGATGTAAAGATGTATTACAAGGGTAGTGTTCCGATTTCAGAGGCTGAGAAAAGTTCGAAAATCCAAACTGCATACAGTGTTGGAGATACTACAGTAAAGATTGATCAAAGCTCAAACAAAAGCAGCAGTGGATTCTCATCATATCCAAGTGTCAATCCAAAGACTTCATCAGAAAGCTTTCAGTCTCAAAGCACAAAGATGGGAAATGGTTGTGTGATTCAATGCAACATAGCTTTAAATCTTCCAGAAGGTCAAAGTTTTTCTGAAGACATTGCAAAAGATCATATGGCATTACTTGGTTCCGTGCTTATCTCATATGAAGGTTTAGTTGCTGGTCGAATTGGAAATCCTATGCTTACCAAAGAGGATTACGATCAAATAGATGCCGAAGAGATGGAACTAATGGATATCAAATGGTGTCTTGCAAGTGTTCTTAGACGTGCTGAAAAGTTCAAGACAATTACCGGGAGAAATGATTTTCTTGATGCTTGTGTTTCTACTTTAGGTTTTGATAAATCTAAAGTTACTTGTTTCAGGTGCAGGGAAAAAGGTCATTTTAAGCGGGAATGCAAGAACAGAGAAGTTAGTGGTGCTCAAAATCCATTTGGAAAAGATGACTACTACCGGAAAGCCATTTATCAGCAAGTTGGTCAGACACAAGACTCACAGACGGCTCATGGTAGAAAGATTGAAGATTCAAAGAAAGGATGTTTGGTAGATTTCAACTGGAGCAACTACATTTCTTCTAATAGCACAGCATGTTTAGTGGACCAAAATGATGAACAATTACCTGAAGGTTTCAGTTGGGATATGTTTGTTGATGAAAAGGGTGATTTCAAAGCTTTCATTGCAAAGATTGTTAAAGAACCAAATTTGTTTGCTACTTGGATGAGATCAATTGGTGAAACAGTGAAAGATCAATCAATTACATCTGAAGAAAGTTCAGAAAGTGCTGATACTGAATCATTAAGTACAAACGAGAGTGTGCATAATGAGGATACTTCAGAAAAGGAAGTTGTATTTGATCAAACACCATCTGATTCTGGTATTTCAGATGCTGATTCTAAAAAATCTGTAGAGTTTGATCAAACACCGATTGAAAATAGCAGTGATGATGAGGAAGAGAAACATATTAATATTGCTAAAAAAACATCTTTCTCCTGAAAGTTTTCATTTTTATTTTGCAGATCGCATGGAGAAACTGAAGGAGAAACAAGCTGCAAAAGAACAACAACAAGATGAGAAGGTTGAAAATGTTGTTCAAACTGAAGAAGATAAAAGTGTGGATGAAGAAAAGGTGATTAAAACTGAGAAAGTAACTGGTGTAGAAAAAGTTATTGAAGTGCTAAAAACAATCGAGGTTGAGAAGATTGTTGAAGTAGAAAAACCTTGCAAGAAGTGTTTGGAAGCTTGCAAAAATTGCGAAGAAAAAGATGTGACTCTGTTTGATAGAGAAAAACTGATAGAAAAGTTACTATCTGATATCAGCTATGTGAAAGAATCGTATAGCGTGTTGAACAGAACAGTGACAGGTCTTCAAACAACGAATTCTGAAAGAGAAAAGGCTTTAACGATGACGAATTCTACGTTGATGGCAAAGCAAAAGGCAATTAATCATTACATCGAAGAAAATGCTAATCTAAAGCAAGAGTTGGAGAATGAAAAGATTGAGAATGAAAGGATCAGAAGGTTATTACTGAGTTATTCTTGTTCTGATTACGTTATTGATCGAGTTTATCCTACTGTTGCAGGTTTTGAAGCATTTCAGGATGAAAAGACAAAGAATGAGACTGGTAAGAAATTGACTGTTAAATACAACAAGTGTCCGCCTCCTATCTGGGAAGGTTATTCTCCTAGAAAACCGAATGAGGAGCAAGTCGAAAAAGCAGTCAATATAAAGTTAAAATCAGAGACAACTGATGTTTTACCAGATAACGTTAATATCACGTTTACCTCGTCTGATACTGATCATGAGTCTGAGTTAATCAAAAAGGTGGTCGATCAGGTGTTGGATACTGAGGACGTGTCTGAGTCAAAGTTTGAGTCTGGGTGTTCAAGCTCATCAGTCAACAGTTCAAAGTTGTCGGAAAAACGGTCTTACAGTAAAGAATTTTTGTTATCCATGGCAAATTTGGATGATGAAACATTTGAAGTTGCATACACTTTAAATGATTCGGACAAATTATACTCTGACAAAGAGTTTCCGATTAGAAGTGTTCGTTTTGACATGATTAAAAAGGTTTTCAAAATGACGGAAATTAATTTTTCTGAAATTAAGGATCTAAAATCTACTGAAAAACCTAAAAAATACACTTCTAGAATTCAACAAAGGTTAAACAAGAAAAAAGGAAAAAAGGATTACAATTCTGGTTCTATTTTTCAAAATAAAACAAACCAAAAGTGTAGTTACAAAAAGAAAGGTCTTGGTTTTACTCAAACTGCAAATTATCAAAATGAAAAACATGTTAGAGATTTTAAATAAAAAATGACATATGTTGCAGGAAAAAGCTATGAAGAAGAGTCAAATAGCTTATTTTGGAGAAAATCAAATCAAGAGTTCCTTGCTGAAAGAAAAAGAACAGGAACTGGAGTTTTTCATCAAATTGGAGTTTTTCAACCAAAAGACACAAGAACTTGTTTTCAATGTCAAGTTGTTGGACACATCGCTCACAATTGTCCAAACAAAGTCAACCAAAAACAGGGAGTATCTGAAAAACTTAAAGAAAAGGTGGTTGAAAAGAATGAATCACCAACTACAAACTTCAAAAATTTTGAAAATTCAAAGAATGAAGTTGGTGAAAATTCTAAAAGATTGTACAAAAAGAGTGCAAAAGACAATCAAAAATGGATTGTTAAAAGATCAGATGTACAATCTGGCGATGAATCTGATTCCACAAAATCAGAGGAGTCACAAGATGAGATCAAAGATTTGATGAATGATGTTGACATTAAATCACTGAGTGTGGAAGAGATTAAACAAATGGTTGGTAAAGTAGAAATCTCAGATTTTGATATTGAAAAAACATTTAATGAAAATGTTAAGAAAATTTTTAAGAAAATGCTTGATGGGAAAGTAAAGGGGGTTAAAGATTTTTATGCAACTAAAAAAGCAACTTACAACCCTACTGCTCAGGAATTGGAAGCCACCAAGTCAAATAAGACTTGGGTGGAAGTTTGTTTCCCATGATAGTCTTATGACTATGCCGGAGATCCCAAGTTTATATCGTGGATCAGGAATCGGCATTTTTCTAATGTTTGAAGGTTTTTGTTGAAAGTTTTTGATAGTGTTTGGATGTTTACAGGTTGTATGACTACGCCGGAGCTTCCAGGTTGGTAAGTGCGAAGCAGGAATCGGCATTTTGATTGGTAAAATGGTGATGTAGACGTAACATTCCTACAAGTGGTATTGTGTTCTACATGTGGTAATTTTTACAATTGGTATAGAAGGTGCATACATGCAAGTGGTAAATCAGGGACATTAATTTGTACTTGATCTGCTACAAGTGATTAAAAGTAGACAATGTGATGAACCACACCCCGAATCTACAAATGATTATATCATAAAAACTTATTTTCCGGAAAAATCATTTTGATTAAAACAAACTTAAGTGTTTTGAAATCTAAATGAGAAAATAGTTTTGTGATAGGGGGAGTTCTGATTGTTTATGCCAAGTGAATGGCGATTTGATGCGATTCGATATCGGTTGTCAAGTTTATTGTACAGTTTATTTTCAAATTTCCTAAAATGTGTTTGCATTTTAGGGGGAGTAAGAAATTTTAGAAAATCCAAAAACATTTGAAAATTTGAAAAAGACAAAAACATGATAAAATGAAAAATGAGTTTTTGTTGCATATAGAGGAAATGATAGTATATCAGTGGACTGTCACAACATGCTAAAGAAATGAAAAGAAAAATGTGATAAACAATCTTACTGTGGATATGTCAGTAGGTTTTTGCACATTTAGTAGATTGTGACGAGATATAAACTTAAATTCAAACTTGCTTGTTCTGTGGGTTAACACAAACTTGGATATATAGGTAACCCCTGAAATCTTGTTTGAAAGGTCCCTTATTCTGAGATACTAGGTCTTTATGCTCAGTGATATCTGGGGTATTATCCCGGGACTTCTGATTTTGCGGAAGCAATGGCCTAGTCCCCGGAGAATACTTTACATTTGCTTGAAATATAGCTCACCCTCAGCTAAAAAATGATGAAACATTGAAAAATGCTAATCATGGCTGTTGAAACAAAAGATCCTCTAAAGGGGACACACCAAAAGTCGAAGCCGTCATCTCTCTGCGTATACGGGAGTATCGACCTGAGCTCTCACGGCCCTCGTACTATAATTTATTCCCCTGACAGATATCATTCAAGTATATTCAAGTATTGGGACACACAGATAAGTTTAAGTTGCTTAAAACATTAACATCGTATCTCGGATCAGTTGAACTTTGTGTGAAAATTTAAGTGGACAAATATACTGACAATCTAGGTAAATTGTTTAGAACTTAATATGAAATGAAGCTTAACGGTGTTAGTGATATGTCTCATAAACTGATATGATTCTCTTGCACAAACTCACAAAAATATTGTTTGTAAATATTTCTTTATTGTATTCCTTTACAATAAAAAATTACAAAAAGATTTTAGTGTGTTTTAGCATAAATTTTGAAAATATCAAAAAGATTTTCGACAACTGATATTGAAAAGCTGATTGTCAAAATTTCAAGTGCTAAACATGATGACTTGGTTGTGAGGGGGAGTGAATCTTAAAATGTCAAAAAGGTTTGTTAAAATCCTACAATTGGTATTTTTTAAAACCTACATTTGGTTCATCATTGATTTGTGATATGAGAGAGAGTAATCTGATTATATCAGATTGTTGGTGCATTTAAATTGTTAAATTTAGAAAATTTATTTCTGGGTTTAAGATTGTTACAGGTGAGCCAGATTAATTTGTTCAAAGCTTATGAAAGTCAGAATCTGATCATGAATCTAAAGTTCGCTAGCTGCTGATGCTGATGAACTTAAGGAATCAAGAGATCTGATCAAGAGAATTAGATGAAATCCAGGCAATGATCTTGTAAACAACATTTGAGTCAGGCATCGATCCTAAAGCAGATATTGCTGAAGAACAAATGAATGCCAGCAAATCGTGAGGGGGAGTCTGATAGAGCCAGGTGATTATGGAGAAGAAAATAGAGAGAGAAAAGCCCAGAGACTGATCAAGAATGAAGATGTAAAGACACAGCATTGGTGTGACTCGATAGTCGACTCGTCAACATCTGAGGGGGAGTCTGTTGGTGCACTACATCTGTCGACTTCGTCTTGTATCGAGTCTTAGACTAGTTAGAATAGATCAGGGCACGTAGAACGAGAAAATGTGATAGATTTAGTGAGATTTCGCTTGAACAATAGTTTAAGTTGAAGGTTTCGCTTGAAGCATCTCAAGCGAAATCATTTCATCAGATTTCGCTTGAGACATGCTGAAGTCCATCCCAAGCGAAACCTTGAAGTCTATATATAGGAGGTTAGTGTCAAGCGAAATCATAAGTTGTTTTTGTGTGATTTCCATACTGAGGTGCTGCCGGTGTGAGAACTGATTGTAATTGCTTTCATATCAATACAAATCAGTGTTAAAGTGAAGATTCAGCTGTTTATAGGTCAAATACTTGTTTTCCGCACCTGTATTTGATGGAATTCCTCTGAACCGACTCGTTTAGGTCGCGAACCCGATCCTTACACGTGCTAACTTATTACAGATAACGGTATAGCGATAGATTGATACACAGCAAGCGATATAGATTCACATAATAAACGATAGAGATTGCGGGACACACATGATAAGCGATTGCGATTAGCCGAGTTTTGTTTCAAATAAGCTTTACGTTAAGTTGTGACGCACCACGGTTATCGAGGAGGGTAGAATAGGTCCTCACTCCGACAACATCGCGAGCGTTAATGTGTTTGATGAGATTGGTTGCTATAGACTTACGACCAGTCTTGCGTTGATGCAATTGTCCTGCGAGGTAGACTCTCCAGAGTCCATCGATGAGGCGATTGCATTGCGTTTATAGACTTACGACAAGTCTTGCGATGATGCGATCTCAGTTGTTACGCCTTGCGATTGAGTGTAGTGTGTTGAAAATAATCACAATAGTATAATAGGTCTAATAACGTTCAACTCCACCTGGCACTTTCTGCACGAAACTTCGGTAGTATGGCAAAGCACACCTTGCTTTACCCTTATTACTTAAATCTCGTGCTTCGGTGTCATACTTTGTTGAAACGCTTATGGCACTTTAGAATTCACTACGATCTCCGTGCACTGACCCAAATAATCTCGTGTGCACCCGTGATTAGTTGTTCCTTGCACGTTTATCGTACCTCGTTCCAAGAGTGTAGTGAGGGTAAAACACTTTATTTCGTGATATAGTATATAGTATGTGTGTGAATCTAGTCTAAGTGCGACGACTAGAGTGTGATAGAGAAAACGAAAACGAGAGTTAATGTTACGCATAATGGCAACATCGAGTAATAGAGTAGGTTCAAAACTTAGAAATTAATGTCAAAAATCGTATCATTACAACTTTATCCTACGCTTGCTAGATGTTTGATGCTGAAGACTTTTGCTGGAGTTGTTATTGTACTCAAGTTCGTGGTTCGATGCGGCAGTTGCGAGTGAAGTGACCATAACGATTGCAGTTATAGCAATAGCGACAGTCAGCCCCAGCTGGATGATGGTAGGTACACAAGTAACACTGAGGATGATCTCCAGTGTAAGCTTGTTTTGGAAACATCGGGACTATTTGAAGAGGTTTCGGTTGCAGCAGCTCGGTTGTTGATGAGCTCAGGCTTGAGATCTTTCGTTTGCGGCTAGGTTTGTCGGCGTCTTGGGAAGAGGTGTCGTCGTTGGTGGATTCGTCCGAGGACTCACTTGCAGAATCCTTGGCCGGTTTGTCGGAAGATCCGTCGGCAGATTTGTTAGAAGAATCGTTGGCAGATTCGTCAGAAGAGTCGTTAGCAGATCCGTCAGAAGAACCGTCGGCAGATTCGTCAGAAGAACCGTCGGCAGATTCGTCAGAAGAATCGCCAGTAGATTCGTAAGAAGAATCGTCGATAGGATCGCCTGAAGAATTAATGGCGATTGCTTGATAAGCTTGCTTGACAGGATTCTTTGTGAAGAACCCTTCCGTGAGTTGTTTGTTGTTGATTTCTACGGCTAAGCGGTAGGTTTCTTCGATGGTAGCATATCTTGCAGCTTCGACAAAATCACCCACACACTCGGGCAAGCCGCGAATGTACTTCGAAATGGCTTTTTCCGCAGTGTTGACTTGACTTGGGCAGATTATGCTAAGCTATTTGAACCATGTGGTGTAGCCAGCATTGTCACCTTCGGTTTGCTTGATTTCCCAAAATTCGTTTTCTAGCTGCTGGATTTCGTGAGGGGGGCAGTACTCTTCCTTCATTATCTCTTTCAGCTCATCCCAAGAGAGAGCGTAAGCTGCGGAGATCCCACGTTTGTTAGGTTCGGCGGTCCACCAGTCGAGTTCTCGCGATTGAAATACTCCAGTAGCGCAAGTAGTACGGAAACTATCGGGACACCCACTTTGACAAAGGGTAACTTCGATAGAATCGAACCACTGGAGTATTTGAGTCCCACCTCCTTCACCCGTGAATTCCATCGGGTCATAGGCTTTGAAGTGTTTGTAAAGAAAAGCAGATTGCGGCGCTTCCGTCTTGGAGTCTTCCGAGGCTCGAGAGTTGCTGAGATAGTGCACTTGAGCGGCAATTCGAGGAATAAGCTTTACCACTTCTTTGGTCACAAGTGATGCAATCCTCTTATTGGCACTTCGTTTGGCTCTCCTCCTAGCTGTTCGTCTCGAGGTTGAATCGTTGGAAGGCATCTAGACAGTAAGAGACTTGGAATGAGATTCGATCATAATGATTTTTGAGTTTTTGCGATGCGATTGAGTGCGTTCAAAACTTGTGCGATAGTGTAGTAGTAATGCGAGTCACATAGGAGCCATATAGGAGACACGAAATTCCTAAGTTCTCACACAATGACTTGTTGTTTATATGTATATATATGTATTTATATAATTGTAATTTGTATCATACACATACAGGTCGATTTAGAACAAGCGAGGACGCGTTGCGGTGAGAAAATGAGAGCGAAGGCGATAGATTATGCATTAGTTTTGTTGTGAACATTTGGGTTTCGTTTTAGATTGCGATGGCTGTGCGAATTGTGCATTTATAAAGCAAGGAGTGAAAATCGTTAAATCGAGAAATCGATAAAGCGTAAGGTTTCAAAACCTAAATAAATTCCAACCATTTGTAGAATCGGCGGTTCGTATGATAGATTGCCTTGGGTGTTTAGGCGTCGACTACCCAAGGTAACCCAACTATATTTAACAAGTTCGTGCGCGCGGGTTGATCTAGAAGACTCCATGCTTCCACTAGGATGCAGCTCATGGCATTCGTCTTCCTAGTCATCACGTGGCTCGAGTTATCATGATAGTCGAGTCCTTGGTGAGAGCTTTTGAAAACTAATTTAGAGAGTGGAACGTCTTATTAAGGTACGGGTTTCACCCCTGATTTAACAGCTTCGTCCCGAATTGTGGTTATGCTCTTTGAATAAATTCGTGAGTTCCACTAGATTTCGAAATGGAGACTTTCGTCGAGATGTGGACGTCACTCCTAACTCGATGAAAGGTTCTCGTGCTAGAAAATGCGCTGAGTGAGTGATCTCATCGAGAGTTCTTGGTTTTCACACCTGATCTCAACTGGATCACTCGATTTTGTTATGCGAGTATTTTTGAAAACATGTGTATTGTGTCAGCCTTAGGAAAGGCTAAGTAGTATTCCAGCCATAGGAAAGGCTTCCTTGTGTGAAGTTGTAGTAAGCGGTGTTCACACAAAGTTGTAGCTTTTAGCAATTTCGATCGAGAGTATCAAGTAGGCCCGATGCAAACCCTACTGGTTTCGTACGAGTCGGCCTGTTGGTACTTAGACTATAGACTACGTCAATTTCTAAGACGTCGACCCGGACTAGGTTGAGTCTAACCTAATTCCCTATAGTTATGGCTCTGATGCCAATCTGTCACACCCAACCGATGGCGGAATCATCGGGGCGCGACACTAGGCGAATCAGATTGCTCAAGAGAATCCATAACAACTATATTGCGATAATATTTAATACATTCGTTATCCCATACTAACAAATATTACAATCACATAAGTTATCACAGATTTCATGTCCTCTCGAACAATACAAATCCGACAACCTAGATTTTAGTTGGGTTTCTAGACTTCCTAGCTTGATTTGATATAGCCTGCGATCTAACCTGCAACATACGTTAAAATATTTGTCAATACAAAAGTATTGGCTAGTATACAGGTTTGATATGTATAGCGTAATAGATAAAAAGTGTAGTGAATTTCCACATGCATAAACGTAACACACAACATATATACTCACAAAGCTGATACTACCAACTAAGTCCTCGATGCTCGAATATGCGATGGCAAACTAGACCCCGTCGGGCGCAATAATACTATACTAGTCATGGTGGGACGTCACGAGTATAAGCCCTAGCACATATGCAACTAGCATCACGTATATCTATGCATAACAGTTATTCGCAAGTGATGATTCGATAGATTGAATAATTCGTTTGATAAGTTCGATTTGTTAGAAACGTATGTTACACCCAAATGCGATTAAAAAGGGTTCAAGTATACTCACAATGCGTATTTAGCGAGAATACAACTTGATCGAGTCGGTTGCGAGTACGTCTACGTTAATCATTGAAGGATATAGTAAACGATGCACGGTTAAGCGAGAATAGCATCGAAAAGTCAGTTATCCGGTCGGATGGTGCTCATCCGTTCGGATGGGCTCATCCGATCGGATGACACATGGATCGGATGGGCTGGTCCAGTCGGATGGCAGTGGTTCGATCGGATGGCCTCTTGTTCGATCGGATGGCCTGCTGTCCGATCGGAGGGCAGCCTGTCCGATCGGCTGGCAGCTTGTCTGATCGACTGGGCTGTTGTCCGATCGGCTGGCAGCCTATCCAGCTGATATTCGACTAATTTTGCCGGTTTTTCAGCGGTTTTGATTGGGACGGTGTTCCTTCATGCTAAACAACCGAAATTCCATCAAGTCTGACCCGTTCTAACGGCCGGGAACCACCCCGTTCCATCAGATCTGACCGTTCTTGATGGCTTTTCTCAATGTTTAACCCGAAATCACACACACTATGGCTAGGCAACTTAGGTTTGGTGAGATTTGTTATAAAACAGGTTAAATTACTTAGATCCGAGCTGTTTATGGTAAGGATGAGGTCACACTTTGAAGTTCATGTGAACTTAGGGTGACATCATCCTCAAGGCACCTCAAATCCTTAGTAATCACACAACCTCTTGATTAGAAAACATAGATTTAGATTGGATTTATGTAAAAACGTATGGAAATCACTCATATCCGAGTCGTTCTTGCCTGGGATGACATCACCCTAGAATGCCCAAAATCCAGAGATTCCACGGTTAAAAGTGGAGATTTAACAGGTAGAAAGGTGTAGAATTGGTTAAAGACCAAGGAAGTACAAGATTTGAGTTAAAAACTTACAAGAATCACGAGAAATCGAGAGATAAAGGGGTTGGAACTTCTGGTCGAGCAGCAACAGTGACAACAAGTGTGTTTGGGTTGAATGAGGGGTATTTATAGGCAAGGAGGAAGGAAAGGATGGTAGGTTGGCCTGGATCGGACGGCCCGTTCGATCGGCCGGCATAACCGTCCGATCGGCTGGCATGTCTGTCCGATCGGCTGACATGTCTGTCAGATCGGTTAGATATGTCTGTCCGATCGGTTGGCCCATCCGTATGGAGGCCTTTCGATCCTCGTTTTTGGTGCGTTGCGATAGTTTGGGCCACATTTCCATATTTTTATATTATTATTTATTATAATTAATCACCAAAGGTCGTATATACGTATTCGTATTCCGAGTTTCGATATAACAATCGGTTTTCATTTCGAGTGTGCGATTATTAGCGACGTTTCACGGCCATCAAGGAGGGTAGTATAGGTCCTTTCTTGATGTCATCGTGAACGTTATTATGTTTTGTGCCACAACGACTGACGGGGTACCGTTCACTCGCATTGTCATCATCGTCACGACGGCTGGAGCTATAGCACTCACCCGAGAGTCCTTGTTAGCGTTAATTGTTTTCTTTTCGACACATCACGGCCACCGAGGAGGGTAGAATAGGTCCTCACTCAATGCCTCCATGAGTGTTAGTGTTTGTGATAATAGTGTATTTCGAAAATATGCTATTATCCTTCGAATAGCGATGTATGCGATATAGTTACATTATGATCCGAATCTCTGGTGCTAGGCGTAACAAGTATAACGAGTAGTAACAACGCACGAAAGTGCGGGTCGTTACACTCAAAAACGTAAATACAAAGGCAAGGCACGGCCGTTTTTCTAATAGACCCTAGTACATTGTAGGAGTCGTATTTGCTGAGGAGACTTGAGTTACGAGCATAGAAGACGCAAAACAGTGAGTTCATGTCCCCCTTTTCTCTTAACTGTTTTCAGTTTTATACTTCGGGGGTGGAATACATGTTACAATTTTTACAGATATTTTTATTCATGGTATGGTTAGCTTAAGAAGGGTTTACTACTTAGATCATGTGAATGAGTAGGGCGATTAAGGCCATCAATCCTCGTTGTAGGACCGAGGGGCATGAGTGATAGATCTATTTGGGTTTAACGAGCCCCACTCCTGAGTCCACTGAATGGACCAGGTGGTGACTATGTCTTACAGCCGGAAGCCTGGTACGAAATCTGCTAGGTTTAAGTCTTCCTGCATCACTTCACACATACCATTGGCTTTGCAACCCAGTGGTGATCTCTTTTTTTTTTCCTTATTGCTCCATACCGGGGACTTACATACATACTTACAACATTACAAATGTTTATACATACACACAAACGAACACATGAACTCGCTCAACTTTTGTTGATGTTTTCAAACTACATGTATTTCAGGGAATTTATAAGTGGATCTGGCGGGCGTTGGAAGTTTTTATGCTGCGTTAAGAACAAAGATGTCATCCATGGTCTTTGAGTTTGGTCAGTGTGTCTCTTTCCTGGACAAGACACGCCTTCCAAACCTTGGTGCTATTTAATATCTTTTGATGAGTCCTTAGTGAACTCATAAACATTTTGTATGATTGTAAAACTTGAAATTCAGGTCTACGCTTTTGGAACAAGGTTGTTATGTTTAAACTTATTTTATGGATGACAAATCTAAGGTTATCATATAGTTGATGTTATGATTGAATGCAATGATATTAAAGAAGTCACACCATAATCACGCTTCAGCAAAAGTCAGGGTGTGACAGCTTGGTATCAGAGCTTCGATCGTAGCGAACTAGGATTCATTCTCAAGTCTAGACTACGATCAATAGGGCTCTCACGAAAACGCTTTTACAAACATGTTTTCATTGCATACACAAAACGCCCAGATCCAGGGAACAAACATTTTTACAAACAAAAGGCACAAATACACATTTCAAATTTACGTTTATAATTCAGTCTTAGAGACTGAGGGAGGTTCAGTCTTAGAGATTGAGGGAAGGTTGGTCTTAGAGACCAGGGAGTCAGTCTTAGAGACTGGGGAAATTTGGTCTTAGAGACCAGGTATTTAGTCTTAGAGACTGGGAGGTTTGGTCTTAGAGACCAGGGATTCAGTCTTAGAGACTGGGGAGGTTCAGCCTTAGAGGCTGGGAAGGTTCAGTCTTAGAGACTGGGAAAGTTTAGTCTGAGAGACTGGGTGTTTTAGTCTGAGAGACTGGATGTTTTAGTCTGAGAGACTGGTTGGTTAGCCTGGGAGACTGGGAAGGATAGAACGTTTCATGAAGAATAATGTGAATACATGACTACATGATAAATTACTTTGTTTGAATACGCTAATGGTTAGTGATTACTATGGATATACGTGCAATGACTATTATGTACCGACACACATATCACCTTGATTAGAAAGCAAGACTGCATCTGCGCCAGAGACATTTACGTCAGACACTAAGAGTGATCCTGATATGCTGACCAAGGACGAGGACGACCTCCAACAGTCCGCGCTACCAGATTTTGGTGATACTTTATCTTTGCTGATGGTTTCTCTGACAAGAATCCTTATGTGACTCTTGTTTCAGTCCCTGACCACTTCATCACTGGTCATCCCGATGGTGAACACACCATGGATCCGATCCTCGACAGTGCGCCTCCTGTGGACATCCCTTCCGAAGGTTGGCTACTCAATGAATAATTGATGATGACGTTGACATATTATTAATGGTCCTTCTGATAACACCCATGATAACGGAAAGATAGATGAGAATGTTGCAACTAGTTTCACTTCTTGAGACCCCTGTTAGCAAGCTATCCTCTAATTCTAGTATGCACTCGATTTTAGACTCCTTTGAGTCTGTGACATCTGCAGCCTTACATACGGCTGGATTACAGATTTCTACTACTGACACAGACCTCGACGACGACATGACTACTGCACTATCACCAGCTCGAGGCACGCACCATTACTCGACCCAGAGCCTGCTCCTGAGCTAGCTTCTGCACCTTTTGGGTCAGCTTCATGATACACCTGCTGATCCTGCACCCTTACTTGATCATGACCCTGTTCCTTTTGGTTGCCAGACATTGCACCCCTTATATCTGACCCAGTACCTGCACCCGACGATCTCCTTATTGGTTGAGACGTTTGTTTTTGCACCCGCAACCGCTGATGTTGCTCCTTCTCTCCTATGGAGACCGACGTCCATTGCACTAGCATGCCTATCGCTTTCTCTTAGGAGTTACCCGCACCCCGGAAAGGTACTCCAGGTCGGCACCCACGTAACGATCCCTATTGCTGCTGCAGCATTTTCTACAACCTCGCAGGCCGCACCGTTTGCTACATTCACCTCTACATCGCTAGACGAGCCGTTTTGATGGTTCCTATAATACGCTATGCTGATTTTAGACCCTTACCATCCCTCACATTATAGAGGCTACACACGGGATGAGTGCTCCTGTAACATCAGCTACAGTTTGGGATTATGAGTCGCAGAGTTTTGGAGCTTGAGCTGACACCACGTCCTCCACCCTATCTATTGCCGATATGCTTTGGTCCTCCACATTTATCAAGGATTCCTTTTGAACTCTCGCCTGCTGCTACTACACCTTTTCCATGTTTTCGAATGCTCGTTTCTTTACTGTCGAGCGGCAGAGCAGATAATTACTTCGACGTGTACACAAGCCCGAGGAGGAAGTCCACACATGTTAACAGTTTACTTTTCTTTCCTCCTCCACCTCATACACCGGTATAGTGGTTTCTGGATTATGCGGATTGCATTACATTTGGGTAAAGACACTAATGATAAGCCGGGATTGTGGAGACTTTTAAAGACCACTTCAAAGTATGTGATGTTGAGACACTGATATACTTGTTGGGTGAGGGTAGGGTGACCTTGTGTCCCTCTTGATGTGATACATTTCGAAAGACAGTACAATTGTGGTCGGAGAATAATGAGAGCCCAATCATCATAAAACATGCGACAATACTTTGTGGCCAATGACCAACGAAAGCTCAGTCGCTATGTCTTCGTTAAGTACGATTGTTTATCCATATATGTGTGCTGTAATTATAATTCTACGTGCTTGCTTACTATGCTCTCATTAAACATAATTACTGAATTACTTGGTTATGCTATGATTATGCTATTGCTTGATTGGCTGATATAAAAATCAAATACATGTATGTACATATGACCTCGAAACAACTATATGCATCCCCTGAACAAATACAACCTGACCTAACCAGTCTTCTTCTTAGAAGATGTCAATACAAGGGAACATCGCTACCAACAACCCTCCGCCAACAACAGCGGCAGAACAACAAGAGCGCATCTCACAGGCCATTGCACAGCTCGAGGCCCTTCCCTCCGAACACAGTGAAGGCTGCACCTACAAGCAGTTCTTAGACCACAAACCTCGAGAATTCGACGGCACCAGGGGTGCCTTAGCCTTCGTGCGCTGGGTTGAGAAAACGGATTCTGTCTTACGATTGAGCAAAAGTGCCCCAGAACATCAGGTCACGTACATAGCTGGACTATTTGTAGATGGGGCTCTGTCATGGTGGAACCTTCATGTTCAGACAATAGGCGAGACCGCTGCGTATGCTTTGACGTGGGACGAACTGAAAGAACTGATGCGTCAGAGATATTGCTCGAGGGCAGAAGTCCAGAAGTTGGAAACTGAACTGTGGAACTTGAAAATGGAAGTACCAAAGATAGTTGAGTATGTGCAGAGATTTAATGATTTATCACAAGTTGCTACACTCCTGGTGGGACTAGAGTTTAAGAGGGTCGAACGTTTCATAGGGGGATTGGCACCTCAGATTCTAAGCCTGGTAACAACATCTAAACCTTCAACGATCACCGAGGCTATCGACATAAGTGTGGTGCTCACTGAAGAAGTAGTTAGACTAGGAAAATTTTCCACTACGGACGAGAAAAAGGAGACTCCTGTAGAGTCATCTGGGGATAACAAGAGAAAGCTCGCAAATTTCAAGATGGTTACTCGTTACAATTGTCTACGTGGGTATCCTACCTATGTGTGACAATTGTCTACGTTATCATGTCGGGCGATGTAAATATGGAAAATGTGATAACTGTGGCAAGAGGGGACATCCTAAAGAAACTTGTAGGCAAGATACTGAACGTAGAAATGGAGGCCAAGACGACAGCGAGAATCACGTAGGAAACAACGACGACGACAACTATCAAGGAAGGATGAGTGACAAACAAAAACGTGCTCAATGTTGCCTTAACTGTGGGAGCAAAAAGCATTTCAGAAAATACTGCCCTAAGAAGAACCAGGCACAAGGATGAAAGCACAATAGTGAAGCTAGGGAAGCACGTCAGAATCCAAAACAAGGTTATCCATACGTTCCATAATAGTCAACATTATGCATCTGTGCTACTTGATATTATTACAAATTTTAGCTTCAGAATTTGAAAGTGTACTTGGTTTGGTAGCAAGTAAGTTAGATAACCCGTACTCGATAGAGCTAGCTAATGGGAAGCTAGTGGAAGTCAACAAAGTAATTGGAATCGGCAAGATAGAACCCGGAGAGCGTAAGTTTACTCTTGATCTGCTGCCAAGTTGAGTTGGGAAACTTTGACGAGGTAATTGGGATGGATTAATTGCCGAGTGATCGAGCGGAGATTGATGTCCGCATCCCGATGGCGAATAAAGGAACGATCGTGACTCATGAAGCAGGATACGCCCCTACAAATTACTAATTGCTGGAAGGCACGAAAGTTGTTGCGTAAAGGATGCGTTGTTTTCTTGGCTCATGTCGGGGACAAGGGAGCCGAAGAACCAAAACTCGAAGATACCCCTGTGATAAGGAAATATCCTGAAGTCTTCCCCGAAGACTTACCAGAATTATCTCCTCAACGATTAGTCGAATCTCGCATCGATTTAATTCCAGGCATCGCACCTGTAGTCGATGCACCGTAGCGACTTACATCCTCGGAGATGCAAGGATTGTCAGAGTAACCTCAGTAGTTGATAGAGAAGGAAGTTAACAGACCAAGATTCCTGTTATGGGTAACCCCAGTTCTGCTCCTCAAGAAGAAGGACGGTGATTATCAAATGTGCATCAATTACCAGGAGCCGAACGAGCTAACCAACAAGAGTTAATAACTCTTGCCAAGGATCAACGAATTTCTTACTTAACTAACTGTGAGGATCCTACTACTATTACACGACTGATCGATGATCGAGTGTCATTAGCTGAGAATTCAGGAAGGAAGTATACCAGGGAGATTGTGGGATAATAATTTGTTTTTAAACATACACAAAATGGTGTTTCCTACACGATGCATAAGACAGTGTTACACAGAATACGAAACTTTGAGAATTTAACAGACATGTACGTAGAACTTTTGGAACCCATGTCAAAACTCGTAAGGGCTGTTACTTAGGAACCACATCTGTCAACTCAATCAAACACCATTATCCTGACATACATACTATTACAGATAACCAAATGGAAAGTACTTAAATTTCTTTTGTTGAAATCCTCATTTTACTTCTAACAAGTAGATGTTTGCACCTCTACTCCCCTTAATGGTAGTTGCATCGCGTTAATTTTCTTCGCTGAGAGCGAACACACATTTGCTTCGAATACTTGGTCATCTCTTCATTTTAGCAGATACTCATTGTTTCATTACCTGGGGACTTATATGTTACGCATGCACCATTTGCTACGTGTACGGTCTCATTTCAAACGCTTCATTTAAGTTCAAATATTATGACGCTAAATCTAATTACCGATTTGTGATTCGAATGACCTACATTATTGTGACTATTGACTCTTTTGCTATCAAGTCAACACACTTCCTTGAAACTTCATTTATTTCAAGTTACATTCATGGTTTATCTTTGTGACCATGCCGAGATTCCTTTGTCGATACATATGTTTATTGCCGGGTTACGCTGGAAACAAGTTCAATTTCTTGAACTTATCCATTTCACATATTCAGTTAAGACGTCATATGATGTATTGAGAGCATCATATTCAAATAATTGGCAAAGATTATTTCGTTTCGAGTCGAGTCGTGGTAGGCTTGGTTTGTCTACGACTCCACTAAATTGTGTTGGTTTCGATACCTCACGGTGATACCTTAACAAAATTGAAGCTTGCGCTAATTTGGTTACTCACTTCATACACGGATTTAATAGTCTATTTATTTAAAAATCCATTTGATATTCACGATTAAAGCAGACTTAACACAGTTGTATGTTAAAGACAATGGTAAATAGATTCATTTCATACCACGGTGTACCTCTGAATGATTCTTTCGTTATAAATTGAATACTCTACAGTACTTATTGCTTTCTCACCTTCGATCAAAAAAAAAAAAACAGTGGCTCTTTGATGTTCCATATTCAACTGTAAACTCGATGATATTGTGTAAATCAAATCTTCTGGCTTGTTTCGGTACATGTTCATTCGATTTCCAACACGGTGAACTTGTTCAGCCACCACTATACTTGAATTATGTCATTACGACACCTTGTGGTGTCATTACGAACTTGTAACTTGTGCTAATCAGGGTCAACCGTTTCACACAAAACTGCATATACTTTCGTTTGACTTGACATTTAAACATTTCTGATGCAACTACGAATCATGACAATGATACACCAGATTCGCTTGTATTCATTCGGTGTACTTTTGAAATTAAGAATGTCAACACACTAAACCTTACCATTAGTTTATTCGGGAGTTGACATATCATTTTACTATTACATTTGAGTGGTTCATATAGCGGATGCTATGGTTTGTGAAAACTCGTTGCATATTGCGATCGATCGTTTGAGGATCTTATTAGTCAAAACTCCTCTTTTGTGGAACCCCTGTTAGCTGGATTACACTAGACTATACGTCAAATACGTCTTGTACCTTTGACATCAAATGCTAAAAGCACATACCTTTTAACGATAGGATTCGGGTTGTTATATATTCTTGGATTCACCTGATGTGAGTAAGGTTTGATTCGGGTTGGTATTATCTACCTCAGTATTATTCATATACATACACGCATGATGTACCCATAAGGAGTTAAGGTAGTAAAAATTCCGAGGACGAAATTTTCTTAACAGGGGGGGAATGTGACAACCCTCATAATTACAGGTATCCGTACAGTTAATTGATATTAAATTTGTGCTTAATGACTGTGCTTGATTACAACTGATGATGTAAAACATACATGTGCATCATATTTCATACTGTCACCCCATTTATTACACACAAACTTTAGTGACGTACTTGATGCACAAAGCGCAGTGAGCACACTGAGCGAATAATTCAGAAACATGCTGACAATGCCAGCACATAGACAGACAATGTTTTGAGGCCAGTATGAGCCAAAGACAGGGTACTACACTAGTATGGAGTGTAGGTAAGTGACGACCATAAAACTGCGTCACTAGGTGATAGTTAAAGTGCCGGGAAGAGCCTAAAACCCACTAATAATGCAAAATTCTACGTTATTTATCAGAAATTCAGCATTTAACCTGCTAGTAATGTGTAAAAATATGGCAAAATGGTTTTGTATGCTTTCCTAAGTGCTGGGAATTAAAAGTGTTACAAAAAGATACCTAAAAGACATTGTACGGAATAACTTAGCACATTAACGGAACGGTATCTAACCGAACAACCGGACATTACCCGAGACACCAAATTTTTGCCAAAGACATTGTTTAATTATTTCTTGGCTAGTCATGATCCCCGTACACCATAACACCCACTAAAATATCCACTAACTAACATATGAAATCATATACTTGGAATTTGACTTACATTTACCAACTTCCATCAAGATGTTACAATTAACCCCCCCCCCCCCATGCCTTTTACGGTCCAAAGGACCCACCAAACATCACCACCATGCTTCACATCTTACCTCCTATATTTGTTTCCAATTTTATATTAAGATCTTTGCTTGTGGGAATGAACAAAATATTAGAAGAGATTATAAGTATGGTGAAACTCTTACAAGATCATATCTTCATCATTCCTTCACAACTTCACCCCGCTCCCTCACATCTCTCCCTCTCCTCTTGGCTCACTATAACCGCCACCACCACCACCTTATCACCATCATATTCATCCATTTTCAAGATTGTTTCAAGCACTAGAAGGTGATTAAAGGAGCTTGTAGCTTGTGGATCATCAAGGAGATTCCATCACTTGCTTTTTCACACCACTTTCATCATCTTTTTCACTAGAGATCTTCTCTAGCCTTTGAGCTAGTTGTAAGTTCTTGATTTACTCTTGTTTACTTCTCTTTTGTTGGTTAAAAGATTGTAGTATGTTGATTATATCAAGAACACTAAAGAACATGAACTAAAAGATTTAACATAAAGCTTACATAAAGAGGAAACATGATGAAATGTTGTAGTATGATGTTGTTGTGAATATATTGTTGATTTCTTGTTGATTCTTGGTAATGTGATGTTAATCACCATATGGGACTTGTTAAATGATGATTAGAAACATGATTTAACAAGATTAGGAGGTGATTATATGTTACATAGAATGATCATCTTCTAAGTTTAAACATGAACTTGAAAGAAAATGATTTTCTTGAAATATAAGTAAATAAAGTAAGTTGATGATCATGTAGATCCGAGGGTTACAAATGATTTTTCTAAATAAACCAAGTTCAAAAGCCGATTTTTGAAAGATCATGACCTTTACTTGCACTTACACCATTTTTGGTGATAGAATAAGTGTAAGAACACTTTACTTACAAGAAGAGTTCAAAAGATTATTTTTTGTAAAAATTGTTTACAAGTTGTAAACACTTAACTATTTTAAGGAAATGATTTTTAAAGAAATGAATACACTTTGGAAGGTAACTAAGTCCACTAAACGCTTTACCAAGTTACTACGCATTTTTGTGATATATCAAGTTCATGATTAATATGTAACGCATATAGTTTTTGCTCTTGGTGATGTAAAATTATTTAAGGATTGATTGTTGATTGGTTTTAAGAAGAAAATGATATGCTTAATAGCATGGACACCCCGTTTTTAGTGGAAACTATGGCGAAATTTTCTAAAAATATAAACACTTGGAAATTATTTTCTAACAAGTGTTTACAAATATGTTTTAAACAATTATTTTCTAAAAATATAAACACTTGGAAATTATTGCTCCATACCAGGGACTTACATACATACTTACAACGTTTCAAACGTTTATACATACACACAAACGAACACATGAACTCGCTCAACTTTTGTTGATGTTTTCAAACTACATGTATTTCAGGGAATTTATAAGTGGATCTGGCGGGCGTTGGAAGTTTTTATGCTGCGTTAAGAACAAAGATGTCATCCATGGTCTTTGAGTTTGGTCAGTGTGTCTCTTTCCTGGACAAGACACGCCTTCCAAACCTTGGTGCTATTTAAAATCATAAACATTTTGTATGATTGTAAAACTTGAAATTCAGGTCTACGCTTTTGAAACAAGGTTGTTATGTTTAAACTTATTTTATGGATGACAAATCTAAGGTTTTATCATATAGTTGATGTTATGATTCAATGCAATGATATTAAAGAAGTCACATCATAATCACGCTTCCGCAAAAGTCAGGGTGTGACAATACTTCATATTTTTTGTGGGTAAAAGTTATATTATGATGCAAACCACTAGAACACTAAAGAACATAAACTTGAATCTTGAACATAAAGCTTATCTTATGATGAAAAATGGATGAAATCTTGTTGAAATGATGTTGTTAGTATATGTAAGATGTTTGATTGTTGATTTCTTGAGATGATGATGTTAATCTTCACATGAAGCTTGCTAGATGATGTTTAAACACTTAATCTAGTAAGTGGGAGGATGATCATGTAACAACATATGATGATCATCTTCTAGTGAACACATGAACTTGATAAATAAAAATGATTTCTTATAAAACAATGATCAAAGTGACCTAGTAAACTTATAGATTCAAGACTTGTGAATGATTTTCCAAGAAAACCAAGTTTAAAAAGATGATTTTTGAAATATCATGGTTTTTATTAAACCTACACTATTTTTAGTGATAAAATATGTGTAGAAATACTAGTATAACAAGAAGGTTTAATAAATAAACATTTTTGTAAAATATGTTTACAAGTTGTAAACATCTAAAAACCTCAAGAATGAAGTTTATCAAAAAGTAAATATATTTTGGAGGGTAACTAAGTTTACTAAACACTTCACCAAGTTACTACGCATTTTTGTGAGAGATCAAGTTCATGTTATTGTGTAAGTTCTATAGCTTTTGCACATGGTAAGTGTAAGATGATTAGTGATTTGTTGTTGATTGTTTGGATGATTTTTGAAAAGAAAATGATATGCTAAATAGCATGGACACCTCCATTTACAAAGGAAACGATGGCGAAATTTTCTAAAAATTCCAACATTTAGAAAACATTTTCTAAACAAGTTTTTACAAGTATGTTTTAAACTATGTTTTTCAATATAAACCTTGCCATAATTTTTGTAACAAAAAATACAAGTATTGGAGGTTGGTTTTTGTAAATAAAAATGGAAAAATATATATTTAGAATATATATTTTATATTAAAGACACTTGTGTGAATATTTGTATACTTTGTGGAATAGTTATATTATTTTAGGGTAAATAATATAACTTACAAATACCAAGAATGTACAAATCCAAATTAATACCAAAAATCACAAGGAATAAATGTATAAGTTACACACTTGATATTGTGAAACCGAACGCAAAGACGTAAACTTACAAAATATTCTGGAAAGTACTCTTATAAATATATTTTTGGTAAATAATATTTTGGATAGAAGGAATGAAAATATGATCTTCATTATTATTACAAAGTATATCATATTTTCGACAAAGAGAAAATACATTATTTTTGGGACAAAACAAGTTTAAATATATTTTCTGAAGTAAGACTTGAAAATATATCATTTTGGAAACTACAAATACGAGAATACAAATACACATGTATGAAATACTCCCATCCTTGGGAAGGAATCACGAAAATAAATACTTGAGAAGTATTATAACTTTGGATAATGTTAAAGACATAAAGGAAACGTAAATCAAAACATGAATACTAAGGCAAGGCACGGCCCGCTCGTCTAATAGACCCTAGCACATTGTAGGTAGTCGTGTTTGCTGACGAGATTTGAGTTACGAGTACTGAAGACGCAAAATAGTGAGTTCATACCCCCCCTCTTCTCTTAACTGTTTTTTGGTTTTATAACTCTCGGGGGGTGGAATACATGTTACGAATACTTAAACGGTATGAAATGCCTATGAAATACTAGATCATGTCAGCATAGACTAGATATTTAAATGCCATTAATACTTAATTAGGGACGAGGATTAGATCTAACGGGTACGGCCGAACCCCACTCATGGTCACAACTAGTACCAAGTAGTGCTTCGGAGTCCCAGTCGAGGGTAATCGACATAGTCGAGGGTAATCGACATAGTCGAGGGTAATTGACATAGTCGAGGTAAAATGACATACTCAAGGGAAATCGACATAGTCGAGGGAAATCGACAAGGGTATAACTCCACTCATTACGAGTGCTCCCTATGTTCTCACATGCCTTAAAGTCCTTGTAAAACATTTATGTTCATACACGCTTCTCATACCTGTTTTCAAAGGAGTCTCTCAAAGTTTTACAAGACTACAAGTACTTACACAAAATGCATGAACTCGCTCAACTTTAGTTGATGTTTTCCAAAATTACATGTATTTCAGGTGACAGGTTGGATCTTGGGCGCGGGTGTTGTTTCTAGAAATAGACTTCAAGTTTAGATGTCATCCACTTTTGTTGGTTTGTAACCTAGTCGAAGGTTGTGTTTTAAAACTTAAATAACCAGTGTTTATAATACTCAATTTTTATGGATGGATGAACATCGTTTTGATCATGTAGTTGTTTATTATGATTGAATGCAATGATATTAAACTAGTCACACATCATACGCTTCCGCAAAAGTCAGGGTGTGACATAAATGATCACAAAAAGTTTGGTTTGAGAAATCCAATGATGAGAGAAATGTAAAATTTCTGGATGCTCTACCAAGGGAATGGAGAAGTCTAACCATGACTTTAGCATCCACCCTAGAGTTGGGAAACATGAGCTTACATGATCTCTACAGTATTCTTGTTCCAAGAGAAGAAGAAATCTATGAAAACTCAACCCAAAGAGGAGGACCTATAGCTCTCGTCTCAAATGCACAAAGGACAATCATTTCTGATCCACAATCCTCTTAATGCCAAACGGAAGTCTAGAAAATCCTGATACTTCATCAGATTTTTCAGCATTTGCTGAGGCAATTGCATTGCTCACCAAGACATTTGAGCAAAGGTTAAGGGGAGGAAGTAACAAGTACCAGAAAAGTGATAAAGGGAAAGCTGAAATAGTTTGTTATAGATGTATGCAAAAGTTACATTATGCATCAAAATGTAAAAACAAAAAGCTAAAGGATGTTGGTTATTAGGAGAAAAAGTTTGAAGAAGCTAAAAGACAACAACAGGTCAACCTAACTGTAGGAGGAGACTCCCGGCTAACAGATGATTCTTCTGATGAGGAAGAAGAAGAAATGTGAACTTTTGTCTGATGGAAAAGATGTCTGATGAAGAATCGGACTCTTCAGAACACAAGCTAAGCTCAAACAACGGAGACTTAGAACATTAGTTAAATAAGCTTATGACAGATTTTGATTTTTTACAAGAAAATGAATATTGGAAAACAAGAAATCTAATGATTTGCAAAATTGTTAAATAAAGTCAAAACTGAAAGCCAATTACTAGTTGAAGAAAATAGAACAAAGGAAGCAAAAATTGAATTTTATGAAAAGGAAAGAAAGGGTTTATACGAAAATGTTTATGATAAGGAAAACAACGCAAAAGGTTTTCAACAAGCTAAAGAATTCATAAACTTTACTAAAACAACACCAAAGAACAAAGGTGAAGGATTGGGATATGTATAGACAACATCAGAAATCCCACCACCTTTGTAAGAGTATCTGACCCAAACTCTTATAAAATAACATCAGAATCTGATGATGAATCTTACAAATCAGCAAGCTCTAGCAACTTCTCCTTGTCATCAAAACACAACTTAAAAGGAAAAAGCAATGAAAAAGAACAAGCATTTTTGGAAAATACTAAAACAATTCATCCCAAATTTCAAAAGTCTGTTAATATTCAATCACAATTAAATTTGTAAAGAAACACTGACAAAATAGATTGTATGTGTGTTGAAACACTGAAGCTAATTCAACAACCTCTCTCTAAGGAAAAAAAATGTCACACCCCGACCACGTAGAACATACAAAACGTGGCGGAAACATCGGGGAGTGTTGTAACAGAATTAATTGTTTCAAATCCATGGCAATTGAAGTTTCGTTTTATTAATCAAACAAGAGAGTTTACATCGTTTTAAACAAGAAACAAAGAGTACATAACAAAAATTAACTAGTTCTTGTCTCGTTTTAAGTCAATAAGGCACAGGTCCGCCTAAGTATGTCTTGATAAGTCCTATGCATCATCTCCTGAAAACACATGTGAAAATAGGTACGTCAGCATAAAAATGCCTGTGAGATACAAAGATTTTGTGAAAACAGAATTCATGACTTATGTTTGAGAAAATGTTTAGTCATGAACCTTGTAATTTGCTTTATCTTGTAAATCATTTGAAAAACGATAAGATCAGATGATATGTATAAATAAGAGAATAATGTATGGTTAAATGAATAACCATGTAAAATGAGTTTGTATAAGATAAGTTGTTTGTAAATCAATGTCTTGTGAAAAGTATGTTATTTGTATAAAATGTTATATGTCTCAAATTGAAATGATTCAAATAACGCTACGATATGTAATACCATACAAGCACTTATATATAGGAAGTACCAGCGGCGTATCCACCATACTTGTATCATATTACACACGCCTCGTTACTTAATCACTTAATCAAACCAAACTACCAAAGTAAAATGTTCATGTTTAATGTAAATCATGTAATGTGTATCCAAAATGTAAGCATATGATGAATAACAATGTACTAAGTATGCAACAAAGGACATACATAGCATATAGTGTAATGTATAACAATGTACTGAGTACGCACACAATGGGCATACATAGCATAAAATGTAATGTAAAACAATGTACTAAGTATGCAACAAAGGACATACATAGCATATAGTGTAATGTATAACAATGTACTAAGAAGGCACACAATGGGCATACATAGCATAAAATGTAATGTAAAACAATGTACTAAGTATGCAACAAGGACATACATAGCATATAGTGTAATGTATAACAATGTACTAAGTACGCACACAATGGGCATACATAGCATAAAATGTAATGTAAAACAATGTACTAAGTATGCAACAAAGGACATACATAGCATATAGTGTAATGTATAACAATGTACTAAGTACGCACACAATGGGCATACATAGCATAAAATGTAATGTAAAACAATGTACTAAGTACGCACACAATGGGCATACATAGCATGTAATGTAAGGCAATGTACTAAGTACGCACACAATGGGCATACATAGCATGTAATGTAAGGCAATGTACTAAGTACGCACACAATGGGCATATATAGCATGAAATGTAATGAAATCATGTACTATAAATGTACTAATGAACATAGTAGGTATATGATGTGAAAGCATGATAGTAACAAGTAGGCACATGTGTTCCACCCCAAAATGTTTGGAAAATAGTAAAAGAGGGGTTCTATGTACTCACATGAGATTGCTCAATAGTCCTAGGATAACCACCAAGCAATGCTAGAAGATCACGGAATCAAACGGTACCTAATATAGGTAACTATGTTAATAAACCGGACCTATATCGGAGGATCGGATAGAATGAGGGCTCGTAAACCAAACGAGTATGGAGACTCGTGTAGTATGGGTTAACAAAGCCTACATACTAAATGAAACCTAACATAAGTGCTTACGACCCATTACGACCCGTTTAGGTAGCTTATGCTACTTTAACGCGTCGTTCGCGTGAAACGCGTTCGAACCGCCTAACTAGTCCTATGACAAGTAACATATGCCTTAACATGTCTAATATTGTTGTCAAATCAGTTTAGATGTCAAAAGTTATGTTACATAGGCTTAAAATGAATTTTGGCGTTAAAGGGGTATTTTGGTAATTTACCTAAGGCATATAAACTACCCATCATACAACTACTTAAACGAAGCGACCTTAAGGTATAACCTCGAAAGGTTATTCCCTACATACTATGGTCACCTAATGGGCTTGGTCGGATCCTAATGATCGACCAAATGGGTCGGGTTCGAAAGTATAAGCGATTGTTTAGATCGCTTACCTTACGACCCTATATAAGCACTAAACTTAAAAGTGACGAGCTAAGCATGCTAAAACATGCTTAACTAAGTTTAGAAAACAGGTTTGGTATCAAAACAAACGGTTTTGATACCCATAAGTAGTTTGGTTACAAATACGCAAGAATACGTATTCTGACCGATACTACGGCTCGTCACTGAGCCTAGATAACGTGGTAATCAGTAGGTATAGTCACTAGGGACTATAACCATCGTGATCACGCTCACGTTATGAAGTTCAAACAAACTTCGCATCGACCATAAACTGGTCAATGCAGAAAGTCAAACAAAGTTTGACTTTCGGACTCGAAAAGCAATAAAATAACGAAGGAACACTTACAAAGGGTCCCCGAATGCAAATCAAGATTAAAATAGCTCAGGTATGAAACAAAGGTTTCAACCTAGAGCACATTAGATCAGATTCTTCTGAGGAAAAGTGAAGGGTGGAGGTGGGTATTTATAGTTTTCGGTTCACCGTTAGGATTGTTTCTTGGAGAAGAGGGAATGATCACATCCCTACACTTGTTGGAATGTTGTGGTTACTGATTTTGGCCACCATAAGAGATTAACATGTGGCACTTGGCCTTTGGAGGGGTCAAGGGTTGTTTAATATGTGTTTAAAATGGCTTTTGCTGATCAGAAGAGGCCTAGCGTGACGCCAAGGGGGCTAGGTGTCACGCTAGGGTCCCCCTGATCAGCAAACACTTTCCAATGTTCCCCTTTCAGTCCCCGTTGCGTATTAAGGCCATTTCCGACATGTTTAAGGCTCGTTAAATCATTTTCAAGGCTCCAAAAGGGTGCCTAAACATTGTGGTCATGAAACATGCTCAAAAATATGCCGGATGTCAGTTCGTTTGGTCGTACAATCGCGATGTTCGTTTAATTACGACCGGAATGCGCATAAGCGCGAAAAACGATCTAAATTGCGTGATGAATAGATTTTTTCTTATGCCAAACACTAAAATAAAATATTTTAGTGCTTACATAAATTTTTGGATGTCCGGATGTATTCAGAACGTAAGTTATGCGCGAAAGTGCAAACTTGTGCACTTTTTGACGCTTTTAGTCCCTGAATGACCCAAAAGTTTATTTTAGCTCACCGAACCCCTTAAAGCCTATTTCTAAGATATGTAAAGGATATTTATGGTATGTTTAACTTATGGTCATGTTTCGGAATGTCTGTTACAGTTCAAATTGGCATACTTTCGTAGTTTGTCAAATTTAGTCCCTGTAAGCGAATTAACTTGTTTTTGCCATACCAAAGCCTTTAAAACTTATTTCTAAGTTATGTAAAGGTTATTTAAGGTATGTTAAGCCTATTTCACTATTCTGGAGTGTTCGTTGCATTAAACTGGTTATATTTACGCATTAGTGCGCGTATAACCTTCCAGAAAGCGACTTAGAGCTTGAAATCGAACGAGAGTTGATATGTGCAAAAGATACACATATTTATACAAGTCTGATGCGTGTGAAGTGTCGTATATATTAGGTGTATATTTTAAGCCCTTTTTAACACTTATTTTAGCCATGTTTTAAATTTATAAAACACGATATTTTACTAACACTAAACACACATATGGGCAAGTGCACCCATCGTTGAGTGTAGTATAGCGTTGGTAAGATACCGAGGTCGTCCAAGGACACAAGAGCTTTTAGTACCGGTTTATCCTCAACGTCTAACCAAAATAAAAGTTTAGAAAAATGTTTTAAACTAAGAAAAATAAAACTAACTAAAATGCTGAAAATAAAAATAAAAATAAAAAAAACAGATAGACAAGATGAATCACTTGGTTCCGACTCGTATCTAGTATAACCTTTGATTATTTCCGCACTTTTGCACATAATTAAGAGATTATCTTAGTTATTGTAGTAGGCCCCTCTTTTGAAGGCGACGTTACCCTCACCCCAGTAGTTTGAGTCAGCAGGGATACAATCCTAAAAGGGTGGATTATTGGAAGATAATGAATTAAGTTATTAATGCAGTATTGTGGTAGGCCCCGCTTTTGGCGGTGACGTTACCCTCGGCTAAGTAGTCTGAGTCAGCAGGGATACAGTCCTAAATAGCCGGGTTATAATATTAATAGTAGTTAACTTATGAGGGGATCAAAGAGTTTGGACCCCCGCCATCCAATACCGTGAAGTATTGAAGGAGGTCCTACTAAATTTGACCCAGGTCCATTGCAGGACCTCTAAACGCTGAACAATGGCAAGACCTTTACCAAACCGTTCCCTTAACCCCCTACCAGGTAGCCAACATATCTCCATATAGACCGTGGAGATATGAATGGTGAAAATCCTTTATTTTATATAGACAGTAAAATAATGCCAAGACACCACGGACAAACGATAAGGAAAGATCACCTTCAACATAAGTAACTAGTTATTAAAGTCATTAATACAAAACCAAATAAAAAGTGCAAAAGATTAGAAATAAAAAGTATTATACTAGACACTTTGTCTTCACTAAGTGATGTAAGAGACTTAGGCAAACATGGCCTTGATTGTCAAGAACTCTTACGATCAATCTTGGATCCCGAGACGACTCACACACTCTACGATGGACAATGGATGATGGTGGTGGATGATGGTGTTGTGATGGTGGTGGGTGGTGGATGAAGTGTGAGAGAGGTGGTGTGCCAAGGGATCGTTTGAGCTTGAGCCAAGCACTCCTATTTATAGCCTGTACAGAAGCCTGGACACGGCCCCGTGTCCGCTGGACACGGCCCCGTGTCCACCCTTTTCTCTTTCTTCATTAATACAGTTTGTCTTTATTAGCTCCACACGCCCCCGTGTCCGCTGGGCACGCCCCCGTGTCCGTCTGACACTCTCTCTCTTCATTAATTGTAATTCGCAATTACAATTAATGCGCCTGCTGTACTTTCGCCACGCCCCCGTGTCCGCTGGGCACGGCCCCGTGGTGGGCAATAGAAGCTTCTAAAGGTTTGTCTTTTGTGCCAGGGCTGACCATTCTAGACACGGCCTCGTGCTGAGCTGGGCACGCCCCGTGTCGGGCTGGGCACGCCCCGTGTCGGGCTGGGCACAGCTGGGCACAGCCCCATGCTCAGCTTTCTTCTTGTTTTTGCTTTAGGAGTTGTTGTCGAGGGGTCGGGCATGCCACGTTTCTTCCTTTTCTTTGTATTTATGTTGGTTTTGGCTGTATTTTTGTTCCTTTTGTTCGTTTAAGCTCATTTGACCCTGTAAATTCAAAAGGAAGACAAAAACACACTTTTTCCAACATTAGTACTAAAAAAGGGTTAGTTTTATGCCTTATTTGATGTAATTTATATGTTGCATTTTACACACATCAAATACCCCCACACTTGAATCTTTGCTTGTCCTCAACCAAAACTCTTTATAATGTGGCTTTACACTCCCAAATGGAATTGGTAGAAGAGAAGGTTTTTTGGGCTTGTCATAGAGTGCCGGGAATCCAAGATTCTTTATTAGGCTTTATTTTTATGTATTTACAATCCTATTCGTCATGATTTATTTAAAACTTTTCATAAGATAAATTACTTATTAGGGCATAGCATGCCTTTGTAAAATTCTATTTATATATAAGTTCACATACCTCACGGGGATCACTCAACACTCGGCTGAAAATGTATTTTTGTGGATCACTCGAGAGCGGCATGGAACTTACTCCTACCATAGGCTTGCCAAGCAATCAATCTTCCTCCTTTTTAACTTATATACCGTTGTAAATATCAAGAGGACTTTTTGGGTGAAGGGTTAGGCTTGGGTTAAAGGTAGGTGGTTGGGTTAGTGGTTAGTAGAAAGGGCGAAAAAGCGTAACAAGCGTCGGTTTTCGAAAGACGTTTTATTTTTGCAATTTTTTTTTTATTTTTTTTTATCTTGATGAAGCCAATATTCAAACAAAGTTATTTTTGATGAACTTGCTTGTTTATTTATTTTGCTTCATCATCAACACACATTTTTTTTTTTTTTTTGAAAAGTCATATGAAAAACCGAGCTTGTTACTAAAACAAAGGGTGAAAAATAAAAAGGGTTTAGGTGGGTGAAAAAGTGTTTGGTTTGGGTTAAGAAATGAAAAGGTTTAGGCTCAAAGGGGTTAACTAGGGGGATTTTGGGTAGGTGGTAAGAAAAAAGAAAAATAATGGTGTAGAAATAAAAAGGGTTAGTCCTAATGCCTCTATCATTTACTTACTCGGGTATCGTCATGGCAAGTTCTAGAGTCGTAAGAACCAAGCGGCTATTCACACAAGAAACGAAAAATGAGCATTTAATTTAAAGGTATATATTTGTATGCTCAATAAAGGATCAAAACTCACTTTTGTGGGAATGGGTTTTTATGTGATCAAGTATATATAATTAAATTTTAACTAAGGTTGTCATGCCTTTTCATAATTTTCTTATGTTGGTTCTTTTTATCACGACGCTATCAGTTGTAAATTTGTAAAAATATAACCTTTTTAGAATTTTGAAATTCCCAAATTTATCCTAGACAGGTAAAAAAAAAATTGAAAATTTTTGAAAAAAATTTGGGGTGATTAGCGGTTCCAATAGAGTTTTGTGTAAGGCTTGTATTTAGGACTTGCAAGATTCAAGGTTTTAGCATCCCCCCCACACTTAAATTACACATTGTCCTCAATGTGTCCCAAAAATAAGTTTTTAGGTTGATTGAATGTGTAAAAAAGGGTTAAAAACAAGATTTTATGGTACTGGGTTGCTGAACACGGGGTGGTGTTGGCTGAGCACGGCCCAGTGTCCAGACTACCAGTACCAAAAGTAAACAGAAGGCTGGGCACGGGGGCGTGTCCAGTGAGCACGGCCCCGTGTCCAGGTACCTGAACTGGGCATTTTCTATAGGACCTTGGGCACGGGGCGTGTTGGGGTGAGCACGGCCCCGTGCTGAACCTGCTGTAATGAAGAAAAATCGTCGGGAGGCTCTATTTTTGTGTATGGGGTGTTGGTTCAAGCTTCCCTTATCATCCTTCACCATCCCGAGTGTGTTTTATTCCTGAAAATTAAAAACTAAACTAGAAAACATAAAGGTTAATCTAAACTAAACTACGGATAGTTCTGCGGAATGCCTCCGTGGTGCGCCACGTTTATAAGGGTCCTTGGCTAGACCCACTTTATCAGGTGGTTCTGGCTCATCTTTAATTAGGGGGTCGTCATTGCCGAATGGATATTTCATTGATCGCTCAAGATCGACACTCTTTTTAAATGCCCCTAATTGAAGAGGTAGATTGTTGAACTTCCGGTTTTTCAAAGCTTCGTGAGTTTTTACAAATGGTCGTCCCAACACTAGAGGAGCGTCATCGAGGATGACAAAGTCGGTCGGGATTACCATCTGATTTGTTTGAACCAAGACATCCTCAACTATACCGGTTGATTTTATTACTTTCCGATTGGATAGAAAAATGGGTATTTGAAGTGGAGAAAAATCACTAATACTCAATTTTTCGAAAATGTAGTTAGGCATTATGTTAACACAAAGATCTTTATCAATTGTGACATTACTAATAAACGAATTTTGAAAGAAACATGGAACCAGTGTAATGTTAATTTCAAATGGGTCTTCTTTTATTAGCGAAGTTTGATCATTAGTTAACTTAACACTTACTATTTCGTCAATTTTAGTGTTAGTATTTAACTCTTTTAAAAACTTAGCATGAGTGGGTACTAAACAATGATTTTCAAAAGAAGGTGACAAGAGATTAATTTCTTCAAAATTAGGCTCTTCTTGAATTTTAACGTTGTCGGACTCACCTTTTTCGTTGTTTAACTCATGTGTCGGTTTTTCACTTATTTGTTCTTCCATTTTAACACTTTTAGTTATCTCTTCCTTTTTTAGTTCTTCTCTAGCGCGGGACTCCTCTTCCCTTGCGCGAGCTTCTCTTATACAGCGATCGATAACTCTAATGTGTTCTAATATCCTATCGGTCACTTCGGTTATAGAAAAAGAATCATCATTTCCTAAGCTTGAATCCGGTTGTTCGACCCTTTGTTCCTCATAATACCCATATGAAGTTGATGGTTCACACCATTGTCCTTCATTGTAAGCATATGATGGATAAGGTTCGTAATTTTGTTCTTCATAATACTCATATGAGGTGGGTTGTTCACGCCATGGTTCCTCATAATAAGCATATGAAGGTGGTTGCTCATATCTCGGTTCCTCAAAGTATGAGTAAGAAGGCTCATACCTTGGTTCATCAAAATATGAGTATGAGGGAGGAGGTTCATACCTTTGGTCTTCATAGGATGTGTATGAAGTTGATGGCTCGTACCTGGGCTCCTCATAGTAGGTGTATGAATTGGATGGTTGATATGAGCGATTATTTTGAACCGAGCGTGCATTACGACAATTAGTGCAATAATTACCCCTATAATCATCCTCCTCATAGGTGTAGTTGTAACCTCCTGAGTATTGATCCATAAGAATCACTCAGCAGACTACAACCGAGTCTCGAGATCAGAAAACAAAAAGAAAAACGGAAACAGAGGCTGGACACGGCCCCGTGTTCAGTGAGCACGGCCCCGTGTTCAGGATCTGTATCTGGGCGTTTTAATTAAAGTTACTGATTTCGTTGAGCACGGGGCGTGTTCAGTGAGCACGGCCCGTGTTCAAGCTTCTGTTACTGGGTGTTTTATGAAAAATATGCAGCACGGCCCCGTGTTCAGCGAGCACGGCCCGTGTTCAACCTACTGTAAATGCAAAACTAAACTAAAATGCAGAAAAATGTGGGCCCGTTTTGAAAAGGTTTTGAAAAACTGATTAGGCCGTCGATTTTAAGCTTTCCTAAAATCCTTGTGTCCCCGGCAGCGGCGCCAAAAACTTGATGCGTGTGAAGTGTCGTATATATTAGGTGTATATTTTAAGCCCTTTTTAACAGTTATTTTAGCCAAGTTTTAAATTTATAAAACACGATATTTTACTAACACTAAACACACATATGGGCAAGTGCACCCATCGTTGAGTGTAGTATAGCGTTGGTAAGATACCGAGGTCGTCCAAGGACACAAGAGCTTTTAGTACCGGTTTATCCTCAACGTCTAACCAAAATAAAAGTTTAGAAAAATGTTTTAAACTAAGAAAAATAAAACTAACTAAAATGCTGAAAATAAAAATAAAAATAAAAAAAAACAGATAGACAAGATGAATCACTTGGTTCCGACTCGTATCTAGTATAACCTTTGATTATTTCCGCACTTTTGCACATAATTAAGAGATTATCTTAGTTATTGTAGTAGGCCCCTCTTTTGAAGGCGACGTTACCCTCACCCCAGTAGTTTGAGTCAGCAGGGATACAATCCTAAAAGGGTGGATTATTGGAAGATAATGAATTAAGTTATTAATGCAGTATTGTGGTAGGCCCCGCTTTTGGCGGTGACGTTACCCTCGGCTAAGTAGTCTGAGTCAGCAGGGATACAGTCCTAAATAGCCGGGTTATAATATTAATAGTAGTTAACTTATGAGGGGATCAAAGAGTTTGGACCCCCGCCATCCAATACCGTGAAGTATTGAAGGAGGTCCTACTAAATTTGACCCAGGTCCATTGCAGGACCTCTAAACGCTAAACAATGGCAAGACCTTTACCAAACCGTTCCCTTAACCCCCTACCAGGTAGCCAACATATCTCCATATAGACCGTGGAGATATGAATGGTGAAAATCCTTTATTTTATATAGACAGTAAAATAATGCCAAGACACCACGGACAAACGATAAGGAAAGATCACCTTCAACATAAGTAACTAGTTATTAAAGTCATTAATACAAAACCAAATAAAAAGTGCAAAAGATTAGAAATAAAAAGTATTATACTAGACACTTTGTCTTCACCAAGTGATGTAAGAGACTTAGGCAAACATGGCCTTGATTGTCAAGAACTCTTACGATCAATCTTGGATCCCGAGACGACTCACACACTCTACGATGGACAATGGATGATGGTGGTGGATGATGGTGTTGTGATGGTGGTGGGTGGTGGATGAAGTGTGAGAGAGGTGGTGTGCCAAGGGATCGTTTGAGCTTGAGCCAAGCACTCCTATTTATAGCCTGTACAGAAGCCTGGACACGGCCCCGTGTCCGCTGGACACGGCCCCGTGTCCACCCTTTTCTCTTTCTTCATTAATACAGTTTGTCTTTATTAGCTCAACATGCCCCCGTGTCCGCTGGGCACGCCCCCGTGTCCGTCTGACACTCTCTCTCTTCATTAATTGTAATTCGCAATTACAATTAATGCGCCTGGTGTACTTTCGCCACGCCCCCGTGTCCGCTGGGCACGGCCCCGTGGTGGGCAATATAAGCTTCTAAAGGTTTGTCTTTTGTGCCAGGGCTGACCATTCTGGACACGGCCCCGTGCTGAGCTGGGCACGCCCCGTGTCGGGCTGGGCACAGCCCCATGCTCAGCTGGGCACAGCCCCATGCTCAGCTTTCTTCTTGTTTTTGCTTTGGGAGTTGTTGTCGAGGGGTCGGGCATGCCACGTTTCTTCCTTTTCTTTGTATTTATGTTGGTTTTGGCTGTATTTTTGTTCCTTTTGTTCGTTTAAGCTCATTTGACCCTGTAAATTCAAAAGGAAGACAAAAACACACTTTTTCCAACATTAGTACTAAAAAAGGGTTAGTTTTATGCCTTATTTGATGTAATTTATATGTTGCATTTTACACACATCAAAGTCCAAAGTATGAAATACAATATTTCATTGGTTTGGCATTTGTTTGATGGTTGAAGTGACACAGGTGTCACAGTCTCCCCTACTTTAGGAAATTTCGTCCCGAAATTTATTCGTAGGAGTCTATCTGTGACTTTGTGTTAAATAACCATCAAGGATAAGGCGTATCCTGATATTCCTCTTTAACGAACATTTTCAGAAATGGAAATGAATGGAGAATCAGGAATATTCATTTTCCTTCGATGGAAAATTTTAAGAAATAAAAAATACACGGGATGAGTTATTTTCCTTAATGGGTATCCTTCAGAAATGAAAATGAACGGAACGAGTCATTTTCCACAATTCCTCCAGAAACGAAAATGAACGGATTGAGTCATTTCCCACAATTTCTTCAGGAACGAAAATGAACGGAATGAGTCATTTTCCATGATTTCTTCAGGATTGAAAATGAACGGAATGAGTCATTTTCCACAATTTCTTCAGGAACGAAAATGAACGGAATGAGTCATTTTCCATGATTTCTTCAGGAATGAAAATGAACGGAATGAGTCATTTTCCACAATTTCTTCAGGAACGAAAATGAACGGAATGAGTCATTTTCCATGATTTCTTCAGGAATGAAAATGAACGGAATGAGTCATTTTCCACGATTTCTTCAGGAATGAAAATGAACGGAATGAGTCATTTTCCACAATTTCTTCAAGAACGAAAATGAACGGAATGAGTCATTTTCCATGATTTCTTCAGGAATGAAAATGAACGGAATGAGTCGTTTTCCATAATTTCTTCAGAAATGAAAATGAACGGAATGAGTCTTTTTCCATAATTTCTTCAGGAACGAAAATGAACGGAATGAGTCATTTTCCACAACCTCTTCAGAAACAAAAATGAACGGAATGAGTCATTTTTCACAATTTCTTCAGAAACAAAAATGAACGGAATCAACTCTAGACACATGACAAAACTCGCTGTGGTTTCTGTGCACTGAATTCCATAATTATGTATGCATCCATAATTACGTATTTCCTTGCACAGTCCGCACAGTTTGTCTTGTAATGTTTAGGGGAGGAAAATCAAATCTGTGATGAAGGTGACTAGACTACCATAGGGTCCTTTTAATTAGATCGATAGATGATCTTATTAATTAGGCCACCAAGGAGTCCTTTCAGCTATTTCATCACATGATGTTCCTAACCAGATTTTTGGATCAATCTGTTTAACTAGACCACTCAAGGGGTCTAATTAGGGAGTAGTACTTTATAATCCAAGGGACTTAACTACAACGTAGAAGTCCATTAAGGATTTTAGATAGTACCTTTTGGGTATCCTACTACGAATCCCTCATATGAAGATACGAAAGGTTCTACGAGGATTTGGATTACACCAAAAACATAAAACGGAACACACAAGAACATAATCACATAGTTGTTTAACTTGATTATTAATTTGTTATTAACTTGTTATCGATTGAAAATGGATATGGAAACCAGTCAATGGACTTCAAAGTCCTCTGGGATCTATCTGAAAAGATAGAAAGATCTCCCAAAAAATTCGATTTTGTTTTCAAAGAAACGTAATATTCGAATTAAGGAACACAACAATTTTTGGATTTACGGAAATACCCTTAGGTACCCTATTAAGGATTTATAGTGGTACTTTGGGTATTCGTCCAGTGTTGTAACTTGCGCCTTGTTCTTCGTTTTCCTTAGAAGAAACGGGCACTTAGGAATTTCGTGGAAACGTAAGATATCATAAAATGGAAAAAATTTGGGTGGTAGTTTGCTTTTCAAGGAATACGATTCCTTAATTTTCGTTATTGTAAGGGATATGTTGTTTATACATACAACCTCATAAATACATTGCAATGTAAATAAAAGATTTATTTATAAACAATGATAACAACTGTTTCATGGACCTTGACTACAAAAGAAAATAATACATAAGACGTAATTATTTCTAAAGGATGTTGTCTTCTAGTCGGTCAGATGCTTATCCCTGTGCTGGATTCACATTAGCAAGCTTTGGGCAATTTCTTCGGAAATGACCCATTTCGCCACAATTGTAGCAAGAACCTGGTGGAAGCGAGCTTGAGCTGGATTGTTGCCAACTTGATTTGGTGCAACTGCAGCTCGGCAAACTTTTGCTGTATGACCTTTAAGTCCACAAATTTGGCATTCGCGGCACTTCACATTATCATGATGATGAAGGTTACATTGGTTGCATAAGGGTGAAGTTCCATTGTATGGCTTCCTAGCAGGGGGTTGAGCTGGTTGGTTGGGGACGGCTTGATCATTGTGAGTAACCATGGCGAAGTTCTGAGAAGCCTTTCGCTTCTTTGACTTCTTGGGGGATCCAGTCTGTTCATCCATGGTCTTTGATTCCTCGATTGGTTTCGATTCCTCGACCGGTTTCTTGTCACCCTTTCGGAAAAGCTTACGTTTCCTGATCTGAGATTCAGTCAAGGTTGCAGCTAGCTCAATTGCCTGCCTAACCGTAGTGGGGTTACTACCTGTAACAATGTCCTGAACTGAGTCAGGGAGACCATCAATGTATTTTTCGATCGCCTTATCCAAAGGCGTAACCATGGTAGGACACAACAGGCTCAGCTCCTCATATCGATCAGTGTATGCTCGATGTTCGCCGCTGTCTTGCTTAAGATCGTCGAATTCCCTTTCCAAGGCCCTGATCTCGTGACGAGGACAGAATTCCTTCATCATTAGTGCTCGAAGTTCTTCCCACGTTTGAGCCAGTGCCACTTCGGCACCCCTATCTCTCATCACACCGTTCCACCATGTCAAAGCTCGTTTCTCAAAGACACTAGATGCAAAGTCTACCTTTCGCTCGTTTGGACATTGAACATGTCTGAAGGTGCTCTCTAAACTCTCGAACCATTGCAGAAGTGCAGTCGCTCCTTGAGACCCAGAAAACTTTGATGGCTTAGCCGAGTTGAACGTCTTGAAGTTGCAGGGGGCATTATTGTTGTTGAGGGCTTGGTTACATTGGGCAACGATGTTCGGGATTACAGCAGTTATTTGCTGTGTAATGACAGCTGCCAGATCTTCAATAGATACCGGATTTTTGCGTCGTGGAGGCATTCTAAAATGGGGGAAATAAGAGAGAAAACAAATGAAATGGCATGGGGTAAGAATAGGATGTTCCAATTTCCGACCAAAAATCATGGGTGATGGTCATTTGTTTGAACAACGAAGCAAACAAACGACACACAAAGGCTGAATCAAAGCAATTAGATCCTCATAATGTATCGCGAAGACATGCTCGCCTATAAGTGGACACTCACCCCAAGAGTTCCCAGGTAAGAGTGACTGGTCCGATTTTGTGGATTTGTACGAACACTCTAGCCTTAGACAGAAAACTCAGGGTACAGGCATTCACTCTTCCAGTTTGCACGTGTTCACACTATTTAGGACCCAAAACTTTGACGAGATTTGGAAAATTCAAAGGGGTTCAAAACCTTGTAATAGAGGGTTCAAAACCTAGTAATCAATCATCCAAGAACAGATGATTAATTTTCAAAGAGGTTTTGAAATTTATGTTCTCATTGTGGTTATCACCTAAGGATAGGTGAAGGTATCGTTTTATGACTAAACGCAAGAAAACTCGCGTTAGGGTCCTAGGAAGGTTATAGACTAGGTCAAAGTATTACTAATAACCTAATTCCCTATAACCATTGGCTCTAATACCATCTTTTCTGTCACACCCCGACCATGTAGAACATACAAAACGTGGCGGAAACATCGGGGAGTGTTGTAACAGAATTAATTGTTTCAAATCCATGGCAATTGAAGTTTCGTTTTATTAATCAAACAAGAGAGTTTACATCGTTTTAAACAAGAAACAAAGAGTACATAACAAAAATTAACTAGTTCTTGTCTCGTTTTAAGTCACAAAGGCACAGGTCCGCCTAAGTATGTCTTGACAAGTCCTATGCATCATCTCCTGAAAACACATGTGAAAATAGGTACGTCAGCATAAAAATGCCTGTGAGATACATAGGTTTTGTGAAAACAGAATTCATGACTTATGTTTGAGAAAATGTTTAGTCATGAACCTTGTAATTTGCTTTGTCTTGTAAATCATTTGAAAAACGATAAGATCAGATGATATGTATAAATAAGAGAATAATGTATGGTTAAATGAATAACCATGTAAAATGAGTTTGTCTAAGATAAGTTGTTTGTAAATCAATGTCTTGTGAAAAGTATGTTATTTGTATAAAATGTTATATGTCTCAAATTGAAATGATTCAAATAACGCTACGATATGTAATACCATACAAGCACTTATATATAGGAAGTACCAGCGGCGTATCCTCCATACTTGTATCATATTACACACGCCTCGTTACTTAATCACTTAATCAAACCAAACTACCAAAGTAAAATGTTCATGTTTAATGTAAATCATGTAATGTGTATCCAAAATGTAAGCATATGATGAATAACAATGTACTAAGTATGCAACAAAGGACATACATAGCATATAGTGTAATGTATAACAATGTACTGAGTACGCACACAATGGGCATACATAGCATAAAATGTAATGTAAAACAATGTACTAAGTATGCAACAAAGGACATACATAGCATATAGTGTAATGTATAACAATGTACTAAGTACGCACACAATGGGCATACATAGCATAAAATGTAATGTAAAAAAATGTACTAAGTATGCAACAAGGACATACATAGCATATAGTGTAATGTATAACAATGTACTAAGTACGCACACAATGGGCATACATAGCATAAAATGTAATGTAAAAGAATGTACTATGTATGCAACAAAGGACATACATAGCATATAGTGTAATGTATAACAATGTACTAAGTACGCACACAATGGGCATACATAGCATAAAATGTAATGTAAAACAATGTACTAAGTACGCACACAATGGGCATACATAGCATGTAATGTAAGGCAATGTACTAAGTACGCACACAATGGGCATACATAGCATGAAATGTAATGTAATGAAATCATGTACTATAAATGTACTAATGAACATAGTAGGTATATGATGTGAAAGCATGAAAGTAACAAGTAGGCACATGTGTTCCACCCCAAAATGTTTGGAAAACAGTAAAAGAGGGGTTCTATGTACTCACATGAGATTGCTCAATAGTCCTAGGATAACCACCAAGCAATGCTAGAAGATCACGGAATCAAACGGTACCTAATATAGGTAACTATGTTAATAAACCGGACCTATATCGGAGGATCGGATAGAATGAGGGCTCGTAAACCAAACGAGTATGGAGACTCGTGTAATATGGTTTAACAAAGCCTACATACTAAATGAAACCTAACATAAGTGCTTACGACCCATTACGACCCGTTTAGGTAGCTTATGCTACTTTAACGCGTCGTTCGCGTGAAACGCGTTCGGACCGCCTAACTAGTCCTATGACAAGTAACATATGCCTTAACATGTCTAATATTGTTGTCAAATCAGTTTAGATGTCAAAAGTTATGTTACATAGGCTTAAAATGAATTTTGGCGTTAAAGGGGTATTTTGGTAATTTACCTAAGGCATATAAACTACCCATCATACAACTACTTAAACGAAGCGACCTTAAGGTATAACCTCGGAAGGTTATTTCCTACATACTATGGTCACCTAATGTGCTTGGTCGGATCCTAATGATCGACCAAACGGGTCGGGTTCGAAAGTATAAGCGATTGTTTAGATCGCTTACCTTACGACCCTATATAAGCACTAAACTTAAAAGTGACGAGCTAAGCATGCTAAAACATGCTTAACTAAGTTTAGAAAATAGGTTTGGTATCAAAACAAACGGTTTTGATACCCATAAGTAGTTTGGTTACAAATACGCAAGAATACGTATTCTGACCGAAACTACGGCTCGTCACTGAGCCTAGATAACGTGGTAATCAGTAGGTATAGTCACTAGGGACTATAACCATCGTGATCACGCTCACGTTATGAAGTTCAAACGAACTTCGCATCGACCATAAACTCATCAATGCAGAAAGTCAAACAAAGTTTGACTTTCGGACTCGAAAAGCAATAAAAGAACGAAGGAACACTTACAAAGGGTCCCCGAATGCAAATCTAGATCAAAATAGCTCAGGTATCAAAATAGCACCTTAGATCAGATTCTTGTGAGGAAAAGTGAAGGGTGGAGGTGGGTATTTATAGTTTTCGGTTCACCGTTAGGATTGTTTCTTGGAGAAGAGGGAATGATCACATCCCTACACTTGTTGGAATGTTGTGGTTACTGATTTTGGCCACCATAAGAGATTAACATGTGGCACTTGGCCTTTGGAGGGGTCAAGGGTTGTTTAATATGTGTTTAAAATGGCTTTTGCTGATCAGAAGAGGCCTAGCGTGACGCCAAGGGGGCTAGGTGTCACGCTAGGGTCCCCCTGATCAGCAAACACTTTCCAATGTTCCCCTTTCAGTCCCCGTTGCGTATTAAGGCCATTTCTGACATGTTTAAGGCTCGTTAAATAATTTTAAAGGCTCCACAAGGGTGCCTAAACATTGTGGACATGAAACATGCTCAAAAATATGCCGGATGTCAGTTCGTTTGGTCGTACAATCGCGATGTTCGCTTAATTACGCCCGGAATGCGCATAAGCGCGAAAAACGATCTAAATTGCGTGACGAATAGATTTTTTCTTATGCCAAACACTAAAATAAAATATTTTAGTGCTTTCATAAATTTTTGGATGTCCGGATGTATTCAGAACGTAAGTTATGCGCGAAAGTGCAAACTTGTGCACTTTTTGACGCTTTTAGTCCCTGAATGACCCAAAAGTTTATTTTAGCACACCGAACCCCTTAAAGCCTATTTCTAAGCTATGTAAAGGATATTTATGGTATGTTTAACTTATGGTCATGTTCCGGAATGTCTGTTACAGTTCAAATTGGCATACTTTCGTAGTTTGTCAAATTTAGTCCATGTAAGCGAATTAACTTGTTTTTGCCATACCAAAGCCTTTAAAACTTATTTCTAAGTTATGTAAAGGTTATTTAAGGTATGTTAAGCCTATTTCACTATTATGGAGTGTTCGTTGCATTAAACTGGTTATATTTACGCATTAGTGCGCGTATAACCTTCAAGAAAGCGATTTAGAGCTTGAAATCGAACAAGAGTTGATATGTGCAAAAGATACACATATTTATACAAGTCCAAAGTATGAAATACAATATTTCATTGGTTTGGCATTTGTTTGATGGTTTAAGTGACACAGGTGTCACAAAAAATATGTTAGTGGCTCAGCACTCAGCACAAATTCTGATGAAAATTACTCATCTGAATAAGAAACTTTAAACAAATTTTCATCAGAAAAAGTACCCAAACTGGTTTGGGTGCCAAAAAATCTCTAACATTACCAAATTAGGACTATCATGTGTAGCAGACATGGTACTACGATTCAGGAAGCTTCAAGCACTTGACTGGGGATAGGAGCTTACTCAGTAACTTTAAATAGAAACTGGGTAAACTGGTAAATTTCAGAAATGAGGTAAAGGGAAGAACTTTGGGTTATGGTAGTATTAAGTATGGATCACTAACCATTGAGAAGGTAGCTTATGTAGAAGGTTTAAAATACAATCTACTCAGCTGTGGGCAATTTTATGACGAGGTAACACTTTTAGGCAAAAAAATGTTTATTAATTGGTTTCGATGATAAGAAAATATACTTGAGTGTGAAAAGAATAAGAAAATTCATCTATTATTTTGATTTTAACGAGGAAATTGAGCATACTCAATTCTGTTTATTTTCAAGCAAAAATATGGTGAAATGACTACCTTTTATTTGTTCTAAAAAGGATAAAATGTATGTAGCATGTGAGTTAGGAAAATCAAAAAGAGGCTCACACAAAACAGTCACCTAGTCTTCAATCACTCAAAATTTAGAACTTTTACACATGGACCTTTGTAGACCTGTCAGCATAGTAAGTTTTTTCTGGAAAGAAATACTGTTGATCCCAGATAGAGATACCCAAATACTTAACATCGCAAGTGATTTCAACAAATAGGAAATTATTGTGCGGAACTAGAAATCAAACTTTCAAGAAACAACTTACAGAATTTTTCAAGTGTTTTAATGACTTTGTGAAACAAAGTTATTACATATTACAAAATGAATGCTTAAAGAATTATGTGCGAAGGGTAATGGAGTTTGTGGTGTGTGTATTGAATGCTTAGTTTAACTCATTTAACCTTCTGGGTTGACATCTCTGTTTATAGAGAGTCTAGATCTGAATAAACATTTGTTTATTCATCACTTGCTCTACACAAAGTGACTTTTTGGTGCATTCATTGAATTGGTTATTACCAACTTATTAATTTTTTTGGTTTGTGTCAGGGCTTATCTCTAAGACAAGTTGGTCCACCAGAATTTCTTGTGACCAGCTTACCAGAATTCTGATGAACTTGATCATCAGAATTTCTGATGAACTTGATCATCAGAATTTCTGATGATCAGACTTACCAGATTTATCATCAGACTTCATGAGAATGGTCTTGTCTGATTGTCTTCTTGTCTTGATCATTTTCTGATGCTTAGTTGAAGATGTATTTTTCATTCCTTCTTATCACGTTATCATGTAAGTACCTTTTTAGTGATACTCCTTAACTGTATCTTCAGCTTATTATCAGGTTGATCATCTTTTTCTTCAATACTTATATTAAAGTTTCCTAACAATTTCCCCCTAAGTATTGTAAGAAAAATAAACTACCTTATGACAGATGATCATACTTTGAAGAAAAAAATTTCCCAAATAGTGGAAACAGAATTTGCAAATCATAAAATACTTCTGTTTGAAAACAGATTACAAAATAGATTTAACATGAAAAAAAAATGTCATCAAACTAATTTTGGACGTTTTTGAACATCTCCTTTCTTCAGCTGTTTCTTGTAATGGATGTAATTCTTGCAGATGTCATACATTCCCTTGTACCATATTCTTTCTTGCACCCATTCATCAATCACTTGTTCAATCTCCACTCTGTCCTTTTCTTTGTTTCTCCCCTTCTTTTGAAGTTACTCCTGCTTTTTGTTCATGCACTCCTTGATGCATTTCAGTGTTTGGTTGGAGTACTCACATATGTCAACACCTCTAAAAAGAGCCTTGTTATGTTCAAAATCTCTGAACACCACACAGAGATTATGTCTTCCTTTAATTCTGGGTAGTTCAAAGATATCTCTAGTTCTGGCATGATCTTGCAGCTCTAAGGGGATCAATTTGTCAGGTGGAGGGATGTGGACCTTTTTCTGATGTACATAGTCATAGTTGATGCATAAATCAAAATCATCAAAAGTTATTCTTTCAAATAACTTTATTCCTGCTTTTAAGTGCTCTTCTGACAAACTGATTGTTGCCTCTTTCAGCTTGATAATGATTCTTCAGAAACGGAATATCCAGAGGATGCAGGTGATCAGCCAGGTCTCCATTTGTTATTTTCTGTTCTGTCCCATCTAGTCTGGGAAGAGTGTACCTGTTTTGTACATAATGTCCTCCGATGCCATCTGCACCCATCTTTTGTTCATCCACTTTCATAACTCTTTTTATTGGATTGAAATTGGCATAGTGAATGCTTCCTCTACCCCTTTCTAGTATTTCTTCCCTTATGCCCTAGCTCATTGGACTTTCTGGTCTTTTCAGCTCATCTTTCTCAGTCCAGTAGTATTCCTTCAGGTTGTATTAAGGGAATATCGTAGCATCTTTGTTAATTTCTTAAGCCAAGATTGTGTCACCTTCAGGAGTCTTTCTTTTTATAATTTGTGGCTGTTTTGAAGATGTAGATATATCTTTCTGTAACACCTGTGCCTTCACGGCCATCAAACAAATACCAAACCAATGAAATATTATATATTCATACTTGGGATTTGTAAAAATATGTGTATCATTTGCACATATCATTTCTCGTTCAATTTCAAACTCTAAATCGCTTTCTGGAAGGTTATACACGCACCGATGTGTAAATATAACCAGTTTAATGCAACGAACACTCCGGAATAGTGAAATAGTCTTAACATACCTTAAATAACCTTTACATAACTTAGAAATAAGTTTTGGAAGGTTTGGTATGCCGAAATCAAGTTAAATCGCTTACAGGGACTAAATTTGACAAACTGCGAAAGTATGCCAATTTGAACTGTAACAGACATTCCGGAGCATGAAAATAAGTTAAACATACCATAAATATCCTTCACATAGCTTAGAAATAGGCTTTGAGGTGTTCGGTATGCTAAAATAAACTTTTGTGTCATTCAGGGACTAAAAGTGTCAAAAAGTGCACAAGTTTGCATTTTCGCGCATAACTTACGTTCTGAATACATCCGGACATCCAAAAATTTATGTAAGCATGACTATATTATGCTTTAGTGTTTGGCTTGCCAAAAATCCATTCGTTGCGTCATTTGGATCGTTTTTCGCGCTTATGCGCATTCCGTCGTAATTAAGCGAACATCGCGTTCGTACGACCAAACGAACCAACACCCGGCATATTTTTGAGCATGTTTCATGTCCACAATGTTTAGGCATCATTTTAGGGCCTTAAAGTTGGCTTTACGGGCCTTGGAAGTGTCGGAAATGGCCTTAAACACGTGCAGGGACTGAAACTGTAATTTCTGAAACTTATTGCTGATCTGTGACTGCTAGGCGGCCCGCCTCAGTTCCTGAGCATCCTTAGGTGGCCCGCGAGGCCCCTTCTGACCAGATTAATCGAATCTAACAGCAGTTTCCAGCTGTTTCGTTCACAACCACACATTCTCATTCGCTTAGTCATGATGATAAGAACCATTTTAAGCTTCCATAAGGTTCCGACAAGTGTACGGGTTGGATCATGGCACGTTTTCCATGAAACGATCCTAACGGTTCGGGTATTCCTATAAATACCCAACCCACACAACCTCATTTTGCACAAGAATTCTGATTTGAGAGCTCTAAGTTGAAACCATTGTTTCATACCTGAGTTCTTGGATCGGGATTAGCATTCGGGGACCCTTCGTAAGTATTCTTTCGTTCTTTTCCTTATTTTTACTGCTTTTCGAGTCAGAAAGTCAAACTTTGTTTGACTTTCAGCGTTGACCAGTAATGGTCAATGCGAAGTTCGTTTGAACTTCGCAACGTGAGTGTAATCACGTTGGTTATAGTCCCTTGGGACTATGCCTACTGATTACCACGTTGTTTAGGGTCGTAGGGTAAGCGATCTAATAAATCGCTTATACCTTCGAACCCGACCCAGTTTGGTCGATCATTAGGATCCGACCAAACACATTAGGTGACCATAGTAGGTAGGGAATAACCTTCCGAGGTTATACCCTATGGTCACATCGTTTAAGTAGTTGTATGATAGGTAGTTTATATGCCTTAGGTAAATTACCAGAATACCCTTTTCATGTATAATTGGTAATTAAGCATATGTAACCTAAACTTTTGTCACATAAGTGATTATATAACATGTTTAGGCATATAACACTTGTCATAGGACTAGTTAGGCGGTCCGAACGCGTTTCACGCGAACGACGCGTTAAAGTAGCATAAGCTACCTAAACGGGTCGTAATGGGTCGTAAGCAGTTAGGTTAAGTTTCATTTAGTATGTAGGCTTTGTTAAACCATATCACACGAGTCTCCACACTCGTTTGGTTTACAAACCCTAATGCTACCCAGTCTTCCGATTTAGGTCCGGGTATTTAACATAGTTACCTATATTAGGTGCCGTTTGATTCCGAGATTTCTAGCACTGTTTGGTGGTTATCTTTAGACAACTGAGCAATCTCAAGTGAGTACATAGACCCCTCTTTTACTGTTTTCCAAACTGTTTTGGGGTGAAACACATGTGCCTACTTGTTACTTTCATGCTTTCCTGTTTTCGCATCATATACTGCTATGTTCGTTAGTACATTATAGTACATGATCTCATTGTGTTTTATGCTATGTATGTCCATTTAGTTCATACTTAGTACATCGTTTTACATTTACATTTTATGCTATGTATGTCCATTGCGTGCATACTTAGTACATTGTTTTCATCACATGCTTACATTTTGGTATGACATTTTGTTTGTTTACATGGGACAATACATTCATTAACACCGATCATGCCGTTCGTTAGTAGGTAGTGGTACCATAGGAATTGACAACTCCCGTTCCGGACGTCCCAGGGAAAGGGGATGAAAGGAATGACCGAATTCGTTGATATAAGACAGATAGACCTTTAATTTGTTTAAAGGGTTTATCACCACAGTCGCAAGGCTTGGATGTATGCATTTTCACAATACCGCATAAATGTTCATATTAAATATTTGCATGCATTTACACAAAACATAGCTTTGATTTAAACCAAGTTTTACTTCAATACTTTGTTTTTGTGCATATGGTTTAGTTGAGACCTTTCACTTGCCATAGATGACATTTTGACATAGACATTTGACATGGATATTTGACATAGACATTTGACATGGATATTTGACATAGACATTTGACATGGATATTTGACATAGACATTTGACATGGATATTTGACATAGACATTTGACATGGATATTTGACATAGACATTTTGACATGATTTACATCTTGACATGAACATTTTACATTGTTTGGTTTGGTTTGATTAAGTGATTAAGTAACGATGCGTGTGTAATATGATACAAGCATGGTGGATACGCCGCTGGTACTTCCTATATATAAGTGTTTGTATGGTATTACATATCATAGCGTTATTTGAATCATTTCAGTTTGAGACATAGAACATTTTATACAAATAACATACTTTTCACAAGACATTGATTTATAAACATCTTATCTTATGCAAACACATTTTACTTGGTTATTCATTTAACCTTACATTTATTTATACTTATCATCTGATCTTATCGTTTTTCAAATGATTTAAAAGACAAAGCAAATAACAAGGTTCATGACTAAACATTTTCTCAAACATAAGTCATGAATCTTATTTTCACAAAACCTATGTATCTCACAGGCATTTTTATGCTGACGTACCTATTTTCACATGTGTTTTTCAGGAACTGTTGCATAAGATGGTCAAGATACACATAGACAGACTTGGGCTTTAGTGACAATAAAAGATGCAAGACTAGTTAATTATTGTCACACCCCGACCACGTAGAACATACAAACGTGGCGGAAATGTCGGGGAGTGTTGTAACAGAATTAATTGTTTCAAATCCATGGCAATTGAAGTTTCGTTTTATTGATTAAAAGTGTTACAATGTCTTATCAAACTAGGAAATACAACATAATTAACTAGTCTTGCATCTTTTATTGTCACTAAAGCCCAAGTCTGCCTATATGTATCTTGATCATCTTATGCAACAGTTCCTGAAAAACACATGTGAAAATAGGTACGTCGGCATAAAAATGCCTGTGAGATACATAGGTTTTGTGAAAATAAGTTTCATGACTTATGTTTCAGAAAATGTTTAGTCATGAACCTTGTAATTTGCTTTGTTTTGTAAATCATTTGAAAAACAATGAGTTCAGATGATATGTATAAATAAATGAATAATGTATGGTTAAATGAATAACCATAGTAAAATGGATTTGTATAAGATAAGTTGTTTGTAAAACAATGTCTTGTGAAAAGTATGTTATTTGTATAAAATGTTATATGTATCAAACTGAAATGATTCAAATAACGCTACAATATGTAATACCATACAAACACTTATATATAGGAAGTACCAGCGGCGTATCCACCATGCTTGTATCATATTACACACGTATCGTTACTTAATCATTTAATCAAACCAAACCAATGTCAAAATGTCTATGTCAAATATCCATGTCAAATGTTTATGTCAAAATGTCATGTATGGCAAATGAAATGTCTCAACTAAACCATATGCACAAATACAAAGTATTGAAGTAAAACTTGGTTTAAATCAAAGTTATGTTTTGTGGGAAATGCATGATCAAATGTCAATCATGTTAAAATGTCTATGCCGAAATGTCTATGTCAAATACGGTTCACATGGTTCACAGATACAAACGGTTCACAGATATCAACGAATCACAGTCAAATGATTACAACGGTTCAATATGTAGTATAATGTGTTCATATGCTGGGTAAGCATATGCAACGGTTCAAAATGTTATATAATGTGTTCATATACTGGATGAGCATATGCAACAAAATGTAATGTAAAACAATGTACCAAGTAATGCACACAATGGGCACACTTAGCATGAAAGGTAGTGTAAAACAATGTACTAAGTAATGCACACAATGGGCACACCTAGCATGAAAGGTAGTGTAAAACAATGTACTAAGTAATGCACACAATGGGCACACCTAGCATAAGATGTAATGAAATCATGTACTATAATGTACTAATGAACATAGCAAGTATATGATGTCAAAACAGGAAAGCATGAAAGTAACAAGTAGTCACATGTGTTCCACCCCAAAACAGTTTGGAAAACAGTAAAAGAGGGGTCTATGTACTCACCTGGGAGTGCTTAGGAGTCTTGGAGTGACAACTAAACAATGCTAGAGATCGCGGATATCAAACGGCACCTAGTATAGGTAACTATGTTAATAAACCGGACCTAGATCGGAAGATTGGGTAGCATTAGGTTTTATAAACCAAACGAGTGTAGAGACTCGTGTCATTTGGTTTAACAAAGCCTACATACTAAATGAAACTTAACCTGAGTGATTTCGACCCATTACGACCCGTTTAGGTAGCTTATGCTACTTTAACGCGTCGTTCGCGTGAAACGCGTTCGGACCGCCTAACTAGCCCTATGACAAGTGTTATATGCCTATACATATTACATAATCAGTTATGTGACAAAGGTTTAGGTTACATATGCTTAATTACCAATTATACATGAAAAGGGTATTCTGGTAATTTACCTAAGGCATATAAACTACCTATCATACAACTACTTAAACGATGTGACCATAGGGTATAACCTCGGAAGGTTATGCCCTATACTAGGGTCACCTAATGTATTTGGTCGGATCCTAATGATCGACCAAACTGGGTCGGGTTCGAAGGTATAGGCGATTTATCAGATCGCCTACCCTACGACCCTAGACAACGTGGTAATCAGTGGGCATAGTCCCAAGGGACTATGACCAACGTGATTACACTCACGTTGCGAAGTTCAAACGAACTTCGCATTGACCATTACTGGTCAACGCTGAAAGTCAAACAAAGTTTGACTTTCTGACTCGAAAAGCAATAAAATAAGGAAAAGAACGAAAGAATACTTACGAAGGGTCCCCGAATGCTAATCCCGATCCAAGAACTCAGGTATGAAACAATGGTTTCAACTTAGAGCTCTCAAAAATCAGAATTCTAGTAAGAAATGAGGTTGGGGTGATGGGGTATTTATAGTATTCGGAGAACCGTTAAGATCGTTTCATGGAAAACGTGCCACGATCCAAGGCGTACACTTGTCGGGAAGTTGTGGTGCCACAAATGCTCCTTAACTTAGTGACACATCACTTAAAACATGTGGTTAAGAATTGATTAGTTGCAACTTGCATTTAAAACACTGAATCTGGTCCAGAAGGGGGCTCGCGTGACGCTAAGGCCCGTCGCGTCACGCTAGGCCCCTGTTTTGGCAGATTTTGCAGAAATGGTCCCTGCACCTTGTTTAAGCGATTTTCGATGCGTTTGAACCCCGTTAACCTCATTTCAAGGCTCTAAAATGAAGTTAAAGTATAGGGAACTCAAAACATACTCAAAAATATGCCGGATGATGGTTCGTTTGGTCGTACGAACGCGATGTTCGCTTAATTACGACGGAATGCGCATAAGCGCGAAAAACGAACCAAATGACGCGACGAATGGATTATTCTTAAGGCGAACGCTAAAATATAATATAGTCATGCTCACATAAATTTTTGGATGTCCGGATGTATTCAGAACGTAAGTTATGCGCGAAAATGCAAACTTGTGCACTTTTTGACACTTTTAGTCCCTGAATGACCCAAAAGTTTATTTTAGCACACCGAACCCCTCAAAGCCTATTTCTAAGCTATGTAAAGGATATTTATGGTATGTTTAACTTATGGTCATGTTCCAGAATGTCTGTTACAGTTCAAATTGGCATACTTTCGCAGTTTGTCAACTTTAGTCCCTGTAAGCGATTAAACTTTGATTTCACCACACCAAACCTTCCAAAACTTATATCTAAGTTATGTATAGGTTATTTAAGGTATGTTAAGCCTATTTCACTATTCCGGAGTGTTCGTTGCATTAAACTGGTTATATTTACGCATTAGTGCGCGTATAACCTCCAGAAAGCGATTTAGAGCTTGAAATCGAACATGAGTCGATATGTGCAAAAGATACACATATTTATACACGTCCAGAGTATGAAATACATTATTTCATTGGTTTGGCATTTGTTTGATGGTTGAAATGACACAGGTGTTACAGTCTCCCCTACTTTAGGAAATTTCGTCCCGAAATTAATTCGTAGGAGTCTGTCTATGACTTTGTTTCTAATAGTCATCAAAGATATGTAGCATAATCTGATTATTTTCCTCAACGGATATTTTTCAGAAGTGAAAATGAATGGTTGATTCATTCTTTCTCAACGGATTCTTTGTCAGAAATGAGAATGAAGGAAAAATCCACGGATATTCATTTCTCTCAACGGATATTCTTCAGAACGAAAATGAACAAACGGGGTCATTTTCCTCAACGGTTTGTTTTTCAGAATTTGAAATGAAAGAAAAATCAACGGATATTCATTTCTCTCAACGGATATTCTTCAGAACGAAAATGAACAAACGGGGTCATTTTCCTCAACGGTTTGTTCTTCAGAATTTGAAATGAAAGAAAAATCAACGGATATTCATTTCCTCAACGGATAAATCTTCAGAAACGAAAATGAACTAACGGAGTCATTTTCAACGGTTGCTTCCTCAGAGTTGGAAATGAAGGATTACACAACGGATATTCATTTCCTCAACGGATAAATCTTCATAAACGAAAATGAACTAACGGAGTCATTTTCAACGGTTGCTTCCTCAGAGTTGGAAATGAAGGATTTCACAACGGATATTCATTTCAGAACGAAATGAAAAGATAAACAACGGATATTCATTTCTCTCAACGGATATTCTTTAGAACGAAAATGAATGGATAATTCATTTTCCTCAACGGTTATTCTTCAGAATGGAAATGAAAAGATAAACAACGGATATTCATTTCCTCAACGGATATTCTTTAGAACGAAAATGAATGGATAATTCATTTTCCTCAACGGTTATTCTTCAGAATGGAAATGAAAAGATAAACAACGGATATTCATTTCCTCAACGGATATTCTTTAGAACGAAAATGAATGGATAATTCATTTTCCTCAACGGTTATTCTTCAGAATGGAAATGAAAAGATAAACAACGGATATTCATTTCCTCAACGGATATTCTTCAGAAGTGAAAAATGAATAGCTAGTTCATTTTTCCTCAACGGATGCTTCATCAGAATTGGAAATGAATAGGGTTAACTCTTGATACATGATAGAACTTGCTGTGATTTCTTTGCACTAAATTCCATAATTATGTATGCATCCATAATTACGTAATTCCTTGCACAGTCCGCACAGTTTGTTTTGAAATGTTGTGGGGAAAGACATCAAACCTGAGATGAGAGTGACTAGACTACCATAGGGTCCTTTTTAATTAGATCAACAGAGGATCTTCTTAATTAGGCCACTAAGGAGTCCTTTCAGCTATATCATCACATGATATCCCCAACCAGATTTTTGGATCAATCTGTTTAACTAGACCACTAAAGGGGTCTAATTATGAAGTAGTACATTATAATCCAAGGGACTTTAACTACAACGTATAAGTCCATTAAGGGTTTAAGTAGTACCTTTGGGTATCCTACTATGAATCTCTTGCACAAAGATAAGTAAGATTTTACGAGGATTTGAATAACATAAATTGGATCACATGACACATAAAGGATAACACATAAGCACATAACCACATAATTGTTTAATTGTTATTTTCTTGTTATTGATTGCTATTAACTTGGCGCCTCGTACATCGTTTCTCTTGGAAGAACCGGGTACTTAGGATTTTCGTGGAAATGCAAGAGATTATACAAGGGAAGAAATTTGGAAGTAGTCTGTTCTTCAAGGAATGCGGTTCCTTGATTGTCGGCATTGTAGGGGATATGTTTATACATGCAACCACATAAACATATTGAAATGTAAATGAAAGATTTATTTATAAACAACAATAACAACAACTGTTTCATAGATTGTGATAAAAGAAAATAATACACAAGGCTCGATTATTTTCTAAACAGCGTTATCTTCTGTCGGTCAGATACTCATCCCTGCGCTGGATTTGCATCAGTAAGTCTTGGGCAATTTCTACTAAAATGGCCCATCTCGCCACAGTTGTAGCAAGATCCCAGTGGGAAACGAGCTTGAGCAGGATTGTTGTTAATCTGATTTGGTGCTGCTGCTGTTGGGCAAACCCTCGCTGTATGACCTGTAAGTCCGCAAACTTGGCATGTGCGGCACTTCACACCAGCATGATGATGTAGGCCACATTGGTTGCACAAGGGTGCAGTTCCTTTGTAGGGTTTCCTGGCAGGGGGTTGAGCTGGTTGGTTGGGGACGGCTTGATCATTGTGAGCGACCACGGCGAAGTTCTGAGAAGCCTTTCGCTTCTTTGACTTCTTAGAGGATCCAGTCTGTTCATCCATGGTCTTTGATCCTCGATTGGTTTCGATTCCTCGACCAGTTTCTTGTCACCCTTTCGGAAAAGCTTACGTTTCCTGATCTGCGATTCAGTCAAGGTTGCAGATAACTCAATGGCCTGCCTAACAGTAGTAGGGTTGCTACCAGTCAAAATGTCTTGTATTGAGTCGGGAAGGCCATCAATGTACTTTTCGATCGCCTTATCCAAAGGCGTGACCATGTTTGGGCATAACAGGCTTAACTCCTCATAACGGTCCGTGTAGGCTCGATGCTCACCGCTGTCTTGCTTGAGATCATCAAATTCCCTTTCCAAAGCCCTGATCTCGTGACGAGGACAAAACTCCTTCATCATGAGAGCCCTAAGTTCGGCCCATGTCTGTGCTAGAGCAACTTCTGCACCACGATCTCTCATAACCCCATTCCACCACGTAAGGGCTCTCTTCTGGAATACACTCGAAGCAAACTCGACCTTGCGATTGTCAGGACACTGCACGTGGCGGAAAGTATTCTCAATGCTCTCGAACCATTGAAGAAGCCCAGTCGCTCCCTCAGAACCACTAAACTTGAGTGGTTTCGCCGAGTTAAAACTCTTGAAATTGCATGGACCATTGTTGTTGTTGTTGGCTTGATTCCATAGAGTAAAGAGGTTTGGAAATTGAGCAGCCATTTGCTGTGCAATAATTTCTGCCAGTTCGGCAGTCGCTATCTGGTTTTCGCGTCGAGGAGGCATTCTAAAAGAGGAAACATGAAAGGAAACGAGTGAGAGAATTAGACGAAAAGAATGAGATGAAACAAATTTGATGAACGCAATGGATAGTGGTCATTTGTTTGTTACTACAAAGCAACAAACGACCTCGGTGAATAATCAAAGTAAATAGGTCAAAAATAATGTATCGCGAAGACATGCTCGCCTATAAGTGAACACTCATCCCAAGAATTCCCAGGTAAGCACAACTGGTCTCGCGTCTGGTTGAGATGTATACGAGGTGCTTGCCTAGACAGAAAACTCAGAATACAGGCATTCACCCTTCCAGTTTGCACGTGTTCACATTATTTAAAACCCAAAACCTTGACGAGATTTTTTTGAAACTCAAAGGGGTTCAAAACCTTACAATAGAGGGTTCAAAACCTTGTAATAAATCATCCTAGAACAGATGATTAGTTTTCAAAGCGGTTTTGAAATTCATGTTCTTGATGTGGTCGTCGCCTAAGGATAGGTGACGGTATTGTTTTATGACTAAACGCCAGTAAACTCGCGTTAGGGTCCTAAGAAGGTTATAGACTAGGTCAAAGCATTACTAATAACCTAATTCCCTATAACCATTGGCTCTGATACCATCTTTTCTGTCACACCCCGACCACGTAGAACATACAAACGTGGCGGAAATGTCGGGGAGTGTTGTAACAGAATTAATTGTTTCAAATCCATGGCAATTGAAGTTTCGTTTTATTGATTAAAAGTGTTACAATGTCTTATCAAACTAGGAAATACAACATAATTAACTAGTCTTGCATCTTTTATTGTCACTAAAGCCCAAGTCTGCCTATATGTATCTTGATCATCTTATGCAACAGTTCCTGAAAAAACATGTGAAAATAGGTACGTCAGCATAAAAATGCCTGTGAGATACATAGGTTTTGTGAAAATAAGTTTCATGACTTATGTTTCAGAAAATGTTTAGTCATGAACCTTGTAATTTGCTTTGTTTTGTAAATCATTTGAAAAACAATGAGTTCAGATGATATGTATAAATAAATGAATAATGTATGGTTAAATGAATAACCATAGTAAAATGGATTTGTATAAGATAAGTTGTTTGTAAAACAATGTCTTGTGAAAAGTATGTTATTTGTATAAAATGTTATATGTATCAAACTGAAATGATTCAAATAACGCTACAATATGTAATACCATACAAACACTTATATATAGGAAGTACCAGCGGCGTATCCACCATGCTTGTATCATATTACACACGTATCGTTACTTAATCATTTAATCAAACCAAACCAATGTCAAAATGTCTATGTCAAATATCCATGTCAAATGTTTATGTCAAAATGTCATGTATGGCAAATGAAATGTCTCAACTAAACCATATGCACAAATACAAAGTATTGAAGTAAAACTTGGTTTAAATCAAAGTTATGTTTTGTGGGAAATGCATGATCAAATGTCAATCATGTTAAAATGTCTATGCCGAAATGTCTATGTCAAATACGGTTCACATGGTTCACAGATACAAACGGTTCACAGATATCAACGAATCACAGTCAAATGATTACAACGGTTCAATATGTAGTATAATGTGTTCATATGCTGGGTAAGCATATGCAACGGTTCAAAATGTTATATAATGTGTTCATATACTGGATGAGCATATGCAACAAAATGTAATGTAAAACAATGTACCAAGTAATGCACACAATGGGCACACTTAGCATGAAAGGTAGTGTAAAACAATGTACTAAGTAATGCACACAATGGGCACACCTAGCATGAAAGGTAGTGTAAAACAATGTACTAAGTAATGCACACAATGGGCACACCTAGCATAAGATGTAATGAAATCATGTACTATAATGTACTAATGAACATAGCAAGTATATGATGTCAAAACAGGAAAGCATGAAAGTAACAAGTAGGCACATGTGTTCCACCCCAAAACAGTTTGGAAAAAAGTAAAAGAGGGGTCTATGTACTCACCTGGGAGTGCTTAGGAGTCTTGGAGTGACAACTAAACAATGCTAGAGATCGCGGATATCAAACGGCACCTAGTATAGGTAACTATGTTAATAAACCGGACCTAGATCGGAAGATTGGGTAGCATTAGGTTTTATAAACCAAACGAGTGTAGAGACTCGTGTCATTTGGTTTAACAAAGCCTACATACTAAATGAAACTTAACCTGAGTGATTTCGACCCATTACGACCCGTTTAGGTAGCTTATGCTACTTTAACGCGTCGTTCGCGTGAAACGCGTTCGGACCGCCTAACTAGCCCTATGACAAGTGTTATATGCCTATACATATTACATAATCAGTTATGTGACAAAGGTTTAGGTTACATATGCTTAATTACCAATTATACATGAAAAGGGTATTCTGGTAATTTACCTAAGGCATATAAACTACCTATCATACAACTACTTAAACGATGTGACCATAGGGTATAACCTCGGAAGGTTATGCCCTATACTAGGGTCACCTAATGTATTTGGTCGGATCCTAATGATCGACCAAACTGGGTCGGGTTCGAAGGTATAGGCGATTTATCAGATCGCCTACCCTACGACCCTAGACAACGTGGTAATCAGTGGGCATAGTCCCAAGGGACTATGACCAACGTGATTACACTCACGTTGCGAAGTTCAAACGAACTTCGCATTGACCATTACTGGTCAACGCTGAAAGTCAAACAAAGTTTGACTTTCTGACTCGAAAAGCAATAAAATAAGGAAAAGAACGAAAGAATACTTACGAAGGGTCCCCGAGTGCTAATCCCGATCCAAGAACTCAGGTATGAAACAATGGTTTCAACTTAGAGCTCTCAAAAATCAGAATTCTAGTAAGAAATGAGGTTGGGGTGATGGGGTATTTATAGTATTCGGAGAACCGTTAAGATCGTTTCATGGAAAACGTGCCACGATCCAAGGCGTACACTTGTCGGGAAGTTGTGGTGCCACAAATGCTCCTTAACTTAGTGACACGTCACTTAAAACATGTGGTTAAGAATTGATTAGTTGCAACTTGCATTTAAAACACTGAATCTGGTCCAGAAGGGGGCTCGCGTGACGCTAAGGCCCGTCGCGTCACGCTAGGCCCCTGTTTTGGCAGATTTTGCAGAAATGGTCCCTGCACCTTGTTTAAGCGATTTTCGATGCGTTTGAACCCCGTTAACCTCATTTCAAGGCTCTAAAATGAAGTTAAAGTATAGGGAACTCAAAACATACTCAAAAATATGCCGGATGATGGTTCGTTTGGTCGTACGAACGCGATGTTCGCTTAATTACGACGGAATGCGCATAAGCGCGAAAAACGAACCAAATGACGCGACGAATGGATTATTCTTAAGGCGAACACTAAAATATAATATAGTCATGCTCACATAAATTTTTGGATGTACGGATGTATTCAGAACGTAAGTTATGCGCGAAAATGCAAACTTGTGCACTTTTTGACACTTTTAGTCCCTGAATGACCCAAAAGTTTATTTTAGCACACCGAACCCCTCAAAGCCTATTTCTAAGCTATGTAAAGGATATTTATGGTATGTTTAACTTATGGTCATGTTCCGGAATGTCTGTTACAGTTCAAATTGGCATACTTTCGCAGTTTGTCAACTTTAGTCCCTGTAAGCGATTAAACTTTGATTTCACCACACCAAACCTTCCAAAACTTATATCTAAGTTATGTATAGGTTATTTAAGGTATGTTAAGCCTATTTCACTATTCCGGAGTGTTCGTTGCATTAAACTGGTTATATTTACGCATTAGTGCGCGTATAACCTCCAGAAAGCGATTTAGAGCTTGAAATCGAACATGAGTCGATAGGTGCAAAAGATACACATATTTATACAAATCCAGAGTATGAAATACATTATTTCATTGGTTTGGCATTTGTTTGATGGTTGAAATGACACAGGTGTTACAATTATGTTGTATTTATTTGTTTATTAAGACATTGTAACACTTTTAATCAATAAAACAAAACTTCAATTGCCATGGATTTGAAACAATTAATTCTGTTACAACACTCCCCGATGTTTCCGCCACGTTTTGTATGTTCTACGTGGTCGGGGTGTGACAGAAAAGATGGTATCAGAGCCAATGGTTATAGGGAATTAGGTTATTAGTAATGCTTTGACCTAGTCTATAACCTTCTTAGGACCCTAACGCGAGTTTACTTGCGTTTAGTCATAAAACAATACTGTCGCCTATCCTTAGGCGACAACCGCAACAAGAACATAAATTTCAAAACCGCTTTGAAAACTAATCATCTGTTCTAGGATGATTGATTACTAGGTTTTGAACCCTCTATTGTAAGGTTTTGAACTCTCTATTATATGGTTTTGAACCCCTTTGAGTTTTCAAAATCTCGTCAAGGTTTTGGGTTTTTAATAATGTGAACACGTGCAAACTGGAAGGGTGAATGCCTGTATTCTGGGTTTTCTGTCCAGGCAAGCACTTCGTATACATCTCATCAGACGCGAGACCAGTTGTGCTTACCTGGGAATTCTTGGGATGAGTGTTCACTTATAGGCGAGCATGTCTTCGCGATACATTATTTTTGACCCATTTACTTTGATCAGTCACCGTCTCATTTGTTTGCCTTAGGTAACAAACAAATGATCGCAATCTTCATGCGTTATCATTCTGTTTTGATTGTCCAATAATCTTTCACCTGTTTCTCCCTATGCCTTTCTTTTTCTTCAAGAATGTCTCTTCATCACAATGACGCCCAGATATCTGAGCAAGCAGCCAAAATTCGCTCAGCGAATAGGCGAAGTAGTCCTGAAGACTGTTGAATTAGCTACTGCCATGTATCATCTCCAGGATGAAGCCACTCAAGAGTCACCAAGACAGGCAGGACCTAGTCAGGCGACAACACCATCAGCCACTAAACCAATCGAGGAATCAAAGACCATGGATGAACGATCCCCTAAGAAGTCAAAGAAGCGAAAGGCTTCTCAGAACTTCGCCATGGTCGCTCACAATGGTAAAGCAGTCCCCAACCAACCAGCTCAACTCCCTGCTAGGTGTGTATGGCTTTTCCTATGATACCTACATCAAGGAACTATGTACCTTACAAACTACTCTTGTTATTTCTCTCTTTCAAATGATTGCTCATGATTCCCTCAAAAATTTTAAGTACTCGTTTCACTCTAAGAAACAAAGTACAGAAAATTAAGTGACATTATGAGTAATCGTGCTTTTCGCACATCTGTGCCTTTAAATCCTTGGTTAGATAACTAAGGGTATTTTCAAATCTCATACCCATTACGTTTTGATTTTTCAACATACACAGTACCAGTATTTCAAAACAATCTTCATGATCTCAAAACATTTCATATAGTTTGAAAACAATTTTTCTAGATGCATTGTCTATGTTATTTCAAAAACATTGGCCATGTTATCAAAACCAACCTTTCTAATTTCAAAATATTTCATATAGTCTGAAGACTATATTAACACAATACATTTTCTTATCTAGTGCATGATTTCGAAAAGCATCATTCATGTCTTTCAAAAACCTTATACATAATTTCAAAATTCATCTCGCATAATTTTAAAACATTTTTAAATATATCTATCCAATACACCTACTTTATGATTTCAAAAGTATTATATATAAGGTTTCAAAAACGTTAACCACATTTTTCTTAAAAGAACCCCATGCACAATTTTTCAAAAAAATATTTTCCTCATACATTGACTTAACCTTCAAATTCTGCTTCATATGTCGCCTTGGCATATCTGGCATCTAAACTTCGTAAAGCATTTTTACTTGATGTTTTGACATAAGCACGTCCAGTGCAAGGTTTCAAAACATCTTCAACTTCTAAAATCCATATGGGATCTTTTTTTTGAGACCCTTGTGGATGATCATCATTCAAATCAGAGTCCTTAATTGGATTCCTCATATACCTAAATTCGAACATTTCGGTTCCTTATAATCGAAATCGAATTTTTTTTCTTTTAAATATCTTTCTATCTTTATAGTTAGATTCTTGATAATGTTTAAAGTACCAAATGAAATCCACGAGATGGATTCCTAGTGTGCTTTAAATACATGTACTCTGTTAGCAGAACAAACTTCTAGTTAAACAATTTTGTGGTTATGTGACTATGTGTTTATTCATCTAATGTTTTCTTTTATGCATTTTTGTGTTTTTAATACTCTGGATATTCGTTATCCAAATCCTCGCAGGATCTTTCATATCTTCATATGAGAGATTCGTAGCAGGATATTCAAAAGGTACTACCTTAAATCCTTAATGGGCTTCTATGTAATAGTTAAGACCCTTGGATTATATAGTACTGATCCATGATTCATTAGAGACCCTTTAGTGGTCTAATAAAAAAGATTGATTCACAATTTGGTTAAAGAACGACATCTAGTGATGTAGCTGGACAGACTCCTTGATAGTCTATTTAGATCATTTATTGATTTAATTAAAAGGACTCTATGGCGGTCTAGTCACACTCATCACATGATTGTTCATTTGGTTTTCCCCTGCACATTATAAAATGGACTGAGTGAACTATGCAAGGAATTGTCTAATTATGGACGCGTACATAATTATGAAATTTAGTGCACGGAAACCCAGTAAGATTTATTATGTGTAAGAACCGATAGTGACAACAATAACGAAATGAGAACGATGTAATGGAGGTACGGTGGACGCACCAATGACGCTTCATATACTTGTATATAAGTATCCCTCTTACATTGCAATCATGATGTTATTAAAGTTACTAGAAGTTCAGAACCCAAACCAAAGTTGTTCGATCTTTTCAACTTCATGCTTTTAAGCTCTCACAAGTTTCCTCTAAATAAATTTCGGGACGAAATTTCCTAAAGTAGGGGAGACTGTAACACCTGTGCCTTCATGGCCATCAAACAAATACCAAACCAATGAAATATTATATATTCATACTTGGGATTTGTAAAAATATGTGTATCATTTGCACATATCATTTCTCGTTCAATTTCAAACTCTAAATCGCTTTCTGGAAGGTTATACGCGCACCGATGTGTAAATATAACCAGTTTAATGCAACGAACACTCCGGAATAGTGAAATAGGCTTAACATACCTTAAATAACCTTTACATAACTTAGAAATAAGTTTTGGAAGGTTTGGTATGCCGAAATCAAGTTAAATCGCTTACAGGGACTAAATTTAACAAACTGCGAAAGTATGCCAATTTGAACTGTAACAGACATTCCGGAGCATCAAAATAAGTTAAACATACCATAAATATCCTTCACATAGCTTAGAAATAGGTTTTGAGGTGTTCGGTATGCTAAAATAAACTTTTGTGTCATTCAGGGACTAAAAGTGTCAAAAAGTGCACAAGTTTGCATTTTCGCGCATAACTTACGTTCTGAATACATCCGGACATCCAAAAATTTATGTAAGCATGATTATATTATGCTTTAGTGTTTGGCTTGCCAAAAATCCATTCGTTGCGTCATTTGGATCGTTTTTCGCGCTTATGCGCATTCCGTCGTAATTAAGCGAACATCGTGTTCGTACGACCAAACGAACCAACACTCGGCATATTTTTGAGCATGTTTCATGTCCACAATGTTTAGGCATCATTTTAGGGCCTTAAAGTTGGCTTTATGGGCCTTGGAAGTGTCGGAAATGGCCTTAAACACGTGCAGGGACTGAAACTGTAATTTCTGAAACTTATTACTGATCTGTGACTGCTAGGCGGCCCGCCTCAGTTCCTGAGCATCCTTAGGCGGCCCGCGAGGCCCCTTCTGACCAGATTAATCGAATCTAACAGCAGTTTCCAGCTGTTTCGTTCACAACCACACATTCTCATTCGCTTAGTCATGATGATAAGAACCATTTTAAGCTTCCATAAGGTTCCGACAAGTGTACTGTGACAACTGGCACAAACCGGTAATTTCCGTACACTATAATTATTGCTTAATGACTGCAATTATGAGTTAATTGTCAGCAATGGCTGAACACACAAGAAACAAGTGAATTCATGCATGTTGTATACTACAAAATATTTGCTTTATGCATAAACGAGAGAGTTGCGTCAGAATAATAGTAAACTCACCGGTAAGACACAATGTGTCAACAGAACTGCAGAAAGCAGTCAGACATCAGAATTGAGGCCTAGGTGTAGGTCCGACAACAAGAATGCATTAAAACCCAAGAATACATACAAGGGTTAATATATATGCAATACGAAAGCAAAAATAAGCACTAAAAAGCACCCGAAACGCACTCTAAGTGCAGAATTTATAAAAATTCAGCAATAATCAGCATTTAGGCACATAAATATTATGCAGAAATGTCGTTTTATTATCCAGAATATTTCCCTAAGTGTTGGGAATTGATAGAGTACAAGAAAGGTACCTAAACGACACTAAAAAGTGTAATTTAGCACTTTAACGAATCGGTATGTAACCGAACGACCGGGCTATACCCGAAACATGAAAATATCGTTATTTTCACTATTTATCTTTTTCTGAGCCAGTTAGGGTCCCTGAATACCCTAACAACCCTTGTAACGCATGACACACCACTAACCGGGTTAACTACACTTAACCTAACTAATAAACCTAACTATTAGTTAGAAATGAACCAAGACCCCCCCCCCCATACCCTAACCGGCCCCAAACTATGGGGGAACACCATGGTACAATTTTGATCATGTAAATCCTAAATGTCTAGTATCTACACTACACTAAACCCAATGGTTAAACACCAAATCTTTGCCTATAAGTTCTAGTGTTTGACACAACATAATCACTTCACATAAAACACCAACTCAACTCTTCTCTCTTGCCCTCCCCTACCTTCGGCCGAACTACACACACACCCCCATCATACTTTCAAGTTTTGATCTTGCATTTCCATCATCATACAAGTGTTAGAGGTCACGTATAAGGAGTCTTGAAGCAAGCGGAACACGAAGGACCTCTACCGTTAGCTTTTATCCACCTCTTTTTCGTCAAAGATCTTCCCTAGCCTTGAGCTAGAGGTATATCACTTAAAACTTGTTTTTACACTTATCTAAAGTGGGTAAAAGGAATATTGTTGGTTAAATCTCGTTAAAATGCGAAAAGATGCACAAAAGTCTACTAAAAACATGAAAAATAGTGGTTAATAGCACATAAGTTGTGTAAAAGTTGTAGTATTTGAGATTTGTGTTTATCTAGACCCGATCTATGATGTGGTAGCTCAGATCTTCGTTTAACCCGACTTTGTAAGATCATGGATCTTCACATAAGCTCGTTTTTGGTTACTACAAGGGTTAAAAGGCGAAACTCTACCACACTAGAGACATGAACTTGTGTAGAAATATTTTACTTGTGTAAAAGTAATTTAACTTGTACAATGGAGTTTAAAACTAGCAGATCTACGTATCTGCAAGTGGTATTTTTGAAGAACCACACTTTAAAGAAATCACATGTTCTAAACCGGGTCTTACACAAACAAAAGTGGTTTTTGTGAACAAACAAGTGTATGGATACTTGTGTAACAAGGGTTTTAACAAAGAAATAGTTTTCGTAAAAACCGACTAGAAGTTGTAAAACTTCATGTTCTTTAAAAATAAAGTTTTTAAGAAGTTAAACTTATTTTTAAAGATGACAAGACTTATTAAATGTGCTAGTAAGTTACTACACATTTTTGTAAATATGCAAGTTCATGAAATTAGTGATTATTGTTGACGATTATTGTTGATAATTGTTGTTGCTGATTGTTGATGATTGATGATGATTTAAAAGAAAATAAACACACGTTTTGAAAACGTGGGAAACCTCCATTTTTAGGGGAAACTCTGTCAAAATTTTTATAAATTTTGACACTTAGAAAAACATAAGTTTTTGAGAAACTTATTCCCTAAAAATGTGTTTAAAAATATTACTAAGGTTTCCCTAACTTTTGATGATAAGAAATGGTGATTTCTTGAAGAATAAAAAATGGATAATAAGTATATATTTTTGAGAGAAAAATATATATCATTTTATCACCAAATTTTGTGTTAAGTGTATATAGTATGTGTTATACGTGCTAGTGTATTAAGACTTAAAAATACACTAAATACTCATGAGGAGTAGAAATATAGAAATACACATACAAAACACAAGAAACATAATTCGGGTGCAAAGTGCAAAACACGAAAGACTTATATTTATTTTTGAAGAAAATAATATAAGTAAGTTACGTAGTTAAAAATATGGAATATTTTTAACACAAGAATATATACACAAAAGAGAGTGACTGTACTTGTGCGACACAAGTCTGGTGACTAACGTTAAGAAAACGCGTATAGGTTATGACGTTAATTAAGCAAATCCGGTGGAGTTTACGACGCTAGGAACGCAAAGTTGTGAGTTCATGCTCCCCCTTTTCTCTTAACTGTTTTCAGTTTTATAACTTCGGGGGTGAAATACATGTTACGTGATATAATAAACGAGAATTGATACTTGATATAATAAACAAGAATTGATACTTGATGTAATAAACGAGAATTGATACTTGGTATCATAAACGAGAAATAGTGCCACGAATAGGGTACCATAAGCACCATTAATCGTGTACATACTTAGACCGCGGAACAAAAGGTTAGATCTAACGGGTACTCGGGCAGCCCCACTCTTGGTGACCACTAGTACCGAGGAGTGTTTTTGTGTCTCCGTCGTGAATCGACAACTAGAAAAATGCCTATGGTTTGGTGACTTCCTATGTTGTGCCACACGTTAATGGCCTTGCAACCCATTAACTAAACAAGAATACTTTATTTGGTTTACACCACAAGAATACTTTATTTACGCAAGAATACATTAATCGGTTTATACCACAAGAATACTTTATTTGGTTTATACCACAAGAATACTTTATTCGGTTTACACTACAAGAATACTTTATTTTCACAAGATACTCGTTATGTTTTCATACAAAGTATACAAACGTGTTCAACACAAAACTGCATGAATTCACACCAACTTTATGTTGACGTTTTTCCAAAAACTCACATGTATTTCAGGTAACTAGGATGGATGTGCGCGTGGTCTTGCTTATGCTCGTGGATGTCGCTTGTGTTTAACTTTAAATAAAGTTGTAAACTTTTGAGACAATGTCTTTATGCTGTCTAGCGATGTAAACGCTAACGAATGTTTTCAAACAATGGTATTTGAATGTTATTTTTACGAGCATGTAGCATGTTTACTCTTCGTATGCAATGAGAACCTTTCATGATCACACCTCGTGCTTCCGCCTTAGAAAGGGGTGTGACAGATTGGTATCAGAGCTGCGATTGTAGTGAACCAGGATTCCTTCTCGAGTCTAGTCTACAATCTCTAGGATCCATTCACGAAAACAATTTTCAAAGAGTTTTCATTGCATAAAACGTCCCGCGACATCCACTGCCTGAAACTGTCTACATGAGTCTAGAAAAGACACTACGAGACTTAGAGTGCACTTGAGTAGCACTTGTCGTTGACTAGAAATTACTTGCAATTATGTGTGATAATTAGCATGTACTAGAAGTAGAATGTCACAAGTATACGTGACTTTATCCGAAAGCGATGGCCTATCTGAAGGAAGAAATACGAGGATGAAACGAACTGTGCGGACTGTGCAAGGAGTTACGTAATTATGGATGCATACATAATTATGGAATTCAGTGCACAGAAACCACAGCAAGTCTTGTCACGTATAAATTCCCTCAGTACAAGCCTACTAAGTACTCTGCTAGAGTAATAATTGTTTGATGTCACTTATGTGGTATATATACCTGTGAATATATGATACTACTGTCTAGTGTGACGATATCAAACCAATGTCTAACCCTGCTGTGTTATGTTCTGTCAGAACATGGCACCCAGGAAAACTGTGAATGCTCGCAATGATGATCAACCTCCACCTCCCCCACTGCCAAGAACTGCTGAAGAGCTGAACGCCTTGCTGGAGGAAAGGATCTCCGCTGCTATCGCCCAGTACGAGGCAAACCGAACCCAAGACAGTGGAGGACCAAGCAACGCTAGGCGTAATGGGGATGGAGATTCGTCTGGAGGCAATGCAGCTCAAGGTAACCTTGAGACACTGTACTAAGCATGAGGAAATTTATGAACGGTCTTTGCTTCATTATTTCTTCGATTGCTCACATATGAATTGGTTGAATCAATTCCAGGCTGCACATTCAAGCAGTTCCTCGACTGCAAGCCGATGAACTATGACGGCACAGGAGGTGCAGTAGCATTTGTGCGCTGGACGGAGAAGACTGAAGCTACTTTCCGCATGAGCAAGTGTACTGCGGATCAACAAGTCACCTTTGCTACTGGGTTGTTTGTCGATGAAGCTCTGACTTGGTGGAACCTGCAAGCCCAAACTTTGGGTGATGATGCCGCTTATGGCCTAACTTGGGATGCACTGAAGGAAAGAATGAGAGAGAAATACTGCTCCCGTGACGAACTCCAAAGGCTGGAGACAGAGTTCTGGCACTTGACTATGGAAGGTGCTGACATCAATGGTTACACTCGAAGGTTCCACGATCTGTCTAGAGTGCTTCCTTACATGGTGACTCCTGAATTTAAGCGTGTGGAACGCTACATTTGGGGACTGGCCTCAGAATTTCGTGGCATGGTAACGGCGGCCAAACCACAAACAATCACCGAGGCTGTAACCCTGGCTGTCAGCCTGACTGAAGATTGTGTTCGTATGAAGAAGCTCTCACTGAACCCAACAGAAAATACCGAGACACATGCTGAGTTGTCCGGTGACAAGAAAAGAAAACATGCAAACCTGAGTCAAGCAACTCGTAACAACAGGGGTTCCAACAAGAAGCGTGACACTAACCCGCCGCAGGGGGCGAAATCTCTTGCAGCCATGAATGACGCTCCTGCCAAGAGGTACCTGGGCACTCGGCCCTTTTGCAACAATTGCAAGCGTCACCACGAAGGGGTTTGTCGCGTTCCAAAATGCGATAAGTGTGGAAAGTTGGGTCACTATGCTGAGGATTGTTGGAGTAAAGGAAGGAATGGCAATGGTAACCGAACTGGGAATGGAGCTGGGCGAAGTCAAGGATGCTTCAGTTGTGGAAGCAACGAACATTTCATGAAAGATTGTCCAAAAGGAAACACTGCTCAGGCTCGAGCATTTGTGATTGGAGCAAAGAACGCACGCGAGGACCCAAACGTGGTCACCGGTACGTTTCTCATTAACAACCACTTTGCATCCATATTATTCGACACTGGCGCCGATTATAGCTTCATGTCTGTGGAATTTAAACGCATACTCGGAATAGAATCTAGTAGATTAGAAATTCCTTATTCCATAGAACTAGCCAATGGTAAACTTGTTGAATCAGGCGAAGTTGTCAGAGGCTGCACACTAGAACTTGGTGAACGAAATTTTAGCATCGACCTCTTACCTATTCAATTGGGTAGCTTCGATGTAGTGGTCGGAATGGACTGGTTGTCCAAGAACAAAGCTGAAGTTATTTGTCATGAGAAAATCATTCGCATCCCTTTAGCGAATGGTGAAACTCTCATCGTGCATGGAGAAAAACGAGACGCGCCTCTTCGAATCATCAGCTGTATGAAGGCACAGAAGTGCTTGAGGAAAGGATGTGTCGCTTTCCTAGCACACGTTATAGACAAGAAGGCTGTGGAGCCAAAACTCGAAGACATTCCTGTGGTGAAGGAATTTCCTGATGTGTTCCCTGAAGATCTGCCAGGACTACCTCCGCAACGACAAGTCGAATTCCATATAGACTTGGTTCCGGGAGCTGCTCCTGTAGCCAAGGCACCCTATCGACTTGCGCCATCCGAAATGCAAGAATTATCTACACAGCTTCAGGAGTTGTTGGATAAAGGATTCATAAGGCCAAGCTTCTCACCCTGGGGAGCTCCAGTATTGTTCGTGAAGAAGAAGGATGGAACACTGCGGATGTGTATCGATTACAGGGAACTAAACAAGCTCACTATCAAGAATCGGTATCCACTACCGAGGATTGATGACTTATTCGATCAACTGCAAGGATCAAGCTACTATTCCAAGATCGACCTTCGATCTGGATATCATCAGCTGAAAATCCAAGATGAAAGCGTGCCAAAGACTGCATTCAGAACGCGATATGGGCACTACGAATTTCTTGTGATGCCGTTTGGATTAACGAACGCGCCAGCGGTCTTTATGGACCTAATGAACCGCGTGTGCAAACCATATCTCGATAAATTCGTGATTGTATTTATCGATGATATCCTGATTTACTCGCGAACGAAAGAGGAGCACGAGCAACATCTCAGAACCATTTTGGAGCTACTGAAGAAAGAGAAACTCTATGCAAAGTTCTCGAAATGCGAATTCTGGATTCGCGAAGTACAATTTCTTGGTCACGTGGTGAATGAGAAAGGCATTCATGTAGACCCGTCCAAGATTGAAGCAATAAAGAATTGGGAAGCTCCCAAGACCCCAACCGAAGTCCGACAATTTTTGGGTTTAGCAGGCTACTATCGGCGATTCATTGAGAATTTCTCGAAGATAGCTCAACCGCTAACGACCCTTACACAGAAAGACAAGAAATACGACTGGGGTCACAAACAAGAAGAAGCCTTTCAGCTACTTAAGAACAAGCTCTGCGATGCACCGATACTATCATTGCCCGAAGGCACTGAAGACTTCGTGGTATACTGCGACGCCTCACGACAAGGCTTGGGTTGCGTGCTCATGCAACGCCAAAAAGTCATCGCTTATGCTTCAAGACAACTGAAGGTTCACGAGAGAAATTATACCACTCACGACCTGGAGCTGGGTGCAGTGGTATTCGCCTTGAAGATTTGGCGACATTATTTATATGGTACTCGATGTACAATCTTCACAGATCACAAAAGTTTACAACACATATTTGATCAGAGGGAATTGAATATGCGCCAGCTGTGACAACCCGCACTAAACCAGGTATCCGTACAACTTAATTAATGATTAATTACTACTTGATTACTGTGCTTGATTGAACTAGCTGATAAACTGCTACCTGCATACTGATACATGCACTTACTTGCATCATACCTTATTTGCTGTCACTACATTGATTACATACTGAACCCTAGTGACAAACATGATGCACAAAAAGCACAGTAGCACTAAACGGATACACAGTGAACATGCTGATATAACCAGCATCAGGCAAATACTGCCTCTAAGGCCTGTTAAGAGCCTCATATATTTTGGCTACACTGGTAGTGAGTGTAGGAATATAAGGGTTGTGTTACCGCGTCTCTAGGGATAAGATACACTGATTCGGATGTGCCTAAAACGTACTTTAAGTACCAAACACAGCACTTTAATAAATAAACCAGCTTATAGCTGACTAGTAAAGTGCCAGAAAATGAGAAAATAACACTAGACACTTTCTAAGTGTTGGAAACAAGATGTGTCACTAAAAATAACAATAACGACACTTTAAAGCTTTATTAAGCGCTTTAACGGATTACTATCCAACCGAACAACCGGACTATACCCGGAACACGAAAATATTAATATTTTCACTAACTATATTTTTCTGAGCCAGTTAGGGTCCCTGATTACCCTAACACCCGTCATAACACGCTTTATATTGCTAACTAAGTTAACCACCTAAACTAACTTAGTTAACCTAAACTAAACCCCCTAACTATTGCTTAAGATCGAACCAACCCCCCACCCAAGTCCCTAACCGGCCCCAAAACCTTAGGGGACACAAGAGTACAATAGCCATTATATTAATAAGTTTGGTTTAGTATCTAGTGGACATCTAAACCTTTGGATAATAACTCTTATTTTTTTGCCTATAAATACATGAGATAACACCACATAATCACACTTAACTTTCACCAACACACTCACTTCTCTCTTGTCTCCTAACTCTCGGCCGAACTCCCTCACACCCACCATCATACTTTCAAGCTTCGATCCTTGCATTTCAACATCATACAAGCCTCACAAGTCACGTTTTAGGAGCTTTGGTGCAAGCGGAACGCGAAGGACCTCGTTTGGTAGCTTTTATCCACCCCGTTTTCGTCGAGATTCATCCCTAGCCCCGAGCTAGAGGTATATCACGTAAAACTCATATTTAAGCTTGTTTAAAGTGGTTAAAAGGAATCTTATCGGTGAAATATCGTTAACATGCGTTTTGGAACTTTAAAGTCTACTAAAATCACAAAAAATGGAGGTTAATAGCACATGTCTTGTGTAAAAGTCGTAGGACTTGAAATTTGTGTTTATCTAGACCCGATCTATGATGTGGTAGCTCAAATCTCCGTTTAACCCGACTTTGTAAAATCAAGTATCATCACATAAGCTCGTTTTTGAAAGATACAAGGGTTAAAGGTGAAACACTACCACATTTAGAGCATGAACTTGTGTAAAAGAATTTTACTTGTGTAAAAGTGATTTAACCGGTACAATGGTGTTTAAAACTAGCAGATCTACGTATCTGCAAGTGGTACTTTTGAAGGACCACACTTTAAAAGAAACCATGTTTTCTAAGAAACGGATCTTACAATACTAAGAATGATATTTAGAACGCACAAGTGTGTAAACACTTGTGTGACACATGTTTCAACAAAATAACTATTTTTTTTTTTTGGGAAAAATAACTAGAAGTTGTAAAGACGGATTTCTCTAAAAACGAGGTTTTTACGAGGTTAAAGTTACTTTATATAAAGATCCACGAAATATAATGGGATTTACAATATAGATTCGGAAAAACTATAAGTTCATGCGATTATGTGATTTACATATTTATTGACTAGTTTGATGTGTCGGAAATTGTTTGATTGAATAAAGAAGTTGATTGATTTGATTATTAAAAGAAAATGATACGCTTGAAAGCGTGGCCACCTCCAGTTACAGAGGAAACTCTGGCGAAATTTTTCTTAAAAACCTAACACTTAAACCTGTTTACATCACAAGTGTTAGAACTATTTTTGGACATACTTTCGAAACATAAATTTCGCCAGCACAATATTTTACTAAATATTCGGAGGTGGGATTTTCACAAAGATTAACGTGATGAATATAATTGTCACAACACTGTTTATGATTATTTTGTGAAGATACATAAATATTATTTTAGAGTAAAAATAATATTTACAAGCGTTAATGATTCCAAAACTTTACGAACGCTTCCACAAACATATAAGTTACACCGGTAATTACAAGATTGATAAAACGTAACTTACGCACATGTATTGTATCCCCCATCCTTGGGAAGGAAGATAACTACCAAGTATATACGACATGTAACACGAAATAGTTGTCTAACTATTTCCCGCAAACATAAACTGTAAAGCTAAAGCACGGCCGTCCGTCTAATAGAATTAGCACTTGTAGGTCGTTGCACAGCTTACTGTATTGGAGACGCTTGATAGAGACACGCATTCACTGTGAGTTCATGTCCCCCTTTTCTCTAACTGTTTTCAGTTTTCTTAACTGCGGGGGTGAAATACATGTTACTTTGTTTACAAGTACTTTATACACGGTATGATTAACGTAAGGAGGTTTAGATCATGTCAATGGGTAGTTAGAACACCGAGGGACTTAAGCGGTAGATCTATCTGGGTGTAGCGAGCCCAGCTCTAGGCCAAACGGACCTCTCTGAGGCCAACAGAACGGACCTGGAGTGACTTGGTTGCCCAACGCAAAAATCGGCTAGGTCGTGTCTTACTATTTGCATTTCACAACATGGTAATGGCCTTGCAAACCATTGGTGATCACAAGTCCTCTTACACTGCTACATACCAGGAAACTTTTATACTTACAAGTGTTTTACTTACTCACTTGCACATGAACTCGCTCAACATTATTGTTGATTTTTCAACTCACATGTATTTCAGGAAATTAAACGGATCTGGCACGGTATGGAACGTTTTCCGCTGCACTTGTCATGGAGTCATCAGGGTTTAGGGGATGTGTCTCTTTCCTGGACAAGACACAGTCCTTAAACCACGTTTATGTTATGTTTTAGTTTGTAATGTTGTTAAACAAGGTTATGGTTGTTGGCTAAAACAATGGTACTGTATTTTGTTTTCAAAACTTAATGGATGACTTGCATGGTTTTTAAATTCATATAGCTTGTTATGATTAAGCTATGGTATTAAGAAGTCACACCAAAATATACCATGCTTCCGCAAAGCCAGGGTGTGACAGCTTGGTATCAGAGCTCTGATCATAGCGAACTAGGATTCTGTCTCGAGTCTAGACTATGATCACTAGGGCTCTCACGAAAACATTTTACTGCATACCACTTAAGTCCAGATCCACAAATTTTTACAAACAAATGTTGAGCACATTTTATTCGTTATTTTAGACTCAGTCTGGGAGGCTGAGGTAGGAGGCTAGTGGGACTAGAAGTGTTGACTAGTGGGACTAGAAGTGTTGACTAGTGGGACTAGAAGGGTTGGCTAGTGGGACTAGAAGTGTTGACTAGTGGGACTAGAAGTGTTGACTAGTGGGACTAGAAGGGTTGGCTAGTGGGACTAGAAGTGTTGGCTAGTGGGACTAGAAGTGTTGGCTAGTGGGACTAGAAGTGTTGACTAGTGGGACTAGAAGTGTTGACTAGTGGGACTAGAAGGGTTGGCTAGTGGGACTAGAAGTGTTGGCTAGTGGGACTAGAAGTGTTGGCTAGTGGGACTAGAAGGATAATTTGAATGTTACGTGGTGACTACATGTTTATATGACTATATGATTGATTATTATACGTATATGTGTTTGTGTTACAAACGTCATGCTTTCATCAAGTACTAGAAAGATGGACACTACAAATCCCATGACCATAGTATCAGACGACATAGTTTCATCGAAGCACGAGGTGTACATTTCTGATGCTACCGGCACAGACAACGACGACTCTCAGCCCTCTGTGCGCTGCCTAAAGTCGTAGCAGAGCCTACTAATGGCTACCTTGTTGGGAATTTGCCCCCTGCCGCTTATCTCGTTGTTGATATGCCCCCGACGTTGTCTCTGAAGACGATGTCGAACTACTAAGAGGAGGACCCACTTGAGGGCGAGGCCCTATTGCTGCTGATATTAGACTACTGCATGCGGACGCTCCTGTACGGGGAAACTCATGTCCATTCCCCTATCCCAGACTCATTTGAGTTTCTAACATCCGCATCTTCGCACATACAGGGAATGCAGCACTACTTACACGACGCTGACCCTGATAGGGCATCATTAGCTGCACCGGACCCCGCACACAGTTTTGAGTTTGATCGCGATATTGAGGACAATCCTGTTTTTCCGCCTGGTGTTGATCCAGGCCATGACATTGAGTTCATGCACTTAGACCAGCCCTTGGGGGATCCTGTAACCCCTGTGATTGTTGATCCAGCTGATTTTGAGATGGAGCTTTCGATTCGAAGCTAGCCGTGGCCCCTGAGCCAGGCATTGCTCCTGACCCCGCATTGGAGTATGACCTTGTTCATGCCAATGCACCGGCTGTTGCTCCTTGATTGATCATCTGCTTGGATGAGAGAAAATTTGGGGTAACTGTGCAAGACAATTTATTATTACGGGGGCCCACGTAATAACGATTTGTAGTGCACAGGAATCCTGGTGGACTCTACAGGCCAAGCTGATGATAACCAATGCAGTAGGAAATAACCTAAACACAAATGACCTAGGCGATGTAGCCTCGAGATCATTCTATTACAAGTAACAAGCCAAATTGACAAGCCTATGTGAAGGCTCAGGAATTTATTTCCCCACTTATACAGTGAGTATATATTTGCGTGTGAAATGGGTGATTACATGATGGCTTATGTTGCTATATACCTCATAGACAATTGGAACGTTGTCTAACCCGCATCACACCACTTCGACAAAAGGGAATGTCACCCAGACGTGACACAAACACCAGTACGTTGCCAAGGACAGAAGCCGAGCTGCAAGAGCGCATCTCACCAATAAATGCACGACATGAAGCCCTCCGCTCTAAGTACAACGATGGCATTACTGGGAGTAACCATCCAACTGGCTGCACCTATAAACAGTTCCTGAACTGCAAGCCTTTGAACTTTGATAAAAGAGGAGGCACCGTTGCATTTGTTCGTTGGTCCGAAGAGACCAACTCCATTCTAAGAACGAGTAACTGTTCGCCCCAACAGAGTGTTACCTATATCTCGGGGATGTTGCTAGATGGCACACTCTCTTATGGAACCTCTAGGTTCAAACCCTCGGCACAGACGCTGCTTATGCACTGAGCTGGGACGAGCTCAAGGAAACGATTGAGAAGGAATGTTGTTTTAGGACTGAAACTCAGAAACTTGACGTGGAGTCCTGGAATTTGAGAATGGACGAACCAGAGACTCCTGAACATGTCCAGTGATCGCACGACTTGTCTAGGGTCGTCCCCTACTAAGTCATTGATGTAGTATGATATAGTAGTGCATTTGTGAGCTTTACATTGTGGTCTCGAATTGTAGCAATACAATCGCAGTATTCTCATCACATGTTCAATCAATTGTTTATGTCTTATAACATAAGGGGTTATGTGATTGACTTGTTGATAACATGAAATGTTATGTGTTGGTATTGTTGAATGCATGCGTACACTTCACTAACCTATGTGAAACGTCTTTTAGAAGATGCCGCCAAGACGTGAAACGCGCATGCCCACTAATGAGGCAAAACTGCAACAAATCATTGCCGCTGCCATAGCACAGTATGCAGCATCTCAGCCCGGAACGAGCGGAAGTATTAACCAGGGCAACAATAATCCACCACACGGGTGCACATACAAGCAGTTCTTAGACTGCAAGCCCACCAACTTCGATGGCACCGGAGGCGCTATCGCTTTTACTCGTTGGGCCGAGAAGACTGATTCCACCATCCGCATGAGCAAGTGTGCAGAGGATCAGCAAGTCACATACATTTCAGGGCTGTTCTTAGATGGAGCCCTATCATGGTGGAACTTACAAGTCCAAACGCTAGGCGAAGCTGCCGCCTACGCCCTGACTTGGGCCGAATTGAAAGAACTGATGCGCAAAAAGTACTGTTCACGCGCAGAAATTCAAAGGTTGGAGACCGAATTTTGGCACTTAAAGATGGATGGTCCGAAAGTAGCAGAGTACGTTCAGAGGTTTCATGACCTATCTCAAGTGGTTCCTTACATGGTTACGCCAGAATACAAGCGAATCGAGCGCTTCATTTGGGGTTTGGCTCCCCAAATAATAAGCATGGTAACCTCCTCCAAACCAGCAACTATCACTGAAGCCATCGATTTGAGCGTGGCTCTCACCGAGGAGGGGATTCGTTTAAACAAGTTTGGTGATGTTAAGGCAAAGGAGAAAGAGACTCATGTTGAGTCGTCAGGAGGTAACAAAAGAAAGTTTTCGAACTTCAAACAAAGTGTTAGCGGTGATGGTAAGAGAGGAGTACCAAGCACGCCAGCTCAGGGTGCAGCTGGCAGTGGAAGGAAAGGAAGAGGATACATGGGCACCCAGCCCAGATGCAATACCTGTCAACGCCACCATTCGGGTCAATGTCAGCTAAAAGTATGCGAAGTATGTGGGAAACGTGGTCATTTGAAGGACACCTGTTGGGTTGGTACTGGCCGGGGAGGCCAGGGAGGATCTGAAAATAGGAATAACAACCGTGGTGGTTTTGGAGGTCGCCCACAGGGGAATAATCGAGGCTACAATGCCAATCAAGCCGGAAATGCCAATCAAAACAACCCGCCAGTTGGGGATGTTGCAGGAAGTGGTAAAAGACTTGGATGTTTTCATTGCGGTGACATTGGGCACTTCAAGAAGGATTGCCCGGGATTGAACCAAGCCCGTGGAAGGGTGTTCCAGATCGGTGCACGAGAAGCACGCCAGGATCCCAACGTTGTCACGGGTACGTTCCCTATCAATCAACGCTATGCATCTGTTCTGTTTGATACTGGCGCCGACTATAGCTTCGTATCACTAGAATTTAAGAATATACTTGGATTAGCCGCTAATAAGTTAGATGTCCCGTACGCAATCGAATTGGCTAATGGAAAGTCAGTGGAAGCCGATGAAGTTATCAGAGGCTGTGTGATCGAACTCGGAGAACGTGATTTTGCTTTGGATCTACTACCAGTCCAATTGGGAAGTTTCGACGTGGTAGTAGGAATGGATTGGTTATCGGGCAATAAAGCTGAGATAGTTTGCCACGAAAAGATTGTTCGTATTCCAACCGAGGATGGTGAGACCATTGTTGTTCATGGAGAGAAGCGTGAGACGCCGTTGCGGGTTATCAGCTGTTTGAAAGCAAGGAAGTGTTTGCAGAAGGGATGTGTTGCTTTTCTGGCGCACATCGTGGACAAGAAGGCTGCCGAGCCAAGGATCGAAGACATCCCTGTCGTAAGGGAGTATCCCGAAGTCTTCCCAGAAGACTTACCTGGACTGCCACCCCAGAGGCAAGTGGAGTTTCACATTGACTTAGTTCCAGGCGCCGCGCCTGTGGCTAAGGCACCATACAGACTTGCTCCGTCTGAGATGCAGGAATTGCCGACGCAACTTCAAGAGTTGTTAGACAAGGGTTTTATCCGACCAAGCTTCTCGCCTTGGGGAGCTCCGGTCTTGTTTGTCAAGAAGAAGGACGGAAGTTTCCGCATGTGTATTGACTACAGCGAATTGAACAAGCTGACAATCAAGAACAGGTATCCTCTGCCAAGAATCGACGATCTGTTTGATCAACTTCAAGGTTCAAGCTGTTACTCTAAGATCGATCTTCGATCTGGATACCATCAACTAAGGATACAGGAGGAAAGTATCTCGAAAACAGCCTTCCGAACTCGCTATGGACACTACGAGTTCCTCGTTATGCCATTTGGTTTGACAAACGCGCCTGCGGTATTCATGGATCTAATGAATAGGGTTTGCAAGCCATACCTGGACAAGTTCGTGATTGTATTCATCGACGACATCCTGATTTACTCAAAGACGAAGGCTGAACACGAGCAACATCTTAGAGCCATTTTGGAGCTATTAAAGAAAGAACAACTGTATGCCAAGTTCTCTAAGTGCGAGTTTTGGCTACGCGAAGTCCAGTTTCTTGGACATGTGGTTAATGGGGATGGAATTCATGTTGACCCCACAAAGATCGAGGCAATCAAGAATTGGGAAACGCCTACAACGCCAACCGAGATTCGACAATTCTTGGGTTTGGCTGGCTACTATCGAAGGTTCATCGAGGATTTTTTCGAAAATCGCTCAACCTTTGACGCTCCTCACGCAGAAGGACAAGACGTTTGATTGGGGAATCAAACAGGAGGAAGCATTTCAGATATTGAAAGATAAGCTCTGCAACGCGCCAATCTTAGCTCTACCAGAAGGTACTGACGATTTTGTGGTATACTGCGACGCCTCGCGTCAGGGATTGGGTTGTGTGTTGATGCAACGCCAAAAGGTCATTGCTTACGCATCACGCCAACTGAAAGTGCACGAAAAGAACTATACCACTCACGATTTAGAGCTTGGCGCAGTGGTTTTCGCTTTAAAGATCTGGAGACACTACCTGTATGGTACGAAGTGCACAATCTTCACAGATCACAAAAGCCTACAGCATATATGCAACCAGAAGGAGTTAAATATGAGACAAAGACGATGGGTTGAATTGTTGAACGACTACGACTGCGAGATAAAGTATCACCCAGGGAAGGCGAATGTAGTTGCCGATGCCCTAAGTCGTAAAGAAAGAATCAAGCCCATAAGGGTTAGGGCTTTGGAAATGATCATACGAACCGATCTTTCCTTGCGCATTCGCGCTGCACAAAAGGAAGCTCTCAAGGAGGGAAACCTTGAGGAAGAATATCTCCGTGGGATGGAGAAGTTACTGGCACCAAACAAGGAAGGAACATTATGTTTCGAGAAAAGGATTTGGGTTCCTTTGTTTGGAGATTTAAGGAAAGTTATTCTCGACGAAGCGCACAAGTCACGGTACTCTATCCACCCTGGATCGGATAAGATGTACCAGGATCTCAAAAATTACTACTGGTGGCCTAGGATGAAAGGCGACGTTGCTGTTTACGTGAGCAAATGTTTAACGTGCGCTAAGGTCAAGGCAGAATACCAGAAGCCTTCGGGACTTCTGCAACAACCTGAGATTCCCAAGTGGAAATGGGAACAAATCTCAATGGATTTTGTTACAAAACTGCCAAGAACGCCAAGGGGCCATGATATGATTTGGGTGATTGTTGACCGCCTAACAAAGTCCGCACACTTTCTGCCAATCAGGGAGAAAGACAGTACTAGTAAACTTGCGGAAATTTACATGAGAGAGATCGTAGCACGTCATGGAGTACCTCTCTCGATCATCTCTGATAGAGACGGAAGATTTGTGTCAAGAATATGGCAATCTTTCCAAGAATCTTTTGGCTCACAATTGAATCTGAGCACTGCGTTCCATCCGCAAACAGACGGCCAGAGCGAGCGAACGATACAAACCTTGGAAGACATGCTGAGGGCATGTGTTATGGATTTAGGCGGTAGCTGGGATAAACACTTACCTTTGGTCGAATTTTCATACAACAACAGCTACCACACCAGTATTGGTGTCGCGCCATTTGAGGCCCTATACGGACGCAAGTGCCGATCACCACTATGTTGGTCTGACGCAGGTGATAGGCAGCTTGCTGGTCCCGAGATCGTCCAAGAGACGACAGATAAGATCGCACAAATTCTTAAACACATAGAAGCCGCTCGCCACAGACAAAAGGCCTACGCGGATCCAAACCGGAAGCATGTGGACTTCCAAGTCGGAGAAATGGTGTTGTTAAAGGTTTCACCCTGGAAAGGGGTAGCGCGCTTTGGAAAACGTGGAAAGTTAAATCCACGCTACATTGGTCCCCTTAGAATTCTAGAAAGAATTGGGACGGTAGCATACAAGTTGGACCTACCCGCTGAACTAAATGGTGTTCACGATACATTTCATGTATCCAATTTAAAGAAAAGTCCAACTCAAATTGACGTTGCCATTCCTATCGACGAGATACATATTGACGACACGCTCCACTTTGTTGAAGAACCTGTTGAGGTCACGGATTGGAAAGTTAACAAGACCCGCCGGAGCAGTGTCAAACTCGTCAAAGTACGTTGGAATGCCAGACATGGTCCTGAATACACCTGGGAGCGTGAGGACCGGATGAAAGAGAAATACCCCCACTTATTTCCTAAGAACCCTGCTTCTACAAGCAGAACTTAAATTTCGGGACGAAATTTATTTAACGGGGGGAGAATGTGACAACCCGCACTAAACCAGGTATCCGTACAACTTAATTAATGATTAATTACTACTTGATTACTGTGCTTGATTGAACTAGCTGATAAACTGCTACCTGCATACTGATACATGCACTTACTTGCATCATACCTTATTTGCTGTCACTACATTGATTACATACTGAACCCTAGTGACAAACATGATGCACAAAAAGCACAGTAGCACTAAACGGATACACAGTGAACATGCTGATATAACCAGCATCAGGCAAATACTGCCTCTAAGGCCTGTTAAGAGCCTCATATATTTTGGCTACACTGGTAGTGAGTGTAGGAATATAAGGGTTGTGTTACCGCGTCTCTAGGGATAAGATACACTGATTCGGATGTGCCTAAAACGTACTTTAAGTACCAAACACAGCACTTTAATAAATAAACCAGCTTATAGCTGACTAGTAAAGTGCCAGAAAATGAGAAAATAACACTAGACACTTTCTAAGTGTTGGAAACAAGATGTGTCACTAAAAATAACAATAACGACACTTTAAAGCTTTATTAAGCGCTTTAACGGATTACTATCCAACCGAACAACCGGACTATACCCGGAACACGAAAATATTAATATTTTCACTAACTATATTTTTCTGAGCCAGTTAGGGTCCCTGATTACCCTAACACCCGTCATAACACGCTTTATATTACTAACTAAGTTAACCACCTAAACTAACTTAGTTAACCTAAACTAAACCCCCTAACTATTGCTTAAGATCGAACCAACCCCCCACCCAAGTCCCTAACCGGCCCCAAAACCTTAGGGGACACAAGAGTACAATAGCCATTATTTTAATAAGTTTGGTTTAGTATCTAGTGGACATCTAAACCTTTGGATAATAACTCTTATTTTTTTGCCTATAAATACATGAGATAACACCACATAATCACACTTAACTTTCACCAACACACTCACTTCTCTCTTGTCTCCTAACTCTCGGCCGAACTCCCTCACACCCACCATCATACTTTCAAGCTTCGATCCTTGCATTTCAACATCATACAAGCCTCACAAGTCACGTTTTAGGAGCTTTGGTGCAAGCGGAACGCGAAGGACCTCGTTTGGTAGCTTTTATCCACCCCGTTTTCGTCGAGATTCATCCCTAGCCCCGAGCTAGAGGTATATCACGTAAAACTCATATTTAAGCTTGTTTAAAGTGGTTAAAAGGAATCTTATCGGTGAAATATCGTTAACATGCGTTTTGGAACTTTAAAGTCTACTAAAATCACAAAAAATGGAGGTTAATAGCACATGTCTTGTGTAAAAGTCGTAGGACTTGAAATTTGTGTTTATCTAGACCCGATCTATGATGTGGTAGCTCAAATCTCCGTTTAACCCGACTTTGTAAAATCAAGTATCATCACATAAGCTCGTTTTTGAAAGATACAAGGGTTAAAGGTGAAACACTACCACATTTAGAGCATGAACTTGTGTAAAAGAATTTTACTTGTGTAAAAGTGATTTAACCGGTACAATGGTGTTTAAAACTAGCAGATCTACGTATCTGCAAGTGGTACTTTTGAAGGACCACACTTTAAAAGAAACCATGTTTTCTAAGAAACGGATCTTACAATACTAAGAATGATATTTAGAACGCACAAGTGTGTAAACACTTGTGTGACACATGTTTCGACAAAATAACTATTTTTTTTTTTGGGAAAAATAACTAGAAGTTGTAAAGACGGATTTCTCTAAAAACGAGGTTTTTACGAGGTTAAAGTTACTTTATATAAAGATCCACGAAATATAATGGGATTTACAATATAGATTCGGAAAAACTATAAGTTCATGCGATTATGTGATTTACATATTTATTGACTAGTTTGATGTGTCGGAAATTGTTTGATTGAATAAAGAAGTTGATTGATTTGATTATTAAAAGAAAATGATACGCTTGAAAGCGTGGCCACCTCCAGTTACAGAGGAAACTCTGGCGAAATTTTTCTTAAAAACCTAACACTTAAACCTGTTTACATCACAAGTGTTAGAACTATTTTTGGACATACTTTCGAAACATAAATTTCGCCAGCACAATATTTTACTAAATATTCGGAGGTGGGATTTTCACAAAGATTAACGTGATGAATATAATTGTCACAACACTGTTTATGATTATTTTGTGAAGATACATAAATATTATTTTAGAGTAAAAATAATATTTACAAGCGTTAATGATTCCAAAACTTTACGAACGCTTCCACAAACATATAAGTTACACCGGTAATTACAAGATTGATAAAACGTAACTTACGCACATGTATTGTATCCCCCATCCTTGGGAAGGAAGATAACTACCAAGTATATACGACATGTAACACGAAATAGTTGTCTAACTATTTCCCGCAAACATAAACTGTAAAGCTAAAGCACGGCCGTCCGTCTAATAGAATTAGCACTTGTAGGTCGTTGCACAGCTTACTGTATTGGAGACGCTTGATAGAGACACGCATTCACTGTGAGTTCATGTCCCCCTTTTCTCTAACTGTTTTCAGTTTTCTTAACTGCGGGGGTGAAATACATGTTACTTTGTTTACAAGTACTTTATACACGGTATGATTAACGTAAGGAGGTTTAGATCATGTCAATGGGTAGTTAGAACACCGAGGGACTTAAGCGGTAGATCTATCTGGGTGTAGCGAGCCCAGCTCTAGGCCAAACGGACCTCTCTGAGGCCAACAGAACGGACCTGGAGTGACTTGGTTGCCCAACGCAAAAATCGGCTAGGTCGTGTCTTACTATTTGCATTTCACAACATGCTAATGGCCTTGCAAACCATTGGTGATCACAAGTCCTCTTACACTGCTACATACCAGGAAACTTTTATACTTACAAGTGTTTTACTTACTCACTTGCACATGAACTCGCTCAACATTATTGTTGATTTTTCAACTCACATGTATTTCAGGAAATTAAACGGATCTGGCACGGTATGGAACGTTTTCCGCTGCACTTGTCATGGAGTCATCAGGGTTTAGGGGATGTGTCTCTTTCCTGGACAAGACACAGTCCTTAAACCACGTTTATGTTATGTTTTAGTTTGTAATGTTGTTAAACAAGGTTATGGTTGTTGGCTAAAACAATGGTACTATATTTTGTTTTCAAAACTTAATGGATGACTTGCATGGTTTTTAAATTCATATAGCTTGTTATGATTAAGCTATGGTATTAAGAAGTCACACCAAAATATACCACGCTTCCGCAAAGCCAGGGTGTGACACCAGCGACGTTGGGTCGAGCTGCTAAATGATTATGACTGTGAGATTAAGTACCATCCTGGAAAGGCAAACGTTGTAGCAGACGCGTTGAGCCGAAAAGAAAGGGTTAAGACCCTAAGAGTTCGAGCATTGGAAATGACGATTCGAACGAACCTCACTGCACGCATTCGAGATGCACAACAAGAAGCTCTTAAAGAAGAGAATCGTAAAGCGGAATACCTCCGGGGTGCATTGAAATACATGGTGCCAAACGAAGAGGGAGCCTTATACTTCAAGAAGCGTATTTGGGTTCCACTCAATGGTGGCATACGAGAAGTCATCCTTAATGAAGCCCACAAATCGAGATATTCGATCCATCCAGGATCGGACAAGATGTACCAAGACTTGAAAGAGTACTATTGGTGGCCGAGACTCAAAAGCGACGTTGCGGTCTATGTTGGAAAATGCCTAACCTGTGCGAAGGTTAAGGCCGAATATCAGAAACCGTCCGGCCTACTACAACAACCAGAGATTCCCGTATGGAAGTGGGAACAAATCTCGATGGACTTCATAACGAAATTACCCAGGACCCCGAGAGGGCACGATATGATATGGGTAATAGTTGATTGATTAACGAAGTCTGCGCACTTCCTACCAATCCGAGAGAAGGATAGCACTGGAAAACTGGCAGAGATATACTTAAGAGAAATTGTGGCACGACATGGAGTGCCAATCTCAATCATTTCAGACAGAGATGGACGCTTTGTCTCAAGAATCTGGCAATCATTTCAGGAAGCCTTTGGATCTCAGTTAGATCTAAGCACGGCGTTCCATCCACAAACAGACGGCCAGAGCGAACGGACTATACAAACGTTAGAAGATATGCTTCGCGCATGTGTCATGGACCTAGGCGGCAGCTGGGATACTCATCTACCTTTAGTTGAGTTTTCCTACAATAACAGTTATCATACGAGCATAAAAGCCGCGCCGTTCGAAGCTCTGTATGGCCGCAAATGCCGATCGCCCTTATGTTGGGCAGATGCCGGAGATAAACGTATGGTTGGTCCTGAACTTGTACAAGAGACAACCGACAAGATTGCGCAGATCCGAGAGCGCATTAGGGCGGCTCGAGAGCGACAAAAGAGCTACGCGGATCCAAATAGAAAATCGGTAGATTTCAAGGTGGGAGACAAAGTGTTGTTAAAAGTCTCACCATGGAAGGGCGTAGTCAGATTTGGAAAGCGTGGAAAGTTGAATCCACGATACATCGGACCATTCAGAATATTGAGAAGAATTGGTACCGTGGCATACAAGTTGGAGTTACCGGCAGAACTTAATGGAGTACATGATACGTTTCATGTATCCAACCTGAAGAAGAGTCCAACGCAAGAAAACGTGACCATCCCGTTGGATGAAGTGCATATTGATGAAGCCCTCCGATTTACAGAACAACCCGTTGAGGTTACTGACTGGAAAGTCAACAAGACCAGGAGGAGCAGTGTGAAACTTGTCAAAGTACGTTGGAGCTCTAAGCACGGACCCGAGTACACATGGGAACGTGAAGACCAGTTCAAGAAAAAGTATCCCCACCTATTCAAGAAGACTCCGGCGAGAGTTAGTTCAGTCTGAATTTCGGGACGAAATTCTTTTAACGGGGGGAGACTGTGACAACTGGCACAAACCGGTAATTTCCGTACACTATAATTATTGCTTAATGACTGCAATTATGAGTTAATTGTCAGCAATGGCTGAACACACAAGAAACAAGTGAATTCATGCATGTTGTATACTACAAAATATTTGCTTTATGCATAAACGAGAGAGTTGCGTCAGAATAATAGTAAACTCACCGGTAAGACACAATGTGTCAACAGAACTGCAGAAAGCAGTCAGACATCAGAATTGAGGCCTAGGTGTAGGTCCGACAACAAGAATGCATTAAAACCCAAGAATACATACAAGGGTTAATATATATGCAATACGAAAGCAAAAATAAGCACTAAAAAGCACCCGAAACGCACTCTAAGTGCAGAATTTATAAAAATTCAGCAATAATCAGCATTTAGACACATAAATATTATGCAGAAATGTCGTTTTATTATCCAGAATATTTCCCTAAGTGTTGGGAATTGATAGAGTACAAGAAAGGTACCTAAACGACACTAAAAAGTGTAATTTAGCACTTTAACGAATCGGTATGTAACCGAACGACCGGGCTATACCCGAAACATGAAAATATCGTTATTTTCACTATTTATCTTTTTCTGAGCCAGTTAGGGTCCCTGAATACCCTAACAGCCCTTGTAACGCATGACACACCACTAACCGGGTTAACTACACTTAACCTAACTAATAAACCTAACTATTAGTTAGAAATGAACCAAGACCCCCCCCCCCATACCCTAACCGGCCCCAAACTATGGGGGAACACCATGGTACAATTTTGATCATGTAAATCCTAAATGTCTAGTATCTACACTACACTAAAACCAATGGTTAAACACCAAATCTTTGCCTATAAGTTCTAGTGTTTGACACAACATAATCACTTCACATAAAACACCAACTCAACTCTTCTCTCTTGCCCTCCCCTACCTTCGGCCGAACTACACACACACCCCCATCATACTTTCAAGTTTTGATCTTGCATTTCCATCATCATACAAGTGTTAGAGGTCACGTATAAGGAGTCTTGAAGCAAGCGGAACACGAAGGACCTCTACCGTTAGCTTTTATCCACCTCTTTTTCGTCAAAGATCTTCCCTAGCCTTGAGCTAGAGGTATATCACTTAAAACTTGTTTTTACACTTATCTAAAGTGGGTAAAAGGAATATTGTTGGTTAAATCTCGTTAAAATGCGAAAAGATGCACAAAAGTCTACTAAAAACATGAAAAATAGTGGTTAATAGCACATAAGTTGTGTAAAAGTTGTAGTATTTGAGATTTGTGTTTATCTAGACCCGATCTATGATGTGGTAGTTCAGATCTTCGTTTAACCCGACTTTGTAAGATCATGGATCTTCACATAAGCTCGTTTTTGGTTACTACAAGGGTTAAAAGGCGAAACTCTACCACACTAGAGACATGAACTTGTGTAGAAATATTTTACTTGTGTAAAAGTAATTTAACTTGTACAATGGAGTTTAAAACTAGCAGATCTACGTATCTGCAAGTGGTATTTTTGAAGAACCACACTTTAAAGAAATCACATGTTCTAAACCGGGTCTTACACAAACAAAAGTGGTTTTTGTGAACAAACAAGTGTATGGATACTTGTGTAACAAGGGTTTTAACAAAGAAATAGTTTTCGTAAAAACCGACTAGAAGTTGTAAAACTTCATGTTCTTTAAAAATAAAGTTTTTAAGAAGTTAAACTTATTTTTAAAGATGACAAGACTTATTAAATGTGCTAGTAAGTTACTACACATTTTTGTAAATATGCAAGTTCATGAAATTAGTGATTATTGTTGATGATTATTGTTGATAATTGTTGTTGCTGATTGTTGATGATTGATGATGATTTAAAAGAAAATAAACACACGTTTTGAAAACGTGGGAAACCTCCATTTTTAGGGGAAACTCTGTCAAAATTTTTATAAATTTTGACACTTAGAAAAACATAAGTTTTTGAGAAACTTATTCCCTAAAAATGTGTTTAAAAATATTACTAAGGTTTCCCTAACTTTTGATGATAAGAAATGGTGATTTCTTGAAGAATAAAAAATGGATAATAAGTATATATTTTTGAGAGAAAAATATATATCATTTTATCACCAAATTTTGTGTTAAGTGTATATAGTATGTGTTATACGTGCTAGTGTATTAAGACTTAAAAATACACTAAATACTCATGAGGAGTAGAAATATAGAAATACACATACAAAACACAAGAAACATAATTCGGGTGCAAAGTGCAAAACACGAAAGACTTATATTTATTTTTGACGAAAATAATATAAGTAAGTTACGTAGTTAAAAATATGGAATATTTTTAACACAAGAATATATACACAAAAGAGAGTGACTGTACTTGTGCGACACAAGTCTGGTGACTAACGTTAAGAAAACGCGTATAGGTTACGACGTTAATTAAGCAAATCCGGTGGAGTTTACGACGCTAGGAACGCAAAGTTGTGAGTTCATGCTCCCCCTTTTCTCTTAACTGTTTTCAGTTTTATAACTTCGGGGGTGAAATACATGTTACGTGATATAATAAACGAGAATTGATACTTGATATAATAAACAAGAATTGATACTTGATGTAATAAACGAGAATTGATACTTGGTATCATAAACGAGAAATAGTGCCACGAATAGGGTACCATAAGCACCATTAATCGTGTACATACTTAGACCGCAGAACAAAAGGTTAGATCTAACGGGTACTCGGGCAGCCCCACTCTTGGTGACCACTAGTACCGAGGAGTGTTTTTGTGTCTCCGTCGTGAATCGACAACTAGAAAAATGCCTATGGTTTGGTGACTTCCTATGTTGTGCCACACGTTAATGGCCTTGCAACCCATTAACTAAACAAGAATACTTTATTTGGTTTACACCACAAGAATACTTTATTTACGCAAGAATACATTAATCGGTTTATACCACAAGAATACTTTATTTGGTTTATACCACAAGAATACTTTATTCGGTTTACACTACAAGAATACTTTATTTTCACAAGATACTCGTTATGTTTTCATACAAAGTATACAAACGTGTTCAACACAAAACTGCATGAATTCACACCAACTTTATGTTGACGTTTTTCCAAAAACTCACATGTATTTCAGGTAACTAGGATGGATGTGCGCGTGGTCTTGCTTATGCTCGTGGATGTCGCTTGTGTTTAACTTTAAATAAAGTTGTAAACTTTTGAGACAATGTCTTTATGCTGTCTAGCGATGTAAACGCTAACGAATGTTTTCAAACTATGGTATTTGAATGTTATTTTTACGAGCATGTAGCATGTTTACTCTTCGTATGCAATGAGAACCTTTCATGATCACACCTCGTGCTTCCGCCTTAGAAAGGGGTGTGACATGTACGGGTTGGATCATGGCACGTTTTCCATGAAACGATCCTAACGGTTCGGGTATTCCTATAAATACCCAACCCACACAACCTCATTTTGCACAAGAATTCTGATTTGAGAGCTCTAAGTTGAAACCATTGTTTCATACCTGAGTTCTTAGATCGGGATTAGCATTCAGGGACCCTTCGTAAGTATTCTTTCGTTCTTTTCCTTATTTTTACTGCTTTTCGAGTCAGAAAGTCAAACTTTGTTTGACTTTCAGCGTTGACCAGTAATGGTCAATGCGAAGTTCGTTTGAACTTCGCAACGTGAGTGTAATCACGTTGGTTATAGTCCCTTGGGACTATGCCTACTGATTACCACGTTGTTTAGGGTCGTAGGGTAAGCGATCTAATAAATCACTTATACCTTCGAACCCGACCCAGTTTGGTCGATCATTAGGATCCGACCAAACACATTAGGTGACCATAGTAGGTAGGGAATAACCTTCCGAGGTTATACCCTATGGTCACATCGTTTAAGTAGTTGTATGATAGGTAGTTTATATGCCTTAAGTAAATTACCAGAATACCCTTTTCATGTATAATTGGTAATTAAGCATATGTAACCTAAACTTTTGTCACATAACTGATTATGTAACATGTTTAGGCATATAACACTTGTCATAGGACTAGTTAGGCGGTCCGAACGCGTTTCACGCGAACGACGCGTTAAAGTAGCATAAGCTACCTAAACGGGTCGTAATGGGTCGTAAGAAGTTAGGTTAAGTTTCATTTAGTATGTAGGCTTTGTTAAACCATATCACACGAGTCTCCACACTCGTTTGGTTTACAAACCCTAATGCTACCCAGTCTTCCGATTTAGGTCCGGGTATTTAACATAGTTACCTATATTAGGTGCCGTTTGATTCCGAGATCTCTAGCACTGTTTGGTGGTTATCTTTAGACAACTGAGCAATCTCAAGTGAGTATATAGACCCCTCTTTTACTGTTTTCCAAACTGTTTTGGGGTGAAACACATGTGCCTACTTGTTACTTTCATGCTTTCCTGTTTTCGCATCATATACTGCTATGTTCGTTAGTACATTATAGTACATGATCTCATTGTGTTTTATGCTATGTATGTCCATTTAGTTCATACTTAGTACATCGTTTTACATTTACATTTTATGCTATGTATGTCCATTGCGTGCATACTTAGTACATTGTTTTCATCACATGCTTACATTTTGGTATGACATTTGGTTTGTTTACATGGGACAATACATTCATTAACACCGATCATGCCGTTCGTTAGTAGGTAGTGGTACCATAGGAATTGACAACTCCCGTTCCGGATGTCCCAGGGAAAGGGGATGAAAGGAATGACCGAATTCGTTGATATAAGACAGATAGACCTTTAATTTGTTTAAAGGGTTTATCACCACAGTCGCAAGGCTTGGATGTATGCATTTTCACAATACCGCATAAATGTTCATATTAAATATTTGCATGCATTTACACAAAACATAGCTTTGATTTAAACCAAGTTTTACTTCAATACTTTGTTTTTGTGCATATGGTTTAGTTGAGACCTTTCACTTGCCATAGATGACATTTTGACATAGACATTTGACATGGATATTTGACATAGACATTTGACATGGATATTTGACATAGACATTTGACATGGATATTTGACATAGACATTTGACATGGATATTTGACATAGACATTTTGACATGATTTACATCTTGACATGAACATTTTACATTGTTTGGTTTGGTTTGATTAAGTGATTAAGTAACGATGCGTGTGTAATATGATACAACCATGGTGGATACGCCGCTGGTACTTCCTATATATAAGTGTTTGTATGGTATTACATATCATAGCGTTATTTGAATCATTTCAGTTTGAGACATAGAACATTTTATACAAATAACATACTTTTCACAAGACATTGATTTATAAACATCTTATCTTATGCAAACACATTTTACTTGGTTATTCATTTAACCTTACATTTATTTATACTTATCATCTGATCTTATCGTTTTTCAAATGATTTAAAAGACAAAGCAAATAACAAGGTTCATGACTAAACATTTTCTCAAACATAAGTCATGAATCTTATTTTCACAAAACCTATGTATCTCACAGGCATTTTTATGCTGACGTACCTATTTTCACATGTGTTTTTCAGGAACTATTGCATAAGATGGTCAAGATACACATAGACAGACTTGGGCTTTAGTGACAATAAAAGATGCAAGACTAGTTAATTATGTTGTATTTATTTGTTTATTAAGACATTGTAACACTTTTAATCAATAAAACAAAACTTCAATTGCCATGGATTTGAAACAATTAATTCTGTTACAACACTCCCCGATGTTTCCGCCACGTTTTGTATGTTCTACGTGGTCGGGGTGTGACAGAAAAGATGGTATCAGAGCCAATGGTTATAGGGAATTAGGTTATTAGTAATGCTTTGACCTAGTCTATAACCTTCTTAGGACCCTAACGCGAGTTTACTTGCGTTTAGTCATAAAACAATATTGTCGCCTATCCTTAGGCGACAACCGCAACAAGAACATAAATTTCAAAACCGCTTTGAAAACTAATCATCTGTTCTAGGATGATTGATTACTAGGTTTTGAACCCTCTATTGTAAGGTTTTGAACTCTCTATTATATGGTTTTGAACCCCTTTGAGTTTTCAAAATCTCGTCAAGGTTTTGGGTTTTTAATAATGTGAACACGTGCAAACTGGAAGGGTGAATGCCTGTATTCTGGGTTTTTTGTCTAGGCAAGCACTTCGTATACATCTCATCAGACGCGAGACCAGTTGTGCTTACCTGGGAATTCTTGGGATGAGTGTTCACTTATAGGCGAGCATGTCTTCGCGATACATTATTTTTGACCCATTTACTTTGATCAGTCACCGTCTCATTTGTTTGCCTTAGGTAACAAACAAATGATCGCAATCTTCATGCGTTATCATTCTGTTTTGATTGTCCAATAATCTTTCACCTGTTTCTCCCTATGCCTTTCTTTTTCTTCAAGAATGTCTCTTCATCACAATGACGCCCAGATATCTGAGCAAGCAGCCAAAATTCGCTCAGCGAATAGGCGAAGTAGTCCTGAAGACTGTTGAATTAGCTACTGCCATGTATCATCTCCAGGATGAAGCCACTCAAGAGTCACCAAGACAGGCAGGACCTAGTCAGGCGACAACACCATCAGCCACTAAACCAATCGAGGAATCAAAGACCATGGATGAACGATCCCCTAAGAAGTCAAAGAAGCGAAAGGCTTCTCAGAACTTCACCATGGTCGCTCACAATGGTAAAGCAGTCCCCAACCAACCAGCTCAACTCCCTGCTAGGTGTGTATGGCTTTTCCTATGATACCTACATCAAGGAACTATGTACCTTACAAACTACTCTTGTGATTTCTCTCTTTCAAATGATTGCTCATGATTCCCTCAAAAATTTTAAGTACTCGTTTCACTCTAAGAAACAAAGTACAGAAAATTAAGTGACATTATAAGTAATCGTGCTTTTCGCACATCTGTGCCTTTAAATCCTTGGTTAGATAACTAAGGGTATTTTCAAATCTCATACCCATTACGTTTTGATTTTTCAACATACACAGTACCAGTATTTCAAAACAATCTTCATGATCTCAAAACATTTCATATAGTTTGAAAACAATTTTTCTAGATGCATTGTCTATGTTATTTCAAAAACATTGGCCATGTTATCAAAACCAACCTTTCTAATTTCAAAATATTTCATATAGTCTGAAGACTATATTAACACAATACATTTTCTTATCAAGTGCATGATTTCGAAAAGCATCATTCATGTCTTTCAAAAACCTTATACATAATTTCAAAATTCATCTCGCATAATTTTAAAACATTTTTAAATATATCTATCCAATACACCTACTTTATGATTTCAAAAGTATTATATATAAGGTTTCAAAAACGTTAACCACATTTTTCTTAAAAGAACCCCATGCACAATTTTTCAAAAAAATATTTTCCTCATACATTGACTTAACCTTCAAATTCTGCTTCATATGTTGCCTTGGCATATCTGGCATCTAAACTTCGTAAAGCATTTTTACTTGATGTTTTGACATAAGCACGTCCAGTGCAAGGTTTCAAAACATCTTCAACTTCTAAAATCCATATGGGATCTTTTTTTTGAGACCCTTGTGGATGATCATCATTCAAATCAGAGTCCTTAATTGGATTCCTCATATACCTAAATTCGAACATTTCGGTTCCTTATAATCGAAATCGAATTTTTTTTCTTTTAAAGATCTTTCTATCTTTATAGTTAGATTCTTGATAATGTTTAAAGTACCAAATGAAATCCACGAGATGGATTCCTAGTGTGCTTTAAATACATGTACTCTGTTAGCAGAACAAACTTCTAGTTAAACAATTTTGTGGTTATGTGACTATGTGTTTATTCATCTCATGTTTTCTTTTATGCATTTTTGTGTTTTTAATACTCTGGATATTCGTTATCCAAATCCTCGCAGGATCTTTCATATCTTCATATGAGAGATTCGTAGCAGGATATTCAAAAGGTACTACCTTAAATCCTTAATGGGCTTCTATGTAATAGTTAAGACCCTTGGATTATATAGTACTGATCCATGATTCATTAGAGACCCTTTAGTGGTCTAATAAAAAAGATTGATTCACAATTTGGTTAAAGAACGACATCTAGTGATGTAGCTGGACAGACTCCTTGATAGTCTATTTAGATCATTTATTGATTTAATTAAAAGGACTCTATGGCGGTCTAGTCACACTCATCACATGATTGTTCATTTGGTTTTCCCCTGCACATTATAAAATGGACTGAGTGAACTATGCAAGGAATTGTCTAATTATGGACGCGTACATAATTATGAAATTTAGTGCACGAAAACCCAGTAAGATTTATTATGTGTAAGAACCGATAGTGACAACAATAACGAAATGAGAACGATGTAATGGAGGTACGGTGGACGCACCAATGACGCTTCATATACTTGTATATAAGTATCCCTCTTACATTGCAATCATGATGTTATTAAAGTTACTAGAAGTTCAGAACCCAAACCAAAGTTGTTCGATCTTTTCAACTTCATGCTTTTAAGCTCTCACAAGTTTCCTCTAAATAAATTTCGGGACGAAATTTCCTAAAGTAGGGGAGACTGTAACACCTGTGCCTTCACGGCCATCAAACAAATACCAAACCAATGAAATATTATATATTCATACTTGGGATTTGTAAAAATATGTGTATCATTTGCACATATCATTTCTCGTTCAATTTCAAACTCTAAATCGCTTTCTGGAAGGTTATACGCGCACCGATGTGTAAATATAACCAGTTTAATGCAACGAACACTCCGGAATAGTGAAATAGGCTTAACATACCTTAAATAACCTTTACATAACTTAGAAATAAGTTTTGGAAGGTTTGGTATGCCGAAATCAAGTTAAATCGCTTACAGGGACTAAATTTGACAAACTGCGAAAGTATGCCAATTTGAACTGTAACAGACATTCCGGAGCATGACAATAAGTTAAACATACCATAAATATCCTTCACATAGCTTAGAAATAGGCTTTGAGGTGTTCGGTATGCTAAAATAAACTTTTGTGTCATTCAGGGACTAAAAGTGTCAAAAAGTGCACAAGTTTGCATTTTCGCGCATAACTTACGTTCTGAATACATACGGACATCCAAAAATTTATGTAAGCATGACTATATTATGCTTTAGTGTTTGGCTTGCCAAAAATCCATTCGTTGCGTCATTTGGATCGTTTTTCGCGCTTATGCGTATTCCGTCGTAATTAAGCGAACATCGTGTTCGTACGACCAAACGAACCAACACCCGGCATATTTTTGAGCATGTTTCATGTCCACAATGTTTAGGCATCATTTTAGGGCCTTAAAGTTGGCTTTACGGGCCTTGGAAGTGTCGGAAATGGCCTTAAACACGTGCAGGGACTGAAACTGTAATTTCTGAAACTTATTACTGATCTGTGACTGCTAGGCGGCCCGCCTCAGTTCCTGAGCATCCTTAGGCGGCCCGCGAGGCCCCTTCTGACCAGATTAATCGAATCTAACAGCAGTTTCCAGCTGTTTCGTTCACAACCACACATTCTCATTCGCTTAGTCATGATGATAAGAACCATTTTAAGCTTCCATAAGGTTCCGACAAGTGTACGGGTTGGATCATGGCACGTTTTCCATGAAACGATCCTAACGGTTCGGGTATTCCTATAAATACCCAACCCACACAACCTCATTTTGCACAAGAATTCTGATTTGAGAGCTCTAAGTTGAAACCATTGTTTCATACCTGAGTTCTTGGATCGGGATTAGCATTCGGGGACCCTTCGTAAGTATTCTTTCGTTCTTTTCCTTATTTTTACTGCTTTTCGAGTCAGAAAGTCAAACTTTGTTTGACTTTCAGCGTTGACCAGTAATGGTCAATGCGAAGTTCGTTTGAACTTCACAACGTGAGTGTAATCACGTTGGTTATAGTCCCTTGGGACTATGCCTACTGATTACCACGTTGTTTAGGGTCGTAGGGTAAGCGATCTAATAAATCGCTTATACCTTCGAACCCGACCCAGTTTGGTCGATCATTAGGATCCGACCAAACACATTAGGTGACCATAGTAGGTAGGGAATAACCTTCCGAGGTTATACCCTATGGTCACATCGTTTAAGTAGTTGTATGATAGGTAGTTTATATGCCTTAGGTAAATTACCAGAATACCCTTTTCATGTATAATTGGTAATTAAGCATATGTAACCTAAACTTTTGTCACATAACTGATTATGTAACATGTTTAGGCATATAACACTTGTCATAGGACTAGTTAGGCGGTCCGAACGCGTTTCACGCGAACGACGCGTTAAAGTAGCATAAGCTACCTAAACGGGTCGTAATGGGTCGTAAGCAGTTAGGTTAAGTTTCATTTAGTATGTAGGCTTTGTTAAACCATATCACACGAGTCTCCACACTCGTTTGGTTTACAAACCCTAATGCTACCCAGTCTTCCGATTTAGGTCCGGGTATTTAACATAGTTACCTATATTAGGTGCCGTTTGATTCCGAGATCTCTAGCACTGTTTGGTGGTTATCTTTAGACAACTGAGCAATCTCAAGTGAGTACATAGACCCCTCTTTTACTGTTTTCCAAACTGTTTTGGGGTGAAACACATGTGCCTACTTGTTACTTTCATGCTTTCCTGTTTTCGCATCATATACTGCTATGTTCGTTAGTACATTATAGTACATGATCTCATTGTGTTTTATGCTATGTATGTCCATTTAGGTCATACTTAGTACATCGTTTTACATTTACATTTTATGCTATGTATGTCCATTGCGTGCATACTTAGTACATTGTTTTCATCACATGCTTACATTTTGGTATGACATTTGGTTTGTTTACATGGGACAATACATTCATTAACACCGATCATGCCGTTCGTTAGTAGGTAGTGTTACCATAGGAATTGACAACTCCCGTTCCGGACGTCCCAGGGAAAGGGGATGAAAGGAATGACCGAATTCGTTGATATAAGACAGATAGACCTTTAATTTGTTTAAAGGGTTTATCACCACAGTCGCAAGGCTTGGATGTATGCATTTTCACAATACCGCATAAATGTTCATATTAAATATTTGCATGCATTTACACAAAACATAGCTTTGATTTAAACCAAGTTTTACTTCAATACTTTGTTTTTGTGCATATGGTTTAGTTGAGACCTTTCACTTGCCATATATGACATTTTGACATAGACATTTGACATGGATATTTGACATAGACATTTGACAGGGATATTTGACATAGACATTTGACATGGATATTTGACATAGACATTTGACATGGATATTTGACATAGACATTTGACATGGATATTTGACATAGACATTTGACATGGATATTTGACATAGACATTTTGACATGATTTACATCTTGACATGAACATTTTACATTGTTTGGTTTGGTTTGATTAAGTGATTAAGTAACGATGCGTGTGTAATATGATACAAGCATGGTGGATACGCCGCTGGTACTTCCTATATATAAGTGTTTGTATGGTATTACATATCATAGCGTTATTTGAATCATTTCAGTTTGAGACATAGAACATTTTATACAAATAACATACTTTTCACAAGACATTGATTTATAAACATCTTATCTTATGTAAACACATTTTACTTGGTTATTCATTTAACCTTACATTTATTTATACTTATCATCTGATCTTATCGTTTTTCAAATGATTTAAAAGACAAAGCAAATAACAAGGTTCATGACTAAACATTTTCTCAAACATAAGTCATGAATCTTATTTTCACAAAACCTATGTATCTCACAGGCATTTTTATGCTGACGTACCTATTTTCACATGTGTTTTTCAGGAACTGTTGCATAAGATGGTCAAGATACACATAGACAGACTTGGGCATTAGTGACAATAAAAGATGCAAGACTAGTTAATTATGTTGTATTTATTTGTTTATTAAGACATTGTAACACTTTTAATCAATAAAACAAAACTTCAATTGCCATGGATTTGAAACAATTAATTCTGTTACAACACTCCCCGATGTTTCCGCCACGTTTTGTATGTTCTACGTGGTCGGGGTGTGACACTTTCAATCTTTTTAAAGCTTGTAGGGTCGTGTGTTTACTTAAGACAGTATCCCTTGATGAATTTTGTCTTGGACCAAATTGAGGGCTTTTAACATTTTAATCAGAGATAACTACAGGTGAAGTTGCATACCTTTTCATCATCTCTTCCTTTGAAATTGGGGGAGGTGGACCCATTGAAGTGGTTCCAGCTTGAGTGATAGGAGTGACAGTTGGTTGCAGCCTGATGGTCTTAGGGACCTCGAGATGAGAGGCTTCTTTGGGAATGGGTTTCATGATCTCCTTGGGGTCAACTTTAACTACTCTAGCAAAGTTGAAGTGCATTCTCTTCATGAGAGATTGCACTTCTCCCACATGTTTAGCATTAATGATTTCATTTTCCTGCACTTTTGCAAATTCTGCTTGATTTTGCTTCTATAGTGCAGCCCATTCTTTGATCAGATTCTTAAGGGCATCTGTGATGCTATTGTTGCTGGCCCTCAGAATTGTGATCTCCTCGAAAACCTTGTTGGAGCTACTTGATGTTCTTGACTCCACAACATCTTTGACTTGTGTCTTAATCTTCTCCATTTCTCTGAAGATTTGCTAAATATCTGATGATGAGATGCTGGTTTCTGGTGTCTTTTCTTGATGTCTTTGCAGAGATTTCAAAGCTTCAATGTTCCTCTCAGATTGAGTCTTGATGAGTTCCACTGATTCTGTCAGGATCTTTATTTTAGCTCTTTGACCCTTTACTTTTGACAGCAGCTTATCAAGGTTCTCCTCAACTGGATTTTTCTTGCAGACGTTGACTACATCATCGAGGGCTTTCTGAAGTTGTTCAGGTGTCATAGATGGTGTTTCAAGGATATTTGGAACAATAGATGTTCCTTCTAACTCAACAGCGGTAAACATATTTGCAGCTGTTTTGGAAATTTCTGGTGCACCCTTGGATTTACAAGAATCTGGTGCATCCTTGGGTATACCAGAATCATCTCCACCAGTTGTGAAAAACAAATTTTCACCCTGGATTTTCTTATTTTCTTGAATCATTCTAGTGAATGATTCTCCATAAGTTGTTGAGATAAACAGATTATATTCACCCGGATTTCCTTGATTAGTATCTTGATCTCTATCCATTGTAATCTCAATTTCCTCTTCATTATCTGATTCAGGGTTGAGACGGAATAAACTAGATACCTCCTCATTAACAACAATTTTTCTATGTTCAACTTTATAGGATGCAGTAATTGATTCTTCAGAATTTGACCTATTTACAGAAATATCAACTAAAACTGTGTTTAAAGGTGAAACTATTCCAACAACATGTGACTCTGCATAATGTAGGATTTATGTGTCTTGATGGGGTTCATCTTCAAAATGGAATCCAGCATCAGGATTCTGATGGCTTTCCTCATATTCTGGTGCTTCGTTGTTTTCTGGCGAATTTCTAATTAGCAGATTGAGGTTTCCTTCAGCTGCTCCTGATTCTGATGACCATGACTTTTGAACTTCCTTTTCAGCAGAAGAAGAACTGTTGTAAACTTCATTAATGGGTGTTTCTTTAGGTGTGTCTTGTCTATTCAAGATCTCCTCATGTTTGAGTCTGTATGGTCAATCTGTTTCAATCAGATTCAATATACTTTCTGGTAACACATGGACATCACTATCTGATGCCCACCGTTGATTTGCACTCCATGGCTTCATGGTTGTTGAACTCCAAATTCCTTCTATGGTAGGAATTTCTACATTCCTTTCTTTAAAGGTTTCAGCAATAAAGATTGAGATGAACCTTGGGTAAGGCAAGTGTGAAGAAATTCTCCCAGTTCTGGTGAGAATTGATCTTTTCATTAAATTGAAGATTTGAGTCCCATAATCAAGTTTGAACTTAGTTATGAGTCCATACATGATTAATAGTACTGATTGATTGACTTGATCAGCTCCACCCATTTTTAATGTGAGATATTTGTTCAATGTCTCCATCATGACCTGCCAGAAAACTGGTCGTTGATTTCTTCTAAAATCACTAATCCTAATGATCTTCTTCTTCTTATATCCCAGCTCCACAAAAAAATTAATCAGCTCCTCCTTGTCTAGGGTTTCGATGTAGTTGTCATAAACAAGAAGCTCAAACAATTGTCTGTCTCTTGCAGGGGTTATTATCACAGAGACATTGCCCCATACATGAGCAGTGACTTGGTTTTCCCCATCTTCTTTGAAAGTGCTGATGAATTGATGCAACAGTTTCTTCGGTACTTCTCTTGTTTTGATCATTGCTCTTGAGATTGGACATATCAATAGGAATTCCACCAAAATTTGACATTTTTCATCATATACAGAGTGCTCTGTATTCAACAATATATTGTTCTCCTTCATTGGAAATAATTGGTTGTCTTCAATGAAGGGAACATCGTGTTTAACAATCAGAATGTTGAGATTCGCTTCGGCCATTGTTGAATTTTAAAAGTAAGGGATTGATTGTGAGGAATTTTGGCTTTTGAAAACGAAGGGTTTCTAGGGTTTAAGGCTTTTGTGAGGAAGAAGGTGAGTGATGAAGAATTCTGCTAAGGTTGGGTTTTTATAGTTGAAGGGTTTAGTAGAGATTTGTGAAGTGGTTAGTTGTTATCGGAGTTGAGGGGACATGGATCGTGGGTCGTAATTGCGGTTAATGGGTTATTAATTACCTTTATTACGGTTAGATCGTGTGATGTGAAGTTGGTTCAGAAAATAACCGTTGGATCGTGGGTATCAAGGTAGAATTAATGGGTATTATCCATGCAAACGTGGGTTTTAATCATGTCTTCTCAACTTGTATTTTTCTCAATCATTCCTTTTGACTAGAAAATAAATGAATCTTATTGGAGAATACTAATGGCCACATGACACCTTTTCCTTTTATGGGACCCATTTATTAAAAAATGGTCCAATAATCTGCCTTCTAGAGGTTTTATATTCTGCCCCCTTTTTGAAAGTCAAAATTCATTTCTGATGACGTCATCAGAAATAAATCCCATTTTCTGATGACGTCATCAGAAATAAATCCCATTTTCTGATGAATTTAGAACAAGTCTTGTTGATGATGTTTCTGTTGACAAGTCAACAGATTGAGATGTTCCCCCTTGATAAAGTGTTCTAGTATTTTTTTTAGATGAGAGAGAATGAGTAAGGGATCAGAAGTATCACTTACATATGGTTTTCTGGTAGAGTCCAAGTCTGTTGTTCTTTCTTCAAGGAAATTTTGTAAAAAAATGTAAATGATGAATGATTGTGTAATGTTTTCTAAAATTTTCACACGGTTGTTGTCTCATTTCATTATTCTCATTCCTTTTTGATGCTTAACTGTCCAGAATATTTTGTTTTTCAACATCTTTTGAGTAAAAGTATTTTTATCAGATTTTGAAGTTATGTTACTAGATTTTACTAGATTTCAACTATATGTCATCAGAAACTTAAAGTTTTGTGACAAATGTTTTGTTTCTGATGAACACGAGTTGTATTGTGGTATTTCCTATTTCCTTCTCTGTTTTACAATATTCTTTTTACCTATTTGTTTTTCCTTCCCCATAACCAAGTTAACATAAAACAAAATTGTAAAAACATGATATATTAACTTTTTACAAACAAACAAAAACAAAATAAAGAAAACAACTTAATCAAGTTATATCTCCTCTTCTCCATAGATGATCTGATGGAATAGCGAAAGACAGGTCTCCAAACCAGTGTTATGGTCAGTTGGTATGAGCATTGTGTGCCTGATACTTTGTTGGAGTACCACTTCTACTCTGGGGAACCATACAGGAATGCCTCCAAATCCCAGCTGGCTAGTGATTATCCTCATCAGAAAACGAGGATACACTAAGAAAGGTCTGGCAGACCACAAGTGGCTTGAAATATCCTTCATTAGATAATGAGAGAAATTATAAGGGATGTCCTGTGCAAGTACATGTATAGGTTCTATCAACCTGTAGGATATTTCTTGATGGTTTATGATTTTCTTAGAAAAGCATACCCCCATCTGAGTTACCAAGTACTGTCATGGCTTGACGAAGCCAGTTTTAGAGATTGGCCTATTTGGGTTATCCATATTGTACCCCATTTAGGTTAGGGTTTCATCAATCTGTGCTCTTGTAAAGATGAGAACAATGTTATCATCATTAAGGTTTAAAACTATCACACCCCGACCACGTAAAACAAAAAAACGTGGCGGAAACGTCGGGGAGTGTTGTAACAGAATCATTGTTTCACAACCATGGAATAAATAATTTCGTTTCATTGAATTATTGAACTCATTGTTTTGCTACAAATCAGATAAATACAACTGTTATCTTTCAAGTTTTAAAGTCGCTAAGGCCTTGTCAATTCCTATTTGAGAGTACACAAATATCATCATCAAGCATAATCAACTATTGTACCTGAAACACATGTGAAAATACGTCAGCATAAAAATGTCGGCGAGTACATAGGTTTTATATGAGTGTCAGATTCATGGCTCATTTTTACATGTTGCAATACTTATTTAAAAGCCTTGTTTTGAAAAGCGTAGGATTGTGACATAATTAACCAACTCAAATCAAGTTGATTATAATTTATAAAATCTCGTAGCCATGATTCTTAACTCCAAAACATTTGTTTATTTAAACCCAGATTGTAAATTCTTTTTGAAATAAAAACTCGAATAGTATACATATCGTTAGAAAAACCATGTAATATAACTTTGTTTCGATAACCTTGCCCAAGTGATCTAGATAACGCAGCGATATACAATGTAATAAAAGCACTTATATATAGGAAGTACCAGCGGCATATCCACCATGCTTTTAACACATTATACCCGCCCCGTTACCTAATCACTTCCCTAAGCCAACGGTTTAAACAGAATTCAAACTGTTCATGTCAATCAAACGGTTACAAACAGTTCACATAGTCAAACGGTTACAATGGTTCACATAATCAACGGTTACAAACGGTTCACATAGTCAAGTGGTCACAAACGGTTTACATAATCAATAGTTACAAACAGTTCGCATAGTCAAGTGGTCACAAACGGTTCACATAATCAAACGGTTCACATAGTCAAGTGGTCACAACGGTTCACATAATCAAATGGTTACAAATGGTTCATAATGTAAAACAATGTGTCCATATGCTGGATGAGCATATGCAACAAAATGTAATATGCGAAAATCAATGAGCTAGCATGTTAACCGAAAATACATGGCAAAATATAATGAAATCATGTACTATAGTGTACTAATGAACATAGCAAGTATATGATATGAAAACATGGAAAACATGAAAGTAACAAGTAGGCACATGTGTTTCATCCCAAAACAGTTTGAAAACAGTAAAAGAGGGGGCTATGTACTCACTTGAGGCACATGTGTTTCATCCCAAGCAAAGCTAGAGGGATCACGGAATCAAACGGCACCCTATATAGGTAACTATGTAAATAACGGACCTAAACCTGGAGATCGGATAGTATGAGGTTTCGTTAACCAAATTAGTATTGGAACTCATATGATATGATCTAACAAAGCCTACATACTAAAATGAAACCTACCTAAGTGCTTACGACCCATTACGACCCGTTTAGGTAGCTTACGCTACTTTAACGCGTCGTTCACGTAAAACGCGTTCGGACCGCCTAACTAGTCCTATGATAAGTAATATATGCCTTAATATGTCTAATCTTGTTGCTAAATCAGTTTGGATGTCAAAAATTAAGTTACATAGGCTTAAAATGAATTTTGGCGCAAAAAGGGCATTTTGGTAATTTTCCTAAGGCATATAAACTACATATCATACAACTACTTAAACGACGTGACCATAAGGTATAACCTTGGAAGGTTATTCCCTATATAACTAAGGTTACCTAATGTGTTTGGTCGGATCCTAATGATCGACCAAACGGGTCGGGTTCGAAAGTATAAGCGATTGTTTAGATCGCTTATCTTACGACCCTACATAAGCACTAAACCTAAAGTGACGAGCTAAACATGTTAAAACATGTTTAACAAGGTTTGAAAAACAGGTTTGGTATCAAAACAAACGGTTTTGATACCCAAAAGTAGTTTGGTTACAAAATACGCAAGAATACGCATTTTGGCCGAACGTGGTAATCAGTAGGTATAGTCACTAGGGACTATAACCATCGTGATTATGCTTACGTTATGAATTTCAAATGAACATGGTGTTGACCATAAACTGGTCAATGTAGAAAGTCAAACAAAGTTTGACTTTCATGATAAAAACGCATAAAAGAACGAAAGAATACTTACAAAGTGTCCAAGCAAGCAAATCTTGATCCAAATAGCTCAGGTATGAAGCAAAGGCTTCAACTTAGAGCACATTAGATCAGATTTGTGTGAGTTGCAAGGAATGGAGGTGTGGGTATTTATAGAATTCCTTGAACCGTTAAGATCATTTATTGAAAATCGAGCTTCAATCTCAACCATCCACTTGGGCACGTGGTATAGAATACTAGGGGCACTCAAATACCAGTCCATAAATTCAAGAAAAACCATTTGCAAGTGGGAAAAACAGGTAGAACAGCTGGAAACAGGCTGGAAATGATTCTGTACAGATCTGGTGATCTCACGCGGGCCGCGTAAGGTTTAAGGGGGGCTTACGCGGGCCGCCTAAGCTTTCTGATCAGCAAACAAGTTTCATAAATTGCAGTTTCAGTCCCTGCATGCTTTTAAGGCCGTTTTTATGCGTTTAAGGCCCGTTAAGCCATTTTCAAAGCTCTACAATGATGCCTAAGTATAGGGGACATGAAACATGCTAAAAAATATGTCGGATGTTGGTTCGTTTGGTCGTACGATCGCAATGTTCGCTTAATTACGACGAAATGCGCACGAACGCGAAAAACGATCCAAACTACGCGACAAATGGATTTTTCTTATGCCAAACACTAAAATAAAATATTTTAATGCTTACATAAATTTTTGGATGTCCAGATGTATTCATAACGTAAGATATGCGCGAAAATGCAAACTTATGCACTTTTTGACGCTTTTAGTCCCTGAATGAACATAAAGTTTATTTTTGCGCACAAAACACCTCAAAACCTATTTCTAAGCTATGTAAAGGATATTTAGGGCATATTTAACTTATGATCAAGTTCTGGATTGTTCGTTACAGTTCAAATCGGCATACTTTCACAGTTTGTCGCTTTTAGTCCCTGTAAGCGAACAACTTGATTTCGGCATACCAAACCATCCAAAACTTATTTCTAAGTTATGTAAAGGTTATTTAAGGTTTGTTAAGCCTATTTCACTGTTCCGGAGTGTTTGTTGCATTAAACTGGTTATATTTATGCATCAGAATGCGTATAACCTTCCAGAAAGCGATTTAAAGCCCGAAATCGAACAAGAATTGATATGTGTAAACGATACACATATTTTTACAAATCCCAAGTATGAAACAATATATTTCATTGATTTGGTATTTGTTTGATGGTCACAGTGACACAGGTGTTCTCCCCTACTTTAGGAAAATTCGTCCCGAAATTTATTCGTAGGAGTCTGTCTATGACGCTGTGTTAATTAATTGTCTTGCATGGAATCTAGGGTTTTTATATATTTGCGTAGAATAACCCATCGAAGATATGCAAGGCATAATCCTGTCATTTCCCTCAATGGACATTCTTCAGAAACGAAATTGAACCGACGGAGTCATTTTCAATAGATATTCTTCAGAAATGGAAATAGAACGGATAAACAAAAAGGATATTCATTTCCTCAATGGACATTCTTCAGAAACAAAAATGAACAGACGGAGTCATTTTCAACGGTTTCCTCCTCAGAAACGGAAATGAAAAGGATAATCAAACGGATATTCATTTCCTCAACGGACATTCTTCAGAAACGAAAATGAACAGACGGAGTCATTTTCAACGGTTGCTTCCTTAGAAACGGAAATGAAAAGGATAATCAAACGGATATTCATTTCCTCAACGGACATTCTTCAGAAATGAAAATGAACAGACGGAGTCATTTTCAACGGTTTCTTCCTCAGAAATGGAAATGAAAAGGATAATCAAACGGATATTCATTTCCTCAACGGACATTCTTCAGAAACGAAAATGAACGGACGGGGTCATTTTCAACGGTTGCTTCCTCAGAAACGAAAATGAAGGATTTAACAAACGGATATTCATTTCCTCAACGGATAGTCTTCAGAAACAAAAATGAACAGACGGAGTCATTTTCAACGGTTGCTTCATCAGAGTTGGAAATGAAGGATTAAACAAACGGATATTCATTTCCTCAACGGATAATCTTTAGAAACGAAAATGAACAGATGGAGTCATTTTCAACGGTTTCTTCATCAGAGTTGGAAATGAATTGGATACATCTGTCGACTTCGTCTTGTATCGAGTCTTAGTTTTAGATTGTTAGATCAGGGCACGTTTTACGAGAAAATAGGATAGCATATAGGTCTAAACTGTCAGGTCCGCTTATACGGACATAGGAGGTCCGTTTATGTGTCATATCCGTATATGGGAACCTATCTGGTTAGGTCCGCTTATACGTACACGTCCGTATGTGCGAACCTACCTGTTTAGGTCCGCTTATTTGTACATGTCCATATATGCGGACCTACCAACACTATAGATACCCCATAAGCGGATCTCATTTGTAACTTTGTCAAATTCCATACCGAAGTGCTGCCGGTGTGAAGAACTAGCTGTAAACATTGTCAAATCAATAACATCAGTAGATTAAGTGAATTGCAAGCTGTCTCTACCTTCGTTTCTTGTTATTCGGCACCTGAAACGTAGTTGAACGCCTCTGAACGACTCAATCGGGTCGAAACACGATCCTACAATTGGTATCAGAGCCTGGGAGGAGGTTTTCTACAGAGAATAGCTGAAATTCATCATAATCTCTTACTTCTACACCTTCTATTTTCGGGTCAGAAAGTTGTACCAGTCAGAATTGGGTCAAAATTGCACAGATTGCGTGTTATTGGACATTGATAAACCCTTGAAAGTTTCGGACCAAAATACGGACTAAAAATGGATCAAATGACTTTCGAACTTAGGTTCGCTTATTCGGACACCTGATAGGTTCACTTTTGTGTCACATAATTCAGAGGTCCCGCTCCTAATTACATCAGTAGGTCCGCTCTTGTGAACATCAGCAGGTCCGCTTATGTGAACATCAGCAGGTCCGCTTATGTGAACATCAGCAGGTCCGCTTATGTGAACATCAGTAGGTCCGCTTATTTGAACATCAGCAGGTCCGCTTATTTGAACATCAGCAGGTCCGCTTATTTGAACATCAGTTGGTCAGCTTATTCGGACATTGAGTAGGTCAACTTATTCGGACATTGAGTAGGTCAGCTTATTCGGACATTGAGTAGGTCAGCTTATTCGGACATTGAGTAGGTCAGCTTATTCGGACATTGAGTAGGTCAGCTTATTCGGACATTGAGTAGGTCAGCTTATTCGGACGTTGAGTAGGTTAGCTTATTCGGACATTGAGTAGATTCGCTTATTCGGCCCAATCAAGGGATAATTAGTGGTGCATGTGATCATTAAATAGAGATTGTCGATTAAGTTAATTGTTGTCAGCCCACTACAGACTTTTTGGCCCAATCACAATTATCAGTAAATTGTAATTGAGTACATATCTTTGATTGTTGTGTGCATGTGAGTTGATAAGTGTTTGCAGGTATATTAGCTTGAACAAGTTATCTCACTTGGAGGGACTGTCTTGAAAAACGGGTTTTTGAATCATGGATATCAATTTCTTTAAAATGACAAAAGAAACACTTGATAGAATAAATGTATTAAATAAAGAATTTGATTCATTTTCAGGTTGTCCAGGAGAAAGTACAAAGAGTATCATTGAAAGGTATAGCCATCTTGTTCGCTCAATGTCTGAGAAAGGTATTAAAAAAGAATCAGAAGAATGGGTTGAGAAATTAGCCAATGCCTTACCTCAACAAGAGTGGGATACATTTCTTTTGAATTTAAAAAGAACTGGAGAATACTCTGATTTGGCAATTGGTCAATTCATTAAGAAACTTGAAGAACAAATGGAGAGGAATGCTGAGAAGAAGAAAAGTCAAAGTGGGAAATCAATATTAAAGAAGAGCAAGAGTAAAGGTGTTCAAGTGGAAGAGGAACAGACTGAAGAGATTTTAGCTTTGAAAGATGACAAGAAAGCTGATAAGAAACAGATTTTTGTTTTGCAGGAAAATTGTGAGAGGTTGAAATCTGAAAATGACAAACTATTAAGTGATTTGAACAGTTTGACATTAGAAAACAAGGTTTTGAAAGAAAAAGAAAAATTTTTTGAAAATAAAATTGAGAGTTTTGAAAATGAAAAATCAAGAATTGAAAAAGAATTTCAAAGTCAGATAAAGATTCTTGAAGATGGAAGAAATGTTTTTAGTCAAAACAACATTGAAAAGCAAAAAATTATAAATTCTCATCTTCAGACGATTATTCGACTTGAAAAAGAAGCTGAATGTGCTCGAAAGACAATCAAGGTTCATCTTGAACAAATATCTCAGCTTGAAATAGAAGCTGAGAATTCAAGGAACAAAATAGATGAGCTTGAAAAGAAATTGAAAGGTTTTGAGACTTCATCTGAGTTTCCCTGTCCAAAACCGATCAATTCCGTTCCAATAAGTGACGATGTCACAAACTTTGACAAAGTCAAAGTTGAAGATTGTGATGAGAAAACTGATAATGATATTGAAAAAAGAAAAATATTTTTGAAATTAAAAGAAAAATTTCAAGAAACTGTTTCACAATCAACTGAAAAGGGAGAATGCTCTAAGCAAAAACCTTTGAAGAAGAAAGTGGAACAAAAACAAAAAGAGAAAATTTTGAAAAATGTTCAAAAAGAAAATAAAAGCTCATCAGTTCAATCATCCAATCAAAACAAAAATTTAAACAAATTGAAAAATGAAAACTCTAAAATAGTTGGTAATAAGTGGTGCAGGTCAGACCACAGTGCTCAAAAGTCAAATCCAGCAATCAAGAAGAGGAAAGAGTATCACCAAGCCAAACAGTGCTTTGATCTGAGCGTTTGGTGTGAAAATGGTGATTGGTACGATAACAGAGTGTGTTACAGATGTGGCTATCAAGGACACATTGCTGTTAACTGCCAGAGTTGGAGGTTTGAGTCAAGAAGATGCTTTAACTGCAACATCATTGGCCATATTGCTAGAGATTGCCTAATGAGATCAAAGGGAAGATCGAGGGATGAATCTCAGAAGCAGGTGAAGAAACCAGTCAAAGTCGAAGCAAAGCCCAAAGAACCTAAAGTTCAAGAACAGAAAGTTCTAAAACCGAAAGTGAAGCTTTCTCAAGGGCAGAAAGACAGACTGAGGAAGAAGAGAAAGAAGGCTAGAGAGTATCTAGAGAAGATCTTGTCCTCGGGTTCATCTGTTGGTAAAAATAAGAGTTCTGATGAATCGACTTCCTCGATTGCAAAGTCAAGCAAGACGAATTCATCGGATACAAATTTGAGGACGAAAGAAGAAAAGAAAAAGAAGAAAATGGTCGGCGATGAATCTGACATGTTAAAGTTAGATAAGCCACCTTCAGGCGATGAATCTGACATGTCGAAGTCAGACAAGCCATGTGCAGGCAATGATTCTGGTTCGTCAAAGCCAGCGGAGCCATTGGTTGAGGTAAAATTGGAGAATTCAGGTTTAACAATGGATGATGAAAATTTTCCACCATTGTTGAACAAGAATTCAAAACCACCCAAGGACCGTCAGGCTTGGGTGAATCTGTTTAAATGAAAAACCTGACTTACCGGAGATCCTAAGTTTGTAATCGTGGATCAGGAATCGGCATCCTTCTTGTTATTTTAGATTTTGTGAAAGATTTTTAAATATGTTTAGTTTTTACAGGTTAAGTGTGACTTGCCGGAGCTTCCATGTTGGTAAGTGTGAAGCAGGAATCGGCATTTTGTTTGGTAAAATGGTTTGTGTAGAGGTTTATTCCTACATAGGTTTGTATGTTGTGAATATTTTTACAAGAGGTACAGAGGTTGCATACTTGCAAGTGGTAAATCAGGGACATTAAGTTGTACTTGATCTACTACAAGTGGTTAAAAGTAGACAATGTGATGAACCACACCCCGAACCTACAAATGGTTTAAAATCAACAAAACTTATTTTCCGGAAAAATCATTTTGGTTAAAACAAACTTAAGTGTTTTGAAATCATAATGAGAAAATAGTTTTGTGTAAGGGGGAGTTCTGATTGTTTATGCCAAGTGGGTGGCGATTTGAAGCGATTCGATATCGGTTGTCAAGTTTTTTGTACAGTTTGATTTCAAATTTTATTTTATATGTGTTTGCATTTTAGGGGGAGTAGAAAATTTCAGAAAATCCAAAAACATTAGAAAATTTGAAAAAGGCAAAAACATGATAAAATCAAAAATGAGTTTTTTGTGTCAAAGAAGAGGAAATGATAGTGCATCAGTAGACAGTCACAGTATGCTAAAGATTTGTATTGTTTAAATAGTGTTAAACAGTCTCACTGATGATATGCCGATAGGTTTTTACACATTTAGTAAACTTTTTCGGGATATAAACATATATTCAAACTTGCTTATTTCGTGGGGAACACTACTTGGATATATAGGTAACCCCTGAAATCTCGTTTGAAAGGTCCCTCTTTCTGAGATACTAGGTCTTTATGCTCAGTGATATCTGGGGTATTATCCCGGGACTTCTGCTGAAAGGAATTTCTGACCTAGTCCCCGGAGAATACTTTCCGCATGCTTGAAATATAGCGCATCCCTCAGCAAATTGATGAAACAATAAAATTGATAGTCATTGCTGTTGTAATGCAAAAGATCCTCTAAAGGGGACACACCGAAAGTCGAAGCCGTCATCTCTCTGCGTATCGAAAGATCGACCTGAGCTCTCACGGCCCTCGCACTATAATTTATTCCCCTGACAGATATCATCTGTGGTATACTCACCTGTAAGACTGAATATTGGGATCTAGATACGGGAGTATATTCAAGAGGTGGGACACATGAATGAGTTTAAGTCATTAAAACACCTAACTCATATCTTGAATCAGTTGAAATTTGTGTGAAAATTTAAGTGGATCAGTATATTGGCAATCTAAGTGAATTTTTTAATTCTTAATGTGTAACTAAGCTCAACGGTACTTGTGACTTGTCAAAATCTTATATGATCCTCTTATACAAAACTCACAAAAATATTGTCTGTAAATATTTCTTTACTGCATTTCTTTACATTCAAAAATACAAAAAGATTTTCAGTGTGTTTTAGCATAAACTTTTGAAAAAGTCAAAAAGATTTTCGACAACTGATGTTGGAAAGCTGATTTTCAAAATTCCAAGTGCTAAACATGATGACATTGTTGTGAGGGGGAGTGTGTTTTAAAATGTCAAAATGTATTTTCTAAATCAACAAGTAGTTCATCATGAGTTTGTGATCTGAGGAAGAGTGATTGTTGATGCTTATGTTTATGAGAGGGAGTCATCTGATTATATCAGAATGTTGGTGCATTTAAATTGTTAAATTTAGAAATTCATTTCTGGGTTAAGAATGTGCAGGAATAGCCAAATTTCGATTCTGGAAATTGAAGACTGTATAGAGTGCCAGGTTAAAGATTCTGAAGACAAAGAAAGCCAGACAAAGATCCTGAAGTAGATGTTGCTGAAGAACAAAGGAATGCCAGCAGATCGTTAGGGGGAGTCTGAAGATTTTCAAGTTAAAGAGAGTCTGTTGAAGAAGATAGATAGAGAAAAGCCCAGAGACTGATCAAGACTGAAGATGTGAAGATACAGCATTGTCGTGACTCGATAGTCGACTCGTCAACATCTGAGGGGGAGTCTGTTGGTGCACTACATCTGTCGACTTCGTCTTGTATCGAGTCTTAGTTTTAGATTGTTAGATCAGGGCATGTTTTACGAGAAAATAGGATAGCATATAGGTCTAAACTGTCAGGTCCGCTTATACGGACATAGGAGGTCCGTTTATGTGTCATGTCCGTATATGGGAACCTATCTGGTTAGGTCCGCTTATACGTACATGTCTGTATGTGCGAACCTAGCTGTTTAGGTCCGCTTATTCATACATGTCCATATATGCGGACCTACCAACACTATATATACCCCATAAGCGGATCTCATTTGTAACTTTGTCAAATTCCATACCGAAGTGCTGCCGGTGTGAAGAACTAGCTGTAAACATTGTCAAATCAATAACATCAGTAGATTAAGTGAATTGCAAGCTGTCTCTACCTTCGTTTCTTGTTATTCCGCACCTGAAACGTAGTTGAACGCCTTTGAACGACTCAATCGGGTCGAAACACGATCCTACAATTTCTGTGCACTAAATTCCATAATTATGTATGCATCCATAATTACGTAATTCCTTGCACAGTCCGCACAGTTTGTTTTGTAATGTTTAGGGGAAGAAAATCAAACTTGTGATGAGGGTGACTAGACTACCATAGGGTCCTTTTAATTAGATCGATAGATGATCTTTTTAATTAGACCACCAAGGAGTCTTTTCAGCTATATCATCACATCATATTCCTAACCAGATTTTTGGATTAATCTGCTTAACTAGACCACTCAAGTGGTCTAATTATGGAATAGTACTTTACATTCCATGGGTCTTAACTATTACCTAGAAGCCCATTAAGGATTTAAGGTAGTACCTTTGGGAATCCTACTATGAATGCCTTATACGAAGATATCGAAGATTCTGTGAGGATTTGGATAACATAATTTGGATCACACAAAAACATAAAAAGGGAACACATAAGAACATAATTGTTTTCTTGGTTATTAATTCTTATTATCTTATTATCATGTTATTGATTGCTATTAACTTGACGTCGATTTGAACATGGGTATTCAAGGCACACCAGGAACCCAGTTGATGGACTTCAACGTCCTCAGGCATCTATCTGAAAAGATAGGATGATCTTCCAAAAATTTTATTTTTGATTACAAGGAATCACCACATTTGAATTAAGGTATACAACAATTAAGGACTTACGGAAATACACTTAGGTACCCCATTAAGGAGTGGGTATTCGTCCAAAGTTGTAACTTGCGCCTTGTACTTCGTTTTCTTTGGAAGAAACAGGTACCTAGGATTTTCGGGGAAAACGCAAGAGATCATAAAGTGGAAGAGTTTTGGGGGTAGTCTGTTCTTCAAGGAATACGGTTCCTTGATTGTCGGTAATGTAGGGGATATGTTGTTTTATACATGCACCCACATAAACATATTGCAATGTAAATAAAAGATTTATTTATAAACAACATCAACAACTGTTTCTTAGATCTTGACAACAAAAGAGAATAATACATAAAGCTTGATTATTTCTAAACAGTGTTGTCTTCCAATCGGTCAGATGCTCATCCCAGTGCTAGATTCGCATTAGCAAGCCTTGGGCAATTTCTTCGGAAATGGCCCATTTCGCCACAGCTGAAGCAAGAACCTGGTGGAAAACGACCTTGAGCAGGATTGTTGTTAACCTGATTGGGTGCAGCTGTAGTTGGGCAAACCCTCGCTGTATGACCTATAAGTCCACAAACTTGGCATGTGCGGCACTTCACACCAGCATGATGATGTAGGCTACATTGGTTGCACAAGGGTGCAATTCCGTTGTAGGGCTTCCTAGCAGGGGGTTGAGCTGGTTGGTTGGGGACAGCTTGATCATTGTGAGTGACCACGGCAAAGTTCTGAGAAGCCTTTCGCTTCTTTGACTTCTTAGGGGATCCAGTCTGTTCCTTCTTGGGTTTCGATTCCTCGACCAGTTTCTTGTCACTTTTTCGGAAAAGTTTACCTTTCCTGATCTGAGATTCAGTCAAGGTAGCGGATAACTCAATGGCCTGTCTAACTGTAGTGGGATTACTACCAGTCACAATATCTTGTACTGAGTTAGGGAGGCCATCAATGTACTTTTCGATTGCCTTATCCAAAGGCGTGACCATGTTTGGGCATAACAGACTTAACTCCTCATAACGGTCCGTGTAGGCTCGATGCTCACCGCTATCTTGCTTAAGATCGTCAAATTCCCTTTCCAAGGCCCTGATCTCATGACGAGGACAAAATTCCTTCATCATCAGAGCTCGAAGCGCTTCCCACGATTGAGCCAGTGCCACATCGGCCCCCTATCTCTCATCACACCGTTCCACCACATCAAAGCTCGGTTCTCAAAGACACTAGATGCGAAATCTACCTTTCGCTCGTTTGGACATTAAACATGTCTGAAGGTGCTCTCTAAACTCTCGAACCATTGCAGAAGTGCAGTCGCTCCTTGAGACCCAGAAAATTTGGATGGCTTGGCAGAGTTGAACGTCTTGAAGTTGCAGGGAGCATTATTGTTGTTGAGAGCTTGGTTACATTGAGCAACGATGTTCGGGATTGCGACAGTCATTTGCTGCGTAATGACAGCTGCCAGTTCTTCAATAGGTACCTGATTTTCGCGTCGTGGAGGCATTCTAAAAGGGGAAACAAGAGAGGAAACAAGTGGAATGGCATTGGGTAAGAATAGGATGTTACAAATACCGACCAAAAGCATGGGTGATGGTCATTTGTTCGAACTACGAAGCAAACAAACAACACAGAAAGGTTGAATCAAAGTAAATAGGTCCTCATGATGTATCGCGAAGACATGCTCACCTATAAGTGGATACTCACCCCAAGAGTTCCCAGGTAAGAGTGACTGGTCCAATACTGCGGATTTGTACGAACACTCTAGCCTTAGACAGAAAACTCAGGGTACAGGCACCCACCCTTCCAGTTTGCACGTGTTCACATTGTTTAGACACAAACTCTGACGAGATTTCAAAAACTTTGAAGGTTCAAAACCTTATAATAAATCATCCTAGAACAGATGATTAGTTTTCAAAGCAAATTTGAATTTTGTGTTCTTATTGTGGTTGTCACTTAAAGATAAGTGACGATATTGTTTTATGACTAAACACAAGTAAAATCGCGTTAGGGTCCTAGGAAGGTTATAGTCTAGGTCAAAGTATTACTAATAACCTAATTCCCTATAACCATTGGCCTTGATACCAACTTTTTTGTCACACCCCGACCACGTAAAACAACAAAACATGGCGGAAACGTCGGGGAGTGTTGTAACAGAATCATTGTTTCACAACCATGGAATAAATAATTTCATTTCATTGTTTTGCTATAAATCAGATAAATACAACTGTTATCTTACAAGTTTTAAAGCCGCTAAGGCCTTGTCCATTCCTATGTGAGAGTACACAAATATCATCATCAAGCATCATCAACTATTGTACCTGAAACACATGTGAAAATACGTCAGCATAAAAATGCCGGCAAGTACATAGGTTTTATATGAGTGTCAGATCCATGGCTTGTTTTTACATGTTGCAATACTTATTTAAAAGCCTTGTTTTGAAAAGCGTAGTATTGCGACATAATTAACCAACTCAAATCAACTTGATTATAATTTATAAAATCTCGTAGCCATGATTCTTAACTCCAAAACATTTGTTTATTTAAACCCAAATTGTAAATTGTTTTTGAAATAAAAAATCGAATAGTATACATATCGTTAGAAAAACCTTGTAATATAACTTTGTTTCGATAACCTTGCCCAAGTGATCTAGATAACGCAGCGATATATAATATTTTAAAAGCACTTATATATAAAAAGTACCAGCGGCGTATCCACCATGCTTTTAACACATTATACCCGCCCCGTTACCTAATCACTTCCCTAACCCAACGGTTCAAACAGAATTCAAACGGTTCATGTCAATCAAACGGTTGCAAACGGTTCATATAGTCAAACGGTTACAACGGTTCACATAATCAACGGTTACAAACGGTTCACATAGTCAAGGGGTCACAAACGGTTCACATAATCAACAGTTACAAACAGTTCGCATAGTCAAGTGGTCACAAACAGTTCACATAATCAAACGGTTACAAACGGTTCACATAGTCAAGTGGTCACAACGGTTCACATAATCAAATGGTTACAAATGGTTCATAATGTAAAACAATGTGTCCATATGCTGGATGAGCATATGCAACAAAATGTAATATGCGAAAATCAATGAGCTAGCATGTTAACTGAACATACATGGCAAAATATAATGAAATCATGTACTATAGTGTACTAATGAACATAGCAAGTATATGATATGAAAACATGGAAAACATGAAAGTAACAAGTAGGCACATGTGTTTCATCCCAAAACAGTTTGAAAACAGTAAAAGAGGGGGCTATGTACTCACTTGAGGGTGCTTAGAAGTCTTGAACAACAACCAAGCAAAGCTAGAGGGATCACGGAATCAAACGGCACCCTATAAAGGTAACTATGTAAATAAACGGACCTAAACCGGGAGATCGGATAGTATGAGGTTTCGTTAACCAAATTAGTATTGGAACTCATATGATATGATCTAACAAAGCCTACATACTAAAATGAAACCTACCTAAGTGCTTACGACCCATTACGACCCGTTTAGGTAGCTTACGCTACTTTAACGCGTCGTTCGCGTAAAACGCGTTCGGACCGCCTAACTAGTCCTATGATAAGTAATATATGACTTAATATGTCTAATCTTGTTGCTAAATCAGTTTGGATGTCAAAAATTAAGTTACATAGGCTTAAAATGAATTTTGGCGCAAAAAGGGCATTTTGGTAATTTTCCTAAGGCATATAAACTACATATCATACAACTACTTAAACGACGTGACCATAAGGTATAACCTTGGAAGGTTATTCCCTATATAACTATGGTTACCTAATGTGTTTGGTCGGATCCTAATGATCGACCAAACGGGTCGGGTTCGAAAGTATAAGCGATTGTTTAGATCGCTTACCTTACGACCCTACATAAGCACTAAACCTAAAGTGACGAGCTAAACATGTTAAAACATGTTTAACAAGGTTTGAAAAACATGTTTGGTTTCAAAACAAACGGTTTTGATACCCAAAAGTAGTTTGGTTACAAAATACGCAAGAATACGCATTTTGGCCGAAACTACGACTCGTCACTGAGCCTAGATAACGTGGTAATCAGTAGGTATAGTCACTAGGGACTATAACCATAGTGATTATGCTTACGTTATGAATTTCAAATGAACATGGTGTTGACCATAAACTGGTCAATGCAGAAAGTCAAACTTTGTTTGACTTTCATGATAAAAACGCATAAAAGAACGAAAGAATACTTACAAAGTGTCCAAGCAAGCAAATCTTGATCCAAATAGCTCAGGTATGAAGCAAAGGCTTCAACTTATAGCACATTAGATCAGATTTGTGTGAGTTGCAAGGAATGGAGGTGTGGGTATTTATAGAATTCCTTGAACCGTTAAGATCGTTTATTGAAAATCGAGCTTCAATCTCATCCATCCACTTGGGCACGTGGTATAGAATACTAGGGGCACTCAAATACCAGTCCATAGATTCAAGAAAAACCATTTGCAAGTGGGAAAAACAGGAAGAACAGCTGGAAACAGGCTGGAAATGATTCTGTACAGATCTGGTGATCTCACACGGGCCGCGTAAGGTTTAAGGGGGGCTTACGCGGGCCGCCTGAGCTTTCTGATCAGCAAACAAGTTTCATAAATTGCAGTTTCAGTCCCTGCATGCTTTTAAGGCCATTTTTATGCGTTTAAGGCCCGTTAAACCATTTTCAAAGCTCTACAATGATGCCTAAGTATAGGGGACATGAAACATGCTCAAAAATATGTTGGATGTTGGTTCGTTTGATCATACGATCGCAATGTTCGCTTAATTACGACGAAATGCGCACGAACGCGAAAAACGATCCAAACTACGCGACGAATGGATTTTTCTTATGCCAAACACTAAAATAAAATATTTTAATGCTTACATAAATTTTTGGATGTCCGGATGTATTCATAACGTAAGATATGCACGAAAATGCAAACTTATGCACTTTTTGACGCTTTTAGTCCCTGAATGAACATAAAGTTTATTTTTGAGCACAAAACACCTCAAAGCCTATTTCTAAGCTATGTAAAGGATATTTAGGGCATATTTAACTTATGATCAAGTTCTGGATTGTTCGTTACAGTTCAAATCGGCATACTTTCACAGTTTGTCTCTTTTAGTCCCTGTAAGCGAACAACTTGATTTCGGCATACCAAATCATCCAAAACTTATTTCTAAGTTATGTAAAGGTTATTTAAGGTATGTTAAGCCTATTTCACTGTTCCGGAGTGTTTGTTGCATTAAACTGGTTATATTTATGCATCAGAATGCGTATAACCTTCCAGAAAGCGATTTAAAGCCCGAAATTGAAAAAGAATTGATATGTGTAAACGATACACATATTTTTACAAATCCCAAGTATGAAACACAGTATTTCATTGATTTGGTATTTGTTTGATGGTCGCAGTGACACAGGTGTTCTCCCCTACTTTAGGAAATTTCATCCCGAAATTTATTCGTAGGAGTCTGTCTATGACGCTGTGTTAATTAATTGTCTTGCATGGAATCTAGGGTTTTTATCTATTTGCGTAGAATAACCCATCGAAGATATGCAAGGCATAATCCTGTCATTTCCATCAACGGACATTCTTCAGAAACGAAAATGAACTGACGGAGTCATTTTCAATAGATATTCTTCAGAAATGGAAATAGAACGGATAAACAAAAAGGATATTCATTTCCTCAATGGACATTCTTCAGAAACAAAAATGAACAGACGGAGTCATTTTCAACGGTTGCCTCCTCAGAAACGGAAATGAAAAGGATAATCAAACGGATATTCATTTCCTCAACGGACATTCTTCAGAAACGAAAATGAACAGACGGAGTCATTTTCAACGGTTGCTTCCTTAGAAACGGAAATGAAAAGGATAATCAAAGGGATATTCATTTCCTCAACGGACATTCTTCAGAAATGAAAATGAACAGACGGAGTCATTTTCAACGGTTTCTTCCTCAGAAATGGAAATGAAAAGGATAATCATACGGATATTCATTTCCTCAACGGACATTCTTCAGAAACGAAAATGAACGGACGGGGTCATTTTCAACAGTTGCTTCCTCAGAAACGGAAATGAAGGATTTAACAAACGGATATTCATTTCCTCAACGGATAGTCTTCAGAAACAAAAATGAACAGACAGAGTCATTTTCAACGGTTGCTTCGTCAGAGTTGGAAATGAAGGATTAAACAAACGGATATTCATTTCCTCAACGGATAATCTTTAGAAACGAAAATGAACAGACGGAGTCATTTTCAACGGTTGCTTCATCAGAGTTGGAAATGAATTGGGTTAACTCTAGATACATGACAGAACTTGCTGTGATTTCTGTGCACTAAATTCCATAATCATGTATGTATCCATAATTACGTAATTCCTTGCACAGTCCGCACAGTTTGTTTTGTAATGTTTAGGGGAAGAAAATCAAACTTGTGATGAGGGTGACAAGACTACCATAGGTGTCACACCCTGACCACGTGAGATAACGAAACGTGGCGGAAACATCGGGGAGTGTTGTAACAGAATTAATTGTTTCAAATCCATGGCAATTGAAGTTTCGTTTTATTAAACAAACATGAGAGTATACATTGTTTTAAACAAGAAACAAAGAGTACATAACATAAATTAACTAGTTCTTGTCTCGTTTTAAGTCACTAAGGCACAGGTCCGCCTAAGTATGTCTTGATAAGTCCTATGCATCATCTCCTGAAAACACATGTGAAAATAGGTACGTCAGCATAAAAATGCCTGTGAGATACATAGGTTTTGTGAAAATAGGATTCATGACTTATGTTTGAGAAAATGTTTAGTCATGAACCTTGTAATTTGCTATGTCTTGTAAATTGTTTGAAAAACAATATGTTCAGATGATATGTATAGATAAAAGAATAATATATGGTTAAATGAATAACCATGTAAAATGAGTTGTATAAAATAAACTGTATTGTAAACCAAAGTCTTGTGAAAAGTATGTTATTTGTATAAAATGTTATATGTCTCAAATTGAAATGATTCAAATAACGCTACGATATGTAATACCATACAAACACTTATATATAGGAAGTACCAGCGGCGTATCCACCATGCTTGTATCATATTACACACGGCTCGTTACTTAAATCACTTACTCAAACCAAACCACCAAGATGTAATGTTTAACAATTGTAGAAATGTTTATGTATGGTCAATTACAGTTCTCACGGTTCAACAGTTACAAACGGTTCATATAATCAAATGGTTACAACGGTTCACATAGTCAAATAGTTACAACGGTTCAAAATGTAATATAATGTGTTCATATGCTGGATGAGCATATGCAACAAAATGTAATGTAAAACAATGTACTAAGTATGCACACAATGGGCGTACCTAGCATGAAATGTAATGTAAAACGATGTACTAAGTATGCACACAATGGACATACATAGCATGAAATGTAATGTAAAACAATGTACTAAGTATGCACACAATGGACATACATAGCATGAAATGTAATGTAAAACAATGTACTAAGTATGCACACAATGGATATACATAGCATGAAATGTAATGTAAAGCAATGTACTAAGTATGCACACAATGGACATACATAGCATGAAATGTAATGTAAAACAATGTACTAAGTATGCACACAATGGGCGTACATAGCATGAAATGTATTGTAAAGTGATGTACTAATTATGCACACAATGGACATACATAGCATGAAATGTAATGTAAAATGATGTACTAAGTATGCACACAATGGGCATACATAGCATAAAATGTAATGTAAAATGATGTACTAAGTATGCACACAATGGGCATACATAGCATAAACACAATTAAATCATGTACTATAAGTGTACTATTGAACATAACAAGCATATGATGTGAAAGCAGGAAAGTATGAAAGTAACAAGTAGGCACATGTGTTTCACCCCAAAATGTTTGGAAAACAGTAAAAGAGGGGTCTATGTACTCACTTGAGATTGCTCAGAGGTCCTAAGATAACCACCAAACAATGCTAGAGATCACGGAATCAAACGACACCTAATATAGGTAACTATGTTAATAAACCGGACCTATATCGGAGGATCGGATAGAATGAGGGCTCGTAAACCAAATGAGTACGGGAACTCATGTAGTATGGTTTAACAAAGCCTACATACTAAATGAAACCTAGCCTAAGTGCTTATGACCCATTACGACCCGTTTAGGTAGCTTATGCTACTTTAACGCGTCGTTCGCGTAGAACGCGTTCGGATCGCCTAACTAGTCCTATGACAAGTAAAATATGCCTTAACACGTTTAATATTGTTACTAAATCAGTTTAGATACCAAAAGTTATGTTACATATGCTTAAAATGAATTGTGGCGTTAAAAGGGCATTTTGGTAATTTACCTAAGGCATATAAACTACCTATCATACAACTACTTAAACGAAGCGACCATAAGGTATAACCTCGGAAGGTTATATACTATGGTCTCCTAATGTGCTTGCTCGGATCCTAATGATCGACCAAACGAGTCGGGTTTGAAGGTATAAGTGATTTATTAGATCGCTTACCCTTACGACCCTAGACAACGTGGTAATCAGTAGGCATAGTCACAAGGGACTATAACCATCGTGATTACGCTCACGTTGCGAAGTTCAAAATAACTTCGCATTGACCATAAACTGGACAATGCAGAAAGTCAAACAAAGTTTGACTTTCGGACTCGAAAAGCAATAAAAGAACGAAGGAATACTTACGAAGGGTCCCCGAATGCTAATCTTGATTCAAGTAGCTCAGGTATGAAGCAAAGGTTTCAACTTAGAGCTTCTCAAATCAGATTCTAGTGGGTTTTGGGGTTGAAATGGGTTGGGTATTTATAGGATTCTTTGAACCGTTAAGATCGTTTATCGAATATCGTGCCTTGATCTCACCCGTACACTTGTCGAAATGTTGTGGTAGCTCATTTTGCCCCTACCACAAGAGTTTGACAAGTGTCCTTGGCCTTTGGGGGTGTGAAAGGCTGTTAACAGCTGTTAAAAACATTGAATCTGGTCTGGTACACTGACGCGGGCTGCGTAAAGTATCACACTGGGTTTACGTGGGCCGCCTGAAGTCCTGATCAGAAGCCAAGTTTCAAAAATGACAGTTTTGGTCCCTGTTGTGTTTTAAGGCCATTCCTGACACTTCTAAGGCCCGTAAAGCCAACTTTAAGGCCCTAAAATGATGCCTAAACATTGTGGACATGAAACATGCTCAAAAAATGTCGGATGTCAGTTCGTTTGGTCGTATGATCGCGATGTTCGCTTAATTACGACGGAATGCGCATAAGCACGAAAAACGATCCAAATGACGCAACGAATGGGTTTTTCTTATGTCAAACACTAAAATAAAATATTTTAGTGCTTACATAAATTTTTGGATGTCCGGATGTATTCAGAACGTAAGTTATGCACGAAAATGCAAACTTGTGCACTTTTTGACGCTTTTAGTCCCTGAATGACCCAAAAGTTTATTTTAGCACACCGAACCCCTCAAAGCCTATTTCTAAGCTATGTGAAGGATATTTATGGTATGTTTAACTTATGGTCATGTTTCGAAATGTCTGTTACAGTTCAAATTGGCATACTTTCGAAGTTTGTCAACTTTAGTCCTTGTAAGTGATTTAACTTGATCTTTGCCATACCAAAGCCTTCAAAACTTATTTCTAAGTTATGTAAAGGTTATTTAAGGTATGTGAAGCCTATTTCACTATTCCGGAGTGTTCGTTGCATTAAACTGGTTATATTTACGCATCAGAGCCCGTATAACCTTCAAGAAAGCGATTTAGAGCTTAAAATCGAACAAGAGTTGATATGTGCAACAGATACACATATTTATACAGATCCCAAGTATGAAATACAATATTTCATTGGCTTGGCATTTGTTTGATGGTCGCAGTGACCCAGGTGTCACAGTCTCCCCTACTTTAGGAAATTTCGTCCCGAAATTTATTCGTAGGAGTCTATTTGTGACTTTGTGTCAAATAACCACCAGAGATATGTAAGGCATAATCCTGTCATTTCCTTAACGGACATTCTTCAGAACAAAAATGAGCTTACGGAGTCATTTTTAACGGGTGCTTCATCAGAAATGGAAATGAAGAGGAGAAACAAACGGATATTCATTTCCTCAACGGACAATCTTCAGAAACGAAAATAAACAAACGGAGTCATTTTCAATGGGTGCTTCCTCAGAAATGAAAATGATAGACAAACGGATATTCATTTCCTCAACGGACAATCTTCAGAAACGAAAATGAACTTACGGAGTCATTTTCAACGGTTGCTTCCTCAGAAACGGAAATGAAAAAGGATAATCAAACGGATATTCATTTCCTCAACGGTCAAATCTTCAGAAACGAAAAATGAACTTACGGAGTCATTTTTAACGGGTGCTTCATCAGAAATGGAAATGAAAAGGATAAACAAACGGATATTCATTTCCTCAACGGACAATCTTCAGAAACGAAAATGAACAAACGGGGTCATTTTCAACGGGTGCTTACTCAGAAATGGAAATGAAAATGATAGACAAACGGATATTCATTTCCTCAACGGACAATCTTCAGAAACGAATATGAACAAACGGAGTCATTTTTAACGGGTGCTTCCTCAGAAATGGAAATGAAAATGATAGACAAACGGATATTCATTTCCTCAACGGACAATCTTCGGAAACGAAAATGAACTTACGGAGTCATTTTCAATGGTTGCTTCCTCAGAAACGGAAATGAAAAAGGATAATCAAACGGATACTCATTTCCTCAACGGACAAATCTTCAGAAACGAAAATGAACAAACGGAGTCATTTTCAACGGGTGCTTCCTCAGAAATGGAAATGAATAGAGTTAACCTCTAGGCACATGACAAAGCTCGCTGTGGTTTCTGTGCACTAAATTCCATAATTACGTATGCATCCATAATTACGTAACTCCTTGCACAGTCCGCACAGTTTGTCTTGTAATGTTTAGGGGAGGAAAATCAAACCTGTGATGAGGGTGACTAGACTACCATAGGGTCCTTTTAACTAGATCAACAGATGATCTTATTAATTAGGCCAACAAGGAGTCCTTTCAGCTATATCATCACATGATGTTCCTAACCAGATTTTTGGATCAATCTGTTTAACTAGACCACTAAAGGGATCTAATTATGGAGTAGTACTTTATAACCCAAGGGACTTAACTACAACGTAGAAGTCCATTAAGGATTTTAGATAACATAAACTTGGATTACACCAAAAACATAAAAGGGAACACATCAGCACATAATCACATAGTTGCTTAAGTCAGTTATTAATTTGTTATTAACTTGTTAGTGATTGAATATGGATATTCAAAGTACACCAGGAAACCAGTCGCTGGACTTCAATGTCCTCTGGGATCTATCTGAAAAGATAGGATGATCTCCCAAAATTCGATTTTGTTTTCAAAGAAACGTAATATTCGAATCACAAAAATTTTAGGATTTACAGAAATATCCTTAAGTACCCTTATTAAGGATTTATAGTGGTACTTTGGGTATTTGTCTCGTGTTGTAACTTGCGCCTTGTACTTCGTTTTCCATAGAATAAATGGGTACTTAGGAATTTTGTGGAAACGCAAGAGATTATAAGATGGAAAAATTTTGGGGGTAGTTTGCTTTACAAGGAATACGATTCCTTGCTTGTCGGTATTGTAGGGGATATGTTGTTTATACATAAAACCACATAAACACATTGCAATGTAAATAAAAGATTTATTTATAAACAATGATAACAACTGTTTCATGGACCTTGACAACAAAAGAAAATAATACATAAGACGTGATTATTTCTAAACGGGGTTGTCTTCTAGTCGGTCAGATGCCCATCCCTGTGCTGGATTCACATTAGCAAGTTTTGGGCAGTTTCTTCAGAAATGACCCATCTCGCCACAGTTGAAGCAAGAACCTGGTAGAAAACGACCTTGAGCAGGATTGTTGCCAGCTTGGTTTGGTGCAGCTGCAGCTGGGCAGACTCTTGCTGTATGGCCTATAAGTCCACAAGTTTGGCATTTGCAGCACTTTACATTGGTATGATGATGGAGGCTACATTGGTTGCACAAAGGTGCAGTTCCATTGTATGGCTTCCTAGCAGGGGGTTGAGCTGGTTGGTTGGGGATGGCTTGATCATTGTGAGTAACCATGGCGAAGTTCTGAGAAGCCTTTCGCTTCTTTGACTTCTTAGGGGATCCAGTCTGTTTATCCATGGTCTTTGATTCCTCGATTGGGTTCGATTCCTTGACCGGTTTCTTGTCACCTTTTCGGAAAAGTTTACCTTTCCTGATCTTTGATTCAGCCAAGGTTGCAGATAGCTCAATGGCCTGTCTAACTGTAGTAGGGTTGCTACCGGTCACAATGTCTTGTATTGAGTCAGGGAGGCCATCAATGTACTTTTCGATTGCCTTATCCAAAGGTGTGACCATGTTTGGGCATAACAGACTTAACTCCTCATAATGGTCCGTGTAGGCTCGATGATCACCGCTATCTTGCGTAAGATCGTCAAATTCCCTTTCCAAGGCCCTGATCTCGTGACGAGGACAGAATTCCTTCATCATAAGGGCCCTAAGTTAAGCCCATGTCTGTGCTAGAGCAACTTCTGCACCACGATCTCTCATAACCCCGTTCCACCACGTAAGGGCCCTCTTCTGGAACACACTCGAAGAAAACTCGACTTTGCGATTGTCAGGACACTGCACGTGGCGGAAAGTATTCTCAATGCTCTCGAACCATTGAAGAAGCCTAGTCGCTCCCTCAGAACCACTAAACTTGAGTGGTTTAGCCGAGTTAAAACTCTTGAAATTGCATGGACCATTGTTGTTGTTGTTGGCTTGGTTCCATTGAGCAAAGTGGTTTGGGAATTGAGCAGCCATTTGCTGCGCAATGATTTCTGCCAGTTCGGCAGTCGCTATCTGGTTTTTGCGTCGAGGAGGCATTCTAAAAGAGGAAAACATGAAAGGAAACGAGTGAGAGAATTAGACGAAAAGAATGCGATGAAACAGAAAGCAAGGATGGTGGTCATTTGTTTGTTACTACAAAGCAACAAACGGCCCCGGTGATTTATCAAGGTAAATAGGTCAAAAATAATGTATCGCGAAGACATGCTCGCCTATAAGTGGACACTCACCCCAAGAGTTCCCAGGTAAGAGTGACTGGTCCGATTATGTGGATTTGTACGAACACTCTAGCCTTAGACATAAAACTCAGGGTACAGGCACCCACTCTTCCAGTTTGCACGTGTTCACACTATTTAGGACCCAAAACTTTGACGAGAGTTTTGAAAATTCGAAGGGGTTCAAAACCTTATAACAGAGGGTTCAAAACCTAGTAATCAATCATCCTAGAACAGATGATTAGTTTTCAAAGCGGTTTTGAAATTTATGTTCTTGTTGTGGTCGTCGCCTAAGGATAGGTGACGGTATTGTTTTATGACTAAACGCAAGTAAACTCGCGTTAGGGTCCTAGAAAGATTATAGACTAGGTCAAAGTATTACTAATAACCTAATTCCCTAAAACCATTGGCTCTGATACCAACTTTTCTGTCACACCCAGACCACGTGAGACAACGAAACGTGGCGGAAACATCGGGGAGTGTTGTAACAGAATTAATTGTTTCAAATCCATGGCAATTGAAATTTCGTTTTATTAAACAAACATGAGAGTTTACATTGTTTTAAACAAGAAACAAAGAGTACATAATATAAATTAACTAGTTCTTGTCTCGTTTTAAGTCACTAAGGCACAGGTCCACCTAAGTATGTCTTGATAAGTCCTATGCATCATCTCCTGAAAACATATGTGAAAATAGGTACGTCAGCATAAAAATGCCTGTGAGATACATAGGTTTTGTGAAAATAGGATTCATGACTTATGTTTGAGAAAATGTTTAGTCATGAACCTTGTAATTTGCTTTGTCTTGTAAATCGTTTGAAAAACAATTTGTTCAGATGATATGTATAGATAAAAGAATAATGTATGGTTAAATGAATAACCATGTAAAATGAGTTGTATAAAATAAACTGTATTGTAAACCAAAGTCTTGTGAAAAGTATGTTATTTGTATAAAATGTTATATGTCTCAAATTGAAATGATTCAAATAACGCTACGATATGTAATACCATACAAACACATATATATAGGAAGTACCAGTGGCGTATCCACCATGCTTGTATCATATTACACACGCCTCGTTACTTAAATCACTTACTCAAACCAAACCACCAAGATGTAATGTTTAACAATTGTAGAAATGTTTATGTATGGTCAATTATGGTTCTCACGGTTCAACAGTTACAAACGGTTCATATAATCAAATGGTTACAACGGTTCACATAGTCAAATAGTTACAACGGTTCAAAATGTAATATAATGTGTTCATATGCTGGATGAGCATATGCAACAAAATGTAATGTAAAACAATGTACTAAGTATGCACACAATGGGCGTACCTAGCATGAAATGTAATGTAAAACGATGTACTAAGTATGCATACAATGGACATACATAGCATGAAATGTAATGTAAAACAATGTACTAAGTATGCATACAATGGACATACATAGCATGAAATGTAATGTAAAACAATGTACTAAGGATGCACACAATGGACATACATAGCATGAAATGTAATGTAAAACAATGTACTAAGTATGCACACAATGGGCGTACATAGCATGAAATGTATTGTAAAGTGATGTACTAAGTATGCACACAATGGACATACATAGCATGAAATGTAATGTAAAATGATGTACTAAGTATGCACACAATGGGCGTACATAGCATGAAATGTATTGTAAAGTGATGTACTAAGTATGCACACAATGGACATACATAGCATGAAATGTAATGTAAAATGATGTACTAAGTATGCACACAATGGGCATACATAGCATAAAATGTAATGTAAAATGATGTACTAAGTATGCACACAATGGGCATACATAGCATAAACACAATGAAATCATGTACTATAAGTGTACTATTGAACATAACAAGCATATGATGTGAAAGAAGGAAAGTATGAAAGTAACAAGTAGGCACATGTGTTTCACCACAAAATGTTTGGAAAACAGTAAAAGAGGGGTCTATGTACTCACTTGAGATTGCTCAGAAGTCCTAAGATAACCACCAAGTAATGCTAGAGATCACGGAATCAAATGGCACCTAATATAGGTAACTATGTTAATAAACCGGACGTATATCGGAGGATCGGATAGAATGAGGGCTCGTAAACCAAATGAGTATGGGAACTCATGTAGTATGGTTTAACAAAGCCTACATACTAAATGAAACCTAGCCTAAGTGCTTATGACCCACTACGACCCGTTTAGGTAGCTTATGCTACTTTAACACGTTTAGTATGGTTTAACAAAGCCTACATACTAAAATATGCCTACATTACGACCCATTTAGGTAGCTTATGACCCATTACGACCCGTTTAGGTAGCTTACGACCTGTTGTGTTTTAAGGCCATTCCTGACACTTCTAAGACCCGTAAAGCCAACTTTAAGGCCCTAAAATGATGCCTAAACATTGTGGACATGAAACATGCTCAAAAAATGTCGGATGTCATTTCGTTTGGTCGTATGATCGCGATGTTCGCTTAATTACGACGGAATGCGCATAAGCACGAAAAACGATCCAAATGACGCGACGAATGGGTTTTTCTTATGTCAAATATTTTAGTGCTTACATAAATTTTTGGATGTCCGGATGTATTCAGAACGTAAGTTATGCACGAAAATGCAAACTTGTGCATTTTTTGACGCTTTTAGTCCCTGAATGACCCAAAAGTTTATTTTAGCACACCGAACCCCTCAAAGCCTATATCTAAGCTATGTGAAGGATATTTATGGTATGTTTAACTTATGGTCATGTTTCGAAATGTCTGTTACAGTTCAAATTGGCATACTTTCGAAGTTTGGCAACTTTAGTCCCTGTAAGTGATTTAACTTGATTTTTGCCATACCAAAGCCTTCAAAACTTATTTCTAAGTTATGTAAAGGTTATTTAAGGTATGTGAAGCCTATTTCACTATTCCAGAGTGTTCGTTGCATTAAACTGGTTATATTTACGCATCAGAGCCCGTATAACCTTCAAGAAAGCGATTTAGAGCTTAAAATCGAACAAGAGTTGATATGTGCAACAGATACACTTATTTATACAGATCCCAAGTATGAAATACAATATTTCATTGGCTTGGCATTTGTTTGATGGTCGCAGTGACCCAGGTGTCACAGTCTCCCCTACTTTAGGAAATTTCGTCCCGAAATTTATTCGTAGGAGTCTATTTGTGACTTTGTGTCAAATAACCACCAGAGATATGTAAGGCATAATCCTGTCATTTCCTTAACGGACATTCTTCAGAACGAAAATGAGCTTACGGAGTCATTTTTAACGGGTGCTTCATCAGAAATGGAAATGAAGAGGAGAAACAAACGGATATTCATTTCCTCAACGGACAATCTTCAGAAACGAAAATAAACAAACGGAGTCATTTTCAATGGGTGCTTCCTCAGAAATGAAAATGATAGACAAACGGATATTCATTTCCTCAACGAACAATCTTCAGAAACGAAAATGAACTTACGGAGTCATTTTCAACGGTTGCTTCCTCAGAAACGGAAATGAAAAAGGATAATCAAACGTATATTCATTTCCTCAACGGTCAAATCTTTAGAAACGAAAAATGAACTTACGGAGTCATTTTTAACGGGTGCTTCATCAGAAATGGAAATGAAAAGGATAAACAAACGGATATTCATTTCCTCAACGGACAATCTTCAGAAACGAAAATGAACAAACGGGGTCATTTTCAACGGGTGCTTACTCAGAAATGGAAATGAAAATGATAGGCAAACGGATATTCATTTCCTCAACGGACAATCTTCAGAAACGAATATGAACAAACGGAGTCATTTTTAACGGGTGCTTCCTCAGAAATGGAAATGAAAATGATAGACAAACGGATATTCATTTCCTCAACGGACAATCTTCAGAAACGAAAATGAACTTACGGAGTCATTTTCAACGGTTGCTTCCTCAGAAACGGAAATGAAAAAGGATAATCAAACGGATACTCATTTCCTCAACGGACAAATCTTCAGAAACGAAAATGAACAAACGTAGTCATTTTCAACGGGTGCTTCCTCAGAAATGGAAATGGAAATGAATAGAGTTAACTTCTAGGCACATGACAAAGCTCGCTGTGGTTTCTGTGCACTAAATTCCATAATTACGTATGCATCCAAAATTATGTAATTCCTTGCACAGTCCACACAGTTTGTCTTGTAATGTTTAGGGGAGGAAAATCAAACATGTGATGAGGGTGACTAGACTACCATAGGGTCCTTTTAACTAGATCAACAGATGATCTTATTAATTAGGCCACCAAGGAGTCCTTTCAGCTATATCATCACATGATGTTCCTAACCAGATTTTTGGATCAATCTGTTTAACTAGACCACTAAAGGGGTCTAATTATGGAGTGGTACTTTATAACCCAAGGGACTTAACTACAACATAGAAGTCCATTAAGGATTTTAGATAACATAAACTTGGATTACACCAAAAACATAAAAGGGAACACATCAGCACATAATCACATAGTTGCTTAACTCAGTTATTAATTTGTTATTAACTTGTTAGTGATTGAATATGGATATTCAAAGTACACCAGGAAACCAGTCACTGGACTTCAATGTCCTCTGGGATCTATCTGAAAAGATAGGATGATCTCCCAAAATTCGATTTTGTTTTCAAAGAAACGTAATATTCGAATCACAAAAATTTTAGGATTTACAGAAATATCCTTAAGTACCCTTATTAAGGATTTATAGTGGTACTTTGGGTATTCGTCTCGTGTTGTAACTTGCGCCTTGTACTTCGTTTTCCTTAGAATAAACGGGTACTTAGGAATTTTGTGGAAACGCAAGAGATTATAAGATGGAAAACTTTTGGGGGTAGTTTGCTTTACAAGGAATATGATTCCTTGCTTGTCGGTATTGTAGTGGATATGTTGTTTACACATAAAACCACATAAACACATTGCAATGTAAATAAAAGATTTATTTATAAACAATGATAACAACTGTTTCATGGACCTTGACAACAAAAGAAAATAATACATAAGACGTGATTATTTCTAAACGGGGTTGTCTTCTAGTCGGTCAGATGCCCATCCCTGTGCTGGATTCACATTAGCAAGTTTTGGGCAGTTTCTTCGGAAATGACCCATCTCGCCACAGTTGAAGCAAGAACCTGGTAGAAAACGACCTTGAGCAGGATTGTTGCCAGCTTGGTTTGGTGCAGCTGCAGCTGGGCAGACTCTTGCTGTATGGCCTATAAGTCCACAAGTTTGGCATTTGCGGCACTTTACATTGGTATGATGATGGAGGCTACATTGGTTGCACAAAGGTGCAGTTCCATTGTATGGCTTCCTAGCAGGGGGTTGAGCTGGTTGGTTGGGGATGGCTTGATCATTGTGAGTAACCATGGCGAAGTTCTAAGAAGCCTTTCGCTTCTTTGACTTCTTAGGGGATCCAGTCTGTTCATCCATGGTCTTTGATTCCTCGATTGGGTTCGATTCCTTGACCGGTTTCTTGTCACCTTTTCGGAAAAGTTTACCTTTCCTGATCTTTGATTCAGTCAAGGTTGGAGATAGCTCAATGGCCTGTCTAACTGTAGTAGGGTTGCTACCTTTCACAATGTCTTGTATTGAGTCAGGGAGGCCATCAATGTACTTTTCGATTGCCTTATCCAAAGGTGTGACCATGTTTGGGCATAACAGACTTAACTCCTCATAACGGTCCGTGTAGGCTCGATGCTCACCGCTATCTTGCGTAAGATCTTCAAATTCCCTTTCCAAGGCCCTGATCTCGTGACGAGGACAGAATTCCTTCATCATAAGGGCCCTAAGTTAAGCCCATGTATGTGCTAGAGCAACTTCTGCACCACGATCTCTCATAACCCCGTTCCACCACGTAAGGGCCCTCTTCTGGAACACACTCGAAGAAAACTCGACTTTGCGATTGTCAGGACACTGCACGTGGCGGAAAGTATTCTCAATGCTCTCGAACCATTGAAGAAGCCTAGTCGCTCCCTCAGAACCACTAAACTTGAGTGGTTTAGCCGAGTTAAAACTCTTGAAATTGCATGTACCATTGTTGTTGTTGTTGGCTTGGTTCCATTGAGCAAAGAGGTTTGGGAATTGAGCAGCCATTTGCTGCGCAATGATTTCTGCCAGTTCGGCAGTCGCTATATGGTTTTTGCGTTGAGGAGGCATTCTAAAAGAGGAAAACATGAAAGGAAATGAGTGAGAGAATTAGACGAAAAGAATGCGATGAAACAGAAAGCAAGGATGGGGGTCATTTGTTTGTTACTACAAAGCAACAAACGGCCCCGGTGATTTATCAAGGTAAATAGGTCAAAAATAATGTATCGCGAAGACATGCTCGCCTATAAGTGGACACTCACCCCAAGAGTTCCCAGGTAAGAGTGACTGGTCCGATTATGTGGATTTGTACGAACACTCTAGCCTTAGACAGAAAACTCAGGGTACAGGCACCCACTCTTCCAGTTTGCACGTGTTCACACTATTTAGGACCCAAAACTTTGACGAGAGTTTTGAAAATTCGAAGGGATTCAAAACCTTATAACAGAGGGTTCAAAACCTAGTAATCAGTCATCCTAGAACAGATGATTAGTTTTCAAAGCGGATTTGAAATTTATGTTCTTGTTGTGGTCGTCGCCTAAGGATAGGTGACGATATTGTTTTATGACTAAACGCAAGTAAACTCGCGTTAGGGTCCTAGAAAGGTTATAGACTAGGTCAAAGTATTACTAATAACCTAATTCCCTATAACCATTGGCTCTGATACCAACTTTTCTGTCACACCCCGACCACGTGAGACAACGAAACGTGGCGGAAACATCGGGGAGTGTTGTAACAGAATTAATTGTTTCAAATCCATGGCAATTGAAATTTCGTTTTATTAAACAAACATGAGAGTTTACATTGTTTTAAACAAGAAACAAAGAGTACATAATATAAATTAACAAGTTCTTGTCTCGTTTTAAGTCACTATGGCACAGGTCCGCCTAAGTGTGTCTTGATAAGTCCTATGCATCATCTCCTGAAAACACATGTGAAAATAGGTTCGTCAGCATAAAAATGCCTGTGAGATACATAGGTTTTGTGAAAATAGGATTCATGACTTATGTTTGAGAAAATGTTTAGTCATGAACCTTGTAATTTGCTTTGTCTTGTAAATCGTTTGAAAAACAATATGTTCAGATGATATGTATAAATAAAAGAATAATGTATGGTTAAATGAATAACCATGTAAAATGAGTTGTATAAAATAAACTGTATTGTAAACCAAAGTCTTGTGAAAAGTATGTTATTTGTATAAAATGTTATATGTCTCAAATTGAAATGATTCAAATAACGCTACGATATGTAATACCATACAAACACTTATATATAGGAAGCACCAGTGGCGTATCCACCATGCTTGTATCATATTACACACGCCTCGTTACTTAAATCACTTACTCAAACCAAACCACCAAGATGTAATGTTTAACAATTGTAGAAATGTTTATGTATGGTCAATTATGGTTCTCACGGTTCAACAGTTACAAACGGTTCATATAATCAAATGGTTACAACGGTTCACATAGTCAAATAGTTACAACGGTTCAAAATGTAATATAATGTGTTCATATGCTGGATGAGCATATGCAACAAAATATAATGTAAAACAATGTACTAAGTATGCACACAATGGGCGTACCTAGCATGAAATGTAATGTAAAACGATGTACTAAGTATGCACACAATGGACATACATAGCATGAAATGTAATGTAAAACAATGTACTAAGTATGCACACAATAGACATACATAGCATGAAATGTAATGTAAAACAATGTACTAAGTATGCACACAATGGGCGTACATAGCATGAAATGTATTGTAAAGTGATGTACTAAGTATGCACACAATGGACATACATAGCATGAAATGTAATGTAAAATGATGTACTAAGTATGCACACAATGGGCATACATAGCATAAAATGTAATGTAAAATGATGTACTAAGTATGCACACAATGGGCATACATAGCATAAACACAATGAAATCATGTACTATAAGTGTACTATTGAACATAACAAGCATATGATGTGAAAGCAGGAAAGTATGAAAGTAACAAGTAGGCACATGTGTTTCACCCCAAAATGTTTGGAAAACAGTAAAAGAGGGGTCTATGTACTCACTTGAGATTGCTCAGAAGTCCTAAGATAACCACCAAGTAATGCTAGAGATCACGGAATCAAACGGCACCTAATATAGGTAACTATGTTAGTAAACCGGACCTATATCGGAGGATCGGATAGAATGAGGGCTCGTAAACCAAATTAGTATGGGAACTCATGTAGTATGGTTTAACAAAGCCTACATACTAAATGAAACCTAGCCTAAGTGCTTATGACCCATTACGACCCGTTTAGGTAGCTTATGCTACTTTAAGACGTTTAGTATGGTTTAACAAAGCCTACATACTAAAATATGCCTACATTACGACCCATTTAGGTAGCTTATGACCCATTACGACCCGTTTAGGTAGCCTAAGTGCTTATGACCCATTACGACCCGTTTAGGTAGCTTATGACCCATTACGACCCGTTTAGTATGGTTTAACAAAGCCTACATACTAAATGAAACCTAGCCTAAGTGCTTATGACCCATTACGACCCGTAGAACGCGTTCGGATCGCCTAACTTGTCCTATGACAAGTAAAATATGCCTTAGCACGTTTAATATTGTTATTAAATCAGTTTAGATACCAAAAGTTATGTTACATATGCTTAACATGAATTTTGGCGTTAAAAGGGCATTTTGGTAATTTACCTAAGGCATATAAACTACCTATCATACAACTACTTAAACGAAGCGACCATAAGGTATAACCTCGGAAGCTTATCCCCTATATACTATGGTCTCCTAATGTGCTTGGTCGGATCCTAATGATCGACCAAACGAGTCGGGTTCGAAGGTATAAGCTATTTATTAGATCGCTTGGTAATTAGTAGGCATAGTCACAAGAGACTATAACCATCGTGATTACGCTCACGTTGCGAAGTTCAAAAGAACTTCGCATTGACCATAAACTGGTCAATGCAGAAAGTCAAACAAAGTTTGACTTTCGGACTCGAAAAGCAATAAAAGAACGAAGGAATACTTACGAAGGGTCCCCGAATGCTAATCTTGATTCATGTAGCTCAGGTATGAAACAAAGGTTTCAACTTAGAGCTTCTCAAATCAGATTCTAGTGGGTTTTGGGGTTGAAATGGGTTGGGTATTTATAGGATTCTTCAAACCGTTAAGATCGTTTATCGAATATCGTGCCTTGATCTCACCCGTACACTTGTCGGAATGTTGTGGTAGCTCATTTTGCCCCCACCACAAGAGTTTGACAAGTGTCCTTGGCCTTTGGGGGTGTGAAAGGCTGTTAACAGCTGTTAAAAACATTGAATCTAGTCTGGTACACTGATGCGGGCAGCGTAAAGTATCACACTGGGTTTATGCGGGCCGCCTGAAGTCCTGATCAGAAGCCAAGTTTCAAAAATGACAGTTTTGGTCCCTGTTGTGTTTTAAGGCCATTCCTGACACTTCTAAGGCCCGTAAAGCCAACTTTAAGGCCCTAAAATGATGCCTAAACATTGTGGACATGAAACATGCTCAAAAATATGTCAGATCTAAGTTCGTTTGGTCGTATGATCGCGATGTTCGCTTAATTACGACGGAATGCGCATAAGCACGAAAAACGATCCAAATGACGCGACGAATGGGTTTTTCTTATGCCAAACACTAAAATAAAATATTTTAGTGCTTACATAAATTTTTGGATGTCCGGATATATTCAGAACGTAAGTTATGCACGAAAATGCAAACTTTTGCACTTTTTGACGCTTTTAGTCCCTGAATGACCCAAAAGTTTATTTTAGCACACCGAACCCCTCAAAGCCTATTTCTAAGCTATGTGAAGGATATTTATGGTATGTTTAATTTATGGTCATGTTCTGAAATGTCTGTTACAGTTCAAATTGGCATACTTTCGCAGTTTGTCAACTTTAGTCCCTATAAGTGATTTAACTTGATTTTTGCCATACCAAAGCCTTCAAAACTTATTTCTAAGTTATGTAAAGGTTATTTAAGGTATGTGAAGCCTATTTCACTATTCCGGAGTGTTCGTTGCATTAAACTGGTTATATTTACGCATCAGAGCTCGTATAACCTTCCAGAAAGCGATTTAGAGCTTAAAATCGAACAAGAGTTGATATATGCAACAGATACACATATTTATACAGATCCCAAGTATGAAATACAATATTTCATTGGCTTGGCATTTGTTTGATGGTCGCAGTGACCAGGTGTCAGAATAGGGTCCTTTTAATTAGATCGATAGATGATCTTTTTAATTAGACCACCAAGGAGTCTTTTCAGCTATATCATCACATCATATTCCTAACCAGATTTTTGGATTAATCTGCTTAACTAGACCACTCAAGTGGTCTAATTATGGAATAGTACTTTACAATCCATGGGTCTTAACTATTACGTAGAAGCCCATTAAGGATTTAAGGTAGTACCTTTGGGTATCCTACTATGAATCCCTTATACGAAGATATCGAAGATTCTACGAGGATTTGGATAACATAATTTGGATCACACAAAAACATAAAAAGAGAACACATAAGAACATAATTGTTTTCTTGGTTATTAATTCTTATTATCTTGTTATTGATTGCTATTAACTTGACGTCGATTTGAACATGGGTATTCAAGGCATACCAGGAACCCAGTTGATGGACTTCAACGTCCTCAGGCATCTATCTGAAAAGATAGGATGATCTTCCAAAAATTCGATTTTTGATTACAAGGAATCACCACATTCGAATTAAGGTATACAACAATTAAGGACTTACGGAAATACACTTAGGTACCCCATTAAGGAGTGGGTATTCGTCCAAAGTTGTAACTTGCGCCTTGTACTTCGTTTTCTTTGGAAGAAACAGGTACTTAGGATTTTCGGGGAAAACGCAAGAGATCATAAAGTGGAAGAATTTTGGGGGTAGTCTGTTCTTCAAGGAATACGGTTCCTTGATTGTCGGTAATGTAGGGGATATGTTGTTTTATACATGCAACCACATAAACATATTGCAATGTAAATAAAAGATTTATTTATAAACAACATCAACAACTGTTTCTTAGATCTTGACAACAAAAGAGAATAATACATAAAGCTTGATTATTTCTAAACAGTTTTGTCTTCCAATCGGTCAGATGCTCATCCCAGTGCTGGATTCGCATTAGCAAGCCTTGGGCAATTTCTTCGGAAATGGCCCATCTCGCCACAGTTGAAGCAAGAACCTGGTGGAAAACGACCTTGAGCAGGATTGTTGTTAACCTGATTGGGTGCAGCTGTAGTTGGGCAAACCCTCGCTGCATGACCTATAAGTCCACAAACTTGGCATGTGCAGCACTTCACACCAGCATGATGATGTAGGCTACATTGGTTGCACAAGGGTGCAGTTCCGTTGTAGGGCTTCCTAGTAGGGGGTTGAGCTGGTTGGTTGGGGACGGCTTGATCATTGTGAGCGACCACGGCGAAGTTCTGAGAAGCCTTTCGCTTCTTTGACTTCTTAGGGGATCCAGTCTGTTCCTCCTTGGGTTTTGATTCCTCGACCAGTTTCTTGTCACTTTTTCGGAAAAGTTTACCTTTCCTGGTCTGAGATTCAGTCAAGGTAGCGGATAGCTCAATGGCCTGTCTAACTGTAGTGGGATTACTACAAGTCACAATATCTTGTACTGAGTCAGGGAGGCCATCAATGTACTTTTCGATTGCCTTATCCAAAGGCGTGACCATGTTTGGGCATAACAGACTTAACTCCTCATAACGGTCCGTGTAGGCTCGATGCTCACCGCTATCTTGCTTAAGATCGTCAAATTCCCTTTCCAAGGCCCTGATCTCGTGACGAGGACAGAATTCCTTCATCATCAGAGCTCGAAGCTCTTCCCACGATTGAGCCAATGCCACATCGGCCCCCTATCTCTCATCACACCGTTCCACCACGTCAAAGCTCGTTTCTCAAAGACACTAGATGCGAAATCTACCTTTCGCTCGTTTGGACATTGAACATGTCTGAAGGTGCTCTCTAAACTCTCGAACCCTTGCAGAAGTGCAGTCGCTCCTTGAGACCCAAAAAATTTTGATGGCTTGGCAGAGTTGAACGTCTTGAAGTTGTAGGGAGCATTATTGTTGTTGAGAGCTTGGTTACATTGAGCAACGATGTTCGGGATTGCGACAGTCATTTGCTGCGTAATGACAGCTGCCAGTTCTTCAATAGGTACCTGATTTTCGCGTCGTGGAGGCATTCTAAAAGGGGAAACAAGAGAGGAAACAAGTGGAATGGCATTGGGTAAGAATAGGATGTTACAAATACCGACCAAAAGCATGGGTGATGGTCATTTGTTCGAACCACGAAGCAAACAAATGACACAGAAAGGTTGAATCAAAGTAAATAGGTCCTCATGATGTATCGCGAAGACATGCTCGCCTATAAGTTTTTACTCACCCCAAGAGTTCCCAGGTAAGAGTGACTGGTCTAATACTGCGGATTTGTACGAACACTCTAGCCTTAGACAGAAAACTCAGGGTACAGGCACCCACCATTCCAGTTTGCACGTGTTCACATTGTTTAGACCCAAACTCTGACGAGATTTCAAAAACTTTGAAGGTTCAAAACCTTATAATTAATCATCCTAGAACAGATGATTAGTTTTCAAAGCAGATTTGAATTTTGTGTTCTTATTGTGGTTGTCACTTAAAGATAAGTGACGGTATTGTTTTATGACTAAACACAAGTAAACTCGCGTTAGGGTCCTAGGAAGGTTATAGTCTAGGTCAAAGTATTACTAATAACCTAATTCCCTATAACCATTGGCTCTGATACCAACTTTTTTTGTCACACCCCGACCACGTAAAACAACAAAACGTGGCGGAAACGTCGGGGAGTGTTGTAACAGAATCATTGTTTCACAACCATGGAATAAATAATTTCATTTCATTGAATTATTGAACTCATTGTTTTGCTATAAATCAGATAAATACAACTGTTATCTTACAAGTTTTAAAGTCGCTAAGGCCTTGTCCATTCCTATGTGAGAGTACACAAATATCATCATCAAGCATCATCAACTATTGTACCTGAAACACATGTGAAAATACGTCAGCATAAAAATGCCAGCGAGTACATAGGTTTTATATGAGTGTCAGATTCATGGCTTGTTTTTACATGTTGCAATACTTATTTAAAAGCCTTGTTTTGAAAAGCGTAGTATTGCGACATAATTAACCAACTCAAATCAAGTTGATTATAATTTATAAAATCTCGTAGCCATGATTCTTAACTCCAAAACATTTGTTTATTTAAACCCAAATTGTAAATTGTTTTTGAAATAAAAACTCGAATAGCATACATATCGTAAGAAAAACCTTGTAATATAACTTTGTTTCGATAACCTTGCCCAAGTGATCTAGATAACGCAGCGATATATAATGTATTAAAAGCACTTATATATAGGAAGTACCAGCGGCGTATCCACCATGCTTTTAACACATTATACCCGCCCCGTTACCTAATCACTTCCCTAACCCAACGGTTCAAACAGATTTCAAACGGTTCATGTCAATCAAACGGTTCACATAGTCAAAAGGTTACAACGCTTCACATAATCAACGGTTACAAACGGTTCACATAGTCAAGTGGTCACAAACGGTTGACATAATCAACAGTTACAAACAGTTTGCATAGTCAAGTGGTCACAACGGTTCACATAATCAAACGGTTACAAATGGTTCATAATGTAAAACAATGTGTCCATATGCTGGATGAGCATATGCAACAAAATGTAATATACGAAAATCAATGTGCTAGCATGTTAACTGAACATACATGGCAAAACATAATGAAATCGTGTACTATGGTGTACTAATGAACATAGCAAGTATATGATATGAAAACATGGAAAACATGAAAGTAACAAGTAGGCACATGTGTTTCACCCCAAAACAGTTTGAAAACAGTAAAAGAGGGGGCTATGTACTCACTTGAGGGTGCTTAGAAGTCTTGAACAACAACCAAGCAAAGCTAGAGGGATCACAGAATCAAACGGCACCCTATATAGATAACTATGTAAATAAACGGACATAAACCGGGAGATCGGATAGTATGAGGTTTCCTTAACCAAATGAGTATTGGAACTCATATGATATGGTCTAACAAAGCCTACATACTAAAATGAAACCTACCTAAGTGCTTACGACCTGTTTAGGTAGCTTACGCTACTTTAACGCGTCGTTCGCGTAAAACGCGTTCGGACCGCCTAACTAGTCCTATGATAAGTAATATATGCCTTAATATGTCTAATCTTTTTGCTAAATCAGTTTAGATGTCAAAAATTAAGTTACATAGGCTTAAAATGAATTTTGGCGCAAATAGGGCATTTTGGTAATTTTCCTAAGGCATATAAACTACCTATCATACAACTACTTAAACGACGTGACCATAAGGTATAACCTTGGAAGGTTATTCCCTATATAACTATGGTCACCTAATGTGTTTGGTCGGATCCTAATGATCGACCAAACAGGTCGGGTTCGAAAGTATAAGCAATTGTTTAGATCGCTTACCTTACGACCCTACATAAGCACTAAACCTAAAGTGACGAGCTAAACATGTTAAAACATGTTTACCAAGGTTTGAAAAATAGGTTTGGTATCAAAACAAACGGTTTTGATACCCAAAAGTAGTTTGGTTACAAAATATGCAAGAATACACATTTTGGCCGAAACTACGACTCGTCACTGAGCCTAGATAACGTGGTAATCAGTAGGTATAGTCACTACAGACGATAACCATCGTGATTACGCTCACGTTATGAAGTTCAAATGAACTTAGTGTTGACCATAAACTGGTCAATGCAGAAAGTCAAATGAAGTTTGACTTTCATGATAAAAACGCATAAAAGAACGAAAGAATACTTATAAACGGTCCAAGCAAGCCAATCTTGATCCAAATAGCTCAGGTATGAAGCGAAGGCTTCAACTTAGAGCACATTAGATCAGATTTGTGTGAGTTGCAAGGAATTGAGGTATGGGTATTTATAGAATTCCTTGAACCGTTAAGATCGTTTATCGAAAATCGAGCTTCAATCTCAACCATCCACTTGGGCACATGGTATAGAATACAAGGGGCACTCAAATACCAGTCCATAGATTCAAGAAATACCATTTGCAAGTGGGAAAAACAGGTAGAACAGCTGGAAACAGGCTGGAAATGATTATGTGCAGATCTGGTGATCTCACGCGGGCTGCGTAAGGTTTAAGGGGGGCTTACGCGGGCCGCCTGAGCTTTCTGATCAGCAAACAAGTTTCATAAATTGCAGTTTCAGTCCCTGCATGCTTTTAAGGCCATTTTTGATGCGTTTAAGGCCCGTTAAGCCATTTTCAAAGCCCTACAATAATTCCTAAGTATAGGGGACATGAAACATGCTCAAAAATATGTCGGATGTCGGTTCGTTTGGTCGTACGATCGCGATGTTCGCTTAATTACAACGAAATGCGCACGAACGCGAAAAACGATCCAAACTACGCGACGAATGGATTTTTCTTATGCCAAACACTAAAATAAAATATTTTAATGCTTACATAATTTTTTGGATGTCCGGATGTATTCAGAACGTAAGATATGCGCGAAAATGCAAACTTATGCACTTTTTGACGCTTTTAGTCCCTGAATGAACATAAAGTTTATTTTTGCGCACAAAACACCTCAAAGCCTATTTCTAAGCTATGTAAAGGATATTTATGGCATATTTAACTTATGATCAAGTTCCATATTGTTCGTTACAGTTCAAATCGGCATACTTTCGCAGTTTGTCGCTTTTAGTCCCTGTAAGCGAATAACTTAATTTCGGCATACCAAACCATCCAAAACTTATTTCTAAGTTATGTAAAGGTTATTTAAGGTATGTTAAGCCTATGTCACTGTTCCGGAGTGTTTGTTCCATTAAACTGATTATATTTATGCATCAGAATGCGTATAACCTTCCAGAAAGCGATTTAAAGCCCGAAACCGAACAAGAATTGATATGTGTAAACGATAAACATATTTTTACAAATCCCAAGTATGAAACACAATATTTCATTGATTTGGTATTTTTTTGATGGTCGCAGTGACACAGGTGTCATAAAAACCCGTCTGATTATGTCCTTAGTGACAATGATAGGTGTGTTAAGCACATGACTTCCAATGGAAGTTAAACCCCTTCCCTCGTGCAGTACAATTCTTGAATTTTTCTAGAACATCTGCAAGATTTCTGGATAGACCATGATGTGTGCTGATAGAGCGTAGGCCAAAGGGCCTTGCATGAACATGTTTAGGATGACATGACATCCTTCCCATGCTGGACCCTCAAAGTTGGTCCTGATTCTTAAATTGTGGTAAGGATGGTATAGAAGTTAAAGCAATCAGGGTGAATTCTTGCCATTTTTGGTGAAAGTGGTATGAAGAAGATGAAAAGTTTTCTTGGGTTTTTTTTTTGTTGGGTGAAAGTGACTAACTTAGCTTGAAGTGGTAGTCATTTATAGTGAAAGTTAAGTTTGCCTTAAATATTATCTACCTACTTTAGATTTACTATCTCTATTTTCTTTGTTATTTAATATTCTATCAGAAAACAAATAGAACAAATGAGATAAAATCTCCTGCATTAATGGTTTAGGCGGCCATATTCTGATAATTATCATGATTATCTGCCTAGATGTCATTTCTATCTCCTTTATATTGAAGCTAACTACTGTTAACGATTTCCCAGAAATTTTCTATCCATGTCGTTATCTACCTTAGTCTAAAGTGATAAAATTTGTAATTACTCTAGGCTAAAGAGATAAAATTTGTATTTATAAAATAAAGAAAATGAAAGAAAACAAAGGAATAGAGATGTGAACGAATAAACTTTATAAAATCAATGAGAAATGATGATTACATATGGACTATGTTCATGCACGTGAAAAGATAAAGAAAAATATGATATCTTAAGTTTCATCAGAAATTCTGTTAACTTAGTCAACTTCTGGTGATTTACCAGATTTTCTGGTGACTTGTGAATTTTCTGATTGATTATCAGAAATGTCACGAGAAATTTGATCAGTTGTTTATATATCAGATTTTTCTTCATTTCGTGACACAGATTCTTTTTATTCAATTTGCATATTGACCATTCCTAGTTTGCTGATTAAAAAGTTGTGTCTATTTTCATCTAAAGGTTTAGTGATATTATCAGCAAATTGTTTTTCTATTGGGACAAAATACATTTTTATGTTACCTTTCTCAATATGATTTTTTAATGAAGTGGTATCTGACATCAATGTGTTTTGTTCTTGAGTGATGCATTGGATTTGATGTTATCACAATGGCACTCATAGAAACACACAAGATTGGAAGTTTTGTCAGATTCACTCCATAGTCTTTTAGTTGAGTTTGTATCCACAGAACTTGTGAACAACAGCTTGCTGCTGCTATATATTCTGAGTCTGCTGTGGATGTGGAAACACAGTTTTGCTTTTTACTTGCCCAACATACTAATTTTTCTCCCAGCATTAGACAGGCACCAGATGTGCTTTTTCTGTCAAGTTTGCATCCTACATGATCTGCATCTGTGTATGCAATTAATTCTAAATTTGTGTTTTTAGGATACCATAGGGAAAGATTTGATGTTACTTTTAGATATTTAAAAACTCTTTTGACTGCTTTAAAGTGGGACTCTTTAGGATTGCATTGATACCTTGCAAGAAAATAAGTGGAAAACATTATGTCTGGTCTACTGGCTGTTAGGTATAATAAAGATTCTACCATTGCCCTATAAGTTTTTATATCTACAGGTTTTCCTTCAACGTCAGAATCAAGTTTGTTTCCTGTGGCCATGGCAGTCTTTGAAGATGAGAAGTTTTCTAGTGAATATTTTTTCAAAATATTTCTAACATATTTTGATTAACTCAAGAATATGCCATCACTTTGTTGTTTAACTTGTAAACCAAGGAAAAAGGTTAATTCACCCGTCGTGCTCATTTCAAAGTGATTGGTGATAAGCTTTTCAAACTTTTTGCAGAATTTGTCATTTGTGGATCCAAGTATTATGTCATCAACATAGATTTGGACCAAAAATGTATGCCCTTGTGTGATTTGAGAAAGAGGGTTGTATCAATTGTACCTTTGGTGAAGCCAGAATTGATTAGGAAGTTTGATAATGTTTCATACCATGCTCTTAGAGCTTGCTTCAACCCATCCAAGGCTTTGTTTTGTTTTGTTGGGATTGAACCCTACCAGAGGAATAGATAATGTAAAGCCAAAACCTGGTCACAACAGTGGATTCAAAATAAGTAGTTGTTTACACTAAGTCTTCTCCTTTGAAAGTGATTACAACAGCTGATTGTCTTATATCCACTGCCCGGATACAACTGCTGCTCTACATAACTACTGATGAAGCTTGGAAGACTGCTGGAACCTAAGCACTGCTGGTATAAACTGCTGATGACAAAAGCACTGCCCAGTCAAGGACTGATCAACCTTGATGACAGCACTGATGATTAGAGAGAGCAGTAGTTCAGTATATCATCTGTCTTATGTATTATCAGTTGTTAGGCTTAGCAGTGTTTGTATAAGGTCAGTAGATAAAGGGTTGTTAGGTTGTTAGACGTCGCTTTCATGGTGACGTCAGTTGAGATGCATCAGTGGATTGAGTTGTCTATAAATGGAATAGTACCCTGTACTGTTACATTTGATTCGTTTTGAGTGAGTTCTTCTCCTTAACTCAATCCTTTCATCTTGTGTAATCCAACCTTGGGGTATCTGGCTGAGGGGGAGCTAAGTTTGTAAGCATGCTTGTAATCTTTTGAATTACTTTGTAATCTTTTGACTGATGAAAATTATTTGTTTATCTAAACTATTTTCTTCCTTGATTGTGTTTATAAAGTTTGTATTCATTTCCGCTGCATTTTACATTGTTTCATATACATTAAATGTTCAAATCATACAAACAAACACAATCATGAGAGCCTCCGATCCTAACAATTGGTATCAGAGCCTGGACAGCCAAATTCGATCTAACAATCAATTTGACATAACAGTTCGGCTCAAAATTCCTTGATACTAAGGTTGGTTGTATTCAGTTGAAAAACAGAGTATCGAGTAAATCATGATCAAAATGGTTATTCAAAAACTCTGTAAATCAACCAAGATGTCATATGGCACACAGATCTCACACAACAAGTGATATTATGCACAAGTCACTTATAGTTTTCAGATCTTCAGACATATCTGTTAAGCTATAAAAATTATTTTGTATTTTCAAAGTTAATTTCAACTGTTGTTTCGATATTTGTGATGTTTTCATTTAATGCTGAAGTATGAACCTCAGATTAACAAAAGTCTATGTTCATAAAAATATTAGTGTTTTTGCTAACAAAAGAGGGACAGTAAAACTTTAGTCATTAAGATCTTATGTGTTGAAAACAGGTTGAGATCCTTATAAGGAACAAATCAACTTTGTTTAAATACACTAAGAAAACAGGGGTCAAGATAGTCCGTATCATATGTAATGTGAGATTGGTCAAAAATTTGTACAAATATGGCTAAACCTCTTAAAGCATTACTACAAAATGATTCTGGATTAAGTATTCCTTCAATAAAGACCTTCCAGTGAGTATTTCATTACTTCTGAGTGGGAAGGGTAAAAAGGGAAGAAGAAAATTCATAAAAACTCAGTAGTGTGTTTATCTAAAAACTTTTGAAGTCAAAAGAAAAGGGTATAAACATAAAACACTTAAGAGTCAAAGGTTGGGATAACAATGGTCATTAAGCAACTGTGTGCATTTATTGGTTCAAGAAAACTCAGGTGATTTTGTGTCCTCATTTTTCTGTTGTCGGTCTGTCAACATGAGAATGGTACCAAACAGTGGTCAAAATGTAGTTAATATTTCACACCACTGTTGTCAAAACACTGATCATTCTCATAAGCTTGAGATTGATATGATTGGGAGTTTTAGTGAAAATTATACCTGTTTCTTTTGGTGCTGTTTTCAGAAAATCTTTTAATTTTTAAAAGGGATTTTCTCCAATAAAGCGGGATATATTATTCTGTATTATTTTTAAGAATAACATATTTTGTACTTTGGCTGGTTTTTTATAGTAAAAGTTTCAATCTCCTGTCAGGATGTATAATCTTAAAACAGATGAAAAGGAAATGGTATATTTGTCAAGGTCATGTCAAAATCAAGTTTGTTCTTCACCAAGCAAAAAATTGATTGTCAACAGATCTTAAAATACTTGGGCACTCATGTTTTAATTCAAATATTATAACAAAAATGAGTTGCTTCGGTAAAAAGTCTACATCATCTGGGGTACTAAACCACTGTCAGAAATTTGTATAAGTGTCAAAATTTGAAATTGCCATGTGACATAATCTTGAACGAAAATTCTCAAAACAGTTGCTGACATAATTGTCCTTCAAATCTTTACCATCATTTTATCCCTAACCACTGTTTTGCTCAAACAACTGCTTACTAAATACTGTCCACATTATTACCGTTGTAACCACTGATGCTTGATTCATCAGTGGCTCTTAAAACAACTATTCTCCACCCATTATCCATTTCATCAGTGTTTGACACGTGGTCAGTTTTTAGCCTTCAGATCATAATAACCGCTGCCACATCAGCGATCACTTTTTCCCTAAATAAAACCCTGATCAAAACCCTATACAGGGTTTTACACTGTCGAATTGAATTCCAAAATTCTCTTCTCAAAGCAGTTTCCAACCTTTCTTCCAAAAATCATTCTTCGTTCTTCTCTGTAAAAATGACAAAATCAAAATCAAAACCAAAATCAACATCATCTTCAAAAGAGGTCGCTCAAACGGCCGAAGAATCCATCGAGATACCTTACAAATCTCCACATAATTATCTGGGTTTGCTCACAAAACCTACCGATAACCACACTTTCGACTCCATCATTGATACATTATCTGCATCGAAGTACAAAACTTTGTTGACAGCAGATGCTCCCATTTATCTACAAACCCAGAGAGAGTTCTGGAAAAAGGCGACTCTTGAAAAACAAGACGATAAAGTCATTGCCATCAACTCCTCGATATAGGGTAAAGGGATCCAAATCACTCCGAAAACAATCTCAGAAGTCTTCAAACTCGATGATCAGAATGGTAAAACTTCCTTTGACAAAAACGAGTTAAAAGCTGATTTCTTGAAAAGGGGATATGCAGAACAATCAAAGATAGATACCTTACAAAAAGGTTATTTTCCATCTGCACCCAGATTTTTATTCCACACACTATTAAGTTGTGTTTCAAATAAAACAACAGCGTTTAACGAAATACCATTGAAGATTCAATGCCTGGGCTATGCTATTTTAAACAATAAAGATTACAACTACTCCCAGGAGATCTTCAATGACATGGGAAAGAATGTTGACAGCAAATCATTTATTCTTTTTCCAAGATTTCTGAGCTATTACTTTAAACAAAAATTTGAAAAAGAGGATGAAAATTTGCCCAAACAAGGTGTCCATTTTCAAATAAAAGGCTTAACAAAAGAAACATTTTCAAGAATGATGGCACCAATAAAAACAAAAGCGGAGGTGTCTGAGCAGATTTCAGCAGTTACCACTGCTCCTCAGACATCTGCTGCTGAGCCCACTGCTCCAGGTGATCAAAGCAGCACTGCCACTGCTTTGAAACCCACACCTGACATTACCAAAAAGACCAAAAGAAAAACATCCAGAAAACCCACCAAACCCAAAACAAAGGCAACTCTGGAAGATGAGATCCCAGAGCAACTGCCTGTGACAAAACAAATGTCACCACAAACCACTTCTGCTACTTCCTCACAGCAGTTGGAAGAAAGATCTCAACCAGTGCCTAAAACTCCTCCTGCATCCTCACAAAAGGATCAGGTTGTAACCACAGGGACCCCACAATATGATGCTCTGGATTCAATCGGATCCATCTTCCTCAGTCCTGATCCCAAGGACATGTCTCTTTCAACTCCCATACCCTCACCAATAATATTACCACAATCCATGCTACCCTTGTTGCATGCAGTTGTTATTGCTCAGACACAAACCAGTTCCTCTCTATCACCTGTCACTGAGAGTATACTCCCACAAGTGACTGGGTCTGATGCTTATACCTCTGCTTTCCCAGCAACAACTGAGGAGGTTACACCCCCTGAGTTACAAGTAACTCTCGGTGGTAGTTCAAGTGGAGCAGCAACTACAACTGATGGATCAACAGATCTTCAGTTGGACAGTTGTTTCATCAGTAAGACTCCCTTGAAGGCAACTTCTTCAATAGCACCATCGGTAACCACCAGTGACTTGGTTCTAACCACTGGTACCATCAAAGGTCTATCAAGTGCTGAAGAAAGAAGTCCGCAGTACCAAGAACAAGGGGCATCAATGGGTGATTTTTGGGACTTAGTTCCTAAGTCAAACATTGATATGACCACTACAGGTGGGGATTCAGATGATCCCATTAAAGTGGGTGATGATTCAAAATATCAGGAATTGACGGGAAGAGTTGAAAAACTGGAAACCTCAGTTGCTGAAATAAAGGAGATGCTGCAAGAGATTTTAAAAGCTCAAAAAGCACAATCCACTTCTGCCCCACCACAATCACTTGTTCCAACTCAAGCATCCGCTCCACCACAAGCAGTTGCTGTAAATGAGCTCTGGAATATCTTTCAACCCATGCTGGAGAAACAAAAACAGATGGCTGATCAACAGCATGAAATGCATGTAAAAATGCTGACAAACATGGTGGAGTCAAGATTCAAAGATACTCAAGCAGACATCAAGGCTATAATGGCTAGCATACAAAAGACTGCCCATGGTGAAAAAGTTCCCTCCACTATCCTTTTTATGGATCACCCCCTTGCAGATAATGCCAAAAAGGGGGAGAATGTCAAGAAGATGAAGAAAAAGGGAATTGAAGATGGTTTGTATGTTGAACCAGAACAAGGAAAACAGATATCTAAAACAGCTGATACAGCAGTAGTTACAAAAACTGCTGTCAGTAGCCAAACAGCTGCCATCTCTTCAACACACACCACTCCATCACACACCACTAAAACCACTGCCCTACCACCATTACCTCCTGTTATAAAACAGAAGACAACAGATGTTACAACATCAGCTGTAATGACAACAGTAGTTGGAACACCAGTTGTTTCAACCACTGTCAGTCAATCACAATCACAAACCACTGCCATTCATATCACAACCATTGAGCCACCTAAGATATCATCAGCCCCTCCTAAAATAAAAAGGAGAAGGATTGTCATATCTGATGATTCACCACCACCATCACCATCATCAAAAACTACCTCACCACCTCCATCCCCTGCTCAAAAGCAGAAGACATCTGCTGACATATCAGCAGTTGTAATGACAACAGCAGTTGAAACACCAGTTGTTTCAACAGCTGTTAGTCAGTCATCTTCCACTGTTTCCACCAGTCTCACATCACAACCAGCAAAGCTCTACACCAGAAAAAGAAAACTTACTCAGCCAGATGAGGATCAATATGATCCCACTGCTGCAAGATATCCGCTAGAACTGGAAGCTATAAAAAATGAGATAAGGCAATTCTACAATGATGATGATCCTTTAAACGGAAGATTTTCTTCACTCGTTGGCTTCAGGGTTCCAGAATACATGGATGAATATCTTGAACTTAAAGTAAGACAGGCTAAGATAATAGCCAAGGTTGAATGTAAAGGTCAAGGTGATGAAGCCATTGATGAAAGATTGGAATTTCTGCTCACAAAATTCGATCTAATAAAAGATTTTGCACATGAGCTGAGCAAAGAAAAGGCAGAACAACGAAAAGAGATGAGAAGAAAACTTCTTGCATACATAATGCAAGAAAAATTATATCCTGCTGAAGAAAACCAATTTGAAGAATGGCCAATAGTGCTTTTAAGGCATGAAGCTGATAGGATTGATAGAATCAAGAGCGACCCTAAAAAGAAGAAGAATGCTCCAAATTGGAGTAAATACAAAAAGTTCATCAATGAACAAACAGCTGAGTACAAGAGAAAGAAACAGGAGCTGGTGGATGCAAAAATGGATACTGCCAATGCCATATCAAAATGGTCAAAGCAGCAAACTGATGAAGCCTATGAAAGGCTGAAGAAAAGGAAGATAACTGTATCAGGCACTTCAAAGAAGCGTGAACAAATGATGAAGCTTGAACAGCAGATTGAAAACCTCAAAACACTGTTCCGATCTACTCTTGTGACAAACCAAGAAGAAGGAGAACAGCTGACCAGTGAAGAGGTAAAGGAAAAGGAAGTTGAGTACTTCAAAGAAACCATCATGAAAATGGGTCTAAAAGAAGCGAACTCAGAAAAACTTCAAAACCTTTTTAAGAAAGTGTTAACTAAGCCTGCATCACCAAATACTTCGGAAGTTTCAGACATTAAGCCAGATCAACAAAAGAGACAGGAGCAGATAGAAAAGGAAACTGCAGAAGACATAGCTGCAGCAAACAATGTTATTGAAATGGCCTTCAAAAGAATGTCTGAAAGTCTGCGAGTTTTCACAAGGCCAACATCCCCCAACTCATCAATGAATAAATCTCTCCCAAGAAACCCATTGGGTTTAAAAGTACTAAAGTGGATGTCTGATCAAAAGACCCACGTATTGACCTTGGTCAGATCCAATGGCGAAGTGAAGTACATATCAAGGAAAGAAGCACTAGGCCTTAGTGTTGAAGATTTGCAGGATCTCCTTGAACTTTCACTGTGCAGGGATGAGGATGACATCAGTTCCAAAGAATTTGAAGAAGAATTTAAAAGACTTGCAAAGGAACTATTGATGAGGAATAAAGATCCAGAATAATGACAGGTTTTGGCATTATCTGTTCCAGGGGGAGATTGTTGGGATTGAACCCTACCAGAGGAACAGATAATGTAAAGCCAAAACCTAGTCACAACAGTGGATTCAAAATAAGCAGCTGTTTACACTAAGTCTTCTCCCTTGAAAGTGATTACAACAGCTGATGGTCTTATATCCACTGCCCGGATACAACTGCTGCTCTACATAACTACTGATGAAGCTTGGAAGACTGCTGGAAACTAAGCACTGCTGGTATAAACTGCTGATGACAAAAGCACTGCCCAGTCAAGGACTGATCAACCTTGATGAAAGCACTGATGATTAGAGAGAGCAGTAGTTCAGTATATCATCTGTCTTATGTATTATCAGTTGTTAGGCTTAGCAGTGTTTGTATAAGGTCAGTAGATAAAGGGTTGTTAGGTTGTTAGACGTCGCTTTCATGGTGACGTCAGTTGAGATGCATCAGTGGATTGAGTTGTCTATAAATGGAATAGTACCCTGTACTGTTACATTTGATTCGTTTTGAGTGAGTTCTTCTCCTTAACTCAATCCTTTCATCTTGTGCAATCCAACCTTGGGGTATCTGGCTGAGGGGGAGCTAAGTTTGTAAGCATGCTTGTAGTCTTTTGAATTACTTTGTAATCTTTTGACTGATGAAAAGCATTTGTTTATCTAAACTATTTTCTTCCTTGATTGTGTTTATAAAGTTTGTATTCATTTCCGCTGCATTTTACATTGTTTCATATACATTAAATGTTCAAATCATACAAACAAACACAATCATGAGAGCCTCCGATCCTAACATGTTTGTAAACATGATTTAGAAATTGAGGATCATCAAAGCCTTCTAGTTGATACACATACACTTCATCTTCAATTTCACCATTCAGAAATGCAGACTTGACATCCATCTAATAAATTTTTTATGTTATTTGAGGTAGCATAAGCCAGGAATATTCTTACAGCTTCAAGTCTAGCCACTGGTGCAACATCATAGTCTATGCCTTCTTGTTGACAATAACCTTTGACCACTAGCCTGGCCTTGTTCCTTGTTATGATGCTTTGTTCATCAGATTTGTTTCTGAATACCCATTTGGAACCAATGACCGATTTGTTAGTTGTTTTGGCTACCAGATCCCACACATGACTCTTTTCAAATTGGTCAAGCTCTTCTTGCATTGCTTGGACTCAATCTGAGTCATTCAGTGCTTCCTTGACAGACTTTGGCTCAAAGATGCTTAAGAATCCACCATAAAGATATTCATGAGCTATAGTAGATCTTGTCTTAACACCTACTTCAGGGTCACCAATGATGTCAGCTAGTGAGTGTCCCCTTATCCATCTCAAGTTGTTATGTGAACTTGTACTTCCTGATGGATTTGAATCTTCCCCCTGATATGTGACCTCAGTGTTGTCAATAGGATCAGAATTTTGTTGTTCAATTTCATTTTCTAGTGAGATTCCAGAATTCTGATCATTTTGTACATTTTCTGATGGAGGTTCCAGATCATCTGCAGGGTTAGTACATGACATATTTTTGTTTGATATGTTTAGCATATGGTCATGTTCTAAAAGCTCTTCAGTTCACTTGTTAAAAAGATCTGTAGAATTTTCAGGGTGTTTTGATTAACTTATATCTTGTAAAATTTCATCAGAAATCTTGGTTTTTGATAATCATCAAAAGACACATATTGTGACACCCGGCTTTTCAGGTCGTACCATACAATTGTACCACGTGTTGTGAATAGATAAAAAGGTTGTATGAGACTGATTTTGATATTTATATGTGATATTTAATGTGTTGGTGAATCCAAACTTTGCTAAAAATTAAGTTGGCAACGATAAAATAAACGCTTATCGCGTAACGATTAAAATGCGAAACGAACATCGGTGACCACCCGATCAGTGTTAAAATCCTAAAAATAGTCTGTTATGATTAGAATGGTAATTTTAATCATATCCATGAGGAGAAATAAATGAAAACGCTAAGAAACTCTATTTTTCGAGTTTGAGCGCGTACCGCGCGATACTGCGCGTATTTGACAAAATACTGTCAACGCAGCCTGTCAAGGCAACTGGTAATTATTTCAGTAATAATTTAGTGTGATTATTTCAACTGATTAAAACGCTAGATTAAATACCCGGTATCGAGTAAAATACCTGTTTTTACACTACATTATATATATGTGTATGCATGTATAATTTTATGTGAGAGAGGGGCTTAGGTGGCGGCAATAGATAGACCACCTTTTGCCATTTTTCTTTCTTTATGCCAAGTGTTGGCATGGGGAACATAAATCAATCATATTAACCTACAACACACACTTCCTTTACATAATTCAAGATCAAACAAATTCACATTCTCTCTCTCTCTCTCTCTTAATCTCAACTGAACACCCTCTTGAACACATCCATTTTCATTTTCAAAATTATTCTTGAGGATTCATACTCATTTCAAGGTGTTTTCAAGTCCATTTGGTGGTTTGGAAGTGATTTCAAGGTGTTTCAAGCAATAATCAAGTCCCATATCATCAAATCAATCATTCAAGAACTTGAAGGTATAATTTTTTTTTTAAAAACCTTGTTTTTGATTCTTGATGACCTTGATGATGATGGAAGTTTCTCTTGTTCTTGAGTTTAATCACAAACCTGAAACTTAAAACAAATGGGTTTTTTAATGAAATAAAAATGGGTGTATATATGTATGTATGTGTGGCCATGAGTGTGTGTGTGTGTAGGTGATTGTGTTTTTGATTTTTATTGAAAGATTCTTGATTTACATGATTACTTGAAAAGTAGGATGCATGTAAGAATCAAATATGTCATAAAGGAATGTTCTAAAGGTGATTCAAGATTTGAAAGTGACATGATAAAAAGTGAACTTTTGGAAGTTCATATGTATATATGTATGTCGTGTATATGCATGTATATATGTGTGCATGCGTGTAAAAGTTTGTCATATATTCATAAATGTGTAGGATACTTGCATTTATGTATGAATGATTGGAAGATCATGATGATATATGTTGTGTTTTGTAAGAACATGATATTAATGTGTTCTTGAGTATGATTAAATCATAAATGATGATGATGATGTTGTATAAGTGCGTTAGATGCACATATGTGAACATACATGATGATATGAAAGCATGAAATGATCATTTGAGCATGATTTGATAAAAATAAATTTTGATCAGAATATAAACACTAAAATATGATTATTATGAAGTGTATAATGATATAAAACTTTTTCATAAAGCTTACTCGTCTTGCATGTTGTACATGGGGCATTAGAAGTTGTAAAATACGTGAAATCACATGATTTATGTGACTTACACCAAAAACTGCACTAATCTGATTATGATCACTATTTTAATCGGTAAATAACATGTATTGTGTTAAAATATCTAGTAATTCCTAGTTGGGATGGTTATAGTAACGTTTAACGCAAAACTATACGGTAAAACGGTCAAAAATCGGCTTTTCGAACGATTTTTATGAAACTGATTTAGCTCAGTAAGTAAACTGAAATTTTTAGTTCAAAAATAAGTATTTTAACTAATTTTAAGTTTACTTGGTGTTTCGTTGGTCATACGTGACTTCCGACGCCCGAAAACGTTACCGAATCAGAAAAATACGCGTTTTTCTATGAACACTAGTATGGGTTATTTTTGGGTTAACCTTATTTTTTAAAATGTGTTATGTGATTTTAAAATGTGAATGTGATAATATGTTAAGTGTTAACATGATAGTGGGAAATTTAGACTATGCATGTACACTTGTGCGTTTTATGCGGTAGAATCGGTAAAATCGCGTTTAAATGTGTAACTTATTTGTCGAGCATGAAATTTGATACATATAAGTTATTTTATGTATGCATGCCTTAAAAATGACAAAATAAATAAGTGTTGGTGCATATGTCTGTCGAATTCGTCTTTTATCGAGTCTTGTAATAGTATGATAGATCAGGGCACGAAAAACGAGAAACTTATAGGTTAAAGGCATTTCGCACAAAATGAAAGACTCATTTCGTACGAAATGACATCTTGTCATTTCACACGGAATGGTGATCTCATTCCGCACAAAATGACCATTTCGTGTGAAGCTGTTCCGCACGAAATGGCTGTCCCTATAAATATGTGACTTGTGATCTCATTTGTAACGATCTGATTCCGGTGCCGAAGTGCTGCCGAAGTGTCTCCAGCCTTGTAAAACGTTGTGTTTTCAATTTAGAGACAGTTTAAAGTGATATCTTGTGTATTACAGCTGAAATAACTCCGATATGTTTGTTTCCGCCTCTCATATTGGACGAGATCTCTTCTGAATGACTCGTTTGGGTCTGCGAACGATCCTACAAGTGGTATCAGAGCTCAGGAGGAAGAGTTCTTACCATTTCAGCTGCAAATTCTGATTTCTACACCTTTTTTTTCAAAATTAACAAGTTTTCACAAATAAAATGGGTTGATTTTCTCAAATTATATGAGAAACTGGGTTTTAACAAAGCCTTGAAAGAATTAGAGCTAAGTTCGTACTAAAACATGTTCAATTTGACAAAAAACATGGCCGATTTGATGACATCAGCAGCATTTCGCACGAATTGAACATTTCGTTTCGCACGGAATCCCTCAGTTTCATCCATTTCGCACGAAATCACACTTTCATTTCGCACGAAAAGGTCCTTTCGCGTGAAACTGCACATCAAAATCTCATTTCGTACGAAATCAACTCATTTTGCACCAAATTGGCTTTTCGCTTGATCATTTCGCAGCAAGTCATTTCATTTGAAAAATATGAGTTTGTGTAATTTTGATACCGAATCATGGAAGAAGAATTTTACAACGTGTTTGCTACTCCGATTACCATTGCACAGAACACGATGTTAGAAAATGAAACGGGCACCATGCAAAAACCGCCAAAGCTCATGAATATTGAGGAATATAAAGGATGGGAGGAGCGATTCGAAAATTGGGTTCAAGCAAATTACTTGGATGCTTGGGAATGTGTTGAAACAAAATATGTTAGACCAGTGAATGATGATGAAGAGGTTATTGCTATTAAAGATCTAAGTGTTGAGGAGAAAAAGAAATACAAAGATGAAAAGATGATGACTATTTTATTGCATCAAGCTGTTAAGGAAGATATCTTGGTTTTATTGCAACACAATGGAAGTGCTTATTCAATTTGGAAAGCATTAAAATCAAAGTTTGTTGGAAGTTAAGAAATGATCAAGAACAAAAAATCACTTTTGGAAAAATAGTTCGATCTATTTCGTGGTCTAAGAACTGAAAACACCAAACAGATCATAGAAAGATATTGCAATCTAATAGTCAACATGAAGAGGTTGAGCATCACAAAAGATAATGAAGAGTTGATTGAAAAGTTGGCTGATGCGTTGCCACTTGATGTTTGGGGCACGTATCTCATGATGTTGAGAAATAAGAAAGATTTTGGCAGTCTAACACTGAGTAAATTTATTGAAAAAATTGAAGCTCAAGAGATGGAACAACGAAAGATCTCAAGAATGAAGGATTTTGATGATGAACAAGATATTGGTCTTTATTATAAAGGAGGTATAAGTGATAAAACTAACATGTCACCAAAGATCGAAACTGCATTCAATGCTAAAAGTTCATCTGGAGGGTCATTTCAAGGATCAAACAGCAAAATAGGGTTTTCTTCATATCCATCATTTGATCCAAATTTTTTAACAACAAAGAGTGGCAAAGTTCTACAATGCAATATTGCACTAAATCTTGAGAATGATCAAAATTACTCAGAAGAAGTTGCAAAAAGTCACATGTCTTTGTTAGTAACTGTGTTAGAGTCGTACGGGAGTTTAGTTGCAGGAAGGATCGGAAATCCAATGTTGACAAAAGAGGATTATGATCAGATCGATGCTGAAGAGATGGAGTTAATGGATATAAAGTGGTGTTTGGCGAGGGTCTTAAGAAGAGCTGAAAAATTCAAACAAATCACCGGAAGAGATGATTTCCGTGATGCTAATGTTTCTACTTTAGGTTTTGATAAATCTAAAGTTACTTGTTTTCGTTGCAGGGAAAAAGGGCATTTCAAGCGAGAATGCACAAACCGTGAAGCAAGTGGAGCTCAAAATCCGTTCAACAACAATGATTATTATCGGAAAGCAATTTATCATCAAGTTGCTCAACAACCACAACAACAACAACCACAAACTGCTCATGCTAGAAAGGAGATTGAAGATTCAAAGAAAGCTTATATGGTGAATCAAGATGATGAAAGTTCGTCTAAAGGATTCAGTTGGGATAAATATATTTCAGCAGAGAGTAAAGCATGTTTGATGAACAAAATGATAAATCAAGATAATGAGAGATTGCCAGAAGGTTTTAGCTGGGACAATTACTGTCCAGATAAAGAATTCTTGGCTAAAGCTTTTATTGCTCGAGTTGTTGAAGATAGTGATAATGATGATTTTTATGCAAACAGAATGAAAGAGCACTTAAAAATGCTAGAAGAAAGTGATAGTGATGATGGAAAAGTTCGAAAGAAAAAAAAGAAAGTTAAGAAACAAGTTAGCGGTGATGATGAAGAAGCTCGTGTGATAAAGAAAAAGGTACAAGAAGTTTCAGCCTTCACAGTTGAAGCAGAAGCTGATACAAGAAAATTTCCTGTGAAATGTTAAACCTGTGAAGCAGTGAAGAAGCAAAACAGTACTTTGATTCATAACATGAATAGATTGAAAGAATCCTATGATGATCTAAACAAAGCAATGAATCAGTACAATCAATCAAGCAGTGAACAAGCAACAGCTATGAAGACACTTCAAGGAGCTTTCATGACAAAGCAGAAAACCGTCAACAATTATATTGAAAAATGTGTTGTGCTGGAACAGAAACTGGAAACTCAGAGGATAGAAACAGAAAGGGTAAACAGGTTGTTAAAAAGTTACTCATGTATTTCTTATGTTATTGACAGGATTTATCCAACCGTTGAAGGCATGAAGATATTTGAAGAAGAGGATACTGAAGAAAAGAATTCTGGTAAGAAAAATAGTGCCAGTTATACAAAGTGTCCGCCTCCGCTTGAAAATGGATATTCTCCACGAAATCCAAATTCAGAAAGAGTCAAAAAGGCAACTAACTTACAGTGGGAGTCTGAGTCTTCAGATAACTTCCCAGACAACATTGATGTTACTTTCACTTCGTCTGATACTGATCTTGAGTCAAAGTTAATAAAGAAAGTGGCCGATCAAGTGTTGGATAAAGATGAAACCAAAGAGTCAAAGTCGGTGTCAAACTCAGAGTCAAAGTCTGAAACGTCAAATCTAAAAGTCAAACAGGGCAAATAGGTTTACAATAAAGAATTTCTATTATCAAAATCTAATTTGAAAGATGAAATATTTGAAGTTGCATACACTTTGAATGATTCAGACAAATTATATTCTGATAAAGAATTCCCAATACGAGGTGTTAAATCTGAAATGATAAAAAAGGTTTTCAAACTAACAGAAATTAATATTTCTGAAATAAAAGATGTAAGTCTTTCTGAAAAATCTAAAAAGTACACCTCAAGAGATCAACAAAGATTAAACAAGAAAAAAGGTTATAGTTCTGGTTTTGGTTTTTAAAAGAAACCAAACCATAACGGTAATTTCAAAAAGAAAGGTCTTGGTTTTATTCCACCGAAAAATCATAAAAATGAGAAAATTTATAAACCAAAAACTGTGTTTGTTTCAGGTACATCAACTGAAGAAGAAAAAGAGCACTTGTTCAGGAAGCAGACAAACAAAGAATTTCTTGCAAAGAAGCAAGAGGAAATGAAGAAAGAAGTTGCTCAGAAGAAAAGGAGACGAGAACCTGTTTTCAATACAAAACAGTTGGTTACATTGCCAGGAATTGTTCAAAGGCAATTCAAACAAAATAGGGAGTCTCCCAGAAACTGAAAGAAAAGATGGTTGAAAATGAACCACCAACCAAACAATTTAAAGTTTTTAAAAATTCAAAGTTTGAGGTTGGTGAATGTTCAAAAAATGCTTACAAAAGAAAAGTGAAACTTGACAACCAAAAGTGGGTTGTTAAGAATTCAAGTGATAGTTCTGGCGATGAATCTGATTCCACAAAGTCAGAGGAGCCACAAGTTGAAATGAAAGTTGAAAAATCAGTACCGCCAATGGATGATGCAAATTTTCCACCATTGCGGGCTGAAAATTTTAAAACAAAAATTGGAAAAGTTGAGATTTCAAATCAATTTTTTTCTGAAAAGAAAGGATTTGATATTGAAAAGGCCTTTAACCCCACAATTCAAAACATTTTTGGAAAAATGATTGACGGGAAGGTCAAAGGGGTAAAGGAATTCTATGAGAGGAAGAAGATAGGAAAGAAACCGAGTGTTGATAACTCTGAATCTCCCAAGGACCGTCAGGCTTGGGAGAATATTTCTAACTAAAAAGCCTGACTTGCCGGAGTTCCCAAGATTGGTAATCGTGGAGCAGGAATCGGCATCTTTCTTGAGAAATTCATGTTTGTGATATTTCGACCTACAAGAGGTGAATCAAGGACATTAAGTTGTACTTGATTTATCTTTCATACAAGTGGTTTAAAATAAACAATGTGATGAGTTTATCCCCAAACCTACAAATGGTTTATGAATTTTAACAAAACTTATTTTCCGTAAAAACCATTTTTTATTAAAATAAACGTAAGTGTTTTGAAATCATAATGGGAAAATAGTTTGTTGTAAGGGGGAGTTCTGGTTGTTTATGCTCAAAGGATGGAGAATTGAAGCATTTCACAACTGTTGTCATTTTTTTGTACAGTTTGTTTTCTTTAAATGTTTTTGAATTTTAGGGGGAGTAAGAATTTCAGAAAATCCAAAAACATTAGAAAATTTGAAAAAGCCAAAAACATTAAAAAAAATGAGTTTTGTTGAGAAAAGAGGAAATGATAGTACATCAGTGGACTATCATAGCACGCTAAAGATTTGGAAAGTCAAAAGTGATAAACGATCTCACTGCGGATATGCCAGTAGGTTTTTACTCATTCAGCAGATTGTTTTCGAGATATAAACCTAAAATATTGTAGGATCGTTTTGTGACCCAAACGAGTCGTTCAGAAGAGATTTAATCCGTTTCAGAGGCGGAAACAAAAAAACGGACTTGAAAACAGCTTGATTCACACTTTAAACCTCTTGTATATTGATATTACAGCGATTACAATCAAAAGGTATACCGGCAGCACTTCGGTATCACTCTGAGAAAACTGTTACAAATGAAATGACCAACACCCTATTTATAGTGTATCAGGTTTCGCTTGAAGACACCTACAAGCGAAACCCATTTAACCATTTCAAGAGGAAACCAATATCTAACATTCTGTTCAAGCGAAAACCATGCATTCTTGAAATCTGTTTTGTCCTCTTGTGTAGATGATGCAGTGATGATGTCATCATGACATCATGCTTGAACAACTTCGTAATGAACCCGAGACTCGACCTAAGACGAAGACGACAGATGAATGCACTAACAGACTCCCCCTCAGATGTTGACGAGTCTTAAGTTTCGAGTCTTCGCATCTTCAGTCTTTATCAGTCTTCTCGAACTCTTTGAAATGTCTGACGCTGTAAGAATCCTCAAATCTTCTCTCTTTCTCTTTCTCTTTTTATCATCAGCAGACTTCCCACGAACAATCTTTACTCGAATGTCTTCAGACTCCCCCTTTCGATATGCTGGGATCGCAGTCTGGCATGTTGAAATCACATAGACCTCAGGTATCGGAACCTGGCACTCTATCTTCAGGTTCAAGATCGAAACCTGGCTACACCTGCACATTCTAAACCCATAAATAAATTTTCTGATAACCACTTGTAAAGCATATTTTAAAATGATTCAACATTTATAGTCTCTGATGAACCACTTGCAGAAATATCATTTTCATTTCAAAGAACTTCAAACAAATACTTTCCCAAACCTGTTCGTCATGTCTAGCACTCGGAATTTTGAAAATTAGCTCTTCAACACCAGTTGTCGAAAATCTTTTTAAATTTTTCAAAATTTATGCTAAAACACACTGAAAATCTTTTTGGAATTTTTGAATATAAAGAAATTCAGTAAAGAAATATTTACAGACACTATTTTTGTGAGTTCGTGCAAGAGGATCATATCAGTTTTTAACAAGTCACTAGTACCGTTGAGCTTAGTTACACATTAAGAATTAAACAATTCACTTAAATTGCCGATATACTGATCCACTTAAATTTTCACACAAATTTCAACTCATTCAGGATATGAGTTAGGTGTTTTAAGGACTTAAACTCATTCATGTGTCCCACCTCTTGAATATACTCCCGTATCCAGATCCCAATATTCAGTATTACAGGTGAGTATACCACAGATGATATCTGTCAGGGGAATAAATTATAGTACGAGGGCCGTGAGAGCTCAGGTCGATCTTTTGATACGCAGAGAGATGACGGCTTCGACTTTCGGTGGGTCCCCTTTAGAGGATCTTTTGTATTACGACAACAATGACTATCAATTTTATTGTTTCATCAATTTGCTGAGGGCTGCGCTATATTTCAAGCAAGCGGAAAGTATTCTCCGGGGACTAGGCCATTGCTTCCGCAAAATCAGAAGTCCCGGGATAATACCCCAGATATCACTGAGCATAAAGACCTAGTATCTCAGAAATAGGGACCTTTCAAACGAGATTTCAGGGGTTACCTATATATCCAAGTAGTGTTCCCCACAAATAAGCAAGTTTGAATTTAAGTTTATATCCCGAAAAAGTTTACTAAATGTAAGAAAACCTATCGGCATATCATCAGTGAGACTGCTTAACGCTATTTAAATATTACATTTCTTTAGCATACTGTGACTGTCTACTGATTTACTATCATTTCCTCTTCTTTGACACTAAAACACATTTTTCATTTTATCATGTTTTTGTCTTTTTCAAATTTTCTAATGTTTTTGGATTTTCTAAAAATTTTCTACTCCCCCTAAAATGCAAACACATTTTAGGAAATTTGAAAACTACTATACAAAAACTTGACAACTGATATCGAATCACTTCAAATCGCCATCCACTAGGCATAAACAATCAGAACTCCCCCTTACACAAAACTATTTTCTCATTATGATTTTAAAACACTTAAGTTTGTTTTAACCAAAATGATTTTTCCGGAAAATAAGTTTTATTGATTTTACCACTTTGTATAATTAGGGGTATGGTTCATCATATTGTCCATTCAATCTCTTGTATCAGGATTACATCAAGTTCAACCTAATGACCTTGAGTAATCACTTTTGTCAGAATCAACCTCTTACCACTTGTAAGAATATCCAACATTTAAAACACATATAGGAATAAATATCTATACAAACCATTTTATCAATCAAGATGCCGATTCCTTCTTCTCACTTACCAACCTGGAAGCTCCGACAAGTCACACTTATCCTGTAAAAATTTTAACAAACTTTAAGATTCAATCACACAATCAATTACTAAGAAAGATTCCGATTCCTGATCCGCAATTACAAACTTGGGATCTCCGGCAAGTCAGGTTTTTCAATGAAAGAAAATATCCACCCAAGCCTGACTATCCTTGGGTGTTTTCAATTCAGAAGCAGTTGGGGTGTAAGTTGCTTTCTTTGTAGCATAAAACTCCTTTACCCCTTTAACCTTCCCATCGACCATCTTTTCAAAAATTTTCTTTACATTCCCATTAAAAGCTTTCTCAACATCAAAATTATCCTTCTCAGAATAAAACTGATTTGAGATTTCAACTTTTCCAACTTTTCGTTTAAAATTCTCACTCCTCAATGGTGGAAAATTCTCATCATCCATTGAAAGAACTGATTTTTCAACACTCTCATCAAATTGTGGCTCCTCTGACTTTGTGGAATCAGATTCATCGCCAAATTTTACCTCTGATTTCTTAACAACCCAAGCTTGGTTGTCAAGATTTCCCCGTTTCTTGTAAAATATTTTGGAACACTCACCAACTTCATATGTAGAATTTTTAAACACTTTAAATCGTTCAGTTTGTGGTTTCGTTTTATCAACAACTACTTCTTTAAGTTTTTCTGAGACTCCCTATTTTGTCTTAGTTGCTCTGGGACAGTTCCATGCAATATGACCAACTTCATTGCATCTAAAACATGTTCTAGTCTCTCTCCTTAGATGAGCTTCAAACTTCATCTTTTCAGCAAGAAACTCCTTGTTTGACTGTTTCCAGAATGAGCTCTTTGCTTCTTTTTCATGACTAGTTCCTGCAACATATGTCATTTTTGATTTATAATCTCCAACATATTTTTCATTTTTATAGTTTTCAGGTGGAATAAAACCAAGTCCTTTCTTTTTGTAGCTACGATTGTGGTTTGGTTTCTTTTGAAAACCAGAACCAAGATTGTAACCCTTTTTCTTGTTCAAACGTTGTTGTACTCTTGAAGTGTATGGTTTAGGTTTTACATTAAGATTTTCATCTTTTATTTCAGAAATATTAATTTCTGTTAGTTTGAAAACCTTTTTGATCATTTCTGGTTTAACACATCTTATTGGAAATTCTTTATCAAAATATAATTTGTCAGAATCATTCAAAGTATATGCAACTTCAAATGTTTCATCATTCAAATTAGATTTTGACAACAAAAATTCTTTACTATACACCCGTTTTCCTGACGACTTTGAACTTTTGACAGATGAACTCGAACTTCCGACAGACTAACACGAACTTTCGGACTCGGATTTTGACTCTGACTCCTCATCCTTATCCAACACCTGATCAACCACTCTTTTTATCAGTTCTGACTCATGATCTGTATCGGACGCTGTGAACGTGACATAATATTGTCCGGTAAAACATCGGTTATCTCGGATTCTAACTTAATATTGACTGCCTATTTTAGTTCTTCCTCGTTAGGTACTCTAGACGAGTACCCTTCCCAAATCGGAGGCGGACACTTATTATAACAGACACCCTGTTTCTTACCAGTATCCTTTTTCTTCTTTGGCTTTGTTTCTTCACCTTGAAACGCTTCAAATCCTTCAACTGTTGGATAAATTCTATCAATTATGTAGTCACAACCTTTGTAACTTTGCAGCAATCTTCTGATTCTTTCATTCTCAGTTGCTTCACTATCCAACTCTTTCTTCCACTTTGCACATTCTTCTATGTACAAGTTGATCTCTTTCTGCTTTGTCATCATGGTAGCATTCAACATCTTCAAAGCGTTCTCTCTTTCAGAGTTAGTCTTTTCCAGACTATTCACAGTTCTGTTCAATACATCATATGACTGTTTCAAATTTTTTACATCAAACAACAACTTTTCATTCAACTTTTCTAACTCACTAAACCTCTCATCTTTCTCTATACATTGTTTACAAGACTCTAAACATGTAAGACAGGGTTTTGTGATTTCAACAATCTTCTCAACTTCAACTATCTTATCAACTTCCACAATCTTCTCAATCACTTTGACTTCTTTTAAATCTTTTGCAGCTTTCCTTTCTTTCAGTTTCTTCAATTTTTCTGCAAAATAAAATTCAAAACTGTCAGAAGATAAATGGGATTTTCCAATGTTTATCTGTTCAACTTCTTCATCACTATCACTTGTTTCTGATGAACTGTTTTCAGATGTAACAGATCTTTCATCTTCATTTTTCTCTTCATCAGATAACACTTCCATCCATTCCTTCAACATTTCTGGCTTTTGAACAATATGTGCAATAAAAGCTTTAACATTAGGATCAGCTGGAATGTACTTGTCCCAGCTAAAACCATCAGCCACTTTCTCGTCATCTTGATCCATGATGCCATAGTAAGCCTTTTTGTTTGCATCCTCGATCATTCTTCCATGTGCCGTTTGTGGATCTTTTTGTTGATGTGGTAGATGAGTAATTTGTTGATAAATGGATTTCCTATAATAATCATCTTTCCCAGACGACTCCTTTGCTCCTCTCGGCTCCTGATTCTTGCATTCTCTTTTAAAGTGGCCTTTCTCCCTGCAACGAAAACAGACAACTTTAGATTTATCAAATCCTAGATTAGAAAGGTTTGCATCCAAGAAATCATTTCTTCCTGTAACCAATCTAAATTTTTCTGCTCTCCTCAAAACACTAGCTAAGGCCCATTTAATATCCATCAGTTCCAGCTCCTCTGCATCGATTTGGTCATAATCTTCCTTTGTGAGCATCGGATTACCAATTCTTCCGACAATCAACCCTTCATAAGACTCTAATGCAGTGACCAATAATCCTATATGATGTTTTACAACTTCTTCAGAATAATTTTGTCCATTTTGAAGATGTAAAGCCACATTGCACTGAATTAGATGACCATTTGCAGCAGATGAACTTTGAACACTCGGAGGATTCAACGTTGAGAACCCACTAGTGTTGACTGATCCTTGACTACTTGGTGTAGATTGATTTCCAGCACTAAATGCAGTTTGTATCTTTGGACTTGCTTCAGCAGTTTGAACATTTCCTTTATAGTACAATTTAATATCTTGTTGATGAGTAGAACTATTCATTCTAGCAATTTTCTGCTGCTCCAGATCCTGTGCCTCCAACTTCTCTATAAACTGTGCAATCGATAACCTTCTAAACTGTCCAGAATTTTTCAATATCGTCAGATATGTACCCCATTCCTGTTACGGTAACGCATCAGCAAGCTTTTCAACCCATTCTGCTGGAGTTTTTGTAATCTTCAACTGTGACATAGTGCGTACAAGATGACAGTATCTTTCAATAAGACTCTTTGTTGTTTCACCAGGCATGCACGTAAATAGTTCAAATTCCTTTTTCAACAAAGCTGCTTTACTTTGTAGCATTTCAGTACTTCCCTCAAATTTCTTTCCAAGAGCTTCCCAAATAGAATAAGCGTTTTCATCATGTTGAAGCAACACAAATATATCTTCTGTAACAGCTTGTTGTAACAAATTGATCATCATCTTTTCTCCTTTGTAACTCTCTGTTTCTTGCTCCGTGAATTCTGAAATGATTTTACCGACTCCCGCTGAATTCTTTGGCCTCTCATATTCAGTTTAGATACTCTCCCAAGCTTTTAGATGATTCGCCTGAACCCAATTCTCAAACCGTTTCTTCCACCCGTGATAATCCTCAATTCCCATAAGTTTCGGGGGTTTTTGCATTGTTCCGGTTTCATTCTCCATTGTCATGTTCTTAGCAATGTCAGCCGGAGTAGTCGGTGTTGAAGCAAACGCGTTGTAGAATTCAGAATCCATGTTTTTCAAACAAGCTTTCAAACGAACTGGTTCACCTCGTGAAACACCGTATCACCTCGTAAAAAAAATACCTGAAACCAACAAACAAACAATCAGTTTAAACGGACAGAATAAAAAAAATGTGGCGATTGAATCGATCTAGGACTCGTGTCGAAGACTCGCAGACTGACTAAACTCCAAAATTGTGCAAACTGAATGAATGAGCCGAAACCAACTTTGTGTATCTGACACTAATCCAAGTCACATGGGCCGGTGAAATGGACCTGACAACCGAAACTCTCGTGAACTTGACCTTTGTATGAAATGTTTGACACTAAATGAAGTAGATTGGGCCGTCAACTTGGGCTTTCAATGTGCCGCAAACAATGAATTTCACTTGGGCTTGAACACTTTATCTGACAACTCTTAAAACCCAAAGTTCAAATCTGATTAAGCCAATTTTTTATGAAACTCTTTGATTGGGCCGTGTACTGAATTTGGCTGACAACAATACAATATAATTGGACCTCAAATTATCATTTGGTGGGCTGCAACTATGTCACATGATTACTAACAAATCTCATGCAATTACTAAGCTTCTTGAACCGATATATTGAATCAGATCACATGCAAAGGCCTGACAACAACTCACATGCAATTGTCTTGTTAATTCATGTATCGACAAAAATGATATTACACAATTGATAATTGGAATCAATCTAATATTTCACATGCATATACAATTTCTTGAACTTAGAAAATGGTGGCCAACACCTTTATCTTTGACCAACACAATCACATGCAACAATCTTTATCTTTTAACAAATGGCCTGACAAAACAATTAAAGTCGATGACTTTAATTCACATGCTCAATGCAAACTGAATTAAATTACATGATTTCTTTTCCCAACGTACTGACACCCTTGTTTAATGAAACACACAACTCGATGAACTTTCAAGCGAAAGGTTAGATTCAAGCGGTCGTTTCAAGCGAAACTCACAATATAAACTCAAGCGAAACAGGTCAATCTCAAGCATAATCCGGTGTTTCGCTTTAAACAACACCAAATTTCAAGCGAAACGTTGATGATGTCAACAAATATTGAACGAATTTCAAGCGAGCAGATGATTTTAACCCGTTTTTAAGTCGATTTTCGATCTGAAACTTTACAGGATTTGTTAATACATGTTTACGCACACTATATGAAAATTTGAGCCGATTTTATCCGTGAAAATTTTTAATTTTTGAGAAAGAATGGTGTAGAAACAGAAAAAGTGATGAAAACGAGTTGTTTTTGCGAAATCTCTTCCTCCTGAGCTCTGATACCACTTGTAGGATCGTTTTGTGACCCAAACGAGTCGTTCATAAGAGATTTAATCCGTTTCAGAGGCGGAAACAAAAAAACGGACTTGAAAATAGCTTGATTCACACTTTAAACCTCTTGTATATTGATATTACAGCGATTTTAATCAAAAGGTATACCGGCAGCACTTCGGTATCACTCTGAGAAAACTGTTACAAATGAAATGACCAACACCCTATTTATAGTGTATCAGGTTTCGCTTGAAGACACCTACAAGCGAAACCCATTTAACCATTTCAAGCGAAAGCCAATATCTAACATTCTGTTCAAACGAAAACCATGCATTCTTGAAATCTATTTTGTCCTCTTGTGTAGATGATGCAGTGATGATGTCAGGTTGATGATGTCATCATGACATCATGCTTGAACAACTTCGTAATGAACCCGAGACTCGACCTAAGACGAAGACGACAGATGAATGCACTAACAATTATAAAACTTACTTATCTCGTGGGGAACATCTCTCGGATATATGGGTAACCCCCGAAATCTTTTTTAAAAGATTTTCTATTTCTAACATACTAGGTCTTTGTGCGTGATGATATCTGGGGTATTATACCTGGACTTCTGATTTTGCGGAAGCAATAGCCTAGTCCTCGTATAATGCTCTACACTGCTTTAAATCTTAAAGCCTTCCCTTAGTACAAAAAATGATGAAACATTGAAAAATGATAATCATGTGTTGTTGAAGAAAAGATCCCCAATCGGGACACACCTAAAGACGAGCCATCATCTCTTTGTCTGAACGAAAGTTCTAACCTGAGCTCTCATGGTCTCGCACTACCTGTTTACAGATATCATTAGTGTACATTCACCTGTAAGACTGAATACAGAAGTCTGGATACGGGAGTATATTCTAAGGTGGTACACGCGAATAAGTTTAAGTGCTTTAAAACACTAATTCGTATCTCGAAATAGTTGAACTTTGTGTGAAAATTTAAGTGGATCAGTATACTGACAATCTAAGTGAATCGTTTAGAACTTAAAATGTTTAAAGCTTAACGGTGTTAGTGATTTGTCTCATTAACGGATATGATCCTCTTACACAAACTCACAAAAATATTGCCTGTATATATTTCGTTATTGGATTTAAAAAAGATTTTTTTGACAACTGATGTTGAAAAGCTGATTTTCAAAATTTCAAGTGCTAAACATGATGAACAAATTGGTTTGGGAAAAGAGTGTTTAGAAAGAAGAAAATTTATTTTTACAAGTGGTTCATCAGAGATTATGAATGTTAAATCATTTTTAAATGATATCTGCATGTGATTTCTAAATTTTGTCAAATTGATTAAATTTGTGAAATTTATTGTGAGGTAGAGTTTGTGCAGGTTAAATCCAGGTTACGATCTTAGATCCTGTGAAGAGTTATAAGAGCCAGGTTTCTGATCAAAAGCCTGAAGGTTGAGAATTCCAGACTGCGATCCCAGGTTATCGAAAGGGGGAGTCTGAAGACAACCAAGAGGGAGTTTTGAAGATACAAGAGCCAGCTTGTGATTTTGGATCAACATTCATGGGGGAGTTTGAATGGTAAAAAGCCAAGTTCGAATCCTGTGATACATGCAAGCTGCTGATGCTGATAAACTTAAGGAATCAAGAGATCTGATCAAGAGAAGATAAGAGTCAGATTGAGATTCAGAAGGAGAGAAAGAAGACTGATAAAGACTGAAGGGTTGACAACCGAAGACTTGACACCGAAGACTTCGTCAACATCCAAGGGGGAGTCTGTTGGTCCATATGTCTATCGACTTCGTCTTGTATCGAGTCTTGTAATAGTATGATAGATCAGGGCATGAAAAACGAGAAACTTATAGGTTAAAGGCATTTCGCACGAAATGAAAGACTCCTTTCGTACGAAATGAAAGACTCATTTCCTATGAAATGACATCTTGTCATTTCGCACGGAATGGTGATCTCATTCCGCACGAAATGACCATTTCGTGTGAAGCTGTTCCGCACGAAATGGCTGTCCCTATAAATATGTGATTCCGGTGCCGAAGTGTTGCCGAAGTGTCTCCAGCCTTGTAAAACGTTGTGTTTTCAATTTAGAGACAGTTTAAAGTGATATCTTGTGTATTACAGCTGAAATAACTCCGATATGTTTGTTTCCGCCACTCATATTGGACGAGATCTCTTCTGAACGACTCGTTTGGGTCTGCAAACGATCCTACAATAAGTTAACGAGATTACACGTGTTACAATGTTAATTTATGTGTACATTTATGTATATATATTACGACGCGCAAATCGTAGATATATTGTCACACCCGCTCATAGCGGAAGCGCGAGGTGTGATCTAATCGGTTCTCATTGTATAACAATATAAGTGAACATACTAAAAGAATAAAAACAAGCTCCAATGCCATTGTCATAATCGTTTCAAAAGAACGCAACATAAGTTAAATGTATTGGTTACAAACCATCAAATGAAAAATAAGTTGTCATTGTTTTATACATCAAATGTAAGTCTTAAAATGTCAAGGCTTTGACCACTATATCCCCGCAAAGAGGCGGTATATAATGGGCAAACCCTTCAAATGGTGGCATGGAGTCTTGATACTTGCTTTCCTTAACTGAAATGTCTGCATGGTCCACTAATTCCCTGAAATACATGTTAAGTTTGAAAACATCAACAAAAGTTGGCGAGTTCATGCAGTTTAGTTGTATAAGATGTATCTTGTAAAATGTGAGTTGTATAAAATGTATCCGTAAAATGTGAGTTGTATAAAATGTATCCGTAAAATGTGAGTTGTATAAAATGTATCCGTAAAACGTGAGTTGTATAAATTGTATCTGTATGTAAAGATGTAGTATGTAAAGCGTCAATGAAATCGTTGATCATTAATGTTTCGCGAGGACATTAATATATGTGACGAATTAGGAAGCAATCCAAACCTAGATGATTTTGTGTCGACTACCATCGACTGGGACACAAACGCACTCTTCTGTATGGGTCCACGACCAAGAGTGGGGATTGCCAAAACCCATTAGATCTAACCCTGTGTACCTAGGTCCAAACTGGATTAATGGTGCTTAGATGTATGACCCTAATCGCACATGATCTAAGGTGTTTCATTCCATGACTTAACATACAATTGAACATGTATTTTCCCCGATAGTTATAAAGTTGTAAAGCATTTAAAATGAATAGGGGACATGAACTCACAGAATTGCGTCCGTGAATGGTAAGTAACTGTGATCTGACGTACGGTCATCCTGAATAGTGTCACGACCTACAAATGTTCTATATTTGTTAGACACTTCGGTCTTGTAATGACTTGAGTACAAGTCTTTTATCTTGAATATGTGTTAAGACTTGTCTGTCTTTGTTATTCAATGAACTATATCTTAGATGTATTAACTGATAACTGTTTAGTGTATATATTTCGCCAAATATATATTCTTTGTAACACCTCGTAAAATCGTGTCCAATGATGTATTGACACGTGTAATGAACCCTAATAAAGTCAAACGTTGACTATGAGGGACTAATTTCGTCAAAAATCAAAAACCTTGATTATAGAAGGACTGAAAGTGTCAACATGCCTAAACTAGGCCTCTGAGTGACCTTATACGTTGTCCGTGTTCTCAAATGAGCCATTTGTTGGACGAGAAGAGTTGTTTGTGTAATTATGTGAAAGTTTACGCGTCGAAGGGTTAAAAGTGTCAACATGTTAATTCTTACCTCTGAGTGACCTTTTAATAAACCGAGAGCTTCATTATGTTTCATCATGTTCTCGGGAATGCCTAATATTGGTTATTAAACGCTTTTATGACAAAAAGTGAAGTTACGCGCAAGTTTGCGAGTTAGAGGGGTTAAAAGCGTCAATATGCTTAAATATACCTCTGAATGACCTTTTAATGAACCCGAAGCATTTTGATGTGCCATCATACTTTTGAGAATCCTTAATATGGGCTACATAGGGCTTTGATGCCATTAAATGATGATAAGCGCAAGTTTGCGCATTAGAGGGACCAAAAGCGTCAATAAGCGAAACTACGCTTTCGAGCGACCTTTAAGAGAACCAGAGACTCCATAATGCTCGGTCACGTTCTCAGGAATCCCTATATGGGCTATACAAGACTTGGATATCAATAAATGGCTTTACGCGTAAGTTTATGCGTTCAAGGGACTAAAAGCGTCAAAACGGCGAAACTATGCATATTCGCGCGTATTCTACATTCTGGCCATACCCGCACATCCATAAATGTTTCTAATCATTAAAAATATTATATTTTAGTGATGGGAATGCAAAAATACCATCCGTCGCGAAATATGGATTGTTTTCACGTCCGTTCGAACGTTCGTTGTAATAAAGCGGAAAACGCGACCGTACGACCGAACAAACTGGCACCCATAATATTTTTGAGCATGGTTGAAGTTAAATATACTTTAACATCCTTATAGAGCTTAGAAATGGGGTTAACGGGGGTTAGAAGTGCCAAAAACTCAACTATGCAAGTGCAGGGGCCAAATGTGTCAATATACATGTGCCAGATACGAATTTTTGATTGCTGCTCAAGTAAACTACTATAACTCTCATCAACCGACTCTAGGGGCTTGTTGTTGGTTTGTAACAAATACCAGGACACTTGTAAGCATCTAAGGAAGGCCTAACACCTGTCAGTCATCTACAAATTCACCAAAAACTATAAATAGGCCTTTTGTTCAACACTTTCATTTGCTCATTTCATTCCTTCCTCTCCTCTCTCAAGTTCTGGAGCTTGTTGATCTGATTAGAACTTGTTTTCTTGTAGAAAAGATAGCTAGGACCTATTGTAAGTGTCTTGGCTCCCTCGTTGGTTCAGTCTTATGTTTTAAAAACTGAAAAGTCAAGATATCGTAAATTAACTTTGACTTTCGGTTTAAACTCTAATGGTCTAACCACTGATCAAAATGAAAGTGGATATAAGACCATAGTTAGGTAGGTGATTAACCCTTAAAATGGCACCTCCTAATTCCTTCGTTTGCTTAGTTAATTGTCGGGTCAAACTATTTAATTAAAAAGTCAAACTTGGCAGAATTGTGAATAATAAGTAAAATCAATAATACAAAGGTTATAAAGTATATTTAACACCTTAATAACTTGGTAATTATTATTTAAACATGTCTACACGTGTTTAACCCGACAATTCTAAGTTTAGGATCGGTTAGCAACCAAAAGTCGCGTAATTTGACTTCTACGTTGACTTTTGGTTATAAGCCGAATTAGACTAGTATGCTACTAATTTTAGGCTCCGTTATAATCGTATTATAATGTAGCATAACCCTTTGGGATTATATTACATGATCATACTAGTAATCCGAGTCTTATGCAAGTTTCCGCTAATATGCCATACTTTGACTATTATGCCCTTTTTACCAAAAATAAGGTTTTAGACACCAATATGCTTTCAAACAACTTAGGTAGTGATATGTTAACATGTTTAACATATATTGATGTTATAAATCTGATCATAAACTGAGTTCGCGTATAATGTCGTGAGTTGTGCTTTAAAGTGACCAAAATGCCCTTTAGGCGCATAGATCGGTTTTAAGCATAATTCCTTATACCAAACACATTGCCTACTGATTTAATATCATAATTAGGATAATTTGGGATATCAATTCAGATTATAAACTGAGTTTATGCACAAGTTCTTGAATTACGTCTTCAAATGACGATAATGCCCTTTTGGCACCTATAATGGTTTTAAAGCATGATTATCATACGAAACCTTTTTACTACTAATATATCATATTAAATAACATTCTTTGGTCATATAAACCTGACCGTAATATCAGTTTTCATAAAAGAATGCATACATCATCGTTTAACGACTTAAACGTCGTTTCGGCGCGTAGTATGGTTTTAAACCATAACTAACAACCAAGACTTGTTACCTACTGATTTTATAAATCATTTTAAAAATATTTTTATATTAAGTATATGTTATAAACTCAGATTCCCAAATTAGCCTTCAAAACTATGTGTGAAATTACCAAAATGCCCCTATGGAGCATAGTTTGGTTTTAAACTATGAAACACACATATGTTTGATATCATACTGATATTATATCATAAATAAAGTATTTTAAAAGAATTTTTATGATTTTTGGACCGTCATGTGACCCTAACGAGTCAATCTGAGTAGTTCATCATCAAATACAAAGGCGGAATCAATGTACATGACGTCAACACAGCTTGTTCCTTTCTAATCTTTATCTATTACTGATTTCCTGAGCTTTTACAGATCTGGTTACAATTCGGCAGCACCTCAGCTCTCAAACACACACTTCTAATTCCGTATGAAATGAGCTTGCACAACATCTATATATAGGCATCATAATTTCGTTTGAAGATGACACAACCCTGTTCAAACGAAATTAAATGTTATAATTTCGTTTGAACATGTCCATGTCTCCCTCAAACGAAATTACATGCTTTCAACTAAACAAACCCTAATTTGATCCCTGTTGTGCACTCATTTGTCCAATCTAGACATAAGACTCGATTAAGACGAAGTTAACAGACAGTAGATGCACCAACAGACTCCCCCTTGGATGTTGACGAAGTCTTCGGCGTCGAGTCTTTAGTCTTTGTCTCTTTCCTATCTTCGTGCCCTGAACAATGCAAGACTTGATACCAGACGAAGTTGACAGAAAAACTGCACTAATAGACTCCCCCTTGGATGTCGACGAAGTCTGCAGTGTCAAGTCTTCAAAATCTTCTGTCTTCATCAGTCTTTGAGTTAACACTGTAAAGCTCCCTTAAACTTCTATCAATCTCATTCTTCAAACTTCAATTTGTTTGTTGATCCAGAATGTAAACTCCCCCTTTCGATAAGCTGAAATTTATTTTCTGGTTCGAACTTTACACAATCTTTGCCATGAAGTTCTTTCTTTACTTATAAACTCCCCCTTAAGCAGATCTATCTCAACTGACCTGCACATCTTCTACCTCAACGTAAGCTTCACAAATTTATGTCAGTTAAAATAAAACTTACTGGTAGAAATCATTTATTCATCAAACTGTTATAGTTACATCAAGTTCAAATGAATGACCTTGAATAACTAAACATACAATCTTTCAAAACATTTGTATATAACATTCAAAGTTTCTCAACAAACTTTCCCAACCCAATGTAGTTCATCATGTTTAGCACTCGGAATTTTGAAAATCCACTTTCCAACATCAGTTGTCAAAAATCTTTTTGTTTTTTTTTAATTTAACACTAAACACAATATTTTTGGATTTTTGTTTTTAGAGAAATGCAGTAAAGAAATATATACAGACAATATTTTTGTGAGTTTGTGTAAGAGGATCATATAAGTTCATGAGACCAAACACTAGCACCATTAAGCTTTAAACATATTAAGTTCTAAACGATTCACATAGATTGACGATATAGTTATCCTCTTAAACTCAATCTAAAAACTTTCGAAATGCTTACCGATACGTTAAGGTATATTAATTTTTGCACTAAATTCTTATGGACCCCACGATCTCAGCATATCCCCTCATCATGCAATACACTAACTCAAATAATGCCTTTAAACTTTCATCAACTGTGATATGTGAGAAAATAAAGCAGAATGTTTAAACATTAACAATCAGGTCGATACTTATACTTTTGTATACGCAGAGAAAGTCCAATGTTTAAACAAAATAAGAAAATAAAACAAGTTGAAGTTGTTTAGGCTTTAACCACCAGGTCGATACTCCCGTATACGCAGAGGTGATCTAAAGCTTAAACGAAACACCAAAGAAAATAAAGCAGAACGTTTAGGCAATAACATCCAGGTCGATACTCACGTATACGCAGAGGATGTCCAATGCTTAAACAAAATAAAGAAATCAAACAAGTTTAAGTCTTTGCAAAATAAAATGCACAATCACAGTGACTTTTTCAGCAAGTTGTGAAAGTTCACAGACTTAACCGGTTTTATGTCTTTCGACATTCAGCGATTACTGAGTAGGTACACAATCACGAAGGATAAAACTAAGTACTATGCTTTCAACCATGTTTCCCACTAGAACTAGGCTTTTTCATTTAAGTTTGTAACGTTATCGCAAATCTACTAGTCTAGCTGAGTCTATCGTCACATCCTTAGTGAGACCGTTTATCACTTTTGACATTTCATTTCTTTAGCATGCTGTGATAGTCCACTGATTTACTATCATTTCCTCTTATTCACCACAAAACTCATTTTTGCTTTTTCAATATTGTTTTTGGCATTTTCAAATTTTCAAATTTTTTTTTTAAATTTTTCTTCCCCTAAAATCAAAATATGTTTCAATTTTGATTTTCTGGGAAAATTTGAAAACAAACTATACAAGGAAAGTGACAAACGGATATCAAATCGCTTCAATTCGCCATTCACTTGGGATAAACAATCAGAACTCCCCCTGACAACAAACTATTTTCCCATTATGATTTCAAAACACTTAAGTTTGTTTTAATCAAAAATGGTTTTTCCGGAAAATTAGTTTTATGTGTCATTTCACAAATTTGGGGTTTCATCACCTTGTTTTCTCATCATCACAATACCTCTTGTCGGAAAGATAAATCAAGTACAACTTAATGTCCTTGATTAACCTCTTGAAAGATCGAAATATCACAATCGTGAATTTCTCAAGAAAGATGCCGATACCTGCTTCACAATTACCAACCTGGAAGCTCCGGCAAGTCAGGTTTTTCATTTAAACAGATTCACCCAATCCTGACCAGCCTTGGGTTTGACAGATTTTACCTCAAAACTTGGCTCTTCTGACTTTGTCGAGTCAGTTTCATTGCCTGATTGTGGCTCTTCTGACTTTGACAAGTCAGAATCATTGCCTGATTGTGGCTCTTTTGCTTCCGAAGAAACAAATTCCTTGCCAGAAGATGGCTCTTTTGTTTTCTTAGAAACAAATTCATCGCCATTCTCTACTGGAATCCAATCCTTACAATGTTTAACCTTTCCAAATTTGTCAACTTGTGACGTGCATGATCTTTCACAATCTTTGTTATATTTGAAAACTTTGATAAAGGCTTTGTCTGAAAAATTAACTTTCTTTGATTGTTCATCGGTTTTATTAGTTAATTTATCTTTTTATTATCAACCCTTTTGTCCTCAGATTTGTATCTGATGAGTTCGTTTTGCTTGACTGATCCTTGTTATTGGAGCAAATCGATTCATCAGAACTTTTTCTCGGATTATCAGTTGTACCCGAGGACAAAATCTTTTCCAAATATTCTTTAACTTTCTTTCTCTTCTTCCTCAGTCGATCTTTCTGCCCCTGTGATAACTTCACTTTCTCCTTTTTCTTTTTCTGTCTTTTGGGCTTTTCTTTAATTTCAACTGAATTCTTCACCATTTTCTGAGATTCAGCCCTCGATCTTTCCTTTGATCTCATTGGGCAATCTCTGGCAATGTGACCTTTGATTCCACAGTCATAGCATCTTCTTGAATCAAATCTTTGAGTTTGGCAGTTAACAGCAATGTGTCCCTGATAACCACATGTGTAACACACTCTGTTATCATACCTTTCCTCATTTTCATACCACACACCATTTTCATACCACACACTTAGATCAAAACAATTAGTTGCCTTGTGGTAATCCTGTCTTTTCTTGTATCCTTGATTTGGCATTTGAGCACTGTGGTCAAACCTGCACCACTTATTAACAACTTTTTGTGAGTTTGGATTTTGAAATTTTTGTGATTTTTCAAAATGATTGGATGATTGAACTAGTGAGCTTTTATTTTTGTATTGAACTTTTTCTGAAATTTTAACTTTTTGTTTTTGTTCTACATTCTTCTTAACAGGTTTTTGCTTAGAGCATTCACCTATTTCAGTAGAGTGTAAAACAGTATCTTGAAACGTTTCATTTAATTTCAAAAATATTCTTCTTTTTTTCAACTTCATCATCAGTTTTCTCATCACAATCCTCAATTTCGACTTTGTCAAAATTTGTGACATTGTCACTTATTGGAACTGAATTGATCGGTTTTAGACAAGGATAATTTGATATTGCTGATGAAGAAGTCTCAAAACCTTTCAATTTATTCTCTAACTCCTCAATTTTATTTCTAGCACATTCAACTGCTTTTTCAAGTTGAATGATTTTCTCAAGATGAGAATTTATTTCTTTTTGTTTTTCAAGATTATTTTTACCAAAAAGAGATTTTTCATTTTCTAAAATTTTTATTTGATTTTGAAAATCTTTTTCACTTTTTTATTTTTCATTTTCAAAAACTGTTATTTTATTTTGAAAATCTTTTTCATTTTCTTTTAAAATTTTAATTTCCAATGTAAAACTCTCTACATCCTTCAAGAGTTTAATATTGTCTGCTTCAAATTTTTCACATTTCGAGCACACCACTTCACATTTTGAAGTTTCATCCTTCTTGGATTCTTCAACTTTTGATATTCCCTCACTCTCCTTCTTCTCTGTTCCTGCAAGAAAAATTTTAACCATATCAGCAGGACTCAACTCTTCATCTAAAAAACAACCTCTCTTGAAATCGTATTTCATCTTATTTCTTGCGGAAAGACCTATTCTGATTCTTCTGATTATTTCAAGAATCACATCCAAACTTATATATTTTGAGTTATTTTCTAACTCTTCCATCAACTCTTTCTTTTTCTTCTCAGTTTCACAATTGTGTGTTCTAAGCTCTCTGATGAAGTCGTCTGAACTGAATTTTGAGAACCTAGAATCCTTTTTCAGTTTACACAAAAATTCATCCCATTCTGAAGGTAAGGCATCTGCAAATTTTGTTATCTTTTCAGCATCAGATATCTTTATCCCATACTCTCTCAAATTCTCAAGTAATCCATCATATCGCTTTTTCACATCATTAAACTTTTCATATTTCTTACACGAAAGATATTCAAATCTTTCAACCAAAACTTCCTTTTTCACATCATAATAACAACTATACCAATTGTTTAATCTTTCAAGTTTAGCATTTTCCTTTTCGTCAAACATTTTGACCAAACTTTCTTTGTTAAATGACTTGGTTTAAAAATTGTTTTTAGCTCAGAGTCCACAAAATTTCAACTTCTTGGTATTTGCACCTTGTAAATCACCTCGAATCACCTGCAAACACACAAACAAACGATCAGTTTAAACGGACTAAGTACGTAAAAGTGTGTGTTGATGAAATCAATCTAAGACTCGTGTCGAAGATTTGCGGATTCGTTCGAATGTTGTTCGGATGAAATCACTGATTGAATGGGCCTGAAAATGGACTGACAATTAACACTTGAGCTTTGTGATGGGGCCGATGTAAACAGTGGGCTGACACAATTTTATAATGAATCAATTTTACTGGACCGATCACATATGAAGTCACATTGGCTGCTCTATTCAATTCTCGTGCAAAATTTTAAATGAATTTTTTCAATCAATTTGAATCTTATAATCTGATTGGGCCAAGAACTTTGAATCACACAACACTATTCTATTGGACCGACACAATTTTGGAACAAAACAATTATTAACTGGTCGACAACTACTAGTATCAAGATGATATGATTGGGCCGCCTCACTTTAATCATATGTAACTATTTAAATGCCTGACAATTTAAAGTTTGCATTAAATCTGATTGGGCCGAAAATACTTAGTGAACCACTTTCAAACGAAATCTCTAATTTCGTTTGAGACAACACCTCATTCAAACGGAATTACTGATCTTGTAAGAACTTTCAAACGAAATTACAACAAGGTGCACTCTCAAGCGAAATTAGCCAGATATTTCAAGCGAGATACCCGTTCAAACGGAATAAACCATATCTTTCAAATGGAATATGTCTTTCAAGCGAAATCAGTCAGTACAATTCAAACGAAATCAGCTAAATTGTATGTTTCAAACGAAATAATCAAGGTTTTTCAAACGTGATTAGCATGACATCAGCATATTCGAACCGTTTTTCAAACGAAATTAAAGGTTTTTATCAGTTTTAAGTCGAATTTGGGTCTAAAACTTTCAAGGATTAGTTAACACTATGTTTCGCTTGATATGTGAAAGTTTTAAGCCATTTCAACCGTGAAAACTTGTTCAAATCAGAAAAGAATGAGTAGAAGTGAGAGAATCCGATGAAATCAAGCTGAATTTGGTATGAACTCCTCGTCCTAAGCTCTGATACCACTTGTTGGATCGTCGTGTGACCCTAACGAGTCAATATGAGTAGTTCATCATCATCAAATACAAAGGCGGAATCAATCTAAATGACGTCAACACAGCTTGTTCCTTTCTAATCTTTATCTATTACTGATTTCCTGAGCTTTTACAGATCTGGTTACAATTCGGCAGCACCTCAGCTCTCAAACACACACTTCTAATTCCGTATGAAATGAGCTTGCACAAATCTATATATAGGCATCATAATTTCGTTTGAAGATGACACAGCCCTGTTCAAACGAAACTACATGTTATAATTTCGTTTGAACATGTCCATGTCTCCCTCAAACGAAATTACATGCTTTCAACTAAACAAACCCTAATTTGATCCCTTTTGTGCACTCGTTTATCCAATCTAGACATAAGACTCGATTAAGACGAAGTTAACAGACAATAAATGCACCAACAATGATCATAACATCAGATTGTACCAAAGTTCCTTTTATACGTCATTAGATGACCAAAACGCCCTTACGGGGCATAGTTTGATTTTAAAACCTAAACGGGCATACAAGTTGATATCCAACTGATATTATAACTTGTTTAAAGTATATTGGCATACGGAACTTGTTCATGACTCATCCGGTTGCTCGTTATCGCTTATACACGTACGGTTAGACTTACGTAACTAGTTTATGTAAGTTTGCTGAAACGGGTTTAACCTTATTGTTTTTACTTCAAAATCCATAATGTACTTAGTCTACCCATATTATACAAGTCCTCGTACTTGTTGGGTCTAAATTACATTCTATTCCGGTCATCGCTTAATCTAGCGTATCGTACCTTTCTAGATATTTTAAGCTAGCAGGTCTAAGTCTACGACTTAAATAAGACCGTTAGCATTCTAAATTGGTTATATATTACCATCACTCCAGACTAGAGCCACCCAGTAAAAGCTACCTGCATTTAGATAGATTGGATACGACTGAGTTATTTTGCTGTGAATCAAGTATTAGCTCAGGTAAATACTTTTAACTTATTTTCCCTATACGGGCTTGGGATACGGTATTATAAATACCGCTTGGTCGGGTATGAGATTATTTAGTCGGATTGTGATTTAATAAATCTGCATAACCCGTTTTAATCTGTATTGTTTGATAACATAAACATTGGGGGTTAACGACCGTGTCCTGGATATCCTCGGCTCATTTAAGTTATTAATGGCCACGACCTATGCACGGGGTGCAGGCATGTACCTGACAGATGCAAATGCTAAATATTAAATTACCCACAAGTTGGGGATAACTCCTCTGTGGGTTTTATAAGTGGTGAGTCAGTTAATCATGACCGGCTTCCAAACCGGCCCCATATGTATGACAAACATGTAAAACTGTATACAAGATTTTATTAAAGATTGTCCCAAGTATAAATGATTTGTGCCTTGTGCACTTAAATCAATTTTCATAAACCCTTTTCAAAAGAGTCAGTTAATTGTATTTACTAGTGAAAACTGACGTATTTTCCAAAGACTAAGTGGCAGGTACTACTCATAATAGGCTGGGGGATTGCTCGGTGTCGAAATAGAGGATCTTGCAAATCCTTAAAGATGCCTTAAAGTCTGCTAAACTTCATTTTATACATTCTGTAAAGATCCACCTGTGGATTTGATATTACAGGCTCGTCTATAATCAATAATTTGATATTTTCTGACATTTGAGTTTGTAATAATATTTTATATTCCAAGACTTTCGCTGTGCTATTATGTGTATGTTTGACCATGATGATATCAACTACGTCACGATACTCCCCACCGGGCCCACCGGTAATATGTGGAAATATCGGGGTGTGACATGTTGGTATCAAAGCCAACGTTTGAGTGAATTAAACACTAACCCTTAGTGTTTAATCTCAAATAACACAGTAGCATATTCCTTAGACCTTTTGAGTCTAGACTTAACATAAGAATGCTCTCATCCCTATTAAGTAAACATTGTTTTCGATTTTATGTATTTTGAATAAGTCGCAAAGCAAGGAAGCTGTTGATGGAATTTCTCCTCATCCGAAGCCAAGGAATGCCAAGCTTCATAATACGGCTAGGATAAGCGTGCGACCGGTTTGGAGGAAGACCTTTATGGATTCATTCCCAAAACCAAACCCATTTGAATTGCAATCAGACTTCAGAGTCCATACCGGAGGTCCCTGAGGCTCAAAATTTTAAAAGTTTGTGCCAGTGGAGTCCATACCAGGTGATCCCTGAGGCTCCCGTTTTGAAAATAATACCAGTAGATCCTAATGATCCTTATTTCTTACCTCCATGTTTTGGAATCCCGGACTTGGATTATGTCAGTCAAAACCCAATCCGTGATCCATATCATTCCTTAACCATTGAATCTTTGAATTCTACTTCTATAACGGATCCTGGTTGGAATACTTACCTTATTCATTGTGATCTTCAGTATCCCGACTGTATATGGTAAACAAATAAGGGAAACAGTCGAAATGGAGCAAGGAAGGCGTTAGAGAATCCTTCTTTCATAATATTCTTTGTCTTTTAAGTCCTTATAAGGACCTATCTCTTCTATTCTAGTCCTGTGTGGACACACCTTTTGACTTAAGACCCTATATGGGCATTTGCTATTTAGTCCTTTCATGGACATTATAATTCGATATAGTCCCTTGTGGGCATTATATTTCAATAAAGTCCCTTGGTGGACATACTATTTTAATACAGTCCTTTAATGGACGTATGATTTTATTAAAATCCCTTTTGTGGATACACTATTTTGAAATAGTCCTCTCATGGACTTGATATTTCAATATAGTCCTCTCATGGACATTATATTTTATCATAGCCCTTTCATGGGCATAGAATTTCATTAAAAGTCTTTTCATAGACATATTATTTTATCAAAGTCCCCTGGCGGACATAATAATTCATTATAGTCCTTTCACGGACATATTATTTCATCGTAATCCCTTGTGGACATGATATTTTATCATAATTCCCTTTAAGGACATAATGCTTCATTAATAAGTCCTAGTGAGGACATGTCTTTCGACATAAAGTCCCTACGAGGACAATTGTTTATTAACGTCCTTTCATGGACATGTTATACCATAATAATCCCTATGTGGACATATCTTATAGTCCCTTTACGGACTTATATTTCCTTTTAGTCCCTGCGCAGACTAAAGCTGCTTTAAGTCTCTGTGAGGACATCTGTAAAGCAAAGCCCTTTTGTGCACACGCTATACCAATATAGTCCTTTTATGGACGTGTTATTTCATTAAAATCCCTTTTGGGGATACGTTATTTCGAAATAGTCCCTTTGAGGACATGATATTTCATTATAACCCATATATGGACTTATAATATTTATAGTCCTTATACGGACTTATAATTTTCCTCTTAGTCCTCTGTGGACAAATATATTACTAAAAGTCCTGATTAAGGCACTATTGTAAATTCCTAATAATCTAGGAAAGTTTTGAAAATTTTATGTAGGTATTCATTTCGTCCTTTATCCATCGATAGTTCCAAATTTTACTCGAACTTTATCGATCAACTGAAAATTTCAAATGATCCTCTTAATGGTATAACCTAGCCTATATGTCTATGAACATGGCTGTGATGGTAAAACCCTCTTAAGATAATTAATCCTTGTTAACATCTAAGAACATGTTAACATTCCTGGCTGTGTGACTTGAGAGACCACACTAGCTTCCAAAAGTACTTGGACTTCTCCAAGCCACCTTCATAGCCTATATGATCAATGCGAATCACGGCTATCAAACAACAGTATGAAGTATACATCAAAACATCCAATTAAGATGTATGCCATTGGGCGAAGGTGTATTCATGACAATGATAGTTTTATTTTACAAACTTCTTGTCAAAAGGCGATGAACTATGTTCGACCCTTAAAGATCACTGATCCAAGAGATCATTGATTATGTTTTAATTATCCTTGTGGCAAGGCCTTTTGTGCCATCCAACTGCCCTTCGAGATAAGCCTTGTGCTATATGAGGACGTCTCTTTGACACTGACATTGTGATCTTTATGATCCCCTGTCCAAGGTAATGAGTTGTGCTCAAGCCTAATAGTCTACATGGTCAATGCGATCATGACTAAAATCATCAGTACGATGATTAAATCTGACATCCTTAATGATGTTTTGCCTAAGGGCTATATTATATTGTCCATCTGAGACAAGGCAATTGTAATCTTTTGTGATTCTTTGCCAAAGGGGGTGAGCCATGCTCGAATCCCATAGTCTATCTGATCATTGCGATCCTGACTAGTATCATCAATACGATGATCATAATATTAACATCCCTTGTGATGAAATGCCTACGGGCTACACTTTACTCTATTGTCAATAAGACAAAGTTAGTGGTGGTCTTTATGATCCCCTGTACAAAATGGTGGGTTATACCCAACCCTAACAGTCTATATGATCAGAATGATCATGACTAATATCATCAAATGCAATGATGTTATATGAACATCCATTAGTGATGTCAATTGGGTTACCTTTGTGCCAAATAAGTCGTCTTTAGAGACAATGACAGCTGTAGTTTGTGACTCCCTGTCCAAAGGTGAAGAACTGTGTTCAAACCTGGAAGCCCCTAATCCATTAAGATTGCGGCTTATAAAATAATGTCCTTGGTGACAAAACAATGAGTTATGTTTTAAAGTCATTCATGACAAGCTAATGTGCTATAGTTTGTCATTCATGACAAGTTAACATATTAAGTGTTAACAATCCTAGTCACAGGCCTTTTTGTGCCAGCATTGATAAAAGTCCTCTGTGACAGGCCTTAGTGCCATACCTTATAATGTCCTTTGCGACGAGGCCTTCGTGCCGTATAATCATTTTTGTCCTTCATGACTAGGCTTTATGCCATATCTTTCTATGTCCCTCGTGACGGACTTCTATGCCATATGTGTATATATATATAATAAAAGTCATGTAAGGCTAGCTTTCGAGCTATTCATAATCGTCCTTGTGACAAAGACAGTTGTGACATTGTGATCCCCTGTCAAACAGGTAGTGGACTCGCTCCAAACCTTAAGTGCCATTAATGGTCCTTTTGTGACCTAGGCTAAATGTAATCGATAAACATTCATTAGGAATGTTTGGAAAATAATAGCCTATACGGTTATGGATGCCGTGGCTGATCTATGTTAGGTCATCAGGAGGATGACTAACAATTGTTTAATTTGGTAATTAGTACCAAGTTTCAAGAATGGTAAACTCGAATGAGGTAGACAACAGTCGCGATGCTATTAATGCGACAAAAGCTAATAATGCTACAAACGTAAACCTCAATATTAATGGAGTTAATCTCCAAACTGTGGTTGACGCAGCAGTTTGAAAGACCATGGAAAAGGTCATGAAACAATTCAAAGAGCCGAATGCTTCTCGCGCTAAATTTCAATCAAAACCTCAATCAATTGCTCATGAAAAGAGCTTTGTTCACACTTCGAATGTGAAGGATGAACCAAGGGAGGAAGATAACTTCCAGAAATTGAAGAAAAAGAGCAAATTACGGGCTTAATAAGAACCATCATAAGTTCAGTAAGAAGCCTGTATGTAAGAATTGCTATAAAAGACACTGGGGACAATGACGAATAGGATAAGGACCAAAGCAGTGTGCAACTGCAAAGAAACTGGTCATCATTCCCATGAATGTAGGGACATAAAGAATGCAGTCTGTTACGACTGTGGTAAGAAAGGCCACATCAGAACTAAATGCCATAAAGTTGCCAAAGAAGGTGCAACTAAGTCTGCAAAGGCTGAGAAAGGAAATGCCTGAACTCACCTAATGAATGTCAAGAGGTAGCACATGATGTCATCAAGTACATTCCTTATCATTTACCAATGATAATTTCTGCTAAGTGTCCTGTTTTTAATACAGGCAATAAAAAGTCTTTTCATAGACCATAAGCTTAGCAAAACTTTAATGATATTCATAAGAACTCTAGATTCTTAGTCAGGTAGAACTTACCAGTGAAACCTGAGAGGCCGATTCTTCTATTATCGGCGATGATCCTTCGGTAAAATCTAAGAGTACTCTTTCTTTGAATAGAGTACGACCATATAAGTTATTTTAATTATTTTTCTCATTGATTTTATCAACTGCGAGTGCCAACTATAATTGACAAAAGCACCATATGAAGATTTGCGTATCCCAGTGCATCCCATAGATTATGTCCATGCCTGATCAGTATGGAAGTTTAATGCATGGGGCCACTAAGATATACCAATAGTCATATTGTACTAAAGTCAGCTAGTGGTATTCAAAGAAGATATCCGTAATAGAAATGCCTAAGTAGGCGTCTCTACTTAAGGCATCCGTGCACTCGTAAATCAGATGTGTCCTTTGCATGGCACAAACGACGGTAAGTGGACCAAGGTCGAAGATTGAAGCTACCTCTATCATATTTGGATAACTTGATTTCTTCTTAGTAGAACTACCCTGTTTTACCTCCTAAGAGGCAAAGTGGAATTTGGATTGACATCCTATTAGGAGCTGTATATGTTACAGAAGCACAATATCGGTTATCATCAACGGATATGGAAGAACTGAGAGCTAACCAGATGAGTTTTTGGAGAAAGGCTTGTACAACCTAGCTCATCATCTTAAGAGCTCTGATTATGGTTGATAAAGGAAAGCACGATGCAATATGCTTGTGCATTGATTACTGCAACCTACCAGGAAATAAATAGGAATCGTTATTAGATGCTCAGGATCGTCGACTTGTTCGACTAACCATGAGGATAGTTGATTCCTTAAGATTGATTCGGGTAATAGTTGGGATAACTATCTCACCCTAATTATGTTCTCCTATAATTGATAGCCTTATATAAGCATCAAGGCTGCTCCTTTGGAGACCTTGTTTGGGAGAAATAGCCAACGCCCATTTGTTGGGCAGGAGATTGGGAAAGCCCAATTCTCAGGATCTGAGATTTATATTAAAGACGATGGATAGGATATTATGAATCCGTAATCGTCTGAAAACGGCCAGTAATCGGTAGAAGAGCAATGCGAACAAGAGGCGCAAATCTCTTAAAGTTCCAAATGGGGAACAAGACTCTATCGAAAATATCAATATGAAAGAGTACCGTACGTTTCGTTGTAAAGGATAAGTTAAGCCTTGGATAAATAAATCATTCGAGATCATCAAATGTGATGGTAGTATAGCTCATAAGATAAACTTGCCTAAGGAGCTCGGTGAAATTCACGATGTGTTCAACATTTCTAACTTAAAGAAATGCCTAGCTGATAAATTGCTAGCAATGTCTTGTAAAGACGTATAGATTGATGAAAGCCTGAGGTTTATTGAAAGACCTATATCGATCAAGGATCGACAGGTTAAGAAACTTCGAAAAGGAGCATGCACCTATTGATTAGGTCAACTGGAATACCCGTAAAGGTCCCAAAATTACTCTGGAAGTTAAGTCCATTACACGACAGAAAGTACTTCCATCTTTTTGAGCAAATCTCAGGGTAGAGATTTCTTTTAAGGGGGTGAGGATGTAACACCTCGTAAAATCATGTCCAGTGATGTATTGACACGTGTAATGAACCCTAATAAATATGTGTATCATTTGCACACATCAACTCTTGTTCGATTTCAAGCTCTAAATCGCTTTCTGGAAGGTTATACGCGCACTAAGGCGTAAATTTAACCAGTTTAATGCAACAAACACTCCGGAATAGTGAAATAGTCTTAACATACCTTAAATAACCTCTACATAACTTAGAAATAAGTTTTGGAAGGTTTGGTATGCCGAAATCAAGTTATATCGCTTACAGGGACTAAAGTTGACAAACTGCGAAAGTATGCCAATTTGAACTATAACAGACATTCCGGAACATGACCATAAGTTAAACATACCATAAATATCCTTTACATAGCTTAGAAATAGGCTTTGAGGTGTTCGGTGTGCTAAAATAAACTTTTGGGTCATTTAGGGACTAAAAGTGTCAAAAAGTGCACAAGTTTGCACTTTTGCGCATAACTTACGTTCTGAACACATCCGGACATCCAAAAATTTATGTAAACACTAAAACATTTTGTTTTAGTGTTTGGCATAAGAAAAATCCATTCGTCGCGTCATTTGGATCGTTTTTCGCGCTTATGCGCATTCCGTCGTAATTAACCGAACATCGCGATCGTACGACCAAACGAACCGACATCCGAGATATTTTTGAGCATGTTTTGAGTTCCCTATACTTTAACTTCATTTTAGAGCCTTGAAATGAGGTTAACGGGGTTCAAACGCATCGAAAATAGCTTAAACGGGCTGCCGGGACCAAATCTGACATTCTGCCAAACTAGGTCCTTGCGCACCGCAACAAATAATTGTTACGGTGCGCAAGCAGTCTGCAGACAGCAGAAACTCAGAAACATTGGATCTGGTCCACTTCTCTTGTTGCACATGGTATTTCTCAATACTATGGGCTCAAATGGTTTTGTAATACCATGTTCTTGAGGTGTATGGTTGTGATCAAAGCACGGTTTCCTAGAAACGATCCTATAAATACCCCATGCTTTCCATTTCAAAACCCACAAGAATTTTGATTTGAGAAACTCTAAGTTGAAACCATTGTTTCATACCAGAGATTCTGGATCGAGATTAGCATTCGGGGACCCTTCGTAAGTATTCTTTCGTTCTTTTATTGCTTTTCGAGTCTTTTTGTAACACCTGTGTCATTTCAACCATCAAACAAATGCCCAACCAATGAAATAATGTATTTCATACTTTGGACTTGCATAAATATGTGTATCTTTTACACATATCAACTCTTGTTCGATTTCAAGCTCTAAATCGCTTTCTGGAAGGTTATACACGCACTGATGCGTAAATATAACCAGTTTAATGCAACGAACACTCCGGAATAGTGAAATAGGCTTAACATACCTTAAATAACCTTTACATAACTTAGATATAAGTTTTGGAAGGTTTGGTGTGGTGAAATCAAAGTTAAATCGCTTACAGGGACTAAAGTTGACAAACTGCGAAAGTATGCCAATTTGAACTGTAACAGACCTTCCGGAACATGACCATAAGTTAAACATACCATAAATATCCTTTACATAGCTTAGAAATAGGCTTTGAGGGGTTCAGTGTGCTAAAATAAACTTTTGGGTCATTCAGGGACTAAAAGTGTCAAAAAGTGCACAAGTTTGCATTTTCGCGCATAACTTACGTTCTGAATACATCTGGATATCCAAAAATTTATGTAAGCATGACTACATTTTATTTTAGTGTTCGCCATAAGAAAAATCCATGCGTCGCGTCATTTGGATCGTTTTTCGCGCTTATGCGCATTCCGCCGTAATTAAGCGAACATCGCGTTCGTACGGCCAAACGAACCAACCTCCGGCATATTTTTGAGCATGTTTTGAGTTCCCTATACTTTAACTTCATTTTAGAGCCTTGAAATGAGGTTAACGGGGTTCAAACGCATCGAAAAAGGACTTAAACACGTGTAGGGACCATTTCTGCCAATTTTGAAACAATTCTGGAACTGGGAGGCAGTAGCGTAGCGCGAGCCCTAAGGGCCTACCTGTTGCGCTACGCGACTGCATGATCTGGACCAGATTCAATGTTTTAAACACAAGTTGCAGCTGATTGATCCTTAACCACATGTTTTAAGTTGCTTAGTCACTAAGATAAGGACCATATGTAGCTTCCATAACCTTTCAACAAGTGTATGGATGGGATCGAATCGCGGTTTCCATGAAACGATCTCAACGGTTCACCGAAAACTATATATACCCCATGCCTTTCATTGTTTTCAATCACTAGAATTCTGATTTGAGAACCTCTAAGTTGAAACCATTGTTTCATACCTGAGATTCTTGAATCGGGATTAGCATTCGGGGACCCTTCGTAAGTATTCTTTCGTTCTTTTCCTTATTTTACTGCTTTTCGAGTCAGAAAGTCAAACTTTGTTTGACTTTCAGCGTTGACCAGTAATGGTCAATGCGAAGTTCGTTTGAACTTCGCAACGTGAGTGTAATCACGTTGGTCATAGTCCCTTGGGACTATGCCCACTGATTACCACGTTGTCTAGGGTCGTAGGGTAAGCGACCTAATAAATCGCTTATACCTCGAACCCGACCCAGTTTGGTCGATCATTAGGATCCGACCAAATACATTAGGTGACCCTAGTATAGGGCATAACCTTCCGAGGTTATACCCTATGGTCACATCGTTTAAGTAGTTGTATGATAGGTAGTTTATATGCCTTAGGTAAATTACCAGAATACCCTTTTCATGTATAATTGGTAATTAAGCATATGTAACCTAAACTTTTGTCACATAACTGATTATGTAATATGTTTAGGCATATAACACTTGTCATAGGACTAGTTAGGCGGTCCGAACGCGTTTCACGCGAACGACGCGTTAAAGTAGCATAAGCTACCTAAACGGGTCGTAATGGGTCGAAATCACTCAGGTTAAGTTTCATTTAGTATGTAGGCTTTGTTAAACCAAATGACACGAGTCTCTACACTCGTTTGGTTTACAAACCCTAATGCTACCCAATCTTCCGATCTAGGTCCGGTTAATTAACATAGTTACCTATATTAGGTGCCGTTTGATATCCGCGATCTCTAGCATTGTTTAGTTGTCACTCCAGAACTACTGAGCAATCTCAGGTGAGTACATAGACCCCTCTTTTACTGTTTTCCAAACGTTTTGGGGTGGAACACATGTGCCTACTTGTTACTTTCATGCTTTCCTGTTTTCACATCATAAACTTGCTATGTTCATTAGTACACTTATAGTACATGATTTCAATACATTTTATGCTATGTATGTCCATTGTGTGCATACTTAGTACATTGTTTTACATTACATTTTGTTGCATATGCTCATCCAGTATATGAACACATTATATTACATTTTGAACCGTTGTATCTATGAACCGTTGTATCTGTGAACCGTTGTATCTGTGAACCGTTTGTATCTGTGAACCGTTGTATCTGTGAACCGTTTGTATCTGTGAACCGTTTGTATCTATGAACCGTGTGAACCGTATTTTACCATACATAAACACTTCTACAATTGTTAAACATTACTTTGGTGGTTTGGTTTGATTAAGTGATTAAGTAACGATGCGTGTGTAATATGATACAAGCATGGTGGATACGCCGCTGGTACTTCCTATATATAAGTGGTTGTATGGTATTACATATTGTAGCGTTATTTGAATCATTTCAGTTTGAGACATAGAACATTTTATACAAATAATATACTTTTCACAAGACATTGATTTATAAACAACTTATCTTATGCAAACTTATTTTACTTGGTTATTCATTTAACCTTACATTTATTTATACATATCATCTGAACTCATTGTTTTTCAAATGATTTACAAAACAAAGCAAATTACAAGGTTCATGACTAAACATTTTCTCAAACATAAGTCATGGAACCTATTTTCACAAAACCTATGTATCTCATAGGCATTTTTATGCTGACGTACCTATTTTCACATGTGTTTTTCAGGAGCTGTTGCATAAGATGATCAAGATATACTTAGGCAGACTTGGGCTTTAGTGACAATAAAAGATGCAAGACTAGTTAATTATGTTGTATTTCTTTGTTTGTTAAGACATTGTAACACCTTTAATCAATAAAACGAAACTTCAATTGCCATGGATTTGAAACAATTAATTCTGTTACAACACTCCCCGATGTTTCCGCCACGATTTGTATGTTCTACGTGGTCGGGGTGTGACAGAAAAGATGGTATTAGAGCCAATGGTTATAGGGAATTAGGTTATTAGTAATGCTTTGACCTAGTCTATAACTTTCTTAGGACCCTAACGCGAGTTTACTTGCGTTTAGTCATAAAACAATACCGTCACCTATCCTTAGGCGACTACCACAACAAGAACATAATTTTCGAAACCGTTTTGAAAACTAATCATCTGTTCTAGGATGATTAATTACTAGGTTTTGAAGCCTCTGTTATAAGGTTTTGAACCCCTTTGAGTTTTCAAAAATCTCGTCAAGGTTTTGGGTTTTAAATAATGTGAACACGTGCAAACTGGAAGGGTGAATGCCTGTATTCTGAGTTTTCTGTCTAGGCAAGCACTTCGTATACATCTCAACCAGACGCGAGACCAGTTGTGCTTACCTGGGAATTCTTGGGATGAGTGTTCACTTATAGGCGAGCATGTCTTCGCGATACATTATTTTTGACCTATTTACTTTGATTATTCACCGAGGTCGTTTGTTGCTTTGTAGTAACAAACAAATGACCACTATCCATTGCTTTCATCAAATTTGTTTCATCTCATTCTTTTCGTCTAATTCTCTCACTCGTTTCCTTTCATGTTTCCTCTTTTAGAATGCCTCCTCGACGCGAAAACCAGATAGCGACTGCCGAGCTGGCAGAAATCATTGCGCAGCAAATGGCTGCTCAATTCCCAAACCTCTTTGCTCAATGGAATCAAGCCAACAACAACAACAATGGTCCATGCAATTTCAAGAGTTTTAACTCGGCGAAACCACTCAAGTTTAGTGGTTCTGAGGGAGCAACTGGGCTTCTTCAATGGTTCGAGAGCATCGAGAATACTTTCCGCCACGTGCAGTGTCCTGACAATCGCAAGGTCGAGTTTGCTTTGAGTGTGTTCCAGAAGAGAGCCCTTACGTGGTGGAACGGGGTTATGAGAGATCGTGGTGCAGAAGTTGCTCTAGCACAGACATGGGCTGAACTTAGGACCCTTATGATGAAGGAATTCTGTCCTCGACACGAGATCAGGGCTTTGGAAAGGGAATTCGACAATCTTGAGCAAGACAGCGGTGAGCATCGAGCCTACACGGACCGTTATGAGGAGTTGAGTCTGTTATGCCCAAACATGGTCACGCCTTTGGATAAGGCAATCGAAAAGTACATTGATGGCCTCCCTGATTCAATACAAGACATTTTGACTGGTAGCAACCCTACTACAGTTAGACAGGCCATTGAGCTATCTGCAACCTTGACTGAATCAAAGATCAGGAAAGGTAAACTTTTCCGAAAAGGTGACAAGAAGCCAGTCGAAGAATCGAAACCAATCGAGGAATCAAAGATCATGGATGAACAGACTGGATCCCCTAAGAGGTCAAAGAAGCGAAAGGCTTCTCAGAACTACGCTGTGGTCGCTCACAATGATCAAGCCGTTCTCAACCAACCAGCTCAACCCCCTGCCAGGAAACCCTACAACGGAACTGCACCCTTGTGCAACCAATGTGGCCTACATCATCATGCTGGGGTGAAGTGCCGCACATGCCAAGTTTGCGGACTTATAGGTCATACAACTAGGGTTTGCCCAACCGCAGCTGCACCAAATCAAGCTGACAACAATCCTGCTCAAGCTCGTTTTCCACCGGGATCTTGCTACAACTGTGGCGAGATGGGCCATTTTCGTAGGAATTGCCCAAGGCTTGCTAATGCAAATCCAGTGCAGGGATGAGCATATGATCAACCAGAAGACAGCATCATTTAGAAATAATCACGTCTTATGTATTATTTCCTTTTGTTGTCAAGATCCAAGAAACAGTTGTTATCGTTGTTTATAAATAAATCTTATACATTGCAATGTATTTATGTGATTGTATGTATAAACAACATATCCCCTACAATACTGACAATCAAGGAACCGCATTCCTTGAAGAACAGACTACTTCCAAATTTCTTCCGTTGTTTGATCTCTTGCGAAAATCCTAAGTACCCGTTTCTTCCAAGAGAAACGAAGTACGAGGTGCCAAGTTAATTGCAATCAATAACAAGATAATAACAATTAAACAACTATGTGATTATGTGCTTATGAACATTACAAGACAAACTGTGCGGACTATGCAAGGAATTACGTAATTATGGATGCATACATAATTATGGAATTTAGTGCACAGAAACCACAGCGAACTTTGTCATGTACCTAGAAGTTTACTCTATTCATTTCCAATTCTGATGAAGTATCCGTTGAGGAAAAATGAACTAGCTATTCATTTTTCACTTCTGAAGAATATCCGTTGAGGAAATGAATATCCGTTTATCCTTCATTTCCAATTCTGAAGAATATCCGTTGAGGAAAATGACCCCGTTTGTGCATTTTCGTTCTGAAGAGTATCCGTCGAGGGAAATGAATATCCGTTTATTTAATCCTTCATTTCCGAACCTGAGGAAACAACCGTTGAAAATGCCTCCGTTAGTTCATTTTCGTTTCTGAAGATTATCCGTTGAGGAAATGAATATCCGTAGTTTAATCCTTCATTTCCGAACCTGAGGAAACAACCGTTGAAAATGACACCGTTAGTTCATTTTCGTTTCTGAAGATTATCCGTTGAGGAAATGAATACCCGTTGTTTAATCCTTCATTTCCGAACCTGAGGAAACAACCGTTGAAAATGACACCGTTAGTTCATTTTCGTTTCTGAAGATTATCCGTTGAGGAAATGAATACCCGTTGTTTAATCCTTCATTTCCGAACCTGAGGAAACAACCGTTGAAAATGACTCCGTTAGTTCATTTTCATTTCTGAAGATTTTCCGTTGAGGAAATGAATATCCGTTTGTCTATCATTTTCATTTCCGTTTCTGAGGAAGCAACCGTTGAAAATGACTCTGTTTGTTCATTTTCGTTTCTGAAGATTTGTCCGTTGAGGAAATGAATATCCGTTTGTCAATCATTTTCATTTCCGTTTCTGAGGAAGCAACCGTTGAAAATGACTCTGTTTGTTCATTTTCGTTTCTGAAGATTTGTCCGTTGAGGAAATGAATATCCGTTTGTCTATCATTTTCATTTCCGTTTCTGAGGAAGCAACCGTTGAAAATGACTCTGTTTGTTCATTTTCGTTTCTGAAGATTTGTCCGTTGAGGAAATGAATATCCATTTGTCTATCATTTTCATTTCCGTTTCTGAGGAAGCAACCGTTGAAAATGACTCCGTTTGTTCATTTTCGTTTCTCAGAATTGTCCGTTAAGGAAATGAATTCCCGTTTGTTTATTCCTTCATTTCCGCCTCTGAAGAATACTCGTTGAGGAAAATGACTCCGTTTGTTCATTTTCATTCTGAAGAATGTCCGTTAAGGAAATGACAGGATTATGCTTTACATATCTCTGGTGGTTATCTGACACAAAGTCACAAATAGACTCCTACGAATTAATTTCGGGACGAAATTTCCTAAAGTAGGGGAGACTGTAACACCTGTGTCATTTCAACCATCAAACAAATGCCCAACCAATGAAATAATGTATTTCATACTTTGGACTTGCATAAATATGTGTATCTTTTACACATATCAACTCTTGTTCGATTTCAAGCTCTAAATCGCTTTCTGGAAGGTTATACACGCACTGATGCGTAAATATAACCAGTTTAATGCAACGAACACTCCGGAATAGTGAAATAGGCTTAACATACCTTAAATAACCTTTACATAACTTAGATATAAGTTTTGGAAGGTTTGGTGTGGTGAAATCAAAGTTAAATCGCTTACAGGGACTAAAGTTGACAAACTACGAAAGTATGCCAATTTGAACTGTAACAGACCTTTCGGAACATGACCATAAGTTAAACATACCATAAATATCCTTTACATAGCTTAGAAATAGGCTTTGAGGGGTTCGGTGTGCTAAAATAAACTTTTGGGTCATTCAGGGACTAAAAGTGTCAAAAAGTGCACAAGTTTGCATTTTCGCGCATAACTTACGTTCTGAATACATCTGGACATCCAAAAATTTATGTAAGCATGACTACATTTTATTTTAGTGTTCGCCATAAGAAAAATCCATGCGTCGCGTCATTTGGATCGTTTTTCGAGCTTATGCGCATTCCGCCGTAATTAAGCGAACATCGCGTTCGTACGGCCAAACGAACCAACCTCCGGCATATTTTTGAGCATGTTTTGAGTTCCCTATACTTTAACTTCATTTTAGAGCCTTGAAATGAGGTTAACGGGGTTCAAACGCATCGAAAAAGGACTTAAACACGTGCAGGGACCATTTCTGCCAATTTTGAAACAATTCTGGAACTGGGAGGCAGTAGCGTAGCGCGAGCCCTAAGGGCCTACCTGTCGCGCTACGCGACTGCATGATCTGGACCAGATTCAATGTTTTAAACACAAGTTGCAGCTGATTGATCCTTAACCACATGTTTTAAGTTGCTTAGTCACTAAGATAAGGACCATATGTAGCTTCCATAACCTTTCAACAAGTGTATGGATGGGATCGAATCACGGTTTCCATGAAACGATCTCAACGGTTCACCGAAAACTATATATACCCCATGCCTTTCATTGTTTTCAATCACTAGAATTCTGATTTGAGAACCTCTAAGTTGAAACCATTGTTTCATACCTGAGATTCTTGAATCGGGATTAGCATTCGGGGACCCTTCGTAAGTATTCTTTCGTTCTTTTCCTTATTTTACTGCTTTTCGAGTCAGAAAGTCAAACTTTGTTTGACTTTCAGCGTTGACCAGTAATGGTCAATGCGAAGTTCGTTTGAACTTCGCAACGTGAGTGTAATCACGTTGGTCATAGTCCCTTGGGACTATGCCCACTGATTACCACGTTGTCTAGGGTCGTAGGGTAAGCGACCTAATAAATCGCTTATACCTCGAACCCGACCCAGTTTGGTCGATCATTAGGATCCGACCAAATACATTAGGTGACCCTAGTATAGGGCATAACCTTCCGAGGTTATACCCTATGGTCACATCGTTTAAGTAGTTGTATGATAGGTAGTTTATATGCCTTAGGTAAATTACCAGAATACCCTTTTCATGTATAATTGGTAATTAAGCATATGTAACCTAAACTTTTGTCACATAACTGATTATGTAATATGTTTAGGCATATAACACTTGTCATAGGACTAGTTAGGCGGTCCGAACGCGTTTCACGCGAACGACGCGTTAAAGTAGCATAAGCTACCTAAACGGGTCGTAATGGGTCGAAATCACTCAGGTTAAGTTTCATTTAGTATGTAGGCTTTGTTAAACCAAATGACACGAGTCTCTACACTCGTTTGGTTTACAAACCCTAATGCTACCCAATCTTCCGATCTAGGTCCGGTTAATTAACATAGTTACCTATATTAGGTGCCGTTTGATATCCGCGATCTCTAGCATTGTTTAGTTGTCACTCCAGAACTACTGAGCAATCTCAGGTGAGTACATAGACCCCTCTTTTACTGTTTTCCAAACGTTTTGGGGTGGAACACATGTGCCTACTTGTTACTTTCATGCTTTCCTGTTTTCACATCATAAACTTGCTATGTTCATTAGTACACTTATAGTACATGATTTCAATACATTTTATGCTATGTATGTCCATTGTGTGCATACTTAGTACATTGTTTTACATTACATTTTGTTGCATATGCTCATCCAGTATATGAACACATTATATTACATTTTGAACCGTTGTATCTATGAACCGTTGTATCTGTGAACCGTTGTATCTGTGAACCGTTTGTATCTGTGAACCGTTGTATCTGTGAACCGTTTGTATCTGTGAACCGTTTGTATCTATGAACCGTGTGAACCGTATTTTACCATACATAAACACTTCTACAATTGTTAAACATTACTTTGGTGGTTTGGTTTGATTAAGTGATTAAGTAACGATGCGTGTGTAATATGATACAAGCATGGTGGATACGCCGCTGGTACTTCCTATATATAAGTGGTTGTATGGTATTACATATTGTAGCGTTATTTGAATCATTTCAGTTTGAGACATAGAACATTTTATACAAATAATATACTTTTCACAAGACATTGATTTATAAACAACTTATCTTATGCAAACTTATTTTACTTGGTTATTCATTTAACCTTACATTTATTTATACATATCATCTGAACTCATTGTTTTTCAAATGATTTACAAAACAAAGCAAATTACAAGGTTCATGACTAAACATTTTCTCAAACATAAGTCATGGAACCTATTTTCACAAAACCTATGTATCTCACAGGCATTTTTATGCTGACGTACCTATTTTCACATGTGTTTTTCAGGAGCTGTTGCATAAGATGATCAAGATATACTTAGGCAGACTTGGGCTTTAGTGACAATAAAAGATGCAAGACTAGTTAATTATGTTGTATTTCTTTGTTTGTTAAGACATTGTAACACCTTTAATCAATAAAACGAAACTTCAATTGCCATGGATTTGAAACAATTAATTCTGTTACAACACTCCCCGATGTTTCCGCCACGATTTGTATGTTCTACGTGGTCGGGGTGTGACACTTTTCGAGTCTGAAAGTCAAACTTTGTTTGACTTTCTGCGTTGACCAGTTTATGGTCAATGCGAAGTTCGTTTGAACTTCACAACGTGAGTGTAATCACGTTGGTTATAGTCCCTTGGGACTATGCCTACTGATTACCACGTTGTCTAGGGTCGTAGGGTAAGCGATCTAATAAACCGCTTATACCTTCGAACCCGACCCATTTGGTCGATCATTAGGATCCAACCAACTACATTAGGTGACCATAGTAGGTAGGGAATAACCTTCCGAGGTAATACCCTATGGTCACATCATTTGATTAGTTGTATGATAGGTAGTTTATATGCCTTAGGTAAATTACCAGAATACCCTTTTCATGTATAATTGGTAATTAAGCATATGTAACCTAAACTTTTGTCACCTAACTGATTATGTCATAGGACTAGTTAGACGTTCCGAACGCGTTTCACGCGAATGACGCGTTAAAGTAGCATAAGCTACCTAAACGAGTCGTAATGGGTCGAAAGCACATAGGTTAGGTTTCATTTAGTATGTAGGCTTTGTTAAACCATATGACACGAGTCTCCATACTTGCTTTGTTTACGAACCATCATTCTACCCGATCCTCCGATTTAGGTCCGGTTTATTAATGTAGTTACCTATATTAGGTGCCATTTGATTCCGTGATCTCTAGCATTGCTTGGTGGTTATCTTAGGACTTCTGAGCAATCTCAAGTGAGTACATAGAACCCCTCTTTTACTGTTTTCCAAACCGTTTTGGGGTGAAACACATGTGCCTACTTGTTACTTTCATGCTTTCCTGTTTTCACATTATATACGGGCTATGTTTATTAGTACATTTATAGTACATGATTTCAATACATTTTATGCTATGTATGTCCATTTAGTGCATATTTAGTACATTGTTTTACATTACAATTTGTTGCATATACTCATCCAGCATATGAACACATTATATTACATTTGAACCGTTTATAAACATTTGACTATGTGAACCGTTTGTATCTGTGAAACGTTTATATCTGTGAACCGTTTGTATCTGTGAACCGTTTGTATCTATGAACCGTGTTAACCGTATTTGACCATACATAAACATTTCTACAATTGTTAAACATTACATCTTGATGGTTTGGTTTGAGTAAGTGATTTAAGTAACGAGGCGTGTGTAATATGATACAAGCATGGTGGATACGCCGCTGGTACTTCCTATATATAAGTGTTTGTATGGTATTACATGTCGTAGCGTTATTTGAATCATTTCAGTTTGAGACATATAACATTTTATACAAATATCATACTTTTCACAAAACATTGATTTACAAACAACTTATCTTATACAAACACATTTTTACATGGTTATTCATTTAACCTGACATTTATTTATACATATCATCTGATCTTATCGTTTTTCAAATGATTTACAAAACAAAGCAAATTACAAGGTTCATGACTAAACATTTTCTCAAACATAAGTCATAAAACCTATTTTCACAAAACCTATGTATCTCACAGGCATTTTTATGCTGACGTACCTATTTTCACATGTGTTTTTCAGGAGCTGTTGCATAAGATGATCAAGATACACATAGGCAGACTTGGGCTTTAGTGAAATAAAAGATGCAAGACTAGTTAATTATGTTGTATTTCTTTGTTTGTTAAGACATTGTAACACTTTTAATCAATAAAACGAAACTTCAATTGCCATGGATTTGAAACAATTAATTCTGTTACAACACTCCCCGATGTTTCCGCCACGTTTTGTATGTTCTACGTGGTCGGGGTGTGACAGAAAAGATGGTATTAGAGCCAATGGTTATAGGGAATTAGGTTATTAGTAATGCTTTGACCTAGTCTATAACCTTTCTAGGACCCTAACGCGAGTTTACTTGCGTTTAGTCATAAAACAATACCGTCACCTATCCTTAGGCGACGACCACAACAAGAACATAAATTTCAAAACCACTTTGAAAACTAATCATCTGTTCTAGGATGATTGATTACTAGGTTTTGAACCCTCTATTGTACGGTTTTAAACCCTCTGTTATAAGGTTTTGAACCCCTTTGAGTTTTCAACATCTCGTCAAGGTTTTGGGTTTTAAATAATGTGAACACGTGCAAACTGGAAGGGTGAATGCCTGTATTCTGGGTTTTCTGTCTAGGCAAGCACTTCGTATATATCTCATCAGACGCGAGACCAGTTGTGCTTACCTGGGAATTCTTGGGATGAGTGTTCACTTATAGGCGAGCATGTCTTCGCGATACATTATTTTTGATCCATTTACTTTGATTAGTCACCGGGGTCGTTTGTTGCTTTGTAGTAACAAACAAATGACCACTATCCTTGCTTTCATCAGATTTGTTTCATCTCATTCTTTTCGTCTAATTCTCTCACTCGTTTCCTTTCATGTTTCCTCTTTTAGAATGCCTCCTCGACGCGAGAACCAGATAGCGACTGCCGAACTGGCAGAAATCATTGCGCAGCAAATGGCTGCTCAATTCCCAAACCTCTTTGCTCAATGGAATCAAGCAAACAACAACAACAATGGTCCATGCAATTTCAAGAGTTTTAACTCGGCGAAACCACTCAAGTTTAGTGGTTCTAAGGGAGCGACTGGGCTTCTGCAATGGTTCCAGAGCATTGAGAATACTTTCTGCCACGTGCAGTGTCCTGACAATCGCAAGGTCGAGTTTGCTTCGAGTGTGTTCCAGAAGAGAGCCCTTACGTGGTGGAACGGGGTTATGAGAGATCGCGGTGCAGAAGTTGCTCTAGCACAGACATGAGCTGAACTTAGGGCCCTTATGATGAAGGAATTCTGTCCTCGTCACGAGATCAGGGCATTGGAAAGGGAATTCGACGATCTTAAGCAAGACAGCGGTGAACATCGAGCATACACTGATCGATATGAGGAGTTAAGTCTGTTATGCCCAAACATGGTCACGCCTTTGGATAAGGCAATAGAAAAGTACATTGATGGCCTCCATGACTCAATACAAGACATTGTGACTGGCAGCAACCCTACTACAGTTAGACAGGCCATTGAGCTAGCTGCAACCTTGACTGAATCTCAGATCAGGAAACGTAAGCTTTTCCGAAAGGGTGACAAGAAACCGGTCGAGAAATCGAAACCAATCGAGGAATCAAAGACCATGGATGAACAGACAGGATCCCCTAAGAAGTCAAAGAAGCGAAAGACTTCTCAGAACTTCGCATGGTTACTCACAATGATCAAGCCGCCCCCAACCAACCAGCTCAACCCCCTGCAAGGAAGCCATACAATGGAACTGCACCCTTGTGCAACCAATGTAGCCTCCATCATCATGCCAATGTAAAGTGCCGCAAATGCCAAACTTGTGGGCTTATAGGCCATACAGCAAGAGTCTGCCCAGCTGCAGCTGCACCAAACCAAGCTGGCAACAATACCGCTCAAGGTCGTTTTCTACCAGGTTCTTGCTTCAACTGTGGCGAGATGGGTCATTTCCGAAGAAATTGCCCAAAACTTGCTAATGCTAATCCAGCACAGGGATGAACATCTGACCGAATGGAAGACAACGCTGTTTAGAAATAATCAATCCTTATGTATTATTTTCTTTAGTTGTCAAGGTCCAAGAAACAGTTGTTATCGTTATTTATAAATAAATCTTTTATATACATTGCAATGTATTTATGTGGTTGTATGTATGAACATCTTATCTCTTACAATACCGACAATCAAGGAACCGTATTCCTTGAAGGATAGACTACCCCCAAACTTTCTTCCACTTTATGATCTCTTCCGTTTTCCACGAAATTTCTAAGTACCCGTTTCTTCCAAGGAAACGAAGTACAAGGCGCAAGTTACAACACTGGACGAATACCCAAAGTACCACTATAAATCCTTAATAGGGTACCTTAGGGTATTTCCGTGAATCCTAAAATTGTTGTGTTCCTTAATTCGACTATTACGTTTCTTTGAAAACAAAATCGAATTTTTGGGAGATCTTTTTATCTCTTCAGATAGATCCCAGATGACATTGAAGTCCATCGACTGGTTTCCATATCCGTTCTCAATCGATAACAAATTAATAACAAATTAATAATAAATTAATAACCAAGTTAAACAACTATGTGATTATGTGCTTATGAACATTACAAGACAAACTGTGCGGACTGTGCAAGGAATTACGTAATTATGGATGCATACCTAATTATGGAATTTAGTGCACAGAAACCACAGCGAGCCTTGTCATGTGCCTAGAAGTTAACTCTATTCATTTCCATTTCTGAGGAAGCACCCATTGAAAATGACTCCGTTTGTTCACTTTCGTTTCTGAAGATTGTCCGTTGAGGAAATGAATATCCGTTTGTCTATCCTTTTCATTTCCATTTCTGAGGAAGCACCCGTTGAAAATGACTCCGTTTATTCACTTTCGTTTATGAAGATTGTCCGTTGAGGAAATGAATATCCGTTTGTCTATCCTTTTCATTTCCATTTCTGATGAAGCACCCGTTGAAAATGACTCCGTTTGTTCATTTTCGTTTCTGAAGATTTGTCCGTTGAGGAAATGAATATCCGTTTGTTTCTCCTTTTCATTTCCATTTCTGATGACACACCCATTGAAAATGACTCCGTTTGTTCATTTTCGTTTCTGAAGATTTGTCCGTTGAGGAAATGAATATCCGTTTGTTTCTCCTTTTCATTTCCATTTCTGATGACACACCCGTTGAAAATGACTCCGTTTGTTCATTTTCGTTTCTGAAGATTTGTCCGTTGAGGAAATGAATATACGTTTGTTTCTCCTTTTCATTTCCATTTCTGATGACACACCCGTTGAAAATGACTCCGTTTGTTCATTTTCGTTTCTGAAGATTTGTCCGTTGAGGAAATGAATATCCGTTTGTTTCTCCTTTTCATTTCCATTTCTGATGACAAACCCGTTGAAAATGACTCCGTTTGTTCATTTTCGTTTCTGAAGATTTGTCCGTTGAGGAAATGAATATCCGTTTGTTTCTCCTTTTCATTTCCATTTCTGATGACACACCCGTTGAAAATGACTCCGTAAGTTCATTTTACGTTTCTGAAGATTACCCGTTGAGGAAATGAATCCCCGTTGTTTATTCCTTCATTTCCGCTTCTGAAGAATACTCGTTGAGGAAAATGACTCCGTCTGTTCATTTTCGTTCTGAAGAATGTCCGTTAAGGAAATGACAGGATTTTGCCTTACATATCTCTGGTGGTTATTTGACACAAGTCACAAATAGACTCCTACGAATAAATTTCGGGACGGAATTTCCTAAAGTAGGGGAGACTGTGACACCTGTGTCACTTCAACCATCAAACAAATGCCAAACCAATGAAATATAGTATTTCATACTTGGGATTTGTAAAAATATGTGTATCGTTTGCACATATCAACTCTTGTTCGATTTCAAGCTCTAAATCGCTTTCTAGAAGGTAATACGCGCACTAAGGCGTAAATATAACTAGTTTAATGCAACAAACACTCCGAAATAGTGAAATAGTCTTAACATACCTTAAATAACCTCTACATAACTTAGAAATAAGTTTTGGAAGGTTTGGTATGCCGAAATCAAGTTATATCGCTTACAGGGACTAAAGTTGACAAACTGCGAAAGTATGCCAATTTGAACTGTAACAGACATTCCGGAACATGACCATAAGTTAAACATACCATAAATATCCTTTACATAGCTTAGAAATAGGCTTTGAGGTGTTCGGTGTGCTAAAATAAACTTTTGGGTCATTCAGGGACTAAAAGTGTCAAAAAGGGCACAAGTTTGCACTTTTGCGCATAACTTACGTTCTGAATACATCCGGACATCCAAAAATTTATGTAAACACTAAAACATTTTGTTTTAGTGTTAGGCATAATAAAAATCCATTCGTCGTGTCATTTGGATCGTTTTTCGCGCTTATGCGCATTCCGTCGTAATTAACCGAACATCGCGATCGTACGACCAAACGAACCGACATCCGAGATATTTTTGGGCATGTTTTGAGTTCCCTATACTTTAACTTCATTTTAGAGCCTTGAAATGAGGTTAACGGGGTTCAAACGCATCGAAAATAGCTTAAACGGGCTGCAGGGACCAAATCTGACATTCTGCCAAACTAGGTCCTTGCGCACCGCAACAATTAATTGTTACGGTGCGCAAGCAGTCTGCAGACAGCAAAAACTCAGAAACATTGGATCTGGTCCATTTCTCTTGTTGCACATGGTATTTCTCAATACTATGGGCTCAAATGGTTTTGTAATACCATGTTCTTGAGGTGTATGGTTGTGATCAAAGCACGGTTTCCTAGAAACGATCCTAACGGCTAACCGAACACTATAAATACCCCATGCCTTCCATTGCAAAACCCACAAGAATTTTGATTTGAGAAACTCTAAGTTGAAACCATTGTTTCATACCTGAGATTCTTGGATCGAGATTAGCATTCGGGGACCCTTCGTAAGTATTCTTTCGTTCTTTTATTGCTTTTCGAGTCTTTCGAGTCTGAAAGTCAAACTTTGTTTGACTTTCTGCGTTGACCAGTTTAGGGTCAATGCGAAGTTCGTTTGAACTTCGCAACGTGAGTGTAATCACGTTGGTTATAGTCCCTTGGGACTATGCCTACTGATTACCACGTTGTCTAGGGTCGTAGGGTAAGCGATCTAATAAATCGCTTATACCTTCGAACCCGACCCATTTGGTTGATCATTAGGATCCGACCAACTACATTAGGTGACCATAGTAGGTAGGGAATAACCTTCCGAGGTTATACCCTATGGTCACATCGTTTGGTTAGTTGTATGATAGGTAGTTTATAGGCCTTAGGTAAATTACCAGAATACCCTTTTCATGTATAATTGGTAATTAAGCATATGTAACCTAAACTTTTGTCACATAACTGATTATGTAACATGTTTAGGCATATAACACTTGTCATAGGACTAGTTAGACGTTCCGAACGCGTTTCACGCGAATGACGCGTTAAAGTAGCATAAGCTACCTAAACGAGTCGTAATGGGTCGAAAGCACATAGGTTAGGTTTCATTTAGTATGTAGGCTTTGTTAAACCATATGACACGAGTATCCATACTCATTTGGTTTACGAACCATCATTCTACCCGATCCTCCGATTTAGGTCCGGTTTATTAATGTAGTTACCTATATTAGGTGTCGTTTGATTCCGTGATCTCTAGCATTGCTTGGTGGTTATCTTAGGACTTCTGAGCAATCTCAAGTGAGTACATAGAACCCCTCTTTTACTGTTTTCCAAACTGTTTTTGGGTGAAACACATGTGCCTACTTGTTACTTTCATGCTTTCCTGTTTACACATTATATACGGGCTATGTTTATTAGTACATTTATAGTACATGATTTTAATACATTTTATGCTATGTATGTCCATTTAGTGCATATTTAGTACATTGTTTTACATTACAATTTGTTGCCTATACTCATCCAGCATATGAATACATTATATTACATTTGAACCGTTTATAAACATTTGACTATGTGAACCGTTTGTATCTGTGAACCGTTTGTATCTGTGAACCATTTGTATCTGTGAACCGTTTGTATCTGTGAACCGTTTGTATCTATGAACCGTGTTAACCGTATTTGACCATACATAAACATTTCTACAATTGTTAAACATTACATCTTGATGGTTTGGTTTGAGTAAGTGATTTAAGTAACGAGGCGTGTGTAATATGATACAAGCATGGTGGATACGCCGCTGGTACTTCCTATATATAAGTGTTTGTATGGTATTACATGTCGTAGCGTTATTTGAATCATTTCAGTTTGAGACATATAACATTTTATACAAATATCATACTTTTCACAAAACATTGATTTACAAACAACTTATCTTATACAAACACATTTTTACATGGTTATTCATTTAACCTGACATTTATATATACATATCATCTGATCTTATCATTTTTCAAATGATTTACAAAACAAAGCAAATTACAAGGTTCATGACTAAACATTTTCTCAAACATAACTCATGAAACCTATTTTCACAAAACCTATGTATCTCACAGGCATTTTTATGCTGACGTGCCTATTTTCACATGTGTTTTTCAGGAGCTGTTGCATAAGATGATCAAGATACACATAGGCAGACTTGGGCTTTAGTGACAATAAAAGATGCAAGACTAGTTAATTATGTTGTATTTCTTTGTTTGTTAAGACATTGTAACACTTTTAATAAATAAAACAAAACTTCAATTGCCATGGATTTGAAACAATTAATTCTGTTACAACACTCCCCGATGTTTCCGCCACGTTTTGTATGTTCTACGTGGTCGGGGTGTGACAACCCAAAACTATAAATAGGCCTTTTGTTCAACACTTTCATTTGCTCATTTCGTTCCTTCCTCTCCTCTCTCAAGTTCTGGAGCTTCTTGATCTGATTAGGACTTGTTTTCTTGTAGAAAAGATAGCTAGGACCTGTTGTAAGTGTCTTGGCTCCCTCCTTGGTTCAGTCTTATGTTTTAAAAAACGAAAAGTCAAGATATTGTAAATTAACTTTGACTTTCGGTATAAACTCTAATGGTCAAACCAATGATCAAAATGAATATGGATATAAGAACATAGTTAGGTAGGTGATTAACCCTTAAAAGGGCACCTCCTAATTCCTTCGTTTGCTTAGTTAATTGTCGGGTTAAACTATTTAATTAAAAAGTCAAACTTGGCAGAATTGTGATTAATAAGTAAAACCAATAATACAAATTTTATAAAGTATATTTAACACCTTAATAACTTGGTAATTATTATTTAAACATGTCTACACATGTTTAACCCAACAATTCTAAGTTTAGGATCGGTTCGCAGCCAAAAGTCGCGTAATTTGACTTCTACGTTGACTTTTGGCTATAAGCCGAATTAGACTAGTATGCTACTGATTTTAGGTTCCGTTATGATCGTATTATAATGTAGCATAACCCTTTGGGATTATATTACATGATCATACTAGTAATCTGAGTCTTATGCAAGTTTCCGCTAATATGCCATACTTTGACTATTATGCCCTTTTTACCAAAAATAAGGTTTTAGACACCAATATGCTTTCAAACAACTTAGGTACTGATATGTTAACATGTTTAACATATATTGATGTTATAAATCTGATCATAAACTGAGTTCGCGTATAATGTCGTGAATTGTGCTTTAAAGTGACCAAAATGCCCTTTAGGCGCATAGATCGGTTTTAAGCATAATTCCTTATACCAAACTCATTGCCTACTGATTTAATATCATAATTAGGATAATTTGGGATATCAATTCAGATTATAAACTGAGTTTATGCACAAGTTCCTGAATTATGTCTTCAAATGACGATAATGCCCTTTTGGCACCTAAAATGGTTTTAAAGCATGATTATCATACGAAACCTTATTACTACTGATATATCATATTAAATAACATATTTTGGTCATATAAACCTGACTGTAATATCAGTTTTCATAAAAGAACGCATACATCGTCGTTTAACGACTTAAACGCCGTTTCGGTGCGTAGTATGGTTTTAAACCATAGCTAACAACCAAGACTTGTTACCTACTAATTTTATAAATCATTTTAAAAATATTTTTACAGTAAGTATATGTTATAAACTCAGATTCCCAAATTAGCCTTCAAAACTATGTGTGAAATTACCAAAATGCCCCTATGGAGCATAGTTTGGTTTTAAACTATGAAACACACATATGTTTGATATCATACTGATATTATATCATAAATAAAGTATTTTAAAAGAATGTTTATGATCATAACATCAGATTGTACCAAAGTTCCTTTTATACGTCATTAGATGACCAAAACGCCCTTACGGGGCATAGTTTGATTTTAAAATCTAAACGGGCATACAAGTTGATATCCCACTGATATTATAACCTGTTTAAAGTATATTGGCCTACGGGACTTGTTCATGACTCATCCGGTTACTCGTTATCACTTATACACGTACAGTTAGACTTACGTAACTAGTTTATGTAAGTTTGCTGAAACGGGTTTAACCTTATTGTTTTTACTTCAAAATCCATATTGTACTTAGTGTACCCATATTATATAAGTCCTCGTACTTGTTGGGTCTAAATTACATTCTATTCCGGTCATCGCTTAATCTAGCGTATCGTACCGTTCTAGATATTTTAAGCTAGCAGGTCTAATTCTACGACTTAAATAAGACCGTTAGTCTTCTAAATTGGTTATATATTACCATCACTCCAGACTAGAGCCACCTGGTAAAAGCTACCTGCATTTAGATAGATTGGATACGACTGAGTTATTTTGCTGTGAATCAAGTATTAGCTCAGGTAAATACTTTTAACTTGTTTTCCCTATACGGGCTTGGGATACGGTATTATAAATACCGCTTGGTCGGGTATGAGATTATTTAGTCGGATTATGATTTAATAAATTTGCATAACCTGTTTTAATATGTATTGTTTGATAACATAGACATTGGGGGTTAATGACCGTGTCCTGGATATCCTCGTCTCATTTAAGTTATTAATGGCCACGACCTATGCACGAGGTGCAGGCATGCACCTGACAGATGCAAATGCTAAATATTAAATTACCCACAACTTGGGGATAACTCCTCTATGGGTTTTATAAGTGATGAGTCAGTTAATCATGACCGGCTTCCAAACCGGCCCCATATGTATAACAAACATGTAAAACTGTATACAAGATTTTATTAAAGATTGTCCCAAGTATAAATGATTTGTGCCTTGTGCACTTAAATCAATTTTCATAAACCCTTTTCAAAAGAGTCAGTTAATTGTATTTACCAGTGAAAACTGACGTATTTTCTAAAGACTAAGTGGTAGGTACTACTCGTAATAGGCTGGGGGATTGCTCGGTGTCGAAATAGAGGATCTTGCAAATCTTTAAAGATGCCTTAAAGTCTGCTAAACTTCATTTTATACATTCTGTAAAGATCCACCTGTGGATTTGATATTATAGGCTCGTCTATAATCAATACTTTGATATTTTCTGACATTTGAGATTGTAATAATATTTTATATTCCAAGACTTCCGCTGTGCTATTCTGTGTATGTTTGACCATGATGATATCAACTACGTCACGATACTCCCCACCGGGCCCACCGGTAATATGTGGAAATATCGGGGTGTGACGTTCTTGTATCTCGTGAGTTGTATCGTAGTTGTATAGATGTGTTTTCACCAAGTGTTAGGTGATGTGAAAGTGCATATCGTCGCATGTATAGGAGTACGTATGTCCAGGTGTTTGTTATATATGATCTTGTATTCTTAGAATATATATACTTATATATTCTAAGATATGTTTCATAAAAATATATATGTTATACTTGGTAAAAGGTATAGGAAATATTTTAAAAATAATCTATTTTTAAGATTAGTTCTAAAAATATATTTTTAGTCTTTCACTAAAAGAATATATTTTAGATGGTAAGAAATATATTTGTATGTTTATACATTTTCAAAAACAATACCTTTTTAATATAAACCATAAGTAATATATTTTGTATATTGTAGAAAATATATGGTTACTTATTCGGTTTAGAAAATGTAGTTTACCAAGTCGTTGATATATTGTGTATTATAGTCCGTATAGTTGTCCGTAAGTCCGATTTGTCCATAAGTTGTGTCCGAAGGCTCGGATCGTCTGTAAGTTATTTTTAAGGTGTCTTTATATGTGTAGTCTTGTAAGACTTTAGTTGTAGTGTGTCTTGTGTTTATTTGTACCATTGTATTCAAGTTACTAGTTTTCATACATATAAATAATACAAACAAATAACACATAGCACATAAGTTGTTAAGATAACTAAATATATATTTTCTCAAAAATATATATTTATAACTAGTTTTGCTTTTATAAAAACTATTCTTTAAAATCTTTTTATTCTAATAAAGATTTTGTCAAAAATTATAGTTTTTATAACACATGATTTTTAAGAAAAATGGCCATATTTCATTTGAAATATATACTTAGCCATGTTTTATAAAACATATATTTTTCTTATAAAAATGGCCAATAATCTTCTCATATTTTTCTTAATAAAAAACATATGAGATTTATATCAAAATCTTAATAAGATGAAATCAATAACATGTAGGGTTTTGGTATGATCATATCATAAGTTAACTAGTTCAAAATCCATGCTTTACTTCTAGTTTTAACAAACTTTTTATAAAAACCCATCTTGTATGTTTCTTTTTATAACTTTGTAAAAGTATTGTTTTTAGTGAAAAACCTTATATACTTTAACAAAATCCAAGATTATGATCATCCATGTTAACATTTATGTTTAACAAAACCCTTAAACATTTTCATCTACACTTATTAGATTATGTTTTTAAACGTCATCTAACACGTTATTCATATGTTAATCATCAAAACTAGATCAAATATGCAATAAATAAGCTTCAAATCATAACAATAACAAACTTATATATCATGATTTTTATTTTGCTTCTTTGTATTTTCATATTTTTTTGTATGATTGTTTATTTTATTACATGTTCTTTAGACAAATAATACATAAATAAGTATGAAAAAGAGATTTTTAGAAGCTTACTACTAGCACTTGTGGCTAGGGATGATCTTGATGATGATTAAAGAAAAGAAAAAGTTGTTGATCTTGGGGTTTTGAAAGCTTTTGAATGGATGGAAAGGCTTGCTTCTTCTTGTTGTTGCTTAAGATCACCTTAAGTATCTTCAAGCTCCATGTTGATAATCAAAGAAGGCTTGAAATGTGAAATGTTTTTGATGGTGTTCTTGGCTAGAATATGAAGTTTGAGAGGATTTCTTTTGTGTGTGTAAAAGAAGGTGAAAAATGAGATGAAGTGCTTGGAAGATTATGGTAACTAGTTGTTAAAGCCTTTCACCACATTCACCAACTTGTCTACTTGGTTTAACCACTTGTAACTAAAGGTAAAACCAAGATATTTGTGGAGACAAGGTAAAAAAGTGGGTCCCACATGCTTGATGAACTTTTTTTTAACTAGTAAAAGTGTTAGATTTTATTAGGTGAAATGTTAGGAAACTTGTATTAAGCAAATGTTTAAGTGTTTAAAGGTGTTAAGTGACTATTACTACACCATAATGACCCAATTAACATTAGATGGTCACTAAAAAAAAGATCCAATATCGTTCGGATATTCGTTTCGCTTTGTTTTCGTTAGTCGTTAATTGAACGCTAAGTTGTGTAACTTGTGTAAATTGATGTATTTATTGGTTCGGATGATACCCGAAGGTATCCTCATATGAATTCTATGTTAAACCGCACTTTTATATGTTGTAAAAAGATTAAAAGGCTGATTTCTGCAGAATTTCTGCGGAAAAGTGTTGAAATTGTCGCTTTTAGTGCTTTTCAGGTAGTTTTTAGTGTTATCGGACTTCAGAAAGGTTTTAAATCAAACCCTTGCATTCCTAGTTAGGGTTTAATGTATATTAAATGTTGGACTTTCGTCTGAGTTCTAAAGATATCTTTTAGATGGTTTCTGCGGATCCTGCGTTTTCGTCAGAATACTAGTTTACTAGGTGCTTTTCTACTAGTTTCGATGCATTGTTTAAACTGTTTCAAATGTACTTAATAAAAATGAATCATATGCTTCCTAAGTAAGTATTCCATGAGTATTCTAAGTGTATGTCACGAAATACGCAGTTCGGGTGTTCAAAATGCATAAAAATGTGGCTAAAAATGAGTACTTTAAGTGTAAGAAAGTTACCGAAAAGTGGCAGTTGTCACATATATTATGTATAAACGGGTGTGTTAATGGATTTACATGATAATGGTCACCAATAAATTCGTTCAAGTCGCAAAATCATAAATATATATATATACATATATATATATATATATATATATATACACGTATATATATATTAACGTGCCAACATAATCTAAAACGATAACTTTTCGAGAAAATCTCAAAGTTAGGTGGAAATTCTATGAAACGGAGAAACTTAGGATTTTTGTGATATATTGATTTAAAAATCGTTCCTACGTATAATAGGACGTGTAGAAATCAATCTGTGGGATTGCGCTATTTAAAAATACGCACCCAAAGGTGAGTGTCACTAAACCCCTCTTTTTACTGTTTTGTATATGTTTTGGGGGAAGAACACGCCAAAAAGGGTTTAATAATGTTTTTGGAATAAAACATACATTTTTATACAAATTATATATTTTTGTTGAAAATATATGGAATTGTGAAAATATATGTTTCACGGATGAAACGGTTTTGTTGAAAATATGTTTCGGGGATGAAACGGTTTTGTTGAATATAAGTTTCGGGATGAAACGGTTTTGATGAATATATGTTTCGGGATGAAACGGGGATTGTACGGTGTTTCAGAGCAAACAACCGTGTTGTTGGAACGAATTTGCTTGGTCCAAGGGATTTCAGTAATTCGTACAACAGTTTATATTAAATTTGTCATATTAGTAGGATATATATATTGTACGAGAGGCAGGCATCATAGATGACCTCGATATGGGTCAGGCGCAAGTGATGTCGTTTAATCATTTAAGTACTGCACGCGAGAAAGTGTTGGTAGATCTTACGGGGTGACCACCCCGTCGTGACCGGTCGCTCCGTGTCAAGTCAAAGAACGAATTGATATTCTGTTTATTGTCTAGCTTTGAGTATCCCAGCATTGTAAATATATAGTTCGTAATGTCTAGCTAACTTACGAGTCCGAACATTTGATGCAATAAATTTAATATGTAAACTTAGGAAGATGCTCTATTTCGAAGGTTTCTGGGAAATGCTTGCGACGGCTGACCCATGGATTTTTGTTAACGAAATAAATTGACTTTCGTAAATTATATGGATGTTTTTATAATAAACACATAATTGGAAAGTATTTCCTTGGGACCAAATTACTTTAAATTTGAATATGTGAACTCATCTTCCTTTGTGTTGACACTTTATTTTAACGTGTTCTTCAGGTACTTGAGTTCGGCTACGGGAATCATGGCGTATCTTGTGACAACTGTCAAATTTGCATGCATCCGTACAAATTAATTAGACAATAATTAATGATTAATGACTGTGCTGATTTACAATTTATGACTTGAATTGCTTTCTGATTACTGCATTATACTTACATGTGCATCACATATTGCAAATGACACATCATTGACTGCATGCAAACATATTGACATAAATGATGCACAAAGCACAGTTAACCCAGTTAACAGACAAATCGGGAAAATACTGACGGAATTCAGTACATAGACAGACGTTGTTTTGACACAGTATGAGCCAGAAACTAAGTACTACACTAGTATAGAGTGTAGGGAAGTAAGGACCACAAAACTGCTTTTCTAGGTGATAGTTTGAGTGCCGGAAAGTGCCTAAAACTCACTCAAAATGCTGAATTCAGCATAAATCAGCAAAAATCAGCTTTTTAATATGCTAGTATGATGCAAAAAATATGACTAAATGGTCCTGAAAGATTTCCTAAGTGTCGGGATTTAAAAGTGTCATAAAAGGGTACATAAAGAACACTAAACGGTATAGTTTAGCACTTTAACGAACCGGTATCTAACCGAACAACCGGACACTACCCGAAACATCAAAATTATACTAGAAGCATTGTTTTAATATTTCTGATGTCACACCCCGACCACGTAAAACAACAAAACGTGGCGGAAACGCCGGGGGGTGTTGTAACAGAATCATTGTTTCATAACACATGGAAATTGAAATATTGTTTTATTAATTAAATGAGTTACAATGTCTTGACAATCACAGAAACATAACATAAATAACAAGTCTTGCATCTTTTATTGTCGCTAAGGCCCAAGTCCGCCTAAGTATATCTTGATAAATCCTATGCATCATATCCTGAAACACATGTGAAAATACGTCAGCATAAAAATGCCTGTGAGATACATAGGTTTTGTGAAAATAGAATTCATGACTTATGTTTTAGAAAAATGTTTAGTCATGAACCTTGTAATTTGCTTTGTCTTGTAAATCATTTGAAAAGTGATAAATAAACCAAATGATATATATGTATAAAATAACAATACATGGTTAAGTAAATAACCAAGTAAAATGAGTTTGTATTAAATAAGTTGTTTGCAAAACAATGTATTGTGAAAAGTATGTTATTTGTATAAAATGTTATATGTCTAAATCAAAATGATTCAAACAACGCTACGTTATGTAATACCATACAAGCACTTATATATAGGAAGTACCAGCGGCGTATCCACCATGCTTGTATCATATTACACATGCATCGTTACTTAAATCACTTACTCAAACCAAACCACCAAAGTAAAATGTTTATGTATAATCAAAGGTCAAAATGTTTTGTGTATATCAATGTCAAATGTTTATGTCTAATGTAAATCATGAATTGTGTATATCAATGTCAAAATGTTTATGTCTAATGTAAATCATGTAATGTGTATCCAAAATATCATGTATGGTAGGTGAAATATATCAACTAAACCATATGTAAAATGCACAAAAACATGGTATTGAAGTAAAACATGGTTTAAATCAAAGTTGTGTTTTGTGGAACAAATGCATGCTATACTGATATAAACATCTATGCAGTATTGTGAAAATACATACATCCAAGCCTTGTGACTGTGGTAATAAACACCTAAACGAATTTAAAGGTCTATATGTGTTATGTTTATCGAATTCGGTCATTCCTTCCACCCAAACAAACCTAGGGTTCAGGAACGGGAGTTGTCAAGTCCTATGGTACCATTACCTACTAATGAGCGGCGTAGCTAATGTTAATGAATGTACATTGTCCCATTTAAACAACCCAAATGTCATACCAAAATGTAAGCATGTGATGAATAACAAATGTACTAAGTATGCAACAAATGAACATACATAGCATGTGATGTGATGTGATGTAATGTAAACAATGTACTAAGTATGTGCCCAATGGACATACATAGCATAAAATGTAATGTAAAAACAATGTACTAAGTATGCACACAATGGACATAATGGTCATACATAGCATAAAATGTAATGTAAAAACAATGTACTAAGTATGCACACAATGGACACACATAGCATAAAATGTAATGTAAAACGATGTACTAAGTATGCAACAAAGGACATACATAGCAAAAACACAATGAAATCATGTACTATAAATGTACTAATGAACATAGCAAGTATATGATGTGAAAACATGAAAGGCATGAAAGTAACAAGTAGGCACATGTGTTCCACCCCAAAATGTTTGGAAAACAGTAAAAGAGGGGTCTATGTACTCACTTGAGATTGCTCAATAGTCCTAGGATAACCACCAAGCAATGCTAGAAGATCACGGAATCAAACGGTACCTAATATAGGTAACTACATTAATAAACCAGACCTAAATCGGAGGATCGGATAGAATGAGGGTTCGTAAACCAAACGAGTATGGAGAATCGTGTAATATGGTTTAACAAAGCCTACATACTAAAATGAAACCTAACCTAAGTGCTTACGACCCATTATGACTCGTTTAGGTAGCTTATGCTACTTTAACGCGTCGTTCGCGTGAAACGCGTTCGGAACGCATAATATGCCTTAACATGTCTAATATTGTTGCCAAATCGGTTTAGATACCAAAAGTTATGTTACATATGCTTAAAATGAATTTTGGCGTTAAAAGGGCATTTTGGTAATTTACCTAAGGCATATATACTACCTATCATACAACTACTCAAACGATGTGACCATAAGGTATAACCTCAGAAGGTTATTCCCTATACAACTACGGTCACCTAATGTGTTTGGTCGGATCCTAATGATCGACCAAACGGGTCGGGTTCGAAAGTATAAGCGATTGTTTAGATCGCTTACCTTACGACCCTATATAAGCACTAAACTAAAAGTGACGAGCTAAGCATGTTAAAACATGCTTAACTAAATTAGAAAATAATTTTGGTATCAAAACAAACGGTTTTGACACCCATAAGTAGTTTGGTTACAAAATACGTAAGAATACGTTTTCTGGCCGAAACTACGACTCGTCACTGACCCTAGATAATGTGTTAATCAGTAGGTATAGTCACTAGGGTCTATAACCATCGTGATTACGCTCACGTTATGAAGTTCAAACGAACTTCACATTGATCATAAACTGGTCAATGCAGAAAGTCAAACATAGTTTGACTTTCGGACTCGAAAAGCGATTAAAGAACGAAGGAACACTTACAGGGTCCCCGGAAGCTAATCTTGATCCAAGTTGCTCAGGTATGAAGAAATGGCCTCAACTTAGAGCACTTAGATCAGATTTTGTGAGGAATGAGGTGAAAATGTGGTGGGTATTTATAGGATTCGGAGAGCCGTTAAGATCGTTTATCGAATAACGTGCTTTGATCACATCCCTACACTTGTTGGAATGTTATGGATCATCAAAATGGCCCCTCATGAGCAGGAAGGGACAAGTGGAATTGAGTTGGGAGTGCTAAACAGCTGTTAACAGGTGTTTAAAACATTGAATCTGGTCTGGGAGGGCCTCGCGGCCCACGTAAGATGTTGAAGATCCTTACGCGGCCCGCCTGGGCTGTACTGATCAGAAACAAGTTTGCTGATTTGACAATTTAGGTCCCTGTTGGTGTTTAAGGCCATTTCTGACACGTTTAAGGCCCGTTAAGCCAACGTTAAGGCCCTAAAATGATGCCTAAACATTGTGGACATGAAACATGCTCAAAAATATGCCGGATGTTGGTTCTTTTGGTTGTACGATCGCGATGTTCGGTTAATTACGATGGAATGCGCATAAAATATTTTAGTGCTTACATAAATTTTTGGATGTCCGGATGTATTCAGAACGTAAGTTATGCGCGAAAGTGCAAACTTGTGCACTTTTTGACGCTTTTAGTCCCTGAATGACCCAAAAGTTTATTTTAGTCCCTATTTCTAAGCTATGTAGAGGATATTTATGGTATGTCTAACTTATGGTCATGTTCCGGAATGTCTGTTACAGTTCAAATTGGCATACTTTCGTAGTTTGTCAAATTTAGTCCCTGTAAGCGAATTAACTTGATTTTGCCATACCAAAGCCTTGAAAAATTATTTCTAAGTTATGTAAAGGTTATTTAAGGTATGTTAAGCCTATGTCACTATTCCGGAGTGTTCGTTGCATCAAACTGGTTATATTTACGCATCAATGCGCATATAACCTTCCTGAAAGCGATTTAAAGCTTGAAATCGAAAAAGAATTGATATGTGCAAAGGATACACATATTTATACCAATCCCAAGTATGAAATACAATATTTCATTGGTTTGGTATTTTTTTGATGGCCGTGGAGGCACAGGTGTCATAGTCTCCCCTACTTTAGGAAATTTCATCCCGAAATTTATTTAGAGGAAACTTGTGAGAGCTTGAAACATGAATTTTGAAAAGACAAAACAACACTGGTTAAGGTTCTGAACTTCCAGTAACTTTAATAACATTATGCTTGCAATGTATGAGGGACACTTATATACAAGTATATAAAGTGTTATTGGTGCGTCCACCGTACCTTCATTACATTGTTCACGTTTTGTTATTGTTGTCACTATAGGTTCTTACACATGATAATTCTTACTGGATTCCTGTGCACTGAATTTCATAATTATGTACGCGTCCATAATTACACAATTCCTTGCATAGTTCACACAGTCTATAATGTGTAGGGGAAAACCAAATGAACAAACCCTGTGATGAATGTGACTAGACCACCATAGGGTCCCTTTTATTAAATCAATAAATGATTTTAATAGACAACCAAGGAGTCTTTTCAGCTTATATCATCACCTGTCATTCTTAACCAGATTTTTGAATTAATCTTTTTTGACTAGACCACTAAAAGGGTCTCTTATGAATCATGGAATGGTACTATATAATCCAAGGGTCTTAACTATTACATAGAAGCCCATTAAGGATTTAAGGTAGTACCTTTGGATATCCTACTATGAATCCTTCATATTAAGATATGGAAGGTTCTACGAGGATTTGGATAACAAAAATAAAACCACAAAAGGAAAAACATAACACAAAAACACATAACCACAAAATTGTTTATCTTGATCTTTAATTTGTTATCCTCTTTTTAATTGTGCACATGCATTTAAAGCATACCAAGTATCCAATCCGTGGATTTTGATTGGCACTTTAAATATTATCAAGAATCTAACTATGAAGATAAAAAGATCTTAAAGAGAAATTTTGATTTCGATTGTAAGGAACCGAAATGTTCGACTTAAGGTACACACGGAATCCAATTAAGGATTCTGATTTGAATGACAAATATCCACAAGGATCTAATTGTGAAGATAAAAAGATCCCGTATGGATTTTAGAAGTTGAAGATGTTTTGAAACCTGTTTTGAAACCTTGCACTGGATGTGCTTAAGTCAAAACATGAAGTAAAATGCTTATGAAGTTGAGATGCTAGATATGCCAAGGCGACATATGAAGCGGAATTTGAAGGTTAAGTCAATGTATGAGGAAAATATTTTTAAAAAACTATGCATGGGGTTCCTAAAAAAATGTGTTTAATGTTATTGAAACCTTATGCATAATACTTTTGAAATCATAAAGTAAGTGTATTAGGTAAGTATATTTATAAAATGTTTTAAAATCATGCGAGATGAATTTTGAAATTATGTATAAGGTTTTTGGAAATCATGAATGATGTTTTTGAAGTCATGCACTTGATATAAGTAATTATATGGTATTAATAACATTTTGAAATCATGAAGGATGTTTTTTTTAAACATAGCCAATGCATTCGAAAAATTGTTTTCAAACTATATGAAATGTTTTGAGATCATGAAGATTGTTTTTGTAATACTCATACTATGTATATTGTTACGAAACCAGAATGAAATGATATGGGTACGAGATTGAACATACCCTCAGTTATTTAACCAAGGATTTTCAAAGGCACAGATGTGCAAAAGCACGATCACCCGTAATGTTACTTTATTTCGTGTACTTCGTTTCTTAGAATAAAACGAGTACTTCGAATTTTCCAAAGGAATCATGAGCAAACGCAAGAATGGGGAATTCGCAAGAGCAGTTTGTAAGGATCATAGTTCCTTGATGTAGGTATCATAGGGAAAAGTCATACACACATATACTACACTCTTATATCAGAATTGTGAACAACAATTTATTTATGAATAAAACAGATTGTTTCACATTACAAGAAAATAAGTGAAACAAAAGCATAAGACAACAACATCTTCTAATCAGCCAACTGCTCATCCGAGGGTCAGATTTGCATTAGCAAGTTCTAGGCATTTGTTCCTGAAATGGCTCGTCTCGCCACAGTTGTAGCAAGTACCAGACGGAAAACGAGCTTGAGTAGGGTTGACTTGGGGTTGGTAGCAGCAATGTTTATAGCAGCTTTGTTTTGGATAGCAAAGCGGCATATGTTAATCAGATGTCCCCACCGTCCACAGTAGGTACATTTGAAGCAGGGTAAGAGGTTTGAATGATGACGGTTGCATTGTTTGCACAAAGGAGCAGTTCCTTTGTATAACTTCCTAGCAGGGGGTTGAGCTGGTTGGTTGGGGACGGCTTGACCATTGTGAGCGACCACGGCGAAGTTCTGAGAAGCCTTTCGCTTCTTTGACTTCTTAGGGGATTGTTCATCCATGGTCTTTGATTCCTCGATTGGTTTCTTGGCTGGGGGTGCTGTCACTTGGCTAGGTCTTGCCTATTTTGGCGCAACCGCTGCGGGCTTCTTTGAAGCTTTACGTTTCTTTGGTTTTGGTGAAGGCTTGGCTTCTGTCTCCTTTGGTGATTCTTGAGTGGCTTCATCCTGGAGACGATACATGGCAGTAGCTAATTCGACAGTCTTCAGGACTACTTCGCCTATTCGCTGGACAAATGAAGTGTTATCGGTAAATAAAACAAAACGACAACGCATAGAATTGCGATCAGTTGTTTGTTACCTAAGGCAAACAAATGAGACGGTGACTAATCAAAGTAAGCGGGTCATATTAATGTATCACGAAGACATGCTTTAGCCTATAAGTGGACACTCACCCCAAGAGTTCCCAGGTAAGAGTGACTGGTCCGATTATGTGGATTTGTACGAACACTCTAGCCTTAGACAGAAAATTCAGAGTACAGGCATCCACTCTTCCAGATTGCACGTGTTCACACTAAAAGACCCAAACTTTGACGAGGTTTTGAAAATTCAAAGGGGTTCAAAACCTTATAACAGAGGGTTCAAAACCTAGTAATCAATCATCCTAGAACAGATGATTAGTTTTCAAAGTGGTTTTGAAATTTATGTTCTTGTTGCGGTTGGCACTTAAGGATAGGTGACGGTATTGTTTTATGTCTAAACGCAAGTAAACTCGCGTTAGGGCCCTAGGAAGGTTATAGACTAGGTCAAAGCATTACTAATAACCAAATTCCCTATAACCATGGGCTCTGATACCAACTTTTCTGTCACACCCCGACCACGTAAAACAACAAAACGTGGCGGAAACGTCGGGGGGTGTTGTAACAGAATCATTGTTTCATAACACATGGAAATTGAAATATTGTTTTATTAATTAAATGAGTTACAATGTCTTGACAATCACAGAAACATAACATAAATAACTAGTCTTGCATATTTTATTATCGCTAAGGCCCAAGTCCGCCTAAGTATATCTTGATAAATCCTATGCATCATATCCTGAAACACATGTGAAAATAGGTACGTCAGCATAAAAATGCCTGTGAGATACATAGGTTTTGTGAAAATAGAATCCATGACTTATGTTTTAGAAAAATGTTTAGTCATGAACCTTGTAATTTGCTTTGTCTTGTAAATCATTTGAAAAGTGATAAATAAACCAAATGATATATATGTATAAAAGAATAATACATGGTTAAGTAAATAACCAAGTAAAATGAGTTTGTATTAAATAAGTTGTTTGCAAAACAATGTATTGTGAAAAGTATGTTATTTGTATAAATAGTTATATGTCTAAATCGAAATGATTCAAATAACGCTACGTTATGTAATACCATACAAGCACTTATATATAGGAAGTACCAGCGGCGTATCCACCATGCTTGTATCATATTACACACGCATCGTTACTTAAATCACTTACTCAAACCAAACCACCAAAGTAAAATGTTTATGTATAATCAAAGGTCAAAATGTTTTGTGTATATCAATGTCAAATGTTTATGTCTAATGTAAATCATGAATTGTGTATATCAATGTCAAAATGTTTATGTCTAATGTAAATCATGTAATGTGTATCCAAAATATCATGTATGGTAGGTGAAATATATCAACTAAACCATATGTAAAATGCACAAAAACATGGTATTGAAGTAAAACATGGTTTAAATCAAAGTTATGTTTTGTGGAACAAATGCATGCTATACTGATATAAAATCTATGCGGTATTGTGAAAATACATACATCCAAGCCTTGTGACTGTGGTGATAAACCCCTAAATGAATTTAAAGGTCTATCTGTGTTATGTTTATCGAATTCAGTTATTCCTTCCACCCAAACAAACCAAGGGTTCAGGAACGGGAGTTGTCAAGTCCTATGGTACCATTACCTACTAACGAGCGGCGTAGCTAATGTTAATGAATGTACATTGTCCCATTTAAACAACCCAAATGTCATACCAAAATGTAAGCATGTGATGAATAACAAATGTACTAAGTATGCAACAAATGAACATACATAGCATGTGATGTGATGTAATGTAAACAATGTACTAAGTATGCGCACAATGGACATACATAGCATAAAATGTAATGTAAAAACAATCTACTAAGTATGCACACAATGGACATACATAGCATCAAATGTAATGTAAAACGATGTACTAAGTATGCAACAAAGGACATACATAGCAAAAACACAATGAAATCATGTACTATAAATGTACTAATGAACATAGTAAGTATATGATGTGAAAACATGAAAGGCATGAAAGTAACAAGTAGGCACATGTGTTCCACCCCAAAATGTTTGGAAAACAGTAAAAGAGGGGTCTATGTACTCACTAGAGATTGCTCAATAGTCCTAGGATAACCACCAAGCAATGTTAGAAGATCACGGAATCAAACGGTACCTAATATAGGTAACTACATTAATAAACCGGACCTAAATCGGAGGATCGGATAGAATGAGGGTTCGTAAACCAAACGAGTATGGAGACTCGTGTAATATGGTTTAAGAAAGCCTACATACTAAAATGATACCTAACCTAAGTGCTTACGACCCATTACGATTCGTTTAGGTAGCTTATGCTACTTTAACGCGCCGTTCGCATGAAACGCGTTCGGAACGCCTAACTAGTCCTATGACAAGTATAATATGCCTTAACATGTCTAATATTGTTGCCAAATCGGTTTAGATACCAAAAGTTATGTTACATATGCTTAAAATGAATTTTGGCGTTAAAAGGGCATTTTGGTAATTTACCTAAGGCATATATATACTACCTATCATACAACTACTCAAACGATGTGACCATAAGGTATAACCTCGGAAGGTTATTCCCTATATAACTATGGTCACCTAATGTGTTTGGTCGGATCTTAATGATCGACCAAACGGGTCGGGTTCGAAAGTATAAGCGATTGTTTAGATCGCTTACCTTACGACCCTATATAAGCACTAAACTAAAAGTGACGAGCTAAGCATGTTAAAACATGCTTAACTAAGTTAGAAAATAAGTTTGGTATCAAAACAAACGGTTTTGACACCCATAAGTAGTTTGGTTACAAAATACGTAAGAATACGTATTCTGGCCGAAACTACGACTCGTCACTGAGCCTAGATAATGTGTTAATCAGTAGGTATAGTCACTAGGGACTATAACCATCGTGATTACGCTCACGTTATGAAGTTCAAACGAACTTCACATTGATCATAAACTGGTCAATGCAGAAAGTCAAACATAGTTTGACTTTCGGACTCGAAAAGTGATAAAAGAACGAAGGAACACTTACAAAGGGTCCCCGAAAGCTAATCTTGATCCTAGTAGCTCAGGTATGAAGCAATGGCCTCAACTTAGAGCACTTAGATCAGATTTTATGAGGAATGAGGTGAAAATGTGGTGGGTATTTATAGGATTCGGAGATCCGTTAAGATCGTTTATCGAATAACGTGCTTTGATCACATCCCTACACTTTGTTGGAATGTTATGGATCATCAAAATGGCCCCTCATGAGCAGGAAGGGACAAGTGGAATTGAGTTGGGAGTGCTAAACAGCTGTTAACAGGTGTTTAAAACATTAAATCTGGTCTGGGAGGGCCTCGTGGCCCGCGTAAGATGTTGAAGATCCTTACGCGGCCCGCCTGGGCTGTACTGATCAGAAACAAGTTTGCTGATTTGACAGTTTAGGTCCCTGTTGGTGTTTAAGGCCATTTCCGACACGTTTAAGGCCCGTTAAGCCAACGTTAAGGCCCTAAAATGATGCCTAAACATTGTGGACATGAAACATGCTCAAAAAAATGCCGGATGTTGGTTCGTTTGGTCGTACGATCGCGATGTTCGGTTAATTACGACGGAATGCGCATAAGAGCGAAAAACGATCCAAATTGCGTGACGAATGGATTTCTCTTATGCCAAACACTAAAATAAAATATTTTAGTGCTTACATAAATTTTTGGATGTCCGGATGTATTCAGAACGTAAGTTATGCGCGAAAGTGCAAACTTGTGCACTTTTTGACGCTTTTAGTCCCTAAATGGCCCAAAAGTTTATTTTATCACACCGGACCCCTCAAAGCCTATTTCTAAGCTATGTAGAGGATATTTATGGTATGTCTAACTTATGGTCATGTTCCGAAATGTATGTTACAGTTCAAATTGGCATACTTTCGTAGTTTGTCAAATTTAGTCCCTGTAAGCGAATTAACTTGATTTTGCCATACCAAAGCCTTGAAAACTTATTTCTAAGTCATGTAAAAGCTATTTAAGGTATGTTAAGCCTATGTCACTGTTCTGGAGTGTTCGTTGCATTAAACTGGTTATATTTACGCATCAATGCGCATATAACCTTCCAGAAAGCGATTTAAAGCTTGAAATCGAACAAGAATTGATATGTGCAAAGGATACACATATTTATACCAATCCCAAGTATGAAATACAATATTTCGTTGGTTTGGTATTTTTTGATGGCCGTGGAGGCACAGGTGTCACATCTGAGCTAGTTATGATCCCTGAACACCCTAACACACTATATAACATCATACTAACTAAAACACCTAAACATACACTTGGATTTCAACTAGTTCTCTTAACCATCCATCACAACCCAACCAATACCCCCCCCCCCTTTGTGTGGACGGTCACCAAGGGTGGCCCACCCTTGATTTCACTAGATCTTAATTGATTTGCTAATGGATCTTGATTTGTACTTAAGGGACACATTACCCATTGGTTAATCTCTACACTTGGATATAAGAAGAACATATAGGATCATTCCCTCATTATCTCACACACACAAAACACACTAACTCTCTCCCTCCTCTCTTCTTCTTCTTCACGGCCACACAACACCACCACATCACCTCCATTTTCAACCCTCTTCCATACCTTCCAAGGTGATCTAGTGGTGTAAGGAGCTAAGTTAGGAAGCTTGGAGCTTTCGGAAGTTGAAGGACCTTCACCGGTTGCTTTTATCCACTTGTTTTCTTCACTTGATCATCCCTAGCCTTGTGCTAGTTGTAAGAGTCTTGATCTCTTCATTTTACATCTTATTTAAGTGGTTAAAAGTTGATACATGATGTAAAGTTTAAAGAACACTAAGAAACTTGAAGATGAAACTTTAACATAAGCTTAATAACATAAGAATACATGTTGATTAGTGTTGATTTGCTTCTTGATGATTGATGATTTGTGTTAGTGATGTTAGACATCATATGAAACCTACTAGATTGTGATTTAACACATGATCCAGTAAGTTAAGGTGGTGATCTTGTGAAAGACCAAGATCATCATACTTTATGTTTCTCATGAACTTGAAGAATGAAAATCATTTTATGAATGATGAATTATGTACATGTTACTAGTCATAATAAACTTGGATGATTTCAAAACTAGTTTTCTCAAGAAACTAAAGTTATACACAAGATTTGCTAAAACATTGTTTTTAAAGAAACTAATCATGTTTCTAGTGGTGAAACAAGTATAAAAGTACATGGTTAACAAGAAAAATACAAGAAGATTAATTTTTGAAAAATCATCATACAAGTTGTAAAGACCCAAAATCTTCAAGAATGATGTTATTAAATAAATAATCATATTTTTAAGGGTAACTAAGCTTACTAAAAACACTACCAAGTTACTACAAGTTTTTATGAAAGTTCAAGTTCATGGTTGTTATGAAAATAGCATTGTTTTGGCACTTGGAAAGTGTTGGTTAAGTTGTTTATTGTTTGTGATGATTTTAAAAAGAAAATGATATGCTTTGATAGCATGGACACCTCCATTTTTAGGGGAAACTATGGCAAAATTTTCTAAAAATATAAACACTTAGAAAAAAATATTTTCTAACAAATATTTGCAAGTGTATTTTAACTTGGTTTTCAATATAAACTTTGCCATAATTTTTGTAACAAAAATACAAATATTGGAGGTTGGTATTTGTAAATAAAAATAACTAAGTATGTATTTGATAGTATATATTTAGAAGACACATGTGTGTGATTATTTGTATACTTTGTATATTAGTTATACTATTTTATGATTTGAAATAATATAACTTAACATATACCAAGAAATTACAATCCAAAATATTACCAAAAATCCCAAGGAATAAATACACAAGTTACACACACAATATTGGGAAACCGAACGAAGGAATGTAACTTAAAAATATTCCGGAAAATAAATTTATAGGTATATTTTTGGTGAATAATATTTTGGACACAAGAAAGGAAACTATGATTTTTCCAATTATTACAAAGTTATTTCATATTTTTGACAAGGTGAAAATGTATTATTTTGGGAAGTAAAAATATATTCTCTTGTAATTTTTAGAAGATATATTATTTTTGGGAAAAATATATATTTTCTTGGGTAAACTTGAAATACATTATTTTTTTTGGACAAAATAAGTTTATAAATATTTTCTAAGTGAGACTTGAAAATATATTATTTTGGAACTACAAATATTTTTGCCGAAAAGAAAAATTGTAAGTAATTTTTCTAAGTAATAACTCTTAAATATATATATTTTGGGAAATATATATTAGTGGACTTATTAGAAATAATATTCTGGAAAGTTTAACATAAAATTAAGTATAAGAATACTTAACTATTACAAGAAGATACGTATCCTCGTACGCATAAATCCACACTGGAATACGACGCCAATACATGGCAAGTTATACAAATACAAATATACCAATCCTTGGGAAGGATATACATGTTTAATGTCACACCCTGACTTTTGCGGAAGCGTATGATGTGTGACTAGTTTAATATCATTGCATTCAATCATAATAAACAACTATATGATCAAAACGATGTTCATCCATTCATAAAATTTGAGTATTACAAACAACGGTTATTTAAGTTTTAAACACAACCTTTGACTAGGTTACAAACCAACAAAAGTGGATGACATCTAAACTTGAACTCTACTTCTAGAAACAACACCCGCGCCCAAGATCCAACCTGTCACCTGAAATACATGTAATTTTGGAAAACATCAATAAAAGTTGAGCGAGTTCATGCGTTTTGTGTGAGTACTTGTAATCTTGTAAACCTTTGAGAGACTCCTTTGAAAACAGGTATGAAAAGCGTGTATGGACATACCAAATAAATGTTTTACTAGGACATTAAGGCATGTGAGGACATAGGGAGCACTAGTAATGAGTACGCGTATACCCTTGTCGATTTTCCCTCGACTATGTCGATTAACCTCAACTATGTCAATTTCCCTCGATTATGTCAATTTCCCTTGACTATGTCAATTTACCTTGACTATGTCAATTTCCCTCGACTGGGACACCGAAGCACTCAAGTGATCACATGAGGACCATGAGTGGGGCTCGGTCGTACCCGTTAGATCTAACCTTCGTCCCTAATTAAGAATTAATGGCATTTCAGTATTAAGTCTATACTCACATGATCTAATATTGCATTTCATAGGCACGTCATACCGTTTAAGCATTCGTAACATGTATTCCACCCCCGGGAGTTATAAAACCAAAAACAGTTAAGAGAAAAAGGGGAGCATGAACTCACTGTTTTGCGTCTTCGGTACTCGTAACTCAAATCTCCTTAGCAAACATGACTCCCTACAATGTGCTAGGGTCTATTAGACGAGCGGGCCGTGCCTTGCCTTAGTATTCATGTTTTGAGTTATGTTTCTTTTATGTCTTTAACATTATCCCAAGTTATAATTACTTGTTAAAATAATAATTATTTTAACTTTAAATTATATTCAATTTTGGAATAATTGTTAAACAATATTTTTGTAACAATACTTCTCAAGTGTTTATTTTCGGATTTCCTTCCCAAGGATGGGGGTATCTCATACATGTATTTTCGTATTCTTGTATTTGTAGTTTCCAAAATAATATATTTTCAAGTCTTACTTTAGAAAATATATTTAAACTTGTTTTGTCCCAAAAATAATGTATTTCAGGAAAATATATATTTTTCTCAAAAATCATATATCTTCTAAATACGCTAAGAAAATATATTTTTACTTCTCAAAAATAATATATCTTCTCCTTGTTGAAAATATGATATACTTTGTAATAATACTAAAAAACATACTTTCATTTCTTTCGTATCCAAAATAATATTTACCAAAAATATATTTATAACGTTATTTTTCGGAATATTTGTAAGTTACATTCTATCGTGTCACACCCCGACCACGTGGAACATACAAAACGTGGCGGAAACATCGGGGAGTGTTGTAACAGAATTAATGTTTCAAATCCATGGCAATTGAAGTTTCGTTTTATTGATTAAAAGTGTTACAATGTCTTAACAAATAAATAAATACAACAAAATTAACTAGTCTTGCATCTTTTATTGTCACTAAAGCCCAAGTCTGCCTATGTGTATCTTGATCATCTTACGCAACAGTTCCTGAAAAACACATGTGAAAATATGGTACGTCAGCATAAAAATGCCGGTGAGATACATAGGTTTTGTGAAAATAGGTTTCATGACTTATGTTTGAGAAAATGTTTAGTCATGAACCTTGTTATTTGCTTTGTTTTGTAAATCATTTGAAAATCGATAAGACCAGATGATATGTATAAATAATGTATAATGTATGGTTAAATGAATAACCATGTAAAATGAGTTTGTATTAGATAAGTTGTTTGTAAATCAATGTCTTGTGAAAAATATGTTATTTGTATAAAATGTTCTATGTCTCAAACTGAAATGATTCAAATAACGTTACGCTATGTAATACCATACAAACACTTATATATAGGAAGTACCAGCGGCGTATCCACCATGCTTGTATCATATTACACACGCATCGTTACTTAATCACTTAATCAAACCAAACCAATCAATGTAAGATGTCTATATCAAATATCCATGTCAAATGTCTATGTCAAATATGTCATGTATGGCAAGCGAAATGTCTCAACTAAACCATATGCACAAAAACAAAGTATTGAAGTAAAACTTGGTTTAAATCAAAGTTATGTTTTGTGTAGTAAATGCATGATCAATGTAAATCATGTAATATGCGTCCAAAATGTAAGTATATGATGAATAAGAAATGTACTAAGTATGCTACAACAAACATACATAGCATGTGAACTGAAATATCTGTACTAAGTATGCAACAACATACATACGTAGCATGCGACCTGTACTAAGTATGCAACAATAGACATACGTAGCATGTGATGTAATGTAAAACAATGTACTAAGTAATGCACACAATGGCACACCTAGTATGAAATGTAATGAAATCATGTACTATAATGTACTAATGAACATAGGAAGTATATGATTTGAAAACAGGAAAGCATGAAAGTAACAAGTAGGCACATGTGTTCCACCCCAAAACAGTTTGGAAAACAGTAAAAGAGGGGTCTATGTACTCACTTGAGATTGCTCAGTAGTCCTTGAGTAACAACTAAACAATGCTAGAGATCGCGGATATCAAACGGCACCTAGTATAGGTAGCTACATTAATAAACCGGACCTAAATCGGAAGATCGGGTAGCATTAGGGTTTGTAAATCAAACGAGTGTAGAGACTCGTGTCATTTGGTTTAACAAAGCCTACATACTAAATGAAACTTAACCTAAGTGTCTACGACCCATTACGACCCGTTTAGGTAGCTTGTGCTACTTTAACGCGTCGTTCGCGTGAAACGTGTTCGGATCGCCTAACTAGCCCTATGACAAGTGTTATATGCCTAAACATATTACATAATCAGTTATGTGACAAAGGTTTAGGTTACATATGCTTAATTACCAATTATACATGAAAAGGGTATTCCGGTAATTTACCTAAGGCATATAAACTACCTATCATACAACTACTTAAACGATGTGACCATAGGGTATAACCTCGGAAGGTTATTCCCTACCTACTATGGTCACCTAATGTGTTTGGTCGGATCCTAATGATCGACCAAATGGGTCGGGTTCGAAGGTATAGGCGATTTATCAGATCGCCTACCCTACGACCCTAGACAACGTGGTAATCAGTGGGCATAGTCCCAAGGGACTATAACCAACGTGATTACACTCACGTTGCGAAGTTCCTACGAACTTCGCATTGACCATTACTGGTCAACGCTGAAAGTCAAACAAAGTTTGACTTTCTGACTCGAAAAGCAGTAAAAATAAGGAAAAGAACGAAAGAATACTTACGAAGGGTCCCCGCTAGTGAATCGTGATCGAATAGCTCAGGTATGAAGCGAAGGCCTCAACTTAGAGCATTTGGATCAGCTTTGGTGGGTTTTGAATGGAAGGGGGGTTGGGTATTTATAGTAAATGCACCACCGTTAGGATCGTTTATCGGGAAACGTGCCTTGATCTCACCCGTACAAGTGTCGGAATGTTATGGTGTGTAAATTGGCCACTCACCATAAGCTTTCAACAGGTGGAAGAGAGATTAGGAGTGTTTAACAGCTGCAAACAGGCTGTTAAGTACACTGTATCTGGTCTGCAGAAGGCTAGCGCACCGTTACATGTTTAGTGTAGCGGTGCGCTACTGCCAAGTTTGGCAGAATTGCACATTTGGTCCCTGTTATGCATTTAGGCCATTTCTGACACGTTTAAGGCCCGTTAACCCCATTTCAAAGCTCTAAAATGAAGTTAAAGTATAGGGAACTTAAAATGTGTTCAAAAATATCTCGGATGTCGGTTCGTTTAGCCGTACGGTTGCGACGTTCGGTTAATTACGACGGAATGCGCATAAGCGCGAAAAACGATCCAAATGACGCGACGAATGGATTTTTCTTATGGCGAACACTAAAATATAATGTAGTCATGCTTACATAAATTTTTGGATGTCCAGATGTATTCAGAACGTAAGTTATGCGCGAAAATGCAAACTTGTGCACTTTTTGACACTTTTAGTCCCTGAATGACCCAAAAGTTTATTTTAGCATACCGAACACCTCAAAGCCTATTTCTAAGCTATGTAAAGGATATTTATGGTATGTTTAACTTATGGTCATGTTCCGGAAGGTCTGTTACAGTTCAAATTGGCATACTTTCGCAGTTTGTCAACTTTAGTCCCTGTAAGCGATTTAACTTTGATTTCACCACACCAAACCTTCCAAAACTTATATCTAAGTTATGTATAGGTTATTTAAGGTATGTTAAGCCTATTTCACTATTCCGGAGTGTTTGTTGCATTAAACTGGTTATATTTACGCATTAGTGCGCGTATAACCTTCCAGAAAGCGATATAGTGTTTGAAATCGAACAAGAATTGATATGTGTAAACGATACACATATTTTTACAAATCCCAAGTATGAAATACTATATTTCATTGGTTTGGCATTTGTCTGATGGTTGGAGTGACACGGGTGTTACAGTCTCCCCTACTTTAGGAAATTTCGTCCCGAAATTAATTCGTAGGAGTCTAACTGTGGCTTTGTGTCAAATAACCACCAGAGATATGAAAGGCATAATCCTGTTATTTCTCTTTAACGGACATTTTTCAGAATTGAAAAATGAACGGAGTTATTTTCAACAGGCATTATTCAGAAACAAATGAACAGAATAGGCATTTTACATCTTCAGAAACAAAAGTGAACGGAATGGTCATTTTACATCTTCAGAAACAAAAATGAACAGAATGGTCATTTTACATCTTCGGAAACAAAAATGAACGGAATAGTCATTTTACATCTTCAGAAACAAAAATGAACAGAATAGTCATTTTACATCTTCAGAAACAAAAATGAACGGAATGGTCATTTTACATCTTCAGAAACAAAAATGAACAGAATGGTCATTTTACATCTTCGGAAACAAAAATGAACGGAATAGTCATTTTACATCTTCAGAAACAAAAATGAACGGAATAGTCATTTTACATCTTCAGAAACAAAAATGAACGGAAAGGTCATTTTACATCTTCAGAAACAAAAATGAACAGAATGGTCATTTTACATCTTCAGAAACAAAAATGAACGGAATGGTCATTTTACATCTTCAAAAACAAAAATGAACGGAATGGTCATTTTACATCTTCAGAAACAAAAATGAACAGAATGGTCATTTTACATCTTCGGAAACAAAAATGAACGGAATAGTCATTTTACATCTTCAGAAACAAAAATGAACAGAATAGTCATTTTACATCTTCAGAAACAAAAATGAACGGAATGGTCATTTTACATCTTCAGAAACAAAAATGAACAGAATGGTCATTTTACATCTTCGGAAACAAAAATGAACGGAATAGTCATTTTACATCTTCAGAAACAAAAATGAACGGAATAGTCATTTTACATCTTCAGAAACAAAAATGAACGGAAAGGTCATTTTACATCTTCGGAAACAAAAATGAACAGAATGGTCATTTTACATCTTCAGAAACAAAAATGAACGGAATGGTCATTTTACATCTTCAGAAACAAAAATGAACGGAATGGTCATTTTACATCTTCAGAAACAAAAATGAACAGAATGGTCATTTTACATCTTCGGAAACAAAAATGAACGGAATAGTCATTTTACATCTTCAGAAACAAAAATGAACAGAATAGTCATTTTACATCTTCAGAAACAAAAATGAACGGAATGGTCATTTTACATCTTCAGAAACAAAAATGAACAGAATGGTCATTTTACATCTTCGGAAACAAAAATGAACGGAATAGTCATTTTACATCTTCAGAAACAAAAATGAACGGAATAGTCATTTTACATCTTCAGAAACAAAAATGAACGGAAAGGTCATTTTACATTTTCGGAAACAAAAATGAACAGAATGGTCATTTTACATCTTCAGAAACAAAAATGAACGGAATGGTCATTTTACATCTTCAGAAACAAAAATGAACGGAATAGTCATTTTACATCTTCAGAAACAAAAATGAACGGAATGGTCATTTTACATCTTCAGAAACAAAAATGAACGGAATATATGACAAAATTCGCTGTGGTCTCTGTGCACTGAATTTCCATAATTATGTACGCGTCCATAATTACGTAATTCCTTGCACAGTCCGCACAGTGCATTTCATGATGTGTAGGGGAAGAAAATATCAAACCTGTGATGAGTGTGACTAGACTACCATAGGGTCCTTTTAATCAGATCAACACATGATCTTTTTAATTAGACCTCCAAGGAGTCCTTTCAGCTATGTCATCACATGATATTAATAGCCAGATTTTTGGATCAATCTGTTTAACTAGACCACTCAAGGGGTCTAATTATGGAATAGTACAATATAATCCAAGGGACTTAACTACAACGTACAAGCCCATTGAGGATTTAATATAGTACCTTTGGATATCCTACTATGAATCCCTTATACGAAGATATGGAAGATTCTATGAGGATTTGGATGACAAAACTTGGATCACACAAAAACATAAAAGGAAACACATAAGCACATAATCACATAGTTGTTTAACTTGACCATTAATTTGTTATCTTTGGACACGGATATTTAAAGCACACCAGGAATCCAATTCGTGGATTTCATTTGGCACTTTAATCATTTCAAGAATCTATCTATGAAGATAGGATAATCTTAAAAGGAATTCGGCTTTGTCCTTATTGAATTGTGATGTACGTATTGAATCATACAAAGAATTCAATTAAGGATTCCGATGAATGATACCCATCCACAAGGATCTAATTATGAGGATAGAAAGATCCTACATGAAATTTTGGAATTTGTGTAACGAGAGGTGTTCCGACACCTTGCACTAGGCGTGCTTAAGCCGATACACAAGGTAGAAAGTTCGTGAGGTTGAGGCGCCAGATATGTCAAGCGACATATGAAGCAGAGTTTGAAGGTTGAGTAGCAGTAGGATTTGTAACAGCTTTGCTTTGGATTGCAAAGCGGCACATGTTAACCAAATGTCTCCATCGTCCACCGTGGGTACATTTGAAACAAGGTATTTGATTCGGATTATGGCAGTGACATTGATTGCGCCAAGGAGCAGTTCCCTTCTACAGCTTCACCCCTGAGGCGAGTCATGGTGATAGCTAAGTCAACGGTCCTCTGGAGTACGACGCCTATTCGCTGGGTAATTGCAGCACCTGGTTCGGACATTGTTGTTGCGATGAAGAAGCATCTTGAAGATAACGAAAGGCATAGGAGGAAACAAGCGAAAGATAGTCAAAAGGAAATGACAAGGCATGTAGATTGTGACCATTTGTTTGTTACCAAAGGCAAACAAATGAGAGAGTGACTAATCAAAGTAAGTGGGTCAATATAATGTATCGCGAAGACATGCTCGCCTATAAGTGAACACTCATCCCAAGAATTCCCAGGTAAGCACAACTGGTCTCGCGTCTGATGAGATGTATACGAAGTGCTTGCCTAGACAGAAAACCCAGAATACAGGCATTCACCCTTCCAGTTTACACGTGTTCACATTATTAAAAAACCCAAAACCTTGACGAGAGTTTTGAAAACTCAAAGGGGTTCAAAACCATATAACAGAGAGTTCAAAACCTAGTAATCAATCATCCTAGAACAGATGATTAGTTTTCAAAGCGGTTTTGAAATTTATGTTCTTGTTGTGGTCGTCGCCTAAGGATAGGTGACGGTATTGTTTTATGACTAAACGCAAGTAAACTCGCGTTAGGGTCCTAAGAAAGTTATAGACTAGGTCAAAGCATTACTAATAACCTAATTCCCTATAACCATTGGCTCTGATACCATCTTTTCTGTCACACCCCGACCACGTGGAACATACAAAACGTGGCGGAAACATCGGGGAGTGTTGTAACAGAATTAATGTTTCAAATCCATGGCAATTGAAGTTTCGTTTTATTGATTAAAAGTGTTACAATGTCTTAACAAATAAATAAATACAACAAAATTAACTAGTCTTGCATCTTTTATTGTCACTAAAGCCCAAGTCTGCCTATGTGTATCTTGATCATCTTACGCAACAGTTCCTGAAAAACACATGTGAAAATATGGTACGTCAGCATAAAAATGCCGGTGAGATACATAGGTTTTGTGAAAATAGGTTTCATGACTTATGTTTGAGAAAATGTTTAGTCATGAACCTTGTTATTTGCTTTGTTTTGTAAATCATTTGAAAATCGATAAGACCAGATGATATGTATAAATAATGTATAATGTATGGTTAAATGAATAACCATGTAAAATGAGTTTGTATTAGATAAGTTGTTTGTAAATCAATGTCTTGTGAAAAATATGTTATTTGTATAAAATGTTCTATGTCTCAAACTGAAATGATTCAAATAACGTTACGCTATGTAATACCATACAAACACTTATATATAGGAAGTACCAGCGGCGTATCCACCATGCTTGTATCATATTACACACGCATCGTTACTTAATCACTTAATCAAACCAAACCAATCAATGTAAGATGTCTATATCAAATATCCATGTCAAATGTCTATGTCAAATATGTCATGTATGGCAAGCGAAATGTCTCAACTAAACCATATGCACAAAAACAAAGTATTGAAGTAAAACTTGGTTTAAATCAAAGTTATGTTTTGTGTAGTAAATGCATGATCAATGTAAATCATGTAATATGCGTCCAAAATGTAAGTATATGATGAATAAGAAATGTACTAAGTATGCTACAACAAACATACATAGCATGTGAACTGAAATATCTGTACTAAGTATGCAACAACATACATACGTAGCATGCGACCTGTACTAAGTATGCAACAATAGACATACGTAGCATGTGATGTAATGTAAAACAATGTACTAAGTAATGCACACAATGGCACACCTAGTATGAAATGTAATGAAATCATGTACTATAATGTACTAATGAACATAGGAAGTATATGATTTGAAAACAGGAAAGCATGAAAGTAACAAGTAGGCACATGTGTTCCACCCCAAAACAGTTTGGAAAACAGTAAAAGAGGGGTCTATGTACTCACTTGAGATTGCTCAGTAGTCCTTGAGTAACAACTAAACAATGCTAGAGATCGCGGATATCAAACGGCACCTAGTATAGGTAGCTACATTAATAAACCGGACCTAAATCGGAAGATCGGGTAGCATTAGGGTTTGTAAATCAAACGAGTGTAGAGACTCGTGTCATTTGGTTTAACAAAGCCTACATACTAAATGAAACTTAACCTAAGTGTCTACGACCCATTACGACCCGTTTAGGTAGCTTGTGCTACTTTAACGCGTCGTTCGCGTGAAACGTGTTCGGATCGCCTAACTAGCCCTATGACAAGTGTTATATGCCTAAACATATTACATAATCAGTTATGTGACAAAGGTTTAGGTTACATATGCTTAATTACCAATTATACATGAAAAGGGTATTCCGGTAATTTACCTAAGGCATATAAACTACCTATCATACAACTACTTAAACGATGTGACCATAGGGTATAACCTCGGAAGGTTATTCCCTACCTACTATGGTCACCTAATGTGTTTGGTCGGATCCTAATGATCGACCAAATGGGTCGGGTTCGAAGGTATAGGCGATTTATCAGATCGCCTACCCTACGACCCTAGACAACGTGGTAATCAGTGGGCATAGTCCCAAGGGACTATAACCAACGTGATTACACTCACGTTGCGAAGTTCCTACGAACTTCGCATTGACCATTACTGGTCAACGCTGAAAGTCAAACAAAGTTTGACTTTCTGACTCGAAAAGCAGTAAAAATAAGGAAAAGAACGAAAGAATACTTACGAAGGGTCCCCGCTAGTGAATCGTGATCGAATAGCTCAGGTATGAAGCGAAGGCCTCAACTTAGAGCATTTGGATCAGCTTTGGTGGGTTTTGAATGGAAGGGGGGTTGGGTATTTATAGTAAATGCACCACCGTTAGGATCGTTTATCGGGAAACGTGCCTTGATCTCACCCGTACAAGTGTCGGAATGTTATGGTGTGTAAATTGGCCACTCACCATAAGCTTTCAACAGGTGGAAGAGAGATTAGGAGTGTTTAACAGCTGCAAACAGGCTGTTAAGTACACTGTATCTGGTCTGCAGAAGGCTAGCGCACCGTTACATGTTTAGTGTAGCGGTGCGCTACTGCCAAGTTTGGCAGAATTGCACATTTGGTCCCTGTTATGCATTTAGGCCATTTCTGACACGTTTAAGGCCCGTTAACCCCATTTCAAAGCTCTAAAATGAAGTTAAAGTATAGGGAACTTAAAATGTGTTCAAAAATATCTCGGATGTCGGTTCGTTTAGCCGTACGGTTGCGACGTTCGGTTAATTACGACGGAATGCGCATAAGCGCGAAAAACGATCCAAATGACGCGACGAATGGATTTTTCTTATGGCGAACACTAAAATATAATGTAGTCATGCTTACATAAATTTTTGGATGTCCAGATGTATTCAGAACGTAAGTTATGCGCGAAAATGCAAACTTGTGCACTTTTTGACACTTTTAGTCCCTGAATGACCCAAAAGTTTATTTTAGCATACCGAACACCTCAAAGCCTATTTCTAAGCTATGTAAAGGATATTTATGGTATGTTTAACTTATGGTCATGTTCCGGAAGGTCTGTTACAGTTCAAATTGGCATACTTTCGCAGTTTGTCAACTTTAGTCCCTGTAAGCGATTTAACTTTGATTTCACCACACCAAACCTTCCAAAACTTATATCTAAGTTATGTATAGGTTATTTAAGGTATGTTAAGCCTATTTCACTATTCCGGAGTGTTTGTTGCATTAAACTGGTTATATTTACGCATTAGTGCGCGTATAACCTTCCAGAAAGCGATATAGTGTTTGAAATCGAACAAGAATTGATATGTGTAAACGATACACATATTTTTACAAATCCCAAGTATGAAATACTATATTTCATTGGTTTGGCATTTGTCTGATGGTTGGAGTGACACGGGTGTTACATATCGTTCGGTTCCACAATATTGAGTGGGTAACTTATATATGTATTCCTTGTGATTTTTGGTATTATTTTGGATTTTAAGTTTCTTGGTATTTTGTTAAGTCATATCGTTTTAAATCCTAAAATAATATAACTAATACACAAAGTATACAAATAACACACACAATGTGTCTTTAATGTAAATATATATTCTAAATACATATTTATCCATTTTATTTATAAAAACCAACGTCCAATACTTGTATTTTGTAACAAAATCTATGGCAAGGTTTATATTGAAAACCATGGTTAAAACTCACTTGTAAATACTTGTTTAGAAAATATTTTTCTAAATGTTTGTATTTTTAGAAAATTTCGCCATAGTTTCCCTTAAAAATGGAGGTGTCCATGCTTTTTAAGCGTATCATTTTCTTTTCAAAAATCATCACAAACAATCAACAATCAATCTACACTTACCAAATGCTAAAACAAAGCTATCTTCATAATAATCATGAACTTGAATTTTCGTAAAAACTTGTAGTAACTTGGTATTGTTTTTAGTAGACTTAGTTACCCTTTAAAGTGTGTTTATTTCTTTAAAAATCTCATTCTTAAAGAATTCAGGTGTTTACAACTTGTAAACATATTTCACAAAAACGTTTCTTTATGGCATCTTCTTGTTTCATAAGTGTTTATATACTTGTTTTACCACTAAAAATAGTGTTTGTTTAAGTAAGAACCAAGATTATCTAAAAATCACATTTTGAACTTGGTTCTTTTGGAAGACCATTCATAAATATTAGATCCATAAGATTACTAACTCATTTTGTTTATTATTTTTCAAGAAATCACTTTATTCTTCAAGTTCTCCTCTCACTTGCTAGATCATATGTTTAATCACAATCTAGCAAGCTCCTTATGATGATCAACATCATAATAACAAGCAAGTATCATACATACACCAAACAACATTGTTTCATCAAGAATTCATCATATGACAAGCTTATGTTAGAGTTTTATGAATATGTCCTTTAGTGTTCATCATGTTTATTAATGTACATCATCTTTTAACCAACAACATATGAAGTAACAAGAGTTCATAAGAGCCTTACTACTAGCACAAGGCTAGGAAAGAACACAAGATGATGGTGATGACAAAAGTGTTGGATAAAAGCAATCGGGTGAGGTCCTTCAAGATCCACAAGCACCAAGCTTCCTTAATCACCTTCTTACACCTTGAAATGAACTTGGAATGGATGGGATTTAGTTGAAAATGATGGTGGTGGTGTTGCTAGTTCTCGGCCGAGAGAAGAGAAGGAGAGAGGGAGAGAGTTGCGGTGTTTGTGTGTGTGAGAATGATGAGCACTCATGCTTCACTTATAACCATCTAATGTTATTACCCCATGGTTCATATGTCTTCAATAGTACATGACAAGATCTTAAGCATATCTAAGGAAGATCGAATGAAGATTTAAGGGAATCTTGTAAAGATTATGGTGGGGCCATCCTGCTAACCGTTCATATGGATGGGGGGGGGGGGGTCTTGGTTAGTTTTTAATGGGTAGTTAAGTGATTAAGTTAGATTTCAAGTATAGTGTTTAGTGTTTAAGCATATCATGTGTTATATAGTGTGCTAGGGTGTTCGGGGATCATAACTAGCTCAGAAACATTAAAACAATGCTTCTAGTATAATTTTGGTGTTTCGGGTAATGTCCGGTTGTTCGGTTATATACCGGTTCGTTAAAGTGTCAAACTATTCCGTTTAGTGATCTTTAAGTACCCTTTTTGACCCTTTTAATTCCTGACACTTAGGAAAGCATTCAGGACCATTTAGTCGTATTTTTGCATGTAATAAACTTGTTAAAATGCTGAATTTTACTGAATTATGCAGAATTCTGCACTTTATGTGACTTTTAGGCACTTTCCGGCACTTTATCTCTCACCTAGAAAAGCAGTTTTGTGGTCCTTACTTCCCTACACACTATACTAGTGTAATACGTAGTCTCTGGCTCATACTGGGCCTCAAGACACTGTCTGTGTATGTACTGAACTTCGTTAGCATTTTTAGCTTGTCTGATAATGGTGCCAATTATGTTCTGTGCATTATTAGAACTATATCGTGTTGCATGTAGTAATAATAAAAGTGTTACAACATGAATTGCCATTGTATGTATATAACAGTAATTAGAAATTCATTTTTCTTGTAAACTAGATCATGCATAGTTATTAAAGCACATATTATTGTTCAATTAGTGTACGGAATGTACGGAAAAGTGACAGTTGTCACAGACTCCCCCCGTTAAAAGAATTTCATCCCGAAATTCAAGCGATGCCATCGGTTGCAGGGGAGTTGTGAATCAAATGTGGTTACTTAGGTTGAAAATTTGTCTTCATGTTCCCATGTAACTTTGGGTCATGATATGAATTCTAAAGTACTCAAGTAAATCAACTATGTCTTCTTCGTGTTTTGTGGACTCTTAGTCCGCATCCTTAACAGGTTCTATAGTAAATTGGAGTTTGTCGTTGACGTAAATCTTGTTTGTGGGAACAGCGACTGTTCCTTGAGTCAGACTCCTCTAAAGACTAGACACGGGGATTGTGTCGCGATCACTATGGATCTTTTCTGGAAGTTTCAGCTTGTGAGCAATGGTCCCGATTCTTTCCAGGATCTTGCAAAGTCTAATATACCGTGGGTCCATCCTCCCACGCTTTCCAAATCATACCACGCCTTTCCAGGGCGTGGTTCCCATTAAAGCCATACTTCATTTCTCAAATTCCTACGATTTATGCCGCTCGTCGGCGCAATCTTTCTTTATTCCGCGGGCTGACTTGATATGATCACATATCTGAACGATCTTGCCTCAAATTTTTCCTGAACCAACTCGAGCTAGTAGATTGTTTATCTCCAGTCTCCATTTAACACAACGGGGATTGACTTATTATGCTCCATCTAAAGCTTCACACGAAGCGATTTAAACAGCGGTGTGATAAATACTGTTGTAGGAAAAACTCCACTAAGGGCAAGTGAGTGTTCCAACTTTTCATCAAAGTTTATCACCCAAGCACGTAACATGTCGATACAGTCTGCATCGTTCGGTAGCTCAGTCCATCTTCGTTAATATTTAAGTTCTTACGATCAATGGTGTGTTGCAACCCTCGTGATCAGTAAAGGTCGTGTAGCGTTTTCTTACAGGTAATGACGTCAAATTTGCGGCGCGCAATTACTGTATCTAGATCAAGGTTTCTTCTCATGATCCCTTAATCAACGTGACGCGTATGCAATGTTGTGGTCTCGTTGCATCGACGCGCAATCGAGACATTGTCGAGAAGCGTCACATAATTGCAACTCTAACTCCTTGGCTCTTGATTGCAGGGTTGGCATGAATCTCGTTCTCATCCACCATGTATCCTAAAGTTCTTACCTTGCGAATTCGAAATCCGCTTTTCGACATCTTAGCACATAACTGTTCTTTTTCTAAAAGTCGCAAGATAAATTGCAGATGTTGCTCACGAACTTCCTTGGTCGTTGGTCATATAAGAATGTAGTCAATAAATATAATCATGATCTATCCAGGTATGGCTTACACATTCGATTCATGAGGTCCATGAATACTGTCGATGCATGTGTTAAGCTAAATGGTACGACAAGGAACTTGTAACGCTTGAAGCCAGTCCTAAAGGTCGTTTGAGGGATATTTCCTTCTTGTATTCACAGTTGAGGACATCCTATCCCCAAGTTGATCTTTGAGTGGTAACTACAACCTGACGATTGGTCTATTCATGTCATCAATCATTGGCAAAGGATACCAATCCTTGATATCCAATTCTCTGGAATTGATGTAAAGTGGAAACTGTCAACTTTCTTCTTGTGTCCTTAACTGAGGATGTCATGTCCTTAATTCCCTCTGTCTAGTAGCTCTTGCAGTTATATCGGAGGCTCATGCTTCGCGGACGAAGCTAGTCGGTAAGGCGTCATTCGGCAGTGGTGCCGCTCCTGACATGAGGTTTATCCTAACTCATCTTGACGTTGTGGAGGTATTCCTGGCAAGTCTTCAGAAAAGGCTTTTGGAACTTCTTCCATTACGGGGATGTTCTCAGGCTCTGGCTCCTTGGTCTCCTTATCGGCAAAATGGGCTAGGAAGGCTATGCAGTCTACTTGAAGGCGCTTCTGTGTCTCTTCGACCGATGAGAGATGTCGCAGACCCACGGTCTTATGCGTCCTAATACCCTTGCACTTATTGCAAGAAGGTTGTGTACTATAAGTGTTTCATCATTCGCAAGAGGGATGCGACGAACGACTTCCGCTTTATACTTGGATATCCAATCCATGCTGACTACCATATCATGACTTTCCAAGTCACTGGTAATAGAATGTTCCGGCCTTCTGAGTTCCAAAATATAATCCTTAGTCGCCTCGTCTGCTTAAGCTAATCTTCTATATGCCGATTCTAAAGAATACGGGATGTCTATTCTACTTGAAACTAGGCCAAGCAGTTTCTTAAGTTCTAAGCATACAAGGATAAAGTTGGTGCCAGTATTAATCGAAAATAGATGCATAAGGTTGGTTAATAGGGAACGTACCCCTAACCGCATCTGGATCCTGGCGTGCTTCATGAGCTCTGGTCGTGAAGACCCTTCATTGCTTGGTTCTTCCTAGGGCAATATTTCCTAAAGTGCCCTGCTTCACCACACCTGTAGCAGACTGGAATTTTCCCATTATCTCTTCCGTCTGGATCCTTCGCCCAACAGGCATCCTTGATGTGCCCTTCCTTTCCACACTTTCCGCACTTAGGCCTCAGACATCAACCTTCATGGTAAAAATTGCATTCCTCGCACCTCGGCTTAGTCCCCAAGTAAACCTTACCACCAGCCTTATTAGTGGCTCCATAAGCTTTCCTTCCATGCGGCGGGTTCACTTCCTTTCTTTTGTTAGCTTTAAAGCTTCAATAGCTGACTTGGGTGCCTATCTTTAGGTTTGAAGACTTCCTTTTCTTGTTGCCTGATGACTCCACATGGGTCTCTTTCTTATTATCCTCAGATTCTAAAAATTTTCCCATGCGTAGAGCTTCTTCAGTAAGAGTGACACTCAAATCGATAGCCTCTACGATGGTTGGGGGCTTTGAGGTAGTAACTATGCTCCTAATTTGAGGTGCAGGTCCCCAAAAAAATCGCTCAATCCTCTTGAATTCCGGCTTGACTAAGTAGGGGACGACCCTAGACAAGTCGTGAAATCGCTGGACGTACTCAGAAATCTTCGGCCCGTCCATTTTCAAATTCCAGAACTCCACCTCAAGCTTCTGGATTTCAGCCCAAGAACAATATTTCTTCTCCATCATTTCCGTGAGCTTGTCCCAGCTCAGTGCATAAGCAGCATCTGCACCAAGGGTCTGAACCTGAAGGTTCTACCAGGAGAATGTGCCATCTAAAAATAACCCTGAGATAAAGGTAACACTTTGCTGGGGCGAACAGTTACTCATTCTTAGAATGGAGTAAGTCTTTTCTGCCCAATGAACAAATGCAACGGCACCTCCTGTGCCATCAAAGTTTAGTGGCTTGCAGTCTAGGAACTGTTTATAAGTGCAGCCAGTTGGAGGGTTACTTCTAGAAGTGCCACCGCTACGTCTAGAGCGGAGGGCTTCATGCTGTGCTATAGCTTGTGAGATACGTTCTTGAAGCTTGGCTTCTGTCCTTGGTAACATACTGGTGTCTGTGTCTCGTCTGGGCGGCATTCTCTTCTGTCAAAGGCATGGGGTAGGTTAGACAACATTCCATAATTGTCTATGAGGTACATATTACCACAAGAAAACATGTAATCACCCAATATCACATGCATATATATTCAACAATGTATGAGCGAGGAAACAATTACTGAGCCTTCACATAGGCTTGGCAACTTGGTTTATTGTTTGTAATTGGGAAAATAAAATGAACTCGAGGCTACATTGCCTTGGTCATACAAGTTTCATGAAGTGGTAGTTGTTCACGTAAGGGTGATAGAGAGTGTAACGTCACTGAATTTTTCCGAATGTTATCCATCTTCACTTGCTTAAATATCGGTTCTCAAACGTCTCGTACACGGGTAGAAGTGTCAGACACGAAGTAGGCAAAGATAGGTTTCCTACTTTATAAAGTGCTAAAGCAATAGTCTAGGCGTTGTTCTACCAGATGGAGGTGTGAACACCTATAGGTTATTTTTGGAGGGATGGTGACCTTTAACCTGACCCGCAGAGTCCACCAGGATTCCCATGTACTACAAGTTGTTGTTACGTGGGCCCCGTAATAATAAATTATCTTGCACAGTTACCCTAATTTTCCCTCGTCCAAGCAGATGATCAACCAAGGAGGGGACACTACTGTCCTTATACCCCTGATATGGAAAGGACCATTGCGCAGATCCACGCGCTAACACTCGTTATCGTTACGCGCGAATAGGCACGGTGATTAAACGAAATAGGAATAAGGAGAATTCCTAGTAGTTGGAGGGGCACCTTCAAGATGAATACTTCATCTTCCTTGTCTGGTCAAGTGTGTCACCAATCTCACTACACAAAAGCCGCAGGGATCTCGTCCCGTTGATTAAGAAGTTCTTCAAGGTTGCCGCCTCTGCCTCGCCGTCACTACCGAAGTTAAGCACCTTCACGATCGAGAGGGAAGAGCAGCCATCTCCTACGGAAGCAAGCTCAGAATCTTGTTTGGTAATCACTCCAGCCATGAGTTTTGCAATGAACGCGAGGGCGATAGCTTCATCGTGCGAGTAAGAACAATAATAGGATTCGGAGTCGAAGGTATCTTATTCACGTCAATAATTATTCCATACACTTATTCGTATGTATATAGCAATAAACAAATATGTTACTTAGCATAAATGGGCAATTCGATGCATCATATTACATATAACTCTCGTTTATCCTTTGGGGGGGTCATTTTGTCTTTGGCAAGTCTAACCCGTGTAGACTATGCCTTAGTTGGCACCTTATTTTGGGGTATTCTCCTCCCTACTAATGTCCCTGCCTTGTCTCTTCTTTGAAAAATGTTTGACTCATGGATCATGACGCTTACGTGAATGCAATGAAAAACCTTTTTGTAAAAATGTTTTTGTGAGAGAGTCCTAGTGATTGTAGTCTAGACTCGTGAAGGAATCCTAGTTCACTACAATCAAAGCTCTGATACCAAACTGTCACACCCTGACTTTTACGGAAGCGTATGATGTGTGACTGGTTTAATATCATTGCATTCAATCATAATTAACAACTACATGATCAAAACGATGTTCATCCACTCATAAAATTTGAGTATTACAAACACTGGTTATTTAAGTTTTAAACACAACCTTCGACTACGTTACAAACCAACAAAAATGGATGACATCTAAACTTGAAGTCTACTTCTAGAAACGACACCCGAGCCCAAGATCCAACCTGTGACCTGAAATACATGTAATTTTGGAAAACATCAACAAAAGTTGAGCGAGTTCATGCTTTTTGTGTGAGTACTTGTAATCTTGTAAACCTTTGAGAGACTCCTTTGAAAATAGGTATGAAAAGCGTGTATGGACATACCAAATAAATGTTTTACTAGGACATTAAGGCATGTGAGGACATAGGGGGCACTCTTAATGAGTGGGCGTATACCCTTGTCGATTTTCCCTTGACTATGTCAATTTACCTCGACTATGTCAATTTCCCTTGACTATGTCAATTTACCATGACTATGTCAATTTCCCTCGGCTGGGACACCGAAGCACTCAAGTGATCACATGAGGACCATGAGTGGGGCTCGGCCGTACCCGTTAGATCTAACCTTTGTCCCTAATTAAGAATTAATGGCATTTCAATATTAAGTCTATGCTCACATGATCTAATAGTGCATTTCATAGGCATTTCATACCGTTTAAGCATTCGTAACATGTATTCCACCCCCGAGAGTTATAAAACCAAAAACAGTTAAGAGAAAAGGGGTATCATGAACTCACTGTTTTGCGTCTTCGGTACTCGTAACTCAAATCTCCTTAGCAAACACGACTCCCTACAATGTGCTAGGGTCTATTAGACGAGCGGGCCGTGCTAGTTACGTTTCTTTTATGTCTTTAACATTATCCCAAGTTATAATTACTTGTTAAAATAGTAATTTTTTTACCTTTAAATTATATTCAATTTTGGAATAATTGTTAAACAATATTTTTGTAACAATACTTCTCAAGTGTTTATTTTCGTATTTCCTTCCCAAGGATGGGGGTATCTCATACATGTATTTTCGTATTCTTGTATTTGTAGTTTCCAAATTAATATATTTTCAAGTCTTACTTTAGAAAATATATTTAAACTTGTTTTGTCCCAAAAACAATGTATTTCAAGAAAATATATTTTTTTTTTCTCAAAAATCATATATCTTCTAAATACGCTAAGAAAATATATTTTTACTTCTCAAAAATAATATATCTTCTACTTGTCGAAAATATGATATACTTTGTAATAATACTAAAAATCATACTTTCATTTCTTTCGTATCCAAAATAATATTTACCAAAAATATATTTATAACGGTATTTTCTGGAATATTTGTAAGTTACACTCTATCGTCCGGTTCCACAATGTTAAGTGGGTAGCTTATATATGTATTCCTTGTGATTTTTGGTATTATTTTGGATTGTAAGTTTCTTGGTAATTTGTTAAGTCATATCATTTTAAATCCTAAAATTATATAATTAATACACAGCGTATACAAATAATCACACACAATGTGTCTTTAATGTAAATATATATTCTAAATACATATTTATCCATTTTTATTTATAAAAACCAACCTCCAATACTTGTATTTTGTAACAAAATCTATGGCAAGGTTTATATTGAAAACCACGGTTAAAACTCACTTGTAAATACTTGTTTAGAAAATATTTTTCTAAGTGTTTGTATTTTTAAAAAATTTCGCCATAGTATCCCCTAAAAATGGAGGTGTCCATGCTTTTTAAGCATATCATTTTCTTTTCAAAAATCATCACAAACAATCAACAATCAATCTACACTTACCAAGTGCTAAAACAAAGCTATCTTCATAATAATCATGAACTTGAATTTTCATAAAAACTTGTAGTAACTTGGTATTATTTTTAGTAGACTTAGTTACCCTTTAAAGTGTGTTTATTTCTTTAAAAATCTCATTCTTAAAGAATTCAGGTGTTTACAACTTGTAAACATATTTCACAAAAATGTTTCTTTATGGCATCTTCTTGTTTCATAAGTGTTTATATACTTGTTTTACCACTAAAAATAGTGTTTGTTTAACTAAGAACCAAGATTTTCTAAAAATCACATTTTGAACTTGGTTCTTTTGGAAAACCATTCATAAAAATTAGATCCAAAAGATTACTAACTCACTTTGTTTATTATTATTCAAGAAATCACTTTATTCTTCAAGTTCATGCTTATATATGAGGATGATCATCTTGTTTTGTCACATAATCATCCTCTCACTTGCTAGATCATGTGTTTAATCACAATCTAGCAAGCTCCTTATGATGATCAACATCATAATAACAAGCAAGTATCATACATACACCAAACAACATTGTTTCATCAGGAGTTCATCATATGACAAGCTTATGTTAGAGTTTTATGAATGTGTGTTTTAGTGTTCATCATGTTTATTAATGTACGTCATCTTTTAACCAACAACATATGAAGTAACAAGAGTTCATAAGAGCCTTACTACTAGCACAAGGCTAGGGAAGAACACAAGATGATGGTGATGACAAAAGTGTTGGATAAAAGTAATCGGGTGAGGTCCTTCAAGATCCACAAGCACCAAGCTTCCTTAATCACCTTCTTACACCTTGAAATGAACTTGGAATGGATGGGATTTAGTTGAAAATGATGGTGGTGGTGGTGCTAGTTCTCGGCCGAGAGAAGAGAGGGATAGAGGGAGAGGGAGAGAGTTGAGGAGTTTATGTGTGTGAGAAAGATGAGGACTCATGCTTCACTTATAACCATCTAATTTTATTACTCCATGGTTCATATGTCTTCAATAGTACATGACAAGATCTTAAGCATATCTAAGGAAGATCAAATGAAGATTTAAGGGAATCTTGTAAAGATTATGGTGGGGCCATCCTCCTAACCGTCCATATGGATAGGGGGGATCTTGGTTAGTTTTTAATGGGTAGTTAAGTGATTAAGTTAGATTTCAAGTATAGTGTTTAGTGTTTAAGCATATCATGTGTTATATAGTGTGCTAGGGTGTTCGGGGATCATAACAAGCTCAGAAACATTAAAACAATGCTTCTAGTATAATTTTGGTGTTTCGGGTAATGTCCGGTTGTTCGGTTAGATACCGGTTCGTTAAAGTGTCAAACTATTCCGTTTAGTGATCTTTAAGTACCCTTTTGTGACCCTTTTAATTCCCGACACTTAGGAAAGCATTCAGGACCATTTAGTCGTATTTTTGCACGTAATAAACTTGTTAAAATGCTGAATTTTGCTGAATTATGCAGAATTCTGCACTTTATGTGGGTTTTAGGCACTTTCCGGCACTTTATCTCTCACCTAGAAAAGCAGTTTTGTGGTCCTTACTTCCCTACACAATATATGTGACACCTGCATCTCTTCAACCATCAAAAAAATACCAAACCAATGAAATATGATATTTCATACTTGGGATTTGTATAAATATGTGTATCATTTGCACATATCAATTCTTGTTCGATTTCGGGCTCTAAATCGCTTTCTTGAAGGTTATACGCGCACTGATGCGTAAATATAACCGGTTTAATGCAACAAACACTCCGGAATAGTGACATAGGGTTAACATACCTTAAATAACCCTTACATAACCTAGAAATAAGTTTTGGAAGGTTTGGTGTGCCGAAATCAAGTTTATTCGCTTACAGGGACTAAATTCGACAAACTGTGAAAGTATGCCAATTTGTACTGTAACGGACATTCCAGAACATGACCATAAGTTAAACATACCCTAAATATCCTTTACATGGCTTAGAAATAGGCTTTGAGGGGTTCGGTGTGCTAAAATAAACTTTATGCTCATTCAGGGACAAAAAGCGTTAAAAAGTGCATAAGTTTGCATTTTCGCGCATATCTTACGTTCTGAATACATCCGGACATTCAAAAATTTGTGTAATCATTAAAATATTTTATTTTAGTGATTGGCTTGATAAAATCTCATTCGTCGCGTAATTTGGATCGTTTTTCGCATCCGTTCGTGTTTCGTCGTAATTAACCGAACAACGCAACCGTACGGCCAAACGAACCGACATCTGAGATATTTTTGCGCATGTTTCATGTTGCCTATACTTTAACCTCATTTTAGAGGCTTAAAATGAGGTTAACGGGGCTTAAACGTGCCAAAACGCACCAAAAATCAAGTTTGGAGATGCAGGGGCCAGTTCTGCCAACTTTGCAAAGTTTCTGCCAGCAAACCAAGGCCATACGGACCGTATAGGTATGGTTACGGTCCGTAAGCCACTCCCAGGTCAGAAAATGTAGGATCGAATAATCGACCAAGTGAGTCAATTCAGAGTCAATACGCACTGTTTGTGTGGCGGAAACACACAAACAGAGTTGAATTAGAAAGAACTGAGTAGAAAACAGAAGAATATCACTTTAAACTACACTTCTCGTTCATATATGACTTGACAAATCAGCAGCAGTTCGATACAAGAACAATGGGACTGTTACAAATGAGAAGCATCAACTACCTATTTATAAGAGGTTTAATTCCGCTCCAAATGACACCTTTGTCATTTCGGGCGGAATCACTAATCTGACTTTACGAGCGAAATCTTATACATTAACATTTTGAGCGAAATCACAATAAAACAATATAAAAATTCTATTTCGTGCACAGTTTCGTGTTTTGTGTGATATTGCAATAACATGATGTCATATTGTGATGTCATCTCTATGATGTCATCATTTAATATGATGACATCATTCTTGTTCAAATCCGCAACAAAACCGAGACTCGATTTAAGATGAAGACGACAGATGTGTGCACCAACAGACTCCCCCTCAGATGTTGACGAGTCTTAAGTGTCGAGTCTTCAACGTCTTTAGTCTTTATCAGTCTTTAGGCTTCACTCTTTCAATCAGCATTAACAGACTCCCCCTTGCAATATGCTGCCATTCCTTCAGTTCTTCAGCATTATCTGCTTCAGGATCGTAGTCTGGCGTTCACAGGCTGTATACCTGCATATACTCTAACCAACAGTAAGATTTGACTTTGTGCTTATCACTTGAATTTAAAATGATTAAATTGGTTTCAAATTAATGATCCATTTATCCATTTCAAAAACCTTTCTCAACTCAAAAAAAAAAAAAAAAAAAAAACTTTCCCAATCCAATATCATTCATCATGTTTAGAACTTGGGATTTTGAAAATCAGCTCTCCAACATCAGTTGTCGAAAATCTTTTTGGCTTTTTCAAAAATTTATGCTAAAACACACTAAAATCTTTTTGTATTTTAGGAAATAAACTATATACAAACATCTTTTTGTGAGTTTGTGTAAGAGGGTCATATCAATTTTTGAGACACATCACTAGCACCGTTAAGCTTTAAACATATTAAGTTCTAAACGATTCACGTTGATTGACGATATATTTGTCCTCTTAAGCTCAATCTAAAAACTTTCGAAATGCTTACCGATACGTTAAGGTATATTAATTTTGCACTAAGTTCTTATGGACCCAACGATCTCAGCATATCCCCTCATCATGCAATACACTAACTCAAGTAATGCCTTTAAACTTTTATCAACTGTGATTTGTGTGAAAACAAAGCAGAATGTTTAAACATTAACAATCAGGTCGATACTTTCGTATACGCAGAGAAAGTCCAATGTTTAAACAAAATAAGAAATAAAAAACAAGTTGAAATTGTTTAGGCTTTAACCACCAGGTCGATACTCCCGTATACGCAGAGGTGATCCAAAGCTTAAACGAAACACCAAAGAAAATAAAGCAAAACGTTTAGGCAATAACATCCAGGTCGATACTCATGTATACGCAGAGGATGTCCAATGCTTAAACAAAATAAAGAAATAAAACAAGTTTAAATCTTGGCAAAATGAAATGCACAATCACAGCGACTTTTTAGCAAAGTTGTGAAAGTTCACAGACTTAACCAGTTTTATGTCTTTCGACAATCAGCGATTACTGAGTAGGCACACAATCAAGAAGGACAAAACTAAGTACTATGCTTTCAACCGTGTTTCCCACTAGAACTAGGCTTTTTCATTTAAGTTTGTATCGTTATCACAAATCTACTAGTCTAGCTGAGCCTATCGTCACATCTTTAGTGAGACCGTTTATCACATTTGACATTTCATTTCTTTAGCATGCTGTGATAGTCCAACTGATTTACTATCATTTCCTCTTTTTTTACAACAAAACTCATTTTTTTACTTTTCAATGTTTTTAGCATTTTCAAGTTTTCTAATTTTTTTAAAATTTTTCTCCCCCTAAAATTAAAATATGTTTCAATTTTGATTTTCTGAGAAAATTTGAAAACAAACTATACAGATAAAGTGACAACATGATATCGAATCGCTTCAAATCGCCATCCACTTGGCATAAACAATCAGAACTCCCCTGACAACAAACTATTTTCCCATTATGATTTCAAAACACTTAAGTTTGTTTCAATCAAAATGGTTTTTCCAATAAATTAGTTTTGTGTGTCGATTCACACACATGGGGTTTCATCACATTGTTTTCAATCACTTGTAGATTTATCACAAAAACAACTTTCAATAATCATACCACTTGTAAGATAGTTAATTCAAGTACAACTTAACGTCCTTGATTAACCATTTGTAAGTCGAAATATCACCAGAGTGAATTTCTCAAGAAATATGCCGATTCCTGCTCCACGATTACCAACTTGGGAGCTCCGGCAAGTCAGGTTTTTCAGTTAAAGAGATTCACCCAAGCCTGACGGTCCTTGGGTGTATTTGAGTTATTTTCATTCGGGGTTTGAACATTCCTTTTTGATTCATAAAATTCTTTAACCCCTTTTACCTTACCCTTAACCATCTTTCCAAAAATAATTTTTACTTTGCTATTGAAAGCCTTTTCGACATCAAATTCTTTCTTTTCAGAATAGAACTGATTCGAAATTTTCACTTTCCCATCTTTTTGTTTAAAATTTTTAGTCCGCAATGGTGGAAAGTTGATATCATCGATTAGCGTAACTGAATTTTCTCCTTTTTGATCAACAAATGGCTCATCTGACTTTGACGAATCAGATTCATTTCCAAAATGTGGCTCTTTTGCTTCCGAAGAAACAAATTCATTGCCAGGAACTTTTTCTTTCTTCATATACCATTTTGTCCTCAGATTTGTATCTGATGAATTTGTTTTGCTTGATTTGTCATTCTTTGGAGAGCAAGACGATTTATCAGAACTTTTATCTGATTTTCTTGTTGTATCCGAGGACAAAATCCTTTCGAGGTACTCTCGAGCTTTCTTTCTTTTCTTTCTCAGTCGGTCTTTCTGCCCTTGTGAAAGCTTCAATTTCTGTTCTTTTACCTTATGTTCTTTGGGCTTTTCTTCGACCTTGACTGATTTCTTCATCTTTTTCTGAGATTCAGCCCTCGATCTTTCCATTGATCTCATTGGGCAATTTCTGACAATGTGACCTTTGATTTGGCATTCATAACATCTTCTTGTCTCAAATCTCTGTCTCTGGCAGTTAACAGAAATGTGTCCTTGAAAACCACAGTTGTAACACACCCTGTTATCATACCAATCTCCACTATCAATCCAAACACTCAAATCATAACACTGATTTGATTTGTAGTACTCATGACTTGTCCTATAAGCTTGATTTGACGCTTGAGCACTGTGATCAAACCTGCACCACTTATTACCAACTTTTTGTGAGTTTTGATTTTCAAATTTTTATGGTTTTGTATAATGATTGGATGACTAAACTGATGACCTTTTATTGTTTTTTTGAAAATTTTTCGAATTTTTAACATTTTGTTTTTGTTCTACATTCTTCTTAACAGGTTTTTGTTTTGAGCATTCACCTATTTCAGTCGAATGTAAAACAGTTTCTTGAAACTTTTCTTTTAATTTCAAAAATGTTTTCTTTTTCTCATTTTCATCATCAGTTTTATCATCACAATCTTTAATTATGACTTTATCATAGTTTGTGACATTGTCACTTATTGGAACAGAATTGATCGGTTTTGGACAGATATAATCTGGTACTGATGAATTCACAAAACCTTTCAATTTCTTTTTAAGCTCATCAATTTTATTCCGAGCAATTTCAGCTTCATTTTCAACCCGAATGATTTTCTGAAGATGAGAATTTATTTCAATCTGTTTTTTAAGATTATTTTTAAAAATAACAGATTTTTCATCTTCTAAAATCTTCATTTGACTTTGAAATTCTATTTCTTTTTCTTTTAAATTTTTGTTTTCCATTGTCAAACTCTCCACATTTTTCAAGAGTTTGACATTGTCTTCTTTGAATTCATCACATTTTAAGCACTTCTCGGACATCTTTTCAGCTTCGGCTTTCTTCTCTCTTGTAGCTTGTCTTTCTTTGATCTTTTCCATTTTACCTGCAAAATAAAAATTATAACTTTCAGGTGTAAGTTCTCTTTTATAAGATTCAAGTTTTCGAATTTCTTCACAATCATCATCGCTTTCTTCCTCTGATGATTGATCAAAAATTTGAGTTTTTTCTGAAACCTTTTCTTGTTTGTCACTTTTACTTCCAGTTTTATCAATCTCTCTAGACTCAGAATCAAACTCCTTTCCTGAATCAGACTTCATTTTTCTAATCTTTTGGAATTCAAGTTCTTGAGCTTCAATCTTCTCAATGAACGAGCTCAAATTGAAATCAATATGTTCAAAGCTCTTCTTCCAAGTTAACAAATATGTTCCCCACACATCTTTTGGTAAAGCATTTGCTAACTTGTCAAACCATTCTTCATTTCTTTTTCTAATGTTCCAACGCTTCATCTCTAGATATAACTTGACAAACCTCTCGATCAGTTCTTTAGTTGATTCTCCCTTAAGAGCTGTAAAATTATCAAACATATCCATGTTTTTTATCAAAACAATCTAAACTCAGTTCAATCACTTTATCAAACCACTTAATCAGATGAATATCCGATTGAGTGGCAAAAATCTGGTGACAACGGATAGGTTGAGGATTCGCTCGGGCGAGTATCCTATGCTTGACAAATCACCTCAAATCACCTGCAAACAAACAAACAAACAAACGATCAGTTTTAAACGAAAAGAATGCGTAAAAGTGTGTGTTTGTGAAATCAATCTAAGACTCGTGTTAAAGATTCGCGAACTCGTTTCAATGTTGTTCAAGTGAAATCACTGAATGAATTAAACTTCTCGCACAAAACAACTCCTTAACCAGAAAAATCTTGGGCTTCAATCCTTGAATGAATGATCACATGGAACGAAAATTATGTTGGCTTTTACTTAATGATCCACTTCAACCAAAGTCACGAGACTATGGGCTTCACACAGTCAACATTAATTCACCACATGGGCCGGTAACAACACATGCAAACTGATTTAACTTTGAAACATTAATTGGACCTATTCAAGCTATTTAATGGCCGACAAATTTCAAAACACAATTCAATTTCATTGGACCTCCAATATCAATTCACATGCAATATGGCCGACAAACAATTAATTGTTGTATAGAAATTGGGCTATGAACTTTGACTCTTCGGCCGATGAACTTCACATGAACCGAAAAATATTATTTATTGCACATGGGTCTTTAAAATGGCCTAGATATTGAGTACATCAGATTCACGTGATTTCTGATTTTCGATAGAATCAAACCTCACTTGATCAGAGTGCAACTACAAACGTGACTGACAATCTTTAATATCTCACATGTACTGTACACAGATAAGATCACATGTATTCTGACATTTTCAATTAATTGTTCAACAAAACTGAATTTTTTTAATTTGACCGTTCAATTAAAGTACATGCAAACTGACACACCACGTGATTACTTCTCCCAATTTACTGACAATCTCGTAAAATGTTTCACAATTTTCAAAATTCACCCTTTCACAATTCAAACGGAATCAGAATTGATACGGTTTTCAAAGCGGAATCAGATAGTCACTTGAGCAGAATCACAGATTCAAGCTAAACTCTTTGGAGCGGAATCAGAAAGTTCGTGATCTTTGGAGCGGAATCACAAGAGCGAAATCACAGAAACAATCTAAAACGCTGATTTCGCTCCAAATGTTAGAGCGGAATTAGAACTTTTCTGATGAACAACCTGATTTCGCTCGAAATTCAAGCAAAATCTCAAACTAGTTCGTACGAGCGGAATCAGATTCTCAGTCCATTTTTGCTATTTTTAGGCCGAATTTTAAGCTAATACTTTCAAGGGTTTGTTAAAAGTCACTTTTGCACAATATATCAAAAACTCAGTCCATTTTATCCGTCCAAACGTCCAGAAATTCAAAAAATGTGAGAAAAATGTACTAATTCACGCGTATTGGCTCATCACTTGCTCTGATACCAATTGTAGGATCGAATAATCGACCAAGTGAGTCAATTCAGAGTCAATACGCACTGTTTGTATGGTGGAAACACACAAACGGAGTTGAATTAGAAAAAACTGAGTAGAAAACAGAAGAATATCACTTTAAACTACACTTCTCATTCATATATGACTTGACAAATCAGCAGCAGTTCGATACAAGAACAATGGGACTGTTACAAATGAGAAGCATCAACTACCTATTTATAAGAGGTTTAATTCCGCTCCAAATGACACCTTTGTCATTTCGGGCGGAATCACTAATCTGACTTTACGAGCGGAATCTTATACATTAACATTTTGAGCGAAATCACAATAAAACAATATAAAAATTCTATTTCGTGCACAGTTTCGTGTTTTGTGTGATATTGCAATAACATGATGTCATATTGTGATGTCATCTCTATGATGTCATCATTTAATATGATGACATCATTCTTGTTCAAATCCGCAACGAAACCGAGACTCGATTGAAGACGAAGACGACAGATGTGTGCACCAACAGAAAACTTCATTTTGCACATAGTTTCTTTGATTCTATGGACTGGTTTTTGATGCCCCTAGTATCACAAAACCTTGTGCCCACTTGTACGCTCAAGATTAAAGCACGGGAATCAAGAAACGATCCTAACGGTTCTTGTTTTCCTATAAATACCCCAACCATTTTCACCTCATTCCACACCTTGATCTGATTTTGTCCTCTAAGTTGGGGTTATTATACGCCATACCTGAGAATAATCAGATCAAGCTTCCATTCTTAGACCTTTTGTAAGTCTTCTTTCATTCTTTTACTTGTTTTTATCGTGAAAGTCAAACTTTGTTTGACTTTCTGCTTTGACCAGTCAATGGTCAACACAAAGTTCATTTGAACTTCACAATGTGAGCATAATCAGGATGGTTATAGTCCCTAGTGACTATACCTACTGATTACCACGTTGTTTAGGTGTAGTGATGAGTCGTAGTTTCGGCCAGAATGCGTATTCTTGCGTATTTTGTAACCAAACTACTCTTGGGTATCAAAACCGTTTGTTTTGATATCAAAACCTGTTTTCTAACTTAGTTAAACATGTTTCAACATGTTTAATTCGTCACTTTAGGTTTAGTGCTTATGTAGGGTCGTAAGGTAAGCGATCTAAACAATCGCTTATACTTTCGAACCCGACCCGTTTGGTCGATCATTAGGATCCGACCAAACACATTAGGTGACCATAATTATATAGGGAATAACCTTATGAGGTTATACCTTATGGTCACTTCGTTTAGTTAGTTGTATGATAGGTAGCTTATATGCCTTAGGAAAATTACCGAAATGCCCTTTTTACGCCAAAATTCATTTTAAGCATATGTAACATAATTTTTGACATCTAAACTGATTAGGCAACATTATTAGATATGTTAAGGCATATAATACTTGTCATAGGACTAGTTAAGCGGTCCAAACGCATTTTACGCGAACGACGCGTTAAAGTAGCATAAGCTACCTAAACGGGTCGTAATGGGTCGTAAGCACTTAGGTTAGGTTTTATTTTAGTATGTGGGCTTTGTTTAACCATATCATATGAGTTCCAATACTCATTTGGTTTACGAAACCCCATACTTTCCAATCTCCCGATCTAGGTCCGGTTATTTATGTAGTTATCTATATAGGGTGTCGTTTGATTCCGTGATCCCTCTAGCTTTGCTTGGTTGTTATTCAAGACTTCTAAGCACCCTCAAGTGAGTACATAGACCCCTCTTTTACTGTTTTTCAAACGTTTTGGGGTGAAACACATGTGCCTACTTGTTACTTTCGTGCTTTCCATTGTTTTTACATCATATACTTGCTATGTTCATTAGTACACTATTAGTATATGATTTCATTATGTTTTGCTATGTATGATGACTGGGCATGCTAGCACATTGATTTACATGACTTTTCCTGCTTTTTATGTTAACTTAGCATACTTAGCACATTGTTTTACATTGCATCTCTGTTGCATATGTTCTCGTAACATATGGACACATTGTTTTACATCTCTACCTTGTATGTTCACTTAGCATACTAGGTACATTATTTTCATAAAACATGCTTACATTTGATATATCATTTGGTTTGTTTAACGGGAGTAAATTACATTCATTAACACCGATCATGCCGCTCGGTAGTAGGTAGTGGTACCATAGGACTTGACAAATCCCGTTCCTAAAACCCTAGGTTTGTTTGGGTGGAAGGAATGACCGAATCTGAAAACATTTCTTTTGATAACGTTCACTCTAAGGTTATCCGTCTGTCTCAAGGCTTGAATGTAGGCGTTTAACATTACCGCATAAATGTTGTATCAGTAAAGCATGCATTATTCTACGAAGCATAACTTTTGATTCATTCAAATACTTTGTTTTGTACATTTTTACTTGTGGTTTAAGAAGTCTCATTTTACTTACCATACATAAATCTTGTTCACACATTACATGATTTACATTTGATGGTTTTCACACAAACATTTGACATTTGACTATACGTAAACATTTTTACATTGGTGGTTGGTTTTGTTTAAGTGACTTAAGTAATGAGGCGTGTGTAATAAGATAAAAGCATGGTGGATACGCCGCTGGTACTTCCAATATATAAGTGCTTTTATAGTATTACATATCGTAGCATTATTTAAACCATTTCAATATTTGACATTTTACATTTTACACAAATGACATATTTTCACTAAACAATTGTTTTACAAAACAACTTATTTTACACAAACTTATTTTAGTTGGTTATTCATTTAACCTTACATTACTCTTTTACATATCATCTACTTTATCATCGCTTTTCAAATGATTTATAAAACAAAACATTTTACAAGGATCATGACTGACTTTTGTTAAACAACTTTTTTTAAACTTATAAGTCATGAATCCTATTTTCACAAAACCTATGTATCTCACAGGCATTTTTATGCTGACGTACCTATTTTCACATGTGTTTCAGGAATTGATGCATAGGATTGATCAAGTTACACTTAGGTGGACTTGGGCTTTAGTGACATTAAAAGATGCAAGACTAGTTAATTATGTTGTGCTTCATTATTGTTAAGACATTGTAACACTTTTAATCAATAAAACAAACATTTAAATTTCCATGTGTTATGAAACAATAATTCTGTTAAAACACTCCCCGACGATTCCGCCATGATTTGTTGTTTTACGTGGTTGGGGTGTGACACTATACTAGTGTAATACGTAGTCTCTGGCTCATATTGGGCCTCAAGACACTGTCTGTCTATGTACTGAACTTCGTCAGCATTTTTAGTTTGTCTGATAATGGTGCCAATTCTGTTCTGTGCATTATTAGAACTATATCGTGTTTCATGTAGTAATAATAAAAGTCTTGCAACATGAAATGCCATTGTATGTATATAACAGTAATCAGAAATTCATTTCTCTTGTAAACTAGATCATGCACAGTTATTAAAGCACAGATTACTGTTCAATTAGTGTACGGAATGTACGGAAAAGTGACAGTTGTCACATTTAAATAATTGAGAAGTATGATTACAAAAATATTGTTTAGCGATTATTCCAAAATTAAATATAATTTAAAGTTAAGATATTTATTATTTTAACAAATAATTATATATTTGGAATAACATTGATGACAATTTGAAAACATAACTCAAAGACACCAATCATTACCAAGTCAAGGCACGACCCGCTCGTCTAGTGGACCGTAGTACGCATGTAGGTAGTCGTGCGTTCTAGAGGAAGCTTTGAGATTACATCGGATATAAGGAACGCAAAACTGTGAGTTCATGTCCCCCTTTTCTCTTAACTGTTTTCGGTTTTATAACTCTCGGGGTTGAAATATGTCACACCCCGACCACGTAGAACATCAAATCGTGGCGGAAACGTCGGGGAGTGTTGTAACAGAATTATTGTTTCACAACCATGGCATACAAAGTTATATTTTATTTATCAAACAAGAGTGATACATTGTCTCAAAACAGGAAATAAAGAGTTCAGAACAAAATTAAACTAGTTCTATCTTTATTTTAAGTCTCTAAGGCACAGGTCCGCCCTAGTGTCACGATCATCATCCTAAGCGACAGCTCCTGAAAACACATGTGAAAATAGGTACGTCAGCATAAAAATGCCTGTGAGATACATAGGTTTTGTGAAAATAGGATTCATGACTTGGGTTTTAGAAGAAAGGTTTAAAATAAAAAATTACTCAAGAATCTTGTTAGGTGTTTTCTTTTATAAATCATATGAAAACTCGATAAGAAATCCGATTATATAAAAGAAAGGTGTATGGTTAATGAAATAACCAAGTAAAATGAGTTGTATAAAATAAACTGTTTTGTAAAACAATGTCTTGTGAAAAATAAGTTGTTTATGTAAAATGTAATATGTCAAATATTGAAATGATTTAAGTAACGCTACGACATGTAATATCATACAAGCATTTATATATAGGAAGTACCAGTGGCATATCCACCATGCTTGTATCATATTACACACGCCTCGTTAGTCAAATCACTTACCCAAACCAACCACCATTGTAAATTGTTCATGTATAAATCAATTGTCAAGTGTTATTGTGTAAACCATATCAAAATGTCTATGTCTAATGTAAATCACTAAATGTGTATATTAATGTCAAAATGTTTAGGTTTAATGTAAATCATGAATTGTGTATCCAAAAATATCATGTATGGCAAGTCAAATACATCAACTAAACCATAGGTAAAATGCACAAAAATAGGGTATCGAATTAAACATAGTTTAAATCAAAGTTATGTTTTGTGGAACAAATGCATGCTATACTGATACAAACATCTATGCGGTATTGTTATAATGCATACATTCAGGCCTTGTGACTATGGTGAATGGACCTTTAAACAAATTAAAGGTTTATCTGTGTTATGTTTTTCGAATTCGGTCATTCCTTCCATCCAAACATACCTAGGATGTCAGGAACGGGAGTTGTCAATTCCTATGGTACCACTACCTACTAACGAATGGCGTGATCAATGTTAATGAATGTATATTGTCCCATTTGAACAAACCAAATGTCATACCAAAATGTAAGCATGTGATGAATAACAAATGTACTAAGTATGCAACAAATGAACATACATAGCATGTGATGTGATGTAAAATAATGCACTAAGTATGCACTAAATAGACATACATAGCGTGAAATGTAATGTAAAACAATGTACTAAGTGTTAACTAGATGAACATACATAGCACAAAATGTAATGAAATCATGTACTATAAATGTACTAAGGAACATAACAAGCATATGATATGAAAACATGAAAGTCACAAAAGTAACAAGTAGGCACATGTGTTTCACCCCAAAATGTTTAGAAAACAGTAAAAGAGGGGTCTATGTACTCACTTCAGATTGCTTAGTAGTCCTTAAGTAACAACCAAACAATGCTAGAGATCGCGGATATCAAACGGCACCAAATATAGGTAACTATGTTAATATACCGGACCTAAATCGGAGGATTGGATAGAATGAGGGTTCGTAAACCAAACGAGTATGGAGAATCGTGTAATATGGTTTAACAAAGCCTACATATTAAAATGAAACCTAACCTAAGTGCTTACGACCCATTACGACCCGTTTAGGTAGCTTATGCTACTTTAACGCGCCGCTCGCGTGAAACGCGTTCGGAATGCCTAACTAGTCCTATGATAAGTAAAATATGCCTTAACATGTCTAATATTGTTACCAAATCAGTTTAGATACCAAAAGTTATGTTACATATGCTTGAAATGAATTTTGGCGTACAAAGGGCATTTTGGTAATTTACCTAAGGCATATATACTACCTATCATACAACTAACAAAACGTCGTGACCATAAGGTATAACCTCGGAAGATTATTCCCTATACAACTATGGTCACCTAATGTGTTTGGTCGGATCCTAATGATCGACCAAACGGGTCGGGTTCGAAAGTATAAGCGATTGTTTAGATCGCTTACCTTACGACCCTATATAAGCACTAAACTAAAAGTGACGAGCTAAGCATGTTAAAACATGCTTAACTAAGTTTAGAAAATAGGTTTGGTATCAAAACAAACGGTTTTGATACCTAAGAGTAGTTTGGTTACAAAATACGCAAGAATGCGCATTTTGGCCGAAACTACGACTCGTAACTGAGCCTAGATAACGTGGTAATCAGTAGGTATAGTCACTAGGGACTATAACCATCGTGATTACGCTCACATTATAAACTTCAAATGAACTTCGCATTGACCATAAACTGGTCAATGAAGAAAGTCAAACTTTGTTTGACTTTAACGCTAAAACGAATGAAAAGAACGAAAGAACACTTACAAAGGGTCCCCGCAAGTTTGATCTTCCAAGTAATCTCAGGTAGGAAGTGTATAACCTAAACCACTTAGAGAAAAACTAAGAATTCAAGTGGGTTTTGCAAGTGAATCAAAGTGTATACCTTACGGACCGTAAGGGTTATGGCTTACGGTCCGTAAGCCAACAACTTTGCAGAATTGTCAGTTTTGGTCCCTGTTGATGTTTAACCTCATTTCTGACACGTTTAAGGCCCGTTAAGGCCCTAAAATGATGCCTAAACATTGTGGACAAGAAACATGCTCAAAAATATGTCGGATGTTGGTTCGTTTGGTCGTACGATCACGATATTCGCTTAATTACGACGGAATGCGCATAAGCGCGAAAAACGATCCAAATTGCGTGACGAATGGATTTTTATCATGCCAAACTCTAAAATAAAATATTTTAGTGCTTACATAAATTTTTGGATGTCCGGATGTATTCAGAAGGTAAGTTATGCGCGAAAATGCAAACTTGTGCACTTTTTGACGCTTTTAGTCCCTGAATGACCCAAAAGTTTATTTTAGCACACCGAACCCCTCAAAGCCTATTTCTAAGCTATGTAAAGGATATTTATGGTATGTTTAACTTATGGTCATGTTCTGGAATGTCTGTTACAGTCCAAATTGGCATACTTTCACAGTTTGTCAAATTTAGTCCCTGTAGGCGAATTAACTTGTTTCTGCCATACCAGAGCCTTCAAAACTTATTTCTAAGTTATGTAAAGGTTATTTAAGGTATGTTAAGTATATGTTGATGTTCCGGAGTATTTTTCGTGTTAAACTGGTTAAGTTTACGCACCAGTTGCGTATAACTCTCCAGAAAGCGATGCAAAGTTTGAAATTGAACAAAAGTCAAAACATGAAAAATGTCAGACATAAACAAGCAAACATTGGGATCAAATAACATTGTTTTATTGATACTTGAACTCTTCACAATGATCACAAGCACAGATGTTACAGTCTCCCCTACTTGTGGAAATTTCGTCCCGAATTTTATTTAGAGGAAACTCGTGAGAATAGATGCGGATACTTCGCTTTCATTTGATATTCACGTTCCAAAGTAAACTCTGGTCCACGTTTAGATTCCCCGCAAACTTTGACCAAAGGAATGCGCTTGCGTTTGAGCCACTTGACTTCACGTTCCATGATTTCCACTGGCTTCTCAACAAATTTCAGTGTTTTATCAACACGAAGTTCGTCAAGCGGTATGTGGAGGTTCTCATCAGCTAAACACCTCTTGAGATTGGACATGTGAAAGGTTGGATGAACATTTCCAAGTTCAAGAGGTAACTCAAGTTTGTAGGCTACCTTACCGATTCTTTCAACGATCTTGAATGGTCCAACGTATCTAGGTGCAAGTTTTCCTTTCTTTCCAAATCTGATCACACCTTTCCAAGGTGAGACCTTAAGTAATACTCGATCACTAACTTGAAATTCCATGGGCTTGCGTCCTTGGTCCGCGTAACTCTTTTGACGGCTTCTAGCTGTCTGAAGGTTATCACGAACTTTCTTAACCTTATCAGTTGTCTCTAAAATAAGGGAAGGTCCAGTAAGCTTGTTGATGCTTGAGTGATAACTGTTGTTTTAGGAGAATTCAATCAACGGAAGATGTGAATCCCAACTACCACCAAAATCGATCACACAAGCGCTAAGCATATCCTCCAGAGTCTGGATTGTTCTTTCAGATTGACCATCCGTTTGCGGATGATAAGCTGTGCTCAGATTAAGTTGGGTCCCCATAGCAGATTTCATGGTTCTCCAAAAATGAGAAGTGAAGCGAGCATCTCTGTCAGAAATGATGTTCAAAGGAACACCATGTCGAGCTACAATTTCATCCACATAGATTTTAGCAAGTTTGTCAGCAGAAAAATCCTCACGGATTGGCAAGAAATGCGCTGACTTAGTAAGATGATCAACAACTACCCAGATGGCATCATGACCTTTCTTTGTGCGCGGAAGTTTGGTAATAAGATCCATAGTAATGTTTTCCCATTTCCAAACTGGGATCTCTGGTTGCACCAATAAATCAGAAGGACACTGATGTTCAGCCTTAACCTTAAGACAAGTAAGGCATTTTGATACATATAAGGCAAGGTCTTTCTTCATACCAGGCAACCAATACTGAACACGAAGATCCTTATACATCTTATCCGAGCCAGGATGAATAGAATAACGAGACTTATGGGCTTCATCCATAAGCAAGGTGCGAAGATCATCTTGGCTTGGGACCCACAAATGGTCCATGAAGTAATACGATCCATTGTCCTTCAGTTCCAGACCAGGGGTTATGTGATAGGGAAATTCCTTATCCATCAAACCTTGTGAAACACAAGTGTGTTGAGCCTGAGAAATGCGGGCTTGGATATCGGATCGAGCTTGAATATCAGATTGAACACAAACAAAATGAAGCTTAGTACGTTCCTTACGACTCAAAGCATCGGCTACGACATTCGCCTTACCAGGATGGTAGCGAATTTCGTAGTTATAGTCGTTTAGAAGCTCCACCCAACGTCGTTGTCTCATGTTGAGTTCTTTCTAATTGAAGATATGCTGAAGACTTTTGTGGTCCATGAAAACAACACATTTTGTACCGTATAAATAGTGTCTCCAGATCTTAAGAGCGAAGACAACTGCACCTAACTCAAGATCATGAGTGGTGTAGTTTTTCTCATGTATCTTTAACTGCCTCGATGCATATGCTATGACTTTGTTCCTTTGCATCAGAACACAGCCAAGACCCAATTTAGATGCATCACAATAAACGAAGAAATCATCATTTCCCTTAGGCAAAGTCAGAATAGGCGCGTCATAAAGCTTCTGCTTCAAGTTTTGAAAAGCTTCCTCTTGTTTGAATTCCCAATCAAAGGGCTTGTTCTTCTGAGTTAGAGCAGTTAGAGGAACTGCAATCTTCGAGAAGTTTTCAATGAAGCGGCGGTAATAACCCGCAAGACCAAGAAAAGAACGAACTTCAGTAGGAGTAGTAGGCGTATCCCAATCCTTGATCGCACTGATTTTGGAGGGATCTACATGAATTCCTTGTTCGTTGACAATATGTCCTAAGAATTGAACTTCTTTAAGCCAGAATTCACACTTGGAGAATTTGGCGAAAAGTTGCTCTTTCTTTAGGAGTTCCAGAGTAAGACAAAGATGTTGCTCATGATCAGCTCGCGTCTTAGAATAAATCAATATGTCATCAATAAAAACAATGATGAACTGATCCAAATAAGGCTTGCAGACCCTATTCATTCAGTCCATGAAAACAGCAGGAGCATTACTTAAACCGAAAGGCATAACTGTGAACTCATAATGCCCATAACGAGTGAGGAACCCTATCTTGGGAATGTCTTCTTCATGCACACAAAGTTGATGATACCCAGAACGCAGATCAATCGTCGAAAAATAAGAAGCACCTTGTAACTGATCAAAGAGATCATCGATGCGAGGTAGGGGATATCGATTCTTGATGGTAAGCTTGTTATGCTCACGATAATCGATACACGTCCTAAAAGATCCATCCTTCTTCTAGACAAAAAGAACGGGAGCACCCCAAGGTGAAAAGCTAGGACGGATAAAACCTTTGTCAGAGAGCTCCTGAAGCTGCTTAGACAACTCTTGCATCTCAGACAGTGCAAGACGATATGGAGCTCTAGCAATGGGATTTGCTCCAGGTACGAGATCAATACGGAACTCGACTTGGCGCGCTGGGGGTAGACCAGGTAACTCTTCAGGAAACACATCAAGATAATCCCGAACAACAGGGATATCTTGAATAGACTTACCTTTGCCCTTATCTGCTACAACATGTGCCAAAAAGGCCACATAGTTCTTTCGAAGATACTTCTGGGCTTTAAAGCAAGACATGAGTTTGATACCATCAGCAGGTTTCTCACCACGAACCTGTAGGATCTCGCCTGTCGAATGCGGCACACGAACAATCTTCTCAAAACAAACTACCTCTGCGCGATGCTTGGCTAACCAATCCATACCCACAATAACATCGAAGCTTCCAAGTTGCATAGGCGTGAGGTCAATAGGAAAAAGATGGTTGTTAAGGTTCAACTGGCACTAGCAACTTCTACTGTCAAGGGTTTTCCTAGTTTCGTTCTAGACACGCGAAGCAATGGCTCAAAAGATAATGACACAAAACTCTTATCGGCACCTAAATCATAAAGAACAGATGCAGGCTGATTATTAATAAAGAACATACCGTTCACCACTTCATTGTCTGCTTGTGCCTCTTATGCATTCATGTTGAAGACTCGACCTCGAGCCTGAGCCTGATTCTGATTTGGGTTAGCGTTCACCAATCTTGGACATTGATTACGGTAGTGGGTCAGATCCCCACAGTTATAACAAGAACCTGGCGGGTAGTGTGGCCGTGCAGCTTGACCCTGTTGCTGAGCAGGAGGCTGAGCAACTCGTTGAGCCGGGTTCTGAACTGCCTGATTCTGAGCAAAACGATAAACATCAGCAAGATGACCTGACTTCCCACAGTTAGTACAGAAACGGCATGGAAGTTGCGGCTGATGGTAACTGTTGCATCTATTGCACAAAGGTGCATTCCCTGCATAACGCTTCTTCGTTGGAGGCTGTGCGGGTTGGTTGGGAGCTGCCTGGTTAACTTGGGCAGTGACAGCAAAATTTTGGGAAGCCTTACGCTTCCTTGACCCTTTCGAAGAACGAGATTCCTTACCCTTCTTGTTCTTACCCTTCTTGTCATCCTCTTTGTCTGACGCCTGCTTCTTACCCTTGTCACCCTTTTTATGCAGCTTTCCCTTTCGAACCTGCGACTCAGTCAATGTCGCTGCTAACTCGATCGCCTGACGGAGTGTGGTAGGGTTACTACCAGTAATGATGTCTTGTACTGAGTCAGGTAGACCATCGATGTACGTTTCGATAGCCTTGTCGAGTGGCGTAACCATTGCTGGGCATAGCAAACTCAGCTCCTCAAACCTATCAGTATACGCCCGATGCTCGCCACTATCTTGTTTCAAATCATCAAATTCCCTTTCCAAAGCTCGCTGTTCATGACGAGGGCAAAACTCCCTCATCATAAGGGCCCTAAGTTTGGCCCAAGTCTGTGCTAAAGCAACCTCAGCACCGCGGTCTCTCATAACCCCATTCCACCATGTAAGAGCCCTCTTCTGGAACACACTAGAAGAAAACTTGACCTTGCGATTATCGGGACACTGAACATGACGAAACGTACTCTCAGTGCTCTCGAACCATTATAGAAACCCAGTTGCTCCTTCAGTACCATTAAACTTGAGTGGTTTAGCCGAGTTAAAACTCTTGAAATTGCATGGAGTATGATTGTTGTTGGCTTGGTTCCATTGAGCAATAAGATTTGGGAATGCAGCAGCCATTTGCTGTGCAATAATTTCTGCCAGTTCGGCATTAGCTATCTGATTCTCGCGTCGAGGAGGCATTCTAAAAGAGGAAACATGAAAGGAAACGAGTTAGATGATCGAATGAAAAGGATGAGATGAAACAAAATCAACAAAAGCAAAGATGGTGGTCATTCGCCCGCATCACAAAGCAAACAAACGACACACGGTGAATAATCAAAGTAAATGGGTGAAAAATAATGTATCGCGAAGACATGCTCGCCTATAAGTGAACACTCACCCCAAGAGTTCCCAGGTAAGAGTGACTAGTCTGATTATGTGGATTTGTACGAACACTCTAGCCTTAGACAGAAAACCCAGGGTACAGGCATTCACCCTTCCAGTTTGCACGTGTTCACACTATTTAAAACCCAAAACCTTGACGAGATTTTGAAAATTTAAAGGGGGTTCAAAACCTTACAACAGAGGGTTCAAAACCTAGTAATCAATCATCCAAAAACAGATGATTAATTTTCAAAGCGGATTCGAACTTGATGTTCTCGTTGTGATTATCACGTAAGGATAGGTGAAGTGCATGTTTTAAAATCTAAACACAAGACAACTTGTGTTGGGGTCCTAGAAAGGTTATAGTCTAGGTCAAAGTATTACTAATAAACTAATTCCCTATAACCATTGGCTCTGATGCCAACTTTTCTGTCACACCCCGACCATGTAGAACATCAAATCGTGGCGGAAACGTCGGGGAGTGTTGTAACAGAATTATTGTTTCACAACCGTAGCATACAAAGTTATATTTTATTTATCAAACAAGAGTGATACATTGTCTCAAAACAGGAAATAAAGAGTTCAGAACATAATTAAACTAGTTCTATCTTTATTTTAAGTCTCTAAGGCACAGGTCCGCCCTAGTGTCATGATCATCATCCTAAGTGACAGCTCCTGAAAACACATGTGAAAATAGGTACGTCGGCATAAAAATGCCTGTGAGATACATAGGTTTTGTGAAAATAGGATTCATGACTTGGGTTTTAGAAGAAAGGTTTAAAATAAAAAATTAGTCAAGAATCTTGTTAAGTGTTTTCTTTTATAAATCATATGAAAACTCGATAAGAAATCCGATTATATAAAAGAAAGGTGTATGGTTAATGAAATAACCAAGTAAAATGAGTTGTATAAAATAAATTGTTTTGTAAAACAATGTCTTGTGAAAATTAAGTTGTTTATGTAAAATGTAATATGTCAAATATTGAAATTATTTAAGTAACGCTACGACATGTAATATCATACAAGCATTTATATATAGGAAGTACCAGCGGCGTATCCACCATGCTTGTATCATATTACACACGCCTCGTTACTCAAATCACTTACCCAAACCAACCACCATTGTAAATTGTTCATGTATAAATCAATTGTCAAGTGTTATTTTTTAAACCATATCAAAATGTCTATGTCTAATGTAAATCACTAAATGTGTATATCAATGTCAAAATGTTTATGTTTAATGTAAATCATGAATTGTGTATCCAAAAATATCATGTATGTCAAGTGAAATACATCAACTAAACCATAGGTAAAATGCACAAAAATAGGGTATCGAATTAAACATAGTTTAAATCAAAGTTATGTTTTGTGGAACAAATGCATTCTATACTGATACACACATCTATGCGGTATTGTTATAATGCATACATTCAAGCCTTGTGACTGTGGTGAATGGACCTTTAAACAAATTAAAGGTTTATCTGTGTTATGTTTATCGAATTCGGTCATTCCTTCCATCCAAACATACCTAGGATGTCAGGAACGGGAGTTGTCAATTCCTATGGTACCACTACCTACTAACGAATGGCGTGATCAATGTTAATGAATGTATATTGTCCCATTTGAACAAACCAAATGTCATACCAAAATGTAAGCATGTGATGAATAACAAATGTACTAAGTATGCAACAAATGAACATACATAGCATGTGATGTGATGTAAAATAATGCACTAAGTATGCACTAAATGGACATACATAGCGTGAAATGTAATGTAAAACAATGTACTAAGTATGAACTAGATGAACATACATAGCACAAAATGTAATGAAATCATGTACTATAAATGTACTAATGAACATAACAAGCATATGATATGAAAACATGAAAGACACGAAAGTAACAAGTAGGCACATGTGTTTCACCCCAAAATGTTTAGAAAACAGTGAAAGAGGGGTCTATGTACTCACTTGAGATTGCTTAGTAGTCCTTGAGTAACAACCAAACAATGCTAGAGATCACGGATAACAAACGACACCTAATATAGGTAACTATGTTAATATACCGGACCTAAATCGGAGGATTGGATAGAATGAGGATTCGTAAACCAAACGAGTATAGAGACTCGTGTAATATGGTTTAACAAAGCCTACATACTAAAATGAAACCTAACCTAAGTGCTTACGACCCATTACGACCCGTTTAGGTAGCTTATGCTACGTTAACCCGCCGCTCGCGTGAAACGCGTTCGGAATGCCTAACTAGTCCTATGATAAGTAAAATATGCCATAAGATGTCTAATATTGTTACCAAATCAGTTTAGATACCAAAAGTTATGTTACATATGCTTAAAATGAATTTTGGCATACAAAGGGCATTTTGGTAATTTACCTAAGGCATATATACTACCTATCATACAACTAACTAAACGTCGTGACCATGAGGTATAACCTCGGAAGGTTATTACCTATACAACTATGGTCACCTAATGTGTTTGGTCGAATCCTAATGATCGACCAAACGGGTCGGTTTCGCAAGTCTAAGCGATTGTTTAGATCGCTTACCTTACGACCCTATATAAGCACTAAACTAAAAGTGACGAGCTAAGCATGTTAAAACATGCTTACCTAAGTTTAGAAAACTGGTTTGGTATCAAAACAAACGGTTTTGATACCTAAGAGTAGTTTGGTTACAAAATACGCAAGAATGCGCATTTTGGCCGAAACTACGACTCGTCACTGAGCCTAGATAACGTGGTAATCAGTAGGCATAGTCACTAGGGACTATAACCTTTGTGATTACGCTCACGTTATGAAGTTCAAACGAACTTCGCATTGACCATAAACTGGTCAATGCAGAAAGTCAAACAAAGTTTGACTTTAACGCTAAAACGAATGAAAAGAACCAAAGAACACTTACAAAGGGTCCCCACAAGTTTGATCTTCCAAGTAATCTCAGGTAGGAAGTGTATAACCACAACCACTTAGAGAAAAACTCAAAATTCAAGTGGTCTTTGCAAGTGAATCAAATGAGTATTTATAGCAATGTTGGAACCGTTAAGATCGTTTATCGAATAACATGCTTTGATCTTGTCCCTACACTTGTTGAAACACTAAGGTAACTCAAATTGCCCCCCCCCCCCCATTATCAGGAAGAGGCAACTGCAAAGGGAATAGGAGTGGGTAACAGCTGTTAACAGCTTTTAAACTGAATCTGCTGATCTGGGGATACCTTACGGACCGTAAGGGTTATGGCTTACGGTCCGTAAGCCAGCAACTTTGCAGAATTGTCGGTTTTGGTCCCTGTTGATGTTTAAGTTCATTTCCGACACGTTTAAGGCCCGTTAAGCCAACGTTAAGGCCCTAAAATGATGCCTAAACATTTTGGACATGAAACATGCTCAAAAATATGTCGGATGTTGGTTCGTTTGGTCGTACGATCGCGATGTTCGCTTAACTACGACGGAATGCGCATAAGCGCGAAAAACGATCCAAATTGCGTGACGATTGGATTTTTCTCATGCCAAACACTAAAATAAAATATTTTAGTGCTTACATAAATTTTTGGATGTCCGGATGTATTCAGAAGGTAAGTTATGCGCGAAAATGCAAACTTGTGCACTTTTTGACGCTTTTAGTCCCTGAATGACCCAAAAGTTTATTTTAGCACACCGAACCCCTCAAAGCCTATTTCTAAGCTATGTAAAGGATATTTATGGTATGTTTAACTTATGGTCATGTTCTGGAATGTCTGTTACAGTCCAAATTGGCATACTTTCGCAGTTTGTCAAATTTAGTCCCTGTAGGCGAATTAACTTGTTTCTGCCATACCAAAGCCTTCAAAACTTATTTCTAAGTTATGTAAACGTTATTTAAGGTATGTTAAGTATATGTTGATGTTCTGGAGTATTTGTCGTGTTAAACTGGTTACGTTTACGCACCAGTTGCGTATAACTCTCCAGAAAGCGATGCAAAGTTTGAAATTGAACAAAAGTCAAAACATGAAAAATGCCAGACATAAACAAACAAACATTGGGATCAAATAACATTGTTTTATTGATACTTGAACTGTTCACAATGATCACAAGCACAGATGTTACAAAATACATGTTACATACTGATTACAAACAATTACAAATAGTTTGATTAGCTAAGGAATGTACTGCTAGATCACATGAATGGGTAGGCGATTAACTTAAGACCATTAATCCTTGTATAAGGACTGAGGGGCATGAGTGATAGATCTATTGGGTGTTGCGAGCCCCACCCGTGGGCCTGCGAGTTGGCCGCATGTGGTGACTATGTCGTTCCGCCGGAGGGGCCGGTATGAAATACGCATACAGGATTGAGTGCTTCCTATGCCATGTCACTTATATTAATGTCACACCTGTGTCTGTAATCATTGTAAACAGTTCAGTCATCAATAAAAAAATGTTATTTGATCCCAAAGTTTGTTTGATTATGTTTGACATTTTTCATGTTTTGATTTTTATTCGATTTCAAACTCTATATCGATTTCTACAGAGTTATACGCAAACTGGTGCGTAAACGTAATCAGTTTAATGCAAAAAGTACTCCGAAACATCAAATTATGCTTAACATACCTTAAATAACCTTTACATAACTTAGAAATAAGTTTTGAAGGCTTTGGTATGGCAAAATCAAGTTTTATTCGCTTATATGGACTACATTCGACAAACTGCAAAAGTATGCCGATTCGTACTGTAACGAACATTCCGGAACATGACCATAAGTTAAAAATATCCTAAATATCCTTTACATAGCTTAGAAATAGGCTTTGAGGGGTTCGGTGTGCTAAAATAAACTTTATGCTCATTCAGGGACTAAAAGCGTCAAAAAGTGCATAAGTTTGCATTTTCGCGCATATCTTACGTTCTGAATACATTCGGACATCCAAAAATTTATGTAATCAATAAAATATTTTATTTTAGTGATTGGCATGAGAAAAATCCATTCGTCGGGCAATTTGGATCGTTTTTCGCGTTCGTGTGTATTTCGTCGTAATTAAGCGAATAACGCGTCCGTACGACCAAACGAACCGACATCCGGCATATTTTTGAGCATGTTTCATGTCCACTATGTTTAGGCATCATTATAGAGCCTTAAATTTGGCTTAACGGGCCTTAAACATATCAAAATGAGCCTTGGAAACATGCAGGGACCAAAACTGCAAAGATTGAAACTGTTGCTGATCTGCAGAACCCAGGCGGGCCGCGTAGCCCTTATCTGAGGCTTACGCGGGGCGCGTAGGATCACCAAATCTGCACATAATCATTTTCCAGCTTGTTTCCAGCTGTTCCAACTGATTTTGGGACTTGCAAATGGTATTTTAGGATACTATGGGCCATTTTTAAGGTGCCCATGGTTTTGCAAAACCATGGGTGCACATGTACGGTTGTGATCGAAACTCGTTTTACGATGAACGATCCTAACGGTCTTGGCTTTCCTATATAAACCCCACCCCCATTTGTTGCAACCCACACTTTGATCTTATTTGGCTCTCTAAGTTGGAGTATTCACTTCATACCTGAGAGTAATCGGATGAAAACTTCCGTTTTTGGACCTTTTGTAACTATTCTTTCGTTCTTTTATGCTTTTTTAGCGTGAAAGTCAAACTTTGTTTGACTTTTTGCATTGACCAGTTTATGGTCAACACGAAGTTCGTTTGAACTTCATAACGTGAGCGTAATCACGATGGTTATAGTCCTTTGTGGCTATACCTACTGATTACCACGTTATTTAGGCATAGTGACGAGTCGTAGTTTCGGCCAAAATGCGTATTCTTGTGTATTTTGTAACCAAACTACTCTTGGGTATCAAGTGTCACACCCCGACCACGTTGAACATACAAAACGTGGCGGAAACATCGGGGAGTGTTGTAACAGAATTAATGTTTCACAACCGTGGATATTAAAGTTTCGTTTTATTGATTAAAAGTGTTACAATGTCTTAACAAACAAGGAATTACAACATAATTAACTAGTCTTGCATCTTTTATTGTCACTAAAGCCCAAGTCTGTCTATGTGTATCTTGCTCATCTTATGCAACAGCTCCTGAAAAACACATGTGAAAATAGGTACGTCAGCATAAAAATGCCTGTGAGATACATAGGTTTTGTGAAAATAAGATTCATGACTTATGTTTGAGAAAATGTTTAGTCATGAACCTTGTTATTTGCTTTGTCTTTTAAATCATTTGAAAAACGATAAGATCAGATGATAAGTATAAATAAATGTAAGGTTAAATGAATAACCAAGTAAAATATGTTTGCATAAGATAAGTTGTTTATAAATCAATGTCTTGTGAAAAGTATGTTATTTGTATGAAATGTTCTATGTCTCAAACTGAAATGATTCAAATAACGTTACGACATATAATACCATACAAACACTTATATATAGGAAGTACCAGCGGCGTATCCACCATGCTTGTATCATATTACACACGCATCGTTACTTAATCACTTAACCAAACCAAACCAAACAATGTAAAATGTTCATGTCAAGATGTAAATCATGTCAAAATGTCTATGTCAAATATCCAAGTCAAATGTCTATGTCAAATATCCATGTCAAATGTCTATGTCAAATATCCATGTCAAATGTCTATGTCAAATATCCAAAAGTAGTCAAGAAATGTATAACCAAAATGATATGTATGGTAAGTAAAATTTAGACTACTTAAACCATAAGTAAAAATGTACAAAACAAGGTATTGAAGTAAAACTTGGTTTAAATCAAAGTTATGTTTTGTAAGATATATGCATGCTATACTGAATATGAACATTTATGCGGTATTGTGAAAATTCATACATCCAAGCCTTGAGACAGACGGATAACTATGTAAAAGTGAGTTATCAAGAGAATATGTATTCGGATTCGGTCATTCCTTTCATCCCCTTTCCCTGGGATGTCCGGAACGGGATTTGTCAAGTCCTATGGTACCACTACCTACTACCGAGCGGCATGATCGGTGTTAATGAATGTATAGTATAGTTTAAACAAACCAAATGTCATACCAAAATGTAAGCATGTGATGAAGATAATGTACCTAGTATGCTAGAGTAAACATACAAGGTAGAGCTGTAAAACAATGTGTCCATATGTTACTGGAACATATGCAACAGAGATGCAGTATAAATCAATGTACTAAGTATGCAAAGTCATCATACAAAGTAGAAAAGTCATGTAAAACAATGTACTAAGTAATGCACACAATTGGGCACACCTAGCATGAAATGTCATAAAATCATGTACTATAATGTACTAACGAACATAGCAGTATATGATGTTAAAACAGGAAAGCATGAAAGTAACAAGTAGGCACATGTGTTCCACCCCAAAACAGTTTGGAAAAACAGTAAAAGAGGGGTCTATGTACTCACTTGAGAATGCTCAGTAGTCCTTGAGTGACAGCCAAACAATGCTAGAGATCGCGGATATCAAACGGCACCTAATATAGGTAACTATTTTAATTAACCGGACCTAGATCGGAAGATCGGGTAGCATTAGGGTTTGTAAACCAAACGAGTGTAGAGACTCGTGTCATTTGGTTTAACAAAGCCTACATACTAAATGAAACTTAACCTAATTGTTCACGACCCATTATGACTCGTTTAGGTAGCTTATGCTACTTTAACGCGTCGTTCGCGTGAAACGCGTTCGGACCGCCTAACTAGTCCTATGACAAGTGTTATATGCCTAAACATGTTACATAATCAGTTATGTGACAAAAGTTTAGGTTACATATGCTTAATTACCAATTATACATGAAAAGGGTATTCTGGTAATTTACCTAAGGCATATAAACTACCTATCATACAACTACTTAAACGATGTGACCATAGGGTATAACCTCGGAAGGTTATTCCCTACCTACTATGGTCACCTAATGTGTTTGGTCGGATCCTAATGATCGACCAAACTGGGTCGGGTTCGAAGGTATAGGCGATTTATTAGATCGCCTACCCTACGACCCTAGACAACGTGGTAATCAGTAGGCATAGTCCCAAGGGACTATGACCAACGTGATTACACTCACGTTACGAAGTTTAAACGAACTTCGCATTGACCATTACTGGTCAACGCTGAAAGTCAAACAAAGTTTGACTTTCTGACTCTAAAAGCAATAAAATAAGGAAAAGAACGAAAGAATACTTACGAAGGGTCCCCGAATGCTAATCCCGATCCAAGAACTCAGGTATGAAACAATGGTTTCAACTTAGAGCTCTCAAAATCAGAATTCTTGTAAGTTTTGCATTGGGGTGATGGGGTATATATAGTATTCGGGTAACCGTTAGGATCGTTTCAAGGAAACCGTGCCATGAATCCAACCCGTACACTTGTCGGAACCTTATGGTAACTAAAATTCCATCCTTATCACATGACTAGACAATTGGGAACATGTGGGTGAGGTTAAAACAGCTGCAGCCTGCTGTTTAGAAACTCTGAATCTGGTCAGCAGACCCCTAGCGCACCGCTACACTATAAGTGTAGCGCACCGCTAGGCCCAAGTTTGGCAGAATTACATGTTTGGTCCCTGAACTGTATTTAGGCCATTTTTGACACGTTTAAGGCCCGTTAACCCCATTTCAAAGCTCTAAAATGAAGTTAAAGTATAGGGAACTTAAAATATGTTCAAAAATATCTCGGATGTCGGTTCGTTTAGCCGTACGGTTGCGTTGTTCGGTTAATTACGACGGAATGCGCATAAGCGCGAAAAACGATCCAAATGACGCGACGAATGGATTTTTCTTATGGCGAACACTAAAATATAATATAGTCATGCTCACATAAATTTTTGGATGTCCGGATGTATTCAGAACGTAAGTTACGCGTAAAAATGCAAACTTGTGCACTTTTTGACGCTTTTAGTCCCTGAATGACACAAAAGTTTATTTTAGCATACCGAACACCTCAAAGCCTATTTCTAGGCTATGTAAAGGATATTTATGGTATGTTTAACTTATGGTCATGTCCCGGAAGGTCTGTTACAGTTCAAATTGGCATACTTTCGCAGTTTGTCAAATTTAGTCCCTGTAAGCGATTTAAACTTTGATTTCACCACACCAAACCTTCCAAAACTTATATCTAAGTTATGTAAAGGTTATTTAAGGTATGTTAAGCCTATTTCACTATTCCGGAGTGTTCGTTGGATTAAACTGGTTATATTTACGCATCAGTGCGCGTATAACCTTCCAGAAAGCGATTTAGAGCTTGAAATCGAACAAGAGTTGATATGTGTAAATGATACATATATTTTTACAAATCCCAAGTATGAAATACAATATTTCATTGGTTTGGCATTTGTTTGATGGCCGTGGAGGCACAGGTGTTACAGTCTCCCCTACTTTAGGAAATTTCGTCCCGAAATTTATTTAGAGGAAACTTGTGAGAGCTTGAAAGCATGAAGTTTGAAAAGATCGAACAACATTGGTTAGGTATTTGAACTTCTAGTAACTTTAATAACATCATGCTTGCAATGTAAGAGGGACACTTATATACAAGTATATAAAGCGTCATTGGTGCGTCCACCATGCCTCCATTACATCGTTCTCATTTTGTTATTGTTGTCACTATCGGTTCCTTCACATAATAAATCTTACTGGATTTCTGTGCACTAAATTTCATAATTATGTGCGCATCCATAATTAGAGAATTCCTTGCACAGTTCACACAGTCTATTTTATAATGTGTAGGGTAAAACCAAATGAACAATCCTGTGATGAGCGTGACTTAGACCGCCATAGAGTCCTTTAGACTAAATCAATAAATGATTTAAATAGACTATCAAGGAGTCTGTTCAGCTACATCACTAGATGTCATCATTTTTTTTTTTTTTTAACCAAATTGTGAATCAATCTTTTTGACTAGACCACTAAAGGGTCTCTTATGAATCATGGAGTGGTACTATATAATCCAATGGTCTTAACTATTACATAGAAGCCCATTTAAGGATTAAAGGTAGTACCTTTTGAATATCCTGCTACGAATCCCTCATATGAAGATATGAAAGATCCTGCAAGGATTTGGATAAAGAATATCCAGAGTAGTAAAAACACCAAAAATGCATAAAAGAAAACATAAGATGAGTAAACACATAGTCACATAACCACAAAATTGCTTGTTAATTTGTCTTGTAAATTGCGTACATGCATTTAAAGCACACTAGGAATCCATTCTGTGGATTTCATTTCGCACTTTAAACATTATCAAGAATCTAACTATAAAGATAGAAAGATTCAAAAATTCGATTTCGATTACTAGAACCCGAAATGTTCGAATTAAGGTACGTAAAGAATCCAATTAAGGACTCTGATTTGAACGATAATCATCCACAGGGATCTAATTGTAAAGATAAAAAGATCCCATATGAATTTTAGAAGTTGAAAATGTTTTGAAACCTTGCACTGGATGTGCTTAGGTCAAAACATGATGTAAAATGCTTATGAAGTTGAGATGCCTGATATGTCAAGGCGACATATGAAGCGGAATTTGAAGGTTAAGTCAATGTATGAGGAAAATATTTTGGAATACTATGCATGGGGTTCCTTTAAGAAAAATGTGTTTAACGTTTTTGAAACCTTATATATAATACTTTTGAAATAAAGTAGGTGTATTAGGTAGATATATTTACAAAAATGTTTTAAAATCATGCGAGATGAATTTTGAAATTATGTATAAGGTTTTTGAAAGACATGAATGATGCTTTTCGAAATCATGCACTTGATCAGAAAATGTATTGTGTTAATATTGTCTTCAGACTATATGAAATATTTTGAAATTAGAAAGGTTGGTTTTGATAACATTGCTAATGTTTTTGAAATAACATAGATAATGTATTTAGATAAATTGTTTTCAAACTATATGAAATGTTTTGAGATCATGAGGATTGTTTTTGAAATACTTGTACTGTATATGTTGAAAAATCAAAACGTAATGAGTATGAGATTTGAAAATATCCTTAGTTATCTAACCAAGGATTCAAAGGCACTGATGTGCAGAAGCATGATCACTCATAATGTCACTTTATTTTCTGTACTTTGTTTCTTAGAGTGAAACGAGTACTTAAAATTTTCGAGGGAATCATGAGCGATCATTTGAAAGAGAGAATCACAAGAGTAGTTTGTAAGGAACATAGTTCCTTGATGTAGGTATCATAGGAAAAGTCATACACACATGTAATTATACTTGTATATCAGAATTGTGAACAACAACTTTTATTTATGAACGAGACATATTGTTTCACAATACACGAAAACAACAGAAACAAAGGCATAAGACAGCAACATCCTTTGTTCAGCTGAATGCTCATCCGTGGGTCGGATTTGCATTAGCAAGCTTTGGGCATCGGTTTCTGTAGTGGGTCAGATCCCCACAATTGTAACAGGCACCAGGTGGGTAGTGTGGTCGTGCAGCTTGACCCTGTTGCTGAGCAAGAGGCTGAGCAACTTGTTGAGCCATGTTCTGAACTGGGCGATTCGGATTAGCAGGGATGCGGCAGGTGTCAGCAAGATGACCGGATCTTCCGCAGTTGGTGCACTGACGACACTGGAGGTGTGGTTGATGATGGCCGTTACACCTGTTGCACAAAGGTGCATTGCCAAAATAAGGCTTCTTGGCTAGTGGTTGCGCAGGCTGATTTGGTGCAGCTTGGGCCTGTGCAGTAATGGCATAGTTTTGGGAAACCTTACGCTTCCTTGCCCTCTTCGATGAACTAGAATCCTTCCCATTCTTGTTTCGACCTTTCTTGCTATCCTCCTTGTCAGACAACTGTTTCTCACCCTTGTCACCCTTCCTGTGTAATTTATTCTTCCGAATCTGCGACTCAGTCAATGTCGCCGATAACTCGATCGCCTGACGGAGTGTGGCAGGGTTACTACCAGTAAGGATGTCTTGTACCGAGTCAGGTAGGCCGTCGATGTACCTTTCGATAGCTATGTCAAGTGGGGTAACCATTGTCGGGCAAAGCAGACTCAACTCTTCAAACCTGTCAGTATATGCCCTGTGCTCTCCACTATCTTGCTTCAAATTATCAAATTCTTTCTCCAAGGCTCGCTGCTCATGACGAGGACATAATTCCCTCATCATAAGGGCTCTAAGTTCAGCCCATGTCTGTGCGAGAGCAACTTCTGCACCTTGGTCCCTCATAACCCCGTTCCACCATGTCAAAGCCCTCTTCTGAAATACGCTCGAAGCAAACTCGACTTTGCGATTTTCGAGACACTGCACGTGGCGAAAAGTATTCTCTATGCTCTCAAACCACTGAAGAAGCCCAGTCGCTCCTTCAGAACCACTAAACTTGAGTGGTTTAGCCTGGTTAAAATCCTTGTATTTGCATAGAACATTGTTGTTGTTGTTGGCTTGGTTCCATTGAGCAAAGAGGTTTGGGAATTGAGCAGCCATTTGCTGCGCAATGATTTCTGCCAGCTCGGCAGTCTCTATCTGGCTTTCGCGTCGAGGAGGCATTGTCTAAAAGAGGAAACATGAAAGGAAACGAGTGAGAGAATTTAGACGAAAAGAATGAGATGAAACAAATCTGATGAAAACAAGGATAGTGGTCATTTGTTTGTTACTACAAAGCAACAAACGACACACAGTGACTGATCAAAGTAAATGGGTCAAAAATAATGTATCGCGAAGACATGCTCGCCTATAAGTGAACACTCATCCCAAGAATTCCCAGGTAAGCACAACTGGTCTCGCGTCTGATGAGATGTATACGAAGTGCTTGCCTAGACAGAAAACCCAGAATACAGGCATTCACCCTTCCAGTTTGCACGTGTTCACATTATTTAAAACCCAAAACCTTGACGAGATTTTGAAAACTCAAAGGGGTTCAAAACCATATAACAGAGAGTTCAAAACCTTACAATAGAGGGTTCAAAACCTAGTAATCAATCATCCTAGAACAGATGATTAGTTTTCAAAGTGGTTCGGAAATTTATGTTCTTGTTGTGATCGTCGCCTAAGGATAGGTGACGGTATTGTTTTATGACTAAACGCAAGTAAACTCGCGTTAGGGTCCTAAGAAGGTTATAGACTAGGTCAAAGCATTACTAATAACCTAATTCCCTATAACCATAGGCTCTGATACCATCTTTTCTGTCACACCCCGACCACGTTGAACATACAAAACGTGGCGGAAACATCGGGGAGTGTTGTAACAGAATTAATGTTTCACAACCGTGGATATTAAAGTTTCGTTTTATTGATTAAAAGTGTTACAATGTCTTAACAAACAAGGAATTACAACATAATTAACTAGTCTTGCATCTTTTATTGTCACTAAAGCCCAAGTCTGTCTATGTGTATCTTGCTCATCTTATGCAACAGCTCCTGAAAAACACATGTGAAAATAGGTACGTCAGCATAAAAATGCCTGTGAGATACATAGGTTTTGTGAAAATAAGATTCATGACTTATGTTTGAGAAAATGTTTAGTCATGAACCTTGTTATTTGCTTTGTCTTTTAAATCATTTGAAAAACGATAAGATCAGATGATAAGTATAAATAAATGTAAGGTTAAATGAATAACCAAGTAAAATATGTTTGCATAAGATAAGTTGTTTATAAATCAATGTCTTGTGAAAAGTATGTTATTTGTATGAAATGTTCTATGTCTCAAACTGAAATGATTCAAATAACGTTACGACATATAATACCATACAAACACTTATATATAGGAAGTACCAGCGGCGTATCCACCATGCTTGTATCATATTACACACGCATCGTTACTTAATCACTTAACCAAACCAAACCAAACAATGTAAAATGTTCATGTCAAGATGTAAATCATGTCAAAATGTCTATGTCAAATATCCAAGTCAAATGTCTATGTCAAATATCCATGTCAAATGTCTATGTCAAATATCCATGTCAAATGTCTATGTCAAATATCCATGTCAAATGTCTATGTCAAATATCCATGTCAAATGTCTATGTCAAATATCCAAAAGTAGTCAAGAAATGTATAACCAAAATGATATGTATGGTAAGTAAAATTTAGACTACTTAAACCATAAGTAAAAATGTACAAAACAAGGTATTGAAGTAAAACTTGGTTTAAATCAAAGTTATGTTTTGTAAGATATATGCATGCTATACTGAATATGAACATTTATGCGGTATTGTGAAAATTCATACATCCAAGCCTTGAGACAGACGGATAACTATGTAAAAGTGAGTTATCAAGAGAATATGTATTCGGATTCGGTCATTCCTTTCATCCCCTTTCCCTGGGATGTCCGGAACGGGATTTGTCAAGTCCTATGGTACCACTACCTACTACCGAGCGGCATGATCGGTGTTAATGAATGTATAGTATAGTTTAAACAAACCAAATGTCATACCAAAATGTAAGCATGTGATGAAGATAATGTACCTAGTATGCTAGAGTAAACATACAAGGTAGAGCTGTAAAACAATGTGTCCATATGTTACTGGAACATATGCAACAGAGATGCAGTATAAATCAATGTACTAAGTATGCAAAGTCATCATACAAAGTAGAAAAGTCATGTAAAACAATGTACTAAGTAATGCACACAATTGGGCACACCAAGCATGAAATGTCATAAAATCATGTACTATAATGTACTAACGAACATAGCAGTATATGATGTTAAAACAGGAAAGCATGAAAGTAACAAGTAGGCACATGTGTTCCACCCCAAAACAGTTTGGAAAAACAGTAAAAGAGGGGTCTATGTACTCACTTGAGAATGCTCAGTAGTCCTTGAGTGACAGCCAAACAATGCTAGAGATCGCGGATATCAAACGGCACCTAATATAGGTAACTATTTTAATTAACCGGACCTAGATCGGAAGATCGGGTAGCATTAGGGTTTGTAAACCAAACGAGTGTAGAGACTCGTGTCATTTGGTTTAACAAAGCCTACATACTAAATGAAACTTAACCTAATTGTTCACGACCCATTATGACTCGTTTAGGTAGCTTATGCTACTTTAACGCGTCGTTCGCGTGAAACGCGTTCGGACCGCCTAACTAGTCCTATGACAAGTGTTATATGCCTAAACATGTTACATAATCAGTTATGTGACAAAAGTTTAGGTTACATATGCTTAATTACCAATTATACATGAAAAGGGTATTCTGGTAATTTACCTAAGGCATATAAACTACCTATCATACAACTACTTAAACGATGTGACCATAGGGTATAACCTCGGAAGGTTATTCCCTACCTACTATGGTCACCTAATGTGTTTGGTCGGATCCTAATGATCGACCAAACTGGGTCGGGTTCGAAGGTATAGGCGATTTATTAGATCGCCTACCCTACGACCCTAGACAACGTGGTAATCAGTAGGCATAGTCCCAAGGGACTATGACCAACGTGATTACACTCACGTTGCGAAGTTCAAACGAACTTCGCATTGACCATTACTGGTCAACGCTGAAAGTCAAACAAAGTTTGACTTTCTGACTCTAAAAGCAATAAAATAAGGAAAAGAACGAAAGAATACTTACGAAGGGTCCCCGAATGCTAATCCCGATCCAAGAACTCAGGTATGAAACAATGGTTTCAACTTAGAGCTCTCAAAATCAGAATTCTTGTAAGTTTTGCATTGGGGTGATGGGGTATATATAGTATTCGGGTAACCGTTAGGATCGTTTCAAGGAAACCGTGCCATGAATCCAACCCGTACACTTGTCGGAACCTTATGGTAACTAAAATTCCATCCTTATCACATGACTAGACAATTGGGAACATGTGGGTGAGGTTAAAACAGCTGCAGCCTGCTGTTTAGAAACTCTGAATCTGGTCAGCAGACCCCTAGCGCACCGCTACACTATAAGTGTAGCGCACCGCTAGGCCCAAGTTTGGCAGAATTACATGTTTGGTCCCTGAACTGTATTTAGGCCATTTTTGACACGTTTAAGGCCCGTTAACCCCATTTCAAAGCTCTAAAATGAAGTTAAAGTATAGAGAACTTAAAATATGTTCAAAAATATCTCGGATGTCGGTTCGTTTAGCCGTACGGTTGCGTTGTTCGGTTAATTACGACGGAATGCGCATAAGCGCGAAAAACGATCCAAATGACGCGACGAATGGATTTTTCTTATGGCGAACACTAAAATATAATATAGTCATGCTCACATAAATTTTTGGATGTCCGGATGTATTCAGAACGTAAGTTACGCGTAAAAATGCAAACTTGTGCACTTTTTGACGCTTTTAGTCCCTGAATGACACAAAAGTTTATTTTAGCATACCGAACACCTCAAAGCCTATTTCTAGGCTATGTAAAGGATATTTATGGTATGTTTAACTTATGGTCATGTCCCGGAAGGTCTGTTACAGTTCAAATTGGCATACTTTCGCAGTTTGTCAAATTTAGTCCCTGTAAGCGATTTAAACTTTGATTTCACCACACCAAACCTTCCAAAACTTATATCTAAGTTATGTAAAGGTTATTTAAGGTATGTTAAGCCTATTTCACTATTCCGGAGTGTTCGTTGGATTAAACTGGTTATATTTACGCATCAGTGCGCGTATAACCTTCCAGAAAGCGATTTAGAGCTTGAAATCGAACAAGAGTTGATATGTGTAAATGATACATATATTTTTACAAATTCCAAGTATGAAATACAATATTTCATTGGTTTGGTATTTGTTTGATGGCCGTGGAGGCACAGGTGTTACATCAAGACCCTTTTGTTTTGATACCAAACCTGTTTTCAAACTTCGGTAAACATGTTTTAACATGTTTAGCTCGTGACTTTTAGATTTGTGCTTATATAGGGTCGTAAGGTAATCGATCTAATCAATCGCTTATACTTTCGAACCCGACCCATTTGGTCGATCATTAGGATCCAACCAAACACTTTAGGTGACCATAGTTGCATAGGGAATAACCTGACGAGGTTATACCTTATCACTTCGTTTAAGTAGTTGTATGATTGGTAGTTTATATGTGACAACTGCCACTTTCGGGTAATTTACTTACATTAAAACGATGATTTACATTATACAAGTATGTGTTTTGAATATTCGGACTGCATGATTACATGATATACATCTTAGAAAACTCATGGAATATTCGTTTATTATTACACATGATTCACTTTTATTGGGTACATTTGAAATAGTGCAAACAATTCTCCGAAACAACTAGAGTAGTGCCTAGTGAACTAGAGTGCTGACGAAAACTCCGGATCTGCAGAAAACATCTAAAATGACATCTTTAGGACTCGGATGAGAGTCCAATATCAATTATATATTAAACCCTATATGGGAATACAAGAGTTTGGTTAATATTTTACCATTGCCCGGTAGCACTAAAAACTGTCCGAAATGCGCTAAAAATGACCATTTCATGAATTTTCCGCAAAATTCAGCAATTGTATTTTATTACAAGATGCAAAAATTGATGTTTAGGCACCAATTTCATATAAGAATACTTATGGAATATCAATTATACACATAACGGAAATTTTCCCTACAACTTCCTTAAGCGTACCTTTCGACTATCTACTTGCGAAACGAGCGCTATACATCTAGCCGAACTATATTTTGGCACATGTAGCGAACTAGTGATTATTATCTTGGTCTTCTAAAGATAAATTATGGTCTTTGCAAGTCAAGAAACATCTCGGAAAATTTCAAACCCTTAACACCAAAATACTTACATCTTTATATTCTTTTGAAATCTAAAAAAATAACTAACTTATTTTTACCATACAAGACCCCCCCCCCCCCCCACCTTATGACCATGAACAAGGGGTCCCACCCCCTTGTTTATGTTGGTTAATATCTAGATATTTCTTTTTAACAAGTGGATGTGAATGGTAATTTATTTCTACACTTAATCACTAAGTTACTACACTTTATTCTTTCATCTTTCATTACACACCAAGAACACTCTAACTATCTTCATCTTTTTCACAAGAACACCTTCAAAAAACCCAATTATTTTTATTACCTCCTTCATGATCAACATGGATTTCCAAGTAACATAAGGTGATCTAAAGCTTTTGGAAGTAAAAGGAAGGGTTTTCATCGATACAAAAGTGTTCTACCATCAAGATTATCATCTTCTTAGTTCTTAATAATCTTCTAAGATCATCCCTAGCCTAGTGCTAGAAGTAAGCTTCTATATCTAATTTTTTTTTATATATACAAATGTATTAAGTTCATGATTGTTATTATTACTAATAATAACCAAGAGATGATACATAATAATCATGAGAAAAATACAAAGAAGCAAAGAATAAAAATCATGATATAATTATGTTTGTTTATATTGTGATCTAAGACTTGTTATATGCTTATTTAGTCTTGTTGTGATGATTATGAGATAGATAAATTGTTAGAGTATGTTTTAAGATATGATCTAAAAATTATGCATGTTTATGTTAAAGGGTTTTTAACATAAAGGATTAAATAGATGATCATAACTATTGATCTTGTGAAAGTATTAAGGGTTTTTATTTAAAAACAAGACTTTTACAAGATTATAAAAAGTAACATACAACTAGAGATTTTTATAAAAGTTGTTAAAACTAGAATTAAACTTGGTTTTTGAACTTGTTAGCATATGAAATGATCATGGTTAAAACCCTACATGATTTGGATATCATCTTGATAATTTCATGTTATAAAAGTCTCATATGTTTAGTTAAGAAGTTGAGTAAATTGGTGATGATTTGAAAGAAAAAGAAAATGATATGTTTATGAAACATGGTTAAGATAAAAATACAAAGGTTATATGGCCATTTTTCATAAAAAACTTTATTTTATAAAGTAACAACATTTTTGGTAAATTTTAGACAAGATAAATATATATTTTCTTAGAAAATATATATTTGGTTATTTTGACAATTTTTGTGTTATGTATTACTTGATGTATTAGTTACATATATCAAAGTAGGAAACTTGTATCTAATGTCACATTTAAACTCAAAACACTTTATAACAAAAGTCCTACAAGACTTCACATATTTACGCCTTAAAACGAGTTATGGACGATTCGAATAATCGGACACCATTTATGGTCAAAATGAACGACGGACGACTACATAACTGAATTGCCAATCCGAAGAGTTACTACGATGTTTAGACGATTTTTCGACACGAAATATAAATATGCTATCTATAACAAATTTTGGATGTTTATAAACTTATAAAAACTAGTATGTTTTTATTTACTAACAAGAGTACTTAGTAAATTTTTATAAAAAGGTTTTTATAAAAATAAATGGGCTTATTATACTAGTGGGCTATTTTTATAACAAATGGGCTTATATTACTTAATGGGCTATTTTTCTTAATGGGCTTATCTTCATAATGGGCTTAACATAAATTCATGGGCTAAGCCCAAATACTAAACATATGGGCCAAAGCCCAACACTATTCAAGCCCAACACTATTAAAGCCCAACACTATTCAAGCCCAACACTATTCAAGCCCAACACTATTCAAGCCCAACACTATTCAAGCCCAACACTATTCAAGCCCAACACTATTCAAGCCCAACACTATTGAGGCCCAACACTATTTGAGGCCCAACACTATTTGAGGCCCAATACTATTTAAGGCCCAGCACTATTTAAGCCCAATAACTTAAAAACATGGGCTTGGCCCAATGTTACCATTATTTGAAACACAACTATACAATTGATACATATAAGACACGAGATTCAGCGGACTAGATCCGACTATACAACTCACAAGATACAAGATAACATTTATATATATATATTTGGTGAAAAATATATATATAACATTTGAACAACTCATTCATCGAATACACGGTTAACGAACAGTAAAGACATACAAGTCTTACACATATTGAAAACACAATACTTGTACTCAAGTTCTTTACAAAGACCGAAGTGTCTAACAGAAATAAGAACATTTGTAGGTCGCAACGCTATTCAGGACGACCGCACGTGAGATCTTATTTACATCTATTCACAGGAAGCGATACAGTGAGTTCATGTTCCCCTATTCATTTAAATGTTTTACAACTTTACAACTATCGGGGAAGATACATGTTCAATCGTATGTTAAAGTTAGGGAATGAAACACCTTAGATCATGTGCGAATTAGGGTTATACATATAAGCACCATTAATCCAGTTTGGACCTAGGTACAAGTGGTTAGATCTAATGGGTTTTGGCGAGCCCCACTCTTGGTCGTGGACCCATACAGAAGAGTGCGTTTGTGTCCCAGTCGATAGGAGTCGACATAAAATCGTCTAGGGTTGGATTGCTTCCTTTTTCGTCACACATATTAATGTCCTTGCAAAACATTAATGATCAACGATTTCATTGACGCTTTACATACTACAACTCACATTTTAAATACATCGTTTACAACTAAATTGCATGAATTCACCAACTTTTGTTGATGTTTTCCAAACTTAACATGTATTTCAGGGAATTAAAGGACCATGTCGGATTTCCCAGTCAAGATAACAAGTACAAGAACTCCATGCCATCTTTTGAAGGGTTTAACTATTATATTCCGCCTCTTTGAGGAAATATGATGGCTTAACCTTTAGTAGTTTATTTCATGTTAATGTATGAAACAATAACACTTTACTTTTGCGTTAATGGTTTGTAACCGACACACTAAACTTATGTTGTAATCTTTTGGAAACACTTATATAATGGCAACGGAGTATGTTTTATTCATATAGTTTGTTCATGTACATCGATATTTATGCAATGAAAACCATACAGATCACACCTTGCGTTTCCGCTACGAGCGGGTGTGACAGTTTGGTATCAGAGCATCGATTGTAGTGAACCAGGATTCTTTATCGAGTCTAAGTCTACAATCACTAGGGATCTCTCACAAAAACCATTTAAATACAAACAAATGTTTTCATTTGCATAAACATTTTTCATGGTCCACTTTCAACAAGAATTCATCCCATACAAATCAAGCAAGGACATTAGTGTCTTAGTCATCTAAATGGTAGACATGCAACTTTAAGTTAATCCACACAACTCAAGTAGGATAACTTAAAATGAACATTGTGTGAAAAATACATTTTGTGTATATATGTAACGTAACAAATACTCATACGTGTCGAACAACTTATTTCTCAGGCTATCATGTCTTCCTCTGAGGGAAGCAACATATACGACGACGTAGACCCGATGGAGCTATCCTCCTCCGACGAGTATGTACCGGCAGTCCAGGTCATTACGTCCGACAGCGAGTCGGCATCTGACGATGATTTGGATGACTTTCAGCCGTTCGCGATTGTTGATGACATTATCGACGCAGACGGGTTAGGAGACATTATTGATGATGATGTGCTAGTTATGCCCCCTCTACTTAACGAGATAGTTATCATGGGTCACCCGGAGGGTGAACATGTGGTCGAGGTTATACCATGGGATGTCCTTCCTCTTGCTATTATGCCTTTTATTGACGACTTCGACGAGGATGACGACGCTGTAGTTCCTGTGATTCCTGTGGAGCATTTAGGTGATGAGTTGGGAGACGGGGATGTTCATGACGTGGTTATTTTGGAGGTCGCTGCACCGGTAGTCCCGGTTATTGTCATTTCTTCTGACTCCGATACCGATTCAGATGCTTCATCTTATGCATCTGTTACTTCATCTGCACTGCAGGCCATCGGCCTACAGCGCAATGCAGACATTGAGATGGATGATGTCCTACCAGATGATCCAGTGGTCCCTGCACATGATCATATTGCCCCTATTCTACCACATATAGACCATACTGACGAGGCAGGACCCTCTGGACATGCCCATATACCACCCGGGGACATGGACCTATACCCACATGATATGCCCATCACAGACCCATACCACCCCTTGCATTACCTAGTTGCTACTACCGAGTTACCGGCTCGTGTGCTCACACTCGAGCATCAGATAGACTTTATTATCCTTCGAGTTAGTGAACTCGAGGATGAGCTTACTCACCTGCTTGGTTTGGTACTTCTGGCTCCACCACCACCAGCCCATTCACCACCCCATACTCCACCACCAGCACCAGGGTCACCACCATTACCCCCACTACCACCTCAGATGCCACCAGTGGATCTACCGCCAGTTGATTTACCTGCTCGTGTTCTGACGCTCGAGCAGCAGATTGTATTCCTGAACCGTTTGGTTCTAGATTTGGAGGGTAGGGTTTCTGATGTTCACAGGTTGTTGTTCCCGATTCCACCGCCAGTTTTTCCCCCACCATAGACTATGTTTACCGGTAGTATACTTTTGGGACGGGTATTTATAGTCGTTTTGTGTACATATTGACGCTACACCAAGTTTTAAAGACAACCGACATACAACGGATCACACAGTTGGAAGGAAGATTTTGTTATCTCTTTTGTTGTACTAGACTAGTATGACCGGGTTATGTAGCCCGAGTCTATTTTTGTTTCCTTTCAAACGATTATGTAACCGGTTGACTATATATATATGAAAAACTTGGTGTTATCTATTAAATGCATCTGAGTGGTCTGGTTGGACATATCTTATTGTTTATGTTAACTTATTTACTCGAATTATATATTTGGTGGTGATATTGCTATTAATGTTATGAATATTTTTTTTTTCAAACCAAAATCAACGTCTAATCTTTATCCTATTTCTCCTTTGGAAGGATCATGCCACCGAGGAGAGGCTTACGTTCACGAACTAATCCACCCCCACCCCCACAAATGCCTACGACCGAGGCGGAACTGAATGCACTTATAGAACAGAGAATCGCTCAAGCTATCGCACTGTATGAGGCATCCCGTGTCGAACAAAGTGGTGGCACCGGCGCATCGGGAGGCCAGGGTCCAAGAGGACCTTCAGGTGGAGCAAATATTATGGGTAACGTTTATTCGTTTTATTACAACTCATCAAATTTCTTTCTAAATCTATTCGTGCGATTCACTATTTGCTCATTCAAAATCCGTTGTCCAATTTCAGGGTGCACATTCAAGCAGTTTCTGGACTGCAAGCCACTTAACTACGATGGCACAGGCGGTGCTGTGGCTTACGTGAGATGGACTGAGAAAACGGATTCCACTATCAGAATGAGCAGATGTTCTGCTAATCAGCAAGTCACTTTCGTTACTGGCTTGTTTCTCAACGAGGCCCTTACCCGGTGGAACTTACAAGTGCAAACTTTGGGTGATAACGCTGCTTATGCGTTGACTTGGGATGAACTGAAGGAACGTATGAGGGATAAGTACTGTTCTCGTGCTGAACTCCAGAAGTTGGAGAACGAGTTTTGGAACCTTACCATGGTCGGAGCTGATATCACGGGATATACGCAAAGATTTCACGATCTGTCCCGCGTGATTCCTTATCTTGTAACACCAGAATACAAGCGTATCGAACGCTACATCTGGGGACTTTCTGACAAGATTCGAAGTCTGGTTACTGCAGCTAAACCCACGACTATTACTCAGGCTGTGACTATAGCCGTGAGTCTTACTGAAGACGGGGTCAGGATGAAGATATTCACTGAGAAAGGTGATGACAAGAAGGAAACACATGTTGAGTCTTCCAACCGTGGGAAGAGGAGTTAATCGAATTTCAAGAAGGGAACCCGCGGTAATAACAACAACAACAGTAACAACAATCACAACAACAATAACAATAACCCCAACAACAACAACAACAGGCGACAGAATAACCCGCAAAAGGATGCAAGGGCGTTTGTAGCCACAAACGACACTGGTCCTAAGAAGTACGCTGGTACTTTACCTAAGTGCGAGCGATGCAAATTTCATCACTTGGGTGATTGTCGGGTTGTCAAGTGTGACAAGTGTGGCAAGACTGGCCACCGTACTGAATCATGTTGGGGAACGGGAAATAATACTGGATCAGGAAGTGGTTTTGGTAACAAGAATGGGAACGGGAATGGTCGTAGTCAAGGATGCTTTGGATGCGGAAGCAAAGATCACTACAAGAAAGACTGTCCTAAAGAAATTCAAGCTCGTGGTCGATCATTTGTGATTGGAGCCAAAGATGCGCGCCATGACCCTAATGTGGTCACTGGTACGTTTCTCCTCAATGATCATTTCGCATCCATATTATTTGATACCGGAGCCGATTTTAGTTTTATTTCTATAGAATTTAAAAATATTCTGGGCTTGGAACCTAGTAAACTAGATGTTCCATATTCTATAGAATTGGCTAACGGTAAACTAATAGTGACGAGAGAAGTTGTTAAGGAGTGTACCTTAGAACTTGGCGAACAAAAATTCAATATCGATCTCTTACCCGTTGAATTGGGTAGTTTCGACGTAGTGGTTGGCAAGGATTGGCTATCCAACAATCGAGCCGAAGTCGTTTGCCACGAGAAGATCATTCGCCTACCACTACCGAACAAAGAGACACTTGTTATACATGGAGAGAAGCGTGACACCCCATTGCGGATCATCAATTGCATGAAAGCACAGAAATACTTACGGAAAGGTTATATTGCCTTTCTAGCGCATGTTGTAGACAAGAAGGCCGATGGGCCGAAGTTGACAGATATTCCGGTAGTAAAAGAATTTCCTGAAGTCTTTCCTGAAGACTTGCCAGGACTACCGCCTTATCGACAAGTCGAATTTCACATCGACTTGGTACTAGGAGCCGCACCCGTAGCTAAGTCTCCATATCGATTAGCACCTTCTGAAATGCAGGAATTGTCCACACAACTTCAAGAGTTGTTGGATAAGGGATTCATCAGACCGAGTTTCTCTCCTTGGGGAGCTCCAGTTCTTTTTGTGAAAAAGAAGGACGGGACATTCAGAATGTGTATCGACTACAGAGAGTTGAATAAACTCACCATCAAGAATCGGTATCCACTAACGAGGATTGACGACTTATTCGATCAACTTCAAGGGTCGAGTTTTTATTCAAAGATAGACTTACGATCGGGGTATCATCAGTTACGGATTCAAGAAGAAAGCATACCGAAAATGGATTTTCGGACTCGTTACGGTCATTACGAGTTTCTCGTTATGCCTTTTGGTTTAACGAACGCACCAGCGGTCTTCATGGATTTAATGAACCGCGTGTGCAAGCCGTATCTCGACAAATTCGTCATAGTGTTCATTGACGACATCTTGATATACTCACGATCGGCAGACGAGCATGAACAACATTTGAGAACCATCTTAGAACTACTCAAAAAGGAGAATTTATACGCGAGGTTTTCCAAATGTGAGTTTTGGATTCGTGAAGTACAATTTCTCGGGCATATAGTGAACGAGAAGGGTATTCAAGTAGACCCGTCGAAGATTAAATCGATTAAGAATTGGGAAGCGCCCAAGACTCCTACTGAAGTACGACAATTTTTGGGCTTAGCGGGATATTATCGGAGATTTATTGAGAATTTTTCAAAGATTGCTCAACCGCTAACTTCTCTTACACAGAAAGACAGGAAATTCGATTGGGGAGAGAAACAAGAAGCAGCATTTCAACATCTTAAAGACAAGTTGTGCATTGCACCAATCTTATCATTACCCGACGGTACCGATGACTTTGTGGTATACTATGATGCTTCGCATCAAGGTTTGGGTTGTGTACTCATGCAACGTAAAAAGGTTATCGCGTACGCGTCCCGCCAACTGAAAGTTCACGAGAAGAACTATACCACTCACGACCTGGAGCTAGGCGCGGTGGTATTTGCTTTGAAAATTTGGCGGCATTACTTATATGGTACACAGTGCACTATTTTCACAGATCATAGGAGTCTACAACATATATTCAACCAAAAAGAATTAAATATGCGTCAGCGACATTGGGTTGAATTATTAAACGACTATGATTGTGAAATCAAGTACCATCCGGGCAAGGCGAACGTTGTAGCAGACGCCTTGAGCTGCAAGGAACGAGTTAAAACACTAAGAGTGCGAGCACTAGAGATGACGATTCACACAGATCTTACCGCACGAATTCAAAATGCACAACAAGAAGCGCTCAAGGAAGAACATATTCTAGAAGAATCACTTCGAGGCATGGAAAAACAGTTAGTGCCAAAAGAGGATGGAACTTTGTACGTTGCAGGTAGAATCTGGGTTCCATTCTTTGGAGGTCTCCGAGATCTCATTTTTGAGGAAGCACATAGGTCAAAGTACTCGATCCATCCTGGATCAGATAAGATGTACCAAGACTTAAAAGAGTACTATTGGTGGCCTAACCTCAAAAAGGATATTGCTAGCTATGTTGGAAAATGCTTGACCTGCGCGAAGGTCAAGGCAGAGTATCAGAAACCATCAGGGCTATTACAACAACCCGAGATTCCCGCTTGGAAATGGGAACAAATATCGATGGACTTCATTACGAAGTTACCCAGGACCTCGAAAGGTCATGACATGATATGGGTAATCGTCGATAGATTGACAAAGTCCGCACACTTCTTACCGATTCGGGAGAAGGATAGTACTGAGAAACTAGCGGAAATCTATCTCAAAGAAATAGTGGCTCGTCATGGAGTGCCTATTTCAATCATTTCGGACCGAGACGGTCGTTTTGTTTCAAGAATATGGAAATCATTTCAACAGGCCTTTGGATCTCAACTGAATCTAAGTACGGCCTTTCATCCACAAACTGACGGCCAGAGCGAACGGACTATCCAAACACTCGAAGATATGCTTCGTGCATGTGTTATGGATTTAGGCGGCAATTGGGATAATCATCTACCTCTAGTTGAATTTTCCTACAATAACAGCTACCATACAAGTATACGAGCTGCACCGTTCGAAGCTCTTTATGGTCGAAAGTGTCGCTCTCCGCTATGTTGGGCGGAAACAGGCGATAGTCAATTAATTGGTCCGGAACTAGTCCAAGATACTACGGATAAAATTTTTCAGATCCGAGACCGTATCAAGGCGGCTCGCGATCAACAAAAGATCTACGCGGATGGAAAACGAAAACCAGCATCTTTCGAGGTTGGAGAGAAAGTTTTGTTGAAAGTCTCACCTTGGAAAGGCGTAGTGAGGTTCGGTAAACGTGGAAAGCTTAACCCGCGTTACATTGGACCATTTGAAATCTTAGAAAAGATTGGCACTGTTGCCTACAAGTTGAAATTACCAGATGAACTTAGCAGTGTACACCACACATTTCATGTGTCGAATCTTAAAAAGAGTCCAATACAAGTAACCGTTACCATTCCTGTGGATGAAATTCACATTGACGACAAACTCCATTTCATTGAAGAACCTGTTGAGGTCACGGACTGGAAGGTCAATAAAACGCGGAGAAGTCGTATCAAGTTAGTAAAAGTTCGTTGGAACTCTCGTCATGGACCCGAGTATACTTGGGAACGTGAAGATCGAATGAAGGAAAAATATCCTCACTTATTTCCGAAGACTCCTGCGAAGAATAGCAAAACTAGAATTTCGGGACGAAATTCTAAATAACAAGGGGATAATGTGACAACTGCCACTTTCGGGTAATTTACTTACATTAAAACGATGATTTACATTATACAAGTATGTGTTTTGAATATTCGGACTGCATGATTACATGATATACATCTTAGAAAACTCATGGAATATTCGTTTATTATTACACATGATTCACTTTTATTGGGTACATTTGAAATAGTGCAAACAATTCACCGAAACAACTAGAGTAGTGCCTAGTGAACTAGAGTGCTGACGAAAACTCCGGATCTGCAGAAAACATCTAAAATGACATCTTTAGGACTCGGATGAGAGTCCAATATCAATTATATATTAAACCCTATATGGGAATACAAGAGTTTGGTTAATATTTTACCAATGCCCGGTAGCACTAAAAACTGTCCGAAATGCGCTAAAAATGACCATTTCATGAATTTTCCGCAAAATTCAGCAATTGTATTTTATTACAAGATGCAAAAATTAATGTTTAGGCACCAATTTCTTATAAGAATACTTATGGAATATCAATTATACACATAACGGAAATTTTCCCTACAACTTCCTTAAGCGTACCTTTCGACTATCTACTTGCGAAACGAGCGCTATACATCTAGCCGAACTATATTTTGGCACATGTAGCGAACTAGTGATTATTATCTTGGTCTTGTAAAGATAAATTATGGTCTTTGCAAGTCAAGAAACATCTCGGAAAATTTCAAACCCTTAACACCAAAATACTTACATCTTTATATTCTTTTGAAATCTAAAAAAATAACTAACTTATTTTTACCATACAAGACCCCCCCCCCCCCCCCACCTTATGACCATGAACAAGGGGTCCCACCCCCTTGTTTATGTTGGTTAATATCTAGATATTTCTTTTTAACAAGTGGATGTGAATGGTAATTTATTTCTACACTTAATCACTAAGTTACTACACTTTATTCTTTCATCTTTCATTACACACCAAGAACACTCTAACTATCTTCATCTTTTTCACAAGAACACCTTCAAAAAACCCAATTATTTTTATTACCTCCTTCATGATCAACATGGATTTCCAAGTAACATAAGGTGATCTAAAGCTTTTGGAAGTAAAAGGAAGGGTTTTCATCGATACAAAAGTGTTCTACCATCAAGATTATCATCTTCTTAGTTCTTAATAATCTTCTAAGATCATCCCTAGCCTAGTGCTAGAAGTAAGCTTCTATATCTAATTTTTTTTTATATATACAAATGTATTAAGTTCATGATTGTTATTATTACTAATAATAACCAAGAGATGATACATAATAATCATGAGAAAAATACAAAGAAGCAAAGAATAAAAATCATGATATAATTATGTTTGTTTATATTGTGATCTAAGACTTGTTATATGCTTATTTAGTCTTGTTGTGATGATTATGAGATAGATAAATTGTTAGAGTATGTTTTAAGATATGATCTAAAAATTATGCATGTTTATGTTAAAGGGTTTTTAACATAAAGGATTAAATAGATGATCATAACTATTGATCTTGTGAAAGTATTAAGGGTTTTTATTTAAAAACAAGACTTTTACAAGATTATAAAAAGTAACATACAACTAGAGATTTTTATAAAAGTTGTTAAAACTAGAATTAAACTTGGTTTTTGAACTTGTTAGCATATGAAATGATCATGGTTAAAACCCTACATGATTTGGATATCATCTTGATAATTTCATGTTATAAAAGTCTCATATGTTTAGTTAAGAAGTTGAGTAAATTGGTGATGATTTGAAAGAAAAAGAAAATGATATGTTTATGAAACATGGTTAAGATAAAAATACAAAGGTTATATGGCCATTTTTCATAAAAACTTTATTTTATAAAGTAACAACATTTTTGGTAAATTTTAGACAAGATAAATATATATTTTTTTACAAAATATATATTTGGTTATTTTGACAATTTTTGTGTTATGTATTACTTGATGTATTAGTTACATATATCAAAGTAGGAAACTTGTATCTAATGTCACATTTAAACTCAAAACACTTTATAACAAAAGTCCTACAAGACTTCACATATTTACGCCTTAAAACGAGTTACGGACGATTCGAATAATCGGACACCATTTATGGTCAAAATGAACGACGGACGACTACATAAGTGAATTGCCAATCCGAAGAGTTACTACGATGTTTAGACGATTTTTCGACACGAAATATAAATATGCTATCTATAACAAATTTCGGATGTTTATAAACTTATAAAAACTAGTATGTTTTTATTTACTAACAAGAGTACTTAGTAAATTTTTATAAAAAGGTTTTTATAAAAATAAATGGGCTTATTATACTAGTGGGCTATTTTTATAACAAATGGGCTTATATTACTTAATGGGCTATTTTTCTTAATGGGCTTATCTTCATAATGGGCTTAACATAAATTCATGGGCTAAGCCCAAATACTAAACATATGGGCCAAAGCCCAACACTATTCAAGCCCAACACTATTCAAGCCCAACATTTTTCAAGCCCAACACTATTAAAGCCCAACACTATTCAAGCCCAACACTATTCAAGCCCAACACTATTCAAGCCTAACACTATTCAAGCCCAACACTATTCAAGTCCAACACTATTGAGGCCCAACACTATTTGAGGCCCAACACTATTTGAGGCCCAACACTATTTGAGGCCCAATACTATTTAAGGCCCAGCACTATTTAAGCCCAATAACTTAAAAACATGGGCTTGGCCCAATGTTACCATTATTGGAAACACAGCTATACAATTGATACATATAAGACACGAGATTCAGCGGACTAGATCCGACTATACAACTCACAAGATACAAGATAACATTTATATATATATATTTGGTGAAAAATATATATATAACATTTGAACAACTCATTCATCGAATACACGGTTAACGAACAGTAAAGACATACAAGTCTTACACATATTGAAAACACAAGACTTGTACTCAAGTTCTTTACAAAGACCGAAGTGTCTAACAGAAATAAGAACATTTGTAGGTCGCAACGCTATTCAGGACGACCGCACGTGAGATCTTATTTACATCTATTCACAGGAAGCGATACAGTGAGTTCATGTTCCCCTATTCATTTAAATGTTTTACAACTTTACAACTATCGGGGAAGATACATGTTCAATCGTATGTTAAAGTTAGGGAATGAAACACCTTAGATCATGTGCGAATTAGGGTTATACATATAAGCACCATTAATCCAGTTTGGACCTAGGTACAAGTGGTTAGATCTAATGGGTTTTGGCGAGCCCCACTCTTGGTCGTGGACCCATACAGAAGAGTGCGTTTATGTCCTAGTCGATAGGAGTCGACATAAAATCGTCTAGGGTTGGATTGCTTCCTTTTTCGTCACACATATTAATGTCCTTGCAAAACATTAATGATCAACGATTTCATTGACGCTTTACATACTACAACTCACATTTTAAATACATCGTTTACAACTAAATTGCATGAATTCACCAACTTTTGTTGATGTTTTCCAAACTTAACATGTATTTCAGGGAATTAAAGGACCATGTCGGATTTCCCAGTCAAGATAACAAGTACAAGAACTCCATGCCATCTTTTGAAGGGTTTAACTATTATATTCCGCCTCTTTGAGGAAATATGATGGCTTAACCTTTAGTAGTTTATTTCATGTTAATGTATGAAACAATAACACTTTACTTTTGCGTTAATGGTTTGTAACCGACACACTAAACTTATGTTGTAATCTTTTGGAAACACTTATATAATGGCAATGGAGTATGTTTTATTCATATAGTTTGTTCATGTACATCGATATTTATGCAATGAAAACCATACAGATCACACCTTGCGTTTCCGCTACGAGCGGGTGTGACATTATATGCCTTAGGAAAATTACCAAAATGCCCTTTTTGCGCCAAAATTCATTTTAAGCATATGTAACATAATTTTTGACATCAAAACTGATTAGGCAACATAATTAGACATGTTAAGGCATATTTTACTGGTCATAGGACTAGTTAGGCGGTCCGAACGCGTTTTACGCGAACGACGCGTTAAAATAGCATAAGCTACCTAAACGAGTCGTAATGGGTCGTAAGCACTTAGGATAAGTTCCGTTTTAGAATATAGGCTTTGTTAAACCATATTACATAAGTTCGTACACTCAATTGGTTTACGAAACATCATTCTATCTGATCCTCCGATTTAGGTCCGGTTATTAACGTAGTTACCTATATTAGGTGCCGTTTGATTCCACGATCTTTATTGCTTTGCTTGGTGGTTATCTAAAGACTGTTGAGCAATCTCAAGTGAGTAAATAGACCCCTATTTTACTGTTTTTCAAACGTTTTGGGGTGAAACACATGTGCCTACTTGTTACTTTCGTGCTTTTCATGTTTTTATATCCTATACTTGCTATATTCATTAGTACACTATTAGTACATGATTTCTTGCATGTTTTGCTATGTATGTCCATTTAGTGCATACTTAGTACATTATTTTACATTACATTACATTTTATTCTATGTATGTCCATTTAGTGCATACTTAGTACATTATTTTACATTACATTTTATGTTATGTATGCCCATTTAGTGCATACTTAGTACATTTGTTTTACATCACATGCTTACATTTTGGTATGACATTTGGTTTGTTTAAATGGGACAAAAATACATTCATTAACATTAGCTACGCCGTTCGTTAGTAGGTAGTGGTACCATAGGAATTGACAACTCCTGTTCCTGACATCCTAGGTATGTTTGGATGGAAGGAATGACCGAATTCGATACACAAAACTCAGATAAACCTTTAATTTGTTTAATGGTTTATCGCCACATTCTCAAGGCTTGAATGTATGCATTTTCACAATACCGCATAGATGTTTGTATCAGTATAGCACGCATTTCCACAAAACATAACTTTGATTTAAACTATGTTTTACTTCAAAATCTTGTTTTGTGCATTTTTACCTATGGTTTAGTTGATATATTTCACTTGGCATACATGATATTTTGGATACACATTACATGATTTACATTTGACACATGAACATTTTGTCATTGGTTATACCATGCATGATTTACGTTTTGACATAAACATTTTGACAATTGGTATAAACATGAACATTTTACATTGGTGGTTCATTTGGGTAAGTGATTTAAGTAACGAGGCGTGTGTAATATGATACAAGCATGGTGGATACGCCGCTGGTACTTCCTATATATAAGTGCTTGTATGATATTACATATCGTAGCGTTATTTAATTCATTTCAATTTAGACATATAACATTTTACACAAATAACATATTTTTATCACGAGACGTTGTTTTACAAAACAGTTTGTTTTATACAACTCATTTTACTTGGTTATTTTAATAACCATACACCTTTCTTTTATATAATCTGATTTCTTATTTTCAAATGATTTATAAAAGAAAACACTTAACAAGGTTCATGACTAATTTTTCATTAAACATTTCTTTCAACCTAAGCCATGAATCCTATCTTCATAAAACCTATGTATCTCACAGGCATTTTTATGCTGACGTACCTATTTTCACATGTGTTTTCAGGAGCTGTTGCATAGGATGATCGAGATACACTTAGGCAGACCTGTGCCTTAGTGAGTTAAAATGAAGTTAGAACTAGTTTAATTTTGTTATGTACTCTTGTTTTCCTTGTTTGAGACAATGTATTCCACCTTTGTGTGATAAATAAAACATAACTTTAAATGCCATGGTTGTGAACCAATAATTCTATTACAACGCTCCTTGACGTTTCCGCCACGATTTGATGTTTTACGTGGTCGGGGTGTGACAGAAGAGTTGGTATCAGAGCCAATGGTTATAGGGAATTAGGTTATTAGTAATGCTTTGACCTAGACTATAACCTTTCTAGGACCCCAACACAAGTTATCTTGTGTTTAGATCTTAAAACATGCACATCACCTATCCTTAGGTGATTGCCAAACCAAGAACCCAATTTTCCGAAAGGATTTTTGAAAATCAATCATCTGTTTTTAAATAATTTATTATAAGGTTTTGAACCCTTTGATTTTTTTAAATGATTTTGAAAATTTATCATCCATTTTTGAATAATTCTTTTGGCCTTGTGCCTTCCATGTTTTCAAAATCTCGTCAAAGTTTTGGGTTTTAAATAATGTGAACACGTGCAAACTGGAAGAGTGAATGCCTGTACCCTGTGTTTTCCAGTCTAAGGCTAGAGTGTTCGTATAAATCCACATAATCGGACCAGTCACTCTTACCAGGGAACTCTTGGGGTGAGTGTTCACTTATAGGCGAGCATGTCTTCGTGATACATTATTTTTGACCCATTTACTTTGATTAGTCATTGTGTGTCGTTTGTTTGCTTTGTGGTAACAAACGAATGACCACCATCTTTGCTTTTGTCGATATTTGTTTCATCTCATTCTTTTCATCTAATCATCTCACTCGTTTCCTCTCATGTTTCCTCTTTTAGAATGCCTCCTCGACGCGAAAATCTGCTATCTAATGCCGAAATGGCAGATATCATGGCGCAGCATATGGTTGCTGTACTCCCAGACATTATTGCTCAGGTGAACCACGCCAACAATAACCAAAATGCTCCATGCAATATCAAGAGTTTCAATTCGGCTAAACCACTCAAGTTTAGTGATTCTGAAGGAGCAACAGGGCTCCTATAGTGGTTCGAGAGAATTGAGAGTACGTTTCGTCACGATCAATGTCCTGAAAATCGGAAAGTCGAGTTTGGTTACAGTGTGTTTCAGAAGAGGGCTCTTACATGGTGGAACGGGGTTATGAGAGACCGTGGTGCTGAGGTTACGTTAGCACAGACATGGGCTGAACTTAGGGCTCTTATAATGAGGGAGTTTTGTCCCCGTCATGAATTAAGGGCTTTAGAAAGGGAATTTGATAATTTAAAACAGGATAGTGGTGAGCATCGGGCATACACTGACAGGTGTGAGGAGTTGAGTTTACTTTGCCCTACCATGGTTACCCCACTCGAAAAAGCTATCGAGAGGTATATTGATGGCTTACCTGACTCTGTTCAAGACATCGTCACTGGTAGTAACCCTACCACAGTTCGCCAGGAAATTAAGTTAGCTGCGACATTGACTGAGTCGCAGGTCCGAAAGGGGAAGCTACACAGGAAGGGCGACAAGGGTAAGAAACAGTTGTCTGACAAAGGTGAGAGCAAGAAAGGTAAAAACAAGAAGGGCAAGGATTCTGGTTCTTCGAAGCGGTCAAGGAAGCGTAAGGCTTCCCAGAATTTTGCTATCACTGCCCAAACAAATCAGGCAGCTCCCGATCAACCCGCATAACCACCGGCAAAGAAGCGGTATGCGGGGAATGCACCTTTGTGCAACAGATGCAATAGTCACCATCAACCGCAACTTCCGTGCCGTTTCTGTACCAACTGTGGGAAGTCGGGTCATCTTTCTGATGTTTATCGCTTTGCACCTAATCAAGCTGCATGTAACCCAGCTCAGCAGGCTGCTCAACAGCAAGCACAAGCTGCACGACCTCATTTTCCTCCTGGTTCGTGCTACAATTGTGGAGACCTGACCCATTATCGAAACCAATGTCCAAGGCTGGTTAATGTAAATCAGAATCAGGCTCAGGCTCAAGGTGGAGTCTTCAATATGAATGCTATTGAGGCGCAAGCAGACAACGAGGTGGTGAACGGTACGTTCCTTGTTAACAATTAGTCTGCTTCTGTTCTTTTTGATTCAGGTGCCGACAAGAGTTTTGTGTCATTATCTTTTGAGCCATTGCTTCGCGTGTCTAGAATGAAACTAGGAAAGCCTTTGACAGTAGAAGTTGCTAGTGGTGATCCCATTATTCTCGATTCTGTTCTTCGTAACTGCCAGTTGAACCTTAACAACCATCTTTTTCCTATCGACCTCACGCCAATCCATATGACACGACGAATGGATTTTTCTTATGCCAAACACTAAAATAAAATGTTTAGTGCTTACATAAATTTTTGGATGTCCGGATGTATTCAGAACGTAAGTTATGCGCGAAAATGCTAACTTATGCACTTTTTGACACTTTTAGTCCCTGAATGACCCAAAAGTTTATTTTAGCACACCGAACCCCTCCAAGCCTATTTCTAAGCTATGTAAAGGATATTTAAGGTGTGTTTAACTTATGGTCATGCTCCGGAATGTTCGTTATAGTTCAAATTGGCATACTTTCGCAGTTTCTCAACTTTAGTCCCTATAAGCGAATTAACTTGTTTTTGCCATACCAAAGCCTTCAAAACTTATTTCTAAGTTATGTAAAGGTTATTTAAGGTATGTTAAGCCTATTTCACTATTCCGGAGTGTTCGTTGGATTAAACTGGTTATATTTTCGCATCAGCGCGCGTATAACCTTCCAGAAAGCGATTTAGAGCTTGAAATCGAACAAGAGTTGATATGTGCAAAAGATACACATATTTATACAAGTCCAAAGTATGAAATACAATATTTCATTGGTTTGGTATTTGTTTGATGGTCGCAGTGATACAGGTGTCACAGTCTCCCCTACTTAAGGAAATTTCGTCCCGAAATTTATTCGTAGAAGTCTGTCTGTGACTTTGTGTTAAATAGCCATCAAAGATATGTAAAGCATAATTTTGTTATTTTCCTCAACGGATATTTTTCAGAAGCGAAAATGAACAGACGGGGTCATTTTCTTCAACGGGTTCTTCGGAAATGGAAAATAAAGGATTTTTAACTAAACGGATATACATTTCCCTCAACGGATATTCTTCAGAAGTGAAAACGAGTGGATGATTCATTCTTCCTCAACGGGTCCTTCGTCAGAAATGGGAATGAAGGAAAAATCTACGGATATTCATTTCTCTCAATGGATATTCTTCAGAACGAAAATGAACAAACGGGGTCATTTTCCTCAACGGTTATTCTTCAGAATTTGAAATGAAGGAATAATCAACGGATATTCATTTCCTCAACGGATAATCTTCAGAAACGAAAATGAACTAACGGAGTCATTTTCAACGGTTGCTTCCTCAGGTACGGAAATGAAGGATTTAACAACAGATATTCATTTCCTCAACGGATAATCTTCAGAAACGAAAATGAACTAACGGAGTCATTTTCAACGGTTGCTTCCTCAGAGCTGGAAATGAAGGATTTAACAACGGATATTCATTTCCTCAACGGATAATCTTCAGAAACGAAAATGAACTAACGGAGTCATTTTCAACGGTTGCTTCCTCAGAGTTGGAAATGAAGGATTTAACAACGGATATTCATTTCCTCAACGGATAATCTTCAGAAACAAAAATGAACTAACGGAGTCATTTTCAACGGTTGCTTCCTCAGAGTTGGAAATGAAGGATAAATGGATATTCATTTCCTCAACGGATATTCCTCAGAAGTGAAAAATGAATAGCTAGTTCATTTTTCCTCAACGGATGCTTCATCAGAATTGGAAATGAATTGGGTTAACTTAGATACATGATAGAACTTGCTGTGATTTCTGTGCACTAAATTCCATAATTACGTATGCATCCATAATTACGTAATTCCTTGCACAGTCCGCACAGTTCGTTTTGTAATGTTGTGGGGAAGGATATCAAACTTGTGATGACGATGACTAGACTACCATAGGGTCCTTTTAATTAGATCAACAGAGGATCTTCTTAATTAGGCCACCAAGGAGTCCTTTCAGCTATATCATCCAATTTAACTAGACCACCCAAGGGGTCTACTTATGAAGCAGTACTTTATAATCCAAGGGACTTAACTACAGCGTAGAAGTCCATTAAGGATTTTAGGTAGTACCTTTGGGTATCCTACTATGAATCTCTTGTACAAGGATATGTAAGATTCTACGAGGATTTGGATAATATAATTTGGATCACATGACACATAAAAGGGAACACATAAGCACATAATCACATAATTGTTTAATTGTTATTATCTTGTTATTGATTGCTATTAACTTGGCACCTCGTACTTCGTTTCTCTTGGAAGAAACGGGTACTTAGGATTTTCATGGAAAACGCCAGAGATCATACAATGGAATAAATTTGGGGGTAGTCTGTTCTTCAAGGAATACAGTTCCTTGATTGTCGGTATTGTAAGAGTTATGTTTGTTTATACATACAACCACATAATTACATTGCAATGTAAATAAAAGACGTATTTATAAACAATGATAACAACTGTTTCATGGACCTTGACAACAAAAGAAAATAATGCATAAGACGTGATTATTTCTAAACGATGTTGTCTTCTGGTTGGTCAGATGCTCATCCCTGCGCTGGATTTTAATTAGCAAGCCTTGGGCAATTCCTACGAAAATGGCCCATCTCGCCACAGTTGTAGCAAGACCCCGGTGGAAAACAAGCTTGAGCGGGATTGTTGTTAACTTGATTTGGTGCAGCTGCTGTTGGGCAAACCCTCACTGTATGACCTATAAGTCCGCAAACTTGGCATGTGCGGCACTTCACACCAGCATGATGATGTAGGCCACATTGGTTGCACAAGGGTGTAGTTCCGTTGTAGGGTTTCCTGGCAGGGGGTTGAGCTGGTTGGTTGGGGACGGCTTGATCATTGTGAGCGACCACGGCGAAGTTCTGAGAAGCCTTTCGCTTCTTTGACTTCTTAGAGGATCCAGTCTGTTCATCCATGGTTTTGATTCCCCGATTGGGTTCGATTCTTCGACCGGTTTCTTGTCACCCTTTCGGAAAAGCTTACGTTTCCTGATCTGAGATTCAGTCAAGGTTGCAGCTAGCTCAATGGTCTGCCTAACTGTAGTAGGGTTGCTACCAGTCACAATGTCTTGTATTGAGTCAGGGAGGCCATCAATGTACTTTTCGATTGCCTTATCCAACGGCGTGACCATGTTTGGGCATAACAGACTTAACTCCTCATAACGGTCCTTGTAGGCTCGATGCTCACCGCTATCTTGCTTCAAACCATCAAACTCTCTTTCCAATGCTCGCAGTTCATGACGAGGACAAAACTCCCTCATCATAAGAGCTCTAAGTTCAGCCCATGTCTGTGCTAGAGCAACTTCTACACCACGGTCTCTCATAACCCCGTTCCACCATGTAAGGGCCCTCTTCTGAAACACACTCGAAGAAAACTCGACCTTGCAATTGTCAGGATACTGCACGTGGCGGAAAGTATTCTCAATGCTCTCGAACCATTGAAGAAGCCCAGTCGCTCCCTCAGAACCACTAAACTTGAGTGGTTTAGCCTAGTTAAAACTCTTGAAATTGCATGGACCATTGTTGTTGTTGTTGGCTTGGTTCCATTGAGCAAAGAGGTTTGGGAATTGAGCAGCCATTTGCTGCGCAATGATTTCCACCAGTTCGGCAGTCGCTATTTGGTTTTCGCGTCGAGGAGGCATTCTAAAGAGGAAACATGAAATGAAACGAGTGAGAGAATTAGACGAAAAGAATGAGATGAAACAAATCTGATGAAAGCAAGGATAGTGGTCATTTGTTTGTTACTACAAAGCAACAAACGACCCCGGTGATTAATCAAAGTAAATAGGTCAAAAATAATGTATCGCGAAGACACGCTCGCCTATAAGTGAACACTCATCCCAAGAATTCCCAGGTAAGCACAACTGGTCTCGCGTCTGATGAGATATATACGAAGTGCTTGCCTAGACAGAAAACCCAGGATACAGGCATTCACCCTTCCAGTTTGCACGTGTTCACATTATTTAAAACCCAAAACCTAGACGAGATTTTGAAAACTCAAAGGGGTTTAAAACAATATAACAGAGGGTTCAAAACCTTACAGTAGAGGGTTCAAAACCTTGTAATAAATCATCCTAGAACAGATGATTAGTTTTCAAAGCGGTTTTGAAATTTATGTTCTTGTTGTGGTCGTCACCTAAGGATAGGTGACAGTATTGTTTCATGACTAAACGCAAGTAAACTTGCGTTAGGGTCCTAAGAAGGTTATAGACTAGGTCAAAGCATTACTAAGAACCTAATTCCCTATAACCATTGGCTCTGATACCAACTTTTCTGTCACACCCCGACCACGTAGAACATACAAACGTGGCGGAAACGTCGGGGAGTGTTGTAACAGAATTAATTGTTTCAAATCCATGGCAATTGAAGTTTCGTTTTATTAATCAAACATGAGAGTTCACATTGTTTTAAACAAGAAACAAAGAGTACATAACATAAATTAACTAGTTCTTGTCTCGTTTTAAGTCACTAAGGCACAGGTCTGCCTAAGTATGTCTTGATAAGTCCTGTGCATCATCTCCTGAAAACACATGTGAAAATAGGTACATCAGCATAAAAATGCCGGTGAGATACATAGGTTTTGTGAAAATAAGGTTCATGACTTATGTTTGAGAAAGATGTTTAGTCATGAACCTTGTAATTTGCTTTGTCTTGTAAATCATTTGAAAAACGATAAGATCAGATGATATGTGTAAATAAGAGAATAATGTATGGTTAAATGAATAATCATGTAAAATGGGTTTGTATAAGATAAGTTGTTTGTAAAAACAATGTCGTGTGAAAAGTATGTTAATTGTATAAAATGTTATATGTCTCAAATTGAAATGATTCAAATAACGCTACAATATGTGATACCATACAAACACTTATATATAGGAAGTACCAGCGGCGTATCCACCATGCTTGTATCATATTACACACGCCTCGTTACTTAAATCACTTACTCAAACCAAACCCCCAAAGTAAAAGGTTTAACAATTGTAGAAATGTTTATGTACAGTCAATTACGGGTGACATGGTTCAATAGCTACAAACGGTTCAAATGATCAAACGGTTACAACGGTTCACATAGTCAAATGGTTATAACGATTCACATAGTCAAATGGTTACAACTGTTCACATAGTCAAATAGTTACAACGGTTCAAAATGTAGTATAATGTGTTCATATGCTGGATGAGCATATGCAATAGAAATGCAATGTAAAACAATGTACTAAGTATGCACACAATGGACATACATAGCATGAAATGTAATGTAGAACGATGTACTAAGTACGCACACAATGGGCATACATAGCATGTAATGTAAAATGATGTACTAAGTACGCACACAATGGGGATACATAGCATGTAATGTAAAACGATGTACTAAGTACTCACACAATGGGCATACATAGCATGTAATGTAAAACGATGTACTAAGTACGCACACAATGGGCATACATAGCATAAAATGTAATGAAATCATGTACTATAATGTACTAACGAACATAGCAGGTATATGATGTGAAAACTTGGAAAGCATGAAAGTAACAAGTAGGCACATGTGTTCCACCCCAAAATGTTTGGAAAACAGTAAAAGAGGGGTCTATGTACTCACATTGAGATTGCTCAGAAGTCCTAAGATAACCACCAAGCAATGCAAGAGATCACGGAATATCAAACGACACCTAATATAGGTAACTATGTTAACAAACCGGACCTAATATCGGAGGATCGGATAGAATGAGGGTTCGTAAACCAAACGAGTATGGAGACTCGTGTAATATGGTTTAACAAAGCCCACATACTAAAACGAAACTTAACCTAAGTGTTTGTGACCCATCACGACCCGTTCAGGTAGCTTATGCTACTTTAACGCGTCGTTCGCGTAAAACGCGTTCGGAACGCCTAACTAGTCCTATGACAAGTAAAATATGCCTTAACATGTCTAATATGGTTGTTAAATCAGTTTAGATGTCAAAAGTTATGTTACATATGTTTAAAACGAATTTTGGCATCAAAGGGGTATTTTGGTAATTTACCTAAGGCATATAAACTACCTATCATACAACTACTTAAACGAAGCGACCATAAGGTATAACCTTGGAGGGTTATTCCCTATATACTATGGTCACCTAATGTGTTTGGTCGGATCCTAATGATCGACCAAACGGGTCGGGTTCGAAGGTATAAGCGATTTATTAGATTGCTTACCCTTACGACCCTATACAACGTGGTAATCAGTAGGCATAGTCCCAAGGGACTATAACCATCGTGATTACAATCACGTTGCGAAGTTCAAACGAACTTCGCATTGACCATAAACTGGTCAACGCAGAAAGTCAAACAAAGTTTGACTTTCGGACTCGAAAAGCAATAAAAGAACGAAAGAATACTTACGAAGGGTCCCCGAATGCTAATCTAGATCAAAATAACTCAGGTATGAAACATTGGTTCCAACTTAGAGTCTTTTTGATCAGATTCTTGTGGGTTTGAAGCAAATGGGGTGGGGTATTTATAGTATTTCCCGAACCGTTAAGATCGTTTCTTGAATAACGTGATTGAATCTCATGCGTACACTTGTTGGAAAGTCATGGTGACTAAATATGGCCCATAATCAGCTGAAAGGTCAAGTGTGAGTATGTGGTTGTGGATTAAACAGCTGGAATCTACTGATTAAGCGATCTTATCTGATCTGGGAGGCTGATGCGGCCCGCTTCAGGATACACAAAAACTCAGGCGGGCCGCCTGGAGCTTCTGATCAGAAAACAAGTTTCCAAAATGACAGTTTTGGTCCCTGTTGTGTTTTAAGGCCATTCCCGACACTTCTAAGGCCCGTAAAGCCAACTTTAAGGCCCTAAAATGATGCCTAAACATTGTGGACATGAAACATGCTCAAAAATATGTCGGATGTCAGTTCGTTTGGTCGTACGATCGCGATGTTCGCTTAATTACGACGGAATGCGCATAAGTGCGAAAAACGATCCATATGACACGACGAATGGATTTTTCTTATGCCAAACACTAAAATAAAATGTTTTAGTGCTTACATAAATTTTTGGATATCCGGATGTTTTCAGAACGTAAGTTATGCGCGAAAATGCAAACTTATGCACTTTTTGACACTTTTAGTCCCTGAATGACCCAAAAGTTTATTTTAGCACACCGAACCCCTCCAAGCCTATTTCTAAGCTATGTAAAGGATATTTAAGGTGTGTTTAACTTATGGTCATGTTCCGGAATGTTCGTTATAGTTCAAATTGGCATACTTTCGAAGTTTCTCAACTTTAGTCCCTGTAAGCGAATTAACTTGTTTTTGCCATACCAAAGCCTTCAAAACTTATTTCTAAGTTATGTAAAGGTTATTTAAGGTATGTTAAGCCTATTTCACTATTCCGGAGTGTTCGTTGGATTAAACTGGTTATATTTTCGCATCAGCGCGCGTATAACCTTCCAGAAAGCGATTTAGAGCTTGAAATCGAACAAGAGTTGATATGTGCAAAAGATACACATATTTATACAAGTCCAAAGTATGAAATACAATATTTCATTGGTTTGGTATTTGTTTGATGGTCGCAGTGACACAGGTGTCACACTGACAAAGGTTTTATTCGTCCTAGCTTTTCACCTTAGGGTGCTCCCGTCCTTTTTGTCAAGAAGAAGGACGGATCTTTCAGGATGTGTATCGATTATCATGAGCTTAACAAGCTTACCATCAAGAATCGATATACCCTACCTTGCATTGATGACCTCTTTGATCAGTTACAGGGTGCTACTTATTTCTCGAAGGTTGATCTTCGTTCTGGGTATCATCAACTTCGTGTGCATGAAGAAGATATTCCCAAGACAGCTTTCTGCACTCGTTATGGGCATTATGAGTTCACAGTTATGCCGTTTGGTTTGACTAATGCTCCTGCTGTTTTCATGGACTTGATGAATAGGGTTTGTAAGCCTTATTTAGATAAGTTCATCATCGTTTTCATTGATGATATCTTGATATATTCTAAGACGCAAGCTGATCACGAGCAACATCTTCGTCTTACCCTGGAGCTCCTAAAGAAAGAGCAACTTTTTGCCAAATTCTCCAAGTGTGAATTTTGGCTTAAGGAAGTTCAATTTTTAGGACATATCGTCAATGAACAAGGTATTTATGTAGATCCCTCCAAGATCAGTGCGATTAAGGATTGGGATATGCCTACTACTCCTACTGAGGTTCGTTCTTTTCTTGGTCTCGCGGGTTATTACCGCTGCTTCATCGAAAACTTCTCAAAGATTGCAGTTCCCCTAACTGCTCTAACTCAAAAGAACAAACCCTTTGAATGGGGAATCAAACAAGAAGAAGCATTTCAGACCTTGAAGCAGAAGCTTTGTGATGCGCCTATTCTATCTTTGCCTGAGGGCAATGATGATTTTTTCGTGTATTGTGATGCATCAAACTTGGGTCTTGGTTGTGTTCTCATGCAAAGGAACAAAGTCATAGCATATGCATCGAGGCAGTTGAAGATACATGAGAAGAACTACACCACTCATGATCATGAGTTAGGTGCAGTTGTATTCGCTCTCAAGATCTAGAGACATTATTTGTATAGTACAAAATGTGTGGTTTTCACTCACCACAAAAGTCTTCAGCATATCTTTAATCAGAAAGAACTTAACATGAGGCAACGAAGTTGGATTGAACTTCTAAACGACTATGATTGCGAAATTCGCTACCATCCTGGTAAGGTGAATGTCGTGGCTGACGCATTAAGTTGTAAGGAACGTGTCAAGCTGCATTGTGTTCTTGTTCAATCTGATATTCAAGCTCGATCCGATATCCAAGCCCGCATTTCCCAGGCTTAACATACTTGTGTTTCACAAGGTTTGATGGATAAGGAATTACCCTGTAACATTAAGCCTGATCTTGAACTGAAGGACAATGGATCATATTATTTCATGGATCGTTTGTGGGTCCCAAGCCAAGATGATCTTCACACCATGCTTATGGATGAAGCCCATAAGTCTCGTTATTCTATTCATCCTAGTGCAGACAAGATTTATAAGGAACTTCGTACTCGGTATTGGTGGCCTGGTATGAAGAAAGACATTGCCTTGTACGTTTCAAAATGCCTTACTTCCACGCACTAAGATAGGTCACAATGCCATCTAGGTAGTTATTGATCGTCTTACAAAATCAGCGCATTTCTTGCCGATCCGTGAGGATCTATCTGCTGACAAGCTTGCTAAAATCTATCTGGATGAAATTGTATCTAGACATGGTTTTCCTTTGAACATTATTTCTAACAGAGATGCTCGATTCTCCTCTCGCTTTTGGAGAACCATGCAATCTGCTATGGGGACCTAACTTAATCTGAGCACACTTTATCATCCACAATCAGATGGACAAACTGAAAGAACAATCCAAACTTTGGAGGATATGCTTGGAGCTTGTGTGATCGATTTTGGTGGTAGTTGGGATTCACATCTTCCATTGATTGAATTCTCCTACAACAACAGTTATCACTCCAGCATCAACATGGCTCCTTTCGAGGCTCTCTATGGTCGAAAATGCCGTTTACCAGTCAGCTGGAATGAGATCGGTGATGCTCAGCTTACTGGACCTGATCTCATTCTAGAGACAACAGATAAGGTTAAGAAAGTTTGTGATAACCTTAAGACAGCTCGAAGCCGTCAAAAGAGTTACGCGGACCGATGACGCAAGCCCTTGGAATTTCAAGTCGGTGATCATGTATTACTTAAGGTCTCACCTTGGAAAGGTGTGATCAGATTTGGAAAGACAGGAAAACTTGCACCTAGATATGTTGGACCATTCAAGATCGTCGAAAGAATCGGTAAGGTAGCCTACAGACTTGAATTACCTCCTGAACTTGGAAACGTTCATCCAACCTTTCACGTGTCCAACCTCAAAAAGTGTTTAGCTGATGAGAACCTCCACATACCACTTGATGAGATTCGTGTCGATAACACGATGCATTTCGTTGAGAAACCTGTGGAAATCATGGACCGTGAAGTTAAGTGGCTGAAACGCAAGCGCATTCCTTTGGTCAAAGTTCGCTGGGAATCTAAACGTGGACCCAAGTTTACTTGGGAACGTGAAGAACAAATTTCGGGATGAAATTTCCACAAGTAGGGGAGACTATGACACCTGTGTCTGTAATCATTGTAAACAGTTCAGTTATCAATAAAATAATGTTATTTGATCCTAAAGTTTGTTTGATTATGTTTGACGTTTTTCATGTTATGATTTTTATTCGATTTCAAACTCTATATCACTTTCTGGAGAGTTATTCGCAAACTGGTGCGTAAACGTAATCAGTTTAATGCGAAAAATACTCCGGAACATCAAATTATGCTTAACATACCTTAAATAACCTTTACATAACTTTGAAATAAGTTTTGAAGGCTTTAGTATGCCGATTCGTACTGTAACGAACATTCCGGAACATGACCATAAGTTAAACATACCATAAATATCCTTTACATAGCTTAGAAATAGGCATTGAGGGGTTCGGTGTGCTAAAATAAACTTTACGCTCATTCAGGGACTAAAAGCGTCAAAAAGTGCATAAGTTTGCATTTTCGCGCATATCTTACGTTCTGAATATATCCGAACATCCAAAATTTAATGTAATCATTAAAATACTTTATTTTAGTGATTGGCATGAGAAAAATCCATTCGTCGCGCAATTTGGATCGTTTTTCGCGTTCGTGCGTATTTCGTCGTAATTAAGCGAATAACGCGTCCGTATGACCAAACGAATCGACATCTGGCATATTTTTGAGCATATTTCATGTCCACTATGTTTAGGCATCATTATAGAGCCTTAAATTTGGCTTAACGGGCCTTAAACATATCAAAATGAGCCTTAGAAGCATGCAGGGACCAAAACTGCAAAGATTGAAACTGTTGCGGATCTGCAGAACCCAGGCGGGCCGCATAGCCCTTATCAAAGGCTTACGTGGGGCGCGTAGGATCACCAGATCTGCACAGAATCATTTTCCAGCCTGTTTCGAGATGTTCCAACTGATTTGGAGACTTGCAAATGGTATTTTAGGATACTATGGGCCATTTTTAAGGTGCCCATGGTTTTGCAAAACCATGGGTGCACATGTACGGTTGTGATCGAAGCTCGTTTTACGATGAACGATCCTAACGGTCTTGGCTTTCCTATATAAACCCCACCCCCATTTGTTGCAACCCACACTTTGATCTGATTTGGGTCTCTAAGTTGGAGTATTTACTTCATACCTGAGAGTAATCGGATCAAAACTTCCGTTCTTGGACCTTTTGTAAGTATTCTTTCGTTCTTTTACGCGTTTTTAGCGTGAAAGTCAAACTTTGTTTGACTTTCTGCATTGACCAGCTTATGGTTAACACGAAGTTCGTTTGAACTTCATAACGTGAGCGTAATCACGATGGTTATAGTCCTTTGTGGTTATACCTACTGATTACCACGTTATTTAGGCATAGTGACGAGTCGTAGTTTCGGCCGAAATGCGTGTTCTTGCGTATTTTGTAACCAAACTACTCTTGGGTATCAAGACCCTTTTGTTTTGATACAAAACCTGTTTTCAAACTTCGGTAAACATGTTTTAACATGTTTAGCTCGTCACTTTTAGATTTGTGCTTATATAGGGTCGTAAGGTAAGCGATCTAATCAATCGCTTATACTTTCGAACCCGACCCATTTGGTCGATCATTAGGATCCGACCAAACACTTTAGGTGACCATAGTTGCATAGGGAATAACATTCTGAGGTTATACCTTATGGTCACTTCGTTTAAGTAGTTGTATGATAAGTAGTTTATATGCCTTAGGAAAATTACCAAAATGGCCTTTTTGCGCCAAAATTCATTTTTTGGATATGTAACAAAATTTTTTACATCAAAACTGATTAGGCCACATAATTAGACATGTTAACGCATATTTTACTTGTCATAGGACTAGTTAGGCGGTCCGAACGCGTTTTACGCGAACAACGCGTTAAAATAGCATAAGCTACCTAAACGAGTCGTAACGGGTCGTAAGCACTTAGGATAAGTTCCGTTTTAGAATATAGGCTTTGTTAAACCATATTACATGAGTTCGTACACTCAATTGGTTTACGAAACCTCATTCTATCCGATCCTCCGATTTAGGTCCGGTTATTAACGTATTTACCTATATTAGGTGCCATTTCATTCCACGATCTTTATTGCTTTTCTTGGTGGTTATCTAAAGACTATTGAGGAATCTCAAGTGAGTACATAGACCCCTCTTTTACTGTTTTTCAAACGTTTTGGGGTGAAACACATGTGCCTACTAGTTAGTTTCGTGCTTTTCATGTTTTTATATCCTATACTTGCTATGTTCATTAGTACACTATTAGTACATGATTTCTTGCATGTTTTGCTATGTATGTCCATTTAGTGCATACTTAGTACATTATTTTACATTACATTTTATGCTATGTATGTCCATTTAGTGCATACTTAGTACATTTGTTTTACATCACATGCTTACATTTTTGTATGACATTTGGTTTGTTTAAATGGGACAAAAATACATTCATTAACATTAGCTACGCCGTTCGTTAGTAGATAGTGGTACCATAGGAATTGACAACTCCCATTCCTGACATCCTAGGTATGTTTGGATGGAAGGAATGACCGAATTTGATACACATAACTTAGATAAACCTTTAATTTGTTTAATGATTTATCGTCACAGTCTCAAGGCTTGAATGTATGCATTTTCACAATACCGCATAGATGTTTGTATCAGTATAGCATGCATTTCCACAAAACATAACTTTGATTTAAACTATGTTTTACTTCAATAATTTGTTTTTTGCATTTTTACCTATGGTTTAGTTGATATATTTCACTTGCCATACATGATATTTTGGATACACATTACATGATTTACATTTAACACATGAACATTTTGACATTGGTTATACCATGCATGATTTACATTTTGACATAAACATTTTGACAATTGGTATAAACATGAACATTTTACATTGGTGGTTTGTTTGGGTAAGTGATTTAAGTAACGAGGCGTCTGTAATATGATATAAGCATGGTGGATACGCCGCTGGTACTTCCTATATATAAGTGCTTGTATGATATTACATATCGTAGCGTTATTTAATTCCTTTCAATTTAGACATATAACATTTTACACAAATAACATATTTTTATCACGAGACATTGTTTTACAAAACAGTTTGTTTTATACAACTCATTTTACTTGGTTATTTTAATAACCATACACCTTTCTTTTATATAATCTAATTTCTTATTTTCATATGATTTATAAAAGAAAACACTTAACAAGGTTCATCACTAATTTTTCATTAAACATTTCTTTAAACCTAAGTCATGAATCCTATCTTCATAAAACCTATGTATCTCACAGGCATTTTTATGCTGACGTACCTATTTTCACATGTGTTTTCAGGAGCTGTTGCATAGGATGATCGAGATACACTTAGGCGGACCTGTGCCTTAGTGACTTAAAATGAAGTTAGAACTAGTTTAATTTTGTTATGTACTCTTGTTTTCCTTGTTTGAGACAATGTATTCCACCTTTGTGTGATGAATAAAACATAACTTTAAATGCCATGGTTGTGAAACAATAATTCTGTTACAACACTCCCCGACGTTTCCGCCACGATTTGATGTTTTACATGGTCGGGGTGTGACAATTAATGTATTAGCTACACATTAATTGATCTATTTTTACTTGTTGCTTCATACCAATTTACAAGTACATACACACATACATACAAAGGTTTTCAAGGATGATTCGTGCACACATACTAAACACATGAACTAGCGCAACTTTTGTTGATGTTTTCAAACTACATGTATTTCAGGGAATTAGTAAGTGGATCTGGCGGGCGTTGGAAGTTTTATGTTGCGATAGGAATAAAGATGCCACCCATGGTCTTTGGGTTTGGTTAGTGTGTCTTATTCCTTGACGAGACACGTCTTCCAAACCATAGTTACACCTAATATCTTTTGACGAGTCCTTAGCGAACTCATAAACAATTTGTATGGTTTGTAAAACTTGAATTTGAAGTCTACGTTTTAAAAAATGTTGTTATGTTTTAAACTCATTTAATGGATGACAAATCTATGGTTTTTATCATATAGTTGTTGTAATGATTGAATGAAATGGTATTAAGAAAGTCACAACATAATCACGCTTTCGCAAAAGTTAGGGTGTGACAGCTTGGTATCAGAGCTTCGATCGTAGCGAACTAGGATTCTTTCTCGAGTCTAGACTACGATCATCAAGGCTCTCACGAAAATGTTTTCATAACATACTTTCATTGCATACACAAAACGCCCAGATCCAGGAAACAAACATTTTTAAAAACAAAAGGCACGAAACACATTTCAAATTTTATGCATATGATTCAGTCTGAGAGACTGGGAAGGGTAGTCTGAGAGACTAGGGAGTTCAGTCAGAGAGACTGGGAAGTTTAGTCTGAGAGACTAGGAAGGATAGAAAGTTTCATGAAGAACAATGTGAATACATATGATGAATTGTCTTTGTTTGCAATATATTAAGTGTTAGTGATTGCTATGAATATACATGCTACGATTATTATGTACCGGCACACATGTCACCTTCTTTCAATAGTGAGGAATCAGACATTGACGACCCTACGGCCACCGCCACAAATAATGAGATTGTACCTGCGCTGGAGATATTTGCGTCAGACACTGAGAGGGATCCTGATATGATGATCGAGGACGAGGACAACTTCCAACCGTCCGTGCTGCCAGATTTTGGTGATGATTTACCCTTGCTGATAGTTTCCTTGATAAGAATCCTTCTGTCATTCTTGTTTCAGTCCATGACCACCTTATCATTTGGACACCCCGATGGCGAGCACATCATGACTCCGACCCTCGATGCCGTACCTCTCGTGGTCATTCCTCCCGAGGATATGCCTTTTGACGATTTGTTTGATGATGACGTTGATTTGTTTGTTGATGATCCTCCTGTTGACGCCCAGGGTGATGGAAAGATAGCTGAGGATGTCATTGCTATTCTACCTCCAGAGATTCCCGCCATTGAAGTATCCTCTACTTCCATTTTGCACCCGATTTTAGACTCCTTTGAGTCTGTGACATCTGCAGCCTTACAGACACTCAGGTTACCGCTTCTTGCTACTGACTCGGACGACGACACCACTATGACTACTGTGACAACTGGCACCAAACCGGTAATTTTCGTACACTTTAATTATTATTTAATGACTGCAATTATATGCTTAGATGTCAACATTGTCTCATTTCATACTATACAAGTGAACTCATGCACGTTTATACTACAAAATATTGCTTTATGCATTAACGAGAGCGTTGCGTCAGAAATACTAGTAAACTCACCGGTAAGACACAATATGCCAACAGCCCTGCAGAAAGTAGTCAGACAATAAAATTGGAGCCTAGGTGTAGGTCCAATGACATGAATGCATTAAAACCCAAGAGTACGTACAAGGGTTCACATATAGGCATTCCGGAGACTAAAATGCGCACTAAAAAGCACCCGAAACGCACTTTAAGTGCAGAATTTTATTAAATTCAACTATAACCAGCTTTTAAACTTATAAATATCGTGCATAATTTATATTTTATCATCCAGAATATTTCCCAAGTGACGGGAATTGAAAGGGTTACAAAAGGGTGCATAAAAGACACTAAACGATGCAATTTAACACTTAACGAACCGGTATTTAACCGAACAACCGGACATTACCGGGACACTAAATTTTTGCCAAACACATTGTTTATTTATTTCGTGGCTAGTCATGATCCCCGAACACCCTAACACCCACTAAAAAAAACTAACTAACATAAGGAAGTTCATACTTGGAAACTAGCTATCCATTACTCATTAGTTGAAAATGTTACAACCAACCCCCCCCCCCTAACCGAGTCGGTCACAAGGACCATCACAACCATGCTTCAAATCTTGTCTTGGATTATATTCATTATTTTATTTGATTAGTTGCTTGTAGATCTTACCAAGATATGTGAACATATCGTATAAAAGCATGGCCAAGATCATTCTCACCATACTTCACAAGATCACACTCTTACCCTCACTCTCCCTCCTCCTCTCGGCTCCCCCTCAACCGCCACCATCACCATCATTGTAACACCTGTGTCATTTCAACCATCAAACAAATGCCAAACCAATGAAATATTGTATTTCATACTTTGGACTTGTATAAATATGTGTATCTTTTGCACATATCAACTCTTGTTCGATTTCAAACTCTAAATCGCTTTCTGGAAGGTTATACGCGCACTAATGCGTAATAATAACCAGTTTAATGCAACAAACACTCCGGAATAGTGAAATAGGCTTAACATACCTTAAATAACCTTTACATAACTTAAATATAAGTTTTGGAAGGTTTGGTGTGGTGAAATCAAAGTTAAATCGCTTACAGGGACTAAAGTTGTCAAAAAGTGCACAAGTTTGCATTTTTACGCATAACTTACGTTCTGAATACATCCGGACATCCAAAAATTTATGTAAGCATGACTATATTATGCTTTAGTGTTTGGCTTGCCAAAATCCATTCGTCGCGTCTTTTGGATCGTTTTTCGCGCTTATGCGCATTCCGTCGTAATTAACCGAACAACGCAACCGTACGGCTAAACGAACCGACACCCGAGATATTTTTGAACACATTTTAAGTTCCCTATACTTTAACTTCATTTTAGAGCTTTGAAATGGGGTTAACGGGCCTTAAACGTGTCGAAAATGGGCTGATTGCAATACAGGGACCAAAAGTGTAATTCTGCCAAACTAGGGCCTAGCGGTGCGCTACACTTTTAGCGTAGCGGTGCGCTAGGGGTCTGCAGACCAGATGCAGTGTTTCTAACAGCCTGTTTGCAGCTGTTTTAACCACAACCACACATTCTCTTTTGCTTAGTCATGAAGATAAGGATCATATTTAGCTTCCATAACCTTTCAACAAGTGTACGGATGTGATCGAATCACGTTATCCAAGAAACGATCCTAGCGGTGGACCATTTCCTATAAATACCCACCAACATCACACCCAAAAACCCACACCTTTGAATCTGAACTTGCTCTCTAAGTTGTCGTGTTTAACACTTCATACCTGAGAGTGTTCGGATTCAAACCTTCCATTCTTGGACCCTTCGTAAGTATTCTTTCGTTCTTTTCCTTATTTTACTGCTTTTCGAGTCAGAAAGTCAAACTTTGTTTGACTTTCAGCGTTGACCAGTAATGGTCAATGCGAAGTTCGTTTGAACTTCGCAACGTGAGTGTAATCACGTTGGTTATAGTCCCTTGGGACTATGCCCACTGATTACCACGTTGTCTAGGGTCGTAGGGTAAGCGATCTAATAAATCTCCTATACCTTCGAACCCGACCCAGTTTGGTCGGTCATTAGGATCCGACCAAATACATTAGGTGACCCTAGTATAGGGCATAACCTTCCGAGGTTATACCCTATGGTCACATCGTTTAAGTAGTTGTATGATAAGTAGTTTATATGCCTTAGGTAAATTACCAGAATACCCTTTTCATGTATAATTGGTAATTAAGCATATGTAACCTAAACCTTTGTCACATAACTGATTATGTAATATGTTTAGGCATATAACACTTGTCATAGGGCTAGTTAGGCGGTCCGAACGCGTTTCACGCGAACGACGCGTTAAAGTAGCATAAGCTACCTAAACGGGTCGTAATGGGTCGTAGACACTTAGGTTAAGTTTCATTTAGTATGTAGGCTTTGTTAAACCAAATGACACGAGTCTCTACACTCGTTTGGTTTACAAACCCTAATGCTACCCGATCTTCCGATCTAGGTCCGGTTAATTAACATAGTTACCTATATTAGGTGCCGTTTGATATCCGCGATCTCTAGCATTGTTTGGTTGTTACTCAAGGACTTCTGAGCAATCTCAAGTGAGTACATAGACCCCTCTTTTACTGTTTTCCAAACTGTTTTGGGGTGGAACACATGTGCCTACTTGTTACTTTCATGCTTTCCTGTTTTAACATCATATACTGCTATGTTCGTTAGTACATTATAGTACATGATTTTATGACATTTCATGCTAAGTGTGCCCAATTGTGTGCATTACTTAGTACATCGTTTTACATGACATTTTGACATAGACATTTTAACATGATTGACATTTGATCATGCATTTCCCACAAAACATAACTTTGATTTAAACCAAGATTTACTTCAATACTTTGTTTTTGTGCATATAATTTAGTTGAGACATTTCACTTGCCATACATGACATCTTGACATAGACGTTTGACATGGATATTTGACATAGACATTTTGACATGATTTACATCTTGACATGGATACTTTGACATAGACATTTTACATTGTTTGGTTTGGTTTGATTAAGTGATTAAGTAACGATGTGTGTGTAATATGATACAAGCATGGTGGATACGCCGCTGGTACTTCCTATATATAAGTGTTTGTATGGTATTACATATCGTAGCGTTATTTGAATCATTTCAGTTTGATACATATAACATTTTATACAAATAACTTATTTTTCACAAGACATTGTTTTATAACAACTTATCTTATACAAACTCAGTTACATGGTTATTCATTTAACCATACATTATTCACTTATTTATACATATCATCTGAACTCATTGTTTTTCAAATGATTTACAAAACAAAGCAAATAACAAGGTTCATGACTAAACATTTTCTTAAACATAAGTCATGAAACCTATTTTCACAAAACCTATGTATCTCACAGGCATTTTTATGCTGACGTACCTATTTTCACATGTGTTTTTCAGGAACTGTTGCATAAGATGATCAAGATACACATAGGCAGACTTGGGCTTTAGTGACAATAAAAGATGCAAGACTAGTTAATTATGTTGTATTTCTTTGGTTGTTTAGACATTGTAACACTTTTAATTAATAAAACGAAACTTCAATTGCCATGGATTTGAAACAATTAATTCTGTTACAACACTCCCCGACATTTCCGCCACGTTTTGTATGTTCTACGTGGTCGGGGTGTGACAGAAAAGATGGTATCAGAGCCAATGGTTATAGGGAATTAGGTTATTAGTAATGCTTTGACCTAGTCTATAACTTTCTTAGGACCCTAACGCGAGTTTACTTGCGTTTAGTCATAAAACAATACCGTCACCTATCCTTAGGCGACGACCACAACAAGAACATAAATTTCAAAACCGCTTTGAAAACTAATCATCTGTTCTAGGATGATTGATTACTAGGTTTTGAACCCTCTGTTATATGGTTTTGAATCCCTTTGAGTTTCAAAATCTCGTCAAGGTTTTGGGTTTTAAATAATGTGAACACGTGCAAACTGGAAGGGTGAATGCCTGTATTCTGGGTTTTCTGTCTAGGCAAGCACTTCGTATACATCTCAACCAGACGCGAGACCAGTTGTGCTTACCTGGGAATTCTTGGAATGAGTGTTCACTTATAGGCGAGCATGTCTTCGCGATACGTTATTTTTGACCTATTTTACTTGATTCTTCACCAGGGTCGTTTGTTGCTTTGTAGTAACAATCAAATGACCACTATCCTTGCTTTCATCAAATTTGTTTCATCTCATTCTTTTCGTCTAATTCTTTCACTCGTTTCATTTCATGTTTCCTCTTTTAGAATGCCTCCTCGACGCGAAAATCAGATGACGCCTGCCGAGCTGGCGGAAATCATCGCGCAGCAAATGGCTGCTGCCTTCCCAAATCTTTGTGCTCAAATAATACAAGCCATCAACAACAATAATGCCCTCTGCAGCTTCAAGACGTTCAACTCGGCCAAGCCATCAAAGTTCTCTGGGTCTCAAGGAGCGACAGCACTTCTGCAATGGTTCGAGAGTCTAGAGAGCACCTTCAGGCATGTACAATGTCCAAATGAGCGAAAGGTAGATTTTGCATCTAGTGTCTTTGAGAAACGAGCTTTGACGTGGTGGAACGGTGTGGTGAGAGATAGGGGTGCCGAAGTGGCACTGGCCCAAACTTGGGAAGAACTTCGAGCACTGATGATGAAGGAATTCTGTCCTCGTCACGAGATCAGGGCACTGGAAAGGGAATTCGACGATCTTAAGCAAGACAGCGGTGAACATCGAGCATACACTGATCGATATGAGGAGCTGAGCCTGTTGTGTCCTACCATGGTTACGCCTTTGGATAAGGCGATCGAAAAATACATTGATGGTCTCCCTGACACAGTTCAAGACATTGTTACTGGTAGTAACCCCACTACGGTTAGGCAGGCCATTGAGCTATCTGCAACGTTGACTGAATCTCAGATCAGGAAACGTAAGCTTTTCCGGAAGGGTGACAAGAAACCAATCGGGGAATCAAAGACCATGGATGAGCAGACTGGATCCCTTGAGCGGTCAAAGAAGCAAAAGGTTTCTCAGAACTTCGCTATGGTCGCTCACAATGGTCAAGCCGTCCCCAACCAACCAGCTCAACCCCGTACTAGGAAACCATACAATGGAACTTCACCCTTGTGCAACCGATGTGGCCTACATCATCATGCTAATGTGAAGTGCCGCGAATGCCAAATTTGTGGACTTAAAGGTCATATGGCAAAAGTTTGCGTTGCAGCAGTTGCACCGAATCAAGCCGACAACAAACCTGCTCGAGCTCGCTTTCCACCAGGTTCTTGCAACAAGTGTGGTGAGATGGGACATTTCCGAAGAAATTGCCCAAAGCTTGCTAATGCTAATCCAGCACAGAGATGAGCATCTGATCGACTAGAAGACAACACTCTTTAGAAATAATCATATCTTATGTATTATTTTCTTTTGTTGTCAAGGTCCATGAAACAGTTGTTATCATTGTTAATAAATAAATCTTTTTATTTACATTGCAATGTATATTATGTGGTTGTATGTATAAACAACATATCCCCTACAATACCGACAATCAAGGAACCACATTCCTTGAAGAACAAACTACTCCCAAAATTCTTCCATTTTACATTCTCTTGCGTTTTACACAAAGATCCCCAGTACCCGTCTCTTGCAAAGAGACGAAGTGCAAAGTGCAAGTTATAACTCTGTACGAATACCCCAAGTACCACTATAAATTCTTAATAGGGTACCCAAGGGTATTTCCGTATGTCCTAAATTATTGTGTACCTTAATTCGAATATTGCGTTTTCCTGAAAACGAAAATCGAATTTTTGATAGATCATCCTATCTTCATGGATGGATTCTTGAAATGATTAAAGTACCAAATGAAATCCACGAATTGGATTCCTGGTGTACTTTAAGTATCCGCGTCCAAAGATAACAAATTAATAACCAATTTAAACAACTATGTGATTATGTGTTTATATGTTCCCTTTAATGTTTTCGTGTGATCCAAGTTTTTGCTATCCAAATCCTCGCAGAATCTTCCATATCTTCGTATAAGGGATTCATAGTAGGATATCCAAAGGTACTATATTAAATCCTCAATGGGCTTGTACGTAATAGTAAAGACCCTTGGATTATATTGTACCATTCCATAATTAGACCCCTGAGTGGTCTAGGTAAACAGATTGATCCAAAAATCTGGTTAGGAATATCATGTGATGACGTAGCTGAAAGGACTCCTTGGCGGCCTAATTAAAAAGGATCCTTTGTTGATCTAATTAAAAGGACCCTATGGTAGTCTAGTCACACTCATCATCAGGTTTGATTTTTCCTCCCCTTCACATTTCAGACAAACTGTGCGGACTATGCAAGGAATTACGTAATTATGGATGCATACATAATTATGGAATTCAGTGCACAGAAACCACAGCGAATTTTGTCATGTGTCTAAAGTCTATTCCGTTCATTTTTGTTTCTGAAGATGTAAAATGACTATTCCGTTCATTTTTGTTTCTGAAGATGTAAAATGACTATTCCATTCATTTTTGTTTCTGAAGATGTAAAATGACTATTCCGTTCATTTTTGGTTTCTGAAGATGTAAAATGACTATTACGTTCATTTTTGTTTCTGAAGATGTAAAATGACTATTCTGTTCATTTTTGTTTCTGAAGATGTAAAATGACTATTCTGTCCATTTTTGTTTCTGAAGATGTAAAATGACTATTCCGTTCATTTTTGTTTCTGAAGATGTAAAATGACTATTCCATTCATTTTTGTTTCTGAAGATGTAAAATGACTATTCCGTTCATTTTTGTTTCTGAAGATGTAAAATGACTATTCCGTTCATTTTTGTTTCTGAAGATGTAAAATGACTATTCTGTTCATTTTTGTTTCTGAAGATGTAAAATGACTATTCTGTCCATTTTTGTTCCTGAAGATGTAAAATGACTATTCCGTTCATTTTTGTTTCTGAAGATATAAAATGACTATTCTGTTCATTTTAGTTTCTAAAGAATGCCTGTTGAGAATAACTCTGTTCATTTTCCATTTCTGAAAAATGTTCGTTAAAGAGAAATTACAGGATTACGTCTTGTTCATCTTTGATGGTTATTTAACACAAAGTCACAAATAGACTCCTACGAATTAATTTCGGGACGAAATTTCCTAAAGTAGGGGAGACTGTAACACCTGTGTCATTTCAACCATCAAACAAATGCCAAACCAATGAAATATTGTATTTCATACTTTGGACTTGTATAAATATGTGTATCTTTTGCACATATCAACTCTTGTTCGATTTCAAACTCTAAATCGCTTTCTGGAAGGTTATACGCGCACTAATGCGTAATAATAACCAGTTTAATGCAACAAACACTCCGGAATAGTGAAATAGGCTTAACATACCTTAAATAACCTTTACATAACTTAAATATAAGTTTTGGAAGGTTTGGTGTGGTGAAATCAAAGTTAAATCGCTTACAGGGACTAAAGTTGTCAAAAAGTGCACAAGTTTGCATTTTTACGCATAACTTACGTTCTGAATACATCCGGACATCCAAAAATTTATGTAAGCATGACTATATTATGCTTTAGTGTTTGGCTTGCCAAAAATCCATTCGTCGCGTCTTTTGGATCGTTTTTCGCGCTTATGCGCATTCCGTCGTAATTAACCGAACAACGCAACCGTACGGCTAAACGAACCGACACCCGAGATATTTTTGAACACATTTTAAGTTCCCTATACTTTAACTTCATTTTAGAGCTTTGAAATGGGGTTAACGGGCCTTAAACGTGTCGAAAATGGGCTGATTGCAATACAGGGACCAAAAGTGTAATTCTGCCAAACTAGGGCCTAGCGGTGCGCTACACTTTTAGCGTAGCGGTGCGCTAGGGGTCTGCAGACCAGATGCAGTGTTTCTAACAGCCTGTTTGCAGCTGTTTTAACCACAACCACACATTCTCTTTTGCTTAGTCATGAAGATAAGGATCATATTTAGCTTCCATAACCTTTCAACAAGTGTACGGATGTGATCGAATCACGTTATCCAAGAAACGATCCTAGCGGTGGACCATTTCCTATAAATACCCACCAACATCACACCCAAAAACCCACACCTTTGAATCTGAACTTGCTCTCTAAGTTGTCGTGTTTAACACTTCATACCTGAGAGTGTTCGGATTCAAACCTTCCATTCTTGGACCCTTCGTAAGTATTCTTTCGTTCTTTTCCTTATTTTACTGCTTTTCGAGTCAGAAAGTCAAACTTTGTTTGACTTTCAGCGTTGACCAGTAATGGTCAATGCGAAGTTCGTTTGAACTTCGCAACGTGAGTGTAATCACGTTGGTTATAGTCCCTTGGGACTATGCCCACTGATTACCACGTTGTCTAGGGTCGTAGGGTAAGCGATCTAATAAATCGCCTATACCTTCGAACCCGACCCAGTTTGGTCGATCATTAGGATCCGACCATATACATTAGGTGACCCTAGTATAGGGCATAACCTTCCGAGGTTATACCCTATGGTCACATCGTTTAAGTAGTTGTATGATAAGTAGTTTATATGCCTTAGGTAAATTACCAGAATACCCTTTTCATGTATAATTGGTAATTAAGCATATGTAACCTAAAACTTTGTCACATAACTGATTATGTAATATGTTTAGGCATATAACACTTGTCATAGGGCTAGTTAGGCGGTCCGAACGCGTTTCACGCGAACGACGCGTTAAAGTAGCATAAGCTACCTAAACGGGTCGTAATGGGTCGTAGACACTTAGGTTAAGTTTCATTTAGTATGTAGGCTTTGTTAAACCAAATGACACGAGTCTCTACACTCGTTTGGTTTACAAACCCTAATGCTACCCGATCTTCCGATCTAGGTCCGGTTAATTAACATAGTTACCTATATTAGGTGCCGTTTGATATCCGCGATCTCTAGCATTGTTTGGTTGTTACTCAAGGACTTCTGAGCAATCTCAAGTGAGTACATAGACCCCTCTTTTACTGTTTTCCAAACTGTTTTGGGGTGGAACACATGTGCCTACTTGTTACTTTCATGCTTTCCTGTTTTAACATCATATACTGCTATGTTCGTTAGTACATTATAGTACATGATTTTATGACATTTCATGCTAAGTGTGCCCAATTGTGTGCATTACTTAGTACATCGTTTTACATGACATTTTGACATAGACATTTTAACATGATTGACATTTGATCATGCATTTCCCACAAAACATAACTTTGATTTAAACCAAGATTTACTTCAATACTTTGTTTTTGTGCATATAATTTAGTTGAGACATTTCACTTGCCATACATGACATCTTGACATAGACGTTTGACATGGATATTTGACATAGACATTTTGACATGATTTACATCTTGACATGGATACTTTGACATAGACATTTTACATTGTTTGGTTTGGTTTGATTAAGTGATTAAGTAACGATGTGTGTGTAATATGATACAAGCATGGTGGATACGCCGCTGGTACTTCCTATATATAAGTGTTTGTATGGTATTACATATCGTAGCGTTATTTGAATCATTTCAGTTTGATACATATAACATTTTATACAAATAACTTATTTTTCACAAGACATTGTTTTATAACAACTTATCTTATACAAACTCAGTTACATGGTTATTCATTTAACCATACATTATTCACTTATTTATACATATCATCTGAACTCATTGTTTTTCAAATGATTTACAAAACAAAGCAAATAACAAGGTTCATGACTAAACATTTTCTTAAACATAAGTCATGAAACCTATTTTCACAAAACCTATGTATCTCACAGGCATTTTTATGCTGACGTACCTATTTTCACATGTGTTTTTCAGGAACTGTTGCATAAGATGATCAAGATACACATAGGCAGACTTGGGCTTTAGTGACAATAAAAGATGCAAGACTAGTTAATTATGTTGTATTTCTTTGGTTGTTTAGACATTGTAACACTTTTAATTAATAAAACGAAACTTCAATTGCCATGGATTTGAAACAATTAATTCTGTTACAACACTCCCCGACATTTCCGCCACGTTTTGTATGTTCTACGTGGTCGGGGTGTGACAATCATTACACCACCCCATTCATCCATCTTCATGCTTCATTCAAGGGTATAGGAAGGATTGAAGGAGCTTGCAACTTGTGGAGCTTCAAAGGACTTTGTTTCTTGCTTGTTCATCATCATTCCTCATCATCTTCTTCACTAGATTCTACCCTAGTCTTGTGCTAGTAGCAAGTCTTGTTACACCTTATTTCATCTTGTTTCTTAGTTAAAATATGTAGTATGATGATTATGTTTAAATCACAAGAACACTAAGAAGATGAACATGAAACTTTACATGAAGTTTGAACATAAAAAGTTTACTTGAAGATAAAATGCTACTAGTATGATGATGTTATGAGTATGTTGTTGAATTTTATGTTGAAGCTTGGTTGTGTGATGTTAATCACCATATGGACCGGGTTAAATAATATTTGGGAATATGATTTAACAAGATTAGAAAGTGGTTATGTGCTACATAAAATAACCACCTTCTAGGTAAACATGAACTTGATAAAAATGATTTTTCATGAAATATAATTAAACTAGTAAGTTGATGATCTTGTTAATCCAAGAGTTACAAAAGGGTTTTTGTAAATAAACCAATTTAGAGAAGCGGTTTTTGGAAAATCATGACTATTACAAGCACTTACACCATTTTTAGAAATAAGACAAGTATGAGAATATTTTATTTACAAGAAGAGTTCAAAGGGGATAATTTTTGTAAAAATTATTTACAAGTTGTAAACACTAAATTACTTTATGAGAATGATTTTTAAAGAAATAAATACGCTTCGGAAGGTAACTAAGTTCACTAAAATCTTTACCAAGTTACTACGCGTTTTCGGGACATAACAAGTCCATGATATAGCGTGATTTACATGATTTTGGCTTGTAATAAGACTTGAATGAGTTGTTGATGCTTGTTGATGATTTAAAAGAAAATAAACACATGTTTAGAAAACATGGGAAACCTCCATTTTTAGGGGAAACTCTGTCGGAATTTCTATAAATTTTGACACTTAGAAAAATATAAGTTTTTGAGAAACTTATTCCCTAAAATTTATCTAAAAACATTTACCAAGGTTTCCCTAATTTTTGTAAACTTCAAGTAAAGAAATGATGGTTTCTTCAAGAATAAAATTGATATTAAGTATGTATATTTTTGGAGAATATATATATATTAATTGATCACCAAGTTGTGTGCTAAATGTATGTAGTATGTAGTATACGTGATAGTGTATTAGGACTTGAAAATACACTAATTACTCTTAAGAAATAAAAACATAAAAATACACATAGAACATACAAGATACATAATTCGGGTGCAAAAATACAAGAAATTTATATTTATTTATGAGAAAATAATATAAGTAAGACACTTAGTTAAAAATATGAATTATTTTTAACACAGGAATACGTACACAAAAGATAGTGACTTGTACTTGTACGATACAAGTCTAGTGACTAACGTTAAGAAAACACGTATAGGTCACGACGTTAATTAAGCAAATCCGGTGAAGTTTACGATGCAAGGAACGCAAAGTTATGAGTTCATGCTCCCCCTTTTCTTTTAACTGTTTTCAGTTTTATAACTTCGGGGGTGAAATACATGTTACAAATATTGCAATGTTTACAAATGATATGATGAATACAAAAACAATAAACACTCTTGGTGAGAACGAGTACCAAGTATGATGCGTTTTGAGAAATGATACGAGAAATGATACAAGAAATGATACATGATACGAGAAATCGTTTCACGAATAGGGTACCATAAGCACCATTAATCAACAATATACCTAGACCACAAAACAAAAGGTTAGATCTAACGGGTGTCAGGCAGCCACACTCTTGGTGAGAACGAGTACCAAGCAGTGCTTTTGTGTCTCAGAATATGCCAACTAGAAAAATGCCTAAGGATTGGTTACTTCCTATGTCGTGTCACATGTTAATGGCTTTGCAACCCATTAACAACCTTAATACATACAAGATTACTGGACTTATACAGGAATGCTTCAGTTGTACAAGATACATACATACTTGACTTACATGAGATACATAAATACGTGATTTATACGAAATACAGACCATGTTTTCATACAAAGTATACAAACGTGAAATACAAATACTGCATGAATTCACACCAACATTATGTTGACGTTTTCCAAAAACTCACATGTATTTCAGGTAACTAGAATGGATGTGTGCGCGGTCTTACTCATGCTCGTGGATGTCATTTATGTTTATCGTTGAATAAAGATGTAACTTTTAAGACAAAATGCTGTCTTGTGATGTAAACGCTAAAACTATGATTTCGGTTCTGTAATGTTTGGCATTTGAAGCTATTTTATGAGCATGTAGTATGGTTACCAATCGTATGCAATGAAAACCTTTCATGATCACACCTCGTGCTTCCGCCGCAGAAAGGGGTGTGACAGATTGGTATCAGAGCTGCGATTGTAGTGAACCAGGATTCCTTCTCGAGTCTAGTCTACAATCTCTAGGATCCTTTCACGAAAACAATTTTTCAAAAAGTTTTCAGTGCATAAAACTTCCCGTGACATCCACTACCTGAAACTGTTTACATGAGTCAAGAAAAGACACTACGAGACTTAGGGTGCACCGGAGTATCACGTGTCTTTGATTAAGAATTACTTGCGATTATGTGTGATAATTGCTAAATACATATACTAGAAGTAGAACGTCACACGTATATGTGACTTTGCCTAAAAACAATGGCCTAATTGAAGGAAGAAATACGAGGATGAAACGAACTGTGCGGACTGTGCATGGAGTTACGTAATTATGGATGCATACATAATTATGGAGTTCAGTGCACAGGAACCACAGCAAGTCTTGTCACGTACAGATCCCCTCGAGAAAAGGTCAAACGTGAACACCAGTCTATTAAATACTCCAGTGGAGTAATAATTGTTTGATGTCACTTATGTGGTATATGCCTGTGTATATATACTACTAATGTCTAGTAAGACGATATCAAACAAATGCCAAAACCTATTGTGTGGTGTTCTTTCAGAACATGGCACCAAGAAGAGCTGTGAATGCTCATGATCAACCTCCTCCTCCCCCACTGCCAAGAACTTCTGAAGAGCTGAACGCTCTACTGGAGGAAAGAATCTCCGCAGCTATCGCCCACTACGAGGCAACCCGTACTACAGACAGTGGTGGACTAAGCAACACTAGACGTAATGGACATGGAGATTCGTCTGGAGGAAACACAGCTCAAGGATGCACTTTCAAGCAGTTTCTCGACTGCAAACCCATGAACTACGATGGCACAGGAGGTGCACTAGCGTTTGTACGCTAGACGGAAAACTGAAGCTACTATCCGCATGAGCAAGTGTACTGCAGATCAGCAAGTCACTTTTGCTACTGGGTTATTTGTCGATGAAGCTTTAACTTGGTGGAACTTGCAAGTCCAAACCTTGGGTGATGATGCCGCTTATGGCCTGACTTGGCCTGACTTGGGATGAACTTGCAAGTCCAAACCTTGGGTGATGATGCCGCTTATGGCCTGACATGGCCTGACTTGGGATGAACTTGCAAGTCCAAACCTTGGGTGGAACTTGCTCATGTGCTGAACTCCAAAGGTTGGAGACTGAGTTCTGGCACTTGACCATGGAAGGTGCTGACATTAATGGTTATACTAGAAGGTTCCACGATATGTCTAGAGTGCTTCCCTACATGGTGACTCCTGAATTTAAGCGCGTTGAACGCTACATTTGGGGACTGGCCCCAGAGCTTCGCGGCATGGTAACTTCGGCAAAACCTCAAACAATCACTGAGGCTGTAACTCTGGCTGTCAGCCTTACTGAAGATTGTGTTCGTATGAAGAAGTTAACATTAAACCCTACTGAAAAGATCGAGACGTATGCTGAGTCATCTGGTGACAAGAAGAGAAAGCATTCGAATCTGAATCAAGTGACCCGCAGCAACAACAAAGGTTCATACCACAAGAAGCGTGACACTAACCCACCCAAGGAGGCAAGAACCTTTGCAGTGGCAAATGATACTGCAGCCAAAGGATACTAAGGCACCCTGCCTAAATGCCAAAAATGTAAGTATCATCATGAAGGAGCTTGTCGCGTCCCAAGGTGCGACAAATGTGGTAGGTTAGGTCATCAAACAGAAGATTGTTGGGGAAAAGGAAGGAACGGAAATGGAAATCGCAACGGTGCTGAAAATGTGAATGGTGGGAATGGAAATGGTAATGGCAACTGGATTGGGAATGGAGCTGGGCGAAATCAAGGATGCTTCAGTTGTGGAAGCAAAAATCATTTCATGAAAGACTGCCCAAAGGGAAACAATGCTCAGGCTCGAGCATTTGTGATTGGAGCAAAGGTGAGGACCCTAATGTGGTCACGGGTACGTTTCTCATTAACAATCACTTTGCATCCATATTATTTGACACTGGTGCCGACTATAGCTTCATGTCTGTGGAATTTAAACGAATGCTTGGGATAGAATCTAGTAGATTAGATATTCCTTATTCCATAGAACTAGCCAATGGTAAACTCGTTGAATCGGGCGAAGTTGTTAGAGGCTGCACATTAGAACTTGGTGAACGAAGATTTAGCATCAACCTCTTACCAATTCAATTGGGTAGCTTCGACGTAGCGGTCGGAATGGACCGGTTGTCCAAAAACAAAGCTGAATATATTTGTCACGAGAAAATCATTCGCATCCCTCTGGCGAATGACGAAACTCTCATTGTACATGGAGAAAAACGAGACGTGCCTCTACGAATCATCAGTTGCATGAAGGCACAAAAGTGCTTAAAGAAAGGATATGTCGCTTTCCTAGCGCACGTTGTAGATAAGAAGGTTGAGGAACCAAAACTCGAAGACATTCCTGTGGTGAGGGAATTCCCTGATGTTTTTCCCGAAGATCTGCAAGGACTACCTCCGCAACGACAAGTCGAATTCCGTATAGACTTGGTTCCAGGAGTCGCTCCAGTAGCCAAGGCACCCTATCGGCTTGCACCATCCGAAATGCAAGAATTATCTACACAACTCCAGGAGTTGTTGGATAAAGGATTTATAAGGCCAAGCTTCTCATCTTGGGGAGCTCCAGTATTGTTCGTAAAGAAAAAGGATGGAACTCTGCGGATGTGTATCGATTACAGAGAACTGAGCAAGCTCACAATCAAGAATCGGTACCCGCTACCGAGGATTGATGAATTATTTGATCAGTTGCAAGAATCAAGCTACTATTCCAAGATTGACCTTCGATCTGGATACCATCAATTAAGGATACAGGAGGAAAGCGTACCAAAGACTGCATTCAGAACACGCTATGGGCATTATGAGTTTCTTGTAATGCCATTCGGACTGACGAACGCACCAGCGGTCTTCATGGATCTGATGAACCGCGTTTGCAAACCATATCTCGATAAATTCGTGATTGTATTTATCGATGATATCCTGATTTACTCGCGAACGAAAGAAGAACACGAGCAACATCTCAGAACCATTTTGGAGCTACTAAGGAAAGAAAAACTTTATGCAAAGTTCTTGAAATGCGAATTCTGGATTTGCGAAGTACAATTTCTGGGTCACGTTGTGAACGAGAAGGGCATTCATGTAGACCCATCCAAGATTGAAGCAATAAAGAATTGGGAAGCCCCCAAAACACCAACTGAAGTTCGACAATTCTTGGGCTTAGCGGGCTATTACCGACGTTTCATCGAGAACTTCTCAAAAATAGCCCAACCATTGACGACCCTCACACAGAAAGACAAGAAATACGACTGGGGTGACAAACAGGAAGAAGCCTTCCAGCTACTCAAAAATAAACTATGCGATGCACCAATACTATCATTACCCGAAGGCACTGAAGACTTCATGGTATACTGTGACGCTTCACGACAGGGTTTGGGTTGCGTGCTCATGCAACGCCAGAAAGTCATCGCTTATGCTTCAAGACAATTGAAGGTGCATGAAAAGAATTATACCATGCACGACTTCACAGATCACAAAAGCCTACAATACATACTTGATCAGAAGGAATTAAACATGCGCCAGCGGCGATGGGTCGAGCTGCTAAATGATTACGACTGTGAGATTAAGTACCATCCTAGAAAGGCAAACGTTGTAGCGGACGCATTAAGTCGAAAAGAAAGGGTTAAGACCCTAAGGGTTCGAGCATTGGAAATGACTATTCAAACGAACCTCACTGAACGCATTCATGACACACAACAAGAAGCCCTTAAAATGGGAAACCGTAAAGCTGAATACCTTCGGGGTATACTGAAATATATGGTACCAAATGAAGAAGGAGCCTTATACTTTAAGAAGCGTATTTGGGTTCCGCTCTATGGTGGTATACGAGAGGTCATCCTTGATGAAGCACACAAATCGAGATACTCGATCCATCCAGGATCAGACAAAATGTATCAAGAATTGAAAGAATACTATTGGTGGCCAAGACTTAAAAGCGATGTTGCTGTTTACGTAGGAAAGTGCCTGACCTGTGCTAAGGTTAAGGCTGAATATCAAAAACCGTCTGGCCTACTGCAACAACCAGAGATTCCCATGTGGAAGTGGGAGCAGATCTCGATGGACTTCATAACAAGACTACCCAGGACCCCGAGAGGGCACGATATGATATGGGTAATAATAGATCGGTTAACGAAGTCTGTGCACTTCCTACCGATCCGAGAAAAAGACAGCACTGGAAAGCTTGCTGAGATATTCTTAAAAGAAATTGTGGCACGTCATGGAGTGCCAATCTCAATTATTTCAGACAGAGATGGACGCTTTGTCTCAAGAATCTGGCAATCCTTTCAGGAAGCCTTTGGATCTCAGCTAGATCTAAGCACGACATTCCATCCACAAACAGACGGCCAGAGTGAACGGAATATACAAACGTTAGAAGTTATGCTTCGCGCATGTGTCATGGACCTAGGCGGCAGCTGGGATACTCATCTACCTCTAGTTGAGTTTTCCTACAATAACAGTTATCATACAAGCATAAAAGCCGCACCGTTCGAAGCTCTGTATGGCCGCAAGTGCTGACCGCACTTATGTTGGGCAGATGCTGGAGATAAACGTATGGTTGGTCCTGAACTTGTACAAGAGACAACCGACAAGATTACGCAAATCTGAGAGCACATTAAGGCGGCTCGAGATCGACAAAAGAGCTACGCTGATCGAAGACGAAAACCATTACATTTCGAGGTTGGAGACAAAGTTTTGTTGAAGGTCTCACCTTGGAAGGGCGTAGTCAGATTTGGAAAACGTGGAAAGCTGAATCCACGATACATCGGACCATTCAAGATTCTAGAAAGAATTGGTACCGTGGCATACAAGTTGGAGTTACCGGAAAAATTTAATGGAGTACATGATACGTTTCATGTATCCAACCTTAAGAAGAGTCCAACACAAGAAAACGTGATCATCCCTGCGGATGAAGTGCATATTGATGATGCCCTCCGATTTACAGAACGACCCGTTGAGGTTACCGACTGGAAAGTCAACAAGACCAGGAGGAGCAGTGTGAAACTTGTCAAAGTACGTTGGAACTCTAAGCATGGACCCAAGTACACATGGGAACGTGAAGACCAGTTTAAAGAAAAGTACCCCCACCTGTTCAAGAAGACTCCTGCGAGAGTTAGTTCAGCCTGAATTTCGGGACGAAATTCTTTTAACGGGGGGAGACTGTGACAACTGGCACTAAACCGGTAATTTCCGTACACTTTAATTATTATTTAATGACTGCAAATATATGCTTAAATGACAACATTGTCTGATTTCATACTATACAAGTGAACTCATGCATGTTTTATACTACAAAATATTGCTTTATGCATTAACGAGAGCGTTGCGTCAGAAATATTAGTAAACTCACCGGTAAGACACAATATGCCAACAACCCTGCAGAAAGCAGTCAGACAATAAAATTGGAGCCTAGGTGTAGGTCCAATGACAAGAATGCATTAAAACCCAAGAGTACGTACAAGGGTTCACATATAGGCATTCCGGAGACTAAAATGCGCACTAAAAAACACCCGAAACGCACTTTAAGTGCAGAATTTTATTAAATTCAGCTATAACCAGCTTTTAAACTTATAAATATCATGCATAATTTACGTTTTATCATCCAAAATATTTCCCAAAGTGACGGGAATTGAAAGGGTTACAAAAGGGTGCATAAAAGACACTAAACGGTGCAATTTAACACTTAACGAACCGGTATTTAACCGAACAACCGGACATTACCCGGGACACTAAATTTTTGCCAAACACATTGTTTATTTATTTCGTGGCTAGTCATGATCCCCGAAAACCCTAACATCCATTAAAAAGCAACTAACTAACATAAGGAAGTTCATACTTGGAAACTAGCTATCCATTACTCATTAGTTGAAAATGTTACAACCAACCCCCCCCCCCTAACTGAGTCGGTCACAAGGACCATCACAACCATGCTTCAAATCTTGTCTTGGATTATATTCATTACTTTATTTGATTAGTTGCTTGTAGATCTTACCAAGATATGTGAACATATCTTATAAAAGCATGGCCAAGATCATTCTCACCATACTTCACAAGATCACACTCTTACCCTCACTCTCCCTCCTCCTCTCGGCTCCCCCTCAACCGCCACCATCACCATCATTACACCACCCCATTCATCCATCTTCATGCTTCATTCAAGGGTATAGGAAGGATTGAAGGAGCTTGCAACTTTTGGAGCTTCAAAGGACTTTGTTTCTTGCTTGTTCATCATCATTCCTCATCATCTTCTTCACTAGATTCTACCCTAGTCTTGTTCTGGTAGTAAGTCTTGTTACACCTTGATTCATCTTGTTTCTTAGGTAAAATATGTAGTATGATGATTATGTTTAAATCACAAGAACAAGAACACTAAGAAGATGAACATGAAACTTTACATGAAGCTTGAACATAAAAAGTTTACTTGAAGATAAAATGCTACTAGTATGATGATGTTATGAGTATGTTGTTGAATTTTATGTTGAATCTTGGTTGTGTGATGTTAATCACCATATGGACCTTGTTAAATAATATTTGGGAATATGATTTAACAAGATTTGAAAGTGGTTATGTGCTACATAAAATAACCACCTTCTAGTTAAACATGAACTTGATAAAAATGGTTTTTCATGAAATATAATTAAACTAGTAAGTTGATGATCTTGTTAATCCAAGAGTTACAAAAGGGTTTTTGTAAATAAACCAAGTTAGAGAAGCGGTTTTTGGAAAATCATGACTATTACAAGCACTTACACAATTTTTAGAAATAAGACAAGCATGAGAATATTTTATTTACAAGAAGAGTTCAAAGGGGATAATTTTTGTAAAAATTATTTACAAGTTGTAAACACTAAATTACTTTATGAGAATGATTTTTAAAGAAATAAATACGCTTCGGAAGGTAACTAAGTTCACTAAAAGCTTTACCAAGTTACTACGCGTTTTCGGGACATAACAAGTCCATGATATAGCGTGATTTACATGATTTTGGCTTGTAATAAGACTTGAATGAGTTGTTGATGCTTGTTGATGATTTAAAAGAAAATAAACACATGTTTAGAAAACATGGGAAACCTCCATTTTTAGGGGAAACTCTGTCGGAATTTCTATAAATTTTGACACTTAGAAAAATATAAGTTTTTGAGAAACTTATTCCCTAAAAATGTATCTAAAAACATTTACCAAGGTTTCCCTAATTTTTGTAAACTTCAAGTAAAGAAATGATGATTTCTTCAAGAATAAAATTGACATTAAGTATGTATATTTTTGGACAAAATATATATATTTATTGATCACCAAATTGTGTGCTAAATGTATGTAGTATGTAGTATACGTGATAGTGTATTAGGACTTGAAAATACACTAATTGCTCTTAAGAAGTAAAAACATAAAAATACACATAGTTAAAAGAAATATTTTTATATATAGTTAAAATTTGCTTAAATAAGTATGATGACTTAATTTATATATATTAATTAGTCATTATCATGGGTGGATATTGGTTAGTGCTGCCTTGTTTAAGAATAGGTGGCCTGTCCATGCCTAACTAAGGCTAGTCTATTCAATATCTGCCCTTGACAATAACCCTTAGTAAAAATAATACTAACACTATTACTATTAATAGTTTATTACTAATAATAAAACTGATATTATTAATAATTATCTAAACATACACTTAAATGAGAGTATAACTCAAACATAAAAATATAAATTCTTCACCTCAATGGTTTAATAAGAATACATTATTTTGTAAATTAGGTAATCCCTTATGTAAATTTCCATATAAAATAAATTTTATATAATGTTTTTCGATTGAAAATGTTAAAACAATAATTATTACAAGAGGCTAGATTGATGTTGTAAGAATCATTAAGAGATATACTGAAATATGACAAGAATTTGTGTATCATTATCTTAGCACACGATTTGTGTTAAGATGGCTTTTATAAATATATAATTAAATCCGTATATGATATATATAAACGAGATTAGTGCAAGTTTTAAATTTTTGTGAAAACGTCAGTATAAGGTGATCGTGATCAAAGAAATGATTTAATGAAGTCGAAGACTAAACAAGCCTATTATGGTTCAAAACAAATGAAGTTCTTGTTGGGACGATTTTGATAGCTTCCATCCATCATATGGGATCTTGAAATGAATATGTAATGTGAGTAAGTCAAATAATTTGAACTTGATTTAAACAAAACAAGTTTTAATAAGAAAATTCGGACATGGTCACAATAGAAACTATGTATGCCAAAGAAAATTAACTTTTTCAAGAAATTCATTGACTCGATATCAACGAGTTATTGTTTTGCAATAATGTGGTTCACAGTACAAAAAGTGGAATGATATTTGAGTTTGGATAAAATAACAAATCGAAATGAAGCCCTCATGTGGTCTTTATAAAGCAAGCGAATCACATGCACAACAAACAGTGCATGTGTAACGTGTGAATTTACCAAGAAATGAAATAGATCAATATTTGTTATTATGAAAGAAATCCTCATGGTATGATGACCTTTAGGGGAAGTAGAAATACGAAAGTTAATTTATTATATGCAAAAGTCAGAATTTCAATGAAAGAAATATAAAAAACTTTTATCTGAAATTTCGTGTGATAACTGTTGTTAAGTGAAATTACCAGGGAATGTGAAATAAAATGAAATATGGAATTTGCAAAGGTATATGACTCCTTTTTACAGTGATAATAATTATGACTCTGATTAGACTGTGCACCGATGATTGTGAAATCTGATTACAACGTACCTCAGCGATATTCATTTTGTAGGATCATGTGGCAAGGTGCTTCTTTTAGATTAGTAATTCTTCTACTGGTGGAATTAACATTGGTGTCATCATGCCCAATTTATATTTTCCAAAGGTCTTGATTCGAAAGTTGTGTGTGATATATTTTGACGTCTGTGGACGTATTATTTAAGTTTCATGTGTTTTCTTGTGCACTAGCAAAATTTTACGTGCTTCTTACTTGCGTTAATAGCTTATGGTAACGTATTTGGAAATTCTTTATACTTTTGAGGGTATTCTAACTTAAAAGGGTTTCTATTGTTATTATTATCGCTCGAGTTACGAGGTATATGATCAAACGAAATAATGTTTGATATAGGAAAAGAAATTCCTGATAAAGAAATCTAGACACATATGCTTGTGCTTTATTCCTAATTGACTTTTGGAATTTCTTATAGATATATATATCTATATAATCACATATTTCATATGCTGAAATAAACTTACCATCTATCAGGTCAATGTATTTAACAGATTCATATTTCCAAAAACCAGTCAGATATCAGATCATGATACTATTTAGGGAAATCTTGTCACTCGTTTGACATATTACATACCCTGTCTTATCCGGTTCGCGCCGGAGAGGTAACCTCAGTATATCCGGACAAACTGGAGAGTCTGCTACACCATACCCAGTCTTGCCGGAGAAAATTTTTCTATTTCCCATAAATAGTATCTTTAAAAGTTCCTCTTTTATTAGGCTTTTATCCAGAATTAGGAAATTTGTATTCCCGTAACATCTCTTATTATAGACCAAGTAATATCAATAAGCAATAATTACTATTAATTCTTGCGTATTTATCATATCTTGCAATATTCTAATTACCATTTTTATGGCATACAAAAACCCATCATAATTTATTCACATAAGTACTTAGCTTATCTTGAAGTTTATACCAAGGCATCTTTTCTTAAGTTCAAGTTTAAATGCTATCATGTGTACTACCAGTTAACAGCAATCTCCTAACTCTTTTATACAAACTTAGGTATTATTGTCACAACACCTAAAGGCTTAAAGTAGTGGCTCTAATACCACCTTCTGTCACAGCCCCCGACCCACCCTGGACGGAATCGAGAGTCGCGAACATCCCAGTGGTACCGGTGATTATTTTGAAAACGTTGCAGCGGAAATTTCATCAGGACCGTGAGTTAGGAAAAATATCAGAGTTTTAGAAAACACCGGATTTTATTTATTAAATAGATGGGATAAACCCATGTTTTACAAATGTAGCTTTAATAAAGATAAATTTAATTACATAAAACAATATTTCTTAATTTGATTTAATTAGTAAATAAGCCACTTCTTGATGCCTTTCAGTGCCGTATCCATCTCTTAATCCAATCTACTGTAATTACCTGAAACGCGTTTTAAAAAGGTTTTCTCAGCGGAAAATACTGAGTGAATCATTCTATTTACTAAAACGACCTGTTTGTTATAATTTACAGTATTAAGGGTGATTACATTGTTTCTATATCAACCAACTACCCACAGTATTTGTCATCGACCCGTTTCGGTGACTGTGGTCATATCACCATTGGCTGCCCCAATGAATGATGTATATCACTGTTAGGGCTTATTTGCCTAACCCGTGTTAGGGCTTATTAGCCTAACCCTGTGATACTTCAGTGTTAGGGCTTACTTGCCTAACCTATGTTAGGGCTTATAGCCTAACCCCGTGAGAAATTAATATTGTGCACAATACCCCACATACCGGCTGTAATTTGGGGATTACAAAGACTTAATCCCTGTAATTATAACCTTGAAAATAAACATGCTTTTGAAAGTAATTTGATAAAAAGAGAATGACTCACTTTATAATCATGCAGATTCATACGGCACAGTTTAGTCTACAGATAAGCCTTGATATATTGCAGATTTATACATGCAGAGCTTAGCCTATTGATTTAGCCTTGTAACCTAGTGCATACGAACTAGGTAGGTAACTTAATACAGCAATTACGATAACTCACAAGATTAAAACCCTCACAATGAATGACAAAGTGCAATCACTTAAACATCCATCGGATTCACAACGAATATCAGAGTATTCCCCGAATTCGGGTGGTACTCAAACATCCGGTCGGAATCACGACTAATGACAAAGGATAGTACTAAAACATCCATCGGATAGTTTCCATCGATCAGACATTGAATCATAGCAGCGATCTAGTTAATACTCAACGTATAATTTGAAATTGAACGTCGAACAAATGCATAGAATCAAGTCCCAAATGCCTGCTATTTATACTCGAATTTTGACTCCTTTGCGCACCATAAGCCCAAATCCCTTGCGGTGCGCAAGGGACATGAAATCAACATATGTTTACCGCGTGTGTGTGTAGGCTAGCTGAGTCGACGGAATGATTAAATTCGATTTTTATAACAACTTATAAGGATAATCGTCGAGTAGGGAATGCCCCCCCTGAGTTTTAGGGGCCCTGTGTGACAACCCGAATAATTAAGGTTAGCACTACTTAAAAATGCTGCAACTTTCGGCGTGTGTCTCTACGTTTATCTATTCGTTTCACGCATCACTGAATGATTACGTATGTGTAACTGATTAACTACATGAAATTGTTAAACGTTTTGTGTGTCGTTCAACCGATTTAGAAAACCAAATGAGTTGGGCCGCGTACAGCCGTGTACATTTGGGCCACATATTTACATTTCATCGGGTCACTAAATTCACAAAGTGGATTAAGCGAGCCCATTACACACCTTGTGTATTTCCAATCTGATCTCGTCCCACTTGTGAGTTCTTGACCGGCCCACTTGTGAGTTATTGACCACCGGCCCACTTGTGTTATTAGTTATTATATTAAATGTTACGTAAACCTCTTGATATATCTCACAATATTGTTACAACCAACCCTACTTCTTGTTCTGATTGGAGACGGCAGGCACCCCCTTTTGATACATCATCCTGTTCGATCAAATTAGTGGTTAGTAAAACCATATCTATGTTAACTATTAATTGATAATTGTATTCTTATATGATCTTGATTTAATACGGTGTTGATATGATAGATTATATTTATGTTAGGGCCGTATATATAAGAAATCATGATGTACGTCCCTTAGATCGTTAATAAATTGCCATAATAGCTAGTTGATGTTATGAATGGAGTTAGCCGATGCATGAATTATGAATGAGTATGATGTGAGCCGATTGAATGTTTGTTGTTAATGATAAATTTCAGTAATATTAATAATATGGGTTAATGATAAATAGAGAACATGATGACATGAACCTGATGTGTTGATTTCGATGACTAACATGTTAATTGTTTTCATGATAATAGGTATGTTATGAATATAAAACTCATATATTGTTAACCGATTGTGTAGAATGATTAGGGTGCATGTTGGTGTGATGATTTGGTAGTAATTGAATTGAAAGGATCAACACAATTTCTTGGTCCATGAGTTTGTCAGGTCCACTATATTGAGTAGGTCCAATAAGAAATTAGAATTCATATAGTTGTTGCCCAAGTCTACACATATTTGTCTGATGATCACGTGATTGTTAATGAATTGCAAAGATGAAAATAATTATGACTATTTGAAGAAGTTTATTGGGTTAATTAATTAGAATTAAATATGGTTGGTTAGTATTCGATATGTGCTAGACCGATTTAAATGAAACTGTTGGTGTATTCATACTTAATTTATACATGTTATCGATGCCTATCACATATGGTCATAAGTTGAATATTTACTGTTTAGGTTGCATGTTAATTAATGGGCCGCATGTACCTTATGGGCTGCATAAAATTAAATCGAACAAGCATAAGTGTGTTTGGGCCGAACACTTAAACTGTATGTGTTTTAACTGGTGATGTGAACTTGCGTTGACTGTCATGCCATATGTGCTATGAGATGATCCATCTATGTTTACAACTCGTTAGAATATGTGTATTTCTGAATATGAGTCTGATTTGTATGGTAACCGTAATAGGATCTGGTTGACCATCTGTAAACAAGTAACTAATCTTACCGAGCAAACCAAAGGTGAGTTCAGTGCTCTTTTCCAAGCATGCATCCCAGGGAGGGATATCGGGTAACGTTCTGGGAAGGAACGGCAGGTTATTGGGATGTTGGTTATTACTCAATTTCTATCATATAAGACCCCCTACATCTACTGATAGTTGCCGGTAAGGCAACGAGGTTATTAGTTGATAGCGCTATTAGGATTGGCACCCTCACACCGTGCCGAAAGGACGGGCGTGAACTAATTACCTTGACCACTTGACCAATGCCTTAATAGAGGCATTGGGGTTGGGCAATCACATCTTGTATCACGTAAGACCCCTTACATCTACTCGAGGTTATTAGTTGAGCTAATTACCTCGACCACTTGACCAATGCCTTGACAGAGGCATTGGGGTTGGGCATTCATATCTTGTAGCCAGTTGCGGTAATCGAGTTAATAACAACATCAAATCAAATCATCAAATCTGTGAAACGTTTTAATCTGGTAACTGGTATCTAAACACGTTAACAAAACTTTGAACTCACCAGCGTCGTCTGACACACTTGTCTGCATGCTTGCAGGTCTGTAGGTTTATATCATTTGGAACTTGCTGTCTGGGATGCTGGAGTGGTCATGGGTCGGGATACTTGGAATCGCAAGATGAGACTAACGGTTTTGTACATGTGGTTTATGAAACGCTTAACAAATGATTTATGTTTCCGCTGTATACGATGAATTACACTTAATGTTTTGTATCACTTTATGATGATGAATGTAAGTTTTATTTAAATATATTTATGAGTTCAATGTGATTGGTGGCTAAGATCCTGGTACGTCACACGCCCCGCGGTGTTTCCGCAAGTGGTATTTTGGGGGTGTGACACCCTGATCCTGATTCTGATTGTTCTGAAATTTTTAGGGTTTGCGTAGAATCACTTGGGTATCTCACTTAGGGTTTCCTATTGGATAAAATAATAAATAAATAGGACTTTTAATGAGGGTTGTTACATAATGTATTTGGTCGGATCCTAAAGATCGACCAAATGGGTCGGGTTCGAAAGTATAAGCGATTGTTTACATCGCTTACCTTACGACCCTAGACAAGCACAAAACTAAAAGTGACGAGCTAAACACGTTAAAACGTGTTTAACAAGTTTAGAAAGCAGGTTTGGTATCAAAACAAACGGTTTTGATACCCAAAAGTAGTTTGGTTACAAAATACGCAAGAATACGTGTTTTGGCAGAAACTACGACTCGTCACGGAGCCTAGACAACGTGGTAATCAGTAGGTATAGTCACTAGGGACTATAACCATCGTGATTACGCTCACGTTATGAAGTTCAAACGAACTTCACATTGACCATAAACTGGTCAATGCAGAAAGTCAAACGCAGTTTGACTTTAACGCTAAAACGAATGAAAATAACTAAAGAACACTTACAGAAGGTCCCCGCAAGCTCTTGATCCGATTTACTCTCAGGTATGAAGCATAAACTTCAACTTAGAGAGCCAAAATCAGATTCGAGTGTGCTTTGGGAGGAAGTGAGGGTGGGTATTTATAGGAATTCAAGAACCGTTAAGTTCGTTCATCGAAAACTGAGCTTTAATCTGGACCTTACATGTGTGCCCATGGTTTTCTAAAACCATGGGAGCCCCTAATATAGACTATGTTCATTGAATACCAGCCCATGCTTTTGCAAAACCATGGGTTAAAACCACCAACACTTCAAAATGGACTAGGTTCATTGAATCTGCCAGAAATTTAAAAAATGGTCCCTGCACTTGTAAAACTTGATTTTTGGCACTTTTAAGCCCCGTTAACCCCATTTCAAGGCTCTAAAATAAAGTTAAAGTATAGGGAACTTAAAATATGCTCAAAAATATCTCGGATGTCAGTTCGTTTGGCCGTACGGTTGCTTTGTTCGGTTAATTACGACGGAAGTCGTAACGGACGCAAACACGGTCCAAATTGCGCGAAGAATGGATTTTTCTTATGCCAAACACTAAAATAAAATATTTTAGTGCTTACATAAATATTTGGATGTCCGGATGTATTCAGAATGTAAGTTATGCGCGAAAATGCAAACTTATGCACTTTTTGACGCTTTTAGTCCCTGAATGACCCAAAAGTTTATTTTAGCACACTGAACCCCTCAAAGCCTATTTCTAAGCTATTTAAAGGATATTTAGGGTATGTTTAACTTATGGTCATGTTTTAGAATGTTCGTTACAGTTCAAATTGGCATGCTTTCGCAGTTTGTCAAATTTAGTCCCTGTAAGCGAATTAACTTGATTTTGCCATACCAAAGCCTTCAAAACTTATTTCTAAGTTATGTAAAGGTTATTTAAGGTATGTTAAGCATATGTTGATGTTCCGGAGTGTTTGTCGCATTTACACTTATTACGTTTACGATCCAGTTTGCGTATAACTCTCCAGAAAGCGATTTAAAGCTTGAAATCGAACAAGAATTGATATGTGCAAAAGATACACATATTTATACAAATCCCAAGTATGAAACACAATATTTCATTGATTTGGTATTTGTTTGATGGTCGCAGTGACCCAGGTGTCACAACAAACGTTAGAAGATATGCTTCGCGCATGTGTCATGGACCTAGGCGGCAGCTGGGATACTCATCAACCTCTAGTTGAGTTTTCCTACAATAACAGTTATCATACAAGCATAAAAGCCACACCGTTCGAAGCTCTGTATGGCCGCAAGTGCTGATCGCCCTTATGTTGGGCAGATATGTCACACCCGCTCATAGCGGAAACGCAAGGTGTGATCTGTCTGGTTTTCATTGCATAAATATCGATGTACATGAACAAACTATATGAATAAAACATACTCCATTGCCATTACATAGTGTTTCAAAAGATTACAACATAAGTTTAGTGTGTCGGTTACAAACCATTAACATGAAAATAAAGCGTTATTGTTTCATACATTAACTTGAAATAAACTACAAAGGTTTAAACCATCATATTTCCGCAAAGAGGCGGAATATAATAGTTAAACCCTTCAAAACATGGCATGGAGTTCTTGTACTTGTTATCTTGACTGGAAAATCCGACATGGTCCTTTAATTCCCTGAAATACATGTTAAGTTTGGAAAACATCAACAAAAGTTGGTGAATTCATGCAATTTAGTTGTAAACAATGTATGAAAAAACGTGAGTTGTAGTATGTAAAGCGTCAATGAAATCGTTGATCATTAATGTTTTGCAAGGACATTAATATGTGTGCCGAAAAAGGAAGCAAACCAACCCTAGATGATTTTATGCCGATTCCTATCGACTGGGACACAAACGCACTCTTCCGTAGGGGTCCATGACCAAGAGCGGGGCTCGCCAAAACCCATTAGATCTAAGCCTTTGTTCCTTGGTCCAATCTGGATTAATGGTGCTTATAGTAATGCCCTAATTCGCACATGATCTATGGTGTTTCATTACCTAACTTTAACATACCCTGAACATGTATCCTCCCCGATAGTTGTAAAGTTTGTAAAACATTTAAATGAATAGGGGAACATGAACTCACTGTATCGCGTCCTGAAAATAGATGAAAATAAGATCTCACGTGCGGTCGTCCTGAATAGCGTGGCGACCTACAAACGTTCTTATTTTTGTTAGACACTTCGGTCTTTGAAAAGAACTTGAGTACAAGTCTTGTGTCTTGAGTATATGTAAGACTTGTATGTCTTTACTGTTCGTTAACTGTGTATTCGATGTATGAGTTGCTCAATTGTTCGTTAACTGTGTATTCGATGAATGAGTTGTATAGTCGGATCTCGTCCGCTGAATCTCGAGTCTTGTATGTATCACTTGTATAGTTGTGTTTCCAAAAATAGTATCATTGGGCCAAGCCCATGTTTTCAAGTTATTGGGCTTAAATAGTGCTGGGCCTCAAATAGTGCTGGGCCTCAAATAGTGTTGGGCCTCAAATAGTGTTGGGCCCTCAATAGTGTTGGGCCTCAAATAGTGTTGGGCCTCAATAGTGTTGGGCCTCAAATAGTGTTGGGCCTCAAATAGTGTTGGGCCTCAAATAGTGTTGGGCCTCAAATAGTGTTGGGCCTCAATAGTGTTGGGCCTCAAATAGTGTTGGGCTTAAATAGTGTTGGGCTTGAATAGTGTTGGGCTTGAATAGTGTTGGGCTTAAATAGTGTTGGGCTTGAATAGCGTTGGGCTTTGGCCCATATGTTTGGTGTTTGGGCTTAGCCCATGAATGTATGTTAAGCCCATAGTGAAATTAAGCCCATTAAGAAAACTAAGCCCATTAAGTGTAAGTAGCCCATTTGTAAAAATAGTCCATTAAGTATATTAAGCCCATTTGTTTATTAAAATAGCCCACTAGTATAAGTAAGCCTTTCATTTTTATAAAAACCCTTTTTATAAAAATTTACTAAGTATAGATGTAAATAAATAAAAACACACTAGCTTTTATAAGTTTATAAACATCCGAAAATTTGTTATCGATAGTATATTTATATTTCGTGTCGAAAGATCGTCTAACGTCGTAGTAACTCCCCGGATTGGCAATTAGCTTAAGTAGTCGTCCGTCGTTCATTTTGACCATATTTGGTGTCCGATTATTAGAATCGTCCGTAACTCGTTTTAAGGCGTTATTATGTGAAGTCTCGTAGGACTTTTGTTATAACGTGTTTTGAGTTTAAAGTCGACATGAGATTCAAGTTCCTACAATGATATATATAGCTAATATACCAAGTAATATATCACACAAAAATTGTTTAAAGTAACCAAATATATATTTTCTAAAAAAATATATATTTTCCTTATCTTTTATTTTGTAAACCCTTCTTTAATAACCTTTATAAATCTTGTATAGATTTACCCAAAAATGTTGTTATTTTATAAAATAAAGTTTTTATAAAAATTGGCCATATAACCTTGGCATTTTTATCTTAACCATGTTTCATTAAACATATCATTTTCTTTACTAAATCAACAACAATTTATTCATCATCTTAACTAAACATTATAAGACTTTTATAACATCAAATCATCAAGATGATAAGCAAATCATGTAGGGTTTTAAACATGACCCTTTCATATGTTAACTAGTTCAAAAACCAAGTTAAATTCTAGTTTTAACAACTTTCATAAAAATCTTTAGTTGTATGTTAATTTTTATAATCTTGTGAAAGTCTTATTTTTAAACATAAACCCTAAATACTTTCACAAGATCACTAGATATGATCATTCCTTTAATCCTTTATGTTAAAACCCTTTAACATAAACATGTATAATTTTTAGATCATATCTATCAACATCTTCTAACACTTTATTTGTAGCTTAATCATCATAACAAGATCTAATAAGCATATAACAAGTCTAAGATCACAATATAAACAAACATAATTATGTTATGATTTTTATCTTTGCTTCATTGTATTTTTCTTGTTCATTATGTATGATTATATAGTTATTATTAGTTATAATAACAATCATAAACATAATATGTATAAAAAAAAATAAAGAAGCTTACTTCTAGCACAAGGCTAGGGATGATCTTAGAGATTAATAAGAACTAAGAAGATGATGATCTTGATGCTAGAACACCTTTGTATGGATAAAAATCCTTCCTTTCACTTCCAAAAGCCTTAGATCACCTTATGTTCCAAAGAAATCCATGTTGATCATGAAGGAGATGATAAAAATTATTGGGTTTTTGTGAGTGTTCTTGAGAAAAAGATGAAGATAACGGGAGTGTTCTTGGTTGGTGATGGATGAAAATGTGAAGTAATGAGGTTTAGACTTAATGGCTAAGTGTTGAAAATAATCACCAACTTATTCCACTTGCAACACTTAGTAATTACCAAGATATTTTACAAACATAAACAAGGGGGTGGGGCCCCTTGTTCACGGTTACAAGGTGGGGGGGGGGGGGGTCTCATGTGGTAAAAAGTGTTAGTTATTTTTTTTTTAGATTTCTCAAGAATAAGAAAATGTAAGTACTTTGGTGTTTAGGGTTTACAATTTTCCGAGATGTTTCGCGACTTGAAATGGTCATAAACTAGTTTTACAAGACTAAAAATAATGATCACTAGTTCGCTAGTTGTGCCAAAATGTAGTTCGGATAATTGTTTAGTGCTCGTTTCACTAATAAATAGTCGAAACGTTCTCTTATGGAAGTTGTAGGGCAAATTTCCGTTATGTGTGTAATTGATATTCCATAAGTATTTTTATATGAAATTGGTGCATAAACATCAATTTTTGCATCTTGTATTAAAAATACAATTGCTGAATTTTGCGGACAATTCATGAAATGGTCATTTTTAGCGCGTTTCGGACAGTTTTTAGTGTTACCGGGCATTGATAAATTATTGATCGAACTCTTGTATTCCCATATAGGGTTTAATATATAAATGATATTGGACTCTCACCCGAGTCCTAAAGATGTCATTTTAGATGTTTTCTGCGAATCCGGAGTTTTCGTCAGCACTCTAGTTCACTAGGCACTACTCTAGTTGTTTCGGTGAATTGTTTGCACTATATCAAATGTACCCAATAAAAATGAATCATGTGAAATAACAAATGAATATTCCATGAGTTTTCTAAGATGTATACCATGTAATCATGCAGTCAGAATATTCAAAACACATGCTTGTATAATGTAAATCACTGTTTTAAATGTAAGTAAATTACCCGAAAGTGGCAGTTGTCACATTCTCCCCTTGTTATTTAGAATTTCGTCCCGAAATTCTAGCTTTGTTATCCTTTGCAGGAGTTTTCGGAAATAGGTGGGGATATTTTTCCTTCATTCGGTCTTCACGTTCCCAAGTATACTCGGGTCCGTGACGAGAGTTCCAACGAACCTTTACTAACTTGATACGACTTCTCCGTGTTTTATTGACCTTCCAGTCCGTGACCTCAACAGGTTCTTCAGTGAAATGGAGTTTGTCGTCAATGTGAATTTCATCCATAGGAATAGCAACGGTTACTTGTATTGGACTCTTTTTAAGATTCGTCACATGAAACGTGTGGTGTACACTGCTAAGTTCATCAGGTAACTTCAACTTGTAGGCAACAGTGCCAATCTTTTCTAAGATTTCAAATGGTCCAATGTAACGCGGGTTAAGCTTTCCACGTTTACCGAACCTCACTACGCCTTTCCAAGGTGAGACTTTCAATAAAACTTTCTCTCCAACCTCGAAAGATGCTTGTTTTCGTTTTCCATCAGCGTAGAACTTTTGTCGATCGCGAGCCGCCTTGATACGGTCTCGGATCTGAAAATTTTTATCCGTAGTATCTTGGACTAGTTCCGGACCAATTAATTGACTATCGCCCGTTTCCGCCCAACATAGCGGAGAGCGACACTTTCGACCATAAAGAGCTTCAAACGGTGCAGCTCGTATACTTGTATGGTAGCTATTATTGTAGGAAAACTCAACTAGAGGTAGATGATTATCCCAATTGCCACCTAAATCCATAACACATGCACGAAGCATATCTTCAAGTGTTTGGATTGTCCGTTCGCTCTGGCCGTCAGTTTGTGGATGAAAGGCCGTACTTAGATTCAATTGAGATCCAAAGGCCTGTTGAAATGATTTCCATATTCTTGAAACAAAACGACCGTCTCGGTCCGAAATGATTGAAATAGGCACTCCATGACGAGCCACTATTTCTTTGAGATAAATTTCCGCTAGTTTCTCAGTACTATCCTTCTCCCGAATCGGTAAGAAGTGTGCGGACTTTGTCAATCTATCCACGATTACCCATATCATGTCATGACCTTTCGAGGTCCTGGGTAACTTCGTGATGAAGTCCATGGATATTTGTTCCCATTTCCAAGCGGGAATCTCAGGTTGTTGTAGTAAACCTGATGGTTTTTGATACTCTGCCTTGACCTTCGCGCAGGTCAAGCAATTTCCAACATAGAAAGCGACATCCTTTTTGAGGTTAGGCCACCAATAGTACTCCTTTAAGTCTTGGTACATCTTATCTGATCCAGGATGGATCGAGTACTTTGACCTATGTGCTTCCTCAAAAATGAGATCTCGGAGACCTCCAAAGAATGGAACCCAAATTCTACCCGCAAGGTACAAAGTTCCATCCTCCTTTGGTATTAACTGTTTTTCCATGCCCCGAAGTGATTCTTCTAGAATATGTTCTTCCTTGAGCGCTTCTTGTTGTGCATTTCGAATTCGTGCGGTAAGATCTGTGTGAATCGTCATCTCTAGTGCTCGCACTCTTAGTGTTTTAACTCGTTCCTTGCGGCTCAAGGCGTCTGCCACAACGTTCGCCTTGCCCGGATGGTACTTGATTTCACAATCATAGTCGTTTAATAATTCAACCCAACGTCGCTGACGCATATTTAATTCTTTTTGGTTGAATATGTGTTGTAGACTCCTATGATCTGTGAAAATAGTGCACTGTGTACCATATAAGTAATGCCGCCAAATTTTCAAAGCAAATACCACCGCGCCTAGCTCTAGGTCGTGCGTGGTATAGTTTTTCTCGTGAACTTTCCGTTGGCGGGACGCGTACGCGATAACCTTTTTACGTTGCATGAGTACACAACCTAAACCTTGATGCGAAGCATCACAGTATACCACAAAGTCATCGGTACCGTCGGGTAATGATAAGATTGGTGCAATGCACAACTTGTCTTTAAGATGTTGAAATGCTGCTTCTTGTTTCTCTCCCCAATCGAATTTCTTGTCTTTCTGTGTAAGAGAAGTTAGCGGTTGAGCAATCTTTGAAAAATTCTCAATGAATCTCCGATAATATCCCGCTAAGCCCAAAAATTGTCGCACTTCGGTAGGAGTCTTGGGCGCTTCCCAATTCTTAATCGATTCAATCTTTGACGGGTCTACTTGAATACCCTTCTCGTTCACTATATGCCCGAGAAATTGTACTTCACGAATCCAAAACTCACATTTGGAAAACTTCGCGTATAAATTCTCTTTTTTGAGTAGTTCTAAGATGGTTCTCAAATGTTGTTCATGCTCGGCTGCCGATCGTGAGTATATCAAGATGTCGTCAATGAACACTATGACGAATTTGTCGAGATACGGCTTGCACACGCGGTTCATTAAATCCATGAAGACCGCCGGTGCGTTCGTTAAACCAAAAGGCATAACGAGAAACTCGTAATGACCGTAACGAGTCCAAAAAGCCGTCTTCGGTATGCTTTCTTCTTGAATCCGTAACTGATGATACCCCGATCGTAAGTCTATCTTTGAATAAAAACTCGACCCTTGAAGTTGATCGAATAAGTCGTCAATCCTCGGTAGTGGATACCGATTCTTGATGGTGAGTTTATTCAACTCTCTGTAGTCGATACACATTCTGAATGTCCCGTCCTTCTTTTTCACAAAAAGAACTGGAGCTCCCCAAGGCGAGAAACTCGGTCTGATGAATCCCTTATCCAACAACTCTTGAAGTTGTGTGGACAATTCCTGCATTTTAGAAGGTGCTAATCGATATGGAGATTTAGCTACTGGTGCGGCTCCTGGTACCAAGTCGATGTGAAATTCGACTTGTCGATGAGGCGGTAGTCCTGGTAAGTCTTCAGGAAAGACTTCAGGAAATTCTTTTACTACCGGAATATCTGTCAACTTCGGCCCATCGGCCTTCTTGTCTACAACATGCGCTAGAAAGGCAATGTAACCTTTCCGTAAGTATTTCTGTGCTTTCATGCAATTGATGATCCGCAATGGGGTGTCACGCTTCTCTCCATGTATAACAAGTGTCTCTTCGTTCGGTAGTGGTAGGCGAATGATCTTCTCGTGGCAAACGACTTCGGCTCGATTGTTGGATAGCCAATCCATGCCAACCACTACGTCGAAACTACCCAATTCAACGGGTAAGAGATCGATATTGAATTTTTGTTCGCCAAGTTCTAAGGTACACTCCTTAACAACTTCTCCCGTCTCTATTAGTCTACCGTTAGCCAATTCTATAGAATATGGAACATCTAGTTTACTAGGTTCCAAGCCCAGAATATTTTTAAATTCTATAGAAATAAAACTAAAATCGGCTCCGGTATCAAATAATATGGATGCGAAATGATCATTGAGGAGAAACGTACCAGTGACCACATTAGGGTCTTGGCGCGCATCCTTGGCCCCAATCACAAAAGATCGACCATGAGCTTGAATTTCTTTAGGACAGTCTCTCTTGTAGTGATCCTTGCTTCCGCATCCAAAGCATCCTTGATTACGACCATTCCCGTTCCCATTCTTGTTACCAAATCCACTTCCCGATCCAGTATTATTTCTCGTTCCCCAACATGACTCAGTACGGTGGCCAAGCTTGCCACACTTATCACACTTGACAAGCCGACAATCACCCACGTGATGGAATTTGCATCGCTTGCACTGAGGTAAAGTACCAGCGTACTTCTTAGGACCAGTGTCGTTTGTGGCTACAAACGCCTTTGCATCCCTTTGCGAGTTGTTCTGTCGCCTGTTGTTGTTGTTGTTGTTGTTGTTGTTGTTGTTGGGGTTATTGTTATTGTTGTTGTGGTTGTTGTTACTGTTGTTGTTATTACTACGGGTTCCCCTCTTGAAATTCGAGTAACTCCTCTTTCCACGGTTGGAAGACTCAACATGTGTTTCCTTCTTGTCATCACCTTTCTCAGTGAATATCTTCATCCTAACCCCGTCTTCAGTAAGACTCACGGCTATAGTCACAGCCTGAGTAATAGTCGTGGGTTTAGCTGCAGTAACCAGACTTCGAATCTTGTCAGAAAGTCCCCAGATATAGCGTTCGATACGCTTGTATTCTGGTGTTACAAGATAAGGAATCACGCGGGACAGATCGTGAAATCTTTGCGTATATCCCGTGATATCAGCTCCGACCATGGTAAGGTTCCAAAACTCGTTCTCCAACTTCTGGAGTTCAGCACGAGAACAGTACTTTTCCCTCATACGTTCCTTCAGTTCCTCCCAAGTCAACGCATAAGCAACGTTATCACCCAAAGTTTGCACTTGTAGGTTCCACCAGGTAAGAGCCTCGTTGAGAAACAAGCCAGTAACGAAAGTGACTTGCTGATTAGCAGAACATCTGCTCATTCTGATAGTGGAATCCGTTTTCTCAGTCCATCTCACATAAGCCACAGCACCGCCTGTGCCATCATAGTTAAGCGGCTTGCAGTCTAGAAACTGCTTGAATGTGCACCCTGAAATTGGACAACGGATTTTGAATGAGCAAACAGTGAATCGCACGAATAGATTAAGAAAGAAATTTGATGTGTTGTAATAAAACGAATAAACGTTACCCGGAATATTCGTTCCACCTGAAGGACCACTTGGACCCTGGCCTCCCGATCCGTCGGTGCCACCACTTGTTTCGACACGGGATGCCTCGTACAGTGCGATAGCTTGAGCGATTCTCTGTTCTATAAGTGTATTCAGTTCTGCCTCGGTCGTAGGCATTGGTGGAGGTGGGGGTGGATTAACTGTCCGTGAACGTAAAACTTTCCTCGGTGGCATGATTCTTCCAAAGGAGAAATAGGATAAAGATTAGACGTTGATTTTGTTTGTAATATATATATATATATATATATATATATATATATATATATATATATATAAATAACATTAATAGCAATATCACCACCAAACATAATGCGAGTAAATAAGTTAACATAAATAATAAGAGATGTCCAACCAGACCTCTCATTTGCATTTAATAGATAACACCAAGTTTTATTTATATATATAGTCAACCGGTTACATAATCGTTTGAAAGGAACAAAAATAGACTCGGGCTACATAACCCGGTCATACTAGTCTAGTACAACAAAAGAGATAATAAAGTCTTCCTTCTAACTGCGTGTTCTGCTGTATGTCGGCTGTCTTCAAACTTGGTGGAGCATCAAATATGTACACAAAACGACTATAACTACCCGTCCCAAAAGTATACTACCGGTAACCATAGTCTATGCTGGGGGAAAAACTGGTGGTGGAATAGGGAATAACAACGTGCGAACCTCAGAAACCCTACCCTCCAAATCAAGCACCAAATGGTGAAGGAACACACTCTGCTGCTCGAGCGTCAGTACCCGAGTAGGTAGATCCACTGGTGGTATATCCACTGGTGGCATCTGCGGTGGTAGTGGGGGTAAAGGTGGTGGTCCTGGTGGTAGTGGTGGAGCATGAAGTACCATACCAATGAGGTGAGTAAGCTCATCCTCGAGTTCGCTAACTCGACGTATAACAAAGTCTATCTGATGCTCAAGTGTCTGAACACGAGCACGTAACTCAATAGTAGCAGCCGGGTGGTGCACTGAATGATATGGATCTGTAAGGGGCATAACATGTGGGTATAGATCCATGTCCCCGGGTGGTACATGGGCGTGTCCTGAGGGTCCTGCCTCGTCAGTATGGTCTACATGTGGTAGAATAGGAACAACCTGATCATGTGTAGGGACAACTGGCTCATCAGGTATGACATCATCCAGCTCAATGTCTGCATTGCGCTGTAGGCCAATGGCCTGCAGTGCAGAGGAAGTAACAGATGCATAAGAAGAAGCATCTGTATCAGTATCGGAATCAGAAGAGATAATAATAATCGGAACCACCGGTGCGGCAACCTCTAGAATAACCAAGTCATGAGCATCCCCGTATCCCAACTCGTCACCCAAATGCTCCACTGGAATCACAGGAACTACAGCATCGTCCTCCTCGTCGAAGTCGCCAATGAAAGGCATCATGGCAAGAGGAAGGACATCCAAGGGTATAACCTCTATAACATGTTCACCCACTGGGTGACCTATGATAACAACCTCGTTGAGTAGAGGGGGCACATCTAGCACATCATCATCAATGATGTCTCCTAACATGTAAGCGTCCAATATGTCACCACCAATTGCGAACGGCTGGAAATCATCCATGTCGCTGTCAGAAGTAGAGTCGCTATCAGATAAGATGACCTGTACCTCCGGCACAACGTCATCGTCAGACACAATCTCCATGGGGTCTACATCGTCGTAAAGGTTACTTCCTTCGGAGGAAGACATGATATCCTGAGAAATAAGTTGTTCGACACGTATGAGCATTTGTTACGTTACATATATACACAAAATGTATTTTTCACATAAGGTTCATTTTAAGTTATCCTACTTGAGTTGTGTGGATTAACTTAAAGTTGCATGTCTACCATTTAGATGACTAAGACACTAATGTCCTTGCTTGCTTTGTATGAGATGAATTCTTGTTGAAAATGGACCATGAAAATGTTTATGCAAATGAAAACATGTGTTTGTGTTTAAATGGTTTTCATGAGAGATCCCTAGTGATTGTAGACTTAGACTCAATAAAGAATCCTGGTTCACTACAATCGATGCTCTGATACCAGTCTGTCACACCCGCTCGTAGCGGAAACGCAAGGTGTGATCTGTCTGGTTTTCATTGCATAAATATCGATGTACATGAACAAACTATATGAATAAAACATACTCCATTGCCATTACATAGTGTTTCAAAAGATTACAACATAAGTTTAGTGTGTCGGTTACAAACCATTAACATGAAAATAAAGCGTTATTGTTTCATACATTAACTTGAAATAAACTACAAAGGTTTAAACCATCATATTTCCGCAAAGAGGCGGAATATAATAGTTAAACCCTTCAAAACATGGCATGGAGTTCTTGTACTTGTTATCTTGACTGGAAAATCCGACATGGTCCTTTAATTCCCTGAAATACATGTTAAGTTTGGAAAACATCAACAAAAGTTGGTGAATTCATGCAATTTAGTTGTAAACGATGTATGAAAAAACGTGAGTTGTAGTATGTAAAGCGTCAATGAAATCGTTGATCATTAATGTTTTGCAAGGACATTAATATGTGTGCCGAAAAAGGAAGCAAACCAACCCTAGACGATTTTATGCCGATTCCTATCGACTGGGACACAAACGCACTCTTCCGTAGGGGTCCATGACCAAGAGTGGGGCTCGCCAAAACCCATTAGATCTAAGCCTTTGTTCCTTGGTCCAATCTGGATTAATGGTGCTTATAGTAAGGCCCTAATTCGCACATGATCTATGGTGTTTCATTACCTAACTTTAACATACCCTGAACATGTATCCTCCCCGATAGTTGTAAAGTTTGTAAAACATTTAAATGAATAGGGGAACATGAACTCACTGTATCGCGTCCTGAAAATAGATGAAAATAAGATCTCACGTGCGGTCGTCCTGAATAGCGTGGCGACCTACAAACGTTCTTATTTTTGTTAGACACTTCGGTCTTTGAAAAGAACTTGAGTACAAGTCTTGTGTCTTGAGTATATGTAAGACTTGTATGTCTTTACTGTTCGTTAACTGTGTATTCGATGTATGAGTTGCTCAATTGTTCGTTAACTGTGTATTCGATGAATGAGTTGTATAGTCGGATCTCGTCCGCTGAATCTCGAGTCTTGTATGTATCACTTGTATAGTTGTGTTTCCAAAAATAGTATCATTGGGCCAAGCCCATGTTTTCAAGTTATTGGGCTTAAATAGTGCTGGGCCTCAAATAGTGCTGGGCCTCAAATAGTGTTGGGCCTCAAATAGTGTTGGGCCCTCAATAGTGTTGGGCCTCAAATAGTGTTGGGCCTCAATAGTGTTGGGCCTCAAATAGTGTTGGGCCTCAAATAGTGTTGGGCCTCAAATAGTGTTGGGCCTCAAATAGTGTTGGGCCTCAATAGTGTTGGGCCTCAAATAGTGTTGGGCTTAAATAGTGTTGGGCTTGAATAGTGTTGGGCTTGAATAGTGTTGGGCTTAAATAGTGTTGGGCTTGAATAGCGTTGGGCTTTGGCCCATATGTTTGGTGTTTGGGCTTAGCCCATGAATGTATGTTAAGCCCATAGTGAAATTAAGCCCATTAAGAAAACTAAGCCCATTAAGTGTAAGTAGCCCATTTGTAAAAATAGTCCATTAAGTATATTAAGCCCATTTGTTTATTAAAATAGCCCACTAGTATAAGTAAGCCTTTCATTTTTATAAAAACCCTTTTTATAAAAATTTACTAAGTATAGATGTAAATAAATAAAAACACACTAGCTTTTATAAGTTTATAAACATCCGAAAATTTGTTATCGATAGTATATTTATATTTCGTGTCGAAAGATCGTCTAACGTCGTAGTAACTCCCCGGATTGGCAATTAGCTTAAGTAGTCGTCCGTCGTTCATTTTGACCATATTTGGTGTCCGATTATTAGAATCGTCCGTAACTCGTTTTAAGGCGTTATTATGTGAAGTCTCGTAGGACTTTTGTTATAACGTGTTTTGAGTTTAAAGTCGACATGAGATTCAAGTTCCTACAATGATATATATAGCTAATATACCAAGTAATATATCACACAAAAATTGTTTAAAGTAACCAAATATATATTTTCTAAAAAAATATATATTTTCCTTATCTTTTATTTTGTAAACCCTTCTTTAATAACCTTTATAAATCTTGTATAGATTTACCCAAAAATGTTGTTATTTTATAAAATAAAGTTTTTATAAAAATTGGCCATATAACCTTGGCATTTTTATCTTAACCATGTTTCATTAAACATATCATTTTCTTTACTAAATCAACAACAATTTATTCATCATCTTAACTAAACATTATAAGACTTTTATAACATCAAATCATCAAGATGATAAGCAAATCATGTAGGGTTTTAAACATGACCCTTTCATATGTTAACTAGTTCAAAAACCAAGTTAAATTCTAGTTTTAACAACTTTCATAAAAATCTTTAGTTGTATGTTAATTTTTATAATCTTGTGAAAGTCTTATTTTTAAACATAAACCCTAAATACTTTCACAAGATCACTAGATATGATCATTCCTTTAATCCTTTATGTTAAAACCCTTTAACATAAACATGTATAATTTTTAGATCATATCTATCAACATCTTCTAACACTTTATTTGTAGCTTAATCATCATAACAAGATCTAATAAGCATATAACAAGTCTAAGATCACAATATAAACAAACATAATTATGTTATGATTTTTATCTTTGCTTCATTGTATTTTTCTTGTTCATTATGTATGATTATATAGTTATTATTAGTTATAATAACAATCATAAACATAATATGTATAAAAAAAAATAAAGAAGCTTACTTCTAGCACAAGGCTAGGGATGATCTTAGAGATTAATAAGAACTAAGAAGATGATGATCTTGATGCTAGAACACCTTTGTATGGATAAAAATCCTTCCTTTCACTTCCAAAAGCCTTAGATCACCTTATGTTCCAAAGAAATCCATGTTGATCATGAAGGAGATGATAAAAATTATTGGGTTTTTGTGAGTGTTCTTGAGAAAAAGATGAAGATAACGGGAGTGTTCTTGGTTGGTGATGGATGAAAATGTGAAGTAATGAGGTTTAGACTTAATGGCTAAGTGTTGAAAATAATCACCAACTTATTCCACTTGCAACACTTAGTAATTACCAAGATATTTTACAAACATAAACAAGGGGGTGGGGCCCCTTGTTCACGGTTACAAGGTGGGGGGGGGTCTCATGTGGTAAAAAGTGTTAGTTATTTTTTTTTTTAGATTTCTCAAGAATAAGAAAATGTAAGTACTTTGGTGTTTAGGGTTTACAATTTTCCGAGATGTTTCGCGACTTGAAATGGTCATAAACTAGTTTTACAAGACTAAAAATAATGATCACTAGTTCGCTAGTTGTGCCAAAATGTAGTTCGGATAATTGTTTAGTGCTCGTTTCACTAATAAATAGTCGAAACGTTCTCTTATGGAAGTTGTAGGGCAAATTTCCGTTATGTGTGTAATTGATATTCCATAAGTATTTTTATATGAAATTGGTGCATAAACATCAATTTTTGCATCTTGTATTAAAAATACAATTGCTGAATTTTGCGGACAATTCATGAAATGGTCATTTTTAGCGCGTTTCGGACAGTTTTTAGTGTTACCGGGCATTGATAAATTATTGATCGAACTCTTGTATTCCCATATAGGGTTTAATATATAAATGATATTGGACTCTCACCCGAGTCCTAAAGATGTCATTTTAGATGTTTTCTGCGAATCCGGAGTTTTCGTCAGCACTCTAGTTCACTAGGCACTACTCTAGTTGTTTCGATGAATTGTTTGCACTATATCAAATGTACCCAATAAAAATGAATCATGTGAAATAACAAATGAATATTCCATGAGTTTTCTAAGATGTATACCATGTAATCATGCAGTCAGAATATTCAAAACACATGCTTGTATAATGTAAATCACTGTTTTAAATGTAAGTAAATTACCCGAAAGTGGCAGTTGTCACAAGATACTGGAGATAAACGTATGGTTGGTCCTGAACTTGTACAAGAGACAACCGACAAGATTACGCAAATCTGAGAGCACATTAAGGCGGCTCGAGATCGACAAAAGCGCTACGCTGATCGAAGACGAAAACCATTACATTTCGAGGTTGGAGACAAAGTTTTGTTGAAGGTCTCACCTTGGAAGGGCGTAGTCAGATTTGGAAAACGTGGAAAGCTGAATCCACGATACATCGGACCATTCAAGATTCTAGAAAGAATTGGTACCGTGGCATAAAAGTTGGAGTTACCGGAAAAACTTAATGGAGTACATGATACGTTTCATGTATCCAACCTTAAGAAGAGTCCAACACAAGAAAACGTGATCATCCTTGCGGATGAAGTGCATATTGATGATGTCCTCCGATTTACAGAACGACCCGTTTAGGTTACCGACTGAAAGTCAACAAGACCAGGAGGAGCAGTGTGAAACTTGTCAAAGTACGTTGGAACTCTAAGCATGGACCCGAGTACACATGGGAACGTGAAGACCAGTTTAAAGAAAAGTACCCCCACCTGTTCAAGAAGACTCCTGCGAGAGTTAGTTATGCCTGAATTTCGGGACTAAATTCTTTTAACGGGGGGAGACTGTGACAACTGGCACTAAACCGGTAATTTCTGTACACTTTAATTATTATTTAATGACTGCAATTATATGCTTAAATGTCAACATTGTCTGATTTCATACTATACAAGTGAACTCATGCACGTTTTATACTACAAAATATTGCTTTATGCATTAACGAGAGCGTTGCGTCAGAAATACTAGTAAACTCACCGGTAAGACACAATATGTCAACAACCCTGCAGAAAGCAGTCAGACAATAAAATTGGAGCCTAGGTGTAGGTCCAATGACAAGAATGCATTAAAACCCAAGAGTACGTACAAGGGTTCACATATAGGCATTCCGGAGACTAAAATGCGCACTAAAAAGCACCCGAAACGCACTTTAAGTGCAGAATTTTATTAAATTCAGCTATAACCAGCTTTTAAACTTATAAATATCATGCATAATTTACGTTTTATCATCCAAAATATTTCCCAAAGTGACGGGAATTGAAAGGGTTACAAAAGGGTGCATAAAAGACACTAAACGGTGCAATTTAACACTTAACGAACCGGTATTTAACCGAACAACCGGACATTACCCGGGACACTAAATTTTTGCCAAACACATTGTTTATTTATTTCGTGGCTAGTGATGATCCCCGAACACCCTAACACCCACTAAAAAGCAACTAACTAACATAAGGAAGTTCATACTTGGAAACTAGCTATCCATTACTCATTCGTTGAAAATGTTACAACCAACCCCCCCCCCCTAACCGAGTCGGTCACAAGGACCATCACAACCATGCTTTAAATATTATCTTGGATTATATTCATTATTTTATTTGATTAGTTGCTTGTAGATCTTACCAAGATATGTGAACATATCTTATAAAAGCATGGCCAAGATCATTCTCACCATACTTCACAAGATCACACTCTTACCCTCACTCTCCCTCCTACTCTCGGCTCCCCCTCAACCGCCACCATCACCATCATTACACCACCCCATTCATCCATCTTCATGCTTCATTCAAGGGTATAAGAAGGATTGAAGGATCTTGCAACTTGTGGAGCTTCAAAGGACTTTGTTTCTTGCTTGTTCATCATAATTCCTCATCATCTTCTTCACTAGATTCTACCCTAGTCTTGTTCTAGTAGTAAGTCTTATTACACCTTGATTCATCTTGTTTCTTAGGTAAAATATGTAGTATGATGATTATGTTTAAATTGTCACAACCCCCGATTCCTGTTTCCCGGGAACGGGCGGACGTGATCACAGAGTTTGGTGGTATCAGTTTTTTTTTCTCGCAGCGGAATTTACATCAGGACCGTAGTTAGGAAATGTTTATCAGAGTAAAACCACCTTTCTTGATATTAATAAATACATGGGCAAAACCCAAGTTTCTTATTACAATACATTATAGGGATAAACCCTATTTTATTGAATTTAAAACATCGTTTATTAGGTAACTTTTATAGCCACATTTTCCCAAGCCTTCAGTGCTCTCCAGCTGGCTTTTCACTAATTGGTTGTTCACATTGTGTTACCTGTAACGCGTTTTAAAAACATTTGTCAGTGGGAAATACTGGTGAGTGAATCCCAGTTTAATCAAGTTTAAAGTCACAGTGAACAGTATTGAGAGCGATCACATTGTTTATGTCTACACAATTACTCCAATTGGTACTATCAATCCTGACTTGTGGGTCATATTACCCATTGGCTAACTCATTGTCCAATGGTAACGTACTGTCATACTCGACTTACTACTCGCAGGTAGTACAAATTTTGTATACAAAACCCCAACATACCGGCAGTAATTGAAGAACTACAAAGACTCAATCACTGCTAAATTTCATAGTAAAACATTTAAGGTTTGGTAAAACATTACCAAAAACATTAACAAAAAGAGGATAAACTCACATTGCTGTCTTAGGCTTTTCGTAAGGGTTTCCTGGCTATAATATATAATTTATACAAATGTACATTGATTAGTACCATAACCCTTTGAAATTATTAATAATACTCTCCCCGAGACGGCATTCCAACAACTACGTCGGGCAGAACCACGACAGTTGTTACGGAACCCTAAATCAATCGGGCAGCGTAACTATTATGAAACCGGGGTTATAATACTTACAACGGAGCAGAACCTCGCTAATTAGGGGTATAATACCCAAAATATTACTTCCAATATCAGAGATTTCGAGATTGAGAATGAAATGTGAGCGACGGAAACTGAAAACTGATGCCTGCTATTTATACTTGTGAAATTGGGTTTCCACGCGGCCCGCTTTAGATACAGGGAACATGTACGCGGCCCGCGTCAACATGAGTCAACGCAGTAGCTTAGTCCGGTCATCACTAGGCTTGACACGATTACGACATGTGTCAGCACCAGATGCATCCGCGTATCACGAGCCCGCGCGGCCCGCTTTAAAGTAAGCTTAAGTTGAAGCGGCCCGCCTCAACTTAACTTTTCAGATTTTTAAATTTTATTTTATATATATAACATAACTAGGGCTCGGTTTTCACATACGGGTATAATATAGAACATATTGAGACATTTTATAGTATATTTAGAGAGTCGAAATATTATGAGGGTGTTGATTTTACCGAGGGTTGTTACATTCTCCCCACCTTGTTTTAGAGCTCGTCCTCGAGATCTACTGAAATAAATGTGGATATTTCCTTTTCATTTCTGACTCGAGCTCCCTAGTGTATTCAGGTCCTCTTTTGGAATTCCATTTCACTTTGACTAGAACTAGTCTTTTGTGCTTGAGATTCTTGACTTTCCTCTCTTCAATTTGTAGAGGTCTTTCTACAAACTTGAGTTGTTCATTTACCTCTACATCCTTAAGAGGCACTATCAATGATTCATCAGCTAAACACTTTTTAAGATTAGATACATGAAACACATCATGTATTCCTGCCATTTCCTCTGGCAGTTGTAGCTGATAGGCTACAGGTCCTATTCTTCTAATAATCTTAAAAGGTCCAACATACCTGGGACTTAGCTTTCCTCTTTTGATGAATCTTACCACTCCTTTCCAAGGAGAGACTTTCAACAATACTTTGTCTCCTACCTGAAATTCTAATGGCTTGCATCGGTTATCAGCATAACTCTTTTGTCGATCACGTGCAGCTTTCAGTCGTTCCTTGACTCGAATAATCTTGTCAGTTGTTTCCTGTACTATCTCAGGTCCAGATAATTGTTGTTCCCCAATTTCTGCCCAACAGACTGGGGTTCGACACTTTCTTCCATAAAGTGTTTCGAATGGTGCAGCATTGATACTTGTGTGATAACTATTATTATAAGTAAATTCTATTAAAGGTAAGTGATCATCCCAATTACCTCCAAAATCAATTACACAAGCTCTAAGCATGTCCTCCATTGTCTGAATTGTCCTTTCACTTTGTCCATCTGTTTGAGGATGATAAGCTGTGCTTAACCTTAACTTGGTTCCCATTGCCTTTTGGAAACTTGACCAAAAACGAGAGGTAAATATACTATCTCTATCAGAAACAATTGATAAAGGAATGCCATGTAAAGAAACAATTTCATTTACATATAACTTAGCTAATTGTTCCATACTAATCGTTTCCTTCATTGGTAGAAAATGAGCTGACTTAGTTAGTCTATCTACAATCACCCAGATTGTATCATTTCCTTTCCTAGTTTTGGGTAATTTAGTAACAAAATCCATTGTTATTAATTCCCATTTCCAAACTGGCATTTCTAATTGCTGTAACAAACCTGAGGGTTTCTGATGTTCAGCTTTAACTTGTGAACAAGTTAAACATTTAGAAACATAGGTTGCTATGTCCTTTTTCATTCCCATCCACCAGAAATTCTTCCTTAAATCCTGGTACATTTTATCACTTCCTGGATGCATCGTATACTTAGATTTATGGGCTTCTTCTAATATACGATTACGTAGATTTCCTAATTTAGGTATCCACATTCTCTTTTCATGAAATCTCCATATTTCATCTGTTCCTTGTTTTAATTCTTTTAACATACCTTTTAATTTTTCAGAATCATCCTTGATTACTGATTCTTGTGCTTCTCTGATTTGATCATTTAAATCTACTTGTAGATTTAATTTAAGAGAACGTACCCTTTCTGGCTTTTCATGAAACTTTCGGCTTAAAGCATCTGCCACTACATTTGCTTTTCCTTCATGATACTGGATATTACAGTCATAATCACTAAGAAATTCCATCCAGCGTCTTTGTCTCATATTCAACTCTTTCTGCCCGAAAACATACCTTAAACTTTTATGATCAGTGAATATGGTAAACTTACTACCATAGAGGTAATGTCTCCAATTCTTAAGAGAAAAAATTATAGCTCCTAATTCTAAATCATGGATTGAATAATTCTCTTCATGATTCTTAAGTTGTCTAGATGCGTAAGCTATAACCTTTTGACGTTGCATCAACACACATCCATAACCTAATTTAGAAGCATCACAATAGACTACAAAGTTTTCAGTTCCTTCTAGCAATGCTAATATAGGTGTATGGGTTAATCTTTGCTTAAGAATTCTAAAGGCTTCTTCTTGTTCTACTCCCCATTCAAACTTAACAGATTTACAGGTTAGCTTAGTTAAAGGAATGGCTATTCTAGAAAAATCTTTAATAAATCTTCTATAATAACCGGCCAACCCTAAGAAACTTCTAACCTCAGTTGGTGATTCAGGGGTTTTCCATTTAGTAATTGCCTCGATTTTTGTTGGATCTACATGAATTCCTTCATGATTTACTAGGTGTCCAAGGAATTGTACCTGTTCTAACCAAAATTCACATTTTGAAAACTTAGCATAAAGCTTTTCTTTTCTTAATAGACTTAAAAGTACGTGCAAATGTTTTGCATGATCCTCTTTACTCTTAGAATAAATTAGAATATCATCTATGAATACAATTATGAATTTATCCAAATATGGCTTACATATTCGGTTCATCATGTCCATAAATGCAGCTGGGGCATTGGTTAAACCAAATGGCATGACAGTAAATTCATAATGACCATACCTCGTTCTGAATGCGGTTTTAGGAATGTCCTCTTCCTGTACCTTTAATTGATGATATCCTGACCTTAAATCGATTTTAGAGAAAAATCGAGCTCCTTGCAGTTGATCAAACAAATCATCGATTCTTGGTAATGGGTACCGATTCTTAATCGTGACCTTGTTTAATTCACGATAATCAATGCACATACGCATTGATCCGTCCTTCTTTTTAACAAACAGTATCGGCGCTCCCCATGGCGACGAACTTGGCTGTATGAATCATTTTTCCAACAATTCATCTAATTGTTTCTTTAATTCTTGCATTTCTGCAGGTGCCAAACGATAAGGTGCTTTGGCAATTGGTGAGGTTCCTGGTATCAAGTGAATTCTGAATTCAACTTCTCTATCTGGAGGTAGTCCTGGTAATTCTTCTGGAAATACATCTGAAAACTGAGATACTACTGGAATATCTTTTAGTTCTTTTCCTTTAGTGTTAGTGATTATAGAAATCAAATACACTATAGAACCTTTTCTCATGCAACATGCAGTTTTCATCACAGATATGAATTTTGTGGATCTAAAGGGCTTATCTCCTTTAATTGTGATCATTTTACCTTTTGGTGATTTTATTTGGATTAACTTTTGATCACATAAAATACTAGCTTTATTGGCTATTAACCAATCCATTCCTAGAACAACATCAAATCCTACCAGATTCATAGGATAAAGATTTGCAATAAATTTCTGATTTAAAAGTTCTATTCTTGCTCCCTGCAAGATTTCAGAAATTCTAACAGTTTCTCCGTTAGCTGTCTCTACTACACATTCTTGTGGTAGTTTAGTTAATGACTGATTTAAAAATTTGCAAAACGATGTATTAATAAAACTTTGGTTTGCACCAGAGTCAAATAATACTTTAGCAAAGACATCATTAACTAAAAATGTACCAGCTATGATATCTGGGATCATCTTGGCTTCTTCTGCAGTCAGAACAAATGCTCTAGCATTTTTAGTATTCTTGTTGTTTGCAGCTGGAGCCAATTTCAGACAATTTGGCCTGATATGACATTTTTCTCCACAGTTGTAGCATAATCCATTACTGGTTTTCTTCCTGCAATTTTCTTCCTTGTGTCCTGGCATCCTACAATAATTACAGAGAATGGAGCATTTTCCAGAATGCTTTTTCTTGCAGACCTTGCAGTATGTTGCAGAGGTAGAACCCATCTTCCTACCATTGTCAATTCCAGAACGGAATTCCTGTGTAAGCCTTTGGGTTAAGTTCCTCTTCTGATCTTCTTCTCTAGTACGGACTAACTCATCTGTCAAAGTGTTGGCTAATTCTACAGCTTCTTCTATAGTTTGAGGTCTAGCTGCCTTGACTACATGTCTAATTTCCCCAATTAAACCCCAAATATAACGGGAAATTAACACTGGTTCTGGTGAAGCAAGAGTTGGCACTATCCTAGCATATTCGAAAAATAGCTTTGTGTACCCTTTGCTATCTACACCAGTCATTCTAAGGTTTAGGAATTTATTTGCTATCTGTTCTTTTTCATTGGGTGGGCAGAATTTCCTTTCTACTTTGTTTTTAAATTCTTCCCATTCCATATTATAGGTGTGATCACTTCCTCTTGTCTGGAGGATAGTGTTCCACCATTCTAGTGCTGCATTCTTAAACAGATTAGAAGCAAACAATATCTTATCTTCTTCAGCACACTTACTTATCCTTAAGACTGCCTCAGTCTTTTCTATCCAGCGTAAGGTTGCAATGGCCCCTTCATTGCCCGAGAATTCCATTGGTTTACAAGACCAGAATTCTTTATAAGAACAACTGTTAGGCACGGTTCTTCCTCTTTTAGGAATAGGCATTTGAAGTACAGGTCCATTGTTCACACTGTTTTCTGGTTCAAGTGGTCGTTTACTGCTATGCCTACTTTTATTATCAGCATCCTTAACAGTTTGAAGTATAAATGGCATTGCATCTATAATTCCTTGTGCTACTATGTGTTGGATAGCACTATTGTCCATTTGATTTCCATTGTTATTGCCACTTGGATTATCATTAACCACGTTAATGTTACTCTGGTTATCGTTATTCAGATTTTCTTGATTTCCTTCATCGGCCATCTGAATTTTAAACATTTATCCCATATTAATATCACAAAATAGTAAGTAATATAATTGATCACATGACACACAATCTAACCAAAAACGTAGATCATTGCTACTTACTCTTTTCATATACTTATGTGTCTATTACACACGAGTACAGAAATAAAAATTACAATACCAACAGAAATAAAATAGTAATATGCATCCATACACACACATATATTTTTTTTATTATTACTACCACTTCCTCCATTCTAACATTCAAGGATATGGATTTATCCAAAAATCCATATTGCGCTCATCGTATTTCCATACGAGACGCTCTCCCACCTGACGCATCCTCTCACTGCTCTCTAAAATTTCCTCCCCGAAAGTCCTAAGTTCTTGAACGTTTTCTGCACTCATTGGGGGTGCAGGTTCTCGGACTGGGTTTGGAATCTGGGGTACGGGTTCCTGATATGGGGGTGACATTTCCTGAAATTGGTAAGGATCCTCTAATATTTCCCTAATATAGTCATTTTGATAATAGGGATCTAAAGGGTCCATACCTGGGTAAGCTTCTATGTTCTGTATGGGTGGATAATCCTGGATAGGGTAACGTTGCACAAAGTCTCTATTGTCGTCCCACCAGGGGTCATAATTTGGGTCTATGGGGTTTGGTGCAGGCACTCTAGGGATTTCTTCTGGGTTAAAGTTATACATCTCTTCTTGATTTTCCTGATTTTCTATTTCCATGGGTTGTTCTGGGTTTTGTGGTTGTGGGGCTACTAATTGTTCCAGACTTGGGTCAGCAGCTGTCGTAGCTAAGATATGGAAATTAGCTAGGCTTCTATTAAGTATTTCTTGAGTATGGGCATCTGTCTCTCTCTTAATAGCTGCTAAAGCCCTTTGCTGTTGCAATTTCCTCATTCTTTTTCTACGAGCAAAAGCTTCTTTACTGAACCATCCTCGTTTCTTAGTAGGAAATGGTTCTTCAGATTTAGCTCTAAAAGCAAATATCCCGTCTTCCTAATCAGCAACATACCCCGAGAGGGCAGGCTGTGATGATGTACCTTCACTCTTAGGAGAATCAGCTAACTGACGATTCACGTCTGATGGCCCTTGATCACTCATACTGAAAACTAACAGATAGTCAAATAACACATAACCAATAATTACAGTTATGCACGTATTTCCGTAATTATTTCCTAACAAAATTTTAGAATTTAAGTGTCAGTAGAACACTTCTTTGGCTCAGACCAGTGGCTAGGCTCTGATACCACCTTCTGTCACAACCCCCGATTCCTGTTTCCCGGGAACGGGCGGACGTGATCACAGAGTTTGGTGGTATCAGTTTTTTTTTCTCGCAGCGGAATTTACATCAGGACCGTAGTTAGGAAATGTTTATCAGAGTAAAACCACCTTTCTTGATATTAATAAATACATGGGCAAAACCCAAGTTTCTTATTACAATACATTATAGGGATAAACCCTATTTTATTGAATTTAAAACATCGTTTATTAGGTAACTTTTATAGCCACATTTTCCCAAGCCTTCAGTGCTCTCCAGCTGGCTTTTCACTAATTGGCTGTTCACATTGTGTTACATGTAACGCGTTTTAAAAACATTTGTCAGTGGGAAATACTGGTGAGTGAATCCTAGTTTAATCAAGTTTAAAGTCACAGTGAACAGTATTGAGAGCGATCACATTGTTTACGTCTACACAATTACTCCAATTGGTACTATCAATCCTGACTTGTGGGTCATATTACCCATTGGCTAACTCATTGTCCAATGGTAACGTACTGTCATACTCGACTTACTACTCGCAGGTAGTACAAATTTTGTATACAAACCCCCAACATACCGGCAGTAATTGAAGAACTACAAAGACTCAATCACTGCTAAATTTCATAGTAAAACATTTAAGGTTTGGTAAAACATTACGAAAAACATTAACAAAAAGAGGATAAACTCACATTGCTGTCTTAGGCTTTTCGTAATGGTTTCCTGGCTATAATCTATAATTTATACAAATGTACATTGATTAGTACCATAACCCTTTGAAATTATTAATAATACTCTCCCCGAGACGGCATTCCAACAACTACGTCGGGCAGAACCACGACAGTTGTTACGGAACCCTAAATCAATCGGGCAGCGTAACTATTATGAAACCGGGGTTATAATACTTACAACGGAGCAGAACCTCGCTAATTAGGGGTATAATACCCAAAATATTACTTCCAATATCAGAGATTTCGAGATTGAGAATGAAATGTGAGCGACGGAAACTGAAAACTGATGCCTGCTATTTATACTTGTGAAATTGGGTTTCCACGCGGCCCGCTTTAGATACAGGGAACATGTACGTGGCCCGCGTCAACATGAGTCAACGCACTAGCTTAGTCCGGTCATCACTAGGCTTGACACGATTACGACACGTGTCAGCACCGGATGCATCCGCGTATCACGAGCCCGCGCGGCCCGCTTTAAAGTAAGCTTAAGTTGAAGCGGCCCGCCTCAACTTAACTTTTCAGATTTTTAAATTTTATTTTATATATATAACATAACTAGGGCTCGGTTTTCACATACGGGTATAATATAGAACATATTGGGACATTTTATAGTATATTTAGAGAGTCGGACTATTATGAGGGTGTTGATTTTACCGAGGGTTGTTACATAAATCACAAGAACAAGAACACTAAGAAGATGAACATGAAACTTTACATGAAGCTTGAACATAAAAAGTTTACTTGAAGATAAAATGCTACTAGTATGATGATGTTATGAGTATGTTGTTGAATCTTGGTTGTGTGATGTTAACACCATATGGACCTTGTTAAATAATATTTGGGAATATGATTTAACAAGATTAGAAAGTGGTTATGTGCTACATAAAATAACCACCTTCTAGTTAAACATGAACTTGATAAAAATGATTTTTCATGAAATATAATTAAACTAGTAAGTTGATGATCTTGTTAATCCAAGAGTTACAAAAGGGTTTTTGTAAATAAACCAAGTTAGAGAAGCGGTTTTTGGAAAATCATGACTATTACAAGGACTTACACCATTTTTAGAAATAAGATAAGTATGAGAATATTTTATTTACAAGAAGAGTTCAAAGGGGATAATTTTTGTAAAAATTATTTACAAGTTGTAAACACTAAATTACTTTATGAGAATGATTTTTAAATAAATAAATACGCTTCGGAAGGTAACTAAGTTCACTAAAAGCTTTACCAAGTTACTACGCGTTTTCGGGACATAACAAGTCCATGATATAGCGTGATTTACATGATTTTGGCTTGTAATAAGACTTGAATGAGTTGTTGATGCTTGTTGATGATTTAAAAGAAAATAAACACATGTTTAGAAAACATGGGAAACCTCCATTTTTAGGGGAAACTCTGTCGGAATTTCTATAAATTTTGACACTTAGAAAAATATAAGTTTTTGAGAAACTTGTTCCCTAAAAATGTATCTAAAAACATTTACCAAGGTTTCCCTAATTTTTGTAAACTTCAAGTAAAGAAATGATGATTTCTTCAAGAATAAAATTGATATTAAGTATGTATATTTTTGGAGAAAATATATATATTTATTGATCACCAAATTGTGTGCTAAATGTATGTAGTATGTATTATACGTGATAGTGTATTAGGACTTGAAAATACACTAAATACTCTTAAGAAGTAAAAACACAAAAATACACATAGAACATACAAGATACATAATTCGGGTGCAAAAATAGAAGAAATTTATATTTATTTTTGAGAAAATAATATAAGTAAGACACTTAGTTAAAAATATGAATTATTTTTAACACAGGAATACGTACACAAAAGACAGTGACTTGTACTTGTACGATACAAGTCTAGTGACTAACGTTAAGAAAAGACGTATAGGTCACGACGTTAATTAAGCAAATCCGGTGAAGTTTACGACGCAAGGAACGCAAAGTTGTGAGTTCATGCTCCCCCTTTTCTTTTAACTGTTTTCAATTTTATAACTTCGGGGGTGAAATACATGTTACAAATATTGCAATGTTTACAAATGGTATGATGAATACAAAAACAATAAACACTCTTGGTGAGAACGAGTACCAAGTATGATGCGTTTTGAGAAATGATACGAGAAATGATACAAGAAATGATACATGATACGAGAAATCATGTCACGAATAGGGTACCATAAGCACCATTAATAAACAATATACCTAGACCGGAGAACAAAATGTTAGATCTAACGGGTGTCAGACAGCCACACTCTTGGTGAGAACGAGTACCAAGCAGTGCTTTTGTGTCTCAGAATATGCCAACTAGAAAAATGCCTAAGGATTGGTTGCTTCCTATGTCGTGTCACATGTTAATGGCTTTGTAACCCATTAACAACCATAATACATACAAGATTACTTGACTTATACAGGAATACTAGAGTTGTACAAGATACAAACATACTTGACTTACATGAGATACAGAAATACGTGATTTATACGAAATACATACCATGTTTTCATACAAAGTATACAAACGTGAAATACAAATACTGCATGAATTCACACCAACATTATGTTGACGTTTTTCCAAAAACTCACATGTATTTCAGGTAACTAGAATGGATGTGTGCGCGGTCTTACTCATGCTCGTGGATGTCATTTATGTTTATCATTGAATAAAGTTGTAACTTTTCAGACAAAATGTTGTCTTGTGATGTAAACACTAAAACTATGATTTCGGTTCTGTAATGTTTGGCATTTGAAGCTATTTTATGAGCATGCAGTATATTTACCAATCGTATGCAATGAAAACCTTTCATGATCACACCTCGTGCTTCCGCCGCAGAAAGGGGTGTGACAACTACTGCACTATCACACTGCTAGAGATCCCACACCTTCACACGACCCAGAGCCTGCTCCTGAGCCAGATCCTGTTTCTCTTACACCTGCTGATCCTAAGCCCTTGCTTAATCATGACCCTATTTCTTTCGGTTTACCAGACATTGCACTCCTTATACCGGACCCAGTACCTGCACCTGATGGTCTTCTCTTTTGTTGAGACATTTGTTCCTGCATCCGCACCCGCTGATGTTGCTCCTTTCCTCCTATGGAGTCCGACGTCCAACGCACCGGTTTGCCTATTGCTTTCTTTCAAGACATACTCGCATCCCATCCAGGGGAAGGTACCTTTGGCCAGCACCTGCGTGATGATCTTTTTGTATCAGCAGCTTTCCCACATATCCTTCAGGCTGCACTGTTCATTCATTCATCGCTGGACGAGCCAGTTCGATGGTTCCTATCATGCCCTATGCTGATTTCAGACCCCTACCGTCCCTCACATTATGGAAGCTACACACAGGATGAGTTGCTCCTGTTACTTCAGCTATAGTTTGAGGTTTTGAGTTATAGAGTTTTTGGAGCTTGAACTGACATTACGTCCTCCACCCTGTCAATGCTAGTATACTTTGATCCTCCACATTCATCATTGACTCCTTTTGCACTCTCACCTGCTACTATTACACGTTCTTAGGTTTTGATGCTCGTTTCTTTACTATCAAGCAGCAGATCAGATACTTACTTCGCCTTATATTCAAGCTCGAGTAGAAAGTCGCACATGTTAGTCGTTTGCTTTTCTTCACTCATCCACCTCAGACACCAGTAAAGTTGGCTTTTGGTTTTATGCGGATTGCATTACTTTTGGGAAAAGACACCACTAATAAGCCGAGATTGTAGAGACTTTTGAAGACCATTTTTGGCCCCGCGATTTTGAGTACACTGACAGACTTATTGGACAAGGGTAGGGTGACCCTGTCCTTTTGATGTAATACACTTTGTAGACACTGTGATTGTGGTCGGTGAACAATGAAAGCTCAGTCGCCATGTCCTTACTAAGCACGTTGTTGATTTGCATGATTGTACTGTAATTGTAATGTTACGTGCTTGCTTGTTATGCTCTCATTAAATATGATCCTACCTACAAGTTTGTTCTATAATGGTGATGTTATATGATTGCTTGTTATAACGACTGCATATATACATATATGTAATACACCTCCTGGGTCTCATTTGTTAAGTAAATGCTTTTGTGCTTATGTCTTTAACGAGACCTGACCTATCTGATCTTCCTCTTAGAAGATGTCGATTCAAGGGAACACCGATACCAACAACCCTCTGCCGACGACAGAGGCAGAATTACAAGAGCGCATCTCACAGGCCATCGCACAGCATGAGGCCCTTCGCTCCGAGCACAGCGGAGGTACCACAGGAAATAGCCCACCCAACGGTAATGTTTAGTCACTTAAGACACATTACAAAACATTGGACATTTCCAAGTGTTCCTTGCAAATGCCTCTCGTGGATGATGTTGCTTATATCGCAGGCTGCACCTACAAGCAGTTCTTGGGCTGCAAGCCCTTGGATTTCGACGGCACTGGGGGTGCCTTAGCCTTCGTGCGCTGGATTGAGAAGACGGATTCTGTTTTGCGGTTGAGCAAATGTGCCCCAGAGCATCAGGTCACGTACATTTCCGGACTGCTTCAAGATGGGGCTCTATCATGGTGGAACCTCCAGGTTCAGACGTTGGGCGAGACTGCTGCGTATGCTTTGACATGGGATGAACTAAAAGAACTAATGCATAAGAAGTACTGTTCGAGAGCAGAAATCCAGAAGTTGGAAACTGAGTTTTGGAACTTGAAGATGGAAAGTCCAAAGATAGTTGAGTACGTGCAGAAATTCCATGTTATGTCGCGTGTTGTCCCCTACATGGTAGAACCAGAATTTAAAAAGATCGAACGTTTCATCGGGGGATTGGCACCTCAGATTCTAAGCCTGGTATCAGCATCTAAACCTCCAATAATTGCCGCAGCTATTGACTTGAGTGTGGTGCTCACTGAAGAAGCGATTAGACTAGGAAGATTTTCAACCTCTGAGGAGAAAAAGGAGACCCATGTGGAGTCATCTGGAGATAACAAGAGAAAGTTCTCAAACTTCAAACAGGGTACTCAGGCGAATAACAACAACAAGGCCAAAAAGGGAAAATAGTACATGGGTAAACTACCTAAATGCGACAAGTGTCGACGTCATCATACCGGGCGATGTAAAAATGGAAAGTGCGACAACTGTGGCAAAGTGGGGCACTGCAGGGAGAGGTGTTGGCATGAGACAAAATGTGGAAAGAGAGGTTAAGGGTGTTATAACTGCGGTGACATGGGGCACTTTAGGAAAGATTGCCCAAGGGAGATAAAACAAGATCGTGGGAAAAATGTCTAACACCAGAGCTAGGGAAGCACGCTAGGATCCAAACATGGCCATCGGTACGTCTCATAGTAGTCAATGTTGTGCGTCTGTGCTATTTGACATTGTTGTCAAATTTTAGCTTCAGAATATACTTGTTTTAGTAGTAAGTAAGATAGATATCCAGTGCTCGATAGAACTAGCTTAAGGGAAGCTTCAACATGGTACTTGGAATGGACTGGTTTTCGAGCAATCAAGTGGAGATTGTTACCCGCATCCCAACGATGAACGGAGAAACGATCGTGATTCATAGAACAAGATACGCCCCTACAGATTATCAGTCATTGACGACACGGACATTTTCGCACAAAGGATGTGTTTCCTTCTTGGCTCATGTCGTGGACAAGGGAACCGAAGAACCAAAACTCGAAGATATCCCTGTGATAAGGGAATATCCTGAAGTCTTCCCCGAAGACTTGCCAGAATTATCTCCTCAACGACAAGTCGAATTTCGCATCGATTTGATTCCAGGCGCCGCGCCTGCAGTCAATACACCTTAGCGACTTACACCTTCGGAGATGCAAGGATTGTCAGTGTAGCTTCAGTAGTTGATAGAGAAGGAAGATAACAGACCAAGTTTCCCGCTTTGGGTAGCCCCAGTTTTGCTCGTCAAGAGGAAGGACGATAATTTTCGTACAAACATCAAACTACCAAGAGCCGAACGAGCTAACCAATAAGAGTCGGTGACTCTTGCTAAGGATTGACGAATTAATTATTTAACTAACTATGAGGATCCAACTACTATTTCACGACTGATTGATGATTGAGTGTCATTAGCTGTGAATTCAGGAAGAAAGTATACCGGGGAAATTGTGGGACAATAACTTGTTTTAAATGTACACAAAATATGGTGTTTCCTACACAATGCACAAAACAGTTTTACACAGAATACGAAACTTTGAGAATCTAGAAAACATGTACTTAGGACTTTTAGGAACCCAGGTCCAAACTCGTAAAGGTTGCTTAGAAACCACACCTGTTAACTCAAGTAAACCCCATTATCCTGACATATATGCTATTTCAGTTAACCAAACAGAAAGTACTCAAATTTCTTTTGTTAAAATCTTCACTTTTGCTTCTAGTGAGTAGATGTTTGCATCTCTACTCCCCTTAATGGTGGTTGCATCGCGTTAATTTTCTTCGCTGAGAACGAACACACATTTGCTTCGATACATGGTCATTTCTTCATTTTAGCAAATACTCATTGTTTCATTACTTGAAAACTTATATGTTACGCATGCACCATTTGCTACGCATGCGGTTTCATTTCAAATAAACGCTTCATTGAAGTTCAAATATTATGTTGCTAAATCTAATTACTAATTTGTGATTCGAATGACCTACATTATGATAATTGTTGGCTTCCTTGTTATCAAGTTAACACACTTTCTTGAGACTTCATTTCTTTCAAGTTACATTCATGGTTTATCTTCGTAACCATGCTGAGATTCCCTTGTTGATACATACGTTATTTGTCAGGTTACCAAGTTCAACTGCTTGAACTTATCCATTTCGCATATTCAATTTAAGACGCCATATGATGTATTGAGAGCATCATATTCAAACATTTTTGCAAAGGTTCTTTTGTTTCGAGTCGTAGTAGACTTGATTGGTCTACGACTCCACTAAATCTTTTATTGATTTCAATACCTCACGAAGATACTTTCACAAAATTGAAGCTTGCGTTAATTTGGTTATGCACCTCATACACGGATTTAATTATCTATTTATTTGCTCTAAATCCGTTTTGTTTATCACAATTAAAGCGGTCTCAACATAGTTGTGTGTAAAGACAGTGGTACATAGATTCATTTCATATCACGGTGTACCTCCTAACGATTCTTTCAAGATCGGTCGAATGCCTTGCAGTACTTATTACCTTTCCATCTTTGATCGGAAACAGTGGCTCTTTGAAATTCTATATTCAATTGAAAGGTCCTACTATGCTGTTTGAATCAACTCCTTAGGACTGTTTCATTACACACTCGTTTGATCTCAAGCACGGTGAACTTGTTCGGTCACCGCTATTATTGAAATATGTCAATTACGACACCTTGTGGTGTCATTACAAATTTGTAGCCTGTGCTAATCATGGACAACCGTTTCACACAAAACTACACATACTTTTGATTGACTTGTCATTAAAACATTCCTAAAGCAACTACGAATTAAGACAATGATACACCAGATTCGCTTGTATTTCATTCGTTAAATTTCGCAATTCAAGAATGTCAACACACTAATCCTTACCATTTATTTATTCGGAAGTTGACAGATCAATTTCCTGTTAATATCATATTCGAGTTGTTGATTTTGAGTTCATATAACGGATGCTATGGTTTTTGAAGGCCCATTTGCGTATTGTGACCGATTGTTTGAAAATCCATTGGTCAAAATTCCTTTGTTGCACCCCTGTTAACTAAGTTACACTAGACTATACTTCTAAATATGACATCAAATTCTGGAACACATACCTTTTAACCATTGGGTTCCTATTGTTGTAATACGTTCCTGAATTCACTTGATTCGATTAAGCCCTGATTCGGTTTTGTGGTTACCTACCTCAGTATTATTCATATACATACACGCATAATGTAACCTTAAGAAGTTAAGGTAGTACAAATTTCGAGGATGGAATTTTCTTAACAGGGGGAGAATGTGACAACTGTCAAATTTGCATGCATCCGTACAAATTAATTAGACAATAATTAATGATTAATGATTGTGCTGATTTACAATTTATGACTTGAATTCCTGTCTGATTACTGCATTATACTTACATGTGCATCACATATTGCAAATGACACATCATTGACTGCATGCAAACATATTAACATAAATGTTGCACAAAGCACAGTTAGCCCAGTTAACAGACAAACCGGGAAAATGCTGACGGAATTCAGTACATAGACAGACGTTGTTTTGACACAGTATGAGCCAGAAACTAAGTACTACACTAGTATAGAGTGTAGGGAAGTAAGGACTACAAAACTGCTTTTCTAGGTGATAGTTTGAGTGCCTGAAAGTGCCTAAATATGACTAAATGGTCCTGAAAGCTTTCCTAAGTGTCGGGAATTAAAAGTGTCATAAAAGGGTACATAAAGAACACTAAACGGTATAGTTTAGCACTTTAACGAACCGGTATCTAATCGAACAACCGGACACTACCCGAAACATCAAAATTATACTAGAAGCATTGTTTTAATATTTCTGAGCTAGTTATGATCCCTGAACACCCTAACACACTATATAACATCATACTAACTATAACACCTAAACATACACTTGGATTTCAACTAGTTCTCTTAACCATCCATCACAACCCAACAAACACCCCCCCCCCCCTTTGTGTGGACGGTCACCAAGGGTGGCCCACCCTTGATTTCACTAGATCTTAATTGATTTGCTAATGGATCTTGATTTGTACTTAAGGGACACATTACCCATTGGTTAATCTCTACACTTGGATATAAGAAGAACATATAGGATCATTCCCTCATTATCTCACACACACAACACACACTAACTATCTCCCTCCTCTCTTCTTCTTCACGGCCACACAACACCACCACATCACCTCCATTTTCAACCCTCTTCCATACCTTCCAAGGTGATCTAGTGGTGTAAGGAGCTATGTTAGGAAGCTTGGAGCTTTCGGAAGTTGAAGGACCTTCACCGGTTGCTTTTATCCACTTTTTTTCACTTGATCATCCCTAGCCTTGTGCTAGTGGTAAGAGTCTTGATCTCTTCATTTTACATCTTATTTAAGTGGTTAAAAGTTGATACATGATGTAAAGTTTAAAGAACACTAAGAAACTTGAAGATGAAACTTTAACATAAGCTTAATAACATAAGAATACATGTTGATTAGTGTTGATTTGCTTCTTGATGATTGATGATTTGTGTTAGTGATGTTAGACATCATATGAAACCTACTAGATTGTGATTTAACACATAATCTAGTAAGTTAAGGTGGTGATCTTGTGAAAGACCAAGATCATCATACTTTATGTTTCTCATGAACTTGAAGAATGAAAATGATTTTATGAATGATGAAGTATGTACATGTTACTAGTCATAAACTTGGATGATTTCAAAACTAGTTTTCTCAAGAAACTAAAGTTATACACAAGATTTACTAAAACATTGTTTTTAAAGAAACTAATCATGTTTCTCGTGGTGAAACAAGTATAAAAGTACATGGTTAACAAGAAAAATACAAGAAGATTAATTTTTGAAAAATCATCATACAAGTTGTAAAGACCCAAAATCTTCAAGAATGATGTTATTAAATAAATAATCATATTTTAAGGGTAACTAAGCTTACTAAAAACACTACCAAGTTACTACAAGTTTTTATGAAAGTTCAAGTTCATGGTTGTTATGAAAATAGCATTGTTTTGGCACTTGGTAAGTGTTGGTTAAGTTGTTGATTGTTTGTGGTGATTTTAAAAAGAAAATGATATGCTTTGATAGCATGGACACCTCCATTTTTAGGGGAAACTACAACAAAATTTTCTAAAAATATAAACACTTAGAAAAAAATATTTTCTAACAAATATTTGCAAGTGTATTTTAACTATGGTTTTCAATATAAACTTTGCCATAATTTTTCTAACAAAAATACAAATATTGGAGGTTGGTATTTGTAAATAAAAATAACTAAGTATGTATTTGAAAGGTATATATTTAGAAGACACATGTGTGTGATTATTTGTATACTTTGTGTATTAGTTATATTATTTTTGGATTTGAAATAATATAACTTAACATATACCAAGAAATTACAATCCAAAATATTACCAAAAATCCCAAGGAATAACTAAACAAGTTACACACACAATATTGGGAAACCGAACGAAAGAATGTAACTTACAAAATATTTCGGAAAATACATTTATAGGTATATTTTTGGTGAATAATATTTTGGACAGAAGAAAAGAAAATATGATTTTTCCAATTATTACAAAGTTATATCATATTTTTACAAGGAGAAAATATATTATTTTGGGAAGTAAAAATATATTCTCTTGTAATTTTAGAAGATATATTATTTTTGGGAAAAATATATATTTTCTTGGGTAAAATTGAAATACATTATATTTTTGGACAAAATAAGTTTATAATGTAACATCCATTTTTTGGGATATAAAGAAAATCTATAAGTCGAGTAACTGATTTTATTTACATCAAATAAGTATTTTTTAGATATTCAAAATTTGTGATAATACTAAAGATTTAGGCCATTCATGTATATGATAAAAAGATCTAGAGTTATATGTAAAATTGAGTGCCAAACTTAGAACATGGAGGGTTAGTGTTAGGATCGGTTTTGACACCAAACGATTGCGTAACGAACGTGTGACGTGCGGAATCCGTACACGAATGTGACCGAACACACGAGAACGTACAATAACGGTGATTTTATTGAATTAATATGACGAGTACATACCGAGAATCACGTAGAGAACTTTCTCTCTCTAGACTTTCTCTCTCTAAGATTAGCTCTCTAATTCCCAAAATGAGCAAAAGTCTTTAACTCTAACACTAGCTCCTCTATTTATAGGCTAAGGGATATAAGGATTTCTCCTTATTTACAAGTTTGCCACCTTGCCCTTTTTAACTAGATATTACAATAAAATGCTAGAATTCTTCTGTTTCTGCTATGGACTAGATTGACGGAGGCGATAGACACATAATGCACTAACAGACTCCCCCTTGGATATTGCCGTAGTCAATCTCGTAGCATCTTGTCTTTCTCTTTCCCGAACAGAATCCCCGTGGATCTGTTTTCAAGCTTCCATTTCTCCCCTTCTTCTTAGACTCTTTCTTCAGGCTCCCCTTGTCGACAAGCTTCCGTGCTTTTGGGATCGTCACCTGCCTTTCCGAATACAAGCTCCTCCAAGATAATTATCTGGCTCTTTGAATCCACGCTTCCTCTTGCGTTGAGCTCTTCTTCAGACTCTCCCTTAGACTCAGCTGTCGGGATCGTAGTCTGGCTTTCACATGTTCACACTTTCAGGATCAATTCCTGACTCTATTCTGCATATGCTCAGGATTTGAAACCTGGTTAACCTGCAAATCCTCTACCCATAACATAAGTTTCACAAATTTATAACACTTAGATTTAAGAAACTTACTAGTAGAAATCATTCATTCATCAATCTGTATAGTTACATCAAGTTCAAATGAATGACCTTGATTAACTAACCACACAATCTTTCAAAACATTTGTATATAACATTCAAAATTTTCAACATATTCTCCCAACCCTCTAGTTCATCAAGTTTAGCACTTGGAATTTTGAAAATCAACTCTCCAACATCAGTTGTCGAAAATCTTTTTGTATTTTTCAAAACTTTATGCTAAAACACACTAAAATCTTTTTGGATTTTGAGTTTAAAGAAATGCAGTAAAGAAATATATACAAACAATATTTTTGTGAGTTTGTGTAAGAGGATCATATCAGTTTATGAGACCAATCACTAGCACTGTTAAGCTTTAATCATTTTAAGTTCTAAACGATTCACATAGATTGTCAGTATACTGGTCCACTTAAATTTTCACACAAAGTTCAACTGCTTCGAGATACGAGTTTAATGTCTTAGATACTTAAACTTAATCGCGTGTCCGACCTCAGAATATACTCCCGTATCCAGATCCTAATATTCAGTCTTACAGGTAATTATAACACAAATGATATCTGTAAGGGGTTAATAAATTATGAAGAATCATGAGAGCTCAGGTCAGAACTACCGTTCAACAGAGAGATCATGACTCAACTTTTGGGTGTGTCCCCTTTAGAGGATCTTTTTTGCAACAACATTGCTAAGCAATTTTATTGTCTTATCATATATGCTGAGGGTGATGCTATGTTTCAAGCATTGCAGAAAGTATTATTCCAGAACTAGGTCAGAACTTCCATTCAGCAGAAGTCCCGGAATAATACACCAGACATCACTGAGTATAAAGACCTAGTATATCAGAAAAAGGAATCTTTCAAACAAGATTTTGGGGGTTACCCATATATCCAAGAGATGTTACCCACAATATAAGCAAGTTTGAATTTAGGTTTATATCTCGTCACAATCTACTAAATGTGCAAAAACCTACTGGCATATCATCAGTGAGACCGTTTATCACTTTTGACATTACATTTCTTTAGCATGCTGTGATCGTCCACTGATGTACTATCATTTCCTCTTTTATACACCAAAACTCATTTTTGCTTTTTCAATGTTTTTAGCATTTTCAAATTTTCTATTTAATTTTTTTAAAATTTTTCTCCCCCTAAAATCAGAATATGTCTTAATTTGGATTTTCTGGGAAAATTTGAAAACAAACTATAACAGATAAAGTGACAACATGATATCGATTCGCTTCAATTCGCCATCCACTTTGGCATAAACAATCAGAACTCCCCCTGACAACAAACTATTTTCCCATTTAGATTTCAAAACACTTAAGTTTGTTTTAATCAAAATGGTTTTTGTGGAAAATAAGTTTTTTTTTGTCTTTTCACAAATGGGGTTCTTTCATCACATTGTTTTCCTTTAATCACTTGTCGGAAAGATAAATCAAGTACAACTTAATGTCCTTGATTAATCTTTTGTAATTCGAAATATCACAGTTACCAACCTGTGAATTTCTCAAGAAAGATGCCGATACCTGTTCCTCGCTTACCAACCTAGGAACTCCGGCAAGTCAGGTTTTTCATTTGAAAAGATCTACCCAAGCCTGACTATTCTTGGGTTTGACAGTTTTTACCTCAACAGATGGCTCTTCTGGTTTTGACAAACCAGAATCATTGCCTAAACGTGGCTCCTCTAACTTTGACAAGTCAGAATCATTGCCAGAATGTTGCTCTTTTGAATTTGACAAGTCAAATTCATTGCCAACATGTTGCTCCTTTGTTTCTGAAGAAACAAATTCATGGCTAACAACTTTCTTTTTCTTCTCTTTTGTCCTCAGATTTGCATCTGATGAATTCGTTTTGCTTGCCTTTTCAGTTGAGGAAAGCGATTCATCAGAACTTTTTCTCGGATTACCAGTTGTATCCGAGGACAAAATTTTCTCCAAGAATTCTCTAGCCTTCTTTCTTTTCTTCCTCAGTCTGTCTTTCTGCCCCTGTGAAAGCTTCACTTTCTGTTCGTGAACTTTAGGTTCTTGAACTTTCTGTGCTTTGAGCTTGACATTGACTGGTTTCTTTGCCAATTTCTGAGAATCAGCCCTCGATCTTCCCTTTGATCTCATTGGGCAATCTCTGGCAATATGGCCTCTGATCTGGCATTCATAGCACCTTCTTGTTTCGAATCTCTGGCTTTGGCAGTTAACAGCAATGTGTCCTTGATAGCCACAAGTGTAACACACTCTGTTATGATACCTCTCACTACTTTCATACCAAACACCATCTTCATACCACACACTTAGATCAAAGCATTGATTTGCCTTGTGGTACTCATGTCTCCTCTTGTATCCTTGATTTGGCATTTGAGCACTGTGGTCAAACATGCACCATTGGTTACCAACTTTTTGTGAGTTTTTATTTTCAGATTTTTGTGGTTTTTTATAATGATTGGATGACTGAACTGATGAGCTTTTATTTTCATTTTGAAAATATTTCAAATTTTTAACTTTTTGTTTCTGTTCTACAATCTTCTTAACAGGTTTTTGCTTTGAGCATTCACCTATTTCAGTATATTGCAAAACAGTATTTCGAAAATTTTCTTGTAATTCTAAAAATATTTTTCGTTTCTTTTCATTTTCTTTTTCATCATCAGCTTTATCATCACAATCTTCAATTTTGACTTTGTCAAAATTTGTGACATTGTCACTTATTGGATCTAAATTGATCGGTTCTGGACAAACATATGATGCAGAAGTCACAAAACTTTTCAATTTATTCTCTAAATTTTTTATTTTCTTTCTATCACATTCAGCTTCTTTTTCAAGTCGAATAATCGTCTGACGATGGGAATTTATTACCTTTTGCTTTTCAATATTATTCCTGCTAAAAACAGATCTCCCATCTTCAAGAATCTTTATTTGACTTTGAAAATCTTTTTCAATCTTTAATTTTTCATTCTCAAAATCTTTTTCTTTTTCTTTAAAATTTTTGTTTTCTAATGACAAACTCTCAACATTCTTCAAAAGTTTGTCATTTTCAGATCTCAGTTTTTCACAATTCAAGCTTAACTCCAGAATCTGTTCATTATCAGCTTTCTTCTCATCTTTCAAAGCTTTGTTTTCCAATGTCAAACTTTCCATATCCTTCAAGAGATTGACATTTTCTGTGTCGGATTTTTCTCATCTTGAGCACACCACTTCATATTTTGAAGTTCCATTTTTCTTGGATTCTTCAATCTTTGACGTTCCTGCAAGAAAAATTTTAACCATATCAGCAGGATTCAAATCTTCATTTAAAAACAACCTCTCTTGTGATCATATTTCATCCTACTTCTTACATCAATACCATTTCTAATTCCTTTGATTATTTCAAGAATCACATCCAAACTAATGTATATTGAACTTCTTTTTAATTCCTCTATCAACTCTTTCTTTTTCTCTTCATTCTCATCATTGTGTTTTCTAAGCTCTCTGATGAAATCATATAGGTCAAATTTTGAGAACCTAGAATCCTTTTTCAATTTTCCTAAAAATTCATCCCATTCTGAAGGTAATCCATCTGCAAACTTAGAAATCTTTTTAGCATTTGTCATCTTAATCCCATACCTTTCCAACTTATCAAGCAATTCAAAATACCTCTTTTTCAAATCATCAAACTTTTCAAATTTTTTACACAAAAAGTATTCAGATCTCATAATCCAAGCATCCTTTTTCTCATCATCTTTTCTGTACTGCCAATACATATCAAACCATTCAATAATTCTTTCAAGTTTAGCGTTTTCCTTTTCGTCAAACATTTTAACCACAATTTCTTTGTTAAATGACTTGGTTCAAAAATTGTTTTTAGTTCAAAATCCACAATATTTCAACTTCTCGGTATTTGCACCTTGTAAATCACCTGCAAACAAACAAGCAATCAGTTTAAACGAACTGAATACGTAACATTGTGTGTTGATGAAATCAATCTAAGACTCGTGTCGAAGATTTGCGAATAAATGTTGTTCCGGTGAGTTATCCGACTCCTTTACAATCACTTGTTTTTAAGTCGGGTGGCAATGGCACTATACGACAAAAAGTTATTAAATGTTCACAATTCAAATCACTTTATCACATGTAGTTTCTTAATGAATTCAGTGGCCACCAAAGCAACTTTATACTCATCATGCAAACAATTAATAGTCAAAGGTTATTGAAATGATGATCACATGCAATCTGATGAGTCACACTCAATATCCGACAACATCATTACATATCTCATGTATCAATAATTTTGCTTTTATACAATATCAAATGCACATGTAATGACAAAACAACGATAATGTGATTGGGCCGTTAATTTGAATCACATGGGCCTCACATTTCTCGTGAATATGGCTTACTTCACAAATTTCAATATGCTCAATTGTCAATTCACATGCAAACTAATGACTTTAAAGATTCTGACATAGAAGATGCAATTAACTTGGATTCAATTGGGCCGCACTATCTGGACATCACATGGGTTGCAACAGTTTTTGAAAGTTTTATCAACAAATGACTATATTTCACATGAAATAGAAATTCTTCACACAAAATATGTTTCACATGAATACCAGTTTCACACGAAATAAGTTGCAGACACTCGGATTGCCGTCCAACCGAGTGGTAATCCGGTCGGATGGGTCAACAAAGGTCAAAGTGCAGTGACACGGATTGCCGTCCGCTCGGATAGTAATCCGAACGGATAGGTCAACAGAAGTCAAAGTCTTTTAAATGAAGATGCTGAGACTCGAATTGCTCTCCGACCGGATAGTAATTCGAGCGGATAGGTCAATCAAGTCAACTCTTTTTAAATGAAGTGATGAAAACTTTGCCTCGGATTGCCACTCGACCGAGTGGTAGTCAACAGGTCAACACTATTAATGAGATGATATGACACGAATTGCTATCCGACTCAGTCAACTTGGTCAAACAACATTAAATGAATTGCAAAGAAGGAATCTTGAGTCGAATTGCTATCCGTGCGGGTAGCCAGTCAACAAGTCAACAAATTAATGCAATGGAACTTGAGTTGGATGGTCATCCGGTCGAATTGCTATCCGACTGGTGAACATCAAGAACAACAGCAGCAACGTTCAACATATTTCAACAAACTTTCGAACCACAAAAATTCAGATTTCTCCCAAATTACTTAGAGTTAAGATCTGAAACTTTGTAGGCTTGTAGATCAGATAATTTCGCACATCATATCCAAAAATCAGCAATTTTGAACCGTTAAAACCAGTTTAATTTTGCGATTTTCAGATAAAAACGTGAAGAACAAGAAAGATATGAAGAATTTGACAAATCTGGATGATTTTGGCTGTGAATCTGATCAAATCTTGTACGAATCTGTGCGTTTGATCTTCGCAACCGAGCTCCTGCTCTGATACCACTTGTAAGGATCGGTTTTGACACCAAACGATTGCGTAACGAACGTGTGACGTGCGGAATCCGTACACGAACGTGACCGAACACACGAGAACGTACAATAACCGTGATTTTATTGGATTAATATGACGAGTACATGCACCGAGAATCACGTAGAGAACATTCTCTCTCTAGACTTTCTCTCTCTAAGATTAACTCTCTAATTCCCAAAATGAGCAAAAGTCTTTAACTCTAACACTAACTCCTCTATTTATAGGCTAAGGGATATAAGGATTTCTCCTTATTTACAAGTTTGCCACCTTGCCCTTTTTAACTAGATATTACAATAAAATGTTAGAATTCTTCTGTTTCTGCTACGGACTAGATTGACGGAGGCGATAGACACATAATGCACTAACAGTTAGTTATGCCAAATACTCAGACCTGATTAAAAGGGGTTAAATTGGGATAATCATCCAACATTTTGGTCAAAAAAAAAAAACACACACATATGTGTGTGTGCAATGTTGTCGTTGCTAGAAGAAGAAGTCCACAGGTGAATTCAATCCATCCAACTAAAAGTGAATGATTAATGAAATTGAAGACGTTATGATCAGTCGCTTGCAATTTGAAGTTTTGGTATGCGATTTTTACCTAAAACCAAGATTTAATTGGGCATTCTTGAACTAATATCTGGATCATAATAAAGTTAGGGTTCTAGATTGTGTGGTGTTGAAATATGTTCTATTTCATGAGTTATTGGGATTCAAGGTTTCTAATCTTATTTTTATAATCTTAAAAGGTGATGCATGTTAGGGTTTTTTTAGGGTCTCAACTGAGTTTTTATGAAAAGATAATATGAACTAGAAAACCCTAACTTCGGCATTCTTTTTCTTGTTTCTTATGTGAGTAGGTAACCTCAGTTGATATTGTTATTGGTAATCAATAGTTTGCATTAGTTAATCTCTTATTTTCTTGTATGTTGGTGAAAAAAGTATCTATGAATACGGTGGTATGATTAACTTAAAAGTATATTAACAAGTACGTGTAAAGGATTGCTTTATATTGAATTATTAAGGTAGTTAGAAGTATAAACAATGTTATACATTCATGTAGTTATAGAGTTCATAACTAATAGATAAGGTGGCCAATTAAGTTGATAATTGGATGTTTTAAAGTGGTTTTTGATGGATTAAAATGATGCAATTCAGGTTTGGGTCGAAATTAGGAGCTGAATTTTCTGCTTTTGTCTAGAATTTTGACCATCTTCAATAAATCATATAAAATCAACCGTGGACTCGATTAGGGTGATTCTTTTTGGGATGGAAACTTTGTTGAGCCTATTTGTTTATGGAATTTTAGAACAAAGAAAAATATGATGGTTAAGTGGGTTAAATCAATCGATGAACACAACTACACCGAAAAGGGTTGCACAAAAATAAAGTTTTATAAAATATTAATTGATAATGAATGTTGGTATACCTTTGGATTAAGCTTGTAATAATGATTTCTTATGGTTTATTGTTCCTAATAAAGCATGTTCGAGTTATTAGATTTATTCAAACATGATATACAAGTTTTAAACAAACAGGTCAATATATGTATGCATATTGATTATGTTTGATATTGCGGATGAATGAATGCAAGTGTTGAGTTATTATTGATGAGATGCTATTGTTGGATTATAAAGAAATGTACATTGTGTATCCTAATGATTACATGTTGACTTGCAAACAAGCTAGGCATGCTAAGACCTGGGAGTCAACATAATGAATAGATGAAGAAGTAATCAAGTTCCTACGGGCAAAGGTAAGTTAATCTTACATCTATTTAAGAATATTTGTGAATTATTATTATGTTTAGATATTTATAAGTTATGAAAGTGGATACGGGTCATTCAGACCCTTTAGATTGTATCTTTGGTTTTTATGTCTTTATGAAAGTAAGAACGTGTCATTTTGACCCGTTACAAGTGTAAGTGGAGTTCATATGTATTAACGAGTCTCTGTATTTTTAAAAGTTTGTGATGAAATAATCTTATACAGGTAAGGATTCGCTAAAGTTTTAAAGTTACTTAATGAAATGTGAAGTTTAAATTAATAAAGAATTCACTATTAACATATGAAGTATGTTTATGAATTGTGGACCGTTTGTAATCAAGGGAGTTTGTGACTTGGTATATAAAACTAAATATGTATATGCCACACTTTGTATAGATTGGTTTTACAAAATTGGAATTGAAGCATACAAAGGTAAGTACGTATTGTGACATAGCATATAGATTGTGAACAAATTTCAATTGTCTCTGCATATGTTTGGAGTCATTGAGAAGTTTAATTGTAAAGATATTTATCTATGGGTTCAACTGTAGTGTTGAACCTGTAAGATTAAAGAATTCTTATTGGGCATGATTGGGAATTGATATGTGTACAATGAGTTTTTTTATAGGTTCATATGAGTTCAAAGGAATTATGTGTCAAAGTGGTAAGCTAAAAAGGAAGTGGAGCTAAAAAAAAGGGCCGACATGTTTTATGTAAGGCCTGACGTAGCTTATGCTAGGGTCGACGTAGACTACACCGGTTCCCTTTTTAACCAATTATTTCATGTTTATTAAGTTTGACTAAAGTCACAAAGTTTATATGATTATACTAATGCTTTTATTGTATAATCATGTGTAGGTAAAGCTATGCAGTTTGCTTTCTCGTGTTCAAGGTCTCGGATAATGTTAAATGAAGAACCTTGTTTAAATACCTAGTAAATGTTTTCAGTCAGACAGATTGGATAAAATTGATATGTTTAGAATCTTTTCTATGTGATTTGTGACAAAGAAACATGTGATATTTAAATATTATTTTAAAGAGTCAAACAATTTTTTTTAATTGTCTTGAGGCATCTTCACAAAAAAATTGATGGAAAAATTTGGGACCATTTTCCGCTTAGAAACTCTTTTAATTAAAAGTAAATTTGGGCGTAACATATAAATATTTTATAAGTGAGACTTGAAAATATATTATTTTGGAACTACAAATATTTTTGCCGAAAGGAAAAAATATAAGTAATTTTTGTAAGTAATAACTCTTAAATATATATATTTTGGGAAATATATATTAGTGGACTTTTATTAGAAATAATATCCTGGAAAGTTTAACACAAAATTAAGTATAAAAATACTTAACTATTACAAGAAGATACGTATCCTCGTACGTATAAATCCACACCGGAATACGACGCCAATACATGGCAAGTTATACAAATACAAATATACCCATCCTTGGGAAGGATATACATGTTTAAATACTTGAGAAGTATGATTACAAAAATATTGTTTAGCGATTATTCCAAAATTAAATATAATTTAAAGTTAAGATATTTATTATTTTAACAAATAATTATATATTTGGAATAACATTGATGACACTTTGAAAACATAACTCAAAGACACTAATCATTACCAAGTCAAGGCACGACCCGCTCGTCTAATGGACCGTAGTACGCATGTAGGTAGTCGTGCGTTCTAGAAGAAGCTTTGAGATTACATCGGATACAAGAAACGCAAAACTGTGAGTTCATGTCCCCCTTTTCTCTTAACTGTTTTCGGTTTTATAACTCTCGGGGGTGAAATACATGTTACATATTTATATTAAAGTATTAGCTACACATTAATTGATCTATTTTTCCTTGTTGCTTCATACCAGTTTACAAGTACATACATACATACAAAGGTTTTCAAGGATGATTCGTGCACACATACTAATCACATGAACTCGCTCAACTCTTGTTGATGTTTTCGAACTACATGTATTTCAGGGAATTAGTAAGTGGATCTGGCGGGCGTTGGAAGTTTTTTGCTGCGATAGGAATAAAGATGTCATCCATGGTCTTTGGGTTTGGTCAGTGTGTCTTATTCCTGGACGAGACACGTCTTCCAAACCTTAGTTACATCTAATATCTTTTGACGAGTCCTTAGTGAACTCATAAGCAATTTGTATGGTTTGTAAAACATGAATTTGAAGTCTACATTTTAAACAATGTTGTTATGTTTTAAACTCATTTAATGGATGACAAATCTATGGTTTTTATCATATAGTTGTTGTTATGATCTAATGAAATGGTATTAAGAAAGTCACACCATAATCACGCTTCCGCAAAAGTCAGGGTGTGACATATCTTGTGGTTGTTGATGCATGTTTTGTCACTTAATATGTTGGACTAACTTTTAAAACTTTCTTGGACAAATGTAATAAGATCTGTGAGGATCAAAGACAACTTAACTATGTCATGGTGTGTCTTGTTTTGAAACGTTAGGTTTAAAATTTATGTTTTAATTAAGTTATTATGTCCAACAAATAAACGCATCGATCATCAAGATATTAATGGGCACCAACTTTCGTCACCACTACGTTTTATATTCCGTTGTGACGTTTTTGGGGTGTGACACATATAAGCTTTCTTTTGTTATCCTTGTGTTTAAAAGAAATATTCTACAGGCTTTGGAGGACAATGAGTAAACAAGGAAAATTCCTTTTTCAGCTTTTCTGTCAAACTTTTCGAGACTATCAAAATCATTAAAGACAAAACAATTACAACCAAAGGTGTGTAAACATTTGATGATGGGGATCCTTTGGTTGATAATGTTATATGGAGTTTCCTGATGTCTCTTGTTAATGATAGACCTGTTTTGTGTATGTCACACCCCGACCACGTAAAACAACAAACCGCGGCGGAAACATCGGGGAGTGGAGCGATAGAATTATTGTTTCAACAACCATGGTAATTAAAGTTTTGTAATACTGATTAAAAACTTTACATTGTCTTGGAATTCAACAAAAACATAACATAATAAATGTCTTTTAAGTCACTAAGGCCCAAGTCCGCCTAAGTGAAGCGCAAACATCATCATGCATTAGCTCCTGAAACACATGTAAAGATTGGTACGTCAGCATAAAAATGCCTGTGAGGTACATAGGTTTTGTTTATGTAGGTTTCATGACTTGTAGTTAAAAGAAGTGTTTAACAAAAATGTAGTCATGAACCTTGTAAAATGTTTTCCTTTATAAAATCATATGAAAATCTATGTGAAAATCAAATGAAAATAAAAGGATAATGCATGGTTAAATGAATAACCAAGTAAAAGTGAATTTGTATAAAATATGTAACTTGTAAAACATTGTCGTGTTCTTCTATAAAATGTTTCATGTCTTGTCAAAGTGGTTTAGATAATGCAACAATGTATAATACAATAAAAGCACTTATATGTAGGAAGTACCAGCGGCGTATCCACCATGCTTTTATCATATAACACATAGCCCCGTTACATAGGTCACTTATCAATAATCAACCAAAATGTCTTGTTCAATGTCAAAATGTTTATGTGTAAACCATGTTCGATGTCATGTGGAGCGACAGAATTATTGTTTCAACAACCATGGTAATTAAAGTTTTCTATTATTGATTAAAGAGTTTAAATTGTCTTGGAATTCAACAAAAACATAACATAATAACTGTCTTTTAAGTCACTAAGGCCCCAGTCCGCCTAAGTGAAGCGGAAACTGTGACAACCCTCACTAAACCAGGTATCCGTACGACTTAATTAATAATTAATTACTGCTTAATTACTGTGCTTGCTTGAACTTGTGGATAAACTGCTACTTGAATACTGATACATGTACTTACTTGCATCATACTTTACTTGCTGTCACTCCATGTTTTGCTTACAGCACCTTTGTGACAACCTTGATGCACCAAAAGCACAGTAGCACAATGAACGGATAACCTATTAAACGTGCTGTCATAACTAGCACCAGGCAGGTACTGCCTCTAAGGCCTGTAAGAGCCTGAGATAGTTTGCTACACTAGTGGTGAGTGTAGGGGTATAAGGGTTGTAGAACTGCGTCTCTAGGAATAAGTTACAATGACTGGATGTGCCTAAAACGTACTCTAAGTACAAAATTCAGCACTTGGCTAACTAATAAAGTGCCAAAACATGAGGAAAATATTCCCGACACTTTGGAGGAATAAGTTGTGTCACTAAAAAGGGTATTAACGACACTTTAAAGCTTGTTTAACGCTTTAACGGATTACTATCCAACCGAACAACCGGACTATACCCGGAACATGAAAATACTGTTAATAACATTACTTATCTTTTTCTGAGCCAGTTAGGGTCCTTGAATACCCTAACACCCGCAATAAAGCACAACACACTACTAACCGGGTTAATCCCTAAACTTAACTAGATTAACTTAACTAGATTAACTTAACTATTAACTAATGTTTAGTTGGATTTGAACCAAACTACCCCCCCCCCCCCCCTTTACAAACCGTCCCCAAGAGGGGGGGACATCCTTTTGTCCTTCTTGATTATTTAATTACATTTGTTTAATATCAAAGTGACATGAAATCCAATGGTTAAAGAACTTAAGTTTGTCTATAAGAGCTAGAGATTACACACTTGATCATTCACCACTTAGCATTCACCAAACACTTCCTCTCTCTCTCTCAAAGGCTTCGGCCGAACACCCCCTATATCATTCCTCCACATTTCGATTTTGATCTTCACATTCCAAGTCCATACAAGCGTTAAGGATCGCGGATAAGAAGGCTTGGTGCATTCGGAATGCGAAGGACCTCACTCTATTGCTTTTATCCTCTCATTTTGCGTCTAGATTCTCCCCTAGCCTCGAGCTAGTAGTAAGTTGCTATAACCACCCTCTCGAACTATTTTTAAGTGGTTAAAATGATTTGTAACGGTTAAAACTCGTAAACATGCAAGTTGAAACATGAAAGTCTACTAAAAACACTAAAAGTGATGGTTAAAAGCTTGTTTGTTGTGTAAAACTTGTAGTATTTGTTTTGTGTAGTTATTTGGACCCAATCTATGTTGTGGTAGCTCGGATCATCGTTTAACCCGGATTGGTCATGATCTTGGATCATGACATAAGGTTGTTTTGGAAGTAACAAGGGTTAAAGGATGAAACTCTACCACACACGAATCATGAACTTGTGTAAAAGCGATTTAGCTTGTGAAATAGTGTTTAAAACTAGTAGATCTACGGATCTACAAGCGGTATTTTCAAAGAACCAAGTATCAAAGAAATTATGTTTTCTAAAGACGGATCTTACACTAACAAAAAAATGATTTTTAGAACACACAAGTGTGTAAACACTTGTGTAGCACAAAGTTTCGACAAAATAACTATTTTTGTAAAAGATGACGAGAAGTTGTAAAAACGGAATTTCTCTAAAAACGAGGTTTTTACAAAAGCGGATGGATTTATATAGAGATCCGCTAAAAGTAATGGGATTTACTTCATAAAATTAGAAAACCACAAGTTCATGTGATTTTTGCGACTTATATATATTTGTTGACTAGTTTGTTGTCTTGAACATTGTTTTGGTTAAATAAGGAAATTGCTGGGTTGATTTATAAAAGAAAATGATACGCTTGAGAGCGTGGCCACCTCCAGTTACAGAGGAAACTCTGGCGAAATTTTTCTAAAAACCTAACACTTAGAATTATTTTCACTATAAGTGTTAGAAATACTTCTCGACATGTTTTCAAAATATAAGTTTCGCCACGACTTTATTTACAAAATATCGGAGGTGGGATTTTCACAAAAATTAAACGTGATAAATATATTTAGTAAATATATTTTTTTCACAACATTACTTGTCATTATTTGCGAAGATACATAAATATTATTTTTAGGGTAAAAATATTATTATCGAACGTTAACGAATCCAAAATAATACGAGCGCTTTCACGATAAATATATAAGTTACACCGATAATTATTATTACCACCCGATCGTTAAAACGTAACTTACACATTTTAAGGAAATATTCATGAACGCGTATTTTTGTTAAAGTATTATTTTGGGGAAAATTATGTGTAATAGAAAATATAATATTTTTGAGAAGAATATTTATATTTGGGATTAGAAATAAAATATATTTTAAGTGAGACTTAATAATATATTTCGAAATTATACGAACACACATGTATTAAATCCCCCATCCTTGGGAAGGAAAATGATTACCAAGTATACAGAATGTAAACACGAAATAGTTGTCTAACTATTTTCCGAAAACTTAAACCTTAAAGCTAAGACACGGCCGTCCGTCTAATTGTGACAACCCGCACTAAATCAGGTATCCGTACAACTTAATTACTGATTAATTACTGCTTAATTACTGTGCTTGATTGAAACTAGCTGATAAACTGCTACCTGCATACTGATACATGCACTTACTTGCATCATACTTTATATGCTGTCACTACACTATTTACATGCGGCACCTTAGTGACAAACATGATGCACAAAAGCACAGTAGCACTAAACGGATACACGGCAAACATGCTGACATGACCAGCATCAGGCAGACACTGCCTCTAAGGCCTGTTAAGAGCCTCATATATTTTGACTACACTGGTAGTGAGTGTAGGGATATAAGGGTTATGGTACCGCGTCTCTAGGGATGAGTTACACTGATTCGGATGTGCCAAAAACGTACTTTAAGTACCAAACACAGCACTTTAATACACAAACCAGCTTCTAGCTGACTAGTAAAGTGCCAGAACAGGAGAAAATAACACTAGACACTTTCTAAAGTGTCGGGAAAACAAATGTGTCACTAAAAATGTAATAACGACACTTTAAGGCGTTACAAAAGACTTTAACGGATTACTATCCAACCGGACACCCGGACTTTACCCGGAACACGAAAACATTACTATTTTTATTATTACTCTTTTTCTGAACCAGTTATGGTCTCTGATTACCCTAACACCCGTCATAACGCGCTTTATACAACTAACTAAGTTAAATACTTAGTTAACTTACTTAACCTAAACTAACTCCTAACTACACTACTTAAAATCGAACCAACCCCCCCCCCCCAAGTCCCTAACCGGCCTCAAATATGGGGGAAACACACCAAGTACTATTTTGATTATTTAAATGAGGGTGTCTAATATCTTCATGACATAAAACCCAAAGGATAAAGGGACTTGAACTTGTCTATATATAACACCACTAAACATGAGATAATTACCATCACTAAACTCAAGACCAACTCACTCTCTTTCTCTCTACACTAAGCTCGGCCGAACACCCCACCCCCTTACCCATTATTTTCGGTTTTTGATCTCTACATTCTTTCATCATACAAACATCACAAGTCACGTATTAGGAGCTCTTGTGCACTCGGAACACGAAGGACCACCACCGTTAGCTTTTATCCACCCACTTTTCGCCAAGATTCTTCCCTAGCCTTGAGCTAGAGGTATATTGTTTAAAACTCATATTTAAGCATGTCTAAAGTGGTTAAAAGAACTTTCGTCGGTTAAATATCGTAAACATGCGTTTTGAAACTTTAAAGTCTACTAAAATCACAAAAATGGAGGTTAATAGCATATAACTTGTGTAAAAGTCGTAGGACTTAAAATATGTGATTATTGAGACCCGATCTATGATGTGGTAGCTCGGATCTCCGTTTAACCCGACTTTGTAAGATCATGTATCTTTACATAAGCTCGTTTTTGACTAAATACAAGGGTTAAAGGTGAAACTCTACCACACAAGATACATGAACTTGTGTAAAAATATTTTACTTGTGTAAAAGTGGTTTAACCGGTAAAATGGTGTTTAGAACTAGCGGATCTACGTATCCGCAAGTGGTATTTTTGAAAGACCACACTTTAAAGAAATCATATTTTTCTAAAGATGAATCTTACACTAATAAATATGGTTTTATAAACCACAAGTGTGTAAACACTTGTGAAACAAAGAGATCCGACAAAGAAGTAAATTTGTCACTTGTTACTAGAAGTTGTAAAGACGGATTTCTCTAAACACGAGGTTTTTACAAGATTAAAGCTACTTTATATAAAGATCTACATATATAAAGGTGATTTACATTAAAGATGCGGAAAAACTGCAAGTTCATGCGATTATGCAAATTTACATACTTGTCGACTAGTTTGATGTGTCGGAAATTGTTTGATCGAATAAAGAAGATTGTTGAATTGATTTGTTAAAAGAAAATGATACGCTTGAAAGCGTGGCCACCTCCAGTTACAGAGGAAACTCTGGCGAAATTTTCTAAAAACCTAACACTTAGACTTTTTACACAATAAGTGTTAGAACTCTTTTTGGACATACTTTCGAAACATAAATTTCGCCAGCACTATATTTTACTAAATATTCGGAGGTGGGATTTTCACAAAGATTAACGTGATAAACATATTTGTCACAACACTGTTTATGATTATTTTGTGAAATACATAAATATTATTTTAGAGTAAAAATAATATTTACAAGCATTAATGATTCCAAAACTTTGCGAACGCTTCCACAAACATATAAGTTACACCGGTAATTACATTACCACAAGATTGATAAAACGTAACTTACGCACATGTATTGTATCCCCCATCCTTGGGAAGAAGAATAACTACCAAGTGTATACGGAACATAAACACGAAATAGTTGTCTAACTATTTCCCAAAGACATAAACTATAAAGCTAAAGCACGGCCGTCCGTCTAATAGAATTAGCACTTGTAGGTCGTTGCACAGTTTACTGTATTGGAGACACTTGGTAGAGACGCGCATTCACTGTGAGTTCATGTCCCCCTTTTCTCTAACTGTTTTCAGTTTACTTAACTGCGGGGGTGAAATACATGTTACTATGATTTACGAGTACTTTACAACGGTATGTTTAACGTAAGGAGGTGTTATACGATCATGTGAGTGGATAGGAACAACATGGGGCCATTAGTCCTCATGGAGGGACCGAGGGACAGGAGCGGTAGATCTATCTGGGTGTAGCGAGCCTAGCCCCCGGCCAAACTAGAAACGGACCGTGGGGTGACTTTGTCCACATACTTTGCCGTGGCGAAATCTGCTAGGTTTGAGTCTCCCTATTTGCACTTCACATATGTCAGTGGCCTTGCAAACCATTGGTGATCACAAGTCCTCTTACAACTGCTACATACCACAACTATTTTATACTCACAAGTGTTTTACATACTCACTTACACATGAACTCGCTCAACATTATTGTTGATTTTTCAACTCACATGTATTTCAGGAAATTAACGAGATCTGGCACGGTATGGAACGTTTTCCGCTGCATATTGTCATGAAGTCATCAGGGTTTAGGGGATGTGTCTCTTACCTGGACAAGACACAGTCCCTAAATCACGTTTATGTTTATGTTATAAGTTGTTATGTCTTTTGAACAAGGTTATTGTTGTTGGAGTATGTCCTCGTCAAACAATGGTATTGTATGTTATTTTCAAACTTAATGGATGACTTGCATGGTTTTTAAATTCATATAGCTTGTTATGATTAAGCTATGGTATTAAGAAGTCACACCAAAGTTAACCACGCTTCCGCAAAGCCAGGGTGTGACAGCTTGGTATCAGAGCTCTGATCATAGCGAACTAGGATTTTGTCTCGAGTCTAGACTATGATCACTAGGGCTCTCACGAAAACATTTTTTCTGCATACCACTTAAGTCCAGATCCACACTTTTTACAAACAAATGTTGAGCACATTTTATAAATTATAAGTTCAGCTTGGAGGGCTGAGGATCGATCTGGAGGATCGAGATGGTCAAGGTAATTGAGCACGTTGGTTTGTTATAGGATCGATCTGGAGGATCGAGAGGATCAAGGTAGTTGAGCACGTTGGTTTGTTATAGGATCGGTCTGGAGGATCGAGGTGATTAAGGTAGTTGAGCACGTTGGTTTATTATAGGATCGATCTGGAGGATCGAGGTTTGGTTTAAGTGAAGGATAGAGCAGTCTTGTAGACTGGATGGTATTGGCTAGTAAGACTAGGAGGATTATGTGATGCCTTACTTGATGACTTATGTGATTACTTGATTTATGATTGACTACTTGTGCATATTTGTGTATATGTTACAGACACATGGATTCTGCAGACACTGGTGGTTCAGGCACCACAGGCCCGAGGCCTATCGTTTCAGACGACATTGAGTCATCGGAGCACGAGGTTTATACGTCAGACTTCACCAGCACGGATGATGATGACTTTCAGCCATTCGCCTTACCCGACGGCGTTCATGAGCTCCCAGTTGATCTTCCAGCAGGGGATCTACCACTCGTTGTGATCCCTGCTCCAGTACCCCTTGCGGCATACCCAGTTTTACCCATCGACGACGAGGAGGACGACGTCGATATGTTTGAGGAGGAGCCTTTGGAGGATGCTCAGGGCGAGGCCCTACCTGCTGTTGCTCCCTTACTGATCGCAGATGCTCCGGCTGCGGAGTCACCTGCTCATTCCCCAGTCGCGGACTCCTTTGAGTCTGTGGCTTCTGTACCCACACATGCTCATAGTGCGCAGCACTTCTCTCATGGGTCCGATTCTGACCAGGCTTTTTCTGTTGCTTCCATACCTGGACTTGTTTTTTACCATGACGACGAGGGGGATTCAGATCCTATGTTTCCACCAGGATTTGATCCTGACCGTGATTTAGAGTTTGTCCCGATGGACGAGTTGATGGAGGATCCAGCAGATCCTATTGACCCTTTTGATCCGATTGTTCCCGATTTTGATTTTGACATGGCGTTTGACGATCTTGAGCCTGCCATTGCACCTGAGCAGGCAGCTGCCCTTGACCCTTTACCAGAGCATGACCCTGTGCATGCTGATGTACCTTTTGAGCCCATTGCTGATGATCACCACATAGATGTTCCTGTTGATCCCATTGGTCCTTTACCCATTGTTGCTGTACCAGTTGACCCTCCTCTCGAGCACTTGGCGCCCGTTCACCCTGTTGTTGCTCCCTTATTTGATCCCGTTCCCATAGAGCCCGGACATGCACCGTTCGCGGCACGTATGGATCCACCGGATGAGTCTGCACAGCATGGCTGGATACCGGCAGACGAGGACGTTCCCCCATTCCCTCCACAGATTCCTGTTGCACCACATACTGACTTTTCGTTTCAGGTTCCTATGTTTATACCTCCAGCAGGGCCTAGAGAGGGCTCTTCAGCACACCCATCAGGGCATGTACCGATACCCATGCCTTTCACGCCTCAGATTCCTTTTACTACAGCTCCTTTTGGGGTGGCACCCTTTGACCCCACACGTGAGCCACTGCTGTGGTCACCGTTTTCCCCCATGCCACCCACTGATCCATACCACAGGTTCCATGTGGGCCACACCATTGAGGATGTATTGATGTCCTTTGTACACCAGCATGAGTCGCATGAGCAGCGACTACAGGAGTTGGAGAGAGCCCATCTGCAGCCATGTCAGTGTCATGGCCGGGTACCCTCTCCGTTGCAGCCATCACGACCATTACCCCCTGACTATGCTGCTCGTCTTACTACTTTGGAGCAGCAGATTGCTTCCATTATTCGTACACGGCAGGCGATGGAGGCGGACTGGTTACAGTTGCGCCGTTTGTTTTATACCCATTTTCCTCCTCCACCACCATCGGCTTAGAGCTCATCGGTGCCACTTGGGTAGGCGAGGTGAGAAGGCGGCGATTGCTTTTTGATTACACAGCATTTTGGGGAGACTACGTTATGACTTGACTTTTGTTATGTACTTGATGTTGTATTGATACTGATGTAGCTTTTGACAGGGGTTATGTAGCCCCTAGTGATTGATGATTGTATGTATACACTTACGATGTGGTCTTATTTATATGGCAATCGCAGTTTTCTCACCATATTTGGATTCGCTTGATTACTTGCTTATATTTTGTGACATGGGATGATGTTTGATTGATATTTGTGATGTGTGATAACATGAGATGTTATGTGATTATACTATTACTACCGTTATATACGTACACTATATTACGAGCTGATTTACGTATTATAACAACGGAGCCTTACTATGGCCTAACCAACTTAAACCATCTTTTAGAAGATGCCGCCAAGACGCGAACCAAACATGCCCACTAACGAGGCAGAACTACAACAGATCATTGCCGCTGCCATAGCACAGTACGCAGCATCTCAGCCAGGAGCAAGCGGAAGTGTTAACCAAGGCAATAACAATCCACCTCACGGTAATACCACGCCATTCGAACCTACCATGAACTAGTTGGAGATTTTAGCGGTGATGCTAATGCCAAACACATGTTTAACATACGTGCAGGATGCACCTACAAGCAGTTCTTAGACTGCAAACCAGTTAACTTCGATGGCACAGGAGGTGCAGTTGCCTTTACCCGCTGGGCTGAGAAAACCGATTCTGTTATACGCATGAGCAAGTGTGCTGAGGATCAACAAGTCACATACATTTCAGGGCTGTTTCTCGACGGAGCCCTATCTTGGTGGAACTTACAAGTCCAGACCTTAGGCGAAGCTGCCGCCTACGCCCTGACTTGGGCCGAATTGAAAGAACTAATGCGCAGAAAGTACTGTTCACGCGCAGAAATTCAAAGGTTGGAGACTGAATTTTGGCACTTAAAAATGGATGGTCCGAAAGTAGCAGAGTACGTTCAGAGGTTTCATGACCTATCTCAAGTGGTTCCTTACATGGTTACGCCAGAATACAAGCGAATCGAGCGCTTCATTTGGTGTTTGGCTCCCCAAATAATAAGCATGGTAACCTCCTCCAAACCAGCAACTATCACTGAAGCCATCGATTTAAGCGTGGCTCTCACCGAGGAGGCGATTCGTCTAAACAAGTTTGATGAAGTCAAGGCAAAGAAGACAGAGACTCACGTTGAGTCCTCAGGAGATAACAAAAGGAAGTTTTCAAACTTCAAACAAGGTGTCAGTATGGCAGTAAAGAAAGGAAAATCAGCTGGCGGTACCAAGAGAGGAAAAGGGTACCAGGGCACCCAGCCCAGATGCAACAACTGCCAACGCCACCATACTGGCCAGTGTAACGTGAGAGTTTGTGAATCTTGTGGAAAACCAGGCCACACAAAGGAATCATGTTGGGCTAGTGCAGGCCACGGTGGCCAGGGAGGATATGGAAATAGGAATGATAACCGGGGTGGAAATGGGAATCGCCCGCAAGGAAATTTTGGAGGAAACAGAAACCGAGGCTACAATGCAAATCAGGCTGGCAATGCCAACCAGAACAACACCCCAGCTGGAAACGGGGATGGAAACGGGCAGAGACTCGGATGCTATAACTGCGGGGAAATCGGGCATTTTAAGAAGAATTGCCCAACACTGAATCAAGCCCGTGGTAGAGTATTCCAACTCGAAGCTAGAGAAGCACGCCAAGATCCAAATGTTGTTACGGGTACGTTCCCTATCAATCAACGCTATGCATCCGTTTTATTTGATACTGGTGCCGATTATAGCTTCGTATCGTTAGAATTTAAGAATATGCTTGGGTTAGCTGCTAATAAGTTAGACATACCCTACTCGATCGAATTAGCTAATGGAAAATTAGTTGGAGCCGACGAAGTAATCAGAGGTTGTGTGATAGAATTGGGAGAACGCGAGTTTACGTTGGATCTACTACCAGTCCAACTGGGAAGCTTCGACGTGGTGGTAGGAATGGATTGGTTATCCGGAAACAAGGCTGAGATAGTATGTCACGAGAAAGTTGTTCGTATCCCAACTGAGGATGGTGAGACAATTGTGGTTCACGGAGAGAAGCGTGACACACCGCTAAGATTTATCAGCTGCTTGAAGGCAAGGAAGTGTTTACAGAAAGGATGTGTTGCTTTTCTGGCACACATCGTAGACAAGAAGGCTGCTGAGCCAACAATCGAGGACATCCCTGTCGTAAGGGAGTATCCAGAAGTCTTTCCGGAAGACTTACCTGGACTGCCACCTCAGAGGCAAGTGGAGTTTCACATTGACTTAGTTCCAGGCGCCGCGCCTGTGGCTAAGGCACCTTATAGACTTGCGCCATCTGAGATGCAGGAACTGTCGACACAACTTCAAGAGTTGTTAGACAAGGGTTTTATCCGACCAAGCTTCTCGCCTTGGGGAGCTCCGGTCTTGTTCGTCAAGAAGAAGGACGGAAGTTTCCGCATGTGTATTGACTACAGAGAATTGAACAAGCTGACGATTAAGAACAGGTATCCTCTGCCAAGAATCGACGATCTGTTCGATCAACTTCAAGGTTCAAGCTGTTATTCTAAGATCGATCTTCGATCTGGATACCATCAACTAAGGATACAGGAGGAAAGTATCCCGAAAACAGCCTTCCGAACTCGTTATGGACACTACGAGTTCCTCGTTATGCCATTTGGTTTGACAAACGCACCTGCGGTATTCATGGATCTAATGAATAGGGTTTGCAAGCCATACTTAGACAAGTTCGTGATTGTATTCATCGACGATATCCTGATTTACTCAAAGACGAAGGCTGAACACGAACAACATCTTAGAACCATATTGGCGCTGCTAAAGAAGGAACAGCTGTACGCCAAATTCTCCAAGTGCGAGTTTTGGCTACGCGAAGTCCAGTTTCTTGGACATGTGGTTAATGGGGATGGAATTCATGTTGATCCCACAAAGATCGAGGCAATCAAGAATTGGGAAACGCCTACAACGCCAACCGAGATTCGACAATTCTTGGGGTTGGCTGGCTACTATCGAAGGTTCATCGAGGATTTCTCGAAAATCGCTCAACCTTTGACGCTCCTCACGCAGAAGGACAAGACGTTTGATTGGGGAATCAAACAGGATGAAGCGTTTCAGATATTAAAAGATAAGCTCTGCAACGCGCCAATCTTAGCTCTACCAGAAGGTACTGATGACTTTGTGGTATACTGCGACGCATCGCGTCAAGGATTGGGTTGTGTGTTGATGCAACGCCAAAAGGTCATTGCTTACGCATCACGCCAACTGAAAGTGCACGAAAAGAATTATACCACACACGATTTAGAGCTTGGCGCAGTGGTTTTTGCACTAAAGATCTGGAGACACTACCTGTATGGTACGAAGTGCACAATCTTCACAGACCACAAAAGCCTACAGCATATATTCAACCAGAAGGAGTTGAATATGAGACAAAGACGATGGGTTGAATTGCTGAACGATTACGACTGCGAGATAAAGTATCACCCAGGGAAGGCGAATGTAGTTGCCGATGCCCTAAGTCGTAAAGAAAGAATCAAGCCCATAAGGGTTAGAGCTTTGGAAATGATTATACGAACCGACCTTTCCTTGCGCATTCGCGCTGCACAAAAGGAAGCTCTCAAGGAGGGAAATCTTGAGGAAGAATATCTCCGTGGAATGGAGAAGCTTTTGGTACCAAACGAGGAAGGGACGTTATGTTTTGAGAAAAGGACTTGGGTTCCTCTGTTTGGTGGATTAAGGGAAGTTATTTTCGACGAAGCGCACAAGTCACGGTACTCTATCCACCCTGGATCGGATAAGATGTATCAAGATCTTAAGGATTACTATTGGTGGCCTAGGATGAAAGGCGACGTTGCTGTTTACGTGAGCAAATGTTTAACGTGCGCTAAGGTCAAGGCGGAATACCAGAAGCCTTCGGGACTTCTGCAACAACCTGAGATTCCCAAGTGGAAATGGGAACAAATCTCAATGGATTTTGTTACAAAACTGCCAAGAACGCCAAGAGGCCATGATATGATTTGGGTGATTGTTGACCGCCTAACAAAGTCCGCACACTTTCTGCCAATCAAGGAGAAAGACAGTACCAGTAAACTTGCGGAAATTTACTTGAGAGAGATCGTAGCACGTCATGGAGTACCACTCTCGATCATCTCTGATAGAGACGGAAGATTTGTGTCAAGAATATGGCAATCTTTCCAAGAATCTTTTGGCTCACAATTGAATCTGAGCACTGCGTTCCATCCGCAAACTGACGGCCAGAGCGAGCGAACGATACAAACCTTGGAAGACATGCTGAGGGCATGTGTTATGGATTTAGGCGGTAGCTGGGATAAACACTTACCTTTGGTCGAATTTTCATACAACAACAGCTACCACACCAGTATTGGTGTCGCGCCATTTGAGGCCCTATACGGACGCAAGTGCCGATCACCACTATGTTGGTCTGACGCAGGTGATAGGCAGCTTGCTGGTCCCGAGATCGTCCAAGAGACGACAGACAAGATCGCGCAAATTCTTAAACGCATCGAAGCCGCTTGCCACAGACAAAAGGCCTATGCGGATCCAAACCGGAAGCATGTGGACTTCCAAGTCGGAGAAATGGTGTTGTTAAAGGTTTCACCCTGGAAAGGGGTAGCACGCTTTGGAAAGCGTGGGAAGTTAAATCCGCGCTACATTGGTCCTTTCAGAATTCTGGAAAGAATTGGGACAGTAGCATACAAGTTGGAACTACCTGCTGAACTAAATGGTGTTCACGATACATTTCATGTATCCAATTTAAAGAAAAGTCCAACTCAAGTTGACGTTGCCATTCCTATCGACGAGATTCATATTGACGACACGCTCCACTTTGTTGAAGAACCTGTCGAGGTCACGGATTGGAAAGTTAACAAGACCCGCCGGAGCAGTGTCAAACTCGTCAAAGTACGTTGGAATGCCAGACATGGTCCTGAATTCACATGGGAACGTGAGGACCAGATGAAAGAAAAATACCCCCACTTATTTCCTAAGAACCCTGCTTCTACAAGCAGAACTTAAATTTCGGGACGAAATTTATTTAACGGGGGGAGAATGTGACAACCCGCACTAAATCAGGTATCCGTACAACTTAATTACTGATTAATTACTGCTTAATTACTGTGCTTGATTGAAACTAGCTGATAAACTGCTACCTGCATACTGATACATGCACTTACTTGCATCATACTTTATATGCTGTCACTACACTATTTACATGCGGCACCTTAGTGACAAACATGATGCACAAAAGCACAGTAGCACTAAACGGATACACGGCAAACATGCTGACATGACCAGCATCAGGCAGACACTGCCTCTAAGGCCTGTTAAGAGCCTCATATATTTTGACTACACTGGTAGTGAGTGTAGGGATATAAGGGTTATGGTACCGCGTCTCTAGGGATGAGTTACACTGATTCGGATGTGCCAAAAACGTACTTTAAGTACCAAACACAGCACTTTAATACACAAACCAGCTTCTAGCTGACTAGTAAAGTGCCAGAACAGGAGAAAATAACACTAGACACTTTCTAAAGTGTCGGGAAAACAAATGTGTCACTAAAAATGTAATAACGACACTTTAAGGCGTTACAAAAGACTTTAACGGATTACTATCCAACCGGACACCCGGACTTTACCCGGAACACGAAAACATTACTATTTTTATTATTACTCTTTTTCTGAACCAGTTAGGGTCTCTGATTACCCTAACACCCGTCATAACGTGCTTTATACAACTAACTAAGTTAAATACTTAGTTAACTTACTTAACCTAAACTAACTCCTAACTACACTACTTAAAATCGAACCAACCCCCCCCCCCCCCCCCAAGTCCCTAACCGGCCTCAAATATGGGGGAAACACACCAAGTACTATTTTGATTATTTAAATGAGGGTGTCTAATATCTTCATGACATAAAACCCAAAGGATAAAGGGACTTGAACTTGTCTATATATAACACCACTAAACATGAGATAATTACCATCACTAAACTCAAGACCAACTCACTCTCTTTCTCTCTACACTAAACTCGGCCGAACACCCCACCCCCTTACCCATTATTTTCGGTTTTTGATCTCTACATTCTTTCATCATACAAACATCACAAGTCACGTATTAGGAGCTCTTGTGCACTCGGAACACGAAGGACCACCACCGTTAGCTTTTATCCACCCACTTTTCGCCAAGATTCTTCCCTAGCCTTGAGCTAGAGGTATATTGTTTAAAACTCATATTTAAGCATGTCTAAAGTGGTTAAAAGAACTTTCGTCGGTTAAATATCGTAAACATGCGTTTTGAAACTTTAAAGTCTACTAAAATCACAAAAATGGAGGTTAATAGCATATAACTTGTGTAAAAGTCGTAGGACTTAAAATATGTGATTATTGAGACCCGATCTATGATGTGGTAGCTCGGATCTCCGTTTAACCCGACTTTGTAAGATCATGTATCTTTACATAAGCTCGTTTTTGACTAAATACAAGGGTTAAAGGTGAAACTCTACCACACAAGATACATGAACTTGTGTAAAAATATTTTACTTGTGTAAAAGTGGTTTAACCGGTAAAATGGTGTTTAGAACTAGCGGATCTACGTATCCGCAAGTGGTATTTTTGAAAGACCACACTTTAAAGAAATCATATTTTTCTAAAGATGAATCTTACACTAATAAATATGGTTTTATAAACCACAAGTGTGTAAACACTTGTGAAACAAAGAGATCCGACAAAGAAGTAAATTTGTCACTTGTTACTAGAAGTTGTAAAGACGGATTTCTCTAAACACGAGGTTTTTACAAGATTAAAGCTACTTTATATAAAGATCTACATATATAAAGGTGATTTACATTAAAGATGCGGAAAAACTGCAAGTTCATGCGATTATGCAAATTTACATACTTGTCGACTAGTTTGATGTGTCGGAAATTGTTTGATCGAATAAAGAAGATTGTTGAATTGATTTGTTAAAAGAAAATGATACGCTTGAAAGCGTGGCCACCTCCAGTTACAGAGGAAACTCTGGCGAAATTTTCTAAAAACCTAACACTTAGACTTTTTACACAATAAGTGTTAGAACTCTTTTTGGACATACTTTCGAAACATAAATTTCGCCAGCACTATATTTTACTAAATATTCGGAGGTGGGATTTTCACAAAGATTAACGTGATAAACATATTTGTCACAACACTGTTTATGATTATTTTGTGAAATACATAAATATTATTTTAGAGTAAAAATAATATTTACAAGCATTAATGTTTCCAAAACTTTGCGAACGCTTCCACAAACATATAAGTTACACCGGTAATTACATTACCACAAGATTGATAAAACGTAACTTACGCACATGTATTGTATCCCCCATCCTTGGGAAGAAGAATAACTACCAAGTGTATACGGAACATAAACACGAAATAGTTGTCTAACTATTTCCCAAAGACATAAACTATAAAGCTAAAGCACGGCCGTCCGTCCGTCTAATAGAATTAGCACTTGTAGGTCGTTGCACAGCTTACTGTATTGGAGACACTTGGTAGAGACACGCATTCACTGTGAGTTCATGTCCCCCTTTTCTCTAACTGTTTTCAGTTTACTTAACTGCGGGGGTGAAATACATGTTACTATGATTTACGAGTACTTTACAACGGTATGTTTAACGTAAGGAGGTGTTATACGATCATGTGAGTGGATAGGAACAACATGGGGCCATTAGTCCTCATGGAGGGACCGAGGGACAGGAGCGGTAGATCTATCTGGGTGTAGCGAGCCCAGCCCCCGGCCAAACTAGAAACGGACCGTGGGGTGACTTTGTCCACATACTTTGCCGTGGCGAAATCTGCTAGGTTTGAGTCTCCCTATTTGCACTTCACATATGTCAGTGGCCTTGCAAACCATTGGTGATCACAAGTCCTCTTACAACTGCTACATACCACAACTATTTTATACTCACAAGTGTTTTACATACTCACTTACACATGAACTCGCTCAACATTATTGTTGATTTTTCAACTCACATGTATTTCAGGAAATTAACGAGATCTGGCACGGTATGGAACGTTTTCCGCTGCATATTGTCATGAAGTCATCAGGGTTTAGGGGATGTGTCTCTTACCTGGACAAGACACAGTCCCTAAATCACGTTTATGTTTATGTTATAAGTTGTTATGTCTTTTGAACAAGGTTATTGTTGTTGGAGTATGTCCTCGTCAAACAATGGTATTGTATGTTATTTTCAAACTTAATGGATGACTTGCATGGTTTTTAAATTCATATAGCTTGTTATGATTAAGCTATGGTATTAAGAAGTCACACCAAAGTTAACCACGCTTCCGCAAAGCCAGGGTGTGACACTAATAGAGTTAGTACGTGTAGGTCGTCACACAGCTGCTTGATTTGGAGGTATACTTGGTAGAGACGCACCACTGTGAGTTCATGTCCCCCTTTTCTCTTAACTGTTTTCAGTTTTCTAAACTACGGGGGTGAAATACATGTTACTTTGATTACAAGTACTTTATACATGGTATGGTTAGCGTAAGGAGGTTTACTACTTAGATTATGTGAGTGGGTAGGAGCAACATGAGGCCATTAGTCCTCATGGTAGGACCGAGGGACAGGAGCGGTAGATCTATCTGGGTGTAGCGAGCCCAGCCCCAGGCCAAACTAGAAACGGACCTCGGGGTGACTTTGTGCCCGACGCATAAATCTGCTAGGTTTGAGTCTCCCTACTTGCACTTCACACATATCAGTGGCCTTGCAAACCATTGGTGATCTCAATTCCCTTATGTGCTACATACCAGGATTTTTATACTTACAAAGGTTTATTTACTCACCTACACATGAACTCGCTCAACATTATTGTTGATTTTTCAACTTACATGTATTTCAGGGAATTAAAGGATCTGGCGCGGTATGACACGTTTTCCCGCTGCACTAGTTACGAGGTCATCCGGGTTTAGGGAATGTGACTCTTTCCTGGACAAGTCACAGTCCTTAAACTATGCTTATGTTATGTTGTGTTTGTTGAACAATGTTTATGTCGTTAGGATGTGTTTCCGTTAAGACAATGTTATTGTATTTGGTTTTTAAAACTTAATCGAATGGATGATCTTGCATGGTTTTATTTCATATAGCTTTGTTATGGTTAAGCTATGGTATTAAGAAGTCACACCAAATTAACCACGCTTCCGCAAAGCCAGGGTGTGACAGCTTGGTATCAGAGCTCTGATCATAGCGAACTAGGATTCCTTCTCGAGTCTAGACTATGATCACTAGGGCTCTCACGAAAACATTTTCACACTGCATACCACTTAAGTCCAGATCCAAAACTTTTTACAAACAAATGTTGAGCACATTTTATTTATTATTTATAGGCTCAGTCTTGGAGGCTGATGCTCGGTCTTGGAGGCCGAGGCTCGGTCTAGGAGACCGAGGTAGTTGTCTAGTGGGACTAGGGAGTCAGTCTGAGAGGCTGGGAGAATAGGCTAGTGGGACTAGGAAGAGCAGTCTAAGAGGCTGGGAGAATTTGGCTAGTGAGACTAGGAGTATCAGTCTAGGAGACTGGGAGGCTAGTGGGACTAGGAGAATTATTTGAATGCTTACTTGGTGACTTATGTGATTATTTGATTGTATGATTGACTGTTTGTGCATGTTTGTGTTTATGTTACAGACACCATGGACACCTCTGGCATAGGTGACTCAGACACCACAGGACCTAGACCTATAGTATCAGATGACCTAGAGTCTTCAGAGCACGAGGTCCACACATCCGACGTTACTAGCACGGACGAGGACGACTTTCAGCCCTTTGCTTTACCTGATGGTGCTGATGAGCTCGCTGATGGCCTTTTGGCCGGGGACCTACCGTTAGTGGAGATCCCTGCTCCCATACCCTTAGCTGTTTATCCTGCTTACGATTTGCTTCTCGACGCCGACGATGATGGCGACGTCGATCTGTATGATGATGAGCCCTTAGAGGAGGATGTTCAGGGCGAGGCCCTTCTTGCTGCTGGTGATCTCTTGATGATCGCAGATTCTCCCGCCGAGGAATCACCCGCTCACTCACCGGTCCCAGACTCTTTCGAGTCTGTGGCCTCCGCACCTTCACACACCAGAGTGCGCAGCACTTCTCACATGGATCAGATCCCGACCAGGCATCCTCTGTTGCCCCTATTCCTAGTTTTTCTTTCGACCACGATGATGTGGAGGATTCCGATCCTGTCTTTCCCCCAGGATTCGACCCAGATCAGGATATAGAGTTTATACCCATGGATCAGCCTATGGAGGATCCAGTCGACCCGGTAGACCCAGTTGATCCCATCGATCCCGAGTTTGATTTTGGGATGGCCCTTGATGACCCCGAGCATGCCATGGCCCCTGAGCAGGTAGCCGCTCTAGACCCTGCGTTTGAGCACGACCCAGTTCATGCTGACGCACCTATTATTGAGCCTGTCATTGCTGACCCACCTATTGATGATCACCCAGTGGATGCTCCGTTGTTGGAGGGTGATCATGTCATTGCTGCTGATCATGTTGATCCCCCACTTATTGCTAATGCACCAGTTGACCCTCTTGTTGCACCTCACCATGATCCTATGCCAGTTCAGTTTGATCGTGCACTTTTTGAGGCACAGATTGACCCACGAGATGAGCACGCCCAGCATGGGTGGATTCCTGCTGATGACGAGGTCCCACCTATTCCCCCTCAGATCACTAATACCTGTCACATTGATACCTCCTTTTCATTTCCTCGGTTTACACCTCCAGCGCGACCTGGAGAGGGTTCTTCGGCTCACCCTTTTGGACATGTACCGGTATCTATCCCTGCTATACCACCGTCTGCTACTTTTCCCCCTGTTTCTCCATTTCATGTGGCACCATTTGATCCCACCAGTGAGCCATTTCTCTGGTCATCACCACCTGCCATGACACCGACCGACCCTTACCATCTTTTCCATATGGGATATTCCATTGAGGATGTATTGATGTCTTTTGTCGCCCAGCACGAGGGACACACGCAGCGCATTCAGGAGCTTGAGAGAGCCCAGCCGCCGCCGTGTCAGTGCCAGGGTCAGACCCACTCTCCTTTGCAGCCCTCTCGACCTTTACCACCAGACTATGCTGCACGCCTTTTTGCCCTAGAGCAGCAGGTTGCTTCTTTATTGCGTACCCAAAGAGCCATGGAGGAGGACTGGCTCCATTTGCGTCGCTTGTTTTACACTCACTTTCCCCCTCCTCCACCGCCATCCGTGTAGAGCTCTTCAGTACCGTATGGGTAGATGTAACACCTGTGTCATTTCAACCATCAAACAAATGCCCAACCAGTGAAATATTGTATTTCATACTTGGGATTTGTAAAAATATGGGTATCGTTTACACATATCAATTCTTGTTCGATTTCAAACACTATATCGCTTTCTGGAAGGTTATACGCGCACTGATGCGTAAATATAACCAGTTTAATCCAACGAACACTCCGAAATAGTGAAATAGGCTTAACATGCCTTAAATAACCTTTACATAACTTAGAAATAAGTTTTGAAGGCTTTGGTATGGCAAAAACATGTTAAATCGCTTACAGGGACTAAAGTTGACAAACTGCGAAAGTATGCCAATATGAACTGTAACAGACATTCCGGAACATGACCATAAGTTAAACATACCATAAATATCCTTTACATAGCTTAGAAATAGGCTTTGAGGGGTTCGGTGTGCTAAAATAAACTTTTGTGTCATTCAGGGACTAAGAGTGTCAAAAAGTGCACAAGTTTGCATTTTCGCGCATAACTTACGTTCTGAATACATCTGGACATCCAAAAATTTATGTAAGCATGACTACATTATATTTTAGTGTTCGCCTTAAGAAAAATCCATTCGTCGCGTCATTTGGATCGTTTTTCGCACTTATGCGCATTCCGTCGTAATTAACCGAACATCGCAACTGTACGGCTAAACGAACCGACATCCGAGATATTTTTGAGCATGTTTTAAGTTCCCTATACTTTAACTTCATTTTAGAGCTTTGAAATGGGGTTAACGGGCCTTAAACGTGTCAAAAATGGGCTGATTGCATTGCAGGGACCAAAACTGTAAATCTGCCAAAGTTGTTACCTTACGGACCTCAACATTGGCAGCTTTGAGGTCCGTAAAGCAAGTTCAGACCAGATGCATAGTACTTAGCAGCCTATTTTCAGCAGATTTAACCACAACCACATGTTTGCAACTTGCTTAATCACTAAGATTAGGAGCATATGTGGCTCCATAACCTTTGTGACAAGTGTACGGCTCGGATCGTGGCACGATATTCAAGAAACGATCCTAGCGGCTCTACTTTATCTATAAATACCCACCCCCCCTTTGGCTTAAAAACCCACAAATCTGATTGAAAAGACTCTAAGTTGGAACCTTCGTTTCATACCTGAGCTATTTTGATCTGGGTTAGCATTCGGGGACCCTGGGTAAGTATTCTTTCGTTCTTTTCCTTATTTTACTGCTTTTCGAGTCAGAAAGTCAAACTTTGTTTGACTTTCAGCGTTGACCAGTAATGGTCAATGCGAAGTTCGTTTGAACTTCGCAACGTGAGTGTAATCACGTTGGTCATAGTCCCTTGGGACTATGCCCACTGACTACCACGTTGTCTAGGGTCGTAGGGTAGGCGATCTAATAAATCGCCTATACCTTCGAACCCGACCCAGTTTGGTCGATCATTAGGATCCGACCAAACACATTAGGTGACCATAGTAGGTAGGGAATAATCTTCCGAGGTTATACCCTATGGTCACATCGTTTAAGTAGTTGTATGATAGGTAGTTTATATGCCTTAGGTAAATTACCAGAATACCCTTTTCATGTATAATTGGTAATTAAGCATATGTAACCTAAACCTTTGTCACATAACTGATTATGTAATATGTTTAGGCATATAACACTTGTCATAGGGCTAGTTAGGCGGTCCGAACGCGTTTCACGCGAACGACGCGTTAAAGTAGCATAAGCTACCTAAACGGGTCGTAATGGGTCGTAAACACTTAGGTTAAGTTTCATTTAGTATGTAGGCTTTGTTAAACCAAATGACACGAGTCTCTACACTCGTTTGGTTTACAAACCCTAATGCTACCCGATCTTCCGATTTAGGTCCGGTTTATTAATGTAGCTACCTATACTAGGTGCCGTTTGATATCCGCGATCTCTAGCATTGTTTAGTTGTTACTCAAGGACTACTGAGCAATCTCAGGTGAGTACATAGACCCCTCTTTTACTGTTTTCCAAACTGTTTTGGGGTGGAACACATGTGCCTACTTGTTACATTCATGCTTTCCCGTTTTCACATCATATACTTGCTATGTTCATTAGTACATTATAGTACATGATTTCATTACATTTTATGCTATGTATGCCCATTGTGTGCGTACTTAGTACATCGTTCTACATTACATTTCATGCTATGTATGCCCATTGTGTGCGTACTTAGTACATTGTTTTACGTTGCTTTTCTGTTGCATATGCTTATCCAGCATATGAACACATTATACTACATATTGAACCGTTGTAATCATTTGACTGTGATCCGTTGATATCTGTGAATCGTTTGTATCTGTGAACAGTGTGAACCGTATTTGACATAGACATTTCGGCATAGACATTTTAACATGATTGACATTTGATCATGCATTTCCCACAAAACATAACTTTGATTTAAACCAAGTTTTACTTCAATACTTTGTTTTTGTGTATATGGTTTAGTTGAGACATTTCACTTGCCATACATGATATTTTGACATAGACATTTGACATGGATATTTGACATAGACATTTGACATGGATATTTGACATAGACATTTTTGACATTGGTTTGGTTTGATTAAGTGATTAAGTAACGATGCGTGTGTAATATGATACAAGCATGGTGGATACGCCGCTGGTACTTCCTATATATAAGTGTTTGTATGGTATTACATATTGTAGCGTTATTTGAATCATTTCAGTTTGAGACATAGAACATTTTATACAAATAACATACTTTTCACAAGACATTGTTTTACAAACAACTTATCTTATACATACCCATGTTACTATGGTTATTCATTTAACCATACATTATTCACTTATTTTATACATATCATCTGAACTCATTGTTTTTCAAATGATTTACAAAACAAAGCAAATTACAAGGTCCATGACTAAACATTTTCTCAAACATAAGTCATGGAACCTATTTTCACAAAACCTATGTATCTCACAGGCATTTTTATGCTGACGTACCTATTTTCACATGTGTTTTTCAGGAGCTGTTGCATAAGATGATCAAGATACATATAGGCAGACTTGGGCTTTAGTGACAATAAAAGATGCAAGACTAGTTGATTATGTTGTTTTTCCTTGTTTGATAAGACATTGTAACACTTTTAATCAATAAAACGAAACTTCAATTGCCATGGATTTGAAACAATTAATTCTGTTACAACACTCCCCGATGTTTCCGCCACGTTTTGTATGTTCCACGTGGTCGGGGTGTGACAGAAAAGATGGTATCAGAGCCAATGGTTATAGGGAATTAGGTTATTAGTAATGCTTTGACCTAGTCTATAACCTTCTTAGGACCCTAACGCGAGTTTACTTGCGTTTAGTCATAAAACAATACTGTCACCTATCCTTAGGCGACGACCACAACAAGAACATAATTTTCGAAACCGCTTTGAAAACTAATCATCTGTTCTAGGATGATTAATTACTAGGTTTTGAACCCTCTGTTATAAGGTCTTGAACCCCTTTGAGTTTTCAAAAATCTCGTCAAGGTTTTGGGTTTTAAATAATGTGAACACGTGCAAACTGGAAGGGTGAATGCCTGTATTCTGAGTTTTCTGTCTAGGCAAGCACCTCGTATACATCTCAACCAGACGCGAGACCAGTTGTGCTTACCTGGGAATTCTTGGGATGAGTGTTCACTTATAGGCGAGCATGTCTTCGCGATACATTATTTTTGACCTATTTACTTTGATTATTCACCGAGGTCGTTTGTTGCTTTGTAGTAACAAACAAATGACCACTATCCATTGCGTTCATCAAACTTGTTTCATCTCATTCTTTTCGTCTAATTCTCTCACTCGTTTCCTTTCATGTTTCCTCTTTCAGAATGCCTCCTCGACGCGAAAACCAGATAGCGACTGCCGAGCTGGCAGAAATCATTGCGCAGCAAATGGCTGCTCAATTCCCAAACCTCTTTGCTCAATGGAATCAAGCCAACAACAACAACAATGGTCCATGCAATTTCAAGAGTTTTAACTCGGCGAAACCACTCAAGTTTAGTAGTTCTGAGGGAGCGACTGGGCTTCTTCAATGGTTCGAGAGCATCGAGAATACTTTCCGCCACGTGCAGTGTCCTGACAATCGCAAGGTCGAGTTTGCTTCGAGTGTGTTCCAGAAGAGAGCCCTTACGTGGTGGAACGGGGTTATGAGAGATCGTGGTGCAGAAGTTGCTCTAGCACAAACATGGGCTGAACTTAGGGCCCTTATGATGAAGGAATTCTGTCCTCGACACGAGATCAGGGCTTTGGAAAGGGAATTCGACAATCTTGAGCAAGACAGCGGTGAGCATCGAGCCTACACGGACCGTTATGAAGAGTTAAGTCTGTTATGCCCAAACATGGTCACGCCTTTGGATAAGGCAATCGAAAAGTACATTGATGGCCTCCCTGATTCAATACAAGACATTTTGACTGGTAGCAACCCTACTACTGTTAGGCAGGCCATTGAGTTATCTGCAACCTTGACTGAATCGCAGATCAGGAAACGTAAGCTTTTCCGAAAGGGTGACAAGAAGCCGGTCGAAGAATCGAAACCAATCGAGGAATCAAAGATCATGGATGAATAGACTGGATCCTCTAAGAAGTCAAAGAAGCGAAAGGCTTCTCAGAACTTCGCCGTGGTCGCTCACAATGATCAAGCCGTCCCCAACCAACCAGCTCAACCCCCTGCCAGGAAACCCTACAAAGGAACTGCACCCTTGTGCAACCAATGTGGCCTACATCATCATGCTGGTGTGAAGTGCCGCACATGCCAAGTTTGCGGACTTATAGGTCATACAGCGAGGGTTTGCCCAACAGCAGCAGCACCAAATCAGATTAACAACAATCCTGCTCAAGCTCGTTTCCCACTGGGATCTTGCTACAACTGTGGCGAGATGGGCCATTTTAGTAGAAATTGCCCAAGACTTGCTGATGCAAATCCAGCGCAGGGATGAGTATCTGACCGACAGAAGATAACGCTGTTTAGAAAATAATCGAGCCTTGTGTATTATTTTCTTTTATCACAATCTATGAAACAGTGGTTGTTATTGTTGTTTATAAATAAATCTTTCATTTACATTTCAATATGTTTATGTGGTTGCATGTATAAACATATCCCCTACAATACCGACAATCAAGGAACCGCATTCCTTGAAGAACAGACTACTTCCAAATTTCTTCCCTTGTATAATCTCTTGCGTTTCCATGAAAATCCTAAGTACCCGTTTCTTCCAAGAGAAACGATGTACGAGGCGCCAAGTTAATAGCAATCAATAACAAGAAAATAACAATTAAACAATTATGTGGTTATGTGCTTATGTGTTATCCTTTATGTGTCATGTGATCCAATTTATGTTATTCAAATCCTCGTAAAATCTTACATATCTTTGTGCAAGAGATTCATAGTAGGATACCCAAAGGTACTACTTAAATCCTTAATGGACTTCTACGTTGTAGTTAAAGTCCCTTGGATTATAATGTACTACTTCATAATTAGACCCCTTTTGTGGTCTAGTTAAACAGATTGATCCAAAAATCTGGTTAGGGATATCATGTGATGATATAGCTGAAAGGACTCCTTAGTGGCCTAATTAAGAGGATCCTCTGTTGATCTAATTAAAAGGACCCTATGGTAGTCTAGTCACTTTCATCTCAGGTTTGATATCTTTCCCCACAACATTTCAAAACAAACTGTGCGGACTGTGCAAGGAATTACGTAATTATGGATGCATACATAATTATGGAATTTAGTGCACAGAAATCACAGCAAGTTCTATCATGTATCAAGAGTTAACCCTATTCATTTCCAATTCTGATGAAGCATCCGTTGAGGAAAAATGAACTAGCTATTCATTTTTCACTTCTGAAGAATATCCGTTGAGGAAATGAATATCCGTTGTTTATCTGTTCATTTCCATTCTGAAGAATAACCGTTGAGGAAAATGAATTATCCATTCATTTTCGTTCTAAAGAATATCCGTTGAGGAAATGAATATCCGTTGTTTATCTTTTCATTTCCATTCTGAAGAATAACCGTTGAGGAAAATGAATTATCCATTCATTTTCGTTCTAAAGAATATCCGTTGAGGAAATGAATATCCGTTGTTTATCTTTTCATTTCCATTCTGAAGAATATCCGTTGAGGAAATGAATATCCGTTGTTTATCTTTTCATTTCCGTTCTGAAGAATATCCGTTGAGGAAATGAATATCCGTTGTGAAATCCTTCATTTCCAACTCTGAGGAAGCAACCGTTGAAAATGACTCCGTTAGTTCATTTTCGTTTCTGAAGATTTATCCGTTGAGGAAATGAATATCCGTTGTGTAATCCTTCATTTCCAACTCTGAGGAAATAACCGTTGAAAATGACTCCGTTAGTTCATTTTCGTTTCTGAAGATTTATCCGTTGAGGAAATGCATATCCGTTGATTCTTCTTTCATTTCAAATTCTGAAGAACAAACCGTTGAGGAAAATGACCCCGTTTGTTCATTTTCGTTCTGAAGAATATCCGTTGAGAGAAATGAATATCCATTGATTTTTTCTTTCATTTCAAATTCTGAAGAACAAACCGTTGAGGAAAATGACCCCGTTTGTTCATTTTCGTTCTGAAGAATATCCGTTGAGAGAAATGAATATCCGTTGATTTTTCTCTCATTTCAAATTCTGAAGAACAAACCGTTGAGGAAAATGACCCCGTTTATTCATTTTCGTTCTGAAGAATATCCGTTGAGAGAAATGAATATCCGTGGATTATTCCTTCATTCCCATTTCTGACAAAGAATCCGTTGAGAAAGAATGAATCATCCATTCATTTTCACTTCTGAAGAATATCCGTTGAGGGAAATGTATATCCGTTTAGTTTATTCCTTTATTTTCCATTTCCGAAGAACCCGTTGAAGAAAATGACTCTGTTCGTTCATTTTCTCTTCTGAAAAATATCCGTTGAGGAAAATAATCAGATTATGCTTTACATATCTTTGATGACTATTTGAAACAAAGTCATAGACAGACTCCTACGAATTAATTTCGGGACGAAATTTCCTAAAGTAGGGGAGACTGTAACACCTGTGTCATTTCAACCATCAAACAAATGCCCAACCAGTGAAATATTGTATTTCATACTTGGGATTTGTAAAAATATGGGTATCGTTTACACATATCAATTCTTGTTCGATTTCAAACACTATATCGCTTTCTGGAAGGTTATACGCGCACTGATGCGTAAATATAACCAGTTTAATCCAACGAACACTCCGGAATAGTGAAATAGGCTTAACATGCCTTAAATAACCTTTACATAACTTAGAAATAAGTTTTGAAGGCTTTGGTATGGCAAAAACATGTTAAATCGCTTACAGGGACTAAAGTTGACAAACTGCGAAAGTATGCCAATATGAACTGTAACAGACATTCCGGAACATGACCATAAGTTAAACATACCATAAATATCCTTTACATAGCTTAGAAATAGGCTTTGAGGGGTTCGGTGTGCTAAAATAAACTTTTGTGTCATTCAGGGACTAAGAGTGTCAAAAAGTGCACAAGTTTGCATTTTCGCGCATAACTTACGTTCTGAATACATCTGGACATCCAAAAATTTATGTAAGCATGACTACATTATATTTTAGTGTTCGCCTTAAGAAAAATCCATTCGTCGCGTCATTTGGATCGTTTTTCGCACTTATGCGCATTCCGTCGTAATTAACCGAACATCGCAACTGTACGGCTAAACGAACCGACATCCGAGATATTTTTGAGCATGTTTTAAGTTCCCTATACTTTAACTTCATTTTAGAGCTTTGAAATGGGGTTAACGGGCCTTAAACGTGTCAAAAATGGGCTGATTGCATTGCAGGGACCAAAACTGTAAATCTGCCAAAGTTGTTACCTTACGGACCTCAACATTGGCAGCTTTGAGGTCCGTAAAGCAAGTTCAGACCAGATGCAGAGTACTTAACAGCCTGTTTTCAGCAGATTTAACCACAACCACATGTTTGCAACTTGCTTAATCACTAAGATTAGGAGCATATGTGGCTCCATAACCTTTGTGACAAGTGTACGGCTCGGATCGTGGCACGATATTCAAGAAACGATCCTAGCGGCTCTACTTTATCTATAAATACCCACCCCCCCTTTGGCTTAAAAACCCACAAATCTGATTGAAAAGACTCTAAGTTGGAACCTTCGTTTCATACCTGAGCTATTTTGATCTGGGTTGGCATTCGGGGACCCTGGGTAAGTATTCTTTCGTTCTTTTCCTTATTTTACTGCTTTTCGAGTCAGAAAGTCAAACTTTGTTTGACTTTCAGCGTTGACCAGTAATGGTCAATGCGAAGTTCGTTTGAACTTCGCAACGTGAGTGTAATCACGTTGGTCATAGTCCCTTGGGACTATGCCCACTGACTACCACGTTGTCTAGGGTCGTAGGGTAGGCGATCTAATAAATCGCCTATACCTTCGAACCCGACCCAGTTTGGTCGATCATTAGGATCCGACCAAACACATTAGGTGACCATAGTAGGTAGGGAATAATCTTCCGAGGTTATACCCTATGGTCACATCGTTTAAGTAGTTGTATGATAGGTAGTTTATATGCCTTAGGTAAATTACCAGAATACCCTTTTCATGTATAATTGGTAATTAAGCATATGTAACCTAAACCTTTGTCACATAACTGATTATGTAATATGTTTAGGCATATAACACTTGTCATAGGGCTAGTTAGGCGGTCCGAACGCGTTTCACGCGAACGACGCGTTAAAGTAGCATAAGCTACCTAAACGGGTCGTAATGGGTCGTAAACACTTAGGTTAAGTTTCATTTAGTATGTAGGCTTTGTTAAACCAAATGACACGAGTCTCTACACTCGTTTGGTTTACAAACCCTAATGCTACCCGATCTTCCGATTTAGGTCCGGTTTATTAATGTAGCTACCTATACTAGGTGCCGTTTGATATCCGCGATCTCTAGCATTGTTTAGTTGTTACTCAAGGACTACTGAGCAATCTCAGGTGAGTACATAGACCCCTCTTTTACTGTTTTCCAAACTGTTTTGGGGTGGAACACATGTGCCTACTTGTTACATTCATGCTTTCCCGTTTTCACATCATATACTTGCTATGTTCATTAGTACATTATAGTACATGATTTCATTACATTTTATGCTATGTATGCCCATTGTGTGCGTACTTAGTACATCGTTCTACATTACATTTCATGCTATGTATGCCCATTGTGTGCGTACTTAGTACATTGTTTTACGTTGCTTTTCTGTTGCATATGCTTATCCAGCATATGAACACATTATACTACATATTGAACCGTTGTAATCATTTGACTGTGATCCGTTGATATCTGTGAATCGTTTGTATCTGTGAACAGTGTGAACCGTATTTGACATAGACATTTCGGCATAGACATTTTAACATGATTGACATTTGATCATGCATTTCCCACAAAACATAACTTTGATTTAAACCAAGTTTTACTTCAATACTTTGTTTTTGTGTATATGGTTTAGTTGAGACATTTCACTTGCCATACATGATATTTTGACATAGACATTTGACATGGATATTTGACATAGACATTTGACATGGATATTTGACATAGACATTTTTGACATTGGTTTGGTTTGATTAAGTGATTAAGTAACGATGCGTGTGTAATATGATACAAGCATGGTGGATACGCCGCTGGTACTTCCTATATATAAGTGTTTGTATGGTATTACATATTGTAGCGTTATTTGAATCATTTCAGTTTGAGACATAGAACATTTTATACAAATAACATACTTTTCACAAGACATTGTTTTACAAACAACTTATCTTATACATACCCATGTTACTATGGTTATTCATTTAACCATACATTATTCACTTATTTTATACATATCATCTGAACTCATTGTTTTTCAAATGATTTACAAAACAAAGCAAATTACAAGGTCCATGACTAAACATTTTCTCAAACATAAGTCATGGAACCTATTTTCACAAAACCTATGTATCTCACAGGCATTTTTATGCTGACGTACCTATTTTCACATGTGTTTTTCAGGAGCTGTTGCATAAGATGATCAAGATACATATAGGCAGACTTGGGCTTTAGTGACAATAAAAGATGCAAGACTAGTTGATTATGTTGTTTTTCCTTGTTTGATAAGACATTGTAACACTTTTAATCAATAAAACGAAACTTCAATTGCCATGGATTTGAAACAATTAATTCTGTTACAACACTCCCCGATGTTTCCGCCACGTTTTGTATGTTCCACGTGGTCGGGGTGTGACAGTAGACGCTGGTGAGAAGACGGCGATTGCTTTTGACTGCACAGCATTTTTGGAGACTACATTATGATTCTGACTTTTGTTGACATGTATTTGATGTACTGACACTGATTTGATATAGTTTTTGGACTAGGGTGATGTAGCCCTTAGTCGATGATGATGTATGACACTAATATGTACCTGTACACTTACTATGTGGTCTCGATATATGGCAATCGCAGTATTCTCATCATATGTGATGTTTTGATTGATTATTTATGTTTTATAACATGGGATGTTGGGTGATTGATATGATTATAACATGAGATGTTATGTACTATTACTATCATAATAAAGCGTACGTATTATAACATGGGATCCTTATTATGGTCTGACTGACGTGAACCCATCTTTTAGAAGATGCCGCCTAGACGTCAAACGCCGATGCCTACCAATGAGGCAGAACTCCAACAAGTCATCGCTGCTGCCATCGCGCAATACGCCGCCTCGCAAGGAGGACCCATCGGAAGCAGCTCAAACAACAATGGCAACAACAATCCACCTCATGGTAATACTAAGTCATTTAGATATACCATGACCTAATTGGATATCTATAGCAAAGATGCTAATGCCGTTCACATGTTACAATGTGTGTGCAGGGTGCACCTACAAGCAGTTTCTAGACTGCAAACCGGTCAACTTTGATGGCACAGGAGGTGCTGTCGCCTTTGTTCGTTGGGCTGAGAAAACTGAATCTGTTCTTCGCATGAGCAAATGCGCACTAGATCAGCAAGTCACCTATATCTCGGGGCTATTCTTGGATGGAGCCCTCTCTTGGTGGAATTTGCAAGTACAGACACTTGGTGAAGCTGCTGCCTACGCGCTAACCTGGACCGAACTGAAGGAACTTATGCGCAAAAAGTACTGCTCTCGCGCGGAAATCCAAAGATTGGAAACTGAGTTCTGGCATTTGAAAATGGAAGGTCCAAGGATCGCAGAATACGTTCTGAGGTTCCATGACTTATCGCATGTGGTACCCTACATGGTCACTCCGGAGTTCAAGCGGATTGAACGTTTCATTTGGGGATTAGCTCCTCAAATCATAAGCATGGTGACCTCATCCAAGCCTGCGACAATTTTTGAGGCAATTGATCTGAGCGTGGCTCTCACAGAGGAGGCTATTCGCCTGAACAAGTTCGATGATGCTGAGCCTAAGAAGAAAGAGACTCACGTCGAGTCATCAGGAGGTAACAAACGAAAGTTCTCGAACTTCAAGCAGGGCGCCAGTGTGGTGGTTAAGAAAGGAGGATCAGGCACGCCAGCTCTGGTTACAGCTGGTAGTGGAAAGTAAGGAAAATGATATATGGGCACCCAGCCCAAGTGTAATACCTGCCAACGCCACCATTCTGGCCATTGTAGTGTGAAAGTATGCGAAGCATGTGGAAAGCCGGGCCACTTGAAGGACACTTGTTGGGCCACTGCTGGCCAGGGAGGCCAGGGAGGATTCGGAAACAGAAATAACAACCGGGGTGGGAATGGAAATCGCCCATAAGGAAACAATGGAGGTAATGGGAATCGAGGCAACAATGCTAATCAAGCGGGCGCCGTGAATCGTAACCAGAGGAATAATCAAGCTGGTGGAAACGGGCAGAGACCCGGATGCTTCCACTGTGGTGATCTTGGGCATTACAAGAGGAACTGCCCAAAGTTAAACCAAGCCCGTGGAAGAGTGTTTAATATTGAAGCGAGGGAGGCACGCCAGGATCCCAATGTTGTCACTGGTACGTTCCCTGTAAACCAACGCTATGCATCCGTTTTATTTGATACTGGCGCCGATTATAGCTTCGTGTCGTTAGAGTTTAAGAATATGCTTGGTTTAGCCGCTAGTAAATTAGATATTCCGTACTCAATCGAATTGGCTAATGGAAAGATAGTAAAAGCCAATGAAGTTATCAGAGGTTGTGTGATCGAATTGGGAGAGCATGAGTTTGCTTTGGATCTACTACCAGTCCAGTTGGGAAGCTTCGACGTGGTGGTAGGAATGGATTGGTTATCAGGCAACAAGGCTGAAATAGTTTGTCACGAAAAGGTCCTTCGTATCCCAACCGAAGATGGCGAAACAATTGTGGTTCATTGGGAGAAGCGTGAAACGCCGTTAAGAATTATCAGCTTCCTGAAAGCGCGAAAGTGTTTGCAGAAGGGATGTGTTGCCTTCCTGGCACACATTATGGATAAGAAGGTTGCTGAGCCGAGAATAGAAGACATCCCTGTCGTGAGGGAATATCCAGAAGTCTTCCCAGAGGACTTACCTGGACTGCCACCTCAGAGACAAGTAGAGTTCCGCATTGACTTAGTTCCAGGCGCCGCGCCTGTGGCTAAGGCACCTTATAGACTTGCTCCGTCTGAGATGCAGGAAGTGTCGACACAACTTCAAGAGTTGTTAGACAAGGGATTTATCCGACCAAGCTTCTCGCCTTGGGGAGCTCCAGTTTTGTTTGTCAAGAAGAAGGACAGTTGTTTTCGTATGTGTATTGACTACCGGGAGTTGAACAAGCTGACGATCAAGAATAGATACCCTCTGGCAAGGATTGATGATCTGTTTGACCAACTGCAAGGCTCAAGCTTTTATTCAAAGATCGATCTTCGATCTGGATACCATCAGTTAAGGATACAAGAGGAGAGTATCCCAAAGACAGCCTTCAGAACTCGTTATGGGCACTACGAGTTCCTAGTTATGCCGTTTGGGTTAACAAACGCACCTGTAGTGTTCATGGATTTGATGAATAGAGTTTGCAAGCCGTACTTGAATAAGTTCGTGATAGTGTTCATCGATGATATCTTGATTTATTCAAAGACGAAGGCTGAGCATGAGCAACACCTAAGAGCTATTTTGGAGCTGCTGAAGAAAGAACAGTTGTATGCTAAGTTCTCTAAGTGCGAGTTTTGGCTACGAGAAGTACAATTCCTTGGGTACGTGGTAAATGGAGATGGAATCCATGTGGATCCCACCAAGATCGAAGCGATTAAGAATTGGGAAACGCCAAAGACGCCAAGCGAGATTCGACAATTCTTGGGTTTGGCTGGCTACTATCGAAGATTCATTGAGGATTTTTCAAAAATCGCTCAACCATTGACGCTCCTCACGCAGAAATATAAGAAGTTTGATTGGGGAATCAAACAGGAAGAAGCGTTCCAGATATTGAAGGATAAGCTCTACAATGCGCCAATCTTAGAACTACCGGAAGGTACAGATGATTTTGTGGTCCACTGCGACGCTTCGCGTCAAGGATTGGGTTGCGTGTTGATGCAACGCCAAAAGGTTATTGCTTACGCATCACGTCAATTGAAAGTGCACGAAAAGAACTATACCACACATGATTTGGAACTTGGCGCAGTGGTATTTGCATTAAAGATCTGGAGACACTACCTTTATGGTACAAAGTGTACAATTTTTACAGATCACAAGAGCCTACAACACATATTCATCCAGAAGGAGCTGAATATGAGGCAAAGACATTGGGTTGAGTTGCTGAACGATTACGACTGCGAGATAAAGTATCATCCAGGGAAGGCGAATGTGGTCGCCGATGCCCTAAGTCGAAAAGAGAGGATCAAGCCCATAAGGGTTAGGGCTTTAGAAATGATTATCCGAACCGATCTTTCCTTGCACACTCGTGCCTCGCAGAAAGAAGCTCTCAAGGAAGGAAACTTTGAAGAAGAATATCTCCGTGGGATGGAGAAGCTACTGGTACCAAACGAGGAAGGAACGTTATGTTTTGAGAAAATGATTTGGGTTCCTTTGTTTGGAGGTTTAAGGAAGGTTATTTTCGATGAAGCTCATAAGTCGCGGTACTCTACCCACCCTGGAGCGGATAAGATGTACCAGGATCTCAAAGATTATTATTGGTGGCCTAGGATGAAAGGCGATGTTGTTGTTTATGTGAGCAAATGTTTAACATGCGCTAAGGTTAAAGCCAAATATCAGAAGCCTTCAGGACTTCTGCAACAACCCGAGATTCCCAAGTGGAAATGGGAACAAATCTCCATGGATTTTATTACAAAGTTGCCAAGAACGCCAAAAGGCCATGACACTATTTGGGTAATAGTGGATCGATTAACAAAGTCAGCACACTTCTTACCTATCAGAGAGAAGGATAATACGAGCAAGTTGGCCGAAATTTACATGAGAGAGATCGTTACGCGCCATGGAGTACCTCTCTCAATCATTTCCGATAGAGACGGAAGGTTCATATCAAGGATTTGGCAATCCTTCCAAGAAGATTTTGGCTCGCAATTGAATATGAGCACCGCATTTCACCCGCAGACCGACGGGCAAAGCGAGCGGACGATACAGACTTTGGAAGACATGCTGAGAGCGTGTGTTATGGATTTGGGCGGTAGCTGGGATAAGCATTTGCCTTTGGTCGAATTTTCATACAACAACAGCTACCACACCAGTATTGGTGCCACGCCATTCGAAGCTCTTTACGGACGCAAGTGTCGATCACCCCTATGTTGGGCTGACGCAGGTGATAGACAGCTTGTTGGTCCCGAAATCGTCCAAGAGACGACAGACAAGATTGCGCAGATCCGAAAACGCATCGAAGCAGCTCGTGAAAGACAGAAAGCCTATGCAGATCCAAACCGGAAACACTTGGAATTCCAAGTTGGAGATATGGTTTTATTGAAAGTTTCACCCTGGAAGGGTGTGGCACGCTTCGGAAAGCGTGGAAAGTTAAATCCGCGCTACATTGGTCCTTTCAGAGTTTTGAAAAGAATAGGACTAGTAGCATACAAGCTGGACTTACCTGCCGAGCTGAATGGAGTTCACGATACATTTCATGTATCCAACCTGAAGAAAAGTCCAACTCAAGATACCATTGCCATTCCCATCGACGAGATTCATGTTGACGACACGCTCCATTTCGTTGAAGAACCGGTTGAGGTTACGGATTGGAAAGTAAACAAGACCCGCCGGAGCAGTGTCAAGCTCGTCAAAGTTCGTTGGAATGCCAGACATGGTCCTGAATACACCTAGGAGCGTGAGGACCGGCTGAAAGAGAAATACCCCCACCTATTTCCTAAGAACCCTGCATCTACAAGCAGAACTTAAAATTTTGGGACGAATTTTTTCTAACGGGGGGAGAATGTGACAACCCTCACTAAACCAGGTATCTGTACGACTTAATTAATAATTAATTACTGCTTAATTATTGTGCTTGCTTGAACTTGTGGATAAACTGCTACTTGAATACTGATACATGTACTTACTTGCATCATACTTTACTTGCTGTCACTCCATGTTTTGCTTACAGCACCTTTGTGACAACCTTGATGCACCAAAAGCACAGTAGCACAATGAACGGATAACCTATTAAACGTGCTGTCATAACTAGCACCAGGCAGGTACTGCCTCTAAGGCCTGTAAGAGCCTGAGATAGTTTGCTACACTAGTGGTGAGTGTAGGGGTATAAGGGTTGTAGAACTGCGTCTCTAGGAATAAGTTACAATGACTGGATGTGCCTAAAACGTACTCTAAGTACAAAATTCAGCACTTGGCTAAGTAATAAAGTGCCAAAACATGAGGAAAATATTCCCGACACTTTGGAGGAATAAGTTGTGTCACTAAAAAGGGTATTAACGACACTTTAAAGCTTGTTTAACGCTTTAATGGATTACTATCCAACCGAACAACCGGACTATACCCGGAACATGAAAATACTGTTAATAACATTACTTATCTTTTTCTGAGCCAGTTAGGGTCCCTGAATACCCTAAAACCCGCAATAAAGCACAACACACTACTAACCGGGTTAATCCCTAAACTTAACTAGATTAACTTAACTATTAACTAATGTTTAGTTGGATTTGAACCAAACTACCCCCCCCCCATTTACAAACCGTCCCCAAGAGGGGGGACATCCTTTTGTCCTTCTTGATTATTTAATTACATTTGTTTAATATCAAAGTGACATGAAATCCAATGGTTAAAGAACTTAAGTTTGTCTATAAGAGCTAGAGATTACACACTTGATCATTCACCACTTAGCATTCACCAAACACTTCCTCTCTCTCTCTCAAAGGCTTCGGCCGAACACCCCCTATATCATTCCTCCACATTTCGATTTTGATCTTCACATTCCAAGTCCATACAAGCGTTAAGGATCGCGGATAAGAAGGCTTGGTGCATTCGGAAGGCGAAGGACCTCACTCTATTGCTTTTATCCTCTCATTTTGCGTCTAGATTCCCCCTAGCCTCGAGCTAGTAGTAAGTTGCTATAACCACCCTCTCGAACTATTTTTAAGTGGTTAAAATGATTTGTAACGGTTAAAACTCGTAAACATGCAAGTTGAAACATGAAAGTCTACTAAAAACACTAAAAGTGATGGTTAAAAGCTTGTTTGTTGTGTAAAACTTGTAGTATTTGTTTTGTGTAGTTATTTGGACCCGATCTATGTTGTGGTAGCTCGGATCATCGTTTAACCCGGATTGGTCATGATCTTGGATCATGACATAAGGTTGTTTTGGAAGTAACAAGGGTTAAAGGATGAAACTCTACCACACACGAATCATGAACTTGTGTAAAAGCGATTTAGCTTGTAAAATAGTGTTTAAAACTAGTAGATCTACGGATCTACAAGCGGTATTTTCAAAGAACCAAGTATCAAAGAAATTATGTTTTCTAAAGACGGATCTTACACTAACAAAAAAATGATTTTTAGAACACACAAGTGTGTAAACACTTGTGTAGCACAAAGTTTCGACAAAATAACTATTTTTGTAAAAGATGACGAGAAGTTGTAAAAACGGAATTTCTCTAAAAACGAGGTTTTTACAAAAGCGGATGGATTTATATAGAGATCCGCTAAAAGTAATGGGATTTACTTCATAAAATTAGAAAACCACAAGTTCATGTGATTTTTGCGACTTATATATATTTGTTGACTAGTTTGTTGTCTTGAACATTGTTTTGGTTAAATAAGGAAATTGTTGGGTTGATTTATAAAAGAAAATGATACGCTTGAGAGCGTGGCCACCTCCAGTTACAGAGGAAACTCTGGGGAAATTTTTCTAAAAACCTAACACTTAGAATTATTTTCACTATAAGTGTTAGAAATACTTCTCGACATGTTTTCAAAATATAAGTTTCGCCACGACTTTATTTACAAAATATCGGAGGTGGGATTTTCACAAAAATTAAACGTGATAAATATATTTAGTAAATATATTTTTTTCACAACGTTACTTGTCATTATTTGCGAAGATACATAAATATTATTTTTAGGGTAAAAATAATATTATCGAATGTTAACGAATCCAAAATAATACGAGCGCTTTCACGATAAATATACAAGTTACACCGGTAATTATTATTACCACCCGATCGTTAAAACGTAACTTACACATTTTAAGGAAATATTCATGAACACGTATTTTTGTTAAAGTATTATTTTGGGGAAAATTATGTGTAATAGAAAATATAATATTTTTGAGAAGAATATTTATATTTGGGATTATAAATAAAATATATTTTAAGTGAGACTTAATAATATATTTCGAAATTATACGAACACACATGTATTAAATCCCCCATCCTTGGGAAGGAAAATGATTACCAAGTATACAGAATGTAAACACGAAATAGTTGTTTAACTATTTCCCGAAAACTTAAACCTTAAAGCTAAGGCACGGCCGTCCGTCTAATAGAGTTAGTACGTGTAGGTCGTCACACAGCTGCTTGATTTGGAGGTATACTTGGTAGAGACGCACCACTGTGAGTTCATGTCCCCCTTTTCTCTTAACTGTTTTCAGTTTTCTAAACTACGGGGGTGAAATACATGTTACTTTGATTACAAGTACTTTATACATGGTATGGTTAGCGTAAGGAGGTTTACTACTTAGATCATGTGAGTGGGTAGGAGCAACATGAGGCCATTAGTCCTCATGGTAGGACCGAGGGACAGGAGCGGTAGATCTATCTGGGTGTAGCGAGCCCAGCCCCAGGCCAAACTAGAAACGGACCTCGGGGTGACTTTGTGCCCGACGCATAAATCTGCTAGGTTTGAGTCTCCCTACTTGCACTTCACACATATCAGTGGCCTTGCAAACCATTGGTGATCTCAATTCCCTTATGTGCTACATACCAGGATTTTTATACTTACAAAGGTTTATTTACTCACTTACACATGAACTCGCTCAACATTATTGTTGATTTTTCAACTTACATGTATTTCAGGGAATTAAAGGATCTGGCGCGGTATGACACGTTTTCCCGCTGCACTAGTTACGAGGTCATCCGGGTTTAGGGAATGTGACTCTTTCCTGGACAAGTCACGGTCCTTAAACTATGCTTATGTTATGTTGTGTTTGTTGAACAATGTTTATGTCGTTAGGATGTGTTTCCGTTAAGACAATGTTATTGTATTTGGTTTTTAAAACTTAATCGAATGGATGATCTTGCATGGTTTTATTTCATATAGCTTTGTTATGGTTAAGCTATGGTATTAAGAAGTCACACCAAATTAACCACGCTTCCGCAAAGCCAGGGTGTGACACAAACATCATCAGGCATTATGTAAGGCCCCCAAGCCGGGTACCCTATAGTCGGGTCACATCACAGTGTACTATTTAAAATTTAGACTTTTCACAAAAATACGCAGCGGAAATTTTCGAATAAATAGTACATGATTAATTAAACTCAAAATGTTATTCAGTTTCTAACAAATCGAATGCATTCCACCATATCACGAGTAATCCCATCTGCTAGCCAAGAGCAACACCGACTCGAATCACACACCTGCAAAATAATCTAACATACATGCAAAAGTCAGCTACGCTGATTGAGTTCTAACAGTTTAGTTGAAGCATTTAAAACACATCCCAAATGCTTTTTTTTGAAAACCAAAACACCATCATTTTAAAAACCACCATCGTTTATTAAAATATAATAACATCATTTTTAAAGTTTAATGACTCCAAACAGTAACCCAGAACTCCACCTATATCCTCGGTCTAATCATCCTACCAGTAATCCTTTTAGATATGGATCAGATTACTTAGACACCAAAGGATAACCCTCAATGCATCATAATTCATAGGACCATGAACCAATCCGACTCGCATCAAGAACATAACAATTAATGGCCTAAAAACTCAATTGTAACTTGATCTCGTCTGACAACTACACAATTTAACCACACTCGACAACTGCATAATAGAACATCATTCGTCACCCACATCATTTAACATCATTCGTCAACTACACAAGTAATCATCATTTACCCTCCAGTTGCCTGTAAGCTATCATCATTTGCCCTCGTCAGGGCACCCTCGTCAGGGTTTCGTCTCCTCCAATTTGACCCCGAACAGTCCGTCATCCGCATAATACCACGAAGGGTTCGTTGCCACTAGGGCTAATCATCTAAACATCTCAGTGATGTTTCTCGTGACCTGACGCCACCCCGAAGATAACGCCGCCGTCACAAATAACCCACATCTCGTGACCTGACGCCACCCCGAAGGTAACGCCGCCATCACTAGTAACCCACATCTCATGACCTGACGCCACCCCGAAGGTAACGCCGCCATCACTAGTAACCCAGTTCTCATGACATGACGCCATCCCGAAGGTAACACCGCCGTCACGAGTAACCGACATCAAGCACCTCAAGGATGCTAATTCACATAAAGCACAAAGATACACATACAATGTTAAAAGCACATCAACTACTCGACAACTACTACCTTCACGATCTCACTACCACTAAGGTTCGAAACCTATGATAGAATTATCAAATAAAATTTATCACGACACAAGATGTGCTTTTAATAGTGACACTTACCACGCCCCATACCTATACGACCTCGACATAAGTAAATAAAATGGCATACGCCTATGCAGGACTCATATAACCCGACTAATCACTACGTCGTATAAAAACATTATTCTTGAAAAAAAACGTTTATAAAACATTTTTATCGCATAACTCGTTAATATATAAAACTCATGACACGTATAGAAACATGTGAAAAGCGTGTATGCTAGCCTCGAAAATATTTTAGAAAAAGGGGATTAGAACTCACCGGTTGCGAAGCTTCCAAGTGCGCAAACTAACCGTCTCGTAACGTGTCCTGAAACCCGTAACCGAATATCTCGTGGCTACACTCCATTCGAATACATAACGCATACCCGACCCATCAACATCTTCACATTTATCTTGGTACGAAACTTGGCCAGAACCTAACTAACTCCTACAATTTCCATGATAAAGATTTGAGGTGTATGTGTATGCTTAATTAAATCCTCACACATCCCCATATTTTACACCCCGTATACTTGTATGAAGCAACCACACACCTAAATTTAATTCCAACACCCACATCATACATCAGCCATAATTATTATTATCATGCGACATTCCAAAACAAAAAAAGAAAACTAATTCTAAACTCACATATTATAATTGATTCCCCATGCATTCATACGCAACCCATTTTGCTTTCCATGATTCATTCATCATGATTACCAATAGACTTCGTGCAAGAGTCCTCTCACCTACATATTTCACCTACCTTGTAACACCCTAGACCACCATGACTAACCATCGTCACCACCCTAGACACCCATGGCAACCACCTATTCATCGCACCAAACACATACAAACATGTTCACCTTCACTGTTGAGAGTCACGGTCGTCACCACGTCGTCATCACCAACCCCTCCGTACACCATTGCTACCACCGTCGTTCAGGGCCGGCTCAAAATATTGTAGGCCCGAAGCGGATAACAAAATTGAGGCCCTTTTCGTATAAAATAAAAGAAACTAATTTGCTTTTGATCTTATGATTCATATACCATCTCTATGTATACATGGTTATATATCATAAACCTCAACGTCAACAATTTTAAAGCCAAAATCACCTACATATAATATGTTTTCTTAAGAATTTGGGGCCCTAGGGAAGTGGAGGCCTAAAGCTCTTGCTTTATTTCACTCCCCCTTGAGCCGGCCCTGCCGTCGTTCCGCTCCATGACCCCCTTCATCGACACCATGCACCGTGCTCACAGATCGTCACCACTATACTCCAAACACCACCACGACCATCGCTTTCACCGTCACCCGTACGCACCATCTCAACATCATTGTCGTAACCGTCAACGTTGCTAGCCACCACCATCACATACCCTAACCTTCACTACACCTCCAACCGTAGCTTCCCAACAAGCAAAACCACATAAGTTTCACCTTCTAGTTCAAGTCGTGACTCTATCGTTGACCGCATACTAACCAATACTCATTCGTCAAACTCGGACCCAAGATCCCCTTCTAAAACGTAAGCAACTTCAATGGTGATTGCCTGTTCATGGTCCGAATGTGTGATGAGTGAAACCGCTCGAGACCGAGACCACCATAAGAGCTCGAAGTCCCAACTATCTGCTCACACCAAATTACACTACACTAGTTAACAACAAACTAACCTGATTCACGTGCAAGTGGTCGTACGGAAATCGGAAAGCAACCTCCCAAACTGTGCAACAATAGTTACTGAGGCCATAACTCGTAAACTAGTCAATAACGGTGGCTAGAACATAAGCGAAAGAGACCGAAATCTTCTCTATTTAGTCGGCTGCCGCAGATGAGAATGTGGAGGTGGTTATCAAGTCTCTGGTTAGAATGCGATGTAGGTTTTTAAAACTAAAAGATAACTCCTCTTTACACGATGCCCCCCTCCAGTTTTATAACATACATAATAGTCCCCCAATTAGAGATGCAATAATTGTCTATTTACGAAACCAACCCCTTGACTTTGTCTTGTACATGTTAAAAAATCATCCAAAATTCGGGTTGTTACACATTAGCATCTGAAACACATGTAAAGATAGGTACATCAGCATAAAAATGCCTGTGAGTTACATAGGTTTTGTTTATGCAGGTTTCATGACCTGTAGTTAAAAGAAGTGTTTAACAAAAATGTAGTCATGAACCTTGTGAAGTGTTTTCCATTATAAAATCATATGAAAATCGATGTGAAAATCAAATGAAAATAAAAGGATAATGCATGGTTAAATGAATAACCAAGTAAAAGTGAATTTGTATAAAATATGTAACTTCTAAAACAATGTCGTGTTCTTGTATAAAATGTTTCATGTCTTGTCAAAGTGGTTTAGATAACGCAACAATGTAAAATACAATAAAAGCATTTATATGTGGGAAGTACCAGCGGCGTATCCACCATGCTTTTATCATATAACACATAGCCCCGTTACATAGGTCACTTATTAATAATCAACCAAAATGTCTTGTTCAATGTGAAAATGTTTATGTGTAAACCATGTTCGATGTCATGTGTGAAATGTATCATGTATAACCAAATGTAATGCATAGCAAGTAGAAAGTATCTACTCAAACTATGTGATAATGTCAATGTGAAAACGAATGTCATGTATTGTGAATAACTAGAAATTACTCAACCCCATAGGAAAATGTACAAAACAAGGTTTTTGAATAAACCTAAGTTTAAATCAAATGTTATGTTTTGCAGAAAACACTGCTTCGTGATTACAAACATTTATAAAGTAATGTTAGTCGCATACATTCAAGCCTTGCGACTGTGGCGAAAAACCATTAAACAAATTAAAGGTTTATCTAAATTATGTATATCGGATTCTGTCATTCCCAACTTCCAAATAAACCTAGGAAGTCGGAAACGGGATTTGTCAAGTCCTATGGTACCATTACATACTACCGAGCGGCGTGATCAATGTTAATGAATGTATTATTGTCCCGATTAAACATACCAAATGTCATAACCAATGTAGCATGTGAAAACCATGTACTAGGTATGCTAATTAAACATACATAGCAGAAATGTTCATGAAATCAATGTGCTAGCATGCTCAGTAAACATACATAGCAGAAATGTCATGTAAAACAATGTGTCCATATGCTAAGTAAACATATGCAACAAATGTGTAATAAATCAATGTGCTAGCATGCTTAACATACATAGCAAAACATAGTTGAAATCATGTACTATATATGCACTAGGTGAAAGTAGCATGTTTAGGTCATAAAACCATGAAAAGCACGAAAGTAACAAGTATGCACATGTGTATCACCCCAAAGTATTTGAAAGCGGTAAAAGAGGGGAACTGTGTACTCACTTGGGATTGCTTATTAGTCTTGAGAATAAGACCAACTAAAGCTCCAAGGATCACGAATTAAACGACACCTAATATAGGTAACTATGTTAATAATCGGATCCTAAATCGGGAGATAGGATAGAATGATGTTCTATAAATCAAACTAGTTGTAACACCCGTGTGAACACACACGGGTATGTTTAATAACGATCGAAATCAAATACTAAAATACAGATTATAATATATCATTTAAATTATTTGCATTTAGTTACATATCTTTATAAAACAATGTTAAAGACAATTAGTTTTAGTGTACATGTTTGATATAGAAATAACCTAAGTAATTGATAATATGTTGTCTAAAATGAAAGCAGGACCTAATTTTATGTTAAAGAAAGTTTGTTTTAGTGTACATGTGCAAAGTTTTTGTCTATATCTATAAGTAAAATATGATGTGAAATTATTTAATGAATTCACATTAAGTGAAGCTACAAAACATTCAGAAACAAAGGTCCTCTTTCTCTGTTTCAAGCCAATAATTGACCTTGAAACCGTATCTGCAAGCGGCGCTGAATTTCTTGGTCTCAATACCTAACCTACCTGAAATCGATAATTACTATCCGGTAAGTTTCAAAACCGCATTGAAAAATCATATATAACAACCTAAGTTTCGAGATGTATTAAGGAAAACCGTTACCTGAGATGTAAACGGAAAGAATGTGATGGCTCAGTGATGGTTGCTGTCATTAGGTGCATTGAGACCTAACGGAAAGAATTTGATGGCTTAAGTATAATTATAAGCTTATTAACAAATGAGACCATATTAATTTAAAATTTAACCTTATGATAACCAAAAGGCAATCTTTGTATAGTCTGAAACATAAGTCATCCTTGAACATGGGTCATCAGCCAAATCAAATCCTAAAAAACAGATTATATCCCTGCATGAAAAATAAAATGGATAAATTTAGGGAAAATGGGTTTGAAAGATGATAACCCAACAGTAGAGGATCTCATTCTACAACTTCGATAAATGTAAGGGTGTTCTCAAATAATGGTTCCTAGATGTTTGAAAACCAACAAAGATCGAAAAATGTCAATAGTATTGATATTCTTTGGACATTCGTCAGTCTTCAAACATCTAGGAAGCATTATTTGAAAACACCCTTGAGTTTATCGAGGCTATAGAATGAGATCCTCAAATACTGGGTTATCATCTTTCAATTATATTTTCCCTAAATTTATCAATTCTGTTTTTCATACCTCATCAAGTCAACCTAGTCGCCCGCAAACAGATCGAGAAAGCTTGAAGTATAACCTGTACTTAATTATATGGCACCGGATTTTCACTGATTCAAGAATCTAAACATCAGCCGACAACAAAGAACCAATTTACAAACATCTTAATACCAATCCATAATTCAGATTATGAACTTCTGAATGCACTAACCGGTTTTTCCTGAAGAATTGTTGTCGGTCTGTGTGATGTGGTATCATCTCTCATAAGATGACCTCACTTTGCTTACGGGTCAACTTCTGAGATATGCCACATTGTCCATGCTGATCATATTATAAATCCAATTTAATCAAAATAATATTGTATATAATAACAGTACCTCGGTAGCAAGATCAAATGCAGTGGATCTAATTCACCAAGATCTGTTGGTAAAACCACCATAGCCACACGATCACATGTAAAACAAAAGACATGAATCAGGTCCAAACATCAATTTATATGACCAATCTACAAACGAAAAATTGGAAAACTTACAGGCGACCTCACATACAGCTAAATAGGCATCTCTGACATCTTGCAAACTCCATTTTCTTGTATAGATGTGACAACAATTATACACGATCCCTTTTCAAAACCTTAATCACCAACACAGCGTCGGTGAAGGTCATTCATGGTGAAGTTGCAAAACATTTATATTGTCAGAATGCCAAGCTCAGATTATGCATAAAGATGACAACACCATGGCTGCAAGAGAGGTTGCATGAACAACTGCCATCCTACGACCTTGCCATACCATAATGCTATCTTCATTCAATTTTTACTCAGATCTACAAAATCATCATAGCCTCATGTTGAAAGGACAAGAAAAATGCACTTTTCATTCATTTTTATTCATCATCTCTGGCAACACTAAATTATTTACTAAAGTAATACAAATGATTTGAAAATGTCAGACCTCAGATATATTTGGGCAGACGTTTGCTTCATCATAGTTTTAGTCTCAGGTGAGAAGCATCTCATCAACATCATTGACTAAATATCCCTTAGGTGACATCGATCTCATTATCATCAACCAAACATCGATTACACCCAACGCTGCCTAGAACAGCCGCAAATGGCAGCCGACAACGATTAGGGCATGTTGCAACAACACAAAGGATGTGTCAAACACAGTTCAGATGATACAGGTTCAGGTAATAAGAAGAAACCCTCTTTTAAAGAAGCAACCAGTGATAGTGTTTTGATGGAAACGTGGAGGGGTCGGTGACATTGTCGAGGGTATGTAGCATTTCCTGATAACCCTCGACAATATCACCGACCCCTCCACGTTTTCCACCAAAACACTATCACTGGTTGCTTCATCAACAGAGGGTTTCTTCTTATTTCCTGAACTTGTACCATCTGAACTGTGTTTGACACATCCTTTGTGTCTTCCTCTCTTCCTTAATAGCTAAGAACGTGACACGTATGCAAATCGAGGTCATCCTCTAATCTCCCTTAATAGATAGTATAGATTGTGAATCCTACAAAACCACAACCAGACTTTTCAGCCAAAACAATTGAAACTCATTAAATAAAAAACCTAATACCAACAAAAGCACAAGCAGACCATAAAACCATAAAACCACAAAATAGGCATCAGAGTCTTGACACAAGATAGCTAAAAACATAAACAACATCCAAGAGCAAGAGTATGACCGCGCGCACATCCATTTTAGTTACCTGAAATACATGTGAGTTTTTGGAAAATCGTCAACATAATGTTGGTGTGAATTCATGTAGTTTTTGTATTGAATGTTGTATACATGAATGAAAACATGGTATGTAATTTGTATGAAACAAGTATTTCTGTAAATGTAAGGAAATTGAGATCGCTAATGATTTGCAAGGCCGTTAACATGTGACACGACATAGGAAGCACCCAAACCATAGGCATTTTTAGCTGTCGAATCCATGACTGTCGATTCACGACTAGAGACACAAAAGCACTGCTTGGTACTAGAGTGACCAAGAGTGTGGTTGCCTGAAACCCATTAGATCTAACCTTTTGTTTCACGCTCTTGGTATGTAACTGATTAATGGTGCTTATGGCACCCTATTTGTGACATGATCTAAGGTATCATTCCTTAGTTTTTGTATCCAACATACCATCACACATGTATTTTCCCCAAGTTTAGAAAACAAGTAAAAATTTTAAAAGTGGGGACATGATGTGACACCTGTGTCACTTCAACCATCAAACAAATACCAAACCAATGAAATATTGTATTTCATACTTGGGATTTGTATAAATATGTGTATCATTTGCACATATCAATTCTTGTTCGATTCCGGGCTCTAAATCGCTTTCTAGAAGGTTATACGCGCATTGATGCGTAAATATAACCAGTTTAATGCAACAAACACTCCGGAATAGGGACATAGGCTTAACATACCTTAAATAACCTTTACATGACTTAGAAATAAGTTTTGGAAGGTTTGGTGTGCCGAAATCAAGTTTATTCGCTTACAGGGACTAAATTCGACAAACTGCGAAAGTATGCCTATTTGTACTGTAACGGACCTTCTGAAACATGATCATAAGTTAAACACACCCTAAATATCCATTACATAGCTTAGAAAGAGGCTTTGAGGGGTTCGGTGTGCTAAAATAAACTTTATGCTCATTCAGGGACTAAAAGCGTCAAAAAGTGCCCAAGTTTGCATTTCGCGCATAACTTACGTTCTGAATACATCCGGACATCCAAAAATTTATGTAAGCATTAAAATATTTTACTTTAGTGTTTGTCATTAGAAAAATCCTTTCGTCGCGTGATTTGGATCTTTTTTCGCGTCCGTGCGCATTTCGTGGTAATTAAGCGAATATCGCGAACGTACGACCAAACGAAACGACATCCGGCATATTTTTGAGCATGTTTCATGTCCACAATGTTTAGGCATCATTTTAGGGCCTTAAAGTTGGCTTGACGGGCCTTAGAAGTGTCGGAAATGAGCTAAAACACAAACAGGGACTGAAACTGCAATTATGAGAAAATGTTGCTGATCTGCAGGGACCAGGCGGGCCGCGTAGGCCAAGCCTGTCTCTTACACGGGTCGCGTAGGTGCAGCAGATCTGCACAGAATCTACTTTCCAGCTGTTTACAGCTGTTGCACCTGATTTCTTCACTTGCAAATGGTATTTCTGATACCATGGGCTCATACTAGGGGTGCCCATGGTTTTGCAAAACAAGGGGTGCAAGTGTACGACCTAGATCGAAGCTCGTTATTCAATAAACGATCCTAACGGTTCTAGTTTTCCTATAAATAGCACCCCCCCACTTCACCCCCAAACCACATTTGATCTGATTTTGGCCCTCTAAGTTGGAGTTTACACTTCATACCTGAGGGTAAATCGGATCAAAACTTGTGGGGACCCTTTGTAAGTATTCCTTCGTTCTTTTTATGCGTTTTTAGCTTAAAAATCAAACTGCGTTTGACTTTCTGCATTGACCAGTTTATGGTCAACGCGAAGTTCGTTTGAACTTCATAACGTGAGCGTAATCACGATGGTTATAGTCCCTAGTGACTATACCTACTGATTACCACGTTATCTAGGCTTAGTGACGAGTCATAGTTTCGGCCAAAATGCGTATTTTGTAACCAAACTACTTTTGGGTATCAAGTCCCTTTTTCTTGATACCAAACCTGTTTTTAAACCTCGTTAAACATGTTTTAACATATTTAACTCGTCACTTTTAGATTTGTGTTTATATAGGGTCGTAAAGGTAAGCTATCTAAACAATCGCTTATACTTTCGAACCCGACCCGTTTGGTCGATCATTAGGATCCGACCAAACACATTAGGTGGCCATAGTTGTATAGGGAATAACCTTCCGAGGTTATACCTTATGGTCACATCGTTTAGTTAGTTGTATGATAGGTAGTATATATGCCTTAGGAAAATTACCAAAATGCCCTTTTTACGCCAAAATTCATTTTAAGCATATGTAACATAAATTTTCATATCTAAACTGATTAGGTAACTATATTAGACTTGTTAAGGCATATTTTACTTGTCATGGGACTAATTAAGCGGTCCGAACGCGTTTTACGCAAACGACGCGTTAAAGTAGCATAAGCTACCTAAACGGGTCGTAATGGGTCGTAAGCACTTAGGTTAGGTTTCATTTTATTATCTAGGCTTTGTTAAACCATATCAAATGAGTTCCAATACTCATTTGGTTTACGAAACCTCATACTATCGAATCTCCCGATTTAGGCCCGGTTATTTATGTAGTTATCTATATTAGGTGCCGTTTGATTCCGTGATCCCTCTAGCTTTGCTTGGTTGTTGTTCAAGACTTCTAAGCACCCTCAAGTGAGTACATAGACCCCTCTTTTACTGTTTTTCAAACGTGTTGGGGTGAAACACATGTGCCTACTTGTTATTTTCGTGGTTTCCATGTTTTCATATTATATGCTTGTTATGTTCGTTAGTACACTTATTGTACATGATTTCATTGTGTTCATGCTGTGTATGTTCATCATACTTAGTACATTTGTTTTACATCACATGCTATGTATGTTCATCATACTTAGTACATTTGTTTTACATCACATGCTATGTATGTCCATTTGTTGCATACTTAGTACAGTTTCATTACATCACATGCTTACATTTTGGTATGACATTTGGTTTGTTTAAATGGGACCATATACATTCATTAACATTGATCACGCCGTTCGTTAGTAGGTATTGGTACCATAGGAATTGACAACTCCCGTTCCTGACATCCTAGGTATATTTGGATGGAATGAATGACCGAATTCGATAAACATAACACAGATAAACCTTTAAATTCATTTAAAGGTTTATCACCACAGTCACAAGGCTTGAATGTATGCCTTTTCACAATACCGCATTGATGTTTGTATCAGTAAAGCATGCATTATCTTACATAACATAACTTTTGATTATATTTTATCAAATGCATTGTTTTGTACATTTCTTTCTTATATGGTAGAATAAATGCTTTTAATCAATAAATGCTTTTATTCACTCTACATTACATTTGTTTACACATTACATGATTTACATTTGATGGGTTTCACATAAACATTTGACTTTTGGTTATACATGAACATTTTTACATTGGTGGTTTGTTTTGGTAAGTGATTTAAATAACGAGGCATGTGTAATAAGATAAAAGCATGGTGGATACGCCGCTGGTACTTCCTATATATAAGTGCTTTTATAGTATTGCATATCGTAGCGTTATTTAAACCATTTCAATATTTAACATATTGCATTTTACACAAATAACATATTTTCACTAAACATTTGATTTACAAAACAACTTATTTTACACAAACTCATTTCACTTGGTTATTCATATAACCTTACATTTTTCTTTACATATCAACTATTTTATCATCGCTTTTCAAATGACTTACAAAAGAAAACATTTTACAAGGATCATGACTAATTTTTCTTAAACATTTTTCTTTAAACTTATAAGTCATGAATCCTTAATCAATAAAACCTATGTATCTCACAGGCATTTTTATGCTGACGTACCTATTTTCACATGTGTTCCAGGAAATGATGCATAGGATTGATCAAGATACACTTAGGTGGGCTTGGGCCTTAGTGACATTAAAAGATGCAAGACTAGTTAATTATGTTATGTTTCTTTGTTGTCAAGACATTGTAACTCTTTTAATCAATAAAGCAAAATTTCAAATTTCCATGTGTTATGAAACAATGATTCTGTTACAACACTCCCCGACGTTTCCGCCACGATTTGTTGTTTTACGTGGTCGGGGTGTGACACATGAACTCACAACTTTGCGTATCATGCGCCGTAAACTTCACCGGTTGGTTTTATAGCGTCGTGACCTATACGTGGTTTATTAACGTTAGTCACCAGACTTGTATCGCACAAGTACAAGTCACCATCTTTTATGTATGTATTTCTTTGTTGTTAAAAATAATTTATATTTTTAACTATGTATCTTACTTATATTATTTTCCCAAGAATAAATATAAGTATCTTGTATTTTTCACCCGAGTTTTATATTTTCGTCAAAAAATACATTTTAAGTTCATAACTTGTCCATATGCTTCTACGTATTCTCATATATTTTGTATGTGTATTTTTGTATTTTTACTCCTTATGAGTATTTAGTGTATTTTCATGTCCTAATACACTATTACATATAATACATACCACATACACTTAGCACAAAATTTGGTGATCAATAAATATATATATTTTCCTCAAAAATATACATACTTAACATCAATTTTTATCTTGAAGAAATCATCATTTCTTAACTTGAAATTTACACAAAAATTAGGGAAACCTTAGTAAATATTTTTAGGTAAATTTTTAGGGAATAAGTTGCACCAAAACTTATATTTTTCTAAGTGTCAAAATTTTATAGAAATTTTGACATAGTTTCCCCTAAAAAAATGGAGGTTTCCCATGTTTTTAAAACATTTGTTTATTTTCTTTTTAAAATCATCACAAACAATCAACAATCTACCCTAAGCAACTTACACTTACCATGTGCCAAAACAATGCTATTTACATAACAATCATGAACTTGAACTTTCACAAAAACTTGTAGTATCTTGGTAGTGTGCTTAGTAGGTTTAGTTATCCTTAAAAACATGGTTATTTGTTTGTAAATCACTTTATTAAAAGGTTTAGTCATTTACAGCTTGTAAGATGATTTTTCCAAAAAATAATTCTTTGGTATTTTTCTTGTTACAAACATGTTTCTAGTCTTATTTAAACACTAAAAATATGATTAGTTTACTTAGAAACCATGACTTTGTAAATCTTGTGTATATCTTTAGTTACTTGAGAGAATTAGCTTTGCAATCATCCAAGTTTATGACTAGTAATCATGTTACATGCTTTATTATTCATAAAATCATTTCCATATTTCAAGTTCATGAAAACATGAAGCATGATGATCTTGGTTTTTCTCAAGATCACCACCTTAACTTACTAGATCATGTGTTTAATCACAATCTAGTAGGTTTCTTATGATGCCTAACATCACTAACATAAATAATCAATCATCAAGAAGCAAATCAACTCTAATCATCATGTATTCATATGTTAATAAGCTTATGTTAAAGATTCATGATTGTGTTCTTTAGTGTTCTTCAAGATTAACAATGTTCATCATCTTTAAACCATCAAAATATGAAGTAAAAACAAGTTACAAGGAGCTTACTACTAGCACAGGGGCTAGGGAAGAACACTAGAAGATGAAGGTGACAAATGTGATGGTTAAAAGAAATTGGGCGAGGTCCTTCAATCTCCAAGACCACCAAGCTCCTTAACCTTGCTTCTTACACCTTGAGAGTACTTGGAAATGGATGAAAAGGAGTTGAAGATGATGGTGGTGTGGGGTGGTGATCTCGGCCATGAGGGAGAAGGGAGGAAGGGAAAGAGTGGAGTGTGTTTGTGTGTGGAAGATGTTGGTGATGATGTTCATCTTATAACCATGTTTCGTGTTTATCCTTTGGTTATTATGCTTCACAAGTACATGACATGATCTTTACCAAATCAAATAAGATCAAATGGTATCTAGTAGGATCAAGCAAAAATCTTGACGGTGGGCCACCCTTGGTGACCGTCAATATGAGAGGGGGTCTAGGTTAGTTTGTGATGGTGATTAAGTAATCTAATTAGATTTCAAGAGATTTAGTTAGTGTTATAGTTAATATGGTGTTATATAGTGTGTTAGGGTGTTCGGGGATCATAACTAGCTCTGAAACATTAAAACAATGCTTCTAGTATAATTTTGGTGTCTCGGGTAGTGTCCGGTTGTTCGGTTAGATACCGGTTTGTTAAAGTGTCAAACTATTCCGTTTAGTGATCTTTACCTTTAGTGACACTTTCAATTCCCGATACTTTGGAAAGCATTCAGGACCATTTAGTCACATTTTTACATCTTACTAACTCGTTACAATGCTGAATTTTGCTGAAATATGTAAAATTCAGTATTTAAAGTGTGTTTCGGGTGCTTTTTAGTGCATATTTTAGCTTCCGGAAAGTCTATATGTTAACCCTTGTATATACTTGGGTTTTAATGTATTTTAGACGTTGGACCTTGTTGGATCGTTGTGCGACCTGAATGAGTCGTTCAGAAGAGTTTTTAAACCATATCAAAGGTAGAATCAATGATATGAACTTGAATACAGCTTGATTCTCCTTAATTCACTTGTTTTATTGATTTCAAAGCTTTACAGATCAGTTGTCAGTTTGACAGCACCTCGGCTCTGAAATCCAAATCGATACAAATGATAACCATGCTCTAGTATTTATAGGGATTGCATTTCGTACGAAATGGTTACTGTCCATTCCTTGCGAAATGGGTTTTAATCCATTTCGTACGAAATGGATTTCTCCATTTCGTGCGAAATCATCATTGATGTGTGTAAAATGCAACATATAAATTACATCAAATGAGGCATAAAACTAACCCTTTTTTAGTACTAATATTGGAAAAAGAGTGTTTTTGTCTTCCTTTTGTATTTTCAGGATTAAATGAGCTCAAAAACGCAAAAGAAGCAAAAAGACAGCTAAATCCAACATAAATACAAGAAAAGGAACATTAGTGGATTGCCCGAACCCTCAACGGCACCTTCCAAAGCAAAATAGAGAAAACAGAAGGCTGAACACGCCCCGTGCTCAGCCAGCACGGGGTCGTGCCCAAGAAGCAGCAGAAAAGACAAACCTATAGAAGCTTCTATTGCCCACCACGGGCCGTGCTCAGCGGACACGGGGGGCGTGCCGAAAGTACTGCAGGCGCATTAATTGTAATTTCGAATTACAATTAATGAAGAGAGAGAGTGTCAGACAGGCACGGGGCCGTGCCCAGCGGACACGGGGCCGTGCCCAGGCCTCTGTTCAGCCTATAAATAGGAGTGCTTGGTTTCATTGCAACTCATCCCTTGGCACACCACCTCTCTCACACTTCATCCACCACCCACCACCATCACAACACCATCATCCACCACCATCATCCATTGTCCATCATAGAGTGTGTGAGTCGTCTCGGGATCCAAGATTGATCGTAAGAGTTCTTGACAATCAAGGCCATGTTTGCCTAAGTCTCTTACATCACTTGGTGAAGACAAAGTGTCTAGTATAATACTTTTTATTTCTAATCTTTTGCACTTTTTATTTGGTTTTGTATTAATGACTTTAATAACTAGTTACTTATGTTGAAGGTGATCTTTCCTTATCGTTTGTCCGTGGTGTCTTGGCATTACTTTACTGTCTATATAAAATAAAGGATTTTCACCATTCATATCTCCACGGTCTATATGGAGGTATGTTGGCTACCTGGTAGGGGGTTAAGGGAACGGTTTGGTAAAGGTCTTGCCATTGTTCAGCGTTTAGAGGTCCTGCAATGGACCTGGGTCAAATTTAGTAGGACCTCCTTCAATACTTCACGGTATTGGATGGCGGGGGTCCAAACTCTTTGATCCCCTCATAAGTTAACTACTATTAATACTATAACCCGGCTATTTAGGACTGTATCCCTGCTGACTCAGACTACTTAGTCGAGGGTAACGTCACCGCCAAAAGCGGGGCCTACCACAATACTGCATTAATAACTTAATTCATTATCTTCCAATAATCCACCCCTTTAGGATTGTATCCCTGCTGACTCAAACTACTGGGGTGAGGGTAACGTCACCTTCAAAAGAGGGGCCTACTACAATAACTAAGATAATCTCTTAATTATGTGCAAAAGTGCGGAAATAATCAAAGGTTATACTAGATACGAGTCGGAACCAAGTGATTCATCTTGTCTATCTGTTTTTATTTTATTTTTATTTTTTTTTCAGCATTTTAGTTAGTTTTTATTTTTCTTAGTTTAAAACATTTTTTCCAAACTTTTATTTTGGTTAGACGTTGAGGATAAACCGGTACTAAAAGCTCTTGTGTCCTTGGACGACCTCGGTATCTTACCAACGCTATACTACACTCAACGATGGGTGCACTTGCCCATATGTGTGTTTAGTGTTAGTGAAATATCGTGTTTTATAAATTTAAAACTTGGCTAAAGTAAGTGTTAAAAAGGGCTTAAAATATATACCTAAAATATACGACACTTCACGCACATCAAGTTTTTTGGCGCCGTTGCCGGGGACACAAGGATTTTAAGAAAGTTAGGAATCAACGGCCTAATCATCTTCTATTTTTCTTTTTATTTTTTTTAGGATTTTTCTTAGTTTTTCAGCTTCTGCAGATCTCAGCACGGGCCGTGCCCGCTGAACACGCCCACGTGCTCAATCATTGGAACTGGCAATCCTGTTTTACATCAGACAGTAAGCTGAACACGGGGCCGTGTCCACTCAACACGCCCCCGTGCCCAAGTTTCAGTTACTGAAAACAGAACCGTTAGATCCCGACGGTTGGTAATTTCTGACATAAACATGAGTGATAGTAATTATTTTTACTTTCGGCACTCTTATGGTACGTGGTGTCAATTATGTGGAGGCGAACATGAAGAAGTAAAATGCTACTTCCTAAATTATATGCCCCGCTACATGGACCCACGATCTTTTCACAACCTTAAGAGGGGCGAAAGTAAAAATAAGCACTATTTCTCCCTCGAATGCGCCCAGCCAGATATTCTAGGGGAAATGTTCCTTAGCGAATTATTTCAACTAGAAGAGCTAATTCTGAAATGGATAGAAGAGCTTGGGAAGGATTTTATTAATCCGCCCCAAGACGATACCCATGAAGAAATGTTGGAACCGCATTCCGACAACCTCGTTGCTCCCGAAAATACCTTCGTACCTAGCAAAGACTTGGACGATAGTCGTCCCTGTGTCGATTGTGCCGTGAAGGACTCCCCATCGACTTCGTTCGGTGCATACATAGACCTGAGCGATTCGGCATATACCTTCTTTAACAAGAGCCCGGAAAAGGGTTGGACTTGTCCACCTAGAATGAAAATAGGAATTACCCTCTCCGACAACCTCTTGCGTTCTCGCCTTAGTCTAGGACAATTAAGGTATATTAGGCACTTTGGGGTTGTTCCAACCAGTCAGGAACCACCCGATAAAAACAAGTTCCTTAAAAAAACTAGACAACTTCATAAATCAGTCCGTAGACACGGGGCCGTGCCCAGCCAACACGCCCCCGTGTCCATCAAAAGATTCCTTTCTGATCAGTACGTCAGAATACGGACAAACTGTGTCAGAGCTCCACCTGCACACGGGGCCGTGTCCACTGAACACGGGGCCGTGTCCAGGATGCTGTCATTTTCTATAAATGCAGCCAAGAATTCTGCACATTTGGACCAACTTGGGGCAGAGATTTGCAGGAATCTTCTCTCAAACTATCCTAGGTAAGTCTAAAAGAAGGTTCCAACAACCCATCTTGTCCCTTCCTCTTTTAGTAATTTCCTTCTTCTTCATCTTTCTCCAAGAACTACCATTGAAAGTTTGGAATTCCTCCAACTCTATGGTAGGGACAAATGAGTTTTGTTCAAAGAATCTTGGTAAAAACATGTTATGAAACATGGTTTTAAGTTATTAGTAGCCAAAAAGGGCCTACAACATTCAGAAAATAACTTAAAAATACAAGTTTCCTTGTTCCAAAACTCTGCAGAAAGATGGACACGGGGCCGTGCTCAGTGAGCACGGGGCCGTGTCCGGGTACTGTTTCATTAAATAAGCTATTTTTAGTTTATTTTTCGTAGGATGTCGAGTGAAAACAGCAATACATCTTCTGTGCATTCGTCAAACAACCGAAGAGGAAGAAGACCCTCCATTGAAGCTACACTTGTTCACTATGTGATAGCATTAAGGGAGGCTCTAGATGAAATGACTTCAGTAGAGGAGGTCCTTATCGACCGTATTAACGATCTTACGATGGGACTTGAAAGCAGCTTCCAAGAAATTAACCTCTTGCACCAGAGGTTAAATATTCTTGTAGCACCTCCAATGGAACCAGTCCTTCCTCAGCAGGATTGGAACCTGGCTCTCGGAATTAACAACCCTACCGGGTGGGAAGACTTTCCGGCGGAACCTCCCATGGAACACCAACAAGAGATCCCGGTGGAAGTTGAAGCCCCTCAAACTAATGCCAATGAGCCTTCTTTTCTCCTTCCAAGGGAGATAGAAGAATGGCTCGCCGACATTTGAGGAAAACCGCACTCGGAAGAAGGAGTTCACTAAGGCCTTGTTTAACCAAGATTGAGTATTTCTTGGAAATTTTGCTAAATTAAAATAAATTAAAGGCTAGGACTCCATGGTTTGTTATTTCTTTTATCTAGTTTTAATTTAGGATTATGTAAGTTCTCTCTATGATGAAATGAAATGATGGTTTTAATGTTTGGATGGTTTGTAATGAATAAAACACACTCATGGTGGTAAAGGATGAAAAGGGGAACGAGAAAAATGATCCCATGCACAAGAACAAGGCAACCCGACAATTTTCTCCCTTTCAGAAGGTTCAACACGGGCCGTGCCCAACCAACACGGCCCCGTGTTGAACAACCTGCAGAAAACGCCCAGTACAGGTAACTGGACACGGGCCGTGTTCATCCAACACGCCCCCGTGTCCAGACTTCTGTTTCTCTTATTTCAATTTTGTTACTGGCACTTGAACACGGGGCCGTGCCCGGATAACACGGGGCCGTGTTCAGCGCCCAGTAACACAAATTTTTGCTTTTTAAACACTATTTTACACATCTAATCAACCTAAAAATTTATTTTTGGGACACATTGAGGACAATGTGTAATTTAAGTGTGGGGGGGATGCTAAAACCTTGAATTTTGCAAGTCCTAAATACAAGCCTTACACAAAACTCTATTGGAACCGCTAATCACCCCAAATTTTTTCAAAAATTTCAATTTTTTTACTTGTCTAGGTTTAACTTGGGAAATTCAAGCTCTCAAAAAGGTTATATTTTTACAAATTTACAACCGATAGCGTAGTGATAAAAAGAACCAACATAAGAAAATTATGAAAAGGCATGACAAACTTATTTAAAATTTGATTATATATACTTGATCACATAAAAAAAAACCCATTCCCACAAAAGTGAGTTTTGAGCCTTTATTGAGCACTCAATTTCATACCATTTGACTAAATGCTCATTTTTCGTTTCTTGTGTGAATAGCCGCTTGGTTCTTACGACTCTAGAACTTGCCATGACAATACATTCCCGGTCCTTATCAACTTAAATCCGAGTAAGTAAATGATAGAGGCATTAGGACTAACCTTTTTCATTTCCACACCATTATTTTTCTTTTTCTTTTACCACCTACCCAAAAATCCCCCTAGTTAGCCCCTTTGAGCCTAAACCTTTTCGTTTCATCACCCAAAACAAAAACCATTTCACCCACCAAAACCTTTTTCATTTTTACCCTTTATTTTAGTAACAAGTTCGGTTCTTCGAAAAAAAAAAAAAAAAAAAAAAAAAAAAATGAAGCAAAAAGAAAATAAACAAACAAAGTAATCAAAAATAACTTTGTTTGAATAAAAGCTTCATCAAAAATAAAAGGTTGCAAAAATACGAAAACCGACACTTGTTACGCTTTTTAGCCCTTTTTCTACTAACCACTAACCCAACCACCTACCTTTAACCCTAGCCAACCCTTAACCCGCAAAGTCCTCTTGATATCTACAAAGGTATAAAAGTTAAAAAGGAGGAGGATTGATTTCTTGGCAAGCCTATGGTAGGAGTAAGTTCCATGCCGCTCTCGAGTGATTCACTAAAAATACACCTTCGGCCGAGTGTGAGTGATTTCCCCGCGAGGTATGTGAACTTGTATATAAATAGAATTTTAAAAAGGCATGTTATGCCCAAATAAGTAATTTCTTTTATGAACAGTTCTAAATAAATCATTACGAATAGTAGTGTAAATAAATAAAAATAAAACCCTAAAAAGATCTTGGAAATCCCGACACTCTATGACAAGCCCAAAACCTTCTCTTCTACCTATTCCATTTGGGAGTGTAAGCCAAATATTAAAGAGTTTTGCTTGAGGACAAGCAAAAGTTCAAGTGTGGGGGTATTTGATGTGTGTAAAATGCAACATATAAATTACATCAAATGAGGCATAAAACTAACCCTTTTTTAGTACTAATATTGGAAAAAGAGTGTTTTTGTCTTCCTTTTGTATTTTCAGGATTAAATGAGCTCAAAAACGCAAAAGAAGCAAAAAGACAGCTAAATCCAACATAAATACAAGAAAAGGAACATTAGTGGATTGCCCGAACCCTCAACGGCACCTTCCAAAGCAAAATAGAGAAAACAGAAGGCTGAACACGCCCCGTGCTCAGCCAGCACGGGGTCGTGCCCAAGAAGCAGCAGAAAAGACAAACCTATAGAAGCTTCTATTGCCCACCACGGGCCGTGCTCAGCGGACACGGGGGGCGTGCCGAAAGTACTGCAGGCGCATTAATTGTAATTTCGAATTACAATTAATGAAGAGAGAGAGTGTCAGACAGGCACGGGGCCGTGCCCAGCGGACACGGGGCCGTGCCCAGGCCTCTGTTCAGCCTATAAATAGGAGTGCTTGGTTTCATTGCAACTCATCCCTAGGCACACCACCTCTCTCACACTTCATCCACCACCCACCACCATCACAACACCATCATCCACCACCATCATCCATTGTCCATCATAGAGTGTGTGAGTCGTCTCGGGATCCAAGATTGATCGTAAGAGTTCTTGACAATCAAGGCCATGTTTGCCTAAGTCTCTTACATCACTTGGTGAAGACAAAGTGTCTAGTATAATACTTTTTATTTCTAATCTTTTGCACTTTTTATTTGGTTTTGTATTAATGACTTTAATAACTAGTTACTTATGTTGAAGGTGATCTTTCCTTATCGTTTGTCCGTGGTGTCTTGGCATTATTTTACTGTCTATATAAAATAAAGGATTTTCACCATTCATATCTCCACGGTCTATATGGAGGTATGTTGGCTACCTGGTAGGGGGTTAAGGGAACGGTTTGGTAAAGGTCTTGCCATTGTTCAGCGTTTAGAGGTCCTGCAATGGACCTGGGTCAAATTTAGTAGGACCTCCTTCAATACTTCACGGTATTGGATGGCGGGGGTCCAAACTCTTTGATCCCCTCATAAGTTAACTACTATTAATACTATAACCCGGCTATTTAGGACTGTATCCCTGCTGACTCAGACTACTTAGTCGAGGGTAACGTCACCGCCAAAAGCGGGGCCTACCACAATACTGCATTAATAACTTAATTCATTATCTTCCAATAATCCACCCCTTTAGGATTGTATCCCTGCTGACTCAAACTACTGGGGTGAGGGTAACGTCACCTTCAAAAGAGGGGCCTACTACAATAACTAAGATAATCTCTTAATTATGTGCAAAAGTGCGGAAATAATCAAAGGTTATACTAGATACGAGTCGGAACCAAGTGATTCATCTTGTCTATCTGTTTTTATTTTATTTTTATTTTTTTTTCAGCATTTTAGTTAGTTTTTATTTTTCTTAGTTTAAAACATTTTTTCCAAACTTTTATTTTGGTTAGACGTTGAGGATAAACCGGTACTAAAAGCTCTTGTGTCCTTGGACGACCTCGGTATCTTACCAACGCTATACTACACTCAACGATGGGTGCACTTGCCCATATGTGTGTTTAGTGTTAGTGAAATATCGTGTTTTATAAATTTAAAACTTGGCTAAAGTAAGTGTTAAAAAGGGCTTAAAATATATACCTAAAATATACGACACTTCACGCACATCAATCATACAACACTAAAACCCTAATTTCTCGTTACCTGAGCACTGGTTTACCCTATCTAGATACAAGACTCGATAAAGACAAAGTTAACAGACATTTACGCACCAACAGACTCCCCTTTGATGTTGACGAAGTCTTCAGGATTGAGTCTTTGGTAGTCTTCAGTCTTGATTTATCTTCGTACTCTTTCCAAACTGTTTTGACACTGTAAGCATTCTTCAATCTCTTCTCTTCTCCTATCAGCAGCAACAGCTATCACTTGAACTTGGATTTAACAATCTCCAAACTCCCCTTTGTGTGTTGATCCAGAATCTCTATCTGACTTTTTCGTCTTTAGACTCCCCCTCTCAATCAGCTGGGATCACATTTTGGCTCAAACTTTGTTCAATCTAAACCATGGGGATCAAGCTTTGCTGCTGTTTCCTGGTTCTCAGAAATATGACATTTAAACCTCTTGACTCTTTAACTTCTTTTATTAGTTTTATCAGTTTTAAAAATCCACTTAAGTATCCAGATTCAAGTTAATGACCCTGGGTACTCAATTTACCTACCAAGTCCAACTTAATGACCTTGGTTGATCTGAGATAACAAAAACTGATTTTTGTTCAACATTTTTCTAAAAATTACAAGTTTCAAATAAATGAACTTGTTTTCACTTTTCATCTTTCAGATTTTAATATGATAAACTCCCAACTCATCTTCCAGCTTAGAAACTTCCTGCATCTGCTTCAAACTATGAATCTGAAGATCAGTTTTCCACTTTGGTTTGTCGGAAAAAATAAAGCGGAAATGTAAAATCTTTTTGAATTTTGAATAAAGTTTCTAGACTAAAATGCAATGAAAACTTTTTGGATTTTTGAAAGCTACACAAAAATGAAATGCAATAAAAGTAAACTATTTACAAACATATTTTTGGTGAGCGTGTTAGGGAATCATATCAACTTATGACAAGTTACGAGTACCGTTAAGCTATTATTTCATACTCAAAATTAAACAATTCACTTAGATTGTTGATATACTAATCCACTTTAAAATTTTCACACAAATTTCAATCTGTTCAGGATACGAATTTAGTGTTTTTTTTTAAGATCTTAACTTATACGAGTGTACCATCTCAGAATATACTCCCGTATCCAGACCACTATATTCAGTCATACAGGTGAATGCACACTAATGATATCTATAATGGGTGAATCCGAGACCATGAGTGCTCAGGCTAGAACTTCCGTTCGTACAAAGAGATGATGGCTCGTCTTTAGGTGGGTCCCCTTTAGGGATCTTCTTTTTCAACAGCACATGATTTTCATTTTGCAATGTTTCATCATTTTTTATGCTGAGGGTAGGCTTTGAAGAACAAAGCAGTGCGGAATATTATACGAGGACTAGGCTATTGCTTCCGCAAAATCAGAAGTCGTGGTATAATATCCCAGATATCATCACGTACAAAGACCTAGTATGTCAGAAATAGAGTCTTTCAAACAGGATTTCAGGGGTTACCTATATATCCTGAAGATGTTTCCCACATATAAGCAAGTGATGATTTATGTTTATATCCCGAACAAACCTACTAAGTGTGTAAAAACCTATTGGCACATCATCAGCGAGACTGTTTAACACTTTTAAACTTTACATTACATTAGCATACTGTAATTGTCTAGCCGATGTACTATCATTTTCCCTTTTTACACAAGCTCTTTTTCGGTTTTCTATTGTTTTTGGATTTTTGAATTTTTTTAATGTTTTTGTATTTTCTGAAAATATAACTAACTCCCCCTAAATACCAAAACAAGTAAAAAATCGACAAACCTTTGCAGATAGCCTTTCGTCATCATCTACAGTGGTACATTCATCTACGCCAAGAATCTCCTCCGACACCGATAAAAGCTTCATACCATTTAGTTTTAAAAGATATTTAAAATGAGTTTTATCAAACGCTCTGGTATGTAAATCAGCTTTTTGCTCGTCATTGTGGATTTTCTCAATTCGTATCAACTTCTTCTCGAAACAATCTCGGATGAAGTGATGACGAATCTTAATGTGCTTCGTTTTAGCGTGATGAACAGGATTTTTTGTTATGTTTATCGCTGCCTCATTATCAACAAAGATAGAGGTAGTAAGAAATTGCAAACCGTAGTCACGCATCTGTTGCTGGATCCACAAGATCTGAGAACAGAAACTGCTAGCAGATACATATTCAACATCACATGTGGACAAAGCTACAGAGGTCTGCTTCTTAAACTGCCAGGTGACCAATCTCGGTCCGAAAAACTGACATCCCGCAGTTGTTGTTTTAGCGTTAACTTTGCAGCATCAGAAGTCGAAATCGGAATAACCTTCGAGCGTGAAATCGCCTTCTTTTGGATACCACAACCCCAGTGATGGAGTTCCTTTCAGGTAGCGTAATATCCATTTCACAATCACTATATGCGAAGCTCTCGGGTTTGACTGAAACTGTGCTGCGAGGCAGGTAGGATACATGATATCGGGTCTTGACGCTGTTAAATACATCAGCGAACCGATCATGGAACGATACATTGCTTCATCTACATTCTCTCGGTGCCTCCTCTTTTACCTTCCCATAGAGAAAAGCCGATTTCACATCTAGCTGAAAGACTTCTAATCGATTCAAGTCTAGCGATGGGAGCATAAACTTCGGTGAAATCTATACCCTCCTGCTGACTGAAACCCTGGACTATGAGTCGAGCTTTGTTGCGAATAATCACCCCTCGATCGTCTCTTTTACACTTAAACACCCACTTGGTGTTGATCTTCCTGTGACCATCAGGCAAGTCTACCAATTTCCACACTCCCAACTTCTCGAATTGACTCAGCTCCTCTTGCATAGCATTGACCCAAGAATCTTCAGTTAGTGCCTCTTTGTATGTTCGCGGTTCAATCTGCGAAATAAAACAACTAAGTGAAAACTCAGTTTGCAAAGGAGCAACTGTAAAATAAAAACAAGTAAGGCCGTGGTCAATTTATCGTCTGGTGCGGACGCCTGATTGCAATTCTCCAATAATTAACTCCTCTGGATGGTACGAAAGAGTTCTTGGCATCACCTCGCCTGGAACATCTACCTCGCCTTCCAAATTTGTGACATTCTGATTTGCACCTTGATCACTGACTGGATTTGTTTGACTTGAAATCTGGACCTGCTCCCCCTCAGAATTTGAATCACCGTGATCAAATATTGGTCTATCATCAGATTCTAAATTATCATTGATCGTTGTCCGATTGTCATGAGCATGTTCACGTTTTAAAGATGATGAACTTTGCTGAATATCATTATGTTCTCCAGCATTGCTTGGACCTGCTTCATCGTCATTGGTAGTACGATATTGACGTCTAGAAGACTCAGCTGGGAACCTTTCTTGTGATGATTCATACTCTCTTAGAATATCCAACTCGTCAAAGAACTCTGGTTCTTCTTCCATGTCAAATGAATCCCACGGAGTATTATAATTGAAACGCCATGAGTCGCCAGGTCTTTGAAGTGGCATTGTATAACCTTGACATTCAACATTTTGTGCTTCGATGATCTGCTTTAAACTTGGAACAAAGACTCATTTCAATGGACTTGAGTAACCCACGAATAGTCCTTCGATGCTCTTTGGACCAAATTTTCCATAAGGCTCCAGAACTGTGCAGGGAGATCCAAACGGTTCTATATACTTCAGGTTCGGTTTGCGGTTGTTGATCAGTTAAAAGCAAGTCTTGTTGAATTTCTTCACTGTAAGAACCCGATTGAGTGCATAGCAAGCGACTGACACTGCTTCTACCCAGAAATTGACAGGTAGTTTGGAATCAACAAGCATTGTTCTAGCCCTTTCTATCAGCGTCCTATTCTTCCTTTCTGCTACTCCATTTTGCTGCGGAGTATAAGGCGCACTGAATTCTTGCAATATACCTCTTTCATCACAATATACTTCCATCTTACTGTTCTTAAACTCTGTACTGTTGTCACTTCTTAATCTTCTGATTCGAGTTTGGTACAAGTTTTCAATCTTTCTGAACAGCGCCATCAAACTTTCAAACGTCTCATCTTTTGTCTTCAAAAACGATACCTAGGAAAATCTTGAAAAGTCGTCTGTAACTACTAAACAATACAGATCACCAGTTATACTTTTGACATTCACAGGACCAAAAAGATCCATATGAAGTCTCTCTAACGGTCTCGAGATTGAGTTTTCCTTCTTCCCAGGGTGAGATTTCTTTCGTTGTTTGCCTTTGACACAACTAATGCACTCCCCCTCAAGATGAAAACTTTTTAAATGAACACCAGTTACTAAGTCGTTGTGCACCAGGTGATTCATTTTTCGCAGGTGAATGTGACCCATCTTTCGATGCCACAATTGCGATTCTTTTTTCGTTGCTCTTGACATGAAACAATGAGTCTGACCCGTGGTTATAGTTGCTACACTCATATCCAACACGTACAGATCATTGACTCTTGGTGCTCACATGATAACCCACTCTTCGGGGACAACAAATCCTTGTTTCAATATCAAACATTTTTGTCTGTGAAGTGCGTTGTATACATGTCACAAATCTGAGAGATGCTCAGAAGATTGTTTTCAAGCTCGGCAATGTAGTTTACTCTTTCAAAAGTGACAATACCATCCGATAGAGTTCCTTCACCAATTATACGACCACCTTGATTTCCTGCAAATCCCACATATCCTCCATTAAACCCTCTAACATCGTACAATAGGTTCTTCTTCCCTGTCATGTGCCGAGAAGCTCCACTATCCATTATCCAACGTGAGACGGATCTTGGAAGCTCCTGCACACATCACAAACATTTTAGTGAGATTTTGAAGCTTCCCAAGCCTCTTTCGACTCAGGTAGCTTGACGTTTAGAACTGTGTTTTTGGTGTACAATGGCGGAAAATTCTTATCATTCATCTTTAAACTCTCTTCAGACCCAACCTCAACCTCTTTATATAAAAAGAAATCCTTTTTCGGAGGTTGACCAGATGATTGGTCTTTCTTCAAAATATTCTTCTTCTCAGAAATGGACACTTGGTTTTCAACTTTCTCATAATAATCCAAGGAAACATTCATCTTTACCGGTGTAGTAGAAGATGATTGTTTTTCTGTCTCAGAAACCTTTGGTTTTGGAGAACTTGATTTTTTTAACAGATTTTGGTTTCCATGTTTGTTGAGATGACGCAAACCGCTTGTAATATTTTGTCATTTTTAATTACCACATTCTTTACAGATACAGTTTTGATTTTGGTGTTTTCATTTTTCAAAACTTTCTTCTCAACAACCATTGGAGCTTTGCCTTTTGCATCAACTTTCCTTTTCTGACTCTCAACAACTTCAGACTTAGGCTTGATTGCATTTAAAGAATGTTCAGGTGTCAACTACCCGACTTATGCCTTCGGTCTAAGATTGTGAGGCCTTCTTCTCAAAGAACTCTTCATTTGATTTTGAAAAAATTTCAGATTCTTGCTCGAAAAGTGAACTCGAGCTTTTTTACAAACACCTTTTTCTCGAAAAACTTCTTGTTTTGAAAGTTCCTTCTTTGATTGTTCTTACCACCCTGATAACCACCCGACCATTTGTTTTGATTGTTGTTAGAAAAACGCGGTGGTATAACAGGTTTTTTGTATTAAGCTTTATCTTTTTCAAAGTTTAATTGTCTCTTGGAACATTTCAAACCTTCTATTTCACCAACATCAATCTCAACCAACTTGAACACATTTTTCAATTTATCAACATTCACATTTTCCAAAGGAAATTCAAGATCCGAATACAACTTATCCGATCCTGACATCTTGTACATCACAAGATTAGGTTCTTCACTTAAGTTGTTTTTGGATTTTGATTTCGGAATATATTTATCCAAAAAACATACTTCATCCTCAGTTGTATCAGTGTCAGATTTCAAAACATTTTCAACCATGCTTTTAACAATTTCAGACTGACCACTGTCTTCATCGGATGATGAAGTGAATGTGATATCCATTGTGTCTGGAAGTTTCACCTCATGTGTTTCATCATCATTAACCAACCCGGATTTTTTCTTTGAAAAATTATTTAACACTGGTGGTGGAACCTGATGGTACCCAACCCCAGTTCCATCCAAGTAAACATCTTCGCCAGCTTTGTTCTTCCCAATTAGTTTAGGAACGATATGTTGAAGAACAAAACTTGCAGAGTTATAACTGTTGAGTTTCAGATTGATGCGTTCATTTTCAATCTTGGCTTCCTGAAACTGAAGCTTCAAATTAGCAATCTCATCCAACTGTTGGTTGATTTGCTTCTCTTTTGACTGAAGTACTCCAGTGAGTTGAAAATTTTCTTTGACTGTTTTATCGTTTCTTTCATCAGAATCTTTTGTCGTTCTTTTTAGCTTCTCATAATTTTCTGAAAGTTGACGGTTTTCATGAACTAACTTTTCATTTTCTTTCCTGATTTGTTCTATGTCAATTTTATCTTTTTCAAGTTTATCAGTTAATTCTTTTATTCTGTCATTTGAAGCTTTTACCAACTTATCACGACTCAAGATCTGGTTTTCAACTTCTCTGACTCTTTATGTCAGTTCTTCAGTCTCTTTACCACTGAGGTAAGCAAGTGTGCTACAAACCTTGCAGTCTTTCATGCAATTTTTGCATTCACTTTCACTTTTGGCTTCATCAGTCTTACCTGACTCATTTTTTTAATCATTAGAACTGACCTTGCTCTTTGACTCAGTTCTGGTTTTAGATTCTACCTCTAACTCCTTCGCTGCAAGAACTTTGTCAGCCATTTTCTTCAGATTTTCTGTTGTGAATTCTTTTGTCGTGTCGATTATCCCAACATCAACTTTTTCTGACTGTAGCTTCTTTTCCTTCTCTTCTTCTTCACTTCCCCACCACAATCTTTGATTTGCTTCTTCCTCTTCAGCTATTTACTCGATCAGAGTCTCGACAAGAAGTGTTGATGGTTCCACAAGTTTATTTCCCTTAGGATCCAAATAACATTCTCTGTCAGCGTCCCATCTCTTCGCGCTTTTTGCCTCTTTCCATGCACGATAATGTCTGTCTTTCATTGTTTGAGCTAACATCTTTCTGTTGACATATTTCACCTCTTCTGATCGAGTATCTTTGAAAGGAACAATCTTTGCCATAAATGCATAACCCACTGCATCTTCTTCCGGTAACACATCACTCCAATCGAATCCCTCATCATCATGGATAACAGCTAATGCTCTCGATTTCTCTCTGGGAGCATCTTCTAGTTGCTTCATTATGGGAGATTCTGCTTTGTTTTGATGATAGATGGATCTTTTGTAGTAATCCTCACGAAATGGATTGGTCGTCTCATCAGCAGCTGCATTTCGACATTCTCGTTTAAAATGACCTTTTTGTTTGCACTTGAAACACGTGACCTTTGATTTATCAAAACCAAGCTTTGTTGAAGGTCCACCAATTGAATGTCTGCCTGTAATCTCCATGAATCGTTGAGCCCTTCTGACCGCACTAGCCATGCACCATCTAATATCAATCAACTCCATCTCTTCTGGATCTGATCATAGTCTTCCTTGGTGAGATTAGTGTTTCCGATCTTTCCAGCAACAAGACTCTCATACGATTCCAAGATAGATGCTAAAAACACCATTTACTGCTTGGCAGATTCTTCACTGAAGTTTTGTGCATTTTTTAGGTCTACAACAATGTTGCACTGAAACAAGTTCTTCGGAACTAATTGTTGTTGTTGTCTTGGAGCAGTTGAAGATGATCCTCCATGATAACCACTGCTTGGACTTTCTTGATTTTTCATGTTTGAATTTTCTACTGAGAAGGCAGTCTTCGGGGACACAGTTTTCGGGATCATACTTCCTCGATAATATAAGTCAACATTTTGCTGATATGAGGAGTTGTTGACTTTGTTCATTTTCCTGATCTCCAATTCATGACTTTCCAACCTTTCGATTAGTAAATCAACTGTTAGATCAGTCGGCTTCACTGTATTTTTCAGCATTAAAGCAAAATATTGCCAGTCTTTTTCATCAGGCAGTGAATCAAACAGTTTATCAACCAACTCTTCCTGAGTATACACAATCTCATATCTTGCAAGTTCCAACTTTAAGTGCCCGAATCTCTCTATCATCTTTGACACAGACTCATTTTTCAAACACCCAAACAGATCGAATTCCTTTTTTAACAGTTTTTCTTATTTTTCACAATTTCAGCACCAGCCACACATTTCATCTTTAATTTCTCCCATAGATCTCTGGAATCTTTGTATTCAATCAATGATATAATATCATCTCTCACTGATTAATGAAGTAAAGCGATGCATTTCTGTTTCGCAATGAAATTCTCTTGTGGAGTATCAGTTAAATTTTCATAATCAGTTCTTCCGATGTTAAAACCACTTTTCATACTCTTCCAACTTAGATAAGCAAATGCCTGAACCCATTCCTCAAATCTGCTAGCCCATCTGCTGTAATCCTCTATGGCCATCAGCTTGGGTGGTTTGTTGTAGGTACCGTAAGCATTATCCACACTCAAAGAGTCAGCAATGGTTTTCTTCGAACTCGGTTTTGGTGTATTTTCATTTGTGTGGCTTGTTGTGTCATCTCCTGTGCTTCTAGTGTAAGCAAAACCATCACTAAACGGATTCATAAACTCGTCCATCTTTAAGTACCTCAAACAATCAACAAACACTTAGACAACTTTTTGTAAATTTTAAAAACACAACTCAAACGAAATGGATTTCAAGCGAAATGAATTCCAAACGAAATGGATTTCAAGCAAAATGGACAATCTTCAAGCGAAATGAACTTCACGCAAAATGAACTTTCACACGAAATAGTTGTTTTCAAGCGAAATGATCCTTTGATGCGAAATGGGGGCCTATTTCGTACGAAATGAAATTCACAAGGTTGATTTCGTGCGAAATGAAGATCAATATGTTGATTCCGTGCGAAATGAAGTTCACTAAGTTGATTCCGTGCGAAATGAAGTTCGTCTATTCCTTGCTAAATGATGATGACATCATCCTATCGGCCACATTTTTGTTAAATTGATCTGTTTTTAGGTCGATTTTAGGTCCAATTCTCTCAAGGATTTGTTAAAACAGTATTTTACGTGATATATGTGAAATTCAAGCCATTTTAACCGTAAAATCCTGGTTAATTTTGAAAATTTTGAAGAAGAATGAGTAGAAGTGAGAAATTCCGGTGAAAACAAGCTGAATTGGTATGAACTCTTCCTCCTGAGCTCTGATACCACTTGTTGGATCATCGTGCGACCTGAATAAGTCGTTCAGAAGAGTTTTTAATCCATATCAAAGGCAGAATCAATGATATGAACTTGAATACAGCTTGATTCTCCTTAATTCACTTGTTTTATTGATTTCAAAGCTTTACAGATCAGTTGACAGTTCGACAGCACCTCGGCTCTGAAATCCGGATCGATACAAATGACAACCATGCTCTAGTATTTATAGGGATTGCATTTCGTACGAAATGGATTTCTCCATTTCGTGCGAAATCATCACACAACACTAAAACCCTAATTTCTCGTTACCTGAGCACTGGTTTATCCTATCTAGATACAAGACTCGATAAAGACAAAGTTAACAGACATTTATGCACCAACAGACCTACTCCCAGACCCTAATTCCATTATCTAACTACTTTCTGCAGTGTTGCTGACACTATGTGTCTTACCTAACAGTAATGCATAAAGCAATATTTGAAGTATAAAACGTGTATGAATTCACAAGTATAGCATGAAATCAGACAATGTTGACATTTAAGCACATAATTGCATATATTAAATAATTATTAAATTGTACGGATATTACCGGTTTTGTGCCAGTTGTCACAAAGCTAGAGGGATCACGAAAATCAAACGGCAACTAATATAGGTAACTATGTAAATAAACGGACCCAAAATGGAAGATTGGATACAATGAGGTTTCGTAAAACAAATGAGTATAGGAACTCATGTAATATGGTTTAACAAAGCCTACATTCTGTAGGATCGATTTCGGACCCTGACGAGTCAAACAGAAGAACTTTTCTTGATTCGAACGGCGGAAACAGACGAATTAAGTGAAATAACAGCCGTGTTCACTATAATCTGTTGTTTTATTGATCTTGAAAGCGATTACAAGCTCTGACAACACTTCGGCAGCACTTCGTGGCTTACCGGAAGACAACACACACACCTCTCTCTGATTTCGCCCCAAATGACCCTATTTATATGGGTTCTGATTTCGCTCCTAGCTACATAACAACATCAGGAGCGGAATCAGCATTTAGCATCATGAGCGAAATCAACAATATACATCTATGAGCGAAATCAGCAACAAATTAACTCTCGGGCGGAATCAGAATAATAAGGTTTTGCTCCAAATGACAACATGTCATTTGGAGCGGAATCACTTCCTAAAACAGATTTCTAGGATTCCGTGTCCCGTTCTATCCTAATCTATACAAGACTCGATACAAGACGTAGGCGACAGACGGATGCACTAACAAACTCCCCCTCGGATGTTGACGGAGTCTTTAGTGTCGAGTCTTTGGTTGTCAAACCTTTAGTCTTTATCAGTCTTCGAGTTTCTCTTTGAAATTCTCCATTGTAAGCATCCTCAATCAATCTCTTACCCTTTCTCGTAATCTTCAGGATCTGAATCTGTCTCTACAATCCTCAAACTTCATCTCGATGTTCTCAGACTCCCCCTTTCGCTAAACTGGGATCGTAGTCTGGAATTCACAAGATCATAACCTGGCTTTCATCCTGCTCTGGATCGAAACCTGGCCAACCTGCATAAATTCTACCCAAAAATAAATTTTCTGATAACCATTTGTGAATAAGATTTTCAAATCTAATTTACCACTTGCAGGAATAACGTTTATATTGCAAAACCTTTTCTCATTTCATTTCAACAATCCTCAAATACTTTCACCCAAACCATTTGTTCATCAAGTTTAGCACTCGGAATTTTGAAAATCAGCTCTCCAAAATCAGTTGACGAAAATCTTTTTGGATTTTTCAAAATTTATTCTAAAACAATTGCTAAAACACACTTAAATCTTTTTGGATTTTTGACTATAATGAAATGCAATAAAGAAATATTTACAGACAATATTTTTGTGAGTTTGTGCAAGAGGATCATATCAGTTTTTGAGACAAATCACTAACACCATTAAGCTTGATTTCATATAAAGTTCTAAACGATTCACATTGATTGACGATATTATTGTCCACTTAAACTCAATCAAAAAAAACTTTCGAAATGCTTACCGATACGTTAAAGTATATTAATTTTGCACTAAGTTCTTATGGACCCCACGATCTCAGCATATCCCCTCATCATGTAATATACCATCTCAAGCAATGCCTTTAAACTTTTATCAACTGTGATTTGTGCGAAAACAAAGCAGAATGTTAAAACATTAACAATCAGGTCGATACTTCCGTATACGCAGAGAAAGTCCAATGTTTAAGAAAAATAAAACAAGTTGACATTGTTTAGCCTTTAACCACCAGGTCGATACTTTCGTATACGCAAAGGAGATCCAAAGCTTAAACGAAACACCAAAGAAAATAAAGCAGAACGTTTAGGCAACAACATCCAGGTCGATACTCACGTATACACAGAGGATGTCCGATGCTTAAACAAAATAAAAAAAATAAAACTAGTTTAAATCTTTGCAAAATGAAATTCACAATCAGAGTGACTTTTCAGCAAAGTTGTGAAAGTTCACAAACTTAACCAGTTTTACGTCTTTCGACAATCAGCAATTACTAAGTAGACACACAGTCAAGAAGGACAAAACTAAGTACTATGCTTTCGACCATGTTTCCCACTAGAACTAGGCTTTTTCATTTAAGTTTGTTTTTCATTTAAGTTTGTATCGTTATCGCAAATCTACTAGTCTAGCTGAGCCTATCGTCACATCCTTAGTGAGACCGTTTATCACATTTTAACTTTCCATTTCTTTAGCATGTTGTGACAGTCTACTGATGTACTATCATTTCCTCTTTTATGCAACAAAAACTCATTTTTCATTTTATCATGTTTTTGGCTTTTTCAAATTTTCTAATGTTTTTGTATTTTCAGAAATTTCTTACTCCCCCTAAAATGCAAACACATTTTAGGAAATTTGAAAACAAACTGTACAAGAAACGTGACAACTGATATTGAATTGCCTCAATTCGCCATCCACTTGGCATAAACAATCAGAACTCTCCCTCACAACAAACTATTTTCCCATTGATTTCAAAACACTTAAGTTTGTTTTAATCAAATGGTTTTTTCGGAAAATTAGTTTTGTTGATTTTACCATTTGTAGGTTAGGGATTTGGTTCATCACATTGTTTTTTTTAACCACTTGTAGGAAATCAGATACAACTTAATGTCCCTGATTTACCACTTGTAAGATCAATCAAATCAAGCATTTTCAACCAAACATCATCTGTTGGTTGAATTCTCAAGGTGCCGATTCCTACTCCACACTTACCAACCTGGGAGTTCCGGCAATTCACACTTATACAAAAAACAATTTTCATAACCAATGAATGATGCCGATTCATGCTCTGCGATTACCAACTTGGGAGCTCCGGCAAGTCAGGTTTTTACTCTTTGAAAAATATATCCACCCAAGCCTGACCATTCTTGGGTGTAACGACCTCTTCTTCATCTTTACTTTCAACAGACTTGTGAACATTCATTTTGGAAGCATAGAATTCTTTAACCCCTTTGACCTTACCATTGACCATTTTCCCAAAAATGTGTTTCACATTTCTGTTGAAAGCTTTATCAACATCAAATTTCTTCTTGTCAAAATAAAATTGATTTGAAATTTCAACGTTTCCAATTTTCTTCTTAAAATTTTCAGCCCGCAAAGGTGGAAAATTTACATCATCCACTTTTGGAACTGATTTTTCAATTCTTTCTTCAACACGTGGCTCCTCTGATCTTGTGGAATCAGATTCATCACCAGAACTGTTTCCTTAACCCTTAACAACCCATTTTTGATTTTTCAGATTTTCTTTTCTTTTTACCAAATTCTTTGAACATTCACCAATCTCAAAGGTTGAATTTTCAAAGCCTGTAAATTTTATGGTTGTAAGTTCAGTTTTCTCAACAACGTTTTCTTTCAATTTACCAGAGACTTCCTGTTTTGGTTTGAATGTTTTCGGACAATTTCTAGCAATATGACCAGCAGTTTTGCACTGAAAACAGATTCTTGTCTCAGTCTTCTTCTGAATAACACTTTTCTTCATCTCATCTTGCTTCTTTGCAAGGAATTCTTGATTTTTCTGCTTTCTGAATGCTTGCTCTTTCTCATCATCTAAAGATTTTCCTGAAACAAACACAGTTTTTGGTTTATAAACTTTTTCATTTTTATAATGTTTCGGTTGATTAAATCCTAATCCTTTCTTTTTGAAATTACAGTTATGGTTTGGTTTTTTATGAATACCAGAACCAGAATTGTAACCCTTTTTCTTGTTTAATCTTTGTTGCACTCTTAAGGTGTAAGGTTTAGGTTTTTCAGAAAGATTTGCATCTTTTATTTCAGAAATATTAATTTCTGTTAGTTTGAAAACCTTTTTAATCATTTCATTTTTAACACCTCTTATTGGAAAAATCTCATCAGAATATAATTTGTCAGAATCTTTCAAAGTATATGCTACTTTGAATGGTTCGTCATTCAAATTAGATTTTGATAGCAAAAATTTCTTATCATAAACCCGTTTGTCCTTTTGGATTGTTGACTTTGACTTGTTGGACCCAGACTTTGACTCGGATTTGGACTCCGGTTTTGACTCCTCTATGACATCTTTGTCTAACACCTGATCGACCACACGTTTAATCAACTCGGACTCATGATCAGTGTCAGATGATGTGAACGTAACATCAATATTTTCTGGTAAGTTATCCGATGACACAGACTCCCATTGTAAGTTAATGGCCTTTTCGACTCTTTCGGAATTTGGATTTCGAGACAAATATCCATTTTCGACCGGGGGCGGACATCTATTGTAGACAACACTTGGTTTCTTACCAGAAATTTCTACTTCATCCTCTTCTTTTGTCTCTGAATTCTTTTCTTCCGAAGTCTTCTCTTCTTCAAATGTTTTCATTCTTTCAACAATCGGGTAAATCCTGTCAACAACAAAAGTAGAACAGGAGTAACATTTTAATAAACCGTTAACACATTCAATTTCAATTTTTTGTGTTGCCAATTTTAATTCTAACTCAGTGTTGGATCGTTGTATGACCCTATTGAGTCGTTCAGAAGAGTTTTACATCCAGTTTAAAGGCGGAATCAGTAAACCGGACACGAAAACAGCTTGTAATCTTTAATCTGTTGCTTGTATTGATAATAACAATGTTTACAACCTGAACAGAAATTGGCAGCACTTCGTTACAGTTCTGGAAGTCGTATGCCAAGTGAAATGACAACAACCCTATATATAGACAAGTAGATTTCGCTTGAACTGGCCTGAAGCGAAATCAAGTTATGTTGATTTCGCTTGAATTTGCTTGAAGCGAAATCAAGTCATGTTGATTTCGCTTGAACTGATTTCAAGCGAAATCTTCATGTTAAACATGTCTAAACCCTAATTAAAACCCTGTTGTGTGTACATTCACCCTATCTAGACACAAGACTTGATAATGACGTAATCAGCAGACATTTAGTGCACCAACAGACTCCCCCTTGGATGTTGATGAAGTCTTTGGCTTCAAGTCTTTGTCTTCATCATTCTTCAAACATTCTGTCTTTTCATCAAAAGCACTCTATCTTCACACTTCCCTTTGATTGTTGATCCAAACTCCCCCTTTCACAGACTCCCCCTCTCGATATGCTAGAATCTGATATGTCTGGTTCAAGCTTTGACATTTAACCTCCGTGGAAATTCCTGAAACCTGCAATCACTCATCCAAATATAAGTAACAAAATTTTTCATGATATCAATCAATCTTCTTTAATCTACTCCCCCTATCAACAAACTTTACTGATATGGCAGTGTTAAAGAATCCAACTCCCACACAGTTTATCATCCAAGTTCAAGCTAATGACCTTGGAGATATCACAAACTGTTTTTGAAATTTTTGAATTTAAATCAAGTTTCAAATTAATGAACTTGTTTTATTTTCAGAAACACAATCAGCATACTTAGATTTTGAAACTCAGCACTCAGACATCAGTTGTCGAAAATAAAACAGAATCAAAATCTTTTTGTATTTTCTGAAAACATAAAGCTGTAAAGAAATATGTACAAGGATATTTACAAACAATATTTTTGTTTTGAGTATGCGATAGAGGATCATATCAGTTTTTGACAAATCACAAGTACCGTTAAGCTACATTTCATACTCAGACTTAAACAATTTACTTCGATTGTCGATATACTGATCCATCTTAAATTCTCACACAAATTTCAATTTACTCAGGATACGATTAAGATGTTTTAAGAACTTAGATCATTCATGTGTCCCACCTCTTGAATATACTCCCGTATCCAGAATCCCAATAATCAGTCTTACAGGTGAGAATACTACAATGATATCTGTATATAATTTAGGTATGCGAGGGCCGAGGGATCTCAGATCGATACTTCCGTATACGCAGAGAGATATCAGCTTCGACTTTTCGGTGTGTCCCCTTTAGAGGATCTTTTTGCTTACAACAGCAGCATTTATCAATTTAATTGTTTCAGCATGCTGAGGGTTTAATGCTGTTTTTCAAGCATTTGCAGCAAGTATTAGCCAGAGACTAGGTCAGAACTACCGTTCAGCAGAAGTCCCGGAATAATACCCCAGATATCATAGAGTATAAAGACCTAGTATATCAGATTACGAAACCTTTCAAACGAGATTTCAGGGGTTACCTATATATCGAAGTAGTGTTCCCCACGAATTCACAAGTTTGAATTTAGGTTTATATCTCAAATAAATCTACTAAATGTGCAAAAACCTATCGACACATCATCAGTAAGATTGTTTAACTCTTTTATACTTTCCAAATCTTTAGCGTACTGTAACCGTCTACTGATGTACTATCATTTCCTCTTTTTACGCAAAAACTCAATTTTTTAGATTTTTATCATGTTTTTGACTTTTTCAAATTTTCAAATGTTTTTGTATTTTCTAATGACAATTTTTCTCCCCCTAAAATGCAGAACCATTTAAAAAAAAATTGACAACCAACACTGATAGCTTTGTCTCGCCATCCATTTTCTGCATCTCATGCTCTGTTTTGCAGAAAATATAACACTTTTAGCAGAAAATATAACATACCCCCATGATATACAACACATTGATCTTAACAGTTTGAAAACCGTTTTTCAATCTGATGAAAGTAATCATGTTTGTTCAGCCGTGAGGGTTTCGGCATATTCAATTAACATACATTCAAACAAAATTAAAAACAAACATATTTTTTATTTTTCAAATTTTAACAAACTAAAAACATATTTTTGGTTTTTAATTTTTCAAATTTATAGGATTTTGAAAATATTGTTTATTTATGTACAAAAAACAAACTAAACTCCCTGTTCAACCAAACCAGGGTCCTGCAACCTCTTCCTGTGCCAGGTTGCTCCAACTATCCTTCTCACAATCTTCAGCTTCGTTGAGCACCTGCACATTCAAACTTTATCAATCATTTGAACAATTTAGCCCAGGTCTGTTGGACCTTAGGCATTTCAACACAATAATGTTCATTCAGTTTTGGAAACTCTTTGTCACTTAAAACTTGTTCAACTTTGACTTCAACTTTCTCATCTTTTTCCAACTTCACTTGTTTCTTAACACTCCACATTTGACCTTCCGGAGTACCTCGTTTGTAAAATTTTGTCTCTTTTTGAACCTTTTGATTTTGAATAACATTTTTAGGTTTCCAAAACTCTTGAGGTTTTGTCATATCAACAGATTTTCTCCAACTCTGTGTTGTTCTCAATCTGGGTGTATAAGAATTCCAGGTCTGTCTTGAATCGAACCTGTTCGGGTTTGATTTCCAATTTTGATTTGAAGCAAACTTGTTTGTATTGTACCTCCAAGTTTGTTTCGAATCAAATCTGGTTGACCTTGATTTCACATCCTCAGATTTCTGTTTTTCAACATCAACAGGCTTTGGATTTGGACACTTTCGTGCAACATGTCCAATTTGATCACATTTAAAACACACTTTCTTTGAAACATCCTTGGCCTGTTGTTGTTTCTTTTTCATAGCATCAAACTCCTCATTAGACTGTTGTCCAATTTTGAGTTTTTCCTCTTCTTTCAAACTTTTCCCTTGAACAAAACTCATCTTTTGTTGCACATTTGGTTTTTTACTTTGATTCCAATTCTGTTTCTTTTTATAACCCAAACCAGCCTTCATGTTTTTCTTCTTAAAACCAGGTTTGTTATAAAAAGATTTATGACCTTTACCAGCAAACTTTGGAATCTCAGACTTCTCAATCTCAACCATTTTGAAAACTTTATCAACCTTTTCTGAAATCACATTCTGAATCGGGAATACAACATCTAAGAATAATTTGTCCGATCCAATCATGGTATAAACCAATCCTTTTGAATCATCATTCAAATTTTTCTCGGATTTTATGTTTTTCGAATAACCATCATAAAAATTTCCTTCATCTTCATCCTGTGATTCAGACTTACCTTTTGTAGACTCATCTTTCAAAACGCTTTCAACAACCTTACTTACCACCTCTGAATCATTAGCATCATCAGATTTGGAGTAAGTTACATCGATACTTTCAGGTAACTGGTCAGCTATGTTCAAACCCTTTGCCACCTTTTCCTCATCATAAAAAGTATAATTGTTTCTCAATGGTGGTGGTACCTGATGAAATTCTGAACCAATACCCTTTTTGCAATTTTCAGTATCTTTATCATCTGGTGTGATGTTGAAAATGCGTTTGAGAATGTACGAAGAGTTATGATAACTTTGAAGTTTTGTAACAATCTTTTCTTTTTCAGCCAAGACTTGTTTAAGATTTGCAATTTCATCAACACATTTGTTTAATTCAATTTGCTTTTCTTTAAACTGTCTTTCATACATTTCTTTAGTTGTTAAAGTTTCAGACAATCTTTGATCAAAACTTTTGACTTGGCTCTTCAAAGTATCATAAGCTTCTTGTACTCTCTGACTCGACCACTTTAAAGAATCATACTGTTTTTGTAAATCTTGAAATTTAGAGTCTTTTTCAACACAATCGACACATTTTGTAGAACACAGTTGTTTATAAACATTATTATCCTTTTCAAGACCTTGACATTTCTGTGTCAATTTTTCAACTTTTAGTTTCAAAATTTCTTCTTTTTCAATCATTTCTTTACATTTCATTTTGAAAACATTTTCAAGTTTGCTTGTTTCAATATCTTTTGTTTTGATTATATCAACTTTTTCAATACAGGCTTTGCACATTTCTATGCAATTCCTGCATTTGTTTTCTTTTTCATCAACCAAATTAACATTCGATAGATCAGAAGATTTTCTAACCTCAGTCTCATTCAGCACCGGTTCTTCTGACTCAACTTTCTGATCTTCCTTTTTGATCTCCTCTTTCTGAGCTTCTTCATTCTTCTGCTCTTCTTCAGCTTTCTGTTCCTCTCCAGCAAGCTTTGCAACAGTCTTCACTTCTTCAATCATCTTCTTCAGTTCTTCTTCTTTTCTCTTCTTCATCTCTACCACCTTCGGTAAACTTGCTTCAAAAACTTCTCTTAACTTGATCATCAAATTTGGCAAATAGCTTTTATCAGAAAGCCTTCTTGTGTTGAAAGTGCCTTCACTTGGAAACACATTTGTCACAGCATCAAAATCCAATTTTGATGGATCAACTACTGGATTACCCTGTGGATCCATGTAACACTCTAACTCTTCATTCCATCTTTTAGCTCTCTGTGCTTCCTTAAATGGTTCATTCAATTTGCCAATCTCCCATCTTGCACTGTCTCTTCTCCACCATCTATCATGATCATCATTTGCAACAAATGCATAACCAACTGCATCTTCTTCAGGTAGAACCTCTTGACTCCAGTCATACCCTTCATCATCATATATAACTGCAAGAGCCCTTGATCTTTCTTCTGGTTGCTTTAATCTTGGTGGCTCAGACTTGTTCTGATGATAAATCGCCTTCCTGTAGTAATCTTCATTGAATGGATTTTCAGAATCATCAGCAGCATACGCATTTCTGCACTCGCGCTTAAAGTGACCTCTTTGTTTGCATTTGAAGCATGTCACCTTGGATTTATCAAATCCCAATTTGGTAGATGGTCCACCAATTGACTTTCTCCCCGTGATCTCCATGAACCGCTATGCTCGACGAACCGCACTGGCCATGCACCATCTGATATCCATTAGTTCCATCTCCTCGGGGTCTAATTGATCATAATCTTCTTTAGTCAAATTGGTATTGCCAATCTTCCCTGCAACAAGGCTTTCATACGATTCAAGTACAGATGCTAAGAAAACCATCTGTTGTTTTGCCGATTCTTCGCTAAAATTCTTTGAAGCAGATTGGTTTGAATTGTTTGAAGAAGATCCACTGTGAAAACCACTTTGAAGACTTTCATTGTTCACTGAACTTGAACTTTCTGCAGAAAATGCTGTTCTTGGTGACCCAGCCTGCGGTACTCTGTAGTAAAGCTCTACATTTTGCTGATAAGATGGATTGTTGACTTTAGATCTCTTTATCTCCAGCTCATGACTTTCAAGTTTTTCAATCAGCATATCCAATTTCAAATCTTCAGGCTTGATTGTATTTTTCACCATTAGAGCGAAGTATTGCCACTCTTGATCATTTGGCAATGAATCAAACAGTTTATCCACCAGCTCCTCTTCAGAAGGTAAGATTTGATGTCTGATCAGCTCCACTTTCAGATGTCCGAATCTCTCGATCATTTTACAAACAGGTTCATTTTTCATACAACTGAAAAGATCAAACTCTTTACGCAACAATTTCTTTTTGTTTTTGACAATTTCATTACTTCCTACACATTTTCTCTCTAACGCTTCCCACAAACTCTTTGAAGTCTTTTCTTGTTCGAGCAATGAAATAATATCCTCTCTTACTGACTGTTTGATCAATGTTATCATTCTATGTTCAGCCACAACATTTTTTATATCTTTTTCTGAAAAATCTTTTGCATCTATTAACTCTCCTCCTTCTTTTACTGGTGCAACATATTCATCTGTCAGTTTTAACCAGCTTTCAGTAGCAAAAGCTTTTACCCAACCCTCAAATCTATGTTTCCACCAGTGATAATCTTCCACTTTCATTAGCTTTGGTGGCTTTTGTTGACTCCCGTACATGTTCTCAAACTTCAAATTCTCCGAAATCTCTTTAGAATATTCTTTCATCTCAGATCTTCTATCTGACGATTCGGAAGTGAACGCGTACATATCGCTAAACGGGTTTATGAAATTATCATCCATCGTAAACGTACCTGAACAAAAATCAGTCAAACACTTAGAAATTTTCAAAGTTTTGAGAATTCAGCAACTTCAAGCGAAATCAGCTTAAAATAACACTGTTCAAGCGAAATCCACTATTTCGCTTCAACTGATCTCAAGCGAAAACCAAATTCAGATCTGATTCAAGCGAAATCTGATATGAACTATTTCGCTTCAACTTCAAGCGAAATCCAATAGAATCAAGTTCGCTTCAGAAGTTTCAAGCGAAACCAACTATTTCGCTTCAGAGATTCAGGTTCAATTCAAGCGAAATCCTGCCAAACCAATTTCGCTTCAACAGTTTTCAAGCGAAATCTACCTGTAACCTTCGAACACTTTCAAGCGAAATCTAGTTTTAGGTAATTTTTAACATGTTTTAATCTGAATTTTAGTCCGAAACTTTGTAGGCTTTGTTAAAACTCAGTTTTACGCGTTATACTCGAAAATCAGACCATTTCGACCGTTGGAACTAGTTCAGATCTGAAAAATGAGAAAAGAAGTGAGTAGAAATGAGAGAAATCAGTAGAATCAAGCTGTAGTAGTATGAACTCCTCGTCCTGAGCTCTGATACCACTTGTTGGATCGTTGTATGACCCTATTGAGTCGTTCAGAAGAGTTTTACATCCAGTTTAAAGGCGGAATCAGTAAACCGGACACGAAAACAGCTTGTAATCTTTAATATGTTGCTTGTATTGATAATAACAATGTTTACAACCTGAACAGAAATTGGCAGCACTTCGTTACAGTTCTGGAAGTCGTATGCCAAGTGAAATGACAACAACCCTATATATAGACAAGTAGATTTCGCTTGAACTGGCCTGAAGCGAAATCAAGTTATGTTGATTTCGCTTCAATTTGCTTGAAGCGAAATCAAGTCATGTTGATTTCGCTTGAACTGATTTCAAGCGAAATCTTCATGTTAAACATGTCTAAACCCTAATTAAAACCCTGTTGTGTGTACATTCACCCTATCTAGACACAAGACTTGATAATGACGTAATCAGCAGACATTTAGTGCACCAACACTCAGCACACTTCTTGGTGTAAAAATTGACATCATCAAGCTGTCTCATGTAAGCTCCTTTGAGTGTGTTCAATGCTACAGCTTGTTCACTATTCAACTCAGTGTACTTGTTGATCTCCCTGTTCAAAGTATCATATGATTCTTTCAACCTTTTAATGTTGTGTAGCAGTTCATTGTTTTGTTTGATCAAAGAGTCACAATTTAAGCATTTTTCAGAAACTTTGACTGCTTCAGTATCAACTTTGATTTCAAATTCCGGAACTTCCTTGACTGTTCTACTCGATTGAAACATCTCAGCTCTTCTCTTTTTCTCAGCTTCAACTTCAGCTTTTAATCTTTCTTCTTCTTCTTCCTCTTCTTCAATCTTTCTCCATTTTTCTTCTTCAGCTTCTCTGACTTTTCTGCATTTTTCTGCCCATTTCAAATCGTAAGCATTAGCAATAAAAGCTTTAACATTCGACGTGTCTTTAGACATCTCTTTGGCCATGAATTCTTGGTCTGGGCAAAAATTATCCCAACTGAAACCTTCAGCTAACTTTTCATCGTCTTGATCTGCCATACACACTTTGCTATTTGTTGGAATGTAATTATCCCAACCGAATCCACCATCATTTCCTAGACAAGCTTTCTTTGAATCTTTAATCTCCATTCTATCATGTGCAGTTTGAGCTTGATGCGATACCTGTTGTTGTTGATATGGCTGTGGTGTGACTTGATGATAAATTGCCTTTTTGTAATAATCATTGTTTCCAAAGGGATTTTGAGCTCCACTAGCTTCTTGATTTGTGCATTCTCTCTTGAAATGTCCCTTTTCCCTGCAACGAAAACAAGTAACTTTAGTTTTATCAAAACCTAAAGGTGAAACATGTGCCTCACGGAAATCATCTCTGCCTGTAATTTGTTTAAACTTTTCAGCCCGTCTCAACACACTAGCCATGAACCATTTAATATCCATCAATTCCATTTCCTCTGAATCAATTTGATCGTAATCCTCTTTCGTGAGCATTGGATTACCGATCCTTCCTGCAACTAATCCACCATAGGACTCAAGCACGGTAACCAACAAAGACATATGACTTTTTGCAACTTTATCAGTATAAATCTGATCATTCTCAAACTTTAAAGCAATGTTGCATTGAAGAACTTTGCCACTCTTTGTTGTAGAAAACTGTGGATCATAGGTTGGAAATGAAGAGAATCCTGTTGTGCTGCTTGATCCCTGAGATGCACTTTCAGAAGAACCTTTTGCGTTATAAGCAGTTTCAACCTTTGGAAAAAAAAATGTCTTTTCACTAACACCACTCTTGAAATACAAGCCGATGTCTTGTTCTCCATCATAGTTCTTCATCCTGGCGATCTTCCTTTGTTCCATCTCTTGAGCTTCCAGATGTTTGATGAACTCACCCAGTGTTAACTTTTTATATTCTTTCCGATTGTTTCTCAACATCATCAGGAATGTTCCCCAAGTCTCATGTGGTAACGCATCAGCAAGTTTTTCAATTAGCTCATCAGTATCCTTTTTTATTCCCAATTTCGACATATTTCTCACCAAGTTACAATATCTTTCAATAATTTGCTTGGTGTTTTCAGATTTTAAACCTCGAAAAAGATCAAATTCTTTCTTCATGAGTGACATTTTGTTTTTAAGCATATCATCACTTCCTACAAATTTTGCTTCCAATTCAGTCCAGATCGAATAAGCACTTCCATCATGTTGAAGCAAAATCAAAATGTCCTCCTTAATTTCTTGCTGAAGTAAACTCACCATCAATTTTTCATCTCTATACTTCTTTTTCTCATCTGCACTCATTTCTCTGATTGTTGTCTGAATACCATTTCTTGTGGGCCTTACATATGGTTCTTCAGTGTGATCCCATGCATCCAAGTGATAAGCTTCAACCCAATTTCCAAACCGTTCGGACCAACCATTGTAATCATCAATATCCAAGAGCTTTGGTGGTTTCTGTGATGTCCCCGTTTCATTCTCAAGTAATGTATTCTGAGTGATAGTAATCGGGCTAGCAAAGGCGTTGTAAAATTCGTTGTCCATGTTTCTAAATTCAAAAGTTCACAATTTTTTCAATTTCAAGTGAAATCAGAATCTGGAATGGAATCACCAAACGCTGTTCGAGCGGAATCAACAATTTAGTTGATTCGAGCGAAATCAGACTCAAACTTTGGAGCGGAATCAACCTTAACCTTTGGAGCGGAATCTGACTTAACCTTTGGAGCGGAATCTGACTTAACCTTTGAGCGAAATCCGACTTTGATACTTGGAGCGGAATCAAAACATTCTCTGGAATGGAATCAGGAACAACTCAGGAGCAGAATCAGTCTGAAAGTCGATTTTTGGAGCGAAATCAGAATCAATTCAGGAGCGGAATCAGGCTGATGTCATCATATCTTCGATCAATTTTGAGCTGAATCACAATTTTATCAAGATATAATTCGAATTTGGATTTGAAAATTCTAAGGCTTTATCAATACAAGATTCCGAGCAAGATGTGCAAAACTGAAACAATTCTGACCGTGGAATGATGTTCAATTTGAAAAGAAACTGTAGAAAAACAGAATTATGGCTGAAATGGCAAGAGCTCTTCCTCCTTAGCTCTGATACCACTTGTAGGATCGATTTCGGACCCTGACGAGTCAAACAGAAGAACTTTTCTTAATTCGAACGGCGGAAACAGACGAATCAAGTGCAATAACAGCCGTATTCACTATAATCTGTTGTTTTATTGATCTTGAAAGCGATTACAAGCTCTGACAACACTTCGGCAGCACTTCGTGGCTTACCGGAAGACAACACACACACCTCTCTCTGATTTCGCCTCAAATGACCCTATTTATATGGGTTCTGATTTCCCTCCTAGCTACATAACAACATCAGGAGCGGAATCAGCATTTAGCATCATCAGCGAAATCAACATATACATCTATGAGTGAAATCAGCAACAAATTAACTCTCGGGCGGAATCAGAATAATAAGGTTTCGCTCCAAATGACAACATGTCATTTAGAGCGGAATCACTTCCTAAAACATATTTCTAGGATTCCGTGTCCCGTTCTATCCTAATCTATACAAGACTCGATACAAGACGTAGGCGACAGACGGATGCACTAACACATTCTAAAACGAAACCTATCCTAAGTGCTTACGACCCATTACGACCCGTTTAGGTAGCTTACGCTACTTTAACGCGTCGTTCGCGTGAAACGCGTTTGGACTGCCTAACTAGTCCTATGACAAGTAAAATATGCCTTAACATGTCTAATAATGTTGCCTAATCAGTTTAGATGTCAAAAGTTATGTTACATATGCTTAAAATGAATTTTGGTGTAAAAAGGGCATTTTTGGTCATTTTTCCTAAGGCATATAATTTCCTATCATACAACTAAGTAGACAAAGTGACCATAAAGTATAACCTCGGAAGGTTATTCCTTATGCAACTATGGTCACGGAATGTGTTTGGTCGGATCCTAATGATCGACCAAACGGGTCGGGTTCGAAAGTCTAAACGATTGTTTAGATCACTTACCTTACGACCCTATATAAGCACAAATCTAAAAGTGACGATCTAAACATGTTAAAACATGTTTAACGAGGTTTGAAAACAGGTTTGGTATCAAAACAAAGGGTCTTGATACCCAAGAGTAGTTTGGTTACAAAATACGCAAGAATACGCATTTTGGCCGAAACTACGACTCGTCACTATGCCTAGATAACGTGGTGATCAGTAGGTATAGTCACAAGGGAGTATAACCATCGTGATTACGCTCACGTTATGAAGTTCAAACGAACTTCGTGTTGACCATAAACTGGTCAATGCAGAAAGTCAAACAAAGTATGACTTTCATGCTTAAACGCGTAAAAGAACGAAAGAATACTTACAACGGGTCCAAGAAATGGAAGTTTGATCTAATAATTCTCAGGTATGAAGGTTTTATCCTTCAACTTAGTGAAAAATATGATCAAAGTGTGAGTTGTAAGAGAAAAGGGTGGGGATATTTATAGATTTCGGACAACTGTTAAGATCGTTCATCGAAAAACGAGCTTCGATCTCATCCGTACACATGCACCCCCTGATTTGTGAAACCATGGGCACCCAAAATAGCCCATAGATTACAAGAAAAACCATTTGCAACTCACCAAAACAGCTGGAACAGGCTGGAAATAGCTGGAAAACACTTTTTGCTGATCTGGTGTAGGCTTACGGACTGTAAGCAGCTCCAGACGGTCCGTATGGGCCTCTAGTGATGGCAAAAAGTTTGGCAAAATGGCAAAACAGGCCCCTGAGTCTTCGAACTTGATTTTTGATGCGTTTTGACACGTTTAATCCCCGTTAACCTCATTTTAAGGCTCTAAAATGAAGTTAAAGTATAGGGAACTTAAAATATGCTAAAAAATATGTCGAATGTCAGTTCGTTTGGTCGTACGATTGCATTGTTCGGTTAATTACGACGGAAGTCGTAACGGACGCGAAAACGATCCAAATTGCGAAACGAATGAAGTTTTGGCATACCAATCACCAAAATAAAATATTTTAATGATTACATAAATTTTGGACGTCCGGATGTATTCAGAATGTAAGTTATGCGCGAAAATGCAAACTTATGCACTTTTTGACGCTTTTAGTCCTTGAATGACCAAAAAGTTTATTTTAGCATACCGAACCCCTCAAAGCCTATTTCTAAGCTATGTAAATGATATTTATGGTATGTTTAACTTATAGTTATGTTCCGGAATGTTCGTTATTGTACGAATCGGCATACTTTCACAGTTTGTCAAATTTAGTCCCTGTAAGCGAATAAACTTGATTTCGACACACCAAACCTTCCAAAACTTATTTCTAAGTTATGTAAAGGTTATTTAAGGTATGTTAAGCCCATGTCACTATTCTGGAGTGTTTGTCGCGTTAATCTGATTACGTTTACGCATCAGTGCGCATATAACTTTCCAGAAAGCGATTTAGAGCTCGGAATCGAACAAGAATTGATATGTGCAAATGATACACATATTTATACAAATCCCAAGTATGAAATACAATATTTCATTGGTTTGGTATTTGTTTGATGGCCGTGGAGGCACAGGTGTCACACATAAGGATGTTAAAACATGGTGAACTTGAAATATGCTCAGAAACGTCAGGGATGTTGGTTCAGTTGGCTGCACGGTTCCGTTGTTCGGTTAATTGCGACAGAAATCGTAACGGACGCGAAAACGATCCGAATTGCGAATCGAATGAAGTGTTAGCATTCCAATCAATAAAATAAAATATTTTAATGTTTACAAAAATTTTTGGATGTCCGAATATGTTCAGAACCTAAGATATGCGCGTATATGCAAACTTATGCACTTTTTGATGCTTTTAGTCCCTGATTGACCAAATAAGTTTATTTTCGCATACCGAACCCCTCAAAGCCTATTTTTAAGCTATGTAAAGGATATTTATGGTATGTTTAACTTATTATTTTGTTCCGGAATGTATGTTACCATACGAATCGACAGACTTTCGCAGTTTGACACATATAGTCCCTACGATCGCAAAAACTTGATTTCGGCACACCAAACCCTCCAAAACTTATTTCTAAGTTATGTAAAGGAAGGTATGTTAAGCCTATGTTGCTATTCCAGAGTGTTTGTTGAATTAAACTGATTACGTTTACGTATCAGTTCGCGTATAACTTTCCAAAAAGCGATTTAGAGCTAGAAATCGAACAAGAATTGAAATGAGAGATTGTCAAACAATGATAAGGAGATACAGGGATCAAAATACATTGTTTTATTGATAATTGAACTGTTCAGAGTTTGTATAATGATTACACAAACACAGGTGTCACATTTTCAAGCATATTTCATGTTCCATATACTTTAACTTCATTTTAGAGCCTTGAAATGGGGTTAACAGGGCTTAAACGTGTCGAAAAGCAAGTTTTAAGAATGCAGGGACCTGTTCTGCCAAATTGGAAAACTTGAAACCGAGCTCCCCCGCGCCACGCGCCAAGCCCAGGTAGACCTGGTGCGCCACGTGACAGGGACCAAAACTCAGCAATTCTATTTCAGCATCTGGCTTGATTTTCAGGGTTAATTATGCAAATTTCTCAATACCTGGAGCTGGTTTTGGATTCCCATTGTATTCTAAACTATGTCCCACAAGTGTAGGGTCAAGATTAAACCTTCTAAACACTTGGAATGATCTCCTTGATCCTAACTTCCTGTAAATAGAAGTGGGTTCTTCACTTCATTCCTCACAATTTTAATCAATTATGCTCTACGTTTAAGTTTAACACTTCATACCTGAGTGTTACGATTCAAATCTTCCTTGCTTGGACCTTTTGTAAGCTTCTTTCATACTTTTTATGCTTTTCAAGCATGAAAGTCAAACAGTGTTTGACTTTCTTCTTTGACCATGAAGTGGTCAACACAAAGTTCGTTTGAACTTTGCAACGTGAGCATAATCACGATGGTTATAGCCCCATGTGACTATACCTGATGATTATCACATCGATGAGTCGAAGTGACGAGTCAAAGTTTCGGTCAAAATACGTGTTTATGCGTATTTTGCAACGAAGCTATTTTTTGGGTATCAAAACACTTTGTTTTGATATCAAACCTGTTTTCTAACTTAGTTAAACATGTTTTAACATGTTTAACTCATCACATTTAGTCTGGTGCTTGTATAGGGTCGTAAGTTAAGTGGTCTTGACATCCGCTTAGACTTTCGAACCCGACCCGTTTGGTCGATCGTTAGGATCCGACCAAGCATGTTTTGTGACCATAGTTGTATAGGGAATAACCTTATGAGGTTATACCTTATGGTCACTTAGTTTAATTAGTTGTATGATAGGTATTTTATATGCCTTAAGTAAAATGACCAAAATGCTCTTTTCATGCATAATTTGTATTTAGGCATATGTAACCTAAAATTTGTCACTTAAACTGATTATGCAACATATTTAAACATGTTAGGGCATATAATACTTTTCGTTGGACTAGTTAGGTGTCTCGAACGCGATTTTGCGTGAACGACGCGTTAAAGTAGTGTAAGCTACCTTAATGGGTTGTAACGGGTCGTAAGCACTTAGGATAGGTTCCGATTTAGGATGTAGGCTTTGTTAAACCATATCACATGAGTTCCAATACTCATTTGGATTACAAGACCTCATTCTACTCGATCTTCCGATTACTAGGTGTTATTTAATTTCCTTAGTTTGCCCGAGCTTTGCTAGTTCATTTAATCAAGGATACTTTGCACTTCAAAGTGAGTACGTAGTTCCCATATTTTACTATTTTCAATTGTTTTGGGGTGATTCATATGTGTTAAAAGATTTTGATGTTTTCAACGACGATTTAAAAAATGAATACTATGGTTTATATTAAACATAAATGATTTCGATAATGTGAACGAACTTGTTGGACGTATTTACATAACGAATGACATTCATTAGCTTTGGCCGAGCCAACCAGTATTAGGTTATGGTACCATAGGATCTGACAAATCCCGTTATCGGACTGTACCCATGGTTATGTGTGGGGGTTATGTGAGTAACGACTGAACCTGTTAATTGTTAACTTACCCTTTGGTGGTTTGTTAATACAAGTTGAATGATGGACGAGTTACGAAGTTTTGAATGTATTCCACGAGACGACCAAAAGTAGTTTTCACAATTAAAACGAGAACGATTTGAACGAGAATGAGTGAACAATTTTGAACGATTGAACGATTTTTGAACGATTGAAAAATTGAACGATTTGAACGATTGGAACGATTTAAACAAGTTAAACGAATTGAACGAATGATTGGTTTTTGGTTAGTGTTTAGATAACGGGACGGGTTTAATGTGAGAAAAGCATGGTAGATACGCCGCTGGTACTTCTTATATATAAGTGTTTTTATCATATTATATTCCGTGGCGTTATATAGTTCACTTAGACAAACGATTTTGAACGATGTCACACAACGATGTTTGCTAAACTATATAAACCATACGAGTTTCATTACGAGAACGATATACAAATTGGTTTACATAAACAAATGATTTGGGTTAAGATTCCTGGCATCGAGGGTTTATAAACTATAACCAATCTGTTTTGACTTGGTTAATCATTTTACAATAGAAATGTTTTACAAAACAAGGTTTTCAAATAACAACTCATGTAGTTGTACGAGTTTTCGCAACATGTACACGAGCCATGAATCTGATACTCACACAAAACTTATGTGCTCATCGGCATTTCTTTGCTGACTTTATTTTTACATATGTTTCAGGTGGTGTTGAATGATGTTAATTGCTAGGATGCATGCTCACTTAGGACTGGACAAGGCCTTAGTGACTTAATAACGATGACCGATGATGTGGTTGTGTTTTAAATTAATTTCAAGACAATGCTTAATGTTAATAATTCAATAAAATGAAACTTTTGAATCCATGGTTGTGAAACAATTATTCTGTCGCTCCACTCCCTGATGTTTCCGCTGCAGTTTCGTTGTTTTACGCAGTCGGGGTGTGACAGAAGAGTTGGTATCAGAGCTCGTGGTTATAGGGAATTAGGTTATTAGTAATGCTTTGACCTAGACTGTAACTTTTCTAGGACCCTAACGCAAGTTTCTTGCGTTTAGAATCTTAAACAATACCGTCACCTATCTTTAGGTGATAACCACAATGAGAACACAATAACAAATCCGTTTTGAAAATCAATCATCTATTCCTAGATGATTTATTATAAGGTTTTGAACCTCCAAAATTTTTAAAAACTCGTCAAAGTTTGGGTCTAGATAATGTGAACACGTGCAATCTGGAAGGGTGGATGCTTGTATCCTGAGTTTTCTGTCTAAGGCTAAAGTGTTCGTACAAATCCACATAATTGGACCAGTCACTCTTACCTGGGAACTCTTGCGATGAGTGTCCACTTATAGGCTAAATCGTGTCTTCGCGATACACTATATTGATCCATTTGCTTTGATTAGTCACTGTGTATCGTTTGTTTGATCGAGGTAATGAACGAATGATCACGATCCTTATGTTTTGTCGATGTTTTCAATACCTATTTTGTTTATCCAATTGTCTATCTCACGCGTTTCTCATGTTTCCTTGTTCTTTTTAGAAAATGCCTCCTCGATGAGATGCACAACCTCAAACTAACGCCGAAATCGCAGCCCTTGTCGCTCAGCAAATGGCTGTTGTGATTCCGAACCTAATAACTTAGATTAATCAAGCAAACAACAACAATAACAACAACGCTCAGTGTAGTTTCAAAATGTTTAATTCGACTAAACCACTAAAGTTTTTTGGGTCTCATGGAGCAACTGCGCTCCTACAATGGTTCGAGAGTTTGGAAAGCACATTTAGACATGTTCAATGTCCGAACGAGCGAAAGATTGAGTTTGCGTCAAGTGTTTTTGAGAAGCGTGCTCTTACATGGTGGAACGGTGTGATGCGTGATAGGGGTGCCGATATGGCAATGGCACAAACATGGGAAGAGCTTCGAGCTCTCATGATGAAAGAGTTCTGTCCCCGTTATGAGATTAGGGCTTTGGAATGAGAATTCAATGATCTAAAACAAGATGGGGGAGAACACCATGCGTATACGGATTGTTATGAGGAGCTGAGTTTGTTGTGTCTTACATGGTTACCTCGTTGGAGAAAGCGATTCAGAGGTATATCGATGGTTTACCCGACACCGTGCAAGACATTGTAACTGGTAGTAATCCTACCACTGTGCGTCAGGCAATCGAATTCGTTGCAACTCTGACTGAGTCTCAAGTCAGAAAAGGTAAATTAACCCACAAAGGTGATAAGAAGCAGTCGACCGATGCTACACAAGACAAGGGAAAGGGCAAGGGTAAGAAAGGTGAGTCTTCTAGGAGGTCAAGGAAGCGCAAGGCTTCCCAGAATTTTGCAGTTACGAATCAGAATGCTCAGAACCCACCAGCACAACCTCCTACCAAGAATTGATGATCTTGTACCCAATGCTAACCCGATTGCGAAAGCACCTTATCGTCTTGCACCGTCTGAGATGTAAGAATTGTCGAAACAGCTTCAAGAGTTATCTGTTAAAGGATTCATCCAACCGAGTTATTCACCTTGGGGCACTCCAGTCCTGTTTGTGAAAAAGAAAGATGGATCTTTCCTAATTTGTATCGATTATCGTGAGCTTAACAAGCTTACCATCAAGAATCGATATCCCCTACCACGAATTGATGATCTCTTTAATCAGCTGCAAGGTGCTACATGTTTTTCCAAGATCGATCTGCGTTCTGGGTATCATCAGCTTCGTGTACTTGAAGAGGATATTCCCAAAACTGCATTTTGCACGAGATATGGTCACTATGAGTTCACTATCATGTCTTTTTGTTTGACGAATGCCCCAGCTATCTTCATGGACTTAATGAATAGGGTTTGTAAACCTTATTTATACAAGTTCATCATTGTGTTTCTTGACGACATTCTCATTTATTCGAAGTCTCGAGCCGATCACGAATAACATCTTCGTCTGACACTGGAACTCCTGAAGAAGGAACAACTTTTTGCTAAATTCTCCAAGGGTGAATTTTGGCTTATGGAAGTTCAATTTTTTGGGTCATATTGTTAACGAGCAGGGTATTCATGTGGATCCTTCCAAAATTAATGCTATTAAGGATTGGAATACACCTACGAAACCCACATAAGTTCGTTCTTTTCTTGGTCTTGTTGGGTATTATCGACGATTTATCTCGAACTTCTCGAAGATTGCGGTTCCTCTTACTGCTTTGACTCATAAGAATAAGCCTTTTGACTGGGGACCCAAACAAGAAGAAGCGTTCCAAACGCTAAAACAAAAACTCTGTGATGCTCCTGTTTTATCTTTGCCCGATGGAAACGATAATTTTGTTGTCTATTGGGACGCGTTGAATCTAGGCCTTGGTTGTGTTCTTATGAAACGAGGTAAATTCATAGCATATGCGCCAAGACAGCTGAAAATTTACGAGAAGAACTACACGACTCATGATCTTGAGTTAGGTGTTGTGGTTTTTGCTCTCAAAATCTGGAGACACTATCTTTATGGCACGAAATGTGTGGTTTTCATAGACCACAAAAGTCTCCAGCACATTCTTGATCAGAAGGATCTAAATATGAGACAACGACGCTGGGTTGAACTCTTAAACGATTACGACTGCGAAATTCGCTACCATCCTGGTAAGGCGAATGTTGTAGCTGATGCGTTAAGTCGAAAGGAACGAGTCAAGCTTAATTTTGTTCGCACCCTATCTGATATCTAATCACGTATCTCTCAAGCTCAACATACTTGTGTTACACGAAACCTGATGGGTAAGGAATTACCACGTCAACTTGAGCTTAAACTCGAAACGAAGGACGATGGTTTACTCTATTTCAAGAATCGTTTGTGGATTCCGAAACAAGACGATCTTCGCACTTTAGTGATGGAAGAATCTCATAAGTCTCAATATTCTATTCATCCTGGTGCTGACAAAATGTACAAGGATCTTCGTACTCAATACTGGTGGCCTGGTATGAAAAAGGATATTGCTTTGTACGTATCGAAATGCCTAACTTGTCTCAAAGTCAAGGCAGAACATCAATGACCATCTGGTTTGCTTGTACAAACAGAGATACCGGTTTGGAAGTGGGAGAACATTGCGATGGATCTCATCACTAAGTTACCGGGTACATCTAGAGGTCACGGTGCTATTTGGGTTGTCGTCGATCGATTAATGAAGTCAGCTCATTTTATACCGATTCGCGAGGATCTATCTGCTGATAAACTTGCAAAGATTTATGTTGATGAGATTGTATCTCGACATGGTGTACCTTTGGATATCATATCTGATTGTGATGCTCGATTTTAATCTCACTTTTGGAAGACCATGCAATCTGCTATGGGAACCCAACTAAATCTAAGCACTGCTTATCATCCCCAAACAGATGGACAATCTGAGAGGACAATACAAACATTGGAGGATATGCTTAGAGCATGCGTGATAGACTTTGGTGGTAATTGGGATTCTCATCTACCGTTGATCTAGTTCTCTTACAATAATAGTCATCATGCTAGCATTAATATGGCACCGTTCGAAGCTTTATACTGTCGAAAATGTCATTCACCTGTCTGTTGGAATGAGATCGGTGAAGCTCAGCTTACTGGACCTGAGCTCATTCTGGAAACAACAGATAAAATCAAGAAAATTCGCGATAATCTTCTCACAGCTAGAAGCCGTCAAAAGAGTTATGTGGATATGCAACGCAAGCCCTTGGAATTTTAAGTCGGAGACCGTGTCCTATTCAAGGTATCCCCTTGGAAGGGAGTGGTGAGATTTGGAAAGAAAGGAAAACTTGCACCTCAATATGTTGGACCATTCAAGATTGTTGAAAGAATCGGAAAGGTTGCCTTCCGATTAGAGCTACCTCATGAACTTTGGAATATTCACCCAACATTCCACGTGTCCAATTTATGAAAGTGTTTAGCCGATACTGATCTCCATATTCCACTCGACGAAATTCAAGTTGATGAAACGATGCACTTTGTCTAGAAACCTGTGGAGATAATGGACTGTGAAATCAAGCGATTGAAGAACAAGCGAATACGATTAGTCAAGGTTCGCTGGGAGTCCAAACGTGGCCCAGAGTTTACTTGGGAACATGAGGACCAAATGAAAGCGAAATATCCACATTTGTTTTCACAAGTTTCCTCTAGTTAAAATTTCAGGACGAAATTTCCTAAAGTAGGGGAAACTGTGTCAACTGTGATCTGTAAACGATGTACGATGTTAAACAATATAAATTATCAATAAAACGATGTTTTATGGTGTTAATATTTGTGTATTTGTGTTTGACGATTTTACGATTTGATTCAAGTTCGATTTCAAGCTTTAAATCACTTTCTAGAAAGTTATACGCAAACTGATGCGTAAACGTAATCAGTTTAATGCAAAAAACACTTCGGAATAGTGATATAGGCTTAACATACCTTAAATAACCTTTACATAACTTAGAAATAAGTTTTGGAGGGTTTGGTGTGTCGAAAACAAGTTTATTCGATCGCAGGGACTATTTGTGTCAAACAGCGAAAGTATGCCGATTTGTACAGTAACGAACATTCCAGAACTTGATCATAAGCTAAACATACCTCAAAAATCCTTTACATAGCTTAGAAATAGGCTTTGAGGGGTTCGGTATGCGGAAATAAACTTATTTGATCAATAGGGACTAAAAGCGTCAAAAAGTGCATAAGTTTGCATTTACGCGCATATCTTAAGTTCTGAACATATCCGGACATCAAAAATTTTTGTAATCATTAAAATATGTTATTTTAGTGATCGGAATGCAAAAATACCATTCGTCGTGAAATTTGGATCGTTTTCGCGTCCGTTCGAGTTTTCGTCGTAATTAACCGAATAACACAACCGTACGACCAAACGAACCGACATCCGAGATGTTTTCAAGCATATTTTATGTTCCCTATATTTTAACTTCATTTTAGATCCTTGAAAATGGGGTTAACGGGGTTTAAATGTGTCGAAAAACAAGTTTTAACCATGTAGGGATGTGTTCTACCAAATTGGAAAACTTGAAACCGAGCTCCCCAGTGCCACGCGCCAAGCCCAAGTAGACCTAGCGCGCCACGTGACAGGGACCAAAACTCAGCAATTCTGTTTCAGCATCCGGCTTGATTTTCAGGGTTAATTATGCAAATTTCTCAATACCTGGAGCTAGTTTTGGATTCCCATTGTATTCTAAACTATGTCCCACAAGTGTAGGGTCAAGATTAAACCTTCTACACACTTGGAATGATCTCCTAGATCCTAACTTCCTATAAATAGAAGTGGGTTCTTCACTTCATTCCTCACAATTTGAATCAATTCTGCTCTAAGTTGAAGTTTAACACTTCATACCTGAGTGTTTTGATTCAAATCTTCCTTGCTTGGACCTTTTGTAAGCTTCTTTCATACTTTTTATGCTTTTCAAGCATGAAAGTCAAACAGTGTTTAACTTTCTGCTTTGACCATGAATTGGTCAACACCAAGTTCATTTAAACTTTGCAACGAGAGCGTAATCACGATGGTTATAGCCCCATGTGACTATACCTACTGATTACCACGTCGATTAGTCGAAGTGACGAGTCAAAGTTTCGGTCAAAATATGTGTTTACGCGTATTTTGCAACGAAGCTATTTTTTGGGTATCAAAACACTTTGTTTTGATACCAAACATGTTTTCTAACTTAGTTAAACATGTTTTAACATGTTTAACTCGTCACTTTTAGTCTAGTGCTTGTATAGGGACGTAAGTTAAGCGGTCTTGACAACCGCTTAGACTTTCGAACCCGACCCGTTTGGTCGATCATTAGGATCCGACCAAGCATGTTTTGTGACCATAGATGTATAAGGAATAACCTTCCGAGGTTATACCTTATGGTTACTTAGTTTAATTAGTTATATGATAGGTAGTTTATATGCCTTTGGTAAAATGACCAAAATGCCCTTTTTACGCATAATTTGTATTTAAGTATATGTAACCTAAAATTTGTCACTTAAACTGATTATGCAACATATTTAAATATGTTAGGGCATATAATACTTGTCATAGGACTAGTTAGGCGTCTCAAACGCGTTTTTACGCGAACGACGACATTAACGTAGCGTAAGCTACCTTAATGGGTCGTAACGGGTCGTATGCACTTAGGATAGGTTCCGATTTAGGATGTAGGCTTTGTTAAACCGTATCACATGAGTTCCAATACTCATTTGGATTACGAGACCTCATTCTACCCGATCTTCCAATTACTAGGTGCTATTTGATTTCCTTGGTTTGCCCGAGCTTTCCTAGTTCATTTAATCAAGGATACTTTGCACTTCAAAGTGAGTACATAGTTCCCCTATTTTACTATTTTCAATTGTTTTGGGGTGATTCATATGTGTTAAACAATTTCGATGTTTTCAACGACGATTTCAAAAACGAATACTATGGTTTATATTAAACATAAACGATTTTGATAATGTGAACGAACTTGTTGGACGTATTTACATAACGAATGACATTCATTAACTTTGGCCGAGCCGACCAGTATTAGGTTATGGTACCATAAGATCTGACAAATCCTGTTATCGGACTGCACCCATGGTTATGTGTGGGGGTTATCTGGGTAACGACTGAACCTGTTAATTGTTAACTTACCCTTTGGTGGTTTGTTAATACAAGTTGAACGATGGACGTGTTACGAAGGTTTGAATCTATTCCAAGAGACGACCAAAAGTAGTTTTCATAATTAAAATGAGAACGATTTGAACGAGAACGATTGAACGATTTTGAACGATTGAACGATTTTTTAACGATTGAAACAATTGAACGATTTGAACGATTGGTTTTTGTTTAATGTTTAGATAACGGGACGGGTTTAATGTGATAAAAGCATGGTCGATACGCCGCTGCTACTTCTAATATATAAGTGTTTTTATCATATTATATTCCGTGGCGTTATTTAGTTCACTTGGACAAACGATTTTGAACGATGTCACACAACGATGTTTACTAAACGATATAAACCATACGAGTTTCATTACGAGAACGATTTACGAAATAGTTTACTAAAAAAATGATTTGGGTTAAGATTCAAGGCATCGAGGGTTTATAAACTATAACCAATCTGTTTTGACTTGGTTAATCATTTTACAATACAAATGTTTTACAAAACAAGGTTTTCAAATAACAACTCATGTAGTTGTACGAGTTTTTGCAATATGTATACGAGCCATGAATCTGATACTCACACAAAACCTATGTGCTCGCCGGCATTTCTTTGCTGACTTTATTTTTACATATGTTTTATGTGGTGTTGAATGATGTTGATTGCTAGGATGCATGCTCACTTAGGACTGGACAAGGCCTTAGTGACTTAATAACGATGATAGACGATGTGGTTGTGTTTTAACTTAATGTCAAGACAATGTTTAATGTTAATAATTCAATAAAACGAAACTTTTGAATCCATGGTTGTGAAACAATAATTCTGTTGCTCCACTCCCCGACGTTTCCGCCGCGGTTTCGTTGTTTTACGCGGTCGGGGTGTGACAAAAGTCGATCATACAAGAACGGAGAATATCCTCTAGGGTTTGAATAGTGCGTTATGTATGTCCATCTGTTTGAGGATGGAAGGCTGTACTAAGATTCAAGCGAGAACCCATAGCGGACTGAAAAGTTTGCCAAAGACGTGAAGTAAAACGACCATCACGGTCAGAGATTATGTCAATGGGTATACCATGACGACATATGATTTCAACGGTGTAGATTCGAGCAAGTTTCTCCACTTTGAAATCTTCATGAATGGGAAGAAAGTGGGTTGATTTGGTCAAACGGTGAATGATAACCCATATACTATCGTGTCCAGCGGGTGTGTGTGGTAGTTTAGTTATAAAGTCCAAAGCGATGCTATCCCATTTCCAAACAGGGATTTCGGGTTGTTCAAGAAGACCTGAAGGACGTTGATGTTCGGCTTTAACCTTTGAGCAAGTAAGACACTTTAGGACATACGCGGCGATGTCCTTTTTCATACCAGGCCACCAATAAGTCATATGCAAATCATGGTACATCTTATCACCACCAAGATGAATAAAGTATCAGGATTTATGAGCCTCATTCATAATTGTGAGTGCAGGAATGTCTATCGCCTCCGTCAATCCAAATCGTAGTAGAAATTAGAAGAAAACATGGTTTTATAATCTCTATACATATAAATGAAAATGATTATACACTTGGCTGGATTTTAGCCAACCCTACTAATTTTCTCCTATCATGTGGCTGCCAACTTGGATTTTTGTACACGTGTCATATTGTCTTCTTTTTCTGCCATATCAATCTTCTTTGTTATTTTCCGATCTAATTAGGTTAGAACATTACACAACCCTCCCCACCCTTCTCCTACCTTGTGCCATGAAAACCCTAAATGGCCAAACCACCATTGTTTTTATCTCAAACTCGGTCCCTTAAATCAATAACACCACCTCCATTCGATTCTATTCAAATGCATATCTCGAACCCTCTGAAAGAAGATTCGCCGGAGATTCTATGGTCCTATGGCCTTTGTTCTTCAACTCTTGATACTCAATTTAGATTCCGTTTTAGGCTTTCGTTCAGCGAAGGTATGAATTTCAACTTGAGGTTGTAATTTCAACGCTACATGATGAATATTCACCAAGGGTTTGATTCGGTATGAGCTTTTGCTCTCCTTTTTTACCTTAAATTTTGTCCATTGTCGGATTTAGAAAGATTACTAGAATTATGGTTAACTGGATCATTTAGTAAGGTTAATTAGTTTTGAATCACTTCCGTATTGTTTATTCTATAAATTTCTTAAAATTAGAACTACTTATTGTTATTCGAAACTAGGATATTGTTGAAGTAATTAAAACGAAAAGCACATGCAAAGGAAAGTTGTGTAGACTGAAGTGTTGGCATTCAATATTGAAGTGTCGATACATCATACTTTTTACAAAAATATGAAAAAGTTGGTCGGTTTGTTAAGTTTTTGGCTTCAAGATTCCATTACGCAATACTGAAGGTGCCACATTTCGATAGCCAAAAACATTATATAAATGAACTACCATCTATCAAAAATTCACAACCAATTTTCTCACATATTTTTTATTTATACATGAATCGTATTTTTATAATCGATAGGATTATGGATGACTATCATTTGGTGTAAGTGTTCTGCTGGTGCAAGTGTATGCATATTCAAAGACATTAGAAATGATGGGTAAGATAGACGTACTGATATCTTGTCTAATCGGTACAAATAATATGCATCTTATATCGGTTACTAACTATGATTACAGGTAAGGAGCATGTTCTTTGTATAGCTAATCACAAAAGTGATATTGATTTGCTTATTGGATAGGTGTTTGCACAGGTGATTATCAATGGGTGTTTGCACAGGTGATTATCAAGCATATTCACACTTTTTCTATATGTTAGGATTGTATTTAGGAAATTTTACTTCATGCTTTTTGGATATACTTTTATGCATCTAAAGTTCTGAACATGTACTTTTTATATAATTGGAGTCTACTGTGACAACGATCCAAATGCCTTGGTAGCTCATATGTAACACCTATTATTGATGGTACTGGTTCCATTGGGGCTGCTTTGGGCCTGCTTTTGACCGGTTTGATTCGTCAAAAGGGTGGGATGCGGTTTTTGCTATGCTGATGATTGGTGCTCGTATCGCGGGTTTGCTTAAAGCCATTGAGTGTGCGCTGAACTCACTGAGAAAAGGTCTTCCGATAGTCCTCGTGGTATGTATCCCTTTTATCTTTCGGGCATATGTGTATTATCACAATTTCTTACGTACAGGTGGCATGATAGGTCGGGTGGTAATGGGTTAAAATGACTCAGCTCGGGTGTCCACTTTTTCTAACTTTTTTAATATATGATTATGGAAACTATGTTATTGATATACCTTTTCTAAAACGAACAGTTTAAAATTCTATAAACATTAGAAGACATGTTAGGCGATTGTCGACCCGTTTAACTGGTTCCATCCATAGCAAATTTCTCTTTTTAAACCGTTTTGACTTGTTAGTGAAGAAAATACTATCCAAACTGAGTCGTTTTCATATAAATTTACTTCCATACACATACAACTTGGACACCTTTGGTTTTGTGTCGGTCCTCTATTTGAATCACTTTTACGCAACAGGAGGCAGGTGGTGTTTTCGGTGAACGCTTTTGCTGTCAGTTTTTAGGCACATGGGCACAAGAAATGCATGGTTTTGAAAACAAATTTTATTTTGACAAATGGTTTTGTGCGAGTTTTGATGAAAATTATGAGTTATACTGGCGGCAAACAGGGTTTCTTCACTACGATAACAATTTTTAATTGGGTTATGTTTACAATATATTTTGAACACTTGTTTCATATACTTAGTGTTATAGGTGGATGATTTGTGTGTATTACTGTACAAATTTTAACAATCATATTTTTCAAGTTTAATTTTTAGAGAACTTTACAAAATTTTAAACATTTGTTTGTGGTAAAAACCCGATCGGACCTGCAAATTTTGCCACTTTAACTGCTTTAGGCATTTAGTAGCAATGCCATTTCAATTTTCTTACCTTCAAATTACTAGAAGGATTTATTATAATTGTGGATGCTGGCAATCGAAATGATGGCTTTGTTTTTTTGCAAGTATTTTATTTTTCCTAAAACACAACTTATGTGCCATTAAATAAACTTACATTTTTTTTGTTTTTTTTATTTTGTAGGGAAAGGGGTTGGAGGATCGTTGGTATGTAAAACAGAAGTTGGCTAGGCTTCAAAGCCAAAGTCCCGTTTTCTCTAATCCTATATATCTTTTAATCATCAAATTGTTTTTTTATTACTTAAGGTTATTGAAATGGAATTTAAATGTGTTGTATGTTACAAGGTAATTGAATTGTTTGAGATTGAATTGGATTGTCACTCAAATTGTTTTGTTTGTTTGATTCAAATTGGTGTGTTATTCAAAACGGGTCAGTTTGTAATACGAGTAAGTTTGTGTTCTAAATTATAATACGAGTTCGGGTACTTCAATTTTTATTTTGACTATTTGTAGTTTTATAACTTTTATAGATTAGATTGTACAGCCCGTGTATTACACGGGTGATAACCTAGTGTAAAATATAGAAGAAAGTCAATTTAGTGGCAATGTGGCAAACTTGTAATTAAGGAGAACTTCCTTAATGCCTTGCCTATAAATAGAGGAGTAATGTTAGACTTTTAGGACTTTTGCTCATTTGTGACTTGGAAGCTTTGGAGCTTAGAGAGAGAGAGTCTAGAGAGAGAAAGTTGCAAAAGGTGATTCATGGTACTTGTACTTTGTTATATCATTATATAGAATCACAGATTATGTACGTTCTTATGTTCGGTCCACACACGTGCACGGATTCCGCACGCCGCACGTGTCGTTCGCAATCGTACGAGAGTCGTTTACGGTCCTACAACACGCTCACAAGTGGTATCAGAGCAGGAGCTCGATTGCACGGATCAAATTCACAAGAATCGACGTCATTTCTTTGGTTTCAGATCCAAATTCGCATCAGATTTGTCTAAATTTATCCTCTACTCATTTTCTTCACTTTTCGTCACAAAAAAAGCAAAATTAACAAGGATTTCACAGTTAATATTGGCTGATTTTTTGATATTTTGTGTGAAAAACTTTGTTTTACAAACCTACAAATTTTCAGATCAAAACTCGAAGTATTTTGAGAGATATCGAAGATTTTCTGTCCGAAAAATGTTGAAAAATAGCTGCTGTTACTGTTCTTCTTTTCACCCGGATAGCCATCCGTTCAAATGACCATCCGGACATAAGGTTATTTGATAAATTCTTTTTGCAAGGTCTCGGATTATCGTTCGATCGGATCACTTATAGTTCCATAACATCACTCGGACGGTCGTTCGACCGAACGACAATCCGGACATTCATCCATTTGAAAATTGACTTTGTGTAAGTTGAACGGATATACATCCAGTCGAATCTTCATTCGACTGGGGGACACATTATATTCACAAGTCATCTGCTCGTATAAGTCATTCGATCATTTGATACTCATATGTCAACATGCAATTCACAGTTAAAGGGCCAATCATCATAACGATCACTTAATTGAGGTCCAATAAGAATTCAAATCACTATTAAAAAGTCCAAGTGTGTTGTCAGATCATTGGGCGGCCCATAAGTATTCACGTGAATCTTATTAATACATAACTAGGATTGAGAACCGCCGCAATGCGGCGGGGATTCTTTAGTTATAACTAAGTTGATCTACGACCCGCACGTTATGTTAAACCTGTCAAACGGGGAAGAAATAGACGATGTAAAAAAGTTCACACACAGACGCACGTTGCGTCGCGCTAACTCTCAAAATTTAAAACGAAACGTAAAAAAGGTTAAACCAAAGACACATTTGGGTTAAAGTAATTTATGAAATACTTTAGGGTGAAAAGTAAAAGAAAATCATTTTTTTTGGAAAACCCGCAATGTCTAGGTTACGACAACTATATGCATAACCATTTTTTCTTTGGAAAACCCTCAAAGCACACCCCGTGTTGCGGCGAGACGTAAAACGGTGTTAAATAGTACTAATGTCACACAACCGTTATCGACCACCAACACTGACTCGACCTAGGATCTGCGTGTTGCGACGAACCTGTCAAACATGAAAAAATATAGGTAAAAAAGTTGAACCACATATGCACGTTGCGCCGTGTTTACTTGCAAAATTTGAAACAAAACATAAAAAAGTTGAACCACATTCGTACGTTGCGTCGTATTAACTCGAAAAATTTAGAACTATACATAAACCGAAAATTTGCCAAAGATGAAAAGTGTAAGTGACAAAAGTTGTAGAGTTAAATTGCAAATAATGAAGAATTTTGGGTTAAAGTTAAAAAAACAAATTATGTAGGGTTAAAATTGCAAAAGGTAAAAACCTTTGGGTTAAAAGTAAAAAACAAAGTTTTTTTTTTTTTGAAAAACTCTCAAAGCATAAGTTACAAGTTGTTATGCACAAAAAGTTTGATTATGGAATAATTGGTGGCCCAATACATTTGTTGATATCAAGAGTTTGCATGTGAGGAATTATCGGTCCAATTACATTTGAGGTTCAAAATGATGAAGTCCATTTGATGAAAAGTTGCTTTGAAAAGTCATCTCAATTCACGCGACACTGTTACAAAATAGAGATTGATCAGAATCCATTATAGTTGTCGGCCACATAACTCAGTTGTTTACAAAAGTAGCGGCCCATGTGCATGTGAATATTGTTTGATCATCGGTCCAATTAGATTGTTTTGGGTGGATTGTTTCGGTCATCATTCAACAAGTGTGGTCCAACAGCATACAACACAAGTGTTTGTCGGCCCATTTAATTGCATAACATATAAAGTTGAAATCAGAACTTCATTTATCGGACGGTCATTCGACCGAACGAAGATCCGGATGAAATGAATTAAGTGAACGGATAATAATCCAATCCGACTGTATTTTGACATAAGTCCAATAATATCAAATCTTGGCCCAAATTGAAAGTAATGATGAGCGGATAATAATCCGTTCGATTAATCATCCGATTGGTATGTGATTCGATCAAGTGTATATCCAACCGATCGGATCTTCAACCAACGGTCGTTCGAACGAACGAATATCCAGACGAAATATTGAAGTGTAAAAGTCATCCGATCGAATGACATAATATCACATAACTTGACAAGCGGATAGTGATCCGCTCGGATCTTCATTCGTCCGGTTACCCATCCGATCCAAGTGAACATTTGATGGATTTCATATTTCAACTCATCCGACCGAATATTAATCCAATCCGACTGTATTTTGACCTCATCCGATCGACTATTTATCAAAACATCATTAGAACGAGTCTGTGACACCTGTGTCTGTAATCATTGTAAACAGTTCAGTTATCAATAAAATAATGCTATTTGACCCCAATGTTTGTTTATTTATGTTTGACATCTTTCAATGTTTTGATTTTTGTTCAATTTCAAACTCTGAATCGCCTTCTGGAGAGTTATACACAAACTGGTGCGTAAACGTAATCAGTTTAACGCGACAAATACTCTGGAACATCAATTTATGCTTAACATACCTTAAATAAGCGTTACATAACTTAGAAATAAGTTTTCAAGGCTTTGGTATGGCAAAATCAAGTTTAGTCGCTTACAGGGACTAAATTCGACAAACTGCGAAAGTATGCCGATTCGTACTGTAATAGACATTCCGGAACATGATCATAAGTTAAACATACCTTAAATATCCTCTATATAGCTTAGAAATAGGCATTGAGGGGTTCGGTATTCTAAAATAAACTTTTTGGTCATTGAGGGACTAAAAGCGTCAAAAAGTGCATTAATTTGCATTTCCGCGCATATCTTACGTTCTGAATACATCCGGACATCCAAAAATTTATGTAATCATTAAAATATTTTATTTTAGTGATTGGCATGAGAAAAATCCATTCGTCGCGTAATTTGGATCGTTTTTCGCGTTTGTGCGTATTTCGTCGTAATTAAGCGAATAACCCATCCGTACTACCAAACGAACCGACACCCGGCATATTTTTGAGCTTGTTTCATATCCCCTATGTTTAGGCATCGTTGTAGGCCCTTAAAGTTGGGTTAACAGGCCTTAGACGTGTCGGAAATGAGCTTAAACCACTGCAGGGACTGAAACTGTACTTATGTAAGCTGTTTGCTGATCTGTGCAGCCCAGGCGGGCCACGTAGGCTTCTCTTGGGTCTTACGCGGGCCGTGTGAGATCAGCTGATCTGCACAGAATCTATTTCCAGCTGTTTCTAGCTTGTTCCAACTGATTTTGGCACTTGTAAATCGTATTTCAGCATCCTATGGGCCATTTTTAGGTGCCCATGGTTTTGCAAAACCATGGGTACATGTGTACGGTTGTGATCGAAGGATGGTTTTCGATGAACGATTTTAATGGTTGTAAGAAAACTATATGAACCCCACCCCCATTTGCTTCAAACCCACACTTTGATCTGATTTGGTTCTCTAAGTTGGAGTTTACACTTCATATGTAGGATCGTGTTCTGACCCAAAACGAGTCGTTCAGAGGCGTTCTACTCAATATGAAAGGCGAAAATAGACATATCGAGTTTGATTCAGCTAGATATTCACTTTAACTGTCTTTTTGATTAATTTGACAACGTTTTACAGCAAGACGACACTTCGGCAGCACTTCGGCTCTAGAATCACATATACACAACTACTCTCAAATGAAATCAGGACACCCTATATATAGGCCAGCTAATTTCGCTTGAACATGACTCAAGAGGAATTAGTTCATACGGAATTACGATTTCAAATGGAATTAGCAAGCTAATTTCGTTTGAAATGACATGTTCATTTCAAGCGGAATTACATCTTGTAATTTCGTTTGAACTTTCCTGTTAACCTATTTTTGACAGTTTTCTCGAACAACGCGTCCTGATCTATCTAAATGACTACAAGACTCGATACAAGATGAAGTCGACAGACGCATGCACCAACAGACTCCCCCTCGAATGTTGACGAGTCTTCAGTGTCGAGTCTTCAATCTTCAATCTTTATCAGTCCCCTCGAACTCTTTCAAAGTATCTGACAATGTAAAACTTCCTCAATCTCTGTCTTTTATACATTTCCAGAATATTGACTTGGCTATTGTGACAACTCGAGTTTCCAAAGATTTCCACCTTCGCATTTATTGCACGTTAATTGTTTAAGTTGTTTGTTACACGACGTGTTTGTTTCACAAATTGTACACGCTTGTATTATGTTAAAATCGTATTGTGGTTGGTATGTTTTATATGGTGGTTTTTAAATGTGATATATATATATATATATGTATATATAGTGTGCTCTTATATATATATGATTGGCAATGCAAGAGTGTTAACTGGTATATGTCTAGTATGGTTATAATGTTAGTACACTTGATAAAAAAATGGAACCTTTGTGGAACACCCAACACCCGAAACACACCTCTCCCCTTGCCGAATATCCTTACCCCACGAAAACACCACTTGGTGAAAACACCTTGGTGTTTTCGTCTAGTATCAGACCGGCAAAAACAATATGGGCCACGAGCCCACTGCACACTTAAATTAATCTCGGCCCACTATGTCTTGTGATTATTACTGAATGTTACAAGTACCACCGGCCCACTTAGTCTATTAGTATTATAGTAGGCCTTTCGTGAACTTATCACATCATCATACAAACCCTACCCCTCCCTAGAGATCGACGGCAACAGGAGAAACCCCCCACCCACATTTGCAATATCATTCTGACCAACTCATAATCCGGTTAGTGGCTCTCATTTATTGACTTTTCATGTTGTGTGATGGCTTGATAATGCAATTAATTGGTTATGGAACACTACTTGATTTGTCGGCCATTGTCTTTATATGTCATCATCATCATCATCATCATACTCAGTATATCCCACCAATAGCAAAGCTAAGGTAGGGTCTGAGGAGGGTGAGATGTAGACAGCCTTACCTCTACCCCGTAGGAATAGAGAGGCTGCTTCCAATGAGACCCCCGGCTCGATTGTGGTTTTGCATCAAGCCTTGGACATAAGGCACATAACACTCAGCAATTGAGACAAACGCCGATTAGTGCATGCACCCCTTTGTCTTTTGGCTATCAACGCCACCACATGATGCATGATTAACCGTCCCCCTCTTTTAACGTTATTTTCACGAAATTAGTAAAATAACGTTAAAATTAGTGCACTTTCACTTTTGCCCCCCGAGCGCCCACGCATATATACATTATATACATTATACGAGCGCCCACGCATATATACATTGTCTTTATATGTATGCATGTGAATTGTCAGTGGCATGTGACTATGTATATGTGTGCAAATTGCAAGTGTCTTGCATGAATGATTAGATTAGTTATAACCTGATAAGTGCTCTCATTGATTGAGGGGGGGGGGGGATTAATGAATCAATATTCATATATTCATAACCGATAAGTTGGTGTTATAACATGCTAATGTTGGATTAATCAATAATACATGGATAAAGGATGATTAAATTGGTTGCCTGTTAATAATCGATGATGTATAAATAAATAAGGACTGAATTGGATTGTTTGTGATTAAGAATTGGTGATCAATGACTTTGTGTTACGATGACTTTGTGCTGCAATATATTATCAGATGTGTTATTATGGCAAATGGATCTTAAGTTATACATGCTTTTGATTGATATGATATAGCTGATAATTAGATTTAATGTGGATTTGTGAATAATTGAATTGATCTGGTAACCCGCAAACAAGAACTGATGGGCTGAATAGGTACTAGATTTGGATCAGGTTTGAGTGGGCCACACATCAGGTTAGTGGGCCGGGTAAAACAAAAGTTAGTAGGTTACATTGGGCTACTTTATTTAAAACATATTAATCGATTTGCTTGGAATGATGGTCTTGATCATGATACTGTTTGTAGATAATTCGAATTTTTCAAACCACATATATTACCTTTTAATGCAATGAATGAATAAAATAGTAAAGAGCTAGTGGGTGGGGCGATCCATAATAATTGGACAGTCTCAATTGACTAAATAATCATATGGCCAAACCACACAAATCACGACCCATGCACAAGTCTGAGTGGGCTTGGTATGTATTGCATAGTCCAATGAGTTTTAATACATAGTTGGGCCGAGCGGTTCAAGTGATCAGTTATGCAATCTCAGATTTGAGTGTTGAATGGGTTGAACTATCAAAGGGGTTACTTGTGATGTGAGTTTTGCACATGACTTGAATACTTGCTACATGCTGTTGTGAACTGTGTGTTACATGATCTCTTGTTATGACTTGCTTAATGATGTGTGAGTTATGTGTACGCGGCATGTGTACTGTATATGAAAAATATGTGAATTATCTATATACGAAACTGACAATCTATGGTAACCACGGTAGGGAATAGTTGACCGACTTGGAACGGGTAAAGTAACTTGACCATCCGAGCAAACCAAGGTGAGTTCACACTAGCCAAGGCATGGGATTCCCAGGGGTTGGGAATGGGATTGAATAACTACTCGTACAACTATTACTATTAAACTAATTACTACTGTCCTCGGGTTGAAGGGCACGTACGTAAAACCTACGTACAGTTATACTTACTACTGTCCTCGGATTGAAGGGCACGTACGTAAAGCCTACGTACACGATCATAAGACCATCACCTCTATCAAAGGAAGTCCCTCATTTATCGACTTAATCGCCGAGGCCTATGGCGAGCGGGTCATTAGTTAATAGCGCTATTAGGTTTAACAAACCTCACACCGTGCCAGTCGGACGGGCGTGTACTAATGGACTATGGGCAAAGGGTCAATGCTGATAGATATTGACTTAGGGCACCTCTTACATTTTCGTAGCAGTCGATACGCGTGGTCTAGTAACACATGGGAAGCCCCCACTATTCATCGCACACATGCCTGGATTGGCCGCGATACGGATTAATACGATACATGATTAACAAAACGAACATACGATTTACGAAATGAATACTTTAACCAAACAACCAACTGTGAACTCGCTCAACTTTGTTGTTGATTCGTTGCTACATGCCTTGCAGGTCATTAGGTACTCATGGAGCTTGCACAGGGAGGAACAGTCATTGTGGGACATGGCAGTGTGTGCCATGCTTTAAACATTGCTTTATTTCATACTTAATACTTGCTATGGGTTTTACAATTATGCTTCCGCTAAACACTTAACTATGCTTTGGTTTTTGAACACCTTTCATATTGTTTGGGAGAATTATGTTAACTTATATGTTTGTTCAATATGATTGGTGGCTTGATCCTGGTCAGTCACGCCTCCAAGCGGTGATACTCCGCGTGTGGATTTTGGGGGTGTGACAGCTATTTTCTCACTCTAATCCTCTTGATCAGATCTATTGATTCCTTAAGTTCATCAGCATGCTCAGCTTGTGTGAGCATCAGGATCTGAACTTGGTTTTACAATCTTTTATTCCAAGATCTGTAACCGGCTCTACTGTTTCCTGCACACATCTCTACCCAAAAATAAATTTCACAAATTTAAAATTTGACAAATTTATATATCACTTGCAGGTATCTTTCCAGAATGATTTAATACTTTAAAAGCTTCTGATGACCACTTGTAGGTAAAATATTCAAAAACTTTTCTCATTTAAAACACAGACTCCCCCTTACGAAATGCTCATCATGTTTAGCACTTGGAATTTTGAAAATCAGCTCTCCAACATCATTTGTCGAAAATCTTGTTGAATTTTTCAAAATTTATGCTAAAACACACTAAAAATCTTTTTGTATTTTTGAATAGAATAAGAATGTAGTAAAGAAATATTTACAGACAATATTTTGTGAGTTTGTATAAGAGGATCATATCAGTTTTTGACAAGTCACAAGTACCGTTGAGCTTAGTTACACATTAAGAATTAAACAGTTCACTTATATTGCCGATATACTGATCCACTTAAATTCTCACACAAATTTCAACTGATTCAGGATATGAGTTTGGTGAATTAAGAACTTAAACTCATTCATGTGTCCCATCTCTTGAATATACTCCCGTATCCATATCCCAATATTCAGTCTTACAGGTGAGTATACCACAGATGATATTTGTAAGGGGTTATATGCGAAGGCCGTGAGAGCTCAGGTTAGAACTTCCGTTCAGCAGAGAGATGACGACTTCGACTTTTGGTGGGTCCCCTGTAGAGGATCTTTTTTTTTTACAACAGCACATGATTAGCATTTTTCCATGTTTCATTATTTTTTATGCTGAGGGCAGGCTTTTATTTCAAGCAAGCGTAAACTATTCTCCGGGGCTAGGCCATTGCTTCCGCTAAATCAGAAGTCCCGGGATAATACCCCAGATATCACTGAGCATAAAGACCTAGTATCTCAGAAAGAGGGATCCTTCAAACAAGATTTCATGGGTTACCTATATATCCAAGTAGTGTTCCCCACGAAATATGCAAGTTTGAATTTAAGTTTATATCCCGAAAAAGTTTACTAAATGTGTAAAAACCAATCGGCATATCATCAGTGAGACCGTTTAACGCTATTTAAACATTACATTTCTTTAGCATACTGTAACTGTCTACTAATGTACTGTCATTTCCACTTTTTCACAACAAAACTCATTTTTGATTTTATCATGTTTTTGACTTTTTCAAATTTTTAAATGTTTTGAATTTTCTGAAAATTCTTACTCCCCCTAAAATTCAAAATCATTTAAAGGAAATTTGAAAACAAACTATACAAGAAAAATTGACAACTGATATCGAATCACTTCAATTCGCCATCCACTTGGCATAACCAATCAGAACTCCCCCTTACAACAAACTATTTTCTCATTATGATTTCAAAAAACTTAAGTTTGTTTTAATCAAAATGATTTTTCCGGAAAATAAGGTTTGTTGATTTTAACACTTGTAGACATGGGAATGTGATCATCACTTTGTTTTCCAATCATTTTCAACCTTTTGAAAAATACAACAATTTTAATTTCAATCAACACATACCATTTGTAGAAAATCAAGTACAACTTAATGTCCCTGATTTACCACTTGTAAGTCAAAATATCACCGAAGTGAATTTCTCAAGAAAGATGTCGATTCCTGCTCCACAATTACCCACTTGGGAGCTCCGGCAAGTCAGGTTTCTCAAGTACAGAATACATCCACCCAAGCTTGACCAGCCTTGGGTGATTTTAACTCTTCTTCAGTCGGGTTATAAGTTGCCTTCTTTGTTGCATAAAAATCTTTAACCCCTTTGGCCTTCCCATCGACCATTTTTCCAAAAAATCTTTTTAACATTCCCTTTGAATGTTTTCTCAATATCAAATTCTTTCTTCTCAGAATAAAATTGATTTGAGATTTCAACTTTACTAACCTTTTGTTTGCAATTTTCAGTCCTCAATGGTGGAAAATTCTCATCATCCATCGGAAGAACTGATTTCTCATCTCTTACCTCAAATTTTGGCTCCTCTGACTTTGTGAAATCAGATTCATCGCCAGATTTTACATCTGATTTCTTAACAATCCATGTTTGGTTGTCAAGATCTCCTCTTCTCTTGTAAAATATTTTTGAACATTCACTAACTTCATATGTAGAGTTTTTAAACACTTTAAATTTTTCAATTGGTGGTTCAGTTTTATCAACCGCTTTTTCTTTTAGTTTTTTCGAGACTCCCTGTTTTGTGTTGGTTGCCTTTGGACAGTTCCAGGCAATGTGACCAACTTCTTGACATCTGTAACAAGTTCTAGTCTCTTTTCTCTGATAAACTTCTTTTCTTACAATCTTCTGTCTTTCAGCCAAGAACTCTTTGTTTGATTGTCTCCTGAAAGAGCTCTTCTTTTCATCCTCAGCAGAAGTACCTGAAACAAATTTTGTATCTGTTTTAGAAATTTTCTCATTTTTATGACTTTTTGGTGGTATAAAACAGAGACCTTTCTTTTTGAAATTACCATTATGGTTTGGTTTCTTTCGATAACCTGAACCATAATCGTAATCCTTTTTCTTGTTTAATATTTAGTTGATCTCTTGAGGTGTAAGATTTAGGTTTTTTAGAAAGATTTACATCTTTTATTTCAGAAATATTAATTTCTGTTAGTTTGAAAACCTTGTTTATGATTTTAGTTTTCACACCTCTTATTGGAAATTCATTATCAAAATACAATTTGTCAGAATCATTCAAAGTATATACAACTTCAAATGTTTCGTCATTCAAATTGGATTTTGACAACAAAAATTCTTTACTTATAAACCCGTTTTCCCGACGACTTTGAACTCTTGACAGACGAACTCGAACTTCCGGACTCGGACTATGACTCTGACTCCTCATCCTTATCCAACACCTGATCGACCATTTTCTTTATTAATTCAGACTCATGATATGTGTCGAATGCTGTGAATGTGATGTCAATATTGTCTAGTAAAACATCGGTTATCTCGGATTCTAACTTTATATTGACTGCCTTTTTTACTTGTTCCTCATTTGGTTTTCTAGGCGAATACCCTTCCCAAATCGGAGGCGGACACTTATTATAACCGACACTCTGTTTCTTACCAGTATCCTTCTTCTCGGGCTTCTTGTCCTGAAATACTTCAAAACCTGCAACAGTTGAATAAATTCTGTCAATTAAGTAATCAGAACTTGATTAACTTTTCAGTAATCGTCTAATTCTTTCATTTTCAACTTTTTTCAGTTTCCAACTCCTGCTTCAACTTAGCACATTCTTCAATGTAGTAATTTATTTCCTTCTGCTTAGACATCATTGTTGCATTCTTCATGGTCAACGCATCTTCTCTTTCAGAATTTGTCTTCTGCAAACTCTTTACTGTTCTGTTCAAAACATCGTACGATTCTTTCACGTTCTTAACATCAAACAATAACTTTTCTTTCAACTTATCAAGTTCACTAAACCTCTCGTCTTTTTCTACACATTGTTTGCAAAATTCCAAACATGTGAGACAAGGTTTTGTGACTTCAACAATCTTTTCAATCTCTACAATCTTTTCAACTTCCACAATCTTCGCAACTTCCACAATCTTCTCGACTTCAACCACCTTTTCTACTTCAACAATTTTTTCAACAACTTTAACTTCTTTCTTTTCTCCTGCAGCTCTTCTCTCTTTTAGTTTCTTCAATTTATCTGCAAAATAAAATTTGAAACTGTCAGTAGATAAATGAGTTTTTCCAATGTTTATCTGTTCAATTTCTTCATCATCATCACTACTGTCTGTTGAACTATTTTCTGAAGAAACAAATTCTTCATCTTGACTTTTCTCTTCATCAGCTAACACTACTATCCATTCTTTCATGAATTCTGGTTTTTGAACAATGTGTGCAATAAAAGCTTTAAACTCCATATTCTCTGTCACATACTTATCCCAGCTAAAGCCTTCTTCCATTTTTTCATCCTCTTGATTCACAAGATTGGCTTTCTTCTTTCCATCTTCAATTTGTCTAGCATGAGCAGTTTGCGTTTGTTGTTGATGCGGCTGTTGAGCAACTTGATGATAAATTGACTTCCGATAGTAATCATTGTTTCCAAAAAGATTCTGAGATCCACTTGCTTCTCGATTGGTACATTCCCTCTTGAAATGTCCTTTTTCCCTGCATCGAAAACAAGTAACTTTAGATTTATCAAAACCCAAAGTAGAAACATTAGCATCACGGAAGTCATCTCTTCCAGTGATCTGCTTAAATTTCTCAGCTCTCCTCAGCACACTAGCCAAACGCCATTTAATATGCATCAATTCCATTTCTTCACCATCGATCTGATCGTAATCCTCTTTAGTCAGCATAGGATTACCGATCCTCCCTGCAACCAAACTCTCATAAGATTCCAACACTGTAACAAGCAATCCCATGTGACCCTTTGCAACTTCTTCTGAGAAATTTTGACCTTTCTGAAGATGCAATGCTATGTTGCAGTGTAGCACATGATCATTATCATTTCTTGAACTTTGAACACTTGGATTGACATTCTGATATGAAGAAAATCCACTCGACTTTACTGAACTCTGGTTGACTGATCCTGATGAATTTTCTGCACTGAAAGCAGTTTGAATCTTTCGACTTGTTTCAACAGTTTGAATATTTCCTTTATAGTACAGTTTGATGTCTTGTTGATTTCTTGAACTATTCATTCTGGCAATCTTTTGCTGTTCGAGATCTTGTCCCTCAAGCTTTTCAATAAACTGTACAATAGACAATCAACTAAACTCTCCAGAATTCTTCAAAATCATGAGATAAGTACCCCATTCTTTCTACGGTAATGCGTCAGCTAACTTCTCAACCCATTCATCTGGAGTTTTAGTAATTTTCAACTGAGACATCGAACGCACAAGATGACAATATCTCTCAATGAGAGTCTATGTAGTCTCCCCTGGCACACTCGTAAACAACTCAAACTCCTTCTTCATCAAAGATTTTTTACTCTTGAGCATCTCTGCACTTCCTTCAAACTTCTTTTTAAGTGCATCCCAAATCGAATAAGCACTACCATCATGCTGAAGCAAAACAAAAATATTCTCTTTGACAGCTTGTTGTAGTAGGCTAATCATCATTTTTTCTCCTTTATAACTATCTCTCTCTTTATCTAAAAATTCTGAAATAATTTTATCAACATTCAAAGCGGTCTGTAGTCTAACGTATTTGGTTTCAATGCTTTCCCAAGATCTCAGATGATTTGCTTGAACCCAATTCTCAAATCTTTCTTTCCAGCTATGGTATTCTTCAATTCCCATTAGCTTCGGGGGTTTTTGCAAAGTTCCAGTTTCATTATCCATGTTCATGCTTTGAACAATGGCAGCTGGAGTAGTCGAAGATGTAGCAAATGCATTATAGAATTCCTCTTCCATGATTCGGCAAAATTTTTCAAAATCTGACACTTTCAAACGAAATTAAACTCAAGCGGAATCACCTCTTCAAACGGAATACTAACTCAAACGGAATACCCACTCAAACGAAATTACACTTTGGAGTGAAATCACTTTTCAAACGGGATCACTCAAGCGAAATTAGGATTTCAAACGGAATTACCCAAGCGAAATTAGGCTTTCAAACGGAATTAACAGCAATTTCAAGCGGAATTAGGCACAAAATGTAATTTCAAGCGAAATTAACATGCTATTTCAAACGGAATTATGCTGATGTCACCATTTTGGTCTGAACTTTGTCAAATTGATCAAGTTTTAATCCGTTTTAAGATTTGAAACTTTCAAGGGTTTGTTAAAACACTGTTTCGCACATTATGTGTAAAATTCAAGACATTTTGACCGTGAAAACTTGTTAATTTTGAAAAGAAGGTGTAGAAAACAGAAATTTTGAGCTGAATTGGTAAGAACTCCTCCTCCTGAGCACTAATACCACTTGTAGGATCGTGTTCTGACCCAAAACTAGTCGTTCAAAGGCGTTCTACTCAATATGAAAGGCGGAAATAGAAATATCGAGTTCGATTCAGCTAGATATTCACTTTAACTGTCTTTCTGATTAATTTGACAAAGTTTTACAGCAAGACGACACTTCGGCAGCACTTCGGCTCCGGAATCACATATACACAACTACTCTCAAACGAAATCAGGACACCCTATATATAGGCCAGCTAATTTCGATTGAACATGACTCAAGCGGAATTAGTTCATACGGAATTACAATTTCAAACGGAATTAGCAAGCTAATTTCGTTTGAAATGACATGTTCATTTCAAGCAGAATTACATCTTGTAATTTCGTTTGAACTTGCCCGTTAACCTATTTTTGACAGTTTTCTCGAACAACGCATCCTGATCTATCTAAATGACTACAAGACTCGATACAAGACGAAGTCGACAGACGCATGCACCAACATCATACCTGAGAGTAATCGGATCAAAACTTCCGTTCTTGGACCTTTTGTAAGTATTCTTTCGTTCTTTTACGCGTTTTTAGCGTGAAAGTGAAACATTGTTTGACTTTCTGCATTGACCAGTTTATGGTCAACACGAAGTTCGTTTGAAATTCATAACGTGAGCGTAATCATGATGGTTTTAGTCTCTCGTGACTATACCTACTGATTACCACGTTATCTAGGCATAGTGACGAGTCGTAGTTTCGGCCAAAATGCATATTCTTGCGTATTTTGTAACCAAACTACTCTTGGGTATCAAGACCCATTGTTTTGATACCAAACCTGTTTTCAAACTTCGTTAAACTTGTTTTAACATGTTTAACTCGTCACTTTTAGATTTGTGCTTATATAGGGTCGTAAGGTAAGCGATCTAATCAATCGCTTATACTTTCGAACCCGACCCATTTGGTCGATCATTAGGATCCGACCAAACACATTAGGTAACCATAGTTGCATAGGGAATAACCTTCCGAGGTTATACCTTATGGTCACTTCGTTTAAGTAGTTGTATGATAGGTAGTTTATATGCCTTAGGTAAATGACCAAAATGCCCTTTTTGCGCCAAAATTCATTTTAAGCATATGTAACATAATTTTTGACATCTAAACTGATTAGGCAACATAATTAGACATATTAAGGCATATTTTACTTGTCATAGGACTAGTTAGGCGGTCCAAACGCATTTTACACGAACGACGAGTTAAAGTAGCATAAGCTACCTAAACGGGTCGTAATGGGTCGTAAGCACTTAGGTTAGGTTTCATTTTAGTATATAGGCTTTGTTAAACCATATTACATGAGTTCCTATACTCATTTGGTTTACGAATCCTCATTCTATTCGATCCTCCGATTTAGGTTCGTTTATTAACGTAGATACCTATATTAGGTGCCGTTTGATTCCGTGATCTTTATTGCTTTGCTTGGTGGTTATCTAAAAACTATTGAGCAATCTCAAGTGAGTACGTAGATCCCTCTTTTACTGTTTTTCAAATGTTTTAGGGTGAAACACATGTGCCTACTTGTTACTTTCGTGCTTTCCATGTTTTCATATCATATGCTTGTTATGTTCATTAGTACACTTATAGTACATGATTTCATTGTGTTTTTGCTACGTATATCCATTTGTTGCATACTTAGTACATCGTTTTACATTACATTTTATGCTATGTATGTCCATTTAGCGCATACTTAGCACATCGTTTTACATTACATTTTATGCTATGTTTGTCCATTTAGCGCATACTTAGTACATCGTTTTACATTGCATTTTATGCTATGTATGTCCATTTAGTGCACACTTAGTACATCGTTTTACATTACATTTTATGCTATGTATGTCCATTTAGCGCATACTTAGTACATCGTTTTACATTGCATTTTATGCTATGTATGTCCATTTAGTGCATACTTAGTACATTGTTTTACATCGTATTTCATGCTATGTATGCTCAATTGTTGCATACTTAGTACATTATTTTCATAAAACATGCTTACATTTTGGTATGACATTTGGTTTGTTTGAATGGGACAAAAATACAGTCATTAACATTGATCACGCTGTTCGTTAGTAGGTAGTGGTACCATAGGAATTGACAACTCCCGTTCCTGACATCCTAGGTATGTTTGGATGAAAGGAATGACCGAATTCGATACACATAACTCAGATAAACCTTTAATTTGTTTAAGGGTTTATCGCCACAGTCTCAAGGCTTGAATGTATGCATTTTCACAATACCGCATAGATGTTTGTATCAGTATAGCATGCATTTCCACAAAACATAACTTTGATTTAAACTATGTTTTACTTCAATACCTTGTTTTGTGCATTTTTACCTATGGTTTAGTTGATATATTTCACTTACCATACATGATATTTCGGATACACATTACATGATTTACATTTGACACATGAACATTTTGACATTTGTTATACATTACATGATTTAAATTTTGACATAAACATTTTGACAATTGGTATAAAGATGAACATTTTACATTGGTGGTTTTTTTGGGTAAGTGATTTAATTAACTAAGCATGTGTAATATGATACAAGCATGGTGGATACGCCGCTGGTACTTCCTATATATAAGTGCTTGTATGTTATTACATATCGTAGCGTTATTTAAATTATTTCAATTTAGACATATAACATTTTACATAAATAACATATTTTTCACAAGACATGGTTTTACAAAACAATTTGTTTTATACAACTCATTTTACTTGATCATTTATTTAACCACACATCTTTCTTTTATATAATCTGATTTCTTATCACATTTCATATGGTTTATAAAAGAAAACACTTAACAAGATTCATGACCAATTTTTATTAAACATTTCTTTAAACTTAAGTCATGAATCCTATTTTCATAAAACCTATGTATCTCACCGGCATTTTTATGCTGACGTACCTATTTTCACATGTGTTTTCAGGAGCTGGTGCATAGGATGCTCGTGACACACTAGGGCGGACCTGTGCCTTAGTGACTTAAAAATGAAGCTAGAACTATTTTGATTATGTCATGTACTCTTGTTTCTCTTTGTTTAAGACAATGTAATCCTTTTGTTTTTAAATAAAACATAACTTTAATTGCCATGGTTGTGAAACAATAATTCTGTTACAACACTCCCTGACGTTTCCGCCACGATTTGATGTTTTACGTGGTCGGAGTGTGACAGAAGAGTTGGTATCAGAGCCAATGGTTATAGGGAATTAGGTTATTAGTAATGCTTTGACCTAGACTATAACCTTTCTAGGACCCCAACACAAGTTATCTTGTGTTTAGATCTTAAAACATGCACTTCACCTATCCTTAGGTGATTACCAAAACAAGAACCCAATTTTCCGAAACGATTTTTGAAAAATCAATCATCTGTTTTTAAATGATTTGTTATAAGGTTTTGAACCCTTCCAGTTTTATTCATTTTGGCTTTATGCCTTCCAAGTTTTCAAAATCTCATCAAAGTTTTGGGTTCTAAATAGTATGAACACGTGCAAACTGGAAGAGTGAATGCCCGTACCCGGAGTTTTCTACCTAAGGCTAGAGTGTTCGTACAAATCCACATAATCGGACCAGTCACTCTTACCTGGGAACTCTTGGGGTGAGTGTTCACTTATAGGCGAGCATGTCTTCGCGATACATTATTTTTGACCAATTTACTTTGATTAGTCATTGTGTGTCGTTTGTTTGCTTTGTGGTAACGAACGAATGACCACCATCTTTGCTTTTGTCGATTTTGTTTCATCACATTCTTTTCATCTAATCATCTCACTCGTTTCCTTCATGTTTCCTCTTTTAGAATGCCTCCTCGACGTGAAAATCCACTATCTAATGCCGAAATGGCAGATATTATGGCGCAGCAAATGGCTGCTGTTGTCACACCCGCTTGTAGCGGAAGCGCGAGGTGTGATCTGATCGGTTCTCATTGCATAACAATATAAGTGAACATACTAAATGAATAAAAACAAGCTCCAATGCCATTGTCATAATTGTTTCAAAAGAATGCAACATAAGTTGAATGTATTGGTTACAAACCATCAAATGAAAATAAGTTGTCATCGTTTTATACATCAAAATGTAAGTCTCAAAATGTCAAGACTTTGACCACTATATCACCTCAAAGAGAAGGTATATAACAGGCAAACCCTTCAATAGTTGGCATGGAGTATTGATACTTGTTTTCCTTGAACTGAAATCGTTGCATTGGTCCACTAATTCCCTGAAATACATGTAAGTTTGAAAACATCAACAAAAGTTGAGCGAGTTCATGCAGTTTAGTTGTATGAGATGTATCTGTAAAATGTGAGTTGTATAAAATGTATCTGTAAAATGTGAGTTGTATAAACTGTATCCTTAAAATGTGAGTTGTATAAACTGTATCCATAAAATGTGAGTTGTATAAAATGTATCTGTATGTAATGATGTAGTATGTAAAGCGTCAATGAAATCGTTGATCATTAATGTTTCGCGAGGACATTAATATGTGTGACGAATTAGGAAGCAATCCAAACCTAGACGATTTTATGTCGACTACTATCGACTGGGACACAAACGCACTCTTCTGTATGGGTCCACGACCAAGAGTGGGGCTCGCCAATACCCATTAGATCTAACCACTTGTACCTAGGTCCAAACTGGATTAATGGTGCTTAGATGTATAACCCTAATTCGCACATGATCTAAGGTGTTTCATTCCCTAACTTTAACATACGTTGAACATGTATTTTCCCTGATAGTTGAAAAGTTGTAAAACATTTAAATGAATAGGGGACATGAACTCACAGTATCGCGTCCTGTGAATAGAAGTAACTATGATCTCACGTGCGGTCGTCCTGAATAGTGTTGCGACCTACAAATGTTCTTATATTTGTTAGACACTTCGGTCTTTGTAATAACTTGAGTACAAGTCTTGTGTCTTAAATATGTGTAAGACTTGTATGTCTTTACTGTTCGTTGAACTGTGTATTTAAATGAATGATTTGTTAAACTGCTATATATATATATATTTCACCAAATATATATATATATATATATATATATATATATATATATATATATATATATATATATATATATATATGTCATCTTGTATCTTGTGAGTTGTATCATCGGGTCTTGTGTTCTTGATTTCGTGTCGTTGTGTAAGTAAATTGTATAATTGAATTTCCAATAATGGTGTCATTGGGCCGATCCCATGTTTTCATGTTATTGGGCCCCAAATAGTGTTGGGCCTCAATAGTGTTGGGCCTAAATAGTGTTGGGCTTAAATAGTGTTGGGCTTAAATAGTGTTGGGCTTAAATAGTGTTGGGCCTCAATAGTGTTGGGCCTCAATAGTATTGGGCCTTGGCCCATATGTTTGGTATTGGCTTAGCCCATGAGTTTTTGATATTGGGCTTAGCCCATGTATTTAAGTTAAGCCCATTATGAAAGTAAGCCCATTAAGAAGTGTAAGCCCATTTGTATAAAATAGCCCATTTGAAAGTATAAGTCTTTCATTTTTATAAAAACATTTTTATAAAAATCACTAAGTATACTTTTTAGTTAATAAAAACATAATAGTTTTTATAAGTTTCAAAATGTCCGAATTTTGTTAATGGTAACGTAATTTTTGTGTCCGCGTCGAAAGATCGTCTATACGTCGTAGTAATTCCTCGGAATGGCGATATGTTTATAAATTCGCCCGTCGTCCGTTTCGACCATAAGTTGTGTCCGAAAGCTCGGAATGTCCGTAAGTTGTTTTCAAGTGTGTCTATATGTATTCTTGTAAGTCTTTAGTTGTAAGTATGTCTTGTATTTATCTGTGTCATTGTTATCAAGTCTCTAACTTGTATATATAACTAATACAAATAATAACACATAACACATACTTGATATGTTCAATAAATATGTATTTTACCAAAATATATATTTATGTCAATTTTTGTGTTTAGAAAGACCAACTTTCTAATCTTGTATAGACTTTGTAAAAAAAAATGATAGTTTTTCTAGCATATGATTTCTAAGAAAAGTTGGCCATAGTTCCTTTGTAATATGAACTTTGCCATGTTTATTTAGATATCATTTTCTTTTCCAAATCACCATCAATTTACTCATAACATCTTAACTAAAACATATGAGATTTTTATAACATAAACTTATCAAAATGATCTCCAAATCATGTAGGGTTTTGGACATGATCATAACATGTGCTAACTAGTTCAAAAACCAAGTTTACTTCTAGTTTTAACAACTTTTATAAAAATCTCATGTTGTATGTTACTTTTTATAATCTTGTAAAAGTCTTGTTTTTAAATAAAAACTTTAAATACTTTCACAAGATCAAAGGTTATGATCATCCCTTTAAACCTTTATGTTAAAAACCCTTTAAACCTTTATGTTAAAAACCCTTTAACATAAACATGTATAATTGTTAGATCATATTTTTAAAACATCCTCTAACAATTTATTTATATCATAATCATCATAACAAGATCGAATATGCATATAACAAGTCTTAGATCACAATATAAACCAATATAAATATATCATGATTATTATTTTTGCTTCTTTGTATTTTTCATGTTTATTATGTATGATTATTTAGTTATTTATTAGTTATAACAACAATCATAAACATAATATAAGTATGAAAAAAAAATAGATGTTGAAGCTTACTTCTAGCACTTGGCTAGGGATGATCTTGGAGGATGATTAAGAAATACAAAGATGAAGATCTTGATGATTTAAGGCTCTTGAATGGATGAATACACTTCTTTTAACTTGCAAATGCTTTAGATCACCTTAAGCTCCATGAAACTCCATGTTGATCATCAAGATGTGATAAAATTTAAATGGGTTTTTATGGTGTTCTTGGTGGAAAAATATGAAGATGATGAGAGCTTTTGTTTGTGTAATTAAAAGATGAAAAATGAATGGTAAAGTGCTAGTTTACTTAGTGAGTAAGTGTTGTAATAATTCACCAACATACTCCACTTGCAAACTAATAAAATATCTAGATATTTAACAAAAAAATTAGGGTGTGGGACCCCTTTAAAACCGTTCACAACAACATGGGGGGGGGGGGTCTTGAATTGTTGAATTGTTATTAAGTGTTTAAAGTGTTAGAAACTTTTAGCAAAGTTTAGGTGTTTTGGTGTTTAAATGTTTCAAGTGTATAAATGTGTTAAGAAGGTGTTAAGTGACCATTACTAGTCTAATATGATCTAAATAATATTAGATGGTCACTAAAAAAAAGATCCGACAGTGTTCGGATATTCGTTTCGAATTGTTTCGGTTAGACGTTATTTGAACGCTAAGTTGTGTAACTTGTATGAATTGATGTAGTTATTGGTTCGGATGATACTCGAAAGTATCCTCATATGAATTATATGTTTAATAACATTTTTACATCTCTTAAAAATATTAGAAAGCTGATTTCTGCAGAATTTCTGCGGAAAAGTGTTGAAATTGTCGCTTTTAGTGCTTTTCGGCAGTTTTTTTTTAGTGTTATCGGACATCGGGAAAGTATTAAACCAAACCCTTGTATTTCCATATAGGGTTTAATGTATATTTGATGTTGGACTTTCGTCTGAGTCCTAAAGATGTAATTTAGATGGTTTCTACGGATTCGGAGTTTTCGTCAGCACGCTAGTTCACTAGGTACTACTCTAGTTGTTTCGATGCATTGTTTTAAACTATTTCAAATGTAACCAATAAAAATGAATAATGTGCATCATAAATGAGTATTCCATAAGTGTTCTAAGATGTATAACATGTAATCAAGCAATTCGGATATTCAAACACATATTTGTATAATGTAAATCATTGCTTTAAATGTACGTAAATTACCAGAAAGTGGCAGTTGTCACATTCTCCCCCTGTTATTGAGAATTTCGTCCCGAAATTCAAGCTGAGTCATCCTTTGCAGGAGTATTCTCGAACAAGTGGGGGATTTTGGTTTTGATTTGATTTTCAAGTTCCCAAGTATATTCGGGTCCATGTCGAGAGTTCCAATGAATTTTTGTTAATATGGTACAACTCCTTCATGTTTCCTGGACCTTCCGGTCCATGACCTCAACAGGTTCTTTGGCGAATTGAAGTTTGTTATTGTAGGAAAACTCAACTAAAGGTAGATGAGTATCCCAATTGCCGCCTAAATCCATAACACATGCACGAAGCATATCTTCGAGTGTTTGGATTGTCCGTTCGCTCTGGCCGTCAGTTTGTGGGTGAAAGGCCGTACTTAGATTCAAATGAGATCCAAAGGCCTGTTGAAATGATTTCCAAATTCTTGAAACAAAACGACCATCTTGGTTAGAGATGATTGAAATAGGTACTCCATGACGAGCCACTATTTCCTTGAGATAGGGTTCCGCTAGTTTCTCTGTACTTTCCTCCTCTCGAATCGGTAAGAAGTGTACGGACTTTGTTAGTCTATCGATGATTACCCAATCATGTCATGACCGCATGAGATCCTGGATAACTTCGTAATGTAGTCCATGGATAATTGTTCCCATTACCAAACGGGAATCTCGGGTTGTTGTAACAAGTCCGAGGGATTTTGCTACTCGACTTTGACTTTCGCGCAAGTCAAGCATTCTCCGACATAAGTCGCGATATCACTTTTGAGGTTAGGCCACCAATAGTATTCTTTCAATACTTAGGCCTATGTGCTTCCTTAAAATATCATCTCGAAGGCCGCCAAAGAATGGAACCTAATTTCAACCCATAAGGTATAAAGTTCCATCTTCTTTCGGCACTAATTGTTCCTTCATGCCTCGAAGAGTTTCTGCTTGAATATGCTCTTCCTTGAGCGCTTGTGAATCATCTTCTCTAATGCTTGAACTCTCAGTGTTCTAACTCGCTCCTTGCGGCTCAAGGCGTCAGCTACAACGTTTTCCTTGCCCGGATGGTACTTTATTTCACAATCATAGTCGTTCAACAATTCAACCAACATTGTTGACGCATATTTAATTCTTTTTGGTTGAATATGTGTTGAAGACTTTTATGATCCGTGAAAATAATGCATCGAGTACCATATAAATAATGTCGCCATAATTTTTAAAGTGAATATCACCACGCCTAACTCAAGGTCGAGAGTGGTATAGTTCTTCTCGTGAACTTTTTAATTGGCGCGACGTGTACACGTTAACTTTTTCACGTTGCACGAGTACACAACCCAATCTTTGATGCGAAGCATCATAGTTTACAACAAATCATCGGTATCGTCGGATAATGATAAGATTGTAAAATGCTATGCACCAATATTAAGAATAAGTTGTAATGCTATATCTTGTTTTTCGATTGGGGCGAAATTATTGTCTTTATGGGTGAGGGAGGTTAGCAATTGAGTAATAATAAAAAAAATTCTCAATAGATCTTCGATGATATCACGCTAATCCCAAAATTTGTCGGACTCCAGTTGGAGTCTTGGGCACTTCCAAATTCTCATTTGCTTCAATCTTAGCTGGGTCTACTTGAATGCCTTTCTCGTTCACTAGCAGCTCCAAAATGGTTCTCAAATGTTGTTCGTGTTCATCAGTCGATCGAGAGTATATCCAAATGTCGTCAATAAACACTATGACGAATTTGTCGAGATACGGCTTGCACACATGATTCATTAAATCCATGAAGACCGCTGGTGCAATCGTTAAACCAAAAGGCATAACGAGAAACTCGTAATGACCGTAACGAGACTTAAAAGCCGTTTTCGGTATGCTTTCCTCTTGAATTCGTAACTGATGATACTCCGATCGTAAGTCTATCTTGGAGTAGAAGCTAGAATCTTTCATAAACCATTTGAGTTCGTTAGAAATTCATTTGTAACTTGGTTTAGAAATATGAATTTTCAATCCTCGAAATGTTGTGCACTTTTGCAAAACTTGCATGTCTTTCCACCCCCAAAACCTTTATAAAGATGTATAATGGTAAAGAGTGGGGGTTATAAACTCACAGCATCCTTATTCGGTCAACTACAAGGTTCAGAAGGTGCTAATCGATATGAAGAGCTGGCTATTGGTGTGGCTCCCGTTACCAAGTCGATGTGAAACTTGACTTGTCGATATGGTGGTAGTCCTGGCAAGTCTTCAGGAAAGACTTCAGGGAATTCTTTTACCACAGGAATATATGTCATCTGAGGCCCATCAGCCTTCTTGTCGACAACAAGTGCTAGAAAGGCAATACAACCTTTCCGTAAGCACTTTTGTGGCTTCATGCAATTTATGGTCCGCAATGATGTGTTGCGCTTCTCTCCATGGATAAGAAGTGTATCTTCGTTCGGTAGTGGTAAGCGAATGATCTTCTCATGACAGAAGACTCCGGCTCGATTATTGGATAGCCAATCCATGCCAATCACTACGTCGGAAATACCCAACTCAATGGGTAAGAGATCGATATGAAATTTCTGCTCCTGTCTTGGCTAGTTTACCGTTTGCCAATTCTATAGAATGAGGAGACGTCTAGCTTACTTGACTCTAGGCCAAGTACATTTTGAATTCTATGTAGTAAGGACTTCCCTGTACAGATGTAGAGGACAACCCAATCCCTATGTTTAGATGTAGGATAACCCAATCCCTATGTTTAGATGTAGGATAACCCAATCCCTATGTTTAGATGTAGGATAACCCAATCCCTAATTGTAGCTAGGACAATCCCGTCACTAGCCATGAACTATGCATGTGAAATGTTGAGATAAAGCTAAAAATCGGCAATGGTATCAAATAATATGGATATGAAATGTTGATTGATAGGATACGTACTGGTGACCCTTAATGATTTGACATGTCTCAGCTAATTCCCCATTAGCTAACTTGATATAGTAATGTGTGTCTAACATGACTCTAATTCGAGTATATGCTTAACATTTAAAAACACTAGTTAAGCTCGGTGTTGGTATTAAAAGAATTGATACATGATGATAGTAGAGTGCACGTACTCATGACTTCATTGGGATTTTGTGGAGTATTCATAGTTCTAACCACACACACACTTATTCACTAGCTTGATCCCTTCTTAAGTATTATCGTCTTACTAGTCTTTGTTTTTGCGCCCGGTCTCAGCACACTGCTACTCTTGGCGCTTTTGCAATTGCCCTCATGATGGACGTCTCACTTGTCGCATTTAGGATTTCGGCAAGTAACCAGCATACATCCTGGTGCCAAAATCGTTTATGGCAGCAATTGCCTTCATTTCTCTCATGGCGAGAGTTATTGTTTGAGTGATCGAGGTAGGGAGGGATGATGCGGTCATGCTTCGGATCTCCGAGGCTAAACACAAAATGTAACACTCAGTGTGTTTGAATTCGGGTGTTACCCTGTATGGAACAACCCTTGAGAGACCGTGGAAGCATCAAGTGTAACCATCAACATTGGCTCCAGTTATGATCGAGTTCTTTTATAAAATCATATGAAAATAGATATGAAAATCAGATGATATAAAAGAATGATGTATGGTTAAATAAATAACCAATAGAAATGTAGTGTATAAATATATCATGTCTTGAAATAGAATATTATGTCTTGTGTAGAGGATGTCGCGTCTTGTGCAAAAATGTAATGTCTTGTCTTTGTCAAAGAGGTTTGAATAACACCACGATATGGAATATAATATAAACACTTATATATAGGAAGTACCATCGGCGTATCCACCATGCTTTTATCATATTACACACGTCTCATCACTTACAAATAACCACCAAAAATGTCTTGTGTATGCCAACGTCAAATGCCATGTATAACAATGTCTTGTGTAACAATGTCATGTATAAACCACGTCTGGTGTAAAAGCAATGATTTTCAACACATAACTTTTGACTTAAACATTTGATTCTTTTGGCACCATGATCTTTTTAATACACACTATTAACAGAATCTAGACATGTATTTAGATAAATAAAGTCTATCATGTGCCCAAGAATGAAGAATGCAATCAATCGGTCATGGAAACCTCAAGACCATATTGTGCATACATGTTTGAATAAATGATAATGTGGATAACCAAAACCAAAAGGTGTAATGCCTCTTGCGTGTATTGGTCATATGTTTAAATGGAAAAAGAAAAAAAATATAATTTGTTGAGGAGGGGAAACCAACCAGTGGTCTTCGTCCATATAATATGTATTCCCTACTCTATGGACCTCGATCGTCCTAAGTAGAGAAAATCCTTTGTCTTACTTGTTCATGTGACAATTGTGGTAATAGTGCTTGAGTTTCACGAGCTCTAGCAAGATTATTAGAATCTCCAAAAATGTAGAATAGAATGTAATGAGGGAGTTGCAGCATGGCGCATGCCATACCATCCCTTGGAAAAAGACAAATGTCAAACGACGGAATTTATTGTATCACTTCCAATAAATATGATAAGGTGGAATATGATAAGGTAAGGTAAAGTAGGATAAAGTGTTATAGACACCCTGGAACCAACCCATGTTCAAGAATTTCAAGAATGTTGAGGAAAATCCTCCATGAGTAGCTAACAAGTTTTGTTTGTTTAAATGACTAGTCTCAACTGAATCGTGATATAGATCGAATGTTAGGTGTGAACAAATACGTGTCGTCTTCCTGTATTGTATTGTATTGTATTGTATTGTATTGTATTGTATTGTATTGTATTGTATTGTATTGTATTGTATTGTATTGTATTGTATTGTATTGTATTGTATTGTATTGTATTGTAGGGTGTTATACTAACCACCACAGTTCGTGTTCTAATAGAATCTCAAATAATAACTTAAGAATTTCGAACAAATAGTGATCATTAGCTTGGCCCGCAGAGTCCACCAGAATTCCCATGCACTACAAGTTGTTATTACGTTGGCCACCGTAATAATAAATTGTCTTGCATGGTCACCCTAGCATTCTCTCGTACGAAGCTGCCGATCAATAAGAGAGGAAACATTATTGTCAATATACCTTCAACATAGGAGGGACCTTCGTGATAACTCACGTGTCAACGTTCGTTGTCATTACTCGCAGAACGGCACGGCGTTAGATGAAATAGAAATGGAAAGAATCTGTAACAATAACAACTGAAGGGGCACCTTCAAGATGAGTAATTCATCTTCCTTGTAGGGACAAGAGTATATCCACCTTGATTAGTATGAGTCACATGGATCTCGTCCCACTAATGGAGTTGCTGTCCAAGGTTACCACCTTCGCCTCATCGTCATTATCATGGTCAGGCATCTCAGCATTCGCGAGAAAACAACCATATTTTACGGAATTAAGTTTAAGATTTCACTTAGGAATCATGTTCGCCATAAGCTCCGCATTAGACGTGAGGTTGATATTTTCATCGTCTGAGTAAAGAATAATAATAGAATTTGAAGTCGAAGGTATTTTGTTCTTGGCAAAATATTTCATGTAACATATATATGAACAACCTATATATATAATCATGTAAAATCCTATCAATCAAGGATTTCTATCTTGTATAAGATGTACTTGTCAACTGTTTATAATGCATAAACTGATAATGTAATGTATTGTAGGCACATAGTCTATTAATGTATTGTGTCTATTTCTCATAGACTTCACCCATGGAAATGTCCTCGCTTGATTTATGTGGAGTGAATTTTTGTTGTAGTGGACCTTGAAAAATGTTTATGCAATGAAAACCTTTTGACCTGTCCAATTTTATTTATAATTTGTTCAACATGAACAAGAGGTTTTCGTGAGAGATCCCTAGTGATTGTAGACTTAGACTCGAGAAAGAATCCTGGTTCACTACAATCGATGCTCTGATACCAATCTGTCACACCCGCTCGTAGCGGAAGCGCGAGGTGTGATCTGATCGGTTCTCATTGCATAACAATATAAGTGAACATACTAAATGAATAAAAACAATCTCCAATGCCATTGTCATAATTGTTTCAAAAGAATGCAACATAAGTTGAATGTATTGGTTACAAACCATCAAATGAAAATAAGTTGTCATCGTTTTATACATCAAAATGTAAGTCTTAAAATGTCAAGACTTTGACCACTATATCACCGCAAAGAGGCGGTATATAACAGGAAAACCCTTCAATAGTTGGCACAGAGTATTGATACTTGTTTTCCTTGAACTGAAATCGTTGCATTGGTCCACTAATTCCCTGAAATACATGTAAGTTTGAAAACATCAACAAAAGTTGATGAGTTCATGCAGTTTAGTTGTATGAGATGTATCTGTAAAATGTGAGTTGTATACAATGTATCTATAAAATGTGAGTTGTATAAACTGTATCCTTAAAATGTGAGTTGTATAAACTGTATCCATAAAATGTGAGTTGTATAAAATGTATACGTATGTAATGATGTAGTATGTAAAGCGTCAATGAAATCGTTGATCATTAATGTTTCGCGAGGACATTAATATGTGTGACGAAATAGGAAGCAATCCAAACCTAGACGATTTTATGTCGACTACTATCGACTGGGACACAAACGCACTCTTCTGTATGGGTCCACGACCAAGAGTGGGGCTCGCCAATACCCATTAGATCTAACCACTTGTACCTAGGTCCAAACTGGATTAATGGTGCTTAGATGTATAACCCTAATTCGCACATGATCTAAGGTGTTTCATTCCCTAACTTTAACATACGTTGAACATGTATTTTCCCCGATAGTTGTAAAGTTGTAAAACATTTAAATGAATAGGGGACATGAACTCACAGTATCGCGTCCTGTGAATAGAAGTAACTATGATCTCACATGCGGTCGTCCTGATTAGTGTTGCGACCTACAAATGTTCTTATATTTGTTAGACACTTCGGTCTTTGTAATAACTTGAGTACAAGTCTTGTGTCTTAAATATGTGTAAGACTTGTATGTCTTTACTGTTCGTTGAACTGTGTATTTAAATGAATGATTTGTTAAACTGCTATATATATATATATTTCACCAAATATATATATATATATATATGTCATCTTGTATCTTGTGAGTTGTATCATCGGGTCTTGTGTTCTTGATTTCGTGTCGTTGTGTAAGTAAATTGTATAATTGAATTTCCAATAATGGTGTCATTGGGCCGAGCCCATGTTTTCATGTTATTGGGCCCCAAATAGTGTTGGGCCTAAATAGTGTTGGGCCTAAATAGTGTTGGGCCTTAATAGTGTTGGGCCTAAATAGTGTTGGGCCTAAATAGTGTTGGGCTTAAATAGTGTTGGGCCTCAATAGTATTCGGCCTTGGCCCATATGTTTGGTATTGGGCTTAGCCCATGAGTTTTTGATATTGGGCTTAGCCCATGTATTTAAGTTAAGCCCATTATGAAAGTAAGCCCATTAAGAAGTGTAAGCCCATTTGTATAAAATAGCCCATTTGAAAGTATAAGTCTTTCATTTTTATAAAAACATTTTTATAAAAATCACTAAGTATAATTTTTAGTTAATAAAAACATTTTTATAAAAATCACTAAGTATAATTTTTCTAGCATATAGACACTCTTCTGTAAGTTGTTAATAAAAACATTTTTATAAAAATCACTAAGTATAATTTTTCTAGCATATGATTTCTAAGAAAAGTTGGCCATAGTTCCTTTGTAATATGAACTTTGCCATGTTTATTTACATATCATTTTCTTTTCCAAATCACCATCAATTTACTCATAACATCTTAACTAAAACATATGAGATTTTTATAACATAAACTTATCAAAATGATCTCCAAATCATGTAGGGTTTTGGACATGATCATAACATGTGCTAACTAGTTCAAAAACCAAGTTTACTTCTAGTTTTAACAACTTTTATAAAAATCTCATGTTGTATGTTACTTTTTATAATCTTGTAAAAGTCTTGTTTTTAAATAAAAACTTTAAATACTTTCACAAGATCAAAGGTTATGATCATCCCTTTAAACCTTTATGTTAAAAACCCTTTAACATAAACATGTATAATTGTTAGATCATATTTTTAAAACATCCTCTAACAATTTATTTATATCATAATCATCATAACAAGATCGAATATGCATATAACAAGTCTTAGATCACAATATAAACCAATATAAATATATCATGATTATTATTTTTGCTTCTTTGTATTTTTCATGTTTATTATGTATGATTATTTAGTTATTTATTAGTTATAACAACAATCATAAACATAATATAAGTATGAAAAAAATAGATGTTGAAGCTTACTTCTAGCACTTGGCTAGGGATGATCTTGGAGGATGATTAAGAAATACAAAGATGAAGATCTTGATGATTTAAGGCTCTTGAATGGATGAATACACTTCCTTTAACTTGCAAATGCTTTAGATCACCTTAAGCTCCATGAAACTCCATGTTGATCATCAAGATGTGATAAAATTTAAATGGGTTTTTATGGTGTTCTTGGTGGAAAAAGATGAAGATGATGAGAGCTTTTGTTTGTGTAATTAAAAGATGAAAAATGAATGGTAAAGTGCTAGTTTACTTAGTGAGTAAGTGTTGTAATAATTCACCAACATACTCCACTTGCAAACTAATAAAATATCTAGATATTTAAAAAAAAAATTAGGGTGTGGGACCCCTTTAAAACCGTTCACAACAACATGGGGGGGGGGGGGTCTTGAATTGTTGAATTGTTATTAAGTGTTTAAAGTGTTAGAAACTTTTTGCAAAGTTTAGGTGTTTTGGTGTTTAAATGTTTCAAGTGTATAAATGTGTTAAGAAGGTGTTAAGTGACCATTAGTAGTCTAATATGATCTAAATAATATTAGATGGTCACTAAAAAAAGATCCGACATTGTTCGGATATTCGTTTCGAATTGTTTCGGTTAGACGTTATTTGAACGCTAAGTTGTGTAACTTGTATGAATTGATGTAGTTATTGGTTCGGATGATACCCGAAAGTATCCTCATATGAATTATATGTTTAATAACATTTTTACATCTCTTAAAAATATTAGAAAGTTGATTTCTGCAGAATTTCTGCGGAAAAGTGTTGAAATTGTCGCTTTTAGTGCTTTTCGGCAGTTTTTTTTTAGTGTTATCGGACATCGGGAAAGTATTAAACCAAACCCTTGTATTTCCATATAGGGTTTAATGTATATTTGATGTTGGACTTTCGTCTGAGTCCTAAAGATGTAATTTAGATGGTTTCTACGGATTCGGAGTTTTCGTCAGCACGCTAGTTCACTAGGTACTACTCTAGTTGTTTCGATGCATTGTTTTAAACTATTTCAAATGTAACCAATAAAAATGAATAATGTGCATCATAAATGAGTATTCCATAAGTGTTCTAAGATGTATATCATGTAATCAAGCAATTTGGATATTCAAACACATATTTGTATAATGTAAATCATTGCTTTAAATGTACGTAAATTACCAGAAAGTGGCAGTTGTCACAGCTGTACTCCCAGACATTATTGCTCAAGTGGACCAAGTCAACAATAACCAAAATGCTCCATGCAATTTCAAGAGTTTCAATTCGGCTAAACCACTCAAGTTTAGTGGTTCTAAAGGGGCAACTGGGCTCCTATAGTGGTGTGAGAGCATTTTGAGTACGTTTCGTCACGTTCTGAGTCCTAAGAATTGGAAAGTTGAGTTTGCTTCCAGTGTATTTCAGAAAAGGGCTCTTACATGGTGGAACGGGGTTATGAGAGACCGTGGTGCAGAGGTTGCGTTAGCTCAGACTTAGGCTGAGCTTAGGGCTCTTATGATGAGGGAGTTTTGTCCTCGTCATGAGCTAAGGGCTTTAGAAAGGGAGTTTGATGATTTAAAACAGGATAGTGGTGAGCACCAGGCATACACTGACAGGTATGAGGAGTTGAGTTTACTTTGCCCTATCATGTTTACCCCACTCGAGAAAGCTATCGAGAGGTATATTGATGGCTTACCTGACTCTGTTCAAGACATCGTCACTGGTAGTAACCCTACCACAGTTCATCAGGCAATTGAGTTAGCTGCGACATTGACTGAGTCGCAGGGCCGAAAGGGGAAGCAACACAGGAAGGGTGACAAGGGTAAGAAACAGTCGTCTGACAAAGGTGAGAGCAAGAAAGGTAAAAACAAGAAGGGCAAGGATTCTGGTTCTTCGAATGGGTCAAGGAAGCGTAAGGCTTCCCAGAATTTTGCTATCACTGCCCAAACAAATATGGCAGCTCCCGATCAGCCTGCACAACCACCAGCAAAGAAGCGATATGCGGGGAATGCACCTTTGTGCAATAGATGCAATAGTCACCATCAACCGCAACTTCTTTGCCGTTTCTGTACCAACTGTGGGAAGTCAGGTCATCTTTCTGATGTTTATCGCTTTGCTCCAAATCAAGCTGCTCGTAACCCAGCTCAGCAGGTTGCACGACCGCCTGTTCAACAGCAAGCACAAGCCGCACGACCTCATTTTCCTCCTGGTTCGTGCTACAATTGTGGGGACCTGAATCACTATCGAAACCAGTGTCCAAGGCTGGTTAATGCAAATTAGAATCATGTTCAGGCTCGAGGTCGAGTTTTTAATATGAATGCTATTGAGGCGCAAGCAGACAACGAGGTGGTGAACAGTACGTTCTTTGTTAACAATCAGTCTGCTTCTGTTCTTTTTTATTCAAGTGCCGATAAGAGTTTTGTGTCATTATCTTTTGAGCCATTGCTTCGCGTGTCTAGAACGAAACTAGGAAAGCCTTTGATAGTAGAAGTTGCTAGTGGTGATCCCATTGTTCTTGATTCTGTTCTTCGTAACTGCCAGTTGAACCTTAACAACCATCTTTTTCCTATCGACCTCACGCCAATGCAACTTGGGAGTTTCGACGTTATAGTAGGCATAGATTGGTTAGCCAAGCATCACGCAGAGGTGGTTTGTTTCAAAAATATTGATCGTATTCCTCTTTCGACAGGTGAGATCCTATAGGTTCGTGGTGAGAAACCTGTTAGTGGTCTCAAACTCATGTCTTGTTTTCAAGCTTGGAAATATCTGCGAAAGAAGTACGTAGCCTTCTTGGCACATGTTGTAGCAGATAAAGGCAAAGGTAAGTCTATTCAGGATATCCCTATTGTTCGGGATTATCATGAACTATTTCCTGAAGAGTTACCTGGTTTACCCCCAGCGCGCCAAGTCGAGTTCCGTATTGATCTTGTACCTGGTGCAAATCCTATTGCCAGATGTCCATATCATCTTGCACTGTCTGAGATGCAAGAGCTATCTAAGCAGCTTCAGGAGCTTTCTGACAAAGGTTTTATTCATCCTAGCTTTTCACCTTGGGGTGCTCCCGTTCTCTTTGTCAAGAAGAAGGATGGATCTTTCAGGATGTGTATCGATTATCATGAGCTTAACAAGCTTACCATCAAGAATCGATATCCCCTACCTCGCATTGATGATCTCTTTGATTAGTTACAGGGTGCTACTTGTTTTTTGAAGATTAACCTTCGTTCTGGGTATCATCAACTTCGTGTGCATGAAGAAGATATTCCCAAGACTGCTTTTCGCACTCGTTATGGGCATTATGAGTTCACAGTTATGCCATTCGGTTTAACTAATGCTCCTGCTGTTTTCATGGACTTGATGAATAGGGTCTGCAAACCTTATTTAGATAAGTTCATCATCGTTTTTATTATTGACATTTTGATTTATTCTAAGACGCCAGCTGATCATGAGCAGCATCTTCGTCTTACGCTGGAACTCGTGAAGAAAGAGCAACTTTTTGCCAAGTTCTCCAAGTGTGAATTTTGGCTTAAAGAAGTTCAATTTTTGGGGCATATCGTTAACGAACAAGGTATTAATGTAGATCCCTCCAAGATCTGTAACACCCCAAAAACGGGTTTGGTAAATTAAAACCCGGTTGATATAAAGAAATGAGTTTTAATCTCTTATTTAACCAAAATGAAACTAGAGGGACCAAAACCGTTAAGTGGGAAACATGATTTTATAGGACAAAAATTAAAACACCACACACACATAGTGTGTGTGTGTGTGTGTGTCGATGATCAGGAAGGAAAAGAGGGTTCAAACCCTAGTTTCTTCAAAATCTTCAAATTGAAAGGCAAGATGAAGCTTAAACTCATAACCGAGCATAGATTAATGATCACCTTCACAAGGGGATCGCAAGGTATGTCTTAAAAGTTAGATTGGTGATTATGCACGAAGTGGGTTATGTTGTAAATCGCGAATTTGTATGAAATTGAGCATGAGTATGTGTTAGATTCATCATTTGGAACATGGATTATGCATGGTTTGGGTTAATTTGATGTTTTTAAGTGAAACCCGTTGATTATGGTGATGGTGACGACTTGAAGGATAACCCATGTCCAATTCTTGCTTAATATTGATGTATTTTGATTTGTATGATGGATTCTTGTTAGAGGAATTGAAAGAAATGTGATACTAGTATGTTTTATGTTATTGCATGTATGATTCATGTTGATTAGAAGTAGGAATTTGATAAATTATGTATGAGATAAGAAGGATATGCATGAACTAGTTGTACATTATGCTTAGGAGGTAGTAAACACGCCAAGTGTAAGATGAAATGTATATAGTGTTGTCCGTATAGGCTATTATGATATTACGGTTATATAATGATAAGTCGAAAGTTAAATTAAATGAACCGTTGGCTTCTAAAAGTCAGCTGTGTATAAGAAGAATGGTTAGACGTGTTGTCATAATTGTAAGATTAAAGTAAGTTATACGGTGCGTGTTAGACGTATGTGTGTTTAATGCGATGACATGACGGATTACACGAGTTGGAAATGATATGAATTTGGTTACATGTATTATGCTTAGAAGTGACTATAAACGTCAAATGTGAATTATGCGATCGATATGATCATTAACATGTACAATTGTGTATGCTAATAAGAATGTGATTTCGATGACATGTAAGTATAGGAATCATGTCGAGACGGAATCAAGCACGGAAGGCTAACGGGTCAAGAAGTGGCGAGTAAATGAATATGAACACGGATGCATGAGGTAAGTGATTTCCGTAATCACTTCTTAGTTGTTTATGTAAAATTATGTGCGACTTATTAGGTATGATAATTGAGGTCAAATAGGAATGAGTTGTATGAAATCGATGAAGTATTAAACGGATCTTAGCTTTGATCCGAGTAAGGTATGTGCGTTAGAATTGTCGTTAAGTGGTAGGGTTGGTTAAATATGCAATGAAGTCCTTGGTTGTAAAGGATGGAGCATTGTTGACAAAAACGCCCTTGATAGGTATAACGGGCAAACGACCTTAAATGTCTATTGGAAACAAGCTATTCGATTAGTATAATGTTTTGGTTAAGTATGAAAGTGGGGAGTATGGTTTTGTATGTCATAGACCACTTAATGCGTAAATACCCATGACGGGTCAAAATAAGCTTTTGAGCAAAAATGTGTTAAGAGGAGGCAAGACATCCAAGAATTATGTCCTTTATGATAAATAACGTTGAAATTATAAGGTATATGAGGAGTCGGGGTCAAATAATCAGATTATTTGAGATAAATGCAGGAACGGGTCAAAACTTGTAAAAAGGTAATAAGTCAATAGTGCGTAAGTTAAGAATTTTCTTAATCCGGACATGGGATTTCAAGTTCACATGATAGAATATCAATTTACGGTCATGTGGGAAGAAACGGGAGGTTAAACGGGTAAACGGATAAAAAGTTATGGAAGTTTTAGTGCGTTCGGACGACGAAACGGATCTGCAGAAAAACAACACTTAGAAGGGCCATCGCCGACGCCCTCTATAGTCTCCGTTTCATCTGACGCCTTAAGTCGCTGTCTACGCGAGTTGACCCGACGCGAGGTGGCGCACGGTCGTGCGCTTGGGCCACACGGTCGGGCGTTTCCGAGTAAACCAGTGCACTGGCTTGTGCACTACCAGTGCCCCCGACGTCGTAGGATCCGCACGACCGTGCGGTTGGGACGCATGGCCGTGCGTCAGCTGCCAGTTCAACCGAATGTGCATAATTCTTCTGAAATCAGTCCCGTAACCTACAAGGAGTCACGAATCATATTCTAAACTCATTATAGAGAGTCTATGGGATGCGACGAGTGTGTACGCAAGTGTAAATTGACACAAAATAAGTATAAAGGTATATTTAAGTTTAAGTATAGAATTACCTACATGATTAGTAAAAAGGAATCCATGGGCAAACTCGTCTAGGAGTGTATGTATGTGAGCGGGTATGTATGTATGTAGTTATGTATGTATGTATGTATGTATGTATGTATGTATGTATGTATGTATGTATGTATGTATGTATGTATGTATGTATGTATGTATGTATGTATGTATGTATGTATGTATGTATGTATGTATGTATGTATGTATGTATGTATGTATGTATGTGAGTAGGTATGTATGTATGTAGTTATGTATGTATGTAAGTACGTATGTGAAGACGTAATCATGTATGAATGTAAGTAGATGCGCATGTATGCAAGTAAAGGTATGTATGTATATCCGTAGTTATGAATGTATTGAATACGTGGTTTCAATACATTTAAGTATTGACGTTATTAACAGTGTGCCTCGAGAGGAAATGTAATGCAGGTACATTATTGAAGTTTCCCAAAGGATTAGACACCCGGATGGAATGATTAAATCTAGCAAGATAACGGGATGGAAAGTATATGTGGATAGAATGTAATGAGACTACATGATTAAGAATCTTGTTTGAATATAATGTATGCTAATGTTGCGAATGTATGTGGTGGGTGCAGGTTGTACGAATCACAGATTATCATCACGAGGAGTAGCGATTAAAGACCGAGTCACATGATAGATTGTACAGGAATGCTTGAGTATGTAATTTGATAAACATAAGTTATACTCTTATTTTAATAAATGAGTACAAAGGATGCATATATTGTAAAAGAGTTTTTTTAAAATGAACTTTCAAGTAAATAAAAATGTTTATAATGAAAGAAATTTTAGGGTACGAATTTCCGCTGCGACTTTTGTCAAATACATATTAGGGCCTTACAAGTTGGTATCAGAGCCCTGGTTTGAGAGAATCAAATACGAGAGTATAGGTACTTGAACTCAAACCTGTGTGCTCTTGTGATAAGGGACCCATACAATCCAGGACTCGATCAAGATCTAAAGGTAGAATTGGAATGAAAACATGTATGTACGCATTCATATGAAGAAACTAATGGTTATATTATGTGTAAGGTAAGCATAACTGCTTGGAAAGGATGATCCGGGAATGCGGTCTAGAACCGGCATCAAGTCATGTGATAAGACAAAAGGACCCCAGGTGCGTAAATATAACGTGTGGGCGTATGGAGTGGTATAATTAAGCGAGTGGAAGAAAATTTAAAGGAAATATAATAGTGATATGGCAATGAAGTTTTGAAAATGATACACGTGCCGAAACTTAATTCTTAGGACATAAGGGTGGCGATTTCATGAAGACACGAAACTAGTATGTGGATTGTGTACCTGGCCAGTACACAAGAAACATATGACGTTTGTGAGACCGTGATAATTGCTACAGGTATGTCCGTTAGAATTAGGTGGTAGGTGGACGTGAGGGTGAAGAGAAACGTATGACTTTCAGGAATGAAAGTATGAATGATATGTTAGAATCCGCGAGACGGATTCGAAGCATGAAAAGAATGAAAGTATGAATGATAAGCTAGAATCTGCGAGACGGATTCGAAGCATGAGAGTAATTAAGTATGAATGACCTATTTGAATCCGCGAGACGGATTCAAGGGATGAAAGGCATGAATGGAATGTTTGAATCTGTAAAACGGATTCAAGGAAATGAAATGTAGAAATGATAAGTCTGAATCCGCGAGACGGATTCAACGCATGTAAGGAATGAAAAATGTGAGTGATTTGTTTGAAATCCATTGGATGGATTCAAATCAAAGAAGGAAGAAAAGGTATGAATGGTACGTTTGGAATCGCTGGACGGATTTAAAAATGTAAAAAGGATGAAAATAGCCCATAGCAGAATATGCCGACAGTTTGACCTTGGTCACGTCAAACGAGTCACATGAGTAAATATAAAGTAACTAAATGAAAGAATGATCATAATTGGCATGCAAACCTAAATTTTAAAGCGAAAGGAAAAAGTTTCGAATAATTTATGTGTTAAATGTGTTAGAAATCGACTCTTAGGAGTCATAATGAACGACGGGCTATGACCCGGACAATAATTTGAGTATGAATGAGAAGGGTAAGTTTTGTTAAGAGCACCGAATGATGTAACGAAAGTCCTTGCAAGTAAGCATGAATGGAAAGAAGTACAAATGTGTGCCTCAATACATGTATGATAATTAAGAAATGTCAGTTTGGCCTTGAAAAGTCAAACTGCGAAGGTTGACGAATAAGTAATTGGAATAAAAGAGATGCGTGTGAGGAATGAAATGTGTGACACATTGTAGCGCGTATGTAAGAAATTGTATAAGAATTATAGAACCCTTGATGTGATGAAACCAATCGAATTGGTGGAAGGATGCGTACGAGCGAAGGCACATTACATGGATGAATGAAATCTAGCCTGGTACGGCTAGCACTCGTGAAGAATGAGGACAGATCTGATTTACGGATCGCTGAAGTATGGAAGGAAATCGAGGTTAGTGAAATGTATAATTCATGTTGGATAGGTATGAATTGGTAGGTTGAGAAAGACTTACGAAATGACTGATAAGATATGTATGGTATGGTATGGTATGGAATGTTTAATTTTTAACAATCGACGTAAGAAGAAAGTATGTCACTAAAAAGTAAATTTCAAAAGTTTTAGTGGGAAATTTTGAGTATCTAATAAACTTCGTATGATGAATTTGAACGACAGATTTACTTATATAAATTAAGTAACGCATGAAGCGAAAGCAACAGTAATATGAAATGCATGAAATGATTTGAAGGCAACGTAAAGGTATGTAGGGTACAAATAACTACAAAAGATGTAGAATAATGTTAACTTGGAGTTAAGCATGTATGCGTGACTATGAAATAGTAGTTTTGTTGTGATAACAAAATAAGAGTTAAATGTTATACAATGTGTCTATAGAATGAAATCTTAAAGGATGAGATGAAGGTATTAAATCTGTTACAAACTGATCATATGAAGGTAAGCATTATTATAAGTTTAAATAAATATGTATATTGACCTGTTACTAACAGGTCGAGGAAATGAGAATGTTATATGGAAGTATACCATGGAAAGTATAGACTTGATAAGAAGAAGTCAATAGTATGAATAATTGTGAAACAAGATTGGATGATTACTTATAAATATGATGTGACTATTAAGTCAAACATAGATGTGTATGGGTAAGAGAAAATGAGAAAGGTTTCGGGGACGAAACCTCATTTAAGGGGGGTAGACTTGTGACACCCCAAAAACGGGTTTGGTAAATTAAAACCCGGTTGATATAAAAAATGAGTTTTAATCTCTTATTTAACCAAAATGAAACTAGAGGGACCAAAATCGTTAAGTGGGAAACATGATTTTGTAGAACAAAATTAAAACACCACACACACAATGTGTGTGTGTGTGTGTCGATGATCAGGAAGGAAAAGAGGGTTCAAACCCTAGTTTCTTCAAAATCTTCAAATTGAAAGGCAAGATGAAGCTTAAACTCATAACCGAGCATAGATTAATGATCACCTTCACAAGGGGATCGCAAGGTATGTCTTAAAAGTTAGATTGGTGATTATGCACGAAGTGGGTTATGTTGTAAATCGCGAATTTTTATGAAATTGAGAAGGAGTATGTGTTAGATTCATCATTTGGAACATGGATTACGCATGGTTTGGGTTAATTTGATGTTTTTAAGTGAAACCCGTTTATTATGGTGATGGTGATGACTTGAAGGATCACCCATGTCCAATTCTTGCTTAATATTGATGTATTTTGATTTGTATGATGCATTCTTGTTAGAGGAATTGAAAGAAATGTGATACTAGTATGTTTTATGTTATTGCATGTATGATTCATGTTAGAAGTAGGAATTTGATGAATCATGTATGAGATAAGAAGGATATGCACGAACTAGTTGTACATTATGCTTAGGAGGTAGTAAACACACCAAGTGTATGATGAAATGTATATAGTGTTGTCCGTATAGGCTATTATGATGTTACAGGTATATAATGATAAGTCGAAAGTTAAATTAAATGAACCGTAGACTTCTAAAAGTCAACTGTGTATAAGAAGAATGGTTAGACGTGTTGTCATAATTGTAAGATTAAAGTAAGTTATACGGTGCGTGTTAGACGTATGTGTGTTTAATGCGATGACATGACGGATTACACGAGTTGGAAATGATATGAATTTGGTTACATGTATTATGCTTGTTAGAAGTGACTATAAACGTCACATGTGAATTATGCGATCGATATGATCGTTAACATGTACAATTGTGTATGCTAATAAGAATGTGATTTCGATGACATGTAAGTATAGGAATCATGTCGAGACGAAATCAAGCACGGAAGGCTAACAGGTCAAGAAGTGGCAAGGAAACGAATATGAACACGGATGCATGAGGTAAGTGATTTCCGTAATCACTTCTTAGTTGTTTATGTAAAATTATGTGAGACTTATTAGGTATGATAAATGAGGTCAAATAGGAATGAGTTGTATGAAATCGATGAAGTATTAAACAGATCTTAGCTTTGATCCGAGTAAGGTATGTGCGTTATAATTGTCGTTAAGTGGTAGTGTTGGTTAAATATGCAATGAAGTCCTTGGTTGTAAAGGATGGAGCAACGTTGACAAAAACGCCCTTGATAGGTATAACGGGCAAACGACCTTAAATGTCTATTGGAAACAAGCTATTCGATTAGTATAATGTTTTGGTCAAGTATGAAAGTGGGGAGTATGGTTTTGTATGTCATAGACCACTTAATGCGTAAATACCCATGACGGGTCAAAATAAGCTTTTGAAATTATAAGGTATATGAGGAGTCGGGGTCAAATAATCAGATTATTTGAGATAAATGCAGGAACGGGTCAAAACTTGTAAAAAGGTAATAAGTCAATAGTGCGTAAGTTAAGAATTTTCTTAATCCGGATATGGGATTTCAAATTCACATGATAGAATATCAATTTACGGTCATGTGGGAAGAAACGGGAGGTTAAACGGGTAAACGGATAAAAAGTTATGCAAGTTTTAGTGCGTTCGGACGACGAAACGGATATGCAGAAAAACAACACTTAGAAGGGCCGTCGCCGACGCCCTCTATGGTCTCCGTTTCATCCGACGCCTTAAGTCGCTGTCTACGCGAGATGACCCGATGCGAGGTGGTGCACGGTCGTGCGCCTGGGCCGCACGGTCGTGCGTTTCCGAGTAAACCAGTGCACTACCAGTGCCCCCGACGTCGTAGGATCCGCACGGCCGTGCGGTTGGGACACATGGTCGTGCGTCAGCTGCCAGTTCAACCGAATGTGCAGAATTCATCTGAAATCAGTCCCGTAACCTACAAGGAGTCCCGAATCATATTCTAAACTCATTATAGAGAGTCTATGGGATGCGACGAGCGTGTTCGCAAGTATAAATTGACACGTAATAAGTATAAAGGTATATTTAAGTTTAAGTTTAGAATTACCTACATGATTAGTAAAAAGGAATCCATGGGCAAACGCGTCTAGGAATGTATGTATGTGAGCGGGTATGTGTGTATGTAGTTATGTATGTATGTATGTATGTATGTATGTATGTATGTATGTATGTATGTATGTATGTGAGTAGGTATGTATGTATGTATGTATTTATGTATGTATGTAAGTACGTATGTGAAGACATAATCATGTATGAATGTAAGTAGATGCGCATATATGCCAGTAAAGGTATGCATGTATATCCGTAGTTATGCATGTATTGAATACGTGGCTTCAATACATTTAAGTATTGACGTTATTAACAGTGTGACTCAAGAATGAAATGTAATGCAGGTACATTATTGAAGTTTCGCAAAGGATTGGACACCCGGATGGAATGATTAAATCTAGCAAGATAACGGGATGGAAAGTATATGTGGATAGAATGTAACGAGACTACATGATTAAGAATCTTGTTTGAATATAATGTATGCTAATGTTACGAAGGTATGTGGTGGGTGCAGGTTGTACGAATCACAGATTATCATCACGAGGAGTAGCGATTAAAGACCGAGTCACAAGATAGATTGTACGGGAATGCTTGAGTATGTAATTTGATAAACATAAGTTATACTCTTATTTTAATAAATGAGTACAAAGGATGCATATATTGTAAAAGAGTTATTTAATGAACTTTCAAGTAAATAAAAATGTTTAAAATGAAAGAAATTTTAGGGTACGAATTTCCGCTGCGACTTTTGTCAAATACATATTAGGGTCTTACAAGATCAGTCCAATTAAGGATTGCGATACGTCTACTACTCCTACTGAAGTTCGTTCTTTTCTTGGTCTCGCGGGATATTACCGCCGCTTCATCGAAAACTTCTCAAAGATTGCAGTTCCCCTAACTGCTCTAACTCAGAAGAACAAACCCTTTAAATGGGGAACCAAACAAGAAGAAGTGTTTCAGACCTTGAAGCAAAAGCTTTGTGATGCGCCTATCCTATCTTTGCCTGAGGGCAATGATGATTTTGTCGTGTAATGTGAAGCATCAAACTTGGGTCTTGGCTGTGTTCTCATGCAAAGGAACAAAGTCATAGCATATGCATCAAGGCAGTTGAAGATACTTGAGAAGGACTACACCACTCATGATCTCGAGTTAGGTGCAGTTGTCTTCGTTCTCAAGATCTTGAGACATTATTTGTATGGTACAAAATGTGTGGTTTTCACTGACCACAAGAGTCTTCAGCTCATCTTCAATCAGAAAGAACTCAACATGAGACAACGACGTTGGGTTGAACTTCTAAACGACTATGATTGCGAAATTCGCTACCATCCTGGTAAGGCGAATGTCGTGGCTGACGCATTGAGTCATAAGGAACGTGTCAAGCTTCATTGTGTTCATGTTCAATCTAATATTCAAGCTCGATCTGATATCCAAACCCGCATCTCTCAGGCTCAACACACTTGTGTTTCACAAGGATTAATGGGTAAGGAATTACCCTATCACATTAAGCATGATCTTGAACTAAAGGACAATGGATCATATTATTTCATGGACCGTTTGTAGGTCCCAAGTCAAGACAATATTCGCACCTTGCTTGTGGATGAAGCTCATAAGTCTCGTTATTCTATTCATCCTGGTGCTGACAAGATGTATAAGGATCTTCGTACTCAGTATTGGTGGCCTGGTATGAAGAAAGACATTGTCTTATACGTATCGAAATGCCTTACTTGTCTTAAGGTTAAGGCTGGACACCAACATCCTTCTGGTTTATTGGAGCAACCAGAGATCCCAATTTGGAAATGGGAAAACATTGCTATGGATCTTGTTACCAAACTTCAGCGCACTAAGAAAGGTCATGATGCCATCTGGGTAGTTGTTGATCGTCTTACAAAATCAGCGCATTTCTTGTGTATCCGTGAGGATCTATCTGCTGACAAGCTTGCTAAAATCTATGTGGATGAAATTGTATCCAGACATGGTATTCCTTTGAACATTATTCTGACAGAGTTGCTCGATTCTCATCCCGTTTTTGGAGAACCATGCAATCTGCTATGGGGACCCAACTTAATTTGAGCACAGCTTATCATCCACAATCAGATGACCAAACTGAAAGAGCAATCCAGACTTTGGAGGATATGCTTAGAGCTTGTGTGATCGATTTTGGTGGTAGTTGGGATTCATATCTTCCATTGATTGAATTCTCCTACAACAATAGTTATCACTCCAGCATCAACATGGCTCCTTTCGAGGCTCTCTATGGTCGAAAATGTTGTTCACCAGTCTGCTGGAATAAGATCGGTGAGGCTCAGCTTACTGGACCTGGCCTCATTCTAGAGACAACATATAAGGTTAAGAAAGTTCGCGATAACCTTCAGACAGTTCGAAGCCGTCAAAAGAGTTACGCGGACCGACGATGCAAGCCCTTGGAATTTCAAGTTGGTGATCGTGTATTACGTAAGGTCTGACCTTGGAAAGGTGTGATCAGATTTGGAAAGATAGGAAAACTTGCACCTAGATATGTTGGACCATTCAAGATCGTCGAAAGAATCGGTAAGGTAGCCTACAGACTTGAGTTACCTCCTGAACTTGGAAAAATTCATCCAACCTTTCACGTGTCCAATCTCAAGAAGTGTTTAGCTGATGAGAACCTCCACATACCACTTAAAGAAATTCGTGTTGATGACACGATGCATTTTGTTGAGAAACCTGTGGAAATCATGGATCGTGAAGTCAAGTGGCTAAAACGCAAGCGCATTCCCTTGGTCAAAGTTCCCTGGGAATCTAAACGTGGACCAGAGTTTACTTGGGAACGTGAAGATCGAATGAAGGCGAAATATCCACATCTATTCTCACGAGTTTCCTCTAAACAAATTTTGGGACGAAATTTCCACAAGTAGGGGAGACTGTGACACCTGTGTCTGTAATCGTTGTAAACAGTTCAGTTATCAATAAAATAATGCTATTTGACCCCAATGTTTGTTTATTTATGTTTGACATCTTTCAATGTTTTGATTTTTGTTCAATTTCAAACTCTTAATCGCCTTCTAGAGAGTTATACGCAATCTGGTGCGTAAACGTAATCAGTTTAACGCGAAAAATACTCCGGAACATCAATTTATGCTTAACATACCTTAAATAACCTTTACATAACATAGAAATAAGTTTTGAAGGCTTTGGTATGGCAAAATCAAGTTTATTCGCTTACAAGGACTAAATTCGACAAACTGCAAAAGTATGCCGATTCGTACTGTAACAGACATTCCGGAACATGATCATAAGTTAAACATACCATAAATATCCTTTATATAGCTTAGAAATAGGCTTTGAGGGGTTCGGTATGCTAAAATAAACTTTTTGGTCATTCAGGGACTAAAAGCGTCAAAACGTGCATAAGTTTGCATTTTCGTGCATATCTTACGTTCTGAATACATCCGGACATCCGAAAATTATGTAATCATTAAAATATTTTATTTTAGTGATTGGCATGAGAAAAATCCATTCGTCGCGTAATTTGGATCGTTTTTCGCGTTCGTGCGTATTTCGTCGTAATTAAGCGAATAACGCGTCCGTACGAACAAACGAACCGACATCCGGCATATTTTTGAGCATGTTTGATATCCCCTATGTTTAGGCATCATTGTAGGCCCTTAAATTTGGATTAACGGGCCTTAGATGTGTCGGAAATGAGCTTAAACCACTTCGGGACTGAAACTGTAATTATGTTAGCTGTTTGCTGATCTGTACAGCCCAGGCGGGCCGCATAGGCTTCTCTTGGGTCTTACGCGGGCCGTGTGAGATCAGAAGATCTGCACAAAATCTATTTCCAGCTGTTTCCAGCTTGTTCCAACTGATTTTGGCACTTGCAAATGGTATTTCAGCATCCTATAGGCCATTTTTAGGTGCCCATGGTTTTGCAAAACCATGGGTACATGTGTACGTTTGTGATCGAAGCACGGTTTTCGATGAACGATCTTAACGGTTGTACGAAAACTATATAAACCCCACCCCCATTTGCTTCAAACCCATGGCGTTCGTTTGAACTTCCAATCTTGGACCTTTTGTAAGTATTCTTTCGTTCTTTTATGCGTTTTTAGCGTGAAAGTCAAACATTGTTTGACTTTCTGCATTGACCAGTTTATGGTCAACACGGAGTTCATTTGAACTTCATAACGTGAGCGTAATCACGATGGTTTTAGTCTCTCGTGACTATACCTACTGATTACCACGTTATCTAGGCATAATGACGAGTCGTAGTTTCTGCCAAAATGCGTATTCTTGCGTTTTTTGTGACCAAACTATTGTTGGGTATCAAGACCCTTTGTGTCACACCCCTTTCTTAGGCAGAAGCACGAGGTGTGATCATGAAAGGTTCTCGATGCATACGAATGGTAAAAATACTACATGCTCGTAAAAATAACTTCAAATACCCAAAACATTGCATTACTGAAATCATAGATTAACTGTTTACATCACGAGACAGCATATTTGTCCGAAAGTTTACAACTTTATTCAAAAGTAAACATAAACATCATCCACAAGCAAGAGTAGGACCGTGCGCACTTCCACTTTAGTTACCTGAAATACATGTAAGTTTTTGGAAAAACGTCAACAAAATGTTGGTGTGAATTCATGCAGTTCTTGTATTGAACGTTTGTATACTTTGTATGAAAACATGGTATGTATCTTGTATAAATCCAGTATTCTTGTATAAATCAAGTATTCTCGTATAATTCAAGTATTCTCGTATAAATCAAGTATTCTCGTATAAATCAAGTATTCTCGTATAAATCAAGTATTCTTTTATAAATCAAGTATTTATGTATGTATCAAGTCGTTAATGGGTTGCAAGCCCATTAACATGTGACACGACATAGGAAGCAACCAAACCATAGGCATTTTTCTAGTTGTCAATTCACGATTGAGACACAAAAGCACTACTCGGTACTAGTTTTCACCAAGAGTGTGGCTGCCCGAAAACCCATTAGATCTATCCTTTTGTTCTGCGGTCTTAGTATGTACATGATTAATGGTGCTTATGGTACCCTATTCGTGACACGATTTCTCGTATCATTCCTCAAAACGCATCATACTTGGTACTAGTTATCACCAAGAGTGCTTCTTGTTTTTGTATCCATCATACCATTTGTAAACATTGTAACATTTGTAACATGTATTTCACCCCCGAAGTTATAAAACTGAAAATAGTTAAAAGAAAAGGGGGAGCATGAACTCACAACTTTGCGTTCCTGCGCCGTAAACTTCACCGGTTTTTGCTTATCAAGCGTCGTGACCTAAACGTGTTTTATTAACGTTAGTCACTAGACTTCTATCGCACAAGTACAAGTCACTATCTTTTGTATATGTTTTCTTGTGTTAAAAATATTTTATATTTTTAACTATGTGTCTTACTTATATTATTTTCTCAACAATCAATATAAGTATCTTGTATTTTTCACCCGAATTATGTATTTTGTCCAAAACTTCATTTCATGTTCATAACTTATCCAAGTTATTTATTCTATCAAGTAATATATTTTCATAAATATATTTTCTCGTATTTGTCTAAGCATGTTGTATGTGTATTTTTGTATTTTCACTCCTTAGGAGAATTTAGTGTATTTTCAAGTCCTAGTACACTATTACATGTAATACATACTACATACACTTAGCACAAAATTTGGTGATCAATAATTATATATATTTTTCTCAAAAATATGCATACTTAATATCAAATTTTTATCTTGAAGAAATCATCATTTCTTAACACAAAAATTAGGGAAACATTGGTAAATATTTTTAGATACATTTTTGGGGAATAAGTTTCTCAAAAACTTATATTTTTCTAAGTGTCAAAATTTATAAAAATTTTGACATAGTTTCCCCTAAAAATGGAGGTTTCCCATGTTTTCAAACCATGTGTTTATTTTCTTTTAAATCATCATCAAACATCAACAACTTATTCAACACTTATCCAGTACCAAAATCAAGTAAATCACACTACATTATGAACTTGAAGTTTTTGTGAAAACTTGTAGTAACTTACCATGTTATTTAGTGGGTTTAGTTACCCTAAAAAACATGGTTATTTATTTGTAAATCACTTTCTTGAAACATTTAGTCTTTTACAACTTGTAAGATGATTTTTCTAAAAATATTCCTTTTGTATTTTTCTTGTTTCATAAGTGTTTATACACTTATTTTTCTAATAAAAATAGTGTAGGTTTAAGTAAAAACTAAGATCTTCTAAAAATCATATTTTAAAGTTGGTTTTCTTGAAAAAAATCATTCATAAGTCTTGAATCTACAAGATTATTAACCCACTTTGTTTATTACTTTTCAAGAAAATCCTTTTACTTTAAAGTTCATGTTTACTCAAGAAGATGATTATTTCATGTAAACACATAACCATCTCCTAACTTGCTAAATCATGTTTTTAATCATAATCTAGCAAGTCCCATTTTATGATCAACATCAATATCTCTAGTAATCAATAAGCAAACATCATCCATACAACATCATTTTATCCATATTACATCATGTTTCATCTTATGTTTCAAGATTCATGTTCATATTCTTTAGTGTTCTTGTCATTTCAAGATAATATTTCTTTTAACCAAGCAAAAATGGAAGTAAACAAGAGTGTTCAAGAATCTTACAACTAGCTTAAAGCTAGGGAAGAACAATGAAGAAATCAAGTGGATAAAAGCTTGTGATGGAGGTCCTTCAAGATCCGAGCTCACCAAACCTTCTAATACGGCTGCTTGCACCTTGAATGAAGCTTGGAATGGATGAAAATGGATGGTTTATGGGGGGTGGATGTGAGCCGTGAACAAGGAGAGGGGGAAGGAGGTGAATGGTGTGGTGGATGAATCAGAGCTTGTGGTCCATTTAACTATCTTAAGCTTATATCCAATGGGCATTATGTCTTGTAAGTACACTACAAGATCTCTAGTAAATCTTTATAATATTTTCATGAATCCAAGGAAATCAAATGGGATCTTGGAAGATTATATTAGATTAAGGGTGGGGCCATCATGTGACCGTCCACTTTTTATGGGGGGGGGGGGCAAAGTGTAAATTTGATGGTAATTAGTTAGCTTATAATTCAATTCCAAGTATATAGTCACAAGTGTTAATTAATTAGATATTGTAGTGGGTGTTAGGGTGTTTGGGGTTCATAACTAGCACAGAAATAAGTAAACCATGCTTCTAGTAATATTTTGGTGTTCTGGGTAACGTCCAGTTGTTCGCTTATATACCGGTTCGTTAAAGTGCTAAATTGCACCGTTTAGTGTCTTTTAAGTATTCTTTTTTGACACTTTCAATTCCCAACACTTAGGGAAGTATTCTGGACCATTTAGTCATGCTTTTACATGGTAATATCTTGTTATATTGCTGAATTTTGCTGAATTATATAAAATTCAGCTTTTAAAGTGTATTTCAGGTGCTTTTTAGTGCGTATTTTAGCTTCCGGAAAGTCTATATATAAACCCTTGTATGTACTCTTGGGTTTTAATGTATTCTTGTCGTTGGACCTACACCTAGGCTCCAATTCTATTGTCTAACTGCTTTCTGCAGAATTGTTGACACAATGTGTCTTACCGGTGAGTTTACTAGTATTTCTGATGCAACGCTGTTCATTAATGCATAAAGTAATTCTTGTAGTATAAAACGTGCATGAATTCACTTGTATAGAATGTAATCAGACAATGTTGACATTTAAGCACATAATTGCAGTCATTAAATAATAATTAAAGTGTACGGAAATTACCGGTTTGGTGCCAGTTGTCACAGTCTCCCCCCGTTAAAAGAATTTCGTCCCGAAATTCAGGCTGAACTAACTCTCGCAAGAGTCTTCTTGAACAGGTAGGGGTACTTTTCTTTAAACTGTTCTTCACGTTCCCACGTGTACTCGGGTCCGTGCTTAGAGTTCCAACGTACTTTGACAAGTTTGACAGTGCTCCTCTTGGTCTTGTTGACTTTCCAGTCTGTAACCTCGACGGGTTGTTCTGTAAATCGGAGGGTGTCATCAATATGCACTTCATCCGCAGGGATGATCACATTTTCTTTTGTTGGACTCTTCTTGAGGTTGGATACATGGAACGTATCATGTACTCCATTAAGTTCTTCCGGTAATTCCAACTTGTATGCCACGGTACCAATTCTTTCCAAAATCTTGAATGGTCCGATGTATCGTGGATTCAGCTTTCCACGCTTTCCAAATCTGACTACGCCCTTCCAAGGTGAGACATTCAACAAAACTTTGTCTCCCACCTCAAATTCTAATGGTTTTTGTCTTCGATCAGCGTAGCTCTTCTGTCGATCTCGAGCCGCCTTAATGCGTTCTCGGATCTGCATAATCTTGTCAGTTGTCTTTTGTACAAGTTCAGGACAAACCATTCTTTTGTCTCCAGCGTCTGCCCAACATAAAGGCGAACGGCACTTGCGGCCATACAGAGCTTCGAACAGTGCGGCTTTTATGCTTGTATGATAACTGTTATTGTAGAAAAACTCAACTAAAGGTAGATGAGTATCCCAGCTGCCGCCTAGGTCCATGACACATACGCGAAGCATATCTCCTAATGTTTGTATAGTCCGTTCGCTCTGGCCGTCTGTTTGTGGATGGAAGGTTGTGCTTAGATCTAGCTGAGATCCAAAGGCTTCCTGAAAGGATTGCCAGATTCTTGAGACAAAGTGTCCATCTCTGTCTGAAATAATTGAGATTGGCACTCCATGACGTGCCACGATTTCTTTTAAGTATATCTCAGCAAGCTTTCCAGTGCTATCCTTCTCTCAGACTGGTAGGAAATGCGCAGATTTTGTTAATCGATCAACTATGACCCATATCATATCGTGCCCTCTCGGGGTCTTGGGTAATTTCGTTTTGAAGTCCATCGAGATTTGCTCCCACTTCCACATGGGTATCTCTGGTTGTTGTAGTAGGCCGGACGGTTTCTGATATTCAGCCTTAACCTTAGCACATGTTAGGCATTTTCCAACATAAACAGCAACGCCGCTCCTGAGTCTCGGCCACCAGTAATATTCCTTTAAGTCTTGATACATCTTGTCCGATCCTGGATGGATCGAGTATCTAGATTTATGCGCTTCATCAAGGATGACTTCTCGAATGTTGCCATAGAGCAGAACCTAAATACGCTTCTTAAAGTATAAGGCTCCCTCTACATTTGGCACCATATATTTCAACATACCCGGAGGTATTCAGCTTTACGGTTTTCCATCTTAAGGGCTTCTTGTTGTGCGTCACGAATACGTGTAGTGAGGTTCGTTCGAATGGTCATTTCCAATGCTCGAACCCTTAGGGTCTTAACCCTTTCTTTTCGAATTAATGCGTCTGCTACAACGTTTGCCTTTCCAGGATGGTACTTAATCTCAAAGTCGTAATCATTTAGCAGCTCAACCCATTGCTGCTGGCGCATGTTCAATTCCTTCTGATCAAACATGTGTTGTAAGCTTTTGTGATCTGTGAAGATTGTACATTGAGTACTATATATATAGTGTCGCCAAATCTTCAAGGCGAATACCACCGCGCCGAGTTCCAAGTCGTGCGTGGTGTAGTTCCTTTCATGTACCCTCAATTGTCTTGAAGCATAAGCGATGACTTTTTGGCGTTGCATGAGCACGCAACCCAAACCTTGTCGTGAAGCGTCGCAGTATACCACGAAGTGTTCAGTGCCTTCGGGTAATGATAGTATTGGTGCATCGCATAGCTTATTTTTAAGTAGCTGGAAGGCTTCTTCCTGCTTGTCACCCCAGTCATACTTCTTGTCTTTCTGCGTAATGGTAGATAGCGGTTGAGCTATTTTTGAGAAATTCTCAATAAATCATCGGTAATAGCCCGCTAAGCCCAAAAATTGTCGAACTTCTGTTGGGGTTTTGGGGGCTTCCTAACTCTTTATTGCTTCTATCTTGGTTGGGTCCACATGAATGCCCTTCTCATTCACAACGTGACCAAGAAATTGTACTTCGCGAATCCAGAATTCGCCCTTTGAAAACTTTGCATAAAGTTTCTCTTTCTTCAGTAGTTCCAAAATGGTTCTGAGGTGTTGCTCATGTTCTTCTTTCGTTCGCGAGTAAATCAGGATATCATCGATAAATACAATCACGAATTTATCGAGATATGGTTTGCATATGCGGTTCATTAGATCCATAAATACCGCTGGCACGTTTGTCAGTCCGAATGGCATCACAAGGAACTCGTTATGCCCATAGCGTGTTCTGAATGCAGTCTTTGGTACGCTTTCCTCTTGAATCCTTAACAGATGGTATCCAGATCAAAGATTGATCTTGGAATAGTAGCTTGATCCTTGCAACTGATCAAATAAGTCATCAATCCTCGGTAGCGGGTACCGATTCTTGATAGTGAGCTTGTTCAATTCTCTATAGTCGATACACATCCGCACTGTTCCATCCTTCTTTTTCACGAACAATACTGGAGCTCCCCGCGGCGAGAAGCTTGGCCTTATGAATCCTTTATCCAACAACTCCTGGAGTTGTGTAGATAATTCTTGCATCTCGGATGGTGCAAGTTAATAGGGTGCCTTGGCTACAGGAGCGGCTCCTGGAACCAAGTCTATACGGAATTCGACTTGTCGTTGCGGTGGTAGTCCTAGCAGATCTTCGGGAAAAACATCAGGGAATTCCTTCACCACAGGAATGTCTTCGAGTTTCAGCTCCTCAGCCTTCTTATCTACAACGTGTGCTAGGAAAGCAACACATCCTTTCCTTAAGCACTTCTGTGCCTTCATGCAGCTGATGATTCGTAGAGGCGCGTCTCGTTTTTCTCCATGTACGATGAGAGTTTCACCATTCGCCAAAGGGATGCGAATGATTTTCTCATGACAAATAACTTCAGCTTTGTTCTTGGACAACCAGTCCATTCCGACCACTACATCGAAGCTACCCAATTGAATAGGTAAGATATTGATGCTAAATAATTGTTCACCAAGTTCTAATGTGCAACCTCTAACAACTTCGCCCGATTCAACAAGTTTTCCATTGGCTAGCTCTATAGAATAAGGAATATCTAATCTACTAGATTCTATCACAAGCATGCTTTGAAATTCCACAGACATGAAGCTATAGTCGGCACCAGTGTCAAATAATATGGATGCAAAGTGATTGTTAACGAGAAACGTACCGGTGACCACATTAGGGTCCTTGCATGCGTTCCTTGCTCCAATTACGAATGCTCGAGCCTGGGCATTGTTTCCCTTTGGGCAGTCTTTCATGAAATGGTCCTTGCTTCCACAACTGAAGCATCCTTGGTTCTACCCCTTTCCGTTACCATTGCCATTGCCATTTCCATTTCCACCATTCCTATTACCGGCACCGTTGCGGTTTCCATTCCCATTCTTTCCTTTACCCCAACAATCCTCAGTGTGGTGACCCAGCTTTCCACACTTGTCGCATTTTGGAATACGACAAACCCCTTCGTGATGACGCTTGCAATTGTTGCAAATGGGCAGGGTGCCCAGATATCTTTTGGCAGGGGCGTCGTTCATGGTTGCAAGAGTTTTCGCCTCCTGAGGTGGGTTAGTGTCAAGCTTCTTGTTGTTGAAACCTTTGTTGTTACGAGTTGCTTGATTCAGGTTTGCATGTTTTCTTTTCTTGTCACCAGACGACTCAGTATGCGTATCGGTCTTTTCTGTTGGGTTCAGTGATAGCTTCTTTATACGGACAGCATCTTCAGTAAGGCTGACAGCCAGAGTTACAGCCTCAGTGATTGTTGCAGGTTTGGCCGCAGTTACCATGCCGCGAAATTCTGAGGCCAATCCCCAAATGTAGCGTTCAACGCGCTTAAATTCAGGAGTCACCATATAGGGGATCACCCTCGACAGATCGTGGAACCTTCGGGTATAACCAGTAATGTCAGCACCTTCCATGGTTAAGTGCCAGAATTCAGTCTCCAACCTTTGGAGTTCAGCACGAGAGCAATACTTCTCTCTCATCTTCTCCTTTAGCTCATCCCAAAACATGCCATATGCGGCATCATCACCCAGAGTTTGGACTTGCAAATTCCACCAAGTCAAAGCTTCATCGACAAACAAACCAGTAGCAAAAGTGACCTATTGATCCGCGGTACACTTGCTCATACGGATAGTAGCATCAGTCTTCTCCGTCCAGCGTACGAACGCCACTGCACCTCCAGTGCCGTCGTAGTTCAGCGGTTTGCAGTCGAGAAACTGCTTGAAGGTGCAGCCCTGAGCTGGGTTTCCTCCAGATGAATCTCCATTCCCATTGCGTCTCGCATTGCTTGGTCCTCCACTTTGTTCAGTACGGTTCGCCTCATATTGGGCGATAGCTGCGGAGATCCTTTCTTTTAGTAGGGCGTTCAGCTCTTCAGCAGTCTTTGGCAGTGGGGGAGGAGGAGGTTGATCACGAGTGTTCACAGCTCTTCTGGGTGCCATGTTCTGACAGAATACAACATAATAGGGTTAGACATTTGTTTGATATCGTCTTGCGAGACAGTAGTAGTATATATATGCACCGGCATATACCACATAAGTGACATCAAACAATCCGCCAAATGTATAAATCAATTCATACAGCAACAAGCATGCATAAATAGATAATTACTGTTGCGTGATAAGCTATTCACATTGGCAGTTCTTATCTTTATACCCTAAGTCATTACTCCAAAAGAGTATTTAATAGGCTTGGGGAAAGGTGTTCACATTTGACCTTTTCTTACACTGAGGGAATCTATACGTGACAAGACTTGCTGTGGTTTCTGTGCACTGAATTCCATAATTATGTATGCATCCATAATTACGTAACTCCTTGTACAGTCCGCACAGTTCGTTTCATCCTCGTATCTCTTCCTTCAGATAGGCCATTGTTTTTAGACGAAGTCACGTATACCTGTGACATTCTACTTCTAGTATATGTATATATCAATTATCACACATAATTGCAAATAATTCTTAATCACAGACAAGTGCTACTCCAGTGCACCCTAAGTCTCGTAGTGTCTTTTCTTGACTCTTGTAAACAGTTTCAGGTAGTGGATGTCGCGGAAAGTTTTATGCAATGAAAACTTTTTGAAAAATTGTTTTAATGTAAGGATCCTAGAGATTGTAGTCTAGACTCGAGAAGGAATTCTGGTTCACTACAATCGCAGCTCTGATGCCAATCTGTCACACCCCTTTCTTAGGCGGAAGCACGAGGTGTGATCATGAAAGGTTCTCATTGCATACGAATGGTAAACATACCACATGCTCGTAAAAATAACTTCAAATACCCAAAACATTGCATTACTGAAAACATAGATTAAGTGTTTACATCACGAGACAGCATATTTGTCCGAACGTTTACAACTTTATTCAAAAGTAAACATAAACATCATCCACGAGCAAGAGTAGGACCGTGCGCACATCCACTTTAGTTACCTGAAATACATGTAAGTTTTTGGAAAAACGTCAACATAATGTTGGTGTGAATTCATGCAGTTCTTGTATTGAACGTTTGTATACTTTGTATGAAAACATGGTAGGTATCTTGTATAAATCTAGAATTCTTGTATATAAATCAAGTATTCTCGTATAATTCAAGTATTCTTGTATAAATCAAGTACTCTCGTATAAATCAAGTATTCTTGTATAAATCAAGTATTCTCGTATAAATCAAGTATTCTTGTATAAATCAAGTATTTCTGTATGTATCAAGTTGTTAATGGGTTGCAAGGCCATTAACATGTGACACGATATAGGAAGCAACCAAACCATAGGCATTTTTCTAGTTGTCGATTCACGACTGAGACACAAAAGCACTATTCGGTACTTGTTTTCACCAAGAGTGTGGCTTCCGAAAACCAATTAGATCTATTCTTTTGTTCTGCGGTCTTAGTATATACACGATTAATGGTGCGTATGGTACCCTATTCGTGACATGATTTCTCGTATCATTCCTCAAAACACATCATACTTGGTACTAGTTATCACCAAGAGTGCTTCTTGTTTTTGTATCCATAATACCATTTGTAAACATTGTAACATTTGTAACATGTATTTCACTCCCGAAGTTATAAAACTGAAAACAGTTAAAAGAAAAGGGGGAGCATGAACTCACAACTTTGCGTTCCTTGCACCGTAAACTTCACCGGTTTTTGCTTATCTAGCGTCGTGACCTAAACGTGTTTTATTAACGTTAGTCACTAGACTTGTATCGCACAAGTATAAGTCACTATCTTTTGTATATGTTTTCTTGTGTTAAAAATATTTTATATTTTTAACTATGTGTCTTACTTATATTATTTTCTCAACAATAAATATAAGTATCTTGTATTTTTCACCCAATTATGTATTTTGTCCAAAACTTCATTTCATGTTCATAACTTGTCCAAGTTATTTATTCTATCAAGTAATATATTTTCATAAATATATTTTCTCGTATTTGTGTAAGCATGTTGTTTGTGTATTTTTGTATTTTCACTCCTTAGGAGTATTTAGTGTATTTTCAAGTCCTAATACACTATTACATGTAATACATACTACATACACTTAGCACAAAATTTGGTGATCAATAAATATATATATTTTTCTCAAAAATATACATACTTAATATCAAATTTTTATCTTGAATAAAATCATCATTTCTTAACACAAAAATTAGGGAAACCTTGGTAAATAATTTTAGATACATTTTTAGGGAATAAGTTTCTCAAAAACTTATATTTTTCTAAGTGTCAAAATTTTTATAAATTTTGACATAGTTTCCCCTAAAAATGGAGGTTTCCCATGTTTTCAAAACATGTGTTTATTTTCTTTTAAATCATCATCAAACATCAACAACTTATTCAACACTTATCAAGTACCAAAATCAAGTAAATCACACTACATCATGAACTTGAAGTTTTTGTGAAAACTTGTAGTAACTTACCATGTTATTTAGTGGGTTTAGTTACCCTCAAAAACATGGTTATTTATTTGTAAATCACTTTCTTGAAAGATTTAGTCTTTTACAACTTGTAAGATGATTTTTCTAAAAATATTTCTTTTGTATTTTTCTTGTTTCATAAGTGTTTATACACTTATTTTTCTAATAAAAATAGTGTAGGTTTAAGTAAAAACCAAGATCTTCTAAAAATCATATTTTAAACTTGGTTTTCTTGGAAAATCATTCACAAGTCTTGAATCTACAAGATTATTAACCCACTTTGTTTAGTACTTTTCAAGAAAATCCTTTTACTTTCAAGTTCATGTTTACTCAAGAAGATGATTATTTCATGTAAACACATAACCATCTCCTAACTTGCCAAATCATGTTTTTAATCAAAATCTAGCAAGTCCCATGTTATGATCAACATCAATATCTCTAGTAATCAATAAGCAAACATCATCCATACAACATCATTTTATCCATATTATATCATGTTTCATCTTATGTTTCAAGATTCATGTTCATATTCTTTAGTGTTCTTGTCATTTCAACATAATATTTCTTTTAACCAAGAAAAAATGGAAGTAAACAAGGGTGTTCAAGAATCTTACAACTAGCTTAAAGCTAGGGAAGAACAATGAAGAAATCGAGTGGATAAAAGCTTGTGATGGAGGTCCTTCAAGATCCGAGCTCACCAAACCTTCTAATACGGCTCCTTACACCTTGAATGAAGCTTGGAATGGATGAATATAGATGGTGTATGGGGGGTGGATGTGAGCCGTGTACAAGGAGAGGGGGAAGGAGGTGAATGGTGTGGTGGAATAATGAGAGCTTATGGTCCATTTAACTATCTTAAGCTTATATCCAATGGGCATTATGTCTTGTAAGTACACTACAAGATCTCTAGTAAATCTTTATAATATCTTCATGAATCCAAGGAAATCAAATGGGATCTTGGAAGATTATATGAGATCAAGAGTGGGGCCATCATGTGACCGTCCACTTTGTATGGGGGGGGGGGCAAAGTGTAAATTTGATGGTAATTAGTTAGCTTATAATTCAATTCCAAGTATATAGTCACAAGTGTTAATTAATTAGATATTGTAGTGGGTGTTAGGGTGTTCGGGGTTCATAACTAGCTCCGAAATAAGTAAACCATGCTTCTAGTAATATTTTGGTGTTCTGGGTGACGTCCGGTTGTTCGGTTAGATACCGGTTCGTTGAAGTGCTAAATTGCACCGTTTAGTGTCTTTTAAGTATTCTTTTGTGAAACTTTCAATTCTCAACACTTATGGAAGTATTCTGGACCATTTAGTCATGTTTTTGCATGATAATATCTTGTTATATTGCTGAATTTTGCTGAATTATATAAAATTCAGCTTTTAAAGTGTATTTCGGGTGCTTTTTAGTGCGTATTTTAGCTTCCGGAAAGTCTATATATAAACCCTTGTGTGTACTCTTGGGTTTTAATGTATGCTTGTCGTTGGACCTACACCTAGGCTCCAATTCTATTGTCTAACTGCTTTCTGCGGAATTGTTGACACAATGTGTCTTACCGGTGAGTTTACTAGTATTTCTGACGCAACGCTGTTCATTAATGCATAAAGTAATTCTTGTAGTATAAAACGTGCATGAATTCACTTGTATAGAATGTAATCAGACAATGTTGACATTTAAGCACATAATTGCAGTCAATAAATATTAATTAAAGTGTACGGAAATTACCGGTTTGGTGCCAGTTGTCACACTTTGTTTTGATACCAAACCTGTTTTCAAACTTCATTAAACATGTTTTAACATGTTTAACTCGTGACTTTTAGATTTGTGCTTATATAGGGTCGTAAGGTAAGGGATCTAATCAATCGCTTATACTTTCGAACCCGACCCATTTGGTCGATCATTAGGATCCGACCAAACACATTAGGTGACCATAGTTGCATAGGGAATAACCTTCCGAGGTTATACCTTATGGTCACTTCGTTTAAGTAGTTGTATGATAGGTAGTTTATATGCCTTAGGTAAATGACCAAAATGCCCTTTTTGCGCCAAAATTCATTTTAAGCATATGTAACATAATTTTTGACATCTAAACTGATTAGGCAACATAATTAGACATATTAAGGCATATTTTACTTGTCATAGGACTAGTTAGGCGGTCCAAACGCGTTTTACGCGAACAACGCGTTAAAGTAGCATAAGCTACCTAAACGGGTCGTAATGGGTCGTAATCACTTAGGTTAGGTTTCATTTTAGTATATAGGCTTTGTTAAACCATATTACATGAGTTCCCAAACTCATTTGGTTTATGAACCCTCATTCTATTCGATCCTCCGATTTAGGTCCGTTTATTAACGTAGATACCTATATTAGGTGCCGTTTGATTCCGTGATCTTTATTGCTTTGCTTGGGGGTTATCTAAAGACTATTGAGCAATATCAAGTGACTACATTGTCCCCTCTTTTACTGTTTTTCAAACATTTTGGGGTGAAACACATGTGCCTACTTGTTACTTTCGTGCTTTCCATGTTTTCATATCATATGCTTGTTATGTTCATTAGTACACTTATAGTACATGATTTCATTGTGTTTTTGCTATGTATGTCCATTTGTTGCATACTTAGTACATCGTTTTACATTACATTTTATGCCATGTATGTCCATTTAGCGCATACTTAGTACATCGTTTTACATTACATTTTATGCTATGTATGTCCATTTAGCGCATACTTAGTACATCATTTTACATTGCATTTTATGCTATGTACGTCCATTTAGTGCATACTTAGTACATCGTTTTACATTACATTTTATGCTATGTATGTCCATTTAGCGCATACTTAGTACATCGTTTTACATTGCATTTTATGTTATGTATGTCCATTGATTGCATACTTAGTACATTGTTTTACATCACATTTCATGCTATGTATGTTCATTTGTTGCATACTTAGTACATTATTTTCATAAAACATGCTTACATTTTGGTTTTTCAAAATGGGACAAAAATACATTCATTAACAATGATCACGCCGTTAGTTAGTAGGTAGTGGTACCATAGGAATTGACAACTCCCGTTCCTGACATCCTAGGTATGTTTGGATGAAAGGAATGGCCGAATTCGATACACATAACTCAGATAAACCTTTAATTTGTTTAAAGGTTTATCGCCATAGTCTTAAGGGTTGAATGTATGCATTTTCACAATACCGCATAGATGTTTGTATCAGTATAGCATGCATTTCTACAAAACATAACTTTGATTTAAACTATGTTTTACTTCAATACCTTGTTTTGTGCATTTTTACCTATGGTTTAGTTGATATATTTCACTTGCCATACATGATATTTCGGATACACATTACATGATTTACATTTGACACGTGAACTTTTTGACATTGGTTATACATTACATGATTTACATTTTGACATAAACATTTTTATAATTGGTATAAACATGAACATTTTACATTGGTGGTTTGTTTGGGTAAGTGATTTAAGTAACGAAGCGTCTGTAATATGATACAAGCATGGTGGATACGCCGCTGGTACTTCCTATATATAAGTGCTTGTATGATATTACATATCGTAGCGTTATTTCAATTATTTCAATTTAGACATATAACATTTTACAAAAATAACATATTTTTCACAAGACATGGTTGTACAAAACAGTTTGTTTTATACAACTCATTTTACTTGATCATTTATTTAACCACACATCTTTCTTTTATATAATCTGATTTCTTATCACATTTCATATGGTTTATAAAAGAAAACACTTAACAAGATTCATGACCAATTTTTATTAAACATTTCTTTAAACTTAAGTCATGAATGTAACACCTGTGCCTCCATGGCCATCAAACAAATACTGTAGCAATGAAATATTGTATTTCATACTTGGGATTTGTAAAAATATGTGTATCATTTGCACATATCCATTTTTGTTCAATTCCAAACTCTAAATCACTTTCTGGAAGGTTATACGCGCACCGATGCGTAAATATAACCAGTTTAAATGCAACAAACACTCCGGAATAGTGACATTGGCTTAACATACCTTAAATAACCTTTACATAACTTAGAAATAAGTTTTGAAGGCTTTGGTATGGCAAAAACAAGTTAATTCGCTTACAGGGACTAAACTTGACAAACTGCGAAAGTATGATGATTCGTACTGGAACAGACATTCCGGAACATAACCATAAGTTAAACACACCTTAAATATCCGTTACATAGCTTAGAAATAGGCTTTGAGGGGTTCGGTGTGCTAAAATAAACTTTTGGGTCATTCAGGGACTAAAAGTGTCAAAAAGTGCACAAGTTTGCATTTTCGCGCATAACTTTTGTTCTGAATACATCCGGACATCCAAAAATTTATGTAAGCACTAAAACATTTTATTTTAGTGTTTGGCATAAGAAAAATCCATTCGTCGCATCATTTAGATCGTTTTTCGCGCTTATGCGCATTCCGTCGTAATTAAGCGAACATCGCGTTCATACGACCAAACGAACCATCATCCGACATATTTCTGAGCATGTTTCATGTCCACAATGTTTAGGCAACATTTTAGGGCCTTAAAGTTGGCTTTACGGGCCTTAGAAGTGTCGGAAATGCCTTAAAACACGTGCAGGGACCAAAACTGTAACTTCTTAAACTTGTTTCTGATCTGTGACTCCCAGGCGGCCCGCCCGAGTTTCTGCACATGCTGAAGCGGGCCGCGTCCGCCTTCTGGACCAGATTAAATGTTTCTAACATCAGTTTGCAGCTGTTTGATCCTCACCCACACATTCTAAATCGTCTAGTCAGCGGATAAAAACCATTTTAAGCCACCATAAGGTTCCGACAAGTGTACGGGTGGGATTCAAGCACGGTTTCCTTGAAACGATCTTAACGGTGGACCTTTTACTATAAATACCCCATCACCCCCACCTCATTTCTCACAAGAATCTAGATTTGAGAGCTCTAAGTTGAAACCATTGTTTCATACCTGAGTTCTTGGATCGGGATTAGCATTCGGGGACCCTTCGTAAGTATTCTTTCGTTCTTTTCTTTATTTTATTGCTTTTAGAGTCAGAAAGTCAAACTTTGTTTGACTTTCAGCGTTGACCAGCTTATGGTCAATGCGAAGTTCGTTTGAACTTCGCAACGTGATTGTAATCACGTTGGTTATAGTCCCTTGGGACTATGCCTACTGATTACCACGTTGTCTAGAGTCGTAGGGTAAGCGATCTGATAAATCGCTTATACCTTCGAACCCGACCCAGTTTGGTCGATCATTAGGATCCGACCAAATACAATAGGTGACCATAGTATATAGGGAATAACCTTCCGAGGTTATACCTTATGGTCGCTTCGTTTAAGTAGTTGTATGATAGGTAGTTTATATGCCTTAGGTAAATTACCAGAATACCCTTTTCATGTATAATTGGTAATTAAGCATATGTAACCTAAACTTTTATCACATAACTGATTATGTAAAATGTTTAGGCATATAACACTTGTCATAGGACTAGTTAGACGGTCCGAACGCGTTTCACGCGCACGACGCGTTAAAGTAGCATAAACTACCTTAATGGGTCGCGATGGGTCGAAAGCACTTAGGTAAGGTTTCATTTAGTATGTAGGCTTTGTTAAACCATATGACACGAGTCTCTATACTCGTTTGGTTTACGAACCCTCATTCTATCAGATCTTCCGATTTAGGTCCGGTTTATTAACATAAGTTACCTATATTAGGTGTCGTTTGATATCCGCGATCTCTAGCATTGTTTGGTTGTTACTCAAGGACTACTGAGCAATCTCAAGTGAGTACATAGACCCCTCTTTTACTGTTTTCCAAACTGTTTTGGGGTGGAACACATGTGCCTACTTGTTACTTTCATGCTTTCATGTTTTCACATCATATACATGCTATGTTCAATAGTACACTTATAGTACATTGTTTTACATGATTTCATTACATTTATGCTATGTATGCCCATTGCGTGCGTACTTAGTACATCGTTTTCATCACATGCTTACATTTTGTTATGACATTTGGGTTGTTTACAATGGAACAATACATTCATTAACATTAGCTACGCCGTTCGTTAGTAGGTAGTGGTACCATAGGAATTGACAACTCCCGTTCCGGACATCCCAGGGAAAGGGATGAAAGGAATGACCGAATTCGATATACATAAAGCACAGATAATCCTTTAAGTCGTTTAAGGGTTTATCGCCACAGTCTCAAGGCTTGGATGTATGCATTATAACGATACCGCATAAATGTTCATATTCAGTATAGCATGCATATCCACAATACATAACATTTTAACATGATTTACATTGATCATGCATTTCCACAGAACATAACTTTGATTTAAACCAAGTTTTACTTCAATACTATGTTCTTGTGCATATGGTTTAGTTGATACATTTCACTAGCCATACATATCATTTAGGTTACATATTACATGATTTACATTGATCATGCATTTCCACAGAACATAACTTTGATTTAAACCAAGTTTTACTTCAATACTATGTTCTTGTGCATATGGTTTAGTTGATGCATTTCACTAGCCATACATATCATTTTGGTTACATATTACATGGTTTACATTTGACACATAAACACTTTTGACATTGGTTATACATTACATGATTTACATTAGACATGAACATTTTACATTGTTGGTTTGGTTTGAGTAAGTGATTAAGTAACGATGCATGTGTAATATGATACAAGCATGGTGGATACGCCGCTGGTACTTCCTATATATAAGTGTTTTTATGGTATTACATATCGTAGCGTTATTTGAATCATTTCAGTTTTTGACATATAACATTTTATACAAATAACATACTTTTCACAATACATTGTTTTACAAACAACTTAACTTCTACAAACTCATTTTACATGGTTATTCATTTAACCATGTATTATTCTCTTACTTATACATATCATCTGAACTTATTGTTTTTCAAATGATTTACAGAGACAAATCAAATTACAAGGTTCATGACTAAACATTTTCTTAAACAGAAGTCATGAATCTTATTTTCACAAAACCTATGTACTCGCCGGCATTTTTATGCTGACGTACCTATTTTCACATGTGTTTCAGGAAATGAAGCATATGATTGATCAAGACACACTTAGGCGAACATGGGCCTTAGTGACAATAAAAGATGCAGACTAGTTAAATTTTGTTATGTACTCTTTATTTCTTGTTTAAAGACAATGTAACTCGCTTGTTTGATGAATAAAACGAAACTTAAATTTCCATGGTTGTGAAACATTAATTCTGTTACAACACTCCCCGATGTTTCCGCCACGTTTTGTATGTTCTACGTGGTCGGGGTGTGACAGAAAAGATGGTATCAGAGCTAATGGTTATAGGGAATTAGGTTATTAGTAATGCTTTGACCTAGTCTATAACCTTCTTAGGACCCTAACGCGAGTTTACTTGCGTTTAGTCATAAAACAAAACTGTCACCTATCCTTAGGCGACAACCACAACAAGAACATAAATTTCAAAACCGCTTTGAAAACTAATCATCTGTTCTAGGATGATTGATTACTAGGTTTTGAACCCTCTATTGTAAGGTTTTGAACTCTCTATTATATGGTTTTGAACCCCTTTGAGTTTTCAAAATCTCGTCAAGGTTTTAGGTTTTAAATAATGTGAACACGTGCAAATTGGAAGGGTGAATGCCTGTATTCTGGGTTTTCTGTCTAGGCAAGCACTTCGTATACATCTCATCAGACGCGAGACCAGTTGTGCTTACCTGGGAATTCTTGGGATGAGTGTTCACTTATAGGCGAGCATGTCTTCGCGATACATTATTTTTGACCCATTTACTTTGATTTGTCACCATCTCATTTGTTTGCCTTAGGTAACAAACAAATGATCACAATTTTCATTCGTTACCATTCGGTATTGATTTTCCAATAACCTTTCACTTGCTTCTTCCTATGTCTTTCATTTTCTTCTAGAATGTCTATTCCTCTCAGCACTGGTCAAATGCCCGAGCGAACAGCCAAATTTGTCCAGCAAATAGGCGAAGTAATTCAGAAGACTGTGGATCTAGGCATTGCCATGGCTCGTCTCAACAATGAAGCCTCTCGTCTCGACAATGAAGCCACTCACGAGCCACCAAAGGAAGCAGAAGTCAAACCAACACCAAAATCAAGGAAGCGTAAGGCTTCAAAGAAACCCGTAGCAGTTACACCTAATCAAGCGGGACCTAGCCAGGTAACGATGCCACCAGCTAGGAAGCCGTACTTGGGAGCTGCCCCATGGTGCAAGCGATGCAACCGTCATCATTTAAACCTCATACCCTGCTCCAAATGTACCTACTGTGGACAGTGGGGACATCTGATTAACATATGCCGCTTTGCCATCCAAAACAAAGCTGCTATCAACCAAGCTGCTACCCAACTCCAAGTCAACCCAACTCAAGCTCGTTTTCCGCGTGGTACTTGCTACAACTGTGGCGATACGAGCCATTTCAGGAACAACTGCCCGAAGATAGTCAGTGCAAATCCAACCCTTGGATGAGCATTAGGCTGAACGAAGGATGTTGCTGTCTTATGCCTTTGTTTCTTTTGTTTTCGTGTATTGTGAAACAATATGTCTTGTTCATAAATAAAAATCGTTGTTCACAAATTCTAATATACAAGTATAATTACATGAGTCTATGACTTTTCTTATGATACCTGCATTAAGGAACTATGTTCCTTACAAACTACTCTTGTGATTCTCTCTTTCAAATGATCGCTCATGATACCCTCGAACATTTTAAGTACTCGTTTCATTCAAAAAAAAAAAAGTAGAAAATAAAGTGACATTATGAGTGATCATGCTTCTGCACATCTGTGCCTTTGAATCCTTGGTTAGATAAACTAAGGATATTTTCAAATCTCATACCCGTTACGTTTTGATTTTTCAACATACACAGTACAAGTATTTCAACACAATCTTCATGATCTCAAAACATTTCATATAGTTTGAAAACAATTTTTCTAGATACATTGTCTATGTTATTTCAAAAACATTGGCCATGTTATCAAAACCAACCTTTCTAATTTCAAAATATTTCATATAGTCTGAAGACAATATTAACACAATACATTTTCTTATCAAGTGCATGATTTCGAAAAGCATCATCCATGTCTTTCAAAAACCTTATACATAATTTCAAAATTCATCTCGCATGATTTTAAAACATTTTTAAATATATCTATCTAATACACCTACTTTATGATTTCAAAAGTATTATATATAAGGTTTCAAAAACGTTAAACACATTTTTCTTAAAGGAACCCCATGCATAGTTTTCAAAAATATTTTTCTTCATACATTGACTTAACTTTCAAATTTCGCTTCATATGTCGCCTTGGCATATCAGGCATCTCAACTTCATAAGCATTTTTTTACTTCATGTTTTGACATAAGCACATCCCGTGCAAGGTTTCAAAACATCTTCAACTTCTAAAATCCATATGGGATCTTTTTATCTTCACAATTAGATCCTTGTGGATGAATATCATTCAAATCAGAGTCCTTAATTGGATTCCTTATGTACCTAAATTCGAACATTTCTGTTCCTTATAATCGAAATCGAATTTTTTCTTTTAAAAATCTTTCTATCTTTATAGTTGGATTCTTGATAACGTTTAAAGTACCAAATGAAATCCATGGAATGGATTCCTAGTGTGCTTTAAATGCATGTACGCAATTAACAAGACAAGTTAACAAACAATTTTGTGGTTATGTGATTATGTGTTTACATATTTGGTGTTTTCATTTATGCATTTTTGCGTTTTTAAATACTCTGGATATTCGTTATCCAAATCCTCGCAGAATCTTTCATATCTTCATATGAGGGATTCGTAGCAGGATATTCAAAAGGTACTACCTTAAATCCTTAATGGGCTTCTATGTAATAGTTAAGACCCTTGGATTATATAGTACCACTCCATGATTCATAAGAGACCCTTTAGTGGTCTAATAAAAAAGATTGATTCACAATTTGGTTAAAGAACGACATCTAGTGATGTAACTGGATAGACTCCTTGATAGTCTATTTAGACCAGTTATTGATTTAATTAAAAGGACTCTATGGCGGTCTAATCACACTCATCACAGGATTGTTCATTTGGTTTTACCCTACACATTATAAAATAGACTGTGTGAACTGTGCAAGGAATTGTCTAATTATGGACGCGTACATAATTATGAAATTTAGTGAACAGAAACCCATTAAGGTTTATTATGTATAAGAACCGATAGTGACAACAATAACAAAATGAGAACGATGTAATGGAGGTACGGTGGACGCACCAATGACGCTTCATATACTTGTATATAAGTAACCCTCTTACATTGAAATCATGATGTTATTAAAGATTACTAGAAGTTCAGAACCCTAACCAGTATTGTTCGATCTTTTCAACTTCATATTTTCAAAGCTCTCACAAGTTTCCTCTAAATAAATTTCGGGACGAAATTTCCTAAAGTAGGGGAGACTGTAACACCTGTGCCTCCACGGCCATCAAACAAATACTGTAGCAATGAAATATTGTATTTCATACTTGGGATTTGTAAAAATATGTGTATCATTTGCACATATCAATTTTTGTTCAAATCCAAACTCTAAATCACTTTCTGGAAGGTTATACGCGCACCGATGCGTAAACAAACACTCCGGAATAGTGACATTGGCTTAACATACCTTAAATAACCTTTACATAACTTAGAAATAAGTTTTGAAGGCTTTGGTATGGCAAAAATAAGTTAATTCGCTTACAGGGACTAAACTTGACAAACTGCGAAAGTATGATGATTCGTACTGGAACAGACATTCCGGAACATAACCATAAGTTAAACACACCTTAAATATCCTTTACATAGCTTAGAAATAGGCTTTGAGGGGTTCGGTGTGCTAAAATAAACTTTTGGGTCATTCAGGGACTAAAAGTGTCAAAAAGTGCACAAGTTTGAATTTTCGCGCATAACTTACGTTCTGAATACATCCGGACATCCAAAAATTTATGTAAGCACTAAAACATTTTATTTTAGTGTTTGGCATAAGAAAAATCCATTCGTCGCGTTATTTAGATCGTTTTTCGCGCTTATGCGCATTCCGTCGTAATTAAGCGAACATCGCGTTCATACGACCAAACGAACCATCATCCGACATATTTCTGAGCATGTTTCATGTCCACAATGTTTAGGCAACATTTTAGGGCCTTAAAGTTGGCTTTACGGGCCTTAGAAGTGTCGGAAATGCCATAAAACACGTGCAGGGACCAAAACTGTAACTTCTGAAACTTGTTTCTGATCTGTGACTCCCAGGCGGCCCGCCCGAGTTTCTGCACATGCTGAAGCGGGCCGCGTCCGCCTTCTGGACCAGATTAAATGTTTCTAACATCAGTTTGCAGCTGTTTGATCCTCACCCACACATTCTAAATCGTCTAGTCAGCGGATAAGAACCATTTTAAGCCACCATAAGGTTCCGACAAGTGTACGGGTGGGATTCAAGCACGGTTTCCTTGAAACGATCTTAACGGTGGACCTTTTACTATAAATACCCCATCACCCCAACCTCATTTCTCACAAGAATCTGGATTTGAGAGCTCTAAGTTGAAACCATTGTTTCATACCTGAGTTCTTGGATCGGGATTAGCATTCGGGGACCCTTCGTAAGTATTCTTTCGTTCTTTTCTTTATTTTATTGCTTTTAGAGTCAGAAAGTCAAACTTTGTTTGACTTTCAGCGTTGACCAGCTTATGGTCAATGCGAAGTTCGTTTGAACTTCGCAACGTGATTGTAATCATGTTGGTTATAGTCCCTTGGGACTATGCCTACTGATTACCACGTTGTCTAGAGTCGTAGGGTAAGCGATCTGATAAATCGCTTATACCTTCGAACCCGACCCAGTTTGGTCGATCATTAGGATCCGACCAAATACAATAGGTGACCATAGTATATAGGGAATAACCTTCCGAGGTTATACCTTATGGTCGCTTCGTTTAAGTAGTTGTATGATAGGTAGTTTATATGCCTTAGGTAAATTACCAGAATACCCTTTTCATGTATAATTGGTAATTAAGCATATGTAACCTAAACTTTTATCACATAACTGATTATGTAAAATGTTTAGGCATATAACACTTGTCATAGGACTAGTTAGACGGTCCGAACGCGTTTCACGCGCACGACGCGTTAAAGTAGCATAAACTACCTTAATGGGTCGCGATGGGTCGAAAGCACTTAGGTTAGGTTTCATTTAGTATGTAGGCTTTGTTAAACCATATGACACGAGTCTCTATACTCGTTTGGTTTACGAACCCTCATTCTATCAGATCTTCCGATTTAGGTCCGGTTTATTAACATAAGTTACCTATATTAGGTGCCGTTTGATATCCGCGATCTCTAGCATTGTTTGGTTGTTACTCAAGGACTACTGAGCAATCTCAAGTGAGTACATAGACCCCTCTTTTACTGTTTTCCAAACTGTTTTGGGGTGGAACACATGTGCCTACTTGTTACTTTCATGCTTTCATGTTTTCACATCATATACATGCTATGTTCAATAGTACACTTATAGTACATTGTTTTACATGATTTCATTACATTTATGCTATGTATGCCCATTGCGTGCGTACTTAGTACATCGTTTTCATCACATGCTTACATTTTGTTATGACATTTGGGTTGTTTACAATGGAACAATACATTCATTAACATTAGCTACGCCGTTCGTTAGTAGGTAGTGGTACCATAGGAATTGACAACTCCCGTTCCGGACATCCCAGGGAAAGGGGATGAAAGGAATGACCGAATTCGATATACATAAAGCACAGATAATCCTTTAAGTCGTTTAAGGGTTTATCGCCACAGTCTCAAGGCTTGGATGTATGCATTATAACGATACCGCATAAATGTTCATATTCAGTATAGCATGCATATCCACAATACATAACATTTTAACATGATTTACATTGATAATGCATTTCCACAGAACATAACTTTGATTTAAACCAAGTTTTACTTCAATACTATGTTCTTGTGCATATGGTTTAGTTGATACATTTCACTAGCCATACATATCATTTAGGTTACATATTACATGATTTACATTGATCATGCATTTCCACAGAACATAACTTTGATTTAAACCAAGTTTTACTTCAATACTATGTTCTTGTGCATATGGTTTAGTTGATGCATTTCACTAGCCATACATATCATTTTGGTTACATATTACATGGTTTACATTTGACACATAAACACTTTTGACATTGGTTATACATTACATGATTTACATTAGACATGAACATTTTACATTGTTGGTTTGGTTTGAGTAAGTGATTAAGTAACGATGCATGTGTAATATGATACAAGCATGGTGGATACGCCGCTGGTACTTCCTATATATAAGTGTTTGTATGGTATTACATATCGTAGCGTTATTTGAATCATTTCAGTTTTTGACATATAACATTTTATACAAATAACATACTTTTCACAATACATTGTTTTACAAACAACTTAACTTCTACAAACTCATTTTACATGGTTATTCATTTAACCATGCATTATTCTCTTACTTATACATATCATCTGAACTTATTGTTTTTCAAATGATTTACAGAGACAAATCAAATTACAAGGTTCATGACTAAACATTTTCTTAAACAGAAGTCATGAATCTTATTTTCACAAAACCTATGTACTCGCCGGCATTTTTATGCTGACGTACCTATTTTCACATGTGTTTCAGGAAATGAAGCATAGGATTGATCAAGACACACTTAGGCGAACATGGGCCTTAGTGACAATAAAAGATGCAGACTAGTTAAATTTTGTTATGTACTCTTTATTTCTTGTTTAAAGACAATGTAACTCGCTTGTTTGATGAATAAAACGAAACTTAAATTTCCATGGTTGTGAAACATTAATTCTGTTACAACACTCCCCGATGTTTCCGCCACGTTTTGTATGTTCTACGTGGTCGGGGTGTGACAATGAATCCTATTTTCATAAAACCTATGTATATCACATGCATTTTTATTCTGACGTACCTATTTTCACATGTGTTTTCAGGAGCTGTTGCATAGGATGCTCGTGACACACTAGGGCAGACCTGTGCCTTAGTGACTTAAAAATGAAGCTAGAACTATTTTGATTATGTCATGTACTCTTGTTTCTCTTTGTTTAAGACAATGTAATCCTTTTGTTTTTAAATAAAACATAACTTTAATTGCCATGGTTGTGAAACAATAATTCTGTTACAACACTCCCTGACGTTTCCGCCACGATTTGATGTTTTACATGGTCGGAGTGTGACAGAGTCCGCGAGTCTTCGGCACGAGTCTACCGTCACACATTTCATGGATTTTCACACATTCAGTTCATTTTTAAACTGATCGTTTGCTTGTTTGATTGCAGGTGATAAACAAGGTGAAAAACAAGGTGTGATACACGAAAGAGATGGCTGAAGAGTTCTACAACATGTTTCACAAGGCGTTCACTTCTGAATCTTCCGAAACATCGACTGTCACACCGAAAATCATTTCGAAAGCAATAACTGAAGACATTAATCATGATAATTTTTGCGGAACCAATTCGAAACCATCTAAACTTGATAGTATTGAAGATTATACGTGGTGGAAAGAACGATTCATTAACTGGGCCAAAGCTTATGCGCACGAAAGCTAGTTTTGTATGGAATTTGGTTATAGCAGGCCAGTTGATGATAAAAACGAAGTAATTCATCTTAAAAGCTTATCCGTTGATGATAAAAGGAATTTTTCGTATGAACAACGGATGATTGCTTTAATCCAACAGTCGATTAGAGATGATATATTTGCACTGCTTAATCACGATGGCTCATCTAAATCAATGTGGGAAGCATTACGGGTTAAAGCTGAGGGTGGGAAACAAATCAAAGAGAACAAAATAGGTTTACTTAAAAAGGAATTTGATTTGTTCGATGGAATAAAAGGTGAATCTGTAAGACAAATGATTGAAAGATTTTGTCACCTTAAAGTTGAACTCGATAGGTTTGGAATTATAAAAACCCGTGAAGAAATCATTGATAAAACCATTGAAGCGTTACCACGAGCTGATCAGTGGCAAACGTTTGTGTTTATTTTAAAAAATGATGTGTTGTATGATACAATTACTCTTGATGCTTTGATAGAAAAGATAGAAAGTCATGAGCTTGAGCTGCAAAAGCAAAGCAAGATGAGCAGTTCTTCGTATCAACAGAATGTCGGTCTTTATACAAAGGCAGTGTGCCTTCGGTGAAAGTCAATGAATCGCCAAAGACTGCATACAGTGTTGACAAAAAGGAGTGTGCGACTAAATCCCCTTTGTGCGACCTGGACTAGTTTACATTGCTTATGGGCCATTTATACCAGGAGCCCAATACCAGAATTTCATTGGCCCAATGGCAGTGATTGTGTGATTGACACTAAGTGTGTGATTGTTCCAACAGGTTTGTACAGAGGGCATTCTGGGAGGTACTTAAGTGTATGGTCATTTTAACATGTTACCTCACATACTCCTAGACCAAACCTAATAAGACAAAGCAACATTCAAAACTTTCAATCATTCATCAATTCCAAAGAAGAGAAAACCCAGCTCGCGTTTATGAATTTATGCCCTTGAGGGTGTAGGGAGTGGTTAAACACTTTGGAGTGGCAAACCAAAAACCGACCAATCAGAGCGCGCCATGTCAATCAGTTAAAAGTGTTTAAACTTTGGTGAAAAGTGTTGGCAATGGTTTAGACACTTGGTGAAGTGGTAAACTTTTTAAATAAAAAAAAAGGAAAAATGTGTGATTGGTTGAGATAGGAATGGACCCCACCCCACACCCCCCTCTCTCTCTCCTTCCTCCCTTCCCGAATCGGTGTTGCCTCACCGATTTCACTCCCATTTCGTCAAACTTGCATGCGGCAAATGGGTTGGCATTGGTTTGCCGCCCATTGCCGATCGGTGAATTGAGTTTGCCGCAAACCACTCCCTTCACCCTGAGTGAACATTCCTATTTGACGGTATTACTATCATCTTTTTAACAGCTATAAACATCCTATGAAACAACTAATCAAAGATTATTGTAATCATTGTTTTAAACAAAAAAAAAAAAAAAAAATCAGTCATTGCATTCAAACGTCAAGCAGCAGATTAATACTATCACTACAAGCAGAAGAGCACTGTTACATTTATGACTTTTAAACAACATTACAGGAATCATTCCTTTATTTAAATCATCCAACCGTGCATGACCAGGTTGTACCCTGAGCATGTATGGTTGTACATTTTCAAGAAACACTCAGATCCAACCGTGCATGACCAGGTTAACCAATTACATTAGTCCATCATCACTCAGATCTATACATCCTAAAATCATCGTTATCATCATCTAGAACAAAAGTTCAAAGGATCCAAGAAATTTTATGCAAGGAGTATCACCAACAAATCTTTCAAACAAAGCGTGTAGCCTATTTTCAAGCAAAGCTCAGATCTTTTAAATCATCAAATGATCCTATTAACATGTTAGTAGTTATTGATCACCATTTTAAGTCTGTTTCCTAACAACATTCAAACACAACATCACTTATTTTATGGCATGAATTAGGTGAAGCATGTAGTCTAACCTGAACTTATTGCCCCATAAGGTCGTTAAATATATCCGTTGTCGCCTTCCAAAAACTAGAACCCGTTTGATTGTTCCCTAAAATTAAAAAAAATGCATTAGTAAAACTAAAAAATAAATCTTTTTAAATTTAAATTAAAAAAAATGCATTAGTAAAACTAAAAAATAAATCGTTTTAAATTTAAATTAAAAAAAAAAAAACTATGGTTCATACCGACAATCGGGCAAGTTGAGGACTTAACATATGCAATTGCTAGCGCCTCCTCCTCTACTTTTGTCCACTGTCTCGGCTTTGCTCTCGAACCGCTTTTTTTTTTGCGGTGTCGGGTTCGGTTTCAACCGCCTTCCCCTTCCCCGTGTTTTTTTTGAGCTTGAGTTCTTTAGGTGGCGATTCGGGGACGACTTCATCATCATCGTCAAGTTGAACCTGGGGTTGCGGTTGGGAAGTTGGCGGTTGCGATTGGAATTGATCAAGTTGAACTGAGTTGCGTTGCATGAATTGTTGGAGTGCTTGGTAGTGTTGCATTTGTTGAACTTGGGATATTTGGGAGAAGGCGTTAGGTGATTGTTGGAAACCCGAAAACATAAATTTTGGAGACACCCACGAAGGATCCATAGTCGGAGTGTAAGCGGCACTCGAAAAAAAGTTAGGTTGGTTCGGGTTGGGATTGTTCGGGTTGGGGTTGTTTAGGTTGAATGGATTCATGATTGTATAAAAAATGGGAATGTTTTTTTTATAAAAATGGATGAGAATGGGAGAAGAATGGGAGAAATATTGAGGAAATGGTATAAAAAATGGATGAAAGTGGTATATATTTAAAGTGAAAAAGTAAATTTTTTTTATTAAATCTAGCCGTTACCAACGGCTATTATTTTGAAATTGGGCCCGTCGACTTCGTCTATGGGGAGCCGGAAAGGCCGGGACGGAAATAGGGGGCGGTGTGGGGGACCGGTGCCGGGCCTTGCCGGGCCTAAGCCGGGCCTTGCCGGGCCTAAGCCGGCCCCCATACCGCTTGGTCTTAGAGAGGGAGTGGATAGGGGAATATTCTTGGGGATAGATGATAGGAATGATTGTGTTTCAATACTTCGGTGAATGTCGGCTGTGTATGCATTTATACACTCCCCAAACTGTCACACACTATACCTTTTTTTTTTGAACGGCCAACAAAAGCGTTTTATTAATTACCATGCCGGACTAACAATTGTTAACCTCGGCCGCCAGTTATTTACAAACTGAAAAGTGAACCAAAACTTACATTAGGAGAATTAAACCTCCTCACCCCACCAAAATACAATCATACCCCCAAACCTACAGCATCGAAACAGTTCCATTGATCCCATGTTAGTGACGACCTCCGAGCTCGACTTTTAAACCATAAGTAGCTTGTTTGTCACACACTATACCTTATTTGTGTATTCTTCACTGTGCGGTCCTCATTAGGGTAAAAAAAGAGTAAATTTCAAATTTCGTCCTTTATGTATGTCTAAAATATCAAATCATGTCCTTTGTCTTTAATATCTTCAAGAAACATACTTAATGTTTGAAAAACCATTCAGGTTATGTCCTTTACCCAAAACCTTGTTTGTTTTCCTAGTTAAGTCAGGTCACATGTGAAGCACATGAGGGTATATTGGTCATTTTACCTAAATACTAAAATAAATAATAAAAAAATTATGTATATACATACAGCTCTCTCTCTCTCTCTCACAACACACATCAGCTCTCTCTCTCTCACACATAAACACCTCTCTCTCTCTCTCTCAACACACACCTGCAGATTAGGGGTTTTCTCAAATATGCTGGTTCAAGACGCCACACGGCCCACACCACAAACCACAATGTCATCATCACCATCTCCACCAACCACCGCCAACGGCGGCATTACCATTACCGGCGGAGAAAACGAAGACGAGTGGGTCTGGAACCAAATCAAAGCTGAAGCTCGGCGCGACGCCGAATCCGAGCCGGCTCTCGCCAGTTACCTCTACTCCACAATAATCTCTCACTCATCACTCACCCGTTCTCTCTCTTTCCACTTGGGAAACAAACTCTGTTCGTCAACTCTTCTGTCACCATTAAAATTGAATCCAGATTTGGGGTTTGTTTGGGGTTAGTAGCTTAAATGTAGATTAGGGTTTGAATTTTGTGGTGGTGTTCAGATCTGTACATATTCAGATCTGAATATGCAGGTTGGGGTTGGGGGTTGGGCGGTGGTGGAGGTGCGGTGTTGGGGTTTGTGCAGCGGTCGTGATGAGAAAGACTTATTCAAGATCAAGCATGCCCCGAACAAAAAGGACTGTTCCAGTTGTTCGAGAGCCATCCAGCGTTGCTGTTGTTCGCTTGCAGTCGTCTCACATCAGGAAGAAGATAATCAGCATCTGTTATACTTGTGCTGCTGTGTACAGCCGCCAATCATCAGCGGCTGTTTGTGCTTTATATTGTGTCGCAAGTAGATGATCTGCTGTGTCTTGATTTGATTGCAGCTGTTCAAGCAGACGTGTTTCTGCCATATTTGAATCTGTATATTTTGATTACAACAGTTGTGTAATCAGACTATTAATACATAATCAGTTTTGATACCTTGTTTTTAACAGTGTGCAGATTTGGGTTTTTGAAGATGAATTGTGCAAGGTAAGATGGAGTGTATGAGAAAGACTTATCTTGATTTGGGTTTTTGATTTTGTGTGTTGTTTTGTTTAGATATGAATTGGCTGAGTGTGCAGATGATGATGAAATAAAGATCTGCGTTCAGAGAGAGAGAGAGAGATATCTGCGTTCAGAGAGAGAGATCTGAATTTTTTATAATTTTTTTAGTATTTAGGGTAAAATGACCAATATACCCTCATGTGCTTCACATGTGACCTGACTTAACCGGGAAAACAAACCAGGTTTTGGGTAAAGGACATAACCTGAATGGTTTTTCAAACATTAAGTATGTTTCTTGAAGATATTAAAGACAAAGGACATGATTTGATATTTTAGACATACATAAAGGACGAAATTTGAAATTTACTCGTAAAAAAAAGATAACATTCGGCTGGTTTTGGACAGTACGTTGGGCCGGTCGACAAGGGGTGTGCGATCACCATGCAGTCCAAAGGAAGGGAGGGAGTGTTGGGTGCCCTATTTATTAACCAATAATAATAATAACTATATAAATTTCCATATAACAAACACACAAAATCACGAAAAGCATATAATGCACGATAACTTTAAATACAGGTTCATTTAATAACTTTACTGGATCGCATCGTACAATTAAAATAGTGCGGGAGAACCCGAACTGTCACATTATCCCCAAGTTTTAAGAACTTTCGTCCCGAAAGTTAGAGCGCAGCCACTGACGAGCTAATGAGTTACAATGTTTTCGCGGGGTGTCACAATGTAAAAATGCAACGCGTAAAATAGTTTCTACGTACGTTTTAATTTTTATTTTGTTATGTAAAAGAATTTACGGTTGATGTCGCACCTTTTGCACCAACGTAAAACATCAAATATAAAAAGCGCCGACGTAAAACATCAAACATAAAAAATGTAGTAAGAGAAATATTAAAATAACAAGGGTGGTTTATTTTGGTGGAACGAAAAACGTAACTGTTTGCGCCGACGTAAACCACCAAACATAAAAAAAAATAGAGAAGCTTGTGATGTTAAAAATTGGTCTATGTTTTCAATTTATTTTACATTTGTTTAAAAATGTAATAAAGAGGATGTTTTTCTTACATTTTAAAAAAATAGATAAAAAATAACAAAAAGATTTGATGGTGTTTGAATGTAGAGTCAAAAACAATTAAAAGACTTCTGACATGTTTCTTGTCAATAATTAATAAACCTTTAACCAAAATACCAAATAACTTTTTTTCAATAAATAAATACTTTTTCACAAAAGACAAACAACTTACTTGACACATATTTATTAAAATTCAATCTCAACCATAAATTACCATAAATTGTAGAAATTTTTAAAATTAATAATGTATCTATGGTTTTTTCAAATAAGTATGGTTGTTATTTTACCTAATCTCTATACAGAGAGAGAGAGAAAACAATGTGGCCTATTGCTTTTTTTCGTGGATGGGACATGTATTCAATTGAAATGAAGTGTAATTTAATTTGGGTGTACCTATTGGCACACCAGTGTGCCTATATACACACCAAACCCTAGTTGAATCAGGGTTTACCTACACTGCGTATAGGTCTATACGCAGTGTATAAGATTACCTCTATATGCTACGTATAGAACTATACTCAGCGTATATAAACCATGGATTTCAGAGCCTTATCAACAATCATTGCACAGAAAACAAGGGTTTATATACGCTGTATATAGATCTATACACCGCGTATATAAACCATCAGATTTTTTACGCTGTTTTGGTAGGTTAGAGACATTAGTTTTTCACAAAGTTTATATACGCTGCGTATAGACCTATACGCAGCGTATATAAAGGGTCAAAAAGACAATGTTACACTTGTTTTTGCTGCGTATAGCCCCCAATGCAGGGGTAAAATGATCTTTTTTACTATACGCCGCGTATAGCCCTCTATGTGGCGTATATATGGGGCAAGTTTGGTAAAAAAGACCATTTTACCCCTGCATTGGGGGCTATACGCAGCCAAAAACAGGGGTAACATTGTCTTTTTGACCCTTTATATACGCTGCGTATAGGTCTATACGCAGCGTATATAAATGTTTTTTTAGAAACATATATACATTATTGATTTTAGTAAAGTTAAGTATTTCTTACAAACTTTTTATACAATATTAATCAATTTTATACGATAAATATCGTATAGGTGTAGTATAGGTCACGTATTGACCTCGTATAAGCCTATAAGTGTTATATCGTATCGTATAGCGTAGTATATGTCTCGTATAGCTCCCTTATAGGCCTATGGTGTGGCTTAGGTCCCGTATAAATCTATAGGCATATACATAGAGAAATAAAAATTGTAAAACAAAATGTGTCAACCTGTGGATCCTCCTAGTTGACTCAATATAGACTGGTTTAGCTCAACGTGTAAAATTGGACTCAAAACATTTAGGCCAAACATAAAACCGTGAATTTCATATTAGATTTATGCAGGGGCGAAGGATTGTAGGGGCCGGGGGGCGCCCGACCTCCCGAACTTTTCACGTAGTATTGTTACGTAGGTACTTTTCATATAGAATTTTTTAGGTATATGCGTCCCCCCCCCCCCCCCGGTTTAATAAAAATTATGTATATACGTTTTCGACCCCCCGGTTTAAAAAAAATATGTATATACGTTTTTAACCCCCTGGTTACGTATGTACTTAACTATTTAGTTTCAGCCCAAATCATATTGTTGTGTTTATTATAGCCCAAAATTAAAAGCCCACGCAATGACCCAAATCCCCTATTTTTCTATAAAAAAAACCCAATATCTCTTGATTGGGGCTGGTAATGTCGCTGATCAAAAGAAGAACGGGAGAGGTTGAACAGAAAGAAAAGCAAAAATCGTTGGGCAGTGGGCTAAATCTTCGCTCTTCGCTGAACATAAAGCAACGGCTCAGGCTGGAATCGATTTAATGCTTCTTCAATCTTCAAGGTATGTGTTTTATCTTTAGGTTTGTCACACCCTGACTTTTTGCGGAAGCGTGATTATGGTGTGACTTTCTTAATACCATAGCAATCAATCATAACAACACTATATGATAAAACCAGTAGATGTTCATCCATAAATTAAATTTGAAAATACAACAACATACTTGTCTGAAACGTAGACTCCAAATTTAAATTACAAACCACAACGTGTTTAAATGAGTTCACGAAGACTCGACAAAAGACCTTAAATAAAACCGAGTTTAGAACCATGTATCTCGTCCAGGATTAAGATACATCTCCTAAACCCATATGACTTTGGATGACATCTTTTATTCATGACGCAGCTTGAATCATGCAAACACCTGCCAGATCCACTTAGTTCCCTGAAATACATGTAATTTGAAAACATCAACAAAAGTTGAGCGAGTTCATGTGATTGTTCGTGTATATGAATAACCTTTAAAGTATGTCTGTATGTATGTAAGCCCTGGTATGAAGTAATAAGGAAAAACAGATCACCAATGGTTTGCAAGGCCAATGGTATGGGTGAAATGGTGCAGGAAAACTCAAACCTAGCGGATTTTGCCACGACATTAGTATGTGGACATAGTCACCACATGGGCCACCTTGGTCCTCATGGGCGTGGGCTCGCTACACCCAAATAGATCTATCACTTATGTCCCTCGGTCCTACGACGAGGATTAATGGCCTTAAGTGTTGTACCCACCACTCACATGATCAAGCAGTAACCCTCCTTAGCTAACCATACCATGTATAAAACGTTTGTAAACAATTGTAACATGTATTTCACCCCCGAAGTTATAAAACTGAAAACAGTAAAAAGGAAAAGGGGGACATGAACTCACAGTCTTGCGTCTTCGGTACTCGTAACTCAAATCTATTCAGCAAACACGACTACCAACAATGTACTAGGGTCTATTAGATGAATGGGTCGTGCCTTGGCTTAGAATTAACGTTTTTGAGTTACGTTTCTGATATGGTTTCAATTTATATAATTATTGTCAAAATAATTAATATTTCAACTTAAATTATATTTATAAATTTTGGAATAATTGTTTAACAATATTTTTTTATAATACTTCTCATATTTCCTTCCCAAGGATGGGGGTATCTCATACATGTATATTCTTATTCTTGTATTTGTTAAGTATTCTTATACTTAATTTCTAATTAATCATTCCGGAATAAATATCCAATATATATTCCCAAAATATATGTTGTAAGAAATATTACTTAGAAAAATTATTCATAATTTTTCTTTTGGCAAAACTATTTGTAGTTCCAAATTAATATATTTTCAAGTCTCACTTTAGAAAATATATATAAACTTATTTTGTCAAAAAATAATGTATTTCAAGAAAATATATATTTTTCTCAAAAATCATATATCTTCTAAATATTCCAAGAAAATATATTTTTACTTCCTAAAAATAATATATTTTCTCCTTGTCGAAAATATGATATAACTTTTGTAATAATCATCAAAATCATATTTTCATCCCTTATGTCCAAACTATTATTTACCAAAAGTATATTTATAACGGTATTTTCTGGAATGTTTTGTAAGTTACATTCTTTCGTTCGATTTTACAATATTATGCGTGTAACTTGTGTATTTATTCCTTGGGATTTTTGGTAATTTTTGGGTTGTAAATTCTTGGTATTTGTTAAGTTATATTATTTCAAACCCTAAAATAATATAACTATTACACAAAGTATACAAATTTTCACACACATCATGTCTTTAATGTATATATATTCTAAATATATAATTACCCATTTTTATTTATAAAAACCAACCTCCAATATTTGTATTTTTGTGACAAAAATTATGGCAAAGTTTATATGGAAACTCATGGTTAAAATATACTTGTAAATACTTGTTTGAAAATATTTTTTCTAGTGTTTATATTTTTAGAAAATTTTGCCATAGTTTCCCCTAAAAATGGAGGTTTCCATGCTATCAAAGCATACATTTTTCTTTTTTAAATCATCACAAACAATCAACAATCAACCCTAAACAACTTACACTTACCAATTTGCCATAATCATGTGATTTACATAACAACATGAACTTGAACTTTCATAAAAGCTTGTAGTAACTTGGTAATGTGTTTAGTAGGTTTAGTTACCCCTTTGAAATGTATTTACTTCTTTAAAAACTTCATCTTTAAAGAAGTTGGGTGTTTACAACTTCCAAACACATTTTCTAAAAATGCTTCTTTATGTAATCTTTTTGTTACACAAGTGTTTCTACACTTGTTTAACCCTTAAAAATAGTGTTTGTTTATGTAAAAACCAAGTCTATGTATGTGACAACCCTTGTAATTACATGTACCCGTATGATTAATTAATATTATATTGTGCTTATTGATTGTACAGAAAATTGACTAAATGGTCCTAAATGTTTTCCTAAGTGTTAGGAATTAAAAGTGTTACAAAAAGTTTCATAAAAGACACTATACGAATCAACTTAGCACTTTAACGGAATAGTATCTAACCGGACAACCGGACATTACCCGGGACACCAAATTTTTGTCAAACACGTTGTGTTATTATTTCTAGGCTAGTCATGAACCCCGTTCACCATAACACCCACTAAAAATACCAACTAGCTAACACATGTAAGTATATACTTGGAAATTAACTAGTGTTTGCCAACGTCCATAAAAAATGTGCAATTAACCCCCCCCCCCCCCCCCCCATACCCAATTTTGGTCACCAAGGGACCCACCAAATCACCCAAATATTTGCTAGATTTTATCTCATATTTTATGTAGATATTGCTTGATCTTGTAGCCAAAATATTAGATTGTGATATTTACAAGTATGGTGTAAGACCATTCCTATCACTTCATATCTTCACAAAAATCAACACCATCTCTCCCTCACTCTCCCTCTCCTCTCGGCCCTCACCATAACCGCCACCATCACCACCTAAACACCACCATCTTCATCCATTTCAAGCTTCATTCAAGACTAGAAGGTGATTTAAAGGAGCTTGAAGTTGTAGATCATCAAGGAGCTCTTTCACTTGCTTTTTCACATCATTTTTCATCATCTTCTCACTAGTGTTCTTCCCTAGCCTTTGTGCTAGTTGTAAGTTCTTGTTTAACTCTTGTCCATCTTCTTGTTATGATTAAAATTTGTAGTATGTTAAGTATATCAAGAACACTAAGGAACAAGAACAAAAAACATGAACATAAAGCATTACATAAGTTTTACATAAAGATGAAATGTGATGAAGTGTTGTTAGTATGATATTGTTTGGTATATGTTGATGCTTGCTTTTGATTACTAGAAATACGTTGTTGATCACTAAACATGTTAACGGAATCAATCGAGCACGCTTTAGAAAGTTGAGAGCTGAAAACAGGAAGCTGGTTGATGTTTACAGCCAACTTCAGTTGGCTTTAACCAGATTATAACTTAACGAAAACTTGATTTTCTTGAGTCTATAACGTGTTATTTCGAAACACGGTTCTAATGGCACTGGAATCATAATTTTTGGACTTAGTTTGCTATTTTTAAAGGGTCGTTTTTCACAGCAGCAAAAGCTGCGTTTTTACTACTGAAAATATGTGTTATGTTTTCTGTCATAACTTGAAATTTGTGTAGAATTAGCTCATGAAAATTATACTGTAGATGACCACTGATGTTATGGTAATGCTCCAACTAGAATTTCATCAATCGGACTTATGATGAATTTTTAATAAATTATTCCGTTGACTGTAGTCAGAAAGTGATGAATCTGATTGCAGTCCGGTAAATGATTTTTTATAAAATATTGGTAGTGAATTGGATCCCGAGATTTTTACACAATAATATATGGATCATTTAAGACCTTCTGTAAAAAGTTGCGAATTTTTGGAATAGGTTAACTATTTTATTAAAATTCCCGAAAACAGCCCAGTTTTGAATATAAAAGCTGAAACGACATAAGTAGTAATGTGCGTGTCTAATGTCGGGTATGTTATCTGAGAATGATCTAACATGTTATATGTCAATAAAAGTGTTATGTGCAATGTAGTATGTTTGCTTATGAAGGGGAATAGATGGGAAGTTTATATTGGCATGAACCGTTAAAGTGAGTGCATGTTATGTGGTAGATGCGTGTAGGAACTTCGTGCTTATTTGAAGTCACTAATAAACTAAGTAGTAATCATACTAGGACGTGATTGACCGACCATGACTGTTAGCTATTTTTGAGAGTCAAACCGAGCAACCAAAGGTGAGTTCACACTTTTAAGGCATGGGATTCATGGTGGGTTGGGAATGGGATTAAATGGCTAAGACGGAACTTGTACTTTCACCACTACTAGACTACTTACCTCTGTCCTCGGATTGGGAAGGACGCCAGCGCTAAACCTACGTATACACTACGTACCTCCGTCCTCGGATTTGGGAAGGACGCCAGCGCTAAACCTACGTATTCACTACGTACCACTGTCCTCGGATTGGGAAGGGCACCAGCGCTAAACCTACGTATTCTTATACGTACCTCTGTCCTCAGATTAGGAAGGGCACCTACACTAAACCTACGTATTCAATACGTACCTCTGTCCTCGGATTGGGAAGGACACCTATATATACATCTAGTCTAGTGATTTTACAACATGGGGTAGCCCCCACCGTTTATAGTTTGGAAAATAAGGAAAGTTGATTTAACCTGCAGTTGCAAACAAACTCATAGTTCTTGAAAAACTACTTTATAACGAACACCTACTGTGAACTCGCTCAACATTGTTGTTGACTCATTGTTACATGCCTTGCAGGTCGTTAGATGCTTAAAGGAGCTTGCGCGAGGAGGAGGTCGTTGTGGAAATGGACTGTCGAGTCCCATTTAAACTTTATGAACTTATTGAACTTATGTTTTGATTCCACGTCTTATGCTTCCGCTGTTTAATTTGAACTTGATTAACTAGTTTTGAAACACCAATTATATTGTGTGGTTGGATTTTATCTATTTTAAATACATTTTTCAATATGATTGGTGGCTGGATCCTGGTCATGTCACGCCTCAAAGCGATGATACTCCGCGTGTGGATTTTGGGGGTGTGACAATGTAAATCTTGTTATTTAACTTAGTTTCTTGGGAAAACTATTTTAGAAATCATCCACTTACAAGACTTGTATTTTGTTTAAATCATCATCACATATTAAAACAAATTTCATCATTCAAGCCCACGTATACACAAAGTATGATCATCTTGGTCTTTCACAAGATCATCATCTTAATTTACTAGATCATGTGTTTAATCATAATCTAGTAGGTTTCATATGATGTCTAACACCATAATCACAAACAATCAATCATCAAGAAGCAAAACAACACTAAACAACATATATTCTAATGTTATTAAGCTTGTGTTAGAGATTCATCTTCATGCTCATTAGTGTTCTTTATGATTGTCATCACATACCATCTTTTAATCAACTAAATGAGAAGTAAATTCAAGTGACAAGAAGCTTACTATTAGCACAAGGGCTAGGGAAGAACACAAAAAGATGAAGGTGACAAATGTGGGGGATAATAGCAAATGGAGGAGGTCCTTCAAGATCCACAAGCTCCAAACTTCTTAACTTGGCTTCTAACACCTTGTGATCACTTGAGATTGGATGAGATTGAAGTGAAGATGGTGGTGGTGTGGGGACTTGATCTTGGCCGAGAATGGAGGAGAGGGAGAGAGGATTTTGTGTGTCTGAAGTGTAAGTGTGAGAATGAGAATGATGATCTTCCATGCTTCTCTTATAACCATGTTTATGTATTAACCAATGGATAACATGTTCTTTAAGTACAAGACATATCTCTAATCATATCTCATAAGATCAAGCAAGATCAAGGTGTGGGGCCACCTTGGTGACCGTCCACAACAAGGGGGGGGGGGTATTGGTTGGGGTTTAATGGTAAGTTAGGTTATTTAGTTAGATTCTAAGTGGTTTAGTTAAATGTTATGCATATTATGTGTTATATAGTGTGTTAGGGTGTTCGGGGCCCATAACTAGCTTGGAAACAGTAAAACAATGCTTCTAGTAAAATTTTGATGTTTCGGGTAGTGTCCGGTTGTTTGGTAAGATACCGGTTCGTTAAAGAGTCAAACTATACCGTTTAGTGTTCTTTATGTACCCTTTTGTGACACTTTTAATTCCCGACACTTAGGAAAGCATTCAGGACCATTTAGTCATATTTTTGCATGTTACTAGTTGTGTAAAAAGCTGATTGATGCTGAATTCAACACTTTATGTGGGTTTTAGGCACTTTACGACACTCAAATTATCACTTAGAAAAGCAGTTTTTTGGTCCTTACTTCCCTACACACTATACTAGTGTAGTACTTAGTCTCTGGCCCATACTGGGTCTCAAATCACTGTCTGTCTATGTACTGAACTTTGTCAGCATTTTTCTGAGTTATCCGCTAACTGTGCTAGCTGTGCTTTGTGCATCATTTTTGTCAATATGGTTTGTATGTAAATATGATGTGACATTATGCAATATGTGATGCACATGTAGGTATGATGCAGTAATCAGAAAGCAGTCATTTGTAATTCAACACAGTCATTAAGCACTAATCATGGTTAATTAAATTGTACAGATACCTGGATTTTTTTGACGGTTGTCACATTCTCCCCCTGTTAAAATTTTAGTTCTGCTACTAGCTGTAGGGGAGTTGGGGAACAAATGCGGGTATTTTGCTTTCATGCGGTCCTCACGCTCCCAAGTGAACTCTGGGCCGTGACGCGCGTTCCAACGAACCTTAACGAGTTTAACACTACTCCTGCGTGTCTTGTTAACCTTCCAATCAGTAACCTCAACAGGTTCTTCGGTAATGTGGGGTGTGTTGTCAATGTGTACTTCATCGGTAGGAATGACAACTATTTCTTGCGTTGGACTCTTTTTCAGGTTAGATACATGAAATGTATCGTGAACGCCATTTAGTTCTGCGGGTAGATCCAACTTGTAAGCTACAAGACCAATCCTCTCCTGGATTTTGAACGGTCCAATGTATCGTGGGTTTAACTTTCCACGCTTCCCAAAGCGTGCTACACCCTTCCAGGGTGAGACCTTTAATAACATATCTCCCACTTGAAACTCCAAAGGTTTCCTCCTTTGGTCCGCATAGCTCTTTTGTCGATCACGAGCCGCCTTGATGCACTCTCGGATCTGTATAATCTTATTTGTCGTCTCTTGAACCAATTCGGGACCAACAAGCTGTCTATCACCCGCGTCTGCCCAGCATAACGGTGATCGACACTTGCGTCCGTAGAGAGCTTCAAACGGTGCAGCTTGTATGCTCGCATGGTAGCTGTTGTTATATGAGAATTCAACCAAAGGTAGATGGGTATCCCAACTGCCACCTAAGTCCATTACTCAAGCTCGCAACATGTCTTCTAGCGTTTGAATCGTTCGTTCGCTCTGGCCATCTGTCTGCGGATGGAATGCAGTACTCAAATACAGTTGAGCACCAAACGCTTCTTGGAAGGATTGCTAAATCCTTGACATAAATCTTCGTCTCTATCAGATATAATCGAGAGAGGCACTCCATGCCGTGCAACTATCTCTCTGAGGTACAGCTCGGCTAGCTTACTTGTGTTATCCTTTTCCCTGATCGGCAGAAAGTGTGCAGATTTCGTCAGACGGTCTACGATTACCCAAATCATATCATGACCTCTGGGTGTCTTTGGTAACTTCGTTATAAAATCCATTGAAATCTGCTCCCATTTCCACATGGGTATTTCAGGTTGTTGCAGAAGACCTGAAGGTTTCTGATATTCGGCCTTTACCTTGGCACAAGTCAAACATTTGCCGACATACGTTGCAACATCGCCTTTTAATCTCGGCCACCAATAAAAATCCTTTAAATCTTGGTACATCTTATCCGATCCTGGATGGATCGACTACCTTGACTTGTGAGCTTCATCGAAAATTACTTCTCTAAGACCACCATATAGGGGAACCCAAATTCTTCCCATGAAACACAATGTTCCTTCCTCATTAGGTAATAACTGTTTCTCCATCCCACAGAGATATTCGTCCTCAAGATTCTCCTTCTTAAGAGCTTCTCTCTGCGCAGCACGAATGCATAATGAGAGGTTCGTTTGTATGATCATTTCCAAAGCCCTAACCCTTATGGGCTTAATCCTTTCTTTTCGACTCAAGGTGTCTGCTACCACGTTCGCCTTTCCTGGGTGGTACTTGATTTCGCAATCGTAATCATTTAACAACTCAACCCATCGCCGCTGTCTCATATTAAGCTCTTTCTGATTGAATATATGCTGTAAGCTCTTGTGATCAGTAAAGATCGTGCATCAGGTGCCATACAAATAATGTCGCCAGATCTTTAATGCAAACACCACTGCGCCTAATTCCAAATCATGCGTTGTGTAGTTTTTAACATGAACCTTCAACTGGTGCGAAGCATAAGCTATAAACTTCTGTCGTTGCATCAGTACACATCCTAATCCCTGACGCGAGGCGTCACAATATACCACGAAATCGTCAGTGCCTTCGGGTAGGGATAAGATGGGTGCATCGCAATGCTTGTTCTTCAGAAACTGAAAGGCTTCTTCTTGTTTATCTCCACATTCGTACTTCTTTTCCTTCTGAGTAAGGGAGGTCAAAGGTTGGGCGATTTTTGAAAAATCCTCGATGAATCTGCGATAATATCCTGCCAAACCTAGGAACTGACAGATCTCGGTTGGCGTCTTCGGAGTCTCCCAATTCTTGATCGCCTCGATCTTTGTGGGATCCACATGAATTCCATCTTCGTTTACCACGTGACCAAGGAACTGAACCTCACGCAACCAGAACTCACACTTCGAGAACTTCGCGTACAATTTCTCTTCCTTGAGCAGCTCTAAGATAGCTCTTAGGTGTTGTTCGTGCTCTTCCTTTATCTTTGAATAAATCAATATATCGTCGATAAACCCAATCACAAATTTATCGAGATATGGCTTGCAGACTCTATTCATCAAATCCATAAACACTGCTGGCACGTTTTTCAGACCGAACGACATAACCAGGAACTCGTAGTGTCCATATCGAGTCCTAAAGGCAGTCTTTGGAATACTCTCCTCTTGAATTCTCAACTGGTGATAACCTGGTCGAAGATCGATTTTGGAGTAGAAACTCGAACCTTGTAGTTGATCAAACAGGTCATCTATCCTTGGCAAAGGATACCGATTCTTGATGGTCAACTTGTTTAGCTCTCGGTAGTCGATACACATGCGGAAACTACCGTCCTTCTTCTTGACAAACAAAACTGGAGCTCCCCAAGGCGGGAAGCTTGGTCTGATAAATCCCTTGTCCAAAAGTTCCAGAAGTTGTGTTGACAGCTCTTGCATCTCGGAAGGTGTAAGTCGATAAGGTGCCTTAGCTACAGGCACAGCACCTGGAACTAGGTCAATGTGGAATTCGACTTGTCGCGGCGGTGGCAATCCTGGCAAGTCTTCGGGGAAGACCTCAGGATATTCCTTTACAACTAGGATATCTTCCAGCTTTGGCTCAGCGGCTTCTTTGTCCACAATGTGTGCCAAGAAAGCAACACATCCTTTCTGCAAACATGTACGGGCTTTCAAACAACTGATGATCCTTAGAGGTGTATCACGCTTCTCTCCATGCACCACAATTGTTTCTCCATTCGCCATTGGAATGCGAATGATCTTCTCATGACATACGATCTCCGCTCGGTTACTTGATAACCAATCCATTCCGACTACCACGTCGAAGCTTCCCAACTTGACTGGTAGAAGATCAAGCGTAAACTCATGCTCTCCCAGTTCTATCATGTAGGATCGTTTGCATGACCAAACGAGTCGTTCAGAAGAGATCTCGTCCAATACGAAAGGCGGAAACAGACGTATCGGAGTTATTTCAGCTGGATACACAATAGAATATCATTAACTGTCTTGTTTATTGATATAACAACGTATTACAGCCGGAAGACACTTCGGCAGCACCTCGGCTCCGGAATCAGAAGTCTACAAATAAAAGACCAAGCACACATATATATAGGCAAGCCATTTTATGTGAAATGAACTCTTTCCATTTCGTGCGAAATGGCCCTATATCATATGTTTCTCGTTTTTCTCGATCTTCGTGCCCTGATCTAACAAACTAGTTACAAGACTCGATACAAGACGAAGTCAACAGACATATGCACCAACAGACTCCCCGCTTGGATGTTGACGAAGTCTTCGGTACGAGTCTTCAGCTTGTCGACTCTCTAGTCTTGAACAGTCATCGTGCTTTTCTAAAGTATTTGACAGTTTAAGCATCCTCAATCTTCTCTCTTCACTTCCAAAATCTATACTCCCTCTTGAATGTTGATTTCATAAATTTTTTCAGCATTAACAATTTCTGCCTTGAGTATTGTTCAAGGATCTGAATCTGGCTCTAACATCTTCAGACTCCCCCTATGGATATGCAAGGATCGCAGTCTAGAATCCGCTATCACCTTAAGATCAAATCCTGGCTCAAACTCTATTAAGGCATTCACAGGATCTGAAACATCTCCTGGCTTTCTGTAGCAACAGGATCAGAAACCTGGCTTTAACCTACACAAACCTCAACCACTTGTAAGATAAACAATTTTGACAATGACAAGCTTCTTGAATTTGTAATTTTCAAAAATTTTGATTCAAATTAATGAACCATTTTAACATTTCAAAATTATTTCTCATCTCAAACAAACTCTTCCAACCCTATCCTTCATCATGTTCAGCACTTGGAATTTTGAAAATCAGCTCTCCAACATCAGTTGTCGAAAATCTTTTTGAATTTTTCAAAATTTATACTAAAACACAATATTTTTGGATTTTTGTTTTTAATGAAATGCAGTAAAGAAAATATTTACAGACAATATTTTTGTGAGTTTGCGTAAGAGGATCATATCAGTTTTTGAGACATATCACCAACACCGTTGATCTTGATTAATCATTAAATTTTAAACAAATTCACTTCTGATTGTCAGTATTGCTGTCCACTTAAACTTATACACAAGTTTCAATGGTTTCCAGATACAAATTAGTGTTTTAAGAACTAACTTACTCATGTATCCCACCTCAGAGTATACTCCTGTGTCAAAATTCCCTAGATTCAGTCTTACAAGCGAGTATACCAATCTGATATCTGTACTCTGGGTTATGCGAGACCTTGAGAGCTCAGGTATGAACTTTCATTCAGTCAAAGAGACGAAGGCTCGACTTTAGGTGTGTTCCCTTTAGGGAATCTTTTCTTCAACTGCTATTGATTCATATCTTTCGATATTTTTCAATTTTTAGCAGAGGGAAAGCTTTAAAAGCGCATTAAAGTATTATACGAGGTCTAGGCCATTGTTTCCACAATATCAGAAGACCAGGTATAAAACCCCAGATATCAAGCAGTATAAAGACCTAGTATCTCAGAATCAGGCAATCTCTCAAACAAGATTTCGGGGGTTACCCATATATCCGAGAGATGTTCTCCACAAGATAAGTAAGTTTTGATATTTAGATTTATATCTCGAAAACAATTTACTAACTGTGTGAAGCCTACTGGCACATCATTAGTGAGACTTGTTTAAAATCATTTTGACTTTCCATTTCTCTAGCATGTTGTGATAGTCCACTGATGTACTATCATTTCCTCTTTTTCACAACAAAACTCGTTTTTCATTTTTTAATGTTTTTGGCTTTTTCAAATTTTCGATTTTTTCTAAAATTTTTCTCCCCCTAAAATCAAAAATATATTTCAATTTTTGATTTTCTGAAAAAATTTGAAAACAAACTTTGTACAAAGTAAAATGACAAACTGATGAGAATTGCTTCAATTCGCCATCCACCTGGCATAAACAATCTGAACTCCCCTAACAACAAACTATTTTCCCATTATGATCTCAAAACACTTAAGTTTGTTTTAATCAAAATGGTTTTTCCGGAAAATTAGTTTTGTATGTCATTTCACAATCATGGGGTTTATTTCATCACACTGTTTTCTCAACCACTTGTAAAAATTATCATTCTGACATTTTTCAAGAATTATCCCACTCTGTAAGAAAGTTAACACAAGTACAACTCAATGTCCTTGATTAACCACTTGTAAATCGAAAAATCACAGTTGTGAATTTCTCAAGAAAGATGCCGATTCCTGCTCCACTATTACCAACTTGGGAGCTCTGGCAAGTCAGGTTTTTCATTTAAAAAAGATCCACCCAAGCCTGAGGAACCTTGGGTTTGCCAATTGTTTGTTTCAAATTTCCGTTTGACAAAGATGGAAAGTGTGCATCATCAATTGTCGACACGGAATCATCACTTTTTACCTCAATTCGTGGCTCTACTGATTTTGACGAATCAGATTCATTGCCCGAACGAGGCTCCTTTGACTTTAACAAGTCAAATTCATCGCAAAAACATGGCTCTTTTGCTTCCAAAGAAACAAATTCATCGCCAACAGATGACTCTTTTGTTTTCGCAAAAACAAAATCATCGCCATCCTTTATTGGAACCCAATCCTCACAGGAATTAGGTTTACCAAATTCGTCAACCTGTGACATGTACAACCTTTCACAGTTTCTTTTATACGCAAAAAACTTTGATAAAGATTTTATCTGAAAAATTAACTTTCTTTCATTTTTTATCAGTTTGATTAGTCAATTTTTCTTTCTTTATCCTCTCTTTTGTCCTCAGATTTGTATCTGATGAATTCGTTTTGCTTGACTGACCATATTCTGTTGAGCAAATCAATTCATCAGAACTTTTATCTGAATTACCAGTTGTACCCGAGGACAAAATCTTTTCAAGATACTCTCGAGCTTTCTTTTTTTCTTTCCCAGTCTGTCTTTCTGCCCTTGTGAAAGTTTCACTTTTTGTTCTTTCACTTTCTTTTCTTTGGGCTTTTCTTCGACTTTGACTGATTTCTTCATCTTTCCATGAGATTCAGCCCTCGATCTTCTCTTTGATCTCATTGGGCAATCTCTGGCAATATGACCTTTGATTTGACGTTCATAGCATCTTCTTGTTTCAAAACTCTGACTCTGGCAGTTAACAGCAATGTGTCCTTGAAAACCACATTTGTAGCACATCTTGTTATCGTACCATTCACCACTTTCAAACCAAACACTTAGATCATGACATTGTTTGGCCTTGTGGTAATCTTGACTTCTCCTGTAAGCTTGATTTAACTTTTGAGCACTGTGGTTAAACCTGCACCACTTATTACCAACTTTTTGTAAGATTTGATTTTCAACTTTTTGTGGTTTTTTATCATGATTGGATGATTGAACTGATGATCTTTTATTGTTGTTTTGAAATTTTTTCAAATTTTTAACATTTTGATTCTGTTCTACATTCTTCTTAAGAGGTTTTTGCGTTGAGCATTCACCTTTTTCAGTAGACTGTAAAACAGTTTCTTGAAATTTTTCTTTTAATTTCAAAAATATTTTCTTTTTCTCATCTTTATCATCAGATTTATCATCACAATTTTCAATTTTGACTTTGTAAAAATTTGTGACATTGTCACTTATTGGATTTTCATTGATCGGTTTTGGACATATATGATCTAGTAATACAGACGAGGTCACAAAACCTTTCAATTTCTTTTCTAAAATATCAATTTTATTTTTATCACATTCAACTGCTTTTTCAAGTTGAATGATTTTCTCAAGATGAGAATTTATTTCCTTTTGTTTTTCAATATTATTTTTACTAAAAACAGATTTTTCATTTTCTAAAATTTTTATTTGATTTTTAAAATCTTTTTCATTTTCTTTTAAAATTTTATTTTCTAATGTCAAACTCTCCACATTCTTCAAGAGTTTGACATTTTCTGATCGGGATTTATCACAATTTGAGCCCATCCCAGGCATCTTTACAACAGTTTCATCTTTCTCAGTCTTGACAGCTGAAATTTTTTGAACCTGCTTTTTCACATCAGGTTTGATTTCACTGTTTTCTGACAACTCAGTTGTTTCATCTTGTTTAGATTTTCTTGATGAGCATTGTCAAACTGTTTCTTCTCAAATTTGACATTTTCTATAACAGTAGCTGCCTTTTGATTATTCTTTTTCTCAGCTTGTCCTTTTTTGAGTTTTTCCAATCTTTCTGTAAAAAACATTTTAAACAACTCAGATGAAAATTTATTTCATAATTTTCAAGTTTTTCAATTTCTTCACTATCATCGTCACTCTCTTCATCTGATGAGTGATCAAAGATTGGAGCTTTTTCTGAACCAACTTCTGAATCTTTTTCAGCTTTTTCTGTACCAACTTCTAAAGCCTTTTCAACTTTTTCAGGACCAACTTCTGAAGCCTTTTTTTCTGAAATTGGTTCTTTTTCAATCTTTATAGGAATGTATTGTTGAGATTGAAAGTAAGCATATGCCATAGTAAGCATACGCCAATTCTTCATCAGAATCCATGTTTCGGTTTGTCAAGAATTCACAAATTCACAAGTTTCAAGCGAAATGAAAGTTCAAACGAAATGAACTTTTGATGCAGAATGACAGCTTCAAGCGAAATAACCTTTGGTACGAAATAGCAATTTTCAAACGAAATGGTCAATCTCAAACGAAATGTACAATTGTCGGCCAATTCGTGCAAAATGGATATAAGTTTCAAACGAAATGATACTTTTGAAACGAAATGAGCTGATTTCGTGTGAAATGGGATAAAATCCTTCCAATTCAAGCGAAATGAAAGTATTTCATGCGAAATGAGGTCAACCAAATCCAATTCGTGTGAAATGAAATCCTGTTTCACATGAAATAAGCTATTTCGTACGAAATGCTGCTGATGTCACCTGTTCGATCTGTTTTTGACAAAATTGATCAAGTTCTAGGTCGATTTTAGGTCTGATTTTTCAAGGATTTGTTAAAACTGTGTTTCGCACGTTATATATGAAAATCAGTCCATTTTAACCGTGAAATCTTGATTAATTTTGAAAAACGTGTAGAAGAATGAGTAGAAATCAGAATTTTCGGTGTAATCGAGTTGAATCGTTAAGAACTCTTCCTCCTGAGCTCAAATACCACTTGTAGGATCGTTTGCACAACCAAACGAGTCATTCAGAAGAGATCTCGTCCAATACGAAAGGCAGAAACAAACGTATCGGAGTTATTTTAGCTGGATACACACTAGAATATCATTAACTGTCTTGTTTATTGATATAACAACGTATTACAGCCGGAAGACACTTCGGCAGCACCTCGGCTCCGGAATCAGAAGTCTACAAATGAAAGACCAAGCACACATATATATAGGCAAGCCATTTCGTGCGAAATGGACTCTTTCCATTTCGTGCGAAATGGCCCCATATCATATGTTTCTCATTTTTCTCGATCTTCGTGCCCTGATCTAACAAACTAGTTACAAGACTCGATACAAGACGAAGTCAACAGACATATGCACCAACATATCACGCAACCTCTAATGACTTCATTCGCTTCTACTAGCTTTCCATTAGCTAGTTCTATCGAGTACATAATATCTAGCTTACTAGCTACCAACCCAAGTATATTCTTAAATTCTAAGGATACAAAGCTATAAATGGCACCAGTATCAAACAGTACAGATGTAAAGCGTTGGTTGATAGGGAACATACCAGTGACTACGTTTGGATATTGGCGAGCTTCCCTAGCTCCGATGTTGAAAACCCTTCCCTGAGCTTGGTTGATCTTTGGGGATTCTCTCTTGAAATGTCCCACATCCCCACAGTTAAAGCAACCTGGTCCCCGACCATTACCATTTCCATTACCACCTTGGTTGTTGTTTGCTCCACGGTTTCCACTACCAGCTTGATTTCCAAAACCATCACGATTTCCGTTACCGCCATTTCCTCCTTGGTTGCGGTTTCCATACCCATTTCCACCACGATTACCATTTCCATTCCCGTTGCCATAACCTCTCTGACCACCATTACCAGGACCAGTACCAGCCCAGCACGTCTCCTTCGAATGACCAACCTTTCCACAAGACTCACATTTCCTAACTCTGCACTGGCCGGCGTGATGGTACTGGCACACATCACATTTGGGCAGAGTGCCCATACATCCTTTTCCTTTGTTTTCAACACCAGTCTTGACTTCGGCTGGTGGGTTCACATCCTTCTTCTTGTTAGCACTGTTGGTACCTTTCTTGAAATTTGAGAACTTCCTTTTGTTCTCACCTGACGACTTAACATGAGTCTCCTTCTTCTTTTGGTCAAAAATCGAGAACTTGTTCAACCTGATTGCTTCTTCAGTTAGTGCTACACTGTTGGTGCATATTCGGTGACAACAGCTTAATAGTTTCATTATTTTGTCTTTGGATCTTTTGTATTGGGCTTAGCTTATTGGTTAGTGAGGTTATTGTTGTAATGGGCTTGGAAAATGGCCTAGTCCAGTAGGAAGCCCAATTCACAAACATGTGGTATATAAACATGTTTTGTGATTAGGGTTTTAGTACTTAGAGGAGGCTAGAGAGAGAAAGTCTAGAGATAGAAAGAGATTTCGAAATAGGGTTGTTAGACAAGATCACAGATAGTGGCTGTGAGGTTGTGAGGTCTTGAATTGATTGTAAACTGCAAGTTGGATAAATCAATAGAAGACCTGTTTGATTGTGAATTATGTTTTCTACTCGTTTCTGTAACAAATCTGATCTAGAGGATTCCGCACTGTAGGTTAGATATACAATTCTGTGACGATCCATACGAACAAGGGGACCTACATACAATCAGATTATTAGCCTCAGTGATCGTTGCAGGCTTTGATGTCGTCACCATGCTCATGATTTGGGGTGCCAATCCTCAAATAAAACGCTCGATTCGCTTGAACTCTGGATCAACCATGTAAGGAACGACGCGAGATAAGTCGTGAAATCTCTGCACGTGTTCAGCAATCTTTGGGCCATCCATCTTGAGGTTCCAAAACTCAGTTTCCAATTTCTGTATCTCAGCCCTTGAACAGTATTTCTTGTGAATGAGTTCCTTCATTTCATCCCATGACATGGCATATGCAGCTTCTTCCCCCAGAGTTTGAACTTGGAGATTCCACCAGGATAGAGCACCGTCTAGAAAAAGTCCCGAGATGTAGGTGACTTGGTGCTCCGGCGCACACTTGCTCATTCTTAGCACAGAATCGGTCTTCTCCGCCCATCTGACGAAAGCTACAGCACCCCCGGTGCCGTCGAAATTCAGAGGCTTACAGTCTAGGAACTGCTTATAGGTACAGCCTGTACAAGCAACATCATTCACAGAAAGCATTAGCGAACGCCCATGGAATATCCAAATGTAACGTAATGTGTCTTTAGTGAATTAAACATTACCATGAGGTGGGTTGTTTATGTTGGGATTAAACCCTATCAGAGGAACAGATAATTAGAGCCAAAACTGGTTCACAACAGTGGATTCATCATAAGCAGCTGTTTACACCAGGCTTTCCCCTTGAAAGTGTTTATAACATCTGATGTCCTCTATCCACTGTCCCTATACAACAACTGCTGTCCTTCAAACTGCTGATGAAGCCCTGAAGACTGTTAAGGATTAAACACTGCTGGTTCAATCTACTGATGCTATCTAAGTACTACTGTTGATTAAAGAACTGCCCACTCAAGGACTGATCAACTTTGAGGAAAGCACTGATTGTCAAACATCAGTGCTTGACATGTAACAATGGAAGGAAGAAGCAGTAGTTTAGTTTGTCACTTATATTGTATAGAATCAGTGGTTAAGTTAGCAGTATTTGTATAAGAACAGTGGTTAAAGGTTGTTAGGTTGTTAGATGTCACTTTCATGGTGACGTCAGCTAAGATGCCTCAGTGGTTTGATTTGCCTATAAATGGAACAGTACCCTGTACTGTTACATTTGATTGACTGAGTGAGTTCATCTCCTCATATCCAATCCTTTCATCTTGTGCAATCAACCAGGGAGCATCAGGCTGAGGGGGAGTTTAGTTTGTAAGCATGCATTGTAATCTTTTGATTTGATTTGTAATCTTTCGACTAATGGAAAGCATGTGTTTATCAAAACTATTTTCCTCTTTGATTGTGTTTACAAAGTTTGTGTTCATTTCCGCTGCATAAATCATTGAATCATGTTCATTCATTGTTCATCTATTACAAACAAACACAATCATGAGAGCCTCCGATCCTAACAATTGGTATCAGAGCTCAGACAGTCAAATTTGATTTAACAATCATTTTGACGTAAACAGTTTAGCTCAAAATTCATTGATGCTAAGGTTAATCGTATTTTGTTGAAAAACAGCGTAACGAGTGAGCACGTTCAAAGTTGCTATTCAAAAACCCTGTAAAACAACCAAGATGTCATACGACACATAAATTTCTCATAAACAAGTGTTGTTATGCATAAACCACCTATAGTTTTCAGATCTGAAAATATGTCTGATAACTATGGTTTAATCAAGTGTTGATATGAAGTTTGTGCTATTTCCATCATATTTGATACTAAGGTGTGAACCTCTGGTCAACAAAAACCTATAATTTGTTAAAACATCAGTGTTTTTGTTAACATAAAAAGAGGGAAACTAAAACTTTAGTTATATAGATCTTATGTATTGAAAAACAGGTTGAGAATCCTCTAAAAGGACCAAAATCAACTGTCTTAAGAATACATTAAGAAAATCTGTAGTAAAAATACCCAGATCATGAGTAATGTAAAATTTGGCATAAGCATGTGCAGAAATGACCAAATCTCTCAAAACATTCCTGAAAAAAGATTTTGGATTTGAATATTCTTTCCTTGGAACTTTCCAGTAAGTATTTCAAAACTTATATATGGAAAGTGTAAAAAGGAAAGAAGAAAAATCACAAAAACTCAAAAGTGTGTTTATCTCAAAACTTTTGAAGTCAAAAGAAAAGAGTATAAATATAAAACACTTAAGAGTCCAAAATTGGCTAAACAATGGTCATCAAACAACTGTGTGCATTCATTGATCCAAGGAAGTTCAAGTAACAATAGTATCACCAGTGATAAAACCTAAAAGAGGACTAGACAAGCTTTTTAGAAATCATCACATGGTAACAAAGTCTATAACAGGACTTTCAAAACTTATGTGTACATGTCTCCTCATTTTTGCAATCAACTAACAAGGGAATGGTCTTAAACAGTGGTTATTACAATGTATTTCAAATCACTGACCATTTTCATAAAACTTGAAGAGTGATGTGATTATGAGTTTAATTGGAAAATATACCGGATCCTTTTTGATGCTATTTTCAGAATAACCTTTAATTTTTTTTCCTGAAAAGGTTTTCTCAAATAAAACAGGATATATTTTTCTTTATTTTTTTAAGAGTGATATATTTTGTACTTTTACTTGTTTTTGATAGTAAAAGTTTCAAACACCTGTCAGGATATAGAATCCTTATTTTTTTTGGTGATATTATCCTTGAAAATAGATAAAAAAGAAATGGTGCAAGTGTCAAGGTCATGTCAAACTCAAGTTTGTTTCAACGCAGATCAAAAACTGATTGCTAACAGACCTTAAAATACTTGGATACTCATGTTCTAATTCATATATTATGACACAAAATGAGTAGCCATAGTAAAAAGGTTTTTATCATCTGGGGTACTAAACCACTGTCAGGAATCTATAATAGCTTCAAAACTTGTAATAGACATGTGGCAAAACTTTGAATGCAAACTCCTGTAAAACTGCTGATATATTAAAATTGACAATTTGAATCTAAAATGAATTTTGTTGAGGATAGCATTTTTGCAGACGGTTCAAAATCATTCCTTTTATCAGAACAACAGATGTTCAAAACATTTGTCAAAAGCTTATTCATTGTTGCACTAACAGTTGCTGACAGAATAGCCTTTCAAATCATTACCATCACCTTACCCCTAACTACTGTTTTGCTTAAACATCTGTTTCCTAAATACTGTCCACTGCTGAAAGTCAACCCCTGTCCATTGATAATCACTGATTGTTCAAAAATCAGTGTTTTATCCACTGATAAAGCTATCCACTGACAGTTAAAATCATCCACTGTTTTCACTAATGACCATTGCACCCACTGATATTTGCTTCATCAGTGGTTCCCAAAACAATTGTCCTCCGTTATTCATCTTTTCATCAGAGGTTGGCACGTGGTCAGTTTCTAGCCATCAGATCTTTGTAACCGCTGCCACATCAGCATTCACTTTTTCCCTAAATAAAACCCTGACCAAAACCCCCAAACAGGGTTTTACACTGTCGAATTGAATTCCAAAATTCTCTTCTCAAAGCAGTTTCCAACCTTCCGTCTCAAATCATTCTTCGTTCTTCTTCATCAAAATGACAAAATCAAAATCAAAATCATCTTCCTCTTCCAAAAAGGGCACTAAAATGGCCACTGAAACTATTGAAATTCCTTACAAATCTCCTAATAATTACTTAGGTCTACTCACAAAATCCACCACCACCCACACCTTCGATTCAATCATCAACATCATGTCTGCATCAAAGTACAAAACTTTGCTAACAGCAGATGCTCCAATTTACCAACAAACCCAGAGAGTGTTTTGGAAAAATGCCACACTTGAGTCTCAAGGTGACACCATCATAGCCATAAACTCTTCCATACAGGGTAAAAAGATTCAAATTACTCCACAATCCATCTCGGAAGTCTTTGAACTCGATGATCAGCAAGGTAAAACTTCTTTTCCCAAAAACGAGTTAAAAACTGATTTTCTGGAAAGAGGGTATGCGGAACAAACAAAAAGGGATACCTTACAAAAAGGCTTTTTCCCTTCTGCACCTAGGTTTTTATTCCATACCCTTTTGATGTGTGTTTCAAATAAAACAACTGCTTTTAACAAAATACCATTAAAGATCCAATACCTGGGTTTTGCCATTTTACATAATAAAAATTTTAACTATTCCCAGGTGATCTTTGATGATTTGGTAAAAAATGTTGATAGCAAATCATTTTTACTTTTTCCAAGGTTTCTAAGCTACTATCTTAAACAAAAATTCGGAAAGGAAAATGAAAATTTGCTCATCCAAGGTGTTTATTTTAAAATAAATGGTTTAACACCTGAAACATTCACTAGAATGTTAACACCTACAAAAACACAAGCAGAGGTGCCTGAGCAGACTTTAGTAGCAACCACTGCTCCTCAGGTATATCTGCTGCTGAGCCCACTGCTCCAGGTAATCATAGTAGCACAACCACTACTATGAAACCCACACCTGCCATTACCAAAAAGGCCAAAAAGAAATCATACAAAAAGCCCCCCAAACCCAAATCAAAGGCAACTCTGGAAGATGAGATCCCAGTGCCACTGCCAGTGACAACACAAATGTCATCAACAACCACTGTTGCTACTTCCTCACAGCAGATGGAAGAAAGATCTCCACCCTTGCCTCAAACTCCTCCTGCATCCTCACAAAAGGATCAGGTTGTAAACACAGGGACCCCACATTATGAAGCTCTGGATTCAATTGGATCCATCTTCCTCAGTCCTGATCCCAAGGACATGTCTCTTTCAACACCAATATCCTCAACCCTCTCATTACCACAATCCATACTACCCTTGTTGCATGCAATTGTTATAGCTCAGACACAAACCAGTTCCTCTCAATCACCTGTCACTGAGAGTACACTCCCACAAGTGACTGGGTCTGATGCTTATACCTCTACTATCCCAACAACAATTAAGGAGGTTACACTGCAGGAGTTACAAGAAATTCCTGTCAGTAGTTCAAGTGGAGCAGCAACTACAAGTGTTGGATCAACAGATCTACATTTGGTCAGTTGTTTCATCAATCAGACTCCCTTGAAGGAAATTCCTTCTATAGCACCTCTGATAACCACTAGTGAGTTTGTTTTGACCATTGGTGCAATCAAAAAGTTATCAAGTGTTGAAGGGAGAAGACCCCAGTACCAAGAACAAGGGGCATCAATTGGTGATTTTTGGGACTCGGTTCCTAAGTCACACATTGATACAACCACTGCTGGTGGGGAATCAGATGATCCCATTAACTTGGGTGATGATTTAAAATATCAAGAATTGACGGGTAGAATTGACAACCTTGAAACATCTGTTGATGAAATAAAAGATATGGTGCAACAATTGTTAAAAGCTCAAAAAGTGCAACCCACTGCTGTTCCAGCTCAAGCACCTGCACAACCTGCACCTGCTGCAAATGAGTTATGGAATTTATTTCAACCCCTGCTCCAAAAACAAAGACAAATGGCAGATCAGCAACATGCAATATATGTACAAGAGCTGAGAAACATGATGGAGTCAATGTTTAGAAACACCCAAGCAGACATCAAGGCTATAAAGGCCCACATCCTGAATACCACTGGCACTGCTCCTCCCACTGTTCTCTTCATTGATCAACTACCCCCAGATAATGCCAAAAAGGGGGAGAAAATCAAGGAGTGGAAGAAGAAGGGAATAGATGATGGTCTTTATGTTGAACTAGAAAAAAATGCCATGACTAAAAAGATTCCCTTGCCAGATGGTAGTAAGAAAGTTGACATTACAACAAATGCACTTGATGAAGCAAAAGCAAGTGTTAAAAGGGATAGAGAGGCTAAGGATAAAGCCAGGTGGGAACAGGGGAAAAGAGCTTATGTGGAGCTGAATGAACAGGGTACTTCTTAGCCAAAGCATGACGAAAATCCTACGAATGAAAAGAAGAAGCCCAGTAGACAAGTGAGGCAACCCAAATGCACACCATCCAGACCTACAAAGCATGCTTCCAAACCACCTCCCAAAGGCTCCAAGCACCAAACCTCTACCCAAACAGCTGATGTAACTCCTGTTGTATCAACAACAGTTGGTACATCAGTGGTTTCAGCAGTTGTTAAAACAAAAACCATCACTTCAACATACACCACAACCACAACCACTGCTACACCACCACTGTGACAACCCTCATAATTACAGGTATCCGTACAAATAATTAATATTAAATTTGTGGTTAATGACTGTGCTTTATTTCAACTGATGATTAAACTGCTTTCTGATTCCTGTTACATACATGTTGGTGCACTTGTGTCTGTACTTTGTCTGTATTTTGTTATGATATAAAACGATGTCTTTTGTTAGTCTTGTATACGTCTTATGTTTGTTAATAGGTGTTTTGATGTAAGTTTGACCAAGTCAACCATCCTCCTGGTTTGACTTTGACCAAACAGTTAGAACATGGTTGTAAGTTGTCTGGGTCGAAGGATGAGTCATCGAAGGATTGTTTATATCCTTCGATGAGCTCGAAGGATAAACCTTCGATGGATATAGATGGACCTCGAAGGATAGCATCCTTCGAGGTACATGTGGATCCTTCGATAGTTTTCAGTTCGATAGATGATCTTTCGATCTGACTATCTGATCCTTCGACCAGACGACCTGTGATGGATATATATACTCATGTAATGTGTTCACTTCAGAGTGTGAGTGAACTTAGTCTTGTAGAGAGCGTATTTTCAGTTTGGTCAAGGGCTGTAACCGTGTCCACTGAAATACAAGAGAAAACTTTGATATCTTGTGTGTCTACCTTTCTCTTTGTAGCTTGTGTTCTCATATAAACTACCGGTTTGCATTCTAGCTTGGATTCCGCACTTGCTAGTGTGTTAAACTTAACAAGGATAAGGTTTAACCTCAACCTCCGAGGGACCTACAAGTGGTATCAGAGCCGTGGCTCTTTTCCTTGTTAAAAACCGAGTTTATACAAGACTTTGGAGTGTTTGGACAAAAACTCACTTGGTTTAGCATCTGTTTTTAGTGTTTTTCGCACATTTCTAGACGTAAAAACGTGTTCTAAACTAACCGGGTGTGTTAAAGAACGGGTTGGGTAACTTAAAAACTTGTTTTTAAGAAGTTTGGTAATTTCCGGCCAAATTCCGGCTTACTCCGGTGACCGGTTTCTGGATAAGAACCTTCTTTTTAGGCAATATTTTATTGGTCAAATCTGGGTTGGCAGAAAGTATGGTCTGAACATACCTTCTGCCGAAAGTTCTTACCAACCAATCACCTTTTCACCAACCTGTCAACTTTTGTCAACTGTGTCAGTGCAGATCGAAGGATATCCTTCGAAGTCGAAAGATCATCTTTCGATCAAAGGAGGTTCGATAGATAATCATCCTTCGAACATCCTTCGAAGTCTGTGACTTATCCTTCGATCCAAGGAATCTTTTCGAAGGATATATCTGTCGATCTACAAGTCTTATTCGAAAGACAAGGATCCTTCGATTGGAGAGTCTTTCGAAATCATTGTTCGAAACTCAACAGTGATCTTTCGAACACTGTTGATCCTTCGAACAAGTTCTGTTCCTTCGATCCTAGTCTGTTTAAGTTTAACAAGTTTGTATTTTTCAGGTCTTTCGATCAAGGATCCTTCGACTGGTTGTTATCATTCGAGATATTAAGATAGTTTGTGAAAATTAAATTTAAAAAAAAAAAAAGGAAAAACTTGTTTTCAAATTTTAAATCAATTTTCACTTAATATATTAATTTTCTTTACAAAATGGGAACAAACGGTCAGTGGGATCCAACTGCGTGGACTCAAACAACTTTGACTCCACAATCATCAGCTACGCAATCATCAGCTACGCAATCTACGTCAGATTTCAACAAAACTGCATGGATGCAGGCTATTGCCCCACCTCAAGCTGCAATGATAACTGCAAATCAATGGGCATTGGTCACAAATCAAAGCAGCAGCATTCAAGCTATGATGCAGAACGACAGTGAAACTGGTACAAGCACAAAACCGCCAAAGCTAAATCACATCAATGATTGGGGATGGTGGAAAGAAAGGCTGAGAACTTATGTTCAGGGGCAAGGTCAAGATCTATGGATGTGCTTCTTCACCGCATTTGACAATGATTTGGAAGTTGCAGGATCTAATCCACAAACTTACAGCACTATGTCTGAAGATGATAAGAAGAAATTTGAGTTAGAAAAGAAAGCATTCATGATTCTCACACAAGCTCTTCACAGAGACATTTACCACCAGTTTGTTTACTGCACGACTACTAAAAGCTTGTGGGATATGCTCACGTTACGATGTGAAGGAAATGCTCAATCTAGAAAGATCAAGCAAGAATTACTGAAGAAAGAGTTTGAAGGATTCACGTGTATAGAGAATGAGACTTTGGCAGAGTTATCTACAAGGTTCCATCACTTTTTGAGTGAGATGTTTGCTTTTAGAGTCACTGCCACTCCACAAGAAATGGTGAAGAGATTCGCTGATAGCTTACCAGCAAAGTGGAGCAGTTATCTTGAAATTCTCAAAGAAAATGGTGTTCTAGACACAATCACCGTTTATGAGTTAATTCAAAAATTGGAAAACAAGGATGTAGAAGAAAAGCTAAAGGCAAAAAGAACATTAACTCCTCAAAATCCAGAGATGTACTATGGGATTGCAGGAGGTATCAGTGGAGAAAAACCAGCCTCTCAACATGCGAAGCTTCAAACAGCCTTCATCTCAAACACCGGACCTTCCACAACAAATCAGTTTGATCCTTCAGCATACACGATGTATTCAAGACCAGATTCTTCTTCTCTACGACAGGATGTGCAACCGACAGCTCAGCAATTCACACCACCGCCTTTCTTAGACCCAAGCAGAGCTCAGCAGCAACAACCGCAACAACAAGGGTTTTATGGAAGCTCTTCAAACTTTCAAGCCACTTCCAATCTGAACACAGTCAGATTAGACACTTCCAACTTTTCCAAAGTCAGTGTCGAAATAGCCAAGGAGCATATGGAGATGTTGAACACCTTGGTTAGTGCTTATTGTGGATTGGTCGCAGGTCAGATTGGGAATATCAATCTAACCAATGAAGATTATCAGCAAGTGGATAGAGAAGAGTTTGAAATGATGGATATCAAATGGGCTCTTTCTAGTGCAATTCGAAGAGCAAAGGAGTTTATGGAAAGGACGGGGAGAACCAACTTGAATAGCAACAACAACACCAAGTATGGTTTTGATAAGAATGTTGTCACTTGCTTCAATTGTGGTGAAAAGGGTCACTTCAAGTGGGAGTGTCAGAAGCCACCTAAGCAAGGAAATCAGAATCCCTTCAGGAATCAAGGACAACCACAACAGCAACCGAACAACAATTCTGACAGATCAATAGTTCCAGTTGGAGGAAATGCATCTGGATCCACAAACACTAATCCCCACAGAGGATTGGTTGTTCAAGTTGATGAAATCTGCAATTGGAACCTTCAGCTTGGAGAAGGAGGAAATGGTGGAACAGCATGTTATGCTAAAGTGATTGAGAAGGTAGTAGAACCCGTGTCTGCTGGTGAATCTTCAAAAGATGAAGATAGTTCGGGTTATAGTGGGAGCATGGATGGGGAATCACTTGATGCTGGTGATTTATCAAGTGATGCTTTAGATTTGGAAGTTGATGAGCTTTTGGCTGAAGCTGAAGCATTATGCAAGAGGAGATCTATTCTTTGCCAGAAATCTGCTGGAACTTCCGAGAAGCTTGCTCAGTTCTTCTCTGAAGATGGATCTTTTTCTTTCCATTCAGCCTTTATGGCTAATGTCGACAGTTCATCAAGTCAGGTATGTGTCGATGAACCCACTGTCGTTAGTTGTGAAAATTGTGATAGTTTAAATGTTAAATATGCTGAAAAGGAAAGTCAGTTTGAAATCACATACAAACACAATCAAGAATTGATTGTAGATCTTTCTAAAGCAACTGAAGCTAACTTGTTTTTAACCAGAAATGAAAAGGAATTTAAGGCAACAATTGCGTCATTAAGACATGATGTTTCAGAATTACAAAAGGCTGTTTTGCGAAAACAACATGCTAACAATAATCTTATTGACACAATTGAAAAGCAAATGGTAGAGTTGGCAACGGCTCGATGTGAATGTGAGACAATTAAGCAGAAACTGGAAAGCTATTCCAATTCCCGCTATGTATTGGATCACATCATTGACGTTCAAAAGAAAAAGGGGGATAAAATATGTATTGGATTCAAATCATGTCCTCCCCCAATGAATCACAATTACTCCAAATTGCCTGATGACGAGGATATGCCCCGTTTTGAACCTACTGTGCCACTCGATCTAGATGAATTTGCAGCAGGCCTCGGGTTCACAACTGGTACATCATCCTCGGGTCATTCAGAATCTGAGAGTGTGACAGATTCATCGTGTGTTAAGGAACAGAGTCCTCCCATTGTTGAGGATGCTGATTCTTCGGATGATGAATCTGAAGAAATTGTGAAACAACAGTCTAACTCGGTTGCAACAGATATTCCAATCGAGAATCACATCCTGTGTGATCCACCAGTGAAACCGAGTAAGACTGAAATGTCAAAAGCAATGGAGTCCCTTGTATCTAGCCGTGAAGAGAATAACTTGTTGTACACGCTCAAAGGAGATAGCAAAATCTACTCTAACAAAGATTTTCCACTTAAAAATGTAAATCAAGATTTAATTGAGCAAATTTTTGAAGGATGCACTGATAAGTTTTTGGGGAACAAAAGTGGCAAAGTTACCGTCACTCAATGTGATCCAATTCCGTGTGAACAAATTAGAAAACAATACGGAAACCAAAAACTACCAATTGAGCGAAAACAACAAGTCAACTCCGGAAAGGGTAAGGTACAGGGAAAGAAGGCTCAGAACAAGAATGTTCAAGCACCTAAAGTTCAGCAGCCTAAGACTGAACAACCAAAGGTTCAACAACCTAAAGTTGAACAGTCTAAGGCTACTCAACCTAAGGCTGCACAACCTAAAATTCAACAATCAAAGGTTGAGCAACCTAAGGTTCAACAACAAAAGGTGCAAAACAAAAGAGCTCCTGTTAAGAAGCGAGGACCGAAAATGAACTTTGTTGGATCCACGGGTTCAGACAAACTTGAAACATTTCAGGATAAATCTAACCTTGAGTTTATAAAACAATTTAGAATTTTAAAACGAAATGATCAGAATAATTACACCTAACACACCAACGGATGTGATTTAGGTCCAAGCACGTCTAGATCACAAAGTTCATTGTCTGGTTCTCCGTCTGGTCATCAACATGTTTCTCCGAAGTTTGTAGAGCGGAGAACATGTTTTGAATGTGGGACAGTTGGGCATATTGTAAGATATTTCCCACACGTGCAAAAGCTGAAGTCAACAACGAGTGCTCCCCAAGAAATCGATTACCGAAAATGATCAGTTTCCCCAAAACAAGACCCACGTGTCTTGAAAGAAAGGGAAAAGAAGTTAAAGCAAAAGAATCAAAAGGTAATTGAAAAGGCCTTAAAATCAGAGGTCAAGGAAGAAAAACCTGTACAAGCAAAATCTGAAACTGTAAAACCAGTAAATGCTAAAACAATAAATTCAAATATTGGTAAAGGACAAACAGCTTGGAAGCAAAAACAGGTAATTCAATCAGGGGGAGCACCACAGGTTCTTTTTCCTAATCATCAAGTGATTGAAATCACTTTCCTTGATGATCAAGGACGACCCAAGTCCACAAAGGCTTGGGTCCCCCTCTCAAACTGATAAGTTAATTGCATGTGCAGGCGGCTCCAGGAGGAACTATTAATAGTCATTGGATTGTTGATAGTGGGGCTTCCAGGCATATGACGGGCGACTATCGTCTGCTTTTCGATGTGCGAAGTATAAGAGGAGGATATGTTGCGTTTGCTGGAGACAAAGGAGGGTATATCACCGGCGAGGGAATGATCTCAAATGGAGTTGTGAGTTTCGACAAAATCAATTATGTGCAACAGTTGGATCACAATCTCCTGAGTGTTTCTCAGATCTGCGACAAGAAGTTCACCGTGCATTTTGATGATGCCGGTTGTTATGTGCTGAAGCCAGGATTCAAGATTCCCGAAGAATGGATTCTCTTATCAGCACCAAGAGTTAATGATTTGTATGTCCTCGATATGAGCCAAGCAATAACCAAGTCCAAACAAGTTACTTGCTTTATTTCAAAAGCCACTGAAAAGGAGACGATCTCTTGGCACAGACGGATGGGTCATATTCACCTCAGAAAAATGAATCACCTTGTCAAAAACAATCTGGTGAGAGGTGTCAATGTGAAGAATTTTCAACTTCAAGATGTCTGTGTGCCGTGTCAGAAAGGGAAGCAGATCAAGAAATCACATCCATTGAAGAAGGTTAACACTGTAAACATGCCACTCGAACGTCTGCATATGGACCTTTTCGGCCCAGTCAAACACAAGAGTGTGCATGGGGAAGTTTTCTGCTTGGTAGTCACTGATGACTATTCAAGATTTTCATGGGTTGATTTCATGGTCCACAAGAGCGAGACTCCAGAAATTCTAAAGAATTTGATCACCTTGTTGGAAAATCTTTATAATCTAAAGGTGAGGCGAATTCGAAGCGACAACGGAACCGAGTTCAAAAACAGGGTTATGGATGAATTTTGCACTGCAAAAGGAATCCTTCATGAATACAGCTCTCGGTACACGCCACAACAAAACGGAGTCGCTGAAAGAAAGAACAGAACCTTAATTGAGACTGCAAGAACCATGTTGGTTGAGTCTCAGCTTCCAGTTCGATTCTGGACTGAAGCTGTTGCCTCGGCTTGCTACACGTTAAACAGGGTTCTCACAGTGAAAAGACATGGCAAAACGTGCTTCGAACTTCTACACAAGAAGACTCCTGACTTAGAATATCTAGAACCTTTTGGTGCACCATGTACCATGATTGAGCCTGACGGGAAGTTTGGTGCCAAAGCTATCGAAGGTTACTTCCTTAGGTATGCTACTCCTAATCTGCGAGTATGGAACCTGACTACCAAGAAGATTGAAGAGTGGGGTGAAGTAAGAGTTCAAAGATATTCTAATCCACCGAAGCCTTCTGGAGATCCATGGATGTTCGATTATGATGGTCTTTTCGACTCATTCAATCTGCCGACATTTGATGATGACAATGCAATTGCTCAAATGTTGTCTGAAAGCGAGAATGCGACTGGCTCTCAGTTAGCTCGCCCAATCATTGTTGACTCACAAGCATCTTCTTCTGTCAACAATCTCGTTTCAAATGAGGTGTTCAATGATGCTGTCGACTACAATTTGTCATCGGAAGATGAGGAGTATGTTGATGCAAATGATGGTGAAGCACGGGGTCCGGTTCAAGGTACTTCAGAAGCAACGGATCCAGTGTCTGAGCCAATTGTCCAAGAAGAAAATGCATCATCTTCTACAACCCAACAGCTTTAGAATGATATCGGGAATTTAAATATCAATAACTTGAGGACCAATGTTGACATTCCTCTAGTTCCTGAAACCCGAATTCATAACATTCATCCTCAGCAGAATATTATAGGTGATGTTCTCAGTGGTGTAAGGACAAGGAATCAAATAAAAAATAACGAAAATGCTGGCTTGTATGCTGAGATACGAGAATCGGGACAACAAAATGATTGGTCTTTCGCCTGCTATGTTAGCCAAGAAGAGCCTAGATCTTGGAAGGAGGCATTGAAAGATGATTCCTGGGTGGAAGCCATGCAAGAAGAACTTCAGCAGTTCGAGAAGTTGGGCGTATGGAAATTGGTTGATAGGCCCGATCACTACAAGAAGATCGGAACTCGTTGGGTGTTTAAGTGCAAGAAGGACGACCGTGGGATTGTTGTCCGAAACAAAGCAAGGTTAGTTGTTTAAGGCTTCAGTCAGATAGAAGGTATTGACTACAATGAAGTGTATGCACCTGTTGCACGTCTGGAGGCTATTAGAATCTTTCTAGCCTACGCATCCTTCAAGAAATTCAAGGTGTACCAGATGGATGTTAAAAGTGCATTTCTTCACGGAGTAGTCGAAGAGGAAGTATATGTCGAGCAACCACCGGGGTTTGAAGATCCATTACATCCTGACAGAGTTTTACTACTTAACAAAGCGTTATATGGTCTTCATCAAGCACCTCGAGCCTGGTATGAGACACTGTCTACCTACCTGCTGAACAACGGTTTTAGACCGGGTTTGATCGATTGTACCCTCTTCATCAAAGAAAAAGGTGAAGATCTTCTGTTGGTACAGGTATACGTCGATGACATTATCTTTGGTTCTACCGATGATAATTTATGCAAGGAATTTGAGAAGGTGATGCAAGATCGATTCGAGATGAGTGCGATGGGTGAAATGACGTTCTTCTTGGGTTTGCAAGTTAATCAGTCCGAATCTGGAATTTTTATCCATCAAACCAAGTACGTCGGAGACATCTTGAGCCGGTTCCAGATGTCCGATTCGAAGCCAATTTCTACTCCTCTTCCGCAGAATCACGGGATTACTCCGGATGAAAAAGGGGAAGCTGTGGACTCTTCACTTTATCGTGCTATGATTGGATCTTTAATGTATCTCACCGCATCAAGACCCGACATTATGTATCCAACGTGCCTTCTCGCCAGATACCAAGCGAATCCGAAGGTCTCTCACTATGCTGCTGTCAAAAGGATTTTTCGTTATCTGAAGGGTTGCCCTGACACCGGGTTATGGTACCCTAAGGATGATAACTTCGATCTCATGGCTTACAGTGATTCTGATTTCGGCGGCTGCAAGAAAGATGGCAAATCAACTACAGCAGGATGTCAGTTCTTAGGCAATCGCTTAGTCACTTGGCAATGCAAGAAGCAGACATGTGTGGCTACGTCTACATGTGAAGCGGAATACATTGCTGCGTCTAGTTGCTGCTCCCAGGTTCTATGGATCCAACAACAGATGCGGGACTGTGGTTTTGAATTTCTAACTACTCCTATTTATGTTGATAATGAAGCTGCTTTACAGATCACTAGAAATCCTGTACAGCACTCAAAAACGAAGCACATCGATATTAAATATCACTTCATACGTGATTGCTTTGAAAAGAGACTTATCGATGTGGTTCACATTCATACCGATCACCAACGTGCCGACCTTTTTACCAAAGCATTTGATAAATCAAGATTCGATTATTTACTTTTGGTAAACGGCATAAAGGTGAAGCAAGAGTAACCGACATCGGAAAATCGTTTTTGTAAATATTTTTCTATAAAAAAAAAAAAAAAAACATAAAATCCAAAAATATGTTTTTACTTTATTTTATTTTTGAATTTTAGGGGGAGAAAATTCAGAAAAACACAAAAACAATAGAAAAACAAAAATGAGTTTCTTGGTAATATAAGAGAAAATGATATTACATCAGAGGTCGGTCGAAACATGTTTCTAGAAATTAAGAGAAAAGAAAAAGATAAGTAGCTCTACTAATGATGTACCGGTAGACTCACGATCATTTTAAAGTATGCAGGAGATATAAACATAACGAACTGAAAACCGCGTGGGAACCGCTCATTGGCATATGGTCTTGGTACCGAAATTTCGTTTGATAGATTGCCGAGGTTCTGAGATATTCGGGGTTTATGCTGTTTATCATCTGGGTATCATGGTTGTATCTTTTACCGAAAAAAAAAAATAATAACGGGGACGCAAGTCTAGATCTTCCATGATACTATACATACGTGTACATACTGCATTCGACCTCAATAAGTGATCAACAATCACATGTCCAATCAAATAAGTGATAAAATATCACATTCATCCGGGAGTCAAGTTCGTCTCTCTGCTGTACGGAAGTACTGACGTGTTCACGGACTTGCTCCTGTGCCCTCATGCATATGAAAATCAAGTTCCTCATCAATAAGTGATTCTATCACATAGGGCTTGTTTTCAAATCAAATAAGTGACTTGTTCACATCTTATATACGTTAAAAACGGATGATAAATGGTATACTCCCCAGTAAGATGAACTCTCGTGCATACCTTGATACGGGAATGTGTCGTGAGAGGATGAACACCAGTCGGTAAGTATAAATCATACCTTAAATGTATCTCAATGTATTATGATTACACTTGATCGCTGAGTTTAAGTGGATAACAATATCGGTAATTGTGGTAGAATACTTATCCACTTCTGTAAAAGAATATTAAAAGAAAATGTGTTTTGACAAAAGACCGCAAACTGATATGATTCTCTTCGCCAGAAACTCGCAAAAATATTGTTGTGTTTGTACATATTTATTTACTGCTTAATTTTACTGTTTAACCTTTATTGTCTTATTTTAAACAGTTTTGTCGTTTGGTGCATATCAGCACGACATTAGCGGTGATGTCGTTTGATAACATTCAAAGGATATTAAAATTGTTGTCTTTTATTTTATCAGAATCCAAAAACATTTTCAATTTAATCTTATTTTTGATTAACCGATGTTGGTGCTCGATCAGATACCTGGCAAGCCGAGATACTTCATAAAACTGACCTTTGCAGAACTTCATAACGGACAATTTTTCAAAACGGTCGTTTCTGAAAACTTTTAAGAATTTGAAAGGTTTGAATTGCAAATTCCCAAAATCCAAAGTGTTGGTGAAAATCTGATCCTTCGAGGATGCATTGGCTCTCGAAAGATCAGATGGTCAATGAAAGTCAATCTTGATGCTCGAAAGATGAATTGGTCAACGAAAGGTTTGACAAATTGGATCCTTCGAGCTGATCAGACTTTTCGAAAGATGGATCAGGTCGAAAGATATCCTTCGAGGATCGTCTTTCGAGGTTGTTGAGGGTTCCACAAATATCTGGTATCTTTCGATCCAGATCTGGATCCTTCGACCCAAAGTCCCATCTTTTGAAGCACCTTTTCATCTTTCGAAAGGATAACGATCCTTCGAGGCGGATCGTATTTCGAGGTCAGGGTATAAAAGGGGTCTTCTTCTTCATTTCAACATAACAGTTCAAACTTCACTATTTCAAAAACCTCTGATCCTATCGAAACTCTGCCAAAATTGAAACAAAAATTTAGGCTATCAGGATTTCAACAACAATCTCGGTAGGATAATCCTCATTCACTTAACAAACAACAACATAAACACCTTATCTGATCATGTGATTTTATGTAATGTGAATGTGTTGTATGTATGTTAGTGGTAGATTTTGATGATCATAAGTTTTATCTTGTCTGATGTTTGTATTACAGAGTTTGTGTTGGATTTTAATGGTCTTAAAGTTTTTTGTGTGTTCTTGGGTTAATCGGTACATGTGTCTGTGTTAGTATCCGGGTTAGGATTAGTGTACGGGGCTGGTTTTGATGTGGATGTTTTTAAGTGGTTTAATGTTGATGCTTTAACTGGTTTGAAATACACTTAAAACTCACTTAAAACAGTCACCGAAAAACGCCGATGAACAGTGTCACCGGAAAACATCCTTCGATCTCGAAAGATGATGTTTCTTAACCTCTAAGGATGGACTTCAAAATATCCTTCGAACTGAGACTCGAAGGATACTAAGTCTTTCGAAGGATCATCCTTCGGTTGATCAGATCTTTCGATTGATCAAAATATCTTTCATAATTTATGATCTTTCGTAAGTTGATCTTTCGATAAGGCCTTTCATCTTTCGAGGAAAACAACATCTTTCGATCAAGTGTCAATCCTTCGATGTCTAAATGGAATCTTTCGAGGAAACAACACTTAGAAATTTTTCAAGAAACTGAAATCTTTCTAAGTGTGAAATCCTTGTTGACTGTTATGACTGTTTTCTCATTACGTGTTCCTGTTTTCATGAACAGAAATGGCACCGAAAGAGAAGAAAGAACGGGCAAAACCAACTAAGAAAGAAAAGTCAGAGGTTGAATTTATGTCGGAGCCAAGACACAACATGGCCGCGTATCTGCAACCGGAAGACAAAGTTAGTCCGGAATTCAATGGGATAATGCAGTATCTTCACCGGACACGAATCAACTATGCCATTACTACACAACACACCGCTTACCAGTCCCAGATCAAGGAATTCTGGAATTCTGCTGTGGTTGATACAGTGAATAACCAAGAAGTGATTAGAGGATTCGTTACGGAGAAACCCGTGGTGATCACCGAGAACACCATCAGAGCGCGTTTGCAATTGGGAGATCAACCAGAAGATTCGACTTCTATTGATTTACAGTGTCAGCGTGGTTTATTGATGAGGCTACGTTACAGCGATAATGTGCTAGCAAATCAGATAAGCAAGGGGTTCATGCCGTTACGATACAAGTTTTTATTGCATATTCTTATTCACTGTCTGAGCAACAAACGGTCTGGATACGATTTGTCGCCTATTGAATTGACGGGATTGTTTACGGCTTTAATTCTGAACAAGCCGTTCAACATATCACGTTACATCTTTGACAATCTGAAAGAGAATGCCCGCAGGCCACTTCCGTCAACAAATCAACGGACGTCAACCAAGTTTTGGTTATATCCAAGATTCTTACAAATGATGATAGATGATCAGATTCCGAACCTTCCCAAGGTTGAAGCAGATGTTCTTCCAGTCAATCCGATGAACAAGCGTACATTGCTGATCTTCAAGTCTATGTCTAAGTATAAGGAATCCGATCCAGTCAGAAAGCTTATCGGTCACCTCGATGATCTGGCCTACGAGGCTCCACAAAATCACAAGTGGCGTCGAGATGCAAGTGATTCTGATGACGAAGAGCCCAAGTTAATCGCGTTGGCCAATACACAACTCGGGGCTAAGCACGGAATTAAAGCATCGAGCAGGAAGTCTGCTGGCAGTTCCGGTGCTGCAACACATGTTGAAGTTGATGTGAATGTTGCTGCAGAAGAAGTTCAAGGAGTGTTCATCGAATCAGATGTCCGTGGTAATGTTGGTGGTCCTACAAGTCGGTCAGGCGATAATGTGACAGACAAAGGTAAAGGTAAGGTGGACGAGCCGAGGAGGTTGGTGGATGAAAGCAGTTCGTCTTCTGATGATGAAGGAGGTTCTGGTAATGATGATTCGTCTTCAGAGGATGATAATCCTCCTCCACCAGGGATGCGAAAGGCTTATGATCAGCGCGGGAATTTTCGAGGTTTTGAACGTATTGAGAAACCGGTTAGTGCCGCAGAATCTGACAAAGATGATAATTATATTCCTGCTGCTCCTGGTTTACTTAGAAAGAAGAGGCAAGCAAGAAGAGAGGGTACTCGTACTTCAAAGAAATCAAAGGGTGGATCAGGGTCAACAGGTGAAACTGCTGGTGATGTCACTATACCTGATTCGATCCAGCATTCAACGCCTCCGGAGCATCAGCTACCACCTGTCAGTGATCAATTAACTACATCAGAGATGCTGGAGCTGGTCTCATCTCCACAGACGTCTTCTGGGACACGCACGGCGACTGTTGATCAACAGCCGCCTGCAACTCCTGTCTCAGGTACACACACACGTCCTCCTCTTGTTATTACTGGTCCAACAGGTACTTCCGGTCCATCTGGTCAGTCTGGACCTGAGCCCTCACGGCCGACTCTAGCAGAAACGTTGTCTGGTTTGTCTGAAGCTGAGAAAATTCACTTCCTGATCGAACAAGTCAGTGAATTGGGTAACTTAGTCGGTCGGCATACTAGAAAGATTGAAGAGTATCGTGTACAGCGAACACAGGATGTGGAGGCACACAACAAGCTAGTCTCAATTGTTAGTGCACAGAATCGTAAGATAAGAGAACAAGCTCTAGAGATTGAAAGACTGAAAGAAGCAAACAGGGCTCGTGATAAGGAAGTTGAGATAATGAAGGGGCATAGCACTGTGTTAGCGAATGAGGCAAAAGCGTTAAAGCAGAAGCATGAAGAGCTGTCGGATCGCTATAAAAATCGTGATGATCGATTAATAGAAGCCTTCAAGCCTATTCAAGCAAACTTCAAGAAATTTGATCATAAAGTAGTTACACTTTGGAATGAAAGGTGCAAAGCTTTGGGCATCGTTTCCTCAAAGCGTGGCGATGACAAGGACGATGATGCAGCAAATCCTGATCAACCAGCTGCCTCAGGTTCCGGTGCAACTGCATCCGGTGCTGCAGGTGGGTCTAGTACGTCTCAAGATGCTCCTACTGCTCCTCCAACAGCTACTACTGGTCCGTCTGAGCAGTCTGAAACGTTGGAAGCTTCGGCAGGGTTTGAACATGTTAGTCTTGAACCGGAAGCGTTCACCGATCTCCCTGAATCCTCAATTGTTCAACAGTATCATCCAGTCACGGGTGAACTATTAGAAGAGGGAGAATACGTTACAGAGATGTCTGATGAATGTGTATTAGCTCTGAAGGAATTGGATGAAGTTGATTTGACAACGATCGATGCTACTCCGTTAGTTCCGGACGAAACCGATTTCTCTACGATTGAAGAAATCTTCATCGGTTCGGATCCGGAACGTCCTGTTTATGTTGGTCAAGATAATGTGGAGTTTAATACGCTTGATGATGAGTTTGTGGCGGCAAAGACAGCAGAATTTACTAATCTTTCTTCAGATTCTCCTACAGTTCAAGAAAGCCGTGAGAAGACCGTGAACGAATGGCGAGCGGATTTCCTAGCTAGGAATCCTCCTCCACTCCCTCCGTTGGATCAGGCCAACTACATGATTCTGGAAAGGAATCAGGCTAGGGGCCGTATTATCAGCTGGATGTTCATCAAGGAGCTTCACTGCATGGTTGTGAAGCGAGAATGCGGCCTTCAGTACTTCAGGACTCTTCTCAGCATTCTTTCACTTCCTTATTATGATGTTGCGGTTTTGGCTCAGCTGGAGGTTATTAATCGAGTCGAAGACAAGATGGTGGATTTGTTCGCCAAGAAGATCAGGTTAGAACGAAGAAGAGGTTGGAAGGATCCGCTATACAAGCCGCAGTTTCCTCGATACGAGCAGATCAGGTTCACGCTTGATCCAGAGACAAATACTGCTCGTTATCGATTGGTTTATGATCCTCCGAAGTTGATGAATAAAATACCGTTGTTGAAAATGAAGACAGATTTTCTGGGTAACTTTCGTTGCTGGGTTTATGATGCAGATACTGGAGAAGCAGTGATCTTATTCAAAGACAGTCAGGAGAACTTTCGAATGATAGATCCAATGTGGATTACTAACATGTCCAGGTTGGATATTATTATTCTTAAGGATCACGAGATCAACTACTTGGTTAGAGATCGTGCACAAGCAATGAAGTTTCAGAAGATGGCCTTGTATTGCTTCAACCTACTTGTGAATGCAGGAAGTGCATGGTCATCGCATCACTTAACGGTTGAAAGGACGTCAGAGACTTGAAGACACGAAGATCGAGACAAAGCTACAGCCAAGGGGGAGTTTGTTGGTGCACTTGTGTCTGTACTTTGTCTGTATTTTGTTATGATATAAAACGATGTCTTTTGTTAGTCTTGTATACGTATTATGTTTGTTAATAGGTGTTTTGATGTAAGTTTGACCAAGTCAACCATCCTCCTGGTTTGACTTTGACCAAACAGTTAGAACATGGTTGTAAGTTGTCTGGGTCGAAGGATGAGTCATCGAAGGATTGTTTATATCCTTCGATGAGCTCGAAGGATTGTTTATATCCTTCGATGAGCTCGAAGGATAAACCTTCGATGGATATAGATGGACCTCGAAGGATATCATCCTTCGAGGTACATGTGGATCCTTCGATAGTTTTCAGTTCGATAGATGATCTTTCGATCTGACTATCTGATCCTTCGACCAGACGACCTGTGATGGATATATATACTCCTGTAATGTGTTCACTTGAGAATGTGAGTGAACTTAGTCTTGTAGAGAGCGTATTTTCAGTTTGGTCAAGGGCTGTAACCGTGTCCACTGAAATACAAGAGAAAACTTTGATATCTTGTGTGTCTACCTTTCTCTTTGTAGCTTGTGTTCTCATATAAACTACCGGTTTGCATTCTAGCTTGGATTCCGCACTTGCTAGTGTGTTAAACTTAACAAGGATAAGGTTTAACCTCAACCTCCGAGGGACCTACAATACATACAAATGCATCACATTTCATACTGTCACTCCATTTATTACATACAAACTTTAGTGACATACTTGATGCACAAAGCAAAGTTAGCACAGTGAGCGGATAACTCAGGAACATGCTGACAATGCCAGTACATAGACAGACAATGTTTTGAGGCCCAGTATGAGCCAGAGACAAGGTACTACACTAGTATGGAGTGTAGGGAAGTGAGGACCATAAAACTGCGTCACTAGGTGATAGTTTAAGTGCCGGAAAGTGCATAAAACCCATTCAAAATACAGAATTCAGCATTAACCAACAAAATTCAGCATTTTAACATGCTAGTAACATGCAAAAATATGACAAAATGGTCTTGTATGCTTTCCTAAGTGCCGGGAATTAAAAGTGTCACAAAAAGTTACATAAAAGATACTATAGGGTATAACATAGCACTTTAACGGAATGGTATCTAACCGGACAACCGGACATTACCCGGAACACAAAAAATATTGTTAAAAACATTGTTTTTATTTTCCTGAGCTAGTTATGGTTCCCGAGCACTATAACACACTACATAATTCATGAAACACCAAAACACTAGACTTTTACCACTTAACCTCCACTAATTACCATCTTTTACCAACAATTTGCATCTTACCCCCCTCCTCCTCATATAACCATCCCCTAAGGGACCCCACCATAAGATTTCTAAATCTTCTTAATATATCCTCTAATCTTTCCTTGGATTTTGAAGTGATCTTGTTTGTACTACCTTGGACATTTTAACCATTGTGTAAAAGGAATTAGGAGTATATATTGGATAAGTATCATCATCTTCTCCACAACACCCCCACTCCTTTCTTTCCCTTGTACTCGGCCGCCCCCTCATCACCACACCACCACCATTTTCTTGCAAGCTCCATCCATTCCGAGCTTCACTCAAGGTGCACAAAGGTGATTTATGAAGTGTGGAATTCACGGATCTTGAAGGACCTCTACCACAAGCTTGTACCCACTCATGTTGTCCATTGTTTCTTCCCTAGCTTTAAGCTAGTTGTAAGACTTCTTTACACTCTTGTTTACTTCATATTGTTGGTGGATAATAGATATATTATGATGAAATAACTTGAAAACTAAAAGACTTGAATCTTGAATCATGAAACATAAGCTTAAATAAGATGAAATATGATGAAATATGGTTGATATGATGTTGTTTAGTGAATGTATGATGTTTGCTTACTAGAAATATGATGTTGAACATCATACGGAACTTGTTAGAGTATGATTAAAAACATGGTTTAACAAGTTAGAGATGATTATGTGCTCTCATGAAATAATCATCTTCAAAACTAACATGAACTTGAAAGTAAAAATGATTTTCTTACAAAGTAACAAACCAAATGAACAAGTAAACTTGTGAACCCAAGACTTGTGTATGATTTTACTAGAAAAACCAAGTTTAAAAGACGGTTTTTGAAAGATCATGATTCTTACATATACTTACACTATTTTTGGAAATAAAATAAGTGTAGGAAGTCTAATAAAACAAGAAAATGTTGTAAATAAATACTTTTGTAAAACGAGTTCACAAGTTGTAAACATCTAAAAATCCCGAGAATGGGATTTTAACAAAAGTTAACAAACTTTGGAGGGTAACTAAACCCACAAAACACTTCACCGAGTTACTACGCGTTTTTATAAAACATCAAGTTCATGTTGTGTTATAAATAGAATAGTTTTGCACTTGGTAAGTGTAATATTGTTTAGAGTATGGTTGTTGATTGATTTGAATGATTTTTCGAAAAGAAAATGATATGCTTATTAGCATGGACACCTCCATTTACAAAGGAGACTATGGAAAAATTTTCTAAAAATCCCAACACTTTGAAATTATTTTCTAACAAGTGTTTACAAATAGGTTTTAACTTTGTTTTTCAAAAAAAACTTCGCCATAGGTTTTGTTACAAGAATACAAAGTATTGGAGGTTGGTTTTTATAAATAAAAATGGACAAATATATATTTTGAATATATATTTTATATCAAAACGCTTGTGTGAATATTTGTTACATGGTGAACTAGTTATATTATTTTAGGGTAAAATAATGTAACTTAACAATACCATGGAAATTACAACTCCAAAATAATACCAGAAATCACAATGAATAAAATATTTAAGTTACACACTTGGTATTGTAAAACCGAACGCAGAAACGTAACTTATGAAATATCCCAGAAAATACTGTTACACATATATTTTTGGTAAATATTATTTAGGAAAATAAAGGAGTGAAAATATATATTATTTTTGGAAAAAATATATATTTTTTGGAATACATTATTTTTGACAAATAAATTATATATATTTTAAGTGAGACTTAAAAATATAATATTTTGGAACTACAATATACATGTATAAATACCCCCATCATTGGGAAGGAAATACGAAGTTAAAATACTTGTAAAGTATTAATGCGAAATATTGTTTAATCAATTATTCCAGAACAAAATATAATTTAAAGTTAAAATAATTATTTAAAAAATAATTATAACTTGGAATAATATTCGGACACAAGAAGCGCAACTAAAAAACATTAAACTCTAAGCCAAGGCACGACCTGTTCGTCTAATAGACATCAGTACGTTGTAGGTTGTCGTGTAGCTGACAGAACTTGAGTTGCCGGTACGAGACGCACTACAGTGAGTTCATGTCCCCCTTTTCTTTTAACTGATTTCAGTTTTATACTTTGGGGGTGAAATACATGTTACGATTATTACAAACGTTTATTACATGGTATGATTAGCTTAAGGAGGGTTTACTACTAGATCATGTGAAGGGTGGGTACAACACTTAAGGCCATTAATCCTCATTGTAGGACCAAGGGACATGAGTGATAGATCTATGTGGGTGTAGCGAGCCCACACCCATGCGGACCAGGGTGGCCCATGTGGTGACTATGTCTTTATCCCGGAGACAAATTTGCTAGGTTTGAGTCTTCCTGCACCATTTCACACATACCATTGGCTTTGCAACCCATTGGTGATCTCTTTTTCCTTAATTGCTACATACCAGGGACTTTCATACATACATACATACTTTAAAGGTTTATACATACTCACATACACATGAACTCGCTCAACTTTTGTTGATTTTTCAAACTACATGTATTTCAGGGAATTAGTGGATCTGGCGAAGTATGCATGTGTCAAGCTGCGTAGTGAAATAAAGATGTCATCCGAGGTTATTGAGTTTAGGAGGTGTATCCCTTTCCTGGACGAGATACATAATTCTAAACTCCGGTTTTATTTACGTACTTTTGTAGCTTATTTTAAGTGTTGATGTTTTCAAACAATGGTGTTGTGGTAATTTCTCACTTTAATTAATGGATGAACATCTCGTATTTTTATCATATAGCGTTGCTATGATTGTTGCTATGGTATTAAGAAGTCACACCAAATAAACCACGCTTCCGCAAAAGTCAGGGTGTGACAGCTTGGTATCAGAGCCTCGATCATAGCGAACTAGGATTCTTTCTCGAGTCTAGACTATGATCATCAGGGCTCTCACGAAAACATTTTTCAAACATTTTTACATTGCATACACTAAACGTCCAGATCCAGGGAACAAACATTTTTACAAACAAAAAGGCACAAATACACATTTCGAAATTTATGTTTATATTTCAGTCTTAGAGACTGAGGGAGGATCAGTCTTAGAGACTAAGGGAGGATCAGTCTTAGAGGCTGAGGGAGTTCAGTCTTAGAGACTGAGGGAGGATCAGTCTTAGAGACCGGGGAAAATTTAGTCTTAGAGACTGGGAGGTTGGTCTTAGAGACCAGGGATTTAGTCTTAGAGACTGGGGAAATTTAGTCTTAGAGACTGGGAGTTGGTCTTAGAGACCAGGGAGTTAGTCTGAGAGACTAGGGAGTTCAGTCTAAGAGACTGGGTGGGATAGTCTAGGGAAGACTAGGATGATTACTTGCTTACATTATTGTGACTTACATGATTATTTGATTACATGTTGATATATGTGCATATGTGTGGTTGTGTTACATACATTATGCCATCTTCTTCTGATAGTGGAGTGTCCGACACGATAGACCCTTTGGCTATTACCTCGGATGATGAGATAGCCACGGACCCAGATGTTTATACATCAGACACCACGAGTACCGACGAGGATGATTTTCACCCCTTCGCCCTACCAGACATTGGAGACGACATGCCTTTAGCTGATGGTCTTTTCGATGGGGATCTACCTCTCATTCAGATCCCTGCTCCTCTTCCTCTCGCTGCAGTTCCTGTTGAGGATCTGCCACTTGACGACATCGATCTATTCATCGAGGGTCCCCTGGAGGGTGACCAGGATGGCGAGGCCCCGATGGATGACGATATTCCACTTGTTGATATTTCGGTTGATGACCTTGTTGTCCCTGTTGTTGAGGTTCCTGATATGGAGGTTCCTTCTGATTCTTCTGGTCCAGATTCTTTTGAGTCAGTGTCATCTTCTACTCTCCATGCACTGGGGTTACAACGATACCCCACAGACACTGATACCGACACTGCGATGTCTGAGGCGCTCGTTCCGCAGCTGGGTTTTGGGTTCATCCCTGACTTCCCACACGATTTCGATTCAGACCAGGATGTTGAGTTTATTCCTGATGAGCCACCTGTTGAGGCCCCTGTTCTTCCTGATGATCAGCTACTTGGCATGCCCGCTGATCATGAGCCTGCTTTAGCCGACCTAGAGCCTTTGGTTGCGCCAGAGCCCGTTCTGGCTCACGACCCTTTACCTGTGCACGGCCCTATTCCTGTTGATGTACCAGTCGTTGCACCACCCATTGTTGATGCTCCAGTCGTTGCACCACCATTGTCGATACACCAGTTATTGCACCACCAGTAGTTGTTGCACTACTGCCCGACCCGGCCCCTGCGTTTGTTGACCGTGCACCTTTCGCCACCCATGTGGATCCTAGATATGCTGACACCCGTAACGGGTGGATTGAGGATGACGATTATCCTCCTTTTGTTCTACCAGTCACTCCCCCTGCTGCACCTGTTTTTGCACCTGTTGATGTTCCACAGTTTCACCCACAGGTATCTGACGTTCACCGCATGGATTTACCCATTACTTTTCTACAGGACATTCCTCCTGCCCGTCCAGGGGAAGGACCTTCTACACAACAGCACGATCACATGCCACCTATGACAACAGCCTTTCCATTTATGCCCCCTTTTACACCTGCTGCACACACTGCCTTTCCTTCTTCAGCACCCATGGGCGAGCCATTTATGTGGTCTTCGCCCAAAGTCATGCCTTTGTCAGATCCATACCATCCTTTTCATGTTGGGTATACGACGAATGCTATACTTCTATCCTTGCAGTTACAGTAGGATATGTTGAGCCAGAGAGTCGCTGAGCTTGAGAGGATCCCGCGTCCTCCATCTTTTGCTGATCCATCACAGTCTGCTTTTCCACCTGCTCCATTATTTCCTTATCCGGATTTCTATATCCGATTCCTGACGATGGAGTAGCAGATCGCTTGTTTGTAGCGTATTGCGCATGCACTCGAGGAGGATTTGGTGCATTTGCGCCGTTTGCTTTTCATTCCTCCACTTCCTCCTCCTCCCCCATCAGCTTGAGGATTTTTGGTTTGTTGCATGTAGCATTACTTTTGATGAGAAGACAACTATTGAGCCTGACTGCACAGCATTTTGAAGACCACGTTATGACTTTTGACATTTGACTTTTGGTTGTTGTATATTGTTAGACGATTCAGACGAGGGTGATGTGAACCTTACTCTCTTTTGATGTACGATACATTTGTGAAACTTGTAAACACTGTATTTGTGGTCTTGTTATATGATAGCTCAATCGCAGTATTCTCATTACATGCGTTGTTAGATTATTTGTTTTGTGTTATGACATGGGATGTTATGTGTTATTTGTGTTGATGAATGTTATTACATACGCGTATTACGTACTCACTATGCTTATTATGGCCTGACCTATACAATCTTCTTATAGAAGATGCCTTCCCAGAAGGAAAACTGTTTGCCCAATACTGAGACCGAATTGCAAGCAAGGATCTCCCAAGAAATAGCGGATTACGAGGCCTCACGCACCGAAACTAGCGGGAATACCTCGAGGAACAACCCACCAAATGGCTGTACCTACAAGCAATTTTTAGACTATAAACCGCTAAACTTTGATGGCACCGGGGGTGCAGTGGCGTATGTTCGATGGACGGAGAAGACAAATTCCATGTTAAGGATGAGCAAATGCGCACCAGAACAGCAAGTTACCTACATTTCTGGATTGTTCACTGATGGAGCACTTTCATGGTGGAATCTCCAGGTCCAAACCCTGGGAGAGGCAGCAGCTTACGCTTTGACGTGGACCAAGCTAAAAGATATCATGCGTAAAAAGTATTGCTCCAGGGCTGAGATACAGAAGCTGGAAATTGAATTTTGGAACCTTAAAATGGACGGCCTGAAGATCGCCGAGTATGTACAAAGGTTTCATGATCTGTCTCATGTGGTGCCATACATGGTTACGCCTGAATTCAAACGCGCGGAGCGTTTCATCTGGGGTTTGGCACCTCAGATTATGAGCATGGTTACATCGTCGAAACGTACAACGATTGTTGATGCACGAGAATGTCTATTGACTACATCTTCATCAAGTCTTAGTTCAAGAAAGTCACTATTGGATCTTAAGTGTCAAAATTAGGGTTTAATATTGAGTTTAGATAGTGTTTCAAAGGGTTCCGTTTGAAATTATCTATGTGTATAAGGGTTCCGTTTGAAATTATCTCAAACGATGAGGGTTCCGTTTGAACATACCCTTCCGTTTGAGATCTGTCGTTTGAACATAAGGTTTAGTTTCAAACGGAAGGGTCCCTATGTCTATATATAGGAGTGTTAGTGTCTCATTTAAAATGGAACGGTTGGATGTCATTGTGAGAGTCACGAAGTGCTGTCGGTTTTTCATCAGATTTCATTGTACAAAGCACGGTTATTAATCAGAAAAGAAGAGTTAAAAGGATTGAGCTGTTTTGGACATCGTTTACTTTGATTCCGCCTTAGTAATTGATGATGAACATCCTTAACTGACTTTCAGGGTCACGTACACGATCCAACAAGTGGTATCAGAGCTCAGGACGAGGAGTTCATACCGAAAACAGCTGAAAATCATCGGATTATCTCACTTCTACCTTTCTTTTCTGAGTTTGACTTGTTATCACGGTTAAAAGGACTTAAAACGATCACATAGCAAACGAAATTCACTAATAATCAATCCTTGAAAGTTTGATAACGAAATTCGACCTAAAACTAACTAAAATCGATCAGACCGTTTGAATTTTTTCGCGAAATTGCTGACGTCACCAGATCTGTCGTTTGAAAACAGATCTGTCGTTTGAAGATCAAACCCTCCCGTTTGAATATTGGACTCTATCGTTTGAAATCAGACACTTCCGTTTGAGAAATGTCTGTCGTTTGAGTCTGTTGTTTGAAAGTATATCGTTTGAAAAGTTTGGTTTCAAACGGAACAGTCCACCGTTTGAAATCTTTATCGTTTGAAACTTGTTCCTCGTTTGAAAAGTTGACCGTTTGAAAAACATTTGTCATTTGAAAATATTATTTCAAACGGAACAGTATCACCGTTTGAAAATCTTTACCGTTTGAAAACCTTTGTCGTTTGAAAAACCTCCATCGTTTGAAAAGTTGTTGTTTGAAACTTTTGGAATTTCAAACGATACAAACCATTTCGTTTGAACAAGTGTCGTTTGAATCTGATTATTTCCAAATCAAAATTTGTCTAAGTGTTGTTTGATTTTTCAGGTACGAGCAAGATGGATGATATTTTCATGAATCCGTTTAGCAACATGTATGCGTTCGCTGGGGATTCTGGAAATGATAATACTTCGACAAGCAATGTGAATGATAGCACACCACCGAAAGAAAGAAAGAAGGAAGCTTGGGAGTCTGAAAGCGCATTTGGAGCGTTTAACAAACCTCCTAAGCTGATGGCTATAGAAGATTACAGCAGGTGGGCAACAAAGTTCGAAGATTGGTTGATGGCATTTGCTTTTCCTTGCTGGAAAAGTATGAAAAATGGTTTTGCCCAAGGAAAGAAGAATGGTGAAGCATTAAGATCAGTTGAAGAGATTGATAATTTTGTGGCTGAGCAAAAATGTGTGGCATTATTGTTTCAATCGGTGCGTGAAGACATCATTTCGCTGATAGATTACTCTAATTCTAAAGACTTATGGGAAAAACTTGAAAAGAAGTGTCTTGGAAGCAAAGAGATTGTAAAAAATAAAAAGAAACTTCTTAGGAAAGAGTTTGATATGTTTAGTTGTATGAAAAATGAATCGGTGTGTAAAATGATTGAAAGATTCGGTCATCTGAAGCTGGAATTAGCAAGATATGATATCAGATATTCAGATGATGAGCAAGTAGACAAGTTGTTCGATTCATTGCCAGACGAGATGGAGTGGAGATATTATGCTCTCATGCTTAAAAACACTATTCCTTCTGAATTGTTGACACCAGATTTGGTAATTGAGAAACTCGAGAGTCATGAGCTAGAGTTGAAAAAGACGTACAAAGTTAATCAGTCATCTTATCAACAGAATCTGGATTTATACTATCCAAAGAGTATGATGCAGAAAGCTACTTCTCCAAAGACTGCATTTTCTGCTGAGAACGTTTCTTCAGCAAACAAAGAAAGTCAAAGCAACTCAAGCAGTGGAAGCCATAGTGGTTATCACAGTGGATCTACGTCTTCTGCAAATCATTCTGATGCGAAGTTTTCTTGCAATATCGCGATAGATTTGAAGAATGCACAGAATTTTGATGCGGAGTCAGCCAAGCAACAAATGGTCTTTCTGGCGTCTGTTCTGGAATCCTATGAAGGGTTGGTGGCTGGAAAAATTGGAAATACAAATCTGACGAAAGAAGACTACGATCAGATAGATCCTGAAGAAATGGAGCTGATCGACATTCGTTGGGCAATGGCAAGTGCAGTTCGACGTGCACAACGCTTCATGGAGATTACAGGGAGAAAAACAATTGGTGGTGCTTCTACCAAGCTGGGGTTCGATAAATCGAAGGTGACTTGTTTCAAATGTAAGCAGAAGGGTCACTTCAAACGAGAATGCCGAAACGCTTATGCTGATGAGTCAGAGAACCCTTTCAGAGATGATTATTACAAAAAAGCAATCTATCATCAGAATAAATCTGAGCCGCCTAGATTGAAGCAAGTTGAAGATAACAGAGACAAATCAAGGGCTCTTGCTGTGATTTATGATGATGAGGGGTATGATTGGAGTAAGGAAGTTCTACCGGAAGAAGATGTTGTTGGTTACGCATTCATGGCAAGCAATGATGAACCTAAGCCATGGAAAGATGATCGTACTGAGGAAGAGAAGTATCACTACCGGAAGATGACTGCTGAAACCAAGATTATCAGACTTTCTGGTATCTTTCTGGAAGCTAGAAGAGCAAACAGATGGGATCCAGATAGAGAGTGCTATCTTGATAGGTATGGCAACATTGCAATTGATGACAAAACGCTAGATATTGAAGCCATTATCAAGGAGTACAAAGAAGAAGATGAATATTGGCAACATAGTTGGTGGGGAACTCCAACTTCGAAAATGATTGAAGAAGCGAAAGAGAAAGAGAGAAAGGAGAAAGAGGAGAAAGAGAAGAAAGAAAAGCAAGTTGATACAGGCATAATTGATACTACGCAAGAGTTGACAGCTGAAAACCTGGGAGTGATGGCTGACAAAGTGCTAGCTGCAAAGGCACTTGAGGTAGATCCTAATTCTGTTACTGAGTCAAAGGGATCAGTCAGTCAAAGTGTGTCGACGAATGTGTCAGGTAACAAGATTGATGGAAATGCTTACTGCAAAAATTGCACCAAACAATGCAATTTTTGTAGCACTGTCACGTATCTTAACAATGAGAAAATTCAGAATCTGACAACTAAGGTTAGAAATGTTGAAAATCAGATTCTCGATCGTGACAAAAGTGTAAGAGCTTCAACTGAACGGATTAAAGAATTAACGACTCAAATTGAAAATGATAAAATTGAACGGGAGAAAATAAAATCTGAAAATGAAAAGTTAATTCTTGAAAACCGTCAAATTTCTGAAAAGTTTGAGAAATTGAAAAGCATTGTCAAAGATAGTGATGATCGTAATGGCAAAACATTTAAAGAAAATGAACATCTAAGAGCTGTTTTGAGATTAAAAGAAGAATCGATTAATGAACAACTGGATCAAATTGCTAAACTGAAACTTAAAGTTCAAGAAGCTGAAATTGAGAATGAACGAATCCAGTTGAAGCTTAACAGCTATAAATCAGCAAGCTTTGTTTTGCAGCATATTGTTCCTAAACCTATAGGGAAAAACAAAGATGGCGAGGATGTGTTTTCTGATGGAACTGGTGTAGGTTTTCACAAAGTTCCACCGCCAATTTTAGACAACTACACGAAAAAGCAGTCTAGTTTGGTGGAAATTGAGGAAGAAAGTGAAGTTAAACTTCCTGAAAACATTGATGTCACGTTCACATCTTCCAATGACGAGGGTGTCCAAAGTGATGTGGTGAAAAGTGTGGTAGACAAAGTGCTTAAACCTGATTGTGACACTTCTGAGGAGGATGGATGTTTCTTTGATAAATACATTCCGAAACAAAAGTCCAAAAACAACTTAAGTGATGAACCGGGTCTTGTGATGTACAAGATGGCTGGATCTGATAAGTTGTATTCGGATTATGAGTTTCCCATTGAGAATGTTAATGTGAAAAAGTTGACAAATGTTTTCAAGTTAGTTGAAGTTGAGTTGTCAGAGGTGAACAGTTTGAATCAAACAAAAAGGCAAATGAATTTTGAGAAAGATAAAGCTTATTACAAAAAGCCTATTGTTCCACCACATTTTTATAATAACAATCGAAACAATTGGTCAGGTGGTTATCATGGTGGTAAGAGTTATTAGAAAAAGAGTTTTCAAAACAAGAGGTTTACAGAAAAGAAGGTGTTTGTGAATGGCTCAAGTTCACTTTCTGATGAGGAAAATGAAATCTTTTCAAAATCAAATAAAGAGTTCTTTGAGAAAAGAGCTTCGCAGGCTCAGTCTGAAGGCATGAGTCGAGTAGCTGATACTCGTACTTGTTTTAGATGTAACCAAGTTGGTCATATTGCACGAAAGTGTACATATGTGAAGCCTAGGACTGAAGCTGTGAAGGGTCAACAAAAGAAGGTTGATGTGAAGGGTAAATCACCAATGTATGTTGAGAAGAAAGTGGTAGAGAATCAAAAAGTGAAAAATGAATCCGTAAAGAAAGTGGTAACTCAAAATGACAAGTTTTATAAACGGATTGCTTTAACTGAACAAATTTGGAAACCAAAAACTGAAAAGAAAATTTCAACTTCTGAAGTGAAAAAGGCTGAAGAATCAATTATGGTTGATTATGATGCAAATTTTCCACCTTTGAAAGCTGAAAATTTCAAAATTCAAGTTGCTAGAGTCAAGGTTACACCTAAGGCTGATGAAGCCTGGGTGGACACCATGTTCGAATAAGCAGTTTGAATTGCCGGAGCTTCCTGGATTGCGAAGCATGAATCGGCATCTTTATTGAAATGTTTTAAAATCAATTTGTGGAATATGCAGGATCTTCCAAGAACCATTTCAAGATGGATCATGGATAGTGGGGCATCTTGACATATGACAGGAAAAACTGCATTGCTGTATGATGTGAAGAATTTCAATGGTGGTTATGTGGGATTTGCTGGTCATGAAGGTGGTAGAATTGTTGGTGAAGGAACGTTATCCAATGGGATTGTGACGTTTGAGAGAGTTAACTACATCACTGAGCTGGAGAACAATCTGCTTAGTATCTCGCAGATTTGTGACAATCAGTATACTACTCACTTCACTGATAAAGAATGTTTGATTTTGAAACCTGGTTTTGTTATCCCTGAAGAATGGATTATTATGAGGGCACCTAGAGTGAATGATTTATATGTGTTAGACATGTCTGTAGCAACTACAACTACTGGTCAAGCACATTGTTTCGTGTCTAGAGCAATTGAGAAAGAATCAAGATTGTGGCACCGAAAGATGGGGCATATACATCTTAGAAAAATGAATCACTTGGTGCACAACGATTTGGTATTGGGAGTTAATATCAAAGGTTTTCATCTGGAAGGGGAGTGCATTAGTTGTGTTAAAGGCAAGCAGAAGAAAAAGTCACACCCTACAAAGCAAGTCAATTCAGTTTCGAGACCTCTGGAAAGACTTCACATGGATTTGTTTGGTCTGGTGAATGTTAAGAGTATTACAGGAGATTACTATTGTTTGGTCGTTACTGATGATTATTCCAGATTTTCGTGGGTATCTTTCTTGAAGACGAAAAATGAAACATTTGACAGTTTGATGGGTCTGTTCAGAAAGATTGAGAATTTGTACCAAAGGCGTATCAAGAGAATTCGAAGTGATAATGGTACCGAATTCAAGAACAGCAAGATGGAAGAATTTTGTGATGAAAGAGGTATTTTGCATGAGTTTAGTGCTCCGTACACTCCGCAGCAAAACGGAGTTGCAGAACGTAAAAACCGGACGCTAATCGAGACGGCTAGAACTATGCTCGCAGATTCAAAGTTACCAATTAATTTTTGGGCTGAAGCTGTTTCCGCCGCATGCTATACGCTCAACAGGGTTCTCACTGTCAAGAAGTTCAACAAAACATGCTTTGAGCTAATCAATAACCGCAAACCGAATTTGAAGTATCTAGAACCGTTCGGGTCACCTTGTACGGTTATAGAGCCTTTTGGGAAGTTTGGTCCGAAGTGCATTGAGGGTATATTTGTTGGTTATTCAAATCCTTTGCGACGTGTCTTCGTTCCAAGTGAAAAGCGGATTATTGAAGCTGCAAATGTTGAATGTCAAGGTTATACTATGCCGCCGCAGAATCCTGGTGATTCATGGCGTTATCATTATGACAAACTTTGGGATTCGTTTGACATGAGAGAAGAATCGGAGGAAGATGAAGATTTCTTTGATGAGTTGGATATTTTGCGTGAATATGAGTCACAGTTAAGGTTCCCAGCTGAGTATTCAAGGAGACCACGGGAAACTTCAAATGATGATGAAGCAGATCCGAGTAATGCTGGTGAACAAGATGATGTCCAACAGAATGAAGTTGCTCAAGATAATCAGTCGGTTCAGAATGATAATCTAGAAGCTGAAAACATGCCAGTTTTTGATCATGGTGATTCAGATTCAAATTCTGAGGGGGAGCAAATTCAGATTTCAGGTCAAACAAACCAAGTTGGTGAACAAGATGCAGAGCAGAATGTTACTAATCTGGAGGGAAATGTAGATGTTCAAAGTGAAGTGATGCCGCGAACTTTTTCATATCATCCAGAGGAGTTGATCATAGGAGAATTGCAAGCAGGCGTTCGCACTCGAAATCAGATTGATAAAGGGCTTACATGTTTTTATACAAAAGTTGCTCCTTTGCAAACTGAATTCTCATTAAGTTGTTTTATCTCGCAGGTTGAACCAAGAACTTACAAAGAGGCGCTTACTGAAGACTCTTGGGTCAATGCTATGCAAGAGGAACTTAGTCAATTTGAGAAATTGGGAGTGTGGAAGTTAGTTGATTTGCCGGATGGTCATAGGAAAATAAACACTAAGTGGGTGTTTAAGTGTAAGAAAGACGATAGAGGAGTTGTCGTAAGGAACAAAGCTCGACTCGTTGTTCAGGGATTTAGTCAACAGGAGGGAATTGATTTTACCGAAGTCTATGCTCCTGTAGCACGACTAGAGGCTATCAGAATTTTCCTAGCATTTGCGTCTTGGAAGAACTTCAAAGTATATCAGTTAGATGTTAAATCGGCGTTTCTTTACGAGAAGGTTAAAGAGGAGGTTTATGTCGGTCAGCCACCGGGCTTTACCGATCCAATCCACAAAAACAAGGTCTACTTATTGGACAAAGCGCTGTATGGTTTACACCAGGCCCCGAGAGCCTGGTACGAGACTTTGTCTCAACACCTACTAGCCAACAAGTTCATTCGTGGAAAAGTGGATGCCACTCTCTTCACTAAAGAAGTCGATGGTCATCTTCTGATAGTTCAAATTTATGTGGACGATATAATCTTTGGGTCAACAAATGAAAATCTATGCAAAGATTTTGAATCAGTGATGAAGCAGAAGTTTGAAATGTCATCAATGGGGGAGATGAAATTCTTTCTGGGATTACAAGTTGAACAACTTCCTGAAGGAATTTTCATTCATCAGTCAAAGTACGTTCATGATATTCTAGAGAAATTTGGGATGTCAAGTTCTACTCCAGCTGCTACCCCACTTGCAACAAATCATGGGATTCACCCAGATCTCACCGGAGACAGGGCTGATGAGACGTTTTACCGATCCATGATAGGTTCTTTAATGTACCTAACTGCTTCACGTCCTGATATCATGTACCCAACGTGCCTCGCAGCAAGATTTCAGTCTAACCCGAGAGCATCGCACATGATTATTGTGAAGAGGATATTGCGCTACCTGAAAGGAACTCCTTCATTGGGGTTGTGGTATCCTAGAAAAGGCGATTTTACACTCGAAGGGTATTCCGATTCGGATTTCGGATGCTGCAAAGTCAATTCAAAATCAACAACTGCAGGATGCCAGTTCTTTGGTCCTAGATTGGTTACCTGGCAGTGTAAGAAACAAACGTCTGTGGCGTTATCTACTTGTGAAGCGGAGTATGTTTCTGCTAGCAGTTGCTGCTCTCAGATCTTGTGGATACAGCAACAGATGCGCGACTACTGTTTGCAGTTTCTTAACACACCTCTTTTTGTTGATAATGAGGCCGCAATAAATATAACTAAGAATCCAGTACATCACGCTAAAACTAAACACATAGAAATTCGTCATCACTATATTCGTGATTGCTTTGAGAAAAAGTTGATACGAATTGAGAAAATCCACACAGACGAACAGAAAGCTGATTTACATACCAAAGCTTTTGATAAAAATCGGTTTAAATATTTGTTAAAACGAATGGTATGAAGCTTCTGTCGGTGTCGGATGGCATTATTGGCGTTGATGAGAGTACTGTTGCGGATGAAGACGAGAAACAATCTGCAATGGTTTGTCGAATTTTTAGTTGTTTTGGTATTTAGGGGGAGTAGATGTTTGTACATAGTTTTTTTTCCAGAAAATACAAAAACAGTAAAAAATGCAAAAATACAAAAACATGATAAAATCGGAAAAAGAGCTTGTGTATATAGGGAAAGTGATAGTACATCAGCTAGACGATCACAGTATGCTAAAGATTTGTAAAGTATAAAAGAGTTAAACAATCTTACTGATGATGTGTCGATAGGTTTTCACACATTTAGTAGATTTATTCGGGATATAAACCTAAATTCAAACTTGTGAATTCGTGGGGAACACTACTTGGATATATAGGTAACCCCTGAAATCTCGTTTGAAAGGTCTCGTAATCTGATATACTAGGTCTTTATACTCTATGATGTCTGGGGTATTATTCCGGGACTTCTGCTGAACGGTAGTTCTGACCTAGTCCCTGGCTAATACTTGCTGCAATGCTTGAAACACAGCATTAAACCCTCAGCATGCTGAAACAATAAAATTGATATATGCTGCTGTTGTAAGCAAAAAGATCCTCTAAAGGGGACACACCAAAAAGTCGAAGCTGATATCTCTCTGCGTATACGGAAGTTTCGATCTGAGATCCCTCGGCCCTCGCATACCTAAATTATATACAGATATCATTGTAGTATTCTCACCTGTAAGACTGATTATTGAGATTCTGGATACGGGAGTATATTCAAGAGGTGGGACACATGAATGATCTAAGCTCTTAATTCATCTAAATCGTATCCTGAGTAAATTGAAATTTATGTGGGAATTTAAGATGGATCAGTATATCGACAATCGAGGTAAATTGTTTAAATCTGAGTATGTAATGTAGCTTAACGGTACTTGTGATCTGTCTGAAAAGCTGATATGATTCCCTGACATGCTCATCAAAAATATGTTTGTAAATAGTTTACTTTGTTTACTTTCTGCAATTTAAGTTTTCTGTATTTCATTTCTTAGTTTAGAACACTTTGATAAAATCCAAAAAGATTTTATTTCTGCTTTATTTTAGACAAACCAAAGTGGAGAGTTGATTGTTGGATTCTCAGATGTTTGAAGCAGATGCAGGAAATTCTGGACTGAAGAATGAGGAGAGCTTACTTTGAAGAAGTTTGAATTGTTTGAAAAGTCAAAAACAAGTTCATTAACTTGATACTTGTTATTTTCAGAAAATGTTTAAAAATGTTGTTTTTAATATCAGTTTGTTTCGTCAAATGATCAACCAAGGTCATTAATTTGGACTTGGTAGATTAATCAAGTGATCAGGGTCATTGAATTGGACCTGAATACTTGAGTGGATTTCTAAAACTGATTAAGTTTGTGATTTATTATTGAAAAGATAGAATTGTAATGTTTGTTGGTTGAGTAACAGATTTGGTCTTCATTATTCCCAACGGAAGCTATTTGTCAAAGCTTGAACCAGATATCTCAGATTCAGCATATTGAGAGGGGGAGTCTGTGAAAGGGGGAGTCTGGATCAACAACATATGGGAGTATGAAGATAGAGTGCTTATGATGAAAAGACAGAGTTAGAGAAAAGACTAAGACTGAAGACTCAGGAGCTGAAGACTACATCAACATCCAAGGGGGAGTCTGTTGATGCACGAGAATGTCTATTGACTACATCTTCATCAAGTCTTAGTTCAAGAAAGTCACTATTGGATCTTAAGTGTCAAAATTAGGGTTTAATATTGAGTTTAGATAGTGTTTCAAAGGGTTCCGTTTGAAATTATCTATGTGTATAAGGGTTCCGTTTGAAATTATCTCAAACGATGAGGGTTCCGTTTGAACATACCCTTCCGTTTGAGATCTGTCGTTTGAACATAAGGTTTAGTTTCAAACGGAAGGGTCCCTATGTCTATATATAGGAGTGTTAGTGTCTCATTTAAAACGGAACGGTTGGATGTCATTGTGAGAGTCACGAAGTGCTGTCGGTTTTTCATCAGATTTCATTGTACAAAGCACGGTTATTAATCAGAAAAGAAGAGTTAAAAGGATTGAGCTGTTTTGGACATCGTTTACTTTGATTCCGCCTTAGTAATTGATGATGAACATCCTTAACTGACTTTCAGGGTCACGTACACGATCCAACAACGATTACTGAAGCTATCGATCTGAGCGTGTCACTGACTGAGGAAGCTATCAGGCTAAACAAGTTTTCAAACTCTGACCCTCAGAAAAAGAAAGAAACACATGTGGAATCCTCAGGAGAAAACAAAAGGAAGTTTTCCAATTTTAAAAAGGGTACCAGCAGCGCTAGCAGGAAGAAGGAGGTGAACCCACCAGTTGAAGCTAAAACTGGTGCTGCAGTAAAAGGGAAGGGATACATGGGCACTCTGCCCAAATGAGAAATATGTCAGTATTGATGCGGGTTGGTGTGTATATGGAATTAAGTTTATTTTAAGCCCTTTTTACACGTTAGTCAAGTTTTAAATTTATAAAACACGATATTTTACTAACACCAAACACACTATGGGCAAGTGCACCCATCGTGAACGTAGTATAGTGTTGGTAAGATACCGAGGTCATCCAAGGACACACGAGCTTTTAGTACCGGTTTATCCTCAACGTCTAATCAAATCAAAAGTTTAGAAAAAAGGTTTTTAAACTAAAAACTGAATAAAATGCTGAAAAATAAAATAAAAATAAAACAGATAGACAAGATGAATCACTTGGATCCGACTCGTGTATAGTGTAACCTTTGATTATTTCCGCAGTTTTGCACTTTTTAAGAGATTATCTTAGTTATTGTAGTAGGCCTCTCTTTTGAAGGTGACGTTACCCTCAACCCAGTAGTTTGAGTCAGCAAGGATACAATCCTAAAGGGTCGGAATATTGAAAGATAATTAATTAAGTTATTAATGCATATTGTGGTAGGCCCCTCTTTTGAAGGTGACGTTTTCCTCGGCTAAGTAGTCTGAGTCAGCAGGGATACAGTCCTAAGTAGCCGGGTTAAAATATTAATAGTAGTTTAACATATGAGGGGATCAAAGAGTTTGGACCCCCGCCATCCAATACCGGTGGGTATTGAAGGAGGTCCTACTAAATTTGACCCAGGTCCTTTGTAGGATCTATACACTGAACAATGGCAAGACTCTTACCAAACCGTTCCCTTAACCCCCGACCAGGTAACCAACATACCTCCATATAGACCGTGGAGATATGAATGGTGAAAATATTTTATTTTATATAGACAGTAAAATAATGCCAAGACACCACGGACAAACGATAAGGAAGAATCACATTCAACATAAGAAACTAGTTATTAAAGTCATTAATACATAACCAAGTAAAAAGTGCGAAAAGATTAAAAATAAAAAGTATTACACTAGACACTTGTCTTCACCAAGTGATGTAAGAGACTTAGGCAAACATGGCCTTTGATTGTCAAGAACTCTTATGATCAATCTTGGATCCCGAGACGACTCACACACTCTATGATGGACAATGGATGATGGTGGTGGATAATGGTGTTGTGATGGTGGTGGGTGGTGGGTGAAGTGTGAGAGAGGTGGTGTGCCAAGGGATGAGTTGCAAGTGATCCAAGCACTCCTATTTATAGGCTGAACAGAAGCTCGGGCACGGCCCCATGTCCGTTGGGCACGGCTCCGTGTCCATCCTTCTCTCTTTCTTCATTAATTGCAGTTTATCTGCATTAGTTGACCACGCCCCCGTGTCCGCTGAGCACGACCCCGTGTGTAGAAGCGTATCTGTACTATCAAGATTTGCTTGAATTCTGCGAATCTTATAGTTGACCATGGCCCCGTGTCCGCTGAGCACGGCCCCGTGGTGGGTGATGGAAGCTTCTACAACCTTGTCTTTTCTGCTGACACTTGGGCACGCCCCCGTGCTCACTGAGCACGGGGCATGTTCAGTCTTCTGTCTTCTTGATTTTGCTTGGGAAGATGCTGTCGGGGGGTCGGGCATGCCACGTTTGTTCCTTTTCTTGTATTTATGTTAGATTTAAGCACACTTTTTCCAACATTAGTACTAAAAAATGGTTAGTTTTATGCCACAATTGATGTAATTTATATGTTGCATTTTGTGCACATCAGTATCATCACTCTGGCCAGTGTAGGTTAAGGAAATGTGAGTCATGTGGGAAGACCGACCACTCAAAGGATACATGTTGGGTTGGAACTGGTGCTGGGCGTGGAGGTCAGCGAGGTTATGGGAATGGTAATGGAAACCGCCAACAAGGAGGAAATGGCGGAAATGGAAATCGTGAAAATGTTGGGAATCAAGCGGGTGCCCGAGGAGCGAACATTAATCGAGGTGGTAATGGTAATGGGAATGGTCGAGGACCAGGGTGTTTTAACTGTGGAGACGTGGGGCACTTCAAGCTAGAGTGCCCGAAACTCAACCAAGCACAAGGAAAAGTTTTCAATATCGGTGCGAGGGAAGCACGCCAGGATCCAAATGTCATTACTGGTACATTCCCTATTAATCAACGCTTTGCATCTGTACTATTTGACACTGGTGTCGACTATAGTTTTGTATCGCTAGAATTTAAGAAAATGCTTGGGTTAACTACCAGTAAGTTACACATTCCGTACTCAATTGAACTGGCTAATGGAAAGCTAGTTGAAACGAATGAAGTCATCAGAGGATGTGTAATAGAGCTGGGAGAACACGAGTTTACACTGGATTTACTGCCAGTCGAGTTGGGAAGCTTCGATGTGGTGGTAGGGGTGGATTGGTTGTCAAGCAATAGAGCCGAAATTGTATGTCACGAGAAGACCATTCGCATCCTAATGGCGGATGGAGAAACGATTGTGGTACATGGAGAGAAGCACGATAAGCCTCTAAGGATCATTAGCTCTCTGAAAGCTCGAAAGTGTTTGAAGAAAGGATGTGTTGCCTTCCTGGTACACATCGTGGATAAAGAAGCCGCTGAGCCGAAACTAGAAGACATTCCAGTCATGAAGGAGTATCCTGAAGTCTTTTCAGAAGACTTGCCTGGATTGCCGCCCAGAGGCAAGTTGAGTTTCATATTGACTTAGTTCCGGGCGCCACACCTGTAGCTAAGGCACCTTATCGACTTGCACCTTCAGAGATGTAAGAGCTGTCAACACAACTTCAGGAGCTACTGGATAAGGGATTCATCAGACCAAGCTTCTCGCCTTGGGGAGCTCATTTTGTTCGTTAAGAAGAAAGAAGGTAGTTTTCGCATGTGTATCGACTACCGGGAGCTGAATAAGTTGACAATCAAGAACAGATATCCTTTGCCAAGGATCGATGACCTGTTCGATCAATTACAAGGTTCAAGTTTTTACTCCAAGATCGATCTATGATCAGGTTATCACCAGTTGAGAATACAAGAGGAAAGTATTCCCAAGACTGCTTTTAGGACTCGCTATGGACATTACGAGTTCCTGGTTATGCCATTTGGTTTGACAAACGCGCCAGCTGTATTCATGGATTTGATGAACAGAGTTTGTAAGCCGTACCTCGATAAGTTTGTGATTGTGTTTATTGATGACATTTTAATCTACTCAAAGACGAAGGATGAGCACGAACAACACTTAAGAGCTATTTTGGAATTGCTTAAGAAAGAGAGATTATACGCGAAGTTCTCGAAGTGCGAGTTCTGGTTACGCGAAGTCCAGTTTCTTGGTCATGTGGTTAATAGAAATGGAATTCATGTGGATCCAACAAAGATCGAGGCGATCAAGAACTGGGAGACCCCAAAGACGCCAACCGAGATTCGACAGTTTCTAGGTTTGGCTGGTTATTATCGCAGGTTTATTGAGGATTTCTCGAAGATCGCTCAACCTTTGACCTCTCTCACTAAAAAAGATAAGAAGTTTGATTGGGGAGACAAGCAAGAAGAGGCATTTCAGTTGTTGAAAAACAAGCTTTGTGACGCGCCAATATTGTCTCTACCCGAAGGCACGGACGACTTCGTGGTATATTGCGGCGCCTCGCGTCAAGGTTTAGGCTGCGTGCTTATGCAGCGAGAGAAGGTTATAGCATATTCTTCTCGCCAGTTGAAGGTCCACGAGAAAAATTACACCACACATGATTTGGAGTTAGGCGCGGTGGTGTTTGCTTTGAAAATCTAGCGACATTACTTATATGGCACGCGATGTACAATCTATACTGATCACAAGAGCCTGCATCACATTTTTGATCAAAAAGAGCTTAACATGAGACAAAGACGCTGGGTTGAACTATTAAACGATTATGTTAGTGAGATCAAGTATCACCCAGGGAAGGCGAACGTGGTCGCCGATGCCCTGAGTCGTAAGGAAAGGATCAAGCCCATAAGGGTTAGGGCTTTGGAAATGATCATACAAACGGACCTCTCATTGTACATTTGTGCCACACAGAGAGAAGCTCTCAAAGAAAGGAATATTGAGAATGAGTATCTCCGTGGGATGGAGAAGCAGTGTCACACCCCGACCACGTAAAACAACAAAACGTAGCGGAAACGTCGGGGAGTGTTGTAACAGAATCATTGTTTCACAACCATGGATTAATCAAATTTCGTTTTATTGAATTAAATGAGTTACAATGTCTTAACAACAAGGAAACATAACATAATTAACTAGTCTTGCATCTTTTAATGTCACTAAGGCCTCGTCCATTCCTATGTGAGCATACGCCAATATCATCATCAAATATCATCAACTATTGTACCTGAAACACATGTGAAAATACGTCAGCATAAAAATGCCGGCGAGTACATAGGTTTTACTTGAGTGTTGGACTCATGGCTCGTTTTACATGTTGCAATACTTAATTAAAAACCTTGTTTTGAAAAGTATAGTATTGCGACATAATTAACCAACTCAAATCAAGTTGGTTATAATTTATAAAATCTCGTAGCCATGATTCTTAACTCCAAAACATTTGTTTAATTAAACCCAGATTGGAAATCGTTTTTGGAATAAAAACTTGAATAGTATATATATATCGTTAGAAAAACCTTGTAATATAACTTTGTTTTGTTAACAATTGCCCAAGTGATCTAGATAACGCAACGATATATAATGTGTTAAAAGCACTTATATATAGGAAGTACCAGCGGCGTATCCACCATGCTTTTAACGCATTACACCCGCCCCGTTACCTAATCACTTCCCTTAATCCCAATGGTTCAAACAGTTACAAATGGTTCATGTCCAACAACAGATACAAACGGTTCACATGGTTCAACAGTTACAAACGGTTCACATAATTCAATGGTTACAAAAGGTTCACAAAATCAAATGGTTACGAAGGTTCACATAGTCAAGTAGTTACAAACGGTTCAAAATGTAATTCAATGTGTCCATATGCTGGATGAGCATATGCAGTAAAATGTAATGTAAAACATTGTCCTAAGTATGCACACAATGGACATACATAGCATAAAATGTAATGTAAAACGATGTACTAAGTATGCACACAATGGACATACATAGCAAAAACATAATGAAATCATGTACTAATAGTGTACTAATGAACATAACAAGTATATGATATGAAAACAAGAAAGTAACAAGTAGGCACATGTGTTTCACCCCAAAATGTTTGAAAAACAGTAAAAGAGGGGACTATGTACTCACTTGAGGGTGCTTAGAAGTCTTGAACAACAACCAAGCAAAGCTAGAAGGATCACGGAATCAAACGACACCCTATATAGGTAGCTATGTAAATAACCGTACCTAAATCGGGAGATCGGATAGAATGAGGTTCGTAAACCAAATGAGTAAAGAAACTCATGTAATATGGTTTAACAAGCCTACATTCTAAAAGGAAACCTAACCTAAGTGCTTACGACCCATTTCGACCCGTTTAGGTAGCTTATGCTACTTTAACGCGTCGTTCGCGTAAAACGTGTTCGGACCGCCTAACTAGTCCTATAACAAGTATTTTATGCCCTAACATGTTTAATAATGTTGCCTAATCAGTTTAGATGTCAAAAATTATGTTACACATGCTTAAAATGAATTTTGGCGCAAAAAAAGGCATTTTGGTAATTTTCCTAAGGCATATAAACTACCTATCACACGACTAACTAAACGAAGTGACCATAAGGTATAACCTCGGAGGGTTATTCCTTATACAACTATGGTCACTAAACATGTTTGGTCGGATCCTAATGATCGACCAAACGGGTCTAGTTCGAAAGTCTAAGCGGTTGTTTAGACCACTTGACTTACGACTCTACATAAACACTAAACCTAAAGTGACGAGCTAAACATGCTAAAACATGTATAGTTAAGTTAGAAAACAGTTTTGTTATCAAAACAAACGGTTTTGATATCTAAAAGTAGTTTGGTTACAAAATACGCGAGAATACGCATTTTGGCCGAAACTACGACTCGTCACTGAGCCTAGATAACGTGATAATCAGTAGGTATAGTCACTAGGGACTATAACCATCGTGATTACGCTCACGTTATGAAGTTCAAATGAACTTCGTGTTGACCATAAAATGGTCAAAGCAGAAAGTCAAACAAAGTTTGACTTCTTAAAAAAAACGCATAAAAAGAACGAAGGAATACTTACAAAGGGTCCCCGCAAGCTTTGATTTCCAAGTATTCTCAGGTATGAAGTGGTAAACACCTCAACTTAGAGAAATCTCAGAAATCAAGTGGGTTTTGAAGCAAGGGGTGGGGTTTATATAGGATTTCTAGGACCGTTAGGATCGTTCCTCGATTCCCGAGCTTAAATCTCATCCCTACACTTGCACCCACTGATTTGCAATACAATGGGCACTCAAAACCAGCCCCTAGGAAGCCCCAAAACCATTTGCAAGTGTTGGAAACAGCTGGATCAAGCTGTTTTCAAGTTTATGCATATATGGAATGTTCACACGGGCCGCGTAAGATAAGCCCTTAGGCTTACGCGCCCCTCCTAAAGTCCCCAGTTCAGCAACAAGTTTTCAGTATTTGCAGTTTTGGTCCCTATATGCTTTTAAGCCCTGTTTTGACATGTTTAAAGCTCGTTAAGCCATTTTCAAGGCTCTACAATGATGCCTAAGTATGAGGGACATGAAACATGCTAAAAATATCTCGGATGTCGGTTCGTTTGGCCGTATGATCGCGATGTTCGCTTAATTAAGACGGAAGTCGTAACGAACGCAAAAACGATCCAAACTAAGCGATGAATGGATTTTTCTTATGCCAAACACTAGAATAAAATATTTTAATGCTTACATAAATTTCTGGATGTCCGGATGTATTCAGAACATAGGATATGCGCGAAAATGCAAACTTATGCACTTTTTGACGCTTTTAGTCCCTGAATGAACATAAAGTTTATTTTTGCGCACCAAACACCTCAAAGCCTATTTCTAAGCTATGTAAAGGATATTTAGGGCATATTTAACTTATGATCAAGTTCCAGATTATTCATTACAGTACAAATTGACATACTTTCACAGTTTGTCGATTTTAGTCCCTGTAAGCGAACAAACTTGTTTTCGGCATACCAAACCATCCAAAACTTATTTCTAAGTTATGTAAAGGTTATTTAAGGTATGTTAAGCCTATGTCACTATTCTGGAGTGTTTGTTGCATTAAATTGGTTATATTTACGCATCAGATTGCGTATAACCTTCAAGAAAGTGATTTAAAGCCCGAAATCGAACAAGAATTGACATGTGCAAACGATACACTTATTTATACAAATCCCAAGTATGAAACACAATATTTCATTGATTTGGTTTTTGTTTGATGGTCGCAGTGACCCAGGTGTCACAAGCAGTTGGTACCAAATGGGGAAGGAACGTTGTGCTTCATGAAACGAATTTGGGTTCCCCTGTTTGGTGGTTTGAGAAATGTTATTTTTGATGAAGCTCACAAGTCACGGTACTAGATCCATCCAGGATCGGATAAAATGTACCAAGATCTAAAGGATTTCTATTGGTGGCCAAGGATTAAATGCGATGTTGCGAAATATGTTGGCAAATGTTTAACTTGCGCCAAGGTAAAGTTTGAATTCCAGAAGCCTTCAGGTCTCTTGCAACAACCTGAAATACCCCAATGAAATGGGAACAAATTTCTATGGACTTCATAACGAAATTGCCAAGGACGCCCAAACGCCATGATGCGATTTGGGTAATTGTAGACCGTTTAACGAAATCTGCACACTTTTTGGCAAGTAAGGAGAAAGATAATACAAGTAAGCTAGCTGAGCTATACATGAGAGAGATTGTTGCACGACATGGAGTACCTCTCTCAATTATTTCTGATAGAGACAGAAGGTTCGTGTCAAGGATTTGGCAATCCTTCCAAGAAGCATTTGGTTCTCAGCTGAATTGGAGTACCACATTTCACCCGCAGACAGATGGACAGAGCGAACGAACGATTCAAACGTTGGAAGACATGTTGCGAGCTTGCGTAATGGATTTGGGTGGAAGTTGGGACACTCACCTCCCATTGGTTGAATTTTCATACAACAATAGTTACCATGCAAGTATTCAAGCCGCACCGTTCGAAGCTCTCTATGGACGCAAGTGTCGATCACCATTATGCTGGGCTGACGCGGGTGATAGACAGCTTGTTGGCCCGGAATTGGTTCAAGAAACGACATAAAATATTTTCCAGATCCGAGAGCGCATCAAAGCGGCTCGTGATCGTCAAAAGAGTTATGCGCACCGAAGAAGGAAACCTCTGGAATTTGAGGTGGGAGATATGGTTGTTTTTGAAGGTTTCACCTTGGAAGGGTGTGGCACGCTTTGGGAAGCATGGGAAGTTGAATCTGCAGTACATTGGACCATTTAATATTCTGAAAAGGGTTGGTTTGGTAGCATACAAATTGGATTTGCCTGCTGAACTGAATGGCGTTCATGATACATTTCATGTATCCAACCTGAAAAAGAGTCCAACTCAAGAAACAGTGGTCATTCCTGCCGACGAAGTTCATATTGACGACACACTCCACTTTACTGAAGAACCCGTTGAGGTTACTGATTGGAAGATTAACAAGACACGCCGGAGTAGTGTCAAACTCGTCAAGGTTCGATGGAATGCATGACATGGCCCAGAATTCACGTGGGAGCGTGAGGATCGTATGAAAGAAAAATACCCACATTTATTCCCCAAGACCCCTGCATCTAGTAGCAGAACTAAAATTCCGGGACGATATTTTCTTAACAGGGGGAGAATGTGACAACCCTCATAATTACAGGTATCCGTACAATTAATTAATATTAAATTTGTGCTTAATGACTGTGCTTGATTTCAACTGATGATTAAACTACTTTCTGATTCCTGTTACATACATACATATACATCACATTTCATACTGTCACTCCATTTATTAAATACAAACTTTAGTGACATACTTGATGCACAAAGCACAGTTAGCACAGTGAGCGGATAACTCAAGAACATGCTGACAATGCCAGCATATAGACAGACAATGTTTTGAGTCCAAGTATGAGCCAGAGACAAGGTACTACACTAGTATGAAGTGTAGGGAAGCGAGGACCATAAAACTGCGCCACTATGTGATAGTTTAAGTGCCGGAAAGTGCCTAAAACCCATTCAAAATGAAGAATTCTGCATTAACCAACAAAATTCAGCATTTTAACATGCTAGTACCATGCAAAAATATGACAAAATGGTCCTATATGCTTTCCTAATTGCCGAGAATTAAAAGTGTCACAAAAAGTTACATAAAAGAAACTATACGGTATAACGTAGCACTTTAACGGAACGGTATCTAACCGGACAACCGGACATTACCCGGAACACAAAAAATATTGTTAAAAACATTGTTTTTATTTTCCTGAGCTAGTTATGGTTTCCGAGCACTTTAACACACTACATAATTCATGAAACACCAAAACACAAGACTTTTACCACTTAATCTCCAATAATTACCGTCTTTTACCAACAATTTAGATCTTACCCCCTCCCCCCTCATATAACCGTCCCCTAAGGGACCCCACCATAGGATTTCTAAATCTTCTTAGTATCTCCTCTAATCTTTCCTTGGATTTTGAAGTGATCTTGTTTGTACTACCTTGGACATTTTAACCATTGTGTAAAAGGAATTAGGAGTTTATATATTGGATAAGTATCATCATCTTCTCCACAACACCCCCACTCCTTTCTTTCCCTTGTACTCGGCCGCCCCCTCATCACCACACCACCACCATTTTCTTGCAAGCTCCATCCATTCCGAGCTTCACTCAAGGTGCACAAAGGTGATTTATGAAGTGTGGAATTCACGGATCTTGAAGGACCTCTACCACAAGCTTTTATCCACTCATTTTCTCCATTGTTTCTTCCCTAGCTTTAAGCTAGTTGTAAGACTTCTTTACACTCTTGTTTACTTCATATTGTTGGTGGATAATAGATATATTATGATGAAATAACTTGAACACTAAAAGACTTGAATCTTGAATCATGAAACATAAGCTTAAATAAGATGAAATATGGTTGATATGATGTTGTTTAGTGAATGTATGATGTTTGCTTACTAGAAATATGATGTTGAACATCATATGGAACTTGTTAGAGTATGATTAAAAACATGGTTGAACAAGTTAGAGATGATTATGTGCTCTCATGAAATAATCAACTTCTAAACTAACATGAACATGAACTTGAAAGTAAAAATGATTTTCTTACAAAGTAACAAACCAAATGAACTAGTAAACTTGTGAACCCAATACTTGTGTATGATTTTCCAAGAAAAACCAAGTTTAAAAGACGGTTTTTGAAAGATCATGATTCTTACATATACGTACACTATTTTTGGAAATAAAATAAGTGTAGGAAGTCTAATAAAACAAGAAAATGTTGTAAATAAATACTTTTGTAAAATGAGTTCACAAGTTGTAAACATCTAAAAATCCCGAGAATGAGGTTTTAACAAAAGTAAACAAACTTTGGAGGGTAACTAAACCCACTAAACACTTCACCGAGTTACTACGCGTTTTTATAAAACATCAAGTTCATGTTGTGTTATAAATAGAATAGTTTTGCACTTGGTAAGTGTAATATTGTTTAGAGTATGGATGTTGATTGATTTGAATGATTTTTCGAAAAGAAAATGATATGCTTATTAGCATGGACACCTCCATTTACAAAGGAGACTATGGCGAAATTTTCTAAAAATACCAACACTTAGAAATTATTTTCTAACAAGTGTTTACAAATAGGTTTTAACTTTGTTTTTCAAAATAAACTTCGCCATAGGTTTTGTTAGAAGAATACAAACTATCGGAGGTTAGTTTTTATAAATAAAAATTGACATATATATATGTAGAATATATATTTTATATCAAAACGCTTGTGTGAATATTTGTTACTTGGTGAACTAGTTATATTATTTTAGGGTAAAATAATGTAACTTAACAATACCATGGAAATTACAACTCCAAAATAATACCAGAAATCACAAGGAATAAAATATTTAAGTTACACACTTGGTATTGTAAAACCGAACGCAGAAACGTAACTTATGAAATATCCCAGAAAATACTCTTACACATATATTTTTGGTAAATATTATTTTGGAAACTAAAGGAGTGAAAATATATTATTTTTGGGAAAAATACATATATTTTGGAATACATTATTTTTGACAAATAAATTATATATATTTAAATGAGACTTAAAAATATAATATTTTGGAACTACAATATACATGCATAAATACCCCCATCCTTGGGAAGGAAATACGAAGTTAAAATACTTGTGAAGTATTAATGCGAAATATTGTTTAATCAATTATTCCAGAACAAAATATAATTTAAAGTTAAAATAATTATTTTAACAAATAATTATAACTTGGAATAATATTCGGACACAAGAAGCGCAACTCAAAAACATTAAACTCTAAGCCAAGGCACGGCCCATTCGTCTAATAGACATTAGTACGTTGTAGGTTGTCGTGTAGCTGACAAAGCTTGAGTTGCCGGTACGAGACGCACTACAGTGAGTTCATGTCCCCCTTTTCTTTTAACTATTTTCAGTTTTATACTTCGGGGGTGAAATACATGTTACGATTATTACAAACGTTTATATACTGGTATGATTAGCTTAAGGAGGGTTTACTACTAGATCATGTGAAGGGTGGGTACAACACTTAAGGCCATTAATCCTCATTGTAGGACCAAGGGACATGAGTGATAGATCTATTTGGGTGTAGCGAGCCCACACCCATGCGGACCAGGGTGGCCCATGTGGTGACTATGTCTTCATCCCGGAGACAAATTTGCTAGGTTTGAGTCTTCCTTCACCATTTCACACATACCATTGGCTTTGCAACCCATTGGTGATCTCTTTTTCCTTAATTGCTACATACTAGGGACTTTCATACATACAGACATACTTTAAAGGTTTATACATACTCACATACACATGAACTCGCTCAACTTTTGTTGATTTTTCAAACTAATGTATTTCAGGGAATTAGTGGATCTGGCGAAGTATGCATGTGTCAAGCTACGTAGTGAAATAAAGATGTCATCCGGGGTTGTTGAGTTTAGGAGGTGTATCCCTTTCCTCTACGGGATACATAATTCTAAACTTAAGTTTTTATTTACGTACTTTTGTTCAGTCCTTGTGAACTCAGTTAAACATGTCATGGTTTGTAGCTTATTTTAAGTGTCGATGTTTTCAAACAATGGTGTTGTGGTATTTTCTCACTTTAATTAATGGATGAACATCTCGTATTTTTATCATATAGCGTTTTTATGATTGTTGCTATGGTATTAAGAAGTCACACCAAATAAACCACGCTTCCGCAAAAGTTAGGGTGTGACAACCACCACCTAAAATCACTTCACCACCACAAACCATCACTTCAATTACATCACCACCCATCAAATCACCACCTGCTGAAAAGCAGAAGACATCTACTGACACATCAGTGGTTGTAATGACAACAGAGGTTCAAACACCAGTTGTTTTAACAGCTGTTAGCCAACCATCTACCACTGCTCTCACCATTTCTACAATCACCATACAACCCAGTGTCACATCACAACCAAAACCCCCTTCACCCAAAAAGCTTTACACAAGGAAAAGGAAATTTCAGAAGAATAATGATGATATACCAACACCTATTCCTTTATCCTCCACACCCTACAATGTTATCAAGTCACAACCATCCACTCCACCAACTCTAGCCAAACCAATAAACCCTGCAAATATTGTATCCATTGCTGAAAGTTATCCACTGGAATTGGAAGCTGTAAAGGATGAGATGAGACAATTCTATACGGTGGATGATTCTTCAAAAAGAAGATTTCCTTCTCTCATTGGCTTCAGGAACCCAGTAAATATGGATGAGTATCTAAAACTCAAAGCCAGGCAAGCAGATATAAGAGCTAGAATTGAATGTAAAGATCAAGGTGATGAAGCCATTTCTAAGAGAATGGAATTTTTATTCACTAAGGTCAAACAAATGGAAGATTAGGCAAGAGACCTGAGCAAAGATATGTCAAATATGCCACATGATGCCGCCCTACAAAAGGAAATGAGAAAGGATTATCTTGCATTCATCATGGAAGAAAGGTTTTATCCAGCCAAAGAAGAACAATTCAGTGAATTGCCACTCATTGCACTAAAGCATGAGGTAAACATAATTAAAAGAATCAAGAATGATCCAAGTAAGAAAAGGACAGCTCCAAATTGGAGCAAATACAAAAGGCCATTGATGAACTTACCTCAGAATACAAAAGAAAGAAACAAGAGCTGGTGGATGCAAAGGTTGGAACTGCTAAAGCCATATCAAAATGGACAAAGCAATACACAGATGAGGCTTATGAAAGGTTAAAGAAAAGAAGGATGACAGATCCTAGTTTACCACAGAAGCCTAAATACAAAGAGCCAACACAGATCAATGCTCCTAAACCACTGATCACATCAGCAGATGTCTCAGTCATTGAGTTAGATCAAAGAAAAAGACAAGAGCATATTGAAAAAGAAACTGCAGAAGACATAGCTGCAGCAAATGACATCATAAAAATGGCTTTCAAACAAATGTCAGCTGAAAACTCTGAACAAGCAATAGCTCAGGGTACTGATCAAAAAGTTTTCACAAGGCCACAATCTCCCAACTCATCAGTAAATAAACCTCTCCCAAGAAACCCATTGGGTTCAAAAATACTAAAATGGATGTCTGATCAAAAGACCCATGTATTGACATTGATCAGATCCAATGGAGAAGTAAAGCACATATCAAGGGAACAAGCACTAGGCCTGGGTGTTGAAGATCTACAAGATCTCCTTGAGCTTATACTGTGTAGGGATGAGGATAATACAAGTTTCATGAATTTTGAACTGCAATTTAAAGGACAAGTTAGGGAACTTCTGATGAGACAATAAAGATCCAGAATAATGAAGGGTTTTGGCATTATCTGTTCCAGGGGGAGATTGTTGGGATTGAACCCTATCAGAGGAACAGATAATTAGAGCCAAAACTGGTTCACAATAGTGGATTCATCATATGCAGCTGTTTACACCAGGCTTTCCCCTTGAAAGTGTTTATAACATCTGATGTCCTCTATCCACGGTCCCTATACAACAACTGTTGTCCTTCAAACTGCTTATGAAGCCCTGAAGATTGATAAGGATTAAACACTGCTGGTTCAATCTACTGATGCTATCTAAGTGCTGATGTTGATTAAAGAACTGCCCACTCAAGGACTGATCAACTTTGAGGAAAGCACTGATTGTCAAACATCAGTGCTTGACATGCAACAATGGAAGGAAGAAGCAGTAGTTTAGTTTGTCACTTATATTGTATAGAATCAGTGGTTAAGTTAGCAGTATTTGTATAAGAATAGTGGTTAAAGGTTGTTAGGTTGCTAGATGTCACTTTCATGGTGACGTCAGCTTAGATGCTTCAGTGGTTTGATTTGCCTATAAATGAAACAGTACCCTGTACTGTTACATTTGATTGACTGAGTGATTTCATCTCCTCATATCCAATCCTTTCATCTTGTGCAATCAACCAGGGAGCATCAGGCTGAGGGGGAGTTTAGTTTGTAAGCATGCATTGTAATCTTTTGATTTGATTTGTAATCTTTCGACTAATGGAAAGCATGTGTTTATCAAAACTATTTTCCCCTTTGATTGTGTTTACAAAGTTTGTGTTCATTTCCGCTGCATAAATCATTGAATCATGTTCATTCATTGTTCATCTATTACAAATAAACACAATCATGAGAGCCTCCGATCCTAACAGTTTCCTGAGGTACCCCCGCTATGTTCAGAGCGCAGGGCCTCGTGCTGTGCTATCGCTTGTGAAATCCGTTCTTGTAACTCAGCCTCTGTTGTGGGCAAACGGGTTTCTCTTCGAGGTGGCATCTTCTTAAAGAAGATTACATCGGTCAGGTCATAATAAGTATAGTAAGTACATGACATGCATACGTGATAGCATTTATCAACGTAAGTAAGCACATAACATCTCAATCATAATCACAAACTAGTAATTCAACAATGCATATAATGAGAATATTGCGATTGAGCTTTCATATATCATCGACCACAAATACAGTTTTACATGTTCTACAATGTACCATACATCCGACAACCTATGAAGAAGCCAGCAAGGATTCGAGATGGTTGGAAGCGATGGAATCAATTCTTAAAAATCAAACGTGGGAACTGGTAGATCCTCCAAAACATAAAAAAAAACCGATAGGTGTTAAGTGGATTTATAAAACAAAATATAACGAAAAAGGGAGCGTAGACAAATACAAGGCCAGATTGGTAGTAAAAGGATAAAAGCAGAAATATGGAATAGACTATCAAGAAGTGTTTGCACCAGTAATCAGATTCGAAACGGTTCGATTAGTGTTGGCTCTCGCGGCTCAACATGAATGGCATCTTCATCAAATGGACGTAAAAACTGCCTTCTTGAACGGGAAGTTGAAAGAACAAGTTTATATAGAACAACCTCAAGGCTATATTAAACAAGGAGAAGAGAAAAAGGTATATCATCTCAAACGAGCTCTATACGATCTAAAACAAGCACTTAGGGCATGGTACAGTCGCATAGATTCATACTTCGTGCAACACGAGTTTAAGAAATGCACTTATGAGCACACCCATTATGTCAAAGACACTAAAGAAGGAAAGCTAGTGATATGCTTCTATGTAGATGATTTAATTATAGCAAGCAACTCAATGAGTTTGATTACAGAATTTAAAAACTCAATGAAAAAGGAATTTGAAATGACTGACATGGGTCGATTACACTACTTTCTTGGCATGGAGGTACTTTATGAGAATGGTAATATCATTCTCTCACAAAGAAAGTATATGAGAAATCTGTTAGAAAAATACAGGATGACCTAATGCAACACAGTTTCCACTCCAATGGAATATGGATTAAAATTATCCAAAGATGATCTGGAAGATTTCGTTAATGAGGGTGTATATGGAAGTTTAGTTGGAAGTCTAATGTACTTAACCAACACAAGACCAGATATTATGTTTGCAGTGAGCAAGATAAGTAGATTCATGGAATGTCCACAGAAGAGTCATTGGGAAGCAGCAAAACGCATACTGAAATACATCAAAGGGACCCAGGATCAAGGAATTACATATTCTAAAGGTGGAAAGAAGCATCTTGTGGGTTTTAGTGATAGTGATTATGCCGGAAATATAGATGACAGCCAAAGTACCCCTGGATATATTTTTCATTTAGGGTCTGGTCCTATATCTTGGCAATCAAAGAAGCAAAAGGTGGTAGCACTGTCTTCGACAGAAGCCGAATATATGGCTTTGTCCTTAACTGGTTGTCAAGCAATATGGATTAAAGGAATTCTAGATGATCTGCAAGGAAAGAAAAATTACTCAATTCCGATATACTGTGATAATAAGTCAACCATCTGCTTAGCAAGAGATCCGGTGTATCATGGAAAAAGCAAGCATATAAGGGTCAAGTATCACTTCATCAGGAACTTGATCAAGAAAAGAGAAGTAACTGTTATCTTTTGTGCAACAAAAGATCAAATGGCAGACATTATGACAAAAGCATTGCAGCCGAAAGACTTCACTCGGTTAAAGGATCTACTGCACATGACACTGAGATGATCTAGCTTACGGGAGGGTGTTAGACATATATTTATAAGCTAGATGATATTATTATTATTGTTATTTATTTACTTAACATAAGTTCGTATATGGCGGTTATCGCTAATATAATTCATGTATATATATATTCATGTATCACAACATTCAGATTTATCAATTCATATTAATGAACATTACCTTTCGTTCTGCAAAACCCTAAGACAAATTCTAATCAAGATTAACAGTTTCTAACATTCAGGACGAGAAATAGCACGACTAGTTGGGGTTTCTAAAGGCCCAGTTATACAGAATTTTGCCGAAACAATATCAGGATCAGCGACCATCAGAAGCTAGAATCAACAAGCCAGATTCCAGGACATAAACCTGAAATTAAATGACGATTTTTCAAGACCAAACTTTCATGCTGCTGCAGCTATGGAATGGTTGGGCATACGTTTGGATATGCTGTCGTCTTTTACTTTTGCTGCATTTCTAATTTTCTTGATTTCTATCCCAGAGGGAACCATTAATCCAAGTAAGTTTTTTTTTATTCTTGCATAACAGATTAATCTACAACAATAAATATGTGATGAACGTGACCTTTAGTTTCTATATTTTTCAAGGTATTGCGGGATTGGCTGCTACTTATGGCCTTACTTTGAATATGTTATAAGGAAGGGTAGTATGGAATTTAAGCAACCTCGAAAACAAAATTATTTCGGTTGAAAGAATATTTCAGTATTGCACTATCCCGGCGGAACATCCTAATGTTATAGAGTCAAATAGACCAGATTATCAGTGGCCGTCACTTGGAGAAGTGAATATCCATAATCTGCAGGTACTTGAATCATACTTTGTGTTGCATAATTAGCATAGGATGGAAATAAGCTTAAAGTAAGTTCTAGAAAACAATAGAGGTACACAGTTCAGAGAGGATGGTATTATATTCCCTCCATCCCAAATATATTATTCACAATGAAAAAAGCACAGTTTTATGAGTGTGCAATTAACCCAGTTTTAGTTATATATCAATTATTACCATTTATATTTAGAAATTCATAGTTAATGTAATCTTGTGACGAGTTCATTGGTAGAATGGGAAACTTGATAAACATTATAACCTATTCGCTTTTAGAAGTGGACAAAATGGATATTTTGGGATAAACTAAGAATAGACAGGCAATTCTTTTGGAACTAAACGAGTATTTCAATCTACTTAATCTAGGCACATAACAGGTTCTCCTTTTAGAGGATGCTGTTATTTTATCATGTCTGGTCAAAAATCAAAATTATGTCTTAATGATTGAATGACCTGTTACAATATCAATTGAGGTCCATGAATTAGAAGAAGGTATTTTTTTTTGGGTAAAAGAAGAAGGTATTCATCAATCTTTCATAGTTGCATTGATCACAGATGCATTCCTTAAGTAGCCCTTCTCCAACAACTAACGACTGTTTAGTTCGTTACAGTAGTCAGTAGTTATACAATAGTTATGTCTCAGCATACAACTTTAATCCCTATAGTATTCCTACTGACACATTATAAGTACCTACTAAGTACTTATAAGTATCATAACCTTCCCTTCCTAAGATGACACATGATTGATGAAAATCCAGGAATTTAATTGATTTATATAAAAGAATAAAGAAACTGTAAATATCTCTACATATGTGGGGAAATCGGATTCGGGTCCAAGATTTTGCATATCAGAAGTGACCCTTGTTGGAAGCCTTGCATTTTCACACTTGTTATCATGTGTTGGTCAATTGGTTAATCTTTTTCTACATTAATAATATAATCTGGTCGTTCTTTTTATAGGTTCGGTATGCACCACATATGCCACTTGTATTGCGAGGTCTTACATGTACTTTCAATGGCGGAAAGAAAACTGGGATAGTAGGAAGAACAGGTAGCGGGAAATCGACTGTGATCCAAACACTCTTCCGCATTATGGAGCCAGCAGCTGGACAAATTCTGATAGATGGAATTAACATATCCACAATTGGGCTTCATGATCTTCGTTCAAGATTGAGCATAATTCCTCAAGATCCAACCATGTTTGAAGGAACGATTCGAAGCAACTTGGATCCCCTTGAAGAGTATACTGATGATGTGATTTGGGAGGTAGCTAAATTACATAATATAGATTTTAATGCATTCAAACACCATTTGTTGTTATAGTCAAGAAGCATTTGTGTGAAAGTGAATAAACAGCTAACTGAATACACATAACTCATTATTCACTCCTAACGATCTGTTACTTCAGGTTCTCGATAAATGCCAACTTGGAGATGAAGGGTGGAATAAGGAATTGAAGCTCGACTCACCAGTTTTTAGTCCTTACACTTTACATTGAGCTCGTTCATTATATCTACTAGCGGTCGAAATTCAAGACATCTGATCTAATATGAGTCGATTTAATTTGCTTAAATTCTCGTTAGATGGCTGAATGATCAGCCAAGATTAAATTTTACTATAAGATGAAAATGGTCTCCTAAATGGGTTTATTGAAACAAATAAATAGTTTTAACACAACATTCTAAAAAAAAAGTGGAAAATATATTGATGGGTCAAACTCAACCTGATCATATATCCTATATTGATTGACCTGCATTAGAAATCTTCAGCTTTGAGCCATTAACCACCCAACTCAACTCAACTCACCCATTTCGCCACATTTAATTAGTATCTACTGTTGGTTCAGGCCCCTCACAAATACACAATCAAACTCACAAACAGAAATATACTGAGAGGTGAACAAGACTTTTTGTTAAAGAAAGAACATCCACACCATTCATTAAACACATGTGACTATAAATAGCCTTACAGTAAACAAAAAATACTAAATTTGCTCCTAAAGACTTGGTATTAGTGGACCCATACTTCTACCCCATGTGCCAACACCAACGTAAATATCCATACAATTCGGTCAACTCTAATACCTAGTCCAACTACTAAAACTATTATTTAATAAACTAAATATTCCAACCCAATTACTAACTAATAAAAACGGACTAGTCAAGATTAATTCCAACAATCACCCCCTTAATCTTGACTATCTCGGTCTTGCTACACGAACCACACATGTTCGGTCTTCATTTTTCTAAAGTGAACACTTTCGGTCTTCGATTCACGACTCGGTCTAATGTGAACTCTCTGTCTTTGTTCACAATCTCGATATTTCTTTCGATCATTCGGTGTCTAAGATTTCTTTCGATAAAATCTTCTTTCGGTCTACGATCTTTCTCGGTGTATCTTGGTGTGAACTTCCGGTCATGGTCACACCAACGATCTCGGTCTAGTTGCCGCTGGTCTTTTGCGGCTCATCTTGCTTTCTTACGCCGGTACGGTCATTTTCCGGTGACTCGGTCTTTCTTTCCGGTGAAGAGAACATATTCGGTCTTCGGTCACGCCGTTCGGTCTGTCATGGCTTCCGTTGTTCTTCTCCGGTAACGGTCTTACAGTCACAGGTACTTTCTTTCGGCGAGGCAGCGGTCATCTTCTCGGTCTTCACGGTCTTATCACCGGCAAGTTCTTCGGTCTTTCTTTCAAGTCGTTCGGTCTATTACGGCTTCGACATTTTCTCGTCGGTTTTCTTTCTATATGTTGGGATTGAACCCTATCAGAGGAACAGATAATGAAAGCCAAAACTGGTTCAGCGCAGTGGTTCCAGAATAAGCTGATGATATGATCAAGTCTCTCCCCTTGAAAGTGAACTTCAACATCTGCTGACCTCCTATCTACTGATCTTGCAAAGTGCTGCCTTACATCTACTGCCCAATGTCAAAGACTGATGAAAGACCAAAGCTCTGCTGATTCAGTCTACTGCCTTGAGTCAAGCACTGCTAATCCGGACAAGTACTGGTGGGTTCACAGCAGTGGAAGGTTGCAGCAGTTGTTTATTAGTTTTATGCAATATGATGTAACATCAGTAGTTTGTATAGCAGTGTCTGTATAGATCATAGGTTAGAGTTTGTTAGGAGGTTAGATGTCACTTTCATGGTGACATCAGCTAAGATGCTCAGTGGTTTGCAAGTGCCTATAAATAGTTCAGTACTTTGTACTATTCTATTAGCTCTTTGCATCATCGTCTTCTTTGCACGAACAAACACTGAGCTCTGGCTGAGGGGGAGTTTGCATTCATTCATCAATCATTGTAATCGTTATTGAAATAAATTCAATCTTCCGATTCATTGAGAAAAGATGTTTGATCAAAGTATTACTCTCGTTTGATTGTATGCAAAGTTTGTTTTCATCGTAATTCCGCTGCACACTCATCCATTTTCATTTTAAAATACAAACATAAAATACAATCAGAATCAAACTCAGATCCAACACTATAGACCGGCTTCATTTTCCGGCAACGTACTCTTTCTTCGCTCTTTGCTGCTGTAGCAGCCGGTCTCCTGTCTTTTCCTGCGATTCACATAAAATCGCTACTTTCTCGTTCTTCATTCTCATACATGCGGCTAGGGGCTGCTCCCCCTTTCTTCCTTGGGGTTAAAACCCATTTTTTTTCTACGACACGAGGTTACCTTCTTGCTAATCTTGATTATCTTTCTTTCTTTTCTTTCTTCTTTCTTGCGATCTCCAGACAAGAAATCGCCCTTGTTTGTTCTTCTATTTCAGCCCTACAACCCACGGGTTGCTCCTCCTCTCGAAGAACGACTCTCAAAACGACCCTTGTTTCAACCTCCCACTCTGATACTAAATGTTGGTTCAGGCCTCTCACAAATACACAATCAAACTCAGAAACAGAAATATACTGAAAGGTGAACAAGACTTTTTGTTAAAGAAAGAACATCCACACCATTCATTAAACACATGTGACTATAAATAGCCTTACAGTAAACAAAAAAATACTAAATTTGCTCCTAAAGACTTGGTATTAGTGGACCCATACTTCTACCCCATGTGCCAACACCAACGTAAATATCCATACAATTCGGTCAACTCTAATACCTAGTCCAACTACTAAAACTATTATTTAATAAACTAAATATTCTAACCCAATTACTAACTAATAAAAACTGACTAGTCAAGATTAATTCCAATATTTACTTACCAATCATATAAAATGTTACAGTTACCGAGAATGGAGATAACTGGAGCATGGGTCAAAGGCAACTGGTATGTCTCAAACGTGTGCTACTAAAAAAAAACCAAAGTGTTAGTACTTGATGAAGCTACTACATCAGTTGACGCAGCATCTGATAGCATGATCCAGAAAACGCTAGTGAAACACTTTAATGACTCAACCGTGATAATGATCGCACATCGTATCACCTCTGTGCTCGATAGTGACATGGTTTTGGTTCTGGAACAAGGTTTGTTAAAAACATTTTTGGCCTGTGTCTGTTAGGTTATAGCCTTAATGTTGGATATGAAAGTGTACTTGCAGCGGAATCGACTGTCGGTTTAGAATTCATGATTATCAAAGAAATATACAGAAATATTTTTGGAGTACAAGATCGAATGATATTGTCTCTTGGTACCGGACATAACTGCCGGTAATCTACATATATAGTTTCGGTTGGTGGCGGTTGAATTTGGAGGGAAAACCAACGGTTTAAAACGGTGCCAACCATTGCCACATAACCGTTCACATATTACATATTGTTACATACATTAAGTATACATTAAACATATAATTCGAATATAATACATAAACATAACATATTAAGTTTATAATGCTAACAATCACTCCCCATAAACTTAATTTCCTTTTCGTGAGTGTTTCAGCACGCTATCATTCACCTCGTTTACCGCCTTTTCAGCTCTTCGGAAATCGAATTTCTTTCTTTGCTTTAGTCGCTTCAATCCATACCAGTCATTTCCCGCAAAGAACGCATAATGCTCGTCTGCCGCTTCTCCTTGATCTGCACTGGGCTGCTCACTCGTGCCTACATCCATCTCCATACTCCTGGTCCGTCTTTTGTCTTCGATGTCTTCCTTGACTTCCTTCTCGGCTGCTGTCTGTTGAGTGGATTTATTTTTGCAATAATACACTAGCACGTCCAGATACATTGCGTACATAAGTCGCATTAATTCCCCGTCATTGTAATCAAGGCCCATTTCCTTAGATATCACAGCCCACATATGATTGTCTGTCACTCAACGATGACCACCCTCTCTTCTAACTGCTAAATATAACTCCAGTAGACTTACTTTTCTGTGGTTTTCGGCATAAGCAGGCAACGGTCTAGTGTTTATTTCTAACTTAACCTTTAGAAACCAATCGACCATTTCTTCGAACTTTTTATCTATATAGAACTTGTACCTTCGGACATATTCATCATCTTCCAACTATCTAACGGAGCCTTGCAGTCTTGGAATTCATTAAATGTCATTGCTTGTAATATCATTATATTCCAATCGGGCTCTTCCGTAGATATGTTTAAACTCTCGAAGTATGAATTCAAGTAATCATTCTTGAATTTTTCATACTCGGTTTCAGATTTCAACATCTCTTCCTTTTCTTTGTTACCTATATCATCCTCTCTTGTGTAACCAGACATTTCATTCCTTTTATTGAATATAGGAATACTGAATGTTGGATAAATTTTACATTGATCACCCGTAAACTTCACTGTATATCCTTGTGTGATCAATTGATCAAAACTCAGTACGTTTCGATCTATGTCTGGTGTATAAAATACACTTTGAATTCGATATTTTTCAGATCCTGAAATCATTTCAATGACCCCTATTCCTTTGATAAAATAGAAATTACATTCGCCAGTTTTCGTTTCAACATCAAACAGTGGTTTAATTCGCTTAAACATGTTTAAATTTCCAGAATAGTGTCGTTTAAACGATTTACTCACATACCAGATATCTGACCAGAAACTTCCGTCTGTTCCAGTCACCATGTATTCCGAACTCCGTTCATTTTGACTGTCGTCATCGATCTCCTTCTGTGATTGGGTTCCCGTGTTAATCGCCAAACGTATGAGTTGAGAGGCTTCGTCTTCATCTTTCTTCTTGCACTCTGCAATCTGATGCCCTGATTGATCGCAGTAATAACACTTCCTTTGTAACCCTCGTTTTTCTTTCTTCTCATGCGAACAGTGCAGACATGGCAGAGTTGTTGATGTTGTTGCAGGAATGTCTTCTCTTCCAGTAGTGGCTCTGATACCACTTGTTGGATATGAAAGTGTACTTGCAGCGGAATCGATTGTCGGTTTAGAATTCATGATTATAAAAGAAATATACAGAAATATTTTTGGAGTACAAGATCGAATGATATTGTCTCTTGGTACCGGACATAACTGCCGGTAATCTACATATATAGTTTTGGTTGGTGGCGGTTGAATTTGGAGGGAAAACCAACCGTTTAAAACGGTGCCAACCATTGCCACATAACCGTTCACATATTACATATTGTTACATACATTAAGCATACATTAAACATATAATTCGAATATAATACATAAACATAACATATTAAGTTTATAATGCTAACACTTAATGAGTGTATCTTTTGTTTTGTATGCAGGTCTAATTGACGAATACGCTTCTCCAATAAAGTTGCTGGAAGATAAGTCGTCTTCGTTTGCAAAGCTTGTTGGGGAGTATAGTATGAGATCGAGTTCCAATTTATAAAACAAAGCAACATTATCATAGTATATATGTTGGTATCAAGAATAGTGATTAATGATCAGATCTGAATTTTTCAAATGAAATTGTAGATACAGGAAGTTAATTGTGTACTTATAATGTTTGCTAGTTCTCTGATGTATGTATAACTAGTTTCTTCTTGTAAACTATCAAACATAGTTAAAGACTAAGTTTTGCCCGAGATGAATTTTCTATAAAGTTTCGCTAAATGGCTTCCTCAGAGTATATTATATTTCATGCCATTTTAGGTGGAATTAATCAAAAAAATTGTTCAAGAAATACCGTTTACTAAACAATTTATACTAGGTTTTGCACATGTCCACACAAGTCGTTTAATTAATTGTGGCAGCTGGGAGTTCGAGATTAACGGTTACTGTTGAGCTCTGCGGAGCATGATACTTTTTAACATTACTTCCAAAACGTCTACATGTGTTTATGATTATTACATGCTTAGCAGTGTCAGATGAACTAAATTCAGGCAAGTTAAAGGCTTTTGTAATCCAAAAATCTTGCAGAATGAAGATAAAGTTCATCTCAACTGAAAGAATATTGCAGCGTAGTTCTATCCCAGTGAGCATGATCTCATTATACTCTCCAAATATGCCCCAACACTTCTGGCCATCACATGGAAAGTGCATATGGAATTAGAGGCTATGAGAGTTTAAAGCGTGTACATAGTATTCATTTTGAGGTTCTAAAATAATGGCTAAGGTATAAATATGAATAACAATTGTTTCCTAAGGTTTAATGAAGCAACGTATGTAGAATCCATCATCAACAATTCACTTCGTGTTGATTGTTAGGGGTATCGGATCAGAGTAGGCTCGAGCGGAAGCGGAACAAACACACACACTAGCAGAAAATAAAAAAACACGAAAATTTACGTGGTTCAATCGAGGTGACCTATGTCCACGGGTTGCAACTTGGTTTTCACTTTTATTAGATGCTCACAACTGTTTACAGAATGACACAGACTACAATTACATCATAGGTATTTATAGAACAAGATTAGAGTTTCTTAGTTGGTCAACAAGTTAACTAAGTGGGTCTAATAACTAGGGTCGGCTAACCCTAATTAGGGTCGGCTACCCTAAAGCCTACGAACCCAACAATCTCCCACTCGGAGGCTTTGCATCGTCCACAAAGTGCATCCAAGAAACCCACCACTAGTAACTTCAGTAATCTTTACGTTCAAGTCTTCCCAGCCTCCAGTTCTAAGAATAAGCTAAGACTTCAGTCACATCCAAGCCACCTAGTTGCAACCACACCTCTCATCAAGTACCTGAGAGACCAGTTGAAGCTACCACAAGCTCCAACCCAGCCGTGACTGAAACCACCACTGACCCATTCTCTGTCTCAACGGCACCAGCTCCAGAGATGCACCAAGAATAAATACCACTCTCCACATTTTGCAAACTATTTCTAGGAGAGCTTTTTTCTTCAGTCGGAACCTTCGACTTCAAAACCAAACGGTTCTTTGTGATTGTACCCTGAACACGGCCAGTGCTCCCACTATCACCAAATCCCCTGACTTGCTTAAACTTCGACCCCAGACCACATTCAATTGACATCCCCAAAGCACCAGGATTCAAGTTTGCAAATTGAACCCTCTTCCGCTTACTAGATTCAGTGAACCAGACTTTATGCTTAACAGGGACGGCCACTCCCTTAGCAGGTACCACTAGGTACAACGATCCCCATCTCTTCCCACAGGCAACAACAAGATTTTCATCAATCACCTTCCACTTCCCACCACCAAACTTAAGATCTAGTCCATGTTTATCCAGTTGACTAACATAACTAAGATTCTTTGTTAAACCTGAAATTACCCTGACATTCTGCAAGTTCCATGTAGTGCCCAGTGGAGTCTTCAGATTGACATCTCCCATACCCGTAACATTAGGAACATGATCGTTAGCTAATGGTACCTTTCCAAAGTCTCCGTTTTTTTAGATTCACCATCGTCTTCCCGCTGTGCATGGCGTGAAACGAAGAACCAGAATCCATAGCCCAAGAATCTGTAGACTCTTCACAGCAAACCAATTCGTCACCATCAGATTTATCATCTGACACTACACTGTATACATGCTCTTTACCATCCTTTTTCCTGAAGATCAGGCCATAAGTTTTTAACATGCCCCTTTCTCCACAGTTTCAGCACTGCACATTCTTCCCACCTTTAGACAAGCTTTTCCCACGACTCCCACTACTTCTGTTATTACCTCTTCCCCAGCTAACACTAAACATAGCAAATGTAGATCCTCCACTAGAGTTCCTCCGGCGAACGTCTTCACCCAAAACACTATCTCGGACCCGATCGAACTTCAAATTTCCAGTCTGAGTGTCATCATCCAACTTTTGACCAACTATCAGGTAAGGAAGATAACAAAACCATAGTCTGAGTGTCATCATCCAACTTCATCCCCACAGTTGCTAACCTGGACAAAGTTGAATTGACTTCGTTAATATGATCAGCAACTGAACTGCCCTCGTTCATTCTCATATTAAACAGTTCCCTCACCAAGAACACCAAATTACCGGCAGACGGCTTCTCATACATATTTGACAAAGCTGTTAACATATCACGAGCAGTTTTTTCTTTCATGATATTAATTGCAACGCTCCTCGTCAAAGCCAATGTAATTTTACATCTTGCCTTTTTGTCCTTTGAGTTTCAAATTGCTTCGACAACTTTATCTATTCCAGCAGGTTTTTCTTCCAGTACCACATCCAAATCACATTCACCAAGCAACACCTCTATTTGCATTCTCCACCATGCAAAATCAGTACCGTTGAACTTCACGATTCGGAACTTCCTGTCTTCAGCCATAGCAAACGAGAAAACCAAAGAAAAAAACCCTAGCAACCTTCGATAAACCAGAAACCCGAAGTACCCGAACCAGCTACTTCTCCTGCAAACCTAAGCGTAAAATCAGCGAATAACCAGAGTTCAAGAACCAAAACCCTAATCACCAAACACCCCAAAACCACCAGATCTGCAACAGCAAACCCTACGACGCAAACCATAGACGGTACGAGCCATAACCAGAGAATAGGTACGTCCGTAAACAAGTTAGCGACGACGGCAGCAATAGCAGATCAAGTTCACTCGTCCAGCTCTCTCCTTCTCCTACGATAACCGTATGTACCATGTGTTTAACTGAACCTATGGCTCCGATACCACTTGTTAGGGTATCGGATCAGAGTAGGATCGAGCGGAAGCGGAACAAACACACACACACACTAGCAGAAAATAAAGAACATGAGAATTTACGTGGTTCAGTCAAGGTGACCTACGTCCACGAGTTGCAACTAGGGTTTCACTTTTATTAGATGCTCACAACTGTTTACAGAATAATACAAACTACAATTACATCATAGGTATTTATAGAACAAGATTAGGGTTTCCTACATGGTAACAAGTTAACTAAGTGGGCCTAATGGCCCTAATTAGGGCCAGCTAACCCTAATTAGGGTCGGCTACCCTAAAGCATACGGACCCAACATTGATAAGCCAATTAAATTTCTGAGTTACAAGGATTTCAAGTACTAATGAATCATGTTTGGATCCTAATACGATTGTTTATTAATATGTTATACAAGCGAAAACGAGTTTTTGATTAAATAGATGATTTGTGACAGTGGAACAATCATACACATAACTAAAACATTGGTTTTGCTCACACATCAATCACTACAAGAAAGTCGATCAATAGCGGCGACAAATGTCACCGCTAATAGTCCTAAATTGCGCCGCTAAAGGTAATAACGGCGACATGTCGCCGGTAAAGAGTCGACGCTTAAGGGTCTTGTGTCGCCGCTAATGATCAGGACTATTAGCGGAACTAAGTGGGCCTAATGGCCCTAATTAGGGCCAGCTAACCCTAATTAGGGTCGGCTACCCTAAAGCATACGGACCCAACATTGATAAGCCAATTAAATTTCTGAGTTACAAGGATTTCAAGTAACTAATGAATCATGTTTAGATCCTAATACGATTGTTTATTAATATGTTATACAAGCGAAAACGAGTTTTTGATTAAATAGATGATTTGTGACAGTGGAACAATCATACACATAACTAAAACATTGGTATTACTCACACATCAAACACTACAAGAAAGTCGATCAATAGCGGCCACAAATGTCACCGCTAATAGTCCCAAATTGCGCCGCTAAAGGTAATAGCGGCGACATGTCGCCGGTAAAGAGTAACCGCTAAAGGGTCTTGTGTCACCGCTATTGGCTGATATCACCGCTATTGATCAGGACATTTAGCGGCGAGAGCTGTCGTCGCTAAAAGAGTCTTCGCTAATAGGTAGACTTAATAGCGGTGACATATGTCGCCGCTAAAAGCCAAATTTTTTTTTAATTTTTGCTGCATTTGTAGTATTTCTAGTTATAAACAAACCTGCTAATTTTCCAGTTTTACGCAACACAAACATACTAAACAAACATAATGCTTTACATACTAAAATCGCATAAAACGTATCCGTATAATAACATCCTAAAATATCCGAAAAAAAACATTCTAAAATATCTATACAATAATACTAATTACCCCTCACCATCCTTGTCAAAAAGGTCGTCATCGTCATAGTCATCATCGATTGCGGCTTGCTTTCCCCTCGCCGCAAGATAGGATTCAAGTTGGTTTACGAATGCCGGAGTTTGGAACAAACTCGAAACATATTCCTACATTAACACATATCAAAACCAATATTATGAGTATTCAGAGCGGCTAAAGGTTCAACAATATGTAAAAAAAAAGAACCAAAACTAAAAGCCTAAATTATAGTGTTAGATTGTAATATTAGATATTGTTTGGATACATGCAATATTCTTAAAGTCAAATTGTATAGTTTACCTCCGAAAAGGGTTGTGGGGTCTGAGGTTGCGCACTAAACGGGTTCGATGGCATATTCGAAGGTTTAGGCCCAAGCCCCCGGAACGATCCCCGTCGATCACCCAAAACGTTTTGAAACACGGCAACGTCATTCGGCCGTTGAGAACCGTCGTTTTCTAAATTAAGCTGTATTTTACGAAGATAATTAAATATAAATATAAATATATATATATATATATATATAGTGGAGAGTTCAAATGAGAAGAATTTTTTTTGTGAGAATAATTTTTTTTTAAGAAGAAGAAAGAAGAAGTTTCAACCAATAAGAATGCTTAAATTTACTTCATTTAATATTTGCATTTAATTTTAATATAAGGGTATATTGGTAAACTTTACATAGATCATTAAATTGTAATATTCCCCTTTAATAACTAACTAACTTAAATTTATAACTCCTTTTCAAAATATATAGTTTTTCAAATTAAAAAACAACTTAATTTAAAGTGTAAAATAAATTAAAAGGTGATGTGTAAGATAAATTACGAGTTGTTTAGGATATATTTCGAGGTGTGTAGGATAAATTTCGACGTGTGTAGGATAAAATTCTATAATGTGTAAGGTATATGTAGGAAAATTTTGATATGTGTAGGTTTTGTAGATTATATATAGGATATTTAATGATTCGTTGACAAATTAATTAAAGTGAGAAAAATTAATGAGATAAGTTATAAATCAATTAGTATTTTACCAATATTTCCTTTCTTCTTTTTCTTCTTTCAATAATTTTATTCTCAAATGAACCTCCCCCTATATATATATATATATATATATATATATATATATATATATATATATATATATATATATATATATATATATATATATATATACGGGATCAGGAGAATACGCTCAAAAGTGTGAGAACGGTGAGAACGCATCATGGCCCAACACGTGTCACACGGCATAGAGAAGGGCGGAGGGCCTTTTTGTCCTTTCATCTTCTGCTTTTCCATTTCCGCTTTTCCCAATATTGTTTTAATTTTTGGGGTTTAAGATTTTTGGCGTTAAGCAAATTCAATAATTAATGGCGTTTAATGGTTTCATTGTATTAACATTTTGGCGTTTATGGTGTTTATTCAAATCGTATGCCATTAGAACCCAGGGGGTCAGGAAATCTATCTGAATGGCGTTTTTCAAGGCGTTTTAAACAAGATGGCCCATTGTTCTATTTTTTTTATATACATTTTGGCGTTTGTGGTATCTTGGCATTTTACAATTGTTATATTATATTTCAACCACAGTAAAACAAATACAAGCCAAGAAAATAAATTAAAAATCCTAATCGGATCTCTCTTCACAATCTTCACTGTCATCGGTCTCTCTCTTCTTTAATAGTACAAGAGCTTTCACCAAATATATGGAGTTTTATGTAAAACTTAACAAACCCATCAGTTTGATTATTTTGATTGCTCGTCTGTTGAAGTAGTTTTTTTGTGGATGTTTGGGGACATAGATCTATGACGTGTGGGTGGGTTTTTCGCTTTTTTCTTTTTCTTGATCTTCATCTTTATAATCATCCCACTCTTCAGTGTCATTGATCTCTTCTCCTCATCCAAGCCTTCTTCAAGAACAAAAAGTACAAAATGTCATATGACTGGCATCAGTATCTTTTTCTTGAATTTTTGTCCATCTCATGCAGCAAAATCGTACTGAGTTACTCCCCTCTGCTAACAATTCATTCAGTGAAACTTCACGAAGAAAAATACTGAATATCCAAGAAAGCATATTAGCCATCTTTGATTTTTTTTTTTTTGTCGTTTTACAGTGAGTGGTATTTAGTAGTATTGGCATTTGTTTTTTTGGTTTGATCAAATGGAAGTTGCTGAGACGTATCATTTTATAGAATGTCTTTTTGGCGCCTAAGTTAGGCGGTGCATTATTATAATAAAGTAGTCGTCTTTTCAGTTACTGTTTGTAATTATTGTTTTTATAAGCTTTATCTCTGAAGTCTGTAAGACGTCCCATCTTTTAAGTTTGGCGTTTTAGATTCTAATATAATAAATTTTCCCTATATTCAGTATTACGGATTTGTAGTTACTGTTTCTTGTTACATTTTCAAGTTTGTTTTTTATTTATTATTTTTTATTTTTTTGGTTTTTTATAATACTTGTCCAAAGTAATTTTATTATGGTTTGGTAATTTTTGTGGCGTTTTATGGCATGTTGGCGTTTTGACAAGCATTTGGCTTTTTGGCGTTTTTATTAGATATGTCGTTGTTATTATATAACAATCAACTGAAAAAGAAAATTAAACAAAATAAATATTGATCTTCCAAATCTTTACTGTCACCAGTCTCTTTCTTCTTTTGAAGCATCTTCACTGGCTGTTTCGACTTTCGTATGATTTTTTTTATTATTTTTTTAAGTAGTTTTTTTGTCGCCGTGTGGAAGCACAAAGTCTGAAATCAGCCTCTTTTTCTATAATATTTGTCCATCTTATGCAGCAAAATGTTATTGAGTTTACACCCTCTCAGCAAAAATGTTATCTTTTTTGGCGTTTTACTGAGAAAAAGAACGCCATTAAATAAACCATCTTAAAACTGTAAATTTGATCATGCTAAAATCAATAAAGTGTTGCTGTATGGTGATGGACAAATTGTTAATCCTCAGTTAAGAAAGATAACTGACAATGTTGTCCACCCCATACAGCTAAACTTTATTGACAACAAAACTCAGTAATGTTTTTGTATGTTTTGGCGTTATAAATTGGATGGAAGTTGAGGATAAGTCAATAAGATTTTACTCGATGAAATGGACAATATCTTTACTTAATGATTTAGTTCATTACATTGAGCGAAAGCTTACAGACAACCAAACTGAATTTCTAATAAACGTTTTGGGTTAGAAGATATTTGATGCTTGGGTTTTCTGGCGTTTATCAGATGAATGGTATATATTAAATATGGCGTTTGGGGGTTTGTGTGTGTTTTTAATTGTAGGTCTCAGTTGTTGTATATATAGGACTTTTTGGCGGTTTTTTAGGCAGGATTTTATTATAATTAAGTTTGGCGTTTTATATCTAATGGCGTTTTTAGTTAGCATGTTGTGTGTGATTTTTGTTTGGCGTTTTATTTTAATGAGATGGCGTTTTGTTTGGAGTAGTCAAAAGATGCTTTTACCCTTAATGAAGCGCGTCCACATAATAAAATTGTTGTTATTTACGAAAACACCACCGCGCCAATCTAGTCCATAGATTGTTTTGATTAGACGATCCATAAGCGTTCTCACCGTTCTCACACTTTCCACCATTTTCTATAAATCCTGACCCTATATATATATTTAGATAGATACTTACATAATTCTGCTTGGCTATCGGGTCAACAAAATTCCCATCTTTATCGGTGTGAGTTTTGTGGTACGTATCAAGATGTTTCAAACACTGTTTAACATTAAAACTTAGATTAGACATTAAATAAACATAAACATACAAACACACACATGTAAAGCATTACATGTTTGTTTGCGGTGCTACTGTATGGCCATGTACCCCCATGGTTTAGGAGTTGTTGAAGTTGGCGGACTCTTGTGTTTGCCTCACATCTTGCAATATATTTGGGGTCCAAGAAGTGATCAATGGTTCCCAGCCAGTTTTCATAAGGCATATCCTCGGGGTGGTATGCCCTTGATCTTTCGACATCTTCATAACCTCCATTAGTAAGAAATTCATCCTTAGCGTTGTGCTTACGGTCGGAGTATCGCTTCATAAGCACTTGTCTAATGCTGCCTTTTATGTTGTTCGCGTCCAAATCCTGTGCAACTTCATCGAAATTGAAGTTCTCCTAGGAATTAAATAAAATTGTTAAAACATTATATAAAAACGTTAAAACATTAACGGCGCGTTTACGACTGCAAACGCGGCAGCAAACGGTGGAATTTTTATACCCGTTTGTTGCTGCGTTTGCAGCCGTTTAACGTCACGTTTACGGCTGCAAACGGCTGCGTTAATGCATCCGTTTACGGCTGCAAACGCAGCAGCAAACGGGTGTAAAAACACAGCCGTTTGTTGCTGCGTTTGTAGCCGTTTAACGGCTGCTAACGACTGCGTTTTTACACCCGTATGCAGCCGTTTAATGGCGCGTTTATGGCTTCAAACGCAGCAGCAAACGACTGTAAAAATGCAGCCGTTTGCTGCTACGTTTGTAGCCGTAATCACAATCGAAATCAGACGAGAAATGTCGTATAATCTGCAATTATTTGTCAACATAAATGAACCATCAGTTAGACACATTTTTCATGTAGTTGCTGACCCGTTAAAAAGTACTAGCCTTAACAGAAACATACTAACTCCATTAATAGCACCTCTATTCCTAAAAGTAAGTTTTAGCTTGCACTTTATTAATAAACCAACATCAACACAAGATAGTATAATGATATATGACTATGCCTAAAACATCATGTATAAAAGCAGCAACAACCCCACTCTTCTTTGATCAACAACATAATAACTGATGGTAAAGATGCCATCATTTATATTGCCAACATCAAAAATTCACAACAGGTGATTAGGCTCAGAGATGCAGTGCACATAGGATAGCTAAACAGGTTATCAAGTTATAACACAAAGCTATTATAACTAATCAATAATCATAGTTAAAAAATGGTTAAAGGCGTTTAAGGCGAAATAACTTATTTACCTTTAGGTGGTTCATGACGGCATCCTTATAAGGAGTCGGAACTTACTCCCAACCCATTCTATCGAAAGGGATGGTCCGCCACATGTACAAACCCGCCTCACGTGAAAATAAGTCGCTCGGTACACCGACCGGGGTATACGTTACATCCCTATCGAATGTAAGAGAAACGCCCCCTCCCCCCGCTTTGACCATCCTGCGAAGCTTTTGGTTTTTGGCTTTCCCCCTAACTTTCCTTGGGGGAACCGCTGCAATTAAAATAAAATTATATATAATTAGTGACAACATTTATAATAAATGTAAAAAAGTACTAAATAATAATTGTTACAACAAGTGTATCAAATAGAAATTAGTAGAAAGTACAACAAGTTTAACTAATATGCAAATAAAGATTTTAACAAGTGTTTTTCAAATACTAACTAATATAAATAACAATAACTTTTCTTTTAATCAAACTAGATGTCATAATCGGGATCGTCCTCATCAACATCAGTCTCGACCTCCAATACTTCATCGACGGTAGCCGTTAGTGGACCAACTTCAGTTGCAGGCTCACCTGAAGTAACATGAGAAGACCCAATTTGAAAGTATTGGGTGAGGTCGATGACAAGTGGACAGTCAGATGAAGAGTTGTTGTGGACAACGTCAATATCTTTTAAGTCGTCATCAGCATTTTGAACCGGCTCGACGCGGTCATCATTTAATGGCCGATCCCAAATTTTTCGATGATTAATGTTTTCGACTACCCATCTAAGTTTATTTTTTTTTGTTTCGAGACGGTTCTTGGATGAAGAACACTTTTTTGGCTTGCGAAGCAAATATGAGTTGATCGTGTTTATCCCATTCATGTTCAGTGCTTATACTGGTGATATTATTGTCATACTTTACACCCCTTCGAGTATCAAACCACTTGCACCGAAATAGGACAGTTGAATAACCATCTGTATAATGCAACTCAATAATTTCTTATAATTGGCCATAAAATTTCACACGTTTCTCTCCGGCCACTTCTACACCAGAGTTTTGCGTTGTACGTTTTGCATCATGTTCAAGTGTCATAAACCTAACACCGTTGACTATGCAACTCAGGGTGGAATTTTGGAGAATTTTGTGTTTTCATCTAATGGACCTAACAAATATAGAGTAAGAATGCTTGTAATATATGATTTACCTAACCGATGTAGAGTAATGCGTGTTATATATGTTTTATACCTTATTAAGAAATCACCCCGGATTTTTGGTTTTAAGATCATCTTGGGGATGTGTAGATACGAACTCACTACATTAATGACAAATACAAGCAAGTAAGGAAGAAAAAATAATAATTAACATTAACATATTATGAAAAGTAAAGATAGGAACACTCACTTCATGTACTCCCTGACTTCTGCGCAGTTTTCGAGGACAAACCATCTCATCTTGCTTTTTTCAATGGTTGAAAGATATTTGCTCTTCGTTGCGCTTGCCGGACGACATTTAGACTCAAACACCCAAAACTTACGTTTTTCAACAACGACATCCTCGTTTCTATCTGGGCGATTGAACTTAGTCTGAACATCTTGAAGATACATTGAACAAAATGTTAGAGCTTCTTCAAGCACATAACCTTCAACTATACAATCTTCCGGCCTTGTCAGGTTTCTGACATACTTTTTTAGCTTTTTCATGTACCTTTCAAATGGATACATCCATCTGAAAGCTACTGGACCTCCCGCAATCGCTTCATCAGGTAAATGCACAAGTAAATGAACCATAATGTCAAAAAATGTCGGAGGATAGATCATCTCTAACTTGCATAGGATGGTAAGAATGTCATCCCTTGCTTTCCTCATAACTTTAACCAATAGTGTTCTGGAGCAAAGTTTCTTAAAAAACATACAAAGGTCTACCATTGGTGTAGATGTATCTTTTGTCAAAAGCCCTTTAACCCCAATTGTTATCAAACGTTGCATGAGAATATGACAGTCATGAGATTTCAACCCAGTAATGTTAGAATTGTTATCTGTCACCCTCTTGCTGATATTAGATCCAAACCCATCTGGTAGTTTAACATTTTTTTATAAATTCACAGAAAAGCTTTCGATCATCGGACTTGAATGAGTACTTTGGGTGGGGATTTAAGAACTTGTTACCCGATTGTTTCAACCACTCTGTCGGCCTGATATATAGTTTTTGCAAGTCGTTTCATGCGTTTGGTGTGTCTTTGGTCTTCTCATTCATTAAGAGAGTACCAAGCAAGCTGTCGCACACATTTTTCTCGATATGCATTACATCTAAGTTGTGCTTCAGCTGCAAAGAAGACCAATACTCAAGTTCGAAAAATATGCTTCGTTTGGTCCAGTTCAGCTCGAAATCTGCTCGGTTTGTCCTCCCACCTCCAAAAGCTGGATGCTTTCCTAGTAGACGATGAAGTAGACGACCGTGTTAAGCTTCCATGTCAGCAGGACTAAACTGTCTAAGAGGGCCTCGTGTCTCGGGTCTCCCGTTAAAGTCGAGACTTATTCTCCATGGATGGTTGGCATCTAAGAACCGGCGATGACCAAAATAGACACATTTACCAGTTACACGCATTGAAGGAGTGTCTTTGTTGCAAGTCGGGCATGCCATGTAGCCCTGTCCTCTCAAACCTGATAGACTACTACGGGCTGGAAAGTCGTTTATGGTCCATAACAACGTTGCCTTCATTGTGAAGAATTCGTTTGTTGTTGCGTCTTTAGTACGTACACCTGAGTGCCACAAATGTTTAAGCTCATCCACTAACGGTCTAAGGTAAATATCCATGTCTTTCCTAGGTGATTTAGGGCCAGGAATCAACAAGGTCAACATGAATGTGGACTCCCGCATGCATAGCCATGGAGGAAAATTGTATGTGGTGAGTATAATCGGCCATGTGCTATGAGTCGAGGGTCCGTTATGGTAAACGGATTAAAACCGTCAGCTGCATGCCCCAAGCGAACATTTCGTTGCACCATCGCGAAGTTTGGGTACTTCCTATCAAAGTCTTGCCATGAAGATCCATCAACTGGATGCCGCATGGTCCCATCTTCTGAACGTCTGGTACTATGCCATATCATATCTTTTGCCGTGTGCCTTGAACAATACAAACGCCGAAGTCTAGGCATCAAAGGAAAGTATCGTAACACCTTGCGAGCTACCTTCGTGCCTTTTGTGTCTATATCGACCCATTGACTCTCATTACAAACGGGACAATTTTGCAACGACTGGTGTTCTTTCCAGAATAGAGCACAATCATTTACGCACACGTCTATCATCTCATAATCCAAACCAATCATCTTAAATTTCTTCTTAACAACATAATGCGTAGGGGGAATCTTGTTGCCTGTTGGCATTGATTCTTGCAACAACTTTAGTAGACGATCAAATGAGTATTAGTCCAATGGTACATCTCCTTTAGATTCATAAGCTTTGCTAAAAAGTCAAGGCAAGAAAACTTCGTATAACCAGGATATAATTCAGATTCAACATCCTTTATTATGTCTTCAAAATCGTCATCAACACCGTTACATTCTCCACCCGACATCTCCAGGTTACGGTCTGTATCTTCTTCCATACGCCCCCCCTAATGTCTTCAATAATGTTTTCCATACCCTCCAGTGGCACAACATTATCTACTTCTACAACTGCAGGCCGAGATTTTTCGCCGTGGTAGTCCCACTTTATGTAATCTTTCCAAAAAAAACCATACACCCCAAATGGAGTTTCATTTTTGTGATGGTTTTTAAGACAGAACATTTACATTTGGAACACGTACATTTAACTTTATTATGGTTCTGGAGGACTCTTTCACACATCGCGATAAAAGACCTAAGTCCTTGCTGGTAGCGAGCTGATTGAAGTGGGGAATCAATCCAGCTTTTATCGATAGGCATTATGCAACTGAAAGATAATTTAATTTAGGGTTTGCAAGACAAGGGTAGGCTGCTAAACCCACTCTTTGAACACTTTATCTCATATAGAATGTGTATTACATGGCTGTTTGTTTAAGAAAAATTCGGCAGCATTTCCTCTTAGCTCCCAAGTATATATGTAACAATATATATACCCGAGGAGCAAAGAGAAAATGATAACCGAATCCTTCTTAAAAAACAATAATGTAATACACATTCATATCCTAAATGAGATAAAGTATTCAAAAAGCAGTCCCAAATTAAACAGGGACAACCCGAAATTAATTTCTAAATCAATTTCGGGCGTGTATTTCTAAGCTCATTATGTTTAAAATGACGAATTCAATATCGGGCGTGTATTACTATGCTCGTTATGTTCTAAATGATGGTATAACTTTGGTTATGTTTTAAATGATGATTTCAATTTCAATCCGATATTTTTTAAGCTCGTTATGTTTTACATAATAATTTCAATTTCGAGCGGGTGAACCATTTGAAAAGGAATGTGAACATTTAGTTCTCAATTTTTAATTTGAATATAATAATGTGATCATACATAATTCCTTTTTCAATTTAAATATATTAAAAAAAAAAAGAAACAAGGAATAATCAGTAAGAACAAGATATTATCCGTAATAATTTTTGAGGTAAACTTATGTACCATTTTTAGAAAGTCAATCTTTATATAGGGATCTACCCAAATTTTGTTTCTTTTTGTTTTGAATATATGTCATGTTGAGTAAACTTTAAGGTTTTGAGTTGTCATGTGTCATATGTCAAATTTTCATTATCACATCATATTTCAATGAGAAATTGATTTAAAAAAAATAATTAGTTAGTTTATAGGCTGGGTTATTTTAAATAACTGTTTGCTCATTATATCTAGCTTTTCAAATATTGAAATGATAGGCTGGAGGCGATAAGCCTAATATACGTAATGTTCCCACTCATAAGCTACAAAAACCTTTTGTTTCTATCATGTCACACCCCTTTATTCATTTTCCTTTTTGCTTCAACTTTCAACTTTCAACACTAATTTATCATCAACATTACAAATTTCCAATAATATTTATGGAACTTCAACTCTTCAAGTCATATCTAGATGCTAATTCAAATATGTAACCCCATCTTTTGCAATTTATTGGCACAAAATAAAGGACATAAAACCAACATATACCGCTTCTTACACAAACATCGAAATATAAATATGTAAATTCGGGGCATTCTACTTTTATTTCATATGTAGGATAACACGACATCCGTATAGAGACATGTGAAATTACATCCGTATAAAGACATGTGAAAAATAGGCATCATGTGAAAAAAAAATAGACATTATAAAGTATTTAATAAAAGTTTTTTTTTTTTTTTTTTACTTCTGATCAGTCACAACAACAAAACTTGTTTTCTTTATGCAAGGCCAACAACTCTTTAATTTTTTGACGTCCTTATGAGAGTAAGCAAACCTTTTTCTTTGTAAAAAGTCAAACTGCCCCTAAGACCTCTTATGCTTTCTTTTGATTCTTCGAACAAGGAACCAAAAAGAACAGCCATTTAATCTTTTATGGATTTTGTATAAAAAAAGCAGCCATACCCAATTTGTTCTTTTCTTTGATTTTCTAAACTTCAGTCAATTTTACAAATGCAACAGTGTACAAGCATTAACATATTTGACCATTCTACAATCTTTGAACTAGAATTAAACATACACAAACCTTACTTTGAAGGAGGAGATCTGGTGGTAACGGTGGAGATGAGGTGGTGGCCGTGGAGACGAGGTGGTGCCGGTGGAGAAATTCTCTAGCATACACACAAACATACACCAAGAATCAAGAAATTAACCACATATATAACAAAACAAACAAGAAATTCAACATAATACTAACCGATTTGAAAAGATGATGCCGATTAGTGGAAGAACCGAGAGAGATGATAGGTTATAGGAAAGTGAAAGGAGGGAAGAATTGGCTCCGTTTTGCTAATTTATTCGTCGGACCAATAGGGGCGACTAGATGTCGCCGCTATTGTGTAAATATGTCGCCTCTATTAACCCAGACTAACTCCAGCCGTTGGATGATGAATAGAAACATGTGGCTAGGGTTTAATGTGGGACACCGGGTGCGGATAAGTCCAATAGCGTCGACTTATTGGCTGTCGCCCCTAATTGTGTCGACGCTATTGATCGGTTTTGTTGAAGTGAATTAAAGCAACCACTTAAAATGTCACTAAATTCTAACCAAGTCTTAAACCATTCTTTTATACATTATTTAATGCCATCACTAAATACCAGTGGTTCTACCAACAAAACTAATTATTGATTATTAGTCAATCAATGTTGATTTGGTCAAAGGTTTACACTTTACATAATGACAACTTGTTATAGTCGCTAAGGCTACATGGTACCGGGATGATCCACCAAGTCATCGCCACATCACCATCCTTGAGAGGATGGTCCATCCTTGGGAGGATGGTCCATCCTACAAATTTAGTGGAAATGGGAGGATGATCCTCCATGATCCTACCCCACCACTTTTATTTTTATTTTTAATCTTCCACTATTTTTAACATTTAACAAATAAATTAAGAAAATATTTTCATTAATATTAAAAAACAATACATAAACTTAAAAAAAAAACATAAACTTAAAAAAATCCTAATAAATTAAAAAAAAACATAAACTTAAAAAAAATCAACCACTTTGATGCTTCTTGATGATGTCGTTTTGTAGTTTTAGCAAAGTCTAACGTTTCGGCTCGGGATAACTATCGACATCCATCGTTAATATTTCTCATTCCTTTAGCCGAATCTTTTCATCGGACAATCGAATCTTTTCATCGGACAATCGAATCTTTTCTCCCATCACGCGTAACTTTTCTCCCGCCACGCGAGACTTTTCTTCGATGGCCCGCTCCTCCGCCCTCTCTTTTTGGGCCGTGACCTCGGTGTACGTTTTAAATTGTGTCATAAACTCGTCCATTTTCGGGTCGACCATTTGCTTTTCTTTCTCCATCGCCCGCTCCTTCTTTGATTTGTCCCGGACCGGGGGACGCTCCGCTTCATGTACGGCGTATTCTTCTTCGTCGAACTCGGCGTCATCGTTTAAGTTTATGTGACACCACGCGTCCGATCAACCAGCGCTATAACTACCGGATTCCGATGTCCTTTACCGCTTCGCCATCTACACCTCGTTCGGAATCGGCGCCCATTTTTGGTGCGTTCGCATAATTTCCCACGTGCGAACGTGTGCGAACGTGGTATTATCGTTCGACTTGTAAAGATCCAACGCCTTTTTAAAGACATTCTCGTCGCTCATGCCGCTGCGACGCCCACTTGAATATATTTTATTATATTATTCGCAAAACTTATTGACAAACCCACTCTTTTTTTGCCACTTAGATGACACCGAGTCGATATCTCGATACGGGCCTTGGTCCATTAGCTCAAGGAACTTCGCCAAAACCGCCTTCCAAAACCCCTCACCCGTTTGATTATTACTTATAAAATATGTTACAAAAAAATATATTACAAAAAATAAAAAAAACTAATACTACAAAATTTAAACTTAAAAAAAAGTTATTTTTACGAACCTTTTATCGGGTGTGTGTAGACGTGCCTACGTAAGCCTTCGCTAAGGCTTCTTCCTCTATTTTCGTCCACGGCGAACTTTGGTTTGGACGGTTGCTCACCCACCACTTGCTTGCCTTTTCTTCGTTTGCCTTTTTGCGGTTGGGTCTTGGGAACAACTTTGACATCCTCGTCGGGTTCGGATCGTTCGGGTTGCGTCGGGTTCGGTTCGGGTTGAAAGGGTTGAACGGGTTGGATATTAAAAGCACCCCACATCATCAATTGTTGTATGGCTTGACTTTGTTGCGGTTGAGAAAAAACGTTTGGTGCGTTTTGGAATGCGGCAAAGGCGTTTGAGGAATATTGAGAGAATTTGTTCGGTTCTATCGTCGGATAGTATCCCGGAACCGAGAAAACATTCGGGATGTTCGGTTGGGTTGGGTCGGGTGGGGGACCGTCTAGCCTAAAGAATTTAAGGGTATTAGGGAATGGGATGGGAATTCTTAGTTCTCAATGATTCAATATGGTTCAAGTTCTTTTTCAATGAAAACTTCAAGAATTAAGATCTATGTTCTCGATGATTCAAAATGGTACAAGTTCTTTTTTCAACATGACCTTACAAACTAATCTTGTTCCGAACATTCTCCCCATCAGCTATGATCCTCTTACTCGACCATGAACCATTTGGATTGAACTAAACCATCATAAGCCATAACTCTAAACCATTTTGATCATTGGCCAATACAGGATCTTGGTTGTCGCAATCCATGAACCCATTGATGGACTAAACTATTTGGATCCATGTGACCACCCAACATGCTGGATTGAAGACCATGCGAGTAAACCATTGAACCAACCAAAGTGAACCTTTTATTTTCAAACCAATCGAAAATATAACAATTCTCAAGCGGCTTGCGGTGATCGTAGCTATAAAAATGCCAGATCGTAGCTATATGCCATAAGAATGGCACATTACCCCTAATGGCTACGATCCGTGTACATGTAAGGTGCGAAGGCTCCACACCTCTTCCATAGATTATGAAAGTAATTACCACCAAAATTATCACTTATAAACCCACTTCAATTTTCATCTTGTCCATATGCAGACAATGTTATAACCAATACTGATCGATTAGTTAAGTTTATACACAAATTATAACAAACCACACCAATGGGACAACTCTCTCTAGGGTGGAACCATCAAGAAATCAACAATACACAAAAGCTAATACGAACCCAAATATCACAATTAATTATAATTCAAGTGTGAAATACTGAAATACAAATATGTGCAAGTTAAATATTAAAAATAACCAAACGTTCATCAACGTTAAATATTAAAATATAACTAAAACTTAGTCCCGATGTGAATGCGGGAAAGAAAGAAACTAACCGGACATAAAAACGAGATAAATGAATATAATCGTTGAATGCACTTCCATGAACCGAATCGCAGCAACAGAGGTTGCCGCAATGTCCCCTTAAACTCTTCTTGCAAACTTTCTTTTTATCTGTCGTCAAAGTTGCCAACCTATTTTTGTGTTTTCGTTTTCTCTTGGCAACCCAGTCTCAAGACCAAGCCCAGCCCAAAGCAAATATCCAAATTTCTTTTAGATTTTGTCATAATTCATATTAACCAAATAATCCAAATTTCTTTTAGATTTTGACATAATTCATATTAGCTAAATAATATCATTATACTATCTAAGTCGACACTAATAATATATACTAGTGGACTTCCCTCGTGCGTTGCGGCAAGAAGTCGTTCCGTATTAGTTCAATTCAATAAGGTGTCGGTACTCTTATCGTCTCTTTGTATAGCGATCAAAAGATAAACCTCTAAAAATAATCATAATATGTCCAAAATGATATTAACATATGTTTTTATTGATTAAAAACTTTAAAAATGAATATTGGTAATGATTTAAAACGTACAAATATCGGGGGTACTGATGTTCGGTTGAAATCGACGTGGTATCGATGTTTTTCGAACAGTATAAGTTTTGTTCGTCACCAACACTCATTGCTTATGATAATAAAAGTATTCTATACCGCTAATAAAGTTGTTCTAATAGTATTGGTTCGGTTTGTCACAACAAAAAAAAATCAATTATAATCGACTCGATACAACAATCCAAAGAAACAACGAATATATGGGTGAATATAACTCCCTCTTTGACTAAACTTATTCCGGTATAAAATAGTAGCAACTGTTAATGTTGTAATTCGGTCAGAATCAAATAGGTTCATCACGAAACTGGTAGAAATATCAAGAAAAACATAAAATGGAATACAAGTGCCTATGTTGTTAGTATTGTATTGTTCCATTCGTAACGTTTAGGAAAAACTCAATTATATATATAACTTATTTATAAATTAAACAAATATATATTTTCAAGAATTACTCAATTGAAAATTAAAATAAAAAATAAAGAATAAGACATCATTACTTGTTATTTATGATTATTTAATATTTAATTTAATATTATATAGTAATTAATTTGTGGTTGACACTATTCATCGAGAGTTGCAATTGATATGTATAATAAGCTATCAACCTAAGTTGACAAGACGTTGACATAATTCATATTAACTAAATAATATCATTAAACTATCAACCTCAGTCGACACTAAGGGTGGAAGGGGCACCATTCGGTGACCCCTTCGGTGAGTATGTTTGCCGATTGGGGAGGCGCCCCTACCATGTTTTCGGTGAGTGGTGAGCGCGGTGAGTAGTCACCGAGTGGGGAAGAGGTGAGAGGTGGGAGAGAGAGGGTGTTAATGGTGGGCCCAACCCTTTTTTAGCCAATCACAAATTTATCTTATTTTTGTTTTTAAAAAATTGTTTACTACTTCCATGTGTTTGAGCACCCCTAGTGTTTGAGTGAAAAATAGGGAGTGAAGGTGGAAGTTGACATGCCATAATATTATTGGTTAAGAGAAAAGTTTACAACTCCCCATTTAGAGAGCACTCATTCCACCCTAATAATATATATAAACTATGAACCTAAGTCGACAAGGAAAATATATATAAAAAACCAGTTGAAGATCAACTCGTCTATCATCACCATCCAGGATATATATCATAAGTAAAGTAATCAGTTAGTCCAAACTAATGTGGTGTGTATGGTTCGGTTATTATCCTCAACAGAAGTCTTTGGTTAGTCTATTTTATTAACCAATCGGTTTTTGGTTAATCACTCCGGTTTATTTAGTTATATTGACGGTTTTATGGTTTGGTTCGTTTAATTTTGTTTAAACGAGGGTACAAAAAACTGACCCCGGTTTTTGGTTAATTCAGATTTCGGTTAATCAGTTTTCAGTTAATCGGTTTACAGTTAATTCAGGTTTTGGTTGATTTCGGTTTCGGTTTCACCTGTCTTTGGTTTGGTTATGGTTAACGATTTGGTTATTTCTCTCCCCTAGACACTCTTAATTGCATAATATACTCAAATTAAAGAGAACAGAGTACTTGTTTTATGTTGTAATATATATATATATATATATATATATATATATATATATATATAGGAACGTGAAGAAACACTAACTAAATGGTCGGAACCGAGATAGTTAGGGGGTTTGAATCCGCATAAAAGGTTAGCTCTCTCTCGGCTGATTCAGTTGCAATGGAATTCCTTCTCCGGTGATTCTGCAAAAAAGAACACCGTTAGCCTCGTCAAGGGGAGAAGAGGGTTCTCTCCTTGACCCGACTCCGGCGTGAGAATAAGTGTTGGTATCGGAGAAGATAAGTATTTGAGGAGTGAGAGTAATCTGAGTTTATACCTGAACAGTTCTGTTATTTATAACCGGGAGTTTGGGAGGGAAAACCTGTTATTGAAAAGATAACGGAAAATGCTTAACGCCGTAGCGGTTATTTTTCTTCCGTTTGAGTTCTTTTTTCTGACGTCAATTAGCCTCGATCCGATGTGAATGCACACGGATCGTGGTTTGATCTGTGGCTGGGGAATCGCCACGTGGAAAGTGATTAATTGGAGATTACTCTCCAATGGCATGCCTTCGTTGTGATTCGAGGGTTGTCTGTGGTGATGACACGTGTCCAGACGGTTATAACCGTCTGGGTGGTGCATGATTGTATTCTTTCTAGAAGATTACTGCTGCAATCCAGTGTGATATCTTACTGTGTGGACACAGACAAATAAACCCCAAGCCTGGGTAAAATAATATCTAAGTCTGGACGTTGTGGCGGAAGTATTGGACAAAAGGCTTTTTAATCCTTTGTTAAATGGGAGAAGGCGCAAGGATTTATGTTATCCTTTGGGCGCGCGACTGTAAGTTACTGATTGTTTTCTTCCTTTAATAAGACCCATGCGCGACCGCGCAAGGTTAAAAAGGTTGAGAAACCCAGTTTGTGGTATGGTCTCAAACCCTTTTTATGAGGTTTTTGGGACCTTACCCCTTCAAGTCCCCCCAGTCTAGTGTTGTACTTATGCAAGTAAGTGGAGCACTGGACTTATGAGAGGGAAAAAGTTTTTGGGCGCGTCAAAATAAGAAAGCTTCTAGGAGAAGATTTATCTTGTTGGAAAAAGGAAAAAATCTTTGCAATCATGCTCTGACACGTGATGACGTCAACTGGCAGTAAGTATGGGTATTTTTCTCTTTGTCTTGAAATTCGTAGTGGCGCTTGTCAGACCTCATTAATGAGGATATGACCTTGGTTCCTGTAGCGCCGTTCGGATGTGACATGATTCAGACAACTAACGATGAGCAGGGTTCCCGTTTTCCGAGGTTGAATTTTTGTATATATATGTATTAGGATGCCTTTTTGTCATTAACTTGGAGAAGATGAAGGGAAAAAGTACCGTTCGTTCCCGACGTCTTTCAGACATCTTAGCGGTCCGTGATGCTGTTGAAGCCTTACTCCTTCTTGCTAATTCTTCGCCGTTGATGTTTACCGAGGAAGAAAATGCTGTTGTTGTTGGCCCTTCCCTGATTGCCGGTGCTGGTGATAAAATCTTCCGGTCAGATAGGGTTGTTGATGCTAGTGGTGGTGTGTTGGATGCCGATGGACTGATGGCTCGTTTTCCGACTCTCCGTCCGAGTACTTGTGAGTTGGTGTATCACCGTCGCCGGAAAAAACCTTCGGTGAACATAGGTGAAGATGAACGTATGGTTGGTTAGGTTTGGGAGTTGTTTCGTCCCGTCTTTTGATTGTATATATAAGTCTGTTAGTATAAACTCATCTTTTGAAGATCACGGGTGTGATCGGTGTTTAATGTCTGTTGTTTGATCATCTTGCTATCTTGTAGAAGCAAGGTTTCTTGTTTGACTATTTTAGTTTCTGGAACTAAAATTGTGAAGATCATTGTCATGATCTTGTTTCTGAAGTGTTTTGTTACACTTGGTGATATATCGATAATGTATTTACTTCATACGTGTTTGAATTACAATATGTTGCATGTTTTTAATTGCTTTTTGGATAGGTAAGGCGAATGAGAGATGGTATTGTGCTCATGTTTGAACGTTTGTCTAAAAGGCGTAGCAGCTTGCCCTTTTTTAGACTGTTCATGAGATATACAATGTTTGACCATATTGTTTTCGCGTGAACCCAAAAAATTACATGCAATTTGTAATAAACAGTAATATAAGTAGGAATGATGCTTGTATTGATAAAAGCGCAAGGCTTTGTAACATAAGACATAATAAAGAAAGACATTGCCTGTATATTCTTTCCGCTTTTGAAGACTTAGTTCATATGTAACATCTGCGCAACTGTTGTGCGTTCCAGGTGCGGGGGACAAGGGTCCCATCGATCCTTTTTAGGGTGTATGCCCCTTTGCCTAAGACCTCGTTAATGACGTACGGTCCTTCCCATCTTGGCGCTAATTTGCCTGGCTTTTCAGCGTTTGACGCCTCATTGTCGCGCAACACGAAATCGCCGGGGACAAATGTGCAAACGCGGACGCGCGCATTGTAATACTTCTCGAGCTTGGATTTGTACCTTGCTTCTGTTATTGCGGCGTTCTCGCGCCTTTCTTCCAAAAGATCCAAATCCATTCTTCGCTCTTGTTCGTTGTTCTGGGTTTCCATGGCTATCATGCGCGGTGATGGTAAACCTATCTCGGCTGGAATGACGGCCTCAGATCCATAGACTAAACTGAACGGAGTTTCGCCAGTGCTAGTCTTTGGCATTGTTCGATGCGCCCAGAGGATGCTGGGAAGTTCGTCAACCCATCCTCTGCGCGCTGTCCCGAGTCGCACTTTTATGCCGTCAACGATCTGTTTGTTTACGCTTTCTACCTGTCCATTCGCTTGAGGATGCGCAACGGAGGAGAAGTTATGCTCGATCTTCATTTCTTTGAACCATTTTTGAAGATCTTCTGCGGCGAAGTTGGTACCATTGTCGGAAATAATGCGCAATGGTAATCCGAATCTGCAAATGATATGTTCCCATATAAATTTACGGATTACCATTGCTGTTGTTGAGGCCAAAGCTTTAGCCTCCACCCATTTTGTGAAGTAATCCACCGCGACGATGATGAATTTTACCGCACCTGGCGCGTCAGGAAATGGACCGACGAGATCGATGCCCCACTGCTCGAATGGCCAGGCGGAAGTAACAGGTATTAGTGGATTTTTAGGTCGGAGTGTCTTTGGTGCGTGGCGTTGACATGCCTCGCATCTTCTTAACAGGTCGACTGCGTCCATGTGCATTCCTGGCCAGTAGTATCCAGCACTCATTATTTTTGCCACGACCATGCGCGGTCCCGCATGTATCCCGCATAATCCTTCGTGGATTTCTCTGACAAGGTATTGGGCGTCTGTTTTATCGACACAGCGTAGTAATGGGCCCATGAATGATTTCCGGTAGAGGACGCCATCCGCCATTTCGTAATTTACCGCCTTGTGTTGTACTTTCCGAGCTTCTGCCTTTCCTTCCGGTAGCTTTCCGTGTTGGAGGTACAAGATAATCGGAGACATCCAAGATGGATCTCCCATTTCTATAACGTTTACTTGCTTGAGATGAATGGAAGGGTTGGATAATACCTCTATGCGTACTTCCTTTGCTAAGTGCTGAAAGCTGGTAGCAGCTAGCTTGCTTAGCGCGTCAGCATGTTTGTTCTCGCTTCTGTTTATGTGATTAACTTTGAATGTTTGAAATTGGTTGATTAACATCCGCGCTTGTTCAAGGTACAATGCCATAGCTTCTTTTGCATCGTAATTGCCATTAACTTGCTCGGCTGCCAGTTTTGAATCGACATTAGCTTCAAGATTTCTTGCCCCCATTTTTAACGCTAAGCGAAGACCTGCCAAGAAGACTTCATATTCGGCTTCGTTATTCGTACTTTTGAAATCTAATCGTATAGCGTACGTGAGCTCGTGGTTGTCTGGGCTGATTAATCGTAGACCTGCTCCTGCTCCATCGTCATTGGAAGCACCATCTGTGTGTAAGGTCCAGACTCTGTCATCGAAAACAGGTGTTGGGTTCTGGATTGCCTCACATTCTTGTATTTTATCGATGGGAACTTCAGTGGCGAAGTCTGCTAACACTTGCCCTTTGATTGCGGGTCTTGGTCTGTAAAAAATGTTGTAACCTCCCAGTTCAATTGCCCATTTGGCCAGTCGTCCCGCTATGTCGGGCTTGGATAAGATCTGGCCTAGGTGGTAATTGGTAAGAACTGTGATGACGTGACCCGAAAAATACCTGCGTAGACGTCGGGATGCGTGTACTAGTGCTAGGACTAGCTTTTCTATCATTGAGTACCGAGTTTCTGGGCCGGTAAGCATTTTGCTGATGTAATAGATTGGAGTCTGGATGTTCTCGCGTTCTACCATCAATACAGCACCGACCGCTACTTCCGCGGCAGATAGATATAAAATTAGTGGCTCTTTTTCTTTTGGTGCTGTCAATGTTGGCAGCTGAATTAAACATTCTTTCATTTGTTTGAATGCGGTTTCCGCTTCAGATGTCCACTGAAAGTCAGTTTTCTTTGCGCAGTTTCGTAGCGTACTGATGAATGGATAAGACTTTGCTGCGTGATTAGCCAAAAATCTGTTTAAAGCCGCTAAACGTCCAGCGAGCCTTTGCATTTCTTTAACTGTTGCGGGTGACGGCATTAGCTGAATAGCCTGCACCTTGTCTGGATTTACTTTAAAACCATCTTTTGTGACGATGAATCCCAAAAATTTCCCTTCTTCCATGCCGAAGGAGCATTTGGTTGGGTTGAGTTTTAGGCTCACGCTGCGCAAGGAGTCGAATGTGCGCTGGATATTATCGAGCATTGTGCTTTCCTCATGACTCATGATGACGAGGTCATCCATGTATACTTCGATAGTCTTGCCATTGTCATCTTTGAAAATTGTGTCCATTAGGCGTTGATAAGTTGCGCCTGCGTTGCGCAGGCCGAACGGCATTTTGGTATAACAGAAAATGCCTTTATCTGTGCGGAACGCCGTTTTGTCTTCGTCTTCTTCTTTCATCTGGACCTGATGATAACCCTTGTAACAGTCAAGAAAGCATTTCCATCTGAATGACGCTAGAGAGTCGACTTTCTTGTCTATCTCTGGAAGCGCGTAACAATCTTTTGGGCATGCTTTATTCAGGTCTTTGAAGTCAATGCACATTCTCCACCCGCCGCTATGTTTTTGTACCATCACTGGGTTGGCTACCCATGTATGGTATTTTACTTCGCGCAAGATGCCCGCATTAAGTAACTCTGCTACTTGCTCGTCCATTGCTTTTGCTTTTTCTTCACTAAAACTGCGCCTCCCCTGAGCAACAGGTTCTACTGATGGCTTGATGTTTAGACAATGTTGCGCGATGTCGCGTGGGACTCCAGTCATGTCCGCTGGGCACCAGGAAAATATGTCTTTGTTGTTAGACAATAATTCTTTTAGTTGTATGCGTGTTGCTGGTGAAATGGCTGGTCCTAGCAGAATGGTCTGCTCTGGGTACTCGTTGTTTAGAACCCATTTCTCTGGTTCATTTGGTGCCGCAGGTTTGACTACCTTTGTTGGTGGTTCGTCGTCTACGAACATGACTTCTTTGCTTGAATAGAGTATTGCAACTCCAGTTTCTGTCGGAAATCCGCAAGCAGCGTGTGGAATGGAAGTGATCATGCTAAATTCCCTTTGTGACCTTCTCCCGAGCAAGACATCATGACGTGATGTTGCCGGCATGACCATGAAATTGACTGTAACTGTTCGTGAGTGCTCGCCATCAGATAAGGTCACCGGGAAAACGATTTGCCCTAATGGGAATACAGCTTCATTACAGAATCCGGTGAGAGGAAAATCGACCGGCTCTAACCGTGCTTTATCTTCTGGATCGAGTTGTTTAAAGCACTGTTCGTATATGATGTCCATCGAGCTTCCTAGATCGATGAACATATAGTCAGTTCGGTAATGACCGAAAATACCAGTGATAATCACTGGTCGTTCTTCCTGAGGGCCCCCAGGAACAACGGGGAATACCACTTGTTGTTCTCTCCAATGTTGATCATAGTTTCGCTTATTTGGTCTTCGTGATGGACCTCCCTGAATCATGTGTATTTGTTTTTGATAACTGCTATATTGGCTGGATTGGATGTCCTCCCTACGTGGTGTTGGTGGATCCAATACTGAGGTATTAATTTCTTTTCCAGATCTGATGTTTGACAAATCAGATCTGGCGATTTGAATAACGATTGTGTTTATGGCAGCTTGGCATCTGCTAAACCAATGTTCTGGAGATTCTTCTAGCTGTAAATTGTTTCCGACGTTTGGTCGAGGACCAGGTTGCCGGTGAGATGATGAATTTTCTGCCATGTGAAAAAACAGAAAACGGAATGAACTGAATCGAAACGAGGTAGAAACTAGAAAAACTGAGAAAACGGTGGGCGCCAATGAAGAAACACTAACTAAATGGTCGGAACCGAGATAGTTAGGGGGTTTGAATTCGCATAAAAGGTTAGCTCTCTCTCGGCTGATTCAGTTGCAATGGAATTCCTTCTCCGGTGATTCTGCAAAAAAGAACACCGTTAGCCTCGTCAAGGGGAGAAGAGGGTTCTCTCCTTGACCCGACTCCGGCGTGAGAATAAGTGTTGGTATCGGAGAAGATAAGTATTTGAGGAGTGAGAGTAATCTGAGTTTATACCTGAACAGTTCTGTTATTTATAACCGGGAGTTTGGGAGGGAAAACCTGTTATTGAAAAGATAACGGAAAATGCTTAACGCCGTAGCGGTTATTTTTCTTCCGTTTGAGTTCTTTTTTCTGACGTCAATTAGCCTCGATCCGATGTGAATGCACACGGATCGTGGTTTGATCTGTGGCTGGGGAATCGCCACGTGGAAAGTGATTAATTGGAGATTACTCTCCAATGGCATGCCTTCGTTGTGATTCGAGGGTTGTCTGTGGTGATGACACGTGTCCAGACGGTTATAACCGTCTGGGTGGTGCATGATTGTATTCTTTCTAGAAGATTACTGCTGCAATCCAGTGTGATATCTTACTGTGTGGACACAGACAAATAAACCCCAAGCCTGGGTAAAATAATATCTAAGTCTGGACGTTGTGGCGGAAGTATTGGACAAAAGGCTTTTTAATCCTTTGTTAAATGGGAGAAGGCGCAAGGATTTATGTTATCCTTTGGGCGCGCGACTGTAAGTTACTGATTGTTTTCTTCCTTTAATAAGACCCATGCGCGACCGCGCAAGGTTAAAAAGGTTGAGAAACCCAGTTTGTGGTATGGTCTCAAACCCTTTTTATGAGGTTTTTGGGACCTTACCCCTTCAGAACGGGATCAGGAGAGAACGGTGAAAAGTGTGAGAACAGTGAGAACGAATCATGGCCCAACACGTGGCTGGGGGAGCTAATTGATATGCAGGGGTACGATTGTCCTTTTATACGTTCCCTCCTTATTCGCGTTATAAATCTCTTTCAAATTATAACTCCAAAGATTTCTTGTTAGCTGTTACATCCTTTGCAAGTTTTCTCAGATCTATGGCGTCTAACTTGGATTCTGTTCGACAAAGTAAAATTCGTTGACGTTTTCTATTTTTGTTCTTGCAAATCATGCCACAGATATGGCGTTTTGTTCTTTTATGCTTGTTTCATTGTTTTTTTATATTAGTATTTTATTGTGTTGTATGATTTCAATGGCGTTATTCAATTATGCAATTTAATCGCGTTTTAATTGGTAGTTAAACATTTACTAAGAACTGATAATTGGAGTTTTCAATATTAATTTTAATTGTCGTTTACGTTGTTAAGTGTTTTTAATTATTCATCTCATGACGTTTTCATCATGGCGTTTTTAAATTATGTGTTTATTATGTCTTGTTTATTATTCAATTAATGGCGTTTTAATCTATAATGTTATTACGAGACATTTTCTATTTTTAATGGCGTTTTTCTGATTTTTCTGTTCCTCACTGTGTTTTCTCAGACGAAGTTGCTTTCTCGAGTCAAAGGCTTTGCCCCAAAACTGGATTACCATTTATCATTCCTGACGTTAGTGAAGAAATAAGCCCACAATGGACATGGTATTCTCAAGCCTCGATGATTGTTATTCAATGTATGTTAAGTATGCCAAGGGGTGTGAGTTTTCAGTAAGGAAAGGGAATACAAAGTCAAACTCTAAAGGTGTGTTACATATTAAGTATTACTTGTGTACGAGATCTGGGTTATACAAGGACAAGAAGGTTGATACGTTGGACCCCAATCAAAAGGAGCGATTAGTGCGATCCAACTTTTCAAAGAGGACTGATTGTGGTGCACTGTTAGGTTTAATTTTTGAGGCTGGATCATGGAAGGTGTATAAGTTTGTCGAGGAGCACAACCATGATCTTGTTGAACGTCCTGATAAGCATTTTCTTCCAACTGAACGACACCTCACTCAGCTCTAGAAGCATGTTATATACAGCATGTCTAAGCTGAATTTGTGTCCCGTTAAGGCGTTTAATGTTATGAAGACATGTTTTGTCGGTTGATATGATGACTTAGTATATGCTTAATTCCGCTGCATATAACTGTAGAAAGACTAGATAATTTCGCAGACAACGTTGATATGATGACATAGTATATGCTTAATTCCGCTGGTGATGGTCGGCGAAGATAAAGCCTGTTCACGATACGAGCATGCAGCGTAGATGTATGTCTATGCTTACTGACCGGCGAAATAGTCTATTTCGCCGGTTGTTTTGGTCCATGCATTCAAACCCAAAAAGAATAGATGATAAGGAAAGCCAAAACTAGTTTAGAATAGTTAATCATCATAAGCAGTGTTTGTACTAAATTCTCCCCTTGACAGTGGTTATCTATTTGCTGATAAACTCCAAGCACTGATCATCCCAAACAACTGATAAGTCAAAGTACTGATGAAGAATAAAGACTGAAGCTCTATCTACTGATGGCTCCTAAGCTCTGTTGAAGACCAAAGCACTGCCTATTCAAGGACTGATCACCCGATGAAGAAAGCACTGATGATCAACATCAATGCTTAGACTACAACAGTGGAAAGCTGAATCAGTGATTTATGTAATCAGTGTTTATATGTAACAGTGTTTAGAGTTTGTTAAGAGGTTAGATGTCACTTTCATGGTGACGTCAGCAAAGATGCTCAGTGGTTTTGTTTGTACTACAAATAGAACAGTACTCTGTACTGTTCCATCAGCTCTTTCTTCACAAGTTATCTTGTACTAACAATCACTGAGCTCAGGCTGAGGGGGCGTCTAGTGCATGCATGCACAGTTGTAACTTGTAATAGATACAATCTTATGACTGAATGAAATCATGTTTGCTCAAAGCTATTCTTCCTTGATTGTTTGTTAAAGTTTATTTTCATTTCCGCTGCACAATTAATCTCTGTTTCATCATCCATTTCTTATAAACAACACAATCTAAAGAAACTCAGATCCTAACAATTCGTATCAGAGCTTAGGACAGCCAAATTCGATCTAACAATCAATTTGACATAAAAGTTCAGCTCAAATTCATTGATATCTAAAGATTGTTTGTATCAGTTGAAAAAACAGAGCAAAATGTAATCACGTACAAAGTTGATTATTCAAAAAGCTTTGTAAAATCAACCAAGATGGCATCACAATCACACGACCCTCACAACACCGGAACACTATTCAAGCCACCTGTGCTTGTCAGATCCGAGTACAATATCTGGCAACGTAGGATGGGCCATGTGTTAGCTCAGCAAAACACTAGATGCTGGAAGTCTGTCATCTTTGGACCACATGTTCCAATGGTGCCCAGTACTGAGGATCCCAAAGGCTTTGTGCCTAAAAGCCCTAAAAACTACTCAGAACAAGTTTTTCAAAAAATTGAACTCGATGCAAAGGCTTTTAGCATAGTAGCCTCAGCTCTTCCTAATGAAATTTATGCTGGACTGTTACGTTGTAACAGTGCCAAAGAGCTATGGGATGCTCTCAAAGAGCAGTTCGGTGGAACAGAAGAGGTCATTGAAAATAATAGAGAGGTTTTGAATCAACAGTATGAAACATTTTGTCACGTAAAAGGAGAGTCACTAACACAACAATTTGAACGTTTTAGATGTCTCATTAGTGAACTTAAGCTTGTTAATGTTGAATTTGCTAAATCAACTCTAAATAGCAGGTTTCTAAGATCACTACCTGATAAATGGGAGAGAATTTCTTTCGTGACTAGAAACTCCGTTGGATTCAAGGATTTAAGTTTGACTCAAATTCATGGTCAACTCCTTACTTATGAGAGAGAGAGAGAGTTAAACCAGAAAAAGAAGTTACAAGAATCTAGGAAGGTTGCTGATGACTACACATTTGGTAGCACAACACTTCTTGGTCAAGAGGAATCTGGTAGTAGAAAGGATCATAGTTATGATCATTACATTGACATAACTGCTGGTGGAGCTTTTAACAACTCTGATTCTTACTCAACTAACTATGCTTTCACAGCTAGTAGTGAAAACCAGAGTTCTGACAACTTATCCTTTGAACTCAATGATCTTCAGCATTTTGGTCCAACTGATTTGGAAGAAATGGACATATTGCACTAACTGGCACTGCTGAGTGTAAGAACCGGCAAGTTTTATCAGAGAACAGGAAGAAAATTTCCAGGGTTGCAAGGGAATTTAAAAGTAGGGTTGCATAAAGCGAAGCTAAAGTGCTACATGTGTAATAGGCTAGGACATTTTGCTAGAGAATGTAGGAGCCAAAATAGTGGACCAATCATAACACATCCTAGCCCTAGACCTCAAAATAATCAAAACACTGTGCACTATTACCAAAATACCCCTGCTGCTCATGTAAACACTACTCACTATGCACACCCTGTAACACATGTTCCAGTGCAATATGTTTAAGCTCCTATCCTGTCACACCTGACCACGTAAAATAACAAACCGTGGCGGAAACGTCGGGGAGTGTTGTAACAGAATCATCATTTCAACAACCATGGTAATTAAAAGTTCCGTTTTATTGATTCATTAAGTAATTTATATTGTCTTAAAACCAAACAAACAAATTAAACATCGTCTACTATCGTTTTTATGTCACTAAGGCCTTGTCCAGATCCTATATGAACACGTGCCCTAGCAACCAACATCATGCAACACCACCTGAAACATATGTAAAAATAAAGTCAGCAAAGAAATGCTGGCGAGCACATATGTTTTTATAAGAGTATCAGAATTATGGCTCGTTTATGTATATATTGCAATACCTTGAAAACCTTGTTTTAAAAAGTATATAATATTGCAACATGATTAACCAACTCAAATCAAGATGGTTATAATTGATAAAATCTCGTAGCCATGATTCCTTACTCAAAGACTTTTGTTTTAGTAAACGAATTCGTAAAACATCTCGTTAAAACTCGTAAATAAAACTCATTTGGTTTATATCATTTCGAAAACCTCGTTGTGTGACATCGTTTTAAATTGTTTCCCAAGTGAACTAAATAATGACATGAAATGTAATATGATAAAAGCACTTATATATAAGATGTACCAGCGGTGTATCTACCACGCTTTTATCATGTTACACCCATCCCATTACCTAATCACAACCCAGACCAATCATTTGTTCAAATCGTTTATATCGTTTAAGTCATTCCAGATCATTTAACTCGTCCCAAAATCGTTTTCGTTTTAATTGTGAAACTACTTTTGGTCGTCTCGCTAATAACATTCAAACCTTCGTGACTCGACTACCTCGTTTCTCGTATTAACAAACCACCGAAGGGTAAGTTAACAATCATCAGATTCTGTCGTTACCTACATAACCCCCACACATAACCATGGGTGTAGTCTGATAACGGGATTTGTCAGATCCTATGGTACCATAACCTAATACTGGCCAGCTCGGCCAAAATTAATGAATGTCATTCGTTATGTAACTACAACCAACAAGTTCGTTCACATTATCGAAATCGTTATTAGTTTAATTTAAACCATTTAAATCGTTTTTGAAACCATCGTTTAAATATCGAAATCGTTTTAATACATATGAATCACCCCAAAACAATTGAAAACAGTAAAATAGGGGAACTATGTACTCACATTGAATGATAGGGTATCCTTGATCTAAAGAACTTAGCGAAGCTCAGACAAATCAAGGAAATTCAAGTAGTACCTAGTAATCGGATCACTAGTAAATAAATCGACCCTAAATCGGAAGATCTGAAAGAATGAGGTCTTGTAAACCAAATGAGTGTAGGAACTCATGTGATATGGTTTAACAAAGCCTATATTCTAAATCGGAACCTAACCTAAGTGCTTTCGACCCGTTACGACCCATTAAGGTAGCTTATGCTACTTTAATGCGTCGTTCGCGCAAAACTACATTTGGATGGTTAACTATGTGCTATGTCAAGTCTTACATGTCCAATAATACCTAAACATGTTACTAAATCAGATTATACGTCAAAAACATGTTCACATATGTAAAATATGGATTTAAGCTTCAAAAGGGCGTTTTGGTCATTTCCTATGGGCATACAAGCTACTTAACAAATAACTAACCAATCCTATGTGATCATAAGGTATAACCTCAATGGTTATTCCCTATGCAACTATGATCACTAATCAAGCTTGGTCGGATCCTAATGATCGACCCAACGGGTCGGGTTCAAAAGTCTAAGCGGTTGTTTAGACCGCTTAACTTACGACCCTAAACAAGCACTAAACTAACAGTGACGAGTTAAACATGTCAAAACATGTTTAACTAACTTATAAAACTGATTTGGTATCAAAACAAAGTGTTTTGATACCTATAAGTAGTTTCGTTGCAAAATGCGTGCTAAAACGCATTTTGACCGAAACTTTGACTCGTCACTACGCTTAGTTAACGTGGTAATCAGTAGGTATAATCGCTAAGGATTATAACCATCGTGTTTACAATCACGTTTCAAAGTTCAATTGAACTTTGACTTGATCAATTGATGGTCAAAACCGAAAGTCAAACTGTTGGCCAAACTATTTGACTTTCTGCTTAAACATAAAGAATAAGCAGGAAAGAAGACTTACAATAGTCCAAAGCTAGAAAGAATATAATAAGAAAACCAAAGAGGAAGTTCCAAACACTTGACAGAGCTCCCAATTCAGATTGTAGAGAAGAGAAGAGAGGAATGAGCAATGAACAAGTGAAATGGTTGGGCTATTTATACTTGATGCAAACTCACAAGGTCATTACACATGTTTGTGTAACCTCCAAGCAAGAATCAAGGCACTACAATTGTCACAAGCAGGTACAAAGCCTTGGAGAGGTGATAACTTGGCTACCACACAAAGATCTTACAAGAACAGCCCCTGAACTATCAAACAACAGCTGATTTTTAAGTTTCTGGTCCCTGGGGTCTTCACACGGCCCGCGTAAGGATATGGGGCAACCTTACGCGCCCCGCCTGGCCCTCCCAGATCAGCCATAGTTTCATATAATTACAGTTCAGGTCCCTGCATTTGGTTTAAGCTCATTTCAGGACCTTTTGACCCCCGTTAAGCCATTTTCAAGGATCTACAAGGTCAATAAAGTTTAGAGGACTCAAAATGTGCTCGGAAAACTCTCGGATGTCGGCTCGTTTGGTCGTACGGTCGCGTTATTCGTCAAATTACGACGAAACTCAAACGGACGCGAAAATGAACCAAATTAAGCGACGAATGGTATTTTTGCATTCTGATCACTAAAATAAAAATATTTTAGTGTCTACAAAAATTTTGGGTGTCCAGATGTGGTCAGAACGTAAGATATGCTCGAAAATGCAAACTTACGTTGTGTTTGGCACTTTTAGTCCCTGTAAGATCAAATAAGCATGTTTTCGCACACCGAACCCGTTAAAGCTTATTTCTAAGCTATGTTTAGGTTATTTATGGTATGTTTAGCATATGATCAAGTTCTGGACTGTTCGATACCATACGAATTGGCATAGTTTCGCAGTTTGACACAAATAGTCCCTGCAATCGAATAGACTTGGTTTCAACACACCAAACCATCCAAAACTTATTTCTAAGTTATGTGGAGGTTATTTAAGGTATGTTAAGCCTATTTCACTATTTCGGAGTGTTTTTCGCGTTAAATTGACTGCGTTTACGAACCAGTTTGCGTATAACTTTCCAGAGAGCGATTTAAAGCTTGAAATAGGATTCGAATCAAATCAAATCGTAAAGTCATCAAACACAAATACACACATAAACACATATAATAACACCAAAGCTCATTGTTTTATTGATAATTAACATTGTTTTGCATTGTACATCGATTACAGAGCACAGTTGTCACAGTCTCCCCTACTTTAGGAAATTTCGTCCCGAAATTTTAACTAGAGGAAACTTGTGAGAACAATAGCGGATATTTCGCCTTCATTTGGTCCTCACGTTCCCAAGTAAACTCTAGGCCATGTTTGGATTCCCAGCGAATCTTGACCAAATGAATTCATTTGTTCTTCAACTGTTTGTATGTACGGTCCACTATCTCCACAGGTTTCTCGACAAAGTACATCGTTTCATCGATTTGGATTTCGTCGAGTGGAATGTGAAGATCAGCGTCAGCTAAACACTTTTGTAAATTGGACACGTGAAAAGTCGGATGAATATTTCCAAGCTCTAGAGGTAGCTCTAGTCGATAGGCAACCTTTCCAACCCTTTCAACAATCTTAAATGGTCTAACATATCGTGGTGCAAGTTTTCCTTTCTTTCCAAATCTCACCACTCCCTTCCAAGGTGACACCTTGAGTAGGACATGGTCTCCGACTTGAAATTCTAAGGGCTTGCGTCATAAATCCGCATAACTCTTTTGACAGCATCTAGCTGTCACAAGATTATCACGAATTTTCTTGATTTTGTCTGTTGTTTCTAGAATGAGCTCAGGTCCAGTAAGCCGAGCTTCACCGATCTCATTCCAACAGACAGGTGAATGGCATTTTCGACCATAGAGAGCTTCAAATGGTGCCATATTGATACTAGCATGATAACTATTGTTGTAAGAGAAGTCGATCAATGGAAGATGAGAATCCCAATTACCACCAAAGTCTATCACGAATGCTCTAAGCATATCCTCCAAAGTTTGAATGGTTCTCTCAGATTGTCCATCTGTTTGGGGATGATAAGCAGTGCTTAGATTTAGTTGGGTTCCCATAGCAGATTGCATGGCCTTCCAAAAATGAGATGAAAATCGAGCATCACGATCGGATATGATGTCCAAAGGAACACCATGTCGAGATACAATCTCATCAACATAAATCTTTGCAAGTTTATCAGCAGATAGATCTTCGCGAATCGGAATAAAATGAGCTGACTTCGTCAGTCGATCGATAGCAACCCATATAGCATCATGACCTTTAGATGTACGCGGTAACTTAGTGATGAGATCCATCGCAATGTTCTCCCACTTCAAAACTGGTATCTCTGGTTGTACAAGCAAACCAGAAGGTCATTGATGTTCAGCCTTGACTTTGAGACAAGTTAGGCATTTCGACACATACAAGGCAAGATCTTTCTTCATACCAGGCCACCAGTACTGAGTACGAAGATCCTTGTACATTTTATCAGCACCAGGATGGATAGAATACCGAGACTTGTGAGATTCGTCCATCACTAAAGTGCGAAGATCGTCTTGTTTTGGAATCCACAAACGATCCTTAAAATAGAGTAAACCATTGTACTTTGCTTCGAGCTTAAGCTCAAACTGATGTGGTAATTCCTTACCTATCAAATCTTATGAAACACAAGATTGCTGAGCTTGAAGAACACGAGTTTGGAGATCAGATAGAGTTTGAACAGAATGAAGCTTGAGTCGCTCCTTTCGACTAAGTGCATCGGCTACGACATTCGCCTTACCAGGATGGTAGCAAATCTCGCAATCATAGTCGTTCAAGAGTTCAACCCAACGGCGTTGCCTCATGTTGAGCTCTTTCTGATTAAGAATATGCTGGAGACTTTTGTGGTCTATGAAAACCACACACTTCGTGCCATAAAGATAGTGTCTCCAGTTTTTGAGAGCGAAAACCACAGCTCCTAACTCAAGATCATGAGTCGTATATTTCTTCTCGTGAACTTTCAATTGTCTAGACGCATATGCTATAACTTTACCTCATTGCAGAAGAACACAACCAAGGCCTAAGTTGGACGCATCACAGTAGACAACGAAATCATTGTTTCCCTCGGGCAGAGATAAAACAGGAGTATCACATAGCTTCTGTTTCAGCATTTGAAATGCTTCTTCTTGCTTGGGTCCCCACTCAAAAGGCTTATTCTTTTGAGTCAAAGCAGTGAGTGGAACCGCAATCTTAGAGAAGTTCGAAATGAAACGACGATAATATCCAGCGAGACCAAGAAAAGATAAAATCTCTATAGGTGTCGTTGGTGTATTCCAATCCTTGATTGCAACAATCTTGGATGGATCCACATGAATACCTTGCTCGTTGACAATATGTCCCAAAAACTGAACTTCTTTAAGCCAAAATTCACACTTGGAGAGTTTAGCAAAATGTTGTTCCTTCTTAAGGAGTTCCAATGTCAAACGAAGGTGTTGCTCGTGATCGGCCCGAGACTTCGAATAAATGAGAAAATCATCGATGAACACAATGATGAACTTGTCTAAATAAGGTTTACAGACCCTATTCATTAAGTCCATAAAGATAGCTGGAGCATTCGTCAAACCAAAAGGCATGACAGTAAACTCGTAGTGCCCATATCTCGTGCGGAAAGCAGTTTTGGGAATATCTTCTTCGAATACACGAAGCTGATGATACCCAGAACGCAAATCGATCTTGGAGAAATAGGTAGCACCTTGCAGCTGATCGAAGAGATCATCGATTCGGGGTAGGGGATATCGATTCTTGATGGTAAGCTTATTAAGCTTACGATAATCGATTCACATTCGAAAAGATCCATCTTTCTTTTTCACAAAGAGGACAAGAGCGCCCCAAGGTGAATAACTCGGACGGATGAATCCTTTATCAGATAACTCTTGAAGCTGTTTCGATAACTCTTGCATCTCAGACGGTGCAAGACGATAAGGTGCTTTCGTAATCGGGTTAGCATTGGGTACAAGGTCAATATGAAACTCGACTTGATGAACTGGAGGCAAACCAGGCAGTTCATCAGGAAACACCTCTGGATAATCCCGAACAATCGGAATATCCTGAATACTCTTGTTCTTGCCTTTCTCTTCGGTGACATGTGCCAGGAAGGCACCATATCCTTTTTGTAAGTAACTTTGGGCTTTCGTACACGACATGAGTTTCAATCCACCAGATGGTTTCTCCCCATGAATTTCCAGAACATCGCCAGACGAAAGAGGAATACGAATGATCTTATCAAAACAAACCACCTCAGCATGGTGTTTGGTTAACCAATCCATCCCCACGATAATGTCGAAACTCCCAAGTTGCATCGGTACGACGTCAATGGGGAAAAGATGGTTATCGAGGTTCAATTGACAACCATGAATAACAGAACCGAGAACAAGGGGTTTACCAGTAGCAACTTCAACAGATAAGGGTTTCCTCAGTTTAGTTCTAGGTATCGCAAGTAAAGGCTCAAAGGATAACGAAACAAAACACTTATCGGCGCCAGAATCGAAAAGAATAGATGCAAGTTGATTATTAACAAGGAACGTACCGTTAACAACCTCGTTGTCCGCCCTCGCCTCGTTCACGTTTAGATTGAATGCTCGTCCACGAGCGAGATTTACATTCGCGATTTCGTTCGGATTTGCATTCGCATTTACCAACCTCGGGCAGTTGTTGCAGAAATGACCCATTTCTCCGCAATTAAAACACGAACTAGGTGGGAATCTCGCAACATTCCCTTGAACTTGTGCTGGAACCTGAGCAGCCTGATTTTGACCAAAACGACAAATGTTGGCCAAATGCCCAAGTCTACCACACGTAGCACACTGTTTACAGGCCTGTTGGGCAACATGGAGACCATTACATCGAGCACAGTGAGGTGCGGTACCAGCATATGCTTTCTTCACAGGAGGTTGAGTCGGTGGGTTCTGAGGGTTCTGGTTGGTGACATCAAAGTTCTGGGAAGCCTTGCGCTTCCTTGACTTTTTAGAAGACTCACCCTGCTTCTTACCCTTACCCTTTTCCTTGACAGAATCGGTCGACTTCTTTTTATCACCCTTGCGGGTGAGTTTACCCTTCCTGACTTGGGACTCAGTCAGGGTAGCCGACAACTCGATCGCGTGACGAACGGTAGTAGGATTAACGCCGGTCACAATATCCTCAATAGAATCGGGTAAACCATCGATATACCTCTCGATTACTTTCTCCAGTGGGGTAACCATAGTGGGGCACAACAAACTGAGCTCCTCAAATCGATCCGTATAAGCATGTTAGTGCATTCATCTGTCAACTTCATCTTATATCGAGTCTCAGTTGCGTTGCGGATCTGAACGAGTGTGACATCATCTTATACAATGATGACATCATCAACAATGACATCATCAATGACATTACTACACAACAAGACAAAGCATTTTGGCATTCACGTGATATCAGATTTTAATATTGTAATTTCGTTCTTGTGTACATTTAGGATATTAGGTGATTTCGCTTATAGGGTAAGATGAGGATTTCGCTCATGTGTCAACATGGGATTTCGCTTATATGGTCATGCCATATAAGCGAAATCATCCATACTATAAATACCCTACATGTGATCTCATTAGGGACATTTGAGCGAGACCTGTTCATGTGCTAGGTAACCAAACTCTGTCAAATTCATTTCAGAAAGCATAAATAAAGCAGGAATTGAAAGGAACAGCTGTTGTTACGTTACGTATTCTGATTCCGCCTTTATACGTGATGATGAACTGCCTTAACTGATCGTTTAGGGTCACGACACGGTCCAACAAGTGGTATCAGAGCTTCAGGACGAGGAGTTCATACTACTACAGCTTGATTCTACCGATTTCTTTCATTTCTACTCACTTTCTCTTTTATTTTTTTCGAATTGAACTGGTTTCTATGGGTAAAATGGGCTGATATTCAAATATAATGTGTAAAATTCAGTATTGATAAACCCTAGAAAGTGTTAGATATTAAAACAAAGTAAAACTCAATCAATTTTCACAAAATCTCAATCAGTTCACGAACAGGAATTTCAGTCTCAGTTCTGGAACAAATTAGTGGTCAAAATTGAACATATTACATATCATTGTGATCGGAATTAAGTGTAGATCATTCCTTGAAAGTTGCAGGTTGAAATTTGGCTTAAAAATGAGTAAAAATGTGATTCAGCTTTTGTGAACATCGAGTGTTAATAGCCTGATTTCGCTTTTACGGACATAAGTGATTTCGCTTATTTGAACATACCTGATTTCGCTCATTTGAACATTGACAGATTGTACTTGATTTCGCTTATCTGTACATCAGATTTCGTTCATTTGTCACAAATCAAAATTGATTTCGTTTATTTGTCACTTAGTCAACAGTTGTCACGTGCATGATAATCAATTGAAATTCAGTTGTCACGAGATTTATACCTGTTTGTCAGCACCGTTTATTGATACATGTGATTAATTGGGTTTAGTGAGAACATGCATGTGAAGTTGGTACATGTGAATACATCGGGTCATGTGAATTTCATTGAACTGTGTGAAACTTTATAGAATGTTGATGGTTTGCATGTGATCTTTGCTAGAATCGATAATCAATTGAATAATATCAATATTATCATCACTTGTTGAGTTTTGTAAATTGTTGTACATGTGAGTGTTGTCTGACAAGTTTTAAAGACCCAAGAGAATTGTTGGCTATCATACTTGATTATATCTTTGGTGAATGTGAACAAGAATGTTGGCTCAATCATAGTGACATAAGCCCATGTGATGTCCATGTAGTGTAACGGCCCAATCAAGAATGAATATGAATTAAAATTGTCGGTCAATTTAATTGAAGGTAACAAAAGCCCACGTGAAACAGAGAATTGTTCTTACCCACTAGATTTACGGTCCAATCAAAATTAAGAAACCTTAATGATTGTTGTTCATTATGATATTTGTGCATTGATTTGATAAAAACATTACATGATATGTCAGATTTGTGTTGAATCATAGTTGATAAGTGATTTGTCGTGTAGTGCCATTAAGTATTTGATAACTAGTCTGGGTCTGCATCATTCATTATTTGTCATTGTTTTTCAAGATTTCGAAAACTTTTCTAAGTGTGTAAACTGATTTAGTTTGTTTGTTTGATCTAGGTAATTGAAGATGTCAAGCAGTAAGGTTGATCCTGATAGATATTGGAAAGTAGACTATGCAAGATGGGAAATTGGAAAATTAAACGAACCATTCAAAGAAGCCCAGAGAGCAAAAAGATGGAACGAAGAGTTGGAATGTTACATGGATCCACGGGGTAATCCAGTTGTTGACCCATCAAAAGTGGATTTCGAAGCTGTAATAAATTTGGTTCCAAGGCAGGCTACTTTCAACATAAGAAGGCTTTCTGATAAAAGTTACTTGCCGGATTTAATAAACAAGATAAAAGAAGTTTTTGAAGCGAGTCTACCAAAGGTGGTAGAAATGAAAAAGAGGAAAGAACAAGAGCTGGAAAAGCTGATAGAGGAAGTAAAGAAAGCAGCAGAGGAAACTGATAAAGAAGAACAGATGAAAGATGAAGATCAGAAAAAGACAGAAGAAGAAGGTGTGATAACAGAAAAAATTCAAACTGAATCTTCTGAATTGTTTGACACAGACAAAAGCATTGAACAGTCTTCTGATAAAAATGAAAACAAGTGCAGGAATTGCATAGAAATGTGCAAAGCCTGTACTAAAAAAGATGACATCATAAAAGTAAAAGAAATTGAAGCAACCAAACTTGAAAATGTTTTCAAAATAAAATGTCAAGAAATGATTGAAAAAGAAGAAATTTTGAAAATAAAAGTTGAAAATTTGACACAGAAATGTCAAGGTCTTGAAAAGGATAATGATGTTTATAGACAATTGTGTTCTACAAAATGTGTTGATTGTGTTGAAAAAGAATCTAAATTTCAAGATTTACAAAAACAGTATGATTCTTTAAAGTGGTCAAATCAGAGAGTACAAGAAGCTTATGATACTTTGAAAAGCCAAGTCAAAAGTTTTGATCAAAGATTGTCAGAAACTTTAGTCACTAAAGAAATGTATGAAAGAAAGTTTAAAGAAAAGCAAATTGAATTGAACAAATGTGTTGATGAAATTGCTAGTCTTAAACAAGTCTTGGCTGAAAAAGAAAAGATTGTTACCAAACTTCAAAGTTATCATAACTCTTCGTACATTCTCGAACGCATTTTCAACATCACACCAGATGACAAAGATACTGAAAATTGCAAAAAGGGTATTGGTTCAGAATTTCATCAGGTACCACCACCATTGAGAAACAATTATACTTTTTATGATGAGGAAAAGGTGGAAAAGGGTTTGAACATAGCTGACCAGTTACCTGAAAGTATCGATGTGACTTACTCCAAATCTGATGATGCTAATGATTCAGAGGTGGTAAGTAAGGTTGTTGAAAGCATTTTGAAAGATGAGTCTACAAAAGGTAAGTCTGAATCACAGGATGAAAATGAAGGAAATCTTTATGATGGTTATCTGAAAAACACCAAATCCGAGAAAAATTTGAATGATGATTCAAAAGGATTGGTTTATACCATGATTGGATCGGACAAATTATTCTTAGATGTTGTATTCCCGATTCAGAATGTGATTTCAGAGAAGGTCGATAAAGTTTTCAAAATGGTTGAGATTGAGAAGTCTGAGATTCCAAAGTTTGCTGGTAAAGGTCATAAATCTTTTTATAACAAACCTAGTTTTAAGAAGAAAAACATGAAGGCTGGTTTGGGTTATAAAAAGAAACGGAATTGGAATCAAAGTAAAATACCAAATTTGCAACAAAAGATGAATTTTGTTCAAGGGAAAAGCTTGAAAGAAGAGGAAAAACTCAAATTTGGTCGACAGTCTAATGATGAGTTTGATGCTATGAAAAAGAAACAACAACAGGCCAAGGATGTTTCAAAGAAAGTGTGTTTTAAATGTGATCAAATTGGACATGTTGCACGAAAGTGTCCAAATCCAAAGACTGTTGATGTTGAAAAACAAAAATCTGAGGATGTGAAATCTAGGTCAACCAGATTTGATTCGAAACAAACTTGGAGGTACAATACAAACAAGTTTGCTTCAAATCAAAATTGGAAATCAAACCCGAACAAGTTCGATTCAAGACAGACCTTGAATTCTCACACACCCAGATTCAGAACAACACAGAGTTGGAAAATATCTGTTGACATGACAAAACCTCAAGAGTTTTGGAAACCTAAAAATGTTGTTCAAGATCAAAAGGTTCAAAAAGAGACAAATTTTTACAAAAGAGGTACTCCGAAAGGTCAAATGTGGAGTGCTAAGAAACAAGTGACGATGGTAAAAGATGAAAAAGTTGAAATCAAACTTGAAAACGTTTTAAGTGAGGAAGAGTTTCCGAAATTGAATGAACATTATTGTGTTGAAATGCCTAAGGTCCAACAGACCTGGGCTAAATTGTTCAAATGATTGATAAAGTTTGAATGTGCAGGTGCTCATCGAAGCTGAAGATTGTGAGAATGGTAGTTGGAGCAACCTGGCACAGGAAGAGGTTGCAGGACCCTGGTTTGGTTGAACAGGGAGTTTAGTTTGATTGTTTTATGTATATAAATAAACAATATTTTCAAAATCCTAAAAAATTTGAAAAATTAAAAACCAAAAATATGTTTTTAGTTTGTTAAAAATTGAAAAACCAAAAATATGTTATTTTTAATTTTGTTTGATTGTATGTTGATTGAATACGCCGAAACCCTCACGGCTGAACAAACATGATTACTTTCATCAGATTGAAAAACGGTTTTCAAACTGTTAAGATCAATGGGTTGTAAATCATGGGGGTATGTTATTTTTTCTGCTTAAAGTGTTATATTTTCTGCAAAACAGAGCATGAGATGCAGAAAATGGATGGAGAGACAAAGCTATCAGTGTTGGTTGTCAAATTTTCTTTAAATGATTTTGCATTTTAGGGGGAGAAAAATTGTCATTAGAAAATACAAAAACATTTGAAAATTTGAAAAAGTCAAAAACATGATAAAAATTTAAAATCTGAGTTTTGCGTAAAAAGAGGAAATGATAGTACATCAGTTGACAGTTACAGTACGCTAAAGAAATGGAAAGTTTAAATGTGTTAAACGATCTCAATGTGGATGTGTCGATAGGTTTTTATACATTTAGTAAACTTTTTCGGGATATAAACCTAAATTCAAACTTGCTTATTTTGTGGGGAACACTACTTGGATATATAGGTAACCCCTGAAATCTCGTTTGAAAGGTCTCATAATCTGATATACTAGGTCTTTATACTCAATGATATCTGGGGTATTATTCCGGGACTTCTGCTGAACGGTGGTTCTGACCTAGTCCCTGGATAATACTTGCTGCAATGCTTGAAACACAGCATTAAACCCTCAGCATGCTGAAACAATAAAATTGATAGTCACTGCTGTTGTAAGCAAAAAGATCCTCTAAAGGGGACACACCGAAAAGTCGAAGCTGATATCTCTCTGCGTATACGGAAGTATCGACCTGAGATCCCTCGGCCCTCGCATACCTAATTTATATACAGATATCATTGTAGTATACTCACCTGTAAGACTGATTATTGGGATTCTGGATACGGGAGTATATTCAAGAGGTGGGACACATGAATGAGTTTAAGTTCTTATTACATCTAATTCGTATCCTGAATCAGTTGAAATTTGTATGAAAATTTAAGTGGACAAGTATATTGACAATCTAAGTGAATTGTTTAATTCTTAAAGTGAAATTAAGCTCAACGGTACTTGTGACTTGTAAAAAACTGATATGATCCTCTGACGCATACTCAAACAAAAATATTATTTGTAAATATGTTTGTACATATTTCTTTACTGCTTTATGTTTTCAGAAAATACAAAAAGATTTTGATTTCTGCTTTATTTTCGACAACTGATGTCTGAGATGCTGAGTTTCAAAATCTAAGTAAGCTGATCGTGTTTCAGAGAATAAAACAAGTTCATTAATTTGAAACTTGAAGTTTTAAAATAAAAAATTCAAAAAAAACAGTTTGTGATATCTCCAAGGTCATTAATTTGGACTTGGATGATTAACTGTGGGGGATTTGGATGCTTATATTGTTATAGAGCTAGTTTCCGATACGATTCGATGAAACTGCCAAATTCATGAGAAGTGATTTTGAGGAGATTGAATTGTCAGATTACGATATCTGGAAGATTAAAATGTTGTTACTTATAGTTGTATGAGTGATTGCAGGAAAAGTCCAGACTACGATCCCGAGAGCAAAGTCTAAGGGGGAGTCTGAAGACAATTTTGAAGCAAAGAGAAGCTTGTAGATGGAAAGCTAGGTGTCGATCCCAAAGCACGGAAGCTTGTTGAAAGGGGGAGCCTGAAGCTAATAAAGAGTGAAGACTGAGAAGACTCGACACTTAAGACTCGTCAACATCTGAAGGGGAGTCTGTTAGTGCATTCATCTGTCAACTTCATCCTATATCGAGTCTCAGTTGCGTTGCGGATCTGAACGAGTGTGACATCATCTTATACAATGATGACATCATCAACAATGACATCATCAATGACATTACTACACAACAAGACAAAGCATTTTGGCATTCACGTGATATCAGATTTTAATATTGTAATTTCGTTCTTGTGTACATTTAGGATATTAGGTGATTTCGCTTATAGGGTAAGATGAGGATTTCGCTCATGTGTCAACATGGGATTTCGCTTATATGGTCATGCCATATAAGAGAAATCATCCATACTATAAATACCCTACATGTGATCTCATTAGGGACATTAGAGCGAGACCTGTTCATGTGCTAGGTAACCAAACTCTGTCAAATTCATTTCAGAAAGCATAAATAAAGCAGGAATTGAAAGGAACAGCTGTTGTTACGTTACGTATTCTGATTCCGCCTTTATACGTGATGATGAACTGCCTTAACTGATCGTTTAGGGTCACGACACGGTCCAACAAAGCACGGTGTTCTCCCCCATCTTGTTTCAAATCATCGAATTCTCGTTCTAAAGCTCGATTCTCGTGACGGGGACATAACTCTCTCATCATGAGAGCTCGGAGCTCTTCCCAAGTTTGTGCTAATGCCACTTCGGCACCCCTATCACGCATCACTCTGTTCCACCATGTTAGAGCTCGCTTCTCAAACACGCTTGAAGCAAACTCAACCTTACGCGCATTCGGACACTGCACATGTCTGAATGTGCTCTCAATACTCTCGAACCACTATAGGAGCGCAGTTGCTCCTTGCGACCCAGAAAACTTAAGCGGCTTAGCAGAATTGAATTTCTTGAAATTACACTGTGCATTATTGTTGTTGTATAACTCATGGATTTGGGTCACAACGCCTGGAAGCACAGCAGCCATTTGCTGAGAGACAAGGGCTGCAACTTCCTCAGCAGTAAAAGTTTGAGCATCGCATTGAGGAGGCATTGTCTAACAAGGAAACATGAGAAACGAGTGAGGTTGACAATTGGAGAAACAAAAGAGGCACTGAAAACATCGACAAAACACAAGGAGTGCGATCATTTTTTCGTTACCTCGAACAAACAAACGATACGCAGTGACAAATCAAAGTAAATGGGTCATAATAATGTATCACTGAAGACATGCTCGCCTATAAGTGAACACTCACCCCAAGAGTTCCCAGGTAAGAGTCACTTGTCCGATACTGCGGATTTGTACGAACACTCTAGCCTTAGACAGAAAACTCAGGGTACAGGCATTCACTCTTCCAGTTTGCATGTGTTCACATTATTTAGATCCAAACTTTGACGAGATTTTGAAAACTAAGAGGGTTCAAAACCTTACAATCAATCATCCAAGGATAGATAATTAATTGTCGAAGCGGATTTGTTATTGTGTTCTCGTTGTGGTTATCACCTAAGGATAGGTGACGATATTGTTTTAAAATCTAAACGCAAGTAAACTCGCGTTAGGGTCCTAGAAAGTTATAGTATAGGTCAAAGCATTACTAATAACCTAATTCCCTATAACCATTGGCTCTGATACCAACTCTTCTGTCACACCCCGACCACGTAAAACAATAAACGTGGCGGAAACGTCGGGGAGTGTTGTAATAGAATCATCATTTCAACAACCATGGTAATTAAAAGTTCCGTTTTATTGATTCATTAAGTAATTTACATTGTCTTAAAACCAAACAAACAAATTAAACATCGTCTACTATCGTTTTTATGTCACTAAGGCCTTGTCCAGATCCTATATGAACACGTGCCCTAGCAACCAACATCATGCAACACCACCTGAAACATATGTAAAAATAAAGCCAGCAAAGAAATGCTGGCGAGCACATAGGTTTTTATAAGAGTTTCGGAATTATGGCTCGTTTATGTATATATTGCAATACCTTGAAAACCTTTTTTTAAAAAGTATATAATATTGCAACATAATTAACCAACTCAAATCAAGATGGTTATAATTGATAAAATCTCGTAGCCATGATTCCTTACTCAAATACTTTTGTTTTAGTAAACCAATTCGTAAAACAACTCGTTAATAAAACTCGTTTGGTTTATATCATTTCGAAAACCTCATTGTGTGACATCGTTTTAAATTGTTTCCCAAGTGAACTAAATAATGACATGAAATGTATTATGATAAAAGCACTTACATATAAGATGTACCAGCGGCGTATCTACCACGCTTTTATCATGTTACACCCATCCCATTACCTAATCACAACCCAAACCAATCGTTTGTTCAAATCTTTATATCGTTTAAGTCGTTCCAGATCATTTAACTCGTCCCAAAATCGTTCTCGTTTTAATTGTGAAACTACTTTTGGTCGTCTCGCTAATAACATTCAAACCTTCGTGACTCGACTACCTCATTTCTCGTATTAACAAACCACCAAAGGGTAAGTTAACAATCATCAGATTCGGTCGTTACCTACATAACCCCCACACATAACCATGGGTGTAGTCTGATAACGGGATTTGTCAGATCCTATGCTACCATAACCTAATACTGGTCGGTTCGGCCAAAATTAATGAATATCATTCGTTATGTAACTACAACCAACAAGTTCATTCACATTATCGAAATCGTTATTAGTTTAATATAAACCATTTAAATCGTTTTTGAAACCATCGTTTAAATATCGAAATCGTTTTAATACATATGAATCACCCCAAAACAATTGAAAACAGTAAAATAGGGGACCTATTTACTCACATTGAATGATAGGGTATCCTTGATCTAAAGAACTTAGCGAAGCTCAGACAAACCAAGGAAATTCAAGTAGTACCTAGTAATCGGATCACTAGTAAATAAATCGACCCTAAATCGGAAGATCGGACAGAATGAGGTCTTGTAAACCAAATGAGTGTAGGAACTCATGTGATATGGTTTAACAAAGCCTACATTCTAAATCGGAACCTAACCTAAGTGCTTTCGACCCGTTACGACCCATTAAGGTAGCTTATGCTACTTTAACGCGTCGTTCGCGCAAAACTACGTTCGGATGGTTAACTATGTGCTATGTCAAGTCTTACATGCCCAATAATACCTAAACATGTTACTAAATCAGATTATATGTCAAAAACATGTTCACATATATAAAATATGGATTTAAGCTTCAAAAGGGCGTTTTGGTCATTTCCTATGGGCATACAAGCTACTTAACAAATAACTAACCAATCCTATGTGATCATAAGGTATAACCTCAGTGGTTATTCCCTATGCAACTATGATCACTAATCAAGCTTGGTCGGATCCTAATGATCGACCCAACGGGTCCGCTTCGAAAGTCTAAGCGGTTGTTTAGACCGCTTAACTTACGACCATAAACAAGCACTAAACTAATAGTGACGAGTTAAACATGTCAAAACATGTTTAACTAGCTTATAAAACTGATTTGGTATGAAAACAAAGTGTTTTGATACCTATAAGTAGTTCCGTTGCAAAATGCGTGCTAAAATGAATTTTGACCGAAACTTTGACTTGTCACTATGCCTAGTTAACGTGGTAATCAGTAGGTATAATCGCTAAGGATTATAACCATCGTGATTACAATCACATTGCAAAGTTCAATTGAACTTTGACTTGACCAATTAATGGTCAAAACTGAAAGTCAAACTGTTGGCCAAACTGTTTGACTTTCTGCTTAAACATAAAGAATAAGCATGAAAGAAGACTTACAATAGTCCAAAGCTAGAAAGAATATAATAAGAAAACCAAAGAGGAAGTTCCAAACACTTGAGAGAGCTCCCAATTCAGATTGTAGAGAAGAGAAGAGAGGAACGAGCAATGAACAAGTGAAATGGTTGGGCTATTTATACTTGATGCAAACTCACATGATCATTACACATGTTTGTGTAACCTCTAAGCAAGAATCAAGGCCCTACAATTGTCACAAGCAGGTACAAAGCCTTGGAGAGGTGATAACTTGGCTACCACACAAAGATCTTACAAGAACAGCCCCTGAACTATCAAACAATAGCTGATTTTTAAGTTTCTGGTCGCTGGGGTCTTCACATGGCCCACGTAAGGATATGGGGCAACCTTACGCGCCCCGCCTGGCCCTCCCAGATCAGCCATAGTTTCATATAATTACAGTTTATGTCCCTGCACTCGGTTTAAGCTTATTTTAGGCCCTTTTGACCCTCGTTAAGCCATTTTAAATGCTCTACAAGGTCAATAAAGTTTAGAGGACTCAAAATGTGCTCGGAAAACTCTCGGATGTCGGCTCGTTTGGTCGTACGGTCGCGTTATTCGTCAAATTACGACGAAACTCAAACAGACGCGAAAATGAACCAAATTAAGCGAAGAATGGTATTTTTGCATGCCGATCACTAAAATAAAAATATTTTAGTGTCTACAAAAATTTGGGTGTCCAGATGTGGTCAGAACGTAAGATATGCGCAAAAATGCAAACTTACATCGTTTTTGGCACTTTTAGTCCCTGTAAGATCAAATAAGCATGTTTTCGCACACCGAACCCATTAAATCTTATTTATAAGCTATGTTTAGGTTATTTATGGTATGTTTAGCTTATGATCAAGTTCCGAACTGTTCGATACCATACGAATTGGCATAGTTTCGCAGTTTGACACAAATAGTCCCTGCGATCGAATAGACTTGTTTTCAACACACCAAACCATCCAAAACTTATTTCTAAGTTATGTGGAGGTTATTTAAGGTATGTTAACCCTATTTCACTATTTCGGAGTGTTTGTCGCATTAAACTGACTGCGTTTACTCACCAGTTTGCGTATAACTTTCTAGAAAGCGATTTAAAGCTTGAAATCGGAATTGAATCAAATCGTAAAGTCATCAAACACAATACACACATAAACACATATAATAACACCAAAGCTCATTGTTTTATTGATAATTAACATTGTTTTACATTGTACATCGATTACAGAGCACAGTTGTCACAGTCAAACGACGTAAGTTTGCGTTTTCGCGCATATCTTACGTTCTGACCACATCTGGACACCCAAAATTTTTGTAGACACTAAAATATTTTTATTTTAGTGACCGGCATGCAAAAATACCATTCTTCGCTTAATTTGGTTCATTTTCACATCCGTTTGAGTTTCGTCGTAATGTGACGAATAACGTGACCGTACGACCAAACGAGCCGACATCCGAGAGTTTTCCAAGCACATTTTGAGTCCTCTAAACTTTATTGACCTTGTAGAGCCTTGAAAATGGCTTAAAGGGGGTTAAAAGTGCCTGAAATGAGCTTAAACCAAGTGTAGGGACCTGAACTGTAAATATATGAAACAATGGTTGATCTGGGAGGGCCAGGCGGGGCGCGTAAGGTTGCCCCATATCCTTAAGCGGGCTGTGTGAAGACCCCAGCGACCAGAAACTTAAAAATCAGCTGTTGTTTGATAGTTCAGGGGCTGTTCTTGTAAGATCTTTGTGTGGTAGCCAGGTTATCACCTCTCCAAGGCTTTGTACCTGCTTGTGACAATTGTAGGGCCTTGATTCTTGCTTGGAGGTTACACAAACATGTGTAATGATCTTGTGGGTTTGCATCAAGTATAAATATCCCAACCATTTCACTTGTTCATTGCTCATTCCTCTCTTCTCTTCTCTACAATCTGAATTGGGAGCTTTCTCAAGTGTTTAACAAAGCCTACATTCTAAATCAGAACCTAACCTAAGTGCTTTCGACCCGTTACGACCCATTAAGGTAGCTTATGCTACTTTAACGCCTCGTTCACGCAAAACTACGTTCGGATGGTTAACTATGTGCTATGTCAAAACGATACTACTTTTCACTTGTTCTTTAGATACCATTGTCTTCGTGGACGAGCATTCAATCTGAACGCGAAAGAGGCGCCAATTCAGTATGTCCAAGCCCCAGTCTCTCAGGTTCAAGTGCAACAACCTACACCACAACATGCTGCACAAACATCTGCTCCAGCAGAGGCCAGTCAGCAAAGCTTCTTTACCCAAGGCTTTGTTGATTGGAGTAGCATGCCTGATGAGTTATCTGATGAAAACTTTGCTCTATTTGCTAAGAATGATGCTCCTTGTAATGAATTTTGTTTTGCAGCATTAGAGTCAATTCCAGAAGCGTTGGAAACTGAAGGGGAAGAATCCAGTGCTGAAACAGTGGATGTAATTGCTGAAGCAGTGGTTAGTGTTGTTGTTGGTGAACAGCTGTTAGAGAAGGAACCTAAACCACTGTTAGAACCTCTTGCTGACCCCTGGTGTGAAGAAAAAGTGGAAAGGGACTCCAGTGACTGTGAGAATGTCTGTGACTGTGCCATGATGGCTGCAGCTAAGGTATCACCGCAGGTCTTAAAAAACCTATGTTCAGACAAATGCATCATAGCATTTTCTAATGTTAAAGAGGTGAATGAAAACCTTAGAGACAAAATCTTAAAAGATGAAGTACAATTTGAAAAATCTATTAAAGAACTGAAAAACAAATAGTCTGAAAAAGATAATGAGATCTGCAGTCTTAAACATGAACATAGCATAACCAAGGACTAACTCCATGCAATGATGGAGAAATATCATGCTTGCAAAATGGAGTTGGAATCCACCCAAATCACTTGTGAAAAATGGGTGGAATCCTGCAAAGGTTATGAAGTTATGTTGGAAACACATATGAAAAGCAATGTAAAATTTGGCATCGGTTTCAGGAAAAATGACCAAGTTGAAAACACTGCTGAAAATGAATCTGGTCCTGTTGAGATTATTCCAACAAACAAGGATGGTCAAGAAATCAAGATCACTGATAAAAGTGGTAACAAAATCAGCTTGGAAAAATCAGGTGGGTCATCAACCTTTGAAGAGATAGAAAAATATCAATTCAAACCCAACTGGAAAGATGAGTGTGACATCCTTGAGAATTTCAAATCAATGGATTTTTCCACCATTATCCTCATTTGAGAATACGCTTAACAACACTTCTCCCTGGGAAAATTCTCTTTCAACACCTATCCTTACTTCTCAACTTCCACCCTCAATTAAACCACAGTTTGATGCCATTGAGCTTCAGACACAAAACAGCCCCTCTCACCAACTCATTAAAGAGAGTACAACCACAACAATGGCTATGTCTGAAGCAACTTAATTGGTTATCCCACAAACAGATGAGGAGGTTACACCACTGGAATTCTATGAAATTCCTGTTGGTAGTTCAAGTGGAGCAGCTACTACAGGTGTTGGATCCACTGATCTACACCTGGACCATAGTTACATCATTCAGACTCCCTTGAAGGCAACCACTGCTGATGCTATCAAGGAATCCACTGGTATATTCAAGTTAACCACTGTTGAGATTTCCAAGGTAACAATAGCAGAGGGAAGTCCCCGGTACCAAGAAAAAGGGGCATCAGCTAATGAACCATTGGAGACTTCTCCTGGTCCAACAGTTGATACAACCACTGCTGGTGGGAAATCAGATGATCCCATTAACTTGGATGATGGTTTAAAATATCAGGATTTGACGGAGAGTGTGACATCTGTGCTTGTGTAATCATTGTACAGACTCTGAACAATTCAATATTAATAAAACAGTGTGTTTTGATCCCAATGTTTGTTATCTATGTTTGACATTTTGCTCGTTTTTATTTTTGATCAATTTTGAACTGTATATCGCTTTCTGGAAGGTTATATGCAAACTGATGTGTAAGCGTAATCAGTTTAATGCGACAGACACTCCGGGACAGCAACATAAACTTAACATACCTTAAATGACCTTTACATAACTTAGAAATAAGTTTTAGAAGGTTTGGTATGGCAAAAACAAGTTTATTCGCCCACAGGGACTATTTGCGTCAACTTGCGAAAGTTTGCTGTTTCGCAAGGCAACATGTGACACCTGTGCCTCCGCGACCATCAAACAAATACCAAATCAATGAAATGTTGTTTTTCATACTTGGGATTTGTATAAATATGTGTATCGTTTACACATATCAATTCTTGTTTGATTTCGGGCTCTAAATCGCTTTCTAGAAGGTTATAAGCGATCTGATGCGTAAATATAACCAATTTAATGCAACAAACACTCTGGAATAGTGACATAGGCTTAACATACATTAAATAACCTTTACATAACTTAGAAATAAGTTTTGGATGGTTTGGTATGCCGAAATCAAGTTTATTCGCTTACAGGGACTAATTTCGAAAAACTACGAAAGTATGCCGATTTGTACTGTAACAAACATTCCGGAACATGAACATAAGGTAAACATACCCTAAATATCCTTTACATACCATAGAAATAGGCTTTGAAGGGTTTGGGGTGGTAAAATAAACTTTTTGGTCATTCAGGGACTAAAAGCATCAAAAAGTGCATAAGTTTGCATTTTCGCGCATATCTTACGTTCTGAATACATCCGGACATCCAAAAACTTTATGTAATCATTAAAATATTTTATTTTAGTGATTGGCATGATAAAATTCCATTCGTCGCGTAATTTGGATCGTTTTTCGCATTCGTTCGTGTTTCGTCGTAAATAACCGAACAACGCAACCGTACGACCAAACGAACTGACATCTGAGATATTTTTGAGCATTTTTCATGTTACCTATAGTTTAAATTCATTTTAGAGCCTTGAAATGGGATTAACGGGGCTTAAACGTGTCAAAAATGCATCAAAAACCATGTTTTGCACATTCAAGGACCAAAATTGACAATCTGCCATAGTTATCTTCGGAAGGGACCAAAATGAAAAATCTAAATTCCAGCTATTCCCCTTATTTTCACATGGTTTTAATGAAACTAGGGGCTCCCATGGTTTCACAAAACCATGGGCACATGTGTACGGATGAGATCGAAACTCGTTTTTCAAGGAACGATCCTAACGGTCCTAGAAATCCTATAAATACCCATGGTCCTCATTGTTGCAACTCACACAATCTGATCTATTTTCTCTAGGTTGGGGCTTAGCACCTCATACCTGAGCAAGTTGGATCTAGATTTCCATTCTTGGACCCGTTGTAAGTCCTCTTTTGCTTTTTTTTCGCGTGAAAGTCAAACTGTGTTTGACTTTCTGCTTTGACCAGTTTATGGTCAACATGAAGTTCATTTGAACTTCATAACTTGAGCGTAATCACGATGGTTTTATTCTCTTGTGACTATACCTACTGATTACCACGTTATCTAGGCATAGTGGCGAGTCGTAGTTTCGGCCAAAATGCGTATTCTTGCGTATTTTGTAACCAAACTACTTTTAGGTATCAAAACCGGTTGTTTTGATACCAAACCTGTTTTCAAACCTCGTTAAGCATGTTTTAACATGTTTAGCTCGTCACTTTAGGTTTAGTGCTTATGTATGGTTGTAAGGTAAGCAGTCTGAACAACCGCTTATACTTTCAAACCCGACCCGTTTGGTCGGTCATTAGGATCCAACCAAACACATTAGGTGACCATAATTGTATAGGGAATAACCTTCCGAGGTTATACCTTATGGTCACTACGTTTAGCTAGTTGTATGATAGGTAATTTATATGCCTTAGGAAAATTATCAAAATTCCCTTTTTATGCATAAATTCATTTTAAGCATATGTAACCTAAATTTTTATATCTAAACTGATTAGACAACAATATTAGACATGTTAAGGCATATTTTACTTTTCATAGGACTAGTTAGGCGGTCCGAACGCGTTTTACACAAATGACGCGTTAAAGTAGCGTAAGCTACCTAAACGGGTCGTAATGGGTCGTAAGCACTTAGGTTAGGTTTCATTTTACAGTAGAAACTCTATAAAATAATACACTTGGGACCACCAAAATTTATTAATTAAAAGAGTTATTAATTAATCGATAAATTAATAATTATTAATTTATATATTAATTAATATTTTATTAATTTATAGTAGAATACTTAGTTTACAAACACCTTTCAAGCTTCCACTTAATTAATGTATACAATGCATGTATATCAAATGAACGGCCCAATTTGAAAGAAACCTTCAATCTCCCACCTTATTATGCTTCTTGTGTTCAATGTATCACTTTATGGACATTAAAAATATTTTCTATATAAATACAAGATCAAAATAGGTTAACACAAACAAATCATACACACAACACGGCTTCCCATCTTAAAGGTGTGAAAAAATCAACAATGACAGACGAGATTCGAAGAGCATTATGCAAGCACAACAAGGATAATCCAAGTCTCACTCAAAAGCAATTGCATTATCGTCGTCGATTTTATAGAAGTCTTTTGGAGGGTTATCAATTAGGGGTTCCAAATCCAGCAAAAATAAATGTACTAGATGCAATGAATCTTGCAATTTCAGCATGGACTATGGATGTTCGTGCAAATACAATTGCGAACTGCTTTCGTCATTGTAAACTTCGATCAACAGATAACATGGCTTTTGAGAACTCAGATGAAGGTGGTGAAAGCACTCAAGAACTCCAGAATTTGATCAAAGAGTTGGGTTATCGCAATGCAATGGATGTCGAAGACGTTCTGACTCACCCAGAAGAAAATGTAGTTGCACATTTGTTGACTGATGAATAAATTATTGAAAGCATTATTGGAATTAATAAAGATGATATCGATGAAGAAGATGATGAAAGTTCTACAATGGAGCCCCCTTCTCGAAACGAAGCTATTAAAGTGGCAATCACATTGAACAATTTCTTGTTGAGCTATGAGAAAACAACACCAGAATTTCTTACCATGCTAAGGAAAATTAGAGACGAGATTCAAGGGGAAATTGATTTCAACAAAAACAAAAGACAATTGAATCATTTTTCAAGAAACCTTCATAAATCATTTATGTAATATGCTATATATAAGGAATTATTAATTTATATTTTATATGGGGGATCTAAAGAAATTATCAAAAATGTATTATCTTATAATTTTAGCGAATTATTAATTTAGCACCCTATCCCCGAGTCGGGACCGACAAAAAATATTATCTTAGAGAGTTTATTAAATAATCGAGTATTAATTTATCGAGTTTCTACTGTAGTATGTAGGCTTTGTTAGACCATATCATATGAGTTCCAATACTCATTTGGTTTATGAAACCTCATACTATCCGATCATCCGATTTAGATCCGAATATTAATGTAGTTACCTATATTAGGTGCCGTTTGATTTCCGTGATCCCTCTAGCTTTGCTTGGTTGTTATTCAAGACTTCTAAGCACCCTCAAGTGAGTACATAGTCCCCTCGTTTACTGTTTTCAAACTGTTTTGGGGTGGAACACATGTGCCTACTTGTTACTTTCGCGTTTTCAATGTTTTCATATCATATACTTGCTATGTTCATTAGTACACTATTAGTACATGATTTCATTATGTTTTGCTATGCATGTTCACTTAACATGCTAGCCCATTGTTTTACATTTTGAACTATTTGAACCATTTGTAACCTTTGATTTATGAGAACCATTTGTAACCACTCGATGTATGTGAACCATTTGTAACCACTCGATGTATGAGAACCATTTGAAATCATGGGATGTATGAGAACCAGTTGTAATCATTTGATGTATGTGAACCATTTGTAATAATTTGATTAATGTGAACCATTTGTAACCAATTGATATATGTGAACCATTTGTAACTGTCTGAACCGTTGGGTTAGGGAAGGGATTAGGTAACGGGGCGGGTGTAATGTGTTAAAAGCATGGTGGATATGCCGCTGGTACTTCCTATATATAAGTGCCTTTAACACATTATATATCGTTGCGTTAACTAGATCACTTGGGTAAACTATTTTGAAACAATGTCACACAATGATGTTTTCTGAATAATATAAATCATACGAGTTTTGTTAACGAGTTTCTACGATATGTTTTACAATTTGATTTCATAAAACAAATGTTTTGGAGTTAAGAATCATGGCTACGAGATTTTATAAATCATAACCAACTTGATTTGAGTTGGTTAATTATGTCTCAATACTATACTTTTCAAAATAAGTTTTAAATAAGTATTTCAACATGTAAAACGAGCCTTGAATCTGGCACTCACATAAAACCTATGTACTCGCCGGCATTTTTATGCTGACGTATTTTCGCATGTGTTTCAGGTACAATAGTTGATGATGTTTGATGATGATATTGGTGTATGCTCACATAGGAATGGACAGGGCCTTAGTGACTTAATAACAACGAAAGTCTATTTTTTCATGTTTTGTTTCTAATTCCAATGTAATGTAATACATTTAATTCAATAAAACGAAACTATTTAATCCATGGTTGTGAAACAATGATTCTGTTACAACACTCCCCGACGTTTCTGCCACGTTTTTTTGTTTTACGTGGCCGGGGTGTGACAGAAAAGTTGGTATTAGAGCCAATGGTTATTGGGAATTAGGTTATTAGTAATGCTTTGACCTAGACTATAACTTTCCTAGGACCCTAACGCGAGTTTACTTGCGTTTAGTCATAAAACAATACCGTTGCCTATTGATGTGCGATGAAGTGTTATATATATTAGGTGTATATTTTAAGCCCTTTTTTAACACTTATTTTAGCCAAGTTTTAAATTTATAAAACACGATATTTTACTAACACTAAACACACATATGGGCAAGTGCACCCATCGTGAGCGTAGTATAGCGTTGGTAAGATACCGAGGTCGTCCAAGGACACAAGAGCTTTTAGTACCGGTTTATCCTCAACGTCTAATCAAAATAAAAAGTTTAGAAAAAGGTTTTAAACTAAGAAAAATAAAAACTAACTAAAATGCTGAAAATAAAAATAAAAAGAAAAATAGATAGACAAGATGAATCACTTGGTTCCGACTCGTATCTAGTATAACCTTTGATTATTTCCGCACTTTTGCACATAATTAAGAGATTATCTTAGTTATTGTAGTAGGCCCCTCTTTTGAAGGTGACGTTACCCTCACCCCAGTAGTTTGAGTCAGCAAGGATACAATCCTAAAATGGTGGATTATTGGAAGATAATGAATTAAGTTATTAATGCAGTATTGTGGTAGGCCCCGCTTTTGGCGGTGACGTTACCCTCGGCTAAGTAGTCTGAGTCAGCAGGGATACAGTCCTAAATAGCCGGGTTATAGTATTAATAATAGTTAACTTATGAGGGGATCAAAGAGTTTGGACCCCCGCCATCCAATACCGTGAAGTATTGAAGGAGGTCCTACTAAATTTGACCAAGGTCCATTGCAGGACCTCTAAACGCTGAACAATGGCAAGACCTTTACCAAACCGTTCCCTTAACCCCCGACCAGGTAGCCAACATACCTCCATATAGACCGTGGAGATATGAATGGTGAAAATCCTTTATTTTATATAGACAGTAAAATAATGCCAAGATACCACGGACAAACGATAAGGAAAGATCACCTTCAACATAAGTAACTAGTTATTAAAGTCATTAATACAAAACCAAATAAAAAGTGCAAAAGATTAGAAATAAAAAGTATTATACTAGACACTTTGTCTTCACCAAGTGATGTAAGAGACTTAGGCAAACATGGCCTTGATTGTCAAGAACTCTTACGATCAATCTTGGATCCCGAGATGACTCACACACTCTACGATGGACAATGGATGATGGTGGTGGATGATGGTGTTGTGATGGTGGTGGGTGGTGGATGAAGTGTGAGAGAGGTGGTGTGCCAAGGGATGAGTTGAAATGAATCCAAGCACTCCTATTTATAGGCTGAACAGAGAGCTGGGCACGGCCCCGTGTCCGCTGGGCACGGCCCCGTGCCTGTCTGACACTATCTCTCCTCATTAATTGTAATTCGCAATTACAATTAATGCGCCTGCTGTACTTTCGGCACGCCCCCGTGTTCACTGGGCACGGCCCCGTGGTGGGCAATAGAAGCTTCTATAGGTTTGTCTTTTCTGCTGCTTCTTGGGCACGGCCCCGTGCTGGCTGAGCACGGGGCGTGTTCAGTCTTCTGCCTTCTCTATTTTGCTTGGGAAGATGTCGTTGAGGGGTCGGGCAGTCCACTTATGTTCCTTTCCTTGTATTTATGTTGGAATTAGCTGTCTTTTTGCTTCTTTTGTGTTTTTGAGCTCATTTAATCCTGAAAATACAAAAGGAAGACAAAAACACTCTTTTTCCAATATTAGTACTTGAAAAGGGTTAGTTTTATGCCTTATTTGATGTAATTTATATGTTGCATTTTACACACATCACCTATCTTTAGGCAGCAACCACAATAAGAACACAAAATTCGAATCTGCTTTGAAAACTAATCATCTGTTCTAGGATGATTTATTATAAGGTTTTGAACCTTCAAAGCTTTCAAATTCTCGTCAAAGTTTAAGGCTACATAATGTGAACACGTGCAAACTGGAAGGGTGGGTGCCTGTACCCTGAGCTTTCTGTCTAAGGCTAGAGTGTTCGTACAAATCCGCAATATCGGACCAGTCACTCTTACCTGGGAACTCTTGGGGTGAGTGTCCACTTATAGGCGAGCATGTCTTCGCGATACATTATGAGGACCAATTTACTTTGATTCAGCCATTGTGTGTCGTTCGTTTGCTTCGTGGTTCAAACAAATGCCCATCACCCATGATTTTGGTCGGTAATTGTAACATCCTATTCTTATGCAATGCCATTTCATTTGTTTTCTCTCTTGTTTCCCCTTTTTAGAATGCCTCCACGACGCGAAAATCAGGTACCTATTGAAGAGCTGGCAGCTGTCATTACACAGCAAATGACTGCTGCAATCCCGAACATCGTTGCTCAATGTAACCAAGCTCTCAACAACAATAATAATGCCCCCAGCAACTTCAAGACGTTCAACTCGGCTAAGCCATCAAAGTTTTCTGGGTTTCAAGGAGCGACTGCACTTCTGCAATGGTTCGAGAGTCTAGAGAGCACCTTTAGACATGTTCAATGTCCAAACGAGCGAAAGGTAGATTTCGCATCTAGTGTCTTTGAGAAACGGGCTTTGACATGGTGGAATGGTGTGATGAGAGATAGGGGTGCCGATGTGGCACTGGCTCAAACATGGGAAGAGCTTCAAGCTCTGATGATGAAGGAATTCTGTCCTCGTCATGAGATCAGTGCCTTGGAAAGGGAATTCGACGATCTTAAGCAAGATAGCGGCGAGCAACCAGCCTACATGGACCGTTATGAGGAGTTAAGTCTGTTATGCCCAAATATGGTCACGCCTTTGGATAAGGTAATCAAAAAGTACATTGATGGCCTCCTGGACTCAGTACAAGACATTGTGACTGGTAGTAATCCCACTACCGTTAGGCAGGCCATTGAGCTATCTGCTACCTTGACTGAATCTCAAATCAGGAAAGGTAAACTTTTCCGAAAGGGTGATAAGAAACCAATCGAGGAATCAAAACCCAAAGATGAACAGACTGTATCCCTGAAGAAGTCAAAGAAGCGAAAGGCTTCCCCGAACTTCGCCGTGGTTGCTCACAATGATCAAGCTGCCCCCAACCAACCAGCTCAACCCCCTGCTAGGAAGCCATACAACGGAACTGCACCCTTGTGCAACCAATGTAACCTTCATCACCATGCTAGTGTGAAGTGCCGCAAATGCCAAATTTGTGGACTTATAGGTCATACAGTAAGAGTTTGCCGAGCTGCAGTTGCACCCAATCAAGCTGACAACAATCCTGCTCAAGCTCGTTTTCCACCAGGTTCTTGCTACAACTGTGGCGAGATGGGTCATTTCCGAAGAAATTGCCCAAAGCTTGCTAATGCAAATCCAGCACAGGGATGAGCATCTGACCGACTAGAAGACGACACTGTTTAGAAATAATCACGTCTTATGTATTATTTTATTTTGTTGCCAAGGTCCATGAAACAGTTGTTATTGTTGTTTATAAATAAATCTTTTATTTACATTGCAATGTATTTATGTGGTTGCATGTATAAACAACATATCCCCTACAATACCAACAATCAGGGAATCGTATTCCTTGAAGAAAAAAATACCCCCAAAATTCTTCCGTTTTATGATCTCTTGCGTTTTCCACGAAAATCCTAAGTACCCGTTTCTTCCAAGGAAACGAAGTACGAGGCGCAAGTTACAACTCTGGACGAATACCCAAAGTACCACTATAAATCCTTAATAGGGTACCTAAGGGTATTTCCATAAATCCTAAAATTGTTGTGTACCTTAATTCAAATATTATGTTTCCTTGAAAACAAAATCGAATTTTTGGAAGATCATCCTATCTTCATAGATAGATTCTTAAAAATGACTAAAGTGCCAAATGAAATCCACGGATTGGATTCCTGGTGTGCTTTAAGTATCCGCGTCCAAAGATAACAAATAAAAGGTCAATTTAAACAATTATGTGATTATGTGCTTATGTGTTCCCTTGTATGTTTTTTTTTGTGTGATCCAAGTTTTTGCTATCCAAATCCTCGTAGAATCTTCTATATCTTCGTATAAGGGATTCATAGTTGGATATCCAAAGGTACTACCTTAAATCCTTAATGGGCTTCTACGTAATAGTAAAGACCCTTGGATTATAATGTACTATTCCATAATTAGACCCCTTGAGTGGTCTAGTTAAAACAGATTGATCCAAAAATCTGGTTAGGAATATCATGTGATGATATAGCTGAAAAGACTCCTTGGTGGTCTAATTAAAGAGATCATTTGTCGATCTAATTAAAAGGACTTATGGTAGTCTAGTCACACTCATCACAGGTTTGATATTCTACCCCTTTCACATTACAAAGCAAACTGTGCGGACTATGCAAGGAATTACTTAATTATGGATGCATACATAATTATAGAATTCAATGCACAGAAACCACAACAAGTTTTGTCATGTGTCTAGAGTTGACTCAATTCATTTCCATTTCTGAAGAATACCCATTGAGGAAAATGACTCATTCCGTGCATTTTCGTTTCTGAAGAATATCCATCGAGGGAAATGAATATCCTTGATTTTTCCTTCATTTCCATTTCTGAAGAATACCCATTGAGGAAAATGACTCATTCCATGCATTTTCGTTTATGAAGAATATCCATCGAGGGAAATGAATATCCTTGATATTTCCTTCATTTCCAATTCTGAAGAATACCCATTGAGGAAAATGACTCATTCCGTGCATTTTTGTTTCTGAAGAATATCCATCGAGGGAAATGAATATCTTTGATTTTTCCTTCATTTCCAATTCTGAAGAATACCCATTGAGGAAAATGACTCATTCCGTGCATTTTCGTTTCTAAAGAATATCCTTGATTTTTCCTTCATTTCCATTTTGAAGAATACCCATTGAGGAAAATGACTCATTCCGTTCATTTTTCGTTTCTGAAGAATATCCATCGAAGGAAATGAATATCCCTGATTGTTCCTTCATTTTCAATTCTGAAGAATATCCATTGAGGAAAAGGACTCATTCCGTCCATTTTCGTTTCTGAAGAATGTCCATTGAAGGAAATAACCTGATTATGCCTTGCATATCTTTAATGGGTTATTCTACGCAAATAGATAAACACCCTAGATTCCATGCAAGACAATTATTTAACACAGCATCACAGACAGACTCCTACGAATAAATTTCGGGACGAAATTTCCTAAAGTAGGGGAGACTGTGACACCTGTGCCTCCGTGACCATAAAAAAATACCAAATCAATGAAATATTGTTTTTCATACTTGGTATTTGTATAAATATGTGTATCATTTACACATATCAATTCTTGTTTGATTTCGGGCTTTAAATCGCTTTCCGGAAGGTTATACGCTATCTGATGCGTAAATATAACCAGTTTAATGCAAAAAACACTCCGGAACAGTGAAATAGGCTTAACATACCTTAAATAACCTTTACATAACTTAGAAATAAGTTTTGGATGGTTTGGTATGCCGAAATCAAGTTTATTCGCTTACAGGGACTAATTTTGACAAACTGCGAAAGTATGCCGATTTGTGCTGTTACGAACATTCTGGAACATGACCATAAGGTAAACATACCCTAAATATCCTTTAAATAGCTTAGAAATAGGCTTTGAAGGGTTCGGTGTGCTAAAATAAACTTTTTGGTCATTCAGGGACTAAAAGCGTCAAAAAGTGCATAAGTTTGCATTTTCGCGCATATCTAACGTTCTGAATACATCCAGACATCCAAAACCTTTATGTAATCATTAAAATATTTTATTTTAGTGATTGGCATGATAAAATTCCATTCGTCGCGTAATTTGGATCGTTTTTCGCATTCGTTCGTGTTTCGTCGTAATTAACCGAACAACGCAACCGTACGACCAAATGAACCGACATCCGAGATATTTTTGAGCATGTTTCATGTTCCCTATAGTTTAACTTCATTTTAGAGCCTTGAAATGGGATTAACGGGGCTTAAACGTGTCAAAAATGCATCAAAAACCATGTTTTGCACATTTAGGGACCAAAATTGACAATCTGCCATAGTTATCTTAGGAAGGGACCAAAATGAAAAATCTAAATTCCAGCTTGTTCCAACTATTCCCCTCATTTGCACATGGTTTTAATGAAACTAGGGGCTCCCATGGTTTCACAAAACCATGGGCACATGTGTAAGGATGAGATCGAAGCTCGTTTTTCGAGGAACGATCCTAACGGTCCTAGAAATCCTATAAATACCCATGCTCCTCATTGTTGCAACTCACACAATCTGATCCATTTGCTCTAAGTTGGGGCTTAGCACCTCATACCTGAGCAAGTTGGATCTAGATTTCCATTCTTGGACCCGTTGTAAGTCATCTTTCGTTTTTTTTAGCGTGAAAGTCAAACTGTGTTTGACTTTCTGCTTTGACCAGTTTATGGTCAACATGAAGTTCGTTTGAACTTCATAACTTGAGCGTAATCACGATGGTTTTAGTCTCTTGTGACTATACCTACTGATTACCACGTTATCTAGGCACAGTGGCGAGTCGTAGTTTCGGCCAAAACGCGTATTCTTGCGTATTTTGTAACCAAACTACTTTTAGGTATCAAAACCCTTTGTTTTGATACCAAACCTGTTTTCAAACCTCGTTAAGCATGTTTTAACATGTTTAGCTCGTCACTTTAGGTTTAGTGCTTATGTAGGGTCGTAAGGTAAGCGGTCTAAACAACCGCTAATACTTTCGAACCCGACCCGTTTGGTCGATCATTAGGATCCGACGAAACACATTAGGTGACCATAATTGTATAGGGAATAACCTTTCGAGGTTATACCTTATGGTCACTACGTTTAGCTAGTTGTATGATAGGTAGTTTATATGCGTTAGGAAAACTATCAAAATGTCCCTTTTATGCATAAATTCATTTTTAGCATATGTAACCAAAATTTTGATATCTAAACTGATTAGACAACAATATTAGACATGTTAAGGCATATTTTACTTGTCATAGGACTAGTTAGGCGGTCCGAACGCGTTTTACGCAAACGACGCGTTAAAGTAGCGTAAGCACTTAGGTTAGGTTTCATTTTAGTATGTAGGCTTTGTTAGACCATATCATATGAGTTCCAATACTCATTAGGTTTACGAAACCTCATACTATCCGATCATCTGATTTAGATCCGGATATTAATGTAGTTACCTATATTAGGTGCCGTTTGATTTCTGTGATCCCTCTAGCTTTGCTTGGTTGTTATTCAAGACTTCTAAGCACCCTCAAGTGAGTACATAGTCCCCTCTTTTACTGTTTTCAAACTGTTTTGGGGTGGAACACATGTGCCTCCTTGTTACTTTCACGTTTTCCATGTTTTCATATTATATACTTGCTATTTTCATTAGTACACTATTAGTACATGATTTCATTATGTTTTGCTATGCATGTTCACTTAACATGCTAGCCCATTGTTTTACATTTTGAACTGTTTGAACCATTTGAAACCTTTTATTTATGAGAACCATTTGTAACCACTCGATGTATGTGAACCATTTGTAACCATTCGATGTTTGAGAACCATTTGAAATCATGGGATGTATGAGAACCATTTGTAATCGTTGGATGTATGTGAACCGTTTGTAATCATTTGATTAATGTGAACCATTTGTAACCAGTTGATATATATGAACCATTTGTAACTGTCTGAACTGTTGGGTTAGGGAAGTGATTAGGTAACGGGGCGGGTTGTCACACCCCGACCACGTGGAACAATCAAACGTGGCGGAAACGTCGGGGAGTGTTGTAACAGAATTATTGTTTCACAACCATGGAAATTAAATTTATGTTTTATTTATTAAACATGAGAGTTTCATTGTCTTAAACATGAAACAAAGAGTGCATAACATAATTAAACTAAGTCTATATTCATTTTAAGTCTCTAAGGCACAGGTCCGTCCTAGTGTCACGATCATCATCCTATGCAAAAGCTCCTGAAAACACATGTGAAAATAGGTATGTCACACCCCCAAAATCCACCATGCGGAGTACCACCGCTTGGAGGCGTGACGTGACCAGGGTCGAGCCACCAATCATATTGAACATCGTAATTAAGTAAATAAGACCAGCCACAGTACGATTGGTGACCAAAGCTAGTTAACCATGTTTAGTTTAAACAGCGGAAGCATAAAAGTAAATCCAAAAGCATAAGTCCATAGTTTATAAGTTAAAGTTCAAAACGCAAGTTTAATAAGTTCATAAGGATTTAAATAGTAAGAACGGAACATAACAGTCCGCACACCACAAGGACTCCTTCCTCGTGCAAGCTCCAAGTGTTTAGCGACCTGTAAGGCATGTAACAACTAGTCAACAACAAAGTTGAGTGAGTTCACGTTTGGTTATTTAATTTTAAGTTGTTCTTGAAAAACGTGGTTTGACTTTCGTTGGCTTAATTGCCGTGGGGGTTACCCCGTAGTTGAAAGTATGTTTAACCAGTTCCCTTTTTTTTCATTACCCAAACCATAACCATAATCAGTGGGGGCTTTCCCCGTATGAACTACTAGACGATATGATATCGACTACTACGAACAATAGTTGTGCCCTACATCAGTGTCTATCATCACTGACAGTTTGCCATAGTCCATTAGTACACGCCCGTCTGAAAGGAAAGGTGTGAGGTTTGTTAAACCTAATAGCGCTATTAACTAATGACCCGCTCGCCATTGGCCTCGGCGATTAAGTAGATATAATGAAGAGGGACTTATTGATAGAGTTTTGTCTAGCTAGTTTTAAGGTTGTTGTCCTGCACCAGGAGGACGAACGTACGTATTCTGCACCAGGAGAATTCATAGGATTAATAATGGCATCCTCTTTATGGAGGATGGCCGTACATATCTTCCCAAGGGGATATGTAGATTTAGTTTTAAGTTCTTTAACCCATTCCCAAACCACCGGGAATCCCATGCCTTGTAGAAAGTGTGAACTCACCTCGTTTTGCTCGGTTAGATTCTCAAATATAGCTAACAATCAAGGTCGGTCAATCACGTCCTAGTATGGTTTACCAGTTAGTCATTTAGTGGCTTTCAAATAAAGCACAAAGTTCCTACACGTATCTATCACACAACATGCATCACTTTGACGGTTTATGCCCATGTATATTTCCCATCCATTCCCCACTCATAAACAAACATACGATAACGCACATAACACATATAACATGTTATATCATTCACAAATAACCTACCCGACATTTAGACATGCAAATTACAACTTATGTCATTTCAGCATAAATATTCAAAACTGGGCTGTTTTCGGACATTTTAATAAAATAGTTAACTTATTCCAAAAATTCCCAAATTTTAACAAAATGTCTTAAACGTTCCAAATTTTATTGTGTAAAAATATCGGGGTCCGGTTATTTACCAATATTTTATAAAAATTCATTTTCCGGACTGAACTTAGATTTATATTTTTCTAACCACAGTCCACGGGATAATTTATTAAAAATTCATCGAGCGCCCGATTTACGAAATTCCAGTGGGGTAATTACAAATACATCGGTGGTCATCTACAGTAAAAGTTTCATGATCCAACTCTACACAGAACCCAAGTTATGACAGAAAACAAAACACATATTTTCAGCAGAAAAATGCAGCTCTACCTGCTGTTACGAAATGACGTTTTAAAAATAGTAAACGAAGTCCAAAAATTACGATTCTGGTACCATTAGAACCGTATTTCATAATAACACGTTTTAGACTCAAAATAACAGTTTTTCGTAGAGTTTATGACCTGTTTACAAACTTGGACATATTCTGTTTTCATTCTTTAATCTTCTAAGACGCGTTCGATTGATTCTGTTAGCATGTTTAGTGATCATAACAACATCAAACATCAATATTAATCAGCAACACATCAGATAATCATCCAAGAATCATAACAAAACAAGTTTCATAAGTTTTACACTAATATTTACTCTTTAACCACCATGTTCATCATTTTTACTAGACTTTAAGTTTTGTTCTCTAGTGTTTATGATTTTTATCCGACAAATCTCTTATTAACCACTTTAGACAAGATCAATAGGGTGTTTAGAGTCACTTACTACTAGCTCGTGGCTAGGGAAGAAACTAGACGAAAAATGGGTGGTTAATAGCGTTGTGGTGAGGTGCTTGGCAATCCGTAAGCACCGAGCCTCCTTGAATGAACTCTAATACACTAGTAAGTAGGTAAAATGGCTTGATCAAAGTTGGAAGGTGGTGAGGTGATGATGGTTGTGATCGGCCGAGAATATCAAAGAGGGAAAGAAAGTGATTTCTTTGTTTAAGTGTTATGTGAATGAGGTGTTTACCCGTTAAGCCCTTCTTATAAACCATCCATTTTTATTAACCATAGTGCAATATGTAGCCTAGATATCAAACCAAATGAGATTATTATAATCAAAGATTGGAGGTGGATGTTCCCTAGGGGGAACCGAACGGTTGCAAGGGGGGTATTTAGTTGGAATTCTTAACTAGATAGTTTAGTGTTAAGTTAAGTTTAGTTAGGAAAAAAAATAAATTAATTATTAGAGTGTTATATAATATAACGGGGGTTAGGGTATTCGGGAACCCTAATTGGCTCAGAAAAAGAAAAACAATGTCAATGACAATATTTTTAGGTTCCGGGTTAAGTCCGGTTGTTCGGTTCGACACTGTTCCGTTAAACTGCTTAATTAATCCGTAAAGCGTCCTACATATACATTTTTGCAACGTTTTTAATTTTTAACACTCACGAAGGCATATAGGACTATTTAGTAACTTTTCTGTATCCTACTAGTATGTTAACAAATACATGTAAGTATAACACAGATATCAGAAAGCAGTTAAGTAATTCCACACAGTCATCAAGCACTTTAATTATCATTAATAAATTGTACGGAATACATGTAAATTTGAGGGTTGTCACATTCTCCCCCTGTTAAGAGAATTTCATCCCGAAATTTAGTGCGTGGTTAATGAGGAAGCTAGTTAAGTTGCGTTGTTTTCCTGATTTTCCTAGGGCGTCACATCATCCCCTCGTTGATTTGGAATTTCGTCCCGAAATTCTGCAGTAGCTTCAGCCTCAGTAGTGGTTGCGTTTTTCTTAAACAGCTGGGGATACTTGAGTTTCATTTGGTCTTCTCGTTCCCAGGTATACTCTGGGCCATGACGAGCATTCCAACGAACTCGGACCAGAGGTGTCCTGGTACGCTTGAGGATCTTAACATCTCGATCCGTAATCTCTACTGGTTCTTCGAAGAATCGCAGCTGGTCATCGATGGTGAGTTCCTTGAGAGGAACTATGAGGGTCTCATCTGACAGACACTTCTTCTGATTCGACACATGGAATACATTGTGAACTCCGCTGAGTTCTTCGGGTAGATTCAACCTGTAGGCGACTTTGCCAATTTTCTCGATGATCTCGAACGGTCCGACATAGCGCGGGTTGAGTTTGCCTCGTTTGCCAAAGCGGACTACACCTTTCCAAGGTGAGACTTTGAGTAGCACTCGATCCCCAACCTGGAACTCGAGTGGTTTTCTTCCCTTATCAGCATAGCTTTTCTGACGGTCACGAGCTGCCGTCATTCGCTGCCGTATCTGAGCAATTCTCTCGGTGGTATCTACCACAAGTTCTGGGCCAGTGATTTGGCTGTCACCAACTTCTGCCCAACAGAGAGGTGATCGGCATTTACGTCCATACAAGGCCTCGAACGGAGCGGCTTGGATGCTGGTGTGGTAGCTGTTGTTATACGAAAACTCCACTAGCGGGAGATGCTTCTCCCAGTCATTACCAAAGTCGATTACACATGCCCGAAGCATGTTTTCAAGGGTCTGGATGGTGCGTTCAGATTGCCCATCCGTCTGCGGGTGATAAGCGGTGCTCATATCTAAACGTGAGCCAAAAGACTTGTGCATTGCTTGCCACAGTTCAGAAGTAAAACGCGCGTCACGATCAGAAATGATGGAGGTTGGCACTCCGTGTCTTGATACCACTTCCTTTAGGTAAATTTCTGCTAGAGTAGAAAACTTATCCATTTCTTTGATAGCCAGAAAATGCGCAGACTTGGTCAGTCGATCTACGATCACCCAAATGGTATCGTTTCCGCATTGAGATCTAGGCAGGCCAGTAACAAAATCCATGGAAATTTGCTCCCATTTCCATTTCGGGATCTCTGGTTGTTGTAGTAGGCCTGATGGTTTCTGATATTCGGTCTTGACTCTCGCACAAGTCAAACATTTACTTACGTAGGTTGCTATGTGGGCTTTCATGCCAGGCCACCAGTATGTAGTCTTTAGGTCGTGGTACATCTTATCCGAACCAGGATGTACTGAATAACGAGACTTATGTGCTTCATCCATCACAAGCTCGCGTAGGTCTCCATACAGTGGAACCCAGATGCGTCCGTTAACATAGTAGGTGTCGTCTCCCTTTTGTTCCAGCTGTTGCCTCGATCCTCGTAAGGACTCAGCCCTGATGTTCTCTGCTTTCAACGCTTCAACCTGAGCATCGCGAATCTGAGCGGGAAGGTTAGATTGGATGGTAAGTTGTAAAGCACGTACACGCTTAGGTATAGTATCCTTTCGACTGAGGGCGTCAGCCACAACATTGGCGTTGCCCGGATGATATTTGATAGCGCATTCATAATCATTCAGGAGTTCGACCCATCGGCGTTGTCGCATATTTAACTCCTTTTGCTTGAAGATATGCTCGAGACTCCTGTGATCGGTGTAAATGGTGCACTTGGTACCGTACAGGTAATGTCTCCATATCTTAAGTGCGAAAACAACTGCTCCCAGCTCCAAGTCATGCGTAGTGTAGTTCCTTTCGTGAATCTTTAAGTTGGCGTGATGCGTAGGCAATGACCTTGTCACGTTGCATCAACACGCAACCAAGTCCTTGGATGGAAGCGTCGCAATAAACCATAAAATCTTCTGTGCCTTCAGGCAATGAGAGGATAGGCGTGCTACAAAGTCTATCTTTCAAGTGCTGAAACGCAGATTCCTGTGCATCACCCCAGCGATAGGTGACACCCTTCTGAGTCAGTGAAGTGAGAGGTTGCGCAATCTTTGAGAAATCCTTGATAAACCTTCTGTAATATCCTGCCAAACCCAAGAATTGGCGGATTTCTGTTGGTGTGCGGGGTGCAGGCCAGTTCTCGATCGATTCAACCTTAGATGGATCCACATGAATCCCATCCTTGTTTACTACGTGGCCTAGAAAGTGGACTTCGCGAAGCCAGTAGTCGCATTTCGAAAACTTGGCATATAACTGCTCTTTTCGAAGAAGTTCCAGCATAAGTCGTAGATGCTGCTCGTGTTCCTCCTGACTCTTAGAATAGATCAGGATATTTTCGATGAACACGATAACGAACTTATCCAGGTAAGGCTTGCACACTCGGTTAATGAGATCCATGAAGACCGCTGGTGCATTCGTCAGCCCGAAAGGCATAACCAGAAACTCGTAATGGCCGTAACGAGTTCTGAACGCTGTTTTGGAGACGGCCTCCTCTCGGACTCTCAGCTGATGGTATCCCGATCTCAAATCAATCTTGGAGTAATAGCTCGACCCTTGCAACTGGTCGAACAAGTCGTCAATACGTGGAAGAGGATAGCGATTCTTCACAGTCAACTTGTTAAGCTCGCGATAGTCAATACACATTCTGAAAGTACCATCTTTCTTCTTTATGAACAAGATTGGAGCTCCCCAGGGCGAAGAGCTAGGACGTATAAAACCCTTTTCCAAGAGTTCTTGTAATTGCATGGACAGTTCTTCGAGTTCTGATGGAGCTAGACGATATGGCGCTCGGGCTATGGGCGCTGCTCCAGGAGCTAGCTTGATTTGAAACTCAACTTAACGATGAGGCGGAAGGCCATGTAATTTCTCAGGAAGTTCCTCAGGAAAGTTGCGCATGATAGAAGTGTCTCCTATCTTCCTTTCTTCCGATGATGTATCTGAAACGAGGGTTAGGATAGCGGTGTGGCCCCTTTCGCAAACGCTTCTGGTTCTTAAGGAAAGAGATAATGCCTACGACAGCACCACTCCTGTCGCCACGAGTCATGAGGGGTTCTTCACCAGAACAAGGGAAGCGGATGATTTTCTCCTTTCAAACAATCTCCGCTTGATGACGAGATAGCCAATCCATCCCAATAACGACGTCGAAACTACCATGTGTGATAGGAATAAGATCGATAAAGAAAGTCTGACCAGCTAAGATGAGGTTACAACCTTTAACTATGTGTGTGGCTTCAAGACTTTTACCGTTTAGCTAGTTCTACAATATGTTTGGTGTTTTAAGGGTAATGGGGTACGCTTAAGCACCTGACTAACTCTTAGGAACACATATCTAACATCTGCACCTGAATTAATTAAAATAGAAACAAGGAAATTGTCTGGTAGGAACTTACCCGCCACAACATTGGGGTTGTTTCTTTCTTCCTCTTGCCCATTCAGGAACTCATGCTCCCCAGTCCTGCGGTTATCCTTATTGTCTCCGTTATTGTTCCCGTTGCCCTGGTTGCCGCTGTTGTCACGTTTCTGTCTCATCTGCGGACAGTTCCTCTTGAAGTGACTCTCAGCACCGCACTGGTAACATCTCTCATTACCCTGCTGGTGTTGCCATTGGTTCTGGTTTGTAGGATATGGGCTCCTACAGTCTCTAGCCATATGTCCCAACTTCTTGCACCGATGACAACACGATTCCGCACATGACCCGCTGTGGTGCCGCTGGCACTTGTGGCATCTCGGTTTATTACCTAGGTATCCCCGCTGATTTTGGTAGTTCAGCCCGAGTTTCCTGTGCGGTTCCCGTCGTATAGAGCTAGGACCCTCACCTTGGTGATCACCCCAAATATACTTGTTACTAATAAGAGCATTTGCATTGGGAGAGTTACGCTTGGGCAACTTGCCCTCTTCCACCGCCTGATCGGTGAGTTGGTGCGCCAAACGAATGACTTGCTGGATTGTGGGAAGGTTGGCCGCACTCACAGACCCTTGGATTTCCAGGACTAAGCCTCTGAGGTATAGCTTGATCCGCCTAGATATGGGTTGTGACATGTTAGGACATAAGGCAGCCAAGTCGTTGGACCTCTTTGTGTACGCCTCAATCTCTGATCCTTCCATCTTCAAACCATAATACCCTATTTCTAGTTCCAGAATGTCGTCCAGGTGGCATAATTCTTCCTTAATCCAATCCTTGAAGTCGCTCCAGAGGGTGGCATTCGCGTCTGCCAACCCGAGCATCTGAACTTGTGCGTTCCACCAAGAATACGCTTTCCTCTGCAACATGCCAGTAGCGTACTTTACTCGTTTGCTGGTAGGGCTTTCACTTTCTTCGAATGTATATTCGATTCTTCGGATCCAGTGTAGAAGGCCGATTGCCCCTCCAGTGCCGTCGAAAGTGGGAGGTTTGCACTCCAAGAACGCCTTGAGGGTGCCTATGCGCGTTTGAGGGTGCATGGGTTGACTCCCCGTTTGGGTTGCCAAGGCTTCAGCAACCCGTTCATTAATCAAGGTCACCAGCTGATCTTGAGTCAAGTTGAGGCGTCCACTCATGATCTTCACATCGAGGGAAAACACAGGTAAGAAGGGTGTCGCGAAAGTGCGTAAGTGTGGAGTGACAGAAGAGAGCAAACACACAGGGTTTTTAAGCAATAGTTGTTAAGCTAACTAAGCATACCATGATCAAATGTGCTACTTAAACTAGCAGGCAGGCAATACAAACATATACCATATTACCTATAGCGTTGAGTCTTGCACGTGGAGCGAAGCGTCGTTGTGGATCGTTGAGCACTGTACAGGTTATAGTCTGGTTTTATCAAAAAGCATTTCCCTTTTTAAAACCAAGTTCACTATAACCAATGGCTCTGATACCAATCTGTCACACCCCCAAAATCCACCATGCGGAGTACCACCGCTTGGAGGCGTGAGGTGACCAGGATCGAGCCACCAATCATATTGAACATCGTATTTAAGAAAATAAAGCCAGCCACAATACGATTGGTGACCAAAGCTAGTTAACCATGTTTAGTTTAAACAGTGGAAGCATAAAAGTAAATCCAAAAGCATAAGTCCATAGTTTATAAGTTAAAGTTCAAAACGCAAGTTTAATAAGTTCATAAGGATTTAAATAGTAAGCATGGAACATAACAGTCCGCACACCACAACGTCTCCTTCCTCGTGCAACCTCCAAGTGTTTAGCGACCTGTAAGGCATGTAACAACTAGTCAACAACAAAGTTGAGTGAGTTCACGTTTGGTTATTTAGTTTTAAGTTGTTTCTGAAAAACGTGGTTTGACTTTTGTTGGCTTAATTGTCGTGGGGGTTACCCCGTAGTTGAAAGTATGTTTAACCAGTTCCCTTTTTTTTTCATTACCCAAACCATAACCATAATTAGTGGGGGCTTTCCCCGTGTGAACTACTAGACGGTATGATATCGACTACTACGAACAATAGTTGTGCCCTACATCAGTGTCTATGATCACTGACAGTTTGCCATAGTCCATTAGTACACGCCCGTCCGAACGGCACGGTGTGAGGTTTGTTAAACCTAATAGCGCTATTAACTAATGACCCGCTCGCCATTGGCCTCGGCGATTAAGTAGATATAATGAAGAGGGACTTATTGATAGAGTTTTGTCTAGCTAGTTTTAAGGTTGTTGTCCTGCACCAGGAGGACGAACGTACGTATTCTGCACCAGGAGAATTCGTAGGATTAATAAGGGCATCCTCTTTATGGAGGATGGCCGTACATATCTTCCCAAGGGGATATGTAGATTTAGTTTTAAGTTCTTTAACCCATTCCCAAACCACCGGGAATCCCATGCCTTGTAGAAAGTGTGAACTCACCTCGGTTTGCTCGGTTAGATTCTCAAATACAGCTAACAGTCAAGACGGTCAATCACGTCCTAGTATGGTTTACCAGTTAGTCATTTAGTGGCTTTCAAATAGAGCACAAAGTTCCTACACGTATCTATCACACAACATGCATCACTTTGACGGTTTATGCCCATCTATATTTCCCATCCATTCCCCACTCATAAACAAACATACGATAACACACATAACACATATAACATGTTATATCATTCACAGATAACCTACCCGACATTTAGACATGCAAATTACAACTTATGTCATTTCAGCATAAATATTCAAAACCGGGCTGTTTTCGGACATTTTAATAAAATAGTTAACTTATTCCAAAAATTCCCAAATTTTTAAAAAATGTCTTAAACATTCCAAATTTTATTGTGTAAAAATATCGGGGTCCGATTCATTACCAATATTTTATAAAAATTCATTTTCCGGACTGAACTCAGATTTATATTTTTCTGACCACAGTCCATGGGATAATTTATTAAAAATTCATCGAGCGTCCGATTTACGAAATTACAGTGGGGTAATTACAAATACATCGGTGGTCATCTACAGTACAAGTTTCATGATCCAACTCTACACATAACCCAAGTTATGACAGAAAACAAAACACATATTTTCAGCAGAAAAATGCAGCTCTAGCTGCTGTTACGATATGACATTTTAAAAATAGTAAACGAAGTCCAAAAATTACGATTCTGGTGCCATTAGAACCGTATTTCCTAATAACACGTTTTAGACTCAAAATATCAGTTTTCGTAGAGTTATGACCTGTTTACAGCCAACTGAAGTTGGCTGTAAAACTTTGACAGATTCTGTTTTCATTCTTTAATCTTCTAAGATGCGTTCGATTGATTCCGTTAGCATGTTTAGTGATCATAACAACATCAAACATCAATATTAATCAGCAACACATCAGATAATCAACCAAGAATCATAACAAAACAAGTTTCATAAGTTTTACACTAATATTTACTCTTTAACCACCATGTTCATCATTTTTACTAGACTTTAAGTTTTGTTCTCTAGTGTTTATGATTTTTATCCGACAAATATCTTATTAACCACTTTAGACAAGATCAATAGGGTGTTTAGAGTCACTTATTACTAGCTCGTGGCTAGGGAAGAAACTAGACGAAAAATGGGTGGTTAATAGCGTTGTGGTGAGGTCCTTGGCAATCCGTAAGCACCGAGCCTCCTTGAATGAACTCTAATACACTAGTAAGTAGGTAAAATGGCTTGATCAAAGTTGGAAGGTGGTGAGGTGATGATGGTTGTGATCGGCCGAGAATATCAAAGAGGGAAAGAAAGTGATTTCTTTGTTTAAGTGTTATGTGAATGAGGTGTTTACCCTTTAAGCCCTTCTTATAAACCATCCATTTTTATTAACCATAGTGCAATATGTAGCCTAGATATCAAACCAAATGAGATTATTATAATCAAAGATTGGAGGTGGATGTTCCCTAGGGGGAACCGAGCGGTTGCAAGGGGTGTATTTAGTTGGAATTCTTAACTAGATAGTTTAGTGTTAAGTTAAGTTTAGTTAGGAAAAAAAATAAATTAATTATTAGAGTGTTATATAATATAACGGGGGTTAGGGTATTCGGGGACCCTAATTGGCTCAGAAAAAGAAAAACAATGTCAATGACATATTTTTTTAGGTTCCGGGTTAAGTCCGGTTGTTCGGTTCGACACTGTTCCGTTAAACTGCTTAATTAATCCGTAAAGCGTCCTACATATATATTTTTGCAACGTTTTTATTTTTTAACACTCAGGAAGGCATACCGGACTATTTAGTAACTTTTCTGTATCCTACTAGTATGTTAACAAATACATGTAAGTATAACACATATATCAGAAAGCAGTTAAGTAATTCCACACAGTCGTCAAGCACTTTAATTATCATTAATAAATTGTACGGAATACATGTAAATTTGAGGGTTGTCACAAGGTACGTCAGCATAAAAATGCCTGTGAGATACATAGGTTTGTGAAAATAGGATTCATGACTTAAGTTTAAGAAAATGTTTAATAAAATTTAGTCATGAACCTTGTAAATTGTTTTGTTTTGTAAATCATTTAAAAAGCGATAAGATCATATAATATGTATACATAAAAGAATAATACATGGTTAAATGAATAACCAAGTAAAATGAGTTGTATAAAATAAGTTGTTTGTAAAGAAATGTCTTGTGAAAGATATGTTATTTGTATAAAATGTTATATGTCTAAATTGAAATGATCCAAATAACGCTACGATATGTAATACCATACAAACACTTACATATAGGAAGTACCAGCGACGTATCCACCATGCTTGTATCATATTACACACGTCTCGTTACTTACATCACTTAAACAAACCACCAATGTATAAAGTCCATGTTTAAACCAATTGTCCAAGAGTCCTTGTATAAGCCATGTCAAAAGTTAAAAAGTCCAGTGTAGTTAAGTAATGTGTAACAAATGTTATGTATTGTAAGTAAAGTATTGTGACATAACCCAAATGTAGAAATGTACAAAACAAAGTATTTTGATGATATCAAAAAGTTATGTTTTGCAAAGTAAATACATGTTTTATTGATACAAACATTTATGTGGTAAGTTAACGCATACATTTAAGCCTTGAGATAGTCGGATAACCCTTAGTCAAGGTTATCAAAAGAAATGTTTTCGGATTCAGTCATTCCTTACATCCAAACAAACCCGAGATGTCAGGAATGGGATTTGTCAAGTCCTATGGTACCACTACTTACTACCGAGCGGGGTAGCTAATGTTAATGAACGTATATAAGTCCCGTTTGTGCAAACCAAATGTTATAGCAATTGTATACATGTTATATGAAAACAATGTACTAAGTATGCTAAGTTAACATACAAAGCAGAAAAGTCATGTAAATCAATGTGCTAGCATGCTATCAGTCAACATACATAGCAGAAATGTAAAGTAAAACAATGTACTAAGTATGCTATCAGTCAACATACATAGCAAAACAATGCAATGTAAATCATGAACTATAATTGTACTAATGAACATAGCAAGTATATGATGTGAAAACATGAAAGGCACGAAAGTAACAAGTAGGCACATGTGTTCCACCCTAAAACAGTTTGGAAAACAGTAAAAGAGGGGTCTATGTACTCACTTGAGATGGCTTAGTAGTCCTTGAGTAACAACCAAACAATGCTAGAGATCACGGATATCAAACGGCACCTAATATAGGTAACTATGTTAATATACCGGACCTAAATCGGAGGATTGGATGGAATGAGGGTTCGTAAACCAAACGAGTTTGGAGACTCGTGTAATATGGTTTAACAAAGCCTACATTCTAAAATGAAACCTAACCTAAGTGCTTACTACCCATTACGACCCGTTTAGGTAGCTTATGCTACTTTACCGCGTCGTTCGCGTAAAATGCGTTCGGACCACCTAACTAGCCCTATGATAAGTAAAATATGCCTTAACATGTCTAATATTGTTGCCAAATCAGTTTAGATACCAAAAGTTATGTTACATATGCTTAAAATGAATTTTGGCGTTAAAAGGGCATTTTGGTAATTTACCTAAGGCATATAAACTACCTATCATACAACTTTACTAAACGCCGTGACCATAAGGTATAACCTTGGAAGGTTATTCCCTATATACTATGGTCACCTAATGTGTTTGGTCGGATCCTAATGATCGACCAAACGGGTCGGGTTCGAAAGTATAAGCGATTGTTTAGATCGCTTATCTTACGACCCTATATAAGCACTAAACTAAAATTGACGAGCTAAGCATGTTAAAACATGCTTAACTAAATTTAGAAAACAGGTTTGGTATCAAAACAAATGGTTTTGATACCTAAGAGTAGTTTGGATACAAAATACGCAAGAAATACGCATTTTGGCCGAAACTATGACTCGTCACTGAGTCTTGATAACGTGGTAATCAGTAGGTATAGTTTCTATGGACTATAACCATCGTGATTACGCTCACGTTATGAAGTTCAAACGAACTTCGCATTGACCATAAACTGGTCAACGTAGAAAGTCAAACAAAGTTTGACTTTTAACGCTTAAAGAATAAAAGAACGAAAGAACACTTACAAAGGGTCCCCGAAAGCTTTGATTTCCAAATATTTCTCAGGTATGAAGTGATAGAACACCCCAACTTAGAGAAAGATCAGATTTCAAGTGGGTTTTTGCAAGTGATGTTGGTGGGTATTTATAGGAATGGTAGAACCGTTAGGATCGTTTATCGAATAACGTGCTTTGATCTCGACCTTACATTTGTTGAAATTTCCATGGAACATCACAATTGGCCCCTCATTAACCTGAAGAGGCAAGTGCAAAAGGTGGAAAGGTCAGATTCCAAGTTTCTACATATTCTGCTGTCTAGGGACCCCTTACGGACCGTAAGGGTATGGCTTACGGTCCGTAAGCCAGCTACTTTGCAGAATTGGCAGATTTGGTCCCTGATGTTGTTTAAGCTCATTTCCGACACGTTTAAGGCCCGTTAACCCCATTTCAAAGCTCTAAAATGAAGTTAAAGTATAGGGAACTTAAAATGTGCTCAAAAATATGTCGGATGTCGGTTCGTTTGGCCGTACGGTTGCGATGTTCGCTTAATTACGACGGAATGCGCATAAGCGCGAAAAACGATCCAAATGGCGTGACGAATGGATTTTTCTTATGCCAAACACTAAAATAAAATATTATAGTGCTTAAATAAATTTTTGGATGTCCGGATGTATTCAGAACGTAAGTTATGCGCGAAAGTGCAAACTTATGCACTTTTTGACACTTTTAGTCCCTGAATGACCCAAAAGTTTATTTTAGCACACCGAACCCCTCAAAGCCTATTTCTAAGATATGTAAAGGATATTTGTGGTATGTTTAACTTATGGTCATGTTCCAGATTGTCTGTTACAGTTCAAATTGGCATACTTTCGTAGTTTGTCAAATTTAATCCCTGTAGGCGAATTAACTTGTTTTTGCCATACCAAAGCCTTCAAAAGTTATTTCTAAGTTATTTAAGGGTTATTTAAGGTATGTTAAGCATATGTTGATGTTCTGGAGTATTTGTCGCATTAAACTGATTTCGTTTACGCACCAGTTTGCGTATAATTCTCCAAAAAGCGATGTAGAGTTTGAAATTGAACAAAAGTCAAAACATGAAAAATGTAAAACATAACCAAACAAACATTGGGATCAAATAACATTGTTTTATTGATAATTGAACTATTCACAATGATTACAAGCCAAATGTTACAGTCTCCCCTACTTGTGGAAATTTCGTCCCGAAATTTATTTAGAGGAAACTCGTGGAAAAAGATGCGGATATTTCGCCTTCATTTGATCTTCGCGTTCCCAAGTAAACTCGGGTCCACGTTTAGATTCCCAGCGAACCTTGACCAACCGAATGCGCTTGCGTTTGAGCCACTTGACTTCACGTTCCATGATTTCCACTGGCTTCTCAACAAATTTCTGTGTTTTATCAACACGAATTTCGTCAAGCGGTATGTGGAGGTTCTCATCAGCTAAACACCTCTTGAGATTGGACACGTGAAAGGTTGGATGAACATTTCCCAGTTCAGGAGGTAACTCAAGTCTGTAGGCTACCTTACCGATTCTTTCGACGATCTTGAATGGTCTAACGTATCTAGGTGCAAGTTTTCCTTTCTTTCCAAATCTGATCACACCTTTCCAAGGTGAGACCTTAAGTAATATACGATCACCGACTTGAAAATCCAAGGGCTTGCGTTTTAGGTCCGCGTAACTCTTTTGACGGCATCTAGCTGTCTGAAGGTTATCACGAACTTTCTTAACCTTATCAGTTGTCTCTAAAATGAGGGCAGGACCAGTAAGCTGAGCCTCGCCGATCTCATTCCAGCAGACTGGTGAACGACATTTTCGACCATAGAGAGCCTCGAAAGGAGCCATGTTGATGCCGGAATGATAACTGTTGTTGTAGGAGAATTCAATCAATGGAAGATGTGAATCCCAACTACCACCAAAATCGATCACATAAGCTCTAAGCATATCATCCAGAGTCTGGATTGTTCTTTTCGATTGGCCATCCGTTTGCAGATGATAGGCTGTGCTCAGATTAAGTTGGGTCCCCATAGCAGATTGCATGGTTCTCCAAAAATAAGAAGTGAATCGAGCATCTCTGTCAGAAATGATGTTCAAAGGAACGCCATGTCGAGCTACAATTTCATCCACATAGATTTTAGCAAGTTTGTCAGCAGAAAAATCATCACGGATTGGCAAGAAATGCGCTGACCTAGTAAGACGATCAACAACTACCCAGATGGCATCAAGACCATTCTTTGTGCGCGGAAGTTTAATAATGAGATCCATAGTAATGTTTTCCCATTTCCAAACTGGGATCTCTGGTTGCTCCAATAAACCAGAAGGACGCTGATGTTCAGCCTTTACCTTAAGACAAGTAAGGCATTTTGATACATATAAGGAAATGTCTTTCTTCATACCAGGCCACCAATAGTGAATACGAAGATCCTTATACGTCTTATCTGAGCCAGGATGAACAGAATAACGAGACTTATGGGCTACATCCATAAGCAAGGTACGAAGATTATCTTGGCTTGGGACCCACAAACGGTCCATGAAGTAATACGATCCATTGTCTTTCAGTTCCAGATCAGGAGTTATGTGATAGGAAAATTCCTTATCCATCAAACCTTGTGAAACACAAGATTGTTGAGCCTGAGAAATGCGGGCATGGATATCAGATCGAGCTTGAATATCAGATTGAACACGAACACAATGAAGTTTAGTACGTTCCTTACGACTCAATGCATCGGCTACAACATTCGCCTTACCAGGATGGTAGCGAATTTCGCAGTCATAGTCGTTTAGAAGCTCAACCCAACGTCGTTGCCTCATGTTGAGTTCTTTCTGATTGAAGATATGCTGAAGACTTTTGTGGTCCGTGAAAACCACACATTTTGTACCGTACAAATAGTGTCTCCAGATCTTAAGAGCGAAGACAACTGCACCAAACTCAAGATCATGAGTGGTGTAGTTCTTCTCATGTATCTTCAACTGCCTTGATGCATATGCTATGAATTTGTTCCTTTGCATGAGAACACAGCCAAGACCCAATTTAGATGCATCACAATAAACGACGAAATAATCATTGCCCTCAGGTAAAGTCAGAACAGGCGCGTCGCAAAGTTTTTGCTTCAAGTTTTGAAAAGCTTCCTCTTGTTTGAATCCCCAATCAAAGGGTTTGTTCTTCTGAGTTAGAGCAGTTAGAGGAACTGCAATCTTCGAGAAATTCTTAATGAAGCGGCGGTAATAACCCGCTAGACCAAGAAAAGAACAAACCTCAGTAGTCAGTAGGAGTAGTAGGCGTATCCCAATCCTTAATCGCACTGATCTTGGAGGGATCTACATGAATACCTCGTTCGTTGACAATATGTCCTAAAAATTGAACTTGTTTAAGCCGGAATTCACACTTGGAGAATTTGGCGAAAAGTTGCTCTTTCTTTAGGAGTTCCAGAGTAAGGCGAAGATGTTGCTCGTGATCAGCTCGCGTCTTAGAGTATATCAAGATGTCATCAATAAAAAACAATGACGAACTGATCCAAATAAGGCTTGCAGACCCTATTCATTAAGTCCATGAAAACAGCAGGAGCATTAGTCAAACCGAATGGCATGACTGTGAACTCATAATGCCCATAACGAGTGCGGAACGCTGTCTTGGGAATGTCTTCTTCATGCACCCGAAGTTGATGATATCCAGATCGCAGATCAATCTTTGGAAAATAAGAAGCACCTTGTAACTGATCGAAGAGGTCATCGATGCGAGGTAGGGGATATCGATTCTTGAGGGTAAGCTTGTTAAGCTCAAAATAATCGATACACATCCTAAAAGATCCATCCTTCTTCTTGACAAAAAGAACGGGAGCACCCCAAGGTGAAAAGCTAGGACGTATAAAACCTCTGTCAGAGAGTTCCTGAAGCTGCTTAGACAACTCTTGCATCTCAGACGGTGCAAGACGATATGGAGCTCTGGCAATGGGATTTGCACCAGGTACGAGATCAATACGGAACTCGACTTGGCGTGCTGGAGGTAGACCAGGTAACTCTTCAGGGAATACTTCAGAATAATCCCGAACAACAGGAATATCTTGAATAGATTTACCTTTGCCCTTATCTGCTACAACATGTGCCAAAAAGGCCACATAGTTCTTTCGCAGATACTTCCGAGCTTTAAAACAAGACATTAGTTTGAGACCACCGGTAGGTTTTTCACCATGCACTTGTAGGATCTCTCCTGTTGAAAGCGGCACATGAACAATCTTCTCGAAACAAACTACCTCTGCGCGATGCTTGGCTAACCAATCCATACCCACAATAACGTCGAAGCTTCCAAGTTTCATAGGCGTGAGGTTAATAGGAAAAATATGGTCGTTAAGGTTCAACTGGCAGTTGTGAAGAACAGAATCAAGAACAATGGGTTCACCACTAGCAACTTCTACTGTCAAGGGTTTTCCTAGTTTCGTTCTAGACACGCGAAGCAATGGCTCAAAAGATAATGACACAAAACTCTTATCGGCACCAGAATCAAAAAGAACAGAAGCAGGCTGATTATTAATAAAGAACGTACCGTTCACCACTTCATTGTCTGCTTGTGCCTCTTAAGCATTCATGTTGAAGACTCGACCTTGAGCTTGAGCCTGATTCTGATTTGGATTTGCGTTAGCTAGTCTTGGACATCGGTTTCTGTAGTGGGTCAGATCCCCCAATTATAGCACGAACCCGGAGGGAAATGAGGTCGTGCAGCTTGACCTTGTTGCTGAGCAAGAGGTTGAGCAACTTGTTGGGCTTGGTTCTGAACTGCCTGATTCTGGTTGACAGGAATGCGGCAAGTATCGACAAGATGACCATTTCTTCTGCAGTTAGTGCAATGACAACATTGCAGATGTGGTTGGTGATGGCCGTTACACCTGTTGCACAAAGGTGCATTGCCAAGATAAGGCTTCTTGGCTAGTGGTTGCGCAGGCTGATTTGGTGCAGCTTGAGTCTGTGCAGTAACGGCAAAGTTTTGGGAAGCCTTTCGCTTCCTAGACCCCCTTGAGGAACTAGAATCCTTTCCCTTCTTGTTTTGACCTTTCTTGCTATCTTCTTTGTCAGACGACTGCTTCTTACCTTTGTCACCCTTTTTGTGCAGCTTTCCCTTTCGAACCTGCGACTCAGTCAATGTCGCTGCTAACTCGATCGCCTGGCAGAGTGTGGTAGGGTTACTACCAGTAATGATATCTTGCACTGAGTCAGGTAGGCCGTCGATGTACCTTTCGATAGCCTTGTCGAGTGGGGTAAGCATTGTTGGGCAAAGCAGACTCAACTCCTCAAACCTATCAGTATACGCCCTTTGTTCGCCACTGTCTTGTTTCAAGTCATCAAACTCCTTCTCCAAAGCTTGCTGTTCATGACGAGGACATAACTCCCTCATCATAAGGGCCCTAAGTTCAACCCATGTTTATGCTAGAGCAACTTCTGCACCACGGTCTCTCATTACCCCATTCCACCATGTAAGAGCCCTCTTCTGAAATACACTCGAAGAAAACTCGACCTTGCGATTATCAGGACACTGCACGTGACGGAAAGTATTCTCAATGCTCTCGAACCATTGAAGAAGCCCAGTCGCTCCCTTAGAACCACTAAACCTTAGTGGTTTAGCCGAGTTAAAATTCTTGAAATTGCATGGAGCATTGTTGTTGTTGTTGGCTTGGATCCATTGAGCAAAGAGGTTTGGGAATGCAGCAGCCATTTGCTGCGCAATGATTTCTGCCAGTTCGGCAGTCGCTCTCTGGTTTTCGCGTCGAGGAGGCATTCTAAAAGAGGAAACATGAAACGAAACGAGTGAGATGATTGGATGAAGAGAATGAGATGAAACAAAATCAACAAAAGCAAAGATGGTGGTCATTCATTCGCATCGCAAAGCAAACAAGCGACACACAGTGACTAATCAAAGTAAATGGGTCAAAAATAATGTATCGCGAAGACATGCTCGCCTATAAGTGAACACTCACCCCAAGAGTTCCCAGTTAAGAGTGACTGGTCCGATTATGTGGATTTGTACGAACACTCTAGCCTTAGACAGAAAACCCAGGGTACAGGCATTCACTCTTCCAGTTTGCACGTGTTCACACTATTTAGAACCCAAAACTTTGACGAGATTTTGAAAATTTGGAAGGCAGAAGGCCAAAAATCAAACTGGAAGGGTTCAAAACCTTACAACAGAGGGTTCAAAACCTTGTAATAAATCATTCAAAAACAGAAGATTGTTTTTCAAAAATCGTTTCGGAAAATTGGGTTCTTGTTTTGATAATCACCTAAGGATAGGTGATGTGCATGTTTTAAGATCTAAACACAGGATAACTTGTGTTAGGGTCCTAGAAAGGTTATAGTGTAGGTCAAAGAATTACTAATAACCTAATTCCCTACAACCATTGGCTCTGATACCAACTCTTCTGTCACACCCCGACCACGTGGAACAATCAAACGTGGCGGAAACGTCGGGGAGTGTTGTAACAGAATTATTGTTTCACAACCATGGAAATTAAAGTTACGTTTTATTTATTAAACATGAGAGTTTCATTGTCTTAAACACGAAACAAAGAGTGCATAACATAATTAAACTAAGTCTATCTTCATTTTAAGTCTCTAAGGCACAGGTCCACCCTAGTGTCACGATCATCATCCTATGCAAAAGCTCCTGAAAACACATGTGAAAATAGGTACGTCAGCATAAAAATGCCTGTGAGATACATAGGTTTGTGAAAATAGGATTCATGACTTAAGTTTAATAAAATTTATTCATGAACCTTGTAAATTGTTTTGTTTTGTAAATCATTTAAAAAGCGATAAGATCATATAATATGTATGCATAAAAGAATAATACATGGTTAAATTAATAACCAAGTAAAATGAGTTGTATAAAATAAGTTGTTTGTAAAGCAATGTCTTGTGAAAGATATGTTATTTGTATAAAATGTTATATGTCTAAATTGAAATGATCCAAATAACGCTACGATATGTAATACCATACAAACACTTATATATAGGAAGTACCAGCGGTGTATCCACCATGCTTGTATCATATTACACACGTCTCGTTACTTACGTCACTTAAACAAACCACCAATGTATAAAGTCCATGTTTAAACCAATTGTCAAAGAGTCCTTGTATAAGCCATGTCAAAAGTTAAAAAGTCCAATGTAGTTAAGTAATGTGTAACAAATGTTATGTATTGTAAGTAAAGTATTGTCACATAACCCAAATGCAGAAATGTACAAAACAAAGTATTTTGAAGATATCAAAAAGTTATGTTTTGCAAAGTAAATACATGTTTTATTGATACAAACATTTATGTGCTAAGTTAACGCATACATTCAAGCATTGAGACAGTCGGATAACCCTTAGTCAAGGTTATCAAAAGAAATGTTTTCGGATTCAGTCATTCCTTACATCTAAACAAACCCGGGATGTCAGGAATGGGATTTGTCAAGTCCTATGGTACCACTACTTACTACCAAGCGGTGTAGATAATGTTAATGAACGTATATAAGTCCCGTTTGTGCAAACAAAATGTTATAGCAATTGTATACATGTTATATGAAAACAATGTACTAAGTATGTGTGACAACTGTGCCTCCGTGACCATCAAACAAATACCAAATCAATGAGATATTGTGTTTCATACTTGGGATTTGTAAAAATATGTGTATCTTTTGCACATATCAATTCTTGTTCGATTTCAAGCTCTAAATCGCTTTCTGGAAGGTTATACGCGCACTGATGTGTAAATATAACTAGTTTAATGCAACGAACACTCCGGAATAGTGAAATAGGCTTAACATACCTTAAATAACCTTAACATAACTTAGAAATAAGTTTTGAAGGCTTTGGTATGGCAAAATCAAGTTAAATCGCTTACATGGACTAAAGTTGACAAACTGTGAAAGTATGCCAATTTGAACTGTAACAGACATTCCAAAACATGGCCATAAGTTAAACATACCATAAATATCCTTTACATAGCTTAGAAATAAGCTTTGAGGGGTTCGGTGTGCTAAAATAAACTTTTGGATCATTCAGGGACTAAAAGCGTCAAAAAGTGCACAAGTTTGCACTTTCGCGCATATCTTACGTTCTGAATACATCCGGACATCCAAAAATTTATGTAAGCACTAAAGTATTTTATTTTAGTGTTTGGCTAGAGAAAAATCCATTCGTCGCGTCATTTGGATCGTTTTTCGCACTTATGCGCATTTCGTCGTAATTAAGCGATCATCGCGATCGTACGACCAAACGAACAAACATCCGGCTTATTTTTGAGCATGTTTCATGTCCACGATGTTTAGGCATCATTTTAGGGCCTTAACGTTTGCTCAACGGTCCTTAAACATGTCGGAAATGGCCTTAAACGACAACAGGGACCTAAACTGTCATTTCAGCAAACTTTCTCCTGATCAGACAGGCCAGGCGGCCCGCGTAAAACCCTGGTGTATCCTTACGCGACCCGCGTCAGACTTCCAGACTAGATTCAATGTTTTAACAGGCTGTTAACAGCTGTTTAGCACTCCCAATCCAATTCCAAGTGTTGTTTCCTGCTTATGGGAGACCAATATGATGTACATGAGCTTGCCAACAAGTGTAGGGATGTGATCATTCCCTCTTCTCCAAGAAACGATCCTAGCGGTGAACCAAAATCTATAAATACCCAACCCCATTCATTGCAAAACCCACTTGAAATCTGAGATTTCTGTAAGTTGGGGTGTTTCATCACCTCATACCTGAGAATACTTGGATTATCAACATTGCGGGGACCCTTTGTAAGTATTCCTTCGTTCTTTTATTGCTTTTCGAGTCCGAAAGTCAAACTTTGTTTGACTTTCTGCATTGACCAGTTTATGGTCAATGCGAAGTTCGTTTGAACTTCGCAACGTGAGCGTAATCACGATGGTTATAGTCCCTTGTGACTATGCCTACTGATTACCACGTTGTCTAGGGTCGTAAGGGTAAGCGATCTAATAAATCGCTTATACCTTCGAACCCGACCCATTTGGTCGATCATTAGAATCCGACCAAATACTTTAGGTGACCATGGTAGGTAGGGAATAACCTTCCGAGGTTATACCTTATGGTCACGACGTTTAAGTAGTTGTATGATAGGTAGTTTATATGCCTTAGGTAAATTACCAAAATACCCCTTTGATGCAAAAATTTATTTTAAACATATCTAACATAACCTATGACCTCTAAACTGATTTATCAACAATATTAAACATGTTAAGGCATATTCTACTTGTCATAGGACTAGTTAGGCGGTCCGAACGCGTTTCATGCGAACGACGCGTTAAAGTAGCATAAGCTACCTAAACGGGTCGTAATGGGTCGTAAGCACTTAGGTTAGGTTTCATTTAGTATGTAGGCTTTGATAAACCATATGACACGAGTCTCCATACTCGTTTGGTTTACAAGCCCTCATTCTATCCAATCCTCCGATTTAGGTCCGGTATATTAACATAGTTACCTATATTAGGTGTCGTTTGATATCCGTGATCTCTAGCATTGTTTGGTTGTTACTCAAGGACTACTAAGCAATCTCAAGTGAGTACATAGACCCCTCTTTTACTGTTTTTCCAAAGGTTTTGGGGTGGAACACATGTGCCTACTTGTTACTTTCATGCTTTCCATGTTTTCGCATCATATACCTACTATGTTCGTTAGTACATTATAGTACATGATTTCATTGCTTTCATGCTATGTATGCCCATTGTGTGCGTACTTAGTACATTATTTTACATTACATTCTATGCTATGTATGCCCATTGTGTGCGTACTTAGTACATTATTTTACATTACATTCTATGCTATGTATGCCCATTGTGTGCGTACTTAGTACATTATTTTACATCACATTTCATGCTATGTATGCCCATTGTGTGCGTACTTAGTACATTATTTTACATTAGATTCTATGCTATGTATGTCCATTGTGTGCATACCTAGTACATTGTTTTACATTACATTTCATGCTATGTATGTCCATTGTGTGCATACTTAGTACATTGTTTTACATTACATTTCATGCTATGTATGTCCATTGTATGCATACTTAGTACATGGTTTTACATTACATTTCATGCTATGTATGTCCATTGTGTGCATACTTAGTACATTTTTTAACATTACATCTTGATGGTTTAGTTTGAGTAAGTGACTTAAGTAACGAGACGTGTGTAATATGATACAAGCATGGTGGATACGCCGCTGGTGCTTCCTATATATAAGTATTTGTATGGTATTACATATCGTAGCGTTATTTGAATCATTTCAATTTGAGACATATAACATTTTATACAAATAGCATACTTTTCACAAGACATTGATTTACAAACAACTTATCTTATACAAACTCATTTTACATGGTTATTCATTTAACCATACATTATTCTCTTATTTATACATATCATCTGATCTTATCGTTTTTCAAATGATTTACAAGACAAAGCAAATTACAAGGTTCATGACTAAACATTTTCTCAAACATAAGTCATGAATTCAGTTTTCACAAAACCTATGTATCTCACAGGCATTTTTATGCTGACGTACCTATTTTCACATGTGTTTTCAGGAGATGATGCATAGGACTTATCAAGACATACTTAGGTGGACCTGTGACTTAGTGACTTAAAACGAGACAAGAACTAGTTAATTTATGTTATGTACTCTTTGTTTCTTGATTAAAACAATGTAAACTCTCATGTTTGATTAATAAAACGAAACTTCAATTGCCATGGGTTTGAAACAATTAATTCTGTTACAACACTCCCCGATGTTTCCGCCACGTTTTGTTGTTCTACGTGGTCGGGGTGTGACAGTATGCTAAGTTAACATACAAAGCAGAAAAGTCATGTAAATCAATGTGCTAGCATGCTATCAGTCAACATACATAGCAGGAATGTAAAGTAAAACAATGTACTAAGTATGCTATCAGTCAACATACATAGCAAAACAATGTAATGTAAATCATGTACTATAATTGTACTAATGAGCATAGCAAGTATATGATGTGAAAACATGAAAGGCACGAAAGTAACAAGTAGGCACATGTGTTCGACCCCAAAACAGTTTGGAAAACAGTAAAAGAGGGGCCGATGTACTCACTTGAGATTTCTTAGTAGTCCTTGAGTCACAACCAAACAATGCTAGAGATCACGGATATCAAACGGCACCTAATATAGGTAACTATGTTAATATACTGGACCTAAATCGGAGGATTGGATAGAATGAGGGTTCGTAAACCAAACGAGTATGGAGACTCGTGTAATATGGTTTAACAAAGCCTACATTCTAAAATGAAACCTAACCTAAGTGCTTACGACCCATTACGACCCGTTTAGGTAGCTTATGCTACTTTAACGCGTCGTTCGCGTAAAACGCGTTCGGACCGCCTAACTAGCCCTATGATAAGTAAAATATGCCTTAACATGTCTAATATTGTTGCCAAATCAGTTTAGATACCAAAAGTTATGTTACATATGCTTAAAATGAATTTTGGCGTTAAAAGGGCATTTTGGTAATTTACCTAAGACATATAAACTACCTATCATACAACTTAACTAAACGCCGTGACCATAAGGTATAACCTCGGAAGGTTATTCCCTATATACTATGGTCACTGATGCGTGTGAAGTGTTATATATATTAGGTGTATATTTTAAGACCCTTTAACACTTATTTTTAGCCAAGTTTTAAATTTATAAAACACGATATTTTACTAACACTAAACACACATATGGGCAAGTGCACCCATCGTGGGCGTAGTATAGCGTTGGTAAGATACCGAGGTCGTCCAAGGACACAAGAGCTTTTAGTACCGGTTTATCCTCAATGTCTAATCAAAATAAAAAAGTTAGAAAAGGTTTTAAACTTAAAAAAAAATAAAAACTAACTAAAATGCTGAAAATAAAAATAAAAGTAAAAGAAAAAACAGATAGACAAGATGAATCACTTGGTTCCGACTCGTATCTAGTATAACCTTTGATTATTTCCGCACTTTTGCACATAATTAAGAGATTATCTTAGTTATTGTAGTAGGCCCCTCTTTTGAAGGTGACGTTACCCTCACCCCAGTAGTTTGAGTCAGCAAGGATACAATCCTAAAAGGGTGGATTATTGGAAGATAATTAATTAAGTTATTAATGCAAATTATGGTAGGCCCTGCTTTTGGCGGTGACGTTACCCTCGGCTAAGTAGTCTGAGTCAGCAGGGATACAGTCCTAAATAGTCGGGTTATAGTATTAATAGTAGTTAACTTATGAGGGGATCAAAGAGTTTGGACCCCCGCCATCCAATACCATGAAGCATTGAAGGAGGTCCTACTAAATTTGACCCAGGTCCATTGCAGGACCTCTAAACGCTGAACAATGGCAAGACCTTTACCAAACCGTTCCCTTAACCCCCGACCAGGTAGCCAACATACCTCCATATAGACCGTGGAGATATGAATGGTGAAAATCTTTTATTTTATATAGACAGTAAAATAATGCCAAGACACCACGGACAAACGATAAGGAAAGATCACCTTCAACATAAGTAACTAGTTATTAAAGTCATTAATACAAAACCAAATAAAAAGTGCAAAAGATTAGAAATAAAAAGTATTATACTAGACACTTTGTCTTCACCAAGTGATGTAAGAGACTTAGGCAAACATGGCCTTGATTGTCAAGAACTCTTACGATCAATCTTGGATCCCGAGACGACTCACACACTCTACGATGGACAATGGATGATGGTGGTGGATGATGGTGTTGTGATGGTGGTGGGTGGTGGGTGGTGGATGAAGTGTGGGAGAGGTGGTGTGCCAAGGGATGAGTTGAAATGAAACCAAGCACTCCTATTTATAGGCTGAACAGAAGGCTGGGCACGGCCCCGTGTCCGCTGGACACGCCCCCGTGCCTGTCTGACATTCTCTCTCTTCATTAATTGTAATTCGCAATTACAATTAATGCGCCTGCTGTACTTTCGCCACGCCCCCGTGCTCACTGGACACGGCCCCGTGGTGGGCAATAGAAGCTTCTATAGGTTTGTCTTTTCTGCTGCTTCTTGGGCACGGCCCCGTGCTGGCTGAGCACGGGGCGTGTTCAGTCTTCTGCCTTCTCTATTTTGCTTGGGAAGATGCCGTTGAGGGGTCGGGAAGTCCACTTATGTTCCTTTTCTTGTATTTATGTTAGATTTAGCTGTCTTTTTGCTTCTTTTTTGAATTTGAGCTCATTTAATCCTGAAAATACAAAAGGAAGACAAAAACACTCTTTTTCCAACATTAGTACTTAAAAAGGGTTAGTTTTATGCCACATTTGATGTAATTTATATGTTGCATTTTACACACATCAAATACCCACACACTTGAACTTTTGCTTGTCCTTAAACAAAACTCTTTAATATGTGGCTTACACTCCCAAATGGAATGGGTAGAAGAGAAGGTTTTGGGCTTGTCGTAGAGTGTTGGGAATCCAAGATCTTTTTGGGTTTTATTTTTATCTATTTACAATCCTATTCGTTATGATTTGTTTAGAACATTTCATAGGAGAAATTACTTATTTGGGCATAACATGCCTTTTTAAAATTCCATTTATATACAAGTTCACATACCTCACGGGAGAAATCACTCACACTCGGCCGAAGGTGTATTTTTAGTGAATCACTCGAGAGCGGCATGGAACTTATTCCTACCATAAGCTTGCCAAGCAATCAATCCTCCTCCTTTTTAACTTTTATACCTTTGTAAATATCAAGAGGACTTTGTGGGTGAAGGGTTAGGCTTGGGTTAAAGGTAGGTGGTTGGGTTAGTGGTTAGTGGTTAGTAGAAAAGGGTGAAAAAGCGTAACAAGTGTCGGTTTTCGTAGGACTTTCTATTTTTGTAACTTTTATTTTGATGAAGCTATTATTCAAACAAAGTTATTTTTGATGAACTTGTTTGTTTATTTTCTTTTGCTTCATCATCAACACATTTTTTTTTTGAACGATCATACGAAAAACCGAACTTGTTACTAAAACAAAGGGTTAAAAATGAAAAAGGTTTTGGTGGGTAAAAGGGTGTTTGGTTTGGGTTATGAAATGAAAAGGTTTAGGCTCAAAGGGGCTAACTAGGGAGATTTTTGGGTAGGTGGTAAAAGAAAAAGAAAAACAATGGTGTAGAAGAAAAAAGGGTTAGTCCTAATGCCTCTATCATTTACTTACTCGGGTTTAAGTTGATAAGGACCGGGAATGTATCGTCATGGCAAGTTCTAGAGTCGTAAGAACCAAACGGCTATTCACACAAGAAACGAAAAATGAGCATTTAGTTTAATGATATGTAATTGTATGCTCAATAAAGGCTCAAAACTCACTTTTGTGGGAATGGGTTTTTATGTGATCAAGTATATATAATCAAATTTTAACTAAGTTTGTCATGCCGTTTCATAATTTTCTTATGTTGGTTCTTGTTATCATGACGCTATCGGTTGTAAATTCGTAAAAATATAACCTTTTTGAGAACTTGAATTTCCCGAGTTAAACCTAGACAAGTAAAAAAATGAAATTTTTGAATTTTTTTTTTGGGGTGATTAGCGGTTCCAATAGAGTTTTGTGTAAGGCTTGTATTTAGGACTTGCAAAATTTCATGGTTTTAGCATCCCCCCCCCCCCACACTTAAATTGCACATTGTCCTCAATGTGTCCCAAAAATAAATTTTTAGGTTGATTAGATGTGTAAAATGGTGTTAAAAGCAAAGATTTATGTTACTGGCAGTATAGACACGGCCCCGTGTCCGCTGGACACGACCCCGTGGCGAACTGCCAGTAACGAAAACTTACAGAACGCGAACACGGGGGCGTGTTGGTTAAGCACGGCCCCGTGTCTTGACAAAAATCTGCAGGACAGTAACCAAACAGTAGTTCTGGGAGGCGAGCACGGGGGCGTGTTGGCTGGACACGTCCCCGTGTGGACAGTCTGTAAGCCTGCAAACCGCAACCATTCTTACGTAGTTACTGCAAACCGCAACTATGTGAACGGTAGCTACGGAAGAGCCACAACTAAGCCACCACGCGGAAGACCAAAGCTATTTCAAGAAAAACTGCTTTCCAACTAAGCATGAAGGAAAGTGGCTACAAAATGAATGCGGAAGAGGTTCAACCAACTTCCCAAGTATCTAAAACGATCTCTTCCGGCAACGCTACTTACAGGGAAACTACTTTCCACCAAAGCGTGAAGGAAAGTGGCTCCAGCACAGCGGTAACAAGTCTGCCTATGACTAGTTACCCACCTATGGTCCGCATAGAATAAACAATGGTGGGCACAACCCTGCCTATGATCATGTTTATTTGCCCATAGTCCAGATTCACATTGTTCGACCAAACACGGCCAACAATGACGCAACTACCCCATGATCCTCAAAGAAACATGGCAAATGAGGTTCGGCAGCGAGCTAACCGCAAAGAACGAACGGTTACCAGAGAGCTACACCTCTGAGGACGTGCGGTTACTTGAGAGATAAACCGCAGAAGACGTGCGGTTACTAGAAAGCTTAACTGGAGAACACGAACACCCCACAAAACAGGGATCATCGTTACATGTCCAGTTGCTGAACATAGAGCTTGAGCAAAGTACTTACAACTTTGCACCAACTGACGCAGAGATTCCAACTACACTGAAAAAGACATCTTCAGTCACGATCTCAAAGGTTGGTTCGAATTCTTCTAATACCTTCAGTCACTGTCTCAAAGGTTGGTCCGGAACACCAACAGGTGGCTGATGACATCAGCAAAAGGTAGACAGAGTCAAGTCTTTGGCTGAGAATTCCGCATCAGACGGAACTTGCTCACCATACACCCTTCTCAAAGGAAGAAACAATCCACTAGAAAGGGCCTACTACTTAAAGAAGATGCCATCTGCTTGGCACAATCTTAACCTTCTAGACAACATAGTCCAGTATCCCTCCCACATGCGACTCGCATACGGAAGGAACACTAGACTGGGGGGACTTGAAGGGGTATGGTCCCAAATATCGCGTCAGCACGACCGCGAATGACCATTACCCTCATTAAAAACCCCCAACAGCAATTAACTCTCCAGTGTCCGCGTAGACACACGCGAACACTGCGGTCCAATCTGTCCATTGATGAGAAGACTTACCTTAAGGACGGAAACTAATGTTACGCATAGCGATGCGGCCTCGCACCGCATCCTATGAACATTTTCGTCACGACAAGGGATCTGGACAACAGTAACAGTCACTCAACAGGCGATGCGGCACAACACCGCATCCCTCGCAAATCATGGATGGAACAACCAATGCGGGAACAACATCAATGACCGCAAGCAGCGATGCGGCTTGGCACCGCATCCTGCCTACAAGGCAAGTGGGTCTGACACCACAGTGCAAGTGGCACTGGGATCAGTCGCCTACTAGCCCATGTATGAACAACAGTCTGACACCACAGCCGGACGTGGCATCACCACAGCATCCGACAGGTCTGACACACTTGCAAATAGCTGTGCGATGTCAGACTAGCTACTCAACTACCCTCCTTCACTCCTCGGCTATAAATACTCACCCCAAACCAGGTTTGAGGTATCACTTCTCAACTCTCTCAATACTACTACTATCATACTTTGCTTCCCAAGCAAATTACTGATTCTCACGCCGGAGAGTGGTAACAAGGAGCACCCCCCACCCCATCCTCCTTGTTACGAGTCACGGTTTGTTTCCTTATGCAGGAAACCCACCACCAGACGATCCAGCCAGCGATCCTCGGAAAGAAGGGATTAACCCTCTTGACGAGACCAGTGAGTTAACTCTACCCGGTTAACCATTGTTTCATCATTGGCGCCCACCGCTACTCTTAGCACTTTTTTCCAATCATCCTTTTCTTTCCAAAGATGTCTGATCGTCAAAACAACACTACCGGGGATAACCTAAACCCCGCAAACCAAGGGCCTGCGGGAACCATTCCCCTGGCCCCAAATGCCGAACACATTGGCACGTCAGCGCAAGGGGGCGCATCCCTTACGTTCGGACACGATCTGTCACAATACGCTGCCGTCATACCTCCAGGCATGAGCCCTCATACCTGGTATGACCAACAAGCAGCCCTTCTGGCCGCAACGTACAACAGAGCTTGCGCCGACGAACAAGGAGGTATCGGACCTACACCGATACCGCGTACACCTGCCGGTCGTATTTTACGATACGACGACAGGGCCCCCACACATCCAGCCTCCAGAAGCAGACAGGAGGACCGCGGCTCCTCCTATTGTGATGTCCGCACAATCAATGAGGACGATTCCTCGTACGGGTCCCGCCGCAGGGACTCCGTACATAGCCGTTTAGGCTCTCAAGAAGAAAGAAGGCGGCAGTCTACAATACGCCGCAACACAAACATTCATAGTCGTTTGGGACCACAGTCCCACCATGAAGGGTATGGCCATACTGATCCAGATGACAGTACATACCGCGGAGAGTCCCATTCCACCAACAGTAGACCGGGCGGACGCAACTATGTTCCTCCCAGTCAACCCCGCAACACATACCTCCGCGCTGCAAAGCGCAACCAGGGCAAACCTTACAGGCCGAAATCTGCGGCCGAAAACTCTAAATTTGTCCCAGAGATCGCCAACGCCGATGTCACCACCACAAAATTCCCATTGAACAATGGGAAATACAACGGCTCGACCGACCCAGATGATCACAACAACATCTTCATCGGCGCTGGGTGCAACGGTAAGTGGGACGAACCTACCTGGTGCCATTTTTTCCCACAGACCCTAACAGGTCTGGCCAGGGCATGGTTCGATTCTCTCCCACCAGGGTCACTGACCTCGTTCGAGGACTTACAACAAAAGTTCCTCGAGCACTTTAGCCAGCAACGACGCCATGAACGTGATTCAATGGACGTCATGAACATCTGGCTCAGAGACAACGAATCGCTTGACGCATTCGTTGTCCGTTACAATAAAGAGATCCTAGAGATAGGCGACGTTGCCGACCAGATGGCACGTAACCATTTCATTGTTGCAGTCAAAGACGAACAAATGGTTATGAATATTTTCGGCGGTAACGGCTTGCCTAAGAAGTGGGAAAATGTCATGGCTAAGGTCAAAACATATGCCCAAACTCAGCGGTCTCTCAGACCGCACATGTCAAAGGCACAACCCCTAGCGGAAGGCCAGTCATCCCGCCAAGAGCCCAAGCGCGGCAATAAGCGCAACAGGGACACATGGAATCACGGCAGCGATCACAAGCCATATGTCCCCCGGAACAACCAGCCCGACGCAAGGGCTACAATCAACGCCCAATGAGAAAACCGGGCGTTAAAGAAAGAGTCTCGGGACCGCAGCTGGACCGAGATCAACCAGTCGCCACGCGACGTTCTCCTCACGGATTCACAATTCCTGAGGCCGGCCCAACCAATGAAGTCCAAAAAGAATCAAGATCCCGCACTCTACTGCGAGTATCACAAGGACTCGGGCCACACCACGAACAACTGCATCAGTCTCCGACTGGAGATTGAGCGAGCCCTAAAGGAGGGGAAACTGCAACACCTTTTGACAGGCGCACAAAAAGCTACCAAGCGCATCACTCCCCACAACGAGGGCACCTCCACGGGTAAAAGGGCCATGTACGTGGCCTCTACCCACATGATCAATGGAGGGAAAGGAAGACCGCGTAAGGCGGCGAGAAGACCGGACAATGACTGGAAGGACGAACAAGTCGTCTTTCCAAAAGTCCGAGGCGGACTGCGCGATAGGGGCGCCGTGGTTATCACTGGGCACCTAGCTCACTACTGCACCGAGCGATTGTTCATCGACCCGGGCAGTACGTCCGATATTATATACGAGCAGTGCTTCAACCAGTTCGATCAAGAAGACAAAGATCGACTGCAGCCAGCGGACTACCCGTTGGCTGGATTTTCAGGGGAAACCGTGTTCCCCCTGGGACAAATTACCTTCCCTGTGCGCCTCACCAACGGAAGGCACACAAGGACGGAGGAGGTGAACTTCATGGTTTTACCTCACACCACAAAGTATGACGTAATTCTCGGGAGGGAGTCCCAAGGCGACTTCAACATGATAACATCCGTCCCCCACTCTGCCATCGGTTTTCCAACCGAAACGGGGATTGTGATAATATACGCCCAAAGAGAAGTCATGTCTACGGACGAACTGCGTCCGACAAAGGTAGCAAGGCCTACCCCCAACACTCAACCAGAAAAATGGGTTCTTAATGCAAGACACCCAGAACAAACAGTCACGTTGGGCCATGCCTTGACACCTACCATCAGAGCGCGCCTGAAGCAACTCCTCTTCAGAAACCAAGATATTTTCGAGTGGACACCCACAGATATGACAGGGGTACCACGCGAAATTGCGCAACACTTCTTGAATACCATGCCAGGTATCAAGCCCGTGATCCAAGGCCAACGCCACCTTGGATCAGCAAAAAACGCGGCGATGGAAGAGCAGGTACAGGAACTGCTCTCCGCAGGCATCCTGCGGGAAGTGAAATACCAGACTTGGCTGTCCAACCCAGTCATGGTAGAAAAACCAAGCGGGGGCTGGCGCATGTGTGTCGATTACAAAGACCTCAATAAGGCCTGCCCCAAGGATTGTTACGCGCTTCCAGAGATCGACGAGAAGGTCGATAACCTCGCACCGTTTCGATGGAAGTGCTTCCTCGATTGTTACAAAGGCTATCACCAAGTACAAATGGCAATCGACGATGAAGATAAAACGGCATTCCGCACTCCCATCGGGAATTACTGCTACACCAAAATGCCGTTCGGGTTGCGCAACGCGGGCGCAACCTATCAAAAGTTGATGAACGACACCTTTCGCGGTCAAATCAGCAAAAGTGTCGAAATCTATATGGACGACCTGGTCGTCATGAGCATGGAGGAAAACACCATGCTCGACGACATCGAAAGAACATTCCAAACTCTGCGAAGCGTTAACATGAAGCTCAACCCAGGGAAATGCTCGTTTGGAATGGAAGAAGGCAAATTCCTTGGATTCATCGTAACCAAAGATGGATTCAAGGTAAACCCGGAAAAAGTTCATGCGATCGAGCGCATGCCATCGCCTTCTACGATGAAGGAAATGCAACGACTAGCCAGTAGGCTAGCCGCACTCAATAGATTCTTAGCCAACCATGCAGCTAAGTCTTACCTTTTCATCAAGACCCTGCGGAGCTGTCTAAAAAAGGAACAATTCCAATGGACCGCAGAGGCCGAAAAAGCTTTCCGGGAAATGAAAGAGTGTTTGATCCAACTCCCAACTTTAACCGCACCACGAAAAGACGAGCCCCTTATCTTATACCTATCTGCCGCGGACAACGCGGTAGGCGCGATACTTATAGTGGAGCGGGAAGGAGTCCAAACACCCATCTACTACATCAGCAAAATGCTCAACGACCCAGAGACAAGGTACTCCATCATGGAAAAATTAGTACTGGCACTAGTGCACGCATCGAGACGTTTACGACGTTACTTTGCAAACCACGTCATCACAGTGTTAACCAACTATAGGATCGGCCCGATCCTATCCAAACCCGACATCTCTGGGAGGTTAGCAAAATGGGCAATCGAGCTGGGCGCGCTTTCACTGAACTATAAGCCGCGCCCCGCAATCAAAGGCCAGGTCTTGGCTGACTTCGTCGCTGAAATACCAGCAAACCGCATCCAAGAATGCGAAGAAGAACAAAGCCCTGTATCACAACCATCATCCACAGAAACCTGGGCACTATTTACAGATGGTGCATCCAACGAAGATGGTTCTGGTGCAGGTTTGCGACTTGTCAGCCCCGATGGCCAAGAGCTAACCTACGCAATACGCCTCGATTTCGAAAGTACAAATAACGAAGCGGAGTATGAGGCTCTACTGACAGGGTTGCGTTTAGCAATTAAACTCGACGTCAAACATTTGGAAGCCCACGTCGATTCACTACTAGTTGCAGGGCAGATACGCGGTGACTATGCCGCAAAGGGGGATACCATGATCCTCTATCTCGAACAAGCCCTGCAGCTGAAGTCAAAGTTTACCTCCTTCAATATTCGCCACATCAACAGGAGTGAAAATAAACCCGCGGACGCACTATCAAAACTTGCGTCCACCAGCTTCCAACCCCTGGCAAAAGAGGTACGCATCGAAGTCCTACAAAATCCTTCGGTACCCCTGCGCCAAGTCAATGTCATCCAATACGGTACAACATCCTGGATGACACCGCTCATTGCATACTTACAATCAGGGGTTACTCCCGAAAGCAAAGCAGAGGCACGCAAGTTGCAATACAAAGCGTGTCATTACCAAATGGTAGACGGTATCTTATACCGTAAATCATACCTAGGGCCACTCCTACGATGCGTCAACCCCAAAGATGCCACATTCCTTATCAAAGAAATCCACGAGGGGATATGTGGCATACACGCAGGACCACGCATGGTGGTGGCCAAAATCATGAACGCCGGCTACTATTGGCCGGGCATGCACCTGGATGCAGTCACAGTCTTACGCAAGTGTTTCAATTGTCAGCGACATGCTCCCAAGACCTTGCGTCCCAAGAACAACTTGATCCCCGTCACCACCGCATGGCCATTCCAAAAATGGGCAATCGATGTGGTGGGACCATTTCCAGACGCACCAGGAGCAGTGAAATTTATCATAGTAGCTGTTGATTACTTTACAAAATGGGTAGAGGCAAAGCCACTTGCATCAACCACCGCTATGATAACAAGGAAATTCGTGTGGGAACATATCATCTGCCGTTTCGGTCTACCAATGTGCATCGTCACCGACAACGGTACCAACTTCGCTGCCGACGACTTTCAAAAATGGCTAAAAGAGCTAAACATTGAACACATATTCTCCTCAGTGGCGCATCCGCAAGGGAACGGCCAAGTCGAGAGTATCAATAAAAGCTTAGTCGAAGGCATCAAAGCACGGTTGGGAACAGCCAGACGCGGCTGGGTTGATGAACTCCCAAGTATTTTATGGGCTCACAGGACAAGCCCAAAAACAAGCAACGACGAGACCCCCTTCAGCCTAGTCTACGGTACTGAAGCGGTGATCCCCGCGGAAGTAGGCCTCCCCTCACCTAGAATGTTGGCCATCAACAAGATGGACAACAATGAGGAACGCAGGGTTGACTTAGACCTCTTGGAAGAAAGGCGCGAAAACGCTGCAATCAACGAGGCCAAGTACAAAACCAAGTTGGAAAAGTACTACAATACACGCGTTCGCATTTGTACTTTCAACCCTGGAGACTACGTCCTTCGTGACAACGAAGCATCCAACGCAGAACGCCCAGGGAAACTTGCCCCCAAGTGGGAAGGACCGTACCTCATCCAAGAGGTCCTGGGCAAAGGGGCGTATAAACTACAAACATTAGAAGGCGAAACTATCGCACGCACATGGAACGCACAGCAACTTCGACACTGTTATATGTAAGCCATGTTTTCTGCATGTAATCTATTGGGCCGCAGGCCATTTGCAAATAAATAAATAGACGATTCAATGCAATATTGTTTATTTATTTCTATTACAAATGCGTGTTCCACTCTGAGGTATACACAAAAACAGATTAGCAAAATCTTCATTCGTAATACCCACACAGAATGGTAACCACACGCAACTATTGTAATAGGCCAACAATGGCAATACTGTTTGTCTAGCCAGAGACAAATCTTCATACTTGCATATCACCTAGATATGCAAAAGGCAATTACAGATTTAGTATTACTCACAGTAACACTAAACGCGTACAAATTCAAACATGCAAGTACTAAAAACACTTGTAAAAATTGAAACAACAATTCTTTATATTCAAAAAATTCCTGCACCTGCGCGGTGCACAAGGAATTTACATAAAGTTTTATAACAGTTACATAAGGAACCAAAAGAGGCACGCAGGCCAAATCTAATCTTCCTTTGTGCCACTGGGGCCCGCACCATCCGTGCCCTCAACATCTGGTTTTTCCTCATCTTCGTCTTCAGCAGCGTATAAGACTCGCAAGCGGTCCACATAATCCTCCGCTTCTAGACACTTTTCAAGTTCTTCAAGATCTGTGAGGGTTGTATCATTAAACTCCTTAATCGCAGAAGCAAGAAGCGCTTCAGTGTCCACGCCATGAAACCCGGACCGCTCATCAGTAAGCCCACCACGCACTGCAACGTTCAAATGACTAATACAGCGGTTGTAGCCAGCTTTGAAACCAGCATCCCGGGCACGCTCCCTGATCTCGTTAATACCTGCTACGGTCTCGGGTGCGTCAAGAATGGCAGTAACAATCTGCAAAACATGAATACAATGGTTATCAAAGGCAAACCTACAACAAAAATAACAAGGCAACGGATACTTACATGCCCGATCCCGCGCATACGCATCCATTCATGATCAGCCTTGAGCAACTCAAGAGAAGAGGCGTGGCTATCCCTAGCCTCTTCAGCCTCTCTTGCCCGCACTTCAGCTTCAGCAGCACGGGCAGAGATTTCCTCAATAGCGACCCCTCGGGTCCGCACTTCAGCCTTTTAAACAAGGAATCAGAAGTATACAAAAAGAATCAACAAACTTGTGAGACACAATTTCAAAGTTAGAAAAAACTTATACCTGAAGGTACAAGATAGTTTTGCTTAACTTGGTGCGGTCAACATTTGCCCCTTCAAGAGCTTTTGCAGCACGAGCCTCCGCCTCCTTGGCCTCTTCCAGAGCCTTGGCAAGACGAACCTCTGCTTCCTTGGCCCCTTGGGCAGCCGCAACAGCCTCTGCTTTCTCTTTAGCCAACGCAGAAATTGCTGCCTTGGCATTGATAAGCTCCTGACGAACATGAAAGAGAGTTTCATTCTGTTTACCCCAAGATTCTTTCCAAGTCTTGCGCTCATCAGATAGCGTCTTGCGCTCATCAGAAAGGGTTTCTTTCCAACGCTTACGCTCATCAGACAGCAATTTTGCAAGAGTACGAACCTGTTTAAACTCAGCAGTTGCAGCCCATTCTTCAGTCTGCTTATGCTTCTCAAACGCAGCTCTATCCCTCTCAAGCTGCTCTCTATCCCTCTCAAGCTGCTCTGCACCCTCACGTGCAGCCTTCACCAACTCCTCGGCCTCGGCCCGTAAACGCGCATTCTCCTCCCCCTTGCGCCCCAGCACCTTGCACTTTTCCATTACGGCATTTGCCATTATGGAGCTCCCCACAAGCATGGAGGAGAGTTGGTTCATCTGGACCTCAGTCGGAAAAGAACGGGCCCGGTTTACCTCAAAAGGAGTGCCCAAACCACTCAAAATCTCCCTACACGCAGAGGGATCAGCAGAAATGTCATCCCCTTGCATCACAGACCACGGAGGGCGGTGGTAAGACATGGCCCGGTCTTCTGTGTAAGAGCGATAATAATACTCCAATTCAGACTCTTCAGGCTGAATTGGAGTCTCTACATAACCCGCACCACCAGCGGAACCGGAAGCCTTCTCGGCTACAGGAGACTTTGGCTTTCCGGTGTAACCAAACTTCAAATCCATATCAACAGTATCCTCTGGGGTGATAACATTATCACTCGAATCAACCGTGTCATGGATTTGAGCCGCGGGACCCTTTCCAGTGTCCACCCCCCGCACAGAGGCTTCAGGAGTAACAGCCTTATGAACCCCCGCACCCGCAGCAGTGTCGGGCGGGGGAGGGGGAGGAGGAGCATCAAAGTCGAAGAACCCTTCATCTTGCGGCTCTGCAATCAACACAGAAATACTTTAAATAACAAGTATAAGCACGAAATATTTGTTAGTCATGCGTCACATACCAGAAACAACCGCAGGCTTCCTTGGTATGACAAAAGGCTTGCGCCTGGTCTGAATCTTCGGTTTCTTTCCCCTACCAGCATCACCAGCATCCTCCGCTTTTCTCTTCTTTTCATCACCCGGTTTCGAACCCGCAGTAGTTCCACCGGTGGCCGCACCAACACCTGGAACACCCAAGCCCTCTAGGGTGTCAGATACTACCACGTAATCGGTATATCTGCGGAAATGAGAACGAGAGATACCTGCTGCTTTCTTCACAAAGGGCGGAACAACAGATACATCAGGTTTCTTCACACCGCGACCCCGCCCAGGTTTATCCCCATGCTTTTTCTCCGCATGTTTTTTGGGGGCACCCTTTGGCTCAAATTTACCAAGGTTCCCAAGTGTACCTACGTATAGAATATCAGCAACAAACCTTGTAAAGCAATAAAGGTTATGAGTAATACCTTTGCCCTGCGGCAGGGGTGCAGTCATCACCTCGCGTGAAGCAACGCGGAAAAGAGGGACAATCGTCAAGTAAAAACCTTTACCATCCGTAGTCGGAATAAGATCAACTTTGCCAGTAAAAGTTGGATCAAATATCTTCCACACTTCCACAATTTCTGATAATACATATCCAAATTAATAACAAACACGGGAATAAAGCAACCGCAAAAGAGTGGTAACACTTACCACCAGTTTTCTCCCGCACCACAGGCGTGAAATTCCTCTTAGGCCGGGTCAACATCATCCGCAGCACCCACAACTCATTGTTGGTCAGCTGCCTATGCTCAATGGGTTTCAGCTTTGAGAACCACTCCGCAGTCTCCGCGGTAGGCATAGCAATATCCTCCGCAGGGATAGGCTCGTTGACGTTCCGCATATTCATGTCCACAACAACTGCGGCAGCTTTAACGTAGAAGAACTTACACTTCCACTTCGTAATACCCTTCGGAGGGGTCATCAACTTGATGCTTCCATACCGTTCTCTAAAGGAAAAGAAACCGGTGTTCACCGTCAACTGGTAAAACCCCCGGAAGTTTTCAACGGTAACCGGCAGGCCAAAAGCACGAAAAGTTGATTCAAAATGTCTAATACGGATCATCCCAAAAGGACTCATATATGGATCTTGTAATGTTCCAAGAACTGAGCAACAAAAACTGTTAATGGTAAACGAAGGTTACCATCAGTAAAACACTCGGCCCACATGGTGATGTGACCGGCCGGAGCACAGGCACCGGTATCACCAGTTTGGGGATAAACAGCCCCATACTCGTGAGGCATCTCAATCTTGGCCATCAGTTGGTCGAATGAAACTCTCGACCACTTCAATGGTGGTAGGCCACCACCAGGAACACTGCCACCATCATCTTCTTCTTCTCCGGCCACCGGAGAAGATGCTTCAGGGTTTTCACCCTCCACATTATGTGGGTTAGATGGATCAGCCATCAAGAATATGTAGAACAGAAGTTTCGAGTTAAAGAAAAACTCAGAAAACTTAAAAGATTGCCGGAATAAAAGACAGATTGATCGGAGAAGACGAAGGGAATGCTCTCTCTCTCAACAGAAATTTTTCGAAAATTTTGAACAGTGAGGAGAAACCAAACGGTTACCCCTTTATATACTCATCGCAATAAATGCGATACAGTAAACAGCCTCAACACGTTCAAAATAGGCGAGTTACAAGGCGACACGTGGTCAGCAAACTTTACGCTGACGGTTATCACGCGCGCGTGGCCGCCCACGCGCCTGACAGAGAAGACTTTTTTACGCCCTGCTACAGTGCAGTTATGACCTCGGTCAGTGCAAACGTCTTTTCAAATCAGCACATGTCAGAATCCTACCAACTTCAACAACCCACACGTGCAATCGTGACGTAGGCAACAGAAAGCGACAACCTTATCCAAACACAAGCGGCATGCGGTTTCTCTGGTTTACCGCACCATAACCCATACCGCATGTCGTTTTTTACATACCCCTCAAAAAAGGCAAAAATATATATCTTTAAATTATATAAAGGGGTATAAGTCGTAAACCGCACATATCCACGAGCACACGTGGAATATGCGGAGATGACGCACACCAACACGCACAGGTGTGTCAGATACTCAGAACCAGCACGGTTCTTTGGACTGCGAAAACCGCTTCTCAGGATGCGGTAAACCGCACCCCATGAAAGCTTCTTCAAGCTTCAAAACCCTCGTTTCCGGTTCACAACCACAGAGGGAACGCAAACAGCTTCTCCTTAAGGAACAGGACAAGTATGCTGAGCAACCGCACATCAGCAACCCTGTCCCCTGAACCTTCAAGAGCCACATCCAGGCTACAAGACTTCTAGAAGCGAGTTCTTTGCTGCAAACCGCAACCATTCTTACGTAGTTACTGCAAACCGCAACTATGCGAACGGTAGCTACGGAAGAGCCACAACTAAGCCACCACGCGGAAGAGCAAAGCTATTTCAAGAAAAACTGCTTTCCAACTAAGCATGAAGGAAAGTGGCTACAAAATGAATGCGGAAGAGGTTCAACCAACTTCCCAAGTATCTAAAACGATCTCTTCCGGCAACGCTACTTACAGGGAAACTACTTTCCACCAAAGCGTGAAGGAAAGTGGCTCCAGCACAGCGGTAACAAGTCTGCCTATGACTAGTTACCCACCTATGGACCGCATAGAATAAACAATGGTGGGCACAACCCTGCCTATGATCATGTTTATTTGCCCATAGTCCAGATTCACATTGTTCGACCAAACACGGCCAACAATGACGCAACTACCCCATGATCCTCAAAGAAACATGGCAAACGAGGTTCGGCAACGAGGTAACCGCAAAGACGAACGGTTACCAGAGAGCTACACCTCTGAGGACGTGCGGTTACTTGAGAGATAAACCGCAGAAGACGTGCGGTTACTAGAAAGCTTAACTGGAGAACACGAACACCCCACAAAACAGGGATCATCGTTACATGTCCAGTTACTGAACATAGAGCTTGAGCAAAGTACTTACAACTTTGCACGACGCAGAGATTCCAACTACACTGAAACAGACATCTTCAGTCACGATCTCAAAGGTTGGTTCGAATTCTGCTAATACCTTCAGTCACTGTCTCAAAGGTTGGTCCGGAACACCAACAGGTGGCTGATGACATCAGCAAAAGGTAGACAGAGTCAAGTCTTTGGCTGAGAATTCCGCATCAGACGGAACTTGCTCACCATACACCCTTCTCAAAGGAAGAAACAATCCACTAGAAAGGGCCTACTACTTAAAGAAGGTGCCATCTGCTTGGCACAATCTTAACCTTCTAGACAACATAGTCCAGTATCCCTCCACATGCGACTCGCATACGGAAGGAACACTAGACTGGGGGGACTTGAAGGGGTATGGTCCCAAATATCGCGTCAGCACGACCGCGAATGACCATTACCCTCATTAAAAACCCCCAACAGCAATTAACTCTCCAGTGTCCGCGTAGACACACGTGAACACTGCGGTCCAATCTGTCCATTGATGAGAAGACTTACCTTAAGGACGGAAACTAATGTTACGCATAGCGATGCGGCCTCGCACCGCATCCTATGAACATTTTCGTCACGACAAGGGATCTGGACAACAGTAACAGTCACTCAACAGGCGATGCGGCACTACAAGGCAAGTGGGTCTGACACCACAGTGCAAGTGGCACTGGGAACAGTCGCCTACTAGCCCACGTATGAACAACAGTCTGACACCACAGCCGGACGTGGCATCACCACAGCATCCGACTGGTCTGACACACCTGCAAATAGCTGTGCGATGTCAGACTAGCTACTCAACTACCCTCCTTCACTCCTCGGCTATAAATACTCACCCCAAACCAGGTTTGAGGTATCACTTCTCAACTCTCTCAATACTACTACTATCATACTTTGCTTCCCAAGCAAATTACTGATTCTCACGCCGGAGAGTGGTAACAAGGAGCACCCCCTACCCCATCCTCCATGTTACGAGTCACGGTTTGTTTCCTTGTGCAGGAAACCCACCACCAGACGATCCAGCCAGCGATCCTCGGAAAGAAGGGATTAACCCTCTTGACGAGACCAGTGAGTTAACTCTACCCGGTTAACCATTGTTTCATCAATCGTCATGGCAAGTTCTAGAGTCGTAAGAACCAAACGGCTATTCACACAAGAAACGAAAAATGAGCATTTAGTTTAATGATATGTAATTGTATGCTCAATAAAGGCTCAAAACTCACTTTTGTGGGAATGGGTTTTTATGTGATCAAGTATATATAATCAAATTTTAACTAAGTTTGTCATGCCGTTTCATAATTTTCTTATGTTGGTTCTTGTTATCACGACGCTATCGGTTGTAAATTCGTAAAAATATAACCTTTTTGAGAACTTGAATTTCCCGAGTTAAACCTAGACAAGTAAAAAAATGAAATTTTTGAAAAATTTTTTTGGGGTGATTAGCGGTTCCAATAGAGTTTTGTGTAAGGCTTGTATTTAGGACTTGCAAAATTTCAAGGTTTTAGCATCCCCCCCCCCCCACACTTAAATTACACATTGTCCTCAATGTGTCCCAAAAATAAATTTTTAGGTTGATTAGATGTGTAAAATGGTGTTAAAAGCAAAGATTTATGTTACTGGCAGTATAGACACGGCCCCGTGTCCGCTGGACACGACCCCGTGGTGAACTGCCAGTAACGAAAACTTACAGAAGGCGAACACGGGGGCGTGTTGGTTAAGCACGGCCCCGTGTCTTGACAAAAATCTGCAGGACAGAAACCAAACAGTAGTTCTGGGAGGCGAGCACGGGGGCGTGTTGGCTGGACACGTCCCCGTGTGGACAGTCTGTAAGCCTGAAAAACAGGTTTCTTCCCCCGGTTTTTTTCCATCCAGGCCCTATAAGTGCTGATGCTTAGCACTCCAATCCTTGGTTTGTACCTGTTTCATCACTTAATACCACACCAAGTAACACAAACATCCTACATTACCATAGTTAATTGTCCCAAGCATAAAGTAAAAGAGAAAAAAAAAATAAAACGGAAAATAAAAGTGGTCAAGGAAAGTAAATTATTCAACACTTGGCACGCAGGCCACCAACTGTTCGATAGATAAAGGGACTTAAACCTGTGGGCTTGCCATCAACCCGCCCCTACTTTTCCAAACTCCCTACTCCATGTCCTCATCGCTATCATCACCTCCATCCCCATGCCCCGCCATATATTCCCGGATGCTGCCGATATCGTCTTGTATATCGTTGATGTTGCGTTCAATAGCTCCGACCCGGTGGTATGTGTTGTTGGCGAGGTTATAGGCGTTCCTGGTACACATGAGGTTTTCCTGCAAAAGATCATGTAAGCTTTGAAAGTTAGGAAAACCACCTCCTTGTGAGGAGGATTGACCCGGATCACCATGGGGTTGATACTGGTAGTGGGGAGGTGGTGCGTGAAGAACTAGGGCCTCCTGCGGGTTCCATGCATAGCCTTGCGTCCTTTGGAAACTCACCGACCCGTCTTCCGCCTCATAAAGTAAGTTCATGGCTCGGCAAATGTGGTAGTCAACTCGTCCCGACCATGGGCTTCTTTCAAAGGACCTTGGAATTCGCGTGTAATGCTTGAAGAGACGATACACCCATCCTCCGAAGAAGATAGGTATTGGAGCGCGAGCAAGGCGGTTGAGATGCATGTTTCGTAACAGGAGATATGGAACATCGAGAGGCTTCCGGTTGTGGATACAGTGAAGGACAACCAAATCTTTCAACCCTACAACGCCACTACTGTCGTGACGTTGGTTAAGAGAGTAGGTGAGAAGCCTGTGAATGTAGCGATAGAGCGGATCCCTTAGCTTAGTACTCTTTGTGCTGCTAGGGTTGTAGATTCCTTCACCGATTTGAGCCCATGCGGCTTGTCGTTCATTTTCATCCAAGTCTCGTAATCCCCCGGTATTTTCCTCGTTTCCCGATTCCTCTTCCCCATACAGTCCTATTATAGCTCCAAACTGTGCCATAGAGATCGAGTATCTTGTCCCGCCACACCGAAATGCAACCCCTTCATTGTCGAATGGGTCACACCTTGAAGTGAAGGTGAAAGTACTGTAGAACTCCATGGTGCATTGATGCACCGACCGAAGCTGAGTGTTTAATGCAACAGCTAGTGGTCCCGTAACGATGTTGTTGAATCGGTCCAGCTGGTTTACCAAGGTTAACAGGTCCGTGCATGCTCGCCTGGGGTACTCCTCGGGTCTTGTGTGAAGTATCTCGTATCTTGCCCTGTCATCGAGCTCACTTGCATTGAACCTTGTGAACTTTGCCATCTGAAAGAATACACAAAAAAAAAATTAGCACGAAACAATGAGATTTTTAAAGAAACTGCAAACAGTAGGATGGACACGGCCTCGTGTTCAGCGGGCACGGCCCCGTGTCCAGACGTCTGTAACCCAAAAACTTCATTTTTCGTCCCGGTCCCGAAAACTTGAAAATTTTTGGTCCAATAGATGCGGTTTCCCTCGAAAATGAAACCCTAAGTGCCGTTTTTCCCAAAATACCCCGTTTACCCTATTAATTTTATCTTTTTCGGTTCAAGAACAAGGGTTTGGGGTTTTTGTAAGAAATCGGGTGAATCTATGAACAATACAAGTGTATTTATTTCCCTTAACACTAATCTAACTAAATGCAAACAGATTTAGGCAAAAATTTTAGGTTTGATTTGAATGAACTTCAAGAACCCTAGATTTTCCCCAAATTTGTGGTGTTTTAACTACATGCAAGTAACTAATCTAACTACTAAAAGTGATAGAATCATACCTTGATGTTGTTAGAGTGATAGGAGACGTCGAAATTTTTAGAAAAATCGCCTGGAACCAGGACTTTTTTGGGGAAACGGGGCGTGTGGAATGAAGAAACTGTTTTGAAATAGGGGATATATCCCGACTGCAGCGCGGACATGGCCTCGTGCCGAGCAAGGTTTTTTTTTTAGTGCTCGTGTGAGTACCCTTGTTTCCCATAAGCCTTGGTTAGAAAACTTACCGCTTTCGATGTCGTCCCAATTGCTCGTAACTTACCAGGTATGATGTTGGTTTCATCCTTCCACTGTTTGAAACGAGATCTCTTCCTCTTCATCCTCAATGAATCCTTGATAAAGTTTCAGCCGTTGCCCATTGACTTTGAATGGAGGCCCATTTCGAGATTTAATTTCTACTGCACCGTGTGGGAAAATATGGGTGACGGAAAAACGTCCTGACCACCTAGACTTTAATTTACCAGGAAACAATCGAAGTCGTGAATTAAACAAAAGAACTAGATCTCCTACCCGAAATTCATTAGGATTAATATGTTTGTCATGCAAATTTTTCATACTTTCCTTATAAATTTCAGAGTTTGAGTATGCATAATTCGTAAGCTCGTCTAATTCATTTAATTGACAAAATCGATTTTTACCAGCAAATTCTAAATCTAAGTTTACATTTTTGATTGCCCAGTAGGCTTTGTGTGCAATTTCTACTGGTAAGTGACAACTTTTTCCATAAACTAGCTTATATGGGGTTGTACCTATTGTTGTTTTATAAGCAGTTCGAAAAGCCCATAAAGCATCATCTAATTTATCAGCCGATTCCTTTTTATTTAACCCTACGGTTTTTTCAAGTATTCGTTTTAAACCTCTATTAGTCACTTCGGCTTGTCCGTTTTTTTGAGGGTGATATGCTGTTGAGACCCGGTGATAGACCCCATATCTTGTTAAAAAAATTTCAAGTTGATGGTTGCAAAAATGGGTACCTCTATCACTTATTAAAGCTTTAGGTGTGCCAAAACGAGAGAATAATTTTTTCAGAAATCTTACCACGACTCTTCCATCATTTGTTGGAAGTGCCTCGGCCTCGGCCCATTTAGACAAGTAATCTACTGCCACAAGTATATATTTGTTTCCTTTCGATGGTGGGAAAGGTCCCATAAAGTCGAGTCCCCACACATCAAAAATTTCACAAACAAGAATGCCATTTTGTGGCATTTCGTTTTTGGAAGAAATATTACCTGTTCTTTGGCAAGCATCACATGTTTTTACAAGACTTTGGGCGTCTTTGTAAATGGTTGGCCAATAAAATCCTGAATCGAATACCTTTCGTGCGGTACTAGCAGCACCATGATGTCCTCCGTATGGACCTTCATGACAATGGCGGAGAATTCTCCGTGCTTCACTACCATGTATGCATCGTCGGACGAGTTGGTCGGCACACATTTTGAAAAGATATGGATCCTCCCAAAAGTAGTGTTTCACTATACCGCTAGCTAGGTAGTTAGCATAGTCGGCGTACCATGGTTCTTCCTTGTATTCCACCATTTCCAGGGACTCAGTTGGGAATTTTTCGTTGATTTGCTCGTCCCTGGTTGCTTCCAAAGCTGGGTCTTCTAAGCGCGAAATATGATCTGCAGCGGTGTTTTCTGCTCCTCTTTTGTCCTTGATTTCAATGTCAAATTCTTGGAGGAGTAGAATCCACCGAATCAAACGTGGTTTTGCATCTTGCGTTTTGAAGAGATATCGGATGGCTGCATGATCTGTATAAACTATAGTTTTAGAAAGAACAAGATAAGAACGAAATTTATCAAAAGCAAATACCACAGCTAGTAACTCTCTTTCAGTTGTTGTGTAATTTTCTTGTGCATCATTAAGTGTTTTACTAGCATAATAAATTGGGTGAAATGCTTTTCTTTTCTTTGTCCCAAGACAGCTCCAACTGCAAAGTCACTAGCATCACACATGATTTCGAAAGGAAATTTCCAATCAGGCGCTATCATGATAGGTGCATTGACTAACATTTCTTTTAAGGTGAGAAATGCTTGATTGCAATCATTGTCAAAGATGAAAGGAGCATCTTTTTCAAGTAATTTTGTTAGAGGTCTAGAAATTTTAGAAAAGTCTTTGATAAACCGTCTATAGAATCCGGCATGCCCTAGGAAACTTCTGATAGCTCGTACGGAGGATGGAGGTGGTAATCTAGAAATGGTATCTATTTTGGCTCGATCCACCTCCATTCCTTCGCTTGAGATCTTGTGACCGAGTACTATTCCCTCCGTTACCATGAAATGGCATTTTTCCCAATTAAGGGCGAGGTTAGTTTCCTCACATCGGGATAGCATTTGTTCAAGGTTATCGAGGCATTGGTCATATGAATCCCCAAAGATAGAAAAGTCGTCCATAAAGACTTCCATTGTATTTTCTATCATGTCGTGGAAAATGGCTACCATGCAACGTTGAAAGGTTGCGGGGGCATTACATAGACCAAACGGCATGCGTCGATAAGCAAAAGTTCCATAGGGACATGTGAAAGTTGTCTTTTCTTGGTCTTCGGGTGCTATCGGGATTTGAAAGTAACCTGAAAAACCATCCAAGAAACAATAAAAGTTATGACCGGATAGTCTTTCTAACATTTGATCAATGAAGGGTAAAGGAAAGTGATCCTTTCTTGTTGCTTCATTTAATCGTCTATAATCTATACATACTCTCCATCCTGTGACGGTTCTCGTTGGTATTAGTTCATTCTTTTCGTTGGTTATTACCGTCATACCTCCTTTCTTTGGAACTACTTGGACAGGACTTACCCAAGGGCTATCGGAGATAGGATAGATAAGTCCGGCGTCAAGTAATTTGATGACTTCATTTTTAACCACTTCTTGAACATTTGGATTTACTCGACGTTGTGGTTGTATTACTGGTTTGTAGTCATCGTTCATCAAAATTTTGTGTGTGCACATAGAAGGACTAATTCCTTTTATGTCTACAAGTTTCCAAGCTATTGCGTTTTTTTGTTTTTTCAAAAGATTAATTAATTTTTCCTTTTCTAAGTTATCTAATTTGGACGAAATAATTACAGGTAAATTACCATCTTTGTCTAGAAAAGCATATTCCAAACCTTTTGGAAGTTCTTTGAGCTCAAGTGGTGGGTCTTTGGGAGACTCCTTATTTGGTTGCTCATTTCGATCAAGAACTTTAAAAGTTTGTTCTATGGCGACCTCTTCTTCAACAAAGTGGTCAATCTCTTCACTTGTATCGGGTGGTTCATCTTCATCTTCAATTAGGGGGTCATTATTGCCGAAAGGATATTTCATTGACCGTTCGAGATCGACACTTCTTTTAAATGCCCCTAATTGAAGAAGTAGATTTTTGAACTTCCGGTTTTTCATAGCTTCGTGAGTTTTTACAAATGGTCGTCCCAACACTAGAGGAGCGTCATCAAGAATGACAAAATCGGTCGGGATTACCATTTGATTCGTTTGAACCAATACATCTTCAACTACACCGATTGATTTTATTACTTTCCGATTGGATAGAAAAATGGGTATTTGAAGTGGAGAAAAATCACTAATACTTAATTTTTCGAAAATGTAGTTAGGCATTATGTTAACACAAAGATCTTTATCGATTGTGACATTACTAATAAACGAATTTTGAAAGAAACATGGAACCGGTGTAATGTTATTTCAAATGGGTCTTCTTTTATTAGTGAGGTTTGATCATTAGTTAACTTAACACTTACCGTTTCGTCAATTTTAGTGTTAGTGCTTAACTCTTTTAAAAACTTAGCATGAGGGGGTACTAAACAATGATTTTCAAAAGAAGGTGACAAGAGATTAATTTTTTCAAAATTAGACTCTTCTTGAATTTTAACGTTGTTGGACTCACCTTTTTCGTTGTTTAACTCATGTGTCGGTTTTTCACTTATTTGTTCTTCCATTTTTACACTTTCGGTTATCTCTTCTTTTTTTAACTCTTCTCTTGTGCGGGACTCCTCTTCCCTTGCGCGAGCTTCTTTTATACATCGATCGATAACTCTAATGTGTTCTAATATCCTATCGGTCACTTCGGTTATAGAAAAAGAATCGGTATTTTCTAAGCTTGAGTCCGGTTGTTCGATCCTTTGTTCCTCATAATACCCATATGAAGTAGATGGTTCACACCATTGTTCTTGATTGTAAGTATATGATGGATAAGGGTCGTAATTTTTTTCTTCGTAATACTCGTATGAGGTGGGTTGTTCACGCCATGGTTCCTCATAATAAGCATACGAAGGTGGTGGCTCATATCTTGGTTCCTCAAAGTATGAGTAAGAAGGCTCATACCTTGGTTCATCAAAATATGAGTATGAGGGAGGAGGTTCATACCTTTGGTCTTCATAGGATGTGTATGAAGTTGATGGCTCGTACCTGGGCTCCTCATAGTAGGTGTATGAATTGGATGGTTGATATGAGTGATTGTATTGAACCGAGCGTGAGTTGCGACAATTAGTGCAATAATTACCCCTATAAGCATCCTCCTCATAGGTGTAGTTGTAACCTCCTAAGTATTGATCCATAAGAATCACTCAGCAGACCACAACCAAGTCTCGAGATCAGAAAACAAAAATAAACACGGAAACAGAGGCTGGACACGGCCCCGTGTCTGGTGAACACGGCCTCGTGTACAGGATCTGTATCTGGGCGTTTTAATTAAAGTTACTGGTCACGTTGAGCACGGGGGCGTGTTCAGTGAGCACGGCCCCGTGTTCAGACTCTGTATCTGGGTATCTAACTAAAAATATGCAGCACGGGGGCGTGTTCAGTGAGCACGGCCCAGTGTTCAGGCTACTGTAAATGCAAACTAAACTAAAATGCAGAAAAATGTGCGCACGTTTTGAAAAGGTTTTGAAAAACTGATTAGGCCGTCGATTTTAAGCGTTCTTAAAATCCTTGTGTCCCCGGCAACGGGGCCAAAAACTTGATGCGTGTGAAGTGTTATATATATTAGGTGTATATTTTAAGCCCCCTTAACACTTATTTTTAGCCAAGTTTTAAATTTATAAAACACGATATTTTACTAACACTAAACACACATATGGGCAAGTGCACCCATCGTGGGGGTAGTATAGCGTTGGTAAGATACCGAGGTCGTCCAAGGACACAAGAGCTTTTAGTACCGGTTTATCCTCAACGTCTAATCAAAATAAAAAGTTAGAAAAGGTTTTAAACTAAAAAAAATAAAAACTAACTAAAATGCTGAAAATAAAAATAAAAGAAAAAACAGATAGACAAGATGAATCACTTGGTTCCGACTCGTATCTAGTATAACCTTTGATTATTTCCGCACTTTTGCACATAATTAAGAGATTATCTTAGTTATTGTAGTAGGCCCCTCTTTTGAAGGTGACGTTACCCTCACCCCAGTAGTTTGAGTCAGCAAGGATACAATCCAAAAAGGGTGGATTATTGGAAGATAATTAATTAAGTTATTAATGCAAATTATGGTAGGCCCCGCTTTTGGCGGTGACGTTACCCTCGGCTAAGTAGTCTGAGTCAGCAGGGATACAGTCCTAAATAGCCGGGTTATAGTATTAATAGTAGTTAACTTATGAGGGGATCAAAGAGTTTGGACCCCCGCCATCCAATACCGTGAAGCATTGAAGGAGGTCCTACTAAATTTGACCCAGGTCCATTGCAGGACCTCTAAACGCTGAACAATGGCAAGACCTTTACCAAACCGTTCCCTTAACCCCCGACCAGGTAGCCAACATACCTCCATATAGACCGTGGAGATATGAATGGTGAAAATCTTTTATTTTATATAGACAGTAAAATAATGCCAAGACACCACGGACAAATGATAAGGAAAGATCACCTTCAACATAAGTAACTAGTTATTAAAGTCATTAATACAAAACCAAATAAAAAGTGCAAAAGATTAGAAATAAAAAGTATTATACTAGACACTTTGTCTTCACCAAGTGATGTAAGAGACTTAGGCAAACATGGCCTTGATTGTCAAGAACTCTTACGATCAATCTTGGATCCCGAGAGGACTCACACACTCTACGATGGACAATGGATGATGGTGGTGGATGATGGTGTTGTGATGGTGGTGGGTGGTGGATGAAGTGTGAGAGAGGTGGTGTGCCAAGGGATGAGTTGAAATGAAACCAACCACTCCTATTTATAGGCTGAACAGAAGGCTGGGCACGGCCCCGTGTCCGCTGGACACGCCCCCGTGCCTGTCTGACATTCTCTCTCTTCATTGATTGTAATTCGCAATTACAATTAATGCGTCTGCTGTACTTTCGCCACGCCCCCGTGCTCACTGGACACGGCCCCATGGTGGGCAATAGAAGCTTCTATAGGTTTGTCTTTTCTGCTGCTTCTTGGGCACGGCCCCGTGCTGGCTGAGCACGGGGCGTGTTCAGTCTTCTGCCTTCTCTATTTTGCTTGGGAAGATGCCGTTGAGGGCTCGGGCAGTCCACTTATGTTCCTTTTCTTGTATTTATGTTAGATTTAGCTGTCTTTTTGCTTCTTTTGTGAATTTGAGCTCATTTAATCCTGAAAATACAAAAGGAAGACAAAAACACTCTTTTTCCAACATTAGTACTTAAAAAGGGTTAGTTTTATGCCTCATTTGATGTAATTTATATGTTGCATTTTACACACATCATCACCTAATGTGTTTGGTCGGATCCTAATGATCGACCAAACAGCGGGTTCGAAAGTATAAGCGATTGTTTAGATCTCTTATCTTACGACCCTATATAAGCACTAAACTGAAAGTGACGAGCTAAGCATGTTAAAACATGCTTAACTAAGTTTAGAAAACAGGTTTGGTATCAAAATAAACGGTTTTGATACCTAAGAGTAGTTTCGTTACAAAATACGCAAGAATACGCATTTTGGCCGAAACTACGACTCGTCACTGAGTCTTGATAACGTAGTAATCAGTAGGTATAGTTTCTAAGAACTATAACCATCGTGATTACGCTCACGTTATGAAGTTCAAACGAACTTCGCATTGACCATAAACTGGTCAACGCAGAAAGTCAAACAAAGTTTGACTTTTAACGCTTAAAGAATAAAAGAACGAAAGAACACTTACAAAGGGTCCCCGAAACCTTTGAGTTGGTTAATTATGTAGACTTTGAAGTTCTTCCAAGAGTCCAATAAGTAGACCTTGTTTTTGTCCAATAAGTAGACCTTGTTTTTGTGGATTGGATCGGTAAAGCCCGGTGGCTGACCGACATAAACCTCCTCTTTAACCTTCCCATAAAGAAAAGCCGATTTAACATCCAACTGATAAACTTTGAAGTTCTTCCAAGACGCAAATGCTAGGAAAATTCTGATTGCCTCTAGTCGTGCTACAGGAGCATAAACTTCGGTAAAATCAATTCCCTCCTGTTGACTAAATCCCTGAACAACTAATCGAGCTTTGTTCCTTACAACAACTCCTCTTTCGTCCCTCTTGCACTTGAACACCCACTTGGTGTTAATCTTTCTCTGACCATCCGGCAAATCAACTAACTTCCACACTCCCAATTTTTCGAATTGACTAAGTTCCTCCTGCATTGCATTGACCCAAGAGTCTTCAGTAAGCGCCTCTTTGTAAGTTCTTGGCTCAACCTGCGAGATAAAACAACTTAATGAGAATTCAGTTTGCAAAGGAGCAACTTTTGTATAAAAACATGTAAGCCCTTTATCAATCTGATTTCGAGTGCGAACGCCTGTCTGCAATTCTCCTATGATCAATTCCTCTGGATGATATGAAAAAGTTCGCGGCATCACTTCACTTGGAACATCTACATTTCCCTCCAGATTAGTAACATTCTGCTCTGCATCTTGTTCACCAACTTGGTTTGTTTGACTTGAAATCTGAATTTGCTCCCCCTCAGAATCTGAATCTGAATCACCATGATCAAATACTGGCATGTTTTCTGCTTCTAAATTATCATTCTGAGCCGACTGATTATCCTGAGCAACTTCATTCTGTTGGACATCATCATGTTCACCAGCATTACTTGGACCTGCTTCATCATCATTGGAAGTTTCCCATGGTCTCCTCGAATACTCAGCTGGGAACCTTAGCTGCGATTCATATTCACGCAAAATATCCAACTCATCAAAGAAATCTTCATCCTCCTCTGATTCTTCTCTCATGTCAAACAAATCCCAAAGTTTGTCATAATGATAACGCCATGAATCACCAGGATTCTGCGGTGGCATAGTATAACCTTGACATTCAACATTTGCAGCTTCAATAATCCGCTTCTCACTTGGAACGAAGACACGTCGCAATGGATTTGAATAACCAACAAATATACCCTCAATGCACTTCGGACCAAACTTTCCAAAAGGCTCTATAACCGTACAGGGTGACGCAAACGGTTCTAGATACTTCAAATTCGGTTTGCGATTATTGATTAGCTCAAAGCATGTTTTGTTGAACTTCTTGACAGTGAGAACCCTTTTGAGCGTATAGCATGCGGCGGAAACAGCTTCAGCCCAAAAATTAATCTGTAACTTTGAATCTGCGAGCATAGTTCTAGCCGTCTCGATTAGTGTCCGGTTTTTGCGTTCTGCGACTCCATTCTGCTGCGGAGTGTACGGAGCACTAAACTCATGCAAAATACCTCTTTCATCACAAAATTCTTCCATCTTGCTGTTCTTGAATTCAGTACCATTGTCACTTCGAATTCTCTTGATACGCCTTTGGTACAAATTCTCAATCTTTCTAAACAGCCCCATCAAACTGTCAAATGTTTCATCTTTCGTCTTCAAGAAAGAAACCCACGAAAATCTGGAATAATCATCAGTAACGACCAAACAATAGTAATCTCCTGTAATACTTTTGACATTCACAGGACCAAACAAATCCATGTGAAGTCTCTCCAGAGGTCTCGAAACTGAATTGACTTGCTTTGTAGGGTGTGACTTTTTCTTTTGCTTGCCTTTGATACAGCTAATGCACTCCCCTTCCAGATGAAAACCTTTGATATTAACTCCCAATACCAAATCATTGTGCACCAAGTGATTCATTTTTCTAAGATGTATATGCCCCATCTTTCGGTGCCACAATCTTGATTCTTTCTCAGTTGCTCTTGACACAAAACAATGTGCTTGACCAGTTGTTGTAGTCGCTACACTCATGTCTAACACATATAAATCATTCACTCTAGGTGCCCGCATGATAATCCATTCTTCAGGGATAACAAAACCAGGTTTCAAGATCAAACATTCTTTATCAGTGAAGTGAGTAGTATACTGATTGTCACAAATCTGCAAGATACTAAGCAGATTGTTCTCCAATTCAGTGATGTAGTTAACTCTCTCAAACGTTACAATCCCATTGGATAACGTTCCTTCAGCAACAATTCGACCACCTTCATGACCTGTAAATCCCACATAACCACCATTGATATTCTTCACATCATACAGTAATGCAGTTTTTCCTGTCATATGTCGAGATGCGCCACTATCCATGATCCATCTTGAAATGGCTCTTGGAAGATCCTGCACATAACAAACTTCAAATTAACCAACTTTAATTAAGATGCCGATTCATGCTTCGCGATCCAGGAAGCTCCGGCAATTCAAACTGCTTATTCGAACATAGTGTCTACCCAGGCCTCATCAGCCTTAGGTGTAACCTTGACACTCGCAATTTGAATTTTGAAATTTTCAGCCTTCAAAGGTGGAAAATTTGCATCATAATCAACCGTAATTGATTCTTCAGCCTTTTTCACTTCAGAAGTTGAAATTTTCTTTTCAATTTTTGGTTTCCAAACTTGTTGAGATAATGCAACCCATTTGTAAAATTTGTCATTTTTAGTTACCACTTTCATTACGGGTTCATTTTTCACTTTGATGTTGTCATTTTTCACATTCTTTTTCTCAACAACAATTGGTGCTTTACCCTTCACATCAACTTTCTTTTGTTGAATCTTCACATTTTCAGTCTTAGGCTTCACATTGGTACATTTTCGTGCAATGTGACCAACTTGATTACATCTAAAACATGTTCGAGTATCAACACCTCGACTTGTGCCTTCAGACTGATAATGTGAAGCTCTTTTCTCAAAGAACTCTTTATTTGTTTTTGAAAAAAAATCATTTTCCTCATCAGAAAGTGAACTCGAACTGTTTACAAACACCTTCTTTTCAACAAACCTTTTGTTTTGAAAACTCTTTTTCTGATAACTCTTACCATCCCTATAACCACCCGACCAGTTGTTTCGATTGTTATTATAAAACCTTGGTGGAACAACAGGCTTTTTGTAGTAAGCTTTATCTTTCTCAAAATTCATTTGCCTTTTTGTTTGTTTCAAACTGTTCACTTCTGACAACTCAACTTCAACCAATTTGAAAACATTTGTCAACTTTTTCTCATTAACATTCTCAATTGGAAACTCAGAATCCGAATACAACTTATCAGATCCAACCATCTTCTACATCACAAGACCCGGTTCATCACTTAAGTTGTTTTTGGATTTTGATTTCTGAATGTACTTGTCCAAGAAACATCCATCATCTTCAGTTGAATCAGACATTAAAACACTTTCAGCTGTACTCTTAACAATCTCTGTCTGAACACTATCATCAGATGATGTAAAAGTAACATCAATGTTTTCTGGAAGTTTAACTACACTTTCTTCCTCAATTTCAACCAAACCAGATTGCTTTTTCGTGTAGTTAGCCAAAATAGGTGGTGGAACTTGATGAAAACCCACCCCGGTTCCATCACAATACACATCTTCGCCCGCTTTGTCTTTCCCGATGGGTTTGGGAATGATATGTTTCAAAACAAAGCTTGCGGAGCTGTAACTGTTAAGCTTCAACTGGATTCGCTCGTTTTCGATTACAGCCTCTTGAACTTTAAGTTTCAATTTAGCGATTTCATCCAGTTGTTTATTGATTGATTCTTCTTTAACTCTGAGCACTGCTTTTAAATGTTCATTTTCTTTAAAAGTTTTACCATTTCGATCATCACAATCTTTCATTGTGCTTTTGAGTTTTTCAAATTTTTCAGAAATCTGACGGTTTTCAAGAATCAACTTTTCATTTTCTTGTTTAAGTTTGTCATGATCAATTTTATCAGTTTCCATTTGAGTAGTTAATTCTTTTATCCGTTCAGTTGAAGCTTTAACTATTTTGTCACGACCAAGAATCTGATCCTCAACGTTTCTGACCTTTGCTGTCAGATCTTTAATTTTCTCACCGTTGAGATACGTGACAGTATTACAAAATTTGCACTCTTTGTTGCAATTTTTGCAATCAACATTTCCTTCGATCTTTTTACCTGACGCATTTGTTGACACATCTGAACTGACCTGTCTTTTTGACTCAGACACGGAGTTAGAGTCTACCTCAAGTGCTTTGGCAGCCAGCACTTTGTCAGCCATTTTTCTCAGGTTCTCTGCAGTCAACTCCTGCGTTGTATCAATAACTCCAGTATCAATCTTCTTTGATTTTTCGATCTCTTCTATCTCTTTTCTCTCTTTCTCCTCTTTCTCCTTTCTCTCTTTCTCTTTCTCTTCTTCAATCGTTTTTGAAGTTGGAGTTCCCCACCATTTGTGTTGCCAATACTCATCATTTTCTTTCATTTCCTTGATTAAGACTTCCAGATCAAGAGTTTTGTGATCAATTGCAATATTTCCATACTCATCAAGATAACACTCTCTGTCTGGATCCCATCTGTTGGCTCTCTTTGCATCCAAATAGATTCTAGAAAGTCTAGTAATTTTGTTTCCCGAAATCATTTTTCTGTATTTATACTTCTGCTCTTCAGTTCTCTCATCTTTCCATGGAATAGGTTCATTTTTCTCCATGAATGCGTAACCAACCGCATCTTCTTCTGGTAGAACCTCTTGACTCCAATCATACCCTTCATCATCGTAAATCACTGCAAGAGCTCTAGATTTCTCTCTGTTGTCTTCAACCTGCTTCAATCTAGGCGGCTCGGATTTATTCTGATGATAAATCGCCTTCTTGTAGTAATCATCTCTGAAAGGATTCTCTGATTCATCAGCATAAGCGTTTCGGCATTCTCGTTTGAAATGACCCTTCTGCTTACACTTGAAGCAAGTCACCTTCGATTTATCGAATCCCAACTTAGTAGAAGCACCACCAATTGTTTTTCTGCCAGTGATTTCCATGAATCTTTGTGCACGACGAACAGCACTTGCCATAGCCCAACGAATATCGATCAGTTCCATTTCCTCCGGATCAATCTGATCGTAATCTTCTTTCGTCAGATTTGTGGTACCTATCTTCCCAGCTACTAATCCTTCATATGATTCCAACACCGATGCTAAAAAGATCATCTGCTGCTTGGCCGATTCCTCATCAAAGTTCTGAGCATTCTTCAAGTCTATTGCAATGTTGCATTGAAAACGATTCTTTGCATCAGAATGACTTCCAGAAGATGAAGATCCACTGTGATAACCACTGTGACTTCCACTGCTTTGACCACTTTGATTTTCTTTGCCGGCTGTCGATACATTTTCAGCAGAAAACGCAGTTTTTGGAGAAGTTGCTTTTGGCATCATGCTTTTTGGATAGTACAAATCCAAATTCTGCTGATAAGATGAGTGATTAACTTTGTATGTCTTCTTCAACTCCAACTCATGACTTTCAAGTTTCTCAATCACCAAATCTGGTTTCAACAATTCAGAAGGAATAGTGTTCTTAAGCATGAGAGCATAATATCTCCACTCCATTTCGTCTGGCAATGAATCGAACAACTTGTCTACTTGCTCATCATCAGAATACTTGATATCATGTCTTGCTAATTCCAACTTCAGATGACCGAACCTCTCTATCATTTTACACACTGATTCATTCTTAAGACATCCAAACATATCAAACTCTTTCCTAAGAAGTTTCTTTTTGTTTTTCACTATCTCTGTACTTCCTAAACATTTCTTTTCTAACTTTGCCCAGAGGTCTTTAGCGTTTGAATAGTCTATCAGTGAGATGATATCTTCCCGAACAGATTGAAATAACAATGCTACACACTTTTGTTCGGCTACAAATGATTCAATCTCATCTGATGCTGTTAAGACTTCACCATTCTTGTTTCCTTGATCATAACCGTTTTTCAGACTTTTCCAACTTGGAAATGCAAATGCCATCATCCAGTCTTCAAACTTTCTGGACCATCGACTATACTCCTCAATAGCCATTAGCTTTGGAGGTTTATTGAACGTTCCGAAAGCACTTTCCGACTCCCAAGCTTCCTTCTTCTTCTCTTTTGGCGGGTTATCATTCACATTGCTTGACGAAGTATTATCGTTTTCGGAATCTCCAGCGAATGCGTACATGTCGCTAAACGGATTCATGAAAATATCATCCATTTTGAACGTACCTGCAAAATCAGCAAAACACTTAGAAATTTTTTAGGTTTTGAAAATTTAGCAACTTCAAGCGAAATACTTGAAGTATATGAAGCTTCAAGCGAAATCAGCTCAAAATAACAGTTCAAGCGAAATTTCCTTTTAAACTGTTCAAACGAAATCTGCTAACAAAACTGATTCAAGCGAAATCAACTATTTCGCTTCAACTGATTAGAACCTTCAAGCGAAAACCCACAAGATCTATTTCGCTTCAACTGAAATCAAACTTCAAGCGAAAACCAGCAGCTCTATTTCGCTTCAGATGAACTCAAGCGAAATCCAAGATCACAACACTATTTCGCTTCAGATGTTCAAGCGAAATTGTCCAAAATCAATCCAAATTGTCTGATTTTGAAGCGAAATCAACTATAACCTACGAACATTTTCAAGCGAAATCCAGTTTTAGGTCAATTTTAACATGTTTTAATCTGAGTTTTAGGCTGAAACTTTGTAGGCTTTGTTAAAACTACTTTTTACACGATATACTAAAAAATCAGACCATTTCGACCGTTGGAACTTGTTCAAATCTGAAAAATGTAAAAAGAAAAGAGTAGAAAGAAGAAAATCCGCTGCTATGGTATGAACTCCTCGTCCTGAGCTCTGATACCACTTGTTGGACCGTTCTATGACCCTAAAATGTCAGTCAAGGATGTTCATCTTCATGTGTAAAGGCGGAATCAATGCACATAAAGTCATAACAGCTCTAATCCTTTTAATCTTTCTTTTCTGATTGATTTGAGTGCTTGTACAACGTTTTCTGAGACAAATCCGGCAGCACTTCGTGTTTCACACAATGACCTCCCTCTCTCAAATGAACAACACAACACATATATATAGGCTTGAGATTTCGCTTGAGACTTCCTGAAGCGAAATCATCATGTGTTGATTTCGCTTGAAGATGTTTCAAGCGAAATCTTCAAGTTTAACATAAACAAACCCTAATTAAACCCTAATGTGTGATCTTTCAGACAATTCTAAACACAAGACTTGATTATGACGTAATCAACAGACATTTAGTGCACCAACATAAGACTTGGCATAGCACATAGTTAACCATCCGAACATAGTTTTATGCAAACGACGCATTCTAGTAGCTTATACTACCATAATGGGTCGAAACAGGTCAAAAGCACTTAGGGAGACTTTCAAATCAGAATGAAAGGTCTATTAAATCATACCATATAAGTTCAAATACTCATTTGATTTATAGAACATCATTCTATCCTATCTCCCGATTTAGGATCCGATTATTAACATAGTTACCTATATTAGGTGCCGGTTGATTCGTGATCCTTGGAGCCTTATTTGGTCTTATTCTCAAGACTATTAGGCAATCCCAAGTGAGTACATAGTTCCCCTCTTTTACCGTTTTCAAATACTTTAGGGTGATACACATGTACATACGTGTTACTTTCATGCTTTTCATGCTTTTATGACATAAACATGCTAGTTTCGCCTAGTACACTTATAGTACATGCTTTCAATTGTGATTTGCTATGTATGTTAAGCATGCTAGCACATTGATTTATTACACATTTGTTGCATATGTTTACTTAGCATATCTACACATTGTTTTACATGACATTTCTGCTATGTATGTTTACTGAGCATGCTAGCACATTGTTTTTACATGAACATTTCTACTAGGCACGCTTAATTAGCATTCCTAGTACATGGTTTTCACATGCTACATTAGTTATGACATTTGGTATCCTTAATCGGGACAATAATACATTCATTAACATTGATCACGCCGCTCGGTAGTATGTAATGGTACCATAGGACTTGACAAATCCCGTTTCCGACTTCCTAGGTTTGTTTGGAAGTTGGCAATGACAGAATCCGATATACATAACTTAGATAAACCTTTAATTTGTATAAAGGTTTGTCGCCACAGTCGCAAGGCTTGAATGTATGCAGTTAACATTACTGCATAAATGTTTGTAATCATAAAGAATTGTTTTCTGCAAAACTTAACATTTGATTTAAACTTAGGTTTATTCAAAATCCTTGTTTTGTACATTTTCCTATGGGGTTGAGTAACTACTAGTTATTCACCATACATGACATTTGTATCACATTGACATCATCACATAGTTTGAGTAGGTACTTGCTATGCATTTCATTTTGTTATACATGATACATTTCATACATGACATTGAACACGGTTTACACATAAAACACTTGACATTGAACAAGACATTTTAGTTGGTTATTGATAAGTGACTTAGGTAACGGGGCAATGTGTTATATGATAAAAGCATGGTGGATACGCCGCTGGTACTTCCTATATATAAGTGCTTTTATTGTATTATACATTGTTGCGTTATCTAAACCACTTGGGCATGACATGAAACATTTTATACAAGAACATGACATTGTTTTACAAAGTACACATTTTATACAAATTCACTTTTACTTGGTTATTCATTTAACCATGCATTTTCCTTTCATTATCATTTGATTTTCATATCGATTTTCACATGATTTCATAAAGGAAAACATTTTACAAGGTTCATGACTATATTTTGTAAAACACTCATTTTAAACTACAAGTCACGAATCCTGCATAAACAAAACCTATGTATCTCACAGGCATTTTTATGCTGACGTACCTATTTTTACATGTGTTTCAGGTGCTAATGCATGATGATGTTTGTGATTCACTTAGGCGGACTCGGGCCTTAGTGACTTAAAAGACTGTTAATTATGTTATGTTTAGTTTAAACTTCAAGAAAATGTAAACTTTAATCAATAATACATAACTTTAATTACCATGGTTGTTGAAACAGTAATTCTGTCGCAATTCACTCCCCGGCGTTTCCGCCGCGGTTTTGGTTGTTTTGACGCGTCCGGGGTGTGACAGAAGAGTTGGTATCATAGCCAATGGTTATAGGGAATTAGGTTATTAGTACTGCTTTGACCTAGACTATAACTTCTTAGGACCCTAACACAAGTTTACTTGTGTTTAGATCTTAAAACAATACACGTCACCTATCCTTAGGTGATTACCAAAAACTTGAACACAATTTCCAAAATGATTTTGAAATCAATCATCTATCCTTAGATGATTTCTTTTTGGCTTAATGCCTTCTAAATTTTCAAAATCTCATCAAAGTTTGGGTCTAAATAATGTGAACACGTGCAAACTGGAAGAGTGAATGCCTGTACCCTGAGTTTTCTGTCTAAGGCTAGAGTGTTCGTACAAATCCGCAGTATCAGACCAGTCACTCTTACCTGGGAACTCTTGGGGTGAGTGTTCACTTATAGGTGAGCATGTCTTCGGTGATACATTATTATGACCCATTTACTTTGATTTGTCACTATGTGTCGACTGTTTGTTATGAGGTAATGAAAAAAAGACCACCATCCTTTCATTTTGTTGATATTTATAATATCTCATTTTCATCACATCATCTCACTCATTTTCTCTCATGTTTCCTCTTTTTGAATGCCTCCTCGACGTAACGTGCAGCAACCTGATGCCGAACTGGCAGCTATTATAGCACAGGAGATGGCTGCTATGCTACCGAATCTCATAACTCAATTAAACCAAACTGAAGGGGTATGGTCCCAGAAACGCCGCGCAACCTCCGTCAAGGTCGCGCGCAGGACCATACTCCTTATTGATCAACTTCCTTATTTTCAACCTCGCGCGACATACATCACATTTCATTAAGCAGGCGCGAGGTCTGGACAACAGGAAACTACGATTACGACACTTAGCATTCTGAAAGAACATTCAATCACCCATACCCTGCGCAAGGCAGTTACGTGCCCAGCAGGGGTCATGCAGAGTAGCGGCGCAAGGCTGTTCCTGACAGTACACAAGGTACAAGTGGCAGAAGGAAAGAGCGAATCAACGCCCTTCTGGCCCTGCTCAATCGTGCTCCACGATCATCTGACATGCAGGTGACAAAAATTACTTAAGGACGCCTACATGGCACCAATCATAAGGCAGAGACAACTGCCCCACGATCTCCACTTACCTGCTGATGGCAGAGGGGCGGCCAGGCCGACAACAGTGACACGTGGCTCCAATCACATTGCGCCAGCTCCAGAAAGCTCCTAGAAGCCACTAACGGTCGACACCAGTGAGACAAGTAGCATATACTCCATGTTGTCGCCTTCCGGCCCAAGGCCCATCAGCCCACATCCTCTTACACCTCTCCGGCTATAAATAGAGACCTCACTTCACAGGTTAAACATTCCATTCCCTCTACTGTCACTCTTAATACTTAATTATCTCCCCAAAGCAGTCGCTTATTCTCACGCCGGATCCCGGTTAAGAGGGAAACCCCCATATTCCCCTCTTAACGAGTAACGGTGTTCTGTTTTGCACGACTTAGACGATCATTACGAAGCTCAGAAAATCATTAGAAGATTAACCACTATGGTAGGAACATAAACCAAACTGATTAGTCCCATAATTAGTTCCGTGTTTCTTCATTGGCGCCCACCGGTTTTCTACAAATAAATTTCATCTTCTTTTTCTGAGTTTTCGTGGTTTTTTTTTTCTTCCTTCGATCATGGCTGGTCAAGGAATCACTCCTGAGTTTGTTGGTTTTGTATCAAACTCTAATGCAGCATTGGGGGTGGACAATCAAAACGTCCAACCACAACACGTTGAAGAAGTTTGTGAAATCGAAGTAACCAACACTGGGGGACCGCGCAGGAGCATCACCCGCATCACTGAGACGGTAACCCCAGGAAGCAATGGTGCTGGGCCTTCAAACCCAGCTCCACCTCAGAACATCTCGGCGCTACTACGGCTACCAGAGGGCGAAACCCCAACCTCATGGTACGCCAAACAACTTGCCACCATTAATGAGGCATATCAATCCTTGAGCGCACAACAAGCAGTCTTAATGGCAGAACCGTCCTTGGTTACACCAACCGGCCCAAGTCACGGGGCGCACCAGATGCCACCACCGCAAAACATCCAAGGAAGAGCTAACAGATCTCCCCCTACCCGAAGACTAAGCGTGCAGGACACGCGCGATACACGGGGAGAAACAGAAAGCTATTATGACTATCCGTCAAACGTCCAAAGAGGCCCAGTTCATAACCGGCTCACGCCGCGCAACATGAATAATGAATGGGAAGATACTGACCCAAATGATCCAACTTGGGAAGACGACGAAGGATCTTCAGTCTTCAATCGTTTACAGAGAAACCATGAATACTACAAACCAAGACAACACGTTGGGTACACAGAAGAGGCAGAGCAAGACTTTCACCTCGCCTATCAACCAGATGAAGCTGTAGAACATTCAAAGTTCATTCCAAAAATTGCACTGGCGCCGCTTAAAAGAGAGAAGTTACCTCCGACAGTCGGAAAGTTTAACGGATTGACTGACCCTGATGATCACGTCAGAGTTTTTACAAGTGTGGGCTGCATGGGAGGATGGAATATGCCCATGTGGTGCCATCTGTTTATTCAAATGCTTACCGGGGCTGCTCGCGCCTGGTTCGATAGCCTTCCTCCGGGAAAAATCAAATCATGGGTAGATTTCAAGACACAGTTTCTGAGTCACTTCAGTCAACAGAGACGTTACCAGCGCGACACAGCCGAGGTAGAGGACATCTGGCGCAGAGATAACGAGGGTTTGGAAGATTTCATCACTCGCTTTAACAAAGAGTGCTTGGAAATCGGCGGCGTAAGTGAACAACTCATGCGCTGCCACTTCAAGAAAGCCATTCGCTGTGATAGTCTCATCAGAACCATCACTGGGAAGGGTGGAATACCCAAAGAATGGGATAAGCTCATGGAAGCCGCGAAGATAGTTGCGCAGACTGAAGAGTCACTCGCCAGAAACAAGAGCTATCGTACTGAAGATCGATTTTCTAAAGGGGGCCATTCGCGCGACGACAACAGACGGAACAAAGGCAAAAACCCTGGGTGGAAAGCCAATCACTCCAGTGGTTATAGCGAACGACCTCGTTATAAAGAATGGTCCGGCTACAAAGAAGACGCGCGAGATACCATCGATCGCATCGGTTATCGGAAAGCAGTCAGGGATGACAACCGGGAAAAGCACTGGACTCCGCTCATAAACACACCGAAAGAGGTGCTGATGACGGAGAATCATGATTTCAAGGCTCCAAGGCCTATGAGGAACAAGAAGGGGCAAGACCCCAACCTGTACTGTGACTTCCACAAAGATACCGGACACCTGACAGATGACTGTTACAACTTACGTCAAGAGATAGAGAGAGCGCTAAAAAGTGGAAAGCTAAGTCACCTGGTGAAAAACATGCGCAAGGAAACTCGACAGCTCCAACGCCACGATGAGGGGAATCACAAGAAAGTCAGGCGCCTAGAAACGCATATGGTTAACGGACCAAGATACAGCACGAAAGAGAAAGGCAAGCGCCCTTATGAACCCTCATGGCAAGAGCAACAGGTCATCTTCCCGGTAGTGCGCGGCGGTCCTCGCGCCACTCGACCCGTCGTCATTACCGGCATTATCGGCCATTATGAAACGGAACATGTCTTCATTGACCCAGGGAGTACGGCTGATATCATCTATGAGCAGTGTTTTAATCAGTTCGATGAGGATGACAAAGCGAGAGTTGAGCCAGTTGATTATCCACTGTCTGGATTTTGCAACGAAATGGTCTTTCCGCTAGGCCAAATCAGCTTCCCCGTCACGCTTTCTGACGGGAAGCATTCAAGAACAACAAATGTAAAATTCATGGTGATGCCTGTCAAGTCGAAGCATAATGTGTTGATCGGGAGAGAAACCCAAGGCTCTCGGGGCCTGGTGTAAACCATACAGCGTTACTATACTTTTCAAAATAAGTTTTAAATAAGTATTACAACATGTAAAACAAGCCTTGAATCTGACACTCAGATGTTTTGGAGTTAAGAATCATGGCATTTTTATGCTGACGTATTTTCGCATGTGTTTCAGGTACAATAGTTGATGATGTTTGATGATGATATTGGTGTATGCTCACATAGGAATGGACAGGGCCTTAGTGACTTAATAACAATGAAAGTCTATTTTTTCATGTTTTGTTTCTAATTCCAATGTAATGAAATACATTTAATTCAATAAAATGAAACTACTTAATCCATGGTTGTGAAACAATGATTCTGTTACAACACTCCCCGACGTTTCCGCCACGTTTTGTTGTTTTACGTGGTCGGGGTGTGACACAATATATAGTCCGGAACTTGATCATAAGCTAAACATACAATAAATAACCTGAACATAGGTTAGAAATAAGCTTTGAGTGGTTCGGTGTGCGAAAATATGCTTATTTGATCTTACAGAGACTAAAAGTGTAAAAAACGACGTAAGTTTGCAATTTCGCACATATCTTATGTTCTGACCACATCTGGACATCCAAAATTTTTGTACACACTAAAATATTTTTATTATAGTGATCGGCATGCAAAAATACCATTCGTTGCGCAATTTGGATCGTTTTCGCGTCCGTTACGATTTCCGTCGTAATTAGCCGAACAACGCAACCGTACGGCCAAATGAACTAACATCCGACATATTTTTGAGCATGTTTCATGTTCCCTATACTTTAACTTCATTATGGAGCTTAAAAATAGGTTTCACGGGTGTTAGAAGTGCCAATACGCATCGAAACAAGATCAGGGGCTAAAACTGTCGAATAGTGAAAGTTGCTGATCAGATGCAGGGTCCTTACGGACCGTAAGGAGTCCCTTGCGGACCGTAAAAGGGAGCTCAGCGACCAGAAACTTGAAATCAGCAACTGTTTGATAATTCAGGGGCTGTTTATGTCAATTTCTTGGTGTGTTTAATAACATTTGCATTAATCAAAAGCTAGCAGCCCACTACTTGTTGTCGGCCCAATCAGAATTGTCTTGACTTGAAGTTGTCGGCTCATGCATTGTTGTGATCAGTATCATTTATGGTTTGCAAGTGATATAGTGTTGGTTTTATCAAAGATCAGATACATATTGTGAGGTCTAATGATAATTCATTGAGTCTTGTTTTGAATATTACATCAGCCCACTACATTTGTTGGCCCAATCATTTCTAAAGCCCAATATATCTTCGGCCCAAGATTTAGGTCAGTCTACACCAAGTTCGATTCGCATTAGTTCAGGTTGTTTGAAGTTTGGGTTCCTTAGATCGCTTGAAAGTTGGTCAAAACATTTGAAAGTTTTTCCGATCATTGTTGAGGTCATTGGAAAAGGTCGTTTGAATTTGATCCGGGTCAAAGCAGTCCGCACAGTGTGTTAATCTTCAGTCTGCACAGTGTGTCAATCTTCAGTTGGCACAGTCTGTCTATCTTCAGTCTGCACAAAATAATCATCAGTTCGAGTACCAGTCTTATTTTGTTAATCTATAAATTTTTAAACTGATTGTTGTTTGTTTGTTCGTCAGGTATTCTTACAAGGTGATACAGTTCATTTGAAAAACCGAATCATGGACGAGGAATTCTACAACGCGTTCGCTACTCCTGTTACTCCAATTTCTCTTGCACAAAATACGATGTTGGAAAACGAAACGGGAACAATGCAAAAACCACCCAAACTAATGAACATCGAAGAATATAAGGGTTGGGAAGGCTGTTTTGAGAATTGGGTACAAGCTAACTACTTGGATGCATGGGAATGTGTCGAGACAAAATACATTCGACCGATGAATGATAATGAAGAAGTGGTTCCGATTAAAGATCTGAGTGCCGATGCTAGAAAGAAGTACAAAGATGAGAAAATGATGCTGAGTTTATTGCAACAAGCTGTGAAAGAAGGTATTTTGGTTCTATTGCAACATAATGGAACTTCCTACTCGATTTGGAAAGCTTTAAGATCAAAGTTTGTTGGTAGTCAAGAAATGATAAAGAACAAGAAGTCACTTCTGAAGAAAGAGTTCGATCTGTTTCGTGGTTTGAAGAATGAAAGCACAAGGCAGATTATTGAAAGATATTGCAATCTGCTAGCAAACATGAAGAGATTGAGCATCGAGAAAGATAATGAAGAGTTGATCGAAAAGCTTGCTAATTCATTGCCACACGAGACTTGGGGCACATATCTCATGATGCTTAGAAACAAGAAAGGTTTTAGCAGTTTGACACTCAGCAAGTTCATTGAGAAGTTGGAAGCTCAAGAGATGGAGCAACGAAAGATTATTAGAATGAAAGATTTCGATGGTGAACAGGATATTGGATTGTATTACAAAGCAGGGGTGAATGAGAAATCTACAAATCTATCTCCAAAAATAGAAACTGCTTACAATGTCAAGAATTCTTCTGGAAGTTCATCATCAGGATCAAACAGCAAAACAAGTTTTACATCATTTCCATCTTTTGATCCAAATGTTTCAACAACAAGAAATGGCAAAAAGCTTAAATGCAACATTGTGTTGAACATTGAAAATGATCAGGAAGAGTTAGCAAAAAGCCATATGTCTTTATTGGGAACTGTTCTTGAATCTTATGGTAGTTTTGTTGCAGGTCGAATCGGGAATCCAATGTTGACAAAGGAAGATTACGACCAGATCAATGCTGAAGAGATGGAGCTGATGGACATAAAATGGTGCTTGGCTAGCGTGTCGAGGAGAGCTGAGAAATTCAAGCAAATCACTGGAATAGATGATCTACATGAAGCTAATGTTTCTACTTTAGGTTTTGATAAATCTAAAGTTACTTGTTTTCGTTGCAGGGAAAAAGGACACTTCAAGAGGGAGTGCAAAAACCGCGAAGCAAGTGGAGTTCAGAATCCTTTCAACAACAACAATGATTACTACCGAAAAGCCATCTACCATCAAGTTGCTCAGCGACCATCTCAACAACATCAACATCAAGCACAAACTGCACATGGAAGGAATGTGATTGAAGAGTCTGGAAAGAGAGCTTGTGCGGTTAATCAAGATTCTTCAAAGAGAGCTGATGGTAGTGCATTGATAATAGATTAAGATGATGAAAAACTACCCGAGGGTTTTAGCTGGGAGAATTTTACTTGGGATAACTATATTCCTGATCAAGCCACAGCTTACACAGCTTTTGTTGCCAAAGTTGAAGAAGATAGTGATGATGATCGTGAGTATTGGGCAAGAAAATTTGAAGCTGATATGAAACTGATTGCTGAAAGTGACAGTGAAGATGAAAAAGTTAAAAAGAAGAAGAAAAAGGTCAAGACTCCAGTGAGCAGTGATGACGAAGAAATTCCAGTGATCAAATGGAAAGTAAAGATTGAAGTTCCAAAGTTCAAAGTTGATGAAGAAGTTGATGCTAAAAAGATTCCAGTGAAATGTGAAAACTGTGAAGCAATAAAAAAAGCAGAACAGCACATTGATCTATAACTTGAACAGTTTGAAGGAATCTTATGATGTACTGAACAAAGAAATGAACCAATACAATCTAACTAGTGAAGAACAAGCAACAGCGATGAAAACACTTCAAGGAGCTTTTATGACGAAGCAAAAAGTGGTGAACAACTACATTGAGAAGTGTGCTGTGCTAGAACAAAAGTTGGAATTGCAAAGAATTGAGACTGAAAGAGTAAATCGATTGTTGAAAAATTACTCATGTACTTCTTATGTCATTGACAGGATTTATCCAACTGTTGAAGGCATGAAGGCATTTGAAGAGGATGAAGTAACTGAAGAAAAGAATGATGAAAAAGTGGCTGAAGAAAAGACTCCAGAAAAGAAAAACAAGAAGAAGAGTGACACAAAGAAAAAGACTGATAAGAAAGATTCTGGTAAGAAACAAGATGTTGGTTACAACAAGTATCCACCCCCGCTTGAAAAATGGATATTCTCCAAGAAATCCAAATTCAGAAAGAGTCGAAAAGGCAACAAATTTACAGTGGGAGTCGGAGTCGTCAGTTAACTTGCCAGAAAATATTGATGTGACGTTTACATCATCTGACACTGATCATGAGTCCGAGTTAATAAAGAAAGTCGTCGATCAGGTGTTGGATAAAGATGAAACTGAGGAGTCAAAGTTGGAGTCAAACTCAGAGTCAAAGTCAGAGTCTAAGTCTAAGTCTGGTTCTGAAAGTTCGAGTTCGACAGTCAATAGTCCAAAATCTTCAGTTAAAAGGGTTTACAACAAAGAATTCTTGTTATCAAAATCTAATTTGAGTGATGAAACATTCAAAGTTGCATATACATTGAATGATTCTGACAAATTATATTCTGATGAGGAATTTCCAATAAGAGGTGTCAAAACTGAATTGATTAAAAAGGTTTTCAAACTAACAGAAATTAATATTTCTGAAATAAAAGATTTAAATCTTAATGGTAAATCTAAACCTTACACCTCAAGAGTACAACAAAGATTAAACAAGAAAAAAGGTTACAGTTCTGGTAATGGTTTTCACAAGAAACCAAACCCTAACCGTAATTTCAAAAAGAAAGGGCTTGGTTTTACTCCAACAGAAACACAGAAAAATGAAAAAGATGTTTGTGATTTTAAAGCAAAGATGACATTTGTTTCAGGTACATCAGCAGAAGAAGAAGAAAAGAAAGAATTCTGGAGACAGCCAAACAGTGAGTTCCTTGCAAAGAAGCAAGATGACATGAAGAAGATGGCTGATCAGAGAAAAGATACGAGAACCTGTTTCCAATGCAACACTGTTGGACATATTGCCAGATATTGTTCAAAGGCAATACAATCAAAACAGGGAGTTTCTCATAACTAGAAAGACAAGGAAATTGTGTTTGAACCACTAATTGACAGAACCAAATTTTTCAAAAATTCTACATTTGAAATTGGTGAATGTTCAAACAAGTTTTACAACAAAAGAGCTAAATTTGACAACCAGAAATGGGTTGTTAAGAAGTCTGTTGGTAGTTCTAGCGATGATTCTGATAGGTCAAAATTAGAGGAGCTATCTTCTGGCGATGAATCTGATTCCACAAAATCAGATGAGCCACAGGTTGAGGTAAAAGGAGAAAAATCAGTTCTGACTGTGGATGATGAAAATTTTCCATCACTTCGGACTGAAAATTATAAAAAGAAAATTGGTAAAGTTGAGATTTCAAACCAATTTTATGATGACAAAAAGGTTTTTGATGTTGAAAAGGCCTTTAACCCCACTGTGAAACATATTTTTGGTAAAATGATTGATCGAAAAGTCAAAGGGGTTAAAGAGTTCTATGAGAAGAAGACGAAGAAAGATAAAGTTGAACCATCCCTGGTTTGTGACTGGGATGGCTCATACTATGAACAGTAAGTCTGTGGACTTGCCGGAGCTCCCAGGTTGGTAAGCGTGGAGCATGAATCGGCATCTTTCTTGAGGTTTTATTCGGTAATGTCATCATACAAATGGTAAAAGGTTTGTTTGTGTTTGTTGTACTAGTGGTTAGAAGTTTTGGTTGAGCATACTTGCTTATGGTAAATCAAGGACATTAATTTGTACTTGCATTTTCCTACAAGTGATTGAGAGACAAGATGATGAACCACATCCCCGAACCTTTTACTGATATACCTACAAGTGGTAAAATAAAACAAACTTATTTTCCGGAAAAATCATTTGGATTAAAACAAACTTAAGTGTTTTGAAATCTAAATGAGAAAATAGTTTGTTGTAAGGGGGAGTTCTGATTGTTTTTGCCAAGTGAATGGCGATTTGATGCGATTTGATATCATTTGTCATGTTTTCTGTACAGTTTGTTTTCAAATTTCCTAAAATGTGTTTGCATTTTAGGGGGAGTAAAATTTTAGAAAATTCAAAAACATTTGAAAATTTGAAAAAGACAAAAACATAATAAAATGAAAAATGAGTTTTGTTGTATAAAAGAGGAAATGATAGTACATCAGTGGACGATCACAACATGCTAAAGAATTGGAAAGTTAAAAGTGATAAACGGTCTCACTGATGATGTGCCAGTAGATTTTTGCACATTTAGTAGATTGTGACGAGATATAAACTTAAATTTCAAACTTGCTTATATCGTGGGGAAACATCTCTCGGATATATGGGTAACCCCCGAAATCTCGTTTGAAAGGTCTCATAATCTGATATACTAGGTTTTTATACTCAATGATGTCTGGGGTATTATTCCGGGACTTCTGCTGAATGGAAGTTCTGACCTAGTCCTTGGATAATACTTTCCGCAAATGCTTGAAACATAGCATAAACCCTCAGCATGCAAATGAAACAATAAAATTGATAGTCGCTGCTGTTGTAGCTAAAAGATCCTCTAAAGGGTATATACCGTAAAGTCAAAGCTGATATCTCTCTGCGTATACGGAAGTATCGACCTGAGATCCCTCAGCCCTCGCATTACCTAATTTATGTACAGATATCATTGTAGTATACTCACCTGTAAGACTGAATATTGGGATATGGATACGGGAGTATATTCTGAGGTAGGACACTCGATTGAGTTTAAGTTCTTAAAACATTAATCTCATATCTCGAAACAATTGAACTTTGTGTGAGAATTTAAGTGGACCAGTATACTGACAATCTAAGTGAATCGTTTAGAACTTAAAATGAAATTAAGCTTAACGGTGTTGGTGATTCGTTTTATAAACTGATATGATCCTCTTACACAAACTCACAAAAATATTGTGTGTAAATATTTTTTTACTGCATTTCATTCTTTTCAAAAATTCCAAAAAGATTTTCGACAACTGGTGTTGTAGAGCTGATTTTCAAAATTCCAAGTGCTAAACTTGACGAACTGGTTTGGGAGTGTTGTATGTGAAAGATTTTAAAGTCTTGTTACAAGTGGTCATCAGAAGTTTTGAATTTGATATTTCTTCAAGAGGTTCATCAGAGACTAAATGTTAGATCATTTTTGTGATATTTACAAGTGGTGTCTGAGTGTGTTAAAGTTTAAAATTAGAAAAACTTATGTTTGTGGTAGAGAATGTACAGGTTTGAGGAAGAGTCAAGTTCTGATACCTGAGGTTTCTGTGAGTTTAACAAGCCAGGCTAAGATCCCAGCAGATTGAGAGGGGGAGTCTGAAGTCAAAGCTGAAGAAGCAGTTAGAGCCAGTGCTGATTCTGGAACTACATTTGAGAAATAGAAGAATGAAAGAGAAGATAGAGATGGAGGATACTTACAACATCAAATACTTCAAAGAGTTCGAGAGGACTGATAAAGACTGAAGATGCGAAGACTCGACACTGAAGACTCCGTCAACATCTGAGGGGGAGTCTGTTGGTGCACACATCTGTCGTCTTCGTCTTATGTCGAGTCTCAGTCTCGTTGCGGATCTGAAAGAGGATGATGTCAACATCTTGGATGATGACATCATAATAGTGATGTCATTATTGCATCACCTCACAAGAGACAAAAGCATTTATGATAAGAAGTTACTGATTTTGCTCATAATTGTATTTGCTGATTTCGTTCATGTGTATAATTGATGATTTCGCTCATGTGTAATAGTCTTAGTTTCGCTCTTATGTCATGTAGAGGTTTCGCTCATACGTACATGTCCGTATGAGCGAAATAGGCTTGCCTATATATAGGTCTATGAGCGAAATCACACACATAGTTCTAGGTGTTGTCTTCCAGTGAGCCACGAAGTGCTGCCAAAGTGTCGTCAGGTTGTAAACGTTATCCAGATCAATAATATCGACAGTTTATAGTGATTAATTGCTTGTGTACGATACGTGTAGAACATACGTGCACTACTTGGATATGAACCTGACATGAATGGTATCTATGTTAGGACGGAGTTGACCACTTACAACTTGATTGACCTTTCTGTGTATCTGCCGAGCAAACCAAGGTGAGTTCACACTCTACAAAGCATGGGATTCCCAGGGGTTTGGGAATGGGGTTAAGGAACATGGATTCCTCGTCCTTTCTTGGGTAGGACAGTATCGGTTCAGGAATGTAATTCCTCGTCCTCATGGATAGATAACTCGTACTAGACCAAAACTCTATCATGAAGTCCCTCCTTTTTGTATCGACTTAATCACCGGGCCAATGGCGAGCGGGTCATTAGTTAGATAGCGCTATTTAGGTTTGACAAACCTCACACCGTGCCGCAGAGGACGGGCATGAACTAATGGACTACTGGCACGTCAATGATGATAGACATTGACAGTTCAGGGCACATAAACATGACTACAGTCAGCAGTGGATATGGTAACGAGTCTAGTGAATACATGGGGTAGCCCCCACGACCGAAATGCCAGATAACTAACATGGGGTAGCCCCCACGGCTGTATTGCCAGAGTAAATGGGTAAACAAATCACGTTTTCAACTATGGGGTAACCCCCACGGCAGGATGCCAGTTAAAGGAAACTGTTTTTGGAACAACTTAAAACGAACACCCAACCGTGAACTCACTCAACTTGTTGTTGACTCGTTACTACATGCTTTGCATGTCTTTAGGTACTTAGCTGGAGCTTGCATGGAAGAGGGTCGTTGTGGGACATGGACAGCTGTGTGCCGTGTTAAACTTTGAACAATTAAACTCATGTTTTGGTTTTAAACATTATGCTTCCGTTTGCAACTTAAACTACGTTTTGTTTGAACACCAATTGTATTGGTTGGATTTTATAACTACTTATATGCTTGTTCAATATGATTGGTGGCTGGATCCTGGTCAGTCACGCCTCCAAGCGGTGGTATTCCGCAGGTGGATTTTGGGGGTGTAACAGATTGGTATCAGAGCCATCGGTTATAGTGAACTTGGTTTTAATAAGGGAAAAGTTTTATTAAAATCAGACTATAACCTGTACAGTGCTCTACGATCCACAACGACGCTTCACTCCACATGCAAGGCTCGATATTCTAGGTGATATGATCTATGTGTATATTGCCTACTTGTTAGTTACATAGTACATTGCTCATGGTATGGTTGGTTAGTATAACTACTGTTGCTTGAACACGTGTGTACTTACTCACTTCTGTCATCGCATTTTCGCGAACCCCTCTCACTCACATTCCTCTTGATATGAAGATCATGTCTGGACGTATTAACATGACACAAGCCCAGTTGACGGCTCTGATTAACGAGCTAGTTGCTGCGGCACTTGCAGCTGCACACGCAGGAGGTATATCCTGCAGTCCGAACTCATTCTAGGATCCTTAGAATCCTACTCTCGTGAACCAACATTTGTGTTAAATTTTGTCTTTCTTTCACCCACAATAGGTCAACATGCTCAGCCACCTGTGTGCACTTTTAAAACTTTCATGGACTGCCGACCCACTACTTTTAGCGGCACTGAAGGAGCGGTAGGTCTCCTCCATTGGTTTGAGAAACTAGAATCTGTGTTCGAAATGTGTGAATGCCCTGAGGCGCGCAGGGTGAAGTATGCTACCGGTACTCTCGAGGGTTTAGCCCTCACGTGGTGGAACGCTCAGGTTCAGATGCTGGGGTTGGTTGCTGCCAACGCCACCCCATGGGAAACTTTTAAGGAGATGATCAAGGAGGAATACTGCAGTCGTGATGACATTCATAAGCTGGAAGTCGAGTTCTTCAACCTCAAGATGACGGGGTCAGAAGTTGAGGCGTACACTAAGAGATCGAATGAGCTTGCCTTACTGTGTCCTACTATGGTGGACCCTCCAATTAAGCGTATTGAACTCTTTCTCAAGGGCTTGGAGCCAGAGATCCAAAGCCATGTGACTTCAGCAAACCTCGCTACTATCCAGCAGGTTGTTCAGTTGGCTCACCGTCTTACTGACCAAGCGGTGGAGCAGAATAGGTTACCAAAGCGCATAGGTGCTGCAACTACTTCTGGTGTCCCTAGTGACAACAAACAAAAATGGGATGGAGCTTCAAGTAAAGGTTCGTCATCTGTTCAGTCCCAGTCTCAGCAGAGAAAGACTGATGACTACAAGAGCCCTAGTCAGCAATCACCTGGTGGTCAAAGTCATGGTGGGTACAAAGGGAATCACCCCAAATGCAATCGCTGCAGCCTGCACCACAGCGGGCCATGCACCAGGGGTAACTGTCATCGGTGCAACAAGCCAGGTCACGCTGCAAAGGATTGCATGAGCTTATACCCCGCCAATCAGAATCGTCAACAAGCTCAACAGAACCAGCGCCAGCAGCAGCAGCAAGGTGATAACAAAGGGTGCTTTCAGTGTGGAGCTGAAGGCCATTTCAAGAGGGATTGCCCCCAGCTGAACAGGAACCAGAACAACAACAATCAGGGGAATGGTAACAATGGGAACAACAACAATGGAGCCAGGGGGCGGGCGTTCGTGATTGGCCAAGGTGAAGCAAGGAATGACCCCAATGTTGTGGCGGGTAAGTTTCTTCTCGACGACTTTTACGTTACAGTTTTATTCGATTCGGGTGCCGATACTAGCTACATGTCACTAGAAGTTAGTCGAATGCTTAAGCGTATTCCACCACCTTTGAACAACAAGCACACCGTAGAGCTAGCAAATGGTAAGAGTTTAGAGGCCACACACGTAGTCAAGGGATGTAAACTTGTTCTTGCTAACCAGACCTTCTCTATCGACCTCATCCCTATCGTCTTGGGTAGTTTCGACATTGTCATTGGGATGGATTGGTTATCCCAACACCGAGCAGAGATTCTTTGCAACGAGAAGGTTGTTCGTATTCCTAGTTCCGGTGGTGAACCTCTCATGATTCACGGCGGCAAGAGGAGTGCTGTTGAGAACGTCATCTCTCTCCTTAAGGCCCAGAAGTATTTGAGAAAGGGCCACATCGCCATTTTGGCTCTCGTTACTGACACCTCGGAGAAAGAGAAGAAGATAGAAGATCTTCCAATTGTACGCGACTATCCTGAGGTATTTCCTGAGGAATTACCTGGTCTTTCGCCACATCGCCAAGTCGAGTTTCAGATTGAACTAGCTCCTGGAGCTGCGCCTATAGCTCATGCACCTTATCGTTTAGCTCCATCAGAGTTGGAAGAACTCTCTACGCAACTACAAGAACTCTTGGATAAGGGTTTTATTCGTCCTAGCTCATCGCCCTGGGGAGCTCCAGTGCTTTTTGTGAAGAAGAAAGATGGTACCTTCAGAATGTGCATCGACTACCGGGAACTCAACAAGGTGACGGTGAAGAATCGTTATCCTCTACCACGTATCGACGACTTGTTCGACCAGCTGCAAGGGTCGAGCTACTATTCAAAGATTGATCTGAGATCAGGATATCACCAGTTGAGAGTCCGAGAAGAGGACGTCTCTAAAACAGCTTTTAGAACTCGTTATGGGCACTATGAGTTTTTGGTCATGCCTTTTGGGCTGACAAACGCACCTGCGATTTTCATGGACTTGATGAATCGAGTGTGCAAGCCTTACCTGGACAACTTCGTTATAGTCTTCATTGACGACATTCTGTTCTATTCTAAGAGCCAGGAGGAACACGAGCAGCATCTACGACTTATTTTGGAACTCCTTCGAACGGAACAACTGTATGCAAAGTTCTCGAAATGCGACTTCTGGCTTCGTGAAGTCCATTTCTTAGGCCATGTGGTGAACAAGGATGGGATTCACGTTGATCCATCCAAGGTAGACTCGATTAAGAACTGGCCTGCACCTCGTACACCAAAGGAAATTCGCCAATTCTTGGGATTCGCATGTTACTACCGGAGGTTCATTAAGGATTTTTCTAAGATTGCACAGCCTCTCACCTCACTAACGCAGAAAGGCGTTGTTTATCGATGGGGAAATGCACAGGAGTTAGCATTTCAGCATTTAAAGGATAGACTTTGCAGTGCACCTATCCTTTCCTTGCCAGAGGGCACAGACGACTTCGTGGTCTACTGCGACGCATCAATTCAGGGTCTTGGTTGTGTACTGATGCAACGGGATAAGGTTATAGCCTACGCCTCACGCCAACTCAAAGTTCACGAGAAGAACTACACTACACACGATTTAGAGCTGGGAGCTGTTGTTTTCGCACTTAAGATATGGAGACATTACCTGTACGGTACTAGGTGCACCATTTACACCGATCACAGGAGTCTCGAACATATCTTTAAACAGAAGGAACTAAACATGCGCCAACGACGATGGGTCGAGTTATTAAACGACTACGAATGTGCAATCAAGTACCATCCTAGCAAGGCCAATGTTGTGGCTGATGCCCTTAGTTGAAAGGACACTACACCTAGGCGCGTGCGAGCATTGCAACTCACTATACATTCTAGTCTTCCTTCTCAAATACGAGATGCTCAGATGGAGGCATTGAAACCGGAAAACGTCAGGGCTGAAGCCCTACGCGGCTCAAGGCAACGCATGGAACAGAAGGAAGACGGTGCTTACTACGTAATGGGGCGCATTTGGGTCCCACTCTATGGCAACCTACGAGAGCTTGTGATGGACGAAGCACACAAGTCTCGCTACTCGGTACACCCTGGTTCGGATAAGATGTACCACGATATCAAAACTACGTATTGGTGGCCTAGCATGAAGGCCCACATAGCAACTTATGTCAGCAAGTGTTTGACTTGTGTGAGAGTCAAGTCTGAATACCAGAAACCCTCAGGCCTACTCCAACAACCAGAGATACCGCAATGGAAATGGGAGCAAATTTCCATGTATTTTGTTACCGGTCTACCTAGATCTCAACGAGGTAACGATACTATTTAGGTAATCGTGGATCGACTCACAAAGTCTGCTCACTTCTTGGCTATCAAGGAAACGGATAAGTTCTCCACTCTAGCAGACGTATATCTCAAGGAAGTTGTTTCGAGGCACGGGGTGCCCGCCTCTATTATCTCGGATCGATATGCGCGTTTTACTTCAGAACTGTGGCAGGCGATGCACAAATCCTTTGGCTCACGATTAGACATGAGCACAGCGTATCACCCTCAGACGGACGGGCAGTCTGAGCGCACTATTCAAACCTTAGAAGACATGCTTCGTGCATGTGTAATCGACTTTGGCAACAGCTGGGAAAAGCATCTGCCACTTGTGGAATTCTCGTACAATAACAACTACCACACCAGCATTAAAGATGCTCCGTTTGAGGCATTGTACGGGCGTAAATGCCGGTCACCTCTTTGTTGGGCAGAGGTGGGGGACAGTCAGATCACTGGTCCAGAACATGTGGTAGACACAACCGAACGAATTGCTCAAATTCGACAACGCATGGCGGCAGCTCGTGACCGTCAGAAAGTCTACGCCGATAAGGGCAGGAAACCACTTGAGCTCCAGGTTGGGGAGCGGGTACTACTCAAAGTTTCACCCTGGAAGGGTGTGGTTCGTTTTGGTAAACGAGGGAAACTTAACCCACGATACGTTGGACCTTTTGAAATCATCGAGAAAATAGGCAGGGTGGCCTACAGACTGAACTTACCAGTAGAACTCGGTGCAGTTCACAACGTTTTCCACGTGTCGAATCTGAAGAAGTGTCTGTCAGATGAGACCCACATAGTTCCTCTGAAGGAACTCACTATCGACGAGCAGTTACGATTCGTCGAGGAACCAGTTGAAATCACGGACCGGGATGTTAAGGTCCTCAAGAGCACTAGAATACCTCTCGTTCGAGTTCGTTGGAACTCACGTCGTGGCCCAGAGTTCACCTGGGAACGCGAAGATCGGATGAAACAAAAGTATCCCCAACTGTTCGCAAACAGTACAACCACTACGGAGGCTGAAGCTACGGAATTTCGGGACGAAATTCCAGATCAACAGGGGGAGGATGTGACACCCCAGGAAAACCGGGAACACCATACAACTTAACTATCTTCCTCAGTGAGTGCTTACCAAATTTCGGGACGAAATTTCTTTCAACTTGGGGATGATGTGACAACTCGAAATTTAGAACCTTTCGTTGTATCTTGATGTAACATGCTTGAACGTTGTGTGACTAGTTAACTTGTTGGTTTAATGATATAAGTGAACATCCTATGTGATTACGTGTTATGTTTATATGTATGCTTGTATGTATGCGACCCGAGACATAAGAACCCGACTCGAGACCATGTGGTCTCGAGTGAACAGTGCAACGTATGGGCCGGTTGGGCCGTGCACCTCATTTAATCCATTCGAAACCCATTAGGGTGCATCATCTTGAAGCTAGTATATAACCTTGTTGTTAGCCGACATTACCATCTTTGGGCAACTACACACACTCTCCTACACACACACTCTCCTACTTCCTCTCTCTCTAAAACCCTAGAAGCACAAACCTTCTCCCCTCATTCTCGGATTCAAAAACCGGCAACACTAGGACTACTCGGATCGAGCTTGGGATCATCATACGGATGTTCACTCACCGACTCTTCATGCCCTCACACTTAGAGAACCTAACCGGTTAGTGATTCATGCTATGTATTATATTCGGTTGAGGATGATGTGCAATATTTCGGTTGATGATGATGTGTGATGAAGATACTTGATAATGTGTTTGCTTGTTAAAGTTTTATGCATGATTAAAGTGTTTGATCGGTTTGATGAGTTCTTGTTTGTTATCGATACATGCTTAATTCCAAATACATAAAATGAACAAATATCCTCTTTTGTGAAAAGTATGAATGTTGTATGATAAATGCCTTGCTAAGATAAGCTTGAGTGATAAAAGAATGATAGTTAGAGGATTTGTTATGATCATCTGATTTATGAAGTTACGGAACAAATGTTTGTTTGCAAGATGATCTTGATATCTAGTTTAGGTATTAAGATTCTTGTCCGTAAAATGCAAGAGTTTATATAGGATGAACATATGATGAAAAGGTGTTGAATGAGGATATGAATATTTGAATATGTGTTTGAATATGATATGAACATGCTATGAACATTTGAAAAATACTTGTTTGATCCATTTTAGTAAATTGTTAGACAAGAAAACATGGTTATATGGATAGTACATAAGGGTGCATGAAATCGGATTTCCATTGGTTAAGTACACTATGCAGATCAGCAGGTGCTGGGAGTCGAGACCTCTGGTTTTGACTCGAGACCACAGCTCTCTCACACAAAACAGCATGACTCGAAACCACGGTTACGAGTCCGGTTGCGACTCGAGACCAGAACGTGCATGACTCGACACCTCCACAGTTTGCGACTCGAAAACTCGTAGGTATAACTCGAGACCGCACAATCTCGACTCGAGATCTATAGTCTGGACTCAAGACCACCTAATTATGTATGTTCTGTTGGACCTGCATAGTTACGGGCCTAAGTTAGTGGGCCGAATGTATGGAATTTCTGTGTATTGTTAACTGTGTATGTCGTGCACTGTTTTGGACCTGCATGCTATTACGAGCCCAACTGTTTGGGCCGCACACTTGGACTTTGGTTGTTACGTGAATGTTACTGTGGAACTTGTTACGAACTGTTGTTGAACTGCCATGCTAGACATGTATGCCATGATTGATTGTGTACAATACGTGTAGAACATACGTGCACTACTTGGATATGAACCTGACATGAATGGTATCTATGTTAGGACGTAGTTGACCACTTACAACTTGATTGAGCTTTCTGTGTATCTGCCGAGCAAACCAAGGTGAGTTCACACTCTACAAAGCATGGGATTCCCAGGGGTTTGGGAATGGGGTTAAGGAACATGGATTCCTCGTCCTTTCTTGGGTAGGACAGTATCGGTTCAGGAATGTAATTCCTCGTCCTCATGGACAGATAACTCGTACTAGACCAAAACTCTATCACAAAGTCCCTCCTTTTTGTATCGACTTAATCGCCGGGCCAATGGCGAGCGGGTCATTAGTTAGATAGTGCTATTTAGTTTTGACAAACCTCACACCGTGCCGCAGAGGACGGGCGTGAACTAATGGACTACTGGCACGTCAATGATGATAGACATTGACAGTTCAGGGCACATAAACATGACTACAGTCAGCAGTCGATATGGTAACGAGTCTAGTGAATACATGGGGTAGCCCCCACGGCCGAAATGCCAGATAACTAACATGGGGTAGCCCCCACGGCTGTATTGCCAGAGTAAATGGGTAAACAAATCACGTTTTCAACTATGGGGTAACCCCCACGGCAGGATGCCAGTTAAAGGAAACTGTTTTTGGAACAACTTAAAACGAACACCCAACCGTGAACTCACTCAACTTGTTGTTGACTCGTTACTACATGCTTTGCAGGTCTTTAGGTACTTAGCTGGAGCTTGCATGGAAGAGGGTCGTTGTAGGACACGGACAGCTGTGTGCCGTGTTAAACTTTGAACAATTAAACTCATGTTTTGGTTTTAAACATTATGCTTCCGTTTGCAACTTAAACTACGTTTTGTTTGAACACCAATTGTATTGGTTGGATTTTATAACTACTTATATGCTTGTTCAATATGATTGGTGGCTGGATCCTGGTCAGTCACGCCTCCAAGCGGTGGTATTCCGCAGGTGGATTTTGGGGGTGTGACAATTACTGAGTAGGCACACAATCAAGAAGGACAAAACTAAGTACTATGCTTTCAACCATGTTTCCCACTAGAACTAGGCTTTTTCATTTAAGTTTGTATCGTTATCGCAAAACTACTAGTCTAGCTGAGCCTATCGTCACATCTTTAGTGAGACCCTTTATCACATTTGACATTTCATTTCTTTAGCATGCTGTGATAGTCCAACTAATTTACTATCATTTCCTTTTTTTCACAACAAAACTCATTTTTTACTTTTTCAATTTTTTTTTTTGGAATTTTCAAATTTTCAAATTTTTTTAAAAATTTTTCTCCCCCTAAAATCAAAATATGTTTCAATTTTGATTTTCTGAGAAAATTTGAAAACAAACTATACAGATAAAGTGACAACATAATATCGAAACGCTTCAATTCGCCATCCACTTGGCATAAACAATCAGAACTCCCCCTGACAACAAACTATTTTCCCATTATGATTTCAAAACACTTATGTTTGTTTTAATCAAAATGGTTTTTCCAAAAAATTAGTTTTGTTTGCCATTTCACAAACATGGAGTTTCATTACATTGTTCTTTCACAATCACTTGTAGATTTTTCCACAAAAACAATTTCCAACAATCATACCACTTGTAAGATAGTTAAATCAAGTACAATTTAATGTCCTTGATTAACCTCTTGTAAGTCGAAATATCACAGTTACCAACATGTGAATTTCTCAAGAAAGATGCCGATTCCTACTCCCCAATTACCAACCTGGGAGTTCCGCCAAGTCAGGTTTTTCAGTTAAAGAGATTCACCCAAGCCTGACGGTCCTTGGGTGTTTTGAACATACCTTTTTGATTCATAAAATTCTTTAACTCCTTTTACCTTACCCTCAACCATTTTTCCAAAAATATTTTTTACTTTGCTATTAAAAGCCTTTTCAACATCAAATTCTTTCTTTTCAGAATAGAACTGATTCGAAATTTTCACTTTCCCATCTTTTTATTTAAAATTTTCAGTCCGCAATGGTGGAAAGTTGATATCATCCATTGGCGGAACTGAATTTTCTCCTTTTTGCTCAACAGGTGGCTCTTCTGACTTTGACAAGTCAGCTTCATCGCCAACACGTGGCTCCTTTGTTTCTGAAGAAACAAATTCATCGCCGGGAACTTTTTCTTTCTTCACACACCATTCTGTCCTCAGATTTGTATCTGATGAATTCGTTTTGCTTGATTTGTCATTCTTTGGATAGCAAGACGATTTATCAGAACTTTTATCTGATTTTCTTGTCGTATCCGAGGACAAAATCCTTTCAAGATACTCTCGTGCTTTCTTCCTTTTCTTTCTCAGTCTGTCTTTTTGCCCTTGTGAAAGTTTCACTTTCGGTTCTTTCACTTCTTGTTGTTTCTGTGCTCTGGGCTTTTCATCGACTTTGACTGATTTTTTCTTCCCTACTTTCTGAGATTCAGCCCTCGATCTTTCCATTGATCTCATTGGGCAATCTCTGGCAATATGTCCTTTGATTTGGCAATTATAGCATCTTCTTGTCTCAAACATCTGACTCTGGCAGTTAACAGCAATGTGTCCTTGAAAACCACAAGTGTAACACACTCTGTTATCGTACCATTCACCACTTTCACACCAAACGCTTAGATCATAGCATTGTCTGGCTTTGTGGTAATCATCATTCCTCATGAAAGCTGGATTTATCTTTGAAGCACTGTGGTCAAACCTACACCACATATCACTAACTTTTTTTGAGTTTTGATTTTTCAATTTTTGTGGTTTTTTATCTTGATTGGATGATTGAACTGATGAGCTTTTATTCTTGTTTTGAACATTTTCTGAATTTTTAACTTTTTGTTTCTGTTCTACTTTCTTCTTCAAAGGTTTTTGCGTAGAGCATTCACCCTTTTCAGTTGATTGAAGAACAGTTTCTTGAAATTTTTCTTTTAATTTCAAAAATATTTTCTTTTTCTCATTTTTGTCATTTTCATCATCAGTTTTCTCATCACAATCTTCAATTTTGACTTTGTCAAAATTTGTGACATTGTCACTTATTTGAACAGAATTGATCGGTTTTGGACAAATATAATCTGGTACTGATGAATTCACAAAACCATTCAATTTCTTTTCAAGTTCATCAATTTTATTCCGAGCAATTTCAGCTTCATTTTCAAGCCGAATGATTTTCTAAAGATGAGAATTTATTTCAATCTGTTTTTCAAGATTATTTTTAAAAATAACAAATTTTTCATCTTCTAAAATCTTCATTTGACTTTGAAAATCTTTTTCTTTTTCTTTTAAATTTTTGTTTTCTAATGTCAAAATCTCAACATCTTTCAAAAGTTTGACATTGTCTGCTTTGAATTTATCACATTTTGAGCACACTTGTTCAGAACTTGAAGCTTCATTTTTCTCGGATTCTTCATTTTTCAACACTACCTCTGTCTCTGTCTTGTATGTGCCTGCACAAAAAATTTTAACAAAATCAAGAGGATTCATACTTTCATCAAGATAACAACCCCTATTAATATCATATTTCATAACATCTTTTGCTACAAGACACATATTGACTTTTTTGCATATTTCAACAATCACATCCAAACTCATTTTGTCTAGATTTTTATCTATTACATTCATCAAATTTTTCTTTTTCTGATTATTCTCAAAATTATGTGTTTTAAGCTCTCTGATGAATTCATTTGGATAAAAATTTGAGAACCTAGAATTCTTTTTCAATTCAATCAAAAATTCATCCCACTCTGAAGGTAACGCGTCTGCAAATTTTGATATCTTTTCAGCATTTGACATCCTTATCTCATACATTTTTAATTTTTCAATTAGACAATCAAACCGTTTTTCCAACACATCCACTGTTTCATTTTTCATACACAAAAAACATTCAAATTGTTTATCCCAAACATTCTTATTCTCATTCTGATATCTACTACCCCAAACCCCATCATACCAATCATTTAACCTTTCAAGAGTATCATTTTCTTGTTCGTCAAACATTTTAACCTTACTTTAAACAACCTGATGTGATGTTTACTCAAACCGTGCGACCTGTGTGTTCAAACCTACAAACGAACTGATCAGATTTCAAACAATCTAACAAACCACACCTCGTGCGAACTGGGAACAAGGTTTAAATTGTGCAAACTGCAACTTTCCAAACCGTGCAAACTGAGATTATTTCCGAACAACCTGGACTACACTTCAAACGACAAGTTGATTAAGTTGTGGCCCAAACACTTTTTGATTCAAGCTCACTATCTCCGGCCCACTTGAAATATAATACCGACTTGATCCAAAAATTTGGCCTAAACTTGATTAACAATTTGTAGGATCGATATTTCACATGCACTGACAACACTTTGTTAATTGTTCAACAAACTTGAGTTTTTAAACGCAGTTTATTATATCAAGATAATATCACATGCAAACTTAAAAGAGCCGACAACTTTCATATATTCACATGCATTCTCGATTTTTCATGCACTATAATCTTCACATGCAATCCTTGGGCAGTGCAAATATGAACCGACAAACTTTAATGTGTTTCAAATTCTATTGGGCCGTTGAATTAGTAGACTTTATTATACATGAATTCATCAAATTTCAATGTTATCGATACTCAAAAAATCACATGCAGACTTCAATTTACGAGACCTGGAATGACATGCACTTTTCTCGTGAATATTGATTTATTCAATAAATGTTCACCTACACACTGACACAGAACATCTGAATTCAGATATATCTCAAACAGAATATTTCAAGCGAACTGCTTGTTTCAAGCGAAACCACAACAATAGTCGGTTTCGCTTGAAATAACCTCACAAATTCAAGCGAAACGTGAATATTCAAGCGAAACCCAACTGTTCGTTCAAGCGAAACCAGGTTTTCAGGCCATTTTTACACGATTTTCTTTGACTTTTAAGCTGATATTCTCAAGGGTTTGTTAAAACTCAGTTTCACACACACTGTCCAAAATTTAGTCCATTTTGTCCGTGTAAAAGTCCAGAAATCAGATTTTGTGTAGAAAAATGCTTTGATTCAGGTATATTGGCTCATGACTGGCTCTGATACCAATTGTAGGATCGATATTGATGATCAAATGAGTCAATCCGAGTCAAAATACCACTGTTTATGTTTTTTGTGATTTCATGACATAAGATGTGATGTCATCTCTATGATGTCATCATCAAAGATGATGACATCATTCTTGTTCAGAAACGCAACGAATCCAAGACTCGATATAAGACGAAGTCAACAGACATATGCACTAACAGTCTTGAGAGCAGCTTTCGCCATGTTCAGTGTCCTAACAATCGTAAGGTCGAGTTTGCTTCAAGTGTATTCTAAAAGAGGGCTCTTACCTGGTGGAATGGGGTAATGAGAGATAGAGGTGCTGATGATGCTTTGGGTCAGACATGGGAGGAACTTACAGCTCTCATGATGAGAGAATTTTGTCCTCGTCACGAGCAGAAGGCACTCAAAAATGAGTTCCAAGATCTAAAGCAAGACAGTGGTGAACACCGTGCTTATACAGACAGATACGAGGAGTTAAGCTTGCTCTGTCCGACATTGGTCACGCCTTTGGATAAAGCTATTGAGAAATACATAGACGGTTTGCCAGATCGTGTTCAGGATATTGTCACTGGCAGCAACCCTACTACCGTCCGACAGGCCATTGAGCTAGCTGCAACCCTTACTGAATCGCAAGTCAAGAAGGGTAAACTCCACAGGAAGGGAGACAAGAAGCAGAAACAGTCTGATAGCACCACTGAGAAAAAGGGCAAGAAGGCTGCTGAGTCTTCCAAAAAATCTAGGAAGTGTAAGGCTTCCAAGAATTTCGCCGTCACTACTCAGACTAATCAGGCAGTACAGAATCAGGCTGCACAACCTGCTGCCAAGAGGTAGTATGCTGGGAATGCACCTTTGTTCAACAGATGTAACAGCCATCACCAGCCACAGTTGCAATGCCGCATCTACACAAATTGTGGCAAATCCGGTCATCTTGCGAACACTTGCCGTTTTGCTCCTAATCAAAATCAGGCAGCTTAAAACCAAGTTGTACAAAACCCTGCCCAGAATCCTACACGACCTCACTATCCGCCTGGTTCATGCTTGAACTGTGGGGATCTGACCCACTACAGGAACAACTGCCCAAGGTTGGCAAATGTGAATCAAGCACCAGCTCGTGGTAGAGCTTTCAATCTTAATGCAAATGAGGCGCGTGCGGATAACGAAGTGGTTAACAGTACGCTCCTTGTTAACAAACATCCTGCTTCTGTTCTATTTGATTCGGGTGCCGATAATAGTTTTGTGTCCTTAGCATTTGAGCCTTTGCTTTCGATGACTAGAACATGACTAGGAAAGCCCTTGACAGTAGAAGTAGCTAGTGGTGAACCTGTTGTACTCAACTCTGTTCTTCGAAATTGCCAGTTGAATCTCATTAACCATCTTTTCCCTATTGACCTCACACCGATGCAACTCGGGAGCTTCGATGTTATAGTAGGAATGGATTGGTTATCCAAGTACCATGCTGAGGTGGTATGTTTTGAGAAGTTGGTTCGTATACCACTTTCGACTGGTGAGATCTTAGAAGTTCATGGGGAGAAACTCGTTAGTGGTCTTTAACTCATGTCTTGTACCCAAGCCCATAAATACCTGCGAAAGAAATATGTTGCTTTCATGGCACATGTCATAGAGGATAAAGGCAAGGGTAAGACTATCCAAGATATCCCTGTTGTTCGGGATTATCCAGAGGTATTTCCTAAAGAATTACCTGGTTTACCCCCTGTACGCCAAGTTGAGTTTCGTATCGATCTCGTACCTGGCGCAAATCCTATTGCTAAGTCACCTTATCGTCTTGCACCATCTGAGATGCAAGAGTTATCTAAGCAGCTTCAGGAGTTATCTGACAAAGGATTCATCCGTCCGAGCTTTTCACCTTGGGGTGCTCCTGTCCTATTTGTGAAAAAGAAAGATGGATCATTCAGGATGTGTATCGATTACCGTGAGCTTAACAAGCTTACCATCAAGAATCGATATCCCCTACCTCGCATTGATGATCTCTTTGATCAGCTACAGGGTGATACATGCTTTTCAAAGATTGATCTACGTTCTAGGTATCATCAACTTCGAGTTCTCGAAGAAGATATTCCCAAGACAGCTTTTCGTACGCGTTATGGTCATTATGAGTTCACTGTTATGCCCTCTGGTTTAACAAATGCTCCTTCTGTTTTCATGGACTTGATGAATACGGTTTGTAAGCCTTATTTGGACAAGTTGTTGATGCATGAAATGTCTGTTGACTGCGTCTACAAGAAGTCACAAGTCAAGATTGGTCAACAGAGGGTCAAATGTGTCAAAATATGTATTTTATAAGTCTGTTTCGCTTTTATGTCATTATCTTAAGTCTGGTTCGCTTTTATGACACTATGTTAGGTCTGGTCCGCTTATGTGTCAAGTTCTGGTCAGCTTATATGTCAAGAGGTCTGGTTCGCTTATTTGTCATGCCGTATATCCGGACCAGAAACATTATAAATAGGCTGGTTGTGTTCATTAGTCATAGAGTTGTATGTGTGTAAGCTTGGAGCCAAACTCTGTCAAAATTTCAGTTGATAAGCAATAAAGAAAGGAAATTAATAGGACAAGCTGTTGTTACATTACATATTCTGTTTCCGCCTTTATATGTAATGATGAGCTACTCGGATTGACGTTTTCGGGTCAAGGAACGGTCCAACAAGTGGTATCAGAGCATCAGGACGAGGAGCTCATACTACATCAGCTGATTCTGCGACATTATCTCATTTCTACTCATACTTTCTCTTTTATTTTTCGGTTTATACAAGTTTTGTTGGACAGAATGGATTGAAACTCAAGTATATTGACCGAAACTTGTTATTAAACATTCCGTAACAGTTTCAGACATTAAAACATCGTAAAACTCATTCAAATTCATCAAAATCGTAATCAGTTTTCGGACAGAACTTTAAACTTAGATCTGGAATGGATTAGTGATCGGATTTGGACGAAATTCATATCATTGTGATCGGAATTAACTGAATTACAATCCTTGAAAGTATTAGTTTGTTATTCGGTCTAAAATTTGATCAAAATTTGTGGTTCGCTTTTACGGACATTGCAAGTTTCAGATCTAGAATTATTGTCTGGTCCGCTCGAGTGAACATACTTGATATTGTCTAGTTCGCTCGAGTGAACATACTTGATATTGTTTCTGGATCGCTCATTCAGACATCTGCTGAACCGCTCGAACGAACAGACTTTCTGGTTCGCTCGAACGGTCATTGATCTGGTCCGCTTTTTCAATCATTCTCTGGTCCGCTGTTTTGTACAAGCTGGTCCGCTTGAACGTACAAGAGCTGATTCGCTCAAACGACAAATGTCTAGTTCGCTCATTCGGACATCTGCTGGTCCGCTCGAGAGAACCTTATCTGAACCGCTCGAACGAACCTTATCTGGTCCGCTCGAGAGAACTTATTTGATAATTGTTTGGTTCGCTGTTACATACAACCTGGTTCGCTCAAATGGACAAAAGCTGAATCGCTCGAACGAATTTTTTTCTGATTCGCTCGAAAGAACATAGTTGTGTTTGATTCGCTTTTTTGGACAACATTGATAGTTTCGCTTATTCGTCACAGTTGTTAAAATTCTTGAAAACTTGTCTAAGTGATTGATTGATTTTGCAGGTACGATTAAAATGGATGATATTTTCATGAATCCCTTCAGCGATATGTACGCATTCACGGGTAGTTCAGGAAACAACGATACGTCTTCAAGCGATGCAAACAAAAGTCCACCAAAAGAAAGAAAGAAGGAAGCTTGGGAGTCCGAAAGTGCATTTGGAACATTTAACAAACCTCCTAAGCTGATGGCTATAGAAGATTATAGCAGGTGGGCAACAAAATTCGAAGACTGGTTGATGGCATTTGCTTTTGCTAGCTGGAAGAGTATGAAGAATGGTTTTGCCCAAGGAAAGAAGAATGGTGAAGCATTAAGATCAGCTGAAGAGATTGAAAATTTTGTAGCAGAGCAAAAATGTGTGGCATTATTGTTTCAATCAGTGCGTGAAGACATCATTTCACTGATAGATTACTCTAATTCTAAAGACTTATGGGAAAAACTCAAAAAGAAGTGTCTTGGAAGCAAAGAAATTGTAAAAAATAAAAAGAAACTTCTTAGGAAAGAGTTTGATGTGTTTGGTTGTCTTAAAAATGAATCGGTGAGTAAAATGATTGAAAGGTTCGGTCATCTGAAGCTGGAATTAGAAAGACATGAGATCAGATATTCTGATGATGAGCAAGTAGACAAGTTGTTAGATTCGTTGCCAGACGAGATGGAATGGAGATATTATGCTCTCATGCTTAAGAACACTATTCCTTCTGATTTGTTGAAACCAGATTTGGTGATTGAGAAACTTGAAAGTCATGAACTGGAATTGAAGAAGACGTACAAAGTTAATCATTCATCTTATCAACAAAATCTGGATCTGTACTATCCAAAAAGTTTGATTCCAAAAGCTACTTCTTCAAAAACTGCATTTTCTGCTGAGAATGTTTCTCCAGCAAGAAAAGAAAGTCAAAGCAGTTTAAGCAGCGGAAGTCATAGTGGTTATCATAGTGGATCTACGTCTTCTGCAAATCATACTGATGCGAAGTTTTCTTGCAATATCGCGATAGATCTGAAGAACGCACAAAATTTTGATGAGGAGTCGGCCAAGCAACAAATGGTCTTTCTAGCATCTGTTCTGGAATCCTATGAAGGGTTGGTGGCTGGAAAAATCGGTAATACAAATCTGACGAAAGAAGACTACGATCAGATAGACCCTGAAGAAATGGAGCTGATCGATATTCGTTGGGCAATGGCAAGTGCAGTTCGACGTGCACAACGCTTCATGGAGATTACAGGGAGAAAAACGATCGGTGGTCCGTCTACAAAACTGGGGTTCGACAAGTCAAAAGTAACATGTTTTAAGTGTAAGCAGAAGGGTCATTTCAAACGGGAATGCAGGAATGCGTATGCTGATGAGTCAGAGAATCCGTTTAGAGATGGTTATTACAAAAAGGCAATCTACCATCAGAATAAATCTGAGCCGCCTAGATTGAAGCAGTCTGAAGATAACAGAGACAAGTCAAGGGCTCTTGCTGTGATTTATGATGATGAGGGGTATGATTGGAGTAAGGAAGTTCTACCGGAAGAAGATGCGGTGGGTTATGCATTCATGGCAAGCAATGATGAACCCATTAAGTGGAAAGATGATCGTACTGAAGAACAGAAGTATCAATACCGAAAGATGAATGCTGAAACCAAGATTATCAGACTTTCTGGTATCTTTCTGGAAGCTAGAAGAGCAAACAGATGGGATCCAGATAGAGAGTGCTATCTTGATAGATATGGCAACATTGCGATTGATGACAAAACACTTGATATTGAAGCCATAATCAAGGAGTACAAAGAAGAAGATGAATATTGGCAACACAAGTGGTGGGGAACTCCAACTTCGAAAATGATTGAAGAAGAGAAAGAAAAAGAGAGAAAGGAGAAAGAGGAGAAAGAGAAGAAAGAAAAGCAGGTTGATACAGGCATAATTGATACTACGCAAGAGTTGACAGCTAAGAATCTGGGAGTGATGGCTGACAAAGTGCTAGCTGCAAAAGCACTTGAGGTAGATCCTAATTCTGTTACTGAGTCAAAGGGGTCGGTCAGTCAAAGTGTGTCAACAAATACGTCAGGTAACAAGATTGAGTCAGGTAACAAGTTTGAAGGAAATGCTGACTGCAAAAATTGCACCAAACAATGCAATTTTTGTAGCACTGTCACGTATCTTAATAATGAGAAAATTCAGAATCTGACAACAAAAGTTAGAAATGTTGAAAATCAGATTCTCGATCGTGACAAAAGTGTAAGAGCTTCAACTGAACGGAACAAAGAATTAACAACTCAAATTGAAAATGATAAAAAGGAACATGAAAAACTAAAATCTGAAAATGAAAAGTTAATTCTTGAAAACCGTCAAATTTCTGAAAAGTTTGAGAAATTGAAAAGTATTGTCAAAGATAGTGATGATCGAAATGGCAAAACTTTTAAAGAAAATGAACATCTAAGAGCTGTTTTGAGATTAAAAGAAGAATCGATTAATGAACAACTGGATCAAATTGCTAAACTGAAACTTAAAGTTCAAGAAGCTGAAATTGAGAATGAACGAATCCAGTTGAAGCTTAACAGCTATAAATCGGCAAGCTTTGTTTTGCAGCATATTGTTCCTAAACCTATAGGGAAAAACAAAGATGGCGAGGATGTGTTTTCTGATGGAACGGGTGTAGGTTTTCACAAAGTTCCACCGCCAATTTTAGACAACTACACGAAAAAGCAGTCTAGTTTGGTGGAAATTGAGGAAGAAAGTGAAGTTAAACTTCCTGAAAACATTGATGTCACGTTCACATTTTCCAATGACGAGGGTGTCCAAAGTGATGTGGTGAAAAGTGTGGTAGACAAAGTGCTTAAACCGGATTGTGACACTTCTGAGGAGGATGGGTGTTTTCTAGATAGATACATTCAGAAACAAAAGTCCAAGAACAACTTAGATGAAGAATCAAACCTTGTCATGTACAAGATGATGGGATCGGATAAGTTGTTTTCGGATTCAGAGTTTCCAATAGAGAATGTTAACATGAACAAATTGACAAATGTTTTCAAACTTGTTGAAGTCGAGTTGTCAGCAGTGAATAATCTGAGTCGAAATAAAGACAGGGTTTATAACAAGAAAACTGTTTATTCACCACGTTTTTACAATAACAATCGAAACAATTGGTCGGGTGATTCTCGAGGTGGTAAGAGTTATCAGAAGAAGAGTTTTCAAAACAAGAGGTTTACTGAAAAGAAGGTGTTTGTGAATGGTTCACGTTTACTTTCTGATGAGAAAAATGAAATCTTTTCAAAATCGAATGAAGAGTTCTTTGAGAAGAGAGCTTCACAGGCTCAGTCTGAAGGCACGAGTCGAGTAGCTGATACTCGTACTTGTTTTAGATGTGAACAAGTTGGTCATATTGCACGAAAGTGTACATATGTGAAGCCTAGGACTGAAGCTGTGAAGGTTCAACAAAAGAAGGATGATGTGAAGGGTAAAGCACCAATGTATGTTGAGAAGAAAGTAGTTGAGAAGCAAAACGTTAAAATCAACAATGTAAAAGCAAAAAATGAATCCGTAAAGAAGTTGGTAACTCAAAATGACAAGTTTTATAAACGGGTTGCATTAACTGAACAAATTTGGAAACCTAAAATAGAGAAGAAAATTTCAACTTCTGAAGTGAAAAAGGCTGAAGAATCAATTTCGGTTGATTATGATGCAAATTTTCCACCTTTGAAGGCTGAAAATTTCAAAATTCAAATTGCGAGAGTCAAGGTTACACCTAAGGCTGATGAAGCCTGGGTGGATACCATGTTCGAATAAGTAGTTTGAATTGCCGGAGCTTCCTGTTTCGCGAAGCATGAATCGGCATCTTTCTTGAAGTTGTTTAAGTCGTAGTTTGTTTTGTGCAGGATCTTCCACAACTGGTATCTAGATGGATTATGGATAGTGGTGCATCTCGACATATGACAGGAAAAACTGCATTGCTGTATGATGTGAGAAACATTAATGGTGGTTATGTGGGATTTGCTGGTCATGAAGGTGGTCGAATTGTTGGTGAAGGAACGTTATCCAATGGGATTGTGACGTTTGAGAGAGTTAACTACATCACTGAGCTGGAGAATAATCTGCTTAGTATCTCGCAGATTTGTGACAATCAGTATACTACTCACTTCACTGATAAAGAGTGTTTGATTTTGAAACCTGGTTTTGTTATCCCTGAAGAATGGATTATTATGAGGGCACCTAGAGTGAATGATTTATATGTGTTAGATATGTCTGTAGCAACTACAACTACTGGTCAAGCACATTGTTTCGTGTCTAGAGCAACTGAGAAAGAATCCAGATTGTGGCACCGAAAGATGGGGCATATACATCTTAGAAAAATGAATCATTTGGTGCACAATGATTTGGTATTGGGTGTTAATATCAAAGGTTTTCATCTGGAAGGGGAGTGCATTAGCTGCATCAAAGGCAACCAGAAGAAAAAGTCACACCCTACAAAGCAAGTCAATTCAGTTTCGAGACCTCTGGAACGACTTCACATGGATTTGTTTGGTCCGGTGAATGTTAAAAGTGTTACAGGAGATTACTATTGTTTGGTCGTTACTGATGATTATTCCAGATTTTCGTGGGTTTCTTTCTTAAAGACGAAAGATGAAACATTTGACAGTTTGATGGGGCTGTTCAGGAAGATTGAGAATTTGTACCAAAGGCGTATCAAGAGAATTAGAAGTGATAATGGTACCGAATTCAAGAACAGTAAGATGGAAGAATTTTGTGATGAAAGAGGTATTTTGCATGAGTTTAGTGCTCCGTACACTCCGCAGCAGAATGGAGTCGCAGAACGCAAAAACCGGACGCTAATCGAGACGGCTAGAACGATGCTCGCAGATTCAAAGTTACCGATTAATTTTTGGGCTGAAGCTGTTTCTGCCGCATGCTATACGCTCAACAGGGTTCTTACTGTCAAGAAGTTCAACAAAACATGCTTTGAGCTAATCAATAATCGCAAACCGAATTTGAAGTATCTAGAACCGTTTGGGTCACCTTGTACGGTTATAGAACCTTTTGGGAAGTTTGGTCCGAAGTGCATTGAGGGTATATTTGTTGGTTATTCAAATCCATTGCGACGTGTCTTCGTTCCAAGTGAGAAGCGGATTATTGAAGCTGCAAATGTTGAATGTCAAGGTTATACTATGCCGCCGCAGAATCCTGGTGATTCATGGCGTTATCATTATGACAAACTTTGGGATTCGTTTGACATGAGAGAAGAATCAGAGGATGATGAAGATTTCTTTGATGAGTTGGATATTTTGCGTGAATATGAGTCGCAGTTAAGGTTCCCAGCTGAGTATTCAAGAAGACCACGGGAAACTTCAAATGACGATGAAGCAGGTCCAAGTAATGCTGGTGAACATGATGATGTCCAACAAAATGAAGTTGCTCAAGATAATCAGTCGGCTCAGAATGATAATTCAGAAGCTGAAAACATGCCAGTCTTTGATCATGGTGATTCAGATTCTGAGGGGGAGCAAATTCAGATTTCATGTCAAACAAACCAAGTTGGTGAACAAGATGCAGAGCAGAATGTTACTAATCTGGAGGAAAATGTAGATGTTCCAAGCGAAGTGATGCCGCGAACTTTTTCATATCATCCAGAGGAGTTGATCATAGGAGAATTGCAGAAAGGCGTTCGCACTCGAAATCAGATTGATAAAGGGCTTACATGTTTTTATACAAAAGTTGCTCCTTTGCAAACTGAATTCTCATTAAGTTGTTTTATCTCGCAGGTTGAGCCAAGAACTTACAAAGAGGCGCTCACTGAAGACTCTTGGGTCAATGCAATGCAGGAGGAACTTAGTCAATTCGAGAAATTGGGAGTGTGGAAGTTAGTTGATTTGCCGGATGGTCATAGGAAAATTAACACTAAGTGGGTGTTTAAGTGTAAGAGGGACGATAGAGGAGTGGTCGTAAGGAACAAAGCTCGACTCGTTGTTCAGGGATTTAGTCAACAGGAGGGAATTGATTTTACTGAAGTCTATGCTCCTGTAGCACGACTAGAGGCTATCAGAATTTTCCTAGCATTTGCGTCTTGGAAGAACTTCAAAGTATATCAGTTGGATGTTAAATCGGCGTTTCTTTACGGGAAGGTTAAAGAGGAGGTTTATGTTGGTCAGCCGCCGGGCTTTACCGATCCAATCCACAAAAACAAGGTCTACTTATTGGACAAAGCGCTGTATGGTTTACACCAGGCCCCGAGAGCTTGGTACGAGACTTTGTCTCAACACCTACTTGCTAACCAGTTCATACGTGGAAAAGTGGATGCCACTCTCTTCACTAAAGTCGTTGATGGTCATCTTCTGATAGTTCAGATTTATGTGGACGATATAATCTTTGGGTCAACAAATGAAAATCTATGTAAAGATTTTGAATCAGTGATGAAGCAGAGGTTTGAAATGTCATCAATGGGGGAGATGAAATTCTTTCTGGGGTTACAAGTTGAACAACTTCCTGAGGGAATTTTCATTCATCAGTCAAAGTACGTTCATGATATTCTAGAGAAATTCGGGATGTCAAGTTCTACTCCAGCTGCTACCCCACTTGCAACAAATCATGGAATTCACCCAGATCTCACCGGAGACAGGGCTGATGAAACGTTTTACCGATCCATGATAGGTTCTCTAATGTACCTAACTGCTTCACGTCCTGATATTATGTACCCAACGTGCCTCGCAGCAAGATTTCAGTCTAACCCGAGAGCATCGCACATGATTATTGTAAAGAGGATATTGCGCTACCTGAAAGGAACTCCTTCATTGGGGTTGTGGTATCCTAGAAAAGGTGATTTTACGCTCGAAGGGTATTCCGATTCGGATTTCGGATGCTGCAAAGTCAATTCAAAATCAACAACTGCAGGATGCCAGTTCTTTGGTCCTAGATTGGTTACCTGGCAGTGTAAGAAACAAACGTCTGTGGCGTTATCTACATGTGAAGCGGAGTATGTTTCTGCTAGCAGTTGCTGCTCTCAGATCTTGTGGATACAGCAACAGATGCGCGACTACGGTTTGCAGTTTCTTAACACACCTCTTTTTGTTGATAATGAGGCCGCAATAAATATAACTAAAAATCCAGTACATCTCGCTAAAACTAAACACATAGAAATTCGTCATCACTTTATTCGTGATTGTTTTGAGAAAAAGTTGATACGAATTGAGAAAATCCACACAGACGAACAGAAAGCTGATTTACATACCAAAGCTTTTGATAAAAATCGGTTTAAATATTTGTTAAAACTGAATGGTATGAAGCTTCTGTCGGTGTCGGATGGCATAATTGGCGTTGATGAGGGTACTGTTGCGGATGAAGACGAGAAACAATCTGCAATGGTTTGTCGATTTTTTACTTGTTTTGGTATTTAGGGGGAGTAGATGTTTGTACATAGTTTATTTTCAGAAAATATAAAAACAGTAAAAAATGCAAAAATACAAAAACATGATAAAATCTGAAAAAGAGCTTGTGTATATTGGGAAAATGATAGTACATCAGCTAGACGATTACAGTATGCTAAAGATTTGAAAAGTATAAAAGAATTAGACAATCTTACTGATGATGTGTCGATAGGTTTTCACACATTTAGTAGATTTATTCGGGATATAAACCTAAATTCAAACTTGTGAATTCGTGGGGAACACTACTTGGATATATAGGTAACCCCTGAAATCTCGTTTGAAAGGTCTCGTAATCTGATATACTAGGTCTTTATACTCTATGATGTCTGGGGTATTATTCCGGGACTTCTGCTGAACGGTAGTTCTGACCTAGTCCCTGGCTAATACTTGCTGCAATGCTTGAAACACAGCATTAAACCCTCAGCATGCTGAAACAATAAAATTGATATATGCTGCTGTTGTAAGCAAAAAGATCCTCTAAAGGGGACACACCTGTAAGTCGAAGCTGCTATCTCTCTGCGTATATGGAAGTATCGATCTGAGATCCCTCGGCCCTCGCATACCTAAATTATATACAGACATCATTGTAGTATTCTCACCTGTAAGACTGATTATTGGGATTCTGGATACGGGAGTATATTCAAGAGGTGGGACACATGAATGATATAAGTTCTTAATTCACCTAAATCGTATCCTGAATAGATTGAAATTTGTGTGAGAATTTAAGATGGATCAGTATATCGACAATCGAGGTAAATTGTTTAAATCTAAGTATGTAATGTAGCTTAACGGTACTTGTGATTTGTCTGAATAGCTGATATGATTCCCTGACACGCTCACCAAAATATGTTTGTAAATAGTTTACTTTGTTTAATTTCTGCAATTTAAGTTTTCTGTATTTTATTTCTTAGTTTAGATCACTTCGATAAAATCGAAAAAGATTTTATTTCTGCTTTATTTTAGACAAACCAAAGTGGAGAGTGGATTGTTGGATTCTTAGATGTTTGAAGCAGATGCAGGAGATTCTGGACTGAAGAATGAGGAGAGCTTACTTTGAAGAAGTTTGAATTATTTGACATGATAAAAACAAGTTCATTAACTTAATACTTGTTATTTTCAGAAATTGTTTGAAATTGTTGTTTTAAATCAGTCTGTATTGTCAAATGATCAACCAAGGTCATTAACTTGGACTTGGTAGATTAATTGAGTAATCAGGGTCATTAATTTGGACCTGAATACTTGAGTGGATTGTTATAACTGATTGATTTTGTGATTTAATGTTGAAAAGATAGATTGTAATGATTGTTGGTTGAGTAACAGGTTTAATCTTCATTATTCCCAACGGAAGCTATTTGTCAAAGCTTGAACCAGATCTCTCAGATTCTAGCATATCGAGAGGGGGAGTCTGTGAAAGGGGGAGTCTGGATCAACAATTAATGGGATTGTGAAGATAGAGTGCTTATGATGAAAAGACAGAGTTGAAGAGAAGATTAAGATTGAAGACTCAGGAGCTAAAAGACTACGTCAACATCCAAGGGGGAGTCTGTTGATGCATGAAATGTCTGTTGACTGCGTCTACAAGAAGTCACAAGTCAAGATTGGTCAACAGAGGGTCAAATGTGTCAAAATATGTATTTTATAAGTCTGTTTCGCTTTTATGTCATTATCTTAAGTCTGGTTCGCTTTTATGACACTATGTTAGGTCTGGTCCGCTTATGTGTCAAGTTCTGGTCAGCTTATATGTCAAGAGGTCTGGTTCGCTTATTTTTCATGCCGTATATCCGGACCAGAAACATTATAAATAGGCTGGTTGTGTTCATTAGTCATAGAGTTGTATGTGTGTAAGCTTGGAGCCAAACTCTGTCAAAATTTCAGTTGATAAGCAATAAAGAAAGGAAATTAATAGGACAAGCTGTTGTTACATTACATATTCTGTTTCCGCCTTTATATGTAATGATGAGCTACTCGGATTGACGTTTTCGGGTCAAGGAACGGTCCAACACAAGTTCATCATCGTTTTCATTGATGATATTTTGATCTATTCTAAGACTTGAGTTGATCACGAGCAACATCTTCTGTGACACCCCAGGAAAACCAGTATACAACGCAACACAACTAGCTTCCTCAGTAACCACGTGCTAAATTTCGGGATGAAATTTCTTTCAAGTTGGGGATAATGTGACAACTCGAGTTTCCAAGATTTCCATCTTCGCATTAATTGCACGTAAATTGTTTAAGTTGTTTGGTTACACGACTTGGTTGTTTCACAACTGTACACGTTTGTAATACGTTAAATCGTATTGTGATTAATATGTTATATTTGATGTGCAACATAAGTGTATTTGTTGATATATGTTTGCACGGTTGTTAATATGTTTGTTAATATATGATTGTATGAGCAAAATATAGTTTGTGTATTGTTGTCAATGTGAAACAACCTAGCCAAAAACCCACCCCCCTTGTGAAATCACCCATCACGAAAACACAAAAGTGCTTTCGTCAACCGGTGGGCCGACGAAATCAACACAAGGGCCTAAGGCCCAGTAGCAATGTTTTAATATCTTGTTCCCCACTATTACAAAAAGTTTAATCGCTGAACACTAGAGTGCGACGGCAACTGCAAGTTTTCAAGCCTCTCCTCTCGATCGATCTAGTGACCTGCCATCTCGGTTAGTTACAATATTGTTTGAATCATGCATGACTCCTTAGTAAATCACTACATGTCCGCATGTATATGGTATGTTAATGAAAGATGATTCTGGTTGTGTTGATGATTGAGTGGGTAGCTGATGAATCATTATTTTGTTACTAAACAATTAATACGAGTAGTCTGTAGGTGGCCTGTTCGATATATAGTAGATATGTTCAAAGTCAACATGAAACTAATAATCACATAGGTTGAATCAAGTAGTGCATGACAATAGTCAAATGATATTTCAATGGAATGATGGCCGATAACTGTGATTTTAATCAATCCCTATGGAACTGCACCATAATAGCATGTGATTGTTTTATCTTTTAATCTGATTCTATGCATGGTGGTGGATTTCGATGTATGTCTTTGGTAAGAAAATCGATTATAATATAACAATGCATGACAGGTAAGCAAACCGATTATAATAGAAAGTGGCTATGATCGATTGATGTTGATAACCTTGACAGGTTATGGTTCTATGTTAACATGTATCGAATACTAGATAATCATAACACTTTACTGACTTATTGAATGATGATGGAATGGTAGACATGATTGTATAATGATTAGTAATATATGATTACATGGATTGAATTGGTTGATGATTGATCCTATAACCGTTAAATGATTGCTGGGATTGTTCGTAACTGCTGTTGATGATGATATGATTAGGATGTCTGTGTTTAACTGTTACGTCTCCCCACGAAAGCACATGATTCAGACGAAAACACTAAGTGTTTTCGTCACACTCTAAACCCGACGAAAACCCTTGGATTTCGTCGCCTAGGGCTTTCGTCCTAAAGTGATTTCGCCAAAGGGTGTTTTTGCCATAAAGTGTTTTCGCCTCAATTACGATTTCGTCACGTTATTCCTGTTAAGTCATTAACTCTGTTAAGGGGTTAACTCTGTTAAGTGGTAAACGATGTTAAGTTTATCAACCCCATTAAGTCTGTCAAGTATGTTAAACCAGTTAAATTGAATAACTATGTTAGAATTGACCAAGAACTCAGTCATATGATGCATGATTGTATGAACGTGAAATAACTGTTATGTGTTACATGACAATGATTTCTTAAACACAATTCGTGACATATTTTGTACGTGAAACTTTACGAACATGAACTGATTGAGTATACGTGCATACTATAGGACGTTATTGATTACTTGCGAGCACATAGTTTAGCATACCGAGCAAACCAAGGTAATTCACACTCTTACCAAGGCATGGGATTCCCCGGTGGGTTGGGAATGGGATTGAATGATTACTTGTACTTACATCACTACTAGACTACTTACCACGGTCCTCGGATTGGGAATGATGCCTGTGCCAAAATCTACGTAAAGCCTACGTACTGTCCTCAGTTTGGGAAGGACACTAGTGTTAAAACCTACGTAAATCCTACGTACCATTCTCCTCGGATGGGGAAGGACACCAGCGCTAAACCTACGTACTCGCTACGTACTGTCCTCGGTTGGGAAGGGCACTTACGTAAAACCTACGTAAACTTATACTTACTAATATCCTCGGATTGGGAAGGATACTTATGGATACAGCTAGTCTAGTGACTTACAGTATGGGAAGCCCCCACTAATTGTACTTACAACATGGGAAGCCCCTGGTAGATGAACATACAAATGGCTTAGTAATACACGGCATGGTTATAAACGAACTTACGATTTGTTAAACGAACTTATTACTGAACAACCAACTGTGAACTCGCTCAACTCTGTTGTTGACTCTCTGTTACATGCCTTGCAGGTCGTTAGGTACCCATGAAGCTTGCACAGGGAGGCATAGTCGTTGTGGGACATGGCAATGTGTGCCATGCTATAAACATATCTTTATTTCGTACTTACTACTTACATTTGGTTTTTACAGTTATGCTTCCGCTGAACACTTAACTATGCTTTGGTTTTGAACAACTTTCATATTGTTTGATTGAATTATATTTACTACATACATTGTTCAATATGATTGGTGGCTTGATCTTGGTCATGTCACGCCTCCAAGCGGTGATACTCCGCATGTGGATTTTGGGCGTGTGACATCTTTGTCTTGCAATGGAGCTCCTAAAGAAAGAACAGCTTTTCGCCAAATTCTCCAAGTGCGAATTTTGGCTTAAGGAAGTTCAATTTTTGGGGCACATCGTTAACGAACAAGGTATTCATGTAGATCCCGCCAAAATCAGTGCGATTAAGGATTGGGATACTCCTACTACTCCTATCGAGGTTCGTTCATTTCTTGGTCTAGCGGGTTATTACCACCGTTTCATTGAAAACTTCTCCAAGATTGCGGTTCCTCTCACTGCATTAACTCAGAAGAACAAATCTTTTGAGTGGGGATCTAAACAGGAAGAAACTTTTCAAACCTTGAAACAGAAACTCTGTGATGCACCTATTCTATCTTTGCCCGAGGGTAACGACGATTTTGTGGTGTACTGTGATGCATCCAACTTAGGCCTTGGCTGCGTTCTTATGCAAAGAAACAAAGTTATAGCCTATGCATCAAGACAGCTGAAAGTACACGAGAAAAACTACACGACTCATGATCTTGAGTTAGGTGCAGTAGTTTTTGCTCTCAAACTCTGGAGACACTACCTTTATGGTACAAAGTGTGTAGTGTTTACTGACCACAAAAGTCTCCAGCATATCTTCAATCAGAAAGAACTAAACATGAGGCAACGACGTTGGGTTGAACTCCTAAACGACTATGATTGCGAAATTCGCTACCATCCTGGTAAGGCGAATGTCGTGGCTGATGCATTGAGTCGTAAGGAACATGTCAAGCTTCACTGTATTCAAGTTCGATCTGACATTCAAACCCGCATTTCTCAGGCTCAACATACTTGTGTTACACAAGGTTTGATGGGTAAGGAATTACCATATCATCTTAAGCCTGAGCTTGAACTGAGAGACTTTGGGATATTCTATTTCATGGGCCGTTTATGGGTCCCAAGTATAGACAATCTTCACACCTTGCTAATGGATGAAGCTCACTAGTCTCATTATTCTATTCATCCTGGTGCAGACAAAATGTATAAGGATCTTCGAACCCAGTATTGGTGGCCGGGTATGAAGAAAGACATTGCCTTATATGTTTCCAAATGCCTTACTTGTCTTAAGGTTAAGGCAGAACATCAACATCCCTCTGGATTATTGGAGCAACCAGAGATTCTGGTTTGGAAATGGGAAAACATTTCTATGTGTGACACCTGTGTCACTTCAACCATCAAACAAATGCCAAACCAATGAAATATTGTATTTCATACTTGGGATTTGTAAAAATATGTGTATAGTTTGCACATATCAATTCTTGTTCGATTTCAAGCTCAAAATCGCTTTCTGGAAGGTTATTTACGCACTGATGCGTAAATATAACCAGTTTAATGCAACAAACACTCCGGAATAGTGACATAGGCTTAACATGCCTTAGAATACCTCTACATAACTTAGAAATAAGTTTTGGATGGTTTGGTATGCCGAAATCAAGTTAATTCACTTACGGGGACTAAATTTGACAAACTGCGAAAGTATGCCAATTTGAACTGTAACAGACATTCCGGAACATGACCATAAGTTAAACATACCATAAATATCCTTTACATAGCTTAGAAATAGGCTTTTAGGGGTTCAGTGTGCTAAAATAAACTTTTGGGTCATTCAGGGACTAAAAGCGTCAAAAAGTGCATAAGTTTGCACTTTCGCGCATAACTTACGTTCTGAATACATCCGGATATCCAAAAATTTATGTAAGCACTAAAACATTTTATTTTAGTGTTTGGCATGAGAAAAATCCATTCGTCACGCATTTTGGATCGTTTTTCGCGCTTGTGCGCATTCCGTCGTAATTAAGCGAACATCGCGTTCGTACGACCAAACGAACCAACATCCGACATATTTTTGAGCATGTTTCATGTCCACAATGTTTAGGCATCATTTTAGGGCCTTAACGTTAGCTTAACGCGCCTTAAACGTGTCGGAAATGGCTGTAAACACCAACAGGGACCAAATCTGTCATTTTGGAAACTTTCTGCTGATCAGACAGGGCAGGCGGCCCGCGTAAACCCAGGCCTATCCTTTACGCGGCCCGCGTCAGTGTATCAGACCAGATTCAATGTTTAAACAGCCTGTTTGCAGCTGTTTTGCACTCCCAATCTCTCTTCCACATGTCAATTCCTTATGGTGAGTGGCCATTTGACATACCATAACATTCCAACACATGTACGGGTGGGATTCGAGCACGGTTTCCATGAAACGATCTTAACGGTTACCCGAAAACTATAAATACCCATCCACCCCCATTGCAAAACCACAAGAATCTGATCCTAGAAGCTCTAAGTTGAAACCATTGTTTCATACCTGAGCTACTTGGATCACGATTAGCATTCGGGGACCCTTCGTAAGTATTCTTTTATTCTTTTATTGCTTTTTGAGTCTGAAAGTCAAACTTTGTTTGACTTTCTGCGTTGACCAGTTTATGGTCAATGCGAAGTTCGTTTGAACTTCGCAACGTGATTGTAATCACGATGGTTATAGTCCCTTGTGACTATGCCTACTGATTACCACGTTGTCTAGGGTCGTAAGGGTAAGCTATCTAATAAATCGCTTATACCTTCGAACCCGACCCATTTGGTCGATCATTAGGATCCGACCAAATAGATTAGGTGACCATAGCATATAGGGAATAACCTTCCGAGGTTATACCCTATGGTCACATCGTTTGAGTAGTTGTATGATAGGCTGTTTATATGCCTCAAGTAAATTACCAGAATACCCTTTTCATGTATAATTGGTAATTAAGCATATGTAACCTAAACTTTTTTCACATAACTGATTTTGTAACATGTTTAGGCATATAACACTTGTCATAGGGCTAGTTAGACGTCTCGAGTGCGCTTTTGCGCGCACGACGCGTTAAAGTAGCATAAGCTACCTAAACGAGTCGTAATGGGTCGTAAGCACTTAGGTTAGGTTTCATTTAGTATGTAGGCTTTGTTAAACCATATGACACGAGTCTCCATACTCGTTTGGTTTACGAACCCTCATTCTATCTAAATCCTCCGATTTAGGTCTGGTTTATTAACATAGTTACCTATATTAGGTGCCGTTTGATATCCGTGATCTCTAGCATTGTTTGGTTGTTACTCAAGGACTACTAAATAATCTCAAGTGAGTACATAGACCCCTCTTTTACTGTTTTCCAAACTGTTTTGGGGTGAAACACACGTGCCTACTTGTTACTTTCATGCTTTCACATCATATACTTGCTATGTTCATTAGTACATTTATAGTACATGATTTCATTACATTTCATGCTAGGTATGCCCATTGTGTGCGTACTTAGTACATTGTTTTACATTACATTTCATGTTATGTATGCCCATTGTGTGCGTACTTAGTACATTGTTTTACATTACATTACATGCTATGTAAGTCTATTGTTGCATACTTAGTACAGTTGTTTCACGTCACATGCTATGTATGTCTATTGTTGCATACTTAGTACAGTTCACATGCTATGTATGTCCAATCGTTGCATTGTTCATCATACTTAGTACATTTGTTATTCATCACATGCTTACATATTGACATTTATATACACATTACATGATTTACATCTTGACATAAACATTTTGACATATTATTCAATACATTTGGCAATTGGTTTAAACATAGACATCTTACATTGTTGGTTTGGTTTGAGTAAGTGATTAAGTAACGAGGCGTGTGTAATATGATACACGCATGGTGGATACGCCGCTGGTACTTCCTATATATAAGTGTTTGTATGGTATTACATGTCGTAGCGTTATTTGAATCATTTCAGTTTGAGACATATAACATTTCATATAAATAACATACTTTTCACAAGACATTGATTTACAAACAACTTATCTTATACAAACTCATCTTACATGGTTATTCATTTAACCATACATTATTCTCTTATTTATACATATCATCTGATCTTATCGTTTTTCAAATGATTTACAAGACAAGCAAATTACAAGGTTCATGACTAAACATTTTCTCAAACATAAGTCATGAATCCTATTTTCTCAAAACCTATGTATCTCACAGGCATTTTTATGCTGACGTACCTATTTTCACATGTGTTTTCAGGTGATGATGTATAGGACTTATCAAGACATACTTAGGCGGACCTGTGCCTTAGTGACTTAAAACGAGACAAGAACTAGTTAATTTATGTTATATACTCTTTGGTTCTTATTTAAAACAATGTAAACTTTCATGATTGTTTAATAAAACGAAACTTCACTTGCCATGGATTTGAAACAATTAATTCTGTTACAACACTCCCCGATGTTTCCGCCACGTTTTGTATGTTCTACGTGGTCGGGGTGTGACAGAAAAGTTGGTATCAGAGCCAATGGTTATAGGGAATTAGGTTATTAGTAATACTTTGACCTAGTCTATAACCTTCTTAGGACCCTAACGCGAGTTCACTTGCGTTTAGTCATAAAACAATACCGTCACCTATCCTTAGGCGACGACCACAACAAGAACATAAATTTCAAAACCGCTTTGAAAACTAATCATCTGTTCTAGGATGATTGATTACTAGTTTTTGAACCCTCTGTTATAAGGTTTTGAACCCTTTGAGTTTTCAAAATCTCGTCAAAGTTTTGGGTCCTAAATAGTGTGAACACGTGCAAACTGGAAGAGTGGATGCCTGTACCCTGGGTTTTCTGTCTAAGGCTAGAGTGTTCGTACAAATCCACATAATCGGACCAGTCACTCTTACCTGGGAACTCTTGGGGTGAGTGTCCACTTATAGGCGAGCATGTCTTCGCGATACATTATGAGGATCTAATTGCTTTGATTCAGCCTTTGTGTGTCGTTTGTTTGCTTCGTGGTTCAAACAAATGACCATCACCCATGATTTTTGGTCGGAAATTGCAACATCCTATTCTTACCCCATGCCATTTCATTTGTTTTCTCTCTTGTTTCCCCTTTTTGGAATGCCTCCACGACGCGAAAATCCGGTATCTATTGAAGAGCTGGCAGCTGTCATTACACAGCAAATGACTGCTGCAATCCCGAACATCGTTGATCAATGTCACTAAGCTCTCAACAACAACAATGCCCCTGCAACTTCAAGACGTTCAACTCAGCTAAGCCATCAAAGTTTTCTGGGTCTCAAGGAGCGACTGCACTTCTGCAATGGTTTGAGAGTCTAGAAAGCACCTTCAGACATGTTCAATGTCCAAATGAGCGAAAGGTAGATTTTGCATCTAGTGTCTTTGAGAAACGAGCTTTGACGTGGTGGAACGGTGTGGTGAGAGATAGGGGTGCCGAAGTGGCACTGGCTCAAACGTGGGAAGAACTTAGAGCACTAATGATGAAGGAATTATGTCCTCGTCACGAGATCAGGGCCTTGGAAATGGAATTCGATGATCTTAAGCAAGACAGCGGCGAACATCGAGCATACACTGATCGATATGAGGAGCTAAGCCTGTTGTGTCCTACCATGGTTACGCCTTTGGATAAGGCGATCGAAAAATACATTGATGGTCTCCCTGACTCAGTTCAGGACATTGTTACTGGTAGTAACCCCACTACGGTTAGGCAGGCCATTGAGCTATCTTCAACCTTTACTGATTCTCAGATCAGAAAGCATAAACTTTTTCGAAAGGGTGACAAGAAGCCAATCGAGGAATCAAAGACCATGGATGAACAGACTGGATCCCCTAAGAAGTCAAAGAAGCGAAAGGCTTCTCAGAACTTTGCCATGGTTACTCACAATGCTCAAGCCGTCCCCAACCAACCTGCTCAACCCCCTGCTAGGAAGCCATACAATGGAACTTCACCCTTGTGCGACCAATGTAACCTTCATCATCATGCTAGTGTGAAGTGCCGCGAATGCCAAATTTGTGGACGTAAAGGTCATATAGCAAAAGTTTGCGTAGCAGCAGTTGCACCAAATCAAGCTGACAACAATCCTGCTCAAGCTCGCTTTCCACCAGGTTCTTGCTACAATTGTGGCGAGATGGGTCATTTCCGAAGAAATTGCCCAAAGCTTGCTAATGCTAATCCAGCACAGGGATGAGCATCTGACCGACTAGAAGACAACACCCATTAGAAATAATCATGTCTTATGTATTATTTTATTTGTTGTCAAGGTCCAGGAAACAGTTGTTATCATTGTTTATAAATAAATCTTTTATTTACATTGCAATGTATTTATGAGGTTGTATGCATAAACAACATATCCCTTACTATACCGACAATTAAGGAATCGTATTCCTTGAAAAGCAATCTACCACCCAAATTATTTTTCTATTTTATGATCTCTTGCGTTTTCCACGAAATTCCTAAGTACCCGTTTCTTCCAAGGAAAACGAAGTACAAGGCGCAAGTTACAACACTGGACGAATACCCAAAGTACCACTATAAATCTTTAATAGGGTACCTAAGGGTGTTTCCATAAATCCTAAAATTGTTGTGTCCCATAATTCAAATATTACGTTTCTTTGAAAACAAAATCGAATTTTGGGAGATATTCATATCTTTTCAGATAGATCCCAGAGGACATTGAAGTCCATTGACTGGTTTCCATATCCATTTTCAATCGATAACAAGTTAATAACAAATTAAACAACTATGTGATTATGTGCTTATGTGTTTCCTTTTATGTTTTTGGTGTAATCCAAGCTTTGTTATCCAAATCCTCGTAGAATCTTCCATATCTTTGTATAAGGAATTCATAGTAGGATATCCAAAGGTACTATATTAAATCCTCAATGGGCTTTTACGTAATAGTAAAGACCCTTGGATTATATTGTACTATTCCATAATTAGACCCCTTGAGTGGTCTAGTTAAACAGATTGATCCAAAAATCTGGTTAGGAATATCATGTGATGAGATAGCTGAAAGGACTCCTTGGTGGCCTAATTAAAAGGATCATTTGTCGATCTAATTAAAAGGGACCTTATGGTAGTCTAGTCACACTCATCACAGGTTTGATTTTTCCTCCCCTTCACATTACAAACAAATTGTGCGGACTGTGCAAGGAATTGCATAATTATGGATGCATACATAATTATGAAATTCAGTGCACAGAAACCACAACAAGTTTGGTCGTGTGTCTAGAAATAACTCATTCTGTTCATTTTCGTTTCTGAAGAAATCGTGGAAAATGACTCATTCTGTTCATTTTCGTTTCTGAAGAAATCGTGGAAGATGACTCGTTCCGTTCATTTTCGTTTCTAAAGAGGTTGTGGAAAATGACTCATTCTGTTCATTTTCGTTTCTGAAGAAATCGTGGAAAATGACTCATTCTGTTCATTTTCGTTTCTGAAGAAATCGTGGAAGATGACTCGTTCCGTTAATTTTCGTTTCTTAAGAAGTTGTGGAAAATGACTCGTTCCGTTCATTTTCGTTTCTGAAGAGGTTGTGGAAAATGACTCGTTCCGTTTATTTTCGTTTTTGAAGAGGTTGTGGAAAATGAGTCCTTCCGTTCTTTTTCGTTTCTGAAAAATGCCTGTTGAAAATAACTCCGTTCATTTTTCATTTCTGAAAAATTTCCGTTAAAAAAATAACAGGATTACGCCTTGCTTATCTTTGATTGTTACTTAACACTAAGCCACAGATAGACTCCTACGAATTAATTTCGGGACGAAATTTCCTAAAGTAGGTGAGAGTGTGACACATGTGTCACTTCAACCATCAAACAAATGCCAAACCAATGAAATATTGTATTTCATACTTGGGATTTGTAAAAATATGTGTATAGTTTGCACATATCAATTCTTGTTCGATTTCAAGCTCAAAATCGCTTTCTGGAAGGTTATTTACGCACTGATGCGTAAATATAACCAGTTTAATGCAACAAACACTCCGGAATAGTGACATAGGCTTAACATGCCTTAGAATACCTCTACATAACTTAGAAATAAGTTTTGGATGGTTTGGTATGCCGAAATCAAGTTAATTCACTTACAGGGACTAAATTTGACAAACTGCGAAAGTATGCCAATTTGAACTGTAACAGACATTCCGGAACATGACCATAAGTTAAACATACCATAAATATCCTTTACATAGCTTAGAAATAGGCTTTGAGGGGTTCGGTGTGCTAAAATAAACTTTTGGGTCATTCAGGGACTAAAAGCGTCAAAAAGTGCATAAGTTTGCACTTTCGCGCATAACTTACGTTCTGAATACATCCGGATATCCAAAAATTTATGTAAGCACTAAAACATTTTATTTTAGTGTTTGGCATGAGAAAAATCCATTCGTCACGCATTTTGGATCGTTTTTCACGCTTGTGCGCATTCCGTCGTAATTAAGCGAACATCGCGTTCGTACAACCAAACAAACCAACATCCGACATATTTTTTAGCATGTTTCATGTCCACAATGTTTAGGCATCATTTTAGGGCCTTAACGTTGGCTTAACGGGCCTTAAACGTGTTGGAAATGGCTGTAAACACCAACAGGGACCAAATCTGTCATTTTGGAAACTTTCTGCTAATCAGACAGGCCAGGCGGCCCGCATAAACCCAGGCCTATCCTTTACGCGGCCCGCGTCAGTGTATCAGACCAGATTTAACGTTTAAACAGCCTGTTTGCAGCTGTTTTGCACTCCCAATCTCTCTTCCACATGTCAATTCCTTATGGTGAGTGGCCATTTGACATACCATAACATTCCAACACATGTACGGGTGGGATTCGAGCACGGTTTCCATGAAACGATCTTAACGGTTACCTGAAAACTATAAATACCCATCCACCCCCATTGCAAAACCCACAAGAATCTGATCCTAGAAGCTCTAAGTTGAAACCATTGTTTCATACCTGAGCTACTTGGATCACGATTAGCATTCGGGGACCCTTCGTAAGTATTCTTTCATTCTTTTATTGCTTTTTGAGGCTGAAAGTCAAACTTTGTTTGACTTTCTGCGTTGACCAGTTTATAGTCAATGCGAAGTTCGTTTGAACTTCGCAACGTGATTGTAATCACGATGGTTATAGTCCCTTGTGACTATGCCTACTGATTACCACGTTGTCTAGGGTGGTAAGGGTAAGCGATCTAATAAATCGCTTATACCTTCGAACCCGACCCATTTGGTCGATCATTAGGATCCGACCAAATAGATTAGGTGACCATAGCATATAGGGAATAACCTTCCGAGGTTATACCCTATGGTCACTTCGTTTGAGTAGTTGTATGATAGGCTGTTTATATGCCTCAAGTAAATTACCAGAATACCCTTTTCATGTATAATTGGTAATTAAGCATATGTAACCTAAACTTTTGTCACATAACTGATTTTGTAACATGTTTAGGCATATAACACTTGTCATAGGGCTAGTTAGACGTCTCGAGTGCGCTTTTGCGCGCACGACGCGTTAAAGTAGCATAAGCTACCTAAACGAGTCGTAATGGGTCGTAAGCACTTAGGTTAGGTTTCATTTAGTATGTAGGCTTTGTTAAACCATATGACACGAGTCTCCATACTCGTTTGGTTTACGAACCCTCATTCTATCTAAATCCTCCGATTTAGGTCCGGTTTATTAACATAGTTACCTATATTAGGTGCCGTTTGATATCCGTGATCTCTAGCATTGTTTGGTTGTTACTCAAGGACTACTAAACAATATAAAATGAGTACATAGACCCCTCTTTTACTGTTTTCCAAACTGTTTTGGGGTGAAACACATGTGCCTACTTGTTACTTTCATGCTTTCACATCATATACTTGCTATGTTCATTAGTACATTTATAGTACATGATTTCATTACATTTCATGATAGGTATGCCCATTATGTGCGTACTTAATACATTGTTTTACATTACATTTCATGCTATGTATGCCCATTGTGTGCGTACTTAGTACATTGTTTTACATTACATTACATGCTATTTATGTCTATTGTTGCATACTTAGTATAGTTGTTTCATGTCATATGCTATGTATGTCTATTGTTGCATACTTAGTACAGTTCACATGCTATGTATGTCCAATCGTTGCATTGTTCATCATACTTAGTACATTTGTTATTCATCACATGCTTACATATTGACATTTATATACACATTACATGATTTACATCTTGACATAAACATTTTGACATATTATTCAATACATTTGGCAATTGGTTTAAACATAGACATCTTACATTGTTGGTTTGGTTTGAGTAAGTGATTAAGTAACGAGGCGTGTGTAATATGATACAAGCATGGTGTATACGCCGCTGGTACTTCCTATATATAAGTGTTTGTATGGTATTACATGTCGTAGCGTTATTTGAATCATTTCAGTTTGAGACATATAACATTTTATATAAATAACATACTTTTCACAAGACATTGATTTACAAACAACTTATCTTATACAAACTCATCTTACATGGTTATTCATTTAACCATACATTATTCTCTTATTTATACATATCATCTGATCTTATCGTTTTTCAAATGATTTACAAGACAAAGCAAATTACAAGGTTCATGACTAAACATTTTCTCAAACATAAGTCATGAATCCTATTTTCTCAAAACCTATGTATCTCACAGGCATTTTTATGCTGACGTACCTATTTTCACATGTGTTTTCAGGTGATGATGTATAGGACTTATCAAGACATACTTAGGCGGACCTGTGCCTTAGTCACTTAAAAAGAGACAAGAACTAGTTAATTTATGTTATATACTCTTTGGTTCTTGTTTAAAACAATGTAAACTTTCATGATTGTTTAATAAAACGAAACTTCAATTGCCATGGATTTGAAACAATTAATTCTGTTACAACACTCCCCGATGTTTCCGCCACGTTTTGTATGTTCTACGTGGTCGGGGTGTGACACTACGGATCTCATTACCAAGTTACCGCACACTAAAAGAGGTCATGACGTCATTTGGGTTGTTGTTGATCGTCTTACAAAGTCAACACATTTTCAGCCGATCCATAAGGATCTATCTGCTGACAAGCTTGCCAAGATATATGTTGATGAGATTGTATCTCAACATGGCGTTCCTTTGAACATCATATCTGACAGAGATCCTCGATTCTCGTCTCGCTTTTAGAGAACCTTGCAATCTGAGAGAACAATCCAGACACTGGAGGATATGCTTAGAGCTCGTGTGATTGATTTTGGTGGTAGTTGGGATTCGCATCTACCATTGATCGAATTCTCCTACAACAATAGTTATCACTCTAGCATCAATATGGCTCCTTTCGAAGCTTTATACGTTCGAAAATTTTGTTCACCGGTCTGCTGGAATGAGATAGGTGAAGCTCAGCTTACTGGACCTGAACTCATTCTAGAGACTACAGATAAGGTCAAGAAGATTCGTGATAACCTACAGACAGCTAGAAGCCGTCAAAAGAGTTACGCGGATCGATGACGCAAGCCCTTAGAATTTCAAGTCGGTGATCACGTCCTACTCAAGGTATCTCCTTGGAAAGGTGTGATTATATTTGGAAAGAAAGGAAAACTTGCACCACATTATGTTGGACCATTTAAGATTGTTGAAAGAATCGGAAAAGTAGCCTACAGACTTGAGCTACCTCCTGAACTTGGAAATGTTCCTCCAATATTCCACGTGTCTAATCTCAAAAAGTGTTTAGCTGATGAGAACCTCCACATACCACTTGATGAAATTCGTGTTGATAACACGATGCACTTCATTGAGAAACCTGTGGAAATCATGGACCGTGAAGTCAAGAAGCTTAAACGCAAGCGCATACCTATTGTCAAAGTTCGCTGGTAATCTAAACGTGGCCCAGAATTTACTTGGGAATGTGAAGATCATATGAAAGCAAAATATCTGCATCTATTCTCACAGGTTTCCTCTAAATAAATTTCGGGACGAAATTTCCTTAAGTAGGGGAGACTGTGACATCTGTGCTTGTGTAATCATTGTACAGACTCTGAAAAATTCAATATTAATAAAACAGTGTTTTTTGATCCCAATGTTTGTTATTTATGTTTGACATTTTGCTCGTTTTGATTTTTGATCAATTTTGAACTCTATATCGCTTTCTGGAAGGTTATACGTAAACTGATGCGTAAACGTAATCAGTTTAACGTGATAGACACTCCGGGACATCAACATAAACTTAACATACCTTAAATAACCTTTACATAACTTAGAAATAAGTTTTAGAAGGTTTGGTATGGCAAAAACATGTTTATTCGCCCGCAGGGACTATTTGCGTCAACTTACGAAAGTTTGCCATTTCGCAAGGCAACATATAGTCTGGAACATGATAATAAGCTAAACATACCATAAATAACCTAAAAATAGCTTAGAAATAAGCTTTGAGTGGTTCAGTGTGCGAAAATATGCTTATTTGATCTTACAGGGACTAAAAGTGTCAAAAACGACGTAAGTTTGCATTTTCGTGCATATCTTACATTCTGACCACATCTGGACATCCAAAATTTTTGTACACACTAAAATATTTTTATTTTAGTGATTGGCATGCAAAAATACCATTCGTTGCGCAATTTGGATCGTTTTCGCATCCGTTACGATTTCCGTCGTAATTAGCCAAACAACGCAACCGTACGGCCAAATGAACTAACATCCGACATATTTTTGAGCATGTTTCATGTTCCCTATACTTAAACTTCATTATGGATCTTAAAAATAGGCTTGACGGGTGTTAGAAGTGCCAACACGCGTCGAAACAAGCTCAGGGGCCAAAACTGTCAAATAGTGAAAGTTGCTGATCAGATGCAGGATCCTTACGGACCGTAAGGAGTCCCTTGCGGACCGTAAAGGGAGCCCAGCGACCAGAAACTTGAAATCAGCAACTGTTTGATAATTCAGGGGCTGTTTATGTCAATTTATTGGTGTGTTAACCAAGTTAACACCTCTCCAAGGCTTTGAACCTACTTGCAACAATTGTATGGCCATGATTTTTGCTTGGAAACTACACAAACACATGTCTTGATCTTGTGAGTTCATGATAAGTATAAATAGCAAGCTCCATCAACTTGTTTCTTTGCTCATTTCCTCTCAATCTCTTCTCTAATCTGATTTGGGAGCTTTCTCAAGTATTTGGAACTTCTTCTCTGGTTTTCTTATATTCTTTCTTCAAGCTTTGGACTCTTGTATGTATTCTTTCATGCTTATTCTTTATGTTAGTGCAGAAAGTCAAATAGTTTGGCCAACAGTTTGACTTTCGATTTTGACCATCAATTGGTCAAGTCAAAGTTCAATTGAACTTTGCAACGTGATTGTAATCACGATGGTTATCATCCTTAGTGATTATACCTACCGATTACCACGTTAACTAGGCGTAGTGACGAGTCAAAGTTTCGGTCAAAATGCGTTTTAGTACGCATTTTGCCACGGAACTACTTTTAGGTATCAAAACATTTTGTTTTGATACCAAATCGGTTTTCTAAGTAGGTTAAACATGTTTTGACATGTTTAACTCGTCACTATTAGTTTAGTGCTTGTTTAGGGTCGTAAGTTAAGCGGTCTAGACAACCGCTTAGACTTTCGAACCCGACCTGTTTGGTCAATCATTAGGATCCGACCAAGCTTGCTTAGTGATCATAGTTGCGTAGGGAATAACCTCTGAGGTTATACCTTATGATCACGTAGGATTGGTTAGTTATTTGTTAAGTAGCTTGCATACATCCATATTTTTCCTATGTGAACATATTTTTGACATATAATCTAATTTAGTAACATGTTTAGGGATAATTGGGGATGCAAGACTTGGCATAGAACATAGTTAACCATCCGAACATAGTTTTATGCAAACGACGCATTCTAGTAGCTTATACTACCATAATGGGTCGAAACAGGTCAAAAGCACTTTGGTAGACTTTCAAATCAGAATGAAAGGTCTATTAAATCATACCATATGAGTTCAAATACTCATTTGATTTATTGAACATCATTCTATCCTATCTCCCGATTTAGGATCCGATTATTAACATAGTTACCTATATTAGGTGCCGGTTGATTCGTGATCCTTGGAGCCTTATTTGGTCTTATTCTTTAGACTGTTAGGCAATCCCAAGTGAGTACATAGTTCCCCTCTTTTACCGTTTTCAAATACTTTGGGGTGATACACATGTACATATGTGTTACTTTCGTGCTTTTCATGCTTTTATGACATAAACATGCTAGTTTCACCTAGTACACTTATAGTACATGCTTTCAATTGTGATTTTCTATGTATGTTAAGCATGCTAGCACATTTATTTATTACACATTTGTTGCATATGTTTACTTAGCATATGTACACATTGTTTTACATGACATTTCTGCTATGTATGTTTACTGAGCATGCTAGCACATTGTTTTTACATGAACATTTCTACCAGGCATGCTTAATTAGCATTCCTAGTACATGGTTTTCACATGCTACATTGGTTATGACATTTGGTATGCTTAATCGGGACAATAATAAATTCATTAACATTGATCACGCCGCTCGGTAGTATGTAATGGTACCATAGGACTTGACAAATCCCGTTTCCGACTTCCTAGGTTTGTTTGGAAGTTGGGAATGACAGAATCCTATATACATAACTTAGATAAACTTATAATTTGTTTAAAGGTTTGTCGCCACAATCGCAAGGCTTGAATGTATGCAATTAACATTACTGCATAAATGTTTGTAATCATAAAGCATTGTTTTCTGCAAAACATAACATTTGATTTAAACTCAGGTTTATTCAAAATCCTTGTTTTGTACATTTTCCTATGGGGTTGAGTAACTACTAGTTATTCACCATACATGACATTTGTATCACATTGACATCATCACATAGTTTGAGTAGGTACTTGCTACTTGCTATGCATTTCATTTGGTTATACATGATACATTTCATACATGACATTGAACACGTTTTACACATAAAACATTTGACATTGAACAAGACATTTTAGTTGGTTATTGATAAGTGACTTAGGTAACGGGGCAATGTGTTTTATGATAAAAGCATGGTGGATACGCCGCTGGTACTTCCTATATATAAGTGCTTTTATTGTATTATACATTGTTGCGTTATCTAAACCACTTGGGCATGACATGAAACATTTTATACAAGAACATGACATTGTTTTACAAAGTACACATTTTATACAAATTCACTTTTACGTGGTTAATCATTTAACCATGCATTTTCCTTTCATTATCATTTGATTTTCATATCCATTTTCACATTATTTCATAAAGGAAAACATTTTACAAGGATCATGACTATATTTTGTAAAACACTCCTTTTAAACTACAAGTCATGAATCCTGCATAAACAAAACCTATGTATCTCACAGGCATTTTTATGCTGACGTACCTATTTTTACATGTGTTTCAGGTGCTAATGCATGATGATGTTTGTGCTTCACTTAGGCGGACTCGGGCCTTAGTGACTTAAAATACTGTTAATTATGTTATGTTTAGTTTGAACTTCAAGAAAATGTAAACTTTAATCAATAATACATAACTTTAATTACCATGGTTGTTGAAACAATAATTCTGTCGCAATTTACTCCCCGGCATTTCCGCCGTGGTTTTGGTTGTTTTGACGCGGTCGGGGTGTGACAGAAGAGTTGGTATCATAGCCAATGGTTATAGGGAATTAGGTTATTAGTAATGCTTTGACCTAGACTATAACTTCTTAGGACCCTAACACAAGTTTACTTGTGTTTAGATCATAAAACAATACACGTCTCCTATCCTTAGGTGATTACCAAAAACTTGAACACAATTTCCAAAATGATTTTGAAATCAATCATCTATCCTTAGATGATTTCTTTTTGGCTTAATGCCTTCTAAATTTTCAAAATCTCGTCAAAGTTTGGGGCAATGTGTTATATGATAAAAGCATGGTGGATACGCCGCTGGTACTTCCTATATATAAGTGCTTTTATTGTATTATACATTGTTGCGTTATCTAAACCACTTGGGCATGACATGAAACATTTTATACAAGAACATGACATTGTTTTACAAAGTACACATTTTATACAAATTCACTTTTACTTGGTTATTCATTTAACCATGCATTTTCCTTTCATTATCATTTGATTTTCATATCGATTTTCACATGATTTCATAAAGGAAAACATTTTATAGGTTCATGACTATATTTTGTAAAACACTCCTTTTAAACTTCAAGTCATGAATCCTGCATAAACAAAACCTATGTATCTCACAGGCATTTTTATGCTGACGTACCTATTTTTACATGTGTTTCAGGTGCTAATGCATGATGATGTTTGTGCTTCACTTAGGCGGACTCAGGCCTTAGTGACTTAAAAGACTGTTAATTATGTTATGTTTAGTTTGAACTTCAAGACAATGTAAACTTTAATCAATAATACATAACTTTAATTACCATGGTTGTTTTGACGCGGCCGGGGTGTGACAGAGAGGCTCTCTACCATGGAAACAATTGTCACGTAAATGAATGCATCTATTGAGTTTCTAGTTCAAGCTTCCAAAAGTCAACCCACTCCACAACAATATTCCCAAGAGATCTGGAATGCAGTTCAACCTATTCTTAAAGCTCAAAGGGAACTTGAAGAAACTTAGCATAACCATCAAATGGCTCTACTTAGAAATATGATTGATGCTAGATACAAGGATACTCAGGATGATATCAAAGCCATCAAAGAGGCCTTGATAAAAATGACTGGCTCTGCCCCTGCATCTATCTACAAAGATGATGATCAAGACGATGCCAAAACGGGTTAGAAACATGATATGAAGAAGTTTGGCAGACCTACTCCTAGGCAAAAGCCAACTCAAAAGCCAGAGTCTGATAAAAGTCTTCTGAAACCACTACTGAAACACCTGTCAAAGAAAAGAAAAAAGGAGTTGATGAAATCCTAAATATTCTAGCAGATGAAGTGGAGAAAAACAGAAAGACAATTCAGAATCAGAATGAAATAAAGGAAAGGCAGTAGAGAAAGGAACAAAAGGAACTGAAGGACTTGGAAATTAAAGAAAAGGATCTTGGCACTTCAAAAAGAAGTAAATCCCATAAACACAACAAACCACCACTTGCTACATTTTCTAGATCACCCTCACTGATGTGTGTAAAATGCAACATATAAATTACATCAAATGAGGCATAAAACTAACCCTTTTTAGTACTAATGTTGGAAAAAGTGTGCTTTTGTCTTCCTTTTGTATTTTCAGGGTTAAAAGAGCTTAAATGAACAAAAGAAGCAAAAATGCAGCCAAATCTAACAATAATACAAGAAAAGAAATAAACGTGGCATGCCCGACCCCTCGACAGCATCTTCACAAGCAAAAACAAGAGATCAGAAGGCTGAACATGCCCCGTGCTCATTGAACACGGGGGCGTGCCCAAGAGTCTGCAGAAAAGACAAAGTTGTAGAAGCTTCTATTTCCCAACATCGGGGCGTGCCCTGCGGACACGGGGTCGTGGTCAACGCTAAGATTCGCAGAATCCAAGTAAATCTTGATAGTACAGATACGCTTCTGCACACGGGGCCGGGCCCAGCAGACACGGGGGCGTGGTCAACTAATGCAGACAATCTGTATTTAATGAAGAAAGAGAAGATGGATGGACACGGGGCCGTGTCCGGGCTTCTGTGCCGGCTATAAATAGAGGTGCTTAGTTCACTTCAAAGGCATCCCTTGGCAAACCACCTCTCTCACACTTCACCCACCCACCACCACCATCACAACCCACATCCACCACCATCATCCATCATCCATCATAGAGTGTGTGTAGTAGTCTCGGCATCCAAGATTGATAGTAAGAGTTCTTGACAATCAAAGGCTATGTTTGCCTAGGTCTCTTACATCACTTGGTGAAGACACACATTTAGTGTAATACTTTTTATTTTTAATCTTTTCGCACTTTTTATTTGGTTATGTATTAATAACTTTAATAACTAGTTTCTTATGTTGAAGGTGAAACTTCCTTATCATTTGTCCGTGGTGTCTTGGCGTTATTTTACTATCTATATAATGATTTACACCATTCATATCTCCAAGGTCTATATGGAGATATGTTGGCAACCTGGTCGGGGTTAAGGGAATGGTTTGGTAAGCGTCTTGCCTTGTTCAGTGTATAGATCCTGCAAGGACCTGGGTCAAGCTTAGTAGGGCCTCCTTCAATACCCACAGGTATTGGATGGCGGGGGTTCGAATTTCTTGATCCCCTCATATGTAAACTACTATTAAAACATTAACCCGGCTACTTAGGATTGTATCCCTGCTGACTCAAACTACTTAGTCGGGGGTAACGTCACCTTCAAAAGAGGGGCCTACCACATTACTCATTAATAACTTAATTAATTATCTTTCAATAATCCAACCCTTTAGGATTGTATCCTTGCTGACTCAAACGACTGGGTTGAGGGTAACGTCACCTTCAAAAGAGGGGCCTACTACTATAACTAAGATAATCTCTTAAAAAGTGCATAAGTGTGGAAATAATCAAAGGTTACACTAAAGGCGAGTCGGATCCAAGTGATTCATCTTGTCTATCTGTTTTTATTTTTATATTTTTATTTTCAGCATTTTTTGTTTTCATTTTCATGTTTAAACCTTTTTCTAAAATTTTGATTTGATTAGACGTTGAGGATAAACCGGTACTAAAAGCTCTTGTATCCTTCGACGACCTCGATATCTTACCAACGTCATACTACGCTCACGATGGGTGCACTTGCCCATATGCGTGTTTAGTGTTAGTAAAATATCGTATTTTATAAATTTAAAACTTGACTAAAGTGTAAAAAGGGCTAAAAATATACATAAAAACGTATAACACACCGCATACATCAAGTTTTTGGCGCCGTTGTCGGGGACACAAGGATTTTAAGAAAGCTTAAAATCGATGGCCTAATCAGTTTTTCAAAACCTTTTTAAAATGCGCGCACATTTTATGCATTTTAGTTAGTTCTTGCATTTACAGTAGCCTGAACATGGGGCCGTGCTGCACATTTTTAGTAAAACACCCAGATACAGAGTCTGAACACAGGGTCGTGCTCACTGAACACGCCCCCATGCTGCACAAAACCATTTACTTTTATTAAAACGCCAAGATACAGAACCTGAACACGGGCCGTGTCCAGCCTCTGTTTCCGTTTTTATTTTTGTTTTCTGGTCCTGAGACTCTGTTGTGCTCTACTGAGTGATTCTTATGGATCAATACTCAGGAGGCTACAACTACACCTTTGAGGAGGATGATTATAGGGAAGACTATTGCACCATTTGTGGTGACCCTCACTCGGTACAATATTGTGACCTCTTTACACCATCCACTTCATACACCTACTATGAGGAGCCCAGGTACGAGCCGTCCACTTCATACACATACTATGAAGACCCAAGGTATAAACCTTCTCCATCATACTCATATTTTGATGAACCATGGTACGAGCCATCATAATCGTACTTTGAGGAACCAAGATATGAGCCTCCACCTTCATATGCTTATTATGAGGAACCATGGCGTGAACAACCCACCTCATATGAGTATTATGAAGAACAAAATTATGACCCTTATCCATCATATACTTACAATGAAGAACAATGGTGTGAACCATCTACTTCATATAAGTATTATGAGGAACAAAGGATCGAACATCCGGATTCAAGCTTTGAGGATCCTGATCCTTACTCTATCACCCACATAGCCGATAAGATAATAGAACACATTAAAACTATCGAACGTTGCATTAAAGAATCCCGCGCAAGGGAAGAGGAGTCCCGCGCAAGGGAAGAATTAACTCGTAATAAAGAAGAGATAGTTGAAAATGTAAAAATGGAAGAACAAGTAAGTGAAAAACCGACACATGAGTTAAACATCGAGAAAGTTGAGTCCGATAACGTTAAAATTCAAGAAGAGTCTAATTTTGAAAAAAATAATCTCTTATCACCTTCTTTCGAACATCATTGTTTAGTACCCACTCATGCTAAGTTTTTAAAAGAGTTAAACACTAACACTAAAATTGACGAACGGTAAGCATTAAGTTAACAATTGATCAAACTTCGTTAATAAAAGAAGACCCATTTGAAATTAACATTACACGGGTTCCATGTTTTTTTCAAAACTCCTTTATTAGTAATGTCACAATTGATAAAGATCTTTGTGTTAATATAATGCCAAACTACATTTTCGAAAAATTAAGTATTAGTGATTTTTCTCCACTTCAAATACCAATTTTTCTATCTAATCGGAAAGTAATAAAATCAATAGGGGTAGTTGAGGATGTCTTGGTCCAAACCAACCAAATGGTAATCCCAACCGACTTTGTCATCCTTGATGACGCTCCTCTAGTGTTGGGACGACCTTTTGTAAAAACCCACGAAGCTTTGAAAAAACGGAAGTACAACAATCTATCTATTCAATTAGGGGCATTTAAAAAGAGTGTCGATCTTAAGCGTTCAATGAAATATCCATTCAGCAATAATGACCCCCTAATTGAAGATGAAGATGAACCACCCGATACAAGAGAAGAAATTGACCACTTTGTTGAGAAGAGGTCGCCATAGGACAAACCTTTGCGATTCTTGACAAAAATGAGCAACCAAATAAGGAGTCTCCTAAAGACCCACCTCTTGAGCTCAAAGAACTTCCAAAAGGTTTGGAATATGCTTTTCTAGACAAAGATGGTAAATCACCTGTAATTATTTTGTCAAAATTATCTAGTTTAGAAAAAGATAAATTAATTACACTTTTGAAAAAAACACAAAAATGCGATCGCTTGGAAGCTTGTAGATATAAAAGGAATAACTCCTTCCATGTGCACGCACAAAATTTTAATGAATGATGACTACAAATCGGTAATACAACCACAACGTAGGGTAAATCCAAATGTCCAAGAAGTGGTTAAAAATGAAGTCATCAAATTACTTGACGCCGGACTTATTTACCCAATTTTCGATAGTCCTTGGGTAAGTCCCGTCCAAGTAGTTCCAAAGAAAGGAGGTATGACGGTAATAACTAACGAGAAAAATGAGTTAATACCAACGAGAACCGTCACAGGATGGAGGGTATGTATAGATTATTGTCTATTAAATGTGGATACAAGAAAAGATCACTTTCGTTTGCCTCTTATCGATCAAATGTTAGAAAGATTATCTGGTCATAAATTTTATTGTTTCTTAGATGGGTTTTCAGGTTACTTTCAAATACCGATAGCACCCGAAGACCAAGAAAAGACAACATTCACATATCCCTATGGAACTTTTGCTTATCGACGCATGCCATTTGGTCTAAGTAATGCCCCCACAGCCTTTCAACGTTGCATGGTGGCCATCTTCCATGATATGATAGAAAAGACAATGGAAGTCTTCATGGACTACTTTTCTATCTTTGGAGATTCATACGACCAATGCCTTGATAACCTTGAACGAATGCTATCCCGATGTGAGGAAACTAACCTCGCCCTCAACTGAGAAAAATGCCATTTCATGGTAATGGAGGGAATAATACTCGGTCACAAAATCTCAAGCGACAGAATGGAGGTTGATCGAGCAAAATATACACTATTTCTCGATTACCACCCCATCCTCCGTTAGAGCTATCAGAAGTTTCCTAGGGCATGCCGGATTTTATAGACGATATCTCAAAGACTTTTCAAAAATCTCAAGGCCTCTTACAAAATTACTTGAAATAGATGCCCCTTTCATCTTTGACAAGGATTGCAATCAAGCATTTCTAACACTAAAAGAAATGCTAGTCAATGCACCTATCATGATAGCGCCTGATTGGAAATTACCTTTCGAAATCATGTGTGATGCAAGTGACTTTGCAGTTGGAGCCTTCTTGGGACAAAGAAAAGATAAGCATTTTCACCCGATTTATTATGCTACTAAAACACTTAACGATGCACAAGAAAATTACACAACAACAGAAAAGGAATTACTAGCCGTGGTATTTGCTTTTGATAAATTTCGTTCTTATCTTATTATTTCTAAAACGATAGTCTATATAGATCATGCAGCCATTCGATATCTCTTCAAGAAACAGGATGCTAAACCACGTTTGATTCGGTGGATTCTACTCCTCCAAGAATTTGACATTGAAATCAAAGAAAAAAGAGGAGCAGAAAACACCGCAGCTGATCATCTTTCGCGCTTGGAAGACCCTGCTTTGGAGGCAACCAGGGATGAGCAAATCAATGAAAAGTTCCCAACGGAGTCCCTGGAAATGGTGGAATACCGAGAAGAGCCATGGTACGCCGACTATGCTAACTACCTAGCTAGCGGTATAGTCGCAAAAGGATGGCCACATCATCAAAGAAAGAAATTCTTTGCTGATGTAAAGCATTATTTTTGGGAAGATCCTTATCTTTTCAAAATGTGTGCCAATCAACTCATCCGCCGATACGTACATGGTAGTGAAGCAAGAAGAATTCTCCACCATTGTTATGAAGGTCCATACGGAGGACATCATGGTGCCGCTAGTACCGCACGAAAGGTATCTGATTCAGGATTTTATTGGCCAACCATTTACAAAGACGCCCAAAGTCTTGTCAAGACATGTGACGCTTACCAAAGATCAGGTAATATTTCTTCCAAAAACGAAATGCCACAAAATGGCATTCTTGTTTGTGAAATTTTTTATGTGTGGGGACTCGACTTTATGGCACCCTTCCCACCGTCAAAAGGAAACAAATATATATTTATGGCGGTAGATTACTTATCTAAATGGGCCGAGGCTGAGGCACTTCCAACAAATGATGGAAGAGTCGTGGTAAGATTTCGGAAAATATTATTCTCTCCTTTTGGAACACCAAAAGCATTAATTAGTGATAGAGGTACCCATTTTTGTAACCATCAACTTGAATTTTTTTTAACAAGATATGGGGTCTATCACCGGGTCTCAACGGCATATCACCCTCAAAAAACGGACAAGCCGAAGTGACTAATAGAGGTTTAAAACGAATACTCGAATCCGTAGGGTTAAATAAAAAAGAATGGGCCGATAAGTTAGACGATGCTTTAAGGGCTTTTCGAACTGCTTATAAAACAACAATAGGTACAACCCCATATAAGTTCGTCTATGGAAAAAGTTGTCATTTGGCAGTAGACATAACACACAAGGCCTACTGGGCAATTAAAAATGTAAACTTGGATTTAGAATTTGCAGGTAAGAATCGATTTTGGCAATTAAATGAATTAGACGAATTAAGGAATTATGCATATTCTAACTCCGAAATTTATAAGGAAAGAATGAAAAACTTGCATGAAAAACACATTAAACCTTATAAATTTCTTGTAGGAGATCAAGTTCTATTTTTTAATTCACGACTTCGATTATTTCCTGGAAAATTAAAGTCTAGGTGGTCAGGACCTTTTTCCATCACCCATATTTTCCAACACGGTGCAGTAGAAATTAAATCTCGGAATGGAATTTCATTCAAAGTCAATGGCCAACGGCTGAAGCTCTACCAAGGATTTATTGAGGATGAAGAGGAAGAAATCTCGCTTCAAACGGTCGAAGAATGAAACAAAGGTTTAAGCATCAACATCATACCTAATAAGTTACGAACAATCGGGAAAACATCTAAATCGTTAAGATTTCTAAAACCAAAGTTTCGGGAAACAAGGCACTCACAAGAGCACAACTTAAAAAAAACTTAAATTTTTTTTAAATTGCCCGCCCACAGGGCCGTGCTCAGCGAGCACGGGGCCATGTCCGCGTAACTGTCGGGATAAAACCCCCTTTTCATTCAGTTTCTTCATTCCACACGCCCCGTTTCCCCAAAAACTCTCTGGTTCCGGCAAAAATTTCTGCAGATTTCTACGTTCCCCCGAGTTCTAACAACGTTATGGTATGATTCTAACACCCTAATTAGTTAGGTTAAATACTTGCATGTAGTTTAACATCAAGATGTGGGGAAAATCTAGGGTTCTTCAACTTGAACCGGATCGAACCTCAAATTTTTGCATAAATCTGTTAGCATTAGTATAGATACATGTTGTAGGAAGTAAATCAACTTGTATTGTTTGTAGATTTGCCCGATTTCTCACAAAAACCCCCAAACCCTTGTTTTTGAACCAAAAAAGATGAAATTGAAGGGGTAAACGGTTTGTTTTGGGAAAAACGCACTTGGGGTTTCATTTTTGGGGAAAACCGCCCCTACTGGACTAAAAATTTTCAAGTTTTCGGGACCGGGTTGAAAAATGAGAATTTTGAGAAACGGACGCCTGGACACGGGGCCGCGCTCAGTGAGCACGTGGTCGTGTCCAGCCAAATTCAGTCCAACATAGAACACGGGGGTGTGTCTGCTGAACACGGGGGCGTGTTCAGCCAACTGTTTTCAGTTTTCTCCAAAATTTTCACTGTTTCGTACTAATTGTTTGGTATGTTTTCTTTCAGATGGCCAAGAAATTCACCAGGTTTAAAGCAAGCGAGTTGGCGGCTCAGGTATGTTATGATGCGTTGAGGACTAGGCCCAAAGAAAATCCCAGACAAGTGTGCATGGACGCTCTTGAGACAGTGAACCAATTAGACCGATTCAACAACATTATCACCGGCCCACTACGAGCTGCCCTTTGCACTCGGCTTCACTTCATGCATGAATACAACATGGAATTTTACAGCACGTTCGTCTTCAAGACAAGAGCTGAACCGTTTGATAATGAAGGGGTACAGTTCTGTTGTGGAGGGACCACGTATAGGATCTTAATCGCTCAATTTGGGGATCTGGTGGGGTTGTACTCGGAAGAGGATGCTGGAGATGAAGAGAACATCGGTGGTCTCTGCGAGCTTCAAGAAAATCAACGCTAAGCTGCTTGGGCTCAAATCAGAGAGGGCAACTACAAGCTCGCGTAAGTTTCCATAAAGTGGAACCCAGATGCGCCGTGTTACGTAATAAGCACCGTCTTCCTCTGTTCCAGCCGTTTCTTCGATCCTCGCAAGGACTTAGCCCTGATGTTCTCTGCTTTCAATGCTTCAACCTGAGCATCTCGTATCTGAGCGGGAAGACTAGAGTGAATGGTAAGCTGTAACGCACGTACACGCTTAGGTTTTGACTCCTTCCGGCTGAGGGCATCGGCCACAACATTGACTTTGCCCGGATGATACTTGATCGCGCATTCGTAATAATTTAGGAGTTCGACCCATCAACACAGTCGCATGTTCAACTCCTTCTATTCAAGAATATGCTGGAGACTCATGTGGTCGGTGTAAATGTAGCACTTGGTACCGTACAGGTAATGCCTCCATAACTTGAGTGCGAAAACAACTGCTCCCAGTTCCAGATCATGCGTAGTGTAGTTTCTTTCGTGAACCTTAAGTTGGCGTGATGCATAAGCAATGACTTTCTCACGTTGCATCAAAACACAACCTATTCCTTGAATTGAAGCGTCGCAATAAACCACAAAATTGTCTGTGCCTTCAGGAAATGAGAGAATAGCTGCGCTACAAAGTCTATTCTTTAAGTGCTGAAACACAGATTCATGTGCATCACTCCAATGATAGGTGACACCCTTCTGAGTTAGTGAAGTGAGAGGTTGCGCAATCTTGGAGAAATCCTTAATAAACCTTCTGTAGTAGCCCGCCAAACCCAAGAATTGGTGGATTTCATTTGGTGAACGAGGTGCAGGCCAGTTCTTGATTGAGTCAACCTTGGATGGATCAACATGAATCCCGTCCTTGTTTACTACATGGCCTAGGAAATGGACTTCACGAAGCCAAAAGTTGCATTTCGAAAACTTAGCATAAAGTTGCTCTGCTCGAAGAAGTTCCAAAATAAGTTGCAGGTGGTGCTCGTGTTCCTCCTGACTCATAGAATAGATCAGGATGTCGTCGATGAAAACAATAACAAACTTATCCAGATAAGGTTTGCACACTCGGTTCATGTGATCCATGAAAACCGAAGGTGCGTTCGTCAATCCGAAAGGCATGACTAGAAACTCGTAGTGCCCATAACGAGTTCTGAATGCTGTCTTGGATATATCCTCGTCTTGAACTCTCAACTGATGGTAGCCCGATCTCAGATCAATCTTTGAGTAGAAACTCGACCCTTGCAACTGGTCGAATAGGTCATCAATGCGCGGGAGGGGATAACGATTCTTCACGGTCTCCTTGTTAAGTTCGCGATAGTTAATACACATTCTAAAGGTACCATCTTTCTTCTTCACAAACAAGACTGGAGCTCCCCAGGGCGAAGAGCTAGGACGAATGAAACCCTTCTCTAAGAGCTCTTGTAGTTGAGTGGACAATTCTTCTAGTTCTGATGGAGCTAAGCGATAAGGTGCACAAGCTATTGGTGCTGCTCCAGGAGCTAGCTCGATTTGAAACTCAACTTGACGGTGAGGCGGAAGACCAGGTAATTCCTCAGGAAAGTCATGTACAATCGGTATATCTTCTATCCTTTTCTCCTTCGTTGAGGTGTCAGTAACAAGGGCTAGGATAGCTGTGCGGCCCTTTTGTAAACACTTCTGGGCCTTAAGGAAAGAGATGATGCCCACGACAGCACCACTTTTATCACCAGGAATCACGAGAGGTTCTTCACCAGAACGAGGAATGCGGACGATCTTTCCCTTGCAAAGGATCTCTGCTCGATGTTGAGATAACAAATCCATCCCAATGACGATGTCGAAACTACCAAGAACAATTGGGATAAGGTTGATAGAGAAGGTTTGACTAGCTAGAACAAGATTACAACCCTTAACTATGTATGTGGCCTCAAGACTTTTACCGTTTGCTAGTTCTACTACATGTTTGGTGTTCAAAAGTGTTGGGGTATGCTTAAGCATCTGACTAACTTTTAAGGACACATAACTAGTATCGGCACCCGAATCAAACAAAACTGAAACAAAGAAATCATCCAGTAGAAACTTACCCATCACAACGTTGGGATCGTTCCTCGCTTCACCCTGACCAATCACAAAGCTCGACCCCTGGCACCATTGCCATCATTGTTACCCCAGTTATTGTTTCCATTCCCCTGATTGTTGTTGTTCTGATTCTGGTTCAGCTAGGGGCAGTCTCTTTTGAAGTGACCTTCAGCACCACACTGAAAGCACCCACTGTTGTTACCCTGCTGCTGCTGTTGCTGCTGACGCTGATTCTGTGGAGCCTGCTGCTGTTGCTGTCGCCTCTGATTTGCAGGATAGAGGCTCCTGCAATCCTTGGCCACATGGCAATGTTTGTTACATCTCTGAAAGTTACCCTTCATGCACGTTCCACTATGGTGAAAGCCACAACGATTGCACTTCGGGTGATTTCCCATGCATCCACTCAGACCCGGATTCCCTGAAGACTGCTGACTGGGGCTCTTATAATCATCTGTCTTTCGCTGCTGAGACTGGGACTGAACAGAAGTTGAACCTTCGCTTGAATTTCCATCCCACTTGCGCTTGTTGTCGCTAGGAGCATTTGAGGTAGTGGTAGCACTAATACGTTTAGGCAGCTTGTTCTGCTCAACTGCCTGATCATTGAGGCGATGGGCTAGTCGAATGACTTGCTGGATAGAGCCAAGGTTAGCTGCAGTTACGTGGCTCTGAATCTCTGGCACTAAGCCTTTGAGGTACAGTTCGATACGTTTGATAGGAGGGTCCACCATAGTAGGACACAAGATAGCCAACTCGTTCGATCTCTTTATGTATGCCTCGATTTCAGATCCCGTCATCTTTAAATTGAAAAACTCCACCTCTAGCTTTTGAATGTCATCGTGATTACAGTACTCTTCCTTGATCAGCTCTTTGAAGTCGTTCCATGGGGTGGCATTAGCAGCTGCCAACCCTAGCATTTGGACCTGCCCCTTCCACCAAGTTAACGCAATGCCTTCAAGTGTTCCAGTAGCAAATTTCACCCTACGAGCTTCAGGGCATTCACACATTTCGAATACAGATTCGAGCTTCTCAAACCAGTGAAGAAGACCTACTGCTCCTTCTGTGCCGTTGAAGGTACTGGGTAGGCAATCCATGAATGTTTTGAACGTACACACAGGAGGCTGAGCAGGTTGACCTGTCGCGTGAGCAAGAAAGGACAAGGTTAAGCACGAGGGTTGGTGCAAGAGAGTAGGATCTAAACATCCTAGGGTAGGTTAAAATAGTAGGTTATACATCCTGCTTGAGCTGCTGCGAGTGCCTCAGCAACTCGTTCATTGATTAGAGCCGTCAGCTGGGCTTGGGTCAAGTTCCGACGTCCACTCATGATCTTCATATCAAAAGAAACATAAGTGAGAAAGCTGTCGCGAAAGTGCGTAAGTGCGGAATGACAGAAGAGAGTAAGCACACAGGGTTTCAAGCAACAGTTGCTATATTACTAAGCATACCATAGATAATGCACTATGCATACTAATAGGCATGCAACATAAACATAAATCATATCACCTATAGTGTTGAGTCTTGCACGTGGAGCGAAGCGTCGTTGTGGATCGTTGAGCACTGTACAGGTTATAGTCTTGTTTTGTCAAAAAGCTTTTCCCTTTTTAAAACTAAGTTCACAATAACCAATGGCTCTAATACCAATCTGTCACACCCCCCAAAATCCACACGCGGAGTATCACCGTAGGAGGCGTGACATGACCAGGATCAAGCCACCAATCATATTGAATAATATAGTAATGTAAATGAAAGTTCAACCACACGATATAATTGGTGTTCAAAACAAGTTATTCAAGTTTAAGTAAATCAGCGGAAGCATAAAATGTAAAAACCAAAACATAACTCATAAGTTTATAAAGTTTAACATGGCACACAACGGTTCAAGTCCCACAACGACTCCTCCTCCTCGTGCAAGCTCCATAGATACCTAACGACCTGCAAGGCATGTAACAACGAGTCAACAACAAAGTTGAGCGAGTTCACAGTTGGTGTTTACTATAAAGTTGTTCAAAAAACCATGAGTTCATTTGTAAACCATAAGTTAACCTGTTTCCATGTTTCCCAAACCATATCCTTAACCAGTGGGGGCTTCCCCATGTGAACCACTAGACCCGTTACCATATCGACCACTGACTGAAGTAAGTTGGTGCCCTAACGTCAACGTCTATCATCATTGACTAGTGCCCAGATCCATTAGTTCACGCCCGTCCTCTGCGGCACTGTGTGAGGCTTGTCAAACCTAAATAGCGCAATCTAACTAATGACCCGCTCACCATTGGCCCGGCGATTAAGTCGATATAAAATGAGGGACTTCATGATAGAGTTGTTGGTCTAGTATCTGTGTTATCACCCTTCATTAAAGAGGATGTGTACGTAATCTCCAAACCAGGAGATTACGAAAGTTCCGATTAAGTTCTTAGTACATGTTGTCACCCTTCAACAAAGAGGATGTGGTACGTGTTCCAAACCAGGAGATCACACAGTTTCGGTTTAAATTCTTTACCCATTCCCAACCCCTGGGAATCCCATGCCTTGGTGAAAGTGTGAACTCACCTCAGTTTGCTCGGTATGTTTAACTACTTGTTCTCAATTAATTCAGTGAAAGACTATAGTATGCATGTATACACAATCAGTTCATGTTCGCATTATTTCCGCGTAAGTTATAATAATTGAATGCATGAAACGTAGGGATCTCCGATTAACACATATCAGTAATATAACTCCTTCATATTCACAGTTTGCATGTATGTTCCATAACCATGTTTAACAGTTATGTATACTGAGTGTAAAGACTAAATCATGTTGTTCGATCAAATGTACACATCTTTAACAGTGACTAACAAAAATCAATTTCTAACATACATGCAGTATACATAAACATATTAACCTACTGTTCCTTATAAGCTTCACGATGAAATTTGGGGTTTCGTCGACATAGGGTTACGACGAAAAGGTCACGGCGAAACTTGAGGTTTCATCGACACAAAGTTTCGTCGACGTAGCGTATCGTCAAGGCAAAGCATGATCATCATCAAAAATTACGTATCCCAGAACCCTAATTATCATCTAACAGTTACGTCGACTTCATCAGTCAATCACTCAACCAGATCAATTGATACAATCACATAAATTACTCAATCATCATACGATCAGAACCATCATTCATTCCTCAGTCATTATAAGCAAATCTTTGTGATTATCAGGTATTCGTCAACATCTTTTAACATAGAACCCTAGTCTGCTAAACATCCAGTTACACGTTATTCGAATCTTATAGACATCAAACATCCATTATCATATCAAGATCATCAACATTCAACAAGCTTATCACTACACAATCAAGTTTCAGAATTCCGTATTCGATTATTTCATGAGTGACCAAATCGGTGTTTTTAACTTACGCTCTAATCATCTACAACCACACTCAAAGTATGCATATAACAAATCAAGAATTACGATTCGAAATAACATATTTACATACCGATCAGTTACAAGAACTTGAGAGGTAAAGTTTCGGAGATAGAAAAATTCCGATGGGGAGTGTTGTCTGCCGTCGAGAGATGTAGAGGAAAAACTAGGGTTCGCAAGTTACCACTCACGTAATATAACCAAGTGCGACTGGGCCTAACCTGGGCCGAAGCCCATTGTGGCGAAACTTACTCCCACAAAACTCTAAGGTTCCGTCGTTTAAGGTTGATGATGAAACATCATGTTTCGTCGAGCATAGGATAGTGACAAAACTCCGGGTTTCGTTGACTAGGTTTTGTCGAACAGTAAATGCACTTAAACAGTTTATGAATCTTTCATTTAATAACCAAACAATAGTGTAACACCTAAATCAGGTACCATACGTGAACAAGTTACATTAATCATAAATCAAACAATAATATCGTATCTTAAACATATAACAAATGTGCACAATTACAAAGCAAGCAAGTTATACAAACACAGTTGTGAAACAAATAACGTGTTGAGGAAAAGACCTTGAAAACTCGGGTTGTCACTGGGTCAATCCTCCTCTCAAGGAGGTGGTTTTCCTAACTTTTAAAGCTTACATGATTTATTGCAGGAAAACCTTATGTGCACCAGGAACACCTACAACATGGCCAGCAACACATATGCCCGGGTCGGAGCAATAGAAAGAAACATCTCCGATATGCAGGATGATATTGGGAACATCCGGGAGTATATGGCGGGCCACGGAGGAGGTGATGATGATGAAGACGAGGACATGGATTAAGCGGGAGGAGTTGGAGGTAGCATCCCACGGTTTGAGGTCTCACAGGTTAACCCCCATATCTCATGAACAATTTCTGGCCTGCGTGCCACTTGTTGAACAATTTACTTCCTTTAACACTTTTTATTTTCTACATTTCTTTTCTTTTTAACTTGTGGTGTGGATGATTAACTTTGGTAAATTAGGATGTTTGTTATGTTGTTTGGTGTGGTATTTATTAGTAAAACAGGTACCTACGAGGCTTTAAGCACTAGATACTAGTGCTAATGAAGCCGGGGAAGCAAAACCGAAGGCAGAAACCTGTTTTAAATGATTACAGTTTGTTCTTTATGCCCAAATTTATCAGATGAGATACCGTTATTCTTAAACCCCCCTTTTTTTAGGAGCTCAGTCGGCGAAAGATATCATTTTCAAGAGGTCCACAAGCACAATGAACCTTGAGATGCTGACAGGTTTTGTAAAAAGATCCGCTGTATTAGCATCAGTATGGATCTGTTTAAGTTTAATTAAACCTCTATCAAAAAATCTCGAATAAAATGAATCTTGATGTCAATGTGCTTGGTTTTGGAGTGAAAAACGGGGGTTTTAGTGATCTTGAAAGCGACATCATTATCAAAATAAATAGTTGTATCAAGATAAGTCAAACCTTAATCTTCTAGCTGATGTTGCATCCAAAGAACTTGGGAACAACAGGCAGATGCTGCAACGTACTCTGCTTCCACGGTGGAGAGAGATACAGATTGCTGCTTCTTGCACTGCTAAGAGATAAGTCTATCTCCCAAGAATTAGCATCCAGCTGATGTTGATTTTCTATCCCTCTCTGTCCCTCCAAAGTTGCTATCTGAAAAAGAAAATAAATCAAAGTTCGAATCTCTGGGATACCAGAGTCCGAGTTTAGGAGCTCCCTTCAAATATCTAAATATTCGTTTAACAGCAGTTAGATGAGAGAGTTTGGGATTAGCTTGAAATCGAGCACACTGACAAACGGCGAACATAATGTCCGACCGACTTGAATTCAAGTACATCAGTGAACCGATCAAGGATCGGTACAAAGTTTAGTTAACAGGGCTTCCTTCAGGATCCTCAGTCAGCAATGGCCGTTCTGCAATGGGGGAGTCCATCGTTTTCGAGTTCGTCATGTTGAATTTTTCTAGAACATCATGGACATACTTGCTTTGATGTATCAGGATTCCTTGACTGTTCTGGCGGACTTGCAGACCCAAAAACATCATCATTTCTCCTAAAGAACTCATCTCGAACTTTCATTTCATGATCTCTTTAAATTCTTTGAAGAGTGCATCATATGATGATCCAAAAATGATGTCATCAACATATATATGAACCAGAATGATGTCTTTGTCAACATGCTTAATGAACAATGTTTGATCGATAGCCCCCCAGGTGTATCCTTTAACAAGCAGATGTTCTGTTAAAGTAGCATACCATGCACGGGGTGCTTGGGGCAACCCATACAGAGCTTTATCCAATTTGTAGGCATACCCTTCCTTTTCTTTGTCAACAAACCCCGGGGGTTGAGCCACATAAATCTCCTCCTTGACCTTCCCGTATAGAAACACCATCTTTACATCCATTTGATATACAGTAAATCCCATGAAGAATGCATACGCCAAGAAAATGCGAATGGCTTCAAGACGCGCCATGGGAGCATATACTTCATCATAATCTAGACCTTCAACTTGACTAAATCCTTGGACCACTAAGCGAGCCTTGTTTCTTACGATCACTCCAGTATCATCCTGTTTGTTTCGGAACACCCATCGTGTGCCAAGGGCACATTTTCCTTGAGCCAACTTCTCAAGCTTCCATACTCCTAATCTTTCGAACCGATTGAGCTCCTCATGCATGGCATCTACCCATCCAGGTTCCTGCAATGCAACATTTATGTTTTTAGGATCAATCTGTTAAATAAAGCAAGAGTATAGACACGAGTTAATATATCCCGATTTGCTTCGGGTTTTAACACCAACAGTGACAGGGCCAATTATATTTGTAATTGGGTGACTTTTCTGAACAAGCTGAGGAATAGCAACTACAGGGGCTTGTATGTTAGATTTCAGGTTGGAGAAACTTCTTGATGCTATTCCAAACGACTCCCCCTCATTTGGTGCATTTGCATTGTGGATCACCAGTGGTTCTACTGTGCAGTCTGGGGAAATTATCCTTTAAGAGAAGGTCTCTTGAACATTTGAGGGTCCAGACGACGCTTCAACATTTCAAACTGCACCATCAGGGGTATTTGCAGCTAATTCAGAAATCAGCTCCTGAACTGTCGAAGAGTGAATTTGTGCTGAAGTATCTTTGTGAAGTCCCGATGGATCCACAGTGAGATTCTTGAGCATGCTCTACAAGGGCACATTTTCATCTTCGTCTTCAATGGAAATAGGCATCTTTGAATTTGAGGAACCTACATTGGCAACTACATCAGATGAAATAGGAAATGACTTAAACATGGAGGAATAATCATATAGCCATTCAGGTCTAATGCGAGCATATTTTGGATTTTCTTCCAACCAATCCACGTGATATGCTTTCACGATCTGCTTCTTGACCTTGTTGTACACCTGATATGAGGTATTCTTGGCATAGCCAATGAAGTAGCAAGGATCTCATCGAGCTTCAAACTTTCCTTTATAGTCCATGAGAAGAAGCACACACGGACAACCAAAGGTGCGGAAGTGATGCACCGAAGGTTTTTGTCCTTCTACTATCTCGTAGGGAGTCTTCATGTGACGTTTGTTAATCAAGGCATGATTCTGAATATAGCAAGTTGTATTTACTGTTTCAGCCCAAAATATTAGTGGAAGACCTGAATCTATCAACATTGTTGCAAGCAGCTTCAATAAGAGTACGATTGTGTATTTCTGCAACTCCATTCTATTGAGGAGAACTAGTTGTGTTGTACTGACAGTTGATTCCTTTTAAGGCGCAAATTCATTTAGCTTGGCATTCTTGAATTCTGTCCCATTATCGCAGCGGATAATCTTTACTCGCTCATTTGCTTGATATTCCATGAGAATTACAAACTTCTTGATCAAGCCAGATGTCTCACTTTTCTGTTCCAAGAAGAACACCCAAGTGAAACGAGAAAAATCATCTGTGATGACCAAGCAATAAGCCTTTCCTCCAATACTGAGTACATTAACAGGGCCAAATAAATCCATATGCAGTAGCTCCAACACCTTAGAAGTGGTGTGAACAAGTTTGGACTTATGAGGCCTTCGATGCTGCTTTCCTTGAGCGCACGCTTCACATTTCTCTATCTGCATGAAATTTTTAATTGGCAAGTTCCTGACTAGACCTCCCTTGGCTAGACGATTGAGATTTTTTGTGTTCAGATGACCCAATCTACGGTGCCACAACATTGCATCATGTTCAGCTATCTCTGAGAACAAACAAGTAACTTGATCAGTGGGTGATTTGTTCATTCCTTTGTCGCACATCTGTGATACACATCCACTCTTGGTGAAGAGAACTTCCATTCCTTCGTCGCACATCTGTGATACACTCAACAGGCTGTGCTTTAGCTCAGGGACATAGTTGACGTCTGAAAAGGTGAGGACTCCGTTCTTGACTGTACCTTTCATGGTGATTCTTCCAGATTCTCCTCCTGCGAAGTTAACACATCCCCCGTCGAATATTTTTATATCATTTAATTGGGATATGTCTCCCGTCATGTGACTGGAATAACCACTATCAATAAACTAAAGTCTAAAAATAGCCCTCCATAGTCGTTCTGTCTCCGAGAGTGATTTTGGTTCCTTAGTCATTGCCATCAAGCACTGATGAACCTTTTCCACAGCAACAGATTCAGACAGCTTCATTGATTCCACTTGTGATACTGCATCAGCCCAAATAAACCCATTTTGCTCCTATGCGATCAAGGCCCTTACAGCTCCAGAGCTTCCCTGTCCAGTTAAAGTCGAAGTCTCAACATATGTAACAGGAACCATCGGCCTTTCCTTGTAATGTGCTGTAGCTGTCTGAGTAGCTTCATATCCTGCTAGAGCCTTCTTGCAATCCCTAGCAAAGTGTCCTGGTTCATAACATCTGTAGCACCTTAGCTTGTCTCTCAGCACTCCAGGACGAGTATTCGTTGGACGACGCCCATATCTCTTAGTAAACTTTTCTGCCTTAAACACTGACATAGCCATATTCCAAGCCATATCCAGTTCATTTAAGTCTTCTTCCACCACTCTATTCACATCTGGAGTTATCTCTCCTAAGGGCATAAGATCACCAGCTAAGAAAGCATTGAAGCGGGAGATCATAGGAGCTGCAAGAGCAAGTTTTTCTTCATTCTGCTTAGTCAAGAATGCCATATGTTCCACAGAAGGTAAGGATGGAACATTTTGAGGTGCAGACTAGGTGGTTGATCCAAAAGCAACATTTTCATGCTTGGCTGAGGCTAGGGTGGCTGTTGAACATTTGTGGTATTGATGATAGGTACTTGAGAAGAAGGAAGAGACACTCCATAAACATAGTTGGATTTTGGTGCAGCAACAGGACTGAACACAATGTTCGGGTTGTAGTTCATCACTCCATGAACTGAACTATAAATAAGATTTGGATGAGCTTGAGACATCAAAGCTGCATTGTTTGGACTAGTCATGCTAGCAGCCATTAGCGAGTTCTTGTGATTTATTTCTCTCTGCTTATTGTCGATTTCATAAGATTTGATAGTGGCAATCAGCTCCCTAAGTGTCATTTCATTCAGATCCTTGGTACGCTTGATCATAGAAACCTCGACATCCCATCCTTTTGGTAGAGAATTAAGCACTTGACGATTCATTCCACTGTTTAAAATGTTGATTCCAGCACTAACCATTTGTGATACGAGTTTGACAAACCTTCTTATCTGATTTTCAACGGTTTCCTCATAGATGTGGTTGAATGAACTGAACTGCTGGTTCATCATGTTGACTCTACTAGCTTTCATGTCAGCATTTCCTTCAAACAAGTGAGTCAGTTGGTCCCAAATTTCTTTTGCACTCTTGCAGTTCTGAACCCCGATTGAAATGTCTAGACCAAGTGCCATTGAAAGAGTTTCATAAGCAGCTTCATCCTCAGCTACAAGTTTTCTGTCTTCATCAGTATAAATGCCTTCGGGTTTTGGAATCTGAGTTTGAGGGTCATCTTCAGTGGGATACATGATAATGCGTGGTCCATTCTTAATGCTTCTCCAGACATGAGGTTCCTTCTCCTCACAGTATTGTTCAAACCTAAACTTCAACTCATAGTAGTCGTCTCCGTACAAAAACCTTGGAACCTTAGTAGACGTTCCAATAAGTTGGTCAACTTCTTGATGAAAAGCCAAAGACTGAGTCTGAATAGCAGCAAGAGTAGTGTTAGCGAGATCAGCTATGGTCACAACAACGTTCATAACACCGGTTGGGTTCATCATGATGTTTATGAAAACTGAATAGTAGTCCGAGATGAAAGAGTCCGAGATGAACAGTTGTCCGAGATAGGATCTATCCGAGATGATATGAGTTCGGGATGAAACACATGGAAAACTTCAAACACAATGATCCAAGATGGTTAAACACTATCCGGAATCTGATAAACTCTATCCATGAACCGATGACGATGGTCCGAGATAGGATGATGATGGTCCGAGATGAGATGATGATGGTCCGAGATGGCTTGATGATGATCCGAGATGAGATGATGATGGTCCAAGATAACTTGAAGATGATCCGAGATCAGGCAATCTTCAAGTCCAAGATGACTAATGATGATCCGGAATGCTATGAAGGTAGTCCAAGATCAAATGAAGGCGGTCCGAAATGAGTAGAAACAATCTAGAAACTTTAGAAATCCGGAACAGTAAAAAACAACCAGAACTTGCAGAATCGCAATATTAGATCCAAGCCTGGAAATCAGGTTCGCAAGGCTCTGATACCAATTGTATGTCCCGAAACCAAGATCACAATGATATCACACAAACTTGTAAGGTGGCGGAATCACACAAACAAGTTATGAAAGAAACACAGGAGATGAAAGAAAGATTCTTTGATTCAAATGATTACTTCAACTTGCATACAAAGGTTGTCTAATACAAGGAAGCTAATTCACCAACCATGCTCCTAATGACATGATACTACTATTTATAGTAAGTGTTTAGGGAAGAGGCTCCCTAAACCCTAGGCCCATGTTTACCCAAAAAGCCCAACTACATCATTAACCCCAATTGCCCACTAATCCACTATGCTATTTATCTAAAAACCTTCAAGGGTCTAACAGCTTGGTACCTCGATTCCTTTTGTTTTCTGTTTTTCAAGACATGACAAAGTGTTAGCAATTTTCTATCATTTCTTGTAACAGGTGTCGGACACAAGTATCAAACTTCTGATTTTCTGCACTTTCTTCCCCCCTAAAATTTTATTTTCGAAAGTCCATTGCCCAAAAATGAAATTTTAAATCACAGAATATCTTTTTGGTGGGCAACATTTTAGGATACTTGTTTTACTTTAAACGAACGGGTTTTTTTTTACCAAAGAAAACAAATAAAAGATAGAGTATAAAAAACAGTGATGGACGACAAAATTCATTTCCATTCAAGGAAATTAACCATTTCCAACCAGGTTACCAATTGGTTGAAGCGGGTTTTGTCAAAGGCTTTCATAAAGATGTCGACCCTTTGCTGCGTTGTATCCACCGGCACCACTTGAATATATCCTTTCTCGTAAGCATCTCTAATTGCGTGAATGCGAATTTCGATATGCTCTGTTCTGGAGTGGTGAATAGGATTCTTCACAATTCCTAGACACGCCTCATTGTCGATGAATATAGGAGTCTTCGTGATGTTGATTCCATAATCCAGCAACTGATTTTGTATCCAAAGGACTTGCGAACAGCAACTTTAGGTCACAGTGTACTCAGCTTCTGCTGTAGAGGTGGACACAGTCGCCTGCTTCTTGCTCTGCCATGAGATTAGATGATTTCCCAAGAATTGACATCCTCCTGAGACTGACCTGCGATCTACTTTACACCCTGCATGATCATTGTCAGAATAAGTAAAAAGATCAAATTACTATATTTAGGATACAAAAGACCGAGTTTCGAAGTTCCTTTAAGATAGCGGAAGATGCGCTTTATAGCAGTTTCATGAGACTCCTTGGGATTTGTCTGAAATCGAGCGCAAAGACAGACGGCCCACATAATGCCATGCCTGCTTGTAGTTAAATACATCAAAGAGCCTATCATGGAGAAATAGAAGGATTTATTCACGGGTTTTCCTTGAGGATCCATAGTAAGTTCGGTTTGTGAGGCGAATGGGGTGCAAGCTACTTTGCAGTCGTTCATGTTGTACTTTGCAAGTATATCCCTTATGTATTTTGCTTGATGTATAAGGATGTCGTCCTCCTTTTGCTTTAATTCCAATCCCAAGAAGAACATGAGCTCTCCCATCATGCTCATTTAAAATTTCGCCTTCATCACTGTCTCAGACTCCTTGCACAGCTCCACATTTGTTGATCCGAAGATGTCACTATTCCGGAGTGTTTGTCACGTTATACTGACGTCTCAGGAGGATGTCGGGGAGGGCATTACTAATGTTAAAATGGGTTATTATACTAACACGTGTGCATTTGTGTAATTTATAGATTATTCCCTGGAAATCCTTACTGAAAACCTAAGACAGCAATGTGAGTAATCTCCTTTTTGTTAACAGTTTTTACAAAACCTTAAGTATTTTACAATGAAATTTAGCAGTGATTGAGTCTTTGTAATTCTACGATTACTGCCGGTATGTTGGGGTTTTGTATACAAAAATATGACCCACCAGTCAGGATTGACACTACTAAATGAGTAATTGGGTAGATGTAAACATTGTAATCGCTCTCAATACTGTTTAAATTAAATTAACTTTTCTTGATTAAACTGGGATTCACTCACCAGTATTTCCCACTGACAAATGTTTTTAAAACGCGTTTCAGGTAACACAATGTGAAAGCCAAATAGAAGTCAGCTAGACAGCACTGAAGGCTTGGAAAAGTGGCTATAAAAGTTACCTAAATAAAAGAAGGCGTTTATTTTTCAAGAAAATGGGATTTATCCCTATAAATCAGTTTGTAATGAAAACTTGGGTTTTATCCCAATGTGTTATTTATATAAAATGTGGTATTTTACTCTAATAAAGTATTTCCTAACTACGATCCTGATGTAAAATCCGCTGCCAAATTAATAAACCAAGATACCACCAACACTGAGTTTGCAGCCGCCCATTCCCGGGAAATATAGGGGGCGGGGGTTGCGACAGAAGGTGGTATCAGAGCTAAGCCACTGATTCAGCCATAGAAGTGTTTTGCTGACACCAAAATTCAATGTGTTAGGAAATAAATTACGGGAAAACGTGCATAATTGTATTTTCTTGTTATGTGTTATTTGACTATTTGTTAGCTTACAGTATGAGCGACCAAGGACCATCTGACGCGTACCGTCAATTGTCTGGTTCGCCTAGAAGCGAAGGTGCCTCTTCTTAGCCTGCCCTCTCAGGGTACTCTGCTGATACGGAAAAAGGAATATTCATATTTAAGGCTCAATCTGAAGAGCCATTTCCTCAGAAAAAGAGGGGATGGTTCAGTAGGGGAGCACACGAGCATAGGAAGCGTATGAAAAAATTACAAGAGCAGAGAGCACTAGCCGCAACTAAATGAGAAACCGATGCTTATGCCCAGGATATGATTAATAGGGGTATAGCCAATATCCACATACTAGCAACCACTGCAGCTGACCCTAACCTGGAGCAAATGTTGGCACCCCAACCACAACCACCAATTCCTAACCAACCGATGGAGATAGAAAACCCTGAAAACCTAGTAGAAATGCGTGTCTTCAATCCAGAAGAAATACCTAGGGTACCCGCACCAAATCCCTTAGACCCAAATTACGACCCATGGTGGGACGACAACAGGGACTATGTGCAACGTTACTCAATACACGAAGACATGCCAAAGCAAAACCTAGGAGCCTACCCAGGTTTAGATCCTCTAGATCCCTATTTTGATAACGATGTGTATATTAGAGAAATCTTAGAGAATCCTTACCCATTTCAGGCCCCTACACCTCCATACCAGGAAACCGCACCCCAGATTCCGAACCCTGTCCTAAAACCTGCACCCCCAATGAGTGTAGAAAATGTACAACAACTTAGGACATTTGGTGAGGAAATTTTAGAGAGTAGTGAATAGATGAGACAGGTGGGAGAGCGTCTCGTATGGAAATACGACGAACGCAATATGGATTTTTGGATGAATCCATATCCTTGAAAATGATGGTGGAAATGGTAGTAATAATATAATAATAATATATTAATAAAATATGTGTGTATGTGTATGAAAAAAAAAAACTACGGATGCCTATTACTAGTAGTATAGTTTTAAATTTTAGTCGGTATTGTAATTTTAATTTCAGTACTGGTGTGTAATAGATGCATACTATATGAATAGAGTAAAGTCGCAATGATCGACGCTTTTGACCAAAGTGCGTGACATGTGATTGGCTATATTCAATATTATTTGTGATATTAATATGTGGTATATGTTTAAAATTCAGATGGACAACGAAGTGAACCAGGAAAACCAGAGTGATAATCACCCGAATAACGATAATCTGAATAATGAGAATCTGAACAACAATAACAATGGAAACCAAGTGGATAATAGTGCCATCCAACACATAGTGTCACAAGGAATCATAGATGTGATGCCATTTATTATTCAAACCGTTAAGGAAGCAGGAAATAAAAGTAAGCATAGTAGTAAGCGACCAACTGAACCGGAACACAGCGTAAACAATGGACCCGTACTTCAAATGCCCATTCCTAAAAGAAGAAGAACCATGCCATATGGTTGTTCTTATAAAGAATTATGGTCTTGCAAACCAATAGAATTCTCGGGCAATGAAGGACCCATTGCAACTCTACGCTGGATAGAAAAGACTGAGGTTGTTTTAAAAATAAGCAAGTTTGCTGAAGAAGACAAGATAATGTTTTTTTCTAATCTGTTTGAAAACTCAGCCTTAGAATGGTGGAACACTATCCTTCAATCAAGAGGAAGTGATAGGGTATACAACATGGAATGGGAGGAATTTAAAAATATGGTAGAAAGGAAATTCTGCCCTCCCAATGAAAAGGAACAAATAGCGAATAAGTTTCTGAACCTTAGGATGACCGAGGTAGATAGTAAGGGTTATACTACTACATTCTTTGAATATGCTAGAATAGTACCGACCCTTGCATCACCAGAGCCGGTATTAATCTCCCGTTACATCTGGGGATTAATTGGGGAGATTAGACATGTAGTCAAGGCAGCTAGACCTCAAACCATAGAAGAAGCTGTAGAACTAGCAAATACCTTGACTGATGAATTAGTGCGTACACGAGAAGAAGACCAGAGGAGGAATCCATTTCAAAGACTTACTCAAGAATTCCGTTTTGGAAATTTCAACCGCGGAAAAAATGTAGGTTCCACATCTGCACCTTATTGCAAGTATTGCAAAAGGAAGCATTCTGGAAGATGCTCCATATATTGCAATTTCTGCAAAATATCAGGTCACAAGGAAGAAGACTGCAGGAGGAAAGCCAACAACAGGATATGCTATAACTGCGGAGAACAAGGTCATATCAAGCCAAACTGTCCGAAATTGGCTCCAGCTGCAAACAACAAGAACACTAAAAATGCTAGAGCATTTGTTCTGACTGTAGATGAAGCCAAAATGATTCCAAACGTCATAGCTGGTATGTTTTTAGTTAATGATGTTTTTGCTAAAGTATTATTTGACTCTGGTGCAAACCAAAGTTTTATTAATACTTCGTTTTGCAAACTCTAAATCAATCATTAACAAAACTGCCACAAGAATGTCTAGTAGAGACCGCAAATGGAGTAACCATTAGGATTCCTGAAGTCTTGCAGGGAGCAAGAATATAAATTTTTAACCAAAAGTTTATTGCAAACCTTTACCCAATGAATCTGGCAGGATTTGATGTCGTATTAGGAATGGATTGGTTAATAGCCAATAAAGCCAGTATTTTTTCTGATCAAAAGTCAATCCAAGTAAATTCACTAAGGGGTGAAAAGATCACAATTAAAGGAGATAAACCAACTAGATCCATGAAATTCATCTCTGTGATGAAAACTGCAAGTTGTAAAAGAAAAGGATCTATAGTGTATTTGATTTCTAAAATCACTAACACTAAAGAAAAAGAATTAAAAGACATTCCAGTAGTGTCTTAGTTTTCAGATGTATTTCCAGAAGAATTGCCAGGACTGCCGCCAGATAGAGAAGTTGAATTCAGAATCCACCTGCTACCAGGAACAACACCAATTGCCAAATCACCTTACCATTTGGCACTAGCCGAAATGCAGGAACTGAAGAAACAGTTAGACGAACTGTTGGAGAAAGGATTTATACAGCCAAGTTCATCGGCATGGGGAGCACCTATTTTATTCGTAAAAAAGAAGGACGGATCAATGTGTATGTGCATTGACTACCGTGAATTGAACAAGGTCACGATTAAGAACTGGTACCCATTACCAAGAATCGATGAGATCTATTTGATCAACTGCAAGGAGCTCGATTTTTTTCTAAAATCGATTTAAGATCAGGATATCATCAATTAAAGGTACAGGAAGAGGACATTCCTAAAACCTCATTTAGAACAAGGTATGGCCATTACGAATTTACTATCATGCCATTTGGTTTAACCAATGCCCCAGCCGCATTTATGGACATGATGAACCGAATATGTAAGCCATATTTGGATAAATTTATAATTGTCTTCATAGATGATATTCTAATTTACTCTAAGAGTAAAGAGGATCATGCAAAGCATTTGCACTTACTTTTAATTCTATTAAGAAAGGAAAAGCTTTATGCTATGTTTCGAAGTGCGAGTTTTGGTTAGAACAGGTACAATTTCTTGGACACTTAGTTGATCATGAAGGAATTCATGTGGATCCAACAAAGATCGAGGCAATTACCAAATGGAAAACCCCTGAATCACCAACCGAGGTTAGAAGTTTCTTAGGATTGGTCGGTTATTATAGACGATTTATTCGAGATATTTCTAGAATAGCCATTCCCTTAACCAAGTTAACCTGTAAATCCATTAAGTTTGAATGGGGACCAAAATAAGAAGAATCTTTTAGAATTCTTAAGCAAAGATTAACCCATGCACCCATACTAGCGTTACCAGAAGGAACTGAGAACTTTATAGTCTATTGTGACGCTTCTAAGTTAGGTTATGGATGTGTATTGATGCAACGCCAAAAAGTTATAGCTTATGTATCTAGACAACTTAAGAATCATGAAGAGAATTATTCAACCCGTGATTTGGAATTAGGAGCTATAATTTTTGCCCTTAAGATTTGGAGACATTACCTTTATGGTGGTGAGTTTACCATATTCACTGATCATAAGAGTTTAAGGTATGTTTTCGGGCAAAAAAAGTTGAATATGAGACAAAGACGTTGGATGGAGATACTTAGTGATTATGCTTGTAATTTCTAGTAACACGCAGGAAAAGCCAAAGTAGTGGCTGATGCTTTAAGCCAAAAGTATGACGAAAAGCCAAAAAGGGTACGTTCTCTTAAATTAAATCTACAGGTAGATTTAAACGACGAGATTAAAAAAGCACAAGAATCAGTAATCAAGGATGATACTGAAAAATTAAAAGGAATGATTAAGGAATTAGAACAAGGAACAGATGGAATTTGGAGATTCCATAAGAAAAGAATATGGATTCCAAAATTAGGAAACCTACGTCATCGTATATTAGAAGAAGCCCATAAGTCTAAGTATACGATGCATCCAAGAAATAATAAGATGTACCAGGATTTAACGAAAAATTTCTGGTGGATAGGAATGAATAAAGATATAGCAGCTTATATTTCTAAATGTTTAACTTGTTCACAAGTTAAAGCTGGACACCAGAAACCCTTAGGATTACTGCAATAATTAGAAATGCCAGTATGGAAATGGGAATTGATAACAATGGATTTTGTTACCAAATTACCCAAAACAAGAAAAGGTAATGATACAATCTGGGTGATTGTAGATAGGCTAACCAAGTCAGCTCATTTCTTACCAATGAAAGAAACTTTCAGTATGGAACAGTTAGCTAAATTATATGTAAATAAAATAGTTTCATTACATGGAATACCTTTATCAATTGTGTCTGATAGGGATAGCCGTTTTACCTCTCATTTTTGGGCAAGTTTCCAAAAAGCAATGGGAACCAAGCTGAATCTAAGCACATCCTATCATCCTCAAACAGACGGACAAAGCAAATGGACAATTCAGACAATGGAGGACATGCTTAGAGCTTGTCAAATTGATTTCAGAGGTAATTGGGACGATCACTTACCGTTAATAGAATTTTCTTATAATAACAGTTATCACACAAGTATCAATGATGCACCATTTGAAGCACTTTATGGACGAAAGTGCCGAACCCCAGTCTGTTGGGCAGAAATTGGGGAAAAGCAACTATCTGGACCTGAGATAGTGCAAGAAACAACCGACAAGATCATTCAAGTCAAGGAACGACTGAAAGCAGCACATGATCGACAAAAGAGCTACGCTGATAACATACGTAAGCTGTTAGAATTCCAGCTTGGTGACAAAGTACTATTAAAAGTCTCTCCTTGGAAAGGAGTGGTAAGATTCATCAAGCGGGGAAAGCTAAGCTCCAGGTATATTGGACCTTTTGAGATTATTAGAAGAATAGGACCTGTAGCCTACCAGCTACAACTGCCAAAGGAAATGGCAGGAATACATGATGTATTTCATGTATCTAATCTCAAGAAATTCTTAGCCGATGAATTACTTGTAGTGCCTCTTAAGGACATAGAGGTAAATGAACAACTCAAATTTGTAGAAAAGCCTCTACAAATTGAAGACAGAAAAGTTAAGAACCTCAAGCACAAGTGATTAGTTCTAGTCAAAGTGAAGTGGGACTCCAAAAGAGGACCAAAATATACATGGGAGCTTGAATCAGAAATGCAAAGGAAATATCCACACTTGTTCCAGTAGATCTCGAGGACGAGCTCTAACACAAGGTGGGGAGGATATAACATGTGACAACTGTGTTCTATAATCGTTGTACAATGTAAAACAATGTTGATTATCAATAAAAAATGTGCTTTGGTGTGTTATTATGTGTGTATTTGTGTTTGGTGATTTTTTTTCAATTTAATTAGATTCCAATTTCAAGCTTTAAATTGCTTTCTGTAAGGTTATACGCAAACTGGTGCGTAAACGCAGTCAGTATAACACGAAAAACACTCCGAAATAGTGACATAGGCTTAACATACCTTAAATAATCTCCACATGACTTAGAAATAAGCATTGGATGGTTTGGTGTGTTGAAATCAAGTTTGTTCGATCGTAGGGACTATTTCTGTCAAACTGCGAAACTATACAAATTTGTATAGTAACGAACATTCCGGAACTTGATCATAAGTTAAACATACCCTAAATATCCTTTACATAGCTTAGAAATAGGCTTTGAGGGGTTCGGTATGCTAAAATAAACTTTATTGATCAATAGGGACTAAAAGCGTCAAAAAGTGCATAAGTTTGCATTTTCGCGCATATCTTACGTTCTGAATATATACGGACATCCAAAAATTTATGTAAGCATTAAAATATTTTATTTTAGTGTTTGGCATAAGAAAATTCGATTCGTCGCTTAATTTGGATCGTTTTTGTGTTCGTTACGACTTCCGTCGTAATTAAACGAATAACGCAACCGTACGACCAAACGAACCGACATCCTAGATATTTTTGAGCATGTTTTGAGTTCCCTATACTTTAACTTCATTTTAGAGCTTTGAAATGAGGTTAACGGGGCTTAAACGTGCCAAAAATGAGCCGAAATGCAAGATTCTCAAGTGCGGGGACTAAATTGCAATTTCTGGAAACTCAGCCCAGGCGGGCCGCGTAAGCATGTGTGTCTGGCTACGCGGGCCGTGTGAGTTACCCAGTAACAGCAAACTGTTTTTCAGAAACAACAGTTGGTATTCAGGCTTTTGGGACATGGTTTCTATCAATCTATCGGCCAATTTTGATGGTTTTCAAGTGCCCATTGTATTCAAATACTATGTGCCCACTTGTACGGCCTAGATCGAAGCTCGTTTCCTGATAAACGATCTTAACGACTCTAGATTTCCTATAAATACCCACCCTCATTTCACTCCTAAAGCATAATTGATCTGATTTTGGCCCTCTAAGTTGGAGTGAACACTTCATACCTGAGGGTAAATCAGATCAAAGCTTGCGGGGACCTTTTGTAAGTATTCTTTCGTTCTTTTTATTCGTTTTTTTCGCTTAAAAGTCAAACTGGGTTTGACTTTCTACATTGACCAGTTTATGGTCAACGCGAAGTTCGTTTGAACTTCATAACGTGAGTGTAATCACGATGGTTATAGTCCCTAGTAACTATACGTACTGATTACCACATTATCTAGGCTTAGTGACGAGTCGTAGTTTCGGCCAAAATGCGTTTTCTCGTGTATTTTGTAACCAAACTACTTTTAGGTATCAAAACCGTTCGTTTTGATACCAAACCTGTTTTCTAACTTAAGTAAACATGTTTCGACATGTTTAGCTCGTCACTTTTTGGATTAGTGCTTGTGTAGAGTCGTAAGTCAAGCGGACTAAATACCCGCTTAGACTTTCAAACACGACCCGTTTGGTCGATCATTAGGATCCGACCAAACACGTTCAGTGACCATAATTGCATAGTGAATAACCTTCCGAGGTTATACCTTATGGTCACTTAGGTTTAATTAGTCGCTTGATAGGTAGTTATATGCCTTTGGTAAATGACCAAAATGCCCTTTTCTTACATAATTGGTAAATAAGCATATATAACATAATTTTTTGTCACATAACTGATTATGTAATATAATTAAACATGTATAGGCATATAATATTGTCATAGGACTAGTTAGACGTCTCGAACGCGCATTGCACGCACGACGCGTTAAAGTAGCGTAAGCTACCTTAATAGATCATAATGGGTCGAAAGCACTTAGGATAGGTTTCATTTTAGGGTGTAGGCCTTGTTAAACCATATCACATGATTTCCAACACTCATTTGGTTTACAAGACTTCATTCTATCCGATCTTCCATTTTAGGCGTCTATTGTTTGACTAGTGGTTCAATTACTTGGTTCTACTTGATTTCTCTGGTTTACTTGAGTGTGTTGTAGTTCTATTGATTGAGGATACTTTGCACTTCATGTGAGTACATAGTTCCCCTATTTTACTGTTTTCAATTGTTTTGGGGTGATTCATATGTAAAAAATGATTTCAAGGTTTAAACGATGGTTTTTCAAAAACAATTAAGATGGTTTATACAAAACTAATAACGATTTCAATAAAGTGAACAAACTTGTTGGTTGTTGTTACATAACAAATGACATTCATTAGCATTGATCAAGCCGACCAGTATTAGGTTATGGTACCATAGGATCTGACAAATCCCGTTATCTTACTACACCCATGGTTATGTGTGGGGGTTGTGGGTAGTGACGGAATCTGATGATAGTTAACTTACCCTTTGGTGGTTTGTTAAAGAGAGAAGCGAGACGCGAGTTAGTCGAGTCACAAAGGTTTGAATGTTGTTAGCGATACAACCATAAATAGTTTTCACAAATTAAAACAAGGATGATTTAAACGATTTCAAACGAGTTAACGATTTTTAAAAGATTTGAACAAGTTAAACAAATTGGATAAATGAGTGATTTTTTGTTAGTGTTTAGATAACGGGACGGGTGTAATGTGATGAAAGTATGGTGGATACGCCACTGGTACTTCCTATATATAAGTGTTTTCAACATATTACATACCGTGGCGTTATTTAGTTCACTTGGGTAATCGATTTTGAAACGATGTCACACAACAATGTTTTCTAAAAGATATAAACCATACGAGTTTTTAACAAGTTTTTGCAAGTTGTTTTACAAGTTGGTTTTCTAAAAGAAATGTTTTTGGGTTAACAATCATGGCTACGAGATTTTCAAATTATAATCAACTTTATTTGAGTTGGTTAATTATGTTGCAATACACTTTTTAAAACAAGGTTTGTATTTTGACTCTTGTAGTCTAATAAAGTACTGCAACATATAAACTAGCCATGATTCCAATACTCTTATAAAACCTATGTACTCGCCAGCAATTTTTTGCTGACTTTGTTTTTACATATGTTTCAGGTGTTGTTGCTTGATTGATTTCTAGGATGCATGCGTCACATAGGATCTGGACAAGGCCTTAGTGACATAATAACAGTGATAGTCGTTATGTAATTTGCTTTGTTTTGTGTTAAGACAATGTAATGTTTAATATTATCAATAAAACGAAACTCTTTTGTATCCATGGTTTTGAAACAAATAATTCTGTTGCAACACTCCGCGACGTTTCCGCCATGGTTCGTTGTTTTACGTGGTCGGGGTGTGACAGGAGAAGTTGGTATCAGAGCCAATGGTTATAGGGAATTAGGTTATTAGTAATGCTTTGCCTAGACTATAACTTTCTAGGACCCCATAACAAGTTTACTTTTGTTTAGATTTTAAAACAAAACCGTCACCTATCCTTAGGTGATAACCACAATGAGAACACTAAGTTCGAATCCGCTTTGAAAACTAATCATCTATTCTAGGATGATTGATTACTAGGTTTTGAACCCTCTGTTATAAGGTTTTGAACCCTTCCGGCTTAGTGCCTTTTGAGTTTTCAAATCTCGTCAAAGTTTGGGTCTAAATAGTGTGAACACGTGCAAACTGGAAGAGTGAGTGCCTGTACCCAGAGTTTTCTGTCTAAGGCTTGAGTGTTCGTACAAATCCACATAATCGGACCAGTCACTCTTACCTGGGAACTCTTGGGGTGAGTGTTCACTTATAGGCGAGCATGTCTTCGGCGATACATTATTTTTTACCCATTTACTTTGATTAGTCACTGCGTGTCGTTTGTTTGTTCGAGGTAACGAACAAATGATCGCCCTTCTTGTGTTTTGACGGTGTTTTCAATACCTCTTTTTCTTTTCAACCTCACTCATTTCTCCTGTTTCCTTGTTAGACAATGCCTCCTTGATGTGAAGCACAATCGCTTACTATTGAAGAAATCGCAGCCCTGGTCTCTCAGCAAGTGGCTGATGTGCTTCCCGGCGTTGTGACCCAAGTCCACGAGATATACAACACCAATAATGCACCGTGTAATTTCAAGAATTTCAATTATGCTAAGCCTCTAAAGTTTTCTGGGTCGCAAGGAGCAACTGCCCTCCTACAGTGGTTCGAGAGTATCGAGAGCACATTCAGACATGTGCAGTGTCCGAATGCGCGTAAGGTTGAATTTGCTTCAAGCGTGTTTGAGAAGCAAGCGCTTACCTGGTGGAATGGTATTATGCGCGATAGGGGTGCCGAAGTGGCATTGGCACAAACATGGGAAGAGCTCCGGGCTCTCATGATGAAAGAGTTTTGTCCCCGTCACGAAATTCAGGCTTTGGAGCGAGAGTTTGACGATCTAAAGCAAGATGGGGGTGAACACCGTGCATATATGGATCATTTTGAAGAACTCAGTCTGTTGTGTCCCACCATGGTTACCCCTCTGGAGGAAGCAATCGAGAGATATATCGATGGTTTACCCGATTCCATACAGGATATTGTGACCGGCGTTAATCCTACTATCGTCCGTCATGCAATCGAGTTGTCTGCTACCCTAACTGATTCTCAAGTCAGGAATGGTAAACTCTCCTGCAACGGTGATAAGAAGAAGTCGACCGATTCTACGAAAGATAAGGAAAAGGGCAAGGGTAAGAAAGGTGAGACGTCAGTATAACGTGACAAACACTCCGGAATAGTGACATAGGGTTAACATACCTTAAATAACCACCACATGACTTAGAAATAAGCTTTGGATGGTTTGGTGTGTTGAAATCAAGTTTGTTCGATCGTAAGGACTATTTGTGTCAAACTGCGAAACTATACCGATTTTATAGTAACGAACATTCCGAAACTTGATCATAAGTTAAACATACCCTAAATATCCTTTACATAGCTTAGAAATAGGCTTTGAGTGGTTCGGTATGCTAAAATAAACTTTATTGATCAATAGGGACTAAAAGCGTCAAAAAGTGCATAAGTTTGCATTTTCGCGCATATCTTACGTTCTGAATATATCCGGAGATCCAAAAATTTATGTAAGCATTAAAATATTTTATTTTAGTGTTTGGCATAAGAAAATTCCATTCGTCGCTTAATTTGGATCGTTTTTGCGTTCGTTACGACTTTCGTCGTAATTACGCGAATAACGCAACCGTACGACCATACGAACCGACATCCGAGATATTTTTGAGCATGTTTTGAGTTCCCTATACTTTAACTTCATTTGAGAGCCCTTGAAATGAGGTTAACGGGGCCTAAACGTGCCAAAAATGAGCCGAAATGCAAGATTCTCAAGTGTAGGGACTAAATTGCAATTTCTTGAAACTCAGCCCAGGCAGGCCGCGTGAGTTACCCAGTAACAGCAAACTGTTTTTCAGAAACAGCAGCTGGTATTCAGGCTTTTGGGACATGGTTTCTATCAATCTATGGGCCAATTTTGATGGTTTTCAAGTGCCCATTGTATTCAAATACGATGTGCCCACTTGTACGGCCTAGATCGAAGCTCGTTTCCCGATAAACGATCCTAACGGCTCTAGATTTTCTATAAATACCCACCCTCATTTCACTCCTAAAGCACAATTGATCTAATTTTGGCCCTTTAAGTTGGAGTTAACACTTCATACCTAAGGGTAAATCGGATCAAAGCTTGCGGGGACCTTTTGTAAGTATTCTTTCATTATTTTTATTCGTTTTTTTCGCTTAAAAGTCAAACTGCATTTGACTTTCTGCATTGACCAGTTTATGGTCAACGCGAAGTTCGTTTGAGCTTCATAACGTGAGCGTAATCACGATGGTTATAGTCCCTAGTAACTATACCTACTGATTACCACGTTATCTAGGCTCAGTGACGAGTCGTAGTTTCGGCCAAAATGCGTTTTCTCGCGTATTTTGTAACCAAACTACTTTTAGGTATCAAAACCGTTTGTTTTAATACCAAACCTGTTTTCTAACTTAACTAAACATGTTTCGACATGTTTAGCTCGTAACTTTTTAGATTAGTGCTTGTGTAGAGTCGTAAGTCAAGCGGACTAAACACCCGCGTAGACTTTCGAACATGACCCGTTTGGTCGATCATTAGGATCCGACCAAACACGTTTAGTGACCATAGTTGCATAGGGAATAACCTTCCGAGGTTATACCTTATGGTCACTTAGGTTTAATTAGTCGCATGATAGGTAGTTATATGCCTTTGGTAAATGACCAAAATGCTCTTTTCTTACATAATTGGTAAATAAGCATAAGTAACATAAATTTTTGTCACATAACTGATTATGTAACATAATTAAACATGTATAGGCATATAATACTTGTCATAGGACTAGTTAGACGTCTCGAACGCGCATTGCGTGCACGACGCGTTAAAGTAGCCTAAGCTACCTTAATAGATCATAATGGGTCGAAAGCACTTAGGATAGGTTTCATTTTAGGGTGTAGGCCTTGTTAAACCATATCACATGAGTTCCAACACTCATTTGGTTTACAAGACTTCATTCTATCCGATCTTTCGTTTTAGGCGTCTATTGTTTGACTACTGGTTCAATTACTAGGTACTACTTGATTTCTCTGGTTTACTTGAGTGTGTTGAAGTTCTATTGACTGAGGATACTTTGCACTTCATGTGAGTACATAGTTCCCCCTATTTGACTGTTTTCAATTGTTTTGGGGTGATTCATATGTACAAAATGATTTCAAGGTTTAAACGATGGTTTTTCAAAAACAATTAAGATGGTTTATACAAAACTAATAATGATTTCAATAAAGTGAACAAACTTGTTGGTTGTAGTTACATAACAAATGACATTCATTAGCATTGATCAAGCCAACAAGTATTAGGTTATGGTACCATATGATCTGACAAATCCCGTTATCTTACTGCACCGATGGTTATGTGTAGGGGTTGTGGGTAGCGACTGAATCTGATGACAGTTAACTTACCCTTTGGTGGTTTGTTAAAGCGAGAAACGAGACGCGAGTTAGTCGAGTCACAAAGGTTTGAATGTTGTTAGCGAGACAACCATAAATAGTTTTCACAAATTAAAACAAGGATGATTTAAACAATTTTAATGATTTTGAAACGATTTGAACAAGTTAAACAAATTGGATAAACGAGTGGTTTTTGGTTAGTGTTTAGATAACGTGACAGGTGTAATGTGATGAAAGCATGGTGGATACGCCGCTGGTACTTCCTATATATAAGTGTTTTCAACATATTACATACCGTGGCGTTATTTAGTTCACTTGGGTAAACGATTTTGAAACGATGTCACACAACAATGTTTTCTAAAAGATATAAACCATACGAGTTTTTAACAAGTTTTTGCAAGATGTTTTACAAGTTGATTTTCTAAAACAAATGTTTTTGGGTTAAGAATCATGGCTACGAGATTTTCAAATTATAATCAACTTGATTTGAGTTGGTTAATTATGTTGCAATACACTTTTTTAAAACAAGGTTTGTATTTTGACTCTTGTAGTCTAATAAAGTACTGCAACATATAAACTAGCCATGATTCCAATACTCTTATAAAACCTATGTACTCGCCAGCATTTCTTTGCTGACTTTGTTTTCACATATGTTTCAGGTGTTGTTGCTTGATTGATTTCTAGGATGCATGCGTCACATAGGATCTGGACAAGGCCTTAGTGACATAATAATAGTGATAGTCGTTGTGTAATTTGCTTTGTTTTGTGTTAAGACAATGTAATGTTTAATATTATCAATAAAACGAAAATCTTTTGTATCCATGGTTATGAAACAAATAATTCTGTTGCAACACTCCCCGACTTTTCTGCCACGGTTTGTTGTTTTACGTGGTCGGGGTGTGACATAACAACTCTAAACCGACACCCTCGTAATATTTTCCGACACCCTAAAATTATTTAAAGTATCCCAATATGTCCCTAAACACACCCCATGCGTGAAAACGGACCCCGAATACGTTAAATAGTATTAAAAATATTTAAAAAATAATATTTTGGGTTTGTCGCGGGGCGCTAGAGATCAAAGGTGTGGCGCAGCCCAGTGATGACACGTGTCATCATCGTGGCAGGTCTAGTCGATGACCCGGATCAGCTACAGCGTTGACCAACATCAGCGCGGGCCGCGTAGGCCTTGGCCTATCTTTACGCGGACCGCGAGAGAACCAGAAATCAGCACTATATATAGAGGGCATCGGATCTTCAGTCTGCTCGTTTAAAATCGAAATCTTTCTCTCAATTTTCTTATAGTAGGCACGATACACGGGCAAAATACCCCCCTAAATAACGAAGTTCTGCTCCGTTGTAAGTATCATAACCCCTGGATACGTATTAGATACTCTGCCCGATTGATCTAGGGTTCCGTAAAGACTGTCATGGTTCTTCCCGACGTAGTCGTTGGAATGCCGTCTCGGGGAGGGTATTACTAATGTTAAAATGGGTTATTATACTAACACGCGTGCATTTATCTAATTTAAAGATTATTCCCAGGAAATCCTTACTGAAAACCTAAGACAGCAATGTGAGTAATATCCTTTTTGTTAACAGTTTTTACAAAACCTTAACTATTTTACAATGAAATTTAGAAGTGATTGAGTCTTTGAAATTCTACGATTACTGCTGGTATGTTGGGGTTTTGTATACAAAATGTGAAACACGTTACCATTGGACAAAGAGTTAGCCAATGTGTAATATGACCCACCCGTCAGGATTGACAGTACTGAATGAGTAATTGGGTAGATGTAAACATTGTAATCGCTCTCAATACTGTTTAAATTAAATTAACTTTTCTTGATTAAACTGGGAGTCACTCAGTAGTATTTCCCACTGACAAATGTTTTTAAAACACGTTTCAGGTAACACAATGTGAAAGCCAAATAAAAGCCAGCTGGACAGCACTGAAGGCTTGGAAAAGTGGCTATAAAAGTTACCTAAATAAAAGAAGGCGTTTATTTGAATAAAATGGGATTTATCCCTATAAATCAGTTTGTAATGAAAACTTGGGTTTTATCCCAATGTGTTATTTATATAAAAAGTGGTATTTTACTCTGATAAAATATTTCCTAACTACGATCCTGATGTGAAATCCGCTGCCAAATTAATAAACCACGATACCACCAACACTGAGTTCGTGGCCGCCCGTTCTCGGGACAGATAGGGGGCGGGGGTTGCGACAGTGTGACTTCCTTAATACCATTGCATTCAATCATAACAATGACTAAAAGATAAAAACCATAGATGGTAATCCATTAAATAAGTTTAAAACATCATGAACAACATTGTTTGAAACATAGACTTCAAATTCAAGTTTACAAACCATACGAAATATTTAAGAGTTCACAAGGACTCATCAAAAGACTCTAAATAAAACCAAGATTTGGAAGTGGTGTCTTGTCCAGGATAGGACACCCAAACCAAATCTCAAGACCATGGATGACATCACTTATTCTTAACGATACTTGCAACCTCCGAACGCCCGCAAGATCCACATTCTAAATTCCCTGAAATACATGTAGTTTGAAAACATCAACAAAAGTTGAGCGAGTTAGTGTGTTTGTTTGTGTGTATGAATAAACTGTGACAACCGTCATAAATCCAGGTATCCGTATAATTAATTAATATTAATTAGTGCTTAATGACTGTGCTGAATTACAACTGATGACTTAAACTGCTTTCTGATTTCTGTAACATATATACATGTGCATCACATATTACATACTATAACATCATTTCACATACAGACTTTAGTGACATAAACGATGCACAAAGCACAGCTAGCACATTTAGCGGATAACTCAGTAAAATGCTGACATTGTTCAGTACATAGACAGACAGTGTTTTGGGGCCCAGTATGAGCCAGGGATAAGGTACTACACTAGTATGGTGTGTATGGAAGTAAGGACCATAAAACTGTGTCACTAGGTGATAGTTTAAGTGCCGGAAAGTGCCTAAAACCCACTAAAAGTGCAGGATTCTGCATATTTCAACAAAATTCAGCTTTTTAACAAGCTAGTAATGTGTAAAAATATGGCAAAATGGTCATGTATGCTTTCCTAAGTGTCGGGAATTAAAAGTGTCACAAAAAGTTACAAAAAGGACACTAAACGGAATAAATTAACACTTTAACGAACCGGTATCTAACCGAACAACCGGACATTACCCGGAACACCAAAATATTACTAGAAGCATTGTTTTATTATTTCTTAGCTAGTTATTGTTCCCGAACACCCTAATACACTACATAATACATCCTACACTTAAAACACTAGATTTTTACACTTTACCTCCAACTAATTACACACATTATCATTCAAACTTACATTTACCCCCCCCCCCTCATGATTTACGGCCCCAAGGGTGGCCCACCCTTGATCCCCACAATCTTGATAGATATGGCATAATCTCAATGGATTTAGGGAACATTATGTATGTACTTCTTGGGACATATAAGCCAATGGACAAAAGCCCTAAGGTGGTTATAAGAGAACTTGATGGATCATTATCTTCCACACACAACACCAACTCACCTCTTCCTCTCCTCCCTCCCATTCTCGGCCGACCCCAACTCCCCCACCATAACCATTTTTCATCCACTATCCAAGCATTCCAAGATCATTCCAAGGTGTTAGAAGGTGTTTTATGAAGCCTGGTGCTTGTAGAACTTGAAGGACCTCCGTCAATTGCTTTTATCCACTCCATTTTCATCTTAATTCTTCCCTAGCTTAGAGCTAGTAGTAAGACTCTCATAACCCTTGTTTACTTCTATTTTGATTGGTTAAAAGGTGTATTATGTTGTAAATCACAAGAACATTAAAAGAACATAATCTTGAATCTTGAATGTAAGCTTATCATATGATGAGATCATGATGAAACAATGTTGTTTAGTATAGGTATGATGTTTGCTTGTTATTTACTAGAGATTATGATGTTGATCATCATAAGGAGCTTGCTAGATTGTGATTAAACACATGATCTAGCAAGTGAGAGGATGATTATGTGACAAAACAAAATGATCATCCTCATGTGTAAGCATGAACTTGAAAATAAAATGATTTCTTGAAAGATGATAATCAAGTGAGTTGTTAAACTTATAGATCTAAGACTTATGAATGGTTTTCCTAAAAGAACCAAGTCCAAAAGATGATTTTTAGAAAATATTGGTTCTTACTTAAACTTACACCATTTTGGTGATGAAATAAGTGTAGAAACACTAGAGAAACAAGAAGGTTTAATAAAGAAACGTTTTTGTAAAATGTGTTTACAAGTTGTAAACACCTAAAATTTTCAAGAATGAAGTTCATTAAGAAATAAACACACTTTAAAGGATAACTAGACCTACTAAAAACATTACCAAGTTACTACAAGTTTTTGTGAAAGATCAAGTTCATGTTGTTTTATAAATTGAATAATTTTTGCACTTGGTAAGTATAATATTGTTTAGGGTTGATTGTTGATTATTGTGTGTTGATTTTTGAAAAGAAAATGATATGCTTTAATGGCATGGACACCTCCATTTTCAAAGGAAACTATGGCAAAATTTTCTAAAAAATACAAACACTTAGAAAATATTTTCTAAACAAGTATTTACAAGTATGTTTTAAACTATATTTTTTTTTTCAATATAAACTTTGCCATAAATTTTGTTACAAAAATACAGGTATTGGAGGTTGGTTTTTGTAAATATAAATGGATAAATATATATTTAGAATATATATTTTATATTAAAGACACTTGTGTGAATATTTGTATACTTTGTGGAATAGTTATATTATTTTAGGGTAAAATAATATAACTTAACATAATACCAAGAATTTACAATCCAAAGTATTACCAAAAATCACAAGGAATAAATATTTAAGTTACACACTTAATATTGTGAAACCAAACACAAGAACGTAACTTACAAAATATTCCGGAAAATACCGTTATAAATCTATTTTTGGTAAATATTATTTTGGATACAAGAAATAAAAAATATGATTTTTGTAAATATTACTGAGTTATGCCATATTTTTTCAACAAGGAGAAAATATATTATTTTTGGGAAGTAAAAATATATTTTTCCAAGAATATTTAGAAAATAAATGATTTTTGAGAAAAAAATATATATTTTCCTGAAATACATTATTTTTGGACAAAATGAGTTAAGTATTTTCTAAGTTAGACTTAAAAAAATATTATCCAAGAAAACAAGAATACATGTATGAGATACCCCCATCCTGGAGAAGGAAAATACGAAATTAAATACTCGAGAAGTATTAATACAGAAATATTGATTAAACAATTATTCCAAAATTAAATATAATTTAAAGTTAAAAGAATTATTATTTTAACAAGTGATTATTACTTGGAATAATATTGGGAACATAAGAAACGTGACTCAAAAACGTAAATACAAAGGCAAGGCAAGGCAAGGCACGGCCCGTTCGTCTAATAGACATTAGTACATTGTAGGGAGTCGTGTTCGCTGGGGAAGTTTGGGTTACGATTCTGAAGACGCAATACTGTGAGTTCATGTCCCCCTTTTCTTTTAATTGTTTTCAGTTTTATACTTCGGGGGTGAAATACATGTTACAATTATTACAAACGTTTTATACATGGTATGATTAGCTTAAGGAGGGTTTACTGCTTGATCATGTGAAAGGTGGGTATAACACTTAAGGCCATTAATCCTCGTCGTAGAACCGAGGGACATGAGTGATAGATCTATTTGGGTGTAGCGAGCCCACACCCATGGGGACCAGGGTGGCCCATAGGGTGACTATGTCTTCCAGCCGGAGGCCCATGCTAGGTTTGAGTCTTCCTGCACCATTTCACACATACCATTGGCTTTGCAACCCATTGGTGATCTGTTTTTCCTTATTGCTACATACTAGGGACATACATACATACATACATACATACAGACATACTTTAAAGGTTTATTCATACACTTACACATGAACTCGCTCAACTTTTGTTGATGTTTTTAAACTACATGTATTTCCGGGAACTAGTGGATCTTGTAAGTGTTGCATGTGTCTCAAGCTGCGCGTAAATAAAATATGTCATCCATGGTCGTAGAGTTTAGGGGATGTATCCTACTCCTGGACGGGATACATGTTTCTAAGCTCGGGGGTTTGTTTATGTTCTTTTGTCAAGTCCTTGTGAACTCATTTAAACATGTTATGGTTTGTAACTTAATTTGGGTGTCGGTGTTTTCAGACAAATATATTGTGGTATTTTCTAAACTAAATTAATGGATGAATATCTTTTGGTTTTATCATATAACATTGTTATGATTGATTGCTATGGTATTAAGAAGTCACACCAAATAACCACGCTTCCGCAAAAGTCAAGGTGTGACAGCTTGGTATCAGAGCTTCGATCGTAGCGAACTAGGATTCTTTCTCGAGTCTAGACTACGATCATTAGGGCTCTTACGAAAACATTTTCAAACATGTTTACATTGCATACACTAAACATCCAGATCCAGGGAACAAACATTTTTACAAATAAAAAGGCACAAAAACACATTTCAAAGGCTATATTTATAATTCAGTCTTAGAGACTGGGGGAGTTCAGTCTTAGAGACTGGGAAGGTTCAATCTTAGACTCTGGGGAAATTTAGTCTTAGTGACTGGGGAAATTTAGTCTTAGAGACAGGGGAAATTGAGTCTTAGAGACCGGGTAGTCAGTTTGAGAAACTGGGAAGGTTTTATTCTGAGAGACTAGGTAGTCAGTCTGAGAGGCTGGGTGGGATAGTCTAGGAAGACAAGGATGATTACATGCTTTCATTGTTACTGCATACATGCTTATTTGGTGATTGTTGATGTTTGTGCATATGTGTGATTGTTTGTTACATACATTATGTCATCTTCTTCTGAGAGTGGAGTATCCGATACATTAGACCCTATTGCCATAGTCTCGGATGATGAGATAGCCACAGACCATGAGGTTTTTACAACTAACACTACGAGTGACGACGATGATGACTTTCAGCCTTTCGCTTTACCAGATTTTGGAGATGATATACTGATAGCTGATGGTTTTCCTTACGGGGATCTACTTCTTGTTCCGATCCCTGCTCCTTTTCCTTTTGCTGCATTTCCTCTTGAGGACCTGCCTCTTGATGCTATCTCTGACGACGACGTCGATCTCTTTATTGATGGTCCCCCTGAGGGTGCCCAGGATGATGGAGTTCCAGTTAATGATGACGTTGTCGTTCCACTAGTCGAGATTCCAGTCGATGATGATGTTGCTATCCCTCCTGTTGAGATTCCAGCCGCTGATATCATTGTTGTTCCACTTGTCGAGATTCCTATCGATGAGATTCCATCTGACCATTCTGGTCCTGATTCATTCGAGATTCCTATCATCTGCTACTTTACACGCATGGGGCGTGCAACATTATCCCACTGACACTGATTCTGACACGGCAATGGTTACCGCACCTATCTTTCCACACGACTTTGTCCCAGAGCATGAGATTGAGTTTGACCACGATGAGCAGCCTATTGAGGCACCTGTCGATCCTGACATGATACCTGCTGATATTGAGTTAGCCCCAGCTGACCCTGAGCCTGTGATTGCACCAAAGCCAATACCTGTTCACGACCCTCTACCTGTGCATGACCCTATCCCTATTCATGCACCTGTTGTTGCACCACCTTTTCCTGACCCGATCCCTGTACTTATTGATCGTGCTCCATTTGCTACCCATATAGATCCCAGATATGCACACACCCATAACGGGTGGATCGAGGATGACGACGACTATCCTCCTTTTGTTAGACCCGTTACTCCCCCACCTACACCTACCCATGCACCCGTTGATATCACCCAGTTTCACCCACACGTGTCAGATATGCACCGCACAGATTTGCCGGTCACATTTCTTCAGGATATCCCTCCTCCCCATCCAGGGGAAGGACCATCGAGTCAGCAGCCCAGTCATATACCTTCTGTGTCAGCAGCCGGTCCTTTCATGTCACAGTTTACACACACTGCTCCTTTTCCGTCTGCACCCACGGGTGAGCCACTTATTTGCTTTCCGCCCAACACGATGCCTGTGTCTGATCCATACCATCCCTCACATTACTCGGGTTACACCAGGGATGACTTGCTTTTGTCGTTACAGCTCCAGTAGGAGTTGTTGTATCGCAGAGTCATGGACTTAGAGAGGATTCCGCGTCCTCCGCCTTGTCCTTGTCAGTCACCATTCGCGACTCCACCGGCTCCTCTCCTACCATACCCTGATTTTGGTGTCCGTTTCCTCACTATGGAGCAGCAGATTAGTTACCTGTTGCGTACCGTTTATGCTCTCGAGGAGGAGCTAGCGCATTTGCGCAGTTTGCTATTCGTTCCTCCACCTCCTCCTCCTCCACCATCAGCTAAGAGGTTTTTGGTTTGATGCAGGTAGCATACTTTTGATGAGAGTGCAGCTATTGAGCCAGATTGCACAGCCTTTTGAAGACCACACTTTGACTTTTGACTTTTGATTGTTATAGTTTGTTAGACAATTTGGACGGGGGTGATGTGACCCTTCAGTCCCTTTTGATGTATGATATGTTGTGGAACATGTAAAACCGTACTTGTGGTCGTTATTATATGAAAGCTCAATCGCGGCATTCTCATTATATACGTTGTTGGATTACTTGTTTGTATTATAAAATGGGATGTTATGTGTTTACTTGTGTTAATGAATGGTATTACAAATGCATGTTACATACTTACTATACTTATTATGACCTGAACGACGCGATCTTCTTATAGAAGATGCCTCCACGAAGAGATACTCGTTTGCCCACTACTGAGGCGGAGTTACAGGAACGAATTTCACAGGCTATTGCACAGCACGAGGACCTGCGCTCGGAACATAGCGGGGGTACCTCTGGAAACAACCCACCCCATGGTAATGTTAAGTCAATATAGACACATTACGTTACATTTGGATATTCCATGTGCAATCGCTAATTCTTGCCGTGAATGATGTTACTTGTACAGGCTGTACCTATAAACAGTTTCTAGACTATAAGCCATTGAATTTTGACGGCATCGGTGGTGCTGTAGCCTTTGTCAGATGGACGGAAAAGACGGATTCTGTGATAAGGATGAGCAAGTGCACTCCTGAACATCAAGTCACCTACATCTCAGGACTCTTTCTAGATGGTGCCTTATCCTGGTGGAATCTTCAAGTCCAGACCTTGGGGGACGAAGCTGCTTACGCCATGACATGGGATGAAATGAAGGATCTCATGCGAAAGAAATACTGCTCCAGGGCTGAAATCCAAAAGTTGGAAACTGAATTCTGGAACCTCAAGATGGACGGCCCGAAAATTGCTGAATATGTCCAGAGATTTCATGACTTGTCACGCGTTGTGCCGTATATGGTGGATCCTAAATTCAAACGCATTGAACGTTTTATTTGGGGGTTGGCACCTCAGATTATGAGTATGGTGACAACGTTGAAGCCTGCCACAATCACTAAGGCTATCGATCTGAGCGTGTCACTAACTGAAGAGGCTATCAGGTTAAACAAGTTTTCGATCTCTGACAAGAAGAAGAAGAAGGAGACTCACATTGAGACCTCGGGCGAGAACAAAAGGAAGTTCTCCAACTTTAAAAAGGGTACCAGCAGCGCCAGCAAGAAGAAGGATATGAACCCACCAGTTGAGGTCAAGACTGGTGCTGAAGGCAAAGGAAAAGGGTACATGGGCGCTCTGCCCAAATGTGATGTATGCCAGTACCATCATTCCGGCCAGTGCAGGCTTAGGAAATGTGAGTCTTGGGTGAAGACTGGACATTCGAAGGAAACATGCTGGGCTGGTACTGGTACAGGTCGTGGTGGTCAAAGAGGTTATGGAAGTGGTAATGGAAACCGCCCTTACGGAGGAAATGGCGGTAATGGTAATCGTGGTAATTTTGGGAATCAAGCTAGTAGTGGAAACCGGGGAGCGAACAACAATCGAGGTGGTAATGGGAATGGAAATGGTCGAGGACTAGGTTGTTTCAATTGTGGAGACATTGGGCATTCAAGAGAGAATGCCCAAGGTTCAATAAAGCTCAAGGAAGAGTCTTCAACATCGGAGCAAGAGAAGCACGCCAGGATCCGAACGTACTATCAATCAACGCTTTGCATCTGCACTGTTTGATACTGGTGCCGATTATAGTTTTGTGTCGCTAGAATTTAAGAATATACTTGGGTTGGTAGCTAGTAAGCTAGACATTCCGTATTCAATAAAACTAGCTAATGGAAAGCTAGTAGAAGCGAATGAAGTAATCAAAGGTTGCGTGATAGAACTGGGAGAGCATGAGTTTTCGCTTGATCTTCTGCCCGTTGAGTTGGGAAGCTTCGACGTGGTAGTGGGGATGGATTGGTTGTCCAGCAACCGAGCAGATATCGTTTATCACGAGAAGGTCATTCGCATTCCGATGGCGAATGGAGAAACGATTGTGGTACATGGAAAGAATCGCGATACGCCCTTAAGGATCATTAGTTGCTTGAAAGCTCGGAAGTGTTTGTAGAAAGGATGTGTCGCCTTCCTGGCACACATTGTGGATAAAGAAGCCGCTGAGCCAAAGTTAGAAGACATTCCAGTCGTGAAGGAGTATCCTGAAGTCTTTCCAGAAGACTTGCTAGGATTTCTGCCGCAAAGGCAAGTCGAATTCCGCATTGACTTAGTTCCAGGCGCCGCGCCTGTAGCTAAGGCACCCTATCGACTTGCACCTTCAGAAATGCAAGAGCTGTCAACACAACTTCAGGAATTGTTAGACAAGGGATTTATCAGGCCAAGCTTCTCGCCTTGGGGAGCTCCAGTTTTGTTCATTAAGAAGAAGGACGGTAGTTTCCGCATGTGCATCGACTACCGCGAGCTGAATAAGTTGACAATTAAGAATCGATACCCTTTGCCAAGAATTGATGACCTGTTTGATCAACTGCAAGGTTCGAGTTTTTACTACAAGATCGACCTTCGATCAGGTTATCACCAGTTGAGAATTCAAGAGGAAAGTATTCCAAAGACGGCCCTTAGGACTCGCTATGGACATTACGAGTTCCTGGTTATGCCGTTTGGTTTGACAAATGCGCCAGCAGTGTTTATGGATTTGATGAACAGAGTCTGCAAGCCCTATCTCGATAAGTTTGTGATCGTTTTATTGATGATATATTAATCTACTCAAGGATGAAGGAAGAACATGAGCAACATCTAAGAGCCATCTTAGAGATGCTTAAGAAAGAGAAGTTATACGCAAAGTTCTCGAAGTGCGAGTTCTGGTTACGTGAAGTTCTGTTTCTTGGTCACGTGGTTAATGGAATTGGAATTCATGTGGATCCCACAAAGATCGAGGCGATCAAGAATTGGGAGACTCCGAAGACGCCAACCGAGATTCGACACTTCCTAGGTTTGGCAGGATACTATCGCAGGTTTATTGTGGATTTTTCAAAAATCGCTCAACCATTGACCTCCCTCACTCAAAAAGAGAAGAAGTATGAATGGGGAGACAAACAAGAAGAAGCATTTCAGTTGTCGAATAACAAGCTTTGTGACACACCGATCTTATCCCTACCCAAAGGTACTAACGACTTCGTGGTATATTGCGACGCTTCGCGTCAAGTTTTAGGCTGCGTGCTGATGCGGCGATGGAAGGTTATAGCTTATGCTTCACGCCAGTTGAAGGTCCACAAGAAGAATTACACCACGCATGATTTGGAATTAGGCACAGTGGTGTTTGCATTAAAAATCTGGCGACATTATTTGTATGGCAGGCGATGCATAATCTTTACTGATCACAAGAGCCTGCAGCATATATTTGATTAGAAGGAGCTTAACATGAGACAGAGACGATGCGTAGAGTTGTTTAATGATTATGATTGTGAGATCAAGTATCACCCAGGGAAGGCGAATGTGGTCGCCGATTCCTTGAGTCGGAAGGAAAGAATCAAGCCCATAAGGGTTAGGGCTTTGTAAATGATTATTCAAACGGACCTCTCGTTGCGCATTCGTGCCGCGCAGAGAGAAGCTCTTAAGGAAAGGAATCTTGAAAATGAATATCTCCGTGGGATGGAGAAAAAGTTGGTACCAAACGAGGAAGGAACGTTGTGCTTCATGAAATGAATTTGGGTTCCTCTCTTCGGTGGTTTGAGAGAAGTAATTTTTTATGAGGCTCACAAGTCACGGTACTCGATCCATCCTGGATCGGATAAGATGTACCAAGATTTAAAGGATTTTTATTGGTGGCCAATAATGAAAGGCGATGTTGCGATATATGTTGGCAAATGTTTGACTTGCGCCAAGGTAAAGGCCGAATATCAGAAGCCTTCAGGTCTTCTGCAACAACCTGAAGTACCCAAGTCGAAATGGGAGCAGATTTCGATGGACTTTATAACGAAGTTACCAAGGACACCCAGAGGTCATGATACGATCTGGGTAATCATAGACCGTCTGACGAAATCTGCGCACTTTTTGGCGATCAAGGAAAAAGACAACACGAGCAAGCTTGCTGAGCTGTACCTGAGAGAGATTGTTGCACGGTGTGGAGTGCCTCTCTCGATTATTTCTGATAGAGACGGAAGGTTCGTTTCAATAATTTGGCATTCCTTCCAAGAAGCATTTGGTTCTCAGTTGAATCTGTGTACGGCATTTCACCCACAGACAGACGGCCAGAGCGAACGAATGATTCAGACGTTGGAAGATATGTTGTGAGCTTGCGTAATGGATTTGGGTGGTAGTTGGGACACTCACTTACCCTTGGTAGAATTCTCGTACAACAACAGTTACCATGCAAGCATTTAAGCTGCACCATTTGAAGCTCTCTATGGACGCAAGTGTCGATCACCGTTATGCTGGGCAGACGCGGGTGATAGACTGCTTGTTGGTCCCGAATTGGTTCAAGAGATGACTGATAAGATTATACAGATCCAAGAACGCATTAAGGCGGCTCAGGATCGTCAAAAGAGTTATGCGGATCGAAGAAGGAAACCACTAGAGTTTGAGGTAGGAGATATGGTTTTGTTAAAGGTTTCACCCTGGAAGGGTGTAGCACACTAAGGGAAGCGTGGGAAGTTGAATCCGCGATACATTGGTCCATTTAAAGGATTGGTCTTGTAGCCTACAAGTTGGATTTACCCGCAGAACTGAATGGCGTTCATGATACATTTCATGTATCAAATCTGAAAAAAAGTCCAACTCAAGAAACAGTTGTCATTCCTACCGACGAAATTCATATTGACGACACACTCCACTTTACTGAAGAACCTGTTGAGGTCACTGATTGGAAGGTTAACAAGACACGCAGGAGTAGTGTCAAACTCGTCAAGGTTCATTGGAAGGCGCGACATGGCCCAAAGTTCACTTGGGAGCACGAGGATCGTATGAAAGCCAAATACCCACATTTGTTCCCCAAGACCCCTGCATCTAGTAGCAGAACTAAAAATTTCGGGACAAAATTTTCTTAACAGGGGGAGAATGTGACAACCGTCACAAATCCAGGAATCCGTACAATTAATTAATATTGATTAGTGCTTAATGACTGTGCTGAATTACAACTAATGACTTAAACTGCTTTCTGATTTCTGTAACATACATACATGTGCATCACATATTACATACTGTCACATCATTTCACATACAGACTTTAGTGACATAAACGATGCACAAAGCACAGCTAGCACTGTTAGCGGATAACTCAGTAAAATGCTGACAATGTTCAGTACATAGACAAACAGTGTTTTGGGGCCCAATATGAGCCAGGGACAAGGTACTACACTAGTATGGTGTGTAGGGAAGTAGGGACCATAAAACTGCGCCACTAGGTGACAGTTTAAGTGCCGGAAAGTGCCTAAAACCCACTAAAAGTGCAGGATTCTGCATATTTCAGCAAAATTCTGCTTTTTAACAAGCTAGTAATGTGTAAAAATATGGTGAAATAGTCCTGTATGCTTTCCTAAGTGTCGGGAATTAAAAGTGTCACAAAAGTTACATAAAGGACACTAAACGGAATAACTTAACACTTTAACGAACCGGTATCTAACCGAACAACCGGACATTACCCGGAACACCAAAATATTACTAGAAGCATTGTTTTATTATTTCTTGGCTAGTTATGGTTCCCGAACACCCTAATACACTACATAATACATCCTACACTTAAAACACTAGATTTTTACACTTAACCTCCAACTAATTCCTTACATTATCATTAAAACTAACATTTACCCCCCCCCCCCCCCCCCTCATGATTTACGGCCCCAAGGGTGGCCCACCCTTGATCCCCACAATCTTGATAGATATGGCATAATCTCAATGGATTAAGGGAAGATTATGTATGTACTTCTTGGGACATATAAACCAATGGACAAAAGCCCTAATGTGGTTATAAGGGAACTTGATGGATCATTATCTTCTACACACAACACCAACTCACCTCCTCGTCTCCTCCCTCCCATTCTCGGCCGACCCCAACACCCCCACCATCACCATTTTTCATCCAACATCCAAGCATTCCAAGATCATTCCAAGGTGTTAGAAGGTGTTTTATGAAGCTTGGTGCTTGTAGAACTTGAAGGACCTCCATCAATTGCTTTTATCCACTCCATTTTCATCTTGATTCTTCCCTAGCTTAGAGCTAGTAGTAAGACTCTCATAACCCTTGTTTACTTCTATTTTGATTGGTTAAAAGGTGTATTATGTTGTAAATCACAAGAACATTAAAAGAACATAATCTTGAATCTCGAACATAAGCTTATCATATGATGAGATCATGATGAAACAATGTTGTTTAGTATATGTATGATGTTTGCTTGTTATTTACTAGAGATTATGATGTTGATCATCATAAGGAGCTTGCTAGATTGTTATTAAACACATGATCTAGCAACTGAGAGGATGATTATGTGACAAAACAAAATGATCATCCTCATGTGTAAGCATGAACTTGAAAATAAAATGATTTCTTGAAAGATGATAATCAAGTGAGTTGTTAAACTTATAGATCTAAGACTTGTTAATGGTTTTCCTGTCACACCCCGACCACGTAAAACAACAAATCGTGGTGGAAACGTCGGGGAGTGTTATAACAGAATCATTGTTTCACAACCATGGATTAAATTATTTTGTTTTATTGAATTATTGAACTCACTGTTTTGTTACAATTCAGATAAATACAAATATTGTCTTTCGAGTTTTAAAGTCACTAAGGCACGAGTCCATCCTATGTATAGCATGTATCAACAATCAACGCATAACAGCACCTGAAACATATATGAAAATAGGTACGTCAGCATAAAAATGCCTGTGAGTAACATAGGTTTTGTGGATTTAGATTCATGGCTTTAGTTAATATAAGAAAAAGGTTTTATGTTTTACAAAAATAGCCATGAATCCTTGTAAAAGTTTTGTTTCTAAAAATGCATTTGCTTTGATAAAAGGTTTGTAGTATATACAAAATATACTTTTGTTACTAAAATAATAGATTTGGTAGTATATCACAAATATACTTTGGTTTTAAAAGATAGCATATCAACTATGCTTTGGTTTTGAAAATAGCATATCAACTATGCTTTGGTTTTGATAATAGCATATCAACTATGCTTTGGTTTTGATAATAGCATATCAACTATGCTTTGGTTTTTGATAATAGCATATCAACTATGCTTTGGTTTTGAGAATAACATATCAACTATGTTTTGGTTTTGAAAATAAAGTAGTATATTAAAACATATGTTGGATTTTGTACATAGTATATCAAATTATACTTTGGAAAATAATATCACATTTGAGAGCACATCAAACTGTACTTTGGTAGTATATCAAAATATACAAAAGAAACTGTGATTTGGTATTCATTCAAACCTTAGTGTATCAAACTACACTTTGGAGACTATAGAAATACCACAAAGGCAATTTCTATTTGGATAAAATTTGGTTTTTGACATTCCATACAAGAGGAATGGGGTGTCTAGTCCTATAGCGCTATATCGTACTACCAATCGGTTTAGTGAATGTATAAAGAAAGTACAATCCAACAATTAGTTTTAAAATCTTTGAAAAATTAGTGTTTAAACTATAGACAATTGTTCAATTCATCAAATGAATTAGTACTAAGCATGTGTAATCATATTGTTTAAAATCATGAAAATAACCAATAGGCACATATGTTTCACCCCTAAACATTTGAAAGCAGTAAAAGAGGGGACTATGTACTCACTTGAGATTGCAAGTATCCTTGATTAAGTGTCCTAATGAAGCTCGGGAAATCAAGGAATCAAGTGGCACCTAGTATGAAATCACTATGTTATACAATCGGCTCCTAAATCGGAAGATTGGGTAGAATGAGGTCTCGTAAACCAAATGAGCATTGGAACTCATATGATATGGTTGAACAAAGCCTACATTCTAAATCGGAACCTGTTGGGATTGAACCCTACCAGAGGAACAGATAATTAAAGCCAAAACCGGATCACAAGAGTGGATTCACAATAAGCAGCTGTTTACATTAGACTTTCCCCTTGAAAGTGATTATAACAACTGATGGCACTATCCACTATCCGTATACAACTGCTGCTACCCTTTAAACTGCTGATATAGCCCTGAAGAGGTGAACACTGCTGGTTCAATCTACTGATGACAAAGCACTGCCCACTCAAGGACTGATCAACTTTGAGGAAAGCACTGACAGAAGAAGATAGCAGTAGTTTAGTGTATTACTTGTCTTATGTAGAATCACTTGTTAAGATTAGCAGTGTTTGTATAGGAACAGTGGTTACAGGTTGTTTAGGCTGTTAGACGTCGCTTTCATGGTGACGTCAGCTGAGATGCCTCAGTGGTTTGGTTTGCCTATAAATGGAGCAGTACTCTGTACTGTTACATTTGATTGACTGAGCGAGTTCTTCTCCTCTAGTCCAATCCTTTCATCTTGTGTGCAATCAACCATGGAGTATCAGGCTGAGGGGGAGTTTAGTTTGTAAGCTAGCTTTGTAATCTTTTGATTTGCTTTGTAACCTTTCGATTGATGAAAAGCATGTGTTTTGTTGGGTTTTTCACATGTTTATCAAAGTATTTTATCCATATAAAATAAAAACGCAGCAGAAATAATTATTTAAAACATGTTACTTACAAGATATAAAACTCATTTTATAAGTAAAACCCAATCCCGGATCCATATACGAACATGCATGCTATCAAATATTTAAACCACAACCATAGGGTGTTTAGAATACTACCTTCCAAGGAGTAATGGACATGAAGATGATGATGCTTCTTGAACGGTTGCCTTCAAGTGTAGAAGACCTCAAGCTTGCATACCCCAAGCCTTCCGACAAACACCTTAGTTTTAGCTACGATTTCTACACTTATGAACTCACTAAAACCTCTCTTGAAACCAACTCTTGGAAACCTTCTTATGGCCGATTTTTAGAGAGAGAACAAAAGGTGATTTTACACTTGGAATAACTTGTAAAATCAAAACCCTTGAAGCCCTACGCTTGGCCAAAATTATGAGAGTGTTTCTTGGAGTTTAGCACTTGATTTGTTTCAACATAAGAGCCTCCTAAATCAGCCATAAGATGACTGAAAATTGAGAGCTTCTCTTGTGTTCTCTCTATCATTTTCTTTTCCATAGAAAAACTTTATAAATGTTGAGAGAAATTGCCACCATTTTAGCCCAATCAAGTCCCTTCTTCCACATGCTTTTGCATGCTTTCTCATTGGACCAAAAGTCTTCCCTAATCAAGATCCATGCATTTGCATGTTTTCTCATTGGCTTAAAATGTCTAGGGAAGAATACCCAATCAAATGCCATCTAACATGTAAGATGTGCATGTAAGTTGATTGGCCATTTTGTCTTGGGAAGGGGGGGGGGGGGGCGGCCTAGCTTATATTTTTATAAAAAAAAAATTCAATTCTTTTATAAAATTTATGTCTTGTTTATTTTATACCTTTTATAAAATATAACATCATATGTTCACAAGACTTTATACAACTTTTTATCATGTTATTTAACCCATTAAATAACAAAATAAAATATCTCTCAAAATAAATTATCCATATAATTTATTGGTTTATCAAGTGTAATTATTAAAAAACCAATTTCTAAATATTGTAAGTGTTAATATTTATTTGTTTGATCATATCACAAATATATCTAGCTTGTTATTGGGTATGACTCGACTTGGATCATAATGTACTAGCCACATCAATTTAATATGTGTCTTGGGAGTAGAGGAGAGGTGATGTTGAGACTTAGGGTTTAATGGTTTCTAGAGAGAGAGTAGGGGAGTGTGTGTGTTGTCCAAGAAAATGGCAAAGATGGCTAGGTGCATAACATATATACTAGCTTCAAGTGGTGCACCCTAATGGGTTTCGGATGAGGTGCACGGCCCAACCGGCCCATATGTTATACTGTTCACTCGAGACCGCATGGTCTCGAGTCGGGTCCTTGTTGTCTCGGTTCATATAAATATACACATACGTACAAGCACGACACCTAAGCATAACACGTAGTCACATAGGATGTTCACTTATATTATTAAACCAACACGTTAACTAGTCACATAACATAGCAAGTAGGTTGTACTAAGATACACGAAAGGTTCTAAATTCCGAGTTGTCACATATAGAGTCCAACAATCTCCCACTTGCACAAGATACATAGAAGATTGATGCAAGTAGTAAATGACGCCTAACTACGGTTTACTACCCCCAATACGTATGACTATATTTGCCATTCAATAACATCATCCCTTTCAAGTCCCTTACTTGAACATGATTTAGGTGAATCTATCATTTATCCTTTCGTTACAGATGTCATGTTAAATCCAGAGACATAGAGTGATCACTCTCTGTTGATTTAACTTTAGCAGGCCTTAGACATCTTACTCTCAATGAATAAGAGGAACAAATCCCATCTTGACTACATACGTCTCTCACAATCACCTTGTACCACACCTAAGCTTAGCCTTATGTACTGTCATATTACTAACAGCGAAGAAAAAGTCAAGGTACAATATTTGGTGAATATCAAGACCCAATATGTATCTCAGGTCTGAGGATACTATGATATTCTCCTTTACTCAAATTTACTTATGATCAATCACAGATGATTCCATGCAGTAATATTTGAGAGCGAGTCAGTCTAATATTTGTATCCCACAAATATCTATGAACCTTGGCAGCAACATTTTGCTCTATATTCATACCTAATGAATATCCACCAATCCAAGTTCATAATAGTCTTACATTCATATTTGTTCCCACAAGTATGATTGACTACGGACATTTAGAATAAGTAACTTATTCACGGATTTAAACATGCTAAAAAGGAACATAACTCAAAATACCATAAAGAGTTATATTACCAATTGTTCCAATATCCAAATACAAAATAGATCAAATCCAATCACTAGAATATCGAAGTCCTAAGGCACAAGTATGACCCTCTCATGCTTTGCCCGTTCAAGGAGCTTCCTGAGTGGATCCGCAATATTTTGATCAGTGAACTTTGCGAAAACATGTCTTTCCCTTTTCAACTTCGTCCCTTATGTAGTTGAAAATCCGCTCAATGTGCCTAGTCTACACGAGGTACCTTGATTTGAGCAATCGTACCATCGTTATCACAAAGATCTCTAGGGGTCCTGAATGGTAGGGACTACCCCTAGATCGGCAATAATTCAAGTGGTAGATCCATATGAATTATCTCAATCAAAGAAGCGGCGATGTATTCTGATTCTGTAGTGGACAATGCTACCCTGACTGTGATCGAGAACCATCTCGATTAGTTTGGAAACTCGTATCCATGTAACCCTTTACAACGAATTCCGAAACTCGTATCCCTGTAACCTTTTACAACGAGTTCTTTTCCACCCGATCCATATATTAGAAATATATCCTTAGTCCTTCTAAGGTATTTCAATATATATATATATATATATATATATATATTTAACAGTCACCCAATGACCGTTACTCGCTGGTATCTTCTCGTTATGCTTAAAGCGCATAACTTGTCCGGTCTAGTGCATATCATTACGTACATAATGAATCCTATAGCTGACGCATATGGGATTCCTTTCATTCTTTCTTGCTCATCCTTTGAGCTTGGACATTGAGATGCACTCAATATTGTCCTCTCTTGAATAGGTACCAAACCTTTCATAGAGTTCTTTATCTTGAACCTTTTAAAGACTTTGTCAATGCACTTTGGTTTAAACCTATCTAGCGCCTTGACCTATCCTTATAGATCTTTATTCCAAAATATAGGCGACTTCACCAAGATCCTTAATGGAAAAACAACTTCCAAGCCAGGCTTCTACACCTTCCATGGTTGGAATGTTATTTCCAAATAGTAGAATGTCATCAACATATAATACTAATACAGTGATGATGCTCCCACTAGCCTTCTTATACGCACAAGCTTCATCTACGTTCTTGATGAATCCATATTCCCTAATCTCTTCATCAAAACGGTGATTTCAACTTCTAGATGCTTGTTTCAATCCATAGATTGATTTATTTAACTTGCTTACTTTGTTAGGATGTTTTGGATCCACAAAACCTTCAGGCTGAACCATATAGACATCTTCCTCAAGATATTATGCAGGTATGGCAAATAATATTCTAATTGACTTTAGCATCACGGCAGACGAGAAAGTCTCATCATAATCAACCCTTTGAGTTTGAGTGAAACCTTTTGCTACAAGTCTCGCTTTACAAGTATCCAAGTTACCATGCATATCGGTTTCCTTCCTGAAAACCCACTTACTTCCAACTACTTTGGAGTTAAGAGGTGCTACAACCAATTCCCATACTTGATTGTTATACATGGACTGCATCTTTACGTTCATGGCTTCAAGCCATTTGTCACAATCGAATTTTGACATTGCATCATGGTATGTGGTTGATTCACCTGAATCTACCACGTAGCATCCATCTATGAAAAATCCATATCTTTCAGGTGGACTACTAATTCTACTAGATTTGCGAACGCATTATGTGTGTTGATCAACCACTTGATCGTTTTTCAACAACCTTTCATTGAGTGCTAGTTTTAACCAAACGTGTATCAGCTTGTGGTTCTTGATCCTTATCAAGTTCCACTGTTCTACTAGCTCCTTCCATAAGGAACTTAGCTTCCAAGAACTTAGCCTTTCGAGCAACAAATACCTTTTGCTCTGTTGGATCATAGAATTAATATCCTATACCATCTTTAGGATATCCTACGAAGATACACTTAGTGGATCGTACTTCTAATTTGTTTGGGGTGCATAGCTTAACATAAGCTTCACAACCCCTTACCTTTAAATATGATAATGATGGAACCCTTCCATGCCATATTTCAAAAGGTGTCTTATTCACTTTCTTGGTTGGGTCCATACGGGCCGTGGAGAGCAAAGCGTAACCCCAAATGGTCGAGATGATGCGCTCCTAGCCATCATAGATCGAACCATATCCAAATAGAGTTCGATTCCTCCTCTATTGGAACGAAGAACTTTAATTGATTTGATATTGAACTTCACCTTTTGAAGCCTTTGAAAATTTTAAATACTTCAACTTTGTGTCCTAGCAAGTACACATAACCATAACTACTATAGTCGTTGGTTAAAGGTAATGAAGTATATTTCACCATTCCTAATCTTTGGCTTAAAAGGATCACATACATCCAAATGTAAGATTCCTAATAAATCTTTTGCCCTTTCCCACTAAGGTATTACTTGGTCATTTTCACTTGTAAATAAGATTCGCATGTATCAAATGAACAAATTTCATTTGTTTCCAAAAGACAATTCTTTCGAAGTGTTTACATGCGACATCTGTTTATATGACCAAGGCGATAATGCCAAAGATAGGTCTTACTCAAATCCGTTTTTGAGTTTCTTGGTGATTGCTTGTTACATTAAACTATCAAATGATGTATTATTATGAACCGATTCATAAATACCATTTGAAGGCATAGGTTTAAAGTAAAACATGTCATTCATCGATATAAATTTCAATGTTTGCAAACTTTTAGTCAAAACCATATTGTCTTATAAGGGAAACTTGAATAACGTTCCTAGTCAAACTAGGAGCATTCAAGACATTTTAAAACAATTTCCAAACCATTTGGAAGTTTCAAAACATAGTCTCCTTTCTTGTAATGTTTATTTCTTTTGAACCTTTTGCAACGAATTGAAAACATGAGTTCCACATCCGGTATCTTTTACCCATGTGTTAGAAGAAATAACATTAAGGTCAATATGTATCATTAAGATTGTACCTGAGGTTTGCCTAGCATCCCTCTTGTTTTTCAACTCTTTGAGATAGGTTGGACAATTCCTATTTAAATGCCCTAACTCACCACACTCAAAGCATGGATCGTTCATGGCAACCTTTGCCTTCTTCTCTTTTGGTTTCGGTGGTTTCGCTTTAGTCTTTCTAATCATTTCCCTTTGAATTACCCGTTTCCATTTTCAACATTTGCTTTGGTGTCGGGGTGATGCCCTTTCTAGTTGCCACCCTCATTGATCGTTAGAATGGATAAAAACCCTTTTATCCATATTGAGTCTTTCGAGGTGATCAATGTGGCTTTTCATCTTAAAGACATAAGATGAATCCGATTGGGTTTCCTCCATTCGACATGCATGAAGCGCTCGAACCGTTTCGAAGCGTTCTACCCTTAGGAACATTTCCTACAATTGGTTAATCATGTCGTATGTTCATGATGTTCAAAATCCTTTTGAATATCGGGAATCATAATTCCTAACATGAGGCAAGAGGCTTGCGTAGTATCCTCGATATAGTTAATCCAATCGTTATAGGCATCCTTATCTTCCATAAGAGGTTCGCCGGGATTAGGATCGTTTTTAGTGATAGGTTACGAACGGTTTGGGTAATATTGTTAGCGGCCATCTACAAAATTTAACAAGGTTCAATTTTAGTATTTTCGATATTATTATATTTTAATCATTAATACCCTTTTGTGTCTCATAGACAATTAATAATTACAATCTAGAATCCAACGTTACATTTAAATATTGGTTAGGTGACCTTTATCCCTCTATTTAAATTAACAAGGTAGTCAACGTTTGACGATTGCAACCCTTTGCAACTTCTAGCCATATGGGATCGGTTAAACATCTTTATGTTCGGTTGGCATGTTTAATCCCATCAACACCTTTGTTCCCCATGCTTCGGTGACCCTAAGTTCATGGTTTCCAAATCAAGTCGTCCAACTTACATACACGTGCGAGTTTATACACATAAGTGGTTAGGTGACCTTTATCCCACAAACATGGTAAACCCACCTCGAATATACAAGTTCCCTCAAATATGGTTAGGTGACCTTTATCCCACAAAAGAGTTCCCAAGTGATTCGAGTGTTGTATAAAAGGATGGTGTTTGACTTGTTTTATAAAAGGGATTTTGAGTTTTCAAAATTCTAGTTTAGAAAACTTTATGTACCATACATTTGCATGCATTCAAATCCTTGGTACTTTTGTGAAAACAAATTTTTAAGGTTCTTTTTAATAAAACCCATTTTATTATAAAATCATTAATTTTTGATATCCTTTTATTAACCAATTTTAATGATCTTTAAAGAACCAATTTTAAGCTTGTTGTTGATTATTAGTTTGTTAAGCATGCATATCCAAATATCATCAAACAACAAAATAAACAACCACACAAGCACAACACACATATCATTAGGTGCATAACCATAGCCAACTATTTTGACCACACTTGTTAGCCGAAACAAGTGTGCCAAAAGGTCCTTCCTAAAAGGTGAAAAATGACACAAGCGATATGTCGTTGAACTCCCACTTGATCCCGCATCCGAATGCTTAAAGTCTCCCTTTTGTGTTGTGATTTTTTCACATTCTTTGGGCTTCCAAATGTCTTTTATATTCAGGTCCAAACTCCTTTGGACTTCAAAAATGTGTTTTGGTTATCAGGCTAAAATCCCGTTAAGAACTATGAAGTCCTTTTGGCCCGAAATTAGCCAAAACCAAAATCGCATTTTGTGTGCATCTTCTTTTACAAAAAAATATCCTAATACATTTTTCTAGTAAAAATAAAATGCACCTAATCTATTTACTTACATACCAAATGAAAATAAATAAATTACATAACTTTACAAATGGAAGAACCAAAAATAATAATTATTACAACCTTTGAAATAATTAAATACGAATCACAAACACAATCATTCAACATATTCATACAAGGTCATGGCTAGGTTATGAACACCAAAAATATATATATATCCAAATATATATAAAATTCAAGAAGCAAAATGGTTTCCTTTTTACAACCTACTTTTCGGTCAAGAATGAAAAAACCGAAAAAGTGGGTTTTTGTCCAAACAAACAAATCATCCAAATGACATAATTTTTCAAGATACTTTTACGCATGTATTAAAATAATCTTGAAAAACAAAAGGATAACCATATATAAAATTTCGGCCATAGGGTTTTAACCAAACCCGAAACCCGAAAAATTTCATATCCTATGAAGCATGCACTCATATAAGCGGCTCTGATACCACTGTTGGTTTTTCACATGTTTATCAAAGTATTTTATCTATATAAAATAAAAACGCAGCGGAAATAATTATTTAAAACATGTTACTTACAAGATATAAAACTCATTTTATAAGTAAAACCCAATCCCGGATCCATATACGAACATGCATGCTATCAAATATTTAAACCACAACCATAGGGTGTTTAGAATACTACCTTCCAAGGAGTAATGGACATGAAGATGATGATGCTTCTTGAACGGTTGCCTTCAAGTGTAGAAGACCTCAAGCTTGCATACCCCAAGCCTTCCGACAAACACCTTAGTTTTAGCTAGGATTTCTACACTTTTGAACTCACTAAAACCTCTCTTGAAACCAACTCTTGGAAACCTTCTTATGGCCGATTTTTAGAGAGAGAACAAAGGTGATTTTACACTTGAAATAACTTGTAAAATCAAAACCCTTGAAGCCCTACCCTTGGCCGAAATTATGAGAGTGTTTCTTGGAGTTTAGCACTTGATTTGTTTCAACATAAGAGCCTCCTAAATCAGCCATAAGATGACCGAAAATTGAGAGCTTCTCTTGTGTTCTCTCTATCATTTTCTTTGCCATAGAAAAACTTTATAAACGTTGAGAGAAATTGCCACCATTTTAGCCCAATCAAGTCCCTTCTTCCTTAATCAAGATCCATGCATTTGCATGTTTTCTCATTGGCTTAAAATGTCTAGGGAAGAATACCCAATCAAATGCCATCTAATACGTAAGATGTGCATGTAAGTTGATTGGCCATTTTGTCTTGGGAAGGGGGGCGGCCTAGCTTATATTTTTATAAAAAAAATTCAATTTTTTTATAAAATTTAAGTCTTGTTTATTTTATACCTTTTATTAAATATAACATCATATGTTCACAAGACTTTATACAACTTTTTATCATGTTATTTAACCCATTAAATAACAAAATAAAATATTCTCTCAAAATAAATTATCCATATAATTTATTGGTTTATCAAGTGTAATTATTTAGAAAACCAATTTCTAAATATTGTAAGTGTTAATATTTATTTGTTTGATCATATCACAAATAAATAATATAAGTGTTTGTCTAGCTTGTTATTGGGTATGACTCGACTTGGATCATAACATACTAGCCACATCAATTTAATATGTGTCTTGGGCATATAGAGTCCAACATGTTTATCAAAACTATTTTCCTCTTTGATTGTGTTTACAAAGTTTGTGTTCATTTCCGCTGCATAACTTATTGAATCATGTTTTTTAATTGTTCATTTATCACAAACAAACACGATCATGAGAGCCTCTGATCCTAACAATTAGTATCAGAGCTTGGACAGTCAAATTCGATCTAACAGTCAATTTGACATAACAGAGTAACGAGTTATCACGTTCAAAGCTGCTATTCAAAAACAATGTAAAACAACCAAGATGTCATAAGATACACAAATTTCACACAACAAGTGATGTCATGCACAAGTCACCCATAGTTCTCAGATCTGAAAATGTGACAACCCTCATAATTCCATGTATTCCGTACAATTTATTAATGAAAATTAAAGTGCATTAAAGTGCTTGACGACTGTGTGGAATTACTTAACTGTTTTCTAATATCTGTGTTATACTTACATGTATTTGTTAACATACTAGTAGGATACAGAAAAGTTACTAAATAGTCCGGTATGCTTTCCTGAGTGTTAAAAATTAAAAACGTTACAAAAATATATAAACAGGACGCCTTACGGATTAATTAAACGGTTTAACGGAACAGTGTCGAACCGAACAACCGAACTCTACCCGGAACATAAAAATATTGACATTGACATTGTCTTTATTTTTCTGAGCTAGTTAGGGTCCCCGAACACCCTAACACACTATATATTACATAGCACACCTAAACCACTAACTAATCACTTAACAATCTAACTAGATTAGTAACTATACCATTAAAATCCAACAAGACACCCCCCCCCCCCCCACTGGGGATGGTTACATGGGGACTTACCAACATGATTTCTTTGATTATCTTATTAGATATGTTTAGTACTAAGGTAGCACAATACACAAAGGTTAAAAGAGTGTTGGAGTTTACTTATAAAGACCACTAGACTTTGCACATTCATTTCAACCTCATCCTCCACAAAGTCTTTCTCCTTCTTCCTTTCTTTGTTTCAGCCGAACTCAACCACCCTCACCATCATCATCATTAAATCATCTTCCACTAATCTAAGAGCATACAAAGGTGTGAGAGTGCATACAACGAAGCTTAGTGTTCGCGGAAGTTGAAGGACCGCTGTCGTTTTCTTTTAACCACCACTTTTACGCCTTGTTTCTTCCCTAGCCTTGAGCTAGTAGTAAGTGTCTCTAATCATCATCTTGATCTTGTTTATGGTAGTTAATAGGTGATATAATGGTTGAAAGTTAAGAACACTAAAGAGCAAAACTCAAAGTCTTGAACATAAGTGTTTAATGATGGATAAAGGAAAGATATGTGGGTAAATCATATGAATCTTGCATAGTTGTGATTATCTAATCATTTGTTAGTCATTATTGATGTTTGATGTTGTTATGATCACTAAACATGTTAACAGAAATCAACCAAACACAAACTAGTAAGCTAGAGACTAAAAACAGCAATCTGTCCATACTTTACAGCCAACTTCAGTTGGCTGTAAACAGGTCATAAACTCAACGAAAAACCGATATTTTGAATCTAAAATATGTTATTATGAAATACGGTTCTAATGGCACCAGAATCGTAATTTTTGGACTTCGTTTACTATTTTTAATGTGTCGATTTGTAACAACAGCTTAAGCTGAATTTTGACAGCAATAAATGGGTGTCGTACTTTCAGTCATAACCTGAGTTTTGTGATGAATCGGACCATGAAATTTGTACAGTAGATGACAACCGATGCATTTGTAATTACCCCACTGGAATTTCATAAATCGGACACTCGATGAATTTCTAATAAATTGTTCCGTGGACTGTGGTCAGAAATACATAAATCTGAGTTCAGTCCGGAATATGAATTTTTATAAAATATTGGTAATGAATCGGACCCCGATATTTTTACACAATAAAATATGGAATGTTTAAGACATCCTGTAAAAATTTGGGAATTTTTGGAATAATTTAACTATTTTATTAAAATGTCCGAAAACAGCCGGTTTTGAATATTAATGCTGAATTGAGATAAGTTGTGACTTGTGTGTCTAAATGTCGAGTATGCTATCTGTGAATGATCTAACATGTTATATGTGTTATGTGCATTATCGTATGTTTGATTTTGAGTGGGGAATGGATGGGAAACTTAGATGGGCATAAACCGTTGAAATGATGCATGTTGTGTGATAGATACGTGTAGGAACTTTGTGTTCTATTTGAAAGCCACTAAATGACTAACTGGTAAATCATACTAGGACGTGATTGACCGACCTTGACTGTTAGCTATATTGAGAATCTAACCGAGCAAACCGAGGTGAGTTCACACACTTTCTAAGGCATGGGATTCCCGGTGGTTTGGGAATGGGTTAAAGAATTTAAAACTAAATCTACATATCCTCCTTGGGTAGGATATGTACGGCCATCCTCCATAGAGTGGATGCCATTATTAATCCTACGAATTCTCCTGGTGCAGAATACGTACGTTCGTCCTCCTGGTGCAGGACAACAACCTTAAAACTAGCTAGACAAAACTCTATCAATAAGTCCCTCTTCATATCGACTTAATCGCCGAGGCCAATGGCGAGCGGGTCATTAGTTAATAGCGCTATTCGGTTTAACAAACCTTACACCGTGCCGTTCGGACGGGCGTGTACTAATGGACTATGGCAAACTGTCAGTGATGATAGACACTGATGTAGGGCACAACTATTGTTCATAGTAGTCGATATCATACCGTCTAGTAGTTCAAACGGGGAAAGCCCCCACTGATTATGGTTATGGGTTGGGGTAATGAAAAAGGAACTGGTTAAACATACTCTCAACTACGGGGTAACCCCCACGGAAATTAAGCCAACGAAAGTCAAACCACGTTTTTCAGAAACAGCTTAAAACTAAACAACCAAATGTGAACTCACTCAACTTTGTTGTTGACTAGTTGTTACATGCCTTACAGGTCGCTAAATGCTTGGAGCTTGCACGAGGAAGAAGTCGTTGTGGTGTACGGACGGTTATGTCCAGTGTTTAATATTTAAAGGGTTATTGGATTTTATCACCCCAAACTATTGGCTATTGGCCGCTGCCACCCTCAACTATCACTTTGACGTCCGTCACCCCCAACTTAACACTTAGTGTGTTCTGTCACCACATCGTTAACTGATCACTAACTTTAGATCCCGTTCCTGTACTTTTGGGGGTGTCATAAGGATCTTAGGAAGGTTTTATGGATCTTAGGACACCCCAAATGTATGGTAACAGGATCAAAAGTTAGTGATCAGTTAACGACATGGTGACAGAACACACTAAGTGTTAAGTTGAGGGTGGCAGACGTCAAAGTGATAATTGGGGGTGGCAGTGGCCAATAGCCAATGGTTTGGGGTGATAAAATCCAATAATCCATATTTAAAACATTATGAACTTATTAAACCTATGTGTTGGACTTTAAACTTATGAACTTCGAACTTATGTTTTGAACTTTACGTTTATGCTTCCGCTGTCTAAATTAAAACTTGGTTAACTAGCTTTTGGTCACCAATCGTATTGTGGTTGGCTTGATTTACTTAAATACGTTGTTCAGTAAATACATTATCGACTCTTTTTCTGTTGCTTTGGTTTTTGACACAAAACATTGTTTCTGATGATCTGTTGGTGTTGCGACACTCATATCAAGAATATATAAATCATTTTCTCATGGAGCTCGCAACAACACCATTTCCTCAGGAATTTTGAAACCAGGTTTTAAGACTAAACATTCATTTTTAGTGAAATGTACGGTAAAAGACTTGTCACAAATCTGTGAGATACTCAGCAAATTGTTTTCAAGTTCTATTATGTAGTTCACTTTTTCAAACGATATAACTCCATTTGTCAGAGTTCCTTGACCAACTATCCTTCCACCCTGATTCCCAGCAAATCCCAGGTATCCTCCGTTTAAAGATTTAACATCATAAAGCAATGCTAGCATTCCGGTCATGTGTCTTGACGCTCCGCTGTCCATTATCCACTTCGAGATGAACGACTTCGGAAGCCCCTGCAAACATCACATACAATTTATTCAAATAATGAGGCCCATGATTTCCTAACCTGTGGAACACTACCAAACATCAAATCACATTTCACATCAACTTTCGGAATATTAAAGATCACATTTGGGACAACATATTAATATTTTGATTTTAAAAATTCATTTTTAATTGGTGGAAACTCTGCAAGAAACTTGTCTAATTCAAATTCAAATTTCTGAACATCACTAGAACCCAATTTTGATTCAGATTTTAACTCAATCTCCATTTTCTTCACCTCAACTGATTGTTTTGAGTTAGCCACCCATGATTGAGTTTCAAAAACTTTCGTCTTTGGATAAATCTTTGAAGTCTTTTGGATTTTTGAAGATTCACCAATCTCAAAAGTTGATTTCGGTTTTTCTTCGGACTTCAACGATTCACCTCTTTTCAGAATTCAAACAGAAGAAACCATTGGTTTTTTACCCTTATCATCAGTTGAAGTTTTAGGTTTTGGTTTTTGCAAAACAGGTTTTTCAATCTTTTTGGTACATTGCTTCGCCATATGACCAATCTCATTGCAGCGGTAACAAACTCTTTAGTCATACTCAACAAAAGTAGATTTGTAGGTCTCTTCTTTCAACTTTTTCGCTGCATTCAAATCATCAATGGCTTTTTGACTAAAAATGTACTCTTTTTCCTCAACAAAGTTCATTCCCGTGACAAAAACATCACACATCTTATCTTTTGGCTTTACCACATGTTTAGCCATCTTCTTTTCAAACCCAATACCTTTGTTTTTAAAATTGTTTCCATTTTTCTTGTTCGACCCATTGTTACCCACCCAATCTTTCTTCCCAGGGTTGTTTGATTTCACAAAAGATTTTTTATGTTTTGAAAAGAACTCATTGTTGTTTACTTCAGAAATGTCAATTTCAACAAGTTTAAACACCTTCTCAACATTTTTCATGTTCGCGTTCTAGATTGGATACTCAAAATCAGAATAAAGTTTGTCAGTTCCAATCATTGTGTAAACCACTACGATCGGATCGTCATTCACAACCTTTTCTGATTTTGGTATAAACTTGTCCAAAAAGTTACCATCATCTTCACACTCAGAACTGGAATTTTCCAAATGAGTTTTCATGGTTTCAAAATGTGACAACCCTCACAAATCTAGGTATCCGTACAAATTAATTATTATTTAATTAGTGCTTAATTACTGTGCTTGATTACAATTATGATTAAACTGCTTACTGTTTTCTGATACATACATACTCATGCATCACATTTTATTACTGTCACCCCATTTATTACATACAAACATTAGTGACAACCATGATGCACAAAGCACAGTTAGCACCGTGAGCGGATAACCATAAAAACATGCTGACAATGCCAGCACCTAGACAGACAATATTATTGAGGCCAGTATGAGCCGGGAATGAAGTACTACACTGGTAGGGAGTGTAGTGAGGTGAGGACCATAAAACTGCGTCACTAGGTGATAGTTATAGTGCCCGGAAGTGCCTAAAACATACTTAAAGTGCAGAATTCTGCACTAGTTAACAAAAATTCAGCATTTAACAATGCTTGTAAAGTGCAAAAACTTGGCAACTAGTCCTAGACACTTTCCAATGTGTTGGTAATTTAATGTGTCACTAAAAACTATATAAAAGACACTTTAATGCTTTATTTGACACTTTAACGGATCAACATCCAACCGAACAACCGGACTATACCCGGAACATAATAAAATTGCCAAAGACATTGTTTTTACTTTTCTGAGCTAGTTAGGGTCCCCGAACACCCTAACACCCCTTATATCACACAACATACTTATACACTAACTAAATATCATTAGATTGCAACTAAGTCCTAACTAGATCATCACCACCCAACCCTTACCCCCCCCCCTCTAATCGACGGTCACCTTAGGGTGACCCACACTTCCATTTTGTTTGATTATTTTATTGGTTCATGTTGGTTATCTAGAGAACACATTACATGTTGCACATTAGGGAATTGGTTTATAAGTATGCATAAGGGTTAACCCATCTCTTTCATCTAAACACAACATCAACAACAAAGTTCTCTCTCTCCCTCCATAACCACCTACGGCCGCCACCCCCTCACCACACTACCACCACCTTCAAGCTTTGATCAACCATTTTTCATACATCCAAAGGTGCAAGGAGTCCCACAAACAAGCCTGGTTCTTTCGAAAGTGCAAGAACCTCTCTAGATTTCTTTTATCCACCACATTTACACCTTGTTTCTTCCCTAGCCTTGTGCTAGTAGTAAGTGCTTCTAACCATCATCCTGATCTTGTTTATGGTGGTTAATAGTTGATTTAATGGTTAAAAATTTAGAAACACTAAAGAACTTACATTAATGTCTTGAACATAAGATGGATAAGGTGGATAAAGAGAAGATATGTGTATAAATCATGTACATCTTGTATAGTTGTGATTATTTGATGTTGTTTGTTACTAAAACTAGGATGGATCATCATCTAGACATACTAGATCATGTTCAAGAACATGAACTAGTAGGATGTTAGTGTTAGAAATATGAAAGATGATGAAACCATCCGCCATGAACTTGAAACTTGAATAAACATAATTTTTCTTGTAAAATGAAGTTGTAAACTTGTGGATCTAAAGATCTACAAGTGGTTTTTTGGAAGAACCAAGCGGAAGATACTAGCTTTATTAAAACCCGGATATTTTATGAAGTAGAAGCATTTTTGGTAGATAAACAAGTGTGTAAACACTTGTTTAACAAGAAAGTTAACAAGAAAGTACTTTTGTAAATTATGACAAGAAGTTGTGAAACTTCAAGTTCTTTAAAAACAAAGTTTTCAAAAAACTAAACTTATTTTTAAAGATAACAAGACCCACTAAATATGATGGTAATTTACTACATATTTTTACAAAACTCTCAAGTTCATGAGTTATGGATTAGTCTTATTATTGTCAAGATTAGTGGTTAAATATTGTACGTTGTTGATTGGTAAATTGTTTGATTGATTTTTGATAGAAAATGATACGCTAGTAAGCGTGGACACCTCCATTTACAGAGGAAACTCTAGCGAATTTTTTCTAGACTTATAACACTTAGAAATATTTTTCTAACAAATGGTTTACAAATATATTTTTAACTTGGTTTTCAAAAATAAGCTTCGCCATGATTTTTATTACAAAATACCAAGTACCGGAGGTGGATTTTCGTAAATGAAACTTGTTAAATATATATTTAGAATATATATTTTATAATAAGACGCTTGTGTGATTATGTGATTACTTTGTGAACTAGATATTTACCCTAAAAATAATATAACTTGAGAATATTATGAAAGTACGACTCCAAAATAATACCAACGCTCTCACAAATAAATATTTAAGTTACACCGGTATTGTTATTACCACACAAACTTTAAAACGTAACTTATGTATATTTCGGAAAATACTCTCATATGTATATTTTGATAAGTATTATTTTGGAAAATGTATGAGGTAAAATATAAAATTTTTGGGAAAAATATGTATATTTTGGGATTAGAATATTTTAGACAAGTGATTAAAAATATATTTTTCAAGTGAGACTTAAAATATATTTTTCGGGATTATAACGTATACATGTATAAAAACCCCCATCCTTGGGAAGGAATACACTTATAAAGTAAAGAAGAAGTGTGAATACGGAATAGTTACCTAACTATTTCTCCAATCAGACATTAAACCCTAAGCCAAGGCACGACCCATCCGTCTAATAGGAATTAGTACGTGTAGGTCATCACGCAGCAGATAGAGTTGGAGATTGACGTTTCTGGATACGCACTTCTGTGAGTTCATGTCCCCCTTTTCTCATAACTGTTTTCAGTTTTTATACTTCGGGGGTGGAATACATGTTACAGTAATTACAGACTTCTATATACATGGTATGGTTAGCTTAAGGAGGGTTTACTACTTAGATCATGTGAGTGGGTAGGCGGAAACTTGAGGCCATTAATCCTCGTTGTAGGACCGAGGGTCAAGAGCGGTAGATCTATTTGGGTGTAGAGAGCCCAGCTCCTGAGTCCACGGTACGGACCATGGAGTGACTTTGAGCCCGACGCAAAAATCTGCTAGGTTTGAGTCTTCCTGCATCACTTCACACATATCATTGGCTTTGCAACCCAATGGTGATCTCTTTTTCCTTAATTGCTACATACCAGGGATTTTTCATACGTACAGACATATTACAAAGGTTTATACATACTCACTTTTACATGAACTCGCTCAACTTTATGTTGATTTTTCAAATTACATGTATTTCAGGAAAGTAGGGATCTGGCAAGGTATGCAATGCCGTCAAGCTGCGTAGGAATAATGATGTCATCCAAGTTTAGGAAATGTGACCTTTGCCTGGACGGGTCACATGTCTTAAACTGTGTTTTTATTCAAGTCTTTTGGTTGTGTCTTATGAACAAGTTTTTAATTATGTCATGGTTGTAATTCGTTTCATGTGTCAACTTTCAAACAATGTTGTCTTGGTAACTTTTAAAACTGGTTGAATGGATGAACATCATGGTTTTATTTTCATATAGCATGGTTGTGATTGTGCTATGGTATTAAGAAGTCACACCAAAATAAACCCACGCTTCCGCAAAGCCAGGGTGTGACAGCTTGGTATCAGAGCATCGATCATAACGAACTAGGATTCTTTCTCGAGTCTAGACTATGATCACTAGGGCTCTCACGAAAACATTTTTACATTGCATACACTAAAACGTCCAGATCCAGGATACAAAATATTTTTACAAATTAAAAGCACAAATAAACTTTTTCAAAATTTATTTCAGTCTTAGAGACTGAGGGGGGTTAGCCTTAGAGGCTGGGTCAGTCTTAGAGACTGAGGGAGGTTAGCCTTAGAGGCTAGGGAGGATCAGTCTTAGAGGCTGAGGGAGGATCAGTCTTAGAGACTGGGAGGTTGGTCTTAGAGGCCAGGGATTTAGTCTTAGAGACTGGGAGGTTGGTCTTAGAGGCCAGTGATTTTGTCTTAGAGACGGGGAGGTTGGTCTTAGAGACCAGGGAGTTAGTCTGAGAGGCTAGGAAGTCAGTCTGAGAGGCTGGGAGGGAAGTCTGGGTGGGCTAGGAAGATTGCTGGTTTGCTTTATTGTGACTTACATGTTTATTTGACTTTATGATTGATATATGTGCACACATGTGATTGTGTTACAGACGACATGGTTTCATCGTCAGACACAGGAGTATCGGACACACTAGACCCCATGGCGATAGTTTCAGATGACGAGATTTCATCAGAGCGAGAGGTCTACACATCAGACACCAACAGCATGGACGACGATGATTTCCAGCCGTTCGCGCTACCTGACGTTGGAGTTGAGCCTACTGATGGCCTTCCTGCCGGGGATTTACCACTTATGGTGATACCTGCTCCTGTACCGCTTGCTGCTTTCCCTATGGCAGATATGCCACTCGATGCCGTTTCTGACGACGACATCGATTTGTTTGAGGAGGATCCTCCTGAGGCTGACTATGAGGGCGGGGCCCCTATTGGTGCTGACGTTGTTCTTCCCATCGCTGAGGCCCCTTTTGAGGAGCTTCCTGTTGGTTCACCTGTCCCGGACTCATTGGAGTCTGTGGCATCTGCATCTTTGCATGACCACGGTGTGCAGTCTCACTTTTCTGACCCTGACATGGCGATGTCAGTTGCACCCGGTCCATCGCACGAGTTCGAGCTTGATCACGATGACGCTTTTGAGCCGATCTTTCCCCCTGATTTCAGTCCTGACCACGATATTGAGTTTATTCACATGGATCAACCCCTGGAGGCGCCCGTAGATCCTATTGACCCTTTGATTGACATCCCTGCTGATTTCGATATGGATCTTGTTGACCCGGAGCCTGTTGTAGCCCCAGAGCCTGTAGTTGCTCCTGACCCTGCATTAGAGCATGACCCTGTACAAGAGGATGCACCAGCCGCTGCACCCCTTGTTGGTGATATACCCGCTGTTGATCTTCACGCTGTTGCTCCACCCTTGATAGATGATCATGTTGTTGTTGCACCAGTTCCCGATCCCGTGCCGGTACTGTTTGACCGTGCACCTTTTGCTACTCATATAGATCCACGTTACGCCGACACCCGTAACGGATGGATCGATGACGATGACGATTACCCACCATTTGTGTCACCTGTTACACCTCCAGTAGTACCTGTTACTGCACCCACTTATATTCCCTTGATTCCCCCACACACCACAGATGTTCATCGTACCGATCTTCCGATTACCTTTCTTCAGGACATCCCTCTACCACGTCCTGGAGAGGGTTCATCGCGACAGCCTTTTGGTCACATTCCTTTCATGTCAGGAGATAGCCAGTTTATACCACAGGTTTCTGATCATACTTTTGTTCCACCTGTGCTGCCATCATCCTCGCCGTTCACACCTCAGTTTCATTCTGTTGCACCACCTACTGCACCATCTTTTATACCGTCTAGCGAGCCATTTTTATGGACTACGCCCCCTATCATGCCACTGTCTGATCCGTACCACCCGTACCATGTTGGGTACTCTACGGAGGACATCCTCACTTCCTTGATGATATAGCAGGATGCTTTGACGCGTCGTATTCAGGTTTTGGAGAGTGCTCCATGTCCATCTTGTCATTGTCAGACCCCGTTTGCAGCACCACACACTCCTCGTCCACTTTCCCCCGATTCAGACGTTCGTTTCATGACTTCTGAGCAGCAGATAGCATATTTGCTGCGCGCCTATCGTGCTTTAGAGGAGGACTGGTTACACATGCGTCGCTTTCTATTTTCTCATTTTCCTCCTCCTCCACCGCCATCAGCATAGGCATATTTTTGGTTTTATGCCGGTCGATCTTTTGGTGAGAAGGTCGCTATTGAGCCAGCTTCCGAGGCCTTTTGAGAGATCACACTTTTATATATGATAGTTGTAGTTTGACTTATAGTTTTGGGGGTGATGTAGCCCCACGATCTTACTTTGACATGTGATGTACTATTAAACTTGTGAAACACTGTTGTGGTCGTGATTAATGAAAAGCTCAATGGGAACATTCTCACTACATGCTTTGTTGGGTTATACGTTTTAATTTATAACATGAGATGTTATGTGTGGATGAACGTTACTATATACGTATAATTATCATACTTACTATGACCTGACCTATATGATCATCTTTTAGAAGATGCCTCCAAGACGCGAGATACGCATGCCCGCTACTGATGCGGAATTACAAGGAATCATTGCCGCAGCCATAGCTCAATATGCAGCCTCCCAAGGAGGAACGAGCGGGAGCCATTCAAGCAACAACGGCAACAACAATCCACCTCATGGTAATGTCAAGTCGCTTGAGACATATTACCATACATTTGGATATTTATAGCACGTCCGATAATACCATTTGTAAATTCTAACGTATGTGCAGGGTGCACCAACAAGCAGTTCCTCGACTGTAAGCCCGTCACTTTCAACGGCACTGGGGGTGCTGTTGCGTTTGTTAGGTGGGCTGAGAAAACAGATTCTATCCTAAGAATGAGCAAATGCGCTCCCGAGCAACAAGTGACCTACATTTCAGGGCTGTTTCTGGATGGAGCCCTATCATGGTGGAATTTGCAAGTGCAAACTTTAGGGGAAGCTGCTGCTTATGCGTTAACTTGGGCTGAGTTAAAAGAGTTAATGAGAAAGAAGTACTGCTTGCGTGCTGAAATACAGAAGTTAGAGACTGAGTTCTGGAATCTGAGAATGGATGGTCCCAAGATAGCGGAGTATGTTCAAAGATTTCATGATTTATCTCACGTAGTGCCGTACATGGTCACACCAGAGTTTAAACGTGTCGAGAGATTTATCTGGGGATTGGCACCCCAGATAATGAGTATGGTTACCACGTCTAAGCCCGCAACGATCACGGAAGCAATTGATCTTAGTGTGGCGCCTACTGAGGAGGCTATTCGGTTGAACAAGTTTTCGGGTACTGAGCAGAAGAAGAAAGAGACTCACGTGGAGTCGTCTGGGGAAAACAAGCGAGAATTTTCCAATTTCAAGCAAGGAACCAGCCATGTAAGCAAGAAGGGCGAGTCAAGCACACCGGCTAGAGCTGCAACCGGTGTTAAGAACAAAGGAAAGGGTTATATGGGCACTCTGCCCAAGTGTAACACATGCCAGCGCCACCATTCTGGCCGATGCGGACTGAGAACATGTGAAGCTTGTGGGAAAGTTGGTCACTCGAAGGATACTTGCTGGGTTAGTGCTGGCCGGGGCGGCCAAGGAGGTTTTGGTAATAGGAACAACAATCTAGGGGGAAACGGAAACAGAAACCGTGGGAATTTTGCAAATCAAGCTGGGAGTGGAAATCGCAACCAAAACAACGCTCAAGGTGGAAATGGAAATGGGAATGGCCAAGGGCCAGGTTGTTTCAATTGTGGAGATATTGGGCACTTTAAGAGGGAATGCCCAAAACTGAACCAAGCACGGGGAAGAGTATTTAAGATCGGCGCAAGGGAAGTGCGCCAGGATCCAAACGTAGTCATCGGTACGTTCCCTGTAAACCAACGTTTTGCATCTATTCTGTTTGATACCGGTGCCGATTATAGTTTTGTATCATTAGAATTTAAGAATATACTTGGGTTGATACCTAGTAAGTTAGACGTTCCGTACTCGATTGAATTGGCGAATGGGAAACTGGTTGAAACGGGTGAAGTCATCAGAGGATGCGTGATAGAATTGGGAGGGCACGAATTTACGCTAGACCTACTGCCAGTCAAGTTGGGAAGCTTCGACGTGGTAGTGGGAATGGATTGGTTATCGAGCAACAAGGCCAAGATTGTTTGCCACGAAAAGACCATCCACATCCCTATGACGGATGAAGAAACGATCGTAGTTCACGGAGAGAAGCGTGATACGCCACTGAGAATTATTAGCTGCCTGAAAGCTAGGAAGTGTTACAGAAGGGATGTGTTGCATTCTTAGCACACATCATGGATAAAGAAGCTGCAGAGCCAAAGATCGGATACATTCCAGTTGTGAAAGAATATCCTGAAGTCTTTCCAGAAGACTTGCCAGGATTACCACCGCAGTGACAAGTCGAGTTTCACATTGATTTGGTTCCAGGCGCCGCGCCTGTAGCCAAAGCACCCTATAGACTAGCGCCTTCGGAGATGCAGGAGTTATCGACACAACTCCAGGAGCTATCGGACAAAGGATTCATCAGACCAAGCTTCTCACCATGGGGAGCTCCAGTACTGTTCGTTAAAAAGAAGGATGGTAGTTTCCGTATGTGTATAGACTACCGTGAGCTTAACAAGTTGACCATCAAGAACAGATATCCCCTGCCGAGAATTGGTGACCTATTTGATCAATTGCAAGGTTCGAGCTTTTATTCAAAAATAGACCTTCGATCAGGATATCATCAACTAAGGATACAAGAGGAAAGTATCCCGAAGACGGCCTTTAGGACTCGTTATGGACATTACGGGTTCCTAGTTGTGCCGTTTGGGCTGACAAACGTGCCTGCAGTTTTCATGGACCTAATGAACCGAGTCTGCAAGCCGTACTTGGATAAGTTTGTAATCGTGTTTATTGACGACATTCGGATCTACTCGAGGACGAAGGACGAGCACGAACAACACATAAGAGCTATTCTACAACTACTCAAAAAGGAGAAATTATACGCCAAGTTCTCAAAGTGAGAATTTTGGCTACGCGAAGTCCAATTTCTTGGACATGTGGTAAATGGAAATGGAATTCATGTTGATCCCACAAAGATCGAGGCGATCAAGGATTGGGAGACTCCAAAGACGCCAACCGAGATCCAAAAATTCTTAGGTTTGGCTGGTTATTATCGAAGATTCATTGAGGATTTCTCTAAAATCGCTCAACCTCTGACCGTGCTCACACAAAAAGACAAAAAGTTCAACTGGGGAGACAAGCAAGAAGAAGCGTTCCAGTTGTTGAAGAACAAACTTTGTGACGCACCGATCTTATCGCTACCCGAAGGAACGGATGACTTCGTGGTATATTGCGATGCTTCGCGCCAGGGATTAGGCTGCGTGCTGATGCAGCGCCAGAAAGTTATAGCATATGCTTCTCGCCAGCTGAAGATTCATGACTTGGAGTTAGGAGCGGTGGTATTTGCGTTGAAGATCTGGCGACATTATTTGTATGGTACAAGATGTACAATCTTCACTGATCACAAGAGCTTACAGCACTTATTTGATCAGAAAGAGCTTAACATGAGGCAAAGACGCTGGGTAGAGTTGTTGAATGATTATTATTGCGAGATATAGTTGTGACAACCCGTGATTTACGGCTCTTAATTACGTGATTAACGGGTAATTAACGCGATAGTAAATAGTGTTTACAACCTAGATTAACTTAATTAGGCCTTTGGAGTGCCTAGGAACGCCTATCCGACTTTACAATGCGCGAGCGGTGGTTTACAGAGAAACCTGCGAAACGTTAAACGGCAACAGATTGAAGCCAAACAAAATACTTTCAATGCCGACAAATATTAAATTTTTACGATATGTTTTAGCTTCGTAATTAAAATTTTAGTGACTATAGTCGGAACCGGATCGAAAAACGGATTAAAGACGACAACGATACAATTTTTCGCGATTATTACCGTGACCGACGAACGGGCACGCAAGCAACAACTACCGACCGTATTTTTGTATATTTTAATTTTTGACGTTAAACGGAGTTCAGGATTTGACAATGGGTCTCGTAGGAATTACAGGCCACTTACACATGAGATGGGCTTGTGGGCCCCGGGCCCAAGCCTAAACCTGCACATAACATATTGGATCTTTTCTACAAGATTTTACTTGTAAATCTTGCCAAAATCCTTTCAAATCTAAACAAAATCTATATAAGATTTCAGAATCTAAACAAAATCTATATAAAATATACTCAAAATCTATACAAGATTTCATCTAAACATCTTTATAAGGGTTAGCCCCCTCCCTTCCTCTTCAAATGAGCAGCAATACAAACACTCACACAAAAAGAAGTCAGCCTCTTTCTCTCTTGATTATAGTTGCAGACATCACACAAGATCACCATTTTCCCCTCTCTTGATCTCACTCAACAGCAACACCAAACCAAACACCCACTTGTTTCACCTTCACTCCCTTTCCCCCTGATACACAAGCCGACACCCCCCGCCCCCTCACAAGCAACAGGACCGACCACCACCACCACAGTCCGGTGGTGGTGCGACGGCGGAGACAAGCGGGAGAGAGAAAGCGACGAGACAGAGAGAGAGAGAGAGAAACGCAGGAGAGAGAGAGTGATCGGAGATCGAGAAAAGAGAAGAAAGAGTCGGCGTCACCGGCGATGAATGCCGCTTGAGGCGGCAGTAGAATGGCGGTGGTGATGGTTTTTGACAGTGATGTCCGACGGAAGAAAGTGATGAGCTTCTATCAGACCTGCACGTGTTTCAGATCCGAGCAAATTGTTCTCCGGTGACCGAGAGCTCCGGTGAGCCTCCTAGTATTTTGTTCATCTTTTCTTTGTCTTTCCGAATAATGATGTCCCATTTTTGGTTGGGTCATATATCGGCTGATGAGTGAGTTCCGGAGCTCCGATTCAGGAAAGCACGAGTTCGGGTCGTTGCTCTGATTGGTGTTGCTGTTATGTCGTTGATGATGATTCGGCGGTGGCGGTGCTTCAGGTCTCGGACCGACAAATTTCCGGTAAGGACCAAACCCCTTCCGATCTTCTTCATTTCTTTTTCTGAATACTGACTGATGGTGTTTGGATTTGGTGATCTTCACGGCTCGGGTCAAAGATGGTCAAGGCTCGATTGGATATGGTTAACAACATCAGTTTCCGCTTGGTTCAGTGTTCAAGTCAGATTTCGGGTTTCTGTTTGGTCAACGCAAGTCAACAGGTTGTTGCAGTCAACAACTGGTCAACAGGTTTCGGTTCGGTTCGGGTCTCAGGTTCGGGTTCCGAGCAGGATTCGGGAAGGTGCGGGTCAACTCAGTTCAGTTCGGGTCGACTCGGTCAAACCCGAGTCAACTCGGTCGGCACATTCAAAACGAGTCAACTCAGTCAACGTTTCGACACGAAGATGGTAAAGATTAACGGCGCGTTTTATTTCGTTATTTTTATCGTTATTATCACGTGAAACGAGCTCGAACCGGTTAAATTATAGATTACGTTTGATATATTAGATAAAAGTTTATATATATTGCTGAATTTGAAAATATAATGACAACTTGTGTTGTCGGGGCGTCCAAAAACAGAGGAAACTCTGCCCGTTTTTCGAGAAAAATTCGTAAACACGACATGTATTATAGTTTCAAAAACGACACTTAATGGAATTCGAGTCTATAATATTTCAAACCTTGATATTTCCAAACGCTTTTACAAATGAATATAATGTTATATTTATTTCGAACGTCGTTAATTCGTATCCTTTTACAAAATAAATATAGATTATATATTTATTTCGAATATCAAACAACACGACTTTGTTGTATAAAATAAATATAGTTGCATATTTATTTCAAACACGCGGAATCTTTTATAAAATAAATATAACTTTTTATATTTATTTCGAACGCCTAAACGGCATATACGTATATTTTTGGCAAATATACACAAGACGTGATATATATAATACAAGTTATTATATATTATTTTCATACGAAACGCGATATATGATACGAGTTTGTTATATGATATTTTCATAGAAATATTCTTTTATACACATATGACTACTCGAGACGGCTAACACACTTACAACGATATATTTATATATTTTTATATAAATATTTATTCCTTTTAAGTCTCTCGGAAACTAAGTCTTTTTCAAGACTTATTAAACTGCTACTGACATTAAACGAGACTTAACACGTATAACTTAATCTTTTCCATTAAGTTAACAACTTACCGTTGAATCGTTCGATTAACGATTCGGTAGAGCTCGGTGACACGTAGACTAGTTACCGCTTTTATTTAGAAACTTATTAGATATTCTGTGTTAGGAATATTGTAGAATGCACGCTAGCGAGTCTCACTTTGGAAACGACATCACGGATTCGTAATTAGCTAGCTTTGCACATGGAAATTCAGGTGAGTTCATAACCCCACTTTTTACGGCTTTACATTTTTATAAATGTTTTTTGGGGTGGAAAGACATGCACGTTTTGCAAAAACATACCAAGTTTAGAACAAACGCAAAACTCGTATTTTCTAAATCATATAACGAAGGGATTTTGAGGAACTCAAATGATTTACGAAAGGTTTATACTAAACATACCGGTTTTTACAAAACAAATGCGTATTATCGAAATGTGAATGATTTTCATGACTAAGGATGGATCGTCTGGTGATAATATTGAGGAAGGCTCAGTCTTAGAGACTGAGGGAGGATCAGTCTTAGAGACTGAGGGAGGATCAGTTTTAGAGACTGGGGTAAAATACATGTACAATGATTACAGACATTTTTTTTATACATGGTATGGTTAGCGTACGGAGGGTTACTACTTAGATCATGTGAGTGGGTAGGCGCAACTTGGGATCATTAATCCTCATTGTAGGACCGAGGGACAGGAGCGGTAGATCTATCTGGGTGTAGCGAGCCCAGCCCCAGGCCCAAACAGAACGGACCTCGGGGTGACTTTGTGCCCGACGCATAAATTTGCTAGGTTTGAGTCTTCCTACTTGCACTTAACACATATCAATGGCCTTGCAAACCATTGGTGATCTCTTTATTTCTTTATTTGCTACATACCAGGGATTTTATACTTACGGAAACTTCTTTTTCATACAAATTAACTACCATGTTTTATACAAATTCAAAGCATTATGCGGGTATGGAGTCAAAGTCAGGGTGGACATTGACGGTTATGCGAACATTACAAATACAAGGCTTTACAAATACATGGTTTTATGAACATAACGTGTTACAAACACAACGTTTCCATATAACTTGGCAAGAAAATGATTTTTAAATTCATTTTCTCAATACTATTTCAAAAACCGGTTATTCCAAAGATTTATTTCAAATCTTTCACAACTCAAAAGATTTATTTCAAATCTTTTACAAACAAACTATGAACTCGCTCAACTTTATGTTGACTTTTTTTGCATGTTCTTTCTCAGGTTACAGTTCTAAGACAAGGCACGGTTGGAATAGGAGAACCATTGGAGACTCGAGTACTTAGTGGGTGTTCAATTTCTAGAAAGTCTTAGCTTTTTGCTTCCGCTGTGCAATGAAGATACCAGTCCAGTCACGCCTGACACAAGTATCACCCAGGGAAGGCAAATGTGGTCGCCGACGCCCTGAGTCGAAAAGAGAGGATCAAGCCCATAAGGGTTAGAGCTTTGGAGATGATTGTCCAGACAGACCTCTTTCTGCGCATTCGTGCCGCACAGAGAGAAGCTTTGAAAGAAAGGAATATTGAGGATGAGTATCTCTGTGGGATGGAGAAGCAGTTAATACCAAACGAGGAAGGAACTTTATGCTTCATGAAACGGATTTGGGTTCCTCTGTTTAGTGGTTTGAGAAAGGTTATTTTTGATGAAGCCCACAAGTCGCGGTACTCAATTCATCCCGGTGCGGATAAGATGTACCAAGACCTCAAGGATTTCTACTGGTGGCCTAGGATGAAAGGCGATGTTGCAATATACATGGGTAAATGTTTAACCTGCGCCAAGGTTAAGGCCGAGTACCAGAAGCCTTCAGGTCTCTTGCAGCAACCTGAAATACCCAAATGGAAATGGGAACAAATTTCAATGGACTTAATAACTAAACTGCCTAAGACGCCCAAGGGCCATGATACAATTTGGGTGATAATAGACCGCCTAACAAAGTCCGCACACTTCTTGCCGATCAAAGAGAAAGACAACATAAGTAAACTTGCTGAAATATACATGCGAGAGATTGTTGCACGTCATGAAGTGCCACTCTCGATTATCTCTGATAGAGATGGGCGATTTATATCAAGGATTTGGCAATCCTTCCAAGAAGCTTTTGGCTCACAGTTAAATCTAAGCACTACATTTCACCCACAAACTGATGGCCAAAGTGAGCGAACAATTCAAACACTGGAAGATATACTGAGAGCATGTGTAATGGATCTAGGTGGTAGCTGGGATAATCATTTGCCGTTCGTCGAGTTTTCGTACAACAACAGCTACCACACAAGCATTGGAGCCGCGCCATTTGAAGCTCTTTATGGACGCAAGTGTCGATCACCATTATGATGGGATGACGCAGGTGATAGACAGCGCAACAGACGACAGACAAGATTGCACAAATTCGAAAGCGCATCGAGGCGGCTCGCGATAGACAAAAAGCCTATGCAAATCTAAGGAGGAAACTTCTGGAGTTTCAGGTTGGGGATATGGTTTTATTGAAGGTTTCACCCTGGAAGGGTGTGACACGCTTTGGAAAGCGTGGGAAGTTGAATCCGCGATACATTGGCCCATTCAGAATCCTGCAAAGGATTGGGCTTGTAGCATACAAGCTGGACCTGCCTGCTGAACTTAACCGCGTGCACGACACATTCCATGTGTCAAACCTGAAAAAAGAGTCCAACACAAGAGACAGTGATCATTCCTGTTGACGAAGTTCATATCGACGACACGCTCCACTTTACTGAAGAACCCGTTGAGGTTCGGATTGGAAAGTTAACAAAACACGCAGGAGTAGTGTCAAACTTGTCAAAGTTCGATGGAATGCAAGACACGGTCCAGAGTTCACATGGGAACATGAGGATCGCATGAAAGAGAAATACCCTCATTTGTTTCCCAAGACCCCTGCAACTAGAAGCAGAGCCAAAAATTTCGGGACGAAATTTCTCTAACGGGGGGAGAATGTGACAACCCTCACAAATCCAGGTATCCGTACAAATTAATTAATATTTAATTAGTGTTTAATTACTGTGCTTGATTACAATTATGATTAAACTGCTTACTACTTTCTGATACATAGATACTCATGCATCACATCTTACTACTGTCACCCCATTTATTACATACAAACATTAGGGACAACCATGATGCACAAAGCACAGTTAGCACCGTGAGCGGATAACCATAATAACATGCTGACAATGCCAGCACCTAGACAGACAATATTATTGAGGCCAGTATGAGCCGGGAATGAAGTACTACACTGGTAGGGGGTGTAGGGAGGTGATGACCATAAAACTGCGTCACCAGGTGATAGTTATAGTGCCCGGAAGTGCCTAAAACATACTTAAAGTGCAGAATTCTGCACTAGTTAACAAAAATTCAGCATTTAACAATGCTAGTAAAGTGCAAAAACTTGGCAACTAGACCTAGACACTTTCCAAAGTGTTGGTAATTTAATGTGTCACTAAAAACTATATAAAAGACACTTTAATGCTTTATTTGACACTTTAACGGATCAACATCCAACCGAATAACCGGACTTTACCCGGAACATAATAAAATTGCCAAAGACATTGTTTTTACTTTTCTGAGCTAGTTAGGGTCCCCGAACACCCTAACAACCCTTATATCACACAACACACTTATACACTAACTAAATATCATTAGATTGCAACTAAGTCCTAACTAGATCATCACCACCCAACCCTTACCCCCCCCCCCTCTAATCGACGGTCACCTTAGGGTGACCCACACTTCCATTTTGTTTGATTATTTTATTGGTTCATGATGGTTATCTAGAGAACACATTACATGTTGGAAGTTAGGGAATTGGTTTATAAGTATGCATAAGGGTTAACCCATCTCTTTCATCTAAACACAACATCAACAACAAAGTTCTCTCTCTCCCTCCATAACCAACTACGGCCGCCACCCCCTCACCACACTACCACCACCTTCAAGCTTTGATCAACCATTTTCATACATCCAAAGGTGCAAGGAGTCCCACAAACAAGCCCGGTGCTTTCGAAAGTGCAAGAACCTCTCTAGATTTCTTTTATCCACCACATTTACACCTTGTTTCTTCCCTAGCCTTGTGCTAGTAGTAAGTGCTTCTAATCATCATCTTGATCTTGTTTAGGGTGGTTAATAGTTGATTTAATGGTTAAAAATTTAGAAACACTAAAGAACTTACATTAAAGTCGTGAACATAAGATGAATAAGGTGGATAAAGAGAAGATATGTGTATAAATCATGTACATCTTGTATAGTTGTGATTATTTGATGTTGTTTGTTACTGAAAGTAGGATGAACATGAACTAGTAGGATGTTAGTGTTAGAAATCTGAAAGATGATGAAACCATCCGCCATGAACTTGAAACTTGAATAAACATAATTTTTCTTGTAAAATGAAGTTGTAAACTTGTGGATCTAAAGATCGACAAGTGGTTTTTCGGAAGAACCAAGCGGAAGATACTAGCTTTATTAAAACCCGGATATTTTATGAACTAGAAACATTTTTGGTAGATAAACAAGTGTGTAAACACTTGTGTAACAAGAAAGTTAACAAGAAAGTATTTTTGTAAATTATGACAAGAAGTTGTGAAACTTCAAGTTCTTTAAAAACAAAGTTTTCAAGAAACTAAACTTATTTTTAAAAATAACAAGACCCACTAAATATGATGGTAATTTGCTACATATTTTTACAAAACTCTCAAGTTCATGAGTTATTGTTTAGTCTTATTATTGTCAAGATTAGTGGTTAAATATTGTACGTTGTTGATTGGTAAATTGTTTGATTGATTTTGGAAAGAAAATGATAAGCTAGTAAGCGTGGACACCTCCATTTACAGAGGAAACTCTGGCGAAATTTTTCTAGAATTATAACACTTAGAAATATTTTTCTAACAATTGGTTTACAAATATATTTTTAACTTGGTTTTCAAAAATAAGCTTCGCCATGATTTTTATTACAAAATGCCAAGTACCGGAGGTGGATTTTCGTAAATGAAACTTGTTAAATATATATTTAGAATATATATTTTATAATAAGACGCTTGTGTGATTATGTGATTACTTTGTGAACTAGATATATACCCTAAAAATAATATAACTTGAGAATATTATGAAAGTACGACTCCAAAATAATACCAACGCTCTCACAAATAAATATTTAAGTTACACCGGTATTGTTATTACCACGCAAACTTTAAAACGTAACTTATGTATATTTCGGAAAATACTCTCATATGTATATTTTGATAAGTATTATTTTGAAAAATGTATGAGGTAAAATATAATATTTTTGGGAAAAATATGTATATTTTGGGATTAGAATATTTTAGACAAGTGATTAAAAATATATTTTTCAAGTGAGACTTAAAATATATTTTTCGGGATTATAACGTATACATGTATAAAAACCCTCATCCTTGGGAAGGAATACACTTATAAAGTAAAGAAGAAGTGTGAAGACGGAATAGTTACCTAACTATTTCTCCAATCAGACATTAAACCCTAAGCCAAGGCACGACCCATCCGTCTAATAGTAATTAGTACGTGTAGGTCGTCACGCAACAGATAGAGTTGGAGATTGACGTTTCTGGATACACACTTCTGTGAGTTCATGTCCCCCTTTTCTCTTAACTGATTTCAGTTTTTATACTTCGGGGGTGGAATACATGTTACAGTAATTACAGACTTCTATATACATGGTATGGTTAGCTTAAGGATGGTTTACTACTTAGATCATGTGATTGGGTAGGCGGAAACTTGAGGCCATTAATCCTCGTTGTAGGACCGAGGGTCAAGAGCGGTAGATCTATTTGGGTGTAGCGAGCCCAGCTCCTGAGTCCACGGTACGGACCATGGAGTGACTTTGAGTCCGACGCAAAAATCTGCTAGGTTTGAGTCTTCCTGCATCACTTCACACATATCATTGGCTTTGCAACCCAATGGTGATCTCTTTTTCCTTAATTGCTACATACCAGGGATTTTTCATACATACAGACATATTACAAAGGTTTATACATACTCACTTTTACATGAACTCGCTCAACTTTATGTTGATTTTTCAAATTACATGTATTTCAGGAAACTAGGGATCTGGCAAGGTATGCAATGCCGTCAAGCTGTGTAGAAATAATGATGTCATCCAAGTTTAGGAAATGTGACCTTTGCCTGGACGGGTCACAAGTCTTAAACTGTGTTTTTATTCAAGTCTTTTGGTTGTGTCTTATGAACAATTTTTTAATTATGTCATGGTTGTAATTCGTTTCATGTGTCAACTTTCAAAAATGTTGTCAACTTTTAAAACTGGTTGAATGGATGAACATCATGGTTTTATTTTCATATAGCATGGTTGTGATTGTGCTATGGTATTAAGAAGTCACACCAAAATAAACCCACACTTCCGCAAAGCCAGGGTGTGACACAAAATCTGAGTTATCACTCTCTTCGTCTAACACTTGGTCAACAATGGTCTTGATTACCTGTGACTCATTGTCAGTGTCGGACGGAGAGAATGTAACATCAATACTTTCAGGCAACTCATTCTCAATGGTTCTCAATTTGAGGTTCAAAGCAACTTCCACCCCATCTGGATACTTCTGAGTGTAATGACTCCACATTGGGGGTGGAACACTGTTAAAGATAGGTGTTGCATCTGGTTGTTGCAGGACAATTTGTTCAATCACATATGAAGATGCAACATAACTCATCAACTTTTTATCAATTCTTTCATTTTCAATTTTTGTTAACTCTAATTCTTTTTTCAATGAAGCAATCGTGTCCAAATGAAAGTTGATTTCTACTTGTTTATCAAAACCTGTTGATTTTAACAATTTTGTGGCTTTATCATTTTCAAGACTCTATTTTGGAATCATTTTGATAGATTTAGCCAACTTGTCATAAGCTTCTTTTACTTCACTTAGGTCAAATTTAACCTCATCAGTGTATTGTTTCAATTCCTAAAACTTTTTGTCTTTTTCAAGACATTCCATGCATGGTTTTGAACAGTTTTTGCATGATGTTTCCGAGATTGAATCAATCTTTTCAACAATCTTATCCTTTTGCTCAAAGTCAACATCCTGTTTACCGACATCGTCAGACTCTGACTCAGACACTCCTTCAGTTTTGACCTCCTCACTTTCAGATTTCCCATCAGACTCCATTTTACCTGACTCTGTTTTGACCGACACACTTTCAACTGACTCAGTATCAACAGACTCTGGTTTTATAGATTCTGTGTCTACCTCTTTCAGTTTTGCCATTAAGGCTTTGTCAGCAATCTCTTTCAGTGTTTCTTCAGTCATTTCTTTCGAAGCATCAATTATCTCTTCAACAGAATCTTTCTTAACATCATATTGTGGGCAAGATCCTGTTGTTGGCTCACTGAAATAACCTGCAAAAGAATTAAACAAATTAGGAGGCATAATTGATTTTAAAGAACTAGCTAAAACCTCCTGTTCGGACTGATAATAGTAGACTTCTGCCGCAATTTCTTCGAGATTAACCGAACTTTCTTCAGATACATCTTCACTAACAATCTCTGTTTCAACAACACTCTTCGGAACCTCTACAATCTCAGCCATCATTTCTCTACTTTCACTGCCCGGGATATACTTGTCCCAACTGAACCCTTCAGCTACCTTCTCATCATCTTGGTTGACAATAAGAGCTTTTTCTGGCTTATTTTCGATCTGAGGTCTTTGAACGACATGTTGTTGATTTGTCTTGTGATAGATCGCCTGTCTGTAGTAATCATTGGTAAATGGATTTTGGTGATTGTTGATCTCTCTATTCGGACACTCCCTTTTTAAATGACCCTTCTCTTTACACCTTGTAGGACCGAGTTTCGTGACCGAAACCGTGATTCTTGTGAGATCGGTTCAAGACGGGAGAGATTAGAGATGATAAACAAACAACTTTGTATTAATCCGGTAGTAAAACATTACAAATCGGCCCGATTACGTGATAACCGAACTAATACCAAAGAAGTATACATCCGGGGAGAGACCAAGTGGTGATCTCTCCCGGTGAGGACTTGAACCTCCTAAAAACTCCTAGTGTTGCAAATGGCAAGGGTTTTCTATTTATAGTCACACCCTTGTCTTGCAAATACACACGGTCAACCGAATAACCCTCTCGTTTGACCACTTCAAACGAGCGGGTCTATACACGTTCGATAGACCGTTTCACTAACTATTACAAATTCAGCGTAAAATAAAACTAATCTATTCGACAAGCATCGGACACAAAATCTGCATCAACAAATTCCCCCTTGTCCGTTGCTGTCGAATGCTGAAAATGCAACTGCAATCGATCTTCAGTCAAGTATTCATCTTCTCTGTGTTAACAAATTCCCCCTTGACCGATGATCCAGGTAAGTAGTATCTTGATGCTCCTTGTATAATATTTCCCCCTTAAAGTACGCGTATCCGTGTTGGGTGTTGTGCAATTTCCTCAATTGACCGATCTTCCGCTGATCTTCCAATACTCCAACCGGCATTTGATAAGGGTTCCAATCTTTAAGAACTGCATCAAGTCTTGATCTTGTCATAAGAACTCTATTTCATACAAGCATACTACATTGATAGAGATTTCTGGTGAACTGTCTTCTGTAAACCGTCTTTGTGGAATCGACCAAGTAATGCACTTTAATCTTCAGCATCAACACTCAGGAAAGTCAGCTAGACCAAGTGTATCCCTTGCAAGCTCAACCAGCATGCTTAGTTGAACTACATCCAGATCTCATTGTCTCGCCTTTGTGAAGTTGACCACGTAATGCACTACGGATCTTCAGCATCAGTACTCAGGAAGTCAGCTTGACCAAGTACATCGTTTGCAAACTCAACGAATTGAGTTACCCCCAGATCCCTGTAAAATCCCAAAGAAACATCAAACCCAAAACCGAATCCTGCAGGTCTTCAGTCTTGAACAATCAGCTTTCATAAAGATTCCCCAGGTCTTCAGTGAACAGCGCTTTTGTAACTACTGTAGACTTTAGAAACCTGTATTTTTCCATGCAAAACCCTTCACGCTGGCTGGAGAATTAATTAAAATCCTCAAATATGTGTATGTGCAAAACATTCCACGCCGAACCGTTTGTATCACCAGAAAATCACAAACTCTACCACCTGTGATTGCGTTTAGAAATTTACCGAAGAAATTCAACATTTGAAAATTTTTTATCCCCCCATTTCTTTGGTAAAATCTCTAAACCTTAACAGATTCTCTCCACTTCAAAGAAACTGTCGTCAAATGTTCACCAATTCCCTCCACTAAGCGGAACTGTCGTCAATCTTCATTGAATGTTCTCGGTTCCGAAAAATCACGAAAACGACTTTCTTCTTTGCATATTCTAGTTGAATAAGAACGTCCCCTAGTACCCCGTAGGATCCGACTTGTATCCCTCCAAAGACTTTGTGAACTCGTTAGGACCGGTATTGACATTCTAGGTTCATTCATTCGTTACCAAATGCGAGAATATGACAATAAACAAAAAGAATTTCTTCGTTGCATATTCTAGTTGATAAAGAAATTTCGCCTAGTACCCCGTAGGATCCGACTTGTATCCCTCCAAAGACTTTGTGAACTCGTTAGGACCGGTATTGACATTCTAGGTTCATACGTTCGTTTTCAAATGCGAGAATATGACAATAAACAAAATGCTTTCGAACATTTACGAATAACCGATAACAATCATAAATATTGACGTGCGGAAGTGAACATACCGTTCCGTTTTTGGTTTTTGGCCCATAATAGTCGCGTCACCATTTTTTTTTTTTACATTTGCATCGGTAACTGTGACTACCCCACATTTTTCAAAAATCAAGTTTCCATCATACTTCATCATCCCGCGCGCTCTTGAACTCGTACGAATATAGTCTTGTACACTTGTAGTAAATCCAAGCTACCATAGTTTGTGGCCCAAAGCTGAATCAAAACATGTGGCCCATCAACTTGTAGTAACCAACATTTACATTTGGCCTAAATAAAGATTGTCAACTTGCATTTATAGCCCACTACATTTACAATGCATCTAATAAAGCCCAACTGCCAAGCCCATTTCATTAGAAGACATATAATAAAACCCAATGGTCAATATCCCTAAAAATTTTATCAGCCGACAACCACCCTGTACAAATCGCAGACATCATCTCCCTCATCCTTTATCATCTTCCAAGCCCTCTCTCTCTGCTCTCTGCGATTCAACTTCCAAACCAGACAAACAAACAGCCGACATCCACAATCATTCAACAAATTTCAGTCACAATTTCATCTTTCAAGTCCACTCTCGAAGAACAATCTGGTCTTCTTCTTCGATGATGAACAATCAGCAGCAGCTCCTTTATCTTTCAAGTTAATATACTTCAGCCGACAACATCTCAGCCGACAACATCAGACTTTCAATCCTCTTCTTCTTCGATATACAGACCCTTCTTCTTCTTCGATACATCTGGTATCTCTCGAGGATCATCTTTCGAAGGATCATCTACGAAGGATCATCTTTCGAAGGATCATCTTTCGATACACACATCTACGAAGGATCATCTTTCGAAGGATCATCTTTCGATACACACATCCTGGTATCTTTCGAGGATCATCCTTCGAGCACGTTTTTCATCTTTCAGGGTATGAAGAAACCCTAGTTTCTTTAAGCAGCCGCCAAGAACATCAAGAACACAGCGACTGTTCTTATGCAGATCTGGACGAAAACACTGTATTTTTTATATTTTAATGATGATAACTTGATTATATAGGTGAAAAACATAAAACCGAACACTCGTTTCAGCACAGATCTGAATATTCGGGTCCAAATCTGTCTTTTTCTCCATTTTCACCATTTTTAGATCTTGAACAAAAATCACGAAAATCACAGATCTAGAGCACATGTGACTTAGTAAACGGTTAGATTTACTAAATCGGGCACCATGGCTCTGATACCAATTGTAGGACCGAGTTTCGTGACCGAAACCGTGATTCTTGTGAGATCGGTTCAAGACGGGAGAGATTAGAGATGATAAACAAACAACTTTGTATTAATCCGGTAGTAAAACATTACAAATCGGCCCGATTACGTGATAACCGAACTAATACCAAAGAAGTATACATCCGGGGAGAGACCAAGTGGTGATCTCTCCCGGTGAGGACTTGAACCTCCTAAAAACTCCTAGTGTTGCAAATGGCAAGGGTTTTCTATTTATAGTCACACCCCTTGTCTTGCAAATACACACGGTCAACCGAATAACCCTCTCGTTTGACCACTTCAAACGAGCGGGTCTATACACGTTCGATAGACCGTTTCACTAACTATTACAAATTCAGCGTAAAATAAAACTAATCTATTCGACAAGCATCGGACACAAAATCTGCATCAACACACCTGAAACAAGTCACTTTGGACTTATCAAAGCCAAGCTTTTGATCCGGACCTGACAAACTGTTTCGGCCCGTAATTTCCATAAACCTTTGGGCTCTTCTAACCAAACTAGCCATACCCCACTTGATTTCTATCAATTCGAGCTCCTCCGGATCTATTTGATCATAGTCCTCTTTCCTCATATCGGGGTTTCCTATTCTCCCTGCAACCAAACTCTCGTAAGATTCCAGCACTGATGCGAGTAGTGCTATGTGTTGTTTAGCAGAAGATTCTGTAAAGTCTTGAGCGTTCTTAATGTTTACTGCAATGTTGCAAAGTATCCCGGACCTTGACCCTGATTGTTCGAGCTTGAAGAGCTTTGTGGAGTAACTTGTTCGGGAGCTTTGGAATTTGGCTCATAACTTGCAAACGGTGAAGGCTTGTTGTTGCTAGATGTACTAGACGAAGCACCGGATGTTAAATCTGCACTAAACCCTGTTTGAATCTTCGGGCTTAGATTCGTTGTTGCCGGAGAACTGCCTTTGTAATATAGTAAAACATCCTGTTGAACATTTGCAGAATTCATCTGTTTAATCTTTGTTAACTCTAACTCATGTGCTTCGATCTTCTCTATGAAACCACTAAGATTCAAATTAACATAATCTGAATTGTTTTTCATCACGAGTAAATAAGTACCCCATTCATGGTATGGCAATGCATCTGCCAATTTATCGATCCATTCCTCATTAGTTTTTTTTATTTCCAATCTCCCCATCTCCACAACTAGATGGCAGTATCTTTCAATCAATTGTTTTGTAGTTTCACCTTTTATACCAGTGAAGATGTCAAATTGTTTCTTTATCAAAGCCTTTTTGCTTTTGATCATGGACACACTCCCTTTAAACTTTACTTGCAGCGACTGCCAAATAGATTGTGAATTATCCTCATGCTGTAACAACACCAAGATGTCTTCTTTAATAGCTTGTTGTAGAATACTCATCATCTTCTTTTCTGCCTTAAAATCTTCTTGTTCAGCTTGTGTTAAACTGCCAATCGACTTCACAAGATTAAAACCATCTCTCGGAGGAACATATTTCGATTCACTCTTCATCCAGCATTCAAAGTGGTTTGCTTGAACCCATGTCTTAAATCTTCCAGACCAACCCGCGTATTCGTCAATATTCATCAACTTAGGAGGTTTCTGCTGCGGTCATCCCTCCACCGGCAAAGAAGTTGTAAAATTCTTGATTATCCATTTTATGAAAACAGTTTACGAACAATTTTTCAAGTTTTGAAAACAGGTTTTACACAAAATCAGACTTTAGAACGAAATCACGAACTCAATGGACTTTCAAACGAGATCACTTTCAAGCGAGATAAGGTTTTGATTCCGCTTGAAATGACAAAGTGTCATTTCAAGCGAAATAAGTATTTTCAAGCGGAATCAAGTGATCATTCAAGCGGAATAACCAACTCAAGCAAAATAAGGTAACTTTCAAACGGAATCACTTATTTCGCTTGAAATTACTTCAATTTTTCAAGCGGAATCAGATCATTTCAAGCGGAATTTATTATTTCGCTTGAATTACCACAGTTTTTGAAGCGGAATCAATTGTCTCGTTCAAGCGGAATAAGGTTTTTAGTCCATTTTAATCAGTTTTAGTCCGAATTTTGATCTGATTCTCTCAATGGTTTGTTAAAACAGTGTTTTACACACAATATCCAAAATTCAGTCCATTATGTCCGGTAAAAAGTCCAGAAGTCCAAATTTGAGGATAAAAAGGCACTGATTCAAGTGTATTGGCTCATAACTGGCTCTGATACCAATTGTATGATCGTTTTGACGATCGAATGAGTCAATTAGAGGCAATACACACTGTTTGAGAGGCGGAATCAAACAAACAAAACTGAATCAGTACAGAATTGAGTAGAAAATAGAGTATATCACTTTAACACACGTTTCTCATTAATATTTCCCTTGAAAATCCAGCAGCACTTCGTTACACAACTTCTGATTCCGTGCCAAATGAGAAACTAACATCACCTATATATAGGCTTGAGATTTCGCTTGAAATGACACATGTCATTTCGAGCGGAATCACAACATCTGATTTCGCTTGAAATGACAAAGTGTCATTTCAAGCGGAATTACATGAAATACCAAAAAATTACACTTTTAACCCCTATAAACCATATACAAACATGACCTAGACTTAAGACATAGGCTATAGACATTATGCACCAACAATACCCCAGATATCACTGAGTATAAAGACCTAGTATCTCAGAAAGAGGGGTCCTTCAAACGAAATTTCAGGGGTTACCTATATATCCAAGTAGTGTTCCCCACGAAATAAGCAAGTTTGAATTTAGGTTTATATCCCGAACAAACCTACTACATGTGTAAAAACCTATCGGCACATCATCAGCGAGACTGTTTAACACTTTTAAACTTTACATTTCTTTAGCGTACTGTAACTGTCAAGCCAATGTACTATCATTTTCCCTTTTTACACAAGCTCTTTTCGATTTTCTATTGTTTTTGGATTTTGAAATTATCTTATGTTTTTGTATTTTTGTATTTTTTACTGTTTTTGTATTTTCTGAAAATATTACCCTATACTCCCCCTAAATACCAAAACAAGTAAAAAATCGACAAACCCTTGCAGATTGCTTCTCAACATCATCTACAGTGGTACCTTCATCTACGCCAAGAATCTCCTCCAACACCGATAAAAGCTTCATACCATTCAATTTTAACAAATATTGAAAACGAGTTTTATCAAACGCTTTGGTATGTAAATCAGCTTTTTGTTCGTCAGTGTGGATTTTCTCAATTCTTATCAACTTCTTCTCGAAACAATCGCGAATGAAGTGATGACGAATTTCAATGTGTTTCGTTTTACCGTGATGAACAGGATTTTTAGTGATGTTTATAGCTGCCTCATTATCAAGAAAGATAGGGGTGTTAAGAAATTGCAAACCGTAGTCGCGCATCTGTTACTGGATCCACAAGATCTGAGAGCAGCAACTGCTAGCAGATACATACTCCGCTTCACATGTAGATAAAGCTACAGAGGTTTGCTTCTTACATTGCCAGGTGACCAAACGTGGTCCGAAAAACTGACAACCCACTGTTGTTGACTTAGCGTTAACTTTGCAGCTTCCATAGTCAGAATCAGAATACCCTTCGAGCGTGAAATCGCCTTCTTTTGGATACCACAACCCCAGTGATAGAGTTCCTTTCAGGTAGCGTAATATCCTTTTCACAATCACCATATGCGAAGCTCTCAGGTTAGACTGAAACCTAGCTGCGAGGCAGGTTGGATACATAATATCGGGTCTTAAAGCTGTTAAGTACATCAGCGATCCGATCATGGAACGATATAATGTTTCATCTAACTTTTCTCCGGTGAGATCAGGCTTTATCCCATGGTTCGTCGCTAATGGGGTGGAGGCTGGAGTAGAACCTGACATCCCAAATTTCTCTAAGATATCATGAACATACTTCGTCTGATGTATGAAAATTCCCTTAGGCAGTTGATCAACCTGGAGTCCCAAGAAGAATTTCATCTCACCCATCGATGACATTTCAAATTTCTGCTTCATAACTCTTTCAAAATCTTTGCACATATTTTCATTTGTTGACCCAAATATAATGTCGTCCACGTATATCTGAACTATCAGAAGATGACCATCGACTTGTTTGGTGAAGAGAGTGGCATCCACTTTTCCACGGAGGAAGCTGTTGGCTAGCAGGTGTTGAGACAACGTCTCATACCAAGCTCTCGGGGCCTGGTGTAAACCATACAGCGCTTTATCCAGCAAATAAACCTTGTCTTTGTGGATTGGATCGGTGAAGCCCGGTGGCTGACCGACATATACCTCCTCTTTTACCTTCCCATAAAGAAACGCCGATTTCACATCTAGCTGATAAACTTTAAATTTTTTCCAAGATGCAAATGCTAGGAAGATTCTGATCTCTTCAAGTCTAGCCACGGGAGCATATACTTCGGTGAAATCTATACCCTCCTGCTGACTAAAGCCCTGGACTACGAGTCGAGCTTTGTTTCGAATAATAACCCCACGATCATCTCTTTTACACTTAAACACCCATTTGGTGTTGATCTTCCTATGGCCATCAGGCAAGTCTACTAACTTCCACACTCCTAACTTCTCAAACTGACTCAGCTCCTCTTGCATCGCGTTGACCCAAGAATCTTCATTTAGCGCCTCCTTATATGTTCGCGGTTCAATCTGTGAAATAAAACAACTAAGTGAAAACTCAGTTTGTAACGGAGCTACTGTAGAATAAAAACAAGTAAGGCCTTGGTCAATTTGACGTCTTGTGCGAACGCCTAATTGTAATTCTCCAATAATCAACTCTTCTGGATGGTACGAAAGAGTTCTCGGCATCACCTCGCCTGGAACATCTACCTCAGCTTCCAAATTTGTGATATTCTGATTTGCACCTTGTTCACTGACTAGAATTGTTTGATCTAAATTCTGAATCTGCTCCCCCTCAGAATCTGAATCACCATGATCGAATACTGGTCTGTTCTCAGATTCTTGATTATCATTCATTGCCGTCTGATTATCATGAGCAACTTCATCTTGTTGAATATCATCATGTTCTCCAGCATTGCTTGGACCTGCTTCATCGTCATTTGAAGTATGCCTTAGACGCCTTGAAGACTCAGCTGGGAACCTTTCCTACGATGATGACTCATACTCTCTCAGAATATCCAACTCATCAAAGAAATCTTGTTCTTATTCCTCTTCCATGTCAAACGAATTCCACAAAGTGTCATAGTGAAAACGCCATGAATCACCGGGATTTTGCGGTGGCATTGTGTATCCTTGACATTCAACATTATGTGCCTCAATAATCCGCTTTAAGCTCGGAACAAAGACTCGTTTCAAAGGACTTGAGTAACCCACAAATATTCCCTCGATACTCTTTGGACCAAACTTTCCAAAAGGTTCTAGAACAGTGCAGGGAGACCCAAACGGTTCCAGATACTTTAGGTTCGGTTTGCGATTGTTGATTAGCTCGAAACACGTCTTGTTGAATTTCTTCACTGTGAGAACCCGGTTGAGTGTATAGCATGCGGCTGACACTGCTTCTGCCCAAAAGTTGACAGGTAGTTTAGAATCAGCAAGCATCATCCTGACCGTTTCAATTAGCGTCATGTTCTTTCTTTCAGCTACTCCATTCTGCTGCGGAGTGTAAGGCGCGCTAAATTCATGCAATATACCTCTTTCATCACAATATTCTTCCATTTTGAAATTCTTGAACTCAGTACCATTGTCACTACGTAATCTTCTGATGCGGGTTTGGTACAAGTTTTCCATCTTCTTGAAAAGCGTTATCAAACGATCAAACGTCTCATCTTTTGACTTCAAAAATAATACCCATGAAAATCTTGAATAATCGTCTGTAACTACTAGACAATAGAGATCCCCAGTTATGCTTTTGACGTTCACTGGACCAAACAGATCCATATGGAGTCTCTCTAATGGTCTCGAGATTGAGTTTTCCTTCTTCCCAGGGTGAGATTTCTTCTTTTGCTTGCCTTTGACACAGCTAATGCACTCCCCCTCAAGATGAAAACCTTTCACATGAACACCAATTATTAAATCATTATGCACCAGGTGATTCATTTTTCGCAAGTGAATACGACCCATCTTTCGATGCCATAACTGTGATTCTTTTTTCGTTGCTCTTAACATAAAACAATGAGCCTGACCCGTGGTAGTAGTTGCTACACTCATGTCCAACAAGTACAGATAATTGACTCTAGGTGCTCTCATGATAACCCATTCTTCAGGAACAACAAATCCTAGTTTGAAGATCAAACATTCTTTGTCTGTAAAGTGCGTTGTATACATATGATCAAAAATCTGAGAGATGCTCAGAAGATTGTTTTCAAGCTCGGCGATGTAGTTTACTCTTTCAAACGTGATGATTCCATTCGATAGAGTTCCTTCACCAACTATTCGACCACCTTGATTCCCTGCAAATCCCACATAACCTCCATTAAACCCACGAACATCGTACAGTAGGGTTTTCTTCCCCGTCATGTGCCGAGAAGCTCCACTATCCATAATCCAATGTGAAACGGATCTTGGAAGCTCCTGCACATATCACAAACACTTAGTTAGATTTTGATGCCACCCAAGCCTCTTTCGACTCGGGTAACTTGACATCGAGGTAAGTTTTTGCAATGTAAAGTGGCGGAAAATTCTTATCATTCATCTTCAAGCTTTCCTCAAACCCAATCTCAACCTTTTTGTATAAAAAGAAATCATTTTTAGAAGGTTGACCAAATGATTGGTCTTTCTTTGGTACGTTCTTCTTTTCAGAAATAGTAGCCTCTTGTGGTTCAAGTTTCTCATAGTAATCCAAAGGTACATACATCTTCTTAGTTGAAGATGATGATTTTGCAGTCTCAGAAACCTTTGGTTTTGGAGAACTTGATTTCTTTTCAACTGATTTTGGCTTCCATGCTTGTTGAGGCGAAGCAACCCGTTTGTAAAATTTGTCAGTTTTAGTTACCACATTCTTTAAGGGTTCAGTTTTGATTTTGGTGTTTTCATTTTTCAAAACTTTCTTCTCAACAACCATCGAAGCTTTGCCTTTTGCATCAGCTTTCTTTTTCTGACTCTCAGCAACTTCAGACTTAGGCTTTAAGTTGGTGCACTTTCGTGCAATGTGTCCAACTTTGTTGCACTTAAAGCATGTTCGAGTATCAACTACCTGACTTGTGCCTTCAGTCTGAGGCTGTGAGGCCTTTTCCTCAAAAATATTTTCATTAGTTTTTGAAAATATTTCAGATTCCTGCTCGGAATGAGAACACGAGCTTTTTACAAACACCTTTTTCTCAACAAATTTCTTGTTTTGAAAGTTCCTTCTTTGATAATTCTTACCACCCTGATATCCACCCGACCATCTGTTTTGGGTTTTGTTATAAAAACATGGTGGAACAGCTGGTTTCTTGTAGTAAGCTTTATCTTTTTCGAAATTCATTTGCCTCTTTGTCTGTTTCAAACCTTCTATCTCAGACAGATCAATTTCAACCAATTTAAACACGTTTTTCAATTTGTTCACATTTACATTCTCTAACGGAAATTCAAGATCCAAATACAACTTATCATATCCCGACATCTTGTACATCACAAGATTAGATTCTTCATTTAAGTTGTTTTTGGACTTTGATTTCGGAATGTATTTGTCCAAAAAACATTCATCATCCTCAGTAGTGTCACTTTCAGTTTTCAAAACATTTTACGCCATGCTTTTAACAATTTCAGATTGGACACTATCTTCATCAGATGATGTGGTAAATGTGACATCAATCGTGTCTGGAAGTTTAACTTCATTAACTTCTTCATCATTAACCAAACCTGATTTTTTCTTTGAAAAATTATTTAAAACTGGCGGTGGAACCTTATGAAACCCAACCCCGGTTCCATCAAAGTATACATCTTCGCCTGCTTTATTCTTCCCAATTGGTCGTTTAGGAACGATATGTTGAAGAACAAAACTTGCGGAGTTGTAACTGTTCAGTTTCAACTGGATGCGTTCATTTTCAATTTTAGCTTCTTGAAACTGAAGCTTCAACTTAACAATTTCATCCAGTTGCTGGTTGATTAGTTCTTCTTTTACCCAAAGAACACCTGACAGTTGAAGATTTTCTTTGGTTGTTTTACCATTTCTTTCATCAGAATCTTTTACCGTTCGTTTTAGCTTCTCAAAATTTTCTGAAATTTGACGGTTTTCATGAATCAACTTTTCATTTTCTTTCCTAATTCTTTCTATGTCATTTTTATCATTTTCAATTTTCTCAGTTAATTCTTTTAATCTTTCGTTCGAAGCTTTTAACAATTTGTCACGGTTTAAAATCTGATCTTCAACATCTCTGACTCTTCCAGTCAGTTCTTCAACCTTCTTACCGCTGAGGTAAGCAATTGTACTACAAATTTTGCACTCTTTCATGCAATTTTTGCAGTCGTTCTCAGTTTTGACTTTCTTACCTGACTCATGTATATCATTTGAACTGACCTTGTTTTTTGACTCAGTTCCAGAACAAGAAACTACCTCTAGTTCTTTTGCTGCAAAAACTTTATCAGCCATCTTCTTCAAGTTTTAGGCGATAAACTCTTGTGACGTATCAACAATCCCGTCATCAATTTTCTTTGGCTGCGGCTCTTTTTCTTTCTCTTTCTCTTTCTCATCAGCTTCTCCTCCCCACCACATTCTTTGCCTGGCTTCTTCTTCTTCAGCAAGTTGTTTGGTGAGAATTTCAACATCTACAGTATCTGGATCAACAGCTATGTTTCCATTAGGATCGAGATAACATTCTCTATCAGGATCCCATCGATTTGCTTTCTTTGCTTCCATCCATGTACGATAGATTTTGCCTTTCATGAATTGAGCTGTTGCCTTCCTGTTGATGTACTTCACTTCTTCAGATCTGGTATCTTTAAAAGGAACAATCTTTGCTGCTGTAAAGGCATATCCAACAGCATCTTCCTCTGGAAAAACATCACTCCAATTATAACCTTCATCATCATGAAAAACAGCAAGTGCCTTGGATTTTTCTTTAGGTGCCTCCTCTATCAGCTTCATCCTGGGAGGTTCTGCTTTATTTTGATGATAAATTGCTCTTTTGTAATAATCTTCTCGAAAAGGATTTACAGTATCATCAGTGTAAGCATTTCGGCACTCACGCTTAAAATGACCTTTTGTTTACATTTAAAACATGTGACTTTTGACTTGTCAAAGCCTAACTTGGTAGAAGGTCCACCAATAGACTGTCTTCCGGTAATCTCCATGAATCGCTGCACTCTTCTCACTGCACTCGCCATACACCACCTTATATCGATCAACTCCATCTCCTCAGGGTCGATCTGATCGTAGTCTTCTTTTGTTAAGTTGGTGTTTCCAATCTTTCCTGCAACGAGGCTTTCGTACGATTCTAACACAGACGCTAAAAACACCATCTGTTGTTTGGCAGATTCTTCACTAAAATTCTGACCATTCTTTAAATCCACAGCAATGTTGCATTGAAATAGATTTTTCGGAACAGGTTGATTTTGAGCAGTTGATGAGGATCCACTATGATAGCCACTGCTAGGAGTTTCTTGATTCACTGTATTTGAACTTTCTGCAGAAAATGTTGTTTTTGGTGATGCGGATTTCGGGATCATACTTCCTCTGTAATACAGCTCCACATTCTGCTGGTATGATGTGTTGTTTAGTTTTTTGGATTTTCTGATCTCCAATTCATGGCCTTCCAGTCTTTCGATAAGCAGATCCACTGTCAAATTTTCTGACTTGATTGTGTTTTTCAGCATCAAGGCAAAGTATTGCCAGTCTTGCTCATTTGGTAGTGAATCAAATAATTTTTCAACCAACTCCTCTCGAGTGTATATGATTCCGTGTCTTGCAAGCTCCATCTTTAAATGCCCAAATCTTTCAATCATTTTAGACACTGATTCGTTTTTCAAACATCCAAACAAATCAAATTCCTTTTGTAACAACTTCTTTTTGTTCTTAACTATCTCAGCACTACCCACACATTTCACTCTCAGTTTTTCCCATAGATCTCTCGAATCTTTGTACTCAATCAATGAAATGATGTCGTCTCTCACAGACTGATGAAGCAAAGCAATGCACTTTTGTTCAGCAACATATCTTTCTATTTGATTTTCTTCAAAATTTTCATAATCCGTTCTCCCCAAATCAAAACCATTCTTCAAGCTTTTCCAACTGGGATATGCAAACGCTTGAAGCCATTCTTCAAATCTTGTAGCCCACCTTTTGTAATCTTCAATTACCATCAACTTGGGCGGCTTATTGTATGTTCCATATGCACTGTCTACACTCATAGCATCAGAAAGAATTTTCTTTGCACTCGGTGTTGGTGTAGTTTCATTCGTATTATTTGATGTGCTATCACCCGAACCACTGGTAAATGCAAACACGTCACTAAATGGAATCATAAAATCATCCATCTTTCAAATACCTGAAACAATCAACAAACACTTAGAAAATTTTTGGATTTTGTCAAACACAATGTCAAACGGAATCACTTCACACAGAATCAGCTTTCAAGCGAAATAAGCCTTTTCACACGGAATAGGGTTTTCAAAAGAAATCACCAAACGGAATTTAATTTCGTGCGGAATTAGCTTGATTCAAACGAAATCAATTCACTTTGAAGCGAAATAGCTAATTTCGTGTGAACTCTCAAACGGAATCTGATTTCGTGTGAAATCAGACAAAATTTCAAACAAAATTAGTTATTCTGTGTGAAATAAGCAGCAGTTTCAAACGGAATTAAGTGATTTCGTATGAACCAGCAATACTTTCAAACGGAATTAGTCACAAAAGCTAATTCCGTGTGAAATCACAATTGCAATTTCGAGCGGAATTAGGATGACATCATCCTGTCGGCCACCAATTTGTCAAATTGACCCGGATTTAGTTCGAATTTTGGTCCAATTCTTTCAAGGATTCAATAAACTGATGTTTCGCGTGTAATGTGAGAAAATTAAGCCATTTTGTCCGTTAAATCTCATTTAATTTTGAAAAGAAGGTGTAGAAGTGATGAAAACAAGCTGAATTGGTATAAACTCTTCTTCCTGAGCTCTGATACCACTTGTTGGATCGTTGTGTGACCCTAACGAGTCAATCAGAAGAGTTTAGCATCTATTTCAAAGGCGGAATCAGAGAAATAGACGTGTAACAGCTTGATATTCCCTAATTATCTTTCTTTTTATTGATTCCAAAGCTTTTACAGATCGTTTGACAAACTGGCAGCACCTCGGCTCTGAATCGGAAAAGTTACAAATGAAACCACAACTCAGCTATTTACAATGGTGTTAATTCCGTTTGAAAGTGTCACTGCCCATTTCAAGCGAAATTACAAATGTTAATTTCGCTTGAAATGACCAATGTCACTTTCATGCCAAATTACCCAATCTCACACAAACCCCAGTTTCTAACCTGCTAAGCACTGGTTTATCCTATCTAGACATAAGACTCGATAAAGACGAAGTTAACAGACATTTGCGCACCAACAACTTCTTGTGTTGTTTTGAAAAATTTTGACTCGAGAGAATGAATTGTGTTTTGTTTTTGTTAATCACCCAAGGATAGGTGAAGTGTATTGTTTTAAGACTAAACACAAGATAACTTGTGTTAGGGTCCTAGGAAGGTTATAGTCTAGGTTAAAGCATTACTAATAACCTAATTCCCTATAACCATTGGCTTTGATACCAACTTTTCTGTCACACCCCGACCACGTAAAACAACAAATCGTGGCGGAAATGTCGGGGAGTGTTGTAACAGAATCATTGTTTCACAACCATGGATTAATTATTTCGTTTTATTGAATTATTGAACTCACTGTTTTGTTACAATTCAGATAAATACAAATATTGTCTTTCAAGTTTTAAAGTCACTAAGGCACGAGTTCATCCTATGTATAGCATGTATCAACAATCAACGCATATCAGCACCTGAAACATATATGGTAATAGGTACGTCAGCATAAAAATGCCTGTGAGTAACATAGGTTTTGTGGATTTAGATTCATGGCTTTAGTTAATATAAGAAAAAGGTTTTATGTTTTACAAAAATAGCCATGAATCCTTGTAAAAGCTTTGTTTCTTAAAAATGCATTTGCTTTGATAAAAGGTTTGTAGTATATACACAATATACTTTTGTTTTGGAAATAGCTAAACGTATAGTATATCAAAATATACTTTTGTTACTAAAATAATAGATTTGGTAGTATATCACAAATATACTTTGGTTTTGAAAGATAGCATATCAACTATGCTTTGGTTTTGAAAATTGCATATCAACTATGCTTTGGTTTTGATAATAGCATATCAACTATGCTTTGGTTTTCTGAATAACATATCAACTATGTTTTGGTTTTGAAAATAAAGTAGTATATTAAAACATATGTTGGATTTTGTACATAGTATATCAAATTATACTTTGGATAATAATATCACATTTGAGAGCACATCAAATTGTACTTTGGTAGTATATCAAAATATACAAAAGAAACTGTGATTTGGTATTCATTCAAACCTTAGTGTATCAAACTACACTTGGGAGACTATAGAAATACCACAAAGGAAATTTCTATTTGGTTAAAATTTGGTTTCTGACATTCCATACAACAGGAATGGGGTGTCTAGTCCTATAGCGCTATATCGTACTACCAATCGGTTTGGTGAATGTATAAAGAAAGTACAATCCAATAATTAGTTTTAAAATCTTTGAAAAATTTGTGTTTAAACCATAGACAATTGTTCAATTCATCAAATGAATAAGTACTAAGCATGTGTAATCATATAGTTTAAAATCATTAAAATAACCAATAGGCACATATGTTTCACCCCAAAACATTTGAAAGCAGTAAAAGAGGGGACTATGTACTCACTTGAGATTGCAAGTGTCCTTGATTAAGTGTCCTAACGTAGCTCGGGAAATCAAGGAATCAAGTGGCACCTAGTATGGAATCACTATGTTATACAATCGGCTCCTAAGTTGGAAGATTGGGTAGAATGAGGTCTCGTAAACCACATGAGCAATGGAACTCATATGATATGGTTCAACAAAGCCTACATTCTAAATCGGAACCTAACCTAAGTGCTTTCGACCCGTTACGACCCGTTTAGGTAGCTTATGCTACTTTAACGCGTCGTTCGCGCAAACGCGCGTTCGAGACGTCTAACTAGTCCTATGACAAGTATTATATGCCTAAACATGTTTAATTATGTTGCATAATCAGTTAGGTGACAAATGTTTGGGTTATATATGCTTCAAATCCAATTATGCATGAAAAGGGCATTTTGGTCATTTACCTAAGGCATATAAACTACCTATCATACAACTACTTAAACTAGGTGACCATAAGGTATAACCTTGGAAGGTTATTCCCTATACAACTATGGTCACTAAACATGCTTGTTCGGATCCTAATGATCGACCAAACGGGTCGAGTCCGAAAGTCTAAGCGGTGGTCTAGACCGCTTGACTTACGACTCTAAACAAGCACTAAACTAAAAGTGACGAGCTAAGCATGTTAAAACATGCTTACCTAAGTTAGAAAACAGGTTTTGATATCAAAAGAAAGTGTTTGTTGCATTAAACTATTTATATTTACGCATCAGTTCGCGTATAGCCTTCCAGAAAGCGATATAGAGCTCAAAATCGGACAAGAATTGATATGTGCAAATGATACACATATTTATACAAAATCCAGGTATGAAATACAATATTTCATTGGTTTGGTATTTGTATGATGGTTGAAGTGACACAGGTGTCACATTTCCTAAAAGAACCAAGTCCAAAAGATGATTTTTAGAAAATATTGGTTCTTACTTAAACTTACACCATTTTTGGTGATGAAATAAGTATAGAAACACTAGAGAAACAAGAAGGTTTAATAAAGAAACGTTTTTTATAAAATGTGTTTACAACTTGTAAGCACCTAAAATTTTCAAGAATAAAGTTTATTAAGAACTAAACACACTTTAAAGGATAACTAGACCTACCAAAAACATTACCAAGTTACTACAAGTTTTTGTGAAAGATCAAGTTCATGTTGTTATGTAAATTGAATAATTTTTGCACTTGGTAAGTATAATATTGTTTAGGCTTGATTGTTGATTATTGTGTGTTGATTTTTGAAAAGAAAATGATATGCTTTAATGGCATGGACACCTCCATTTTCAAAGGAAACTATGGCAAAATTTTCTAAAAAATACAAACACTTAGAAAATATTTTCTAAACAAGTATTTACAAGTATGTTTTAAACTATGTTTTTTTTAATATAAACTTTGCCATAAATTTTGTTACAAAAATACAGGTATTGGAGGTTGGTTTTTGTAAATAAAAATGGATAAATATATATTTTATATTAAAGACACTTGTGTGAATATTTGTATACTTTGTGGAATAGTTATATTATTTTAGGGTAGAATAATATAACTTAACATAATACCAAGAATTTACAATCCAAAGTATTACCAAAAATCACAAGGAATAAATATATAAGTTACACACTTAATATTGTGAAACCAAACACAAGAACGTAACTTATAAAATATTCCAGAAAATACCGTTATAAATCTATTTTTGGTAAATATTATTTTGGATACAAGAAATAAAAATATGATTTTTGTATATATTACTAAGTTATACCATATTCTTTCAACAAGGAGAAATATATTATTTTTGGGAAGTAAAAATAAATTTTTCCTAGAATATTTAGAAAATATATGATTTTTGAGAAAAAATATATATTTTCCTGAAATATATTATTTTTGGACAAAATGAGTTTAAATATATTTTCTAAGTTAGACTTGAAAAAATATTATCCAAGAATACAAGAATACATGTATCAGATACCCCCATCCTTGGGAAGGAAAATACGAAATTAAATACTCGAGAAGTATTAATACAGAAATATTGATTAAACAATTATTCCAAAATTAAATATAATTTAAAGTTAAAATAATTATTATTTTAACAAGTGATTATAACTTGGAATAATATTGGGAACATAAGAAACGTGACTCAAAAACGTAAATACAAAGGCAAGGCAAGGCACGACCCGTTCGTCTAATAGACATTAGTACATTGTAGGGAGTCGTGTTCGCTGAGGAAATTTGGGTTACGATTCTGAAGACGCAATACTGTGAGTTCATGTCCCCCTTTTCTTTTAACTATTTTCAGTTTTATACTTAGGGGGTGAAATAGATGTTACAATTATTACAAACATTTTATACATGGTATGATTAGCTTAAGGAGGGTTTACTGCTTGATCATGTGAAAGGTGGGTATAACACTTAAGGCCATTAATCCTCGTCGTAGAACCGAGGTACATGAGTGATAGATCTATTTGGGTGTAGCGAGCCCACACCCATGGGGACCAGGGTGGCCCATAGGGTGACTATGTCTTCCAGCCGGAGGCCCGGTACAAATTTGCTAGGTTTGAGTCTTCCTTCACCATTTCACACATACCATTGGCTTTGCAACCCATTGGTGATTTGTTTTTCCTTATTGCTACGTACCAGGGAGATACATACATATAGACATACTTTAAAGGTTTATTCATACACTTTCGCTCAACTTTTGTTGATGTTTTTAAACTACATGTATTTAAGGGAACTAGTGGATGTGGCAAGTGTTGCATGTGTCTCAAGCTACGCATAAATAGAAGATGTCATCCATGATCATAGAGTTTAGGGGATGTATCCTACTCCTGGACGGGATACATGTTTCTAAGCTCGGGTTTGTTTAAGTTCTTTTGTCGAGTCCTTGTGAACTCATTTAAACATGTTATGGTTTGTAACTTAATTTGGGTGTCAGTGTTTCCAGACAAATATATTGTGGTATTTTCTAAACTTAATTAATGGATGAATATCTTTTGGTTTTATCATATAGCATTGTTATGATTGATTGCTATGGTATTAACAAGTCACACCAAATAACCACGCTTCCGCAAAAGTCAGGGTGTGACATAAACCTTTGGAAACGTTGTAAGTATGTATGTAAGTTTGTAAATCCCAGCATGAAAGCAATAAGGAAAACAGATCATTAATGGTTTGCAAGGCCATAAATATGTGTGACGTGATGCGGGAAGGCTCAAACCAAGCAGACTTTGCACCGGGCTTCCGGCTGTAAGACATAGCCAACCCATGGGCTAAACCCTGGTCCAACATGGGCGGGGCTCGCTACACCCAAATATATCTATCACTCATGTCCCTCGGTCCTACGACTAGGATTAATGGTCTTAAGCGTCATACCCACCACTCACATGATCTAGCAGTACCCTTCCTTAGCTAGCCATACCAAATAATAACGTTTGTAAACAGTTGTAACATGTACTTCACCCCCGAAGTTATAAAACTGAAAACAGTTAAAAGAAAAGGGGGTCACGAACTCACAGTCTTGCGTCTTCAGTCACCTATTAGACGAACGGGCTGTGCCTTGAGTTAGTGTTGATGTTTTTGAGTTACGTTTCTTCATATCTTCGATATTATTCCAAGTTATATAATTATTTGTCAAAATAATTAATATTTTAACTTAAATTATATTTATTAAATTTTGGAATAATTGTTAAGACAATAAATATTAGCTTGACACTTCCCAAGTATTTATACTTGTATTTCCTTCCCACAGATGGGGGTATCTTATACATGTGTATTTTTGTCATATTTTTTGGGTCGTATTCCGGTGTGTTATTTATACGTATGAGAATACGTATTTTTATTGTTTTCATTAAGTATTCTTTGTACTCAATTCCACATTAATGACTCTGGAATATTATCTTTAATAAAGATTCAATATATATTTCAACAAATAATGTCTAGAAAAATTATTCATAATTTTTGTTTGGAAAAGAAAATATTTGTATCTTCTCATAAGTTTAAAAAAAAAATGATATATTTCCAAGTCTTAACCTAGAAAATACATTCAAACTCATTTTTCTCAAAAATGACATACTTTGTATTTATTTGGGAAAATATATCTTTCACCTCAAAATATTGTATTTTGTGTTTGTGTGAGAAAATATATATTTCTTAAAAATAATATATCTTCCAAAAGTTTCAAGAAAAATATATATTTCATACTTGTCAAAAATAATATATTTTTCTCTTGTCAAAATATGATTTATTCTTGAAGTAATTGTAAAAATTCATATTTTTTACTTCCTTGTATCCAAAATATTATTTTCTAAAATACACTTTGTGAATATATTTTCCGGAATATTTTGTAAGTCTTATTCCATAGTTCGGTTTGCTCCAAGATCTTTGTGTAGATGTGTATATTTATTCCTTGGAATTTTGGTAATATTTTGGATGGTAATTTTTGGTATTTTTGTGAGTTATATTATTTTAAGTCCCAAAATAATATAACTAATACACAAAGTATACAAATAATCACACACATGGTGTCTTCTAAATATATGTTTCCTAAATACATATTTAGTCACTTTTATTTTTAAAAACCGACCTCCAATATTTATATTTTTGTAACAAAAGTTATGACAAAGTTTATGTTGGAAATTCATGGTTAAAAATACACTTGTAAATATTTGTTTAAAATATTTTTCTAAGTGTTTATATTTTTAGAAAATTTTGCCATAGTTTCCCCTAAAAATTGGAGGTTTCCATGCTTTCAAGCGTATCATTTTCTTTTGTAAAAATCATCACAATCAATTCACAATCATCAACAAGCAATCTTTACTTACCCATTTGCCAAAAATCATGCTTTTTCTACTACTTCATGAACTTAAATATTTGTAAAAATTTGTAGTAACTTAATAGTGTTCTTAGTAAGTCTTGTTACCCTTTGAAATGTGATTAGTTCTTTAAAAACTTCATTTTTAAAGAAATTAGATGTTTACAACTTCAAATCATATTTTCTAAAAATATTTCTTCATGTATTCTTCTTGTTATACAAGTGTTTCTACACTTGTTTAACCACTAAAAATAGGATTTGTTTATGTAAGAACCAAGATTTAATAAAACCTATATTTTTAACTTGCTTCTTTTGAAAAACCACTCATGGATCTTTAGATCTACATGATTACAACCTACTTTGATCTTCATTTTTCAAGAAAACTATTTATTCGTTCAAGTTCATGATTCATGTGTGGATGATCCCTCATCCTACAACAATTTCTATTCTTACATCTTGCTAGATTATGTTTTTAATCATGATGTAGCAAGATCTTGTGATGATCAACATCATTTTCACAAACAATCAATGATCAACCATCATAACGACTCATATTCATCAAGATTACATCATTAAACAAGCTTATGTTCATGTTTCATGCTTATGATCTTTAGTGTTCTTTAAGTTTTTGATTATGATACTTCTTTAACCACTAAAATTAGAAGTAATATAGATAGATCAAGGTTCTTACCACTAGCTCAAGGCTAGGGATGATTCAACTGAAGAAAATGAGTGGATAAAAGCAAGCAAGAGAGGTCCTTCAAGCTCCAAAGCCACCAAGCTTCCTTATATGATCTCTAGCTCCCTTGTGTGTATGTAGAATGTATGAGAATGAAAGAATGAAGGTAGATGTGTGGGTAATGGTGTTCGGCTGAGAGCTCAAGTAGAGGGAAGGAGGATTTGTGTGTGTTTTAGTGTGTGAAGAAATGAGCTTACAACCTTCCGTGTCTTACTTTTAACCAAGTTTAAGTGTTAACTCTTGTATAATGTGTTCCATGGACTAGCAACAAGATCAAATAAAATATGTAAACAAATCTTGAGTGGGCCATGCTTGTTGGACCGAAAATAGGTGGGGGGGGGGGGGGGTCTTAGCATAGGTTTTAACTAGTTAGTTTGTTTAAGGTTAAAATGTAAGTGTTAGTTACATGCTTTAGTTAGTAGATATTTTGTATGGGGTGTTATGATGTTCGGGGACCATAACTAGCTTGGTAATGCTAAAGTAGTGCTTCTAGAGAAAATTTGGTGTTTCGGGTAGTGTCCAGTTGTTCGGTTGGTTACTGGTTCGTTAAAGTGCTAAACTATATAGTTTAGTGTTCTTTATGTACCCTTTTGTGACACTTTTGATTCCCGACACTTAGGAAGGTATTCAGGACCATTTAACCATGTTTCTGCATAATATTAGTGTGTTAAGATGCTGAAAATTGCTGAATTTTGTTGAATTCAGCACTTTGGGTGAGTTTTAGGCACTTTCCGGCACTTAAACTATCCCCAGAAAGGCAATTTTGTGATCCTTACTTTCCTACACACCATACTAGTGTAGTACTTGGTTTCTGGCTCATTCTGTGTCTCATTGTACTGTCTGTCTATGTGCTGAGTTCTATCAGCATCTTCCTGATTTATCAGATAATTGTGCTAATTGTACTTAATGCATCATTGGAGGCAATAAAGCTTTCATGCAATATTGGTATGACATTAAACAATGTATGATGCACATGTATGTGTATGGCAGTAATCAGAATGCTGTTAATTGTAATTTAGCACAGTCATTAAGCACTAATCATGGTTAGTAAATTGTACGGATACCTGAATTTTTGACAGTTGTCACAGTATGACTGATCACGTGTACGCACTCCATCTTCCACAACACCTATGACGTTTTCAAGAGGATGATTACGATTAGTCTTGTAGCCTGCATTTGAGTGGGTCTCAATCTGTTGGGGAAGATTTATGAAATGTTAGTCAACATAAATCACAGGTGGTCCGTCATCTTGAGTTGGTTCATCCACATTCGACTGTGAAGAAGAAGCACCATTTCCGGATGCATTGTCACACCCCGAAATATCAGAGCTGGCATGACTGGACCAGTATCTTCATTGCACAGCGGAAGCAAATAAGCTAAGATTTTTAGAAAGTGAACGCCCACTTAGTACTCGAATCTCCAATGGTTCTCCTATTCCAACCGTGCCATGACTTTGAAAAGTTACCTGAGAAAGAAACATACGAAAAATCAACATAAAATTGAGCGAGTTCATAGTTTGTTTTTGAAAAGATTTAAAATAAATCTTTTTGAATAACCGGTTTTTGAAATATTATTGAGAAAATGAATTTAGAAATCATTTTCTTGCCAGGTTATATGGAAACCTTGTATTTGTAATGCATTGTGTTCGTAAAAACCGTGCATTTGTAAACTCTTGTATTTGTAAAGTTTGTATAACCGTCAATGCCCACCCTGACATTGACTTCATGCCCGCATGATCCTATGCTTTGAATTTGTATAAAACCTTTGTGAATAGTGTAAGTATGTATGTCTGTAAATCCCGGTATGAAAGCAAACAAGGAAAAGATCACCAATGGTTTGCAAGGCCACTGATATGTGTGACGGTGTAGGAAGACTCAAACCTAGCAAAGTTGTACCGGGCTTCCGGCTGGAAGACATAGTCACCCTATGGGCCACCCTGGTCCTCATGAGTATGGGCTCGCTACACCCAAACAGATCTATCACTCATGCCCCTCGGTCCTAATACGAGGATTAATGGTCCCAAGTATCCGCCTACCCATTCACATGATCTATGGTTCTTTCCTAGGCTAACCATAGCAATAGTATTCGTATGTAATCCTTTTGTAACATGTATTTCACCCCCGAAGTTAATAAACAAAACAATTTAAAGAAAAGGGGGACATGAACTCACTGGGTATCTCGTTCTTCAAACGCAAACCAACCCAGTTCCATTATTATAACTAGGACGATCCCATCCCTAATCATGAAAATCATTCACATTTCGATAATACGTATTTGTTTTGTAAAACTGGTATATTCAGTGTAGTTCGTTCGTAAACCATTTGAGTACCTTGAAATCCATTCGTAACATGGTTTAGAAATGAGTTTTCATTTATCGAGAAATTGTTTACTTTTGCAAAACTTGCATGTCTTTCCACTCCGAAAACATTTATAAAAATGTAAAACCGTAAAAAGGTGGAGTTATGAACTCACCTGGATTTCCATATGCAAAGCTAGCTATATACGACTCCGTGATGTCATTTCCAAGATGAGACACGCTAGCGTGCGTTCTACAATATTCCTAAAACGGAATACCTTATGAGTTTCTAGCCAAAAATGGTAACTAAGCTACGTGTCGCCGAGCTCTACCGAATCGTTAATCGAACGATTCGACGGTTAAGTTGTTAAGTCAATGGAAACGATTATCCCATATTTGATAAGTATCGCTTATCGTTGACAATAACTAACAAGTCTTGAAAAGACTTGATTCTCGAGATATTTGAAAGTAAATAAATATTTATATCAAAATATATAAATATATCGTTAAGATCGCTTGTCATCCCGAGAAGTCATACGTGTATAAAAGAATATTTACACGAAAATAATATATAACAAACTCGTATTATATGTCACGTTTCGTATGATCTTCGTCAAAATATTCGTATATGTCGTTTAGGCGTATAAAATAAATATGAAAAGTTATATTTATTTTATAAAAGAATCGTCGAGTTGTCGTGTTTGAAAATAAATATGACTATATTTATTTTATAAAAGAATTCGACTTGTTTGTGTCGGAAATAAATATATAGCTATATTTATTTATAAAAAGATTCGTTTTGTACGATACTAGAAATAAATATATAAACTATATTTATTTTTATAAAACGAATCCGTGTCATTTGGTATTTGAAATAATATGTAAACTATATTCAAGTTTACAAAAGAGCCTTCGTTTTGTTTGATGTTCGAAATAAATGTATAAACTATATTTATTTGTAATAACGAATTCAAGTTATCGTCGTTTAAAACAATATAAGTAATTAGATTGATTTTTATAAAAGATTTGTGGAATTTTCAAGCTTTAAAATATAATAACGATATTTATTTGCTTTAAAATGATTTCCGAATAGAATAGTCGTTTTCGTAAGTTGTCATATGAAATAAATATAATACTATATTTATTTTAATAAAAGAATTCGTATTGTTTGGTACTTGAAATAAATATACAAACTATATTTATTTTTTTAAAAAGGAAGTCATCGAAATTAATTGTATGTGTATCTTGCTTTCTAAATGTCGTTTGAATAAAACGTGTTTTAGTTTTACGGATTTTCTCGAAAAACCGACAGAGTTTCCTCTGTTTTTAGACGCCCACAACAACTAAAGTTGTCGTTATTTTATCAAAACTCAACAATTCAATCACAAAATATTAAATTACGTCAACTGTAATAAGAAAACGTAACTAGTCGTTAAGTAATTCGGTTCGAGCTCGTATTTATGTAATAGCGGAAACTATATGAAATAACATAATTAAATCGCGCCGCTAAATCTTTACCAATTTCTAATGTCGAAACGCCAAAAAGGTGGACTGAGTTGACCGGGTCAACTGAGTTGACCGAGTCGACTCGCTGAGTTGACCAGGTTGATCGAGTCAACCCGAACCACGAACCGAACTGTCTTGATCTAGCCGCTTGACCCGAACCGGCTGCCCCAACTGACTGAGTTGACCGGCTTCCGTTGACTGAGTTGACTCGTACCGAGCCGAATCTGACCCGAACCTCCACTGAGCTAACCGAACCCGATCTGAGACGAGACTGAACCTGAAAACCCGAACCCATCTATGACCCGAGACCTGAGACCCGAGATATCCCCAAACGTGAACCGAACATCATCAGTCATGGTAAAACATAATCATCTTCAAGTTTGCAAGAATTAATGAGAAATGGGGGTGTTTTACCAAAAATAATATGTCGACAAAGCAACACTGTCGTCTCCTCCACCGCCGCCGCCGTGAGCGTCCCCTGCCACCGCCGCCTGCGGTGGTGCCGCTGCCTCTTTCTTCTCTGATTTCCTTTCTCTACCGGCTCACACTCTCTCTCTTCTTTTCCTTCTAGTTGTGCGTGTTAGAGTAACAAAATAGAGGCCGGTGGCCGGTCGGAGTATCTCCGGTTACAGGAGAAGGAAAGAGACAAAGGGACGGGTGGTGCCATCGGTTAACCAGCACCGGAACGAACTGCCGGCTCCTTGTGCTGGTCGCTGACCTGAGGTGTCTTGCCCGAAGAACCTAGCCACCGAACCAACGGCTGCCGGATCCGTGAGATGAGTGGAGATGGATGTTGAAGATGGAAGTTCTCATGTATACATCGAGAGAGGGACGGGGGAGATGACAGGAGGTGTTATGTTGATGGAATTCTCAAATTCTCATATGTGTGTTTGCAGGTATAATCGAGAAGGAGGACAAGAGGTATTTGGAGGAGATGAAGTATACAAAGGTTTTGAGGGTGTGGTGTGCACAGATCTTTGGATTTGTGGTTTCACAAATGAGTATAGTTAGGGTTAGCTAGTATTTTATAAAGATGTTGAGATCTTTTAGAGATATTGGGTGTTTCAACTTTTTGAGACAAGAAATCTTTAGTAGAGATTTTAATAAGATTTGTAGAGATTTATTGAGATCTTATAAAATCTTGACAAGATTCTGATATATTATGTGCAGGCTTAGGCTTGTGGGTTTTGGTCTTGGGCCCAGGGCCCACAAGCCCATCTCATGTGTAAGTGACCCGTAATTCCTACGAGACACGTTTTTAAAACCGAAATCACCATAGCCTAGTAAAATCATATTTCAGAGTTAAAAACGTGTAAAAATAATGTCGGTATCCGTCGTAGTCGTGTTTGTGCGTTGATAACGGTAATAATCGCGAAAAATTACATCGTTGCCGTCTTTAATCCGTTTTTCGAGCCGGTTTCAACTACGATTGCTAAAATTTAATTATGAAGCTAGAATATATCGTAAAAATTTAATATTTGTCGGCGTTGTCAGTATTCTGTACGGTATCAGTTCGTTGTCGCGTAATATTCAACAGATTTCTCGTAAATCACCACACGCGCACTGTATAGTCGAATAAACGTTCCTGGGCACTCCAAGGGCCTGGTTCAGTTAATTAGCGCCGTAAACACTATTTATTATCACGTTAATCACCTGTTAATCATGTAATTAAGAGTCGTAAATCACCGGTTGTCACATTCTCCCCCTGTTAATGAAATTTCGTCCTCGAATAGTATCAAAGTGGATGACCACGAAATCAGATCAAGACTTATTCAAATCATGTGAATTCAAGGACATTCATCCACAATAGGAACCCAACGGTTTAAAAGTAATGTGTTTCAGAAATTGATGTCAAAGGAAGCAAGACGTATAGATACCGTCACTAGTGTGACTAAGTTAACAGAGATCCAACAATGAACAGGAACTTCGACCAATCGAATTCCATATGAATGTTCACAATATGTAAATGAGTTCTAGAAGCAACAACATCCACTGGATGAACTTAGAATCAACAAGCTCAATTGTAATAGTTTGCATGAAACGCTCGATCGTGATCAGCACAAGCTGCAAGTTATATCGACGCCATAAGGTGTCGTAGTGAATGAAACAATTCAAATAAAGCGGTGATCGAACAAGTATCACCTGTGTTTTGCATGAACGCTCGATCATGATTAGCCCAAGCTACAAGTTTATACCGACACCACAAGGTGTCGTAGTGATTTAAATAATCCAATAATAGCGGTGATCAAACAACCTCACCGTGTTTGAAGTCAAATGAAAGTGCAATGAAGTAAATATGAATGTGTGTTCCAACAACATCGAAAGATTTTCAATTGAAAACGGAACATCAGAGAAATAATGTTTTCGATCGAATATGAAGAAGCAATGAACATCGCAAAACATTCGATCGATAATGAAAGAACCGTTAGTAGGAACATCAGGATATGAAATGAATTGGTGTACCATTGTCTTATCACACGATTGTGTTAAGACGCCTTTAATTATGATAAATCAAAGCGGATTTAAAGCAATCAATAAATAAATATTTAAATCCATGCATGAGATGCGTAAACGAGTTTAGCGCAAGCTTCAAATTAGTGAAAACACCACCACAAGGTGTCGAAATCAACAAACGACTTAATAGAGTCGTAGACCAAACAAGTCTACTACGACTCGGAACAAATGAAACGCTTGTTAAAACGAATCTGAATATGATGTTTCCAATACATCATATGGTGTCTTGAATTGAATATGTGTAATGAACAAGTTCAAACAATTGAACTGGGTTTTGGCGTAAGCCGACAATAAATACATGTATCGACAAGAAAACTTTCGGCATGGTCACAACGAAAAACCATGTATGTAACTTGAAAAGAAAAGAAATTTCAAGGAAATTGTGTTGACTGGATAACAGAGGAGCCAACAATTACAATAATGCGGGTCATTCGAATCACAAATTAATAATTAGATTTAGCAAAATAATATTTGAACTTTGATGAAATGCTTATTCGAAACGAAACCACATGCGTAACAAACGATGCATGCGTAACATGTAAATTTTCAAGAAATGAAGCAAATGAGAATTCGCTAAAATGATAGAAACGATCGTGATACAATGACCATTAAGAGGAGTAGAGATACGAAAATCTACTCAGTAAATGCAAAAGTCGAAATTTCAAATGAAAGAAATTTAAGGACTTTACCTGGGGTATCATGTGATGATCGGTTGTTAGGTGACATTACCATGGAATGTCGAACATAGCATAATTGTCGTTAATGAGAAAGGGGGATACGAAGACATTCATCTTTTCCCTAACGTGACTCGTGTCATTGCAGGACCGCGTGCCAAACCGCCGCTTCCTGCTCGATAGTTTTCGTGCTGACAGGATTAGCATCATCGTTGAAATGCTCCATAGTGTCTTCTCGGTGACTTCACCTCGTAAGTCTTATGTGACGTACTTTAACCTCCGTTGATGTATAACTTAAGTTTCACGTATACCTGTGCACTAGCGTTTCATGTGATGTATTCCGACATCCGTTGACGTGTTGATTGAGTTTCATGTAATTTGCACGCTCGTGCTTCGTTTTGCGTCGGTTACCTGCTCGGTTAACTAAAATACCAAAGACGACATAATAATGGCGTTTGTCCGAGTTAATAAACATGGTTCCTACGTGATAAGCTTTTATGAACTTCATCATAAGTTTCCGAAGGTCTTAAATGCATGTTTCCTAGACTCTTAGAGTTTTGTGTACTGTATGTAATTGTTTTATGTACCGTGTATGAAACACCACAATAGCGTATGTTTGAAAACAAAATTTTGACTGTTTGTTTTTCGGCAACGGTTGGAGACCATATTCGAGTACTAGGCGTTCTGTACGTATTCAAAGTCTTAATGATCTAAGTCCCAGAGTAATGTGAGGTTAGAGCCTAGGTATTCCTATAGAAAACCCTGTTCACTGTAACCTATACCTCTGATACCAATCTGTCATACCCGGAAATATCAGAGCTGGCGTGACTGGACCGGTATCTTCATTGCACAGTGGGAGCAAATAAGATAAGATTTTTAGAAAGTGAACGCCCACTAAGTACTCGAATCTCCAATGGTTCTCCTATTCCAACCGTGCCATGACTTTGAAAAGTAACCTGAGAAACAAACATGCAAAAAATCAACATAAAGTTGAGCGAGTTCAAAGTTTGTTTTGGAAAAGATTTAAAATAAATCTTTTTGAATAACCGGTTTTTGAAATATTATTGAGAAAACGAATTTAGAAATCATTTTCTTGTCAGGTTATATGGAAACCTTGTATTTGTAACGCATTGTGTTCGTAAAAACCATGTATTTGTAAACTCTTGAATTTGTAAAGTTTGTATAACCGTCAATGCCCACCCTGACTTTGACTTCATGCCCGCATGATCCTATGCTTTGAATTTGTATAAAACCTTTGTGAATAGTGTAAGTATGTATGTCTGTAAATCCCGGTATGAATGCAAACAAGGAAAAGATCACCAATGGTTTGCAAGGCCACTGATATGTGTGACGGTGTAGGAAGACTCAAACCTAGCAAAGTTGTACCGGGCTTCCGGCTGGAAGACATAGTCACCCTATGGGCCACCCTGGTCCTCATGGGTGTGGGCTCGCTACACCCAAATAGATCTATCACTCATTCCCCTCGGTCCTGATACGAGGATTAATGGTCCCAAGTATCCGCCTACCCATTCACATGATCTATGGTTCTTTCCTAGGCTAACCATACCAATAGTATTCGTATGTAATCCTTTTGTAACATGTATTTCACCCCCGAAGTTAATAAACAAAACAATTTAAAGAAAAGGGGGACATGAACTCACTGGGTATCCCGTTCTTCAAACGCAAACCAACCCAGTCCCATTATTATAACTAGGACGATCCCATCCCTAATCATGAAAATCATTCACATTTCGATAATACGTATTTGTTTTGTAAAACCGGTATATTCAGTATAGTTCGTTCGTAAACCATTTGAGTTCCTTGAAATCCATTCGTAACATGGTTTAGAAATTAGTTTTCGTTTATCGAGAAATTGTTTACTTTTGCAAAACTTGCATGTCTTTGCACCCCGAAAACATTTATAAAAATGTAAAACCGTAAAAAGGTGGGGTTATGAACTCACCTGGATTTCCATATGCAAAGCTAGCTATATACGACTCCGTGATGTCATTTCCAAGATGAGACTCGCTAGCGTGCATTCTAGAATATTCCCAACACGGAATACCTTATAAGTAACTAAGCCAAAAACGGTAACTAGGCTACGTGTCGGAAATAAATATATAGCTATATTTATTTTAAAAAGATTCGTTTTGTACGATACTAGAAATAAATATATAAACTATATTTATTTTTATAAAACGAATCCGTGTCGTTTGGTATTTGAAATAATATGTAAACTATATTCAAGTTACAAAAGAGCCTTCGTTTTGTTTGATGTTCGAAATAAATGTATAAACTATATTTATTTGTAATAACGAATTCAAGTTATCGTCGTTTAAAATAATATAAGTAATTAGATTGATTTTTATAAAAGATTTGTGGAATTTTCAAGCTTTAAAATATAATAACCATATTTATTTGCTTTAAAATGATTTTCGAATAGAATAGTCGTTTTCGTAAGTTTTTGTATGAAATAAATATAATAACTATATTTATTTTAATAAAAGAATTCGTATTGTTTGGTACTTAAAATAAATATACAAACTATATTTATTTTTATAAAAAGGAAGTCGTCGAAATTAATTGTATGTGTATCTTGCTTTCTAAATGCCGTTTGAATAAAACGTGTTTTAGTTTTACAGATTTTCTCGAAAAACGGACAGAGTTTCCTCTATTTTTGGACGCCCCCGACAACAAAAGTTGTGGTTATTTTATCAAAACTCAACAATTAAATCACAAAATATTAAATTACGTCAACCGTAATAAGAAAACGTAACTAGTCGTTAAGTAATTCGGTTCGAGCTCGTGTTTATGTAATAGCGGAAACTATATGAAATAACACAATTAAATCGCGCCGCTAAATCTTTACCAATTTCTAATGTCGAAACGCCAAAAAGGTTGACTGAGTTGACCGAGTCGACTCGCTAAGTTGACCAGGTTAACAGAGTTGACTCGGTTTGACCGAGTCAACTCGAACCACGAACCGAACTGTCTTGATCTAGCCGCTTGACCCGAACCGGCTGACCGAGTCAACTCGAACCACGAACCGAACTGTCTTGATCTAGCCGCTTGACCCGAACCGGCTGGCCCCAACCGACTGAGTTGACCGGCTTCCGTTGACTGAGTTGACTCGTACCGAGCCGAATCTGACCCGAACCTCCACTGAGCTAACCGAACCCGATCTGAGACGAGACTGAACCTAAAAACCCGAACCCATATGTGACCCGAGACCCGAGATATCCCCAAACGTGAACCGAACATCATCAGTCATGGTAAAACATAATCATCTTCAAGTTTGCAAGAATTAATGAGAAATGGGGGTGTTTTACCGAAAATAATATGTCGACAAAGCAACACTGTCGTCTCCTCCACCGCCGCCGCCGTGAGCGTCCCCTGCCACCGCCGCCTGCGGTGGTGCCGCTGCCTCTTTCTTCTCTGATTTCCTTTATCTACCGGCTCACACCCTCTCTCTTCTTTTCCTTCTGGTTGTGCGTGTTAGAGTAACAAAATAGAGGCCGGTGGCCGGTCGGAGTATCTCCGGTTACAGGAGAAGGAAAGAGACAAAGGGATGGGTGGTGCCGTCGGTTAACCAGCACCGGAATGAACCGCCGGCTCCTTGTGCTGGTCGCTGACCTGAGCTCGAGGGGGGTGTCTTGCCCGAAGAACCGAGCCACCGAACCAACGGCAGCCGGATCCGTGAGATGAGTGGAGATGGATGTTGAAGATGGAAGGTCTCATGTATAGATCGAGAGAGGGATGTGGGAGATGATAGGAGGTGTTATGTTGATGGAATTCTCAAATTCTCACATGTGCGTTTGCAGGTATAATCGAGAAGGAGGACAAGAGGTATTTGGAGGAGATGAAGTATACAAAGGTTTTGAGGGTGTGGTGTGCACAGATCTTTGGATTTGTGGTTTCACAAATGAGTATAGTTAGGGTTAGCTAGTCTTTTATAAAGATGTTGAGATCTTTTAGAGATCTTGGGTGTTTCAACTTTTTGAGACAAGAAATATTTAGAAGAGATTTTAATAAGATTTGTAAAGATTTATTGAGATCTTATAAAATCTTGACAAGATTCTGATATATTATGTGCAGGCTTAGGCTTGTGGGTTTTGGGCTTGGGCCCAGGGCCCACAAGCCCATCTCATGTGTAAGTGGCCCGTAATTCCTACGAGACACGTTTTTAAAACTGAAATCACCGTAGCCTAGTAAAAACATATTTCAGAGTTAAAAACGTGTAAAAATAAAGTCGGTATCCGTCGTAGTCGCGTTTGTGCGTTGATAACGGTAATAATCGTGAAATTTTATATCGTTGTCGTCTTTAATCCGTTTTTCGAGCCGGTTTCAACTACGATTGCTAAAATTTAATTATGAAGCTAGAATATATAGTAAAAATTTAATATTTGTCAGCGTTGTCAGTATTCTGTACGGTATCAGTTCGTTGTCGCGTATTATTCAGCAGATTTCCCGTAAATCACCACACGCGCACTGTATAGTCGAATAAACGTTCTTGGGCACTCCAAGGGCCTGGTTCAATTAATTAGCGCCGTAAACACTATTTTTTATCGCGTTAATCACCTGTTAATCACGTAATTAAGAGCCGTAAATCACCGGTTGTCACATGCATTCTCAGCCGAAGTGTCACCAGAAACTTTATCTACAGAGAGAATCAGATCAACTGAGGTTGGAGAGAAACAAGTGGTGAAAGGAGTGAAACTGAAGTCTGATGTGTCAAACAACGGCTCAACTTTAGTAGCTTCAGTAGGTCCAGCTTCAGAATTTGCTACAGTCTTAGCGTACTGTTCTTTCGTTCCGCGACTCCGTTTTGTTGCGGAGTCCTGGCAGCACTGTATTGAAGATGAATTCCTTTTTCTTCACAGAAGGATATGAAAGTTTGATTCTTGAACTAGGATCCGTTATCGCTTCTGATTGACTTCACCTTCAGTTTGGTGACGTTTTCTATCAAGGGTATGAATGTCTTAAGGATATCAGTTGTCTCGCTTTTTGCTTCAAGAAAATAAACCCATGAAAAACCAGAGAAATCATCTGTAATCACCAAACAATAAGAACTTTTAGCAAGACTTTTAATGCTTATTGGACCAAAGAGATCCATATGCATCAATTGTAGAGGCGCAGTAATTGTATTCACTGCTTTGGGTTTGTGCGATTTCTTATGTTGCTTTCCTTGGGCGCATGCGATGCATTTTTCTGAAAAAGGAAATTCTTTTATCGGAAGACCTCTTACTAAGTTTAACTTAGAGAGTTTAATCATGTTTTTAAAGTTCACATTCCCCTATCGCCTGTGCCAAAGTAGTGACTTCGATTCTGAAGCCTTTGAAATTAAACACGTTAATTGCTCATTTGTCTTGGCATTTTTCATGTTGAGGACGTATGTGTTGTTTTGTGGTGGAGCTGTAAGCATGATCATTTCGGCAGGAACAACATATTCAGGCTTGAGGAATAAACATTCCATGTCGTTAAATAGCACAGATATTCCTTTATCACAGACTTGTGATACACTCATAAGATTGTAGCACAGTTCTAGTACATAGTTGACATTTTCTAACGTCAACGCTTCAGAAACAATGTCTCCCACTCCAACAATTTTCCCTCCATTTTCATCTCCGGCGAAAGATACGAAGTCGCCATCGATAAATCGGAAGTTCTTCAGAAGTTCCTTTAAGCCGGTCATATGCCTTAAGCATCCGCTGTCCACATGCCATATATATTCCATGAGCATCCGAAGCCATTTCTGGAGTTTACTCTGTTATAAAACAATATATACACTAATTAGTTAGATTTCGGAACCCAAACATGTTTCATTTTTTATCTATCATGGTTTTGACTCGCGATATCTTTTTTTGTTTCCAGAAACAAGTAGTAGAGTTAACTAAACTTTTGACTGATTTCTTAAAGTAATCAAACTGCTATGTAAAATTTTTGACAAAATTATATTCTGGTTAAGAAAATTTCTTGTTTTTACAATGTTTCGCCGTATGTCCTAAATGACCACAGGGAAAACATGGTTTGCATTTGGGCCTTTTCTTTTTAGAGGTCGACGTGTTAGAAGATGATGTATGTGATGAGTGTCTTGAGCTGTTTGAAGTGTCGTTTGAAGCAGTGTAGCTTGAAATCTCAATTTTCTTCATTTTCTTGTCAATACGGCTTTCATCTTCTGAACAGTGTTCATCGTTGTCACTGTCTGATGAAACATATGATATTTGATCTTCACTCGAATCATCAGTATTTTCTTCACTTGAATTTTCCGAACTTTGATCTTCACTTTGATCGTCTGAACTTTGATCTTCTTCAAAGCTTCAGTTTTCTTCACCATTTTTCTAAAGCAGTGGTGGTTGAATCTTCTTAGTTGCTTTCTTTAGTTTGCTCCTCGTCAAATTCTGTTTTACCTGTTTGAGAAGGAACAAATTCTGGAATTTCCTCGGTGAGGAATTTTCCAAATCTATTATGTTTCAATTCTGGAACAAATATAGGAGGCTCATGTACAGTTTTATCATCACAAAAAGCAGAATTTAAATCATGACATTCAAGCACCACATTTTCACGATCACAAGTCTTAAATGTAGGCACATGGGCCTTACAGTCATCCAGAGGATTAAATTTAGGCACATGGCCATTACAGTCATCCGTCCTAGTTAAATTATTACATTCATCCCGAATATTGTTTTTCTTATCACAGTTCTAGTTGAACCAGTTAACAGTAGAATAACTGTCGCCTGAATAACCTATGCCTATTTTTGAACCACCGTACTCGTCACCCTCATCGCACACATCTTCTTCACACACAAACGAATCTGGATTACTTTTAGAAATATCAGTGGTTGTTTCATTTTCAAAAGAATCGTTTCAAGAAACAAGATCTTTTTCGTCAATCAAATCATTGTCGGGATGAGGAGTTGGCTTAGGCACATAGTTTTTGCTATGTGATGGAAAGAAGAGTTTTCTTTCGTTTCCTTGCCTATCCTTATACCCGATCCCATCTTTTACATACGTTGGTGTTTGGCAATTTTTTATGTCAACGAAGTCCTTTTGGCTGAAATTCCATTTGTCTATTATAATTTGCAATTTGTTGTTTTCATTAAGAGATTTTTCTAATCTTTTTGTTAGGTCATTAATGATAAAATCTTTTCTGAAAACGAATTCTTTTAGAGTCTGCATTTCAGCTAAAGTTGAGTTCAACTTTCTCTGATATGCAGCCTCATTCTCTTTGAGTTCTTTATTAAATTTCAAAACCTTTTCTTTATCCTTAATTATCTCAAGGTTGAGAGATTTATAGTGTGCCACGACGTTTAGACATGATTGAGAGCATGGTTTAACTTTAAATTCATGCGGAATGCTATTTACCACATCCTTGTCTGCCTTTTCCTTCGTGGATTCAGTTTTCATGGCTGCTGCTGAGGCTTTCACTTTCTCTACCTTGACATCATCTGCTTCTTTCTAGACTTGCTCCTTTTGCTTAGGCTTTTCAGCATCTTCAGTCTTCTTATCTTCTACGGGCTCAGTTGAAGTGAGGATGCTCTTCAGTCCCTTGTCAGTGGCTTCGTTTCCTTTAGGGATTCCTGCAGCTTGTTTCTCGATGAAGTTTAACGATGAAGATGAGGAATCGCTCAATATTTTTGCCATGAGAGCCTTGTTTACTTGTTCCTTAGCTTCAGCAATCTCTTCAGCCCAATCATAGTCCTCAACAACTAAGGCTTTTGGTGTATTAGGAGCAACATAGTTGTTGTTGTTGTTTCCTTGAATAGCAGCTTGTCTTACAACATGAGGAGTTTCAGCAGTTTCATTCTTCAACAGAGGGTAGTCTCATTTGAAATGACCCAAGTTCTTGCAGTTGTAGCATCTCAGCTTAGATTTGTCGAAACCAGCTTTTCCAAGAGCCAGACGCTTCCCAGTCATGTCTTGAAACTTTTTCAGCATAAGAGTAATCATAGCCATCTGCCCTTTCAAATTCATCTCCTCTATATCATCTGGCTTGACTTGATACATGTCTTTAGTAATAAAGATTTCTATCTTGAGTTCTCCTGACATCAGAGCTTCATAGCTGCTCAGAAACATGTTGAAAAATGCCAGATGTTCAGTTGAAATTTTCAAAGCTTGAGTGTCACCGACCACATCTGTCTTTTCAGTAGACTATGGAGCTTTTGATGCGCTTGCGGAAGCGTTGAAGTAAGAGGTGTTTGAAACTTGTTGACTAACACCTTCAGATGCGAGAAATGCCACGTTCTTCAATCCTGCAGTTGACTGAGCAAACTTTGGAGTATAACTAGCTGTATTCATTTCTCGCTTGTTTACATCCATTTCAAAATCTTTCAGAGTGTTAATCAAATCGGACAGAGTGATAGGATTCGTGTTGTTAAGGAAATCCCTCTTTATCATCATGCACTGTAGGCTCCATTCTTTTGGAAGAGAGTCCAAAAGTTTCTTTATGGCAGCGCAATTGGTGATAGGATATCCGGCCTTCTTCATCTTGGTCATCATATTCAGAAAGCAACTGATATGATCGGAAAGACTTTCTCCACGGATTCCACCAAACATGTTGTATTCTTTTTGCACCATTTCTCTTTTGTTTTGAATCAGCTCTTCGTTTCCCTCGTAGTAGTCAATCAAAGCTAGCCAGAGCTCATTTGCAGTGGTGTATTCTTCAAACATATTACTATCATCAGTTGACAAAGCCATGGTTAAAGCAGCATGTGCACGATGGTCTCGTTAGATTAGAGCCTTGTCTTCTTCAGTGTAGGTTGTGGGGTTGGTGTTTCCGACTATCACATCACTTCGAACCACCGTTCGTACGTGGGGTCCAACGGTAACCGAAATCCATTGATTATAATCAGTGTATTCAAAAAACGATTTGATTTGGTTTTTCCAAGTTCCAAAATCAGCTGATCCTTTCAGTTTTGGTGGTCTTGTAGTAGTTCCGGTCTCAAGTTCAGCTTGAGCAATTGGATTCAGTTGGTTCAAAGACATTTTAATTAGATTTTAGTTTAAGTTTGCTGATCAGAAGATAATTATGCCAGATGATGCAACTGAGCACAATTTTTCCGGTAGCAGTAACAACTTCGCCGAAGATCAGACGAGAAAGTTTGAGACAGAAACAATTTCGCCAGTAATGACGCAGATATGAGACCAACTTCCCTAATTGAACAAATTCATCGGTGAGTCCACTAATCCTGCACGAGCGAGATTAGCTAATTCCGCTGAGAAAAACGAAACACACGTTAGATTGGCTAATTTCTTCGGTCACCGTGATAAAACGTTGAGGCTCTTTATCACTGTCCTCGAAGTCACCTTCGATAATTGCGCTAATGGGTAAAATGAACTATTTCCCCGGTAACGGACAACTACGCTCGTGTGTACTCGGCGTAATTGTCAATTATGAGATCTTCAAGATAATTTCACTATATTCAAAAATATCTACACCAGATTCAAATTTATCTACGCCAGACAGGGTTTAAACACGAACAAAAACCCTCTAATCACTCAAAAACGACCCAAAACCATGTTTCTTTGTATCAAAATGACTCAAATGATTACCAAATCACTGATTAACAACAACCTATCGATTAAACACACCAAATCAAGCCATTTTAAGACCAAATATTTGAAAACCTTGCTCTGATACCAAATTTTAGATCCCAAAATCAATCCGGATCACAGTGGTTTAATTGTTTTAATCCAAACACCTATTGATTAGGTGCTTGAACTTGCAAAAGTTAAGAAAAATCAAAAGATGAAGATGAAGCTTTTGGTTTGATGATTTACAACAAGTGTTATATTGATTTCAATCTGATATTAACACTAATAAGCACCTAGAAATTCGGATAAGCACAATAACAAGATCACAAAAAGCACAACACAAGGTTTCACCAAAGAACTAGCCAAAAAGCTTGGCTAGGGTTTCATAACATTCATATATATAGAGTCTAACCTGCCAACGTATTTATAAATACGCTGGCATCTTAAATACGCTAGGTCAGAGTTACAGCATACAAAATATTACATATTTGACACCTGGACCTATTAAAAGCTACAAAACATAACCAAAACAATCCATGACTAATCTAAACAAGTATCAACGATCTCAAATGACCTAACAAAGATTATTGGTAAAAAAAGACCATGTTGCCCTCCCAATATGTATTATATATGTTTATGCACTTTTTATATACAATTTGTAATTTATCTTAATGTATATCCTTCCGTCTATGTTTAAACGTTTAAGATTGTATTTTGTTTGATTTTGGGTATGTTGACCAAAGTCAAATGACATTCTTTTGTCGTTTGACTTGGTCTGTGTAGTATAAAAGACATGTGTTTTGCCAAACAACATTAGTTGTTGTTTGGATGTTATTATCGATTGTTTTTTTTTTCAAACAATATTGAATGATGTCGTTTAGATTTCCCAAACAACATCCCATGTGGTTTGATCTTGAGTCCAAATGACAATGCTTGTCGTTTGGCCTTGTTGTATGTAGTATAGATACATCAGCAATTATCATTTGGAATTAGAGTTGAGCATAGGGTTTTGTGTGACAGAGTTTTCACATATTATCATTGTATCATGTAACAAAACTCTCCTAAAATCAGTACATGGAATATTAGTGTCATTGTGTGTTATTGATTATCTATTGCTTGGTTTGGTGCTCTAACTTGGATTCTTCACTTGTTATTGCATCCATAAAAAGAAATCATTGTTGTTCAATCAAACTGGGCCTTCAATATATAACTATAAATATAGAAATAGATAGTATAGAAGGGTGTATGCATTATGCGACGGGGAACACAGACACTTCTAAAGGTGTGCATGGTTTGGTTCCGTTCGGTTATTAACCTCAATTGAACCCAAAATCAAAGTCATCTGTTAATTGATCTTATTATTCATGGTTGGGTTTATTTGGTCTGATTGTCGGTTTTTAATTTGGTTCAGTTAATTTTGATTAATAACAAAAACCAAACTTTGGCTAAATTTTTTGCTTAAAATGTATATGAAATAGAGGTATAAATAAATGAAATGGAGGTACAAAATTGAAAAATATATGAATTAATGAATGGTTCGGTTTCGGTTTAGTTAATTTCTGTCAAGTAAGGGGACAAAAAACAGATAACCGGTTTTAAGTTAATTAGGTTTTGTAGTCGTCCATGGAACATTGCAGGCAGTTATTCATAAAAGACAATTAACACTGCCAAAACCACGGTAACATCTAACACCAGTTAAATTCAACAAGTTTTAAATAAACGCATACTTATAATCTGCAAAGAAGATCATGGATTCCTTCTAAACCTCTAACCTAACCACAAATTCACCTTAATAACCAGTAGTATAATCATTTGCATTTTAGATCATCAGTAAGTAACTGTTTATTAGATCTACAAAGAATCACTACTCATAAGTCATTGATAAACATTGTGCCTAATTAAATATACAGATACACCAATCTAAAGGCACTTGAGAAACAATGACACAAACACACAACGAATCAGAAACCCTAGGGTATTGTTGAATTTTTTTTACCTGTATAGAATCCCCTAATTTTGACGCCTAACACCAACGCGGATCCTAAATGGATTTTTTACTAGAATGTAACAACTGGACTTATGGGGAGTGAAACATTGGTTAACAACGTTTTTCACCCGTCAGAACCGCCGATGGTCAGCCGCTAGCTACTATCGATGATACGTCGATCATGTTCAGAATCCAAAGCCTTATCATCTTCATCGTTAGATGTTTCACAGTTCACCATTTTCGAAGACTTCGATCTCTCTGCACTCAAGCTTATCAAGAGTCCCTGTTGATCCTACATTGAAAAGTATTTAAATATTGAATACCATAGCGATATTTTGATATTTGTAACACGTTTCAATTTTGAACCCTCCTCATGGATCTCCTTTATGGTGTGTGTATTGTTCCTAAATCTTAAAATGCTATAAAACTTTTAACTTTATGATATTTGGTAAAAAAGACTATGTTGCTCTTCTAATATGTATTATATAGAAGAATAAAAATAGAAATAGATAGTATAGAAGGGTGCTCGTATGATGTGCATCGGTTAATCGATCTTATTAACCAATCAGTGAACAATTTTTTGTTCGATTTAGTTAATATATAGTTAATAACCAAAACCAAACTTTGACTAAAATATTTGGTTAAAAGTACGTGAAATATAGATATAAATTAATGAAATGGAGGTACTAAATCTAAAAATATATAAATTAATGAATTGTTCGGTTTCGGCTTGGTTAATTTTGTTTAACTAAGGGTACAAAAAATTGATAACTTATTTTAAGTTAATTCGATTTTCGGTTTATTCAGTTTTCAGTTAATTCAGTTTTCGTGTGTTTTTTATTAGCTACGGTTTACAGATCATTTATTGCTCACTGCATTATATATTTTAATCACGTAACACATCAACTTTTTTAAATAAAACAATGAGTAAATTACCAAAATCATCTCAGTAATTTGGGCATGTTTGTCAATTTCATTCAAAACAACTTTTTTTGTATAATATAGTCCTTCACTTTTGAGATGTTTTGCTATTTTCATCTAAACGTCTAATTTGTTTAATTTTTTCTATCAAACATTTGGAAACATTTGGATGAAAATGGCAAAAAATCTCAAATCTCAGGGATGATTTTGGCAAAAAAAAGTCAGACGTTTGGATGGAAATGGCAAAAAAATCCCAAAAATAAAGGATTATATGATATAAAAAAGTTGTTTTGTATGAAAATGGCAAATATGCACAAAACTCATGGACGATTTTGGCAATTTACTCTAAAACAATATGACAATACTATACACAAATTAAAGAGAATAAAACACCCGTTTTTAAGATGTATTATTTTAAAGTATTAGCGTATGAAAAGTTATAGTAGTTTCAAAATCGTAGGGGTAGTTGGCTTAAAATAAGGGGAAACGTGTAACTATTATTTAAATAAGCAAAAGTTGAGTGAATTAAAGTTTAATTAAGATGAGATGCAAGGGCGGAACCAATGTAATGTTAGCCATAGCACGGGCTACGGCTCAAGTCCATATTCGTATTGTATTTTTCCTTATTTTTTTCGGTTTTATTCAAATGATACCCCTAAATTAATACAAGGATATCCCTAAGACCACACGGTGTGTGCGTTCAAAAATAGCGTTGTTGCTGCTCAACGCCGTTCACACCATCTCGTCCACGGCGTTACCAAGTTGTTATTGATTAGGTCGGGGAATCTCCACCGGCGTGAAGAGTTTTTGGCATCGACGTGGCATGTGGTTAATAGTCATTTAACCCTAACGGTTAACTTTTAAAATTTTGAAAAAACTTACCTTTTTTAAAAAATTCTAATTTTACACTATAAATACAATCCATTTCTTCATTTAAATTACAAACTCCAGTACTTCACCTAAATTTATACAAACTCTCAACGCCGTTTCACTTCACCCAAAAAAACCGAGGATGACAGCCGATGCGTGGACTGAAGAAGATTGCACTTTGCCAGTCGTGGGTCGAAGCTTTAAGCCACCATACGCCGGATAGGCGCTCGAGCGATTCTTTTTAGAGGACAATCCAAAAACACTTTCAAGCTTATACGGATGAGAACAACTGAACCGTCGACTCCCTCTCGTATGGTTTTAGGACAATCCGTCTCGATTGCAAAAGATTCAAGATGATCCACACCACCGCGGAGCTCGAGGGTGGTGATCTCAGGGAGGACGACATCACTCAAGTGGCGCTCATCAGCTTTAGGCATGTGCACCGCCGTGAATTCAAGCTCCGCTCTGGTGGGAAATTATTAGATTTTTTATTTAAATTATGTGTTTTTTAGTTTCGTATTTTTATTTTATGTAATGTTTTTAAAATTTATGTAATGTTTTTTAGTGTAATGTATTTGTTTACTTACTAGTAATATTTTTATAAGTTTTTAATACATTTTATATAATTTTAATTATAAAATAATACAAAAAGCCACGTTTACACGCCCCGGGTCACACAACCCGTTTTAACAACACGCCCCGTTCTGACCTGTGGTCCACGTGTCGCATATTGTCCCATCTTCAAGCGCTTCCACACCGTGTGGTCTAACTAACCCAAACTTATAAAATAAGGGAGCTCGATTGAAATACTGACCCAATTGATTAGATTAGCCCAAAAAACACGACTACGTATGGCGGCAACCTGGTAGAAAACCAAACATCGCTCTGGCCTCTCGCTCAAACTCAGACGCTGCATTCTTGGACCTTCGTTCTTGTTGTTTTTATTAATATTGTATGATTGCACCATAAAAAAATTAGGATACCCTGATTTAATGTGCTAGTTCCGCCATTGCCATTGATGAGATGATTAAAGTGTAATTAGTTTTTCAAAGACTATTAACACACATTTTAGGTTATACCTTATGCATTAAAGCAAAATAAAATTCTTAACTTTTGGGTTTCCTAAAATACATTTCTGAAATGCATTATATAGTATAGACATATATAATATCATTAAACTATCAACCAAAGTCGACCTAATAATTAATATATATATATATATATATATAGGGAGAGCATCACCAAAAAACTACATCTAAATGAGAAAACTAGAAAACTAACTAAAAAAACCTAAAAAAAAGCCAAAAAAACATACCAATTTCTTTTTACAATTTTTTATAAAAAAATCGCTACTTTTTATATATAAAAAAAATTTCACAAAAAAAAAATTGTTGTACTGCACATGTGCATTAAATGTGATTATATGTGTACTACACATGTGCACTATATCCGTAATAGTGCACATGTGTAATACAACAAAAAAAAATCTTTTTAATTTTTTTTTTTTTGAAAATTTTTTTTCATGTATAAAAACTAGCGATTTTTTATAAAAAAAAATGTAATTTTTTTTGTATGTTTTTAGGCGTTTTTAGTTAGTTTTTTGGTTTTCTCATTTAAACTAGTTTTCTCATGATCCATCCCCTATATATATATATATAGAGAGAGAGAGAGAGAGAGAAAGAGAGAGAGTAGGGATCCTAGGGAAAATGTGTTTTTCCTAGAAAGTGTAGGAAGCGATCTGGGCCATGAGATGAGTGTTTAATGGCTGAGATCATTTTGATGGCATTTTGGTAATATACATGTCTTTAAAATATGCTAATTTAATTGATTGGGGGTAAATGTGTCATTTAAGTTGTTTTAAATAATGAAATAACTAACAATCATAAAACCACCTCCAAAATTGTTGCAATTTTTTTCTCTCTCTCTAATCCCTCACATTTGAAAACACCAAATCATACAAAAAAAATAACGATACAACAGATCTAGATGTATTCATAGTAGTGTGTTTTAGCGATAAAACACAATGTGACGAACTAGTGATGAACCAGTAAGTAACTGATAAAACACATTGTGATGAAACCAGTAAGTAACTGATAAAACACAACGATAAAAATCCTCTAATTAATCCAATGATAAACTATTAAAACAAAATGGTATTAGTCTGTTTGCTGGTAAAACACTGTCAAGAAATCCTCTAGTAAATCAAACAAAAAATCAAGTTAATACTCAATGGTAATAGTTTGTTTGCTGCTAAAACACAATGTCAAGAAATCAAGAAATCCTCCAGCAAAAATCATTGTATGGATTGTATGATTTAAATTAAAACTATAAAAACACAATGGTATTAGTCTGTTTACTGGTAAAACACAATGTCAAGAAATCTTCCAGCAAATCTAACAAAAAATCAAGTTAATACTCAATGGTAATAGTCTGCTTGCTGGTAAAACACAATGTAAGTAAAACACAATGTAAGGAAAACACAATGTAAGGAAATCCTTCAGCAAAATCAAACAGTAAATCAAGTTTTATACTCAATGGTATTAGTCTGTTTCCTGGTAAAACACAATGTCAAAAATTCTTCCAGCAAATCAAACAAAAAATCAAGTTTAATACTCAATGGTATTAGTCTGTTTGCTGGTAAAACACAATGTTAAAAAATCAAGAAATCCTCCAGCAAAAATTATTGCTTGTAGAGATGTTGTGAAAGACCAGATTTACGAATTCCCTGTGAATATGTTGTATGGATTGTATGATTTAAATTAAAACTGTCAATTTGAATTAAATGGGATATTTAGTTTCCATAATTATCTATAATTATCTGATAAGTTAGTTATCCAAATAATATAATCCATAATTAAAATAATATTCAAATTACACAAATGCCCTTTTTATTAAAAACCCTCCATGCCACATGTCACCTTCTTATTGCTTCCTAGACTTTCTAGGAAACTTAGTCTTTCTAGCCAACTCCGACTATATATATATATATATATATATAGGAGAAGGATCCGTTAGGAACCATCCTTTATTGCGAGAACCGCGAGAACCAATGTGAACACAACCAAAAAATACCTAAAAATAGCTAAAAACACCCAAAAATTTTTATTTTTTTTGGAAAAATCGCTATATTTCGTCAATAATAACAAAAAATTAAAAAAAAATTTCGAGTAACAGTTATCCACGCACATGTGCATTTGTATCATTTCTTTGACAAATTCCGTAATTCATTACAAATATCAGACAATTGCACTTTCATTTACACTACCATTCATAATACACTACTTTTTACATTAACAATAATAGAAATTTACATGTGCATCTATATTATATATGAACTTGTTATAACATTAACAACACTAGAAATGCACATGTGCATCTATATATATGAACATGTTATAACGTGTTTTAGTACACCACTTTGAATACACATTCCCTTTCATCTATCATACCATCCATACTACACTACCATTACCTCATACCTTCTGTAATACAATACCATTGCTTTTTACGATCCATAATACAATATTATTACCAATATTTCACTTTATTATGTATACATCAACACCCTTTATACCATCCAAACAACACATTACATCATAAAGTGACAAATATAATCAAACCATCAACCACTAGATATGATTAACCAAAACACATATATATGGGCCTTCTTCATCATTTAAAATCACAAACTTTTTATACTAAAACACCTTATTTCATGTTGATACATATAGATGCGCATATGCATTTATAATATTGGTAATGTAAAAAGTAGTGTGTTACATATGGTAGTGTAAATGAAAGTGCATTTTTCAACTACTGTAATATATTATGGAATTTGTCCAAGAAGTGATACATATGCACATGTCCATCCATACTACTTAACGTACATCACGTAGGACAACGTGCGTGATTATGGGTATAATGTGCGTTATTAATGTTTTCATCATGCGTGATTAATGTTTTCCAACATGAATGATTTGAGTTTTTCAATTTATAACGTGCGTGATTTTCAAATTAACGTGCGTAATTATCTGTCGTACGCGATGTACGTTAAGCCGTATTGTACGTTAACTGGCCTATATATATACATATATATACATATATACATATACATATATATATATACATATATATATATATGTACAGGAGAAGGATCCGTTAGGAACTACCCTTTATTGCGGGAACCGCGAGAACCAGTGTGAACACAAACATATATATATATTTATATATATAGGATTAGGTTCAAGAATGAACATTAGTGTAGTTTGCGAACTGAGCAAACTAATCCTGACTATACATGTGTGTAGATAAATGGCCAGAATTTGATGATGAAATACACTAGTGTATTTTACGATTTGATGATTAAATCCTAGCCATCCACGTGTGTAAATCAATGGCCAAGATTTGTTCACTTAGTTCGCAAATAAATTAGTGTTCACTCTAGAACCCCACCATATATATATATATATATATATATATATATATATATATATATATATATATAGGGGAAGGTTCTATGCAGAACACTAAATATTGCGAGAACATGAAGAACACAATGAATCACCTATTTTTTCTATCCTAAAAACATAAAAAGTAAATGAAAATGTTACAAGTATAAGATTTATTGTTTCTTACACTAGAATTCAAAACAAAATATGGAAAATTTTCACTTTTTGTATAACCTACACATATAAATGTAAGAAACATAAGATTTAAAAAATATGTACTTTAAATCCCAAAATTTAGTATTTTAGAGTTGTTCTTTTTGTTCTCGCAATAGTTAGTGTTCTGTAATGATCCTCATCGTATATATATATATATATATATATATATACATATATATATATATATACTACTCGCTTACCCGCACGATGCGGCGGGGTCACAATATGCATTGTGGTACTTGTTTCTCGTAATTTTTTATTCGTATTATATTTATTGTATCATCATTGTGGTGGATATATGTTATAAGCGAAGTCATCGATTAGTCCATTTCATTGTGGTATGCATGGTTCGGTCGGTTTGTGTTTTCTATTTGTTGATAAATCCTATCTTGATGTATTGTATATTACATCTGTTATTTTTCATATTCTTAGCATATGTTGGTGCATCCGCCTGTCGACTTCGTCTTGTATCGATTCTTGTATTAGAATAGATAAAACAGGGCACGCAAAACGAGAAATGTGAAAAAGGGGTAATTTCGCACGAAATAGCATATTGCTATTTCGTACGAAATCATATGGTAATTTCACACGAAATTACAATTTCGTGTGAAACTTGATTTCGCATGAACGTGTTCGTGCGAAATAGGCCACCATATAAATAGGTGCCTTGTAATTTCGTTTGAAGTAGTTCCAACTTTCCGGTTTCAGTACCGAACTACTGCCGAAGTGTCTACTTGCTGTAAAACTTTGTCAAATCAATCAAAAGACAGTTTAAAGTGAATATCTTGCTGAATTAACTTGATACGACTGTTTTCGCCTTTCGTACTGAGCAAAAACTCTTCTGAACGACTCGTTTGGTCGGTAAAATGATCCTACAAGTGGTATCAGAGCTCAGGAGGAAGAATTCTTATCAATTCAGCTGCAAAAATCTGATTTCTACACCTTCTTTTCGAAATTAACAAGTTTTCACGGTCAAAATGTGTCACGGCCCCCGATCCACCTTGGACGGAATCGAGAGCCGTGAACAGCCAATTAGTACCGGTGATTATTTTGAAAAATATTGCAGTGGAAATTTTATCAGGACCGTGAGTTAGGAAAAATATCAGAGTTTAGAAAACACCGGATTTTATTTATTAAATAGATGGGATAAACCCATGTTTTACAAAGGTAGCTTTAATAAAGATAAATTTTATTACATAAAACAATATTTCTTAATTTGATTTAAGTAATAAAATAAGCCACTTCTTGAAGCCTTTCAGTGCCGTATCTATCTCTTACTCCAATCTACTGTAATTACCTGAAACATGTTTGAAAAAGGTTTTGTTAGCGGGAAATACTGGTGAATCATTCAATTTGCTAAAATGACTCGTTTGTTATAATTTACAGTATTCAGAGAGATTACAATGTTTCAGATATAAACCAACTACCCACAATATTTGTCACTCGACTCGTTTCGGTGACTGTGGTCATATCACTATTGAGTCCTGTCACCCAATAGTGAAGAATATCACTAATTAGGTTCGCCCACCAAAAGTGATAAAAACAGTAGTAATGTGCACAATACCCCACATACCGGCTGTAATTTGGTGACTACATATACTTAATCACTGTAATTATAACTCTAAAAATATTTAAGAATTTATAAAACACTTTGAATAAAAGAGAATGACTCACATTATAAGCATGCAGATTCCTACAGGCAAAGTTTAGTCTACATATAAGCCTTGATAGATTGCAGATTTATACAGGCAGAGCTTAGCCTATTGATTAGTCTTGTAACCTAGTGCACACGAACTTGGTAAGTAACTAATACAGCATTTACGATAACTCACGAGATTAAAACCCTCACAACAAATGACAAAGTGCAATCACTTAAACATCCATCGGATTCACAACGAATGACAGAGTATTCCCCGAGTTCGGGTGGTACTCAAACATCCTGTCGGAATCACGACTAATGACAAAGGATAGCACTTAAACATCCGGTCAAATAGTTTAAATCAATCGGACATTGAATCGTAGCAACGATCAAGTTAATACCCTGTATCGTAGCAGCGTTTCATGCTATGTGTCTGTTTGGTTGTAATCGAGGGATATCTCGAATTGTAAAACAAATTTGTTCATCGTTCCAACGTAGAAATCTAAGTGCCAATGCCCTCTATTTATACTGAGAATTTGACCCCCCTCGCGTGACGCGAGGGGTCCCCCTATGGGTTTCGCGTGACGCGAAGGTCCACCTTATCTCATAAGCTTGCCACGTGTCCAATTAGCTTAGCTGAGTCGACGGATTTTCGAAATTCAATTCTGACAACGAGTTATGAGGATAATCGTCAAGTAGGAAATACCCCCCTGAGTTTTAGGGGCCCTGATTCTGATTCTGATTGTTCTGAAATTTTTAGGGTTTATGTAGAAGTACTTGGGTGTCTCAATTAGGGTTTTTTATTTGTACAAAATATAATATAATATATATAATAAGAAAATAATAGTTTTGATGAGAGTTGTTATGGTTTGGGATAAAAGGGAATAAAATGATGAGAAAAGAAAATAGACCCACTTTGTAACTTAAGGGTTTGACTAGAAAACCTCCTGGTAGAATTTTGGGTATAATTTCTGAGCTATATAAAAATATATATATATATATATATATATTTGTACTCGTGTTAAGTATAATACCCCTAATTCAACCTTGTCCCAATGTCACGAGACAGAACCCCAACAAACTTAGTCAGGCAGAGCCTTGACATGTGTTATGGGCTCAGATCAATCGGAAAGGGTAGCGGTGATCTGGAGTTAAAATACTAGAAAGGCATGGCTTTATTATTATTATTAGGTAAATAATAATAATAAAAAGAATATTTATATATGGAGATAGAGTAGCGAAGAAGTAGACAGGAGATAAAAATGAAATCACTATTCTATTTATACATGCATTTTGAGCTCAAGATATTCTAGAATGTTATACACATGCCCTACATGGATTAACTCATATTATTAGTCATACATTTTTAATATTATTTTATTAATTCAATTCTATCTTATCAACTTTCATGCAAATGTTGATTTTTAATTTATTTTATTTATTTTATTTTCGATTCATTTTTATCATACCTATAATAATAATAAATTGTAAATTAAGTTCTATTATTATTATTTTATTAATTTATATATTTAATTAATTTAACTGCTTCACTTATTGGGTGCTTATAACTTCTAAAATATGATGTTTTATAAAATAATAAATATGTTATTAGAACGAGAATATTTGTATCTATATTTTGAACCAAGTTTTATTAAAAATTGAGTAGGTTCAAAATACAATATATATTTTTATTTATTATACGGTTCCTAGGCCCGTCTAATTACTTTATATTTCTAACAGTTGACTTACCCGTAATATACCTGTCTAATAATATAAATTTTTATAGACTTTTATTTTATTAGAAAGGTCACCCATATACAGGCCAATTAATTAATATAATATTTCAACCAACTATATAAAATATTGTTTAAAACTATTTGGGTTGAATATTTATATTAAAAATAAACTAGTTATTAGTTACTAGTGGTTAATAAATTTAACCAAACTTATAATTCTTATATAAAAATAGGAATGTTATATTCTCCCCACCTTGTTTTAAATCTCGTCCTCGAGATTTGGGTTAAGATATTATTTTTAGACTTATGTCATATTTTAGTCAATAAAAACAATATTAAGGTAGATGACACAGAATTAAAATATCAAATTTTGTGAATAAGAGTTGTATAATAAATAGGATTCAATGGTTCAACTGAATTAGTTCAAGAAATCGATGACAAATGAATGAGATGAAATGATACAATTTCCAAGGTGACTATGTTCAAGCAAAAAGATATATGATCAATAGATATTTTAAATGAATGTGAGGGACTTTTAGAATCAATAAAATTCTTTATCAAAAGAAAGCTTACTCTGATTGGCAACTGAGGAAGACTTAGAATTGATAGGTTCAAAATGAAATAAAAGCATGAAAATGATTTGTCAAATATTGAATTATGATATGAGAAAATCAATGTGCTGAGATGAGTGAATTGCAAAGATATACCAAAAGACAATAGAGTTAGTGTATCATTGTTTAGAGTTCCAAGTTGTTTTAATTGTGAAACAATGTGATAGTACACTATTAGTGACCATATTTTTCATACTATGTCCTAGAGATCGAAATATAATAAGAACAAGTTGTTTTGGTATTACCAACCATTATATTATATTTGTAAAGCAAATGTAATATATATATTATTTGTTATGCATTTGTACTATATGTAAATGGTCACCACTTTTAAATAAATATTATTTTAGTATTTTACTATACTATGTAAAATAACTTATATTTACTATGTAATATATATTACAAAACATCGCAATGAAGTTATTACATTACAAAATATTTTCGTATTATTATTTTGTAAAAGAAATCATTATTATTTATGACGTTAAATGAAAGTTGTAAATAAAGGTATAAAAATATTTATTGTACAAAAGTATTTGTAAAATATTTTGTAAATATATAACATTTAATGGGTCAATTCTATGTGATTACTTATTTTCATTTTGAAACCATATAACGTTGTGAATGTATTTAGAAATGTTGTAAATAAGTGAAAACGGGGACTATTCTTACAATGTTCTCCTAACCCAACGTAGTTGATGACTACCATATTATTCTTATATGGTTATTTTCTTGCCAGAGTGTTATGGTACATAGTTACCACAAAACATGTGATACACAATTATTTATATAATTTTATTCGTCCATCTAATTCTTGTATTGTTTTATGAAAATATGTCTTCTCCTTACAGTATAAAGTATATATATTTTTTTATATATATAAAATATAATTAAAATTTATTAAATAAGTATGATGACTTAATTTGTATACATTAATTAGTCATTATCATGGTTGGATATTGGTTAGTGCTGCCTTGTTTAAGCATAGGTGATCAGTCCATGCCTAACTAAGGCTAGGCTATCCAATACATGCCCTTGACAATAACCCTAGTACCTAAAAATAATATTAACACTACTATTATTAATATACTATTATTAATAATAAAATTATTAATAATAGATAACTTAAACATAAACTTAAATGAAAGTATACCTCAACATAATTTTTATACATATATATAAAAGTATAAATTTTTTAACAAAATTCATTGACTTGATATCAAAGAGTCATCATTTTGCAATAATGCGGTTCACAGTGCAAAAAGCGAAATGATATTTGAGTTTGGATAAAATAACAAATCGGAATGAAGCCCTCCGGTGGTCTTCATGAATTAAACGAACCATATGCGTAACCAACAGTGCATGTGTAATGTGTGGATTTACCAAGAAATGAAATAGATCAATACTACTATGAAATAAATCCTCATGGTATGATGACCATTAGAGGAAGTAAAAATACGAAAGTCAACTCATTATATGCAGAAGTCAGAATTTCAACGAAAGAAATATAAGAACTTCTATCTGGAATTTCGAGTGATAACCGTTGTTAAGTGACATTACCAGGGAATGTCGAATAAAATGAAATAGGGAATTTGCAAAAGTATGTGACTCCTTTTGCAGTGATAATAATTATGACTCTGATTGGACTGTGCACCAATGGTTGTGAAATATTGTTCCAACGTACCTTAGCGAAATTCATGTCGTTTATAGGATCACGTGACAAAGTGCCGCTTTTTGATTAGTAGTTCTTTTACTGACGGAATTAGCATTGGTGTCATCGTGCCTAATTTATATTTTCCAAAGGTCTTGCCTTGGAAGTCGTATGTGATATACTTTGACATATGTGTACGTATAATTTAAGTTTCTTGTGTTTTCTTATGCACTAGCACAACTTTACATGCTTCTTACTTGCGTTAATAGTCTATGGTAACGCATTGGAAATTTTTATACTTTTGATGGTGTCCCAACATAAAGGGTTCTCATTGCACAAGTTACGAGGTAGATGATCAAACGAAATAATGTTTGATATAGGAATTATAGATATATGCAAGAGATTCCTGATAAAGAAATCTATATTTATTATTGACACACATATGCTTGTGTTTTATTCCTAACTGACTTTTGGAATTCCTTATAGATATACATATCTATATAATCATATATTTCACATGCTGTAATATACATATCCTTCATAAGGTCAATGTATTTAACAGATTCTTATTTTCAAATACAAGTCAGATATCAGATCATGAAACTATTTAGGGAAATCTTGTCACTTGTTTGACATATTATATACCCCTTCTTATCCGCTTCACGCCGGAGAGGTAACCCCAGTATATCCGGACAAGCTGGAGAGTCTGCTACACCATACCCAGTCTTGCCGGAGAAGAAATTTAGATTTTCCCATAAATAGTATTTTTCTTAAATCATTATTTTGGAAAGTGCATTATAACTTTCAACAAGGACTAAGCAAATTAGTCTTCACATGTCAAATCATATTCTAGAACAAAATAGTAATAATAAATAAGAAATAACAGTGGCCAAGTGTTATCGCTTATTTACCATACTTGCAATGTTCTAGTTATTATCCTCAAGGCATACCAAAACCTATCACACTTTATTTACACAAGTATTTTAGCTTATCTTAAAGCTTATACTAAGGCATCTTTTCTTAAGTTCAAGTCTAAATACTATCCTGAGTGCTACCATAAAATATCAAGTTCCTAACTCTTCGTTTAAACTTAGGTATTTTATTACAACACCTATTGGCTTAAATCAGTGGCTCTGATACCACCTTCTGTCACGGCCCCCGATCCACCTTAGACGGAATCGAGAGCCGCGAACAGCCAAGTGGCACCGGTGATTATTTTGAAAAATATTGCAGCGGAAATTTTATCAGGACCCTGAGTTAGGAAAAATATCAGAGTTTAGAAAACACCGGATTTTATTTATTAAATAGACGGGATAAACCCATGTTTTACAATGGTAGCTTTAATAAAGATAAATTTTATTACATAAAACAATATTTCTTAATTTGATTTAAGTAATAAAATAAGCCACTTCTTGAAGCCTTTCAGTGCCGTATCTATCTCTTACTCCAATCTACTGTAATTACCTGAAACATGTTTGAAAAAGGTTTTGTCAGCGGGAAATACTGGTGAATCATTCATTTTGCTAAAACGACTCGTTTGTTATAATTTACAGTATTCAGAGAGATTACAATGTTTCAGATATCAACCAACTACCCACAGTATTTGTCACTCGACTCGTTTCGGTGACTGTGGTCATATCACTATTGAGTCCTGTCACCCAATAGTGAAAAATATCACTAATTAGGTTCGCCCACCTAAAGTGATAAAAACAGTAGTAATGTGCACAATACCCCACATACCGGCTGTAATTTGGTGACTACATATACTTAATCACTGTAATTATAACTCTGAAAATATTTAAGAATTTATAAAACACTTTGAATAAAAGAGAATGATTCACATTATAAGCTTGCAGATTCCTACAGGCAAAGTTTAGTCTACATATAAGCCTTGATAGATTGCAGATTTATACAGGCAGAGCTTAGCCTATTGATTAGTCTTGTAACCTAGTTCACACGGACTTGGTAAGTAACTAATACAACATTTACGATAACTCACGAGATTAAAACCCTCACAACGAATGACAAAGTGCAATCACTTAAACATCCATCGGATTCACAACGAATGACAGAGTATTCTCGGGTGGTACTCAAACATCCTGTTGGAATCACGACTAATGACAAAGGATAGCACTTAAACATCCGGTCGGATAGTTTAAATCGATCAGACATTGAATCGTAGCAGCGATCAAGTTAATACCCTGTATCGTAGCAGCGTTTCGTGCTATGTGTGTGTTTGGTAGTAATCGAGGGATATCTCGAAGTGTAAAACGAATTTGTTCGTCGTTCCAACGCAGAAATCTAAGTGCCAATGCCCTCTATTTATACTGAGAATTTGACCCCCTTGCGTGACGCGCGGGGTCCCCCTATGGGCTTCGCGTGACGCGAAGGTCCACCTTATCTCATAGGCTTTCCACGTGTCCAATTAGCTTAGCTGAGTCAACGTATTTTCGAAATTCAATTCTGACAACGAGTTATGAGGATAATCGTCAAGTAGGAAATACCCCCCCTGAGTTTTAGGGGCCCTGATTCTGGTTCTGATTGTTCTGAAATTTTTAGGGTTTATGTAGAAGTCCTTGGGTGTCTCAATTAAGGTTTCTTATTTGTACAAAATATAATATAATATATATAATAAGAAAATAATAGTTTTGATGAGAGTTGTTATGGTTTGGGATAAAAGGGAATAAAATGATGAGAAAAGAAAATAGACCCACTTTGTAACTTTAGGGTTTGACTAGAAAATCTCCTGGTAGAATTTTGGGTATAATTTCTGAGCTATATAAAAATATATATATATTTGTACTCGTGTTAAGTATAATACCCCTAATTCAACCTTGTCCCTATGTCACGAGACAGAACCCCAACGAACTTAGTCAGGCAGAGCCGTGACATGTGTTATGGGCTCAGATCAATCGGAAAGGGTAGCGGTGATCTGGAGTTAAAATACTTAAAACGAGGCATGGCTTTATTATTATTATTAGGTAAATAATAATAATAAAAAGAATATTTATATATGGAGATAGAGTAATGAAGAAGTAGACAGGAGATAAAAATGAAATCACTATTCTATTTATACATGCATTTTGAGCTCAAGATATTCTAGAATGTTATACACGTGCCCTACATGGATTAACACATATTATTAGTCATACATTTTTAATATTATTTTATTAATTCAATTCTATCTTATCAACTTTCATGCAAATGTTGATTTTTAATTTATTTTATTTATTTTATTTTCGATTCCTTTTTATCATACGTATAATAATAATAAATTGTAAATTAAGTTCTATTATTATTATTTTATTAATTTATATATTTAATTAATTTATCTGCTTCACTTATTGGGTGCTTATAACTTCTAAAATATGATGTTTTATAAAATAATAAATATGTTATCAGAACGAGAATATTTGTATCTACATTTTGAACCAAGTTTTATTAAAAATAGAATAGGTTCAAAATACAATATATATTTTTATTTATTATACGGTTCCTAGGCCCGTCTAATTAATTTATATTTCTAACAGTTGACTTACCCGTAATATACCTGTCTAATAATATAAGTTTTTATAGACTTTTATTTTATTAGAAATGTCACCCATATACAGGCCAATTAATTAATATAATATTTCAACCAACTATATAAAATATTGTTTAAAACTATTTGGGTTGAATATTTATATTAAAAATAAACTAGTTATTAGTTACTAGTGGTTAATAAATTTAACCAAACTTATAATTCTTATATAAAAATAGGAATGTTACAAAATGACTTGAATTTCACACATTGTACGCGCAATACTGTTTTAACAAACCCTAGAAAGTTTCAGACTTAAAATTGGACAAAAACCTGATCAATTTTGACAAAATCAGCTCGAGATGATGACATCAGCGGTATTTCATACGAAATAGGGATTTAATTTCGCACGAAATAGCATTTTCAGGGTTATTTCTCACGAAATCAACTTGATTCATTAATTTCGCACGAAATCAACAGGATATTTCGTACGAAATCAGCTATCCCGTATGAAATCAGCTATTTCGTTTGAGTATTTCGCACGAAATAACCTATTTCGTTTGAAATTGTGTTATTTCGCACGAAATTAGTCTTTTCGCTTGAACTGATTTTTCGTTTGAGAGTGTCTTGCAGGGTATTTCGTTTGAACAGGTATTTCGTGTGAATAGGTGTTTCGCTTGAATTGATAGTACGTTTGAAAAGCTGTTATTGTGAAATTTTTGAAAACCGAAACATGGAAGAAGAATTCTACAACGCGTTTGCTACTCCGATTACCATTACTCAGCAAGCAATGTTGGAAAATGAAACGGGCACTATGCAAAAACCGCCAAAACTCATGAACATCGAGGAGTATAAAGGATGGGATGAGCGTTTTAAGAATTGGGTTCAAGCAAATTATTTGGATGCTTGGGAATGTGTTGAAACGAAATATATTAGACCGACGAATGATGACGAAGAGGAGATTGCTATCAAAGACCTTAGTGCTGATGAGAAAATGAAATATAAAAATGAAAAGATGATGATCAGTTTACCGCAACAGGCCGTTAAAGAGGATATTTTGGTCTTATTGCAACACAATGGGAGTGCATATTCGATTTGGAAAGCGTTAAAGTCAAAGTTTGTTGGAAGTCAAGAGATGATTAAAAACAAAAAATCGCTTTTGAAGAAGGAGTTTGATTTATTTCGAGGTTTAAAAACTGAAAACACAAAGCAGATTATCGAAAGATATTGCAATTTAGTAATGAACATGAAAAGAGTGAGCATCACAAAAGACAATGAAGAACTGGTTGAAAAATTGGCTGATGCGTTGCCACATGAAAATTGGGGCACGTACCTTATGATGTTAAGGAATAAAAAAGGGTTTAACACGCTAACATTGAGTAAGTTCATTGAGAAACTGGAAGCTCAAGAGATGGAACAACGAAAGATCTCTAGAATGAAGGATTTTTGTCACACCCCGACCACGTAGAACATACAAAACGTGGCGGAAACATCGGGGAGTGTTGTAACAGAATTAATGTTTCACAACCATGGAAATTAAAGTTCGTTTTATTAATCAACCATCCAAGTTTACATTGTTTTAAGCAAGAAACCAAGAGTACATCACATAAATTAACTAGTTCTTGTCTCGTTTTAAGTCACTAAGGCACAGGTCTGCCTAAGTATGTCTTGATAAGTCCTATGCATCATCTCCTGAAACACATGTGAAAATAGGTACGTCAGCATAAAAATGCCTGTGAGATACATAGGTTTTGTGAAAATAAGATTCATGACTTATGTTTGAGAAAATGTTTAGTCATGAACCTTGTAATTTGCTTTGTCTTGTAAATCATTTGAAAAGCGATAAGATCAGATGATATGTATAAATAAATGTCAGGTTAAATGAATAACCATGTAAAATGTGTTTGTGTAAAATAAGTTGATTGTAAATCAATGTCTTGTAAAAAGTATGTTACTTGTATAAAATGTTCTATGTCTCAAACTGAAATGATTCAAATAACGGTACGATATGTAATACCATACAAGCACTTATATATAGGAAGTACCAGCGGCGTATCCACCATGCTTGTATCATATTACACACGCATCGTTACTTAAGCACTTAATCAAACCAAACCCCCAAAGTAATGTTTAACAATTGTAGAAATGTTTATGTAATGTCAATTGTCTATTGTCAAATGTAAAACATGTCAACAGATACAAATGGTTCACATGGTTCACAGGTACAAACGGTTCACAGATACACACGGTTCACAGATACAAACGGTTCACATAGTCAAATGATTACAACAGTTCAAAATGTAGTATAATGTGTTCATATGCTGGATGAGCATATGCAACAGAAATGCAATGTAAAACAATGTACTAAGTATGCACACAGTGGACATACATAGCATGAAATGTAATGTAAAACGATGTACTAAGTACGCACACAATGGGCATACATAGCATGAAATGTAATGAAATCATGTACTATAATGTACTAACGAACATAGCAGGTATATGATGTGAAAACATGGAAAGCACGAAAGTAACAAGTAGGCACATGTGTTCCACCCCAAAACGTTTGGAAAACAGTAAAAGAGGGGTCTATGTACTCACTTGAGCTTGCTCAGAAGTCCTAAGATAACCACCAAGCAATGCTAGAGATCACGGAATATCAAACGGCACCTAATATAGGTAACTACATTAATAAACCGGACCTAAATCGGAAGATCGGATAGGATGAGGGCTCGTAAACCATATGAGTATGGGAACTCATGTAGTATGGTTTAATAAAGCCTTCATACTAAATGAAACCTAACCTAAGTGCTTGTGACCCATTACGACCCGTTTAAGTAGCTTATGCTACTTTAACGCGTCGTTTGCGTAGAACGCGTTCGGACCGCCTAACTAGTCCTATGACAAGTAATATATGCCTTAACATGTCTAATATGGTTGTCAAATCAGTTTAGATGTCAAAAGTTATGTTACATATGTTTAAAATGAATTTTGGCATCAAAGGGGTATTTTGGTAATTTACCTAAGGCATATAAACTACCTATCATACAACTACTTAAACGAAGCGACCATAAGGTATAACCTCATAAGGTTATTCCCTATATACTATGGTCACCTAATGTGTTTGGTCGGATCCTAATGATCAACCAAACGGGTCGGGTTCGAAAGTATAAGCGATTGTTTAGATCGCTTACCTTACGACCCTATATAAGCACTAAACTAAAAGTGACGAGTTAAGCATGTTAAAACATGCTTAACTAAGTTTAGAAAATAGGTTTGGTATCACAACAAACGGTTGTGATACCTAAGAGTAGTTTGGTTACAAGATACGCAAGAATACGTATTCTGCCCGAAACTACGGCTCGTCACTGAGCCTAGATAACGTGGTAATCAGTAGGTATAGTCACTAGGGACTATAACCATCGTGATCACGCTCACGTTATGAAGTTCAAACGAACTTCGCATCGACCATAAATTGGTCAATGCAGAAAGTCAAACAAAGTTTGACTTTCGGACCCGAAAAGCAATAAAAGAACGAAAGAATACTTACGAAGGGTCCCCGAATGCTAATCTAGATCAAAATAACTCAGGTATGAAACAAAGGTTTCAACTTAGAGCACAAATGATCAGATTCTAGTGATTTTTGAAGTTAAGTGGGTTGGGTATTTATAGGAATACCCGAACCGTTAAGATCGTTTGTCGAATATCGTGCCTTAATCATATCCGTACAAGTGTCGGAAAGTTGTGGTGCCTAAAAATGGTTCTTATCAGCTGATTAGGCAAGTGGGAAATGTGTGGGTGAGGATTAAACAGCTGCAAATTGCTGACTGTTTAATCTAATCTGTTCTGGGGACTGCTTTACGGACCTCAAAGCTGCCAATGTTGAGGTCCGTAAGGTAACAACTTTGGCAGATTTACAGTTTTGGTCCCTGCAGCCCCTAAACTTGGTTTTCGATGCATTTTTGACACGTTTAAGCCCCGTTAACCCCATTTCAAAGCTCTAAAATGAAGTTAAAGTATAGGGAACTTAATTTGTGCTAAAAAAATATCTCGGATGTCGGTTCGTTTGGCCGTACGATTGCGATGTTCGGTTAATTACGACGGAATGCGCATAAGCGTGAAAAACGATCCAAATGACGTGACGAATGGATTTTTCTTATGCCAAACACTAAAATAAAATATTTTAGTGCTTACATAAATTTTTGGATGTCCGGATGTATTCAGAACGTAAGTTACGCGTAAAAATGCAAACTTGTGCACTTTTTGACGCTTTTAGTCCCTAAATGACACAAAAGTTTATTTTAGCATACCGAACACCTCAAAGCCTATTTCTAAGCTATGTAAAGGATATTTATGGTATGTTTAACTTATGGTCATGTCCCGGAAGGTCTGTTACAGTTCAAATTGGCATACTTTCGCAGTTTGTCAAATTTAGTCCCTATAAGCGAATAAACTTTGATTTCACTACACCAAACCTTCCAAAACTTATATCTAAGTTATGTAAAGGTTATTTAAGGTATGTTAAGCCTATTTCACTATTCCGGAGTGTTCGTTGGATTAAACTGGTTATAACTACACATCAGTGCGCGTATAACCTTCCAGAAAGCGATTTAGAGCTTGAAATCGAACATGAGTTGATATGTGCAAAAGATACACATATTTATACAAGTCCAAAGTATGAAATACAATATTTCATTGGTTTGGCATTTGTTTGATGGTTGAAATGACACAGGTGTTACAGTCTCCCCTACTTTAGGAAATTTCGTCCCGAAATTAATTCGTAGGAGTCTATTTGTGACTTTGTGTCAGATAACCACCAGAGATATGTAAAGCATAATCCTGTCATTTCCTTAACGGACATTCTTCAGAACGAAAATGAACAAACGGAGTCATTTTCCTCAACGAGTATTCTTCAGAAGCGGAAATGAAGGAATAAACAAACGGGGATCCATTTCCTTAACGGAAAATCTTCAGAAACGAAAATGAACAAACGGAGTCATTTTCAACAGATGCTTCCTCGGAAACAGAAATGAAAATGATAGACAAACGGATATTCATTTCCTCAACGGACAAATCTTTAGAAACGAAAATGAACAAACGGAGTCATTTTCAACGGTTGCTTCCTCAGAAACGGAAATGAAAATGATAGACAAACGGATATTCATTTCCTCAACGGACAAATCTTTAGAAATGAAAATGAACAAACGGAGTCATTTTCAACGGTTGCTTCCTCAGAAACGGAAATGAAAATGATAGACAAACGGATATTCATTTCCTCAACGGACAAATCTTTAGAAACGAAAATGAACAAACGGAGTCATTTTCAACGGTTGCTTCCTCAGAAACGGAAATGAAAATGATAGACAAACGGATATTCATTTCCTCAACGGACAAATCTTCAGAAACGAAAATGAACAAACGGAGTCATTTTCAACATATGCTTCCTCAGAAACGGAAATGAAAATGATAGACAAACGGATATTCATTTCCTCAACGGACAAATCTTTAGAAATGAAAATGAACAAACGGAGTCATTTTCAACGGTTGCTTCCTCAGAAACGGAAATGAAAATGATAGACAAACGGATATTCATTTCCTCAACGGACAAATCTTTAGAAACGAAAATGAACAAACGGAGTCATTTTCAACGGTTGCTTCCTCAGAAACGGAAATGAAAATGATAGACAAACGGATATTCATTTCCTCAACGGACAAATCTTTAGAAACGAAAATGAACAAACGGAGTCATTTTCAACGGTTGCTTCCTCAGAAACGGAAATGAAAATGATAGACAAACGGATATTCATTTCCTCAACGGACAAATCTTCAGAAATGAAAATGATCAAACGGAGTCTTTTTCAACGGTTGCTTCCTCAGAAACGGAAATGAAGGATTAAACAACAGATATTCATTTCCTCAACGGATAATCTTCAGAAACGAAAATGAACTAACAGAGTCATTTTCAACGGTTGTTTCCTCAGGTTCGGAAATGAAGGATTAAACAACGGATATTCATTTCCTCAACGGATAATCTTCAGAAACGAAAATGAACTAACGGAGTCATTTTCAACGGTTGTTTCCTCAGGTTCGGAAATGAAGGATTAAATAACGGATATTCATTTCCCTCGACGGATACTCTTCAGAACGAAAATGCACAAACGGAGTCATTTTCCTCAACGGTTATTCTTCAGAATTGGAAATGAAGGATAAACGGATATTCATTTCCTCAACGGATATTCTTCAGAAGTGAAAAATGAATATCTAGTTCATTTTTCCTCAACGGATACTTCATCAGAATTGGAAATGAATAGGGTTAACTTCTAGGTACATGACAAAGCTCGCTGTGGTTTCTGTGCACTAAATTCCATAATTATGTATGCATCCATAATTACGTAATTCCTTGCATAGTTCGCACAGTTTGTCTTGTAATGTTCATAAGCACATAATCACATAGTTGTTTAACTTGTTTATTAATTTGTTATCTTTGGACGCGGATACTTAAAGTACACCAGGAATCCAATTCGTGGATTTCATTTGGCACTTTAATCATATCAAGAATCTATCTATGAAGATAGGATAATCTTAAAAGGAATTCTGCTTTGTCCTTATTGAATTGTGATGTACATATTGAATCATACAAAGAATTCAATTAAGGACTCCGATGAATGATACCCATCCACAAGGATCTAATTATGAGGATAGAAAGATCCTACATGGATTTTTGGAGTTTGTGTAACAAGAGTGTTCTGACACCTTGCACTAGGCGTGCTTACGTCGATACACAAGGTAGAAAGTTCATGAGGTTGAGGCGCCAGATATGTCAAGCGACATATGAAGCAGAGTTTGAAGGTTGAGCAGCAGCAGGATTTGTAACAGCTTTGCTTTGGATTACAAAGCGGCACATGTTAACCAAATGTCTCCATCGTCCACCGTGGGTACATTTGAAACAAGGTATTTGATTTGAATAATGACGATGGCATTGATTGCACCAAGGAGCAGTTCCTTTATACAGCTTCATCCCTGAGGCGAGTCATGGTGATAGCTAAGTCAACGGTCTTCTGGAGTACGACGCCTATTTGTTGGGCAATTGCAGCACCTGATTCGGACATTGTTGTTGCGATGAAGAAGCATCTTGAAGATAACAAAAGGTATTGGAGGAAAAAAAAACGAAAGATAGTCAAAAGAGAATAACAACACATGAAGATTGTGACCATTTGTTTGTTACCAAAGGCAAACAAATGAGATGGTGACTAATCAAAGTAAATCGGTCAATATAATGTATCGCGAAGACATGCTCGCCTATAAGTGAACACTCATCCCAAGAATTCCCAGGTAAGCACAACTGGTCTCGCGTCTGATGAGATGTATACGAAGTGCTTGCCTAGACAGAAAACCCAGAATACAGGCATTCACCCTTCCAGTTTGCACGTGTTCACATTATTTAAAACCCAAAACCTTGACTAGACTTTGAAAATTCAAAGGGGTTCAAAACCTTACAATAGAGGGTTCAAAACCTTGTAATAAATCATCCTAGAACAGATGATTAGTTTTCAAAGCGGTTTTGAAATTTATGTTCTTGTTGTGGTCGTCGCCTAAGGATAGGTGACGGTATTGTTTTATGACTAAACGCAAGTAAACTCGCGTTAGGGTCCTAAGAAAGTTATAGACTAGGTCAAAGCATTACTAATAACCTAATTCCCTATAACCATTGGCTCTGATACCATCTTTTCTGTCACACCCCGACCACGTAGAACATACAAAACGTGGCGGAAACATCGGGGAGTGTTGTAACAGAATTAATGTTTCACAACCATGGAAATTAAAGTTCGTTTTATTAATCAACCATCCAAGTTTACATTGTTTTAAGCAAGAAACCAAGAGTACATCACGTAAATTAACTAGTTCTTGTCTCGTTTTAAGTCACTAAGGCACAGGTCTGCCTAAGTATGTCTTGATAAGTCCTATGCATCATCTCCTGAAACACATGTGAAAATAGGTACGTCAGCATAAAAATGCCTGTGAGATACATAGGTTTTGTGAAAATAAGATTCATGACTTATGTTTGAGAAAATGTTTAGTCATGAACCTTGTAATTTGCTTTGTCTTGTAAATCATTTGAAAAGCGATAAGATCAGATGATATGTATAAATAAATGTCAGGTTAAATGAATAACCATGTAAAATGTGTTTGTGTAAAATAAGTTGTTTGTAAATCAATGTCTTGTAAAAAGTATGTTACTTGTATAAAATGTTCTATGTCTCAAACTGAAATGATTCAAATAACGGTACGATATGTAATACCATACAAGCACTTATATATAGGAAGTACCAGCGGCGTATCCACCATGCTTGTATCATATTACACACGCATCGTTACTTAATCACTTAATCAAACCAAACCCCCAAAGTAATGTTTAACAATTGTAGAAATGTTTATGTAATGTCAATTGTCTATTGTCAAATGTAAAACATGTCAACAGATACAAATGGTTCACATGGTTCACAGGTACAAACGGTTCACAGATACACACGGTTCACAGATACAAACGGTTCACATAGTCAAATGATTACAATGGTTCAAAATGTAGTATAATGTGTTCATATGCTGGATGAGCATATGCAACAGAAATGCAATGTAAAACAATGTACTAAGTATGCACACAGTGGACATACATAGCATGAAATGTAATGTAAAACGATGTACTAAGTACGCACACAATGGGCATACATAGCATGAAATGTAATGAAATCATGTACTATAATGTACTAACGAACATAGCAGGTATATGATGTGAAAACATGGAAAGCACGAAAGTAACAAGTAGGCACATGTGTTCCACCCCAAAACGTTTGGAAAACAGTAAAAGAGGGGTCTATGTACTCACTTGAGCTTGCTCAGAAGTCCTAAGATAACCACCAAGCAATGCTAGAGATCACGGAATATCAAACGGCACCTAATATAGGTAACTACATTAATAAACCGGACCTAAATCGGAAGATCGGATAGGATGAGGGCTCGTAAACCATATGAGTATGGGAACTCATGTAGTATGGTTTAATAAAGCCTTCATACTAAATGAAACCTAACCTAAGTGCTTGTGACCCATTACGACCCGTTTAAGTAGCTTATGCTACTTTAACGCGTCGTTTGCGTAGAACGCGTTCGGACCGCCTAACTAGTCCTATGACAAGTAATATATGCCTTAACATGTCTAATATGGTTGTCAAATCAGTTTAGATGTCAAAAGTTATGTTACATATGTTTAAAATGAATTTTGGCATCAAAGGGGTATTTTGGTAATTTACCTAAGGCATATAAACTACCTATCATACAACTACTTAAACGAAGCGACCATAAGGTATAACCTCATAAGGTTATTCCCTATATACTATGGTCACCTAATGTGTTTGGTCGGATCCTAATGATCAACCAAACGGGTCGGGTTCGAAAGTATAAGCGATTGTTTAGATCGCTTACCTTACGACCCTATATAAGCACTAAACTAAAAGTGACGAGTTAAGCATGTTAAAACATGCTTAACTAAGTTTAGAAAATAGGTTTGGTATCACAACAAACGGTTGTGATACCTAAGAGTAGTTTGGTTACAAAATACGCAAGAATACGTATTCTGCCCGAAACTACGGCTCGTCACTGAGCCTAGATAACGTGGTAATCAGTAGGTATAGTCACTAGGGACTATAACCATCGTGATCACGCTCACGTTATGAAGTTCAAACGAACTTCGCATCGACCATAAATTGGTCAATGCAGAAAGTCAAACAAAGTTTGACTTTCGGACCCGAAAAGCAATAAAAGAACGAAAGAATACTTACGAAGGGTCCCCGAATGCTAATCTAGATCAAAATAACTCAGGTATGAAACAAAGGTTTCAACTTAGAGCACAAATGATCAGATTCTAGTGATTTTTGAAGTTAAGTGGGTTGGGTATTTATAGGAATACCCGAACCGTTAAGATCGTTTGTCGAATATCGTGCCTTAATCATATCCGTACAAGTGTCGGAAAGTTGTGGTGCCTAAAAATGGTTCTTATCAGCTGATTAGGCAAGTGGGAAATGTGTGGGTGAGGATTAAACAGCTGCAAATTGCTGACTGTTTAATCTAATCTGTTCTGGGGACTGCTTTACGGACCTCAAAGCTGCCAATGTTGAGGTCCGTAAGGTAACAACTTTGGCAGATTTACAGTTTTGGTCCCTGCAGCCCCTAAACTTGGTTTTCGATGCATTTTTGACACGTTTAAGCCCCGTTAACCCCATTTCAAAGCTCTAAAATGAAGTTAAAGTATAGGGAACTTAATTTGTGCTAAAAAAATATCTCGGATGTCGGTTCGTTTGGCCGTACGATTGCGATGTTCGGTTAATTACGACGGAATGCGCATAAGCGTGAAAAACGATCCAAATGACGTGACGAATGGATTTTTCTTATGCCAAACACTAAAATAAAATATTTTAGTGCTTACATAAATTTTTGGATGTCCGGATGTATTCAGAACGTAAGTTACGCGTAAAAATGCAAACTTGTGCACTTTTTGACGCTTTTAGTCCCTAAATGACACAAAAGTTTATTTTAGCATACCGAACACCTCAAAGCCTATTTCTAAGCTATGTAAAGGATATTTATGGTATGTTTAACTTATGGTCATGTCCCGGAAGGTCTGTTACAGTTCAAATTGGCATACTTTCGCAGTTTGTCAAATTTAGTCCCTATAAGCGAATAAACTTTGATTTCACTACACCAAACCTTCCAAAACTTATATCTAAGTTATGTAAAGGTTATTTAAGGTATGTTAAGCCTATTTCACTATTCCGGAGTGTTCGTTGGATTAAACTGGTTATAACTACACATCAGTGCGCGTATAACCTTCCAGAAAGCGATTTAGAGCTTGAAATCGAACATGAGTTGATATGTGCAAAAGATACACATATTTATACAAGTCCAAAGTATGAAATACAATATTTCATTGGTTTGGCATTTGTTTGATGGTTGAAATGACACAGGTGTTACAATGTTGATGGTGAACAAGATATTGGGCTTTATTACAAAGGAGGTGTTAGTGATAAAACCAATAGGTCACCAAAGATCGAAACTGCATTCAATACTAAAAGTTCATCAGGAGGGTCATCTAAAGGATCAAACAGCAAAACTGAATTTTCTTCATATCCATCATATGATCCAAACTTTTCAGCAACCAAGAATGGAATGAAGTTACAATGCAACATGGTATTAGACCTTGAAAATGGTCAAAATTACACAGAGGAGGTTGCAAAAGGTCACATGTCTCTGTTGGTGACTGTGCTAGAGTCATATGAGAGCTTAGTGGCAGGGCGGATCGGGAATCCAATGTTGACAAAACAGGATTACGATCAAATCGATGCTCAAGAAATGGAATTAATGGACATAAAGTGGTGTTTGGCGAGTGTCTTGAGAAGAGCTGAGAAATTCAAACAGATCACAGGAAGAGATGACTTCCGTGTTGCTAATGTTTCTACTTTAGGTTTTGATAAATCTAAAGTTACTTGTTTTCGTTGCAGGGAAAAAGGACACTTCAAGAGGGAGTGCACAAACCGCGAAGCAAGTGGAGCTCAAAATCCATTCAACAACAATGATTATTATCGGAAAGCAATCTATCATCAAGTTGCTCACAAACTGCTCATGCCAGGAAGGAGATTGAAGAATCATCAAAAAGAGCTTGTATGGTGAATCAAGAAGATAAAGAAAAAGGTTTCAGTTGGGACAAATATGTTTCAGCTGATAGCAAAGCATGTTTGATAAATCAAGATGATGAAAAATTACCAGAGAGGTTTAGCTGGGAAAATTTTAGTTGGGATAATTATTGTCCGGATAAAGAGATTTTACAAGCCAAAGCTTTTGTTGCTCGAGTTGCTGAAGATAGTGATAATGATGATGATTATTATGCAAGAAGAATGGAAGAGCACTTAAGAATGCTTGAAGAAAGTGACAGTGATGACGAAAAAGCTAAAAAGAAAAAGAAGAAAGTTAAAAAGCAAATTAGCAGTGATGATGAAGATGATCGAGTGATAAAGAAAAAAAGTAAAGGAAGTTCCAGCGTTCAAAATTGATGCAGAGGCTGATGCACGAAAGATTCTAGTGAATTGTGAAAACTGTGAGATTATAAAGAAGAAAAACAGTGAAATGATTAACAACATGAACAGGCTAAAAGAATCATATGATGTCTAAAACAAAGTCATGAATCAATACAACGAATCAAGCAGTGAACAAGCAACAACTATGAAAACACTTCAGGGAGCTTTCATGACAAAGCAGAAAGTTGTCAACAATTATATTGAGAAGTGTGTTGTTCTGGAACAAAAACTGGAAACACAAAAGGATTGAAACAGAAAGAGTTAATAGATTGTTAAAAAGTTACTCATGTACTTCTTATGCCATTGACAGGATTTATCCAACCTTTGAAGGCATGAAGGTATTTGAAGAAGATGAAGTATATGAAGAAAAGAATTTTGTAAAGAAGAAGGAAAAGAAGAAGGATACTAAAGTAAAGACGTCCTGTAAAAAACAAGGTGTCAGTTACAACAAGTTTCCACCCCCGCTTGAAAATGGATATTCTCCAAGAAATCCAAATTCCGAAAGAGTCGAAAAGGCAACAAACTTACAGTGGGAGTTGGAGTTTTCAGAAAATTTGCCAGAAAACATTGATGTCACTTTTACATCGTCTGACACTAATCATGAGTCCGAGTTAATAAAGAAAGTGGTCGATCAGGGGTTGGATAACGATGAAACCGAGGAGTCAAAGTCGGAGTCAAACTCAGAGTCAAAGTCTGAAACGTCAAGTCCAACAGTCAAAAAGGAGAAACGGGTTTTCAATAAATAATTTATGTTATCAAAATCTAATTTGAATGATGAAACATTTAAAGTGGCATATACTTTGAATGATTCTGACAAATTATATTCTGATGAAGAATTTCCAATAAGAGGTGTTAAACCAGAAATGATAAAAACGGTTTTGAAATTGACAGAAATTAATATTTCTAAAATAAAAGATGTAAATCTTAATGAAAAACCTAAAAAGTACACTTCAAGAGTTCAACAAAGAGAAAACAAGAAAAAAGGTTACAGTTCTGGTTCAGGGTATCGAAAGAAACCAAACCATAACGGTAATTTCAAAAAGAAAGGACTAGGTTTTATTCCACCAGAAAATTATAAAAATGAAAAATATGTTCGAGATTTTAAATCAAAAATGGTATTTGTTTCAGGTACATCTTCTGAAGAAGAGAAAGAAAATTTGTTCAGAAAGCAGTCGAACAAAGAATTCCTTGCAAAGAAGCAAGAAGAAATGAAGGTTGTTGATCAGATGAAAGAAACGAGAACCTGTTTTCAATGCAAAACAATTGGTCATATTGCCAATAATTGTCCTAAGGCAATTCAATCAAAATAGGAAGTGTCTCGTAAACTAAAAGAAAAGATAGTTGAGAATGATTCACCAATCAAACAATTTAAAGTTTTTGAAAATTCAAAATTTGAGATTGGTGAATGTTCAAAGAGGTTTTATAAGAGAAAAGCAAATCTTGACAACCAAAAGTGGGTTGTTAAGAAATCTGATGATAGTTCTAGCAATGATTCTGATATGTCAAAATCAGAGGAGCTATCTTCTAGCGATGAATCTGATTCCACAAAATCAGAGGAGCTACAAGTTGATTCAAAATGTGAAAAGTCAGTACCGCCAATGGACGAGGTAAATTTTCCACCATTGCGGGCTGAAAATTTTAAGCAAAAAGTTGGGAAAACAGAGATTTCAAATCAATTCTTTTCTGAAAAGAAGGAATTTGATGTTGAAAAGGCCTTTAACTCCAAAGTGAAACATATTTTTGGAAAAATGATTGATGGGAAGGCAAAAGGGGTTAAGGAATTTTATGAGAAGAAGATGAAAGGAAAGAAATCGAGTGTTGGTAACTCAGAATCTCCCAAGGTCTGTCAGGCTTGGGAGAATCTCTTTAACTGAAAAACCTGACTTGCCGGAGCTCCCAAGTTGGTAATCGCGGAGCATGAATCTGCATCATTCTTGATTTTTTTTTTTAAAATGGTTAAGTGTGACTTGCCGGAACTCCCAGGTTGGTAGTGTGGAGTAGGAATCGGCATTTTGAGAATTTCAACCTACAATTGGTAATTGTTGGTAAGGAAACCGACAAGTGGTTGAAAAAGTGGTTTTATCTACATGTGGTTGATAGTTTTTCCTACAAGTGGTACTTGGTTGAAAAAGCAAACCTACATGTGATTGAAAAAGGGGTTGTGATCTAACAAGTGGTTAATCAAGATCATTTATTTGAACTTGATTTAACTCTTATTTAAAAGTTTCGAAAACAAAGTGATGAAAGAATCCTCATTTTTACAAGTGGTAAAATCAACAAAACTTATTTTCCGGAAAAAACATTTTGATTAAAACAAACTTAAGTGTTTTGAAATCATAATGGGAAAATAGTTTGTTGTAAGGGGGAGTTCTGATTGTTTATGCCAAGAGGATGGCGAATTGAAGCGATTCGATGTCAGTTGTCATTTTTCTTGTACAGTTTGTTTTCAAATTTCTTTAAATGGTTTTGTATTTTAGGGGGAGTAAGAATTTCAGAAAATCCAAAGACATTAGAAAAATTTGAAAAATCCAAAAACATGAGAAAATTTGAAAAGGTAAAAAACATGATAAAATTCAAAAATGAGTTTTGTTGTGAAAAAGAGGAAATGATAGTACATCAGTGGACTATTACAACACGCTAAAGAATTGGAAAGTCAAAAGGTGATAAACAATCTCACTGATGATGTGCCAGTAGGTTTTTATACATTTAGTAGATTGTTTTCGAGATATAAACCTAGAATTTCAAACTTACTTATCTCGTGGGGAACATTTCTTGAATACATGGGTAACCCCCGAAATCTTGTTTGAAAGGTCCCTCTTTCTGAGATACTAGGTCTTTATCCTTAGTGATATCTGGGGTATTATCCCGTGACTTCTGATTTTGCGAAAGCAATGACCTAGTCCCCGTATAATACTTTGCAAAAAGCTTTTATCTTAAAGCTCGCCCTCATCATAAAAAAAGATGAAACATTGAAATATGCTAATCATGTGTAGTTGAAGAAAAGATTCTCTAAAGGGAACACACCAAAAAGTCGAAGCCATCATCTCTCTGATTTTGCGGAAGCAACAGCCTGAGCTCTCATGGCCCTCGCATTTAACCCTTTACAGATATCATCTAGGTATACTCACCTGTAAGACTGAATATTGGGATCTGGATACTGGAGTATATTCAAGTGGTGGGACACGGGAATAAGTTTAAGTCTATTAAAACACTAAATGCGTATCTCGAAACAGTTGAACTTTGTATGAAAATTTAAGTGGATCAGTATACTGACAATCTAGGTGAATCGTTTAGAACTTAAAATGTCTAAAGCTTAACGGTGTTGGTGATGTGTCTCAAAAAACTGATATGATCCTCTTACATGAACTCACAAAAATATTGTTTGTAAATATTTTATTATTGCATTTCAGTTTGTTTCTCTTACAAGTGGTTTTAGCTTTAAATTTTGAAAATTCCAAAGAGATTTTCGACGACAACTGATGAAGAAAAGCTGATTTTCAAAATTTTAAGTGCTAAACATGATGAACATTTCGTGAGGAGGAGTCTGCGTATAAAATGACTATACTTTGAATATGTTACCTACGAGTGATCATCAGAAATTTTTTAAATGTTAGATCATTCTGGAAAAATACTTGCAAATGATATAAATTTACCAAATTTGTAAATTTGTGAAATTTATGTTTGTGGTAAAGTATGTGCAGGAATGAAGATTGAAATTGCTAGGTTACGATCTTGGAACCTGAGCAGAAAGTGTGCCAGATCATGATCTTGAACAAGAATTCCAGACTGCGATCCCAACATTGTCGAAAGGGGGAGTCTGAAGACATCAAGAGGAAGTTCGAAGATGTAGAAAGCCAGGTTACAATCCTGATGTTACTAGAGCCAAGTTCTGATCTTGGAACTGAAGTTCATGCTTATTGATGATAACTTAAGATATCAAGAGATCTGATCAAGAGAATTTAAGTGAGAAAAGAGCCAGATCGAGATCCTGGAAATGAAAAGAAGAGAAGAGAGATATTGAGGATGCTTTACATTGTCAGATATTTCGAAAGAGTTCGAGAAGACTGATAAAGACTGAAGATTCGAAGACTCGACACCAAAGACTTCGTCAACATCTGAGGGGGAGTCTGTTGGTGCATCCGTCTGTCGACTTCGTCTTGTATCGAGTCTTGTATTAGAAGATAAAACAGGGCACGCAAAACGAGAAATGTGAAAAAGGGGTAATTTCGCACGAAATAGCATATTGCTATTTCGTACGAAATCATATGGTAATTTCGCACAAAATTACAATTTCGTGTGAAACTTGATTTCGCATGAACGTGTTCGTGCGAAATAGGCCACCCTATATATAGGTGCCTTGTAATTTCGTTTGAAGTAGTTTCAACTTTCCGGTTTCAGTACCGAAGTGCTGCCGAAGTGTCTACTCGCTGTAAAACTTTGTCAAATCAATCAAAAGACAGTTTAAAGTGAATATCTTGCTGAATTAACTTGATACGACTGTTTCGGCCTTTCTTATTGAGCAAAAACTCTTCTGAACGACTCGTTTGGTCGGTAAAACGATCCTACAACATATGTGTGGTCTATCTATGTTTCTTGATTTTTTTAATGGTAACGCTTACGTAGTCATCTCCTAAATTACACCAAATAAATCTTAATTTACTCCTTGCTCTAGATTAAACCTATTACCTCCCACTTAGAGGCAAAAGTCTCTACCAAGGCAACTATCAAAACGTCAACAAAAATGAGTAGGTGGTCCCAGTACCTTTGAATTTTTTAAACATTATAGTTTATAAGATATAGCACGAATACGTAAAAGAATTATTCGTTTTTTATGGATGGAGAAAAGTGTAACTAATTATCCATAGTTTTGTTAAACTCATGGATTTAAGTGTAATAAGATGGAGGGATAAAATATAAATAGTGTTTAAAAGACAATTTATCAACATTTAGGTGTGTATTTATAAATTAAGATTGGAGAATTCTTAATTTTTGGGTATCTTAAAATGCTTCTCCCTCATGTGTTGTAATATAGTATAGATAATTTAAAGGTTAAATTCTAACCAAAGTTTGATATAATTTTTTAACGATTTATTTTGTACAAATTAAATGGCATGATGCCAATAATGATAACACGCATGGCTTGTTTTTTAAACTGCTTAAATAATATTAAATCCATCTTTGGTGGAGCCTATTAGCCTAAACTCTTGACCTCGGAGGTAGCAATACTACATTATCTCAAATGGCTTTGCTAATTGGATTTAACCCCGCCTATAACACGAATGCCTTTAGAAAACTCATATTGGCTATTAAATTAATTTAATCGTGAATGCTAGTTTATCAGCCATTTTTTGAAGAGTAAATTACATTTTTGGCCCCTGTGGTTATACCACTTTTATTATATTAGCCCAAAATAAGAATTTTTAACATATCTGCCCCCATGGTTTCTATAACTAACCATTTTGGCCCCTAAGTCTAGAGATCATGGGGGCCAAAATGGTTAGTTATAGAGACCATGAGGGCTAAAATGGTTAGACTTAGGGGCCAAAATGGTTAGTTATAGAGACCATGGGGGCAAATATGTTAAAAATTCTTATTTTGGGCTAATATAGTAAAAGTGATATAACCACAGGGGCCAAAAAGTAATTTACTCTATTATATATTTAGCACTTTTTACATATACGATGCTCGTTACAGACCTACGCGCGTTACGAGCGACTTCGAGTAAATAATAAATATATTATATATTTACGATGACTTACGTTCGACACTCATTACGGACGTACGCGCGTTACGGGTGATCTCGACTAAATAATAAAAATATTATATATTTACGACCGTTTACGTTTCGAAGCTCATTACGGACCTATGCGCGTTACGGACGACTTCGACTAAATAATAAAAATATTATATATTTACGACGACTTACGCTCGACGCATGGTACGGATCTACGCGCGTTACGGACGACATGGACTAAATAATAGAAATATTAGATATTCACGACGACTTACGTTTCAACGCTCGTTACGGACCAACGCGCATTACTGACGACTTGGACTAAATTATAAATATTATATATTTAGCACTTGTTACGTATTCGACGCTTATACGGACCTATGCGCATTACGAATTCGACGCGTGTTACGGACTAAATAGTAAAAATATTATATAATATTTTTTGAAAAAGACTAAGATATAAAAAAATTTTATACTTTATAAAATAGAAAAGAAAAAAAATGAAAATTTTGAAACAATATGCATCGTATAGGCCATTACAGATCGTATTGGTTCATGATTTTGAAACAAAAATCTTAAATTTTAAATCAATACGATGTGTATAGGTCCATACACATCGTATTGCTTCATCTGATTAAGAAAGAACATAAAATTTTGAAGCAATATGATGCCTATAGGGCCATATGCATCATATTGCTTCATCTGATATTGAAAAAACTCCCAAAATCTCAGTCTTTCAACCCAAAAATCACACAAATTCTGTAGGATCGAAGAATCGTCCAAAATGAGTCAATCTGAGTCAAATCTGAGTCTCTAGAAAGGCGGAAACAGACTAGAAACCGTCAATGAGTGTTAGAATAGGTGTAGAAGAGTAGAAAGTCACTTTAAACATGTTCTTCATTGATTATGAACGTTTTCATACAGAGAGAATTAGACAGCACTTCGTGGCAAGATTCTCTGGAAAGTTCTAAATGAAAAACACAACTAACCTATTTATAGGTTTCCCAGTTCGCACCAAATAACTAGCCCACTTCGCACGAACTGGACAACTTCCAGTTGGTGCGACCTGACCTTACACATGTCAGTTCGTGCGAACTGGCCTAATATACATAAACTTTAACATTTTAAACTTTTACATATAATTGACACGACACAGACTGATGACGCAGGCCATAGACATTATGCACCAACAAACTCCCCCTTGGATATTGCCGCAGTGTTTAGTCAGCCTGTCTTCAAACAATCTAAACAAAGACTTGAAAAACTCTTCTCTTTGCTTCGGCTTTTTCAATAAAGCTTTCCTGAGTAGTTCCTTCTCTTTCGCAGCTCTCTTCTCTTCCTCAGCTAGCCTTTGTACACATGTAAATCTAGCAATCCTATCTTTTTCTTCACGCTCTTTTCTCTCCTTCTCAGCTTTCAGAAACTCTTCCTTTTAAATCTTTCTCCACTTTGATAACTGTTGGACTTTGTATGCCCAAGACACATATTAAATTGATGTGGCTAGTACGTTATGATCCAAGTCGAGTCATACCCAAATACAAGCTAGACAAACACTTACAATATTTATTTATGATATGATCAAACAAATAAATATTAACACTTAGAATATTTAGAAATTGGTTTTCTAAATAATTGCACTTGACAAACTAATAAATTATATGGATAATTTATTTTGAGAGAATATTTTATTTTGTTATTTAATGGGTTAAATAACATAATAAAAGTTGTATAAGTCTTATAACATATGATGTTATAATTTTATAAAAGTTATAAAATTAATCAAGACTTAAATTATTTTTATAAAAGAAATTTGAAATTTTTTATATAAAATTAAAAGGTGGGCCGCCCCCTTCTCTTCCCAAGACCAAGTATGGTCCAATCACACTACATGCATGTCTTACAACTTAGATGGGTCTTGATTGGGTGGTCTTCCCAAGCAATTTTAGCCCAATGAGGTTGCATGCAATTTGCATGTGTAGATGGATATTGATTGGTTCTTTTGGGTGGCCATCTTCTCTCACTCTTTAAATCTATTTTGTATGACAAATATTAGAGATGATGAACTTGGAAAATTGAGAGAATTCTCACTACAAAAATCGGCCAACATAGTGATCTTTGAGGAGATCATTTTTCAAGTGTAAGACTTGAATTTAGTCTCTAAAAATCGGGTCATGTATGGTTGATCTAGTAGGCTTTTTCAAGATCATAAATCAAGTGCAAGAACTCCACAACCTCCTCTCATATTTTCGGCCAAGCATGGTTTTCTAGAGGGAGTTTTAGTGAGTTCATAAGTGTAGAAATCCTAGCTAAACATAAGGTGTTTGTTGGAAGGCTTGGGGTATACAAGCTTGAGGTCTTCTACACTTGAAGGCAACCGTTCAAGAAGCATCATTCGTTTCATTTCTCATTACTCCAAGAAGGTAGTTTTCTAAACACCCTATGGTTGTGTTTGATAGTATGCATGTTCATATATGGATCTGGGTATTGGGTTTTTCATATAAAATGAGTTTTATATCTTGTAAGTAAACATGTTTTAAATAAATTTCCGCTTCGTTTTTATTTCATATGGATGAAATCACTTTGATAAACATGTGAAAATCTCAACAGTGGTATCAGAGCCGCTTATATGAATGCATGCTTCACTAGACTTAAAATTTTCGGGTTTCGGGTTTGGTTAAAACCCTATGGCCGAAATTTTATATATGGTTATTCTTTTGTTTTTCAAGGTTATTTTAATACATGCATAAAAGTATCTTGAAAAATTATGTCATTTGGATGATTTGTTTGTTTGGACAAAAACCCACCTTTTCGGTTTTTTCATTCTTGACCGAAAAGTAGGTTGTAAAAAGGGAACCATTTTTGCTTCTTGAATTTTATATATTTGGATATATATATATATATATATATATATTTTGGTGTTCATACCGTAGCCATGACCTTGTGTGAATATGTTGAATATTTGTGTTTGTGATTTGTATTTAATTATTTCAATGGGTTGTAATAATTATTTATCTTTGTTCTTCCATTTGTAAAGTTATGTAATTTATTTATTTTATTAGGAAAAAATGTATAAGGATATATTTTGTAAAAGAAGATGCACACAAAAATGCGGTTTTGGTTTTGGCTAATTTCGGGCCTAAAGGACTTCATAGTTCTTAACGGGATTTTAGCCCGATAACCAAAACACATTTTTTGAAGTCCAAAGGAGTTTGGAGCTGAATTAAAGGACATTTTGAAAGCTCAAAGAAAGTGAAGAAATCACAACATAAAAGGAAGACTTGAAGCATTTGGATGCGGGATCAAGTGGGAGTTCAACGACACATTATTTGTGTCAATATTCACCCTTTAGGAAGGACCTTTTGCCACACTTGTTTCGGCTAACAAGTGTTGTCAAAATAGTTGGCTATGGTTATGCACCTATTGATATGTGTCTTGTGCTTGTGTGGTTGTTTATTTATGTTGTTTGGATGATATGTTGATATGCATGCTTAACAAACTAATAATCAACAACAAGCTTAAAATTGGTTCTTTAAAGATCATTAAAAATGGTTAATAAAAGGTTATTAAAAATTAATGATTTTATAATAAAATGGGTTTTATTAAAAGGAACCTTGAAAATTTGTTTTCACAAAAGTACCAAGGATTTTAATGCATGCAAATGTATGGTACATAAAGTTTTCTAAACTAGAATTTTGAAAACTCAAAATCCCTTTTATAAAACAAGTCAAACACCATCCTTTTATACAACACTCAAATCACTTGGGAACTCTTATTGTGGGATAAAGGTCACTTAACCACATTTGAGGGAACTTGTATATTCGAGGTGGGTTTACCATGTTTGTGGGATAAAGGTCACCTAACCACTTATGTGAATAAACTCACACGTATGTGTAAGTTGGACGACTTGATTTGGAAACCATGAACTTAGGGTCACCGAAGCATGGGGAACAAAGGTGTTGATGTGATTAAACATGCCAACTAAACATAAAGATGTTTAACCGATCCCATATGGCTAGAAGTTGCAAAGAGTTGCAATTGTCAAATGTTGACTACCTTGTTAATTTAAATAGAGGGATAAATGTCACCTAACCAATATTTAAATGTAACGTTGGATTCTAGATTTTAATTATTAATTGTCTATGAGACACAAAAGGGTATTAATGATTAAAATATAATAATATCGAAAACACTAAAATTGAACCTTGTTAAATTTTGTAGATGGCCGCTAACAATATTACCCAAACCGTCCGTAACCTATCACTGAAAACAATCCTGAAAAAGGATCGTTTCAATCAAAACACTTTATGGATTAATATCAAAACCTAAGAATCGTTCTCAAGTAAGAAAAGATATCCTATGTGTTGAACGATCCTAATCCCAATGAACATCTTATGGAAGATAAGGATGCCTATAACGATTGGATTAAGTATATTGAGGATACTATGCAAGTTGCCTCATGTTAGGAATTATGATTCCCGAGATTCATGTAACACCTGTGCCTCCACGGCCATCAAACAAATACCAAACCAATGAAATATTATATTTCATACTTGGGATTTGTAAAAATATGTGTATCATTTGCACATATCAATTCTTGTTCAATTTCAAACTCTAAATCGCTTTCTGGAAGGTTATACGCGCACCGATGCGTAAATATAACCAGTTTAATGCAACAAACACTCCGAAATAGTGACATAGGCTTAACATACCTTAAATAACCTTTACATAACTTAGAAATAAGTTTTGAAGGCTTTGGTATGGCAAAATCAAGTTAAATCGCTTACAGGGACTAAAGTTGACAAACTGCGAAAGTATGCCAATTTGAACTGTAACAGACATTCCGGAACATGACCATAAGTTAAACATACCATAAATATCCTTTACATAGCTTAGAAATTGTCACACCCTGCTAGTAGCGGAAGCGTTTTGTGTGTGACGTAAGAAAGGTAATCATTGCATCCAAATGTATTTAACAACGTGAACCAACAACGATGCCATAGTTACATAAACTCCAACGAATATTTACATAGTTTCTCAAAAGTAGTTTCAAGTACCATACATGTTCACAACTTTAGACATAACATAGTTTCCGTTTGTTTTTCACATTACCAAAAGATAGTTTTAACATAAAACTTAGTGAGGTTTTGTTTCCTATATACCCATACGAGGTTGGGATATAGAAGACAAACCCTTCAAAAGTGGCAATCGTTGTCATTTGTTTTCCCGAATCCCATAGTGTATCACCGGCTCAAGACCTGTTTCCTGAAATACATGTAGTTTTAAAAAGTCAACAAAAAGTTGAGTGAATTCATGTAGGTATTTGTTATCATATGAAATCTAGTACTTGTCATCTTGTAATCCCGGTATGTTCTGATTAAAATCATGGAGTCTATTAAGATCTATCAGTGGGTAGCTAGCCCCCTGACATGATGCGCCATAAGCAGAATAACCAACCCATAGACACTTAGTTCGCATTGGGATCAACAAAAGCACTCCACGGTATACAACTAGGAGTGGGGCGTGCCTCAAGCCCAATAGATCTACACCTTTTGCACCTCGGTCACTACGTGATTAATGGTTATTAGTGTACATTCCCCTACTTATGCACATTGACCCTGTTTTCTACTCCGGAATTAACATACCAATAGTTTAACATGTATTTCCCCTCGATGTTTTTGAAAACAAAACATTGAAAACAGTGAAAGGAGGGACATGAACTCACAAATTTGCGTTCCTTGTATGTAATACCGTAGCGAGCGTCCGTACGAGTAGTTAACCTACATGCGTACTAATTTTATTAGACACTAGGTCTTTCGGACCTCGTACAAGTTGTTCATCTTGAATTCTTGTTTATGTTTTCGCTTGTCATCATTACTAGTGGGCCTAGCCCTAGTTTTCTTGTTATTGGGCCTAGCCCTAGTTTTCTTGTTATTGGGCCTAGCCCTAGTTTTCTTGTTATTGGGCCTAGCCCTAGTTTTCTAGTGAGTCCATTAAATATATTCTTGACATTTTTACCAAAAATTCACCAAGCATATAACTTAATAAGTTCGTTTTCCACATGAAAAGTACTTGGTAATTTTTATAGTTTTCGATTTTCCGGATTCTTGTTTTTGACCACTTAGTTATGCGTTCGCTTTAGTGTCTAAAAACATGTTATTTTTAGACCCGACATTGTAGTAACTTGTTTACGATGTCAATACGCCCAATTTGTCATCATCAAGTGTTATGTATTTCCATTTCGGCTATTTTATTTAATTGTCCGATTTTACTAGCATTTCTTGGACCATGTAGGAACATGTGCGTGTATTTATTTTGATCATCCTATAGGTATTTAATACATACACATATATAGCACACATTGCAAGCACTTAGCAAGTTTCCGAAAATATATAATTTTTACCAAAAATTATATTTATACTTTGTTATATTTTTACTCACTTTATTCTTGTAAAAATATATGTTTAAGTTCATAAGAACTTCTTTGAATATTTAACTATTAAATATTCCCATCAAAGTTTCCATAATGACGTTTATGACCACTAATCGCGTTTAACATTGTTAATCACCCGTTAATCCCCTTTTTAATCGCGATTAGATTTTTAGAAAAATTCGCCATAGTTTCCCCTAAACTATGACGTTTCCCACGTTACAAAAACGCGTTTAAATCAATGATCAATTTTCTCAAATCACCACACTTTACCAAGTTTCACTAAATGTCATTTTATAACAACAATTTCACATTTTGTCTTTCAAAGCTTATTATGAGCATTTCTTTAGGTAAAATCCTTTTATCACTTTAAAGTTAAATCATTCTTCAAGTTTATTAAGTATATGAACTTGTTTAAACTTGTTTTTCATCTTTAAAATGATCACATCTTTGTATAAACATTCTCAAGACTTTTACATAACACTTTTCATAAGTAATATTACATAAACTTCTTTTTATGTCAAAAACCAAGTTCATTAGTGTTGTTAAAAGTCCTTTTTACATGATTATACTTGGTTTATTCTTTCAAAAATTACTAAATCAAGTTTATATATAAATGCTCATAATCCTTGAAGTTGATGATCTTTGTTGATTTAAACATAACCATGTTTAAATCACATATTTATGTTCATCATAATATTATGAACATAAATATAAAATACTACACAAAAATAACAACAAGATCATCATAAATCTAGACTTTAAGCTACTAATCTAGACACAAATTAACATAATCAACAAGATCTCATGCATATCATAACACTAAACCACATAAATCAACACATAACATGGTTATAATTAGTGTTTATAAGCTTTATGTTTAGGGTTTTTGATTATATTTTTCTTTAGCTTCAAGATAATCAACTTGTACTTTATAAATCTACTAGTAATATGAAGCTTAAAAATGGTGTTTAGAAGACTCACAATCTTGCAAGAGTTAAAACTAGAAGAATAAGAAGAAGATATGCTCCAAAAGTGCTCCTAAGTGTGCTCCATGCTTACACCTTCCATGGATGATCTTGTAAGGCTTAGATTTAGAGTAAAATATAGTGTTTATGGAAGATTGAAAGGGTTTCTAATGGGTGTTCTTGGAGCCGATTTCAAGGGACCAAGATAAGGGTTTTCTTTTGCTTGAACTTGTGAGAAAAATGATAAGATAAGTATGGTTAAAGGTATGGTGTTATAAGAGAGTTTTCAACAACAACTTCTTACAAATCCCATGCTTCTAATACCACATTTTCAACAAAGAGATGGTGAGTGGGGACCCACCATTTTCGGCCACAAGTAAGGGGGGGGGGGGGTATTATGTAAATTTTTATAAAAAATTTTATAAAAGAGCTAGATATTTTTGTAATTAGAAGGTGTAGGGTGATTAGGGTTTAAGTACGTCGTTAAGGGGTGATTAGTATTTCGGAACCAAAATTATTATTAACTAGTTTACTAAACTAGTAAAAATCATGTTTTGATACTTAAAACGCTTTTCGTTTCGTCGTCGGCTCGATTACGGTACTTTTGTGTCGTACCGACAAGAATTTCCGCAAATGGTTTTCTTGCATCCGGAAGTTGTATGAAATGATTCCGAGTCCCAAAGTTAGCTTAACTAGTTCACTAGATTCTTCATTTGCTTGTTTCGTGACCAAAAATATTGCTTACTAGTTCGTCAAGTTGCTAACGGATCAGTTTAGTGCATAGCGACGTAACGCCGGAAACTTGTGATTATGAATCATCCGTTGGTATTATCTTATGGTTTTAGTATGTTTTTCATAGATTGACATTATTCCAAAGTCCCGGAAATGCTTTGTTTTAGGTTCGGACACATTAAAAATACCATATTTTAAGCCGAAATGGACATTTTGAAAATTAGGGCGTTATACCGGCAAGTCTTGTTTCTTGGCAAGAGGTGTTTTCACAATAATGTTTTCTCATATTGATGGACTCAGTTATGTTATCCGAGTGTCGTTTTTCTGTGTTTTGGTCTGGTTTCACGGTTTGCTGGCATGAATAGTGTAACCGTGAATAGTGCACGCAGCACTTTCTACCAACACTTTTAGGACATCGTTGGCTTGGTTTCGCCATACGACGAAAACCCACATATGTTTTAGCTTTGTTTCCTTGTCCTAACCTTGTTATTCAATTAACGACACTGTTACGTAATTAAATTACGCTAAATGCATGAGATTAAGAAATGTAAATAGTGATTAAATTGTACGGAATTACCAGTTATTTGCCAGTTGTCACATTCTCCCCCTGTTAAAAAGAATTTCGTCCCGAAATTCAAGTTGAGCCATCCTTTGCAGGAGTCTTCTTAAACAGGTGGGGATATTTTTCCTTAATCTGATCTTCACGTTCCCATGTGTACTCGGGTCCGTGACGTGAATTCCAGCGGACCTTGATCAGTTCGATAGTACTTCTCCTTGTATTGTGGACCTTCCGATCCATAACCTCAACGGGTTCTTCGGTAAACTGAAGCGTCTTGTCTACATGAATCTCATCCGCTGGAATGATAACTGTATGAACTGTCGGACTTCTCCTGAGGTTCGACACATGAAATGTGTCATGTACGTTACTGAGTTCTTCTGGCAACTTCAACTTGTACGCGACGGTACCGATCTTTTCTAGAATCTCAAACGGCCCAATGTATCTCGGGTTTAGCTTCCCGCGCTTCCCGAATCTAGCTACGCCTTTCCAAGGTGAGACTTTTAGTAAGGCTTTGTCTCCGACCTCGAAAGAGCGTGGTTTACGTTTTCCGTCCGCGTACCACTTTTGTCTGTCACGAGCCGCTTTGATACGGTCTCGTATTTTTGCTATCTTGTCAGTAGTATCTTGGACTAGTTCAGGGCCGACGAGTTGTTTGTCTCCGACTTCCGCCCAACACAGCGGTGATCGGCACTTCCGTCCGTATAGTGCTTCGAATGGGGCGGCTTTAATGCTTGTGTGATAACTGTTATTATATGAAAACTCTACCAGTGGTAAATGATTATCCCAATTTCCGCCCAAGTCCATCACACAGGCGCGAAGCATGTCTTCCATCGTTTGGATGGTTCGCTCGCTTTGCCCATCGGTTTGCGGATGGAATGCGGTACTCAGATTCAGACGAGATCCAAGCGATTCTTGAAATGATTGCCATATTCTTGATACAAAGCGACCGTCACGATCCGAGATTATTGAAGTAGGCACCCCATGTCGTGCCACAATCTCGTTGAGGTAAATTTCGGCTAACTTCTCGGTACTGTCTTTTTCACGAATAGGTAGGAAGTGAGCCGACTTGGTTAATCGATCAACGATAACCCATATCATGTTATGACCTCGAGAGGTCCGTGGGAGTCCTGTAACGAAATCCATTGATATCTGCTCCCATTTCCAAACCGGAATCACTGGTTGTTGTAATAATCCAGATGGCTTTTGATATTCGGCCTTGACCTTTGCACAAGTTAGGCAATTCCTAACGTAAATCCCAATATCTTTCTTGAGTTTAGGCCACCAATAGAATTCTCTCAGATCCTGATACATCTTATCAGTTCCTGGGTGTATCGAATATCTGGACTTGTGTGCTTCATCCAGCACTAAGTTTCGTAAGCCACCAAAATAGGGAATCCAGATTCTTCCTCCGAAATATAAAGTACCATCCTTATTTGTTTCCATGTGTTCCCTTGCTCCTCGCAAGTATTCTGCTCGTATATTTCCTGGTTTTAGGGCTTTCCGTTGTGCGTCGCGCACTCGAGTTGTAAAGTTTGTCTGGATTGTCAACTCTAAAGCCCGTACTCGAAATGTTCTAACTCGTTCTTTCCGACTCAAAGCATCCGCTACAACGTTTGCTTTCCCCGGATGGTATCTGATTTCACAGTCATAGTCGTTCAACAATTCTACCCATCGCCGCTGGCGCATGTTTAATTCTTTCTGATTGAATATGTGTTGAAGACTTCTATGATCAGTGAATATGGTACACTTGGTACCATAGAGATAGTGACGCCAAATCTTTAAAGCGAATACCACTGCGCCCAACTCTAGGTCGTGAGTGGTATAATTCTTTTCATGAACTTTTAACTGCCGCGACGCGTACGCGATGACTTTTTCACGTTGCATTAACACACAACCCAAGCCTTGACGCGATGCATCACAGTACACCACGAAGTCATCGGTGCCGTCAGGGAGTGATAAGATTGGCGCTTGGCATAGTTTATCTTTGAGCGTTTGGAATGCCATTTCCTGTTTTTCACCCCAATCGAACTTTCTATCCTTCTGGGTGAGCGAGGTTAGTGATTGGGCAATTTTAGAAAAATTCTCTATGAATCTTCGATAGTACCCCGCTAAACCCAGAAATTGTCTTACTTCCGTCGGGGTCCTTGGAGTGTTCCAGCTCTTTATGGCCTCTATCTTAGTTGGATCGACATGTATTCCGTTCTCGTTCACCACATGACCGAGAAATTGTACTTCACGAATCCAAAATTCGCATTTTGAGAACTTGGCGTACAATTGTTCTTTCTTAAGCAACTCTAGAATAGTTCTCAAGTGTTGTTTGTGTTCCGCCTCAGTTCGTGAGTATATTAAGATGTCATCAATGAATACGATCACGAACTTGTCCAGGTATGGTTTACATACCCGATTCATCAAGTCCATGAATACGGCGGGAGCGTTCGTTAAGCCGAAAGGCATAACAAGGAACTCATAATGCCCATAGCGAGTCCTAAACGCTGTCTTAGGAATGCTTTCCTCCTGAACCCTCAGCTGATGGTATCCGGATCTTAGATCGATCTTGGAGTAGAAGCTGGAACCTTGTAACTGATCGAACAAGTCATCAATCCTCGGTAACGGATACCGATTTTTGATAGTTAACTTGTTTAGTTCTCTGTAATCAATGCACATTCGAAAGGTTCCATCCTTCTTCTTGACAAATAACACCGGAGCTCCCCAAGGTGAGAAACTCGGTCTAATGAATCCCTTGTGAAGCAACTCCTGAAGCTGAGTAGATAATTCCTGCATCTCCGAGGGCGCGAGTCTATATGGAGCTTTTGCCACCGGTGCTGCTCCTGGCACCAGATCGATATGAAATTCCACTTGTCGTTGTGGTGGCAGCCCCGGCAAGTCTTCTGGAAAGACTTCGGGATATTCCCTTACCACAGGGATGTCTTCCACCTTGCGCTCCTCGGCCTTCTTGTTAATGACATGAGCAAGAAAGGCGATGTATCCTTTCCTTAGATATTTTTGAGCCTTCATGCAACTAATAATTCGTAAAGGCGTGTCTTGTTTCTCCCCGTGTACTAGTAAATGTTCTCCATCGGGTAGAGGAATGCGTATGATCTTCTCATGACATATGACTTCGGCTCGGTTATTGGATAACCAATCCATACCAACTACAACATCGAAACTACCTAAAGTAACTGGTAAGAGATCTATGTCGAACTTTCGTTCACCCAGTTCTAAGGTACAATTCTTTATGATTTCCCCCGATTCTACTAATTCCCCGTTAGCCAATTCAATCGAGTATGGAACATTCAATTTGCTCGTTTCTACCCCAAGTATGTCTCTAAATTCCTTAGAAATGAAACTATAATCTGCTCCAGTATCGAAAAGAATAGATGCAAAGTGATTATTGATAGGGAACGTACCGGTGACCACATTCGGGTCCTGGCGAGCGTCCTTGGCTCCTATCACAAATGATCTCCCCCGAGCTTGAATTTCTTTCGGGCAATCCCTCTTGAAGTGTCCTTTGTCACCACAATTGAAGCAACCTTGATCCTTGTTATTCGTACCCCGGCACGCTTCGGTGCGGTGTCCAAACCTATTACATTTGTCACACCTGATGTTACGACACTCCCCGTAGTGGTGAAGAGGGCATGTATTGCACTTCGGTGCAGTTCCAGCGTAAGGTTTCTTATCGGGATTATTGGTGGTAGTGGTAACATAAGCTTTTGCATTCCTAGTTTCCTTCGCGGGTGCTCCTTTGTTGTTGTTATTCTTGTTGTTCCTCCCCCGCGAACCTTTCTTAAAATGAGAAAACTTCCTTTTATTATAGCCCGAATTTTCCACAGCAGTATCCTTTTTGTTTGACCCAGCCTCATCGAACTTTCCTTGACGTAGTGCTTCCTCGGTAAGTGATACAGCCAAATCGATTGCTTCGCCAATCTCCGTAGGCTTAGAAGCAGTAACCAGACTTAGTATTTGGGGGGCAAGTCCCCAAATATACCTCTCGATCCTCTTGTACTCGGGATCCACCAGGTATGGGACTACACGGGATAAATCGTGAAATCGCTGCGTGTAACCCGCGATATCCGCACCAATCATTTTCAAATTCCAGAATTCTGTTTCTAGCTTCTGGATTTCCGACCTTGAACAATACTTTTTCCTCATCAACTCTTTTAGTTCCTCCCAGGTCAGGCCATACGCAGCAGTTTCGCCTTTCGTTTGGACCTGGAGGTTCCACCATGATAGTGCCCCATCAATGTATAGTCCGGTGACATAAGTAACCCTTTGTTCAGCAGGGCACTTGCTCATTCGAATAACTGAGTCGGTCTTCTCAGTCCAGCGAACGAAGGAAACGGCACCTCCCGTACCGTCAAAATTTAGAGGCTTGCAGTCTAAGAACTGCTTATACGTGCAACCTGAAATTATCATATGCACAAATTTAAGAGTGAATATCAAGAGCACTATTAGAATGGATGAGAGTATCGCGTAGATTAAGGATTAACTAAGCATTACCAGTCGGATGATTGCTTCCAGAAGTACCTCCTGTTCCACCGCTTTGTTCAGGGCGGGTAGCTTCGTATTGAGCAATCGCTTGGGAAATGCGTTCGTTCAATTCTTCTTGTGTTGTCGGCAACGGGTTCGTTTTTGTTCTTCCACGACGGGGCGGCATTGTCTTCTAAATAAAATATCGATCTCCATTAGACAAGTATTTAATAATAAATATTGTCAAGTATATATATATAAACACGTCGGGTTTATATAGATAATAAATGCATACACACGTACATAGGACATAGCCACACAATCACAAGTACGCATAAACACCACGTCATCATAATGGTCGTATAACTCAACATGTAGAAAACACCATGCCACAATATAACATCAACCATAAGTCCACCATGTCATAACAATATCAATCAAAATATCATCACATCACCATAAGATCAACCACAACATAAAAGAAATACAATGTGAAATACAGAAAACATACTTTTATACATAGCAACAACTTGATACATTTGTTCATGAAGATCAAAAGGACATAGGGATACATACCCCTAGTCAGTACAAGTTACAGTACAAAAGTAAAATTTCTACTACATTGCATCTTCATGTCTTCTGGTTGTCTTCAAAAGGCTTGATCTTCGTAACCCTTGGTCTTCACAAAAGTGGTAGTCTCCCCAAAAGATAGTTATATACTTACGGCCAACATAAGACCAACATACAACTGACAGACTACTGGTGTGGAGATGGTGGAGGTGGTGACTGTGGTAGTGGTGGTGGTGATGGAGGGGGTGATGCTGGTAATGGTGGCTGTGGTGATGCAGGTGGTGGGGGTGGAGCAACGGCAGCTCTGATCGCGGCCATATCAGTCTGCATCTCACCGAGTCTACGGAAAATGATAGAGATCTGGACCTCATGAGACATAGTCATGTCCGCCATAACGGGCAGAGAGATGGGTGGGGTATAATAGGGATCAGTAGGGTGCATGCCAGATGGAGGTGTAGGGGTATCCGGGTAGGGTGGTCTGACTGGGAATGGGGATCCAGCATAATGCGACGGTCCAGCAGCATAAGGGTCATAAAAAGTGTGGGGGAATGGCTGCTGTGAGGATGGTCCAGGCTGAAAGTGAGGCGAGGGATGTATAGTGTGTGGAAATCCTGGCACATGCATAGGATCAGTAGTAGGGGTAGGTGGCACAGCCGTGGGAGTAGGTAGTACAGTATCAGGGGATGATGCAGGGGTATGAACAGAGGAAGCAACACTAGACGCGGTAGATGAAATATCAACAACAGACACGACTGGAGAGGGTAACTCGAGTATAACAACATCATGGATCTCTCCGTCACCTAACTCATCGTCAAGGTGCTCGACAGGTATAACTGGGACGATATCATCGTCCTCAAGATCAACAAATGGTACAGCAGCTAGTGGTATGGCCAAATGCACAATCAGGTGCTCACCCTCTGGGTGGCCGTAGATAATAATACCATGAAGGAGCTGCGGCATAGCCAGCACGTCGTCCTCAAGTGGGACGGGATCCTCCTCGAAAGCTGCGAGTGCAAATGGTTGGAAATCATCCAACATGTAGTCCTCGTCTGAAGATACGTCGTGTCCGGACTCATCGTCCGATGATATGATAATGACATCAGGCTCATGCTCGTCATCCGACACCACTGGCATCGGATCCACCTCTGAAAGGTCCGACGAAGAAGATGACGACATCGATCCTGGCAAATAAACCGTACAATATGCATATATGTTGTTAGGAAGAATGTATTACTACTCATGATATATTTCATGCAATCACTATATATCTCATGCAATGTTTGTTCTCATGTTTCACATGTAAGCCTTAGTGTGTTCAAGTCTATTCCTTATCGACTATCCCTGTATTGTTCCATATTCGATACTAGTGATTGAGCCCGCGTGATAGATCCTCATGTTATAGTGACACAATGAAAACCTTTTGTCATTTTTGTCATACTTTTGAAATCACTTTTGAAATGTTAACGACTTGTTTTCATGTGAGAGCCCTTTGGTGATTGTAGACCAAACTTTAATAAAAGTTTTTCCCCGGTTCACTACAATCGGAGCTCTGATACCAATCTGTCACACCCTGCTAGTAGCGGAAGCGTTTTGTGTGTGACGTAAGAAAGGTAATCATTGCATCCAAATGTATTTAACAACGTGAACCAACAACGATGCCATAGTTACATAAACTCCAACGAATATTTACATAGTTTCTCAAAAGTAGTTTCAAGTACCATACATGTTCACAACTTTAGACATAACATAGTTTCCGTTTGTTTTTCACATTACCAAAAGATAGTTTTAACATAAAACTTAGTGAGGTTTTGTTTCCTATATACCCATACGAGGTTGGGATATAGAAGACAAACCCTTCAAAAGTGGCAATCGTTGTCATTTGTTTTCCCGAATCCCATAGTGTATCACCGGCTCAAGACCTGTTTCCTGAAATACATGTAGTTTTAAAAAGTCAACAAAAAGTTGAGTGAATTCATGTAGGTATTTGTTATCATATGAAATCTAGTACTTGTCATCTTGTAATCCCGGTATGTTCTGATTAAAATCATGGAGTCTATTAAGATCTATCAGTGGGTAGCTAGCCCCCTGACATGATGCGCCATAAGCAGAATAACCAACCCATAGACACTTAGTTCGCATTGGGATCAACAAAAGCACTCCACGGTATACAACTAGGAGTGGGGCGTGCCTCAAGCCCAATAGATCTACACCTTTTGCACCTCGGTCACTACGTGATTAATGGTTATTAGTGTACATTCCCCTACTTATGCACATTGACCCTGTTTTCTACTCCGGAATTAACATACCAATAGTTTAACATGTATTTCCCCTCGATGTTTTTGAAAACAAAACATTGAAAACAGTGAAAAGAGGGACATGAACTCACAAATTTGCGTTCCTTGTATGTAATACCGTAGCGAGCGTCCGTACGAGTAGTTAACCTACATGCGTACTAATTTTATTAGACACTAGGTCTTTCGGACCTCGTACAAGTTGTTCATCTTGAATTCTTGTTTATGTTTTCGCTTGTCATCATTACTAGTGGGCCTAGCCCTAGTTTTCTTGTTATTGGGCCTAGCCCTAGTTTTCTTGTTATTGGGCCTAGCCCTAGTTTTCTTGTTATTGGGCCTAGCCCTAGTTTTCTAGTGAGTCCATTAAATATATTCTTGACATTTTTACCAAAAATTCACCAAGCATATAACTTAATAAGTTCGTTTTCCACATGAAAAGTACTTGGTAATTTTTATAGTTTTCGATTTTCCGGATTCTTGTTTTTGACCACTTAGTTATGCGTTCGCTTTAGTGTCTAAAAACATGTTATTTTTAGACCCGACATTGTAGTAACTTGTTTACGATGTCAATACGCCCAATTTGTCATCATCAAGTGTTATGTATTTCCATTTCGGCTATTTTATTTAATTGTCCGATTTTACTAGCATTTCTTGGACCATGTAGGAACATCTGCGTGTATTTATTTTGATCATCCTATAGGTATTTAATACATACACATATATAGCACACATTGCAAGCACTTAGCAAGTTTCCGAAAATATATAATTTTTACCAAAAATTATATTTATACTTTGTTATATTTTTACTCACTTTATTCTTGTAAAAATATATGTTTAAGTTCATAAGAACTTCTTTGAATATTTAACTATTAAATATTCCCATCAAAGTTTCCATAATGACGTTTATGACCACTAATCGCGTTTAACATTGTTAATCACCCGTTAATCCCCTTTTTAATCGCGATTAGATTTTTAGAAAAATTCGCCATAGTTTCCCCTAAACTATGACGTTTCCCACGTTACAAAAACGCGTTTAAATCAATGATCAATTTTCTCAAATCACCACACTTTACCAAGTTTCACTAAATGTCATTTTATAACAACAATTTCACATTTTGTCTTTCAAAGCTTATTATGAGCATTTCTTTAGGTAAAATCCTTTTATCACTTTAAAGTTAAATCATTCTTCAAGTTTATTAAGTATATGAACTTGTTTAAACTTGTTTTTCATCTTTAAAATGATCACATCTTTGTATAAACATTCTCAAGACTTTTACATAACACTTTTCATAAGTAATATTACATAAACTTCTTTTTATGTCAAAAACCAAGTTCATTAGTGTTGTTAAAAGTCCTTTTTACATGATTATACTTGGTTTATTCTTTCAAAAATTACTAAATCAAGTTTATATATAAATGCTCATAATCCTTGAAGTTGATGATCTTTGTTGATTTAAACATAACCATGTTTAAATCACATATTTATGTTCATCATAATATTATGAACATAAATATAAAATACTACACAAAAATAACAACAAGATCATCATAAATCTAGACTTTAAGCTACTAATCTAGACACAAATTAACATAATCAACAAGATCTCATGCATATCATAACACTAAACCACATAAATCAACACATAACATGGTTATAATTAGTGTTTATAAGCTTTATGTTTAGGGTTTTTGATTATATTTTTCTTTAGCTTCAAGATAATCAACTTGTACTTTATAAATCTACTAGTAATATGAAGCTTAAAAATGGTGTTTAGAAGACTCACAATCTTGCAAGAGTTAAAACTAGAAGAATAAGAAGAAGATATGCTCCAAAAGTGCTCCTAAGTGTGCTCCATGCTTACACCTTCCATGGATGATCTTGTAAGGCTTAGATTTAGAGTAAAATATAGTGTTTATGGAAGATTGAAAGGGTTTCTAATGGGTGTTCTTGGAGCCGATTTCAAGGGACCAAGATAAGGGTTTTCTTTTGCTTGAACTTGTGAGAAAAATGATAAGATAAGTATGGTTAAAGGTATGGTGTTATAAGAGAGTTTTCAACAACAACTTCTTACAAATCCCATGCTTCTAATACCACATTTTCAACAAAGAGATGGTGAGTGGGGACCCACCATTTTCGGCCACAAGTAAGGGGGGGGTATTATGTAAATTTTTATAAAAAAATTTATAAAAGAGCTAGATATTTTTGTAATTAGAAGGTGTAGGGTGATTAGGGTTTAAGTACGTCGTTAAGGGGTGATTAGTATTTCGGAACCAAAATTATTATTAACTAGTTTACTAAACTAGTAAAAATCATGTTTTGATACTTAAAACGCTTTTCGTTTCGTCGTCGGCTCGATTACGGTACTTTTGTGTCGTACCGACAAGAATTTCCGCAAATGGTTTTCTTGCATCCGGAAGTTGTATGAAATGATTCCGAGTCCCAAAGTTAGCTTAACTAGTTCACTAGATTCTTCATTTGCTTGTTTCGTGACCAAAAATATTGCTTACTAGTTCGTCAAGTTGCTAACGGATCAGTTTAGTGCATAGCGACGTAACGCCGGAAACTTGTGATTATGAATCATCCGTTGGTATTATCTTATGGTTTTAGTATGTTTTTCATAGATTGACATTATTCCAAAGTCCCGGAAATGCTTTGTTTTAGGTTCGGACACATTAAAAATACCATATTTTAAGCCGAAATGGACATTTTGAAAATTAGGGCGTTATACCGGCAAGTCTTGTTTCTTGGCAAGAGGTGTTTTCACAATAATGTTTTCTCATATTGATGGACTCAGTTATGTTATCCGAGTGTCGTTTTTCTGTGTTTTGGTCTGGTTTCACGGTTTGCTGGCATGAATAGTGTAACCGTGAATAGTGCACGCAGCACTTTCTACCAACACTTTTAGGACATCGTTGGCTTGGTTTCGCCATACGACGAAAACCCACATATGTTTTAGCTTTGTTTCCTTGTCCTAACCTTGTTATTCAATTAACGACACTGTTACGTAATTAAATTACGCTAAATGCATGAGATTAAGAAATGTAAATAGTGATTAAATTGTACGGAATTACCAGTTATTTGCCAGTTGTCACAGAAATAAGCTTTGAGGTGTTCGGTGAGCTAAAATAAACTTTTGGGTCATTCAGGGACTAAAAGTGTCAAAAAGTGCACAAGTTTGCACTTTCGCGCATAACTTACGTTCTGAATACATCCGGACATCCAAAAATTTATGTAAGCATGACTATATTATTCTTTAGTGTTTGTCTTAAGAAAAATCCATTCGTCGCGTCATTTGGATGTTTTTTCGTGCTTATGCGCATTCCGTCGTAATTAAGCGAACATCACGTTCGTACGACCAAACGAACCAACACCCGACATAATTTTGAGCATGTTTCATGTCCACAATGTTTAGGCAACATTTTAGGGCCTTAAAGTTGGCTTTACGGGCCTTAGAAGTGTCGGAAATGGCCTTAAACACATGCAGGGACTGAAACTGTAATTTCTGAAACTTGTTTTCTGATCAGAAGGGCCAGGCGGCCCGCCTCAGTTTCTGTTAATCCTCACGCGGGCCGCGTCCGCATATCAGACCAGATTCAATGTTGTTTTCAGCAAGTTGCAGCTGGTTGATCCACACCCACACATTCTCAATTGCTTAGTCAGAGGATAAGGACCATTTTTAGTCACCATAAGGTCCCGACACTTGTACGGGTGGGATTAAGGCACGTTGTCCATGAAACGATCTTAACGGTGGACCTTTTACTATAAATACCCCACCCCCCATGCTTCATAATCACTAGAATTTTGATCTTAGAAACTCTAAGTTGAAACCATTGTTTCATACCTGAGATTCTCGGATCGAAATTAGCATTCGGGGACCCTTCGTAAGTATTCTTTCGTTCTTTTATTACTTTTTGATTCTTTCGAGTCTGAAAGTCAAACTTTGTTTGACTTTCTACATTGACCAGTTATGGTCAATGCGAAGTTCGTTTCAACTTTGCAACGTGACTGTAATCACGTTGGTTATAGTCCCTTGGGACTATGCCTACTGATTACCACGTTGTCTAGGGTCGTAGGGTAAGCGATCTGATAAATCGCTTATACCTCGAACCCGACCCATTTGGTCGATCATTAGGATCCGACCAAATACATTAGGTGACCATAGTAGGTAGGGAATAACCTTCCGAGGTTATACCCTATGGTCGCTTCGTTTAAGTAGTTGTATGATAAGTAGTTTATATGCTTTAGGTAAATTACCAGAATACCCTTTTCATGTATAATTGGTAATTAAGCATATGTAACCTAAACTTTTGTCACATAACTGATTATGTAACATGTTAGGCATATAACACTTGTCGTAGAACTAGTTAGGCGGTCCGAACGCGTTTCACGCGAACGACGCGTTAAAGTAGCATAAGCTACCTAAACGGGTCGTAAGCTATTAGGTTGGGTTTCATTTAGCATGTAGGCTTTGATAAACCATATGACACGAGTCTCTATACTCGTTTGGTTTACGAAACCTCATTCTATCCGATCTTCCGATTTAGGTCCGGTTTATTAATGTAGTTACCTATATTAGGTGCCGTTTGATTTCCGTGATCTCTAGCATTGTTTGGTTGTCACTCAAGGACTACTGAGCATTCTCAAGTGAGTACATAGACCCCTCTTTTACTGTTTTCCAAACTGTTTTGGGGTGAAACACATGTGCCTACTTGTTACTTTCGTGCTTTCCTGTTTTCACATCATATACTTGCTATGTTCATTAGTACATTTATAGTACATGATTTCATGGTGTTCTATGCTTTGTATGATGACTTTGCATACTTAGTACATTGTTTTACATGACTTTTCTACTTTGTATGATGACTTTGCATACTTAGTACATTGTTTTATACTGCATCTCTGTTGCATATGTTCCAGTAACATATGGACACATTGTTTTACAGCTCTACCCTGTATGTTTACTCTAGCATACTAGGTACATTATCTTCATAAAACATGCTTACATTTTGGTATGACATTTGGTTTGTTTAAACTATACTATACATTCATTAACACCGATCATGCCGTTCGTTAGTAGGTAGTGGTACCATAGGACTTGACAAATCCCGTTCCGGACATCCCAGGGAAAGGGGATGAAAGGAATGACCGAATCCGAATACATATTCTCTTGATAACTCACTTTTACATAGTTATCCGTCTGTCTCAAGGATTGGATGTATGAATTTTCACAATACCGCATAAATGTTCATATTCAGTATAGCATGCATATATCTTACAAAACATAACTTTGATTTAAACCAAGTTTTACTTCAATACTTTGTTTTGTACATTTTTACTTATGGTTTAAGTAGTTTAAATTTTACTTACCATACATATCATTTTGGTTATACATTACTTGACTACTTTTGGACTATAAACATTTGACATGGTTTATACAAGGACTTTTGACTATTGGTTTAAACATAGACTTGTTACATTGGTGGTTTGAGTAAGTGATTAAGTAACGATGCGTGTGTAATATGATACAAGCATGGTGGATATGCCGCTGGTACTTCCTATATATAAGTGTTTGTATGGTATTACATATATCGTAGCGTTATTTGAATCATTTCAGTTTGATACATATAACATTTTATACAAATAACATACCTTTCACAATACATTGTTTTACAAACAACTTAACTTTTACAAACTCATTTTACATGGTTACTCATTTAACCATGCATTATTTTCTTATTTATACATATCATCTGAACTTATTGTTTTTCAAAAGATTTACAAAGACAAAGCAAATTACAAGGTTCATGACTAAACATTTTCTCAAATATAAGTCATGAAACCTATTTTCACAAAACCTATGTATCTCACAGGCATTTTTATGCTGACGTACCTATTTTCACATGTGTTTTTCAGGAGCTGTTGCATAAGATGATCAAGATACACATAGGCAGACTTGGGCTTTAGTGATAATAAAAAATGCAAGACTAGTTAATTATGTTGTATTTCTTTGTTTGTTAAGACATTGTAACACTTTTAATCAATAAAACGAAACTTTAATTTCCATGGTTGTGAAACATTAATTCTGTTACAACACTCCCCGATGTTTCCGCCACGTTTAGTATGTTCTACGTGGTCGGGGTGTGACAGAAAAGATGGTATCAGAGCCAATGGTTATAGGGAATTAGGTTATTAGTAATGCTTTGACCTAGTCTATAACCTTCTTAGGACCCTAACGCGAGTTTACTTGCGTTTAGTCATAAAACAATACCGTCACCTATCCTTAGGCGACGATCACAACAAGAACATAAATTTCCGAACCACTTTGAAAACTAATCATCTGTTCTAGGATGATTGATTACTAGGTTTTGAACCCTCTATTGTAAGGTTTTGAACTCTCTGTTATATGGTTTTGAACCCCTTTGAGTTTTCAAAATCTCGTCAAGGTTTTGGGTTTTAAATAATGTGAACACGTGCAAACTGGAAGGGTGAATGCCTGTATTCTGGGTTTTCTGTCTAGGCAAGCACTTCGTATACATCTCATCAGACGCGAGACCAGTTGTGCTTACCTGGGAATTCTTGGGATGAGTGTTCACTTATAGGCGAGCATGTCTTCGCGATACATTATTTTCGACCCATTTACTTTGATTTGTCACTGTGTGTCGTTTGTTGCTTTGTAGTAACAAACAAATGACCACTATCCTTGCTTTCATCAGATTTGTTTCATCTCATTCTTTTCGTCTATTTCTCTCACTCGTTTCCTTTCATGTTTCCTCTTTTAGAATGCCTCCTCGACGCGAAAGCCAGATAGAGACTGCCGAATTGGCAGAAATCATTGCGCAGCAAATGGCTGCTCAATTCCCAAACCTCTTTGCTCAATGGAACCAAGCCAACAACAACAACAATGTTCTATGCAAATACAAGGATTTTAACCAGGCTAAACCACTCAAGTTTAGTGGTTCTGAAGGAGCGACTGGGCTTCTTCAATGGTTCGAGAGCATTGAGAATACTTTCCGCCACGTGCAGTGTCCTGACAATCGCAAGGTCGAGTTTTCTTCGAGTGTGTTTCAGAAGAGGGCTCTCACATGGTGGAACGGGATTATGAGGGATCGTGGTGCAGAAGTTGCTCTAGCACAGACATGGGCTGAACTTAGGGCTCTCATGATGAGGGAATTCTGTCCTCGTCATGAGCAGCGAGCTTTGGAGAAGGAATTTGATGAGTTGAAGCAAGATAGTGGTGAGCACAGGGCGTATACTGATAGGTTTGAGGAGTTGAGTCTACTTTGCCCGACTATGGTTACCCCACTCGACAAGGCTATCGAAAGATACATCGACGGCCTACCTGACTCGGTACAAGACATTCTTACTGGTAGTAACCCTGCCACACTCCGTCAGGCGATCGAGTTATCAGCGACATTGACTGAGTCGCAGATTCGGAAGAATAAATTACACAGGAAGGGTGACAAGGGCGAGAAACAGTCGTCTGACAAGGAGGATAGCAAGAAAGGTCAAAACAAGAATGGGAAGGATTCTAGTTCATCAAAGAGGGCAAGGAAGCGTAAGGTTTCCCAAAACTATGCCATTACTGCACAGGCCCAAGCTGCACCAAATCAGCCTGCGCAACCACTAGCCAAGAAGCCTTATTTTGGCAATGCACCTTTGTGCAACAGGTGTAACGGCCATCATCAACCACACCTCCAGTGTCGTCAGTGCACCAACTGCGGAAGATCCGGTCATCTTGCTGATACCTGCCGCATCCCTGCTAATCCGAATCGCCCAGTTCAGAACCCGGCTCAACAAGTTGCTCAGCCTCTTGCTCAGCAACAGGGTCAAGCTGCACGACCACACTACCCACCTAGTGCCTGTTACAATTGTGGGGATCTGACCCACTACAGAAACCGATGCCCAAAGCTTGCTAATGCAAATCCGACCCACGGATGAGCATTCAGCTGAACAAAGGATGTTGCTGTCTTATACCTTTGTTTCTTTTGTTTTCGTGTATTGTGAAACAATATGTCTCGTTCATAAATAAAAGTTGTTGTTCACAATTCTGATATACAAGTATAATTACATGTGTGTATGACTTTTCCTATGATACCTACATCAAGGAACTATGTTCCTTACAAACTACTCTTGTGATTCTCTCTTTCAAATGATCGCTCATGATTTCCTTCGAAAATTTTAAGTACTCGTTTCATTCTAAGATACGAAGTACAGAAAATAAAGTGACATTATGAGTAATCATGCTTCTGCACATCTGTGCCTTTGAAATCCTTCGTTAAATAACTAAGGGTATTTTCAAATCTCATACCCATTACGTTTTTTTTTTACATATACAGTACAAGTATTTCAAAAACAATCTTCATGATCTCAAAACATTTCATATAGTTTGAAAACAATTTATCTAAATACATTATCTATGTTATTTCAAAAACATTAGCCATGTTATCAAAACCAACCTTCCTAATTTCAAAATATTTCATATAGTCTGAAGGCAATATTAACACAATACATTTCCTTATCAAGTGCATGATTTCGAAAAGCATCATTCATGTCTTTCAAAAAAACCTTATACATAATTTCAAAATTCATATCTCATGATTTTAAAACATTTTTGTAAATATATCTATCTAATACACCTACTTTATTTCAAAAGTATTATATATAAGGTTTCAAAAACGGTAAACACATTTTTTCTTAAAAGAACCCCATGCACAGTTTTCAAAAATATTTTCCTCGTACATTGACTTAACTTTCAAATTTCGCTTCATATGTCGCCTTGGCATATCTGGCATCTCAACTTTGTAAAGCATTTCAACTTCATGTTTTGACATAAGCACGTCCAGTGCAAGGTTTCAAAACATCTTCAACTTCTAAAATCCATATGGGATCTTTTTATCTTCATATTTAGACCCTTGTGGATGATCATCATTCAAATCAGAGTCCTTAATTGGATTCTTTATGTACCTTAATTCGAACATTTCGAGTTCTAGTAATCGAAATCGAATTTTCTTTTTGAATCTTTCTATCTTTATAGTTAGATTCTTGATAATGTTTAAAGTGCCAAATGAAATCCACGAGATGGATTCCTAGTGTGCTTTGAATACATGTACTCTGTTAGCAGAAGAAACTTCTAGTTAAACAATTTTGTGGTTATGTGACTATGTGTTTATTCATCTTATGTTTTCTTTTATGCATTTTTGTGTTTTTAATACTCTGGATATTCGTTATCCAAATCCTCGCAGAATCTTTCATATCTTCATATGAGGGATTCGTAGCAGGATATTCAAAAGGTACTACCTTCAATCCTTAATGGGCTTCTATGTAATAGTTAAGACCCTTGGATTATATAAGTACCGCTCCATGTTTCATAAGAGATCCTTTTAGTGGTCTAGTCTAAAAGATTGATTCACAATTTGGTTAAAGGACGACATCTAGTGATGTAGCTGGACAGACTCCTTGATAAGTCTATTTAGATCATTTATTGATTTAGTCAAAAGGACCCTATGGTGGTCTAGTCACACTCATCACCGGTTTGTTCATTTGGTTTTCCCCTACACACTATAAAATAGACTGTGTGTACTGTGCAAGGAATTGTCTGATTATGGACGCGTACATAATTATGAAATTTAGTGCACAGAAACCCAGTAAGATTTATTATGTGTAAGAGCCGATAGTGACAACAATAACGAAATGAGAACGATGTAATGGAGGTACGGTGGACGCACCAATGACGCTTCATATACTTGTATATAAGTATCCCTCTTACATTGCAATCATGATGTTATTAAAGGTTACTAGAAGTTCAGAACCCTAACCAATGTTGTTCGATCTTTTCAACAACATGTTTTCAAGCTCTCACAAGTTTCCTCTAAATAAATTTCGGGACGAAATTTCCTAAAGTAGGGGAGACTGTAACACCTGTGCCTCCACGGCCATCAAACAAATACCAAACCAATGAAATATTATATTTCATACTTGGGATTTGTAAAAATATGTGTATCATTTGCACATATCAATTCTTGTTCAATTTCAAACTCTAAATCGCTTTCTGGAAGGTTATACGCGCACCGATGCGTAAATATAACCAGTTTAATGCAACAAACACTCCGGAATAGTGACATAGGCTTAACATACCTTAAATAACCTTTACATAACTTAGAAATAAGTTTTGAAGGCTTTGGTATGGCAAAATCAAGTTAAATCGCTTACAGGGACTAAAGTTGACAAACTGCGAAAGTATGCCAATTTGAACTGTAACAGACATTCCGAAACATGACCATAAGTTAAAAATACCATAAATATCCTTTACATAGCTTAGAAATAAGCTTTGAGGTGTTCGGTGTGCTAAAATAAACTTTTGGGTCATTCAGGGACTAAAAGTGTCAAAAAGTGCACAAGTTTGCACTTTCGCGCATAACTTACGTTCTGAATACATCCGGACATCCAAAAATTTATGTAAGCATGACTATATTATGCTTTAGTGTTTGGCTTAATAAAAATCCATTCGTCGCGTAATTTGGATCGTTTTTCGTGCTTATGCGCATTCCGTCGTAATTAAGCGAACATCGCGTTCGTACGACCAAACGAACCAACACCCGACATATTTTTGAGCATGTTTCATTTCCACAATGTTTAGGCAACATTTTAGGGCCTTAAAGTTGGCGTTACGGGCCTTAGAAGTGTCGGAAATGGCCTTAAACACATGCAGGGACTGAAACTGTAATTTCTGAAACTTGTTTTCTGATCAGAAGGGCCAGGCGGCCCGCCTCAGTTTCTGTTAATCCTCACGCGGGCCACGTCCGCATACCAGACCAGATTCAATGTTGTTTTCAGCAAGTTGCAGCTGGTTGATCCACACCCACACATTCTCAATTGCTTAGTCAGAGGATAAGGACCATTTTTAGTCACCATAAGGTCCCGACACTTGTACGGGTGGGATTAAGGCACGTTTTCCATGAAACGATCTTAATGGTGGACCTTTTACTATAAATACCCCACCCCCATGCTTCATAATCACTAGAATTTTGATCTTAGAATCTCTAAGTTGAAACCATTGTTTCATACCTGAGATTCTCGGATCGAAATTAGCATTCGGGGACCCTTCGTAAGTATTCTTTCGTTCTTTTATTGCTTTTCGAGTCTGAAAGTCAAACTTTGTTTGACTTTCTACATTGACCAGTTATGGTCAATGCGAAGTTCGTTTGAACTTCGCAACGTGAGTGTAATCACGTTGGTTATAGTCCCTTGGGACTATGCCTACTGATTACCACGTTGTCTAGGGTCGTAGGGTAAGCGATCTGATAAATCGCTTATACCTCGAACCCGACCCATTTGGTCGATCATTAGGATCCGACCAAATACATTAGGTGACCATAGTAGGTAGGGAATAACCTTCTGAGGTTATACCCTATGGTCGCTTCGTTTAAGTAGTTGTATGATAAGTAGTTTATATGCCTTAGGTAAATTACCAGAATACCCTTTTCATGTATAATTGGTAATTAAGCATATGTAACCTAAACTTTTGTCACATAACTGATTATGTAACATGTTAGGCATATAACACTTGTCGTAGAACTAGTTAGGCGGTCCGAACGCGTTTCACGCGAACGACGCGTTAAAGTAGCATAAGCTACCTAAACGGGTCGTAATGGGTCGTAAGCTATTAGGTTGGGTTTCATTTAGCATGTAGGCTTTGATAAACCATATGACACGAGTCTCTATACTCATTTGGTTTACGAAACCTCATTCTATCCGATCTTCCGATTTAGGTCCGGTTTATTAATGTAGTTACCTATATTAGGTGCCGTTTGATTTCCGTGATCTCTAGCATTGTTTAGTTGTCACTCAAGGACTACTAAGCATTCTCAAGTGAGTACATAGACCCCTCTTTTACTGTTTTCCAAACTGTTTTGGGGTGAAACACATGTGCCTACTTGTTACTTTCGTGCTTTCCTGTTTTCACATCATATACTTGCTATGTTCATTAGTACATTTATAGTACATGATTTCATGGTGTTCTATGCTTTGTATGATGACTTTGCATACTTAGTACATTGTTTTACATGACTTTTCTACTTTGTATGATGACTTTGCATACTTAGTACATTGTTTTATACTGCATCTCTGTTGCATATGTTCCAGTAACATATGGACACATTGTTTTACAGCTCTACCCTGTATGTTTACTCTAGCATACTAGGTACATTATCTTCATAAAACATGCTTACATTTTGGTATGACATTTGGTTTGTTTAAACTATACTATACATTCATTAACACCGATCATGCCGTTCGTTAGTAGGTAGTGGTACCATAGGACTTGACAAATCCCGTTCCGGACATCCCAGGGAAAGGGGATGAAAGGAATGACCGAATCCGAATACATATTCTCTTGATAACTCACTTTTACATAGTTATCCGTCTGTCTCAAGGCTTGGATGTATAAATTTTCACAATACCGCATAAATGTTCATATTCAGTATAGCATGCATATATCTTACAAAACATAACTTTGATTTAAACCAAGTTTTACTTCAATACTTTGTTTTGTACATTTTTACTTATGGTTTAAGTAGTCTAAATTTTACTTACCATACATATCATTTTGGTTATACATTACTTGACTACTTTTGGACTATAAACATTTGACATGGTTTATACAAGGACTTTTGACTATTGGTTTAAACATAGACTTGTTACATTGGTGGTTTAAGTAAGTGATTAAGTAACGATGCATGTGTAATATGATACAAGCATGGTGGATACGCCGCTGGTACTTCCTATATATAAGTGTTTGTATGGTATTACATATATCGTAGCGTTATTTGAATCATTTCAGTTTGATACATATAACATTTTATACAAATAACATACCTTTCACAATACATTGTTTTACAAACAACTTAACTTTTACAAACTCATTTTACATGGTTACTCATTTAACCATGCATTATTTTCTTATTTATACATATCATCTGAACTTATTGTTTTTCAAATGATTTACAAAGACAAAGCAAATTACAAGGTTCATGACTAAACATTTTCTCAAATATAAGTCATGAAACCCATTTTCACAAAACCTATGTATCTCACAGGCATTTTTATGCTGACGTACCTATTTTCACATGTGTTTTTCAGGAGCTGTTGCATAAGATGATCAAGATACACATAGGCAGACTTTGGCTTTAGTGACAATAAAAGATGCAAGACTAGTTAATTATGTTGTATTTCTTTGTTTGTTAAGACATTGTAACACTTTTAATCAATAAAACGAAACTTTAATTTACATGGTTGTGAAACATTAATTCTGTTACAACACTCCCCGATGTTTCCGCCACGTTTTGTATGTTCTACGTGGTCGGGGTGTGACAATTCAAAAGGTTTTGAACATCATGAGCATACGACATGATTACCCAATTGTAGGAAATGTTCCTAAGGGTAGAACGCTTCGAAACGGTTCGAGCGCTTCATGCATGTCGAATGGAGGAAACCCAATCGGACTCATCTTATGTCTTTAAGATGAAAAGCCACATTGATCACCTCGAAAGGCTCAATATGGATAAAAGGGTTTTATCCATTCTAACGATCAATGAGGGTGGCAACTAGAAAGAGCATCACCCCGACACCAAAGCAAATGTTAAAAATGGAAACGGGTAATTCAAAGGGAAAAAATTAGAAAGACTAAAGCGAAACCACCGAAACCAAAAGAGAAGAAGGCAAAGGTTTCCATGAACGATCCATGCTTTGAGTGTGGAGAGATAGGGCATTTAAATAGGAATTGTCCAACCTATCTCAAGGAGCTGAAAATCAAGAGGGATGCGGGGCAAACCTCAGGTACAATCTTTATGAAACATATTGACCTTAATGTTATTTCTTCTAACACATGGGTATTCGATACCGGATGTGGAACTCATGTTTGTAATTTGTTGCAAAAGGTTCAAAAGAAACAAGCATTACAAGAAAGGAGACTATGTTTTGAAACTTCCAAATGGTTTGGAAATTGTTTTAAAAATATATTGTGTGCTCCTAGTTTGACTAGGAACATTATTCAAGTTTCCTTTATACGACAATATGGTTTTGATTTAAAGTTTGCGAACATTGACATTTATATCGATGAATGTCATGTTTTACTTTAAACCTATGCCTTCAAATGGTATTTATGAATCGGTTCATAATAATACATCATTTGATAGTTTAATGTACCAAGCAATCACCAAGAAACTCAAAATGGATTTGAGTAAGATCTATCTTTGGCATTATCGCCTTGGTCATATAAACAGATGTCACATGTAAATACTTCGAAAGAATGGTCTTTTGGAAACAAATGAAACTGGTTCATTTTATATATGCGAATCTTGTTTACGAAGTAATATGACTAAGAAACCCTTCAGTGGGAAAGGGCAAAAGATTTATTAGGTATCATATATTCAAATGTATGTGATCCTTTTAAGCCAATGACTAGGAATGGTGAAATATACTTCATTACTTTTACTGACAACTATAGTAGTTATGGTTATGTGTACTTGTTAAGACACAAAGTTGAAGTTTTGAAATGTTCAAAGCCTTCAAAAGGTGAAGTACTAAATGAACTCAATTAAAGTTCTTCGTTTCGATAGAGGAGGAATAAAATCTATTTGGATATGGTTCGATCTATGATGGCTAGGAGCACTCTCTATCATTTGGGGTTACGCTTTGCTCTCCGCGGCCAATATGGCCCCAACCAAGGAAGTGGATAAGATACCTTTTGAAATATGGAATGGAAAGGCTCCATCATTAATCATATTTGAAGGTATGGGTTGTGAAGCTTATGTGAAGCAATACACCCCAAAAAAATTAGAAGTACAATCCACTAAGTGTATCTTTGTTGGATATCCTAAAGATGGTATAGGATATTAATTCTACAATCCAACAGAGAAAAAGGTATTTGTTGCTCTAAAGGTTGAGTTCTTGGAAGCTAAGTTCCTTGTGGAAGGAATTAGTAGAACAGTGGAACTTGATAAGGATCGAGAACCACAGGCCGATACACGTTTGGTTGATACTAGCACTCAACAAGAGGTTGTTGAAAACGATCAAGTGGTTGATCTATACACACAAAACGTTCGCAGATCTGGTAGAATTAGTAGTCCACCTGAAAGATATGGATTTTTCATAGATGGATGCTACGTGGTAGATTCGGGTGAACCTACCACATACCATGCTGCAATGTCAAAATCCAATTATGACAAATGGCTTGAAGCTTTGAACGTAGAGATGCAATCCATGTATGACAACCAAGTTTGGGAATTGGTTGTGCCACCTCTTAACTCCAAAGTAGTTGGAAGTAAGTGGGTTTTCAAGAAGAAAACGGATATGTATGGTAACTTGGATACTTATAAAGGGAGACTTGTAGCAAAAGGTTTCACTCAAACTCAAATGGTTGAATATGATGAGATCTTTTAGCCCGTGGCGATGCTAAAGTCGATTAGGATATTATTTGCCATAGCTGCATATTATGACTATGAGATTTGGCAAATGGATGTCAAAACGTCTTTCCTTAATAGATATCTTGAGGAAGATGTCTATATGGTTCAGCCTGAAAGTTTTGTCGATCCAAAACATCCTGACAAAGTATGCAAGTTAAAGAAATCAATCTATGGATTGAAACAAGCATCTAGAAGTTGGAATCACCGTTTTGATGAAGAGACTAAGGAATATGGATTCATAAAGAACGGAAATGAAGCTTGTGTGTATAAGAAGGCTAGTGGGAGCATTTTACTTTCTTAAGTAATGCATGTCGATGACATTCTACTATATGGAAATGATATTCCAACCATGGTAGGTGTGAAAGCCTGGCTTGGAAGTTGTTTTCTATTAAGGATTTTGGTGAAGTCGCCTATATTTTGGGAATAAAGATCTATAGGGATAGATCAGGGTGCTTGATAGGTTTAAACAAAAGTGCATACATTGACGAAGTCTTGAAAAGATTCAAGATATAGAACTTTATGAAAGGTTTGGTACCTGTTCAAAAGGGGACAATATTGAAAGCGTTTCAATGTCCAAGCTCAAAGGATGAGCATGAAAGAATGAAAGGAATTCCATATGCGTCAGCTATAGGATTCATTATGTATGTAATGATATGCACTAGACCGGACAAGTTATGCGCTTTAAGCATGATGAGAAGATACCAGCGAGTAACAGTCATTGGGTGACTGTTAAAAAAATATATATTGAAATACCTTAGAAGGACTAAGGATATATTTCTAATATATGGATCTAGTGAAAAGAACTCGTTGTAAAAGGTTACAGGGATGCGAGTTTCGGAATTCGTTGTAAAGGGTTACATGGGTACGAGTTTCCAAACTGATCGAGATGGTTCTCGATCACAATCAGGGTAGCATTGTCCACTACAGAATCAGAATACATCGCCGCTTCATTGATTGAGATAATTCATATGGATTTGCCACTTGAATTATTGCCGATCTAGGGGTAGTCCCTACCATTAAGGCCCCAATAGATCTTTGTGATAACGATGGTTTGATTGATCAAATCAAGGAACCTCGTGTACATCAAGAGACTAAACACATTAAGCGGAGTTTCAACTATATACGGGATGAAGTTGAAAAGGGAAAGATATGTATTCGCAAAGTTCACACTGATCAAAATATTGCGGATCCACTCACGAAGCTCCTCGAACGGGCAAAGCATGAAGGGTCATACTTGTGCCTTAGGACTTCGATATTCTAGTGATTGGATTTAATCTATTTTGTATGTGGATATTGGAACAACTGTTATTATAACTCTTTATGGTATTTTGAGTTATGTTCCAATTTTAGCATGTTTAAATCCGTGAATAAGTTTCTTATTCTAAATGTCCGTAGTCGATCATACTTGTGGGAACAAATATGAATGTAAGACTATTATGAACTTGGATTGGTGGATATTCATTAGGTATGAATATAGAGCAAAGTGTTGCTACCAAAGTTCATAGATATTTGTGGGATACAAATATTGGATTGACTCGCTCTCAAATCTTACTGCATGGAATCATTTGTGATTGATCATAAGTAAATTTGAGTAAAGGATAATATCATAGTATCCTCAGACCTGAGATACATATTGGGTCTTGATATTCACCAAATATTATGCCTTGACTTATTTCTTCGCTGTTAGTAATATGACAGTACATAAGACTAAGCTCAGGTGTGGTACAAGGTGATTGTGAGAGACGTATGTAGTCAAGATGGGATTTGTTCCTCTTGTTCGTTGAGAGTAAGATGTCTAAGGCCTGCTAAAGTTAAATCAACAGAGAGTGGTCACTCTATGTCTCTGGATTTGACATGACATCTGTAATGAAAGGATAAATGATAGATTCACCTAAATCATGTTCAAGTAAGGGACTTGAAAGGGATGATGTTATTGAATGGCAAATATAGTCATACGTATTGGGGGTAGTAAACCGTAGTTAGGCGTCATTTACTACTTGCATCAATCTTCTATGTATCTTGTGCAAGTGGGAGATTGTTGGACTCTGTATGCCCAAGACACATATTAAATTGATGTGGCTAGTACATTATGATCCAAGTCGAGTCATACCCAAATACAAGCTAGACAAACACTTACAATATTTATTTATGATATGATCAAACAAATAAATATTAACACTTAGAATATTTAGAAATTGGTTTTCTAAATAATCGCACTTGACACATTAATAAATTATATGGATAATTTATTTTGAGATAATATTTTATTTTGTTATTTAATGGGTTAAATAACATAATAAAAGTTGTATAAGTCTTATAACATATGATGTTATAATTTTATAAAAGTTATAAAATTAATCAAGACTTAAATTATTTTTATAAAAGAAATTTGAATTTTTTTATATAAAATTAAAAGGTGGGCCGCCCCCCTTCTCTTCCCAAGACCAAGTATGGTCTAATCACACTACATGCATGTCTTACAAGTTAGATGGGTCTTGATTGGGTGGTCTTCCCAAGCAATTTTAGCCCAATGAGGTTGCATGCAATTTGCATGTGTAGATGGATCTTGATTGGTTCTTTTGGGTGGCCATCTTCTCTCACTCTTTAAATCTATTTTGTATGACAAATATTAGAGATGATGAACTTGGAAATTGAGAGAATTCTCACTACAAAAATTGGCCAACATAGTTATCTTTGTGGAGATCATTTTTCAAGTGTAAGACTTGAATTTAGTCTCTAAAAATCGGGTCATGTATGGTTGATCTAGTAGGCTTTTTCAAGATCATAAATCAAGTGCAAGAACTCCACAACCTCCTCTCATATTTTCGGCCAAGCATGGTTTTCTAGAGGGAGTTTTAGTGAGTTCATAAGTGTAGAAATCCTAGCTAAACATAAGGTGTTTGTTGGAAGGCTTGGGGTATACAAGCTTGATGTCTTCTACACTTGAAGGCAACCGTTCAAGAAGCATCATTCGTTTCATTTCTCATTACTCCAAGAAGGTAGTTTTCTAAACACCCCATGGTTGTGTTTGATAGTATGCATGTTCATATATGGATCCGGGTATTGGGTTTTTCATATAAAATGAGTTTTATATCTTGTAAGTAAACATGTTTTAAATAAATTTCCGCTGCGTTTTTATTTCATATGGATTAAATCACTTTGATAAACATGTGAAAATCCCAACAATAACCACATATTTTCAGAACTTATACCTTTCTGAAAACAAATTGTAGCAACTTTCGGAAACTGCAGAGCGTCATCTTTATCTTCAGCTTTATACCCAATCTTGTTCACAATCAAACACTCGATATCCTTCGCAGAACAATTCACAATCCACATTGGATCGTACAGATGAATGTATCTGCTTTCATTCCCAACTTTGTACACAATCACTGCTTCGGTCATCATGCAACTGTAAACCCAACATACGAACCCTTCATGAAAATTCTGTTCCATCTTCGGTAATGGAATATTCTTCATAACTCTGGGCTTCTTGATTTGCAGAATTGTTTCTTCAATGCCTATAACATGATCCATCTTTTTGACTTTCTTCGGATAATGTGGCTTCCAGTGTTTAAAATCTCTGAATGCTTCAAACTTCATCAAGCCCCATGTAGGCATATCATGAACTCTGACCGGATATGATAACGTTATGACTTTGGGCAATTCTTCAACATCCCACCAAGGCAGAGACATTATATCTTGAATATATTGGAAATATTGAACACCGAACTCTCTTCGAATTGCATAGTCGTTGACTTGTGGCAAGTAACCCCAGCTTATGATATCACCAAGAGAAACATCTCTATCTCTTTTGTAATATTGTAGTGGTCTTTTGAATTTTCTTTCAGTATCCTTCTTGAACCACTTCTTACGTTCTTCGTGTTGTTCTTCTTTCGACATTTCTTGAAAACTTTTATTCTTAACACTTTCTGCAAATTTCCTTCTAAGTTCATCTTCATTTGCTTGACTAAACAACTCAGCAAGATTTGGAAAGCTAGAAGTATCAACATTAACGTTCTCAGACTGATCTTCGTCACTCCAGTCTTCTACTTCCACTTTGTCATAGTTATCAGCTTCTTCAACGTACTTGTACTGATACTCAGGTTGCTGATTGATATCAAACTTGTTCAACTCTTCTTCAAAATCGAAGTTAAACTCACTGTCTTCAATAACCATCATTTTAACAATCTCAGCTCTAGTGTAAGTATGCAATATCTCCCTTTCCTCTACATCATGTTCAAGACGTAGAATCAATCTTGTACTTTGATCAACAATCACATCATCTTTCTCAGCATCACCATGCTCCCCCTCACCTCCTGCATTTTCTGGCTCTTCGTTTGCATTATCTTGAAGATATTCATCAATATTCTCTTCATTTGACGCTTCAGTTACTTTGATACCAGAATTACCTTGATCATCATCATTTCCATCATCATCATGATCACTATGCACAAAATATACTTCATCTGCATCATCTTTCAGATTATCATCTTTGTCTTCTTCATCATCCTCATCATCGTCGTCAATCTCACCAGACACTAAAGTTATTGGATAAGGATCTAGAACTTGTCGGCTCAGACACAACAATTGCCCTTTCAGTCACTTGAACAATATTTTCAACTGGAACACCTTTCCCTTTATCTTTCATTCCAGCTTCTATTTTAGCTTCACGTCGTGCTCTAACATCTTCAAGTTCTATCTCTTCAAACCTTTGCTCAATTGGCTTTCCGATCAAATTTTCCAACACTTTCTTTAACATATACGCTTCATGTTCTTTCTTAGCATTATTGGCTTCTAACTCTTTATTTTTCAACTTAAAGTACTCATTCTACTCATCCCTTTGAGACTTTTCTTCTTCCAATTCTGCTATTCGAACTTTCAGAATATATATATCGGCTTGATCAGGTTCAATGTTTTTCAACAAGGATGAATTCTCAGATTCAACAGACTTGACACGTTCTTCCAACTTCTTTTTCTCACTCAACACCTTATCCACTTTCTTTTGCAACTCCTTCACAAAATCATCATTTACAAAGCTAAAATCATCAAGCTTTTCAAGAACTGTACTCTCTAGAATATGTGGAAAGTTTTCAAAACCAGATGGTCTAGGAGTAGTGTGAACTGGTGGTTGTGTGGTTGGTGGTGTTTGTTGGATATGTGGTGAAGTTATTGGTGATTGAATATGAATAGGTTATGAAATACGAAGTTGTGGTGATTGTAAATGTTCTGGTGATGGTTGTTGTGGTGGTGGTGATTTTGGTTGATTTTGTGATGGAGATGTTTGTTTTTGTGATGGAGATGGTGGTTTAGATTGTGGTTCTGGTGGTGGTGATGATGGTTTAGGACCTTGGATAGATTTTAAGTTCAGCTTAAATTTTAACTTTCGCGCTGCAGGAGTTGAGACACGTTTCCTTGATGTTGATTTCTTTCTACCTCCTGAAGATGGTGTTTTTTCAACCTGAACATCCTCTGGTGGAACATACGTTTCATCATCATCATCCGCACTCCTTTTTCTTTTCTTTTGTATCTCTTTATCTCTTGGATCATAGTTTAATTTGATCCAATGATCAACTTCAGCATCAACCTCATCTTCAGAACCAGATAAACCCTTTTTTTCTTCATCAACTACTGTTTTACAAGCTGATTTCCCAACTTCCAAAGTGTCATCAATATCTTTCATCAAACGCTCAGTTTCAGGAGATAGCTGATCTTGATCTCTTTCAACATTTGCTTCTGTCTCATCTTCTTCAGGTTCATCAACCAACAAAGTTTCAACTGCTTTCTTTTTACGCTTCCTTTTTGGTTGAGAAGATGATCCTTCTTCAGCTTGAGCTTTTGGAGTTCTCTTTCCACCTTTTTTCTTCTTTTCTTCTTTTGTATACCAATCATGTCACACCCCAACCGATGGCGGAAACATCAGGGCATGGCACTGAGTGAAACAGATTGTCTAGAAGTTTTCATAACAATTATATTTATCAATTACTTAAAACAACATGTCCCATACCATGTCATAAAAGATAGTACAATTATTACAGACAAAATCTAGGCAAATAGTTCTGTTCTGACAACTCAGGTTTCATTTGTATAGACAACTATTTGTTGGCCTCTAGGACCTTATTCTAGCCTCGGTTTCCTAGCAGATAAGCATCCTAAGCACCTGTCACATACGTTAAAATAAAGTCAATACACATAGTGTAAGGGCGAGCATACAAGTTTGATAATAGCATATAGAGTTCGAATAGTTTACGCATAACTAGCACGTACACAGAGGAACATGAAGCATGTTAGTTATCGACATGAACCTATCGATACCAGTGACTGCGGGTTGACTGCCCAAGGCAGTTCGTAATACATGATCACCACTGTAATCCATGCAAATAATTGTCCTTAACAACCCCCGAGTGAACGGGTACTGAGTCCAAAGTAGAGTACTATCGTCGTTAAGGCAGGTAGACAGCATTCCATGTGTAAACAAAACAAACAAGCCTTCATTATTTCACGAATAACATGCGGTAACGGTTAGCATTTAAAAGTATTGCGTAGTGTGTTTGATTTGATTTTGAATTAGTAACGTATGTAACACCCAAAAGTGCGTAAAGCAAAAAGGGATCGAGTATACTCACAGCGGTTGATGGATTGAAGGGAGCGCTTGAGAGTAAGGTTAGCCTGAATAGTTTGATAGCATAATAATAAGCGGCGCGCAAAATGAAAATAAGTGTTGGTGGGTCGAATGGCAGTTCGATCGGATAGTGGTTCGGTCGGACAGCCGGTCGCTCGGATGGCAATCCATTCGGATAGCGGTCCGGTCGGACAGTTGTCCGGTCGAATGGCTGTTCGAGTGGATTGTTTCTCCCTTTGGGAAGGATGTGTTTGTGTATGATGGCTTGACTTTTGAAGTTTTTTGTTGTAGCATTCGAAAACACTGAAGTATCTCTACCTTTCAGGTCGGTCGATCGGACGGTCGTTCGATCGGCCGGCAACCCGTTTGGTTGGACACTTTAGTGAGAACAAGTTCACCGCAGGATGTCACTCGATCGGAAAGCAGTTCGATCGGGTGACGTTCCTAGTGCTTTGAACATGTTGAAATATGTTTAAGGGTTAAAGTCCAAGTATCTCATGATCCGAATGGTAGTTCGGTCGGATGGTAGTCCGATCGGACAGCGATTCGTTCAGCACTCCGACTTCAGATAAAGTTGGTTAAGTGTGGGACCTAAGTTGTAAGCCGTTCGGATGACCGGTCGCTCGGAGGGCTGTCCGTTCGGATAGTAGTCCGGTCAGATAGAACGCCGTCCTGGTCATTCCATTCGTCTGTCACTTGGCTGTTTTGGTTGTTTGTAGTTTTATAGAGCCGTTCAAACAACGTGTTAACCAACAGAACCCCATCTTGACCTTAGTGGTCTGATCAAACAGGAATCACCCTAGCTCGACTAGTTAACCGGTTCAAGGTGGTCGTTCTTGGTTAACCCGGAATCGGTGGCCTCGTGAATAGAATCCAGATCTCGAACTAGCACAACACTAAGAATGAGTAGAAGACTAGATCAAGGTCTGATTCTATCGGTTTTGAGGGCATTGAGTGTAAAAGAGTTGAAAGAAAGTTAGAAACCATCTTTCAATCCCTTTATCACCATGAATGTGTCTAGATCTATGCAAGACCTTTGTTTATTTGTGAGGAAATCGGTTAGATCTAAGTTGTTCTTGGTGTATTGAGGCCAAAACATGAAGCTCTTCAAGAACACATGTTGACGTCATCCTAGAACACCTTAAATCTTGATGATTTCACGGTTAAAAGTTAAGATTCAAAAGATAGAAAGGTGTAGGAGTGCGTGTAGATTAAGGAAGTACAAGATTTAGGACGAGATCTTACTAGGATTGAGAGAAATCGAAGAAAAAGTGAGGAGCACGAGCTGTTCGGTCAGAGAGTTTCCAAAAGTGGAAATAATGAAAGTGACATGGGGTATTTATAGGATTCCCAAAGTGGAAAGGGTTGGTCGGTCGGATGGCGCCTCGTTCGGGTGACAGCCCGGTCGGACGGCACCTTCGACCGGATGGCAGCCCGGTCGGATGACAATCCGGTCGGCTGGCATCTGGTTTGAGTGTTTGGTGCGATGAGTTTTGATATTTCAATTGCGATTGCGAGTGATGCGAATGCGATAGAGTTTTCTTATTCAAATTACTTTTAATCCCAACTACTCCTATCTTGCACTATCTCTTCTCCACAAATTATTATACTTTATCAACAAACAAGCATCCTTGTTTCGTATTCGTTTAGCGTTTGCGCTCTGGTTGCGATTGAGTTCGATTGCGATTCGTTTGATTGCCACACATAACATAAATAAACATGCACAAGTAACACATAAGGCACACACACACGTATAACAATAACCAATGCGTAGTTCGAGTTGTGAGCGCGATGCTGATTAGATTAGTTTGATTAGCGTTTAGTTGACTTTATCGCATTGAAACTTCCTGTTATTCACAGTCGTAAAGCGGTTCGTAGCGAGGCATATTCGTCGATTATTGCGATTTTAATTAATTACTCCACATAATACAACTAACGTAAAAGGTAAAACGTAAAACGTAAAATAGACTAACTATGGTCAAAGAAGTTAAAACAGGAATTGAGCAAGGAGAGACAGGTCGCAATTAGCGATCTTTTCTTCCTTTGACTTCAATCTTGACTTTGACTTTGACTTTCGAAACACAGGGTGTTACAGCCTCCCCTAGTTGAGGGAATTTCATCCCGAAATTAGGCCGAAGCCGTAACAAACAACTGCGAGTACTTCGCCTTCATGTCGCTTTCGAGTTCCCAAGTGAACTCCGTGCCTCGTTTTCCTTCCCATCGGACTTTCACGATACGAATGCACGAGCGTCTGAGCTGCTTGGTTTGGTAATCCATGATTTCGACAGGCTTCTCCACAAAGTGTAGTGTTTCGTTTATTTGTAGGTCATCGAGAGGTACAATTAAATCATGCTCAGCCAGACACTTTCGGAGGTTTGAAACGTGGAAAGTCGGGTGGACATTACTAAGTTCCTCCAGTAGTTCGAGTTTGTAGGCGACTTTTCTGATCCTTTCCAGAATCTTAAAAGGCCCAACATATCGAGGCGCTAGTTTCCCTTTCTTACCGAATCTGACCACACCCTTCCAAGGTGATACCTTTAGGAGTGCGTAGTCGCCAACGTCAAATTCAAGGGGCTTGCGTCGTTTATCGGCGTAACTTTTCTGTCGACTTCAAGCTTTCAACAAGTTGTCTCGAATTTGGAGGACTTTGTCAGTCGTTTCTTGCAATAGCTCAGGACCGGTTAATTGCGAGTGACCGATCTCGTGACATACAATAGGCGATCGACATCTTCTTCCATATAAGGCCTCGAATGGTGCCATTTGGATGCTAGAATGACAACTATTATTATACGAGAATTCGACTAACGGCAAGTAAGTGTCCCAATTACCACCGAAATCTATGACACACGAACGGAGCATGTCTTCAAGAGTACGGATTGTCCTTTCAGTCTGACCGTCGGTTTAAGGGTGGAATGCGGTAATCAGATTAAGCGTAGTACCAAGAGCAGCTTGAAACGTTTCCCACAGTCGCGAGGTAAACCGAGCGTCACGGTGAGAGATGATGTCATGAGGCGTCCCATGATTACAAATGATCTCGTCGGTGTAGATTCGGGCTAATCGTTCTACCTTGTAGTCTTCCCGTATTGGCAAAAAGTGAGCAGATTTAGTCAAACGGTCGACAACAACACAGATGCTATCATGAGCCGTTGACGTGCGCAGGAGCTTGGTTATGAAATCCATAGCTATACTCTCCCATTTACACATGGGGATTGGCGGTTGTTTGAGTAAGCCAGAGGGCCTTTGATGTTCAGCCTTGACCCTTGCACAGGTCAGGCACTTCCCAACGTAGAGAGCAATATCCCTTTTCATACCCGACCACCAGTACTTGTAGCGAAGATCCTGGTACATTTTATCGGCGCCAGGATGAATAGAATACCAGGATTTGTGGGCTTTGTCCATTAATATCTATCGCAAATCGGTCCGTTTAGGGATCCAAATTCGGTCCAGGAAGTGGAATATCCCATTTGACTTGTTTACAGGTTGAGCTCCATCGTGATAGATTCGTTCCTTCTTCAAAGTTCGCTCATTAAAACAAGCATGCTGGGCTTCGCGGATGAGAGTTTCGAGATCGTGTTGGGCTTGGGTATTGCGAATGCTGAGCAAATAACTCCGTCTGCTGAGAGCATCGGCAATGACATTTGCTTTGCCTGGGTGATAACGAATCTCACAGTCGTAATCGTTGAGAGGTTCTACCCATCGGCGTTGACGCATATTAAGTTGTTTCTGATCAAAGATATGTTGTAGGCTCCTATGATCGTTGAAGATCGTACACTTGGTACCATACAGGTAGTGTCGCCAAATCTTTAACGCAAAAACAACCGCGCCAAGCTCGAGATCATGGGTTGTATAGTTCTTCTCGTGGATTTTGAGCTGACGAGATGCGTAAGCAATAACCTTGTCCCGTTGCATAAGAACACAACCAAGACCAAGGTTGGAAGCATCACAATAGACAATGAAACCATCGTTTCCTTCGGGGAATGTGAGAACAGGAGCATTGCAGAGCATGTGTTTTAGGGTTCGAAAAGCAGACTCTTGTTCAGTTCCCCAAACAAAAGGCTTGTCTTTATGCATGAGAGCGGTAAGCAGCACAGCGATCTTGGAGAATCCTTCAATAAATCGTCGGTAATAGCCCGCTAGCCCGAGAAATGAACGGACTTCAGACGGGTTCTTAGGTGTAATCCAACTCTTAACTGCTTCAATCTTCGCGGGATCGACGTGAATACCTTGACTATTTACGATGTGGCCCAGAAACTGAACCTCCCCCAGCCAAAATTCACACTTGGAGAACTTAGCATAAAGTCGATTTCCCTGGAGTATTTCGAGAACTAAACGTAGATGTTGCGCGTGTTCGGCTTTCGATTTGGAATAGATCAAGACATCGTCGATGAATATGATGACGAAACGGTCGAGATAAGGTTTACACACGTGATTCATCAGGTCCATGAAAACCGCGGGTGCGTTGGTTAAACCAAAAGGCATAACAACGAACTCATAGTGGCCGTAACGAGTGCGAAAAGCGGTTTTGGGTATATCCTCCTCTTGAATGCGTAGCTGGTGATAGCCTGAGCGTAGATCGATATTTGAGAAACACGTAGCACCTTGTAGCTGATCAAACAAATCGTCAATGCGAGGTAGGGGATAGCGGTTCTTGATGGTTAGCTTATTAAATTCCCGATAGTCGATGCACATCCTGAACGACCCATCCTTCTTTTTGACGAAAAGGACTGGCGCGCCCCAAGGGGAGGTGCTCGGGCGAATAAAGCCTTTCTCAAGTTATTCCTGGAGCTGATTCGGGAGTTCACGCATTTCGGACAGTGCGAGTCGATAAGGAGCTTTGGCAACAGGGTTGGCTCCAGGAATGAGGTCGATACGAAAGTCGATATCACGACTTGGCGGTAGTCCAGGGAGATCGTCAGGGAACACCTGAGGAAATTCACGAACCACAGGAACGTCTTTCACTTATGTCTTCCTTTTCTTTTCCTTCTCTGCTACTACAATGTTAGCCAAGAAAGCTCTGTATTCCTTGCGGAGATACTTGCTAGCTTGGACACATGACATAAGTTTGAGACCCTTCGAAGAAGTTTCACCCTAGACACACAATAAATCACCATTCTCGAGCGAGAATCGAATCATCTTATCGAAGCACACAACTTCAGCATGGTTTTCGCGAAGAAAGTCCATGCCTACTATGACATTAAAGCTTCCGAGTTGCATCGGAATAAGGTCGACCGGGAAAATGTGATTGTTGAGCTCAAGTGTACAATCACGGAGAACATAATTTACGGCGACAGTTCTTCCGGTGGCGACTTCTAAATCGAACGTTGAGGGGAGATAGGAGCGCTTACGACTAAGAAGCTTCTCGAATTCAAATGACACAAAGCAATTATCGGCTCCAGTATCAAACAAACATGAAGCATAAATACCATTCATAAGGAACGAACCATTGACCATGTTGTTGTCAGCCTGGGCTGTTGAAAGTTCTGGCGCGCGCTGCTTGCTGTTGCTGCTGCGGTTGGTGAGGTTGCTGCTGCTGGGGCTCTTGTTTCACAACCCTGTTCGGGCACATATTCGTGAAGTGTTTGGGATCTCCACATGCGATGCAGACTCGGGCGTTGATCGCGGGTGCCTGAGCCGCGTGTTGGCCTTGCGGGGCTCGGAGCAGAGCTTGATGAGCAGTGGCAGGAGCTGCGGTGTTGCGGGGACCAGTACGGCAGTTGGCAGTGAAGTGGCCGTACATGTTGCAGTGAGCGCAGAAACGACAGGCGAGACCCACTGGGTGATGATATGAGCATGTTGGACAAGTAGGGTGGGGGCCTGTGTATGCACGCTTTGCGGGCGGTGCATAGGTAACCGGTACTGGACGGTGGTGAGACTGCTGCTGAGCCGGTACGGCTTGGAGAGGAGCAGCAGTGGTGGTGACAGCATAGTTCTTGTTGCTGGAGCTGCTGTTGTTGTGCTTCTTCTTGCTGTCACACCCCGACCATGTAAAACATCAAATCGTGGCGGAAATGTCGGGGAGTGTTGTAACAGAATTATTGTTCCACAACCATGGTAATTAAAATTACATTTTATTCATAAACCAAAGGTGGAATACATTGTCTTAAAACAAGAACCAAAGAGTACATCACATAATTTTAAACTAGTTCTATCTTCATTTTATGTCTCTAAGGCACATGTCCGCCCTAGTGTCACGATCATCCTAAGCAACAGCTCCTGAAAACACATGTGAAAATAGGTACGTCAACATAAAAATGCCTGTGAGATACATAGGTTTTTTGTGAAAATAGGATTCATGACTTAAGTTTAAGAAAATGTTTAATAAAAATTAGTCATGAATCTAGTTAAGTGTTTTCTTTGATAAATCATTTGAAAAGCGATAATAAATCAGATGATATGTATATTTAAAAGAATAATGTATGGTTAAATGAATAACCAAGTAAAATAAATTGTATAAAGCAAACTGTTTTATAAAACAAAGTCTTGTGAAAAATATGTTATTTGCGTAAAATGTATAAGTCCAAATTGAATGATTTAAATATTGCTTCGACATGTAATATAATACAAGCACTTATATATAGGAAGTACCAGCGGCGTATCCACCATGCTTGTATCGTACTACACACATCTCGTTACTTAAGCCATTTAAACAAACCACCAATGTATAACGTTCATGTTTAAACCAAATGTCAAAAGTTCTTGTATAAACCATGTCAAATGATAAAAGTCAAAATGTAGTCATGTAATGTGTAACAAATGTTATGTATGGTAAGTAAAGTGTAATCACTTAAACCAAATGTAAGAATGTACAAAACAAAGTATTTTGAATATATCAAAAAGTTGTGTTTTGCAAAGTAAATGCATGTTTTACTGATACAAACACTTATGTGGTAAGTTAAACGCATACCTTCAAGCCTTGAGACAGACGGATAACCCTAGGTAAAGGTTATCAAACAAATGTTTTCGGATTCAGTCATTCCTTTCATCCAAACAAACCTAGGATGTCAGGAACGGGATTTGTCAAGTCCTATGGTACCATTACTTATTACCGAGCGGCGTAGCTAATGTTAATGAATGTAATTTAGACCCGTTGAACAAACCAAATGTCATACAAAATGTAAACATGTTATGTGAAAATAATGTACTAAGTATGCTAAGTTAACATATAAAGAAGAAAAGTCATGTAAAACAATGTGCTAGCATGCTCAGTAAACATACATAACAGAAAAGTAATGTAAAACAATGTACTAAGTATGCTAAGTGAACATACATAGCGAAAGATATGAATGTAAAACAATGTGCTAGCATGCTCAGTAAACATACATAGCAAAATAATATGTAATGTAAAACAATGTGCTAGCATGTCAAGTAAACATACATAGCAAAACATAATGAAATCGTGTACAAATAATGTACTAACGAACATAGCAAGTATATGATATGAAAACATGGAAAGCATGAAAGTAACAAGTAGGCACATGTGTTTCAACCCAAAAAGTTTGAAAAACAGTAAAGGAGGGGTCTATGTACTCACTTGGGATTGCTCAATAGACTTTAGATATCCACCAAGCAAAGCTTGAAGATCACGGATTCAAACGGCACCTAATACAGGTATCTACATTAATAAACGGACCAATCGGAAGATCGGGTAGTACGAGGGTTTGTAAACCAAATAAGTGTGGGAGCTTATGTAATATGGTTTGACAAAGCTTTCATACTAAAACGAAACCTATCATAAGTGCTTTTGACCCGTTACGACCCGTTTAGGTAGCTTATGCTACTTTAACGCGTCGTTTGCGTAAAACACGTTCGGATCGTCTAACTAATCCTATGACAAGTAAAATATGCCTTAACATGTCTAATATAGTTGCCTAATCAGTTTAGATGTCAAAATTTATGTTACATATGCTTAAAATGAATTTTGGCGTAAAAAGGGCAGTTTGGTATTTTTTCCTAAGGCATATATACTACCTATCATACAACTAACTAAACGTCATGACCATAAGGTATAACCTAGGAAGGTTATTCCCTATAAAACTATGGTCACCTAATGTGTTTGGTCGGATCCTAATGATCGACCAAATGGGTCGGGTTCGAAAGCATAAGCGATTGATTAGATCGCTTACCTTTACGACCCTAGACAAGCACAAATCTAAAAAGTGACGAGCTAAACATGTCAAAACATGTTTAACGAGATTTAAAAATAGATTTGGTATCAAAACAAACGGTTTTGTTACCTAAAAGTAGTTTGGTTACAAAATACCGAAGAATACGTATTTTGGCCGAAACTACGACTCGTCACTGAGCCTAGATAACGTGGTAATCGGTAGGTATAGTCACTAGGGACTATAACCATCGTGATTACGCTCACGTTTTGAAGTTCAAACAAACTTCGCATTGACCATAAACTGGTCAGTGCAGAAAGTCAAACGCATTTTGACTTTAACACTAAAAACGAATGAAAAGAACGAAAGAATACTTACAAAAGGTCCCCGCAAGATTTGATCCGATTTACTCTCAGGTACGAAGCATAAACTTCAACATAGAGAGCCAAAATCAGATTCAAATTGTGGGTTTGAAGCAAAGACATGGGAGGGGGTATTTATAGGCATGGCACTACCATTAACACCGTTCAACGAAAACCGTGCTTCGATCCAGGCCGTACGCATGGGCCCCTTGTTTTGCAAAACCATGGGCACCCTTAGTTTAAGCCCATGGTTTGTTAAAAACCATTTGCAAGTGGGAAATAAGGGTATAACAGCTGTTAAAATAGATTCTGTGCAGATCTGGTAGGACCACGCGACCCGTGTAAGAGACAAGGGCATTCTACGCGGCCCGCCTGGGCTCTGCAGGTCAGCAACAAATTTGCAGTTTTCCAGTTTCAATCCCTGTTGTGTTTTAAGCTCATTTCCGACAAGTTTAAGGCCCGTTAACCCAACCTTAAGGCCCTAAAATGATGCCTAAACATTTTGGACATGAAACATGCTCAAGAATATGCCGGATGTTGGTTCGTTTGGTCGTACGATCGCGATATTCGCTTAATTACGACGAAATGCGCACAAGCGCGAAAAACGGTCCAAATTGCCTGACGAATGGATTTTTCTCATGCCAAACACTAAAATAAAATATTTTAATGCTTACATAAATTTTTGGATCTCCGGATGTATTCAGAACGTAAGTTATGCGCGAAAATGCAAACTTATGCACTTTTTGACGCTTTTAGTCCCTGAATGAGCATAAAGTTTATTTTAGCACACCGAACCCCTCAAAGCCTATTTCTAAGCTATGTAAAGGATATTTTGGGTGTGTTTAACTTATGATCATGTTCTGAAAAGTTCGTTACAGTTCAAATTGACATACTTTCGCAGTTTGTCGAATTTAGTCCCTGTAAGTGAATAAACTTGATTTTACCATACCAAAGCCTTCAAAACTTATTTCCAAGTTATATAAAGGTTATTTAAGGTATGTTAAGAATAAATTGATCTTTCGGAGTATTTGTCGTGTTAAACTGATTACGTTTACGCACCAGTTTGCGTATAATTCTCCAGAAAGCGACATAGAGTTTGAAATTGAATAAAAACCAAAGCATGAAAAATGTCAAACAAAAACAAACAAACATTGGGATCAAATAACTTTATTTCATTGATAACTGAACTGTTTACAATGATTACAAGCACATATGTCACAGTCTCCCCTACTTGTGGATATTTCATCCCGAAATTTGTTTAGAGGAAACTCGTGAGAATAGATGCGGATACTTCGCCTTCATTTGATCTTCAATTCCCAAGTAAACTCAGGTCCACGTTTAGATTCCCAGCAAACTTTAACCAAAGGAATGCGCTTGCATTTAAGCCATTTGACTTCACGATCCATAATTTCCACAGGTTTCTCAACAAAATGCAGTGTTTTATCAACACGAATTTCGTCAAGTGGTATGTGGAGGTTCTCATCAGCTAAGCACTTCTTGAGATTGGATACGTGGAAGGTTGGATGAACATTCCCAAGTTCTGGAGGTAATTCAAGTCTGTAGGCTACCTTACCGATTCTTTCGACGATCTTGAATGGTCCAACGTATCTAGTTGTAAGTTTTCCTTTCTTTCCAAATCTGATTACACCTTTCCAAGGTGAGAACTTAAGTAATACACGGTCACCGACTTGAAATTCCAAGGGCTTGCGTCGTTGGTCCGTGTAACTCTTTTGACGGCTTCGAGCTGTCTATAGGTTATCACGAACTTTCTTAACCTTATCAGTTGTCTTTAGAATGAGGTCAGGTCCAGTAAGCTGAGCCTCACCAATCTCATTCCAGCAGACTGGTGAACGATATTTTCGACCATAGAGAGCCTCGAAAGGAGCCATGTTTATGCTGGGGTGATAACTGTTGTTGTAGGAGAATTCAATCAATGGAAGATGTGAATCCCAACTACCACCAAAATCGATCACACAAGCTCTAAGCATATCCTACAAAGTCTGGATTGTTCTTTCAGTTTGGCCATCTGTTTGTGGATGATAAGCTGTGCTCAGATTAAGTTGGGTCCCCATAGCAGATTGCATGGTTCTCCAAAAACGAGAAGAGAAGCGAGCATCTCTGTCAGAAATAATGTTCAAAGGAACACCATGTCGAGATACGATTTCAGCCACATAGATTTTAGCAAGATTTTCAGCAGAGAGACCCTCACGGATCGGCAGGAAATGCGCTGACTTAGTAAGACGATCAACAACTACCCAGATGGTATCATGACCTTTCTTTATGCGCGAAAGTTTAGTAATGAGATCCATAGTGGTGTTTTCCCATTTCCAAACTGGGATCTATGGTTGCTCCAAAAGACCAGAAGGATGTTGGTGTTTAGCCTTAACCTCTAGACAAGTAAGGCATTTTAAAACGTATAAGGCAATGTCCTTCTTCATACCAGGCCACCAATACTGAGTACGAAGATCCTTATACATCTTGTCTGAGCCAGGATGAATAGTGTAACGAGACTTATGGGCTTCATCCATAAGCAAAGTGCGAAGATCATCTTGTCTTGGGACCCACAAACGGTCCATGAAGTAATACGATCCATTTTTAAGCACAAGATCAGGTTTAATGTGACAAGGAAATTCCTTACCCATCAAATCTTGTGAAACACAAGCATGTCGAGCCTGAGAAATGCGTGCTTGGATATCAGATCGAACTAGGATATCAGATTGAACACGAACACAATGAAGCTTATTACGTTCCTTACGACTCAATGCGCCAGCCACAACATTCGCTTTACCAGGATGGTAGCGAATTTCGCAATCATAGTCGTTTAGAAGTTCAACCCAACATCGTTGCCTCATGTTGAGTTCTTTCTGATTGAAGATATGCTGAAGACTTTTGTGGTCAGTGAAAACCACGCATTTTGTTCCGTACAAATAATGTCTCCAGATTTTGAGAGCGAAGACAACTACACACAACTCCAGATCATGAGTGGTGTAGTTTTTCTCATGCACCTTCAATTTCCTTGATGCGTAGGCTATGACTTTGTTCCTTTGCATCCGAACACAGCCAAGACCCAATTTAGATGCATCACAATATACGACAAAATCATCATTGCCCTCAGGCAAGGATAGAATAGGTGCGTCACAAAGCTTCTGTTTCAAGGTCTGAAACGCTTCCTCTTGCTTAAATCCCCATTCAAAGGGTTTATTCTTCTGAGTTAGAGCAGTTAGAGGAACTGCAATCTTCGAGAAGTTCTCGATGAAGTGGCGGTAATAACCCGCAAGACCAAGAAAAGAACGAACCTCAGTAGGAGTCGTTGGCGTATCCCAATCCTTAATCGCACTGATCTTGGAGGGATCTACATGAATACCTTGTTCGTTGACAATATGTCCCAAAAATTGAACTTCCATAAGCCAAAATTTGCACTTGGAGAATTTGGCAAAAAGTTGCTCTTTCTTTAGGAGTTCCAGAGTAAGACAAAGATGTTGCTCATGATCAGCTCGCGTCTTAGAATATATCAAGATGTCATCAATAAAAACGATGATGAACTTATCCAGATAAGGCTTGCAGACCCTATTCATTAAGTCCATGAAAACAACAGGAGCATTAGTCAAACCGAATGGCATGACTGTGAACTCATAATGCCCATATCGAGTGCGGAATGCTGTCTTGGGAATATCTTCTTCATGCACACGAAGTTGATGATACCCAGAATGAAGGTCGATCTTCGAAAAGTAAGTAGCACCCTGTAACTGGTCAAAGAGATCATCAATGCGAGGTAGGGGGTATCGATTCTTGATGGTAAGCTTATTCAGCTCACGATAATCGATGCACATTCTAAAAGATCCATCCTTCTTCTTGTCAAAAAGAACGGGAGCACCCCAAGGTGAAAAGCTAGGATGAATAAAACCTTTGTCAGAAAGTTCCTAAAGCTGCTTAGACAACTCTTGCATCTCAGACGGTGCAAGATGATATGGAGCTCTGGCAATAGGATTTGCACCAGGCACAAGATCAATTTAGAACTCGACTTGGCGTGCTGGGGGGTAAACCAGGTAACTCTTCAGGAAACAACTTCGGATAATCCCGAACAAGAGGGATATCTTGAATAGACTTACCTTTGCCTTTATCTGCTGTAACATGTGCCAAGAAAGCCACATAATTCTTTCGCAGATACTTCCGAGCTTGAAAACAAGTCATGAGGTTGAGGCTACTAGCAGGTTTCTCAACACGAACCTATAGGATCTCACCTGATGAGAGTGGCACACGAACGATCTTCTCAAAACAAACTACCTCTGCGTGATGCTTGGCTAACCAATTTATACCCACTATAACGTCCAAGCTTCCAAGTTGCATTGGCGTGAGGTCAATAGGAAAAAGATGGTCGTTAAGGTTCAGCTGGAAGTTGCAAAGAACAGAATCAAGAACAACGGGTTCACCGGTAGCAACTTCTACTGTCAAAGGCTTACCTAGTTTTGTTCTAGACACGCGAAGTGAGGGTTCAAAAGATAACGACACAAAACTCTTATCGGCCCCTGAATCAAAAAGAACAGATGCATGTTGATTATTAACAAAGAACGTACCGTTCACCACTTCATTGTCTGCTTGCGCCTCTTGTACATTCATGTTAAAAGCTCGCCCACGAGCCTGAGCCTGAACTGGATTCGCATTCACCAATCTTGGACATTGATTATGGTAGTGGGTCAGATCCCCATAGTTATAACAAGAACCTGGTGGGTAGTGAGGTCGTGCAGCTTGACCTTGTTGTTGAGCAACTTGTTGAGCCAGGTTCTGAACTGCCTGATTCTGGTTGGCAGTAATGCGGCAAGTAGTAGCAACATGACCAGGTCTTCCACAGTTAGTGCATTGACGGCACTGGAGGTGCGGCTGATGGTGACCGTTACACCTATTGCACAAAGGTACATTGCCAAGATAACGTCTCTTGGCAAGGGGTTGCGCAGGCTGATTTGGTGCAGCTTTAGCCTGTGCAGTAACAGCGTAGTTTTGGGAAGCCTTTTGGTTCCTAGAACCCTTTGAGGAACCCGAATCCTTACCCTTCTTGTTTTTACCTTTCTTGCTTTCCCCTTTGTCAGACGCCTGCTTCTTACCATTGTCACCCTTTCTATGCAGCTTACCCTTTCGAATCTGTGACTCAGTCAAAGTCGCAGATAGCTCGATTGCCTGACGGACTGTGGTAGGCTTACTACCAGTAACGATGTCTTGCATGGAGTCAGGTAGGCCATCGATGTACCTCTCGATAGCCTTCTCGAGTGGGGTAACCATTGTTGGGCATAACAAACTCAGCTCCTCATACCTATCAGTATACGCCCGGTGCTCACCACTATCCTGTTTCAGATCATCAAACTCCCTTTCTAATGCTCGCAGTTCATGACGAGGACAAATCTCCCTCATCATAAGAGTTCTAAGTTCAGCGCATGTTTGCACTAGAGCAACTTCAGCACCACGATCTCTCATAACCCCGTTCTACCATGTAAGCGCCCTCTTCTGAAACACACTTGAAGCAAACTCGAACTTCCGATTCTCAGGACACAGAACGTGACGGAATGTACTCTCAATGCTCTCGAACCATTGAAGGAGCCCAGTTGCCCCTTCAGAACCACTGAACTTCAGTGGTTTAGCCGAGTTAAAACTCTTGAAATTGCATGGAGCATTTTGGTTGTTGTTGGCCTGGTTCACCTGAGCTATAATGTTTGGGAGTACGGAATCCATGTGCTGCGCCATAATATCTGCCATTTCGGCATTATATAACGGGTTTTCACGTCAAGGAGGCATGCTAAAAAGAGGAAACATGAGAGGAAACAAAATCAACAAAAGCAAAGATGGTGGTCATTCGTCCGTATCACAAAGCAAACAAACGACACACAGTGACTAATCAAGGTAAATGGGTCAAAAATAATGCATAGCGAAGACATGCTCGCCTATAAGTGAACACTCACCCCAAGAGTTCTCAGTTAAGAGTGACTGGTCCGATTATGTGGATTTGTACGAACACTCTAGCCTTAGACAGAAAACCCAGGGTACAGGCATTCACTCTTCAAGTTTGCACGTGTTCACACTATTTAGAACCCAAAACTTTGACGAGATTTTGAAAATTTGGAAGGCACAAGGCCAAAAATCAATCTGGAAGGGTTCAAAACCATATAATAAATCATTTAAAAAAAAGATTGTTTTTCAAAAACAAAATCGTTTTAGAAAATTGGGTTCTCATTTTGGCAATCATCTAAGATAGGTGAAGTGCATGTTTTAAGATCTAAACGAACGACAACTTGTGATGGGGTCCTAGAAAGGTTATAGTCAAGGTCAAAGCATTACTAATAACCTAATTCCCTATAACCATTGGCTCTGATACCAACTCTTCTGTCACACCCCGACCACGTAAAACATCAAATCGTGGCGGAAACGTCAGGGAGTGTTGTAACAGAATTTTTGTTCCACAACCATGGTAATTAAAATTACATTTTATTCATAAACCAAAGGTGGAATACATTGTCTTAAAACAAGAACTAAAGAGTACATCACATAATTTTAAACTAGTTTTATCTTCATTTTAAGTCTCTAAGGCACAGGTCCGCCTTAGTGTCACGATCATCCTAAGCAACAGCTCCTGAAAACACATATGAAAATAGGTACGTCAGCATAAAAATGCCTGTGAGATACATAGGTTTTTATGAAAATAGGATTCATGACTTAAGTTTAAGAAAATGTTTAATAAAAATTAGTCATGAATCTAGTTAAGTGTTTTCTTTGATAAATCATTTGAAAAGCGATAATAAATCAGATGATATGTATATATTTAAAAGAATATTGTATGGTTAAATGAATAACCAAGTAAAATAAATTGCATAAAACAAACTGTTTTGTAAAACAAAGTCTTGTGAAAAATATGTTATTTGCGTAAAAGGTTGATGTCTGTCGTTAGTGACATGCAAAAACCGAAATAAACTAGGTAGCTAGAGTAAGTCGGATATCGAACCAGAGGAGGATTGTGGAAAGTGTCGAATGAAAAGTATTAATTAATTACTACTGAATTGGAAAATCGGTGTGATTGATTATAAGAATTATCTAAATTAACAAATAAAATTGAGAAAAAGATTGAGTTGTAATAAACAATGATGAGGAAAGGTGATCACTCCGGGATTCAGATTGTGTGATTAACTAATAACTTAGCTGATTGTCATATTGGATACTATTGGTTAAATGATATAATTATCAACTATTCATGCAATGAATAATTATTCAACCAACAAAGTATAATCGGATTTAAACGTATTTATGTCTCTGTCTATCACACAGGATTCGTTTGTCAAACGAATTATTAAAACGCAAGTAAAGACCGTCTGTGACACGGTTACAATCCAAACTCAATACATAAAACAATAAACCAAATCAATAGTGTCTTACACAGTCATTCACCCAAAGTGTCCACAAGAGATTTAGCCGCTCATGTCGGTTGATTGATCTTCCATAGCTTCTCCCTAACTGCCGTCTGCCGTCCCAGATGTGTTGAAGTTCCAGCCGTCTTGTGATAATGATGAGGTTATCGGTGTCTTTTCTTTTTACTTGCATGTGCCGTCCACAAGAACCCAATCATGTGCGGCCCAGTGTCTCCACAAGTCCAAGATGTCGGCCCATCAAAACCCATGTTGCGTCCTTTTCCTTTTCTGCCCGTAAGCTACGCTTACGTAACCGTAGGCTACGGTTTTTGGTCACTGTTGTGTAATAAAAAAGGATCTTATAATTCTCCTCATGTGATAATGAATTATGATGTCTGCATGTATCTATTCCCAATGTTCTCCACCCAAAGTGTTGCAAGAATTGATTAATTATTTTCCTCGAAATTCTGCCATATATATGCTGATGATGTTGTGTGTAGTTTTCCTTTGTTCACGTAATGGCTGCCATGATTAATGATGATGTTTTTCGATTCCTTAATGTTGTTGCCCCCCCAAAAGTACTTATATCGGCTGCCAGCATGTGCCCATCTTCACGTGATGATGATGATATTGTTTTGTAATTTAATGGCCTTCACGTGTGTGAGGGCTCAAACACTTTTTATTCCTTTTCTTCACCATGCACTCTAACTTCGCCGTATTACGTGTTTACTCTGAAAAATCACAAACACACGTAGTTAACATATTCGAGGCACATTATCACTTAAAATATAATAACACATATATTATATCCACATTAACGCACAAGATTCACACGCTACATCACATCCCCACACTTAACCTTGATTGTCCTCAAGCAACCATTACAAGCATTACTCACCTTATTAACAAATCGCTTTCAAATCCCTTACCGAATTAGCAATTTAAGATCCCAAGTCATACCCGTCCCATAGACTGAGACAATCGAGATTGACAATCTGACAAACAAATGATACGCGTTTAAAACAATTTAAGACTTGCCTAACTAAAACTAACATGCTTATGATACTACACACATGCCACACGCCCCTCACAATAATCACTCCTCTCGGTTTAATCAAGACTAGCGTGTGATGTGCTAGTATGTAATTCACTCAAAACCAAATATGTTACTTTGCAACCATAAGCTTGTATGGCAATCACACCTCCACTGTATCAAATAACGTAGCACATATCAAAAGGACTTTTCGGGTTTTCGGTTAAGGGTAAGGGTAAGGAGATATTTTTGGATTTTTATATTTATATGGTGAACACAAAAGAACATACCAAACCATGACAACTTATTCACAATGATACTAACACTTTGGTTATTTTCCGACCCATTTATTTAACACGAACATCAATACTAATTTTTTTCTTTTTCTTTCTTTTCTCTTTTTTATCTTTTTCATAACAAATACATAATTGTCATTCATGGTTGGTAATCAAACTTGTCAAACGAGGTGTAACAAACGAAGGGTAAAAGGCTCAACATGGTTAACTAAGGTGGGTGAAATTAACAATCAACATAGAACAATGAATGGATCCTAATGCCTTTATCATCTATGTGTATACGCTAAAGCACAGTCTCGGCACGTATCAAACCACACAAGTTCTAACACAAAGCAACATATGGCCTACACTCAACAAATGAAAAATTATTGTAATTCAACTAACAATCTAGTAGGCTCAAATATCTCACCGAACAAAAGGAATATGGGTTGCCGACACGTAGCATGTGTAATTCCTAAAGCATGTTACCCCTAGTTAGACATCTCTTTTTAATTATTCTCTAAAACAACTGTCAGATATACTCTCATGAAACTTAAAGGGACAACCATGACTAGGGATCTAAGTTAGTTAAATATCAGTAGGAACCCTTTAGCAATTGAAAATGTTGGTTTTCATGTAGTTCAAGCATACTTGAGACAAAAAATTTCAAAATTTTTCAATTTTTAGCACAATTTCAACCCCTCAAGCTTTTAAGATCAACAATCTTAACAACCCACTCTCGAGTTACCGCATCCCCACACTTGGGATACATTGTCCCCAATGTATGGTGCAATTTATAGTCATAACCCGAGAGATACCACCCGCAAACCATGAACGACTAATAACCAAACCGACTCACAAACAAAACCACTCCCAACACAAAATTTTACACCACCAATTTCACAAATAAAAAAAAATAAAACACAGGATAGCTAAACACATGCACCTGATCAGAAAACAAGTGAGTGTTTGTCGTGGTGTAGCTGCTGCGATATAACCGGAACATACGCATCCAGGGATTCTCTGATATCTCACCTGGGATGTTGCCAAATATTCCCACACTTGATTCATTGCATCCATGATGATTGAACGTAGAAACCTGTCAAAACACAAACACACCAAAACGAAACCAAAACAAAGTACAAACTCTACATTCTCGGGCTGCCTCCCGAGAGCGCTAAGTTTAAAGGTCTTCAGCCAGACCATACCTGATATACGTTACGGTGGTCTCAACGCACACTTACCCAAAACATTTCCAACGAATGCTCGAAAATTTACATGCCATCTCCATAGGTTTGTAAGTATAATTGGCATGTTCAGACTGCACCTGCGGGTTTCGCTAATCCGCTTCACGAGATATACCTTGAGGTCTTGTTGTGTCACCCTTCTCATCTTCTTCCTCGAACCCTCTTCCCCACACTTATTAATTTGAATGATTGATATGGGGAGAGGTTCGGTACACATATTCATCTCCTCAGACTGTTCTGCCTCATCATCTGCACACACCATCTGATCCACCAGTGACTCTTCATCAGATAAAGGACTCATTGGTGTGGTATTATCCTCCACAACCTCCTCCTTCATGTGAGAATAATCTCTAATATCATCAGGTAATGGTGAGAGACGCTCTTCTATTTCTATCTTCATTTTTAACTTTTGACACTTGGAAACTAGACAGCTGATTCGATCTTCATCGGAAAGGTTGGGTGCTGATAAATATTGCTCGAGTTTGGACAAACTCGCTTCCAACATAGCAAGCTTTTTCTCCTCCTCGGTCTGATAAGTATAGACACCCTCGGGCTCAGGATATTCCTCGGGATGATACTGTCGGTATCCCTGATACGGTGTTGAGATGTACGCATCCATCATTTTTTTATTCCAATACTCTGGATTTTCCAAATACACCGCGCACACATCATCATAAACAGAAGTATGAATACGACCGCAACAGAAACATTGTCCATCCGTCCTTGGTTCATAATAAGCATCCTCATCCAAATCCCATCCGTTAGAGTAATAACCATCGTCCACCGTTGTATCAGAATCATAGAAATATGGTGGAGGGGAAGGATTATCATAGCAAGGCATCGGTGGTTCTTCCCATTTCACTATTTCCCGTCTAAATCGGGCCTCGTGGCAACCGATACACGGGTGAAGTGGTTCCCCGCACAAAATGCATGTAGAAGAGCCGCAAAATATAGTAAGATCTGTCATCCTGCACAAACACAACTCAACTACCCACGTAAATCCCGAACAATTAAGATAACAAAATAAAAACGAAAACTCTTTTAGGTTTTTTTTTAAACTCAAACTTAACACTAAACACTTTGCGCACGCCTCCCCGGCAACGGCGCCATTTTGATGTCTGTCGTTAGTGACATGCAAAAACCGAAATAAACTAGGTAGCTAGAGTAAGTCGGATATCGAACCAGAGGAGGATTGTGGAAAGTGTCGAATGAAAAGTATTAATTAATTACTACTGAATTGGAAAATCGGTGTGATTGATTATAAGAATTATCTAAATTAACAAATAAAATTGAGAAAAAGATTGAGTTGTAATAAACAATGATAAGGAAAGGTGATCACTCCGGGATTCAGATTGTGTGATTAACTAATAACTTGGCTGATTGTCATATTGGATACTATTGGTTAAAGGATATAATTATCAACTATTCATGCAATGAATAATTATTCAACCAACAAAGTATAATAGGATTTAAACGTATTTATGTCTCTGTCTATCACACAGGATTCGTTTATCAAACGAATTATAAAAACGCAAGTAAAGACCGTCTGTCACACGGTTACAATCCAAACTCAATACATAAAACAATAAACCAAATCAATAGTGTTTTACACAATCATTGACCCGAAGTGTCCACAAGAGATTTAGCCGCTCATGTCGGTTGATTGATCTTCCATAGCTTCTCCCTAACTGCCGTCTGCCATCCCAGATGTCTTGATGTTCCAGCCGTCTTGTGATAATGATGAGGTTATTGGTGTCTTTTTTTTTTACTTGCATGTGCCGTCCACAAGAACCCAATCATGTGCGGCCCAGTGTCTCCACAAGTCCAAGATGTCGGCCCATCAAAACCCATGTTGCGTCCTTTTCCTTTTCTGCCCGTAAGCTACGCTTACGTAACCATAGGCTACGGTTTTTGGTCACTGTTGTGTAATAAAAAAGGATCTTATAATGCTCCTCATGTGATAATGAATTATGATGTCTGCATGTATCTATTCCCAATGTTCTCCACCCAAAGTGTTCCAAGACTTGATTAATTATTTTCCTCAAAATTCTGCCGTATATATGCTGATGATGTTGTGTGTAGTTTTCCTTTGTTCACGTAATGGCTGCCAATGATTAATGATGATGTTTTTCGATTCCTTAATGTTGTTGCCCCCCAAAAAGTACTTATATCGGCTGCCAGCATGTGCCCATCTTCACGTGATGATGATGATATTGTATTGTAATTTAATGGCCTTCACGTGTGTGAGGGTTCAAACACTTTTTATTCCTTTTCTTCACCATGCATTCTAACTTCGCCGTATTACGTGTTTAATCTGAAAAATCACAAACACACGTAGTTAATATATTCGAGGCACATTATCACTTAAAATATAATAACACATATATTATATCCACATTAACGCACAAGATTCACACGCTACATCACATCAGATGCGGGGTCATTTTGATGACTGTCGTAAGGGTCAATCAAAAACCTAAATAAGCTACGTAGATAGCGTAAGTAGGGTATCGTATCCACGGGGAATTTGTGGTCAGTGTTAAAGAAATTAATTAAAAACTATCTAATTCGGGGGTTTGTTTGTGTGATTGCAAAGAAAACACGATTTGTCACGAAAAGTGTTATCAATATTAAGAAGAAGTAACCTCCACCCGGAATCCCGAATACCCGTTTTAATATAAAAATCCGTTTTCTGATTCAAAACACCACATAGACATGGCCTCGGAATTAATGAATTTGATTAGTTAATAGGGATAGTTTTTAAGATTCACTATGCAACCTAATAAACCGTTTGTTTGTATCAACTACCCACCAATTTACTAACCCGCTAACAACGCAAGGAAGTTGCCAATACGCTTAATAAACGACAAGTAATTCAAACACAAGAAACGTTTACCAATAATCCAACACAAGTGGTCAAGCTGTACCAGTTTACAAGAATCAGAAAAACAGAAAAATATATCAACCCGTGTAAACGTTCATCCGAGTATAAGTCACAAGAGGTTTAGCCGCGCATGGTAGTCTTTACCGCATCAGTTGTCATCCTGAGTTGGTTGAACATCATAATCAGCTTTTAGAAATTCGTCCCTCCGAACTCCGCCTGCCTCCCCCCTAATCTATTATGCGATCCCCTCTTTAAATTCCTCTCCAATTCAGCCGTCACCTAACCTCTTTTACGTAGCCCTTGCACCCACCAAACAACCCAAACATGTAGCCCAATAGTTGATTGACTTAAAGCCCAATTGGTCATTGGTCATCTGATGTCACGATTGGCATTTGAAGGCAAACATCTTATATTTATTAATTTGCAGCACCCAAATTAAACCCACTTGACAAATTCTAATTTCCACATTCTCGTTTAGATCTCTGCACCAAGTACCAAAACACAAGTAAATGCCTTTAATTTATTTTAATTACTTTAATTATTATATTGTTATTTTTTCATTTTTGTTTACTCGTAACCTTAAACCACTTATGTATAACATTGAACTTATTTTCACATGGTAACTATCGTCATTTTTCATTTAGTATTTCATGTTTGGTTTAATTTAATCGTTTTAGCTCGTTTTTTTTCTCAATCCGCATGACAATAAAACTACATCAACAACCATATTATATATTATTGTCAATGGATTTTAACCATAACTAATATTAAATAAAGTGTTCCTAAAATGCATTGATCAAATGTATAAGTCCAAATTGAATGATTTAAATAACGCTACGACATGTAATATAATACAAGTACTTGTATATAGGAAGTACCAGCGGCGTATCCACCATGCTTGTATCGTACTACACACGTCTCATTACTTAAGTCATTTAAACAAACCACCAATGTATAACGTTCATGTTTAAACCAAATGTCAAAAGTTTTTGTATAAACCATGTCAAATGTTAAAAATCAAAATGTAGTCATGTAATGTGTAACAAATGTTATGTCTGGTAAGTAAAGTGTAATCACTTAAACCAAATGTAAGAATGTACAAAACAAAGTATTTTGAATATATTAAAAAGTTATGTTTTGCAAAGTAAATGCATGTTTTACTGATACAAACACTTATGTGGTAAGTTAAACGCATACATTCAAGTCTTGAGACAGACGGATAACCCTAAGTAAAGGTTATCAAAGAAATGTTTTCGGATTCAGTCATTCCTTTCATCCAAACAAACCTAGGATGTCAGGAACGGGATTTGTCAAGTCCTATGGTACCATTACTTATTACCGAGCGGCGTAGCTAATGTTAATGAATGTAATTTAGACCCGTTGAACAAACCAAATGTCATACCAAATGTAAACATGTTATGTGGAAATAATGTACTAAGTATGCTAAGTTGACATACAAAGCAGAAAAGTCATGTGAAACAATGTGCTAGCATGCTCAGTAAACATACATAACAGAAAAGTAATGTAAAACAATGTACTAAGTATGCTAAGTGAACATACATAGCAAAAGAAATGAATGTAAAACAATGTGCTAGCATGCTCAGTAAACATACATAGCAAAAGAATATGTAATGTAAAACAATGTGCTAGCATGCCAAGTAAACATACATAGCAAAACATAATGAAATCATGTACTAATAGTGTACTAACGAACATAGCAAGTATATGATATGAAAACATGGAAAGCACGAAAGTAACAAGTAGGCACATGTGTTTCACCCCAAAACTTTTGAAAAACAGTAAAAGAGGGGTCTATGTACTCACTTGAGATTGCTCAATAGACTTTAGATATCCACCAAGCAAAACTTGAAGATCACGGATTCAAACGGCACCTAATACAGGTATCTACATTAATAAACGGACCAATCGGAGGATTGGGTAGTACGAGGGTTTGTAAACCAAATAAGTGTGGGAGCTTATGTAATATGGTTTAACAAAGCCTTCATACTAAAACAAAACCTATCCTAAGTGCTTTTGACCCGTTACGACCCGTTTAGGTAGCTTATGCTACTTTAACGCGTCGTTTGCGTAAAACACGTTTGGATCGTCTAACTACTCCTATGACAAGTAAAATATGCCTTAACATGTCTAATATAGTTGCCTAATCAGTTTAGATGTCAAAATTTATGTTACATATGCTTAAAATGAATTTTGGCGTAAAAAGGGCATTTTGGTAATTTTTCTTAAGGCATATATACTACCTATCATACAACTAACTAAACGTCGTGACCATAAGGTATAACCTAGGAAGGTTATTCCCTATACAACTATGGTCACCTAATGTGTTTGGTCAGATCCTAATGATCGACCAAATGGGTCGGGTTCGAAAGTATAAGCGATTGATTAGATCGCTTACCTTTACGACCCTAGACAAGCACAAATCTAAAAAGTGACGAGCTAAACATGTCAAAACATGTTTAACGAGATTTAAAATAGGTTTGGTATCAAAATAAACGGTTTTGATACCTAAAAGTAGTTTGGTTACAAAATACGCAAGAATACGCGTTTTGGCCGAAACGACGACTCGTCACTGAGCCTAGATAACGCGGTAATCAGTAGGTATAGTCACTAGGGACTATAACCATCGTGATTACGCTCACGTTATGAAGTTTAAACGAACTTCGCATTGACCATAAACTGGTCAATGCAGAAAGTGAAACACAGTTTGACTTTAACGCTAAAAACGAATGAAAAGAACGAAAGAATACTTACAAAAGGTCCCCGCAAGATTTGATCCGATTTACTCTCAGGTATGAAGCATAAACTTCAACTTAGAGAGCCAAAATCAGATTCAAATTGTGGGTTTGAAGCAAAGACATTGGGGGGGTATTTATAGGCATGGCACTACCATTAAGATTGTTCAACGAAAACCGTGCTTTGATCCAGGCCATACACATGGGCCCCCCTTGTTTTGCAAAACCATGGGCACCCTTAGTTTATGCCCATGGTTTGTTAAAAACCATTTGCAAGTGGGAAATAAGAGTATAACAGCTCTAAACAGCTGTTAAAATAGATTCTGTGCAGATTTGGGAGGACCACGTGGCCCGCGTAATAGACAAGGGCAGTCTACCCGGCCCGCTTGGGCTCTGCAGGTCAGCAACAACTTTGCAGTTTTACAGTTTCAGTCCCTGTTGTGTTTTAATCTCATTTCCGACATGTTTAAAGCCCGTTAAGCCAACTTTAAGGCCCTAAAATGATTCCTAATCATTGTGGACATGAAACATGCTCAAAAATATGCCGGATGTCGGTTGGTTTGGTCGTACGATCGCGATATTCGCTTAATTACGACGAAATACGCACAAGCGCGAAAAACGATCCAAATTGCGCGACGAATGGATTTTTCTCATGCCAAACACTAAAATAAAATATTTTAATGCTTAGATAAATTTTTGGATGTCCGGATGTATTCAGAACGTAATTTATGCGCGAAAATGCAAACTTATGTACTTTTTGACGCTTTTAGTCCCAGAATGAGCATAAGGTTTATTTTAGCACACCGAACCCCTCAAAGCCTATTTCTAAGCTTTGTAAAGGATATTTAGGGCGTGTTTAAGTTATGGTCATGTTCCGGAATGTTCGTTACAGTTCAAATTGACATACTTTCGCAGTTTGTTGAATTTAGTCCCTGAAAGTGAATAAACTTGATTTTAGCATACCAAAGCCTTCAAAACTTATTTCCAAGTTATATAAAGGTTATTTAAGGTATGTTAAGCATAAATTGATCTTTTGGAGTATTTTTCATGTTAAACTGATTACGTTTACGCACCAGTTTGCGTATAATTCTCAAGAAAGCGACATAGAGTTTGAAATTGAATAAAAACCAAAACAAGAAAAATGTCAAACATAAACAAACAAACATTGGGATCAAATAACTTTATTTCATTCATAACTGTTTACAATGATTACAAGCACAGATGTCACACTTGCGGCGTGAGGATTTTGTCGATTGGGCGGCGGCGGTTTCAGCGGTTGGTGCGGTGGTAGCTTGATGCAGGGACTTTGAAGGCTTATCCCAAAAACCAGCTTTTACCCGCTTGTCGTTGATTTCAGCGGCAAGCAAGTAAGTTTCATTGATGGATGCTGGCTTGGCGGCATACACAAAATCCGCGACACAGTCGGGTAGAGCTCGAATGTACTTCTTGATCGTCATGTTTGTAGTCATGACTTGATCGGGACAAATGATGCTGAGCTGCTTAAAGCGAGCAGTCACGGCAGCGTTATCTCCATCCTTCTGCCTTATGTTCCAAAACTCGTCCTCCAGCTTTTGGCGTTCATGGGGAGGGCAGAATTCATCCATCATGATGGCTTTCAACTCTTCCCAGGTCAGCTCATAAGCTGCATCATTCCCGTGTTTGTTTCTCTCGGCCGTCCACCAGTCTAATGCGCGGGACTGGAAGACGCCGGTAGCATTTAAGGTATGGAGATTTTCAGGACATCCGCTTTGGCGCAGAGTGACTTCGATGGAATCAAACCATTGAAACATAGCCGTTGGGCCATCTTCTCCAGTGAATTCCTTTGGACCGCAAGCCTTGAACTGCTTGAAGCTGAAAGCAGTCTTGGTAGTAACTTTAGGAGCGTCAGTTCTAGACTCCTCAGACGATTTGCTAACGTTTTCGTAAATTTCACTCACGATCTGGGGCACAACCTTGGCCACTTATTTATTGAGGATGGCAGCAAGGCATTTTTCCTGTTGTTCTTGGCTAGTGAGTCGTGGATGTCTAGGTCCTGATGATGGTCGGTTGACATTGTCTGCAACAGACATTGTCATAGGTCTCAGATACGGTATAATCGAATTCTCACCGCACACGTCTAACACTTACTAGAGCTCGGGAACATAATGGAACATGTATCACGTAAACACGTATTCACATAAGCATAGAGGCACATAGGCACGTATGTCACAGAAGCACAGAAGCGTATAATCACAAGATGCAGTCAGAATACAGAAACCTATCATTTCATGTTCGTAAACGTTCGAGAATAGCGATCGTGATTAGTATATCGAGTAGTGTAGTATAAGCGTATAGTGTAGCGAGCTTCGTACGGTGGTTCCTTATAGTAGCAGCGACTTGTCAACAATGCGAGTTGTGCGTGTCGATCGAAGTGAAAGAAAAAATCGAATAATTCTCCGAAATTTAAACACATAAGCACGTAAATACATATAAACACATAAAATCGACGAGTCATCAGAGTCAGCTGTTGCGAGCTCAGAGTCAGCTGTTGTGGGCTTAGAGTCGAAACACATGAAAATCGAGAAATAGATCGTCTGCGGCTATTAGACATTGACTACCTAAAGTGATTCGACTATTCTCAAGGATGTACAACAAGTCCTTGTTGACCTAACAGACTGTGCTCTATCACCGACATGCGGTGAATGGCACCCATCCTTTCGGTTGTTTAGGTACTCGAGTCCTTGGAATCCTTCCGAACTTTGGTGAGAGTTTGTAAAACCAAAATCGAGGTCGGATCAAGTAGCCAAGGTTAGGGTTTCACCCCTAGTTTAACAACTTCTTTCCTATTTTAGTAAAATAGAGACGAAAATCCGCACTAAAGTATGGATTTCACTCCTGGTTCAACGCGAATTCTCGCTTTTTATAGATAAATACAGATCAAACAAGCAATCTAGCCGAGAGTTTGCGGTTTTCACACCTAATCTCGACTTAATCGCTTATTCATAATTGAAAATTCGAGTGCAGTGATAGTGTAACGTAGGCGAGAATGGCGAAGGATAGCAGTAAGCTTATACATAATCCCAACTGGAAATGCACGAGTCGGTCTATTGGGTCCTAACTATAGACTAGGTCTCTAAGACATCGACCCGGACCAGGTCGAGTCTTGCCTAATTCCCTATAGGTATGGCTCTGATACCAATCTGTCACACCCCAACAGATGGCGGAAACATTGGGGCATGGCACTGAGCAAAACAGATTGTCCAAAAGTTTCCATAACAATTATATTTATCAATTACTTAAAAAAACATGTCCCATACAATGTCATAAAAGATAGTACAATTATTACAGACAAAATCTAGGCAAATAGTTCTGTTCTGACAACTCAGGTTTCATTTGCATAGACAACTATTTGTTGGCCTCTAGGACCTTATTCTAGCCTCGGTTTCCTAGCAGATAAGCATCCTAAGCACCTGTCACATACGTTAAAATAAAGTCAATACACATAGTGTAAGGGCGAGCATACAAGTTTGATAATAGCATATAGAGTTCGAATAGTTTACGCATAACCAGCACGTACACAGAGGAACACGAAGCATGTTAGTTATCGACATGAACCTATCGATACCAGTGACTGCGGGTTGACTGCCCAAGGCAGTTCGTAATACATGATCACCACTGTAATCCATGCAAATAATTCTCCTTAACAACCCCCGAGTGAATGGGTGTTGAGTCCAAAGTATAGTACTATCGTCGTTAAGGCAGGTAGACAGCATTCCATGTGTAAACATAACAAACAAGCCTTCATTATTTCACGTATAACATGCGGTAACGGTTAGCGTTTAAAAGTATTGCGTAGTGTGTTCGACGTGATTTTGAATTAGTAACGTATGTAACACCCAAAAGTGCGTATAGCAAAAAGGGATCAAGTATACTCACAACGGTTGATGGATTGAAGGGAGCGCTTGAGAGTAAGGTTAGCCTGAATAGTTTGATAGCATAATAATAAGCGGCGCGTAAAACGAAAATAAGTGTTGGTGGGTCGAATGGCACTTCGATCAGATAGTGGTCCGGTCGGACAGCCGGTCGCTCGGATGGCAATCCATTCGGACAGCGGTCCGGTCGGACAGTAGTCCGGTCGGATGGCTGATCGAGTGGATTGTTTCTCCCTTTGGGAAGGATGTGTTTGTGTATGATGGCTTGACTTTTGAAGTTTTTTGTTGTAGCATTCGAAAACACTGAAGTATCTCTACCTTTCAGGTCGGTCGATTGGACGGTCGTTTGATCGGCCGGCAACCCGTTTGGTTGGACACTTTAGTGAGAACAAGTTCACCGCAGGATATCACTCGATCGGACAGCAGTTCGATCGGGTGACGTTCCTAGTGCTTTGAAAATGTTGAAAATTGTTTAAGGGTTAAAGTCCAAGTATCTCATGATCCGAATGGTAGTTCGGTCGGATGGTAGTTCGGTCGGATGGTAGTCCGATCGGACAGCTATTCGTTCAGCACTCCGACTTCAGATAAAGTTGGTTAAGTGTGGGACCTAAGGTGTAAGTCGTTCAGATGGTCGGTCGCTCGGATGGCTGTCAGTTCGGACAGTAGTCCGGTCGGATATCACCCCGTCCTGGTCATTCCGTTCGTCTTTCACTTGGCTGTTTTGGTTGTTTGTAGTTTTATCGAGCCGTTCTGACAACGTATTAACCAACAGAACCCCATCTTGACCCCAGTGGTCCGATCAAACAGGAATCTCCCTAGCTCGACTAGTTAACCGGTTCAAGGTGGTCGTTCTTGGTTAACCCGGAATCGGTGGCCTCGTGAGTAGAATCCAGATCTCGAACTAGCACAACACTAAGAATGAGTAGAAGACTAGATCAAGGTCTGATTCTATAGGTTTTGAGGGCATTGAGTGTAAAAGAGTTAAAAGAAAGTTAGAAACCATCTTTCAATCCCTTTCTCACCATGAATGTGTCTAGATCTATGCAAGACCTTTGTTTATTTGTGTGGAAATCGGTTAGATCTAAGTTGTTCTTGGTGGATTGAGGCCAAAACATGAAGTTCTTCAAGAACACATGCTGACGTCATCCTAGAACACCTTAAATCTTGATGATTTCACGGTTAAAAGTTAAGATTCAAAAGATAGAAAGGTGTAGGAGTGCGTGTAGATTAAGGAAGTACAAGATTTAGGACGAGATCTTACCGGGATTGAGAGAAATCAAAGAAAAGGTGAGGAGCACGAGCTGTTCGGTCAGAGAGTTTCCAAAAGTGGAAAGAATGAAAGTGACATGGGGTATTTATAGGATTCCCAAAGTGGAAAAGGTTGGTCGGTCAGATGGCGCCTCGTCCGGGTGGCAGCCCGGTCGGACGGCACCTTCGACCTGATGGCAGCCCGGTCGGATGACAATCCGGTAGGCTGGCATCTGGTTCGAGTGTTTGGTGCGATGAGTTTCGATATTTTGATTGCGATTGCGAGTGATGCGAATGCGATATAGTTTTCTTATTCAAATTACTTTTAATCCCAACTACTCCTATCTTGCACTACCTCTTATCCACCAATTATTATACTATATCGACATACAAGCATCCTTGTTTCGTATTCGTTTAGCGTTTGCGCTCCGGTTGTGATTGAGTTCGATTGCAATTCGTTTGATTGCCACACATAACATAAATAAACATGCACAAGTAACACATAAGGCACACACACACGTATAACAATAACCAATGCGTAATTCGAGTTGTGAGCGCGATGCTGATTAGATTATTTCGATTAGCGTTTAGTTGACTTTATCGCATTGTTACTTCCTGTTATTCACAGTCGTAAAGCGGTTCGTAGCGAGGCATATTCGGCGATTATTGCGATTTTAATTAATTACTCCACATAATATAACTAACGTAAAACGTAAAATAGACTAACTATTGTCAAAGAAGTCAAAACAGGAATTAAGCAATGGGAGACAGCTCTCAATTAGCGATCTTTTCTTCCTTTGACTTCAATCTTGACTTTGACTTTGACTTTCGAAACACGGGGTGTTACAAATTATTTCGAGTTTCAGCGAAATCTTCTAACTTTGTTAACTCATCAATTGCACTCTTTTCCTTCATTTCTGCATCATTCCTCCACTTCAAATGATTTACTGGATCTGGATCTTCATACTTTTCATGTTTAACGAATCCGAAAAACTCTGTCTTCTTCGGTTCTGGCCAATTCTTTGTGTACTTGGATAATCTGATTAACGTTTCATTATCCATGTGATGCAATACCATCAGATCATTTTGTTCATCTTTCGCCAGATTCGGATAGGCATGATCCAACATCATCTGCACAAACCTCAGATACACCCAACTTCTACTACCAGAAGTAATATTATCCTTCTGTAACTTAGTGCATGAATCACAGAGTGAATAAAGAATTTGTACGGCTTCATGAAACAAGCTTTCAAATAGCTTACTTTATTCAACGGACCGTTGTAACCCATTCTAAGCATACATCTTTTGACCATCCTTTCTGGAAACCCTGTTGGTGAATTATCATCATCTAGAAACTCTAACACTTCACGTACAAGCTGTTCTGTGATAATAATTTCTTTATCTTCATTATCTATCTGAACGATTGAATCAATCACATTATTCACTTCGTCATAAACAGCCTTCTTCCAGAAATGATCAACATGAGATTTGAATACTTTGTGCTGATCCGTCAAAGCTTTTTGAATCGGTAAACGCTCCATGAACGGCAAAATCTCCTTAGAAACATCCATCTTTGGAAGAGTTTCATTGTAGACACAGCAAATATTGTGCGACGATTCAAATTCCACGTTCGATCCCTGAAACACAAACAAAAACAAACAAGTTAATCAATTTTCACAATTTTCAAAACAAACTTAACTTTCACACGATCTGGTGTTCATGCGGAGTGACCATTTCATGCGGTCTGACCAAAGTGTTTAGACTTTTCATACGATCCGGTAAACAAACGGACTGCCCATCTCGTACGATCTGGTCTCAAACGAATTGACCAAATTCAAACGGTGTGGAACATTCAAACGATCTGAATAATTTCAAACGATGTGGCCAATCCCATACGATATGGATCATTCACACGGTTTGGCCATCTCGTGCGACTTGAGTCGTCACTTCGTTTAAACAACCCTATATGAATAGTGATTTTACAGATTATTAAATCTTGTTTTTATCATGAAATTGAAACCCTAGATCTAATCTACAACACATTCCGAACACATTGATATGTTTTTTATTCAATTTAGTTCACAAAATCATCCTAGATCTAAGTTCAAACATCTGTTCATCCGAGTTCATGCGATTTCATGAGATTCAGTTCAAATTCATCACCAATCTTTACCTTTCCCATCTTATAAGTGGTGCAAACCAACTTATATAAGGATTCCAAACACAAATTCACAAGATTACAATTCGAAAATGATGAAATCTCTAAGATCTCTCAGATCGCTCGAAGAAGATGTCTATGGTGCGAATTGGTGTGAGAGAGAATGGTTCACGCGATCTGGTCTCCCCTTTAAATAGAGGACCTAGGTCATGCGAGTTGATGTTGAGGCGGTGTGGCTAGCTCGCACGAGTTGGCACTTTTGGAACAATCTGGCCAAGTTAAAACTATATGGCCAGTTCGTGCGAGTTGATCACCTCGTGTGAACCTACTTATTTTCATTATTTTTGAATTTTTTTTTTAACTTTTTTACCAACACACTCAGTTAACCAAGTCCAAGTTAATGACCCTGGTCAACTGTTTAGCCTGCCAAGTCCAAGTTAATGACCTTGGCCGACCAAATTATGATCTCGCTGACAATTTTGAAACAAATTTAAGTTCAAATTAATGAACTTTGATACATTTTGTGCAATTACCAACACTTTTCTCAAACTTTTTCTTAACCAACCCAAATGATCCAACAAGTTTAGCACTGTGAGACTTTGATCATCAGATCCCCAACGTCTGTTGTCGAAAATAAGATGAAATATCAAATATTTTTGGATTTTACAACATTTTGCTAAACAAACAGGAAATGTTTTTGAATTTAAGAAACTGGAAACTGTACAAACATATTTACAGACATCTTTTTGTGAGTTTGTGTAAGTGGATCATATCAGTTTTTGAGACTGATCACTAACACCGTTGATCTTGATTTACCTTTAAATCTTAAACAAATTCACTTTTGATTGTCAGTGTTGTTGTCCACTTAAATTCTTCACGAGTTTAAATTGATTCAAGATACGGATTAATGTTTTAAAGACTTAGCTTATTCGCGTGTCCCACCTCAGAATATACTCCTGTATCAAAATTCCCTAGATTCAGTCTTACAGGTGAGTATACCAATCAGATATCTGTATTCTGGTTAGTGCGAGACCTTGAGAGCTCAGGTATGAACTACCGTTCAGTCAAAGAGATGAAGGCTCGACTTTCGGTGTGTTCCCTTTAGGGAATCTTTTCTTCAACTGCAATTGATTCTTATATTTCGATATTTTATCAATTTTTATGCAGAGGGTGAGCTTTCATAGCGCATAAAGTATTATACTAGGTCTAGGCCATTGTTTCCGCAATATCAGAAGACCAGGTATAATACCCCAGATATCAAACAGTATAAAGACCTAGTATCTCAGAATCAGGTAATCTCTCAAACAAGATTTCGGGGGTTACCCATATATCTGAGAGATGTTCCCCACGAGATAAGCAAGTATTGATATTTTGGTTTATATCTCGAATTCAATCTACTATTCGTATGAAGTCTACTGGCACATCATTAGTGAGACTTGTTTAAATCATTTTGACTTTCCATTTCTTTATCATGTTGTGATAGTCCACTGATGTACTATCATTTCCTCTTATTCACAACAAAACTCATTTTTTTCTTTTTCAATGTTTTTGTATTTATGAAATTTTATCATGTTTTTGTATTTTCTATAAACTTTCTCCTCCTAAAATCAAAAACATATTTTTGTGTTTTTGGTTTTATCAAAAGCAGTAAAGAAACTGTACAGAAAACATGACAACTAGACGCAGATCACTTCTGATCGCCATCCTCCTCGGCCACACACTCTACCACCCTCCCAGAAAACAAATTCTTTAACCCGTTCAAATTTAAAAGATAATTAAATCTTGTTTTATCAAAGTGTTTTGTGTAAAAATCAACTCTCTGATCATCAGTGTGAATATAATCAATTCGAATCATTTTTTTCTCGTAGCAATTACGAATAAAATGATGTCGAATCTCAATATGTTTTGTTTTAGAGTGTTGTACCGGATTTTTAGTGATATTAATGGCTGCCTCATTATCCACAAAAATTGGTGTGTCTAAGAATTGCAAACCATAGTCCCTCATTTGTTGTTGGATCCAGAGGATCTGAGATCAACAGCTGGAAGCCGAAACGTATTCAGCATCACAGGTCGAGAGAGCGATTGTGGTTTGTTTCTTAGACTACCAGGTGACTAGCCGAGTTCCGAAGAACTGACAACCAGCAGTTGTGGATTTCGCATTTAACTTACAGCACCCGAAGTCAGAGTCAGAATATCCAGTTAGAGAAAAGTCACCGGATCGAGGATACCACAAGCCGGTGCTTGGGCAACCTTTGAGATACCGTAAGATTCTCTTCACTATCACCATGTGTGATTGTCTCGGACTTGACTGATACCGGGCGCAGAGGCAAGTTGGATACATGATGTCTGGTCGTGATGCTGTCAGATACATTAACGATCCTATGATTGACCGATATTGCGTTTCATCCACTTTCTCACCACTTTCATCCGGACATATGCCATGATTTGTAGCCAGGGGGTTGATGTGGGAGATGATTCGGACATATTGAATTTGTCCAACACATCATTCACATATTTGGTCTGGTGTATGAAGATTCCATCGGGCAGTTGCTCAACTTGAAGCCCTAGGAAGAACTTCATCTCCCCCAGTGAACTCATTTCAAACTTCTTTTTCATGACCTTCTCAAATTCTTTACACAACTCTTCATTCATTGATCCGAAGATTATATCATCCACGTATATCTGCACGAAGAGTAGATATCCTGCAACCTCTTTAGTGAACAAGGTACTATCGACAGTCCCTCTGGTGAGCCCATTGGTCAGCGGATGCTGGGAAAGCGTCTCGTACCAGGCTCTCGGGGCCTGGTGTAGTCCGTATAACGCCTTGTTGAGTAGATACACCTTGTCTTTATGTACAGGTTCGGTAAAACCTGGTGGTTGTCCGGCGTACACTTCTTCTTTGATCTTTCCGTAGAGGAATGCAGATTTGACATCAAGTTGGTAGACCTTGAATCCCTTCCATGATGCAAACACCAAGAAGATTCTGATCGCCTTAAGTCGAGCAACGGGAGCATACACTTCAGTAAAGTCAATCCCCTCTTGCTGACTAAAACCTTGGATTACCAAACGTGCTTTGTTCCTTACTATAACCCCTCTATCATCTCTTTTACATTTGAAGACCCACTTGGTCTGGATCAATTTCTGATCTTCCGGGAGATCAACCAACCTCCACACTCCAAGCTTTACAAACTGTTGTAACTCCTCTTGCATTGCATTTACCCAACTCTCTTCGGTCAATGCTTCTTTGTATGTTTTCGGCTCTACCTGCGAGATAAAACATTTTAATGAGAAGTCTACTTGTAAAGGAGCTACAGAAGCGTAAAAACATGTAAGCCCTTAGTTTATTTGTTCGCGGGTTTTCACTCCGCTTTGAAGGTCACCAATGATTTGTTCTTACGGATGGTAAGATAACGTTCTTGGCATGACTGTATCTGGTACGCTCACTTCCGATTGCAAATTTGTTATATTCTGATCACCCGTGTGATCAACAACATTTGAAGTCTCAATATTTGGTTCCTCGTCATAAATCAGATCGGTTTCCGATTCTGAGTCGTCAGATTGGTCAAATATTGGAGTTGTTTCTTCTGGGGGTACATGTGTAGTTCCACTCTGACCAGCCTCATGATCATTTGAACCCACGGTGGGCGGAGAAACCACCAACGGTCTTGGCACTTGTTCTTGTGAAAGAGACTGCTGTTGTTGGTATAAGAATGCCAGTTCCTCCTCATTCGGCTCTGTCGGTAAATGGAATGACTCCCAGAGATTGTCGTAATCAAATAGCAACCTGTTTCCATGAAGTTAATTCGGAGCAGTAAACCTTTGACAGTCAACGTGTTGAACTTGTATGATCTTCCCCAAACTCGGAACACAAACTCTCTTCAACGGACTAGCATATCCTATAAAAAAACTTTCATTAGCTTTCGCACCAAATTTACCATCTGGATCAATGAATGTGCATGGTGATCCAAATGGTTTTAAGTATTTCAGATTCGCTTTATAAAGATGAAGTAATTCAAAACAAGTTTTCTTGAACTTCTTCACCGTAAGAACCCGATTGAGCGTGTAACATGTCGTAGCGACCGCTTCACTACAAAAATATACCGGTAATTTCGAATCTGCTAACATGGTACGAGCTGTTTCGATCAACGTACGGTTTTTTCTTTCCGCGACACCGTTTTGTTGTGGAGTATACGGTGCGCTGAATTCATGAAGAATACCCTTATCGCTGCAGAATTCGAGCATACGATTGTTCTTGAATTTCGTGCCATTGTCGCTTCGAATACGTTTGATCGGCAGTTTGTAAACATTCTCCATCTTTTTAATAGCCTCATCGAAGAATCAAACGTTTCCTCTTTTTTCTCTAGAAACAACACCCAGGAGAATCTTGTAAATTCGTCAATAACAACTAAACAATATAGATCTCCACTTATGCTTTTCACATTTACCGGTCCGAAAAGATCCATATGGAGTCTTTCGAGCGGTAATCTGATGGAGTTCAAGAGCTTTTTCGGATGCAATTTCTTCGTCTGCTTCCCTTTCTTGCATTCAATACAGTCATCGTTAAGATGGAAGCTTTTCAAATTAACCCCTTCTGCAAGATCATTATGAACTAAAAAGTTCATCTTTCGCAAATGAATATGCCCCATTTTACGATGCCACATGATGGATTCTTTTTTAGTTGCCTTCGTCTTACTCACAAAGCATTGTGCCTTTTTATCTGTCGTAGTTGCAACGCTCATGTCTAGTATATAGAGATCATTTTCACGAGGAGCGCGCATCAACACTATTTCTTTAGGTATCTTAACCCCTGGTTTAAGAATCAGACATTCATCTTTTGTAAAATGAACAATAAATGACATGTCACAAATCTGAGAAATGCTCAAGAGATTGCTTTCTAACTCAACAATGTAATTCACTTTATCGAATGAGGCGACCCCGTTAGTGAGTATTCCTTCTCCGACAATTCTTCTACCTTGAGTTCCAGCAAACCCGACATAACCTCCATTGATTGATTTGACGTCGTAGAGCAGTGCTAACATCCCTGTCATGTGCCTTGAGGCACCGCTATCCTTTATCCATTTAGAAATGATAGACCTTGGAAGCCCTTACACATATTAAAAAAACATTTACTTAAACAATGATACCCAAGATTTTTCAACATTTGGTATACTACCAAAGACAATATCATGAGCTACTTTGTCAAGTTTTGGAATGTTAAAAACAACATTTGGAACATCAGGTTTTGGTTTTGATTTTAGAGTTCCTTCCTTGATAGGTGGGAATTCTTCAATCAATTTGTCTAACTCAAACTCAATTTTCTCATTGTTGGTTGCAAAGAATTTTGGATGAGATCTTAAAATTCTTCCATTTTCTTTTCCTCAAAAGAACGTTTAGGTTTCTCCACCCATGATTGATTTTGGGAAGTCTTTGTTTTAGGATAAACCTTTGATGTCTTTTGTGATTTTGAAGATTCACCAATTTCAAAAGTTGATTTTGGTTTGTCCTCTGACTTCAATGATTCACCGCGTTTAAGAATACGCACGGGGGATATCATAGGTGATTTTCCCTTAACATCCTTTGAAATTTTTTATTTTGGTTTATGAAAAACTGGTTTTATTATCTTTTTGAGACATTCTTTAGCCATGTGACCGATTTCATTGCATCGATAACAGATTCTTTTGTCATATTCAACAAAAGTGGATCTGTTGGTCTCGTGTCTTATCTTTTTAGCCGCAACAAAATCGTCAATTGCTTGTTTACTAAAGATATAATCCTTTTCGGCTTCTGTATTTTTACGAGCGACAAAAACTTCACTCAATTTTTCTTTTGGCTTAACATCTTTCTTAGCCATTTTCATCTCAAAACCAACACCTTTCTTTTTGTAATTATTTCCATGTCTCTTGTTATTACCGTTGTTACCCACCCATTCATTTTTCTTTCCCGGGTTGTTTGTCGGTTGTTTAACAAAAGATTTTTTCGGTTTTGAAAGAAACGAATTGTTGTTAACCACTGAGATATCAATCTCCACAAGTTTGAAAACTTTTTCAACATTTTCCAGGTTCGCATTCTGAATTGGGTACTCAAAATCAGTATACAGTTTGTCAGTTCCGGTCATCGTGTAAACCACAATGATCGAATCGTCATCCAAAACTTTATCTGACTTTGGTATAAACTTATCAAGAAAGTTTCCGTCATCTTCAGAATCTGAACTGGAATTCTCAAAATGAGTTTTAACCATTTCGAAATCAGTGTTATCAGTCTCTTCTCCCAACACTTGGTCTACAACTATTTTAACCAGTTGTGACTCATTGTCGGTATCAGACGGAGAGAATGTAACATCTATGTTTTCTGGTAACTCATTCTCCTCTGTTCTCAGTTTGAGATTCAATGCCTCTTCCACCCCGTCTAGATATTTCTGAGTATAATGATTCCACATTGGGGGTGGAACATTTTTTGAAATCAGCTTGTTGAGGAACTATCTGATCAATCACATATGAAGATGAAAGATAACTGATCAACTTTTTGTCGACTCTTTATGTCTCAATGCGCATCAGTTCAAGTTCCTTCTTTAGAGATGCAATTTTGTCCAGATGAATGTTAATCGACATTTGCTTATCCATGACCATAGCTTTGAGCAGATTAACAATTTTGTCATTTTCTTTACTCTCAGTTTGAATCGCTTTAATTGATCGTGACAAAGTGTCATAAGCTTCTTTAACATCATTAAAATCAAATTTTATCGTGAAACTTTTTCAACTCTTGAAACTGTTTGTCTTTTTCAATACAATCCATGCATGGTTTTAAACTGTTTTCGCATGGCTTTTCAAGAATTGGATCAACTTTTTCAAAAACATTTTGTTGTTTATCATTTTTACTTTCCGATTTACCAAATTCTCCGGACTAAGACTCAGATTTCTCTCCGGATTCGGATTTCAGATTTACTGATTTGCCGTCGGACTCGGACTTCTCTCCTGACTCATACGTATCACAAGTCTCGATAATTGACTCCTTTTCAACTTACACTGACTCTTGAGTTGCGTCTTTGGTCTCATTGTTATCGGAAGGTGTTTTAGTTTGTTCTACCTCTTACAGTTTGACCATAAGAGCTTTGTCTGCTATTTCTTTCAACGTCTCTTCATTCATTTCCTTTGAGACATCAATGATCTCTTGTACCGGAGTTTGTTCAACTTCATACTGTGGGCAAAAACCCGTAGTGGGTTCACTAAAGAATCCTGCAAAAGAATCAAACACATTAGAAGGCATTATAGATTTAAATGCATTAGTAATAACCTCCTGTTCAGACTGATAATAGTAAACTGCTGCTGCTGCCTCTTCTAGATCAGCAAAACTTTCTTCAGTCATCACTTCACTGACTTCTTCAACTTCAGGAACACATTCTTCAACAATTTCAGCCATCATTGCAAGACCACCTCCTGGAACATACTTATCCCAACTGAAACCTTCTGGAATCTTTTCTTCATCTTGATTCACCAAAAGAGTTTTTTCTGTTTGTTTGGATGGACTGTTCTCGATTTGAGGTCTTGGATTGAATGGTTGTTGACTGTTTTTATAATAGATGGCATGTCGGTAATAATCGTTGGCGAATGGATTCTGGTGGTTGTTAACTTCTCTGTTCGGACATTCGCGTTTGAAGTGCCCTTTCTCTTTACACTTGAAGCAAGTCACCTTTGATTTGTCGAATCCAAGTTTAGGATCAGGATCTGCGAGACAACTTATGTCGGTAATTTCCATGAACCTTTGAGCTCTTCTCACAAAGCTCGCCATACCCCATTTTATGTCGATGAGTTCTAGTTCCTCTGGATCAATTTGATCGTAGTCTTCTTTAGTCATGTCTGGGTTACCAATTCGTCCGGCTACTAGACTCTCTTAAGACTCAAGTACAGAAGCTAGAAGTGTTATATGCTGCTTTGCGGCTGTCTCGGTAAAATCTTGACCATTTTTTATATTAACAGCAATATTGCACAGTATCCCATGACTATAACTCTGATTGTTTGAACCTGAAGAACTTTGAGATGAAACCTGTTCTTGAAAATTCTGAACCTTAGGATTCGGTTTGTCATTTGGAAACGGTGAAACGTTGTTGTTAGACATGCTTTGAGATACTCCCGATGAAGAATCTGCACTAAATGCCGTTTGAATTTTTGGACATGTGGCAGATGTGGCAGATGAGCTTCCTTTGTAGTAAAGCTGAACATCTTGCTATACGTTTGCAGATTTCATTTTCCTCATCTTCCGAAGTTCAAGCTCCTGAGCTTCAATTCTCTCGATAAACGTACTCAAATTGAAACCCACGTATTCCAAATTGTTCTTCAAAACCATTAAGAACGTTCCCCACTCTTCTTGTGGTAGTGCGTCAGCCAACTTATAAACCAACTCTTCGGCTGTTTTATCTATATCCAAACGCTTTATCTCCACTACCAAGTGACAGTACCTCTCAATCAACTCTTAAGTTGATTCTCCACTAATAGCAGTAAAAATGTCGAATTCTTTTTTCAGTAGTGCCTTTTTGCTTTTGATCATTGTAGCACTTCCAAGAAATTTGATTTTAAGAGCATTCCAAATAGATTGCGCATCATTCTGATGCTGTAACAGTACAAAAATGTCTTCCTTAATTGCCTGGTGCAATATACTGACCATCTTCTTCTCTTCTTTAAAACTTTCTGCTTCAGCTGGAGTTAACGTGTTAAGTGTTTTCGGAAGACCAACATCATTCACATGAACTACATATTTCGTTTCAACTTTCAGCCAGCATTCAAGGTGATTCGCCTGAACCCACGTGCAAAATATATCCTGCCACCCCGAATAATCTTCAATGTTGAGCAGTATCGGTGGTTTTTTCATGGTTCCTAGTTCATTCTCCATATTCACATTCTGGGCTATACTTGCTAGAGTTTGAACCGTCATACCTCCTCCGAAAAACGCATTGTAAAACTCTTGATTGTCCATTTTAAACTTTGAAAAATGTTTCGAAAAATTTCTAATTTTTGAAAAATTAGACTTTCAAGCGAACTGAACTTTCACACTATCTGGACTTTCAAACGAACTGATTTTCAAACGAACTGAAGGTTTCAAATGACCCTATGTTTCAAACGACCTGGACAACCAATTTGTGCGAAGTGACAATTATTAGAAAAAAAAATTTCAGTTCGTGCGAGGTGGAGACTTCAGCTCGTGCGATCTGAACAACTTCACACGATCTGGTCCAATTCGTGCGAACTTGACAAGATTTTCAAACGACTTGACAAAAACTCATGCGACCTGGTTCGTTTCACACGATCTGAGCAGCATTTCTCACACGATTTGAAGTTTTTGGAAATTTTGGATCAGTTTTAGTTCGATTTATGGTCTGTAACTTTGTATAATTGATTAAAATGATGTTTTACACATAATATCAAAAATTCAGTCCATTTTGTCTGTGAATTCGTCTAAAAATCCAAGAAAGAGTAGAAGAATATGATTCTAAACCATTCAAAACACTGATATCAACTGATTTGACTCATCCTGAGCTCTGATACCACTTGTAGGATCGAAGAATCGTCCAAAACGAGTCAAATCTAAGTCTCTAGAAAGGCGAAAACAGACTAGAAACCGTCAATTAGTGTTAGAATAGGTGTAGAAGAGTGGAAAGTCACTTTAAACATGTTCTTCATTGATTATAAACGTTTTCATACAGAGAGAATTGGACAGCACTTCGTGGCAAGATTCTCTGGAAAGTTCTAAATGAAAAACACAACTAACCTGTTTATAGGTTTCCCAGTTCGCACCAAATAACTAGCCCACTTCGCACGAACTGGACAACCTCCAGTTCGTGCGACCTGACCTTACACATGTCAGTTTGTGCGAACTGGCCTAATATACATAAACTTTAACATTTCAAATTTTTACATATAATTGACACGACACAGACTGATGACGCAGGCGATAGACATTATGCACCAACAAATTCATCGGACAAAATGCAAAATTGAAAACGTATAAATGATGAGGGTTTGGAGATACATACCTTACTAGTCTTTGATCTTGAAATCAACATCGTATATGACCATATGTGTGTACACCATATGTGTGTGTATTTTTGTATTTTTGGTTCGTTTCATAATAATAGCCCCTTGTTAATCAGGGGGTTATATCGTACAGACCATTAATACGCATCGTATAGGCCTATACGATGCATATTACCCCCTAAAATTACTAAAATACCCCTAGTTTTTTGAGAAATCAGGGGGTAATACGCATCGTCTAGTCCTATACGATGCGTATTAGACAGCAATACGATAGAGTGTAGGCCTATACGATTGTATATGGCATAATAAGAAAATTTGTTTTTATCGTGTTTTCCTCGGTTCGACGCGTATACGTGTCGTATTTTGACGAACTTTCATGTATTTTGTCATTTTATGAAGTATACCTTCAACATGCATCGTTTCAGTTACGTTCGGTTGCGTGTGATTATCGTATTCTATGATTACGTACGATTTTCTTTGAAATCCACTTGTATTGTATAGTGTCGTGTTATATGTATATGCGTCTTAGAATATCATTAGTTGTGTATTTTGACGTACTTTTGTGTATTTTGACTTTTTAGCGTATTGTGACATATTTAAAGTATTTTGACGTATTTGAGTGTATTTTAACGTATTTTAACATATTTTAGCGTATCTTAATGTATTTCGGCGTATTTTAACGTATTTCGGCTTATTTTAACGTATTTCGGCGTATTTTAGCATATTTTGATGTATTTTATCGTACATATTTTATGGTATTTTAGGATATTTTAACGTATTTTTTGCGTATTTTAACGTATTTTAACGGTTATAGGCGTATTTTAGCATATTTTAGCGTATTTTGACATATTTTAGCGTATTTTAACGTATTTTTGCCTGGTTTAACGATTTTTAGTGTATTTTGACATATTTTAGCGTATGTTTAGATATTTTTGCGTATTTTAGCGTATTTTAACATATGTTGACGTATTTTAACGTATTCTAGCATATTTTGACATATTTTTACGTATTTTGATGTATTTTAACGTATTTTACAAATAAATTGTTATTCTTTAAAATTACAAATTAATCAATATAATGCATTGTCTTGTCAATAAACAAATGGAATACATTATACAAATAAATTATTCTTTAAAATTACAAATTAATCAATACAATACAATACACTGTGTTGTCAATTAACAAATGGAATAAATTATAAAAAAAAATTTCTTTAAATATACAAATTAATCAAATGAATCTTTAATACATTTGAAAATTCAAGTATCAAAAACTGGTATGTAAAGCGTCTATGAACCTAATCATTAATGTGTAGCTAAGATATTAATATATGTGACGACATAGGAAGCACTCAACCCTAGACGATTTCCTCCGGTCCACCCGGTTGGGACAACAAAAATCACAACATGTGGCCACACAAGGACCCATGAGTGGGGCTCGCTACACCCGATAGATCTACCACTCTTGCTCCACGCTCTTACAAAAGATTAATGGCGCTTAAGAGAGAACCTTGTCTCTCACGTTTCATTACCTAGCTAAACCATACCATCGAAAACTTGTGTTTCCCCCAAAAGTTATAAACTCGAAAACATTTAAGAATGAAGGGGGACGTGAACCAATGGGTTGTCTCGTTGTCCGTACGCAGACTAACCAAGTCCCGTTGTTGTAACTAGAACAATCTTGTCACTTGTCATGAAAATCATGCACGCTTCGAAAATACGCGTGTGTTTTGTAAAACCGATATGTTTATCATAAAACTTTCGTAAACCATTTGAGTTGGTAAAAGTTCATTTGCAACATGGTTTAGAAATATGTGTTCTCGTTCATCAAAATATTGTTAGCTTTTTTAAAAACATGCATGTCTTTCCACCCCTGAAAACGTTTATAAAAATGTAAACCCGTAAAAAGTGGGGGTTATGAACTCACCTTGATATCCTTGTGCAAAGCTAGCTTAATGTGATTTCGTAGTGTCGTTCCAAGAACAGGAACTTGCTAGCGTGCAACCTATAACATTCCTACCATGAAATAACTTATAAGTTTATAGATATGACGACGTAGCTAAATTACGTGTCCGAGCTCAACGAATCGTTACCTAACAACTCGAAGGGAGTGTTATTATTTTGGTTTGAAATAACAAAAATGTGGTTATTTGATCCCATTTATAATCGGGATAAACACTAATTCTCGGAAACTTGGTTCCCGAGTGATTTAGGATCTATATATTTATATATATAAACATAACTATATTTACAAAGTCGTGTTAGTCGTCGCGAATAGAAGGCGTAGATGAATAGTAGTACGACTATTCGTAGCTTTCGTAAGACGTAAACAAATATATTATTTATAATAAATGAAAGTTTTTTGGGCCACGTGTCAATAGATGAGGGCTACCTTTTTTCCTTTTTCCCGCCCAACAGTACCACTCCCCTCTTTTATCTATCTCATCTCTCATTTAGGGCTTCCCCACTGTCTCTCTCGCTCTGCTCTATTCCGATCTTAACAGATGTTCAGATCAACACTCTGAATCAAGGTTAGATTATCAATAACTTCCATTCTATAACTGTCAATCTTTGTTTTCATTGTTCACTCATTCGATCTTCATGCGTCTTTACCTATGGTTGTGCTTCGGCTAGGGTTCCGCTGGGAACTTGATGATGGAGATGATCGGAGGTTGTCGGCTCTGCGGCCTGCAGTTCTCTTGGTTAATTTTTGGTCAGGTTTGTTGTTCAATTTTGATGTTCACTTATCTAATTTACATTTTATTTTTAGACTTTTATATGATTTTGAGGTCGATTGAATGGTTATGCTATAATGGATTTGAGGTTTAGGGTTAGGGTTAGTTATAAATATATTTTTTTCATTCTTCCATCTTGAGTTTTAGGTTAGGGTTTGTTTTATTTTTGGGCTTCTATATGATTTTGAGGTCGATTGTTTGGTGATGTGCTATTGTTGTTTGCTGTTGTTTGTTAATTAGGATGCTGACATCACCGGCCGACTCCAACGACATCGAAAGGTTGTAGGACTATGAGGACCAACTCAAAGATTCGAACGACAAATATCAAGTGTTTGGTTTCATTTTTTCTATGGTTTACTTATTTTCATATTATGAAATTTGTGAAATAAGGTAAAAATGGCCATTCTAATTACCTGAAGATTGCGTATGATATCGTTTTAATTTTAATCGCCCAACAAGTTTATTGGTTTGTTTCTTTGTTCTTTGATTATTTGTTAGATGTACACATTCTCATTTGGTAAAAAGGAGTAGTCCTGATGCATCGAAGGTGAAGCTTTACCAAACCCCACTCTCGTTTTATGATTACTCTTTTTCAACCGTTTTTAAATGTGAGTCCTAACTAATGAAGATTTTCAAAATTTGTCTAACTTTCCATTAAGTTCAACGATTTTTGGTCTTGTGCAACGGCCAATTCCCTGCAATTTTCAGAAAATTCATTAGTTTTATCCTTCACAATGTGACAACCCGTAATTTACGGCACCTAATTACGTGATTAACAGGTAATTAACGCATTAATAAATAGTGTTTACAGGGCAATTAACTTAAATAGGCCTTTGTAGTGCCCAGGAACGTTTATCCGATTCTACAGTGCGCGAACGGTGGTTTACAGAGAAACCTGTGAAACGTTAAACGGCAACGGATTGAAACCGTACGAGATACTGATGACGCCGTCAAATAATAAATTTTTACGATATATTTTAGCTTCGTAATTTAATTTTAGTGACTACAGTCGAAACCGGATCGAAAAACGGATCAGAAACGACAAACGAGGCATTTTACGCGATTTTACGCAGCCGACGAACGAACACGCAAACGTCAACTACCGACCGTATTTCTGTGTATTTTAAATTTTGACGTTAAACAGAGTTCGAGTTGTTGACAACGGGTCTCGTAGAATTTACGGGCCACTTATACACAGGGATTGAGCTTGTGGGCCCTGGGCCCAAGCCTAAACCTACACATAATATGCCAGATCTCTACTAGATTTAGAAAATCCCTACTAAATCTCTACAAAATATTTGAGAATCTCATCAAGTCTATAGTAAATCTCTCCAAATCCTACAAAAATCAAAATCTGTACAAGAGATTTATTTTGATCACATGAAGGATCTTTACTCATAAAACAAAAATCTCTATGGATTTTAATACACAGGACATAAGGGTATCATGTTAGTTAATACCCACCAAATTTAGTATAAAAGGGCATACCCCCTCATTTCATTTTTACACACACAAACATAACCGAAGTCAAACACAGGAACTCTAACCTCTCTCTCTCAATTATATATTCACAGACACACACAAAATAAAGTCTCTCTCTCTTCATTTCAATACAAACCAAACACAACATACTCATACTTGAAGCATTTCAGAGAAAGAGACAAGGTGAAGTGGTGTCGGCCATCACTTCCGGCGACAACCACAACCACAGCCCCCCCTTCTCGGTTCCGATCACAAAACAGAAGACCACCACCACCGTCCGGTGGTGGTGCGGCGGAGGGTAACAGCGACGGCGCAGCAAAACCCCCTCCCCTTCTTCTCCGGCGTCAAGTAACCGGACCACAAACAGCCCCCCCCCTTCTCGATGACTCCGGTGACGGTGTGCGGTTCCAACGAAGAAAGATCGAGAGAAGAAAGGGAGTGACGGAGGAGAGCCGCCGCCGTGCGGCGGTGTGGCGGTGAAACCAGATGAAGAACCGGGTGTGGTGGTGAGCTATCGGCGGTCGGAGATACGGACCAGTGGTCGGAGACACAGACCGGCGGTCGGTTTGTTTACCCGGCGGTCCTTACCGTTATCCGACAGGTTTACCGGTAAGTCGTCTTGCCTGATTCATTTCCTTTCATTTTGATGAAGATGATGATGCTTGATGATAATGAACAGTGGTTAATCGGTCAATCCGGTTGACTCGGTCAACTCACCGAGTCAACTCAGTCAACTCGGGTCAACGGGTCAGATCTGTTATGTTCGGGTTCAGCTCAGCAGGTTCAAGTAATGCAGTCAAAGAGAATAGACGGTTTGGTTCGATCGACTCGGTCAAACCGAGTTCAACTCGGTTGACCCGGTCAACTCAGTCAGCGGCTCGACAATTCAACGCGAAGACTTGGTAAAAAAATTAACGTCATGTTTATTTTGTTATAATGTTATTACTCACGTGACAAACGAGCTCGAACCACTTTAAAATAACGTTTAGTTATACTTTGTCGTCTCATAAAATTTTATATATATTGAGTATATGATTGGATTGTTGTTGAAAATTTTTGAATTAGGATGACAACTTGTGTTGTCGGGGCGTCCAAAAACAGAGGAAACTCTGCCCATTTTTCGAGAAAATCCGTAAAACAAAACGCGATTTATTATAAAACGAACTATCGGATTGAAGCAATTCTTTTTAGAAGAAACAAATACAAACACATAGTTTCTGTCGACGACACTTTACAACTTACGGAAACGACTATGCGAAGAATTGTTTTAAAGCAAATAAATATAGTTATTATATTTATTTTAAGAACTTGACAATTCTACAAATCTTTTATAAAGATCAATACAGTTACTTATATTGTTTTAAACGACAATTCTTTTATAAACATGAAAATAGTTATATACTATTTCAAATATCAACGACACGACGATTGTGTTACTAAAATAAATATAGTTTATATATTTATTTGAAGAATTAAACGACACGAATCCGTTTACAAAAATAAATATAGCCTATATATTTATTTCAAACGTCATATATTACGAATTCTTTTTCAAAATAGATATAGTTTATCTATTTATTTCAAACGTTCAACAACTCGATGGTATTTTTATAAAATAAATATAACTTTTATATTTATTTCGAACGCCTAAACGGCACATACACATATTTTGATAACTTTCATACAAGACACGATATATAATACAAGTTTATTATATATTACTTTCATACGAATATTCCTACATACTCAAACGACTTCTCGCGACAGTTTAACTCAGTCATTTCGTTAAGTTAACAACTTACTGTCAAATCGTTCGATTAACGAATCGGTAGAGCTCGGTGACACGTAGTTAGTTACTACGTTTATTTAGAAACTTATTAGATATTCCATGTTAGGAATATTGTAGAATGCACGCTAGCAAGTCAAGTCTTGGAAACGACATCACGAAGTCGTAAATTAGCTAGCTCTGCACAGGAATATTCAGGTGAGTTCATAACCCCACTTTTACGGCTTTACATTTTTATAAATGTTTTCGGGGTGGAAAGACATGCACGTTTTGCAAAAGCAAACAAAGTTTAGAACAAATGCAAAACTCGTATTCCTAAATCATATTACGAAGGGATTTCGAGGAACTCAAATGATTTACGAAAGGTTTATACTAAACATACCGGTTTTTACAAAACAAATGAGTATTATCAAAATGTGAATGATTTTCATGACTAAGGACGGATCAATTGGTGATAATATATATAGAATGAGGAGCCAGCCTTTGTGGCTGGGGAGGATCAGCCTTAGTGGCTGGGGAGGATCAGTCATAGAGACTGGGGTAAAGTACATGTACAATGATTACAGACATTTTTATACACGGTATGTTTAACGTAAGGAGGTGTTATACGATCATGTAAGTGGATAGGAACAACATGGGGCCATTAGTCCTCATGGAGGGACCGAGGGACAGGAGCGGTAGATCTATCTGGGTGTAGCGAGCCCAGCCCCAGGCCAAACTAGAAACGGACCTTGGGGTGACTTTGTCCACATACAAATGCCGTGGCGAAATCTGCTAGGTTTGAGTCTCCCTATTTGCACTTCACATATATCAGTGGCCTTGCAAACCATTGGTGATCACAAGTCCTCTTACACTGCTACATACCAGGAACTTTATACTTACGAAACATACTTGTTCATACAAATTAAATACCATGTTTTATACAAAATTTAAGGCATAGGATTATGCGGGTCAAAGTCAGGGTGGGCATTGATGATTATACTAACATTACAAAAACATGGTTTTATGAACACAACGTGTTACAAACACAACGTTTCCATATAACTTTGCAAGAAAATGGTTTTTAAACTCATTTTCTCAATACTACTTCAAAAACCGGTTATTCCAAAGATTTATTTCAAATCTTTCACAACTCAAAGGATTTATCTCAAACCTTTCACAACTCAAAAGATTTATTTCAAATCTTTTACAAACAAACTATGAACTCGCTCAACTTTATGTTGATTTTTCTCGCATGTTCTTTCTCAGGTTACAGTCCTAAGACAAGGCACGGTTGGAATAGGAGAACCATTGGAGACTCGAGTACTTAGCGGGCGTTCATTTTCTAAAAGACTTTGCTTATATGCTTCCGCTGTGCAATGACGATACCAGTCCAGTCACGCCAAAGCTCTGATAATTTCGGGGTGTGACAGATTGGTATCAGAGCTATAGGTTACATCGAATTAGGTTCCTGTTGTGATACCTAGGCTCTAACCTCACTTTCCTCTGGGAACTTAGGCTATTAAGATGTTGAATACATACAGAACGCCCAGTACTCAAATATGGTCTCCAACCGTTGCCGACAAGCAAACAGTCAAAATTTTGTTTCCAAACAAATGTTGAGCACATTTTACTATTTATAGGCTCAGCCTGGAGGGCTGAGGCTCGGTCTGGAGGATCGAGGCTCGGTCTAGGTGACCGAGGTAGTTGAGCACGTTGATTATTTATAGGCTCAGCCTGGAGGGCTGAGGCTCGGTCTGGAGGATCGAGGCTCGGTCTAGGTGACCGAGGTAGTTGGCTAGTGAGGCTAGGAAGAGTAGGCTCAGTCATGAAGGCTGAGGCTCGGTCAAGGGGACCGAGGCTCGATCTAAGAGGTCGAGGTGGAGGATAGAGCAGTCTTAAAGACTGGGAGAAATTGGCTAGTGAAACTAGGAGAATTACTTGATTTCTTATTGATGACTAACATGCGCATTCGGTTATATGATTGATTATTTGTGCATGTGTTTATTAAAGGTCATCACGTAGGAACCGCGAATATTAACTCGGGCACACACTATATTTCATAGTGTCTATGATATTTTAACTTCCCGAGCAGGCAGCCTACGCATAACGAAACACTAGTGCACGAGAATACATGGAACTCAATTTCTACGTCAACGGATGACGGGATACATCACCTCCTACGCGGCACACAACGCTAGTGCGCAGGTATACGTGAAACTTAAGCTATACATCAACGGAGGTACGACACATACGACTGTCAAGGCGAGGCCTTGAGAAGAAACGATGACGCAATCTAACGACGACGCTAGATTCCTGTCAGCAGGAGAACTAACAATCAGGGAACGACAACTTGTCACGCGATCCTGCAACGACACGAATCACACCAGGGAGAAGACTATTGTCTCCGCAATCCCCCCTACCTAACTAACGACGAATACGCTATGTTCGACATTCCATGGTAATGTCACCTAACAATTGGTCGTCACACGAAACCCCAGGTAAAGTCCTCAAATTTCTTTTATTGAAATTTCGAACTTCACACTTACTGAGTAGATTTTCGTATCACTACTCCTCTTAATGGTCATTGTATCACGACCATTTCTTTACAAGTTACATACATGGTTTCTCGTTGTGACCATGCCGAAAGTTTTCTTGTCGATACATATACATATTGTCGAATTACGCTAAAACCAAGTTCAATTGTTTGAACTTGCCCATTACACTTATTCGATTCAAGACACCATATGATGTATTGGGAGCATCATATTCAAATCAATTTTTAACGAGCACTTCAGTTGTTCCGAGTCATGGTAAACTTGTTTGGTACTCGACTCCGTTAAATTGTTTGTTGATTCCGACACCATGTGATGGTGATTTTCATTAATTTGAAGCTTGCGCTAAACTCGTTTACGCATCTTATGCACGGATCTAAATATTTATTTATTGATTGTTTCCAATCCACTTCGATTTATTATATCCAAGCGGTCTTAATACAATAGTGTGTTAAGACAATGGTACACAACTTCATTTTTACATTCCGATGTACCTACTAATGGTTCTTTCATTATCGATCAAAAATTTTGCGATATCCATTGCTTCTTCACCTTCGATCGAAAACATTATTTCTTTGATGTTTGTTTGGGACAAACATTCATATTTACTTCATTGCGCTTTCAATTGACTTCAAACACGGTGAATTTGTTTGATCACCGCTATTATTGAATTATTTCAATCACTACGACACTTTGTGGTGTCAGTACAAACTTGTAGCTTGAGCTAATTATGATTGAGCGTTTCATGCAAAACACAGGTGATACTTGTCCGATCACCCCTATTATTGAATTGTTTCATTCATTGCGACACCTTGTGGTGTCGGTATGACTTGCAGCTTGTGCTGATCACGGTCGAGCATTTCATGCAAACTATTACATTTGAGATTGTTGATTCTAAGTTCATCCAACGGATGTTATTGCTTCTAGAACTCATTTACACGTTGTAAACGTTCATATGGAATTCGATTGGTCGAAGTTCCTGTTCATTGTTGGATCCTTGTCAACTTAGTCGCACTGGTGACTATATCGTAAGTCTTGTTTTGATTACGCAGTCATTCACTTTGTTATTATTCGGACTTACCTGCGAACAACACAATTATGAGGAGATAACATAGTCTAAATTTCGAGGACGAAATTCCTGTAACAGGGGGAGAATGTGACAACCCGTAATTTACGGCACCTAATTACGTGATTAACAGGTAATTAACGCATTAATAAATAGTGTTTACAGGGCAATTAACTTAAATAGGCCTTTGTAGTGCCCAGGAACGTTTATCCGATTCTACAGTGCGCGAACGGTGGTTTACAGAGAAACCTGTGAAACGTTAAATGGCAACGGATTGAAACCGTACGAGATACTGATGACGCCGTCAAATAATAAATTTTTACGATATATTTTAGCTTCGTAATTTAATTTTAGTGACTACAGTCGAAACCGGATCGAAAAACGGATCAGAAACGACAAACGAGGCATTTTACGCGATTTTACGCAGCCGACGAACGAACACGCAAACGTCAACTACCGACCGTATTTCTATGTATTTTAAATTTTGACGTTAAACAGAGTTCGAGTTGTTGACAACGGGTCTCGTAGAATTTACGGGCCACTTATACACAGGGATTGAGCTTGTGGGCCCTGGGCCCAAGCCTAAACCTACACATAATATGCCAGATCTCTACTAGATTTAGAAAATCCCTACTAAATCTCTACAAAATATTTGAGAATCTCATCAAATCTATAGTAAATCTCTCCAAATCCTACAAAAATCAAAATCTGTACAAGAGATTTATTTTGATCACATGAAGGATCTTTACTCATAAAACAAAAATCTCTATGGATTTTAATACACAGGACATAAGGGTATCATGTTAGTTAATACCCACCAAATTTAGTATAAAAGGGCATACCCCCTCATTTCATTTTTACACACACAAACATAACCGAAGTCAAACACAGGAACTCTAACCTCTCTCTCTCAATTATATATTCACAGACACACACAAAATAAAGTCTCTCTCTCTTGATTTCAATACAAACCAAACACAACATACTCATACTTGAAGCATTTCAGAGAAAGAGACAAGGTGAAGTGGTGTCGGCCATCACTTCCGGCGACAACCACAGCCCCCCCCCCCTTCTCGGTTCCGATCACAAAACAGAAGACCACCACCACCGTCCGGTGGTGGTGCGGCGGAGGGTAACAGCGACGGCGCAGCAAAACCCCCTCCCCTTCTTCTCCGGCGTCAAGTAACCGGACCACAAACAGCCCCCCCCCCCTTCTCGATGACTCCGGTGACGGTGTGCGGTTCCAACGAAGAAAGATCGAGAGAAGAAAGGGAGTGACGGAGGAGAGCCGCCGCCGTGCGGCGGCGTGGCGGTGAAACCAGATGAAGAACCGGGTGTGGTGGTGAGCTATCGGCGGTCAGAGATACGGACCGGTGGTCGGAGACACAGACCGGCGGTCGGTTTGTTTACCCGGCGGTCCTTACCGTTATCCGACAGGTTTACCGGTAAGTCGTCTTGCCTGATTCATTTCCTTTCATTTTGATGAAGATGATGATGCTTGATGATAATGAACAGTGGTTAATCGGTCAATCCGGTTGACTCGGTCAACTCACCGAGTCAACTCAGTCAACTCGGGTCAGATCTGTTATGTTCGGGTTCAGCTCAGCAGGTTCAAGTAATGCAGTCAAAGAGAATAGACGGTTTGGTTCGATCGACTCGGTCAAACCGAGTTCAACTCGGTTGACCCGGTCAACTCAGTCAGCGGCTCGACAATTCAACGCGAAGACTTGGTAAAAAAATTAACGTCACGTTTATTTTGTTATAATGTTATTACTCACGTGACAAACGAGCTCGAACCACTTTAAAATAACGTTTAGTTATACTTTGTCGTCTCATAAAATTTTATATATATTGAGTATATGATTGGATTGTTGTTGAAAATTTTTGAATTAGGATGACAACTTGTGTTGTCGGGGCGTCAAAAAACAGAGGAAACTCTGCCCATTTTTCGAGAAAATCCGTAAAACAAAACGCGATTTATTATAAAACGAACTATCGGATTGAAGCAATTCTTTTTAGAAGAAACAAATACAAACACATAGTTTCTGTCGACGACACTTTACAACTTACGGAAACGACTATGCGAAGAATTGTTTTAAAGCAAATAAATATAGTTATTATATTTAATTTAAGAACTTGACAATTCTACAAATCTTTTATAAAGATCAATACAGTTACTTATATTGTTTTAAACGACGATTCTTTTATAAACATGAAAATAGTTATATACTATTTCAAATATCAACGACACGACGATTGTGTTACTAAAATAAATATAGTTTATATATTTATTTGAAGAATTAAACGACACGAATCCGTTTACAAAAATAAATATAGCCTATATATTTATTTCAAACGTCATATATTACGAATTCTTTTTCAAAATAGATATAGTTTATCTATTTATTTCAAACGTTCAACAACTCGATGGTATTTTTATAAAATAAATATAACTTTTATATTTATTTCGAACGCCTAAACGGCACATACACGTATTTTGATAACTTTCATACAAGACACGATATATAATACAAGTTTATTATATATTACTTTCATACGAATATTCCTACATACTCAAACGACTTCTCGCGACAGTTTAACTCAGTCATTTCGTTAAGTTAACAACTTACTGTCAAATCGTTCGATTAACGAATCGGTAGAGCTCGGTGACACGTAGTTAGTTACTACGTTTATTTAGAAACTTATTAGATATTCCATGTTAGGAATATTGTAGAATGCACGCTAGCAAGTCAAGTCTTGGAAACGACATCACGAAGTCGTAAATTAGCTAGCTCTGCACAGGAATATTCAGGTGAGTTCATAACCCCACTTTTACGGCTTTACATTTTTATAAATGTTTTCGGGGTGGAAAGACATGCACGTTTTGCAAAAGCAAACAAAGTTTAGAACAAATGCAAAACTCGTATTCCTAAATCATATTACGAAGGGATTTCGAGGAACTCAAATGATTTACGAAAGGTTTATACTAAACATACCGGTTTTTACAAAACAAATGAGTATTATCAAAATGTGAATGATTTTCATGACTAAGGACGGATCAATTGGTGATAATATATATAGAATGAGGAGCCAGCCTTTGTGGCTGGGGAGGATCAGCCTTAGTGGCTGGGGAGGATCAGTCATAGAGACTGGGGTAAAGTACATGTACAATGATTACAGACATTTTTATACACGGTATGTTTAACGTAAGGAGGTGTTATACGATCATGTAAGTGGATAGGAACAACATGGGGCCATTAGTCCTCATGGAGGGACCGAGGGACAGGAGCGGTAGATCTATCTGGGTGTAGCGAGCCCAGCCCCAGGCCAAACTAGAAACGGACCTTGGGGTGACTTTGTCCACATACAAATGCCGTGGCGAAATCTGCTAGGTTTGAGTCTCCCTATTTGCACTTCACATATATCAGTGGCCTTGCAAACCATTGGTGATCACAAGTCCTCTTACACTGCTACATACCAGGAACTTTATACTTACGAAACATACTTGTTCATACAAATTAAATACCATGTTTTATACAAAATTTAAGGCATAGGATTATGATGTGCGTGAAGTGTCGTATATTTTAGGTATATATTTTAAGCCCTTTTTAACACTTACTTTAGCCAAGTTTTAAATTTATAAAACACGATATTTCACTAACACTAAACACACATATGGGCAAGTGCACCCATCGTTGAGTGTAGTATAGCGTTGGTAAGATACCGAGGTCGTCCAAGGACACAAGAGCTTTTAGTACCGGTTTATCCTCAACGTCTAACCAAAATAAAAGTTTGGAAAAATGTTTTAAACTAAGAAAAATAAAAACTAACTAAAATGCTGAAAATAAAAATAAAATAAAAACAGATAGACAAGATGAATCACTTGGTTCCGACTCGTATCTAGTATAACCTTTGATTATTTCCGCACTTTTGCACATAATTAAGAGATTATCTTAGTTATTGTAGTAGGCCCCTCTTTTGAAGGTGACGTTACCCTCACCCCAGTAGTTTGAGTCAGCAGGGATACAATCCTAAAGGGGTGGATTATTGGAAGATAATGAATTAAGTTATTAATGCAGTATTGTGGTAGGCCCCGCTTTTGGCGGTGACGTTACCCTCGACTAAGTAGTCTGAGTCAGCAGGGATACAGTCCTAAATAGCCGGGTTATAGTATTAATAGTAGTTAACTTATGAGGGGATCAAAGAGTTTGGACCCCCGCCATCCAATACCGTGAAGTATTGAAGGAGGTCCTACTAAATTTGACCCAGGTCCATTGCAGGACCTCTAAACGCTGAACAATGGCAAGACCTTTACCAAACCGTTCCCTTAACCCCCTACCAGGTAGCCAACATACCTCCATATAGACCGTGGAGATATGAATGGTGAAAATCCTTTATTTTATATAGACAGTAAAATAATGCCAAGACACCACGGACAAACGATAAGGAAAGATCACCTTCAACATAAGTAACTAGTTATTAAAGTCATTAATACAAAACCAAATAAAAAGTGCAAAAGATTAGAAATAAAAAGTATTATACTAGACACTTTGTCTTCACCAAGTGATGTAAGAGACTTAGGCAAACATGGCCTTGATTGTCAAGAACTCTTACGATCAATCTTGGATCCCGAGACGACTCACACACTCTATGATGGACAATGGATGATGGTGGTGGATGATGGTGTTGTGATGGTGGTGGGTGGTGGATGAAGTGTGAGAGAGGTGGTGTGCCAAGGGATGAGTTGCAATGAAACCAAGCACTCCTATTTATAGGCTGAACAGAGGCCTGGGCACGGCCCCGTGTCCGCTGGGCACGGCCCCGTGCCTGTCTGACACTCTCTCTCTTCATTAATTGTAATTCGCAATTACAATTAATGCGCCTGCAGTACTTTCGGCACGCCCCCCGTGTCCGCTGAGCACGGCCCGTGGTGGGCAATAGAAGCTTCTATAGGTTTGTCTTTTCTGCTGCTTCTTGGGCACGGCCCCGTGCTGGCTGAGCACGGGGCGTGTTCAGCCTTCTGTTTTCTCTATTTTGCTTTGGAAGGTGCCGTTGAGGGTTCGGGCAATCCACTAATGTTCCTTTTCTTGTATTTATGTTGGATTTAGCTGTCTTTTTGCTTCTTTTGCGTTTTTGAGCTCATTTAATCCTGAAAATACAAAAGGAAGACAAAAACACTCTTTTTCCAATATTAGTACTAAAAAAGGGTTAGTTTTATGCCTCATTTGATGTAATTTATATGTTGCATTTTACACACATCAAATACCCCCACACTTGAACTTTTGCTTGTCCTCAAGCAAAACTCTTTAATATTTGGCTTACACTCCCAAATGGAATAGGTAGAAGAGAAGGTTTTGGGCTTGTCATAGAGTGTCGGGATTTCCAAGATCTTTTTAGGGTTTTATTTTTATTTATTTACACTCCTATTCGTAATGATTTATTTAGAACTGTTCATAAAAGAAATTACTTATTTGGGCATAACATGCCTTTTTAAAATTCTATTTATATACAAGTTCACATACCTCGCGGGGAAATCACTCACACTCGGCCGAAGGTGTATTTTTAGTGAATCACTCGAGAGCGGCATGGAACTTACTCCTACCATAGGCTTGCCAAGAAATCAATCCTCCTCCTTTTTAACTTTTATACCTTTGTAGATATCAAGAGGACTTTGTGGGTTAAGGGTTGGCTAGGGTTAAAGGTAGGTGGTTGGGTTAGTGGTTAGTAGAAAAAGGGCTAAAAAGCGTAACAAGTGTCGGTTTTCGTATTTTTGCAACCTTTTATTTTTGATGAAGCTTTTATTCAAACAAAGTTATTTTTGATTACTTTGTTTGTTTATTTTCTTTTTTGCTTCATTTTTTTTTTTTTTTTTTTTTTTTTTTTTTTTTTCGAAGAACCGAACTTGTTACTAAAATAAAGGGTAAAAATGAAAAAGGTTTTGGTGGGTGAAATGGTTTTTGTTTTGGGTGATGAAACGAAAAGGTTTAGGCTCAAAGGGGCTAACTAGGGGGATTTTTGGGTAGGTGGTAAAAGAAAAAGAAAAATAATGGTGTGGAAATGAAAAAGGTTAGTCCTAATGCCTCTATCATTTACTTACTCGGGTTTAAGTTGATAAGGACCGGGAATGTATTGTCATGGCAAGTTCTAGAGTCGTAAGAACCAAGCGGCTATTCACACAAGAAACGAAAAATGAGCATTTAGTCAAATGGTATGAAATTGAGTGCTCAATAAAGGCTCAAAACTCACTTTTGTGGGAATGGGTTTTTATGTGATCAAGTATATATAATCAAATTTTAAATAAGTTTGTCATGCCTTTTCATAATTTTCTTATGTTGGTTCTTTTTATCACTACGCTATCGGTTGTAAATTTGTAAAAATATAACCTTTTTGAGAGCTTGAATTTCCCGAGTTAAACCTAGACAAGTAAAAAAATGAAATTTTTTTTTGAAAAAAAATTTGGGGTGATTAGCGGTTCCAATAGAGTTTTGTGTAAGGCTTGTATTTAGGACTTGCAAAATTCAAGGTTTTAGCATCCCCCCCCACACTTAAATTACACATTGTCCTTAATGTGTCCCAAAAATAAATTTTTAGGTTGATTAGATGTGTAAAATAGTGTTTAAAAAGCAAAAATTTGTGTTACTGGGCGCTGAACACGGCCCCGTGTTATCCGGGCACGGCCCCGTGTTCAAGTGCCAGTAACAAAATTGAAATAAGAGAAACAGAAGTCTGGACACGGGGGCGTGTTGGGTGAACACGGCCCGTGTCCAGTTACCTGTACTGGGCGTTTTCTGCAGGTGGTTCAACACGGGGCCGTGTTGAACCTTCTGAAAGGGAGAAAAATTGTCGGGTTGCCTTGTTCTTGTGCATGGGATCATTTTTTTTTCGTTCCCCTTTTCATCCTTTACCACCATGAGTGTGTTTTATTCCTGAAAATTAAACTAACTAGAAAACATAAAAATTAGTCTAAATTAAACTAAGGATAGTTCCGTGGAATGCCTCCATGGTGCGCCACGTTTATAAGGGTCCTTGGCTAGACCCAAAGCCTGGTCATATGCTACCCAAGTGGGATGTGTTGCATCCCATGTTACACCGTCGGAGAGCGTCATCCAAACTTGAGTCTATGACCTTCATGTAGTTGACCGGATCTTCTTCCTCTACTCGCTTTCCACATTCAAATTTCACCTCCTCATTCCCAAACTTCAATGTTAGAGTCCCCTCATTCATATCCACCAATGCTTGGGCGGTGGCTAGGAATGGCCTCCCGAGGATGAGGGGGACCTCGGTGTCTTCTTCCATGTCTAGGATGACAAAGTCGGTTGGAAAGACGAATTTATCTGAAAGGTATCACATATTTCTAAAAAGTTAGTAATATGTAGATGAGGATCCTCGTCCGCAAGCCCGTGGAAGGTCGCGGAGTTTTGGAGCATTTGTATCAAATGCGGCCGAAGTTCGAAGTTGTTGGCCTCGACATTCGGTGCATTTATAGCAGCGCCTAGATTGCCTACGGTAGGCCGTAGGTAATCCATGAGGGTACGTTGGTCCGCCATTGGAAGTGGGTCCCCCGAAGCTTTCTCTTGATTTTTAGCTTTTAGTCTTTTTCTGAGAAAGCGCTCGGGTTCTTCTAGGGGTTCTTTTATGTCTCTACTAGAACTGGAGCTCATACACTACGTAGGAGGTTCAAAATGTGGCGCCTGGGTTCCGAGTCCTGCAGCAAAAACAGAAAAGAACACTGGTCAGAATGTTTACCACGGCCCCGTGCTCAGTGAGCACGGCCCGTGTTGAGAGATACAGTAATTGTTTTCTGGATTCCCAGTTACTGGGAGTTGGACACGACCCCGTGTTGCACCGACACGGCCCCGTGTTCAGCTCTCTGTAACTCAGAAAATAAAAACTGCCAGTGATGATGCTGGGCACGGCCCGTGTCTGACCGGGCACGGCCCGTGCTGAGCTCTGCAGAGTCTAAAAAAAAAACTAAGAAAAATCCTAAAATAAAAAAAGAAGATGATTAGGCCGTTGATTCCTAACTTTCTTAAAATCCTTGTGTCCCCGGCAGCGGCGCCAAAAACTTGATGTGCGTGAAGTGTCGTATATTTTAGGTATATATTTTAAGCCCTTTTTAACACTTACTTTAGCCAAGTTTTAAATTTATAAAACACGATATTTCACTAACACTAAACACACATATGGGCAAGTGCACCCATCGTTGAGTGTAGTATAGCGTTGGTAAGATACCGAGGTCGTCCAAGGACACAAGAGCTTTTAGTACCGGTTTATCCTCAACGTCTAACCAAAATAAAAGTTTGGAAAAATGTTTTAAACTAAGAAAAATAAAAACTAACTAAAATGCTGAAAATAAAAATAAAATAAAAACAGATAGACAAGATGAATCACTTGGTTCCGACTCGTATCTAGTATAACCTTTGATTATTTCCGCACTTTTGCACATAATTAAGAGATTATCTTAGTTATTGTAGTAGGCCCCTCTTTTGAAGGTGACGTTACCCTCACCCCAGTAGTTTGAGTCAGCAGGGATACAATCCTAAAGGGGTGGATTATTGGAAGATAATGAATTAAGTTATTAATGCAGTATTGTGGTAGGCCCCGCTTTTGGCGGTGACGTTACCCTCGACTAAGTAGTCTGAGTCAGCAGGGATACAGTCCTAAATAGCCGGGTTATAGTATTAATAGTAGTTAACTTATGAGGGGATCAAAGAGTTTGGACCCCCGCCATCCAATACCGTGAAGTATTGAAGGAGGTCCTACTAAATTTGACCCAGGTCCATTGCAGGACCTCTAAACGCTGAACAATGGCAAGACCTTTACCAAACCGTTCCCTTAACCCCCTACCAGGTAGCCAACATACCTCCATATAGACCGTGGAGATATGAATGGTGAAAATCCTTTATTTTATATAGACAGTAAAATAATGCCAAGACACCACGGACAAACGATAAGGAAAGATCACCTTCAACATAAGTAACTAGTTATTAAAGTCATTAATACAAAACCAAATAAAAAGTGCAAAAGATTAGAAATAAAAAGTATTATACTAGACACTTTGTCTTCACCAAGTGATGTAAGAGACTTAGGCAAACATGGCCTTGATTGTCAAGAACTCTTACGATCAATCTTGGATCCCGAGACGACTCACACACTCTATGATGGACAATGGATGATGGTGGTGGATGATGGTGTTGTGATGGTGGTGGGTGGTGGATGAAGTGTGAGAGAGGTGGTGTGCCAAGGGATGAGTTGCAATGAAACCAAGCACTCCTATTTATAGGCTGAACAGAGGCCTGGGCACGGCCCCGTGTCCGCTGGGCACGGCCCCGTGCCTGTCTGACACTCTCTCTCTTCATTAATTGTAATTCGCAATTACAATTAATGCGCCTGCAGTACTTTCGGCACGCCCCCCGTGTCCGCTGAGCACGGCCCGTGGTGGGCAATAGAAGCTTCTATAGGTTTGTCTTTTCTGCTGCTTCTTGGGCACGGCCCCGTGCTGGCTGAGCACGGGGCGTGTTCAGCCTTCTGTTTTCTCTATTTTGCTTTGGAAGGTGCCGTTGAGGGTTCGGGCAATCCACTAATGTTCCTTTTCTTGTATTTATGTTGGATTTAGCTGTCTTTTTGCTTCTTTTGCGTTTTTGAGCTCATTTAATCCTGAAAATACAAAAGGAAGACAAAAACACTCTTTTTCCAATATTAGTACTAAAAAAGGGTTAGTTTTATGCCTCATTTGATGTAATTTATATGTTGCATTTTACACACATCAGATTATGCGGGTCAAAGTCAGGGTGGGCATTGATGATTATACTAACATTACAAAAACATGGTTTTATGAACACAACGTGTTACAAACACAACGTTTCCATATAACTTTGCAAGAAAATGGTTTTTAAACTCATTTTCTCAATACTACTTCAAAAACCGGTTATTCCAAAGATTTATTTCAAATCTTTCACAACTCAAAGGATTTATCTCAAACCTTTCACAACTCAAAAGATTTATTTCAAATCTTTTACAAACAAACTATGAACTCGCTCAACTTTATGTTGATTTTTCTCGCATGTTCTTTCTCAGGTTACAGTCCTAAGACAAGGCACGGTTGGAATAGGAGAACCATTGGAGACTCGAGTACTTAGCGGGCATTCATTTTCTAAAAGACTTTGCTTATATGCTTCCGCTGTGCAATGACGATACCAGTCCAGTCACGCCAAAGCTCTGATAATTTCGGGGTGTGACAGATTGGTATCAGAGCTATAGGTTACAGCGAATTAGGTTCCTGTTGTGATACCTAGGCTCTAACCTCACTTTCCTCTGGGAACTTAGGCTATTAAGATGTTGAATACATACAGAACGCCCAGTACTCAAATATGGTCTCCAACCGTTGCCGACAAGCAAACAGTCAAAATTTTGTTTCCAAACAAATGTTGAGCACATTTTACTATTTATAGGCTCAGCCTGGAGGGCTGAGGCTCGGTCTGGAGGATCGAGGCTCGGTCTAGGTGACCGAGGTAGTTGAGCACGTTGATTATTTATAGGCTCAGCCTGGAGGGCTGAGGCTCGGTCTGGAGGATCGAGGCTCGGTCTAGGTGACCGAGGTAGTTGGCTAGTGAGGCTAGGAAGAGTAGGCTCAGTCATGAAGGCTGAGGCTCGGTCAAGGGGACCGAGGGTCGATCTAAGAGGTCGAGGTGGAGGATAGAGCAGTCTTAAAGACTGGGAGAAATTGGCTAGTGAAACTAGGAGAATTACTTGATTTCTTATTGATGACTAACATGCGCATTCGGTTATATGATTGATTATTTGTGCATGTGTTTATTAAAGGTCATCACGTAGGAACCGCGAATATTAACTCGGGCACACACTATATTTCATAGTGTCTATGATATTTTAACTTCCCGAGCAGGCAGCCTACGCATAACGAAACACTAGTGCACGAGAATACATGGAACTCAATTTCTACGTCAACGGATGACGGGATACATCACCTCCTACGCGGCACACAACGCTAGTGCGCAGGTATACGTGAAACTTAAGCTATACATCAACGGAGGTACGACACATACGACTGTCAAGGCGAGGCCTTGAGAAGAAACGATGACGCAATCTAACGACGACGCTAGATTCCTGTCAGCAGGAGAACTAACAATCAGGGAACGACAACTTGTCACGCGATCCTGCAACGACACGAATCACACCAGGGAGAAGACTATTGTCTCCGCAATCCCCCCTACCTAACTAACGACGAATACGCTATGTTCGACATTCCATGGTAATGTCACCTAACAATTGGTCGTCACACGAAACCCCAGGTAAAGTCCTCAAATTTCTTTTATTGAAATTTCGAACTTCACACTTACTGAGTAGATTTTCGTATCACTACTCCTCTTAATGGTCATTGTATCACGACCATTTCTTTACAAGTTACATACATGGTTTCTCGTTGTGACCATGCCGAAAGTTTTCTTGTCGATACATATACATATTGTCGAATTACGCTAAAACCAAGTTCAATTGTTTGAACTTGCCCATTACACTTATTCGATTCAAGACACCATATGATGTATTGGGAGCATCATATTCAAATCAATTTTTAACGAGCACTTCAGTTGTTCCGAGTCATGGTAAACTTGTTTGGTACTCGACTCCGTTAAATTGTTTGTTGATTCCGACACCATGTGATGGTGATTTTCATTAATTTGAAGCTTGCGCTAAACTCGTTTACGCATCTTATGCACGGATCTAAATATTTATTTATTGATTGTTTCCAATCCACTTCGATTTATTATATCCAAGCGGTCTTAATACAATAGTGTGTTAAGACAATGGTACACAACTTCATTTTTACATTCCGATGTACCTACTAATGGTTCTTTCATTATCGATCAAAAATTTTGCGATATCCATTGCTTCTTCACCTTCGATCGAAAACATTATTTCTTTGATGTTTGTTTGGGACAAACATTCATATTTACTTCATTGCGCTTTCAATTGACTTCAAACACGGTGAATTTGTTTGATCACCGCTATTATTGAATTATTTCAATCACTACGACACTTTGTGGTGTCAGTACAAACTTGTAGCTTGAGCTAATTATGATTGAGCGTTTCATGCAAAACACAGGTGATACTTGTCCGATCACCCCTATTATTGAATTGTTTCATTCATTGCGACACCTTGTGGCGTCGGTATGACTTGCAGCTTGTGCTGATCACGGTCGAGCATTTCATGCAAACTATTACATTTGAGATTGTTGATTCTAAGTTCATCCAACGGATGTTATTGCTTCTAGAACTCATTTACACGTTGTAAACGTTCATATGGAATTCGATTGGTCGAAGTTCCTGTTCATTGTTGGATCCTTGTCAACTTAGTCGCACTGGTGACTATATCGTAAGTCTTGTTTTGATTACGCAGTCATTCACTTTGTTATTATTCGGACTTACCTGCGAACAACACAATTATGAGGAGATAACATAGTCTAAATTTCGAGGACGAAATTCCTGTAACAGGGGGAGAATGTGACAACCCGTAATTTACGGCACCTAATTACGTGATTAACAGGTAATTAACGCATTAATAAATAGTGTTTACAGGGCAATTAACTTAAATAGGCCTTTGTAGTGCCCAGGAACGTTTATCCGATTCTACAGTGCGCGAACGGTGGTTTACAGAGAAACCTGTGAAACGTTAAACGGCAACGGATTGAAACCGTACGAGATACTGATGACGCCGTCAAATAATAAATTTTTACGATATATTTTAGCTTCGTAATTTAATTTTAGTGACTACAGTCGAAACCGGATCGAAAAACGGATCAGAAACGACAAACGAGGCATTTTACGCGATTTTACGCAGCCGACGAACGAACACGCAAACGTCAACTACCGACCGTATTTCTATGTATTTTAAATTTTGACGTTAAACAGAGTTCGAGTTGTTGACAACGGGTCTCGTAGAATTTACGGGCCACTTATACACAGGGATTGAGCTTGTGGGCCCTGGGCCCAAGCCTAAACCTACACATAATATGCCAGATCTCTACTAGATTTAGAAAATCCCTACTAAATCTCTACAAAATATTTGAGAATCTCATCAAATCTATAGTAAATCTCTCCAAATCCTACAAAAATCAAAATCTGTACAAGAGATTTATTTTGATCACATGAAGGATCTTTACTCATAAAACAAAAATCTCTATGGATTTTAATACACAGGACATAAGGGTATCATGTTAGTTAATACCCACCAAATTTAGTATAAAAGGGCATACCCCCTCATTTCATTTTTACACACACAAACATAACCGAAGTCAAACACAGGAACTCTAACCTCTCTCTCTCAATTATATATTCACAGACACACACAAAATAAAGTCTCTCTCTCTTGATTTCAATACAAACCAAACACAACATACTCATACTTGAAGCATTTCAGAGAAAGAGACAAGGTGAAGTGGTGTCGACCATCACTTCCGGCGACAACCACAGCCCCCCCCCCCCCCCCCCCCTTCTCGGTTCCGATCACAAAACAGAAGACCACCACCACCGTCCGGTGGTGGTGCGGCGGAGGGTAACAGCGACGGCGCAGCAAAACCCCCTCCCCTTCTTCTCCGGCGTCAAGTAACCGGACCACAAACAGCCCCCCCCCCCTTCTCGATGACTCCGGTGACGGTGTGCGGTTCCAACGAAGAAAGATCGAGAGAAGAAAGGGAGTGACGGAGGAGAGCCGCCGCCGTGCGGCGGCGTGGCGGTGAAACCAGATGAAGAACCGGGTGTGGTGGTGAGCTATCGGCGGTCGGAGATACGGACCGGTGGTCGGAGACACAGACCGGCGGTCGGTTTGTTTACCCGGCGGTCCTTACCGTTATCCGACAGGTTTACCGGTAAGTCGTCTTGCCTGATTCATTTCCTTTCATTTTGATGAAGATGATGATGCTTGATGATAATGAACAGTGGTTAATCGGTCAATCCGGTTGACTCGGTCAACTCACCGAGTCAACTCAGTCAACTCGGGTCAACGGGTCAGATCTGTTATGTTCGGGTTCAGCTCAGCAGGTTCAAGTAATGCAGTCAAAGAGAATAGACGGTTTGGTTCGATCGACTCGGTCAAACCGAGTTCAACTCGGTTGACCCGGTCAACTCAGTCAGCGGCTCGACAATTCAACGCGAAGACTTGGTAAAAAAATTAACGTCACGTTTATTTTGTTATAATGTTATTACTCACGTGACAAACGAGCTCGAACCACTTTAAAATAACGTTTAGTTATACTTTGTCGTCTCATAAAATTTTATATATATTGAGTATATGATTGGATTGTTGTTGAAAATTTTTGAATTAGGATGACAACTTGTGTTGTCGGGGCGTCCAAAAACAGAGGAAACTCTGCCCATTTTTCGAGAAAATCCGTAAAACAAAACGCGATTTATTATAAAACGAACTATCGGATTGAAGCAATTCTTTTTAGAAGAAACAAATACAAACACATAGTTTCTGTCGACGACACTTTACAACTTACGGAAACGACTATGCGAAGAATTGTTTTAAAGCAAATAAATATAGTTATTATATTTATTTTAAGAACTTGACAATTCTACAAATCTTTTATAAAGATCAATACAGTTACTTATATTGTTTTAAACGACGATTCTTTTATAAACATGAAAATAGTTATATACTATTTCAAATATCAACGACACGACGATTGTGTTACTAAAATAAATATAGTTTATATATTTATTTGAAGAATTAAACGACACGAATCCGTTTACAAAAATAAATATAGCCTATATATTTATTTCAAACGTCATATATTACGAATTCTTTTTCAAAATAGATATAGTTTATCTATTTATTTCAAACGTTCAACAACTCGATGGTATTTTTAAAAAATAAATATAACTTTTATATTTATTTCGAACGCCTAAACGGCACATACACATATTTTGATAACTTTCATACAAGACACGATATATAATACAAGTTTATTATATATTACTTTCATACGAATATTCCTACATACTCAAACGACTTCTCGCGACAGTTTAACTCAGTCATTTCGTTAAGTTAACAACTTACTGTCAAATCGTTCGATTAACGAATCGGTAGAGCTCGGTGACACGTAGTTAGTTACTACGTTTATTTAGAAACTTATTAGATATTCCATGTTAGGAATATTGTAGAATGCACGCTAGCAAGTCAAGTCTTGGAAACGACATCACGAAGTCGTAAATTAGCTAGCTCTGCACAGGAATATTCAGGTGAGTTCATAACCCCACTTTTACGGCTTTACATTTTTATAAATGTTTTCGGGGTGGAAAGACATGCACGTTTTGCAAAAGCAAACAAAGTTTAGAACAAATGCAAAACTCGTATTCCTAAATCATATTACGAAGGGATTTCGAGGAACTCAAATGATTTACGAAAGGTTTATACTAAACATACCGGTTTTTACAAAACAAATGAGTATTATCAAAATGTGAATGATTTTCATGACTAAGGACGGATCAATTGGTGATAATATATATAGAATGAGGAGCCAGCCTTTGTGGCTGGGGAGGATCAGCCTTAGTGGCTGGGGAGGATCAGCCTTAGTGGCTGGGGAGGATCAGTCATAGAGACTGGGGTAAAGTACATGTACAATGATTACAGACATTTTTATACACGGTATGTTTAACGTAAGGAGGTGTTATACGATCATGTAAGTGGATAGGAACAACATGGGGCCATTAGTCCTCATGGAGGGACCGAGGGACAGGAGCGGTAGATCTATCTGGGTGTAGCGAGCCCAGCCCCAGGCCAAACTAGAAACGGACCTTGGGGTGACTTTGTCCACATACAAATGCCGTGGCGAAATCTGCTAGGTTTGAGTCTCCCTATTTGCACTTCACATATATCAGTGGCCTTGCAAACCATTGGTGATCACAAGTCCTCTTACACTGCTACATACCAGGAACTTTATACTTACGAAACATACTTGTTCATACAAATTAAATACCATGTTTTATACAAAATTTAAGGCATAGGATTATGCGGGTCAAAGTCAGGGTGGGCATTGATGATTATACTAACATTACAAAAACATGGTTTTATGAACATAACGTGTTACAAACACAACGTTTCCATATAACTTTGCAAGAAAATGGTTTTTAAACTCATTTTCTCAATACTACTTCAAAAACCGGTTATTCCAAAGATTTATTTCAAATCTTTCACAACTCAAAGGATTTATCTCAAACCTTTCACAACTCAAAAGATTTATTTCAAATCTTTTACAAACAAACTATGAACTCGCTCAACTTTATGTTGATTTTTCTCGCATGTTCTTTCTCAGGTTACAGTCCTAAGACAAGGCACGGTTGGAATAGGAGAACCATTGGAGACTCGAGTACTTAGCGGGCGTTCATTTTCTAAAAGACTTTGCTTATATGCTTCCGCTGTGCAATGACGATACCAGTCCAGTCACGCCAAAGCTCTGATAATTTCGGGGTGTGACAGATTGGTATCAGAGCTATAGGTTACAGCGAATTAGGTTCCTGTTGTGATACCTAGGCTCTAACCTCACTTTCCTCTGGGAACTTAGGCTATTAAGATGTTGAATACATACAGAACGCCCAGTACTCAAATATGGTCTCCAACCGTTGCCGACAAGCAAACAGTCAAAATTTTGTTTCCAAACAAATGTTGAGCACATTTTACTATTTATAGGCTCAGCCTGGAGGGCTGAGGCTCGGTCTGGAGGATCGAGGCTCGGTCTAGGTGACCGAGGTAGTTGAGCACGTTGATTATTTATAGGCTCAGCCTGGAGGGCTGAGGCTCGGTCTGGAGGATCGAGGCTCGGTCTAGGTGACCGAGGTAGTTGGCTAGTGAGGCTAGGAAGAGTAGGCTCAGTCATGAAGGCTGAGGCTCGGTCAAGGGGACCGAGGGTCGATCTAAGAGGTCGAGGTGGAGGATAGAGCAGTCTTAAAGACTGGGAGAAATTGGCTAGTGAAACTAGGAGAATTACTTGATTTCTTATTGATGACTAACATGCGCATTCGGTTATATGATTGATTATTTGTGCATGTGTTTATTAAAGGTCATCACGTAGGAACCGCGAATATTAACTCGGGCACACACTATATTTCATAGTGTCTATGATATTTTAACTTCCCGAGCAGGCAGCCTACGCATAACGAAACACTAGTGCACGAGAATACATGGAACTCAATTTCTACGTCAACGGATGACGGGATACATCACCTCCTACGCGGCACACAACGCTAGTGCGCAGGTATACGTGAAACTTAAGCTATACATCAACGGAGGTACGACACATACGACTGTCAAGGCGAGGCCTTGAGAAGAAACGATGACGCAATCTAACGACGACGCTAGATTCCTGTCAGCAGGAGAACTAACAATCAGGGAACGACAACTTGTCACGCGATCCTGCAACGACACGAATCACACCAGGGAGAAGACTATTGTCTCCGCAATCCCCCCTACCTAACTAACGACGAATACGCTATGTTCGACATTCCATGGTAATGTCACCTAACAATTGGTCGTCACACGAAACCCCAGGTAAAGTCCTCAAATTTCTTTTATTGAAATTTCGAACTTCACACTTACTGAGTAGATTTTCGTATCACTACTCCTCTTAATGGTCATTGTATCACGACCATTTCTTTACAAGTTACATACATGGTTTCTCGTTGTGACCATGCCGAAAGTTTTCTTGTCGATACATATACATATTGTCGAATTACGCTAAAACCAAGTTCAATTGTTTGAACTTGCCCATTACACTTATTCGATTCAAGACACCATATGATGTATTGGGAGCATCATATTCAAATCAATTTTTAACGAGCACTTCAGTTGTTCCGAGTCATGGTAAACTTGTTTGGTACTCGACTCCGTTAAATTGTTTGTTGATTCCGACACCATGTGATGGTGATTTTCATTAATTTGAAGCTTGCGCTAAACTCGTTTACGCATCTTATGCACGGATCTAAATATTTATTTATTGATTGTTTCCAATCCACTTCGATTTATTATATCCAAGCGGTCTTAATACAATAGTGTGTTAAGACAATGGTACACAACTTCATTTTTACATTCCGATGTACCTACTAATGGTTCTTTCATTATCGATCAAAAATTTTGCGATATCCATTGCTTCTTCACCTTCGATCGAAAATATTATTTCTTTGATGTTTGTTTGGGACAAACATTCATATTTACTTCATTGCGCTTTCAATTGACTTCAAACACGGTGAATTTGTTTGATCACCGCTATTATTGAATTATTTCAATCACTACGACACTTTGTGGTGTCAGTACAAACTTGTAGCTTGGGCTAATTATGATTGAGCGTTTCATGCAAAACACAGGTGATACTTGTCCGATCACCCCTATTATTGAATTGTTTCATTCATTGCGACACCTTGTGGCGTCGGTATGACTTGCAGCTTGTGCTGATCACGGTCGAGCATTTCATGCAAACTATTACATTTGAGATTGTTGATTCTAAGTTCATCCAACGGATGTTATTGCTTCTAGAACTCATTTACACGTTGTAAACGTTCATATGGAATTCGATTGGTCGAAGTTCCTGTTCATTGTTGGATCCTTGTCAACTTAGTCGCACTGGTGACTATATCGTAAGTCTTGTTTTGATTACGCAGTCATTCACTTTGTTATTATTCGGACTTACCTGCGAACAACACAATTATGAGGAGATAACATAGTCTAAATTTCGAGGACGAAATTCCTGTAACAGGGGGAGAATGTGACAACCCGTAATTTACGGCACCTAATTACGTGATTAACAGGTAATTAACGCATTAATAAATAGTGTTTACAGGGCAATTAACTTAAATAGGCCTTTGTAGTGCCCAGGAACGTTTATCCGATTCTACAGTGCGCGAACGGTGGTTTACAGAGAAACCTGTGAAACGTTAAACGGCAACGGATTGAAACCGTACGAGATACTGATGACGCCGTCAAATAATAAATTTTTACGATATATTTTAGCTTCGTAATTTAATTTTAGTGACTACAGTCGAAACCGGATCGAAAAACGGATCAGAAACGACAAACGAGGCATTTTACGCGATTTTACGCAGCCGACGAACGAACACGCAAACGTCAACTACCGACCGTATTTCTGTGTATTTTAAATTTTGACGTTAAACAGAGTTCGAGTTGTTGACAACGGGTCTCGTAGAATTTACGGGCCACTTATACACAGGGATTGAGCTTGTGGGCCCTGGGCCCAAGCCTAAACCTACACATAATATGCCAGATCTCTACTAGATTTAGAAAATCCCTACTAAATCTCTACAAAATATTTGAGAATCTCATCAAATCTATAGTAAATCTCTCCAAATCCTACAAAAATCAAAATCTGTACAAGAGATTTATTTTGATCACATGAAGGATCTTTACTCATAAAACAAAAATCTCTATGGATTTTAATACACAGGACATAAGGGTATCATGTTAGTTAATACCCACCAAATTTAGTATAAAAGGGCATACCCCCTCATTTCATTTTTACACACACAAACATAACCGAAGTCAAACACAGGAACTCTAACCTCTCTCTCTCAATTATATATTCACAGACACACACAAAATAAAGTCTCTCTCTCTTGATTTCAATACAAACCAAACACAACATACTCATACTTGAAGCATTTCAGAGAAAGAGACAAGGTGAAGTGGTGTCGGCCATCACTTCCGGCGACAACCACAACCACAGCCCCCCCCTTCTCGGTTCCGATTACAAAACAGAAGACCACCACCACCGTCCGGTGGTGGTGCGGCGGAGGGTAACAGCGACGGCGCAGCAAAACCCCCTCCCCTTCTTCTCCGGCGTCAAGTAACCGGACCACAAACAGCCCCCCCCTTCTCGATGACTCCGGTGACGGTGTGCGGTTCCAACGAAGAAAGATCGAGAGAAGAAAGGGAGTGACGGAGGAGAGCCGCCGCCGTGCGGCGGCGTGGCGGTGAAACCAGATGAAGAACCGGGTGTGGTGGTGAGCTATCGGCGGTCGGAGATACGGACCGGTGGTCGGAGACACAGACCGGCGGTCGGTTTGTTTACCCGACGGTCCCTACCGTTATCCGACAGGTTTACCGGTAAGTCGTCTTGCCTGATTCATTTCCTTTCATTTTGATGAAGATGATGATGCTTGATGATAATGAATAGTGGTTAATCGGTCAATCCGGTTGACTCGGTCAACTCACCGAGTCAACTCAGTCAACTCGGGTCAACAGGTCAGATCTGTTATGTTCGGGTTCAGCTCAGCAGGTTCAAGTAATGCAGTCAAAGAGAATAGACGGTTTGGTTCGATCGACTCGGTCAAACCGAGTTCAACTCGGTTGACCCGGTCAAACCTCACTTTCATTGACCTTGCTTGTTAAATTGCAGATTTCATGTTCATTTGATTTGAGTTTATGTAAACAATTTGACTCTCTTTTAATCAAAAGAACCTTTGACTCTTTTAATTTTTCTAATTCAGTTAACAGAGTTTTGTTTTGCTCCGATCGTGTGTCAACTTTAACTTAAAGTTCAGTGCAACTATGACAGGTATGACTTGCAGATTCTGATTTTTCCTTTACCACTGCTGTAAGTTCTTTCACATCATCTATGCATTTTGAAACTTCTGCATCCTTCTTCTCAATAGTCTCCTTCTTTTTATTCATCACAACATCTACTTCTACATCCTTCACCGCAGTTGTCTCAGCTACACATGCATGTCCAGTTGACTTAGCATTTGAGCTGACACTTTTCACAGAAGCACGATTTCTTTTACAATTTCCTCAAGAACACTGATAACGGTTTTCTAGAGCTTTCCACAGTTCTCTAGATGTCATATACCTATGGAAACTATAACTAACTTCCACATATAATGCCTTCTTTATCACTTCTAAAGCTCGCTTCTCAGCATCAAACACCCGTTTCTCAACTTCATCCATCTTCTCATAGGAAATTACTAGAATTATCCCGTCAACTTGACGTGTGGGAGCAATGTACCCATCAATCATACAGCTCCACATTATAGCATATTCACTTTGAACTATAACTTCAAACTTCTCTTTCCAATCAGCATATTGTTTAACATTTTTCAGTTTTGGCCAATTATTAACAGTCTCAATGACATTGTCCATTCTGGCTATCACTCAGCTTAAAAGTTTAAATGGATTTTGGTATACATGTATCAAAATCCAAGTCCAACTTCTCTATTGGTCCTTTTCAAGTTTTACCGTAACTATACCGTTAAAAACTTTCAAAAATTGTCTGAAAACTGTTTTAAGCAAACTATATCGTTAGACTCGTCTCAAGATTACGAATCCAATGATATATGATGTCGAAAACCTATTTCAAGATTTTCGTGCCTTTTTGTCCTAAAAATGAGGTGGTTCAAACTGTGCAGTCCGTTTTCCGAGTTCGTTTACAGATAATTTTCTATTCATGAAAACGTTAATTACTCTATACTTAAATAATTACACCATTTTCAATTACTCCACCTTTTAGTTACACAAGTTTTCAATTACTCCACCTTTTAAATACTCCAACAATTATGCTAGCAAGCCAATTTTGCTGGTTAATTACACAGGTAAGTCAAATTCGCTGGTTAATTTCGCAGGCAAGTCCAAGTCAAAAGCGCTGAGTTCCAATTACACTAAGGATTAAGTACGCAGGTTAAATACGCCAGCTGATCAGTTCAGTATTACGACGATTAGCAAAGTCGCAGATCACCGTGATAATGTCGTAGAAGAAAATTTATCATTGTCACCAAAGTCGCCTTTTGATTTAAATGCGCAACACAATTACGCAGGGTCACAAAAACACAGGTTTTCTCTGTGTATTTATAAAAAATGCAGTAACTTCTCCACCACGCTGCTACCAAATATGCAAGAAATTTTGGGATCTGAACAAATCTTTTTAGAATTTGAAAAGATTTTATACTGATCTTTTATCACATTCCTTCAAAATAACACAAGCAACTTATCAGTAATTTTCAAGAAACTTATGAACAAAATGAAGAATATGAAGAATAAATCTTCAAGTTTTTCTTCAAAATCTTCAACTTTCATGCAACTAAAAACACTAAACATGACAAAATTAAATACGCAGGACACCAAAATCAGCCTTTTCTCAACCCAAAACTCAGCTCCAAACCCTAGAACAACACAATTTCGTATACCAAGATGAAACCCTAGCTATTCAGCCTCCAAAAGTTATGAATTTGCCCTCAAAATATCCTGAAAATCAATCTTTTTCTGCAGCAACATTTCTAAACTGAGCCAATCAAGAGCCAATTTCTCTAACACCAATCGTAGGTCCCTTAATCCTATGTATCTTTTATAGAATCGTCTATCTAACCTAGATTATATTATAACATAAAACAATAGAAAACATAATTATATCAAACCGGTGTTCCATTAATTATCCAACTTGCAGTTTACAATCAACTCAATACCTCACACAACCTCACAGTCTATCTTTGTGATCTTACCTCTCTCTCTCTCTCTCTCTCTCTCTCTCTCTCTCTAGCCTCTCTGTTCAGTTTCCTCTAGGTGTTGTTCTAAACCCTAATCACAAAACATGTTTATATACCACATTTTTGTGAACTTGGCTTCTAACTGGGCTAGGCCATTCTCCAAGCCCATTATAATAATTAACTCACTAACCAATAATGCTAAGCCCAATACAAAATATCCAAGACTAAATAATTAAACTATTAAGCTGTTGTCACAGAATATGCACCAACAGACTACATCTTGACAAGAGCTTCATAGTGTAAATTTGTCTTCATACATCTTACAGTGTTTTGGTCTTTGGATAGCTTCAGCTACACATAGTTCTTGACATCCACACGGTTTTCTTGGTTATTTCGGTCACGGTTTGGTTATTTCGGTTTTCTGCTCACCCCTAAATCGTATTGTTTCTCAACCTCTTAATTTTCCTGTCTACAATCTGTACAGGTTCTTCTACAGAATGAAGTTTATCATCGACATGTATCTCATTCAAGGGTACAATTTATGCATCATCGGTAAGGGACTTCTTTAAGTTAGATACGTGGAAAACATTATTGATGTTGCCTAGTTCTTGGGGTAGGTTTAACGTGTATACAACTGGTCCAACTTTCGCCACAATTTCATAGGGTCCAATATACCATGGTGCTAGTTTTCCATCCGTTCTAAATCTAATTACGCCTTTCCAAGGTGATACTATCAGAAATACCTTATCTCCAATATCGAACTGTAGCGATCGACATGACTCTTTTATCTATCCCATGCTACCTTTAACTTTTTCTGGATCTTATACACCTTATCTATTGTTTCATGATTTAACTCAATTCCTGTGATCTGCTTATCACCAACTTCTGCCCAGCACAATGGAGATCTGCACTTTTGACCATACAACGCTTCAAATGGGGCTACTTGGATGCTAGTATGGTAACTATTGTTGTATGAGTATTCAATAAAAGGTAAGTGCTTGTCCCAACTTCCTCCAAAGTCTAAGACACATGCTCTAAGTAATTCCTCCAATGTTTGAATGGTTCTTTCAGACTGTCCATCAGTCTGAGGATGATAGGCTATACTTAAATCTATTTTAGTTCCTAAAGCTTCGTGTAATTCCTCTCAGAAGTGCGATGTAAAGCGACTATCACGGTTATAAATAATAGCAATTGGTACACCATGTCTAGCTACAACTTCATTTGTGTAAAGTTCTGCCAACTTTTCCATTTTGTAATTGGTATGAATGGGTATGAAATGTGCAGATTTGGTTAGCCTGTCTACGACTACCCAAATAGCATCATGACCTCAAGGTGATTTTAGTAACTGAGTTACAATATCCATGGTGATTTGTTTCCACTTCCATTGCGGAATCTTAGGTTGTTGTAACATTCTGGATGGTTTTTGATATTCTTCCTTGACTTGAGCACAAGTCAAGCACTTACTAACATATATCGCCACAGCCTTATTCATACCAATCCACCAATAAATCTCCTTTAGATCATGGTACGTCTTGTCAGTACCTGGATGAATCAAATACTTAAACTTATGTGCTTCATCCATAACTAATTCCCGTAAATAAAGACATTTTGGATGTCACATCCTGACTTTTGCGGAAGCGTGATTTGGTGTGGCTTGCTTAATATCATTGCATTCAACCATAACAAACAACTATATGATAATCCAAGATGTTCATCCATTGATTAAGTTTTAAAACATTACATCATCATTGTCTCGAAACATAGACTTAAAACCCGAGTTACAAACCGTATAAAATGTTTGGAGTTCCATAAGGACTCATCAAAAGACTTTAGTTAAAACCAAGTTTCGAATGATGTGTCCCGTCTAGGATAAGACACTCTAACCAAACCCTAAGAAATAGATGACATCTTTTATTCTCAACATGACTTGAAACTCCAATGCCCGCCAGATCCAAACTTAGTTTCCTGAAAAACATGTAGTTTGAAAACATCAACAAAAGTTAAGCGAGTTCATGTGTTTAGTAGATGTGCACGAATAAACCTTGAAAACCTTTGTACGTATGTATGTATGTACTTGTAAACTGGTATGAAGCAACAAGGAAAAGCAGATCAATTCATGTGTAGCTAATACATTAATATAAGTGACATGGCATAGGAAGCACTCAACCCTGTATGCGTATTTCGTACCGGCCCCTCCGACGGAACGACATAGTCACCACATGCGGCCAACTTGCAGGCCCATGGGTGGGGCTCGCAACACCCAATAGATCTATCACTCATGCCCCTCGATCATTATACAAGGATTAATGGTCTTAAGTTAATCGCCTACCCATTCACGTGATCTAGCAGTACCTTCCTTAGCTAATCATACCATTTTTAATTGTTTATAATCAGTATATAACATGTATTTCACCCCCGAGAGTTATAAAACAGAAAACAGTTAAGAGAAAGGGGGGACATGAACTCACAGTTTTGCGTCTTCAGTAATCGTAACTCAGATCCCTTCAGCAAACACGACTACCTACAATGTACTAATGTCTATTAGATGGACGGGTCATGCCTTGTCTTAGTATTAACGTTTCTGAGTTACGCTTCTTTTATGTCTCCAATATTATTCCAAGTTATAATTACTTGTTAAAATAATAATTATTTTAACTTTAAATTATATTTAAGAATTTTGGAATAATTGATAAACAATATTTTTGTAATAATACTTCTCAAGTATTGATACTCGTATTTCCTTCCCAAGGATGTGGGCATCTCATATATGTTTATCCGTAGTCTTGTATTTGTATAACTTGCCATGTATTGGCGTCGTATTCCGGTGTGGATTTATACGTACGAGGATACGTATATTCTTGTAATAGTTAAGTATTCTTATACTTAATTTTGTGTTAAACTTTACAGAATATTATTTCTAATAAAAGTCCACTAATATATATATATATATATATTTTTTTTAGAATTATTGCTTAGAAAAATTATTTATAATTTTTCCTTTTAGCAAAAATATTTGTAGTTCCAAAATAATATATTTTCAAGTCTCACTTAGAAAATATTTATAAACTTATTCTATCCAACAAGAATGTATTTCAAGTTTATCCAAGAATATATATATTTTTCCCAAAAATAATATATCTTCTAAAAATTCCAATAAAATATATTTTTACTTTCCAAAATAATATATTTTCTCCTTGTAAAAAATATGATATAACTTTGTAATAATTGGAAAAATCATATTTTCCTTTCTTGTGTCCAAAACATTATTTACCAAAAATATACTTATAAATGTATTTTCCGGAATATTTTGTAAGTTACATTCTTTCGTTCGGTTTCCCAATATTGTGTGTGTAACTTGTGTATTTATTCATTGTGATTTTTGGTAATATTTTGGATTGTAAATTCTTGGTATTTTGTTAGGTTATATTATATCAAGTCCTAAAATAATATAACTAATACACAAAGTATACAAATAATCACACACGTGTGTCTTCTTAAACATATATCTTTCAAATACATATTTAGTTATTTTTATTTACAAAAACCAACCTCCAATATTCGTATTTTTGTAACAAAAATTATGGCAAAGTTTATATGGAAACTCATGGTTAAAATATACTTGCAAATATTTGTTTGAAAATATTTTTCTAAGTGTTTATATTTTTAGAAAAAAATTTCATAGTTTCCCCTAAAAATGGAGGTTTCCATGCTTTCAATCATATCATTTTCTTTTGTAAAAATCACCACAATCAATTAACAACTCAATCAACACTTATTAAGTGCCAAAATCATGCAATTTACATAACAACATGAACTTGAACTTTCATAAAAACTTGTAGTAACTTGGTAGTGTGTTTAGTGAGTTTAGTTACCCTTTAAAATGTGTTTACTTCTTTAAAAACTTCATCCTTGAAGAGGTTGGATGTTTACAACTTCAAAACACATTTTCTAAAAATGTTTCTTTATGTAACCTTCTTGTTACACAAGTGTTTCTACACTTGTTTAACCATTAAAAATAGTGTTTGTTTATGTAAGAACCAAGATCTAGTAAAACTCATATTTCAAGCTTGGTTCTTTTGGAAAACCATTCATAAATTTTAGATCTATATGATTATTAAACCACTTTGATTATTATTTTTCAAGTAAACAATATATCTTTTCAAGTTCATGTTTTTCATGAGGATGATTTATAAATCTCTAACATTTTCATCCTCTCATCTTGCTAGATTATGTTTTTAATCATGATCTAGCAAGATTGTATCATGATCTACATCATTTACACAAACCATCAATCATCAAGTATCATAACAACATGATTTCTTTAAGATTTCTTATAGTTTTATGCTTATGTTCATGTTTCATCATCAAGTTTCTTAGTGTTCTTCATGATTATCATTAAATATCTACGTTAACCATTTAAAATAAAAGTAAACTAGCAAGGTCATGGTTCTTACCACTAGCTCAAGGCTAGGGATGATCAAGAGGATAAATGAAGTGGATAAAAGCAAATGATGAAGGTCCTTCAACTTCCGAAAGCTCCAAGCTTCCTAACTTAGCTCCTTACACCTCTAGATCACCTTGGAATGTATGGAAGATGGTTGAAAATGGAGGTGATGTGGTGGTGTTTTGTGGCCGTGTGGTGTGGGTAGGAGAAGGAAGAAGATGGTATTTGTGATCTTGTGTGGAAATGAGAGTTATGGACTAATGGCTTTACTTATAATCTTCCACCATTTTATAAACCATTGTATAATGTGTTTCTAAAGTACAAGACAAGATAAATTATAATATCTAAACAAATCAAATAAAATCAAGGAAAAATCAAGGTGTGGGGCCACCTTGTAACCATCCACAATAAGGGGGGGGGGGGGGTCTTGGTTAAGGTTTAATTGTTAGTTAGATTTCTTGGTCATAATCTAATGTCTAGTTAGTGCATTATGTATGTTATATGTTTATTTAGTGTGTTATGATGTTCGGGGATCATAACTTGCTTGGAAACATTAAAACAATGCTTCTAGTGTAATTTTGGTGTTTCGGGTAGTGTCCGGTTAGATACTGGTTCGTTAAAGTGCTAAACTATACCGTTTAGTGTTCTTTATGTACCCTTTTGTGACACTTTTAATTCCCAATACTTAGGAAATTATTCTGGACCAGTTAATCATTTTTCTTCATGATATAAGAGTGTTAAATAGCGGAATTTTGCTGAATTATGCAGAATTCAACACTTTAATTGAGTTTTAGGCACTTTCCGGCACTTAAACTATCTCTAGGAAGGCAGTTTTATGACCCTTACTTTCGTACACACTATACTAGTGTCATACTTAGTTTCTGGCTCATTCTGAGTCTCAATACAATGTCTGTATATCTACTGAACTTTGTCAGCATTTTTCTGATTTGTCGGATAACTGTGCTAACAGTGTTTCGTGCATCCTTTGAGTCAATAAACTTTGCATGCAATAATGTTGTGTCATTTGCAATATATGATGCACATGTATGTTTGATCAGAAAACAATTCAAGTCACAATTTGTAAATCAGCACAGTCATTAATCATTAATTATTGTCTAATTAATTGTACGGATGCATGCAAATTCGACAGTTGTCACATTCTCCCCTTGTTAAGAAAATTTCGTCCTCGAAATTTGTACTACCTTAACTTTTTAAGGTTACATTATGCGTGTATGTATATGAATAATACTGAGGTAGATAACCACAAAACCGAATCAAATCTCATTCACATCAGGTGAATCCAGGGATATATTCCAACAACAAGAACCCAATGGTTAAAAGGTATGCGTTCTAGCATTTGATGTCAAAGGACACGAGGTGTATAGATGTATAATCTAGTGTAACTTAGTTATCAGAGGTGCAACAAGGGGGTTTTGACCAATGGATTTTCAAACAATCGGTCACAATATGCAAAGGAGTTTTCAAAAACCATAGCATTCGCTGTATGAACTCAAAATCAACAACTCGAATATGATAGCAACCTGAAATTGATCTGTCAACTTTCGAATAAATAATGGTAAGGGTTAGTGTGTTGACATTCTTGAATTGCGAAAATACACCGAATGAAATACAAGCAAATCTGGTGTGTCATTGTCTTAATTCGTAGTTGCATTAGGAATGTTTAAGTGACAAGTCAAACAAAAGTATGTGTAGTTTTGTGTGAAACGGTTGACCCTGATTAGCACAAGCTATAATTTTTTAATGAGACCACAAGGTGTCGTAATTGACATATTTCAACAATAACGGTGACCGAACAAGTTCACCGTGCTGGAAATCAAAGGAAAGTGTACTGAAACAACTCTGAAATATTGATTTAAACAGTGTCATGGGGTCTTCAATCGAATATGGAACATCAAAGAACTACTGTTTCTGAGTGAAGATGGAAAGCAATAAATACTTCAAGGTATTCAATTTATAACGAAAGAATCATTAGGAGGTACACCGTGACATGAAATGAACCTATGTACCATTGTCTTAACACACAACTGTGTGGAGACCGCTTTAATCGTGATAAACAAAACATATTTAGAGCAAGTCAATAAACAATTAAATCCGTGTATGAGATGCGTAACAAAATTAGCGCAAGCTTTAATTTTGTGAAACCATCACCACAAGGTGTCGAAACCAACAAACGATTTAGTGGAGTCGTAGACCAAACAAGTCTACTACGACTCGAAACAAAAGAACTTTTGCAAAAATAAATTTGAATATGATGCTCTCAATACATCATATGGTGTTTCGAAATGAATATGCGAAATGGACAAGTTCAACAATTGAACTTGGTTTCAGCGTAACTCGATAATAAACGTATGTATCAACAAGGGAATCTCAGCTTGGTTACGAAGATAAACCATGAATGTAACTTGAAAGTAAAGAAGTTTCAAGAAAGTGTGTTGACTCGATAACAAAGGAGCCAACAATTACAATAATGTAGGTCCTTCGAATCACAAATCAATAATTAGATTTAGCAAAATAACATTTGAACCTTGATGAAGCGCTTATTCGAAACGAAACCGTATGCATAACAAATGGTTCATGCGTAGCATATGAATTTCCAAGAAATGAAATAATGGGTATTTGCTAAAGTGAAGAAATGACCAAGTACCGAAGCAATTGAGTGTTCGCTCTCAGCGAAGAAAATTGACGCGATGCAACTACCATTAAGGCGAGTGGAGATGCAAACATCTACTTGCTAGAAGCAAAAGTGGAAATTTCAATAAAAGAAATTTGAGTACTTTAACCGTTCGGTTAACTAAAATAGCTTGCATGACAAAATAATAGTGTTTGTCCGAGTTAATAGACGTGGTTTTTACGAGGAAATCTCTAATGGACCTTGACATAAGTCCCCGAGAGTCCTGTATACGCCTTTCCTAGTCTCTTAAAGTTTTATACTCTGTGTATAACTGTTTTGTGTATCGTGTGCAAAACACAGCATTAGAGTATGTTTAAAGCAAGTTGTTGTCTCACAATTCCTCGGTATACTTTCTTCCCAGATTCACAGTTAATGACGCTCGATCAACGATCAGTCTTAGAGTAGTTAGTTAAATGAATAATTCGTTAATCCTCAGCAAGAGTTACCGACTCTTGTTGGTTAGCTCGTCCGGCTCCTGGTAGTTGATGCTCATTTGAAAATCATTGTCCTTCTTTTTTATGAACAGGACCGAATTCCCTAAGGCAAAAAGCTTGCCTTATAAATCCCCAATCTGGCAACTTCCGACGATGCGCTGACAATTTTTGTATCTCAGGAAGTGCCAGTCGATAGGGTGCCTTGGCTACAGGCACGGCGCCTGGAACAGAGTCAATATGGATTTCGACTTGTCGTTGGGGCGGTAGTCTTGGAAAGTCTTCAAGGAAGACTTCAGGATGTTCTCTTATCACAGGGATACCTTCGAGCTTAGGTTCTTCGGCTTCTTTGTCAACGACATGAGCCAAGAAGGAAACACATCCTTTGCGCGAAAACTTCCATGTCTTCAATGACTGATAATCCGTAGGGGCGTATCCTACTCCATGAATCACGATCGTTTCTCCGTTCGTCGTCAGGATGCAGATAACAATCTCCGCTTGATTGCTCGACACCCAGTCCATCCCAATTACCATGTCGAAGCTTCCCTTTAGCTAGTTCTATCGAGTACTGGTTATCCAACTTACTTGCTACTAAACCAAGTATACTCTCAAACTCTAGAGATGTGAAGCTATAGTCGGTACCAGTATCGAACAACACAAAATGCATAATGTTGGCTAACAGGGGACGTACCGATGACCATGTTTGGATCCTGGCATGCTTCCCTAGTTCAGGTGTTGGACATTCTACTACGTTCTTGTTTAATCTCCCTTGGGCAATCCTTCCTAAAGTGCCCCACATCACCGTAGTTAAAACAACCTTGACCTCTCTTTCCACGTCCCGTCTTATGCCAACACGTTTCCCTGCAGTGCCCTACCTTGTCACAGTTATCACACTTTCCATCTTTACATCGCCCGATATAATGACGTCGACACTTGTCGCATTTAGGTAGTTTACCCATGTACTCTTTTCCCTTTTTGGCCTTGTTGTTGTTATTCGTCTGAGTACCCTGCTCGAAATTGGTTAACTTCCTCTTGTTCTCACTAGATGACTCCACATGAGTCTCCTTTTTCTCCTCGGAGGTTGAAAATCTTCCTAGTCTAACCGCTTCTTCAGTGAGCATCACACTTAAGTTGATAACTTCGGTGATTGTTGGAGGTTTAGATGTTGTTACCAGGCTTAGAATCTGAGGTGCCAATCCCCCGATGAAACGTTTGATCCTCTTAAATTCTGGTTCTACCATGTAGGGGATAACATGAGACAGATCATGGAATCTCTGCACATACTCAGCTATCTTTGGACCTTCCATCTTCAAGTTCCAGAACTCAGTTTCCAACTTCTGGATTTCTGCTCTCGAGCAGTACTTCTTATGCATTAGTTCTTTCAGTTCGTCCCATGACAAAGCATACAAAGCAGCCTCGCCCAACGTTTGAACCTGAAGGTTCCACCATGACAGAGCCCCATCTTGAAGCGGTCCAGAAATGTACGTGACTTGATGCTTTGGGGCCATTTGCTCAACCATAAGACAGAATCCGTCTTCTCAACCCAGCGCACGAAGGCTACGGCACCCCCAGTGCCGTCGAAATCCAGGGGCTTGCAGCCCAAGAACTGCTTATAGGTGCAGCCTGCGACATAAGCAACATCATTCACGTAAGGCATTAGCAAAGCACACTTGGAAATGTCCAAAATTTTTGTAATGTGTCTTAAGTGACTAAACATTACCGTTCGGAACGAAGGGCCTCGTGCTGTGCGATGGCCTGTGAGATGCGCTCTTGTAATTCCGCCTCTGTCGTCGGCAGAGGGTTTTTGGTATCGATGTTCCTTTGAATCGACATCTTCTAAGAAGAAGATTGGTTAGGTCAGGTCAGGTCTTATTAAAGACACAGGCACATAAGCACCTACTTAACGAGTAAGACCTAGGAGGTGCATTTACATGTTTATATACTCAGTCGTTATAACAAGCAATCATATAACATCACAATTATAGCACAAACTTATAGGTAGGAACATATTTAATGAGAACATAACAAGCAAACACGTAGCATTACAATTATAGTACAACCATGCAAATCAACAACGTGCTTAGTGAGGACATGGCGACAGAGCTTTCATTATTTACCAACCACAATCACATTGTCTACAAAGTGCATTACATCAAAAAGGACATAGTGTCACCCTACCCTTGTCCAATAAGTCTATCAGTGTATCAAAATCAAGTGGTCAAAAGTGGTCTTCAAAAGTCTTTATAATCTCGGCTTATTAGTAGTGTCTTTTCCCAAAGGTAATGCAATCCGCTTAAAACCAAAAGCCAATTATACTGGTGTCTGAGGTGGAGGAGTGAAGAAAAGCAAACTGCTAACATGTGCGAGCTCCTCCTCGAGCTTGTATACCCATCGAAGTAATTAACTGATCTGCTGCTTGATAGTAAAGAAACAAGCATCAAAATCTAGAAAGGTGCAACAGCTGCAGGTGAGTGTGCCAAGGAGACAGTGATGAATGTGGAGGATCAAAGTTTACTGGCATGGACAGGGTGGAGGGCATGATATCAGCACAAGCTCCGAAACTCTACGACTCAAAACCTCAAACTGTAGCTAAAGTAACAGGATCAACTCATTTGTGTGTAGCCTGCATAATGTGAGGGATGGTAGGGGTCTGAAATCAGCATAGTGTATGGTAGGGACCATTGGAATGGCTCGTCTAGTGGTGAAGAAATGAACAGTGCAGCCTGAAGGATCTGTGGAAAAGCTGCTGATACAAAAGGACCGTCACGCGGGTGCTGACCAAAGGTACCTTCCCCTGGACGGGGTGCGGGTATGCCTTGAAAGAAAACAATAGGCAAACTGGTGCGATGGACGTTGGTCTCCATAGGGGTAAAGGAGCAACATCAACAGGTGCAGGTGAAGTAGCAATTGTCCCAACGAAAGGAAGATCAACAGGTGCAGGTACTGGTTCAGGTACAACGGGTGCAATGTCTAGTAATTCAAATGGAACATGATCAGAAATTGGCTCAAGATTAATAGGTGCATCATCAGGCTGACCCAAAAGGAACTGGAGCTGTCTCAGGAGTAGGCTCTGGGTCGTGTAAAGGTGTGGGATCTCGAGCAGGTGATAGTGCAGCAGTCATAGCGGTGTCGTCGTCCAAGTCAGTGGTAGAAAGCTGCAATCCGGTCGTCTGTAAGGCTGTCGATGCCACAGACTCAAACGAGTCTGAAATCGAGTGTAAAATGGAAGCAGAGGTTACTTCAATGGCAGGAGTCTCAGGAGGTAGAATAGCAATGACTTCCTCAGCTATCTCCCCATCACCCTGGGCGTTAACAGGGAGATCATCAATAAACAAATCAACATCATTATCAAACAAATCGTCAAAAAGGCAGACCCTCGGGAGGAATGACCACGAGAGGTACGACGTCGAGGATCAGAGTCATGATAGGCTCACCCTCGGAATGACCAGTTATGGGGTGGTCATGGACCGAAACAAGAGTGACAAAAGGATCCTCGTCAAGGAAGCCATCAGCAAGAGTAATTCTTCACCAAAGTCTGGTAGCGCGAACGGTTGGAAGTCGTCCTCGTCCTTGATCAGCATGTGAGGGTCAATCTCAGTGTCTGACGTAAACATCTCCGGCGCAGGTGCAATCTCATTATTTGTGGCGGTGGCCATAGGGTCGTTAACGTCTGACAACTCGCTTTCTGAGGAAGGTGTCATGTGTGCGGTACATAATAGTCATAGCATGTATATCCATAGTAATCACTAACACTTAGTGCATGCAAACAAAGGTAATTTATCATGTAATCATGTATTTACATTATTCTTCATGAAACTTTCTATCCTTCCTAGTCTCTTAGACTAAGCCACCTAGTTTTCCAGACTAAACTTCCCAGTCTCTTAGACTGAACTCCCTAGTCTTGTTAGTGCACTATGTCTGTCGACTTCGTCGTGTATCGAGTCATGTAATAAGATAGGATAAACCAGTGCTCGAGTTGCTAGAAACTAAGATTTATGGGTTTGTTGGTAATTTCGCTTGAAACAGCCAAGGGCCATTTCAAACGAAATTAACTTTGTTAATTTCGCTTGAAATGTCACTTGACCATTTCAAACGGAATTAGCTCACCTATATATAGATGAGCCTAGTGTGTCATTTGACACGGAATTATTTTTTCTGATTCGGTACCGAAGTGCTGCCGAATTGTCTCCAGGTTGTAAATAAGTGTTAAATCAATAATAGAGACATTTAAATTGAATCGAGCGTCCGTTTCATTGAGGTCGCACAACGATCCTACAAGTGGTATTAGAGCTCAGGAGGAAGAGTTTAGCTTGATTTCATCATATTTCTGACTTCTACACCTTCTTTTTCAAAATTCACAAGATTTTACGGACAAAATGGATTGAATTTCTCACATTACATGCAAAACAGTGTTTTAACAAAGCCTTGAAAGAATTGGACTTAAAATCAACCTAAATCTTGATTAAATGGGTAATTTCGCTTGATAATCTGTTCGAACAAGATGACATCGGCATAATTCCGTTTGAAATAGTTTGCTAATTTCGTTTGAAATCAGTGTTAATTCCGCATGAAGAGGGTATTTCGCACCAGATTGGTAATTCCGCTTGAGAAGGTTCACACGGAATCAGTTATTCCGCTTGAAAAGTGTTATTCCGTTTGAAGTTCTGATTTCCCTTTAAGTGGTGATTTCGTTTGAAGTTGTCATTCAGGGATACCGTTTAAAAGTGTGATTTCGTGTGAAAGGGTATTCCGTTTCAAAGTGATTTCGCACCAAAGTGATTCCGTTTGAAGATCATTATTTCGTTTGAAAGTGGATATTTTGCATCAAGATCATTTCACGTCAACCGAGTGTCAGTTTGTGTCAAGTTGTTGATATTTTTTAAACTGATTGTGTTTGTTTGATTGTTTTTGTCTCCAGAAATTCAAGAAGTTCTCATCATGGCTGAAGATTCTACAACACATTCTACAATGCATTGACATCAGAATCTTCTGAAACTTCGACTGTTACACCAAAAACCATAACAAAAGCAGTCAATGAAAATATTAAACATGATAACTTCTATGGAACACATTCAAAACCACCAATGCTCGATAGTATTGAAGATTATACTTGGTGGAAAGAACGTTTCATTAACTGGGCAAAAGCATACGCGCATGAAAGCTGGTTCTGTTTGGAGTTTGGATATGAAAGACCAAAAAATGATAAAGGAGAAGAACTCCCACTCAAGAACTTATCCAAAGAAGACAAATCTGATTTTGCAGCCGAACAGAGGATGATTGCCTTGATCCAGTCATCAATTAGAAATGACATGTTTGCTTTACTACAACATGACGGGTCATCAAAATCAGTTTGGGAGGCTTTAAGGGTTAAAGCTGAAGGGGGTAAACAAATCAAGAAAAATAAAATTGCTTTGTTAAAGAAAGAATTCGATTTGTTTGATAGTCTTAACGGTGAATCAGTTCGACAAATGATTGAACGTTTTTGTCATCTAAAAATTGAACTAGAAAGATTTAAGAATGAGAAAACAAGAGAAGAAATTATTGACAAAATCATAGAAGCGTTACCACGAGCTGATCAGTGGCAAACGTTTGTGTTTATATTGAAAAATGATGCTTTGTATGAAACAATTTCTCTCGATATGTTAATTGAAAAGATTGAAACTCATGAGCTTGAATTGCAGAAACAAAACAAGATGAGCAGTTCTTCACATCAACTGAATGTTAGTCTCTATTACAAAGGTAACTTACCTTCGGTGAAAGTTGGAGAATCACCAAAGACAGCATTCAGTGGTGAGAGGACAAAAGAGCCATAGAAAAGCTCATCAAGTTACGATTCGGGTTATCATTCATTTTCGTCAAAAGCTAATTCTGAAGAATCAGATGAGATACTGTGCAACATTGCTCTCAAATTGAAAAATTCTCCTGCAATGAGCATCAATGCAGCTAAGCAGCAAATGAGCTTTCTTGCATCTGTTCTGGAATCGTATGAAGGTCTTGTAGCTGGCAAAATTGGAAACTCGGAGTTAACCAAAGAAGACTATGACCAGGTTGATCTGGAAGAGATGGAACTCATTGACATCCGATGGTGTTTGGCAAGTTGCATCCGCAGAGCTCAGAGATACATGGAGATTATGGGAAACAATCATTAGGGGGTGCATCAACAAAACTTGGATTTGAAAAATCCAAAGTGACCTGCTTCAAATGTAAGCAAAAAGGTCATTTCAAGAGAGAATGCAACAATTCTGCAGTTGGTGGAAATGAACATCCTTTCAATGATGATTATTACCAAAAGGCAATCTATCACCGAAGCAAAGAAGAGCCGAAAATGATTGAAGAAAAACCAAGAGAAAAGTCAAGAGCTTGTGCTGTATTCCATGATGATGAAGGATATGATTGGAGTCAGATTCTTCCAGAAGAAGATCGTTTGGATAATCAAGTTACTGCTCATGGAAAAGGTGTATAAAAGAACAGACATTATGTTTTTGTTGCTGAAATTAAAGAGGAAAACAAAGAAGAAAATGTCATAGCTGAAATCAAAGAGAAAACAAGAGAAGAGATTCTAAGTGAGAAAACGTACAGAGAAAGAAACATCGCTTGGAACAGAATTGACGATATGCAAGAAGAATATGAAAGTGCAGTGAGCAATAAAAGATGGGATAAAAAGAGAGAGTGTTATGTCAACAGACAAGGTGAACCGGTCGTTCCCAAGAAGGACACAATTTTTGATGATGTTCTTCTCATAATTCCTCTATCTGTTGAATATTATACAAATGTTGGAAAAGATAAAACATATAACAAAAGACTTGAAAAAGAAATAAGAGATGTCATGATTTCGAGTTTCAGGAAAAGGGATGAAGAGAGAATGAAGAAAAATGTTGAGAATTTGGTTGAAGATTTGAAGAAAGTTGCTGAAGAAGCTAAGGTAGAAGTTGTGAAAGAAGAGAATGTGAAGATAGAAGAAGAAGTTGTTATGAAAGAAGCAGTTACTGAAAAAATGCAGGTTGAAGAAGCTAAGAAGAAGGTTGAAAGTTCGATTGAAGTGAAGAATGAGAATTTGGATACTGATGATACTGAAGTTGGTTTTGAAGAAAAACAAAAGAATGATGCTGATTAGACAGAGACTGCAGTATACACCGAAGTGCCAATCACTGAGGTAAATGCTGATTCTGAAACTCAAATCAAAATCGTTGAACAGTGCAAGAAATGCATGGAAATGTGCAGTGCTTGTACTGAGAAAGATGAAAAGTTCAGAACAAGAGATCTTGAGTTCACAAAAATTGAAAATGTTTAAAAATAAATATAAAGAAATGTTAGAAAATGAAAAAGTTTTGAAAGATAATACCAAAGAACTTTCAGAAAAGTGTAAAAAATTAGAAAAAGAAAATGAAGTTTTGAAAGAAAATGTTTTGAAAATGACAGATTAATGTTCTCAAAAAGAAAATGATTGTCAAGAAATGAAAAAGGAATATGATTCAATAAAATTGGCTTATCACATTACAAAAGAATCATATGAAAAGGTGAAGAGTGAAATGAAGTTTGTTCAATCAAGATTGAATTACTGTTCTGAAACAACAACTGAACTAAAGCGACAGTATGAAATAAAACAACATGTTGTTAACTCTTACATTGAGGATGTTGCTAAGCTAAAGCGTCAGATTGCTGATTTAGAACAGGATAATAACAAATTAAAAAGTTATCACGCGTCATCATATGTGCTTGAACGTATTTTCAATACAAAGCCGGGAGATGGTGAGTCTGAGCAAAACAAGAAAGGCATTGGCTCAGAGTTTCATCAAGTTCCACCACCGGAAAAGTTTGCATTTTATGATGATGTAAAGGTCGAAAAAGCTTTCAACATGGTAGATCAATTGCCAGATAACATTGACATAACCTATTCCAAATCTGATGATTCTAGTGATTCAGAGGTGGTAGGTAAGGTCGCTGAAAGTGTGTTGAAAGAAGAGTCAGTTGAAACAGGTAAATCTGAATCACAGGATGAAAATGAAGGTAATTTTCATGATGGATATCTGAAAAACTCAAAATCTGAGAAAAATTTGGATGATGATTCAAAAGGAATGGTTTATACCATGATTGGATCAGACAAATTATTTTTAGATGCTGTATTCCCGATTCAGAATGTGATTTCAGAAAAGGTTGATAAAGTTTTCAAAATGGTTGAGATTCAAAAGTCTGAGATTCCAAAGTTTGCTGGAAAAGGTCAGAAATTTTTTTGTAACAAACCTGGTTACAAGAAGAAAAACATGAAGGCTGGGTTGGGTTATAAGAAGAAACAAAGATGGAATAAAAATGAAACGCAAACTTATCAGGAAAAAATGAACTTTGTTCATGGAACAAGTTCAGAAGAAGAGAAAGAACTCCAATTTAGACGACAGTCTAATGAAGAGTTCTATGCTCAAAAGAAAAAGTAACAAACACAGGTCAAAGATGTTTCAAAAAGAACATGTTTCAAATGTGATCAAATTGGACATCTTGCACGCAAGTGTCCAATCTGAAACCTGTTGATGTTGACAAAAAGAAGTCTGATAATGTGGAAAAACAGAAATCTGAGGATGTGAAACACAGGTCAACCAGATTTGATTCAAAACAGGTATAACACAAACAAGTTTGCTTCGAATCAAACTTGGAAATCAAACCCGAATAGGTTCGATTCAAGACAGATCTGGAATTCTCACACATCCAGATTCAGAACAACTCAAAGTTGGAAAACAACTGTTGATATGACAAAACCAAACGAGTTTTGGAAACCTAAAGTTGTTATTCAAAATCAAAATGTTCATAAGGAATTACATTTTTACAAAAGAGGGACTCCAAAAGGTCAAACATGGTCTGTTAAGAAACAAATGACTTCGGTAAATGATGAAAAAGTTGAAGTCAAAGTTGAAAAAGTCTTTGTTCAAAATGACAAAGATTTTCCGAAGTTGAATGAAGCATATTGTGTAGAAATGCCTAAGGTTCAACAAACCTGGGCTAAATTGTTCAAGTGATTGAATAGTTGAATGTGCAGGTGCTCAAGAAAACTGAAGATTGTGAAAATGGAATTAGGAGTAGCCTTGCACAACAAGAAGAGGAGGCTACTGGATCCTGTGTTGGTTAAAACAGGGAGTTTGTTTGTTTTCTGTACATAAATAAACAATATTTCAAAAACCCTAAAAATTGAAAAAAAAAAAAAAAAAAAAAACAAAAATAGGTTTTTATTTTGTCAAAATTTTGAAAAATCAAAAATATGTTTGTTTTTAAATTTGTCAAATATTCAAAAATTCAAAAAGATGTTGATTGAATACGCCGAAACCCTCACGGCGGAACAAACATGATTAATTTCACAAGATTGAAAAACGGTTTTCAAACTGTAAAAGATCAATGTGTTGTAAATCATGGGGGTAATTGCTGCTTTTCGTGATATAATTTTCTGTGAATCAGTACATAAGAAGCAGAAAATGGATGGCGAGACAAAGCTATCAGTATCAGTTTTTCAAAATTTTTTTAAATGATTTTGCATTTTAGGGGGAGTATTATTGTTAGAAAATTCAAAAACATTTGAAAATTTGAAAAAGCCAAAAACATGATAAAATTCAAAAATGAGTTTTTGTGTAAAAAGAGGAAATGATAGTACATCAGTAGACAGTTACAGTATGCTAAAGAAATGTAATGATTAAATAGCGTTAAACAGTCTCACTGATGATATGCCGATAGGTTTTTACACATTTAGTAAACTTTTCGGGATATAAACATAAATTTCATACTTGCTTATTTCGTGGGGAACATTACTTGGATATATAGGTAACCCCTGAAATCTCGTTTGAAGGAGCCCTCTTTCTGAGATACTAGGTCTTTATGCTTAGTGATATCTGGGGTATTATCCCGGGACTTCTGATTTTGCGGAAGCAATGGCCTAGTCCCCGTATAATACTTTCTGCTTGCTTGAAATATAGCACCGCCCTCAGCATAAAAAAAATGATGAAACATTGAAAAATGCTAATCATGTGCTGTTGTAAAAAAGTTCCTCTAAAGGGGACCCACTTAAAGTCGAAGCCGTCATCTCTTTGCTGAATGGAAGTTCTGACCTGAGCTCTCACGGCCCTCGCATTTAAACCCTTTACAGATATCATCTAGGTATACTCACATGTAAGACTGAATATTGGGATCTGGATACGAGAGTATATTCAAGAGGTGGGACACATGAATGAGTTTAAGTTCTTAATACATCTAAATCGTATCCTAAATTAGTTGAAATTTGTGTGAAAATTTAAGTGGATCAGTATATCGACAATCTAAGTGAATTGTTTAAGTCTTAATGTGTAACTAAGCTCAACGGTACTTGCGACTTGTCATAAACTGATATGATCCTCTAACGCGAACTCAAACAAAAATATTGTCTGTAAATATGTTTGTAAATTTTTTGTTCTTTATGTTTCTGAACAATACAAAAAGATTTTTGATTTTGCTTTATTTTCGACAACCGATGTATGAGGCTGAGTTTCAAAATCTAAGTAAGTTGATTGTGTTTCTGAAAATAAAACAAGTTCTTTAATTTGAAACTTGAAGTTTTTAACATAAAAAATCAAAAACAGTTTGTGATATCTCCAAGGTCATTCAATTGGACTTGGATGATTAACTGTGAGGGATTTGGATTCTCATATTGTTAAAATCTGTAAAAGAGTCAGTTTCCAATCTTGTTGATTAAAGATTGTTGTTAATTGAAGTTCAAAATGCTTGTACTTATATGTCACACCCCCCAAAATACCACCTAGGGAGTGTCCCTGATAGGCGCGTGACGTACCGACAATGAGCCACTAATTACATTGAACCCATACAAGTTTCTAAATAAAGTTCTCATTCATTAATAAAATACCATCAACAAGTTTAAATGAAAACTAATATGTTCAGCGGAAGCAAATAACACATCATAGTTAAACTGTTTAAAACCAAAGTATAGTGTCAATGATCCAATCACATCAATTCCTCCAATCGACCCATGATCACTTCTACTACTCCAGACAGCAAGTATCCAAATCCATGAAACCTAACGACCTGCGAGCATGCAACAAGTGTATCAGACAAAGCTGGCAAGTTCACAGTTTATGAAAACGTTCGTTACCAAGTGTTTATTCCAGTTCATTAACAAATGCAAAAGTAATATTGATAATATCTCGATGATAAACAAGACGGCTCCTGATGTATGTTTTGCCCTTTCCCCAGTGCTCCTATCAAAGCATTGGGCCCAACTGGGTAATTAGTTCACAACCGTCCTCCCCGGTACGGCGTGAGGGTGCCAAACCTAAGTAGCGCTACCATCTAATCCCCGTTACCTCCCCGGTAACAAAAGATGGGACTTAAGAATGATAGGATGAGAATATTATTCAATATATACCAGTTTTTACCCAAAAGACTTATCCCTCCCCGGGATACCCACTGACTGTCCCAACCACTGGGACGCATGCTCAAAAGTAGTGAACTCACCTTCGGTTTGCTCGGTAGGATTAGTTACTTGTTTAACACAATTTGATCAACCAAACCCTAAAGATGCTTACACTCATAAATCAGTTCCATACACATTTAGGACACGTACTTTACACAAACGACACTTGTAGTCTACTCATACAATTTGCACATAGCATCATACCCATCACAATCATTACTCATGCAACACACTAGTCCCTATTCATACGCATAGTAGGGTGTTGGTTCCCATATACATTCACCTCACACATCATAATTCACAAAACACGTATCAAATAACAACACTTTCAATTCCGTTTTGGTCAGGCACCCAATGATGTAATTCATACACTAACCATTTGCGTCGAACTTGACTAGTGTGGCCCAACAGTAACTCACAGGCCCAAAATACAGGGCGTACTAAAATGCCCGGCCCGTTTCACTTATGTCGAACCAATCGCAGCCCAACATGTATTAAATGGATCCACATTTTATATACATATAAAGCCCAATTACTAATCATCCGGCCCATAACTAATGGACCAGATCATGTGTGTGTGCCACCACTATGTGCGGCCCAATTTACCAAGCGTGTACAACAACATCAGACATTATCCTTCATTGTTTGCAACTATCACAAGTCCCTCAATCCGTGATCAGTTCATTAATCGAGTTACCCCCTCCAATTCCTTAATCTTTCATTTTGAATTACCTCAGCCACAACATTAGATAAACATAATATTCATTCCAGTTTGATCAAGATCAAGCTCACAATTTACAATTGTAGTTCACCGAACTGTCACATAATATCGATAACTTTAATGACAATACTAGTTATCTAGTCGAGTGATTACTGGCACAAAACAATTCATTCATATTATCAACTATTCCTTATTAACCCCAAACCAACTTATATGTTATTAGTTCAATACCGATCCAGTGAATGTGTAACAACTACCCGGCCCAAGACTGATTAATTACTTACCGATTTAAGGGGTTGGCTGGCCCAGCTTTAATCCGCAGCCCCTGATTCATTTCCCTTAGGCCCATTACTCGGTTTCGTGAACAAGTTGTTAGACTAGGGTGGTCCGATAACATGCCAAGCCCAAGTTTCTCATCGATATAGTTTATAGATTATTAAGTATAGTCATCAGTAACACCAATAACCCCTAAACTGGTTACACCCACAATTATTAAGTCATTCTATCACTTAAAGTCAACAACAACAACAATACTAAACATTCACACAATTTTAATACCCATGACCATTCTGACAACCTCACTAGAATATGCACATGATTGATTAGATCGAGACACATGGCCGTCAATATCTAATTCAAGGCTATTCAATTTTGTCAGACTTACTAACCCCTAAACTGATTAAACTCACATGCATGCCTATCATCGAATACTTAAAAGACAACAGTTAGCCATAATCATCATGTTACGTATACCATCCTTCAAATAATAGGGTTGTTTCTCATAGAATTTGTGGCATCCATGTTTCACATAAACAATTATAACTAGCATGCAAATCACGAAGCATAAATCATCACATAACACGAGACCATTCAAGAATCCTAACTAACACGTTAACATACTAACCAGAATTGAGGAGGTGCAACTTCGATGAAGAGACGGGGGTATTGTCTGCCGTCCGCAGGCAAGGGAGAAATAGGGTTTGGTTCGTTATGTTGTGATAATGAGAAGTATGGGAAAGTCACGTATACATCAATTATAATTCCCAAAATTCCAACAAGTGGGCCGACCCCCTACTTATTCGGTTAGATCACAACTGGGCCAAGGGATTCTTACAAGAATTTAAGAAACCAAACATATACAAGGCCCAAAGTATGTGTGTGTGTGTGGCCGATATGGGTAGTAAGTATGAGGCCCAATATGCGTGGCGTGGCCCAAGTATACATGTCAACTAACCGAGTTATAATAACACAAAATGTTCAACGCAGCGCATTGGAGAGAAATAATTATCGACAAGTTAGAATCACAAGATTAACGTTACTAACCGTGAAAGTTTGGGTTGTCACATCATCCCCAACTTGAAAGAAATTTCGTCCCGAAATTCACCAGTAGTACCAGAATTAGATTGGTTGTCAGGAAAAGTTGAGGATACCCAACTCAGCAGGTATCTTGAGCTTGTAAGCCACTTTACCGATTCTCTCAGAATTCTGAATGGCTAAACATATCGTGAATTTAAGTTTATTGCGCCTCCCAAGCATACCACGCCCTCCCAGGGTGAGATTTTCAACATGATACGATCGCCCACGGTGAACTCCCAGTGTTTCCTAAGCTTATCATTCTTCTTGGCGGTCACGCGTTGCGGCCAAATGATTCCCGATCTAAGCAATCTTCCCAAGAGTTTCGAGTACAAGTCCTGGACCTGTGATTAGGTTGTCACTCATCTTAGTCAACAAGAAGGTGGGTATTATCGTCCCTGCCATGCCTCAAGCAGTGCTGTCCGAAATACTAGAATGGTAACTGCTGCATTAGAACTCAACCAAAGGTAAGTATCCTTCTAACTCTTTCTGAAGTCAATCACACACATGCTCGCAGCATGTCTTCGAGTGTCAGGATGGTTTGATGCTCATGCCTAGACGTGAGCCAAGGGCGTTGCGTATTGCTTGACATAAATCAGGAGTTGGCACCTCGTGCTAAAAGCCGCCTCTCTCAGAGGAATATTCACAAGCTGTGAAAACCCGTCAGTTTCCTATATTGCAAGGAAGTGCACTGGTTACATGAGACAATCAACGATCACCCAGGCGATATTGTTTCCATTTCGATGTTTCTTGTTGCTAATGCCCCACCTTGACCTTCCCCCGAGTCAAACTTCACTCACATACATTGCCAGGTGGGCCTTCATGCCCGATTATAAATACCAGGTTTATAGTTCCTAATATCTCCTATCAAGCTCCAGACGACTAGAATAACGAAGCTGGTGTGCTCTGCTCAATACAAATTCCGTACGGTTGCCGTATAGTGGGATCCACATTCGTTCCATGAAGTAGCGAATATCATTCATCCTACCAAATTCACTTTTCCATGCCTCGCATGGACCTAACTTGAAAATTTTCTTCCTTCACTGCCTTGGTTTGAGCAGGGCAAATTTGTTCAGGTAGGTTAAATTCGATGGTGTGTTGCGAGGCTCGTACACGTCTAGGTGTCACAGTTGAAATCGTTCAAGGGTTCCATCCAGCGATGCCATTACATGCTTTAGCTTCTTCGAAACAACGGTACACGAGAGGCCCTTGTGATCGGTCTAAGTAGCGCATCTGGTACCGTCCAAGTATTGCCTCCAACTTAAATCCAAAGACCATGGGTTCCATCGCAGGTGGTGATTCGTGCAACTATTCTTGTAACTCCACTACGTAAGCCATCACTTTCTCGTGTTGTATCGGCGTGTTACTGGGACTCTGATTCGAACCATCATGGTATGCCACTAGATTTCCCGTACTCTCAGGTGAAGACGATGCTCAGTGCGTTGTAGATATTGGGTCTTAAAAGCTGAAGAGATGCCCTCCCGTTTTGTCTCCCACGAATGCACAGCACCCTGCTGTGCTAAAGAGATTAAAGTTGCGCGACCTTCGAAATCACTCGATGAATCTGCAATAGTATCTAGCAAAACCAAGGAATTGCTGTACCCCCTAAGGAATCTTTGATGTCGATCAGTTTCTAACAAAATGGATCTTAGCGAGATCCACGTGTATTCCACTTCGTTGATTACGTGGCCAAAAATGTAGCTCTCGAATCCAGAAGTTACACTGAACGAGACTTCGCGTGTAGTGGCTCCTCACTCGGGAGCTCTAAGATAAGATGCAATGCCGCCCAGGGTGTTCCTTTCTCCTGGAAATGATTCAAAATGTCCTCAATAAACATGGTCGATTCATGTGATCCATAAAGCTGTTGCTGTGTTGATTAACCCAAAGGTCGTAGAATACAAAGTCGTAATGGCCGTACTGCGTTCGAAATGCCGTTGTAGGAACATTATCCCCTTGGACTTCCATCTGATGATAGCTCGTTCGTTAGTCAACCCTCGAATAGAAGCTTAGCCCTCGCAGCCGGTCAACAGGTTGTCAATATATGGTCGAGGCAAACGGTCCTTGACTGTCACCTGGTTGAGTTCTTGATAATCACCACACACACGAAAAGACTTATCTTCATGGATATAACTGGATCTCCCCAACACGAAAACTATGTCCAACCAAGACTCCTGTCCAATAATTCCTGTAGTTGCTAAGATCGTTCTTGCAACCCTCCAGGTGCACGACGGTATGCAGTATGAGTAACGAGGGCTATCCCTGGCATGAGATCAAACTGAGATTCTGCCTAACAGTCGTGGAAGTAAGACTGAAAGTCTCTCGGGTTGCACACCGAGAGGAATCATGAGCAATTGGTGGATCCTTGATCCCCACTTCCTTAGCCCAAACATTGGTAACGGTTACCAACATAGTGGGGTAGTCCCTTCATGGTAGCTCCTGATGTCTCAAGACAGACGACGACTCTCCACTCGAGAGTGGGATACTCAGAATTTTCTCCTCACAAGGTATGCCTGCGCCTTATCCGGATAAGTACTCCACACTAACTATTACAACAAAACTATTAAGGGTAGGTGTGGAACACTTGTCCCACAAGGTCGAGTTTGCATCCCACGAGCCTAGGAGGTTTCCATTGACTTGTCATCAGTCGGTTGCACAACAGGTTTGGTTTCCAGAAGTATCAGGGTTAAACGGAACAGAGACGAAGTGATTAGCTGCCTATACTAGCTACCATGTTGCTATCATGGCTGGCGTCGCTCATGCCAATCCTAAATCCCCCTTTCACAAACACCACTACCAGTGTTGTTACGGTCATGTGGATTCCCAATACTGTCATCGTTCCCTTGGTTGTTGTCGTCTTGAATTATCGACGGCCTATCCATGCTGTTGGCACCTTCATTTCCACACTGTAGGCTATGATTACAAGTACCTTGATGTTGCCATGACCGTTGCCTCTAATGTCGTTGCTTGAAACGGAGCCCTACGATCTTTCACCAACAGGGTCCATCCTTTCACATCTCGTGCCACATCCTAGGGTGCCCCTCATTGTGCTGGCAGTTACATATTCAACACTAAAGTCAATTGTCATCGCTTATGTCCCGATTGATTTGTAAGAGTTGACTCCCCTGAGTCGCCGACTAGGGTTAAGGATTCGGTTGAAGTCAATTCGCTAGTGTTCATTGCCGGTAATCAGGGTTGTCCAAATACTGAAGTCGGTAAAGTACCACGCTCATCCTTTTGTCCATCGATCCAGCAAGTTGATTGAGTGATACACGGTAAGCTGCTAGAGTGTTGCAGAAGTGATCGCACTTCGGGTTCTAAAAGGTTAGTACACGAGTTCCCGCAAACAAAGAGGGGTGTGTGAGAGGTACAGACCAATCATTGATGCTGCAACATCCAACTCAGGGACGTTCGTACAAGCACCTAACATTCTACATGGTTCGCTAGGCGTTCAGATGGGTGTTCTGGTAATACCGATGGCATCGAGACTCGAAAGGTTTCAGAGGGAAAAGAAAAGATCACCTTCGAGTAGGAGACCATCACTACTATGACTCCTATAAATTTGTTACGTTTCACATTGGTCTAATAACAGAGCAGAACCCCTTTTTCACTCGTTAAGTCTCACTGGGACTCACATGCACCCCACATTATTATTATGTGTGCACCCATAATAATAAGGCAATTTGCATTCTTATCTCAGTGCCTCTTAACTCGCCCAAAAAGTTTCCCCTAATCCAAACAGCAAACGAAAGGTATTACAGGGTTTAGAATCACAATAAGCAATGGGTAGTGTCACACTAACAGATCACATAACAGGGGTTGGTAACATAAGGGCTCATACAGCAGTGTCAGGTTTGCATTCACGTGTAATGTTATACATAAGTGTACACTAGATATACTATGCAATAGTAAATGAGAAACGAACCTTGCAGTCTGGAGCTGAGTGTCATCGTCGATTTCGGATCTGTTTCGGTTATAGTCTGGTTTTATAAAAACGTTTTAAAACCAAGTTCACTATAACCAGTGGCTCTGATACCAAACTGTCACACCCCCAAAATACCACCTAGGGAGTGTCCCTGATAGACGCGTGACGTACCGACAATGAGCCACTAATTACATTGAACCCATTAAAGTTTCTAAATAAAGTTCTCATTCATTAATAAAATACCATCAACAAATTTAAACGAAAACCAATATGTTCAGCGGAAGCAAATAACACATCATAGTTAAACTGTTTAAAACCAAAGTATAGTGTCAATGATCCAATCACATCAATTCCTCCAATTGACCCATGATCACTTCTGCTACTCCAGACAGCAAGTATCCAAATCCATGAAACCTAACGACCTGCGAGCATGCAACAAGTGTATCAGACAAAGCTGGCGAGTTCACAGTTTATGAAAACGTTCGTTACCAAGTGTTTATTCCAGTTCATTAACAAATGCAAAAGTAATATTGATAATATCTCGATGATAAACAAGACGGCTCCTGATGTGTGTTTTGCCCTTTCCCCGCTGCTCCTATCAAAGCACTGGGCCCGACTGGGTAATTAGTTCACAACCGTCCTCCCTGATACGGCGTGAGGGTGTCAAACCTAAGTAGCGCTACCAACTAATACCCCGTTACCTCCCCGGTAACAAAAGATGGGACTTAAGAATGATAGGATGAGAATATTATTCAATATATACCAGTTTTTACCCAAAAGACCTATCCCTCCCCGGGATACCCACTGACTGTCCCAACTACCGGGACGCATGCTCAAAAGTAGTGAACTCAGCTTCAGTTTGCTCGGTAGGATTAGTTACTTGTTTAACACAATTTGATCAACCAAACCCTAAAGATGGTTACACATATAAATCAGTTCCATACACATTTAGGACACATATACTTTACACAAACCACACTTGTAGTCTACTCATACAATTTGCACATAGCATCATACCCATCACAATCATTACTCATGCAACACACTAGTCCCTATTCATACGCATAGTAGGGTGTTGGTTCCCATATACATTCACCTCACACATCATAATTCACAAAACACGTATCAAATAACAACACTTTCAATTCCGTTTTGGTCACGCACCCAATGATGTAATTCATACACTAACCATTTGCGTCGAACTTGACTAGTGCGGCCCAACAGTAACTCACAGGCCCTAAATACAGGGCGTACTAAAATGCCCGTCCCGTTTCACTTCTGTCGAACCAATCGCAGCCCAACAGGTATTAAATGGATCCCCATTTTATATACATATGAAGCCCAATTACTAATCATCCGGCCCATAACTAATGGACCAGATCATGTGTGTGTGCCACCACTATGTGCGACCCAATTTACCAAGCGTGTACAACAACATCAGCCATTATCCTTCATTGTTTGCAACTATCACAAGGCCCTCAATCCGTGATCAGTTCATTAATCTAGTTACCCCCTCCAATTCCTTAATCTTTCATTTTGAATTACCTCAGCCATAACATTAGATAAACATAATATTCATTCCAGTTTGATCAAGATCAAGCTCACAATTTACAATTGTAGTTCATCGAACTGTCACATAATATCGATAACTTTAATGACAATACTAGTTATCTAGTCGAGTGATTACTGGCACAACACAATTCATTCATATTATCAACTATTCCTTATTAACCCCAAACCAACTTATATGTTATTAGTTCAATACCGATCCAGTGAATGTGTAACAACTACCCGGCCCAAGACTGATTAATTACTTACTGATTTAAGGGGTTGGCTAGCCCAGCTTTAATCCGCAGCCCCTGATTCATTTCCCTTAGGCCCATTACTCGGTTTCGTGAACAAGTTGTTAGACTAGGGTGGTCCGATAACATGCCAAGCCCAAGTTTCTCATTGATATAGTTTATAGATTATTAAGTATAGTCATCAGTAACACCAATAACCCCTAAACTGGTTACACCGACAATTATTAAGTCATGCTATCATTTAAAGTCAACAACAATAATACTAAACATTCACACAATTTTAATACCCATGACCATTCTGACAACCTCACTAGAATATGCACATGATTGATTAGATCGAGACACATGGCCGTCATTATCTAATTCAAGGCTATTCAATTTTGTCAGACTTACTAACCCCTAAACTGATTAAACTCACATGCATGCCTATCATCGAATACTTAAAAGACAACAGTTAGCCGTAATCATCATGTTACGTATGCCATCCTTCAAATAATAGGGTTGTTTCTCATAGAATTTGTGGCATCCATGTTTCACATAAACAATTATAACTAGCATGCAAATCAGGAAGCATAAATCATCACATAACACGAGACCATTCAAGAATCCTAACTAACACGTTAACATACTAACCAGAATTGAGGAGGTGCAACTTCGATGAAGAGAGGGGGGTATCGTCTGCCGTCCGCAAGCAAGGGAAAAATAGGGTTTGGTTCGTTATGTTGTGATAATGAGAAGTATGGGAAAGTCACGTATACATCAATTATAAAGCCTAAAATTCCAACAAGTGGGCCGACCCCCTAATTATTCGGTTAGTTCACAACTGGGCCTAGGGATTCTAACAAGAATTTAAGAAACCAAACATATACAAGGCCCAAAGTATGTGTATGTGTGTGGCCGATATGGGTAGTAAGTATGAGGCCCAATTTGCGTGGCGTGGCCCAAGTATACATGTCAACTAACTGAGTTATAATAACACAAAATGTTCAACGCAGCGCATTGGAGAGAAATAATTATCGACAAGTTAGAATCACAAGATTAACGTTACTAACTGTGAAAGTTTGGGTTGTCACATTATAAATGTTTGAGTGATTGCAGATATTGTACCAGACTACGATCCTGACAGCTAAGTCTAAGGGGGAGTTTGAAGACGAGCTCAAAGCAAGGGGGCTTGTAACCAGAAAGCAAGGTGTCGATCCCTAATGCACGGAAGCTTGATGAAAGGGGGAGCCTGAAGAAGCTGTTAATGTTAGAGACAGAATAAGATTCTGTTATAATATTCAAAGATAGAAGCTGATCAATGGAGAATGATTGATGGATGCTTACAATGTTAGACAATTTGGAAAGAGTGTGAAGACTGATCAAGACTGAAGATGTGTCATGATAAAGACTCGACACTGAAGACTTCATCAACATCCAAGGGGGAGTCTGTTAGTGCACTATGTCTGTCGACTTCATCTTGTATCGAGTCATGTAATAGGATAGGATAAATCAGTGCTCGAGTTGCTAGAAACTGAGATTTATGGGTTTGTTTGTATTTTCGCTTAAAACAGCCAAGGGCCATTTCAAACGAAATTAACTTTGTTTGAAATGTCACTTGACCATTTCAAACGGAATTAGCTCACCTATATATAGATGAGCCTAGTGTGTCATTTAACACGGAATTATTTTTTCTGATTCGGTACCGAAGTGCTGCCGAATTGTCTCCAGGTTGTAAATCAGTGTTAAATCAATAATAGAGACATTTAAATTGAATCCAGCGTCCGTTTCATTGATTCCGCCTTTGATTCAGATCCAAAAATTTTCTGAACGACTCATTCAGGTCGCACAACGATCCTACGAGTCTCTCAGACTGAATCATAAGCATAAACTTTGAAATGTGTTTCGTGCCTTTTGTTTGTAAAAATTTTTGTTTCCTGGATCTGGGCGTTTCGTGTATGCAATGAAAACATGTTTGTAAAAACGTTTTTGTGAGAGCCCTAATGATTGTAGTCTAGACTCGAGAGGGAATCCAAGTTCGCTACAACCTGGCTCTGATACCAAACTGTCACACCCTGACTTTTGCGGAATCGTGATTTGGTGTGACTTGCCTAACATATATCGCCACAACCTTATTCATACCAATCCACCAATTTATCTCCTTTAGATCATGGTACGTCTTGTCAGTACCTGGATGAATCAAATAGTTAAACTTATGTGCTTCATCCATAACTAATTCCCGTAAATAATGACATTTTGGGTGTCACACCCTGACTTTTGCGGAAGCGTGATTTGGTGTGACTTGCTTAATATCATTGCATTCAACCATAACAAACAACTATATGATAAATCCAAGATGTTCATCCATTGATTAAGTTTTAAAACATTACATCATCATTGTCTCGAAACATAGACTTAAAACCCGAGTTACAAACCCGAGTTCCATAAGGACTCATCAAAAGACTTTAGTTAAAACCAGGTTTCAAAAGATGTGTCCCGTCCAGGATAAGACACTCTAACCAAACCCTAACACACGGATGACATCTTTTATTCTCAACATGACTTGAAACTCCAATGCCCGCCAGATCCATACTTAGTTTCCTGAAATACATGTAGTTTGAAAACATCAACAAAAGTTGAGCGAGTTCATGTGTTTAGTAGGTGTGCACGAATAAACCTTGAAAACCTTTGTACCTATGTATGTATGTACTTGTAAACTGGTATGAAGCAACAAGGAAAAACAGATCAATTAATGTGTAGCTAATACATTAATATAAGTGACATGGCATAGGAAGCACTCAACCCTGTATGCGTATTTCGTATCGGCCCCTCCAGCGGAATGACATAGTCACCACATGCGGCCAACTCGCAGGCCCATGGGTGGGGCTCGCAATACCCAATAGATCTATCACTCATGCCCCTCGGTCCTTATACAAGGTTTAATGGTCTTAAGTTAATCGCCTACCCATTCATGTGATCTAGCAGTACATTCCTTAGCTAATCATACCATTTGTAATTGTTTGTAATCAGTATGTAACATGTATTTCACCCCCGAGAGTTATAAAACTGAAAACAGTTAAGAGAAAAGGGGGACATGAACTCACAGTTTTGCTTCTTCAGTAATCGTAACTCAAATCCCTTCAGCAAACACGACTACCTACAATGTACCAATGTCCATTAGACGGATGGGTCGTGCCTTGTCTTAGTATTAACGTTTCTGAGTACGATTTTTGGTGCATTTTTTTCTTTTTTACAAAAAGAATTCTGAAAAAAATACCAAACGGATTCAATAAATCACCAAATTTTACAGAGACACTACGGAACATATGAGGAATGTTCTTAGAAAATTCGGAGTCTATTGGTTGAGTTTTGATTTGGGTTAAAAATCTGCGTTTTTTGTGAATTTTCTGTAGCCGGAAACGCACCGAAACGAAATCGGAAAAATCTTAAAATTTTTGGAGATGTTTTTGGAAGCATAAGGAATGTCCAGAAAATTTTTGGGAATATTTGGATCACTGATGATAATTAATGTTAATTATGTGGTTAAATATGGTTTTATAAATAATTTATTTAGACAAGTAAAATGCCAAAATAAATTCCCAGAAAATTTTTCCATATTCTACAGATTTTTACTGAGTTATATAAAAATTTTCAGAATTTTATTCAAATTATAGATAAAATGGGAATTTTGGGATTAAAAATGGGTTATTTTAAATCAATTTCGGCAGTTTACCGTGTAACGAACCTGCCGAAACTGGGAACTGACCCAACCCGAAAAATACTATAATTGGAACACGGGGAATATTCTGGAAGATTCCAGGGCGGAGTGGACACTTGGGGTGTGTCCAATACCAGTTCGGGAAAATCCCCGACGGTGGAAACGGAAACTCAAAATTGGGCAACCTAGACTCCCCAAACACCCAAACTCCCTTAATGAGAAGTTAATAATTCTTAAATAACAACGTGTTGGCACTATTGGTATTCCCATACCATTATCCGAACACGTTAAACTACTGACATTGGCTGGCACTCGAACCGTTGCCCGGAAGCCAAACTGAAAACTAATACTACCCTGACCTCCATCCCCATACCCGGGTCCTATAGACTCAATCCGGGGTGAAAAATCCTGCCCAAATCCAAGTTATAACCATTACCGACTTAGATACTGATTTGAGTCATTACTTGCATGTGTGCTATCAAAACTGATTTCGTTGATTAAACACTCTTTAGCCGAGACTACTCTTTGCACTATGAGTTTCACTATCTGTTTTACTGTTTTCTGCGGTGATTTGCATGTTACAAACTGTGTTAATTACACCAACTTGCTATGATGTGAATTATCTAACACACGATATTAGCCCCGATACAAGTGATTAACGTAAGCCGTAGGCAGTGGATAGTACGATTGGTCTGACAAACCCAGTTGCCCGCCGGACAGGTGCAGCCGGCAGCCAGGCAACTGCACACGTCCTAACCAGGTTATGTTGTTAGACATAACTACCCGAGGGAATTAAGCTACATGTGATGCAGGTGATGCGATTAAGTGTCTTTGTAACACAGTATGATTAAAACAGTCTAGGTTTCACTTGTGACACTCGTGTAATTCCATCTATGCAACTTGATATGTAAAATTAAACATGTTGTACATTTTGAAACGAAATAACCAAACCAGTGGAACTCACCGGCATCGTTTAGTTGACCTTTTTAAAAACTAACATGCATTTCAGGTAAAATGAAACAGGAGTGAACATGTGCGTATGGAAGGATCTAGTAAGCGGACATAGCATAATAAAAGCTATAATGGCTTGAGCACCACTTTTAATATATGGTTTGTAATGTGATAGTTCAAAGACGTTGTAACCGATGCTCCTGTTTATGTAATGTAATGTTTTTAATTATGAGGAGTGCCATGTGTCTGCCGCACCCCGCGATTGTTTTTCGCTGCGAGTCAGGGTGTGATAGAAGATGGTATTAGGTATCCCTAAGAGAACCTAGACTATAATCCTGAGTTAACTCCTTACCCTGAGAACCTCTAGAGACCGAGTGGCGTGGCTAGTACCAGGATGGCCTTGTTAGGCAATTAAATTATTGTGGTCCGGAACACAATAATTTATCTGCTGGTACGTGGGCATTCCGGAAACGTCACGGAGAGAGAGGAGAGAACGGGAATGTAAATGCTAACTTAACAGTTGTGGAAAAGTTTTTAAAATTAAAAATCAAGGTTGTGTGCAATACCTGCTTATGTGTACCTCTGTGGATTGTTTATTTTCGGTTATGTCAGTCGATAGAAGCGGTGTTAGATTTTGTTTTCCTTTACAGGTACTATGTCGAGTCATTCGAGTCGCCAGACGACTTCGCATATGGAGACCGATCCGGAGGAGGATCCACAGATGCCTCTGTTGTCCCAGGGCTACTCGCCGGATGAGTCCGGGTACTGTTGTGCTGGTTATCCCCCTAGACCCCCTACTAGGCGTGTGGGGGAGGCCTCGAGCGCCTAGCGTTCCCCATCTCACCACCTGACTAGCTCCTCGGAGCATAGAAGTACCCCAGATGTCTTTATCCCAATAGGACCTATTCCTAGGAGCCCTACTCCCGCCACGGGGCATTGGAAGTGGGAGCCGGTAGCCCCTAGGTTACCTACACCCGAGACTCCCCCGACCCTTATACCCCTTCCACTCCTAGTATTTACACCCCCTCCTCACCTAGTTCTCAGGAGGTACCCCTTGTCCACCTCCGACAGACGGCTCGTCGGAGGGTACCTGTACTTGTCCCTGTCCCTGTGCCTATTTTTACCCCACCTATTCCCCATGTTCGCTTGACACCCACACCCATAGGGACCCAGCAGCACTTTACTGCTCGTTTTCTTACCCCATCTAGGGAGGACTCTTCCCCTTTCCACACTTATGAGCATGGTGACCCTTCCTAGCCATTCAGGGAGCCTTCCCCACCTGTTTGGGGTATACCAGTTCCTCCTCAGGAGGTGCCTGCTCCCATCACTAAGAGCAGTCTGATGGGGTTCCAGTTTGAACATATTTCGTTATTGAGGATGGCACGTGATGAGGACGAGCAGCAGCGGAGGACTATGGGAGATTACTTGAGCATCTTGCAGCAGGAAATCATTGCCTTACAGCAGGGTATGGGATACGTCCATCATGAGCAGGATCATTTTCGAGCATTAGTGTATGGATTTACTGGCGCTATTGTAGGTTTGGTAGCAGGTTTTGCAGGGTTGACGTGGTGGATGTGGCGTTCCTAGTATGGTTTTCTTTCTAGTATAGATAGAGATGATATACCTTTTGTATATCCTACCAAGCACTGGGTTATGCCTATGTCGAGTTAGGGGTGTAGCCGTAGTATTTTCGACTCTCGTAGTTGGTGCCATGTGGTATAATGCATGTAGGTCACTTTAGTGACCAATTTTGACCGCACATTTAAGCACTGACCCTTTTGGGTTAAGTCTATGTGCAAATTTTGACTATTGTATGACGATGATATTATATATATACATGATGATGCTTTTGACTATATGTGTCATGGATCTATGGGTGTGATGAGATTATGTGATGTGTAATGGAATTGTGTGGCATGTGGTAACTGAAAATGTGATAAGTGATGATTAACTATGTGACATTAATACATACCTTTCTATTGTTTATAATAGAATGGCCCCGAAACGTGTACCTCAAATGACAGAGGCAGAAATTGCTCAACTGATAGCACAACAACTTCAAGCCGTTATTCCCACTATCGTGGCGCAGGTTAACGCCGGCATCAATGCAAACCCGCAACCAGGGCCGGGAGGTCAGATCAATAATCAAAACAATGTTAGGCCAGTTTGCACGTATAAACACTTTATGGAATGCAAACCAATGGAGTTTAATGGAACTGAAGGACCGAACGGGTTGGTGAAATGGATCGAGAAGTCGGAATCGGTCCTTAACATAAGTAATTGTCCGGGTGACTGTGCGGTAAAGTATACAGCTTGTACTTTACTGACCACGCTTTGAACTGCTGGAATGCTATTGTGCAATCTCGCGGGCAGGATGCGATTAATGCTATGACTTGGGATGATCTTAAGATACTAATGAGAGAAAGGTTCTACCCACTCCACGAAATTCAGAAACTCGAGCATGAGTTTTGGAACCTGCAGATGCAAGGTGCGGATCATGCAGGTTACACAAATCGCTTCAATGAACTGGAACGCATCTTGCCAGATATGTTTCGACCGGAGTCCAAGAGGATCGAGAGCTATATCTGGGGACTGGCCCCGGAAGTAAGGAGTATCATTAATTCGGTGGAGCACCTGACCATGCACGGAGTGGTAGCTAGGTCAGGCACGGTTACGTACGACATGGTTAGACGCAAGATTTTGTCAATGCAGGGAGAGCCGGTAGGAAATAAGAGAGAGGCCCCGGAAAGTAGTCGAGCGGGGGCAGCCATACCGAAGAGGGGGAAAGCCGCTAGTCAAAGCTACGCCATGACTACACCAACGGGAAACTCTGGTGGTTATAAAGGAAAAGCCCCAAAATGTAACAAGTGCACTTTGCACCACTATGGTGCGTGTCGAGCAAGGATCTGCTCGAGGTGCCCTAAAAGTGGATGATGTGCGTGAGTGTTATTAGTTTTTAATGTATATATTAAGCCCTTTTTAACACTTTTTAGCCAAGTTTTAAATTTATAAAACACGATATTTACTAACACTAAACACACATATGGGCAAGTGCACCCATCGTGAGCGTAGTATAGTGTTGGCAAGATACCGAGGTCGTCCAAGGACACAAGAGCTTTTAGTACCGGTTTATCCTCAACGTCTAATCAAATCAAAAGTTAGAAAAATGTTTTAAACTAGAAAAATAAAAACTAACTAAAATGCTGAAAAATAAAAATAAAAGTAAAAACAGATAGACAAGATGAATCACTTGGCTCCAACTCGTGTATAGTGTAACCTTTGATTATTTCCGCACTTTTGCACTTTTTAAGAGATTATCTTAGTTATTGTAGTAGGCCCCTCTTTTGAAGGTGACGTTACTCTCAACCCAGTAGTTTGAGTCAGCAAGGATACAATCCTAAAGGGTCGGATTATTGAAAGATAATTAATTAAGTTACTAATGCATATTATGGTAGGCCCCTCTTTTGAAGGCGACGTTACCCTTGGCTAAGTAGTCTGAGTCAGCAGGGATACAGTCCTAAGTAGCCGGGTTAAAGTATTAATAGTAGTTTACATATGAGGGGGTCAAAGAGTTTGGACCCCCGCCATCCAATACCGTTAAGTATTGAAGGAGGTCCTACTAAATTTACCCCAGGTCCTTGCAGGATCTATACACTGAACAAGGCAAGACTCTTACCAAACCGTTCCCTTAACCCCCGAACAGGTAGCCAACATACCTCCATATAGACCGTGGAGATATGAATGGTGAAAATCTTTTATTTTATATAGATAGTAAAATAATGCCAAGACACCACGGACAAACGATAAGGAAAAATCACCTTCAACATAAGAAACTAGTTATTAAAGTCATTAATACATAACCAAGTAAAAAGTGCGAAAAGATTAAAAATAAAAAGTATTACACTAGACACTTTGTCTTCACCAAGTGATGTAAGAGACTTAGGCAAACATGGCCTTGATTGTCAAGAACTCTTACGATCAATCTTGGATCCCGAGACGACTCACACACTCTATGATGGACAATGGATGATGGTGGTGGTGGTGGTGGTTAATGCTAGCCCCAAGATCGGCTAATGCATTACGAATAGTGGATTCCCCAATCGAGCAAGGAATCGTGAAGCTTCCAGGGTCGATTTTCTTTTGTGGGAGTTTGTTGAGTACCAAGGCGGAGCATTCTTCGCCTAAGTTAACTAATTGCAATGATTCAATTTTCCTTTTGTGAGTGAGGAAGTCCCTCATAAATTTTTCATATTTAGGCATTTGTGTTAGGACCTCGATAAAAGGAATATTAACATGCAATTGTTATAGTAAATTTTTGAACTTTACGAATTGCTCATTGGTCTTTTGACGAACTAACCGACCGGGGTATGGAACCGGAGGAGTCTTGGTGGGCTCTTGATTTGGTGGAGAAGCCTTTTCTGGTTGGGGCGCGGGTGGAGTTATGGTTTGGCTGGATTGGCTTCTTTCAGTTGGCGGTAATGGAGCCTCCTCGGGACCCACGGTTCGGTTTCTCAATGTGATGAGATGTACTTGCGCTTTTGGGTTGGTTTCGGTATTGCTTGGTAACGCGCCTTGTGGTCTCTCGGAGAAATTTTGAGCTACTTGATTTAATTGTTTTTCAATGTTTTGAATGCTAGCTTGTTGATTTCTAAAATTCGATTCCAGTTGCTGAAATCGATCCTAGTTTTTCTTTTCGGTGTCGGAGATGAGGCGAGATACAGTATCTTCAAGCCTTTCTCGTCCACCTTGTTGTTGAGAAAAGTTTTGTGGTTGTTGAAAGTTAGTTCGTTGGTTTTGTTGGTTACTACTATTGCCGGGATCTCTCCAACCAAGGTTAGGGTGGTTACGCCATCCTTGGTTGTAGGTACCTGTTGGGGGACCCGACGGCCTAGGTCTGTTATCAATGTAGTTCACCGTTTCCGTTTGATCATCTAATTCTTTCATACAACTCCAATTTTCATGTGGTCCACCACACCCTTCACAAGCCATAACCGAGACCGTTTTTGTCATTTCTAACTTTTTGATTTTTGAAGAAAGGGCCTCGATTTGGGCTTGTAAAGAAGTGCTTTCATCAACCTTATGGGCGCCCGGGGCAATAGATTTATTGCCTCGGGGAGTGTGCCATTGAAAATTGGTTTGAGCAATTTCCTCAATTTGATTATATATTTCCTTTGGGCGACGATTACCTAAAAGTCCCCCGGAGCTAGAATCAAGCGTTTGTCTTGTGTGTGGCAACAACCCATTGTAGAAAGTGGATACTTGTTGCCATACCGCAAGACCATGATGAGGACACTTTCTTAGTAGCTCCTTGAACCTTTCCCAAGTTTCATATAAGGACTCCCCATCTTCTTGTGAATATGTATTAATTTCAGTCATTAATTTGGTCGTTTTAGCCGGAGGGAAATACTTATATAGAAACTTTTGGGCTAGTTCATCCCAGGTGTTTACCGAGCCAACTGGGAGGGTATTAAGCCAAGCCTTAGCTCGGTCTTTTAGTGAAAATGGAAACATCCGAAGGCGGATGGCGTCGTTTGATGCTCCATTGATCCGAAAGGTATCACATATTTCTAAGAAATTAGTAATATGTAGATGGGGATCCTCGTCCGCAAGCCCATGGAAGGTTGCGGAGTTTTGAAGCATTTGTATCAAATGGGGCCGAAGTTTGAAGTTATTGGCTTCGACATTCGGTGCATTGATAGCGGCGCCGAGATTACCTACAGCGGGCCGTAAGTAATCCATGAGGGTACGTTGGTCCGCCATTGGAAGTGGGTCTCCCGAAACTTTCTCTTGGTTTTTAGCTTTAAGTCTTTTTCTGAGAAAGCGTTCGGCTTCTTCTAGAGGTTCTTTTATGTCTCTACTAGAACTGGAGCTCATACACTACGTAGGAAGTTCAAATGTGGCGCCTAGGTTCCAAGTCCTGCAATAAAAACAGAAAAGAATGTTGGTCAGAAGGTTCACCACGGCCCCGTGCTCAGCGAACACGGCCCGTGCTCGGAGATACGGTGATTGTTTTCCGGATCCCTGTTACTGGGGAAATGGACACGGCCCCGTGTTGCACCGACACGACCTCGTGCTCAGCTCTCTATAACTCGGAAAATAAAAACTGCCAGTAACAATGCTGGGCACGGCCCGTGTCCGACCAGGCACGGCCCGTGCTGAGCTCTGCAGAAACTAAAAAACTAAAAAAAATAAAAAAAAATCCTAAAAAAATGGAAAAATAAGAAAAACGATTAGGCCGTTGATTCCTAACTTTCTTAAAATCCTTGTTTCCCCGGCAACGGCGCCAAAAACTTGATGTGCGTGAGTGTTATTAGTTTTTAATGTATATATTAACCCCTTTTTAACACTTTTTAGCCAAGTTTTAAATTTATAAAACACGATATTTACTAACACTAAACACACATATGGGCAAATGCACCCATCGTGAGCGTAGTATAGTGTTGGCAAGATACCGAGGTCGTCCAAGGACACAAGAGCTTTTAGTACCGGTTTATCCTCAACGTCTAATCAAATCAAAAGTTAGAAAAATGTTTTAAACTAGAATAATAAAAACTAACTAAAATGCTGAAAAATAAAAATAAAAGTAAAAACAGATAGACAAGATGAATCACTTGGCTCCGACTCGTGTATAGTGTAACCTTTGATTATTTCCGCACTTTTGCACTTTTTAAGAGATTATCTTAGTTATTGTAGTAGGCCCCTCTTTTGAAGGTGACGTTACACTCAACCAAGTAGTTTGAGTAAGCAAGGATACAATCCTAAAGGGTCGGATTATTGAAAGATAATTAATTAAGTTATTAACGCATATTATGGTAGGCCCCTCTTTTGAAGGCGACGTTACCCTCGAATAAGTAGTCTGAGTCAGCAGGGATACAGTCCTAAGTAGCCGGGTTAAAGTATTAATAGTAGTTTACATATGAGGGGGTCAAAGAGTTTGGACCCCTGCCATCCAATATCGTTAAGTATTGAAGGAGGTCCTACTAAATTTGACCCAGGTCCTTGCAGGATCTATACACTGAACAAGGCAAGACTCTTACCAAACCGTTCCCTTAACCCCCAACCAGGTAGCCAACATACCTCCATATAGACCGTGGAGATATGAATGGTGAAAATCTTTTATTTTATATAGACAGTAAAATAATGCCAAGACACCACGGGCAAACGATAAGGAAAAATCACCTTCAACATAAGAAACTAGTTATTAAAGTCATTAATACATAACCAAGTAAAAAGTGCGAAAAGATTAAAAATAAAAAGTATTACACTAGACACTTTGTCTTCACCAAGTGATGTAAGAGACTTAGGCAAACATGGCCTTGATTGTCAAGAACTCTTACGATCAATCTTGGATCCCGAGACGACTCACACAATCTATGATGGACAATGGATGATGGTGGTGGATGATGGTGTTATGGTGGTGGTGGGTGGTGGGTGAAGTGTGAGAGAGGTGGTGTGCCAAGGGATGGTTTGAGCTTGAGCCAAGCACTCCTATTTATAGGCCCCGTGTCCATCCTCTTCTCTATCTTCATTAATTGCAGTTTGTACGTATTAGTTGACAACGCCCCCGTGTCCGCTGAGCACGACCTCGTGTGCAGAAGCGTATATGTACTATCAAGATTTGCCTGGATTCTGCGAATCTTATAGTTGACCACGACCCCATGTCCGCTGAGCACGGCCCCGTGGTAGGTGATGGAAGCTTCTACCACTTTGTCTTTTCTGCTGACACTTGGGTACGCCCCCGTGCTCACTGAGCACGGGGCGTGTTCAGTCTTCTGTTCTCTTGTTTTGCTTGGGAAGATGCTGTTGTGAGGTCGGGCATGCCACGTTTTGTTCCTTTTCTTGTATTTATGTTAGATTTAGCTGCCTTTTTGCTTCTTTTGTTAATTTGAGTTCATTTAATCCTGAAAATACAAAAGGAAGACAAAAGCACACTTTTTCCAACATTAGTACTAAAAAAGGGTTAGTTTTATGCCACAAGACGTAATTTATATGTTGCATTTTGTACACATCAGTGGACATTATACCCGCAACTGTAAGATACCAGTGGAACCCAACCGTTTCCAAACCCCAAGGCCTCAGTCTCTTCAGCAACGACCCCAACCACCAACTCAACAAAAACAATTACAACAACCCCAGAAACCGCAGTTGACCTACCCCCGTACTTTAAAATAAATTGTCCTAAGCTCAACCAAGGTCAGACGGGAAAAATGAACCAGGGGCAAGCTTCTACTTCAAACCAAGCCAGAGTGCGCGTTTTTGTTATCGAATCAGGTGATGCACACCAAGATCCAAATGTGGTGACAGGTACCTTTCTCATTTCCGATCAGTATGCTTCAGTATTGTTTGATACGGGCGCAGATAGGAGCTACGTTTCCATTAATTTCATACCCCTATTAAATATGTCGGCTATTGAATTAACAAGTCCCTATTCCATAGAACTTGCTAACGGTAAACCTATAACTAGTCACCAAATCATTCGTGATTGTCCTTTAATTCTTAACGACTACCAATTCCTTATTGACCTACTACTGGTAGAGCTTGGAAGTTTCGATATAGTAGTGGGAATGGATTGGTTGTCCAAGTACAAGGTGGAGATTATATGTGAGCAAAAGATTGTTAGGATCCCTTTTCCTAATGATGAAGTTATTATGGTACAGGGAGAGAAGTCTGGTACCATATTAAACCTGATATCCCACATTAAAGTGTTGAAATGTATACGTCAAGGATGTGATGTGTTCTTAGCAAGTGTAATGACGACCGAACCAGAAGAACAACGTATTAAGGATATCCCTGTAGTGTGTGATTACCCAGACGCGTTTCCCGATGAATTGCCCGGATTGCCACCCAATCGGCAAGTCGAGTTCCGTATCGAATTAATACCAGGAGCAGCTCCAATTGCAAAAGCACCTTACCGTTTTGCACCTTCAGAGATGCAAGAACTATCATCTCAGTTACAAGAACTGCTAGACCGAGGTTTTATCCGTCCCAGTTATTCACCTTAGGGAGCACCAGTGTTATTTTTGAAGAAAAAGGATGGAAGCTTTTGGATGTGTATTGACTACCGGGAGCTAAACAAGGTTACCATAAAGAATCGATATCCTCTTCCGCGAATCGATGATTTATTTGATCAGTTGCAAGGAGCCTGTTACTTTTCCAAAATCGATCTTAGATCCGGTTATCATCAAGTAAAAGTTCAAGAGGAAGATATCCCTAAAACAGCCTTTCGAACTCTGTACGGTCACTATGAGTTCCTGGTTATGCCCTTTGGGTTAGCCAACGCACCCGTGGTATTTATGGACCTCATGAACGGAGTTTATAAACCATATCTAGATAAATTCGTCATAGTCTTTATTGATGATATTTTAATATATTCCAAGAGTAAAAACGAACACGAGCACCATCTACGAGCCATACTAGAGATATTGAGGAAAGAGAAGTGGTACGCCAAGCTTTCAAAGTGTGACTTCTGGTTACAAGTGGTTCAATTTTTAGGACATGTGGTAGATCAACAAGGGATTCATGTTGACCCTAGTAAGATCGAAGCTATTAAGAATTGGCAAACACCTAAATATCCGAAAGAGATACGCCAGTTCTTGGGATTGGCTGGATATTACCATCGCTTTATTGAAAACTTTTCCTGCATTGCTCAATCCTTAACTACCTTGACACAGAAAGATCGAAAGTATGAATGGGGCGAAGAACAAGAAACTACTTTTCAGCTGTTGAAACAAAAGTTATGTGAAGCTCCAATCCTGTCGTTACCCGAAGGCAACGATGATTTCGTCGTATATTGTGATGCATCTCGGCAAGAGCTCGGATGTGTCCTAATGCAAAGAAACAAGGTCATTGCTTGTGACACTTGGGTCACTGCGACCATCAAACAAATACCAAACCAATGAAATATTGTATTTCATACTTGGGATTTGTACAAATATGTGTATCATTTGCACATATCAATTCTTGTTCGATTTCGGGCTCTAAATCGCTTTCTGGAAGGTTATACGCGCACTGATGCGTAAATATAACCAGTTTAATACAACGGATACTCCGGAATAGTGAAAAAGGCGTAACATACCTTAAATAACCTTTACATAACTTAGAAATAAGTTTTGAAGGCTTTGGTATGTCAAAAACAAGTTAATTCGCCTACAGGGACTAAATTTGACAAACTGTGAAAGTATGCCAATTTGAACTGTAACAGACATTCCAGAACATGACCATAAGTTAAACATACCATAAATATCCTTTACATAGCTTAGAAATAGGCTTTGAGGGGTTCGGTGTGCTAAAATAAACTTTTGGGTCATTCAGGGACTAAAAGCGTCAAAAAGAGCACAACTTTGCACTTTCGCGCATAACTTATGTTCTGAATACATCCGGACATCCAAAACTTTATGTAAGCACTAAAATATTTTATTTTAGTGTTTGGCATAAGAAAAATCCATTCGTCACGCCATTTGGATCGTTTTTCGCTCTTATGCGCATTCCGTCGTAATTAACCGAACATCGCGATTGTACGGCCAAACGAACCGACATCCGAGATGTTTTCAAGAATATTTCATGTTCCCTATGTCTTAACATCATTGTGGAGCTTGAAATTGGGTTTGACGGGTGTTAGAAGTGCCGTTACGCAACGAAACAAGGTGCAGGGACTGAAACTGTAATTCTGCCAAAGTTAATGGCTTACGGACCGTAAGCCATGACCCTTACTAGGGATGAGCAAAATGGACTCGGTACCGGTACCGAATTTACCGAACCGGGTACCTTTTCCTTACCGATTCGGTACCCACTTTTGACATTTTCTGTACCGGTTCGGTACCGGTCCGGTACGGTACCGGTTCGGTACCGGTATTTTGCTCGTTTTTACCCTCAAATACCGGTACCGGTACCGAACCGTACCGAACCGGGTATATTCGGTACCGGTACCGGTACCCACTTTTGAGGATTTTCGGTACCGGTTCTTTCGGTACCGGTACCGGTTCGGTACCGAACCGGACCGAGCTCATCCCTAACCCTTACGATCCGTACGGGGTCCCCAGAATAGCAGATCAGTTTAAACAGCTATTGCCTCTTCAGGATAATGAGGGGCCAATTTGCACTTGCCTCTTCAGGATAATGAGGGGCCAATTTGCACTTGCCTCTTCAGGGTAATGAGGGGCCAATTTGCACTTGCCTCTTCAGGATAATGAGGGGCCAATTTGCACTTGGCACATGTCAATCTCTGGTGGTGGGGGCAAATTGAGTTACCATAACATTCCAACACATGTACGGATGAGATTCGAGCACGGTATTCGATAAACGATCTTAACGGTTCGAAGAATCCTATAAATACCCATCCATCCCAACCCCAAAAACCCACAAATCTGATCTCAAAGCTCTAAGTTGAAGTCATTGCTTCATACCTGAGCTATTTGATCAATATTTACTAGCGGGGACCCTTTGTAAGTGTTCCTTCGTTCTTTTATCGCTTTCCTAGTCCGAAAGTCAAACTATGTTTGACTTTCTGCGTTGACCAGTTTATGGTCAACACGAAGTTCGGTTGAACTTCATAACGTGAGCGTAATCACGATGGTTATAGTCTCTTGTGACTATACCTACTGATTACCATGTTATCAAGGCTCAGTGACGAGTCGTAGTTTCGGCCAAAAAGCGCATTTACGCGTATTTTGTAACCAAACTACTCTTGGGTATCAAAACCATTTGTTTTGATACCAAACCTATTTTCTAAACTTAGTTAAGCATGTTTTAACATGCTTAGCTCGTCAGTTTTAGTTTAGTGCTTATATAGGGTCGTAAGGTAAGCGATCTAAACAATCGCTTATACTTTCGAACCCGACCCGTTTGGTCGATCATTAGGATCCGACCAAACACATTAGGTGACCATAGTATATAGGGAATAACCTTCCAACGTTATACCTTATGGTCGCTTCGTTTAAGTAGTTGTATGATAGGTAGTTTATATGCCTTAGGTAAATTATCAAAATGCCCTTTTTTACGCCAAAATTCATTTTAAGCATATGTAACATATCTTTTGACATCTAAACTGATTTGGTAACAATATTAGACATGTTAAGGCATATTTTACTTATCATAGGACTAGTTAGGCATTCCGAACGCGTTTCACGTGAACGACGCGTTAAAGTAGCATAAGGTACCTAAACGGGTCGTAATGGGTCGTAAGCACTTAGGTTAGGTTTCATTGTAGTATGTAGGCTTTGTTAAATCATATTACATGAGTTCCCATACTCATTTGGTTTACGAGCCCTCATTCCATCCGATCCTCTGATTTTGGTCCGGTTTATTAATGTAGTTACCTATATTAGGTGCCGTTTGATATCTGTGATCTCTAGCATTGTTTGGTTGTTACTCAAGGACTACTAAGCAATCTCAAGTGAGTACATAGACCCCTCTTTTACTGTTTTCAAACTGTTTTGGGGTGAAACACATGTGCCTACTTGTTACTTTCATGCTTTCCTGTTTTCACATCATATACTTGCTATGTTCATTAGTACATTTATAGTACATGATTTCATTGTGTTTTATGCTATGTATGCCCATTGTGTGCATACTTAGTACATTGTTTTACATTACATTTTATGTTATGTATGCCCATTGTGTGCATACTTAGTACATTGTTTTACATTACGTTTTATGCTATGTATGCCCATTGTGTGCATACTTAGTACATTGTTTTACATTACGTTTTATGCTATGTATGCCCATTGTGTGCATACTTAGTACATCATTTTACATTACATTTTATGCTATGTATGCCCATTGTGTGCATACTTAGTACATTGTTTTACATTACATTCTATGCTATGTATGCCCATTGTGTTGCATACTTAGTACATTTGTTATTCATCACATGCTTACATTTTGGTATGACATTTGGTTTGTTTAAATGGGACAATGTACATTCATTAACACCGATCATGCCGCTCGGTAGTAGGTAGTGGTACCATAGGACTTGACAACTCTCATTCCTAAAATCCCGGGTTTGTTTGGATTGGAAGGAATGACCGAATCCGAATACATTTCTAGGTGGACCTTAGACTTTGTGCTAGGGTTTATTCTACAGTCGCAAGGCTTGGATGTATGTATTTTCACAATACTGCATAGATGTTTATATCAGTATAGCATGCATTTGTTCCACAAAACATAACTTTGATTTAAAGCTATTTTTACTTCAATACCTTGTTTTTGTGCATTTTACATATGGTTGAGTTGATATATTTCACTTACCATACATGATATTTTGGATACACAATTCATGATTTACATTAGACATAAACATTTTGACATTGATATACACAATTCATGATTTACATTAGACATAGACATTAGACATGGTTTTCACATAAACATTTTGACATTTGATTATACATAAACATTTTACTTTAGTTGTTTGGTTTGAGTAAGTGATTTAAGTACCGAGGCGTGTGTAATATGATACAAGCATGGTGGATACGCCACTGGTACTTCCTATATATAAGTGCTTGTATGGTATTACATATCGTAGCGTTATTTGAATCATTTCAATTTAGACATATAACATTTTATACAAATGACATACTTTTCACAATACATTGTTTTACAAACAACTTATCTAATACAAACTCATTTTACTTGGTTATTTACTTAACCATGTATTATTCTTTTATACATATATATCATTTGGTTTATTTATCACTTTTCAAATGATTTACAAGACAAAGCAAATTACAAGGTTCATGACTAAACATTTTCTTAAACATAAGTCATGAATCCTATTTTCACAAAACCTATGTATCTCACAGGCATTTTTATGCTGACGTACCTATTTTCACATGTGTTTCAGGATATGATGCATAGGACTTATCAAGATACACTTAGGCGGACTTGGGCCTTAGTGACAATAAAAGATGCAAGATTAGTTAATTATGTTATATTTCTTTGATTGTCAAGACATTGTAACTCTTTTAATCAATAAAACAATATTTCAATTTCCATGTGTTATGAAACAATGATTCTGTTACAACACTCCCCGACGTTTCCGCCACGTTTTGTTGTTTTACGTGGTCGGGGTGTGACAGAAAAGTTGGTATCAGAGCTCATGGTTATAGGGAATTAGGTTATTAGTAATGCTTTGACCTAGACTATAACCTTCCTAGGACCCTAACGCGAGTTTACTTGCGTTTAGACATAAAACAACACCGTCACCTATCCTTAAGTGACAACCGCAACAAGAACATAAATTTCAAAACCGCTTTGAAAACTAATCATCTGTTCTAGGATGATTGATTACTAGGTTTTGAACCCTCTGTTATATGGTTTTGAACCCCTTTGAATTTTCAAAACCTCGTCAAAGTTTGGGTCTTATAGTGTGAACACGTGCAATCTGGAAGAGTGGATGCCTGTACTCTGAGTTTTCTGTCTAAGGCTAGAGTGTTCGTACAAATCCACATAATCGGACCAGTCACTCTTACCTTGGAACTCTTGGGGTGAGTGTCCACTTATAGGCTAAAGCATGTCTTCGCGATACATTAATATGACCCGCTTACTCTGATTAGTCACCGTCTCATTTGTTTGCCTTAGGTAACAAACAAATGATTGCAATTTTTATGCGTTGTCATTTTGTTTTATTTACCGATAACATTTCATTTGTTTCCTCCTATATCCTTCATTTCCTCCAGAATGTCTCTTCATCGCAACGATGCGCAGATATCCGAGCAGACTGCCAAATTTGCCCTGCGGATAGGCGAAGTAATTCTAAAGAGTGTTGAATTAGGCATTGCCATGTCTCGTCTCAACAATGAAGCCACTCAAGGGCCACCAAAGGAAGCAGAAGTCAAGCCTGCACCACCAGCCAAGAAACCAATCAAGGAATCAAAGACCATGGATGAACAGACTGGATCCTCTAAGAGGTCAAAGAAGCGAAAGGCTTCTCAGAACTTCGCCGTGGTCGCTCACAATGGTCAAGCCATCCCCAACCAACCAGCTCAACCCGTGCTAGAAAGCCATACAAAGGAACTGCTCCTTTGTGCAAACGATGCAACCGTCATCATTCAAACCTCTTACCCTGCTTCAAATGTACCTACTGTGGACGGTGGGGACATCTGATTAACATATGCCGCTTTGCTATCCAAAACAAAGCTGCTATAAACATTACTGCTACCCAACCACAAGCGAATCCTGCTCAAGCTCGCTTCCCGCCTGGATCGTGCTACAACTGTGGCAAGATGTGTCATTTCGTGAATAAATGCCCGAAGCTTGCTAAGGCAAATCCAACCCACGGATGAGCAGTTGGCTGTTTAGAAGATGTTGTTGTCTTATGCTTTTGTTTCTTCTATTTACTTGTAATGTGTAACAATCTGTCCCATTCATAAATAAAAGTTGTTGTTCGCAATTCTGATATACAAGTATAGTTACATGTATGTATGGCATTCCCCTATGATGCCTACATCAAGGAACTATGTTCCTTGCAAACTACTTTTGTGAATTTTTTCTCATTTTTGCGTTTACTCATGATTTCCTTGGTAAATTCTAAGTACTCGTTTTATTCTAAGAAACGAAGTACAGGAAATAAAGTGACATTATGAGTAATCGTGCTTCTATGCCTTTGAATCCTTGGTTAGATAACCAAGGATATTTTCAAATCTCATACCCATTACGTTCTGATTTCTTCAACATGCATAACATAAGTTTTCAAAACAACCTACATGATTTCAAAACATTCTATATATAGTTCGAAAACATTTTTAATTTAGTGTATTTACTTAACATGACAAATGCACAAAGCTTTGTCTATGTTTTCAAAAACAACCCTCATGATTTCAAAATATTTCATATAGTTTGAAAACAATTTTAAGTAATATATCAAGTGCACGATTTCAAAAGCATCATTCATGTTTTCAAAAAAACCTTATACATAATTTCAAAATTCATCTCGCATGATTTTAAAACATTTTTATAAACATACTTACCTAGTACACCTACTTTATGATTTCAAAAGTATTATGCATAAGGTTTCAAAAACATTGAACACATTTTTTTTAAAGAACCCCATGCATAGTTTTCAAAAATATTTATCCTCGTACATTGACTTAACTTTCAAATTCCGCTTTATATGTTGCCTTGGCATATTGAGCATCTCAACCTCATCAGCATTTTACTTCATGTTTTGACTTAAACACGTCCAGTGCAAGGTTTCGAAACATCTTCAACTTCTAAAATCTATATGGGATCTTTTTATCTCCACAATTAGACCCTTGTGAATGATTATCATACAAATCAGAGTCCTTAATTGGATTCCTTGTGTACCTTAATTCGAACATTTCGGTTCCTTAGAATCGAAATCGAATTTTCTCTTTAAGATCTTTCTATCTTTATACTTAGATTCTTAGAAATATTTAAAGCACCAATCAAAATCCACTGATTGGATACCTGGTGTGCTTTGAATACATGTGCACAATTAGCAGAACAAATTAAGAAAATGATAACAAATCAAGTTAAACAATTTTGTGGTTATGTGACTATGTGTTTATGCATTTTGTGTTTTCTTTTATGCATTTTTTTTATGTTTTTGTATACTCTGGATATTCGTTATCCAAATCCTCGTAGAACCTTTCGTATCTTCATATGAGGGATTCGTAGAAGGATATTCAAAAAGTTACTACCTTAAATCCTTATTGGGCTTCTACATGATAGTTAAGACCCTTGGATTGTATAGTACCACTCCACGATTCATAAGAGACCCTTTTGGTGGTCTAGTCAAAAAGATTGATTCAAAAATCTGGTTAAGAATGACATGTGATGGTATAAGCTGAAAAGACTCATTGGTTGTCAATTAAAATCATTTATTGATTTAATAAAAAGGGACCCTATGGTGGTCTAGTCACAATCATCACAGGCTCGTTCATTGTTTTCTTCCCCTACACATTTTAAGATGCACTACGTGACCATGCAAGGAATTACGTAATTATGGATGCATACATAATTATGAAGTTCAGTGCACGGAAACCACAGTAAGACTTATTATGTGTAAGAACCGATAGTGACAATCATAACGAAATGTGAACAATGTAATAGAGGTACGGTGGACGCACCAATGATGCTTTATATACTTGTATATAAGTGTCCCTCTCACATTACAAGCATGATGTTATTGTAAAGTTACTAGAAGTTCAGGACGCTAACCAGTGTTGTTTGATCCTTTCAACTTCATGATTCAAACTCTCACAAGTTTCCTCTGAAAAAATTTCGGACGAAATTTCCTAAATTAGGGGAGACTGTGACACCTGGGTCACTGCGACCATCAAATAAATACCAAACCAATGAAATATTGTATTTCATACTTGGGATTTGTACAAATATGTGTATCATTTGCACATATCAATTCTTGTTCGATTTCGGGCTCTAAATCGCTTTCTGGAAGGTTATACGCGCACTGATGCGTAAATATAACTAGTTTAATACAACGGATACTCCGGAATAGTGAAAAAGGCTTAACATACCTTAAATAACCTTTACATAACTTAGAAATAAGTTTTGAAGGCTTTGGTATGTCAAAAACAAGTTAATTCGCCTACAGGGACTAAATTTGACAAACTGCGAAAGTATGCCAATTTGAACTGTAACAGACATTCCGGAACATGACCATAAGTTAAAAATACCATAAATATCCTTTACATAGCTTAGAAATAGGCTTTGAGGGGTTCGGTGTGCTAAAATAAACTTTTGGGTCATTCAGGGACTAAAAGCGTCAAAAAGTGCACAAGTTTGCACTTTCGCGCATAACTTACGTTCTGAATACATCCGGACATCCAAAAATTTATGTAAGCACTAAAATATTTTATTTTATTGTTTGGCATAAGAAAAATCCATTCGTCACGCCATTTGGATCGTTTTTCGCTCTTATGCGCATTCCGTCGTAATTAACCGAACATCGCGATCGTACGGCCAAACGAACCGACATCCGAGATGTTTTCAAGCATATTTCATGTTCCCTATGTCTTAACATCATTGTGGAGCTTGAAATTGGGTTTGACGGGTGTTAGAAGTGTCGTTATGCAACGAAACAAGGTGCAGGGACTGAAACTGTAATTCTGCCAAAGTTAATGGCTTACGGACCGTAAGCCATGACCCTTACGGTCTGTAAGGGGTCCCCAGAACAGCAGATCAGTTTAAACAGCTATTGCCTCTTCAGGATAATGAGGGGCCAATTTGCACTTGCCTCTTCAGGGTAATGAGGGGCCAATTTGCACTTGCCTCTTCAGGGTAATGAAGGGCCAATTTGCACTTGCCTCTTCAGGATAATGAGGGGCCAATTTGCACTTACCTCTTCAAGATAATGAGGGGCCAATTTGCACTTGCCACATGTCAATCTCTGGTGGTGGGGGCAAATTGAGTTACCATAACATTGCAACACATGTACGGATGAGATTCGAGCACGGTATTCGATAAACGATCTTAACGGTTCGAAGAATCCTATAAATACCCATCCATCCTGTCACACCCTGGCTTTGCGGAAGCGTGGTTAATTTGGTGTGACTTCTTAATACCATAGCTTAATCACAACAAAGCTATATGAGTTAAAAACATGCAAGATCATCCATTAAGTTTTGAAAACCAAATACAGTACCATTGTTTTAACGGGAACATACCCTAACAACCATAACCTTGTTCAACAGACATTACAAACTTAGAACATAACATAAACATGGTTCAAGGATTGTGTCTTGTCTAGGAAAGAGACACATCCCCTGAACCCCGGATGACCTCGGAAACTAGTGCAGCGGAAAACATGCCATACCGTGCCAGATCTCGTTAATTTCCTAAAATACATGTAAGTTGAAAAATCAACAATAATGTTGAGCGAGTTCATGTGTAAGTGAGTATGTAAAACACTTGTGAGTATAGAAATAATCGTGGTATGTAGCCAATAAGGGGACTTGTGATCACCAATGGTTTGCAAGGCCACTAATATATGTGAAGTGCAAATAGGGAGACTCAAACCTAGCAGATTTCGCCACGGCATTTATATGTGGACAAAGTCACCCCAAGGTCCGTTTCTAGTTTGGCCTGGGGCTGGGCTCGCTACACCCAGATAGATCTACCGCTCCTGTCCCTCGGTCCCGACATGAGGACTAATGGCCTCATATTGCTCCTACCCACTCACATGATCGGAATAAAACACCTCCTTACGCTAACCATACCGTATATAAAGTACTTGTAAACAAAGTAACATGTATTTCACCCCCGCAGTTAAGAAAACTGAAAACAGTTAGAGAAAAGGGGGACATGAACTCACAGTGAAGCGTCTCTACCAAGTATCTCCAAATCAGAAAGCTGTGCGACGACCTACAAGTGCTAATTCTATTAGACGGACGGCCGTGCCTTAGCTTTATAGTTTAAGTTTTTGGGAAATAGTTAGACAACTATTTCATGTTTACATTTTGTATATACTTGGTAGTTAATTTCCTTCCCAAGGATGGGGGATTCAATACATGTGCGTAAGTTACGTTTTAATAATCGAGTGGTAATATAATTACCGGTGTAACTTATATATTCATGTGAAAGCGTTTGTATTATTTTGGAATCGTTAACGTTTGTAAATATTATTTTTACTCTAAAAATAATATTTATGTATTTTCACAAAAATAATCATAACAGTGTTGTGACAATATATATATTTATCACGTTAATTTTTGTGAAAATCCCACCTCCGAATATTTAGTAAATAAAGTCATGGCGAAATTTATATTTCAAAAACATGTCAAAAATAATTCTAACACTTGTTGTGCAAATATTTCTAAGTGTTAGGTATTTAGAAAAATTTCGCCAGAGTTTCCTCTGTAACTGGAGGTGGCCACGCTTTCAAGCGTATCATTTTCTTTTAACAAATCAATCAATCAATGTCCTCAACATTATCAAACAACTTTCCAACATTTTAACTAGTCAAAGATAGACATAATCGCAAAAATATACGAATTTGTGGTTTGTCTAAAATATGTAGTAAATCTCTTTACTTTTACTGGACCTTTTGTGTAAATAATCCGATTTCGTAAAAACCTCGTTTTTCGAGAAAATCCATCTTTACAACTTCTAGTAACTTTTGACAAAACTAGTTCTTTGTCGGATCTTTTCATTTCACAAGTGTTTACACACTTGTGGTTTATGAAATCATGCTTATTATTGTAAGATCCATCTTTCAAAATACATGGTTCCCTTGATATGTGGTCCTTTGAAAATACCGGGTGTAGATACGTAGATCTACTAGTTTTAAACACCTTTGTACAAGTTAAAACATGTTTACACAAGTAAAGCATTTTTACACAAGTTCATGCTTCGTGTGTGGTAGAGTTTCACCTTTTAACCCTTGTATCATTCAAAAACGAGCTTATGTTAAGATCCATGATCTTACTAAACCGGGTTAAACGATGATCCGAGCTACCACATCATAGATCGGGTCTAGATAACCATATATTTCAAATACTACAACTTTTACACAACTTAAATGCTATTAACCACCATTTTTCATGTTTTTAGTAGACTTTAGTTCATCATCTTGCATTTTAACGAGATTTAACCGACATAATTCCTTTTAACCACTTTAGATAAGTTCAAAAACGAGTTTTAAGTGTTATACCTCTAGCTCAAGGCTAGGGAAGATTCTTGATGAAAAACGCGTGGATAAAAGCTAAAGAATGAGGTCCTTCGTGTTCCGCTTGCTCCAAGACTCCTCGTATACGACCCTTGATGTTTGTATGATAATGGAAATGCAAGAACCAAACTCGAAAGTATGATGAGGGTGGGTGGGGGTCTCGGCCGAAAGTGAATAAGAGAGGGAGAGAGTTTGAGTTTGGGATGTGTTGTTGTGAATGATCATAAGTGTAATTACATGAACTTAGAGGCAATTTAGAAAGTGATTATCCATTGGGTGCTATGTTGTCTAGATATTAGACAATGGGGATTTAAATAATCAAAATTGTACAATTGTGTTCCCCCATAGTTAAGGCCGGTTAGAGAAAGGGGGGGGGGGTTAGTTCGATCTCAACTAGTTTAGTTAGGGTAACCAAGTTAGGTTAGTTAAGTGTTAAACTTAGTTACTTGTATGTTATGCGTTATGGCGGGTGTTAGGGTAATCAGGGACCCTAACTGGCTCAGAAAAATACAAATAGTGAAAATAATAATATTTTCATGTTCCGGGTACAGTCCGGTTGTTCGGTTGGATAGTAATCCGTTAAAGTGCTTAATAAAGCTTTAAAGTGTCGTTATATTATTTTTAGTGACACATCTTGTTTCCAACACTTTAGAAAGTGTCCAGTAGTATTTTCCCCATGTTTTGGCACTTTACTAGTCAGCTAGAAGCTGGATTATTTATTAAAGTGCTGTGTTTTGTACTTAAAGTACGTTTTAGGCACATCCAGTCATTGTATCTTATTCCTAGAGACGCAGTTCCACAACCCTTATATTCCTACACTCACTACTAGTGTAGCCAAATATCTCAGGCTCTTATAGGCCTTAGAGGCAGTGTTTGCCTGATGCTGGCTTTATCAGCATGTTCAATAGGTTATCCGTGTATTGTGTTACTGTGCTTTTTGTGCATCATGTTTGTCACTAAGGTGCCGTATGTAAATAATGTAGTGACAGCAAGCAAGTATGATGCCAGTAAGTACATGTATCAGTATTCAAGTAGCAGTTCATCAGCTAGTTCAAGCAAGCACAGTAATTAAGCAGAAATTAATTGTGACAACCCGAGTTTCCAAGGTTCCTACTCGACTTAACCTAGTACTTGTTTGCAACATGTTTTGATTTTATTTATAATTGGTGTATATCATAAGTGATGAAAACACTTAAAGTGTTTTCGTCCATGCTACTGCCGAAAACAAGGATGGGCTTGGGCCCAGTAGTGTTTAATTCAAATGTTTATACTTAACCTAACTTGTACGCGAGAACAGTAATTAGATAAACCCTAATCACACTTCATCTCTCTCTCACTACCTTTGAACCCGACGACAAGTTCTAGCTCTTTGATAACCGTTGCTACGTTGCTAGTCTCTTGGTTAGTTTATCCTCTCGGATTGTTGTTACGCATATTAGATGATTATTATATAGTGATTTCAAACGGTTATATAATTATGTTGTGATTTGGATTGACTGTTTTGATATGAATTCTTATAAACTGAGATTATGATTAGTTGTGTTATGGTCTCTGTCAAGGTTCGATTGATGTTGTGTATATATATGCATGTCCTTGAATGCTATAATGAAGGATAGATAGGGTTTATGTTCGTCATGTGGGTTAGATCTGATGTTATGATAGCAGTTGAATAGATCTCGATGCATGTTCAAATTTATGTATAATAATTATATCAACTCTGTATTGAAGGAATTCGTATTAATGTTTTGTATGAAAGAAGTATCGCATGATTGTCATGATTGAATGAGTAATACCTACTGAATCTTATTTATTGTCAAGCATGTGATTCTGACAAATTGTAAGGATAGGTAAACCCTTTAATATTAAATAGTCAAGTTGCATGAATTGTCAGTATGTTTGCATGAATTGTTAGTGCACATGAGTTCATAGATTGTACCAAACCTGCGATTGGCATGTGATTCATATTTCAACATTAGTCAAACCAATCAAACTAATTGGTCCAATCACCTCTTGAGGTGATTAAAAGTTGTCAGCCATTGAAGTGATAAAGTAATGATGATAAGCATATTGTTTTGAATTGTATGATAGGATGAATTAATTTGTGTAACTGTTTGATTGTTGACTACATTGAATATGGAAACAATATAACTAAATAGCATGATATTCGGAATTTAAAACCACTCGCACAAGACTCCAGATCACACAAGGAGTCCAGTCGTACAAGGCACATCCAGTCGCACAAGGTCTGCCGGATCGCACATGCTGCATGTGTTTAACGGTTGGGCCTTCAAGCCCAAAATGGGTCGCACAAGACACATGAACCGTACAAGATAATTTGTTGTTTGTTGTGATTGGGCCGCACAAGCTGGTTATTTGTTTTTAATTGTTGGGCCGTAGACATGGGGGGTAATAGAGCTGATCGCACAAGATGATTTGTTTATTGTTTTTGGGCCGTAAGTTATATGTTGGGCTGAGTGCTATTGGGCTTATTTAAATCGCACAAGTTGAATGTATTGTTTGACTGTTAAAATGCTGCCATGATCTATACGTGCTTGAAACCTGTTAGTTATGCGTAAACTTATGTGCATTACTTGAGTCAAAACCTGACTTGTATGGTAACCCTATTAGGACGCGGTTGACCACTCATAGTTCAAGAAACCCTTTTGTGTATCTGCCGAGCAAACCAAGGTGAGTTCACACAGCCAAGGCATGGGATTCCCGGGTTGGGAATTGGGTTGGATTATTTGAAATGGATAACTAATCGTACTTACGCTATCGCTAGACTATAGACCATCGTCCTCAGGATAGTCAGGACACTTACGTAAAACCTACGTAACCTAGTATCTACCATTGTCTCCCGGGTCGGGAGGACACTTACGTAAAACCTACGTAAACTAATACCCACTACTGTCTTCCGGGTCGGAAGGACACTTACGTAAAACCTACGTAAAACCCCACACGTACCACTGTCCTCGGGGAAGGGCACTCACGTAAATCCTACGTGACCTTGTACGTATTCCTGTTCTCGGATTTAGAAGAACACATGGTTGCAAATAGTCTAGTAAGTACAAACATGGGAAGCCCCCATTAGTAAAGATAAACGTGGGAAACCCCCACTAGTAATACATATGACCATGGGAAACCCCCACTATTAGCACATACCTACATGGGAAGCCCCCACTAAATGCATATATGATTTGTTATAACGAACTTATTAACTGTGAACTCGCTCAACTAGTTGTTGACTCTCTGCTGCATGCCTTGCAGGACCTTAGGTACAATTGGAGCTTGCACAGGGAGGAGCAGGTCGTTGTGGGACATGGATCGATGATGCCATGTTAACTATCTAAACATTTGAATTTATGATTCACTTTGGGTTTACATACTTATGCTTCCGCTACACACTTATTGATGTTTGGTTTTGAAAACACCTTTCGTATTGATGAATGACTTTTACTATTTACCTATATGTTCAATATGATTGGTGGCTTGATCCTGGTCAGTCACGCCTCCAAGCGGTGATACTCCGCGTGTGGATTTTGGGGGTGTGACAGATTGGTATCAGAGCCATTGGTTATAGAGAACTAGGTTTTAATAAAAGGAAAACGATTTTTGTTAAAACCAGACTATAACCAGAACAGTGCTCAACGATCCACAACGACGCTTCGCTCCACGTGCAAGACTCAACATCCTAGGTAATAAGGTTTACGTTTATTGCCTACATGCTAGAATTACATAGAACTTTGCTCGTGGTATGCTTAGATTACATTGCTCACTATTTGTTAGTGCATGAGAACACCCGTGTGCTTACTCTCTTCTGTCATCGCACTATTCGTGAACCTCTCTCACTTACGTTATCTTTACTATGAAGATCATGTCTGGACGTATCAACATGACTCAGGTCCAGTTGACGGCCCTCATTAACGAACGAGTTACTGCGGTGGTTGCAGCCGCACAAGCAGGAGGTATACCCTGCAGTTACAACCCACACTAGGATCCTTAGATCCTACATTCCTAAACCAACTCTTGTGTTTAACGTTACACTGATTCTTACACAACAGGTCAACCACCTGTTTGCACTTTCAAGACATTCATGGACTGTCGTCCTACTACTTTTAGCGGCACGGAAGGAGCCGTAGGTCTTCTCCACTGGTTCGAGAAGCTAGAGTCTGTGTTTGAGATGTGTGAATGCCCTGAGGCACGCAGGGTGAAATATGCTACTGGCACTCTCGAGGGTTTAGCCCTCACATGGTGGAAAGCTCAGGTCCAAATACTGGGGTTGGTTGCTGCTAACGCCACCCCATGGAAAAATTTCAAAGAGATGATCAAGGAGGAGTACTGCAGTCGAGATGATATTCATAAGCTTGAAGTCGAGTTCTTCAATCTCAAGATGACGGGGTCTGAGATTGAGGCGTACACCAAGAGATCGAATGAGCTTGCATTACTGTGTCCTACTCTGGCGGACAAGCGTATCGAACTCTATCTTAAGGGTCTAGTACCGGAGATCCAAAGTCATGTGACTTCAGCAAACCATGCTACCTACCAGCAGGTTGTTCAGTTGGCTCACCGTCTCACTGATCAGGCGGTGGAGCAGAACAGGTTGCCTAAACGCATCAACGCTACTACTACCGCTACGACTTCAGTTACTCTTGCTACCCCTAGTGACAATAAGAGGAAATGGGAGGGGGATTCCAGCAAAGGTTCAGCTACCATTCAGTCTCAAGCTCAGCAATGCAAGACCAATGATTATCAGGGTCCGAGTCAGCAGTCATCTGGTAGTCACGGACAGAGAGTTTATCGAGGAAACCACCCCAAGTGCCACAATTGTAACATGCACCATAGTGGCCAGTGCAACAAGGGTCGTTGTCAAAGATGTCTCAGGATGGGTCATGAGGCCAAGGATTGTAGGAGCCCACGACCTGTAAATCAGAACCAGCAACAACAGCCACCAGCTCCACGAAACCAGCCGCAACAACAACAAAAACCAGGAATCAGGGGATGCTTTCAGTGCGGGGCTGAAGGCCACTTTAAGCGGGATTGCCCTCAGTTGAACCAGAACCAGCATAACAACAACAACCAGGGCAATGGGAACAACAACAATGGGGGAAACAACAACAACAACAATGTTGCTAGGGGTCGTGCATTTGTGATTGGTCAGGCTGATGCAAGGAACGATCCTAATGTGATTATGGGTAAGTTTCTTCTCGACGACTTTTATGTTACTGTACTATTTGATTTGGGTGCGGATACTAGTTATATGTCTCTGAATGTTAGCCAAATGCTTAAACGCGCACCAACACGTTTGAACACTAAACATGTCGTAGAGTTAGCTAACGGTAAAAGTTTAGAGGCCACACACATAGTTCAGGGTTGTAATCTTATCCTCGCTGGTCAAACTTTCTCCATCGATCTCATTCCTATAACTCTGAGTAGTTTCGACATTGTCATCGGTATGGATTGGTTATCCCAACAACAAGCAGAGATCCTATGCAAGGAGAAGATCATTCGTATTCCACGTTCTGGTAAAGAACCTCTCGAAGTCCAAGGCGACAAGAGTGGTGTCGTGAGTGGCATCATTTCTTTCTTGAAGGCTCAGAAATGTTTACGAAAGGGCCACACAGCTGTTTTAGCTCTCGTTACGGATACATCGAAGAAAGAGAAAAAGATTGAGGATATTCCTGTAGTACGCGACTTTCCTCAAGTGTTTCCTGAAGAGTTACCTGGGCTACCGCCTCATCGTCAGGTCAAATTTCAGATTGAGCTTGCTCCAGGAGCAGCACCCATAGCTCGAGCACCTTATCGCTTAGCTCCAACCGAACTGGAAGAACTGTCTAAGCAACTGCAAGAACTCTTGGAAAAGGGTTTCATACGACCTAGCTCTTCGCCCTGGGGAGCTCCAGTACTATTCGTGAAGAAGAAAGACGGTACATTCAGAATGTGCATTGACTACCGTGAACTGAACAAGGTTACTGTGAAGAATCGCTATCCACTTCCGCGTATCGACGACGTATTCGACCAGTTGCAAGGGTCGAGCTACTACTCCAAGATTGATCTGAGGTCAGGTTACCATCAGTTGAGAGTCCGGGATGAGGACGTCTCCAAAACAGCATTCAGAACACGCTACGGCCACTACGAGTTTCTGGTCATGCCTTTCGGGCTAGCGAACGCGCCTGCGGTTTTCATGGATCTTATGAACAGGGTGTGCAAACCCTATCTCGACAAGTTTGTTATCGTCTTCATCGACGACATCCTGATCTATTCGAAGAGTCAGGAGGAACACGAGCAGCACTTACGACTTATCTTGGAACTCCTTCGAACGGAACAACTATACGCTAAGTTTTCAAAGTGCGACTTCTGGCTTCGTGAAGTCCACTTCTTAGGCCACGTGGTAAACAAGGATGGGATTCATGTCGATCCATCCAAGGTGGATTCGATCAAGAATTGGCCCGCTCCTCGCACACCAACAGAAATACGCCAATTCTTGGGTTTGGCGGGATACTACAGAAGATTTATTAAAGACTTCTCGAAGATTGCTCAGCCGCTCACACTACTGACGCAGAAAGGTGTGGTTTACCGTTGGGGTAATGCACAGGATACAGCGTTTCAGCACTTAAAGGATAGACTTTGTAGTGCACCTATCCTCTCATTGCCTGAAGGCACGGACGATTTTGTAGTCTACTGCGACGCATCTATCCAAGGTCTTGGATGTGTATTGATGCAAAGAGATAAAGTCATTGCTTATGCTTCGCGCCAACTTAAGATTCACGAGCGGAATTACACTACACACGACCTAGAGCTGGGAGCGGTTGTCTTTGCACTTAAGATATGGAGACACTACCTGTATGGTACCAAATGTGCTATTTACACTGACCACAGAAGCCTCGAGCATATTTTCAAACAGAAGGAACTAAATATGCGGCAGCGACGATGGGTCGAACTGCTAAATGACTACGAATGCTCAATCAGGTACCACCCAGGCAAAGCCAATGTGGTGGCTGATGCCCTCAGTCGAAAAGACGCCGTGCCTAAGCGCGTGCGAGCTCTACAGCTCACTATTCAGTCTAGTCTTCCTTCCCAGATACGAAATGCTCAGGTAGAAGCATTGAAACCAGACAACGTCAGGGCTGAAGCCCTACGTGGCTCAAAGCAACGCTTAGAACAGAAGGAAGATGGTGCTTATTACGTAACAGGACGCATCTGGGTCCCACACTATGGCAATCTACGCGAGCTCGTAATGGATGAAGCTCATAAGTCTCGCTACTCGGTACATCCAGGTGCGGATAAAATGTACCACGACATCAAAACTACATACTGGTGGCCTAGCATGAAGGCCCACATAGCCACATACGTTAGCAAATGCTTGACTTGTGCGAGAGTCAAGGCAGAATATCAGAAACCGTCAGGACCACTCCAACAACCTGAGATACCACAATGGAAATGGGAACAAATTTCCATGGATTTTGTTACTGGCTTACCTAGATCTCAGCGTGGGAACGATACTATTTGGGTGATCGTGGATCGACTCACAAAGTCTGCTCACTTCCTGGCTATTAAAGAAACAGACTAGTTTTCTACCTTAGCAGACATCTACTTAAGAGAAGTGGTTTCAAGGCACGGGGTGCCAACCTCTATTATCTCCGATCGTGACGCACGTTTTACTTCAGAACTGTGGCAAGCAATGCACAAATCTTTTGGCTCTCGTTTAGACATGAGCACAGCTTATCACCCTCAGACGGATGGACAGTCTGAGCGCACTATTCAAACTCTAGAAGACATGCTTCGGGCGTGCGTAATTGATTTTGGCAATGGTTGGGAAAAACATTTGCCACTTGTGGAATTTTCATACAATAACAGCTACCACACAAGCATTAAAGCTGCACCATTCGAGGCATTGTACGGGCGTAAATGCCGGTCACCTCTCTGTTGGGCAGAGGTGGGAGATAGTCAGATCACAGGTCCAGAAATGGTAGTTGATACTACTGAAAAGATTGCTCAAATACGACAACGCATGGCGGCAGCACGTGACCGTCAGAAAGTATACGCCGATAAAGATAGAAAACTGCTCGAATTCCAGGTTGGGGATCGAGCGCTACTCAAAGTTTCGCCCTGGAAGGGTGTGGTTCGTTTTGGCAAACACGGCAAACTCAATCCACGATACGTCGGACCTTTCGAAGTTATTGAGAAGATAGGCAGGGTGGCCTACAGATTGAACTTACCACCTGAACTCAGTGCAGTTCACAACGTCTTTCACGTGTCGAATCTGAAGAAGTGTACGTCAGATGAGACCCACATAGTTCCCTTAAAGGAACTCACTATCGACGAGCGGTTGCACTTCGTCGAGGAACCTGTTGAAATCACGGACCGGGATGTTAAGGTCCTCAAGAACACGAGAATCCCTCTTGTTCGAGTTCGTTGGAACTCCCGTCGCGGCCCAGAGTTCACCTGGGAGCGTGAAGATCAAATGGAACTCAAGTATCCCCAGTTATTCGGAAACAATGCAACCACTACTGAGGCTGAAGCTACTACAGAATTTCGGGACGAAATTCCAAATCAACGGGGGGATGATGTGACACCCCAGGAAAACCAGTGAACGATACAACTTACCTAGCTTCCTCAGTAACCGCATGCTAAATTTCGGGACGAAATTTCTTTCAAGTTGGGGATAATGTGACAACCCGAATTTCCAAGGTTCCTACTCGACTTAACCTAGTACTTGTTTGCAACATGTTTTGATTTTATTTATAATTGGTGTATATCATAAGTGATGAAAACACTTAAAGTGTTTTCGTCCATGCTACTGCCGAAAACAAGGATGGGCTTGGGCCCAGTAGTGTTTAATTCAAATGTTTATACTTAACCAAACTTGTACGCGAGAACAGTAATTAGATAAACCCTAATCACACTTCATCTCTCTCTCACTACCTTTGAACCCGACGACAAGTTCTAGCTCTTTGATAACCGTTGCTACGTTGCTAGTCTCTTGGTTAGTTTATCCTCTCGGATTGTTGTTACGCATATTAGATGATTATTATATAGTGATTTCAAACGGTTATATAATTATGTTGTGATTTGGATTGACTGTTTTGATAGGCAAAGCCAATGTGGTGGCTGATGCCCTCAGTCGAAAAGACGCCGTGCCTAAGCGCGTGCGAGCTCTACAGCTCACTATTCAGTCTAGTCTTCCTTCCCAGATACGAAATGCTCAGGTAGAAGCATTGAAACCAGACAACGTCAGGGCTGAAGCCCTACGTGGCTTAAAGCAACGCTTAGAACAGAAGGAAGATGGTGCTTATTACGTAACAGGACGCATCTGGGTCCCACACTATGGCAATCTACGCGAGCTCGTAATGGATGAAGCTCATAAGTCTCGCTACTCGGTACATCCAGGTGCGGATAAAATGTACCACGACATCAAAACTACATACTGGTGGCCTAGCATGAAGGCCCACATAGCCACATACGTTAGCAAATGCTTGACTTGTGCGAGAGTCAAGGCAGAATATCAGAAACCGTCAGGACCACTCCAACAACCTGAGATACCACAATGGAAATGGGAACAAATTTCCATGGATTTTGTTACTGGCTTACCTAGATCTCAGCGTGGGAACGATACTATTTGGGTGATCGTGGATCGACTCACAAAGTCTGCTCACTTCCTGGCTATTAAAGAAACAGACTAGTTTTCTACCTTAGCAGACATCTACTTAAGAGAAGTGGTTTCAAGGCACGGGGTGCCAACCTCTATTATCTCCGATCGTGACGCACGTTTTACTTCAGAACTGTGGCAAGCAATGCACAAATCTTTTGGCTCTCGTTTAGACATGAGCACAGCTTATCACCCTCAGACGGATGGACAGTCTGAGCGCACTATTCAAACTCTAGAAGACATGCTTCGGGCGTGCGTAATTGATTTTGGCAATGGTTGGGAAAAACATTTGCCACTTGTGGAATTTTCATACAATAACAGCTACCACACAAGCATTAAAGCTGCACCATTCGAGGCATTGTACGGGCGTAAATGCCGGTCACCTCTCTGTTGGGCAGAGGTGGGAGATAGTCAGATCACAGGTCCAGAAATGGTAGTTGATACTACTGAAAAGATTGCTCAAATACGACAACGCATGGCGGCAGCACGTGACCGTCAGAAAGTATACGCCGATAAAGATAGAAAACTGCTCGAATTCCAGGTTGGGGATCGAGCGCTACTCAAAGTTTCGCCCTGGAAGGGTGTGGTTCGTTTTGGCAAACGCGGCAAACTCAATCCACGATACGTCGGACCTTTCGAAGTTATTGAGAAGATAGGCAGGGTGGCCTACAGATTGAACTTACCACCTGAACTCAGTGCAGTTCACAACGTCTTTCACGTGTCGAATCTGAAGAAGTGTACGTCAGATGAGACCCACATAGTTCCCTTAAAGGAACTCACTATCGACGAGCGGTTGCACTTCGTCGAGGAACCTGTTGAAATCACGGACCGGGATGTTAAGGTCCTCAAGAACACGAGAATCCCTCTTGTTCGAGTTCGTTGGAACTCCCGTCGCGGCCCAGAGTTCACCTGGGAGCGTGAAGATCAAATGGAACTCAAGTATCCCCAGTTATTCGGAAACAATGCAACCACTACTGAGGCTGAAGCTACTACAGAATTTCGGGACGAAATTCCAAATCAACGGGGGGATGATGTGACACCCCAGGAAAACCAGTGAACGATACAACTTACCTAGCTTCCTCAGTAACCGCATGCTAAATTTCGGGACGAAATTTCTTTCAAGTTGGGGATAATGTGACAACCCGAATTTCCAAGGTTCCTACTCGACTTAACCTAGTACTTGTTTGCAACATGTTTTGATTTTATTTATAATTGGTGTATATCATAAGTGATGAAAACACTTAAAGTGTTTTCGTCCATGCTACTGCCGAAAACAAGGATGGGCTTGGGCCCAGTAGTGTTTAATTCAAATGTTTATACTTAACCTAACTTGTACGCGAGAACAGTAATTAGATAAACCCTAATCACACTTCATCTCTCTCTCACTACCTTTGAACCCGACGACAAGTTCTAGCTCTTTGATAACCGTTGCTACGTTGCTAGTCTCTTGGTTAGTTTATCCTCTCGGATTGTTGTTACGCATATTAGATGATTATTATATAGTGATTTCAAACGGTTATATAATTATGTTGTGATTTGGATTGACTGTTTTGATATGAATTCTTATAAACTGAGATTATGATTAGTTGTGTTATGGTCTCTGTCAAGGTTCGGTTGATGTTGTGTATATATATGCATGTCCTTGAATGCTATAATGAAGGATAGATAGGGTTTATGTTCGTCATGTGGGTTAGATCTGATGTTATGATAGCAGTTGAATAGATCTCGATGCGTGTTCAAATTTATGTATAATAATTATATCAACTCTGTATTGAAGGAATTCGTATTAATGTTTTGTATGAAAGAAGTATCGCATGATTGTCATGATTGAATGAGTAATACCTACTGAATCTTATTTATTGTCAAGCATGTGATTCTGACAAATTGTAAGGATAGGTAAACCCTTTAATATTAAATAGTCAAGTTGCATGAATTGTCAGTATGTTTGCATGAATTGTTAGTGCACATGAGTTCATAGATTGTACCAAACCTGCGATTGGCATGTGATTCATATTTCAACATTAGTCAAACCAATCAAACTAATTGGTCCAATCACCTCTTGAGGTGATTAAAAGTTGTCAGCCATTGAAGTGATAAAGTAATGATGATAAGCATATTGTTTTGAATTGTATGATAGGATGAATTAATTTGTGTAACTGTTTGATTGTTGACTACATTGAATATGGAAACAATATAACTAAATAGCATGATATTCGGAATTTAAAACCACTCGCACAAGACTCCAGATCACACAAGGAGTCCAGTCGTACAAGGCACATCCAGTCGCACAAGGTCTGCCGGATCGCACATGCTGCATGTGTTTAACGGTTGGGCCTTCAAGCCCAAAATGGGTCGCACAAGACACATGAACCGTACAAGATAATTTGTTGTTTGTTGTGATTGGGCCGCACAAGCTGGTTATTTGTTTTTAATTGTTGGGCCGTAGACATGGGGGGTAATAGAGCTGATCGCACAAGATGATTTGTTTATTGTTTTTGGGCCGTAAGTTATATGTTGGGCTGAGTGCTATTGGGCTTATTTAAATCGCACAAGTTGAATGTATTGTTTGACTGTTAAAATGCTGCCATGATCTATACGTGCTTGAAACCTGTTAGTTATGCGTAAACTTATGTGCATTACTTGAGTCAAAACCTGACTTGTATGGTAACCCTATTAGGACGCGGTTGACCACTCATAGTTCAAGAAACCCTTTTGTGTATCTGCCGAGCAAACCAAGGTGAGTTCACACAGCCAAGGCATGGGATTCCCGGGTTGGGAATTGGGTTGGATTATTTGAAATGGATAACTACTCGTACTTACGCTATCGCTAGACTATAGACCATCGTCCTTAGGATAGTCAGGACACTTACGTAAAACCTACGTAACCTAGTATCTACCATTGTCTCCCGGGTCGGGAGGACACTTACGTAAAACCTACGTAAACTAATACCCACTACTGTCTTCCGAGTCGGAAGGACACTTACGTAAAACCTACGTAAAACCCCACACGTACCACTGTCCTCGGGGAAGGGCACTCACGTAAATCCTACGTGACCTTGTACGTATTCCTGTTCTCGGATTTAGAAGAACACATGGTTGCAAATAGTCTAGTAAGTACAAACATGGGAAGCCCCCATTAGTAAAGATAAACGTGGGAAACCCCCACTAGTAATACATATGACCATGGGAAACCCCCACTATTAGCACATACCTACATGGGAAGCCCCCACTAAATGCATATATGATTTGTTATAACAAACTTATTAACTGTGAACTCGCTCAACTAGTTGTTGACTCTCTGCTGCATGCCTTGCAGGACCTTAGGTACAATTGGAGCTTGCACAGGGAGGAGCAGGTCGTTGTGGGACATGGATCGATGATGCCATGTTAACTATCTAAACATTTGAATTTATGATTTACTTTGGGTTTACATACTTATGCTTCCGCTACACACTTATTGATGTTTGGTTTTGAAAACACCTTTCGTATTGATGAATGACTTTTACTATTTACCTATATGTTCAATATGATTGGTGGCTTGATCCTGGTCAGTCACGCCTCCAAGCGGTGATACTCTGCGTGTGGATTTTGGGGGTGTGACATTAATCATTAATTAAGTCGTACGGATACCCGGTTTAGTGCGGGTTGTCACATTCTCCCCCCGTTAAATAAATTTCGTCCCGAAATTTAAGTTCTGCTTGTAGAAGCAGGGTTCTTAGGAAAAAGGTGGGGGTATTTCTCTTTCATCCGGTCCTCACGCTCCCAGGTGAACTCAGGACCATGTCTGGCATTCCAACGAACCTTGACGAGCTTGACACTGCTCCGGCGGGTCTTGTTAACTTTCCAATCCGTGACCTCGACAGGTTCTTCAACGAAGTGGAGCGTGTCGTCAATATGAGTCTCGTCGATGGGAATGGCAACGTCAACTTGAGTTGGACTTTTCTTTAGATTGGATACATGAAATGTATCGTGAACACCATTCAGTTCAGCAGGTAGGTCCAACTTGTATGCTACTAGTCCTATTCTTTCCAGAATTCTGAAGGGACCAATGTAGCGTGGATTTAACTTCCCACGCTTTCCGAAGCGTGCCACCCCCTTCCACGGTGAAACTTTCAATAACACCATTTCTCCAACTTGAAAATCCACATGTTTTCGGTTTGGATCCGCATAGGCCTTTTGTCTGTGGCGAGCTGCTTCGATGCGTTTAAGAATTTGCGCAATCTTGTCCGTCGTCTCTTGGACGATTTCGGGACCAGCAAGCTGCCTATCACCTGCGTCAGACCAACATAGGGGTGATTGGCACTTGCGTCCGTAAAGGGCTTCAAATGGCGCGACACCAATACTGGTGTGGTAGCTGTTGTTGTATGAGAATTCAACCAAAGGTAAATGTTTGTCCCAGCTACCGCCCAAATCCATAACACATGCTCTCAGCATGTCTTCCAAAGTCTGTATCGTTCGCTCGCTCTGGCCGTCAGTTTGCGGATGGAACGCAGTGCTTAGATTCAACTGTGAGCCAAAGGCTTCTTGGAAGGATTGCCATATCCTTGACACAAGCCTTCCGTCTCTATCAGAGATGATTGAGAGAGGCACTCCATAACGTGCGACGATCTCTCTCATGTATATTTCCGCAAGTTTACTAGTACTGTCTTTCTCTTTGATTGGCAGAAAGTGTGCGGACTTTGTTAGGCGGTCAACTATCACCCAAATCATATCATGGCCTCTTGGCGTTCTTGGCAATTTCGTAATAAAGTCCATGGAGATTTGTTCCCATTTCCACTTGGGAATCTCAGGTTGTTGCAAAAGTCCCGAAGGCTTCTGGTATTCGGCTTTAACCTTAGCGCACGTTAAACATTTGCTCACATAGACAGCAACGTCGCCTTTCATTCTAGGCCACCAATAATAATCTTTGAGATCTTGGTACATCTTATCCGATCCAGGGTGGATAGAGTACCGTGACTTGTGCGCTTCGTCGAAAATAACTTTCCTTAATCCACCAAACAGAGGAACCCAAATCCTTTTCTCAAAACATAACGTTCCTTCCTCGTTTGGTACCAAAAGCTTCTCCATCCCACGGAGATACTCTTCTCCAAGGTTTCCTTCTTTGAGGGCTTCTTTCTGCACGGCACGAATGCGCATGGAAAGATCGGTTCGGATAATCATTTCCAAAGCCCTTACCCTTATGGGCTTGATTCTCTCTTTACAACTTAGGGCATCGGCGACTACATTCGCCTTCCCTGGGTGATACTTTATCTCGCAGTCGTAGTCGTTTAGCAACTCAACCCATCGTCTTCGTCTCATATTCAACTCCTTCTGGTTGAATATGTGTTGTAGGCTCTTGTGATCTGTGAAGATTGTGCACTTCGTACCATAAAGGTAGTGTCTCCAGATCTTTAGTGCAAAAATCACTGCGCCAAGTTCCAAATCATGTGTGGTATAGTTCTTTTCATGTACTTTCAGTTGACGCGATGCGTAAGAAATAACCTTTTGGCGTTGCATCAACACGCAACCTAATCCTTGGCGCGATGCGTCGCAGTATACCACAAAATCATCAGTACCTTCCGGTAATGCTAAGATTGGCGCATTGCAGAGCTTATCCTTCAGTATCTGGAATGCTTCTTCCTTTTTGATTCCCCAATCAAACGTCTTATCTTTCTGCGTGAGGAGCGTCAATGGTTGAGCGATCTTTGAAAAATCCTCGATGAACCTTCGATAGTAGCAAGCCAAACCCAAGAATTGTCGAATCTCGGTTGGCGTCTTTGGCGTTTCCCAATCCTTGATTGCCTCGATCTTTGTTGGATCCACGTGGATTCCATCTCCATTTACCACGTGTCCAAGGAATTGGACTTCACGTAGCCAAAATTCGCACTTGGAGAATTTGGCATACAACTGTTCCTTCTTTAGCAGCTCCAAAATAGCTCTAAGATGTTGTTCGTGCTCGGCCTTTGTTCTTGAATAAATCAAGATGTCGTCGATAAACACAATCACGAACTTGTCTAAGTACGGCTTGCAAACTCTATTCATCAAGTCCATAAAGACTGCAGGTGCGTTCGTCAAACCAAACGGCATAACAAGGAACTCGTAGTGCCCATAACGAGTTCGGAAGGCTGTCTTTGGGATACTCTCCTCTTGTATCCTTAACTGATGGTATCCAGATCGAAGATCGATCTTTGAATAAAAGCTTGAACCTTGAAGTTGGTCAAACAGATCGTCGATTCTTGGCAGAGGATACCTATTCTTGATCGTTAGCTTGTTCAATTCTCTGTAGTCAATGCACATTCGGAAACTACCGTCCTTCTTCTTGACAAACAGGACCGGAGCTCCCCAAGGCGAGAAGCTTGGTCGGATAAAACCCTTGTCCAACAACTCTTGAAGTTGTGTCGACAGTTCCTGCATCTCAGACGGAGCAAGTCTGTAAGGTGCCTTAGCCACAGGCGCGGCGCCTGGAACTAAGTCGATGCGAAACTCTACTTGCCTCAGAGGCGGCAGTCCAGGTAAGTCTTCTGGGAAGACTTCTGGATACTCCCTCACGACAGGGATGTCTTCGATTCTTGGCTCAGCAGCCTTCTTATCCATAATGTGTGCCAGAAAGGCAACACACCCTTTCTGCAAACACTTCCTTGCTTTCAAGCAGCTGATAATCCTCAACGGCGTCTCACGCTTTTCTCCATGAACAACAATGGTCTCACCATCATCGGTTGGGATACGAACAACCTTCTCGTGACATACTATCTCAGCCTTGTTTCCTGATAACCAATCCATTCCTACCACCACGTCGAAGCTTCCCAACTGGACTGGTAGTAGATCTAGAGTGAACTCGCGTTCTCCCAATTCAATCACACAACCTCTGATAACTTCGTTGGCTTCTACTAACTTCCCATTGGCCAATTCGATCGAGTAGGGAATATCTAACTTATTAGCGGCTAACCCAAGCATATTCTTAAATTCTAACGACACGAAGCTATAATCGGCACCAGTATCAAATAAAACGGATGCATAGCGTTGGTTCACAGGGAACGTACCAGTGACGACATTGGGGTCCTGGCGTGCTTCCCTTGCTTCCAGTTGGAACACTCTTCCACGGGCTTGGTTTAAATCTGGGCAGTTCTTCTTGAAATGCCCAACATCACCGCAGTTAAAACATCCAAGTTTTCGACCGCTTCCGGCGCCATCCCCAACTTGCTGGTTGTTTTGGTTCGCATTGTTGACTCCGTTCCCTCCATTATTTCCTTGTGGGCGATTTCCAGTACCACCACGATTGTAGTTTCTGTTTCCATATCCTCCCTGGCCTCCCCGGCCAGCACTAGCCCAACAAGAATCTTTCGAGTGGCCCGGTTTCCCGCATGCTTCACATACTTTCACATTACAATGCCCAGTATGATGGCGTTGACAGACATTACACTTGGGCTGGGTGCCCTGGTATCCTTTTCCTTTCTTCCCACTGCTAGCTGATCCTCCTTTCTTAACCGCCACATTGGCGCCCTGCTTGAAGTTTGAGAACTTTCGTTTGTTACCCCCTGAGGACTCGACGTGGGTCTCTGCCTTCTTCGTCTTGATCTCATCAAACTTGTTCAGGCGAATCGCCTCCTCAGTGAGGGCTATGCTCAAATCAATCGCCTCAGTAATAGTTGCAGGCTTGGATGAGGTCACCATGCTTATGATTTGAGGAGCTAATCCCCAAATGAAGCGCTCGATTCGCTTGTATTCTGGTGTAACCATGTAAGGGACCACTTGAGATAAGTCATGGAATCTTTGAACGTATTCTGCGACCTTTGGACCGTCCATTTTCAAGTGCCAGAACTCGGTCTCCAACCTCTGTATTTCTGCGCGGGAACAGTACTTTTTGCGCATGAGTTCCTTTAGTTCGGTCCAGGTCAGCGCGTAGGCAGCAGCTTCGCCTAGTGTCTGTACTTGTAGATTCCACCAGGATAAGGCTCCATCTAGAAACAGCCCTGAGATATAGGTGACTTGCTGATCCAGCGCACACTTGCTCATGCGAAGTACAGATTCGGTTTTCTCAGCCCAGCGAACAAAGGCGACAGCACCTCCTGTGCCATCAAAGTTGACCGGTTTGCAGTCTAGAAACTGCTTGTAGGTGCACCCTGCACATACGTTATAACATATGAATGGTATTAGCATCCTTGCCAGAGATATCCAATTAGGTCACGGTAGGTCTTAATGGCTTAGTATTACCGTGGGGTGGATTGTTATTGCCTTGGTTAATACTTCCGCTTGTTCCGGGCTGAGATGCTGCATACTGTGCTATGGCAGCAGCAATAATCTGCTGGAGTTCTGCCTCATTGGTAGGCATGCGTGTCTCACGTCTCGGCGGCATCTTCTAAAAGATGGTTTACGTTGGTCAGGTCATAGTAAGACGTACGTATATAACGATAGTAATAGTATATAACATCTCATGTTATCAACACATCACAAATACCAATCACACACATCCCATGTCATAAAGATGCAAATAAGCAATCAAGCGAATCAGATATGATGAGAATACTGCGATTGCCATATATCGAGACTACATAGTAAGTGTATCAGTACATCATAGTGCCATACAATCATCAGTCAACTAGGGGCTACATCACCCCTGTACAAAAACCATAACAAATCAGTGTCAAATACATGTCAACAAAAGTCAGGATCATAAAGTAGCCTCCAAAAATACTGTGCAATCCAACAATCGCCGTCTTCTCATCCTCGTCTACCCAAACAGTACTGATGAGCTCTATACAGATGGTGGTGGAGGAGGGGGAAAGTGGGTGTAAAACAAACGACGTAACTGGAGCCAGTCCTCCTCCTGGGCTCGCTGAGTACGGATGATCGAAGCAATCTGCTGCTCTAGTGTAAAGAGACGGGCAGCATAATCTGGAGGTAAGGGTCGAAATGGCTGCAGAGGAGAGTGTGTCTGACCATGGCATGGACACGGTGGCAGCTGAGCTCTCTCGAGCTCCTGGATGCGCTGCGTGTGTGACTCGTGCTGAGCTACAAAGGACATCAAAACGTCCTCGATAGTGTACCCCCTGTGAAAAGAATGGTATGGGTCAGTAGGTGGCATACCAGAGTCTGGTGCCTATAGAAACGGCTCACTAGAGGGGTCGAAAGGTGCCACGTGAAATGGAGCAACAGTGGGTGGAACAGATGACATCTGGGGCATGAAAGGGATAGGCATCGGTACATGCCCAACAGGATGGGCTGAAGAACCCTCTCGAGGCCTCGCTGGAGGTACAAACTGTGGAACCTGAAAGGAAAAATCAACATGTCGTGCAACAGGGATCTGAGGGGGAAAAGGTGGAACATCCTCATCAGCAGGTATCCAACCGTGCTGTGCATGCTCATCTGGTGGATCCATGCGTGCCGCGAACAGTGCATGCTCGGGCTCTAGTGGAACGGGATCAAGTGGGGGAGCAACAACAGGGTGAACAGGTGCAATGTGCTCAACGGGAGGGTCAACAGGTATAGCGACAACGGGTAAAGGATCAACAGGATCAACAATGACATGATCGCCCTCCATCAAAGGAACATCCACGGGGAGATCATCAGCAACAGGCTCAAAAGGGATGTCAGCATGTACTGGGTCATGCTCAGGTATGGGGTCTAGAGCGGCTGCCTGCTCTGGAGCAATGGCAGGCTCGAGGTCATCAAAAGCCATCTCTAAATCAAAATCTGGGTCAACAGGATCCACTGGGTCAACGGGGTCTACTAGATCCTCCATAAACTGATCCATGGGAACAAACTCTAAGTCACAATCTGGGTCGAATCCTGGGGGAAACATAGGATCGGAATCCCCCTCATCATCGTGGTCGAAAACAAAACTGGGGATAGGGGCAACAGAAGATGCCTGATCAGGATCTGATCCATGAGAGAAGTGTTGCGCACTCTGGATGTGTGAGGGTACAGAGGCCACAGACTCAAAGGAGTCTGGGACTGGGGAGTGAGCAGGTGACTCCGCGGCGGGAGCATCTGCGATCAACAAGGGACCATCAGCAGCAGGAAGGGCCTCGCCCTGAGCATCCTCCTCGAAAGGCTCCTCATCAAACATATCGACATCATCATCCTCGTCGTCGATAGGCAAATCATAAACAGGGTACGAAGCAAGCGGTATAGGAGCAGGGATCACTGCCAGTGGTAGATCCCCGGCCAAAGGACCATCTGCGAGCTCGTCAGCACCGTCAGGTAATGCGAAGGGCTGAAAGTCGTCCTCATCTGTGCTCGTGACGTCGGACGTATGAACCTCGTGCTCCGATGACTCAAGGTCGTCTGATACGATAGGCCTAGGGCCTGTGGTGTCCGAACCACCAGTGTCTGTAGAATCCATGTGTCTGTAACATATACACAAACATGCACAAACTGTCAATCATATAATCAAATAATCACATAAGTCACCAAGTAAGCATTCAAATCATTCTCCTAGTCCCACTAGCCTCCCAGCCTCTCAGACTGCTCTTCCTAGTCCCACTAGCCAATTCTCCTAGTCTCACTAGCCAATTCTCCTAGTCCCACTAGCCATTTCTCCTAGTCCCACTAGCCAATTCTCCTAGTCCCACTAGCCAACTACCTCGTTCTCTCAGACCGAGCCTCGGCCTCTCAGACCGAGCCTCAGCCTCTCAGACTGAGCCTATAATAAAGAATAAAATGTGCTCAACATTTGTTTGTAAAAACGTTTTGGATCTGGACTTAAGTGGTATGCAGTAAAAATGTTTTCGTGAGAGCCCTAGTGATCATAGTCTAGACTCGAGAAAGAATCCTAGTTCGCTATGATCAGAGCTCTGATACCAAGCTGTCACACCCTGGCTTTGCGGAAGCGTGGTTAATTTGGTGTGACTTCTTAATACCATAGCTTAATCACAACAAAGCTATATGAGTTAAAAACATGCAAGATCATCCATTAAGTTTTGAAAACCAAATACAGTACCATTGTTTTAACGGGAACATACCCTAACAACCATAACCTTGTTCAACAGACATTACAAACTTAGAACATAACATAAACATGGTTCAAGGATTGTGTCTTGTCCAGGAAAGAGACACATCCCCTGAACCCCGGATGACCTCGGAAACTAGTGCAGCGGAAAACATGCCATACCGTGCCAGATCTCGTTAATTTCCTGAAATACATGTAAGTTGAAAAATCAACAATAATGTTGAGCGAGTTCATGTGTAAGTGAGTATGTAAAACACTTGTGAGTATAGAAATAATCGTGGTATGTAGCCAATAAGGGGACTTGTGATCACCAATGGTTTGCAAGGCCACTAATATATGTGAAGTGCAAATAGGGAGACTCAAACCTAGCAGATTTCGCCACGGCATTTATATGTGGACAAAGTCACCCCAAGGTCCGTTTCTAGTTTGGCCTGGGGCTGGGCTCGCTACACCCAGATAGATCTACCGCTCCTGTCCCTCGGTCCCGACATGAGGACTAATGGCCTCATATTGCTCCTACCCACTCACATGATCGGAATAAAACACCTCCTTACGCTAACCATACCGTATATAAAGTACTTGTAAACAAAGTAACATGTATTTCACCCCCGCAGTTAAGAAAACTGAAAACAGTTAGAGAAAAGGGGGACATGAACTCACAGTGAAGCGTCTCTACCAAGTATCTCCAAATCAGAAAGCTGTGCGACGACCTACAAGTGCTAATTCTATTAGACGGACGGCCGTGCCTTAGCTTTATAGTTTAAGTTTTTGGGAAATAGTTAGACAACTATTTCATGTTTACATTTTGTATATACTTGGTAGTTAATTTCCTTCCCAAGGATGGGGGATTCAATACATGTGCGTAAGTTACGTTTTAATAATCGAGTGGTAATATAATTACCAGTGTAACTTGTATATTCATGTGAAAGCGTTTGTATTATTTTGGAATTGTTAACGTTTGTAAATATTATTTTTACTCTAAAAATAATATTTATGTATTTTCACAAAAATAATCATAACAGTGTTGTGACAATATATATATTTATCACGTTAATTTTTGTGAAAATCCCACCTCCGAATATTTAGTAAATAAAGTCATGGCGAAATTTATATTTCGAAAACATGTCAAAAATAATTCTAACACTTGTTGTGCAAATATTTCTAAGTGTTAGGTATTTAGAAAAATTTCGCCAGAGTTTCCTCTGTAACTGGAGGTGGCCACGCTTTCAAGCGTATCATTTTCTTTTAACAAATCAATCAATCAATGTCCTCAACATTATCAAACAACTTTCCAACATTTTAACTAGTCAAAGATAGACATAATCGCAAAAATATACGAATTTGTGGTTTGTCTAAAATATGTAGTAAATCTCTTTACTTTTACTGGACCTTTTGTGTAAATAATCCGATTTCATAAAAACCTCGTTTTTCGAGAAAATCCATCTTTACAACTTCTAGTAACTTTTGACAAAACTAGTTCTTTGTCGGATCTTTTCATTTCACAAGTGTTTACACACTTGTGGTTTATGAAATCATGCTTATTATTGTAAGATCCATCTTTCAAAATACATGGTTCCCTTGATATGTGGTCCTTTGAAAATACCGGGTGTAGATACGTAGATCTACTAGTTTTAAACACCTTTGTACAAGTTAAAACATGTTTACACAAGTAAAGCATTTTTACACAAGTTCATGCTTCGTGTGTGGTAGAGTTTCACCTTTTAACCCTTGTATCATTCAAAAACGAGCTTATGTTAAGATCCATGATCTTACTAAACCGGGTTAAACGATGATCCGAGCTACCACATCATAGATCGGGTCTAGATAACCATATATTTCAAATACTACAACTTTTACACAACTTAAATGCTATTAACCACCATTTTTCATGTTTTTAGTAGACTTTAGTTCATCATCTTGCATTTTAACGAGATTTAACCGACATAATTCCTTTTAACCACTTTAGATAAGTTCAAAAACGAGTTTTAAGTGTTATACCTCTAGCTCAAGGCTAGGGAAGATTCTTGATGAAAAACGCGTGGATAAAAGCTAAAGAATGAGGTCCTTCGTGTTCCGCTTGCTCCAAGACTCCTCGTATACGACCCTTGATGTTTGTATGATAATGGAAATGCAAGAACCAAACTCGAAAGTATGATGAGGGTGGGTGGGGGTCTCGGCCGAAAGTGAATAAGAGAGGGAGAGAGTTTGAGTTTGGGATGTGTTGTTGTGAATGATCATAAGTGTAATTACATGAACTTATAGGCAATTTAGAAAGTGATTATCCATTGGGTGCTATGTTGTCTAGATATTAGACAATGGGGATTTAAATAATCAAAATTGTACAATTGTGTTCCCCCATAGTTAGGGCCGGTTAGAGAAAGGGGGGGGGGGGGTAGTTCGATCTCAACTAGGTTAGTTAGGGTAACCAAGTTAGGTTAGTTAAGTGTTAAGTGTTAAACTTAGTTACTTGTATGTTATGTGTTATGGCGGGTGTTAGGGTAATCAGGGACCCTAACTGGCTCAGAAAAATACAAATAGTGAAAATAATAATATTTTCATGTTCCGGGTACAGTCCGGTTGTTCGGTTGGATAGTAATCCGTTAAAGTGCTTAATAAAGCTTTAAAGTGTCGTTATATTATTTTTAGTGACACATCTTGTTTCCAACACTTTAGAAAGTGTCCAGTAGTATTTTCCCCATGTTTTGGCACTTTACTAGTCAGCTAGAAGCTGGATTATTTATTAAAGTGCTATGTTTTGTACTTAAAGTACGTTTTAGGCACATCCAGTCATTGTATCTTATTCCTAGAGACGCAGTTCCACAACCCTTATATTCCTACACTCACTACTAGTGTAGCCAAATATCTCAGGCTCTTATAGGCCTTAGAGGCAGTGTTTGCCTGATGCTGGCTTTATCAGCATGTTCAATAGGTTATCCGTGTATTGTGTTACTGTGCTTTTTGTGCATCATGTTTGTCACTAAGGTGCCGTATGTAAATAATGTAGTGACAGCAAGCAAGTATGATGCCAGTAAGTACATGTATCAGTATTCAAGTAGCAGTTCATCAGCTAGTTCAAGCAAGCACAGTAATTAAGCAGAAATTAATCATTAATTAAGTCGTACGGATACCTGGTTTAGTGCGGGTTGTCACACATCCCAACCCCAAAAACCCACAAATCTGATCTCAAAGCTCTAAGTTGAAGTCATTGCTTCATACCTGAGCTATTTGATCAATATTTACTAGCGGGGACCCTTTGTAAGTGTTCCTTCGTTCTTTTATCGCTTTCCTAGTCCGAAAGTCAAACTATGTTTGACTTTCTGCGTTGACCAGTTTATGGTCAACACGAAGTTCGGTTGAACTTCATAACGTGAGCGTAATCACGATGGTTATAGTCTCTTGTGACTATACCTACTGATTACCATGTTATCAAGGCTCAGTGACGAGTCGTAGTTTCGGCCAAAATGCGCATTTACGCGTATTTTGTAACCAAACTACTCTTGGGTAGCAAAACCATTTGTTTTGATACCAAACCTATTTTCTAAACTTAGTTAAGCATGTTTTAACATGCTTAGCTCGTCAGTTTTAGTTTAGTGCTTATATAGGGTCGTAAGGTAAGCGATCTAAACAATCGCTTATACTTTCGAACCCGACCCGTTTGGTCGATCATTAGGATCCGACCAAACACATTAGGTGACCATAGTATATAGGGAATAACCTTCCAAGGTTATACCTTATGGTCGCTTCGTTTAAGTAGTTGTATCATAGGTAGTTTATATGCCTTAGGTAAATTACCAAAATGCCCTTTTTACGCCAAAATTCATTTTAAGCATATGTAACATAACTTTTGACATCTAAACTGATTTGGTAACAATATTAGACATGTTAAGGCATATTTTACTTATCATAGGACTAGTTAGGCATTCCGAACGCGTTTCACGCGAACGACGCGTTAAAATAGCATAAGGTACCTAAACGGGTCGTAATGGGTCGTAAGCACTTAGGTTAGGTTTCATTGTAGTATGTAGGCTTTGTTAAACCATATTACATGAGTTCCCATACTCATTTGGTTTACGAGCCCTCATTCCATCCGATCCTCCGATTTAGGTCCGGTTTATTAATGTAGTTTCCAATATTAGGTGCCGTTTGATATCTGTGATCTCTAGCATTGTTTGGTTGTTACTCAAGGACTACTAAGCAATCTCAAGTGAGTACATAGACCCCTCTTTTACTGTTTTCAAACTGTTTTGGGGTGAAACACATGTGCCTACTTGTTACTTTCATGCTTTCGTGTTTTCACATCATATACTTGCTATGTTCATTAGTACATTTATAGTACATGATTTCATTGTGTTTTATGCTATGTATGCCCATTGTGTGCATACTTAGTACATTGTTTTACATTACATTTTATGCTATGTATGCCCATTGTGTGCATACTTAGTACATTGTTTTACATTACATTTTATGCTATGTATGCCCATTGTGTGCATACTTAGTACATTGTTTTACATTACATTTTATGCTATGTATGCCCATTGTGTGCATACGTAGTACATCATTTTACATTACATTTTATGCTATGTATGCCCATTGTGTGCATACTTAGTACATTGTTTTACATTACATTCTATGCTATGTATGCCCATTGTGTTGCATACTTAGTACATTTGTTATTCATCACATGCTTACATTTTGGTATGACATTTGGTTTGTTTAAATGGGACAATGTACATTCATTAACACCGATCATGCCGCTCGGTAGTAGGTAGTGGTACCATAGGACTTGACAACTCCCATTCCTGAAATCCCGGGTTTGTTTGGATTGGAAGGAATGACCGAATCTGAATACATTTCTAGGTGGACCTTAGACTTTGTGCTAGGGTTTATTCTACAGTCGCAAGGCTTGGATGTATGTATTTTCACAATACCGCATAGATGTTTATATCAGTATAGCGTGCATTTGTTCCACAAAACATAACTTTGATTTAAACCTAGTTTTACTTCAATACCTTGTTTTTGTGCATTTTACATATGGTTGAGTTGATATATTTCACTTACCATACATGATATTTTGGATACACAATTCATGATTTACATTAGACATGAACATTTTGACATTGATATACACATTCATGTTAGACATGGTTTTCACATAAACATTTTGACATTTGATTAAACATAAACATTTTACTTTAGTGGTTTGGTTTGAGTAAGTGATTTAAGTAACGAGGCGTGTGTAATATGATACAAGCATGGTGGATACGCCGCTGGTACTTCCGATATATAAGTGCTTGTATGGTATTACATATCGTAGCGTTATTTGAATCATTTCAATTTAGACATATAACATTTTATACAAATGACATACTTTTCACAATACATTGTTTTACAAACAACTTATCTAATACAAAATCATTTTACTTGTTTATTTACTTAACCATGTATTATTCTTTTATACATATATATCATTTGGTTTATTTATCACTTTTCAAATGATTTACAAGACAAAGCAAATTACAAGGTTCATGACTAAACATTTTCTTAAACATAAGTCATGAATCCTATTTTCACAAAACCTATGTATCTCACAGGCATTTTTATGCTGACGTACCTATTTTCACATGTGTTTCAGGATATGATGCATAGGACTTATCAGATACACTTAGGCGGACTTGGGCCTTAGCGACAATAAAAGATGCAAGATTAGTTAATTATGTTATATTTCTTTGATTGTCAAGACATTGTAACTCTTTTAATCAATAAAACAATATTTCAATTTCCATGTGTTATGAAACAATGATTCTGTTACAACACTCCCCGACGTTTCCGCCACGTTTTGTTGTTTTACGTGGTCGGGGTGTGACATTGCTTACGCGTCTAGACAGCTAAAAGTACATGCAAAGAATCACACGACGGATGATTTAGAGCTGGGCGCAGTGATTTTTGCACTTAAGATCTGGAGGCATTACTTGTACGGCACGAAATGTACAATTTATACAGATCACAGGAGCCTCCAACATATATTCAATCAAAAGGAGCTAAATATAAGGCAACGCAGATGGGTGGAGCTATTGAACCATTACGACTGTGAAATAAAATGCCATCCAGGTAAGGCTAACGTAGTAGCCGATGCCTTGAGTAGAAAAGACCGAGTAAAGCCACTCATAGTGCGAGCTCTTGGGATGATTGTTCAAACCAGTCTTAAAGAGCAGATTCGTAATGCTCAAAGGGAAGCTTTGGAGGAAGGCCAACTAAGTAGCGAAAAGTTACCCCAGAAATGAAGGGAATTTTGTGAGGAAACCGGATGAAGTATTGTATTTCAAAGATAGGGTATGGATTCCTACTCTCCATGACCTACGTCAACTAGTTATGGATGAGGCTCATAAATCTAAGTACTCTATTCACCCCGGTACAGACAAGATGTACCACAACCTTAAGGAATTTTATTGGTGGCCATGTATGAATAAGGACGTAGCAGAGTACGTGAGCAAATGCTTGACTTGTGCCCGGGTTAAAGCAGAATACCAGAAACCCTCAGGAATGTTACAGTAACCCGAAATACCTCAATGGAAATGGGAGCAAATCACGATGGATTTCGTGACCCACCTTCCAAAAACACCCCGAGGTCATGATGCGATTTGGGTAGTAGTAGATAGACTAACCAAATCGGCGCACTTTATTCCGATTCGTACTACCTACAACACCGAGAAATTTGCCGAGATCTACACGAATTAAATTATGGCTAGACACGGGGTACCAGTTGCAATCATTTCAGACCGTGATAGTCATTTCACTTCACACTATTGGCAACAGTTACAAGAAGCTTTGGGGTCTAGAATAGACCTGAGTACGGCTTACCATCCCCAAACCGATGGCCAATCAAAACGAACTATCCAGACAGTAGAGGATCTGCTTTGTGCTTGCGCCCTAGACTTCGGTGTGCTAAAATAAACTTTTGGGTCATTCAGGGACTAAAAGCGTCAAAAAGTGCACAAGTTTGCACTTTCGCGCATAACTTACGTTCTGAATACATCCGGACATCCAAAAATTTATGTAAGCACTAAAATATTTTATTTTTTTGTTTGGCATAAGAAAAATCCATTCGTCACGCCAATTGGATCGTTTTTCGCTCTTATGCGCATTCCGTCGTAATTAACCGAACATCGCGATCGTACGGCCAAACGAACCGACATCCGAGATGTTTTCAAGCATATTTCATGTTCCCTATGTCTTAACATCATTGTGGAGCTTGAAATTGGGTTTGACGGGTGTTAGAAGTGCCGTTATGCAACGAAACAAGGTGCAGGGACTGAAACTGTAATTCTGCCAAAGTTAATGGCTTACGGACCGTAAGCCATGACCCTTACGGTCTGTAAGGGGTCCCCATAACAGCAGATCAGTTTAAATAGCTATTTCCTTTTCAGGATAATGAGGGGCCAATTTGCACTTGCCTCTTCAGGATAATGAGGGGCCAATTTGCACTTGCCTCTTCACGGTAATGAGGGGCCAATTTGCACTTGCCTCTTCAGGATAATGAGGGGCCAATTTGCACTTGCCTCTTCACGATAATGAGGGGCCAATTTGCACTTGCCACATGTCAATCTCTGGTGGTGGGGGCAAATTGAGTTACCGTAACATTGCAACACATGTACGGATGAGATTCGAGCACGGTATTCGATAAACGATCTTAACGGTTCAAAGAATCCTATAAATACCCATCCATCCCAACCCCAAAAACCCACAAATCTGATCTCAAAGCTCTAAGTTGAAGTCATTGCTTCATACCTGAGTTATTTGATCAATATTTACTAGCGGGGACCCTTTGTAAGTGTTCCTTCGTTCTTTTATCGCTTTCCTAGTCCGAAAGTCAAACTATGTTTGACTTTCTGCGTTGACCAGTTTATGGTCAACACAAAGTTCGGTTGAACTTCATAACGTGAGCGTAATCACGATGGTTATAGTCTCTTGTGACTATACCTACTGATTACCATGTTATCAAGGCTCAGTGACGAGTCGTAGTTTCGGCCAAAATGCGCATTTACGCGTATTTTGTAACCAAACTACTCTTGGGTATCAAAACCATTTGTTTTGATACCAAACATATTTTCTAAACTTAGTTAAGCATGTTTTAACATGCTTAGCTCGTCAGTTTTAGTTTAGTGCTTATATAGGGTCGTAAGGTAAGCGATCTAAACAATCGCTTATACTTTCGAACCCGACCCGTTTGGTCGATCATTAGGATCCGACCAAACACATTAGGTGACCATAGTATATAGGGAATAACCTTCCAAGGTTATACCTTATGGTCGCTTCGTTTAAGTAGTTGTATCATAGGTAGTTTATATGCCTTAGGTAAATTACCAAAATGCCCTTTTTACGCCAAAATTCATTTTAAGCATATGTAACATAACTTTTGACATCTAAACTGATTTGGTAACAATATTAGACATGTTAAGGCATATTTTACTTATCATAGGACTAGTTAGGCATTCCGAACGCGTTTCACGCGAACGACGCGTTAAAGTAGCAGAAGGTACCTAAACGGGTGGTAATGGGTCGTAAGCACTTAGGTTAGGTTTCATTGTAGTATGTAGGCTTTGTTAAACCATATTACATGAGTTCCCATACTCATTTGGTTTACGAGCCCTCATTCCATCCGATCCTCCGATTTAGGTCCGGTTTATTAATGTAGTTACCTATATTAGGTGCCGTTTGATATCTGTGATCTCTAGCATTGTTTGGTTGTTACTCAAGGACTACTAAGCAATCTCAAGTGAGTACATAGACCCCTCTTTTACTTTTTTCAAACTGTTTTGGGGTGAAACACATGTGCCTACTTGTTACTTTCATGCTTTCCTGTTTTCCTGTTTTCACATCATATACTTGCTATGTTCATTAGTACATTTATAGTACATGATTTCATTGTGTTTTATGCTATGTATGCCCATTGTGTGCATACTTAGTACATTGTTTTACATTACATTTTATGCTATGTATGCCCATTGTGTGCATACTTAGTACATTGTTTTACATTACATTTTATGCTATGTATGCCCATTGTGTGCATACTTAGTACATCATTTTACATTACATTTTATGCTATGTATGCCCATTGTGTGCATACTTAGTACATTGTTTTACATTACATTCTATGCTATGTATGCCCATTATGTTGCATACTTAGTACATTTGTTATTCATCACATGCTTATATTTTGGTATGACATTTGGTTTGTTTAAATGGGACAATGTACATTCATTAACACTGATCATGCCGCTCGGTAGTAGGTAGTGGTACCATAGGACTTGACAACTCCCATTCCTGAAATCCGGGGTTTGTTTGGATTGGAAGGAATGACCGAATCCGAATACATTTCTAGGTGGACCTTAGACTTTGTGCTAGGGTTTATTCTACAGTCGCAAGGCTTGGATGTATGTATTTTCACAATACCGCATAGATGTTTATATCAGTATAGCATGCATTTGTTCCACAAATCATAACTTTGATTTAAACCTAGTTTTACTTCAATACCTTGTTTTTGTGCATTTTACATATGGTTGAGTTGATATATTTCACTTACCATACATGATATTTTGGATACACAATTCATGATTTACATTAGACATGAACATTTTGACATTGATATACACAATTCATGATTTACATTAGACATAGACATTAGACATGGTTTTCACATAAACATTTTGAAATTTGATTATACATAAACATTTTACTTTAGTGGTTTGGTTTGAGTAAGTGATTTAAGTAACGAGGCGTGTGTAATATGATACAAGCATGGTGGATACGCCGTTGGTACTTCCGATATATAAGTGCTTGTATGGTATTACATATCGTAGCGTTATTTGAATCATTTCAATTTAGACATATAACATTTTATACAAATGACATACTTTTCACAATACATTGTTTTACAAACAACTTATCTAATACAAACTCATTTTACTTGTTTATTTACTTAACCATGTATTATTCTTTTATACATATATATCATTTGGTTTATTTATCACTTTTCAAATGATTTACAAGACAAAGCAAATTACAAGGTTCATGACTAAACATTTTCTTAAACATAAGTCATGAATCCTATTTTCACAAAACCTATGTATCTCACAGGCATTTTTATGCTGACGTACCTATTTTCACATGTGTTTCAGGATATGATGCATAGGACTTATCAAGATACACTTAGGCGGACTTGGGCCTTAGCGACAATAAAAGATGCAAGATTAGTTAATTATGTTATATTTCTTTGATTGTCAAGACATTGTAACTCTTTTAATCAATAAAACAATATTTCAATTTCCATGTGTTATGAAACAATGATTCTGTTACAACACTCCCCGACGTTTCCGCCACATTTTGTTGTTTTACGTGGTCGGGGTGTGACATTGCTTACGCGTCTAGACAGCTAAAAGTACATGAAAAGAATCACACGACGGATGATTTAGAGCTGGGCGCAGTGATTTTTGCACTTAAGATCTGGAGGCATTACTTGTACGGCACGAAATGTACAATTTATACAGATCACAGGAGCCTCCAACATATATTCAATCAAAAGGAGCTAAATATAAGACAACGCAGATGGGTGGAGCTATTGAACGATTACGACTGTGAAATAAAATGCCATCCAGGTAAGGCTAACATAGTAGCCGATGCCTTGAGTAGAAAAGACCGAGTAAAGCCACTCATAGTGCGAGCTCTTGGGATGATTGTTCAAACCAGTCTTAAAGAGCAGACTCGTAATGCTCAAAGGGAAGCTTTGGAGGAAGGCCAACTAAGTAGCGAAAAGTTACCCCAGAAATGAAGGGAATTTTGTGAGGAAACCGGATGAAGTATTGTATTTCAAAGATAGGGTATGGATTCCTACTCTCCATGACCTACGTCAACTAGGTATGGATGAGGCTCATAAATCTAAGTACTCTATTCACCCCGGTACAGACAAGATGTACCACAACCTTAAGGAATTTTATTGGTGGCTATGTATGAAAAAGGACGTAGCAGAGTACGTGAGCAAATGCTTGACTTGTGCCCGGGTTAAAGCAGAATACCAGAAACCCTCAGGAATGTTACAGTAACCCGAAATACCTCAATGGAAATGGGAGCAAATCACGATGGATTTCGTGACCCACCTTCCAAAAACACCCCGAGGTCATGATGCGATTTGGGTAGTAGTAGATAGACTAACCAAATCGGCGCACTTTATTCCGATTCGTACAACCTACAACACCGAGAAATTTGCCGAGATCTACACGAATTAAATTATGGCTAGACACGGGGTACCAGTTGCAATCATTTCAGACCGTGATAGTCATTTCACTTCACACTATTGGCAACAGTTACAAGAAGCTTTGGGGTCTAGAATAGACCTGAGTACGGCTTACCATCCCCAAACCGACGGCCAATCAAAACGAACTATCCAGACATTAGAGGATCTGCTTTGTGCTTGCGCCCTAGACTTTGGAGAAAGTTGGGATAAGCACCTTCCCCTCATTGAATTCTCTTAGAATAACAGCTATCATAGTAGCATACAAGCTGCACCGTACGAAGCACTATATGGCCGGAAGTGCAGATCGCCACTTTGTTGGGCTGAAGTGGGCGATACTCAACTCACGGGGTCTGAACTAATTCAAGAGACGACAGACAAGGTGCATAAGATCCAAAGTAGACTGAAAGCGGCCCGAGATCGGCATAAAAGTTATGCCGATGTTCGTAGGAAACCGTTGTCGTTTGAAGTAGGTGACCAAGTACTGGTAAAAGTGTCACCGTGGAAATGAGTGATTAGATTTGGCAAGAAAGGAAAGTTGGCTCCGAGATACATTAGGCCGTATGAAATTATTGCTAAGGTTGGATCTGTAGCGTACCGACTGAAATTACCAGATGAACTGAGCACATTTCACGATGTCTTCCACGTATCTAACTTAAAGAAATGTCCACGGATGAAGCAGCTACTATACCGTTAAAAGATGTGCACATTGATGACAAACTCCATTTTGTGCAGGAACTGGTAGAAATAGTAGACGGGAAGACCAAACAACTACGTTATAACAAAATCTCGCTGGTGAAAGTCCGGCGGAACTCGAAGCAAGGACCTGAGTATACCTGGGAACGGAAGGACGAGTTCCGTAGAAAATACCCACATCTCTTCCCTAACTAGACGAATTGAATTTCGGGGATGAAATTTCTAAACCAGGGGAGACTGTGACACCCACGGCGAAACCAGGTACACCCTAAACGGTCCAAAACTGCACACTTAACACTTTAATTTCGCGAAAACCCTAAAAACATGTGTGACTTATATGCTTGATTAACTGATATCTGTTATGTCTCAGAGACATCCGAGAACACCTTATGACTAACATGACACTCATAAGGGCCAACAGTGCGAAGTTGGTGTCCTTAGCCTTGAAACACGTGTTAAACGGGAGTGTTCCGTTTAACAGCACTTTACACCTTTGACTTTGATTATTAGGTTATCGGTAGCATCATTTAAGATTTCGAGTTCCAGGAACAACTTAGTTTTGTGCCTTAGACTGTTACATAAGGTTTGAAGCCAATCAGAGATCGGGCACGCAAAACGAAGCAGCTAACCGGTTAGGGAAACGCTTTCGTTTCAGGAATAACATAAGGCAATCGAAAGTGCAAGGAACGATCGATCAAGCTTGAAAACACTTAAACCATCCTAATACGAGTCTTTTATGATTAAAACGTAACTGTGTTCGGATTTCAAGACGGTTATGCATGATTTTTAAAACCGAGTCTTTTGATACTAAGTACGCGCAAAACGGAGTCCATCACGCAAATCGAGAACGCGCTCGGGATCCGTAAACGAACCTAACCACTCAATGGAAGATAAACATCATCTTTAAGCGCTCAAAACGAAGCACGAGTTGTCCCTTGTGGGACCCACACCCAAACCGCCCCCACCCCCCTTTATTAAATCAAAAAAATCAATTTTTCCTTTTCTTATTTCATTTTAACCCAAAAATCCTTTCCAAATCTGGTTTCTCTCAAGAACAACCAGCTGAATTCACAAGAAACTTCAACAAATCAAAGGTATTAACTCAAATCCATAAGGTTTTAAGCATGGTTTCTTGATTAAACATGGTTTAGGTCATGAAACCCCATTTTAATCCATGAATTTTGGAGTTTTAAATAAGTTTAGGGGCTGAATATGAACACCATATGAATAACCTGGTGTTATATGGCAGCCATGGTTATAAATCTTTGGGTTTTGAAACCCTAATCAACAACTATTCGACAGAAATCACTTAACTAGTCGATTAACCGAAAAGCAATGAAATAAAGCTTGATTGATCTAAGTTCTAGCATATTTGGATTGTACTTGATGTGTAGGTACTGAATATATCCCACACATACTTCTGGACTCACAAGGAACGCTTGGAATCGAAGCTTGCGCTAGGTATAGCATCCGAGAACCGAATCTAGGATAGGCAGAATTTTGTTTTGGCTATAACTTTCTCCGTTACATTTTGATTGAGCTGAAATTTGGTTTGGTGATGAAGGGTAGGGTCAGGAAGGTCCACGTAAAATTTTAGAATTTTTGGAAATTTTTACGATTTTTGGTGAATTGTTTACTGTTTTACAAAAAGAATTCTGAAAAAAATACCAAATAGATCAATAAATCACCAAATGGTACGGAGACACTAAGGAACATATGAGGAATGTTCTGGGAAATTCCGGGTCCATTGGCTGAGTTTTGATTTGGGTTTAAAATCTGCGTTTTTGTGAATTTTCGGTAGCCGGAAACGCACAGAAACGAAATTGGAAAAATCTTAAAATTTTTAGAGATGTTTCTGGAAACATAAGGAATGTCCATAAAATTTTTGGGAATTTTTGAATCAATGAGGGTAATTAATGTTAATTATCTGGTTAAATATGGTTTTATAAATAATTTATTCAGACAATTAAAATGCCAAAATAAATTTCCAGAAATTTTTCCTAAATTCTGCAGATTTTTACTGAGTGATAAAAAAATTTTCAGAATTTTATTCAAATTATAGATAAAATGGGAATTTTGGGATTAAAAATGGGTTATTTTAAATCAATTTCGGCAGTTTACCGTGTAACGAACCTGCCGGAACTGGGAACTGACCCAACCCGACAAAGATTACAATTGGAACACGGGGAATATTCTGGAAGATTACAGGGCGGAGTGGACACTTGGGGTGTGTCCAATACCAGTTCGGGAAAATCCCCGACGGTGGAACCAGAAACTCAAAATTGGGCAACCTGGACTCCCCAAACACCCAAACTCCCTTAACAAGAAGTTAATAATTCTTAAATAACAACGTGTTGGAACTATTGGTATTCCCGTACCATTATCCGAACACGTTAAACTACTGACATTGGCTGGCACGCGAACCGGTGCCGGAAACCAAACTGAAAACTATACTACCCTGACCTCCATCCCCATACCCGGGTCCTATACACTCAATCCGGGGTGAAAAATCCTGACCAAATCCAAGTTATAACCATTACCGACTTAGATACTGATTTGAGTCCTTACTTGCATGTGTGCTATCAAAGCTGATTTCGTTAATTAAACACTCTTTAGCCGAGACTACTCTTTGCACTGTGAGTTTCACTCCCCCACTTTTAATTTGTTTTACTGTTTTTTGGGGTGATTTGCATATTACAAACTGTGTTAATTACACCAACTTGCTATGATGTGAATTATCTAACACACGATATTAGCCCCGATACAAGTGATTAACGTAAACCGTGGGCAGTGGATAGTACTATTGGTCTGACAAACCCAGTTTCCTGCCGGACAGGTGCGGCCGGCAGCCAGGCAACTGCATGCGTCCTAACCAGGTTATGTTGTTAGACATAACTACTCGAGGGCATTAAGCTACATGTGATGCAGGTGGTGCGATTAAGTGTCTGTGTGACACAGTACGATTAAAACAGTCTAGGTTTCACTTGTGACACTCGTGTAATTCCATCTATGCAACTTGATATGTGAAATTAAACATGTTGATACATTTTGAAACGAAATAACCAAACCAGTGGAACTCACCGGCATCGTTTAGCTGACCTTTTTAAAAACTAACATGCATTTCAGGTAAAATGAAACATGAGTGAACATGTGCGTATGGAAGGATCTAGTAGGCGGACGTAGCATAATAAAAGCTATAATGGCTTGTAGCTCCTCTTTTAATATATGGTTTGTAATGTGATAGTTCGAAGACGTTGTAATCGATGCTCCTGTTTATGTAATGTAATGTTTTTAAATTATGAGGAGTGCCATGTGTCTGTCGCACCCCGCGATTGTTTTCCGCTGCGAGTCGGGGTGTGACATGCAATCATCAAAGTGTTTCATACTACATTTGTCCAAACTAACAAACCACAACTACCAATTTAACTTACTTACAAAAGACAATAAGTACAAAGTAACATTTTACAATCCAAAAGGAGTTTTGACCTGTTTGACACTAAACATAACCTGAAGCGCATAGAAGGCGTGAGGTGTGGTGTGTTCGATCCAAGCTCGCCATCACCAAAGATGAGATTTACCTATCATATACAAGACCAAAACATTCATTAGTTCATTATACTAAACATGATCTGTAACTTTCATTTACTTATCTTTATTCGACCCATTAACAAAATCACCATTTTGTCAACATCCTTGTTGTAACCATCCTTTCCATCCTTGCATCAATTCCATTTACACACATTCGTTCTAAACATTCCATTAAAATTCGAACAAAGGAACCATCCGACCCATCCGTAATGAGCTGAGGTTTAACCAACATCATACTTCATCACACAAGTCTTATTGACCCATTCGTAGTGGGTTAATACATACCATACCATTATTAACACAATTTCATCATTTGTGTCACACCACGACCACATAAAACAACAAAACGTGGCGGAAACGTCGGGGAGTGTTGTAACAGAATCATCGTTTCACAACCATGGTAATTAAAAGTTTCGTTTTATTGCTTCATTAGGTAAAATTACATTGTCTTAAAACCAAACAAACAAATTAAACATCGTCTATCATTGTTTTTATGTCACTAAGGCCATGTCCAGATCCTAAGTGACTCAAGCATCCTAGCAAACAACATCAAGCAACACCACCTGAAACATATGTAAAAATAAAGTCAGCAAAGAAATGCTGGCGAGCACATAGGTTTTATGAGAGTGTCGGGTTCATGGCTCGTTTATATGTTGAGGTACCTCATTAGACTACAAGAGTCAAAAGTACAAACCTCGCTTTGAAAAGTGTATTGCAACATAAATAACCAACTCAAATCAAATTGGTTATAGTTTATAAAATCTCATAGCCATGATTCTTAACCCAAAAACATTTGTTTTAGTAAAACAATTCGTAATACATCTCGTAAAAAACTCGTTAATAAAACTCGTATGGTTTATATTGTTTCGAAAACCTCGTTGTGTGACATCGTTTCAAATCGTTTCCCAAGTGAACTAAATAACGAAACGCAATGTAGTTTGATAGAAGCACTTATATATAAGATGTACCAGCGGCATATCTAACCATGCTTTTATCATGCTACACCTGTTCCATTATCTAATCACTACCCAAAACCAATCGTTTAAATTCGTTTAACTCGTTTCAAATCGTTTATCTCGTTTCAAATAGTTTAACTCGTCCCAAAAATCGTATTCATTTTAATTGTGAAACTACTTATGGTCGTCTCGCTAATAACATTCAAACCTTCGTGACTCGTCTAACTCGTTTCTCACATTAACAAACCACCAAAGGGTAAGTTAAAAATCATCAGATTCGTTCATTACCTACATAACCCCCACACATAACCATGGGTGTAGTCTGATAACGGGATTTGTCAGATCCTATGGTACCATAACCTGATACTGGTCGGTTCGGCCAAAACTAATGAATGTCAATCGTTATGTAACTACAACCAACAAGTTCATTCACTTTATCGAAATCGTTATTAGTTTAATATAAACCATCTTAATCGTTTCAGAAAACATCGTTAAAACCTCGAATTTGTTTAATACATATGAATCACCCCAAAACAATTGAAAACAGTAAAATAGGGGAACTATGTACTCACATTGAATGGAAAGGTATCCTTGATCTAAAGAACTTAGCGAAGCTCAGGCAAACCAAGGAAATTCAAATAGTACCTAGTAATCGGATCACTAGTAAATAAATCGACACCTAAATCGGAAGATCGGACAGATTGAGGTTTCATAAACCAAATGAGTGTTGGAACTCATGTGATATGGTTTAACAAAACCTACATTCTAAATCGGAACCTAACCTAAGTGCTTTCGACCCGTTACGACCCGTTTAGGTAGCTTATGCTACTTTAACGCGTCGTTCGCGCAAAAGCGTGTTCGAGATGTCTAACTAGTCCTATGACAAGTATTATATGCCTAAACATGTTTAATTATGTTGCATAATCAGTTAGGTGACAAATGTTTAGATTACATATGCTTAAAATCCAATTATGCAAGAAAAGGGCATTTTGGTCATTTACCTAAGGCATATAAAGTACCTATCATACAACTACTTAAACTATGTGACCATAAGGTATAACCTCGAAAGGTTATTCCCTATGCAACTATGGTCACTAAACATGCTTGGTCTGATCCTAATGATCGACCAAACGGGTCGAGTTCGAAAGTCTAAGCGGTGGTTTAGACCGCTTAACTTACGACTCTAAACAAGCACTAAACTAAAAGTGACGAGCTAAGTATGTTAAAACATGCTTAACTAAGTTAGAAAAAAGGTTTTTGATATCAAAACAAAGTGTTTTGATACCAAGAGTAGTTTGTGTTGGTGCACGAATGTCTAAAGCCTACGTCTTAGTCTTAGTTGTTCAATGTATAGGGTCTAGATGTGTTAATTATGTTTTGTATAGGGGTTTACATGTAAATTTGGGGTTTGTAATATTGATATTTCGCTTATATGGACATGTGCCATAAGAGCGAAATCACTATCTTGAGGTTTCGTTCATATGGACATGTCACATAAGCGAAACCCTCACCCCTATAAATACCCAAGTTGTTTTCTCATTTGTAACGTTCATGTCTCCCGTGTAGCCGAACTGCTGCCCGTATATTTTGTGAAGATTGAATGAGAAAACTGTTTTAAAGTGAATTCCATCTGTTTCTACTCATTTCTGCTTTGATTCATGCCGATTTTGTATTTCCGCTGCATTTTCGGTAGTTGCTAGCTCTGATTGACTCCATAGGCTGTCAATAACGGTCCTACAATTGGTATCAGAGCCAGTTGTGAGCTAGTTTACCCGAATCAAAGCCTTTTTCTAGCACATTTTGAGTTTCTGGACTTTCCGACGGACAAAAAGGACTGAAATTTGAACATATAGTGTAAAATTGACTAATAACAAACCCTTGAGATTTTCAGACCTAAAATCAGATTAAAAGTGATCTAAAATGGCTCGTGAATAGGTTCCGCTTATATGGTATCTTGAGAGGTTTCGCTTTTACGGCATAAGCATATCAGAGGTTTCGCTCAAGAGGTTTCGCTCTTAGTGTCATTTTCAGGAGTTTCGCTCCTGAGGTTTCGCTTATAGTGACATATTTGGGTTCGCTTTTGTGGTTTCGCTCATAAGGGAACTTAGTGGTTTCTCTTATTAGTCAAGTTACAGGTTTCGCTTATAAGGGCATATACAAGTTTCGCTCTTAAGTACTCTTAGTATCTGGTTTCGCTTATTTGACCTGTTTTAGTGTAAAATCATGTTTTGAGCGTTTAGTCCATTTCGTACGTGATTGAGTGTTGGAAACTCAGTTTGTGTTAAAAGTTTTTTGACAAAAACAACCTGTTAATCAAAAAGTTAAACATTTTTGGAAATTTGTCACTAAAAATGGATCATCAAGATTTGTATAACTTGTTTGCGGGGAGCGGCATGTCGGTTACACAAAATCTAGGGAGTATAGTTCAGAATGTTAACATGGAGAATGAATTAGGGACAATGCAAAAGCCTCCGAAGCTTATGAGTTTGGATGAATACGCGGGTTGGTCAGGACGTTTCAAAAACTGGGTGCAAGCCAATCACTTCGAATGTTGGATGAAAATAGAGGCGAAGTATGTACCACCAGTTAACGGTATGGGATTAGAAAAGGGCATCGGGAGTTTGACAGAATCCGAACAGATTAACTTCAAGGCTGAAAAGAAGATGGTGAGCATTCTGCAACAGGCCATCAAGGAAGATATTCTCGTTTTACTGCAACATGAAGACAATTCTCAGTCAATTTGGCAAGTTTTGAAGCTGAAATTTCAAGGCAGTGTTTCGATGATTAAAAGCAAAAAGGCCTTAATCAAGAAGGAATTTGATATTTTTACTGGGATTAAAGGCGAGACGACAAAGCAGTTAATCGAACGATATTGTCATCTTGTAGTTGAAATGAAGCGTTTAGAAATTACAAAAATGAATGAAGAATGGATTGATAAATTGTGTGATGCACTTCCGTATGATGAGTGGGGCACGTATTTAATGATGTTGAAGAATAATTCTGATTTTGTGAATCTCAACCTTAGCTCATTCATCGAGAAGATTGAAGCCCACGAGCTGGAATTGCTGAAAATCAAGAAAATGAACTCAGTGAGTGTGCATCAAGATGTGTATCTGTATTACAAAGGCAACCCTTCAGTTTCAACCAATCAAAGCCCAAAAATACAGACAGGGTTCATTGCTGATAACACCTCAAGTGTTTCTTCAAACACTCCTCAATCCGGAAATTCTTAACCATTCGCGAACTTTGAACCAAATGTCAAAGCTCAGGAACAACCTTCACCTCAAAGCTCAACTGGATCAAATCATCAGGCATACGTTTCTGGGGTTCAGTGCAATATTGCGGTAAACATAAAGAATGGAAACGAGATCACGGAAACAACCGCAAAACAGCACATAGCAATGCTTGCTTCCGTTCTTGAGGCTTATGAGGGCTTAGTAGCAGGGAGAATCGGTAATCCTGACATGATGACGGAGGATTACGACCAAATCGATCCCGAAGAACTTGAACTGATTGACATCAAATGGTGCATGGCGAGTTTGGTGCATAGGGCTCAACGTTTCATGGAAATTACAGGCCGGAACAGTCTATCAGGTCCCGATCAAAAGTTAGGGTTTGATAAGTCGAAAGTTACATGCTTTAAATGTAAAGAACGCGGTCACTTCAAACGAGAATGTCCCAATCGTGAAGTAAACAATCATCAAAACCTGTTCACCAACGACTACTACAGGCAAGCAATCTATCACCGACCAAACCAACAGCAAACTGTTCAAAGGCCACAAATTGAGAATAAACCGGAAAAAGCGCTGATCGTGAATCAAGACGATGAGAAGGTAGCTGCAGGTTTCAGCTGGGATAAATATATCCCTGGTAGCGATGGACAGGCAATGATGGCTGAAGTTGTTGAAATTTCTGAGATGGTGTCTGAACCGGAAACAGTTACTGAAGATGTTTCTATAGTTGTTGAAGAGGTTTCTGCTGAAAATGCGGACAATTTTGAAGAAATAGCTGCTGAAGTGTATTATTATCAGTCTGAGCAGGAGGTTTTGGGAAGTTTAATGAAATCTGTATTGCCTCCTAACATTTCTGAATCTTTTGCAGGTTACTTTGAAGAACCAAGGACCGGATCATGTCCAAGGTTTGAAGAGAAGAAAGAAGTCGTTGAAGAGTTGATAGATGTGTCGAAAGAGATGACTGGAGAAGTTTTGAAAGACATAGCTGACAAAGCTCTAATGGGAAAACTCAAAGAGGTAGACTCAGAATCTGAGGAGTCAAAGTCTGTCAGTAGCGTGTCTGTCAAATGAGAGGAATCTGGAGTTCAGGAGATCAAATCAGTCAAACTGTCTGAGTCTGAGTCAAACAATGTCGGTAAAATTGATTGTGTTGAGCAGGATGTTGAAAAGGTTGTTTCAATCCCTGAAACACCGTGCAAACAATGTTTAGAACCATGCACGGAGTGTCTTGAAAAAGACACTAAGTATCAGGAATTGAAACACCACGCTGATATGATTAAGTTTGACCTTGGTCAAGTCAAAGAGGTGTACGATACTCTCGACAGGTCAATCAAGATGATAAAAAAAGAAAGTGTTGAAAACGATAAAGCTACAAAATTGGCCAAAGCAACATTATTGGATAAACAAAATGAAGTCAATTTTCACTTAGACACAATCGCATCGCTTAAGAAAGAACTCGAATTGGCTAAAATTGAAAACGATCGGATTGATAAAAAACTAATGAGTTATGTGGCTTCATCGTACGTTCTTGAGCAGATTGTCCCCCAACAGCCACATACGGCACCTGTCTTTAAAAGCGTTCCACCCCCAATGTGGAATCATTACACACAGAAATATCCAGATGGGGTGGAAGCGGCTTTGAATCTCAAACTGAGATCGATAGAAGATGATTTGCCTGAGACCATAGATGTCACATTCTCCCCATCCGATACCAACAACGAATCTCAGGTTATAAAAAATGTTGTCGATCAGGTGTTGGATAAGGAGAGTGAGAAATCTGAAAAGGCTCAATCTGAGAAGGTTGTTAGTGATTCTGAAGATGAAGGGAATTTCTTAGATCAATACATACCGAAATCGGAAAAGAGTGCGAATGACGTTCCGATTATGGTAGTATACACCATGATTGGAACAGACAAACTTTATTCCGATTACGAGTATCCACTTCAGAATGTGAAAATCGAGAATGTTGAAAAAGTGTTTAAATTGGTTGAAATGAACATTAACGAAGTCAATAACAATGAATTCTTTTCGAAACCCAAAAAGTCGTTTGTTACATCATGTCCAACGAGTTCGGGAAAGAAAGATGGGGATGGTAAAGGTCATAACAAGAAAAACAACTTTAAAAACAAAGGAATCGGGTTTGAAAAGAAAACGGCTAAGCAGGTGTTTAAGCCGAAAGAGAAGATGAATGATGTTTTTGTCGCTGGTCCAAGTGTTGACGATGAGAAAGATTATATTTTCAGTCAAAAGGCTGTGGACAATTTCAATGCAACAAAGAAGTTGAAAGAAGAGACAGTCAAATCTACTTTTGTCGAATACGACAAAAGGGTGTGTTACCACTGCAGTGAAATCGGACACATGGCGAAACAATGTCAGAAAGTGATCGAGAAACCTGTTGTTGTAAAACCGGTTCAAAAACAACCTGTTTCAAAACCGGTTAAAAAACAAACTGTTTCAAAACCAAGTGTTCAAAAACAAACTGTTTCTAAACCAACTGTTCAAAAGACAAACATTCAAAAACCTCGACCTAAATCTTCGACTGACACAAAGGGCAAAAAGCCGATGGTTTCTCCGATCCGTATTTTGAAGAGATGTGAATCTTTGAAGTCGGAGGATAAGCCGAAATCGACTTTCGAGATTGGCGAATCTTCTAAGACTCGAAAGACTTCAAAAATTTACCCTAAGACAAAAATTTTCGAAAACCAATCTTGGATCGTGAAGTCAAAACCATGTGTTGAGGTAAAAAAGATGGAACATGCTTTGAAAATTGAAACAAATGTTGTTAAAGACGACGTTGTTGAGTTTGAATTTGAGCTTGACAAATTTCTCGCAGAATTTCCCACAATTAACAATAAAATAAAACAAATTGTGAAAGAAGAGGTTCCAAATGTCACATTTGATTTTCCGAAAACAAATGACAAGTGTGATGTCGTGTTCGGAAGTGTGTCAAAAGTTAAGAAAACCTGGGCTTCATTGTTTGAATAAATTGATGTGATTTTTGCAGGGGCTGCCCAAGTCTATACTATCAAAGTGGATTATGGATAGTGGCGCTTCAAGGCATATGACTGGGACGCTTGCTTTGCTCTACGATGTCAAATCCATAAACGGAAGCTATGTTGGATTTGCCGGGAATCAAGGTGGAAGGATCGTTGGTCAAGGAACGTTGTCAAATGGCGTGATTTCATTTGACAAAGTGAACTACATAGTGGAGTTAACAAACAATTTACTCAGTATTTCACGAATCTGTGATAAAGAGTTTAGTGTACACTTTACTAAAACTGAATGTGTTGTGTTGAAACCAGGGTTTAAAATCCCTGATGAGATGGTGCTATTGCGTGCTCCACGGGAGAATGATCTTTATTATCTAGATATCAGCGTCGCAACACCAACATCCCATCAAAAACAGTGTTTTGTGTCAAAAACTAAAGCGACAGAAAAGGATTCGATTATGTGGCATCGAAAGATGGGCCACATTCATGTTCGCAAAATGAACTTTTTGGTACACAATGACTTAGTTGATGGTGTTAATCTAAAGAATTTTCACTTAAATGATGATTGTATAGCGTGCAAGAAAGGTAAGCAGACTCGAAAGTCACATCCACTGAAGATCATGAACACAATCAGGTTACCTCTTGAGAGATTGCACATGGATCTCTTCGGGCCTGTCAACGTAAAGAGCATCAGCGGAGATTTATATTGCTTGGTGGTGACTGATGACTTTACGAGATTTTCTTGGGTAGTGCGCTTGGAACGAAAAGATCAAACTTTTGAGTCATTGATGGTGCTTTTCAAGAAGATGGAAACGGTGTATAAACTGCCAATCCGGAGGATTCGGAGTGACAACGAAACGGAGTTTAAAAACAACAAGATGTACGAGTTCTACAATGAGAAAGGAATTCTTCATGAATTCAGTGCGCCGTATACTCCACAGCAAAACGGCGTAGCTGAACAAAAGAATCGGACCCTGATAGAAACAGCCCGTACAATGTTAGCCGATTCCAAGCTACCAATCTTTTTCTGGTGTGAAGCAGTATCAGCAGCCTGTTACACATTGAATAGAGTTCTCACTGTCAAGAAGTATAAAAAGACTTGCTTTGAGCTGTTGCACCGTTATAAGCCGAATCTTGAGTTTTTGGAGCCATTCAGGTCTCCTTGTACTTTTATTGATGAAAACGGTAAATTTGGCGCTAAATCTAATGAGGGTTTCTTTGTAGGTTACGCTAGCCCACTCAAGAGGGTGTTCGTACCATGCCTGGGTAAGGTGATTCAAGTCTAACACGTGGATTATCAGAAGCACACTCCATCACCACAACTTCCCGGACAAAGATTCTTGTTCGACTACGATAAGCTCTGGGAGTCGTTTCATCTGCCGGTCGAGCCGAGTGATGAGGAACTAGCTCTTATGTACCTGTATCAGCAAAATATGTCACAGGAGCAAATGACTAGACCGCTAGAAGTTTCTCAACCCACCGTGGGTACTCACGATGATGAAGCAGGACCGAGTGGAACAGCTCATGAACCACCAGAGGAACCAGCTCCATCGTTTGACGAATCTGACGACTCAGAAGCGGAACCCGCTCTGACTTTTGACGAGGATCCAACGGAAGCTGAGGATCAAACCGTTGATCTTGACATATCGAGCTTGGAATCGGAAGTAAATGTGCCTGACAATGCTATGCCACGGACGTTGTCTTATCATCCCTTAGAACAAATTATTGGCGACCTACAAAGTGGTGTCAAAACCCGACATCAAATAGACCGAGCTCTTACATGTTTCTATTCATCTATTGCTGATATGCAGTAAGAAGTCTCATTAAATTGTTTTATTTCGTAGATAGAGCCCAGAACCTACAAAGAGGCATTGACCGAGGATAGCTGGGTGAATGCAATGCAGGAAGAGCTGCAACAGTTTGAAAAGCTGGACATCTGGAAACTTGTTGATCTGCCTAAGAATCAAAAGCTAATCAAGACGAAATGGGTTTTTAAATGCAAACGTGATGACAGAGGTGTTGTGGTGAGAAACAAAGCGCGACTTGTGGTTCAAGGCTTCAGTCAACAGGAAGGAATATATTATGATGATGTCTACGCACCGGTTGCCCGACTTGAGGCAATTCGGATATTTCTAGCCTGGACGTCAAATCTGCCAGGGCAACCGCCGGGGTTTACAGACCCACTGCACAAAAACAAGGTGTATCTACTGGACAAAGCGCTGTACGGTCTACACCAGGCCCCGAGAGCCTGGTATGAGACGCTTTCTTAGTACTTGTTAGCCAACGGGTTCACAAGAGGAACAGTAGATTGCACGTTGTTCACCAAGGAAGAGGCAGGCCACTTGTTGATCGTGCAGATTTATGTGGACGATATCATTTTTGGATCCACCAACGACGACCTTTGCAAAGAATTTGAGAGGGTAATGAAGAAGAAGTTCGAGATGAGTTCAATGGGGGAGATGAAGTTCTTCCTCGGGCTGCAGGTGGAATAATTGCCCGACGGAATCTTCATTCACCAAACAAAGTATGTGAGGGATGTGCTTGACAAGTTTGACATGACAGATTGCAGTCCTGCATCCACCCCCCTCGCGCAGAATCATGGAATTTGTCCAGACGAGAATGGATTGAAGATGGACGAGACATTGTACCAATCAATCATTGGATCTCTGATGTATCTCACGGCTTCCCGTCCAGACATCATGTACCCGACGTGTCTCTGCGCCAGATATCAGTCAAATCCAAAGCAATCACACCTGACCATAGTGAAACGTATCTTACGGTATTTGAAAGGCTGCCCAAGCATCGGCTTGTGGTATCCTCGATCGGGTGAATTTACTTTATCTGGTTTTGCTGATTCTGATTTTGGGAGCTGCAAGCAAAACGCAAAGTCCACCACTGCTGGGTGTCAGTTCCTCGGAACTCGACTCGTCACCTGGCAGTGTGAGAAACAAACCGCAGTAGCGCTCTCTACATGCGAGGCTGAATACGTTTCAGCCTCCAGCTGTTGCTCGCAGATCCTTTGGATCCAACAGCAGATGCGAGACTTCGGTTTGCAATTCTTAGATACTCCTATCTACGTGGACAATGAAGCGGCTATTAACATCACTAAGAATCCGGTTCACCATTCAAAAACAAAACATATTGAGATCCGTCACCACTTTATCCGTGATTGTCACGAGAAAAAGTTAATTCGGATTGAACACTTGCACACCGATGATCAGAAAGCGGATTTCTATACTAAACCATTTGACAAAAAGAGATTTTATTATCTTTTGAAATTAAACGAGATGAAAAATCTGCAATCTGGGAGGGTTATTGAATGTGAAGCCGAGTTGGGCGGCGATTTGACGTGAACCTTTGTCGTGTTGTCAATTTTGTTTGTACAGTTTGTTTTTTGATTTTCGATAAAACAAAAACACAAAAATATGTTTTTCTTTTTAGGGGGAGAAAGTTTGCAGAAAATTACAAAAACATGATAAAAACTACAAAAACCAAAAACATTTGAAAAAGTAAAAATGAGTTTGTGTATAAAAGGGGAAATGATAGTACATCAGCTAGACGGACATAGTACGCTAAAGAAATGTAAAGTATAAATGTGTTAAGCAGTCTTGTAGATGATATGCCGATAGGTTTTTTACACATTCAGTAAATTTGTTCGAGATATAAACATAAATTTTACTTGTTTTTGTGTGGGGAACATCTCTCGGATATATGGGTAACCCCCGAAATCTTTTTTGAAAGGTCCCTCTTTCTGAGATACTAGGTCTTTATACTCGGTGATATCTGGGGTATTATTCTGGGACTTCTGCTGAATGGAAGTTCTGACCTAGTCCTCGAATAATACTTTCCGCAATGCTTGAAACATAGCATCACCCTCAGCACATATTGATGAGACAATAAAATTGATTATCAATGCTGTTGTAAAAAAGATCCTCTAAAGGGGACACACCTCAAAGTCAAACCAGGCTCTCTGCTGAACGGAAGTTCTGACCTGAGCTATCACGGTTTCATAATTTATTCCCCTTACAGATATCATCTGTGGTATACTCACCTGTAAGACTGAATATTGGGATCTGGATACGGGAGTATATTCTGAGGTGGGACACATATAAAAGTTTAAGTCTTAAAACATTAATTCAGTATCCTGAACAGATTGAGAAATGTGTGAAAATTTAAAATGGATCAGTATATCAACAATCAATGCAAACTGTTTAATATTGAAAATGTAATCAAGCTTAACGGTACTTGTATCTCGTCGGCAGCTGATATGATCCCCTAACACGCTCACAAAAAGATTGTGTGTACAGTTTTCATTTTATCCAGTTAAAAATCCAAAAAGATTTTAGTTTCTTATTTTATTTTCGACAACAGACATTGGGAATCGGATGATCAAAGCTTAGTGCAGATCATGTCAGTGTTTGATGAGGGCTGGGTAAGTTGGAGATGCTAAACAATGATTGGTACAGTGTTTGACAGTTGAAAAGTGTATGAAAGTTCAAAATGTTCAAAAGTTCATTCATTTGAACTATTTTCAGAATGAAATATCTGCGTACTTCATAATTCGGTCAACCAAGGTCATTAACTTGGAATTGGTAGGCCAAGCAGTTAACCAAGGTCATTGACTTGGACTTGGTTGACTGGTTGTGACGGTGTTTAATCTGAAAAGGGTTAAAAAGTAAAATTTTTGAAAACATCAACTTGATTTCGCTTATAGCTACCATGAGGTTTCGCTCATATGGCTTTGGTTTTCAAGTGAAATTGTTGTGATGAATTTTTTCTAAGTAATTCTGATTCAGTGTTTGTGATGATGATGTGGATAAAGATACTACAAGCTCCTCAAGCTCTTCCAGGTGGTAGAAAGAAAGCTGAAGCTCGAAAGAAAGTAGTTTCTCCAAAGATTCGCAAAGTCATTCCTAAGATCATAATGCCAAAGGTTGTTTTGAAGAAGAAAGCGCCCAAAGAACCAAGACAACCATCACCACTACATCTATCACCACCGCAACAACAAATCCTTCTCACTTCACAAGAAATCTTTTAAACACCTCCATCCACTCAAATGCAACCTGGTTCTTCTAGCAAAGGTCTTTATACTCCTCATGATAGTCTTGAGAACATTGGAGGTTTTGATTTTGCAAACACTTCATAGATTAAGAATGTTGAAAAGAAGGTTAATGAAGTTATTGCTGAGAACAAGAAGCTAGCCGTTGAAAACAAGAAAGTTACAGATTGTGAAAGAATTCTAGAAATGCGTGTGAAGAGGTTGGAGAATGATAATAAAGAGTTGGTGAAAAAGATTGATTCTGATCAGTCAGAGATTGACATCTTGAAGGTGAGAGTTGTTGAGCTGGAAGAAGAAAAGGCTCGACGTGATGAACAAAATGAATACCTCAAGTTGAAGAACAAAGAGCTTGAAGCAGCTAAAGCTTTCAGAGATCACGAGTTCTATATGCTGAATAAAGTTGTTGAAAGCATGCTAGGAACATCTGAAGATCAAAAGTTTGAAGAGATGCAAGTTGAAGAGCTCAGAGCATAACGTTAAGCTAAAATAAATGAGCAGATGAAAGATAAAGGCAAAGGCATTGGAAGTAGTTCTGCTATGATAGAAAGATTGATTGTTCCTTCTATGGTTATTGATAATTTGATGAACGATTCTGTGAACGAAGAATCAGGGGGAGCTGATAGACAGGGGGAGTCAGGAGATGCACAGAATGTTCAACAAGCTCAGAAGTTGATTCTGAGTTTGGATACTTATCGTGAAGAAGGAGAGCATTTCCATACTTGCACGTTGAAAGCAATTAAAGAAATGACCCGCTTGGTGAATCCTGACTTTAAGTTCGAGTTTGAAGAAGAGTTGAATGACTTTGACATAAATCATCAGTCTGAGTATGAGTATCGATATGTTGAAGTGGCTGACTTGTTTGATAGAGTTGAAGTCGAAGACTGGACAGATGACGAAAGTGTTAGTGAAGATACCTCACAGTTGCCAACGTAAATGGAAGTCTTCATGGTGGTCGCTCGAGGAGAAAATGAAAAGGAAAGCTGCTCGTGAACGTCAAAAGCTTGATGAGAACAGAGGCAAATGGATGCACATTCAAGCTGAAGAGGATAAGAAAAGAAAGAAAGAGAACGATATGATAAGGAATGTGCTTAGGAGGAAGTCTAAGCAACACGAAGAAAAGTTCAAGTCGTTGTGAAGACCAGAAGACCAAGACTGAAGACTCAGGCTGTATCCAAGGGGGAGTTTGTTGGTGCACGAATGTCTTAAGCCTGCGTCTTAGTCTTAGTTGTTCAATGTATAGGGTCTAGATGTGTTAAATATGTATTGTATAGGGGTTTATATGTAAATTTGGGGTTTGTAATGTTGATATTTCGCTTATATGGACATGTGCCATAAGAGTGAAATCACTATCTTGAGGTTTCGCTCATATGGACATGTCATATAAGTGAAACCCTCACCCCTATAAATACCCAAGTTGTTTTCTCATTTGTAACGTTCATGTCTCCCGTGTAGCCGAACTGCTGCCCGTGTATTTTGTGAAGATTGAATGAGAAAACTGTTTTAAAGTGAATTCCATCTGTTTCTACTCATTTCTGCTTTGATTCATGCCGATTTTGTATTTCTGCTGCATTTTCGGTAGTTGCTAGCTCTGATTGACTCCATAGGCTGTCAATAACGGTCCTACAGTTTGGTTGCAAAATACCCTTAAATGCGCATTTTGACCGAAACTACGACTCGTCACTACGCCTAGTCAACGTGGTAATCAGTAGGTATAGTCACTAAGGACTATAACCATCGAGATTACGCTCACGTTGCGAAGTTCAAACAAACTTCGTGTTGACTAACTCGTGGTCAAAGCAGAAAGTTAAACAGAGTTTGACTTTCATGCTAAAAACGCATAAAAGAACAAAAGACAACTTACAAAGGGTCCAAAGAGATTTGATTCCAAGTATTCTCGGGTATGTAGTGAATAATAACCACAACTTAGAGAAATCTCAGATCAAATGTGTAGAAAATGGAATGAGGGCCGTGCTATATATAGTTTTCGAAAAACCGTTAGGATCATTTCTTGGTAAAGAGGGAATGATCTTGGCCTTACAATTGTCAAGGAAGGATTTGGGGACTTGTTCATCACACAAACCAGCCCATAGCATGAAAAACCAGGGATTAAAACCATTAGAATAGGTGGAAAGGACCAGATTCAATGTTTCTGCATTTCTGCTGATCTGGGGACTGCTTACGGACCGTAAGCATATGTCCATACGGTCCGTAAGGACCTTGCAGACCAGCAACTTTCAAAAATGGCAGATTTAGTCACTGAAGCCCCAAACTTGGTTTTCGATGCATTTTTTACACGTTTAAGCCCCGTTAACCCCATTTCAAAGCTCTAAATTGAAGTTAAAGTATAGGGAACTTAAAATATGCTCAAAAATATCTCGGATGTCGGCTCGTTTGGTCGTACGGTTGCGTTGTTTGGTAAATTACGACGGAAGTCGTAACGAACGAAAAAAAACTATCCAAATTACGCGACGAATGGAATTTTATCATGCCAATCACTAAAATAAAGTATTTTAATGATTACATAAATTTTTGGGTGTCCGGATATATTCAGAACGTAAGATATGCGTGAAAATGCAAACTTATGCACTTTTTGACGCTTTTAGTCCCTGCTTGATCAAGAAAGTTTATTTTTGCGCACCAAACACCTCAAAGCCTATTTCTAAGCTATGTAAAGGATATTTAGGTCATATTTAAATTATGATCAAGTTTCATAATGTTAGTTACTATACAAATCGGTATAGTTTCACAGTTTGACACAAATAGTCCCTGCGATCGAACAAACTTGTTTTCGACACGCCAAACCATCCAAAACTTATTTCTAAGTTTTGTGAAGATTATTTAAGGTATTTTAAGCCTATGTCACTATTCTGGAGTGTTTGTCACGTTAAACTGACTACGTTTATGGACCAGTTTGCGTATAACTTTCCAGAAAGCGATTTAAAGCTTGAAATCGAATCGAATCAAATCGTAAAATCATCAAACACAAAAACACACATAATAACACCAAAACACATTGTTTTATTAATAATTAACGTTTTTTTACATTGTACATCGATTACTGAGCACAGTTGTCACAGTCTCCCCAACTTTAGGAAATTTCGTCTCGAAATTTTAACTAGAGGAAACTTGTGAGAACAGTTGCGGATATTTCGCCTTCATTTGGTCCTCACGTTCCCAAGTAAACTCTGGGCCACGTTTGGACTCCCAGCAAATCTTGACCAATCGTATCCGTTTGTTCTTCAACTGTTTGTATGTACGGTCCACTATCTCCATAGGTTTCTCGACAAAGTGCATTGTTTCATCAACTTGAATCTCGTCGAGTGGAATGTGGAGATTAGCGTCAGCTAAACACTTTCGCAAATTGGACACGTGAAAAGTCGGGTGAATATTTCCAAGTTCTGGAGGTAGCTTTAGTCGATAAGCAACCTTTCCAACTCTTTCGACAATCTTAAATGGTCCAACATATCGTGGTGCAAGTTTTCCTTTCTTTCCAAATCTCACCACTCCCTTCCAAGGTGACACCTTGAGTAGGACATGGTCTCCGACTTGAAATTCTAAGGGTTTGCGTCGCATATCCGCGTAACTCTTTTGACGGCTTCTAGCTGTCACAAGGTTATCACGAATTTTCTTGATTTTGTCTGTCGTTTCCAGAATGAGCTCAGGTCCAGTAAGCTGAGCTTCACCGATCTCATTCCAGCAGACAGGTGAACGGCATTTTTGACCGTAGAGAGCTTCGAATGGTTCCATATTAATGCTAGCATGATAACTATTGTTGTAAGAGAACTCGATCAATGGCAGGTGAGAGTCCCAATTACCACCAAAGTCTATCACGCATGCTCTAAGCATATCCTCCAAAGTTTGAATCGTCCTCTCAGATTGTCCATCTGTTTGGGGATGATAAGCAGTGCTTAGATTTAGTTGGGTTCCCATAGCAGATTGCATGGTCTTCCAAAAATGAGATGAAAATCGAGCATCACGATCGGATATGATATCCAAAGGAACACCATGTCGAGATACAATCTCATCAACATAAATCTGTGCAAGTTTATCAGCAGATAGATCCTCGCGAATTGGAATAAAATGAGCTGACTTCGTTAATCGATCGATGAAAACCCAAATAGCATCGTGACTTTTAGATGTACGCGGTAATTTAGTGATGAGATCCATTGCAATGTTCTCCCACTTCCAAACTGGTATCTCTGGTTGTACAAGCAAACCAGAAGGTCATTGATGTTCAGCCTTGACTTTGAGACAAGTTAGGCATTTCGATACGTACAAGGCAACATCCTTCTTCATACCAGGCCACCAAAACTTAGTACGAAGATCCTTGTACATTTTATCAGCACCAGGATGGATAGAATATCGAGACTTATGAGATTCGTCCATCACTAAAGTGCGAAGATCGTCTTGTTTCGGAATCCACAAACTATCCTTGAAGTAGAGCAATCCATCGCCCTTCGCTTCGAGTTTAAGCTCAAGCTGACGTGGTAATTCCTTACCCATAAAATTTTGTGAAACACAAAATTGCTAAGCTTGAAGAACACGAGTTTGAATATCAGAGAGAGTTTGAATAGAATGAAGCTTGACTCGCTCCTTTCGACTAAGCGCATCGGCTACAACATTCGCCTTACCAGGATGGTAGCGAATCTCACAATCTTAGTCACTCAAGAGTTCAACCCAACGTCGTTGCCTCATGTTCAGCTCCTTCTGATTGAGAATATGCTAGAGACTTTTGTGGTTTGTGAAAACCACACACTTCGTGCCATAAAGATAGTGACTCCAGATTTTGAGAGCAAAAACCACAGCACCTAACTCAAGATCATGAGTGGTGTAGTTCTTCTCGTGAACCTTCAATTGTCTAGACGCATACGCAATAACTTTGCCTCGTTGCATGAGAACACAACCAAGGCCTAGATTTGACGCGTCGTAATAGACAACGAAATCATCGTTTCCCTCAGGCAGATATAGAACAGGAGCATCACACAGCTTCTGTTTCAGCGTTTGAAACGCTTCTTCTTGTTTGGGTCCCCACTCAAAAGGCTTATTCTTTTGAGTCAAAGCAGTGAGTGGAACCGCAATCTTCGAGAAATTCGAAATAAACCGTCGATAATATCCAGCAAGACCAAGAAAAGATCGAATCTCTGTAGGTGTCGTCGGTGTGTTCCAATCCTTAATAGCAGCTATTTTGGATGGATCCACATGAATACCCTGCTCGTTGACTATATGACCCAAGAACTGAACTTCTTTAAGCCAGAATTCACACTTGGAGAATTTAGCAAAAAGTTGTTCCTTCTTTAGGAGTTCTAATGTCAAACGAAGGTGTAGCTCGTGATCGGCTCGAGACTTCGAATAAATGAGAATATCGTCGATGAACACAATAATGAACTTGTCTAAATAAGGTTTACAGACCCTATTCATTAAGTCCATGAAAATAGCTGGAGCATTCGTCAAACCAAAAGGCATGACTGTGAACTCGTAGTGCCCATATCTCGTGCGGAATGCAGTTTTGGTAATATCTTCTTCGAGTACACGAAGTTGATGATACATAGAACGCAAATCGATCTTGGAAAAATAGGTAGCACCTTCCAGCTGATCAAAGAGATCATCGATTCGTTGTAGGGGATATCGATTCTTGATGGTAAGCTTATTAAGCCCACGATAATCGATACACATTCAAAAAGATCCATCTTTCTTTTTCACAAAGATGACAAGAGCTCCCCAAGGTGAATAACTCGGACGGATGAATCCTTTATCAGATAACTCTTGAAGCTGTTTCGATAACTCTTGCATCTCGGAAGGTGCAAGACGATAAGGTGCTTTCGCAATCGGATTAGCATTGGGTACAAGGTCAATATGAAACTCGACTTGATAAACTGGAGGCAAACCAGGCAGTTCATTAGGAAACACCTCTGGATAATCTCGAACAATTGGAATATCCTGAATACTCTTCTTCTTCTCTTTCTCCTCGGTGACATGTGCCAGAAAAGCAACATATCCTTTTCGTAAATAATTTTGGGCTTTTGTACACGACATGAGTTTCAAACCAACAGACGGTTTCTCGCCACGAACCTCTAGGACATCACCAGACGAAAAAGGAATACGAACGATCTTATCGAAACAAACCACCTCTGCATGATGTTTGGTTAACCAATCCATCCCCACAATAATGTCGAAACTCCCAAGTTGCATCGGCGTGAGGTCAATAGGAAAGAGATGGTTATCGAGGTTCAATTGACAACCATGAAGAACATAATCGAGTACGAGTGGTTTACCAGTAGCAACTTCGACAGATAAGGGTTTCCTCAGTTTAGTTCTAGGTATTGCAAGTAAAGGCTCGAAAGATAACGAAACAAAACTCCTATCGGCACCAGAATCGAAGAGAACAGATGCAGGTCGATTGTTAACAAGAAACGTACCATTGACAACCTCGTTGTCAGCCCTCACCTCGTTTGCGTTTAGATTGAATGCTCGTCCACGAGCGGGATTCACATTCGCGATTGCATTCGGGTTGACATTCATATTTACCAATCTCGGGCAATTGTTGTAGAAATGACCCATTTCTACGCAATTGAAACACAAACCAGGTGGGAATCTCGCAGCATTCCCTTGAACTTGTGCTGGAACCTGAGCAGCCTGATTCTGACCCATACGACAAATGTTGGCCAGATGCCCAAGTCTACCACACGTAGCACACTGTTTACATGCCTGTTGGGCAACATGATGACCGTTACATCGAGCATAGTGAGGTGCGGTACCAACATATTGCTTCTTCGCAGGAGGTTGAGTTGGTGGGTTCTGAGGGTTCTGGTTGGTGACAGCAAAGTTCTGGGAAGCCTTGCGCTTCCTCGACTTTTTAGAAGCCTCACCCTGCTTCTTACCCTTACCCTAACCCTTGTCTTGTGTAGAATCAGTTGACTTTTTCTTATCACCCTTACGGGTCAATTTCCCTTTTCTAACTTGAGACTCGGTCAGAGTAGCAGCTAATTCAATCGCTTGACGGACAGTGGTAGGATTACTGCCAGTCACAACATCTTGCACAGAATCGGGTAATCCATCGATATACCTCTCTATTGCCTTCTCCAACGGGGTAACCATAGTAGGACACAACAAACTAAGCTCCTCATATCGATCCGTATAAGCACGGTGTTCTCCCCTGTCTTGTTTCAAATCATCAAATTCTCGTTCTAAAGCTCGAATCTCGTGACAGGGATAGAACTCTCTCATCATGAGAGCTCGGAGCTCTTCCCAAGTTTGTGCCATCGCCAAATCGGCACCCCTATCACGCATCACTCCATTCCACCATGTAAGAGTACGCTTCTCGAACACACTAGATGCAAACTCAACCTTACGCTCATTCGGACATTGCACATGTCTGAACGTGCTTTCCAAACTTTCGAACCATTGCAGGAGCGCGGTTGCTCCTTGAGACCCAGAAAACTTTAGCGGCTTAGCAGAATTAAAATTCTTGAAACTACATTGCGCATTATTGTTGTTATTATTGTTGTTGTATAACTCATGGATCTGGGTTACTACGCCTGGAAGCACTGCAGCCATTTGTTGAGCAACAAGGGCTGCGACTTCTTCAGCGGTAAAAGGTTAAGCAACACGTCGAGGAGGCATTGTCTAACAAGGAAACATGTGAAACGAGTGAGGTTGATAATTGGAAAAACAAAAGAGGTATTGAAACTAGTTTTAGTCTCGAGTCATCAACTGCTGATCTCGGATCGCAACTAGCTTTAGTCTCGAGTCATCAACTGATGATCTCGACTCGCAACCAATATTGGTCTCGAGTTGTCAACTGTTGTTATCAACTCACAATCAGCTACTGTCTCGAGTTATCAATTCCTAGTCTCAACTCGGAACCAGCATCTCGACTCACTGATCTCGAGTCGCAACGTCAATCATCGACATGTTTTTTAACTGTTTGGACTTTGGACTTTAGACTTTGGACCTTTGGACTTAACAACAATTAATTAATCAACTGATTAATAACTTTCAAGAAAACATGTCTTCAAGTAATCAAAATGGTGACATGGCCGTCACAAATGCTCAGCAAGAATTGGACTCTAAAATTGGAACTAGCTCTCGTATTCCAAGGTTGATGGATGCAAATGACTTCCCGAAATGGAAGTGGCGTTTTGAACAGCATGTAAAATTCAAGGATCCTAAAATCTCGAGATGCATTGAAAGAGGTACTAGGGAAATCTTGTATGAAAAGGAAACAATTCCAGGAGTCAAAGTTAAAAAGCCTCGTGCTGAGTATACTGAAGAGGATTATGCTATTATTGAGGAAGATAATTGGGCAACCTCATATCTGACCATGGGACTGGGATCAGACATTGCTATGGGATTTCGCACTTGCAAATCGGCCAAAGAATTGTGGGAAGCACTGATTGATGTTTATGAAGGAAATGAAGACATGAGAGAAAGTAGGAGGAACTTGTTGAGGCAAAATTTTAACAATTTCAACTATTTCTATGGAGAAACTATTGAGAATCAGATTCAGCGATTCTCGAAGATTATCACTCAAATGGACCTGGAAGAAATCCTTCCTTCTAAAGCTGCACAGAATCGACAACTTCTAAATGCTTTGCCAAAGAGCTGGGACAATCATGTTGCAATGATCAAACGGACCAAAGACCTTGCAAGATGTATTTTAACTGAGATGATTTCTCACATCAAGGCTTGTGAGCTGGATGACAAGCAAAGGGAAAATAATCATAAGTCTAGTATGCTGGCAGCATGTATCACAGTTTCTTCTACTACTTCAAGGAACGACAATGCTGCACTGATTTCTCAAAATGGATCTAAAAAGGCCACTTCTGCTTCCACAACAGTGCATTACTCTAGTTCAATGCCTTCATCTGCTGCGCCGAAAGTTGCTGCAATTCCTTCAGCAAAAACCGAGTTGATAGCTTTCTTCACGCAACAATCCAAAGAAAATCTGGAAATCGCTGCTTCTGTTGTAAACTGTTTGAATGCTTTTCTTGCAGGAAAAATACAACCTCCTAGTTGGTCTCTGAATGATCTATGATGATGTAGAGGAAATGGACATTACATGGCAGATGGCAATGGCAGCATTCAGAGCACAAAGATTTGCAAACAAGACTGGAAGAAATAGGTGGGGTTCTCCTTATTCAAATTCTGCAACTGTTCCACTCAAATTACGCTGTTACAATTGTCTTGAACCAAGGCATTTGGCACGAAACTGCACTAAGCCGAATGTCAACAAAGAACACATTCCTGCACACCCTGCTCCTCCAAACCCTGAAAGGGCACCTGTCACGACAAATGACTCTTCCACTGTTGCTAGTGATGGCACTCAGAGCTCAGCCCTAGTGGTTCAACAAAGTGCAAATTTTGATTGGAATGATGAAATTCATCGCTTGAACATCTCTGCTCCAGAAATTCAAAGTGCCTCGGAAAACATAGCCTTCATGACTCCAGATTTTGAGAACAGGAATTCTGCACCTGATGATGAGAAACCAGCTGAAAATCTGGCTCTTATGACTAGGATTTTGTCAGCTCCCGTTCATGGACTTACTGCTGAAGAGGTACGTTCTATTTTCTGTACTACTGAATGCAGAGAAAGAGTTAAAGCATATAGATTACATAACGCTGAGTTAATTCAAGATTATAAAGATATTAAAAATAAAAACTTTACTTTGGCTAAGAATTAACAACTCTATAAAGAAAAAATTGAAGCCCAAAGAAAAGATATCATTCAATTGAAGGAAGATCTCAGCGCTAAAAATTGTAATTTTTTAGATGCTCTAGCAACAATTAGCGACTTGACCAAAGAGCTAGAAGATTTAAAGTTGAAATATCAGGTTAATGAAATTAATATTAAAAAATATGACACTTCTAGTAATTTGGTCAAAAACATTTGTGACATACAACTAGCATACAAAGAAAAGAAAGGGGTTGGATTGGGATATACTAAAACTCCTCCTCCATACAATCATAATTATACTTGTATGCCGTTCAAGGAAAAGGAGTTAATTAATGAGGACAAGATGACTTATGGTCCAAAAACTGATAAGTCGTCAGTCAACAACGGATTTGTTGGTAATAAACAGTCAGCCCCGTCAATTAATTTTGTCTCTAAAGGAACTGTTGATCCTAACAAATCGTTTGCATGTGCAGAAGAAAAGATAGATTTGAAATGTGAAGACACTCTTGGGGGAGAACAAGCTTTAAATTCTGATTTATCAAAAAATTGTTTTGATGAAACTTATCCTGATCTTGTTTTGGGACAAAGTATTTTTAGTATGTTTCTTTCTTTAGCGTCTAATGGGCCTTATGTTTTGGGCAAGACTGATGATGGTTGTGTTGAATCTGTGAACATTGAGTCTGGTGATGAATTTTCTTTAGTTAATAATTGTGAATGTGATGTTTCTAACTCTTCAGTTGATGATAGTGGTACAGGTGAGGTCCCTCAGGATACATTCAGTGAAACCACTGAAACTACTTCTCAAGAAAATCAAGAATATACTGATTCTTCTTCTGAATCGGTCTCAGTGGGTGTCCCTAATGTTGAATCTAGTGGGACCCCATTTGAAACCGTTGATGCATGTGATGCAGAAACATGTGTTATTAAAATTTCAACTTCTTCAGAAATTAAAACCGAGTCAGAATCATTTGATAAAGAAACAAGTGTTGAAATAAACCAACAGTCATCAAGAGATGTTTTTGAAAATAAAAATGAAACTGAACCACCGACTTTTCAACATGATGATGATTACAGTAAGAAGGATGAGTTTCATTCTACATCTACATCTCATGCTTGTGCAAACTCAAATCAGCAGGAACCAAATCGCTCAAAACGAAAGCATGCCAAACAAGCTAGACAAGTGAAGCAAATCAGAAACGATACTTTGAAAAATCACAATACTCACATATTGAAACGACAAACGTGTTTCAACTGTGGTATTGCAGGACACATCGCACGAAATTGTGTTCATCTCCCAAGAATGCAATCTGAACATAAAAGTTTTAACAATCAGAAGGCTAAGTTTAACCGATTTTGTTATTCAGAGTCAGTGAAAGCTACAAAGACTGAGGCAATGAAGAATAACAATCGTCAGGCCAAGCCATCTGATTATGACTGGAATGCAGCCAAACAAAGAAATCAAAATTATCAAAATAATTTTCAAAGAAACAAACGTAAAGCTTTTGAAAATTACAATTACAAGTGGTCAAATCAATACTGGAAACCCAAAGGTAAGGCTGCTCCGTCAAACACGTGTTCGCACAAGTCTGTCAACAAAGACAAATCAAAGTTTTTGAATAAAGACAATTTAGTTTGGCAGAAAGTAACGTACATTGATGCACAAGGAAAACCCAGATCCACTATGGGCTGGGTTCCTAAACCTCACTAATCCCGCAAATCGTGCAGGAACAGCTGTGGAGGACTACCGTGCGACTTTGGTACATGGATAGTGGTTGTTCCAGGCACATGACAGGAGACTTATCCCACTTGATAAATGTAAAAGAATTTAATGGTGGATATGTCTCATTTGCGGGAGGAGAATTAGGAAGGATCACATTGAAAGGAACAGTAAGAAACGGCGTTTTAAGCTTCAAACATGTTAACTATGTTCTAGAACTGAAACACAATCTGTTGAGCATCTCTCAGATTTGTGATCAAGGAAATTCAGTTCACTTTACAAATAAAGGATGTTATGTGCTTAAACCAGGGATTGTCATTCCTGAAGATTGGTTCTTAATGTCAGCAGAGCGACGAGGAAGTGCTTATGTTATTGATATGAACAAGAAACCGTGTGAAGAAGTTACTTGCCTATTCTCGAAGATTTCAGAACATGATGCTCTACTGTGGCATCGTCGCCATGGGCATGTGAACATGAAGAATCATAATCGACTTGCTAAAGGTCAACTAGTCCGTGATCTTCCAATCAAAGATTTCATGTTGGTGGAAAAATGTGTTGCTTGTGCAAAAGGAAAAGCGCATCGAAAACCTCAAAAGTCTAAACCTGCACCCTCAACGAAAGCTGTGCTCGAATTACTTCACATGGATCTTTTTGGTCCAGTGAATGTGTTGAGTATTGGCAAGAAAGCTTATTGTCTCGTAATAGTTGATGATTATTCACGTTACACCTGGGTGTATTTTCTTAGCCACAAGAACGAAACTGCAGTCCTAGTGAAACAATTCGTTACTCTGGCAGAAAATCAAGCTAGTACAAAAGTGAAGGTTATTCGATCTGATAACGGGACAGAATTAAAGAACGTAACTCTGGATACATTCTGCTCTGAAAAGGGAATTGATCGTCAGTATAGTGCACCACGAACTCCTCAACAAAATGGAGCAGCTGAGAGAATAAATTGTACTCTTATCGAGGCTGCACGAACTATGCTGGTTGACTCAAAGCTTCCTAGTTTCTTTTGGGCTGAGGCAGTTAGCACGGCTTGTTACGTCCAGAATCATGCTTTAGTAAACAAACGTCATATGAAAACTCCTTATGAGATTCTGGAAGGACGTAAACTTTCGGTTTCACACTTTCGTATCTTTGGATGTCCATGTGTATTACTACTTATGGACTCTAATGGAATGTTTGAAGTCAAAGGGGACGAATGTTTCTTTGTTGGATATGCAAAAGGCTCTGCCTATAGAGTATACAACAAAGTAACTGAAAAGGTCGTCGTGTCGTACAACATTGAATGGCTTGAAGAAAATGCTACGGATGCTAGAGTTGGACCAGATTGGTTATATGATTATGCTGAATTGTTTAAATCATTTAACATTTTGTCAAGTGTTTCTTCAGATGCAGGAGTGTCTACGCCAAATCAACCACTGTCTTTTGGTGATACTGAAGAAGAAGAACAGGCAGAAGGGAGCTTCAGACATCATACCATTGACCCGCCAGGAATGGTTTTTACACATCATCCTTTGCCTCAACAAATGTCTCATCAATTCCCTGAAGGTGCGCAATCTAGCGGAATTTCTACGAATGCAGATGGATCAGAACTGTTTGCTGATCCTATTCCTGAAGAGTGTACTGTTACCACTCCCGTGATTCACTGTCCAATAGCATGAGGGGGAGTTAAGCAACATACACACATCTCAAGATGAGACGATACCTGAATTTGCCATTCCAACAAGTGTTCAAAGAAATCATCCTATTGAGAATGTGATCGGTCCTGTTAGTGCAGGAGTTCAAACCAGAAGCCAATCAGGAACCATTAATTTGTGCTTATATTCTAGCTACATTTCTCAAATTGAACCTAAAACCATTGATGTAGCGTTGCAGGAACCAGGCTGGGTTGATGCTATGCATGAAGAGCTAAACCAGTTCGAGAAGCTAGGAGTGTGGAAACTTGTGGAGTTGCCAAAAGGGAAACGCAAGCTTGGATTCTGAAGGAGTTATTGTCCGAAATAAAGCACGATTAGTGGTCCAAGGATTTAAACAGATAGAGGGATTGGATTATGATGAAGTCTACGCCCCTGTTGCTCGACTTGAAGCAATCCGGATCTTGTTAGCTTACGCATCCTACATGGGGTTCACTGTGTACCAGATGGATGTCAAGACTGCATTTTTGTACGGAGAAGTGAAGGAAGAAATTTTTGTTGAGCAACCACCGGGTTTTATTCATCCAGACCATCCAGAATATGCCTACAAGCTTGACAAGGCATTATATGGGTTGCATCAATCACCTAGGGCTTTGTATGCAACTCTGACAGAACATCTTCTGGCTCATAGATACACATGAGGCACAATAGATCAGACTCTGTTTATCAAAACAGTGGGCAAGGATCTGATATTGGTTCAAATCTATGTTGATTATATTATTTTTGGATCAACAAGTGAGGCTCTTTGCAAGGAATTTGAGGAAGTTATGAAAAAGAAGTTCGAAATGAGTGCACTCGGAGAAATGACATTGTTTTTGGGTTTACAAGTTAAACAAGATTCCCGGGGCATTCTAATTCATCAAGGGAAATATGTGGATGATGTGCTAAAGAAATTTAAGTTCACAGACGCTAAACCGGCCGAAACTCCAATGGCAGAAAGACCGTTGCTGACTGAAGATGTAGAAGGATCCCCTGTTGATCAACGCCTATATAGGTCTATGATTGGATTGTTGATGTATCTGACAGCAAGTCGTCCAGACATCATGTTTGTTGTCTGCAATTGCGCGCGATATCAGGCTAATCCTAAAACTTCTCATCTTACTGCTGTTAAACGAATCTTTCGGTACCTTAAAGGCCGACCCCGGTTTGGTTTGTGGTATCCGAGGTATTCGAATTTTGACCTGTTTGCGTTTTCTGACAGTAATTTTGGAGGCACTGACAAGGACAGGAAATCCACCTCTGCTGGATGTCAATTTTTGGGGGACAGGCTCATTTCTTGGCAATGCAAGAAGCAACAAACGGTAGCTATTTCTACTGCTGAAGCAGAATATGTTGCAGCTTTGGCGTCTTGCTCACAAGTGGTGTGGATGCAACATCAATTGCAGGACTACGGTTCGACTTATCTTAAAACTACCATATACTGTGATAATGATGCTGCCATACAAATTGTGAAAAATCCTGTCTTCCACTCAAAAACCAAGCACATTGATATTAAAGTTCATTTTATACGAGACTGCTTTGACAGAGGTCTCATCAAACTGGAGCAAATCGACACAGATGCAAATGCTGCCGATTTGTTTACAAAACCTGTCAGTAGTTCGAAATTTCATGTGCTTGTGGATTTTCTGAAAATGATCCGCTTTACTTACTGAGCATGTTTTTGTTTTATTTCGTAGGTAAACTTGTTCATAAAGTTTTCTATTCTTGGGTAGTTTTTATTTATGCACAAATTTAGGGGGAGAAAATTGAAAAATACAAAAAACATTAAAAAATTATTGAAAAATACAAAAACATTGCATGCATGACATGACATGACATGACATGGGAAATGAAATGAATTTTCACATTGTGGTGAAGGGCTGACTCATGTAAGACCAGTATCGAAACAGTTTGAATTTAGTATGATGTGTTGGTAGGCTCTATCCTTAAAGACTGGAAACATTGGCTGTTTCTGTTAAGAACTAAATTAGTACATGACCTCAGGAAAGAAAATCACTTGGAATTAGCTCATTTCTATTTGAATGACTGTATGTTGTCCCGATACACACAATTTTGGTCTGACTCTGAAATCTTCTCTGAAAAGTCGTGTATCTCCTCTGTTTTGCGAAAGCAAAGACCTGGAGGTGCTAGGCAACGTCAGCTTCTGCTGCATCCAGATACATGCTGACCTAGCTGTACGTTGTCACGCTATAGATCAATTAAACACTCGAAAGAGGCCCTCAAGTGCCCAAAAGAAACCCATGAAACCTATATCAAACTGAGAAAAACTCATTTGATCTGTATATTATACCATCTCTGTGAAAGATCTATTCTGTTCTTTTCTCAACCAATTCCCAGTTAAGATTTCAGAGATCTGGATTGGACTTGTGAAATATGTGGTAGGGAAGCTACTTGCATGATAGAGTGTGCTGTTTATATTTCCGGGATTTGATTAGTATTTGTTTGGGTGTTCATTGTTAAGAAATCAAAACATGATAAAATTTGTTACAGACAGTTACATGGAAAAGGACTAGGGAGATGAGTTTAGGTGGACAAATATACTGGCAATCGTCTAGATCATCCGGTAGTAGATCAGTGTTGATAAGTGAAGTCAAGCCCGAATACTCATGATTTGATCCCTGAGCAATTACGTTATTTCCTATTTTATTTTTGTAAATAATAGTTTATATTATTTATTTTTGTTTTAGGTTTTTGCATTTGTAGAACGTGCTCAGAAAGTTAATCGGGTTATTAAAACTATAACTGTTTTTTTTAAAAGGATTTTTATCTTAATTTAAAAAAAAAATTCAAAGAAATCCTTAAATTAAATGTGAGATGAATTCGGCCCAATTTTGGTCTCGGCCCAAATTCAAAGGCCCGTCCATACAAAGGGATGAGGTATAAAAGACAGGTCTCGAGTCGAGACCTCATTCCTCACTCGAGACCAGCTGTGATTCCTCTCATATTCTTTCTGGAATTCCAGCAAGATTATCACTGTTCCGACGAAATCTTTTGTTTCCGACGTGTTTTCCGGTCTCTACTCACCCAGATTTGAAGGTATTTTGACGATGTCTTTGAAGTTTTGCAGGTTTATGAAGATTTAATGATGGGTTCATGAAGATTTGAAGATGAACTTAAACCCTAGTTTTGAATATACTTTGGTCTTCACAGAAATCAAAGGGTATTTTTCAGATTTTGATCCAAAAGGTGGGCAGATGAAAATGTTTGTGTGGTCTCGACTCAGGAAACACATGAGGACTCGAGACTGGTGGTTGCGAGTCGAGATTGACAAGTAGATAAGTCTCGACCACGGCCTGTTGTGAGTCGAGATCCAGAAGTAAACAACTCAAGAAGGCTGATTGCGAGTCGAGACCCTACAAAACAAACAATGTGATAAAAGTAGCAGAAATCCCTGATTATCAGCAGCTTCCAAAATTCAAAGATTTCGGAATCTTTGAATTTTAATCCTCAACAAACTTCCGAGAAATCAGCAAACAATTCACTGAAATTACACAAACCAAATCAGCAATATTTGCTATGAACAGTTTGAAGATTGTATGATCCGTAGACAGAAAACACAATCAAAACTGTACCACTGCAAAGACAAACACTAGCAAAACAAGATCAGTAAAATAAGATATTCTTGAATCAGAATGATATCAACAACCGAACCAAGAAATTGGTTTCTTGGCTCTAATACCAATTGTAAAACCCTTGAGGATCTTTCAATGATATCAAACAAGAACTTGTGTAAGTACGGAAATCAAACACAAGTGGATTCAAGTATAATATCAATCGAAAGCAAAACAATATAATCAAAACAAACCGGAACTTGCATTCACTGATTAACTTGTGACTGATACAAGACTCCCAAAAGGTTTCGGCTGCCCCCTTGTTCTCGATTAACTCATCAACCTCAACACAAAGGTTAAGGTTTGCTTAAATACAAAACAATTGGGTCGAGACCCTTGGCCCACTCGAAACCAATTACAAAAACCCAAACCATACATATCAACCCAAACTATTAATGAACAAACATACTAATCAACCCCTATACTTTGAACTCCTTCATGAATAAACCATCAGGTTCCAACAAAAACATCGACAAAACACAAGGAAGGCGATTATTCGTTCGTTACCTCGAACAAACAAACGACACGCGGTGACTAATCAAAGTAAATGGGTCAATATAATATATCACTGAAGACATGCTCGCCTATAAATGAACACTCACCCCAAGAGTTCCCAGGTAAGAGTGACTGGTCCGATAGTGCGGATTTGTATGAACACTCTAGCCATAGACAGAAAACTCAGGGTACAGGGATTCACTCTTCCAGTTTCCATGTGTTCACATTATTTAAACCCAAACTTTGACGAGATTTTGAAAACTAAGAGGGATCAAAACCTAGTAATCAATCATCCAAGGATAGATGATTAATTTTCGAAGCGGATTTGTTATTGTGTTCTCGTTGTGGTTATCACCTAAGGATAGGTGACGATATTGTTTTAAAATCTAAACGCAAATAAACTTGCATTGGGGTCCTAGAAAGTTATAGTCTAGGTCAAAGCATTGCTAATAACCTAATTCCCTATCACCATTAGCTCTGATACCAACTCTTCTGTCACACCCCAACCACGTAAAACAACAAAACGTGGCGGAAACGTCGGGGAGTGTTGTAACAGAATCATCGTTTCACAACCATGGTAATTAAAAGTTTCGTTTTATTGCTTCATTAGGTAAAATTACATTGTCTTAAAACAAAACAAACAAATTAAACATCGTCTATCATTGTTTTTATGTCACTAAGGCCACGTCCAGATCCTAAGTGACTCAAGCATCCTACCAATCAACATCAAGCAACACCACCTGAAACATATGTAAAAATAAAGTCAGCAAAGAAATGCTGGCGAGCACATAGGTTTTGTGAGAGTGTCGGATTCATGGCTCGTTACTATGTTGTGGTACCTCATTAGACTACAAGAGTCAAAAGTACAAACCTCGCTTTGAAAAGTGTATTGCAACATAAATAACCAACTCAAATCAAATTGGTTATAGTTTATAAAATCTCGTAGCCATGATTCTTAACCCAAAAACATTTGTTTTAGTAAACCAATTCGTAATACATCTCGTAGAAAACTCGTTAATAAAACACGTATGGTTTATATTGTTTCGAAAACCTCGTTGTGTGACATCGTTTCCTAAGTGAACTAAATAACGACACGCAATGTAGTTTGATAGAAGCACTTATATATAAGATGATACTGGTCGGTTCGGCCAAAATTAATGAATGTCATTCGTTATGTAACTACAACCACCAAGTTCATTCACTTTATCGAAATCGTTATTAGTTTAATATAAACCATCTTAATCGTTTCAGAAAACATCGTTAAAACCTTGAATTTGTTTAATACATATGAATCACCCCAAAACAATTGAAAACAGTAAAATTGGGGAACTATGTACTCACATTGAATGGAAAGGTATCCTTGATCTAAAGAACTTAGCGAAGCTCAGGCAAACCAAGGAAATTCAAATAGTACCAAGTAATCGGATCACTAGTAAATAAATCGACACCTAAATCGGAAGATCGGACAGATTGAGGTTTCATAAACCAAATGAGTGTTGGAACTCATGTGATATGGTTTAACAAAACCTACATTCTAAATCGGAACCTAACCTAAGTGCTTTCGACCTGTTACGACCCGTTTAGGTAGCTTATGCTACTTTAACGTGTCGTTCGCGCAAAAGCGCGTTCGAGACGTCTAACTAGTCCTATGGCAAGTATTATATGCCTAAACATGTTTAATTATATTGCATAATCAGTTAGGTGACAAATGTTTAGGTTACATATGCTTAAAATCCAATTATGCATGAAAATGGCATTTTGGTCATTTACCTAAGGCATATAAACTACCTATCATACAACTACTTAAACTATGTGACCATAAGGTATAACCTCGGAAGGTTATTCCCTATGCAACTATGGTCACTAAACATGCTTGGTCTGATCCTAATGATCGACCAAATGGGTCGAGTTCGAAAGTCTAAACGGTGGTTTAGACCGCTTAACTTACGACTCTAAACAAGCACTAAACTAAAAGTGACGAGCTAAGCATGTTAAAACATGCTTAACTAAGTTAGAAAACAAGTTTTTGATATCAAAACAAAGTGTTTTGATACCAAGAGTAGTTTGGTTGCAAAATACGCTTAAATGCGCATTTTGACCGAAACTACGACTCGTCACTACGCCTAGTCAACATGGTAATCAGTAGGTATAGTCACTAAGGACTATAACCATCGTGATTACGCTCACGTTACGAAGTTCAAACGAACTTCGTGTTGACCAACTCGTGGTCAAAGTAGAAAGTCAAACAGAGTTTGACTTTCATGCTAAAAACGCATAAAAGAACGAAAGAGGACTTACAAAGGGTCCAAAGATATTTGATTCCAAGTATTCTCAGGTATGTAGTGAATAATCACCACAACTTAGAGAAATCTCAGATTAAATGTGCAGAAAATGGAATGAGGGCCATGCTATATATAGTTTTCGCAAAACTGTTAGGATCATTTCTTGGTAAAGAGGGAATGATCTTGGCCTTACAATTGTCAAGGAAGGATTGGGGGACTTGTTCATCACACAAACCAGCCCATAGCATGAAAACCAGGGATTAAAACCATTAGAATAGGTGGAAAGGACCAGATTCAATGTTTCTGCATTTATGCTGATCTGGGGACTGCTTACGGACTGTAAGCATATGTCCATATGGTCCGTAAGGACCTTGCAAACTAGCAACTTTCAAAAATGGCAGACTTAGTCCCTGAAGCCCCAAACTTGGTTTTCGGTGCATTTTTGACACGTTTAAGCCCCGTTAACCCCATTCAAAGCTCTAAAATGAAGTTAAAGTATAGGGAACTTAAAATATGCTCAAAAATATCTCGGATGTCGGCTCGTTTGGTCGTAGGGTTGCGTTGTTCGGTAAATTACGACGGAAGTCGTAACGAACGCAAAAAACGATCCAAATTACGCGACGAATGGAATTTTATCATGCCAATCACTAAATAAAGTATTTTAATGATTACATAAATTTTTGGGTGTCCGGATATATTCAGAACGTAAGATATGCATGAAAATGCAAACTTATGCACTTTTTGACGCTTTTAGTCCCTGCTTAATCAAGAAAGTTTATTTTTGTGCACCAAACACCTCAAAGCCTATTTCTAAGCTATGTAAAGGATATTTAGGTCATATTTAACTTATGATCAACTTTCAGAATGTTCGTTACTATACAAATCGGTATAGTTTCGTAGTTTGACACAAATAGTCCCTGCGATCGAACAAACTTGTTTTCGACACACCAAACCATCCAAAACTTATTTCTAAGTTATGTGAAGATTATCTAAGGTATGTTAAGCCTATGTCACTATTCCGGAGTGTTTGTCGCGTTAAACTGACTGCGTTTACACACCAGTTTGCGTATAACTTTCCAGAAAGCGATTTAAAGCTTGAAATCGAATCGAATCGAATGAAATCGTAAAATCATCAAACACAAAAACAAACATAATAACACCAAAACACATTGTTTTATTAATAATTAACATTGTTTTACATTGTACATCGATTACTGAGCACAGTTGTCACAATTTGACCCATTTATAACAAGTCATTACTTATATCATTTCATCATCGTACTATCCAACCATTTCGGCCCATTTGTAACGGTTCAGTACGCATTTCATTACTCTTTCATTTTCTGATCATTCTTTCAATACTCAACACATTAAATTTACCATGTTCTACATTGCCGCTTTTTACTAGGATTTATATAATAAGACTAACATTCATAATCTACATAAAGGATAGACAAAGTTCATATGAACTTACTGTGATCTTGCGTTCCTAGCGCCTTGGATTGACTTGTACCTTCTTCTTTCTTTGCTCCTATACGTTACAACTTCACATATTTAGCTTTCATACAAATTCATTTCTTATGCATTCTTCATTGTACATTATGATGCTAATTAACCATATACACTTTCATCATCATCATAATACATCAATTTAGCAAGTATTTGTGTAAAATCACAACTAAACAAATTCAGGCATTTCATCGAACACATTGTGTGCGTATCATCTACAAAGCATAATGTACAAGTAACTTAAGCACATTTCCCACATTTCACCCATATAACAAATTCCTAACTCCAAAAATCATCACTATAGCCATATATTGTTTGTTCTATATCAACTTATCATAAAATAGTTATTCCAAATTATTTCAATCATTAACACTACACTAATGTGCACATGATTTTCTCTAAACTTGATCATCCTATAACATACAAGTGGGTTTTATCCTAAATCATCAATATAGACAAAATTAAGCATATTACAACTTCTACACATTGATATTAACTAACATTCATGTTCAATTTCGTAATACATACACGGATTACACATAACCCACTTCACAAAATACCATTAAATCATGAAATTCTACTTACTTGATGATATCAGCACTTAGGTGATTATAATTCTTAGCTCATGCATCAAATAAAGCTTTAATTTCCTTTAAATTGGGCAGATTTTGTGATGACAAGGGTTTCTCCTTGTTCCCCTTTAGCTTAGATTTGTGTTTTGTTTATTTTTAAAGTTTCATCTTTCAAATTGCCCAATATTGGTCCCTCAATTAGTATTAGTATTAGTAGTGGTTAATAAATCTATTCTTACTTATTAGTCATTAACACTTTATTAAATAGCACATGAAATTGGGGGTGTTAGAATAAGGTAGGGTCAGGCATGGGAACAATAGTGTGATGGGAAAGCTGCTGACCTGACGAAACTGTTGTAGATAAAGAACGACACTCTACAAGACCAATGCACTGTAAAAAATTAGACAAGTAGCACTGCTGAGAGAGATATAAATCATCCTTAGTAAAGGTAGCCTGAATACCCAAGAAGTAAGATAACGTCCCCAAATATTTGAGCGCAAACTTAAAATGTAAACGCTCAATCAAGCTAGAAACAAAATCTGATGAGCTCGCGGTGATAATAATACCATCCACATATACTAAGACATAACACAAGATCGATTGTCTATGATAGAAAAACAATGATGTGTCTGATAGATACTGTGAAAAAACACAGCTAAGAAAAGCAGAAGATAGCTTGGAAAACCAAGATTTGGGAGCCTGCTTCAAGCCATAAAGACCCTTCTATAGAAAACAAACATAATGTGGTCGGGATGCATCAAAGCCGCCTGGTGGCTGAGACATATATACAGCTTAGAATGATCGCCATGTAGAAAGGCATTGTTGATATCAACCTGTCTAATAACCAACCCACAAGAGAAAGCAACAGACGACACAAGTTGATCATAGTAGTAGGTTTCACCACCAGGCTAAATGTCTCAATGTAGTCAACACCCTCAGAAAGATGAAAGCCCTTAGCAACAAGCCGGGCTTTGTAACGACTTACAGAACCATTGGGATTATGCTTAATCCTGTATACACACTTACAACCAATAATGTTGGCATCAGTGGGAGCCAGAACTAGATGCCAAGTCTACTTGGCATGTAATCCACCAATCTCCAAATGCATAGCATCCCACTAAGCAGACCACTACTGAGCCTGGCGAAAAGTAGAAGGCTTAGTGGTAGGAGCAGTAGAAGTATGAAAAAGAACAGGATCAGGAAACTAGCGAGGCCACCGTGTGTGATCACAATATCGTGTGACCATAGGATGAGTAGGACCAGAAACAGGAGGAGGGGAGGATGAGATGAATCAGAAAAAAGGAGATAAAGATGGAGGATGGGGAGGAGAGGGAGGAGGAGAAAGAGTTGATGACGAAGAAGCTGATGAACGAAAAGAAGAGGGAACAAAGTAGGAGGGAGGAGGAATAGCATAAGGTGAAGTTTGATACATGGAAGGAGTAGGAGAAAAAGATGCAGGAATATCAAAGATCCTCCCATGAAAGAGAACATGTTGGGAGGTAAATGTACGACATGTGTGAGGATCATAGCAAAGATAACCACAATGACTCGGAGCATAGCCAACAAAAATACAAGGAACAGACTTAGGTGAAAATTTATCATCTCGAGTATCACCTAGAAAAGGATAACATAAACACCCAAAAGTGCGAAGAATATAATAATCAGGATGAGAACCAAAGAGAACCTCATAGGGAGAGGACTGATGAAGAACCAAGGATGGAAACCGGTTGATGAGAAAAGCGGCAGTGGCATAAGCATCATTCCAAAATTTCTTTGGTACGCGAGCATGAAATAGTAATGCTCGAGCTACCTCAGAAATATGGCTGTTTTTCCGCTCAACAACCCCATTTTGTTAGGCTGTATAAGGATAGGAGATGCGATAAGCAATACCACAATCAGAAAGATATCGAGCCATCTAGCCACGAATAAGCTCAGGAGCACCATCGCACTGAAGATGTTTAGTCATACAAGCATAAAGGTTTTTAACAAGCGGTTTGAAATGGCGAAATGAATCAACCGCCTGAGAAAATATAACAATAATAGGTTGCTCAATAACAAGTTGTGTGATAGATAGGAGGTTCTTAGCAATGCCAGGAACAACAAGAATGTGTTTTAGCAAAATAGTACAACTTGATAGATGTAAATACGCAAACCAACATGAGATATGGTGAGAGACATACCATTGCCAACAACAACACGCTTAGAGCCGTTATTGGGAACCAAGCCAAAAACAATCGAGGAGGAATCAAATGTCATATGAGATGTAGTACCAGAGTCAGGGATCCATGAATCTACAAGCACACAAAAAGTAGATAAATCTCCTGAAAGCCCATAATGAGATAAATTTGGGTTGTTAGCCCACTGTTGAAAATGAGCAGACCCAAATCCCATCGAATCTGATGGCCCAGGTGGCTGTGATGAATTTCCATATACATTTGGGCTAGAGCCCAAAATCCCATCATTACTAGTAAAACAAAAACTACTAGGCTGTGTCAAATGAGGCCCACTAGTAGATCCATGAGAGGAGTTAGGACCAGGCCCATGTTCAGATACATGTGCATGCCGAGAAGAATTTTGTACCGAATAAGGATGTGGGGCAGAAGAAAGATTTAGAGAATAAAGTGAAAAGAAGAACAAAGGAGAAGATGATGATAAGGAAAGCAGGGAAAACAGAGAAGAAGATGATCGAAATCAATGGAGGATCACCGGAAAAGTTGCCGGAATATGTAACCAACTCACCTGTAAAATAACAAACTCAGAGAAGCTCTGATACCATAAAGCAAGTATCAGGCTCAAAGCATCCTGAATCGCATAAAATGAATCAGTAATTAATGTGTAATGATACATCTCTATATAAGCAATCTACAATAAACTCATAACAAACTAACAAACTGAGATAGAGATATACTGAAGTGACAGTAACCCACACAATCTAGCTAACAGTCACTAATATATGGAAGTCGCCACAAACTAAAGCACATTGTTCTACTACACAGTGGGGCAAAATTGGTTTAAGGATAGAGATTACTCGCCTCGAAGCAATAAGTTGTAGTTTTGATTGTTAGTCAGGGTTTACTTTAGTTAGATATTACCAAGAACCCCAGAACCAACTGTCTATAAACAAGTGCGCATCTCATACACCGTGTGAGTTCACATTTAACCTCTCGCATCTCATACATGTTTTTGAAAAACAATAGTTGATGTGAAACTTCAAATTAAGTTATAGAACTAACCACTAATGACTTATATAACTTAAGAAAAGTTTTTTGTGCATATTTTGCTATATTAAAAGATGCTACCTGTAAAGATATTGTTATTTATGTAACAAAGACTTAGTATACATCATCTTTTACATTCTTGATTCCTTGTAGTAATCGTTTGGTGCCTCACTGTTCTGTCTCCTATTATTCTTATATATATTGATACAAATCTTTTAATGAAAACCATGGATGAAATTGGGATTCATTACTATGGATGTACTATTTATTTTCATCATCTTTTCCTAGATGATTATTGAAGAAACCATATATACATTATTATTAAAGAAGCCAGAAATTGAAGCATTGCAGCAAATCAATCTTCAACAGGTTTAGATCAAAACTTGATCTTCATTTAACCGATAGCAAATCATAGAGTTGTGGTATAGGAAGGTCAAGTTCCGAGCAAACAAACTTGATTATCTCCCCGGTCAAAGCGCCTAAAGACAACTTGTTTACGGTCACTGCAATTGCAAACCTGTTGTTTATGTCACAATGACCTGTAGATCCACCTAAACCCATGTGACCAACCCCGATTACCGAACCACCCGTTGTGTTAAGTCTTACAAACCCAAGCCCAAACCCACTATTGGGGAGGGCCAAATCCTTATAATCTCCACTTCCATAAAAGGCATCATGCATTTTCTCTTTTGGGTTGGTAAAGATTTTGGTGTTGACGTCATCTTTCGTTGGGTGGCTTTCGAGTGGAGGGAGGGGTGAACAGGGATGGCGAGATGGGATCACACCGCCATCCGCGAGGGTAGCATAGTAACGAGCCAAAGCACGAGCCGAGAAGTGTCCATTGCCAGCAGGTTGTATGGAACGACGGGCATTGAGAGTATTCATTAACGGAATAAGGGTTGAAACCATGTTGAATGTGTATGAAGAAGGCCAGGAGCCCGAGTACAAGCTGGATTTATAGATATCGTGTTCTGGGTCAAACAGGATGAGATCATCTCTGTCTATTGTTAGAGTCGCAAGACGAGATTCGACACCAGGAGGAATCCCTATATAGAACTCGCCTTCAATGCCAAGTGGGCGAACAATAGCCTCCTCAAGAATATCCTGAAACTTCTTGCCGGTTGCATGCTGCAGATTCAAAAACTAAAGTTAAACATCAAGCTTTTGAACCGTAAAGGTCACGCATTCAGATCCCATATGTGGTTCATGGAACTTACCTCAATGATCCCACCACAAAGCCATCCATATGATAGATAATGATATAACTGTACACGCCCAGGTTCGGTCTCGGGTGCAACAGTAGCAATGCGCTTTAGACACTCATCAAAATCACAAAACAGCTTATGATCATTTTCAGAAATGCCAGCAAGAGCATTGTGTAAACCAGCTGTATGATTAAGTATATGATTAACCTGAGGGATCAAAAAGGAATAGTAATTAGTTAATTTTAATTAACCTTTTGAAATAGGATTTTGATTCTTTACTAGTATAGAGCTGAATACGTGATGTATCATTACCGAAAGGGAAAAAACAAATTAAAGATTGTCCCTAATCCCTTATGTTTGTTTTACTGGGATAGCTAAAACATGTGTGGTCCTTTTGGATCTACGCTGCCACTTATCGGCTCCTGGACCGCTTGTTATTGAGCCTTCGGGGAAGGTGCCCTCTGTCAAAGAAGGAAGAGGACGAAGCTAATCGGATGAAGCACAAAAAGGATTGCTTTATTTAAATTTCAAATACCTTAGAATTACAAAAATTAGAAATTACTTGGATATATTTTATGGAAGAAATACTAGCTCTTATTTATTCTAAGCAAAGCAATAATGTAAAAATAGATAGTGTGTTAGTGGAAGTTATAACTTATTCTCCACTACTCCATAACTTAAAAGACACTTGATGAGACTTGGTAACCTCCCAAATACATATGATTGGGTAAAACTTCTTCTGGTTCAGCTTGACCCATCCAAATATTGTCAAGAAAACAACCCATGTCCAGGTTACAACCCACAACATGCATCAGTTTAGAAGACAGGAACTAAAAGAATTGAGATCAAGAGAACCTGCCTTTATTTGATCTTTTCCATTTGTACCGAACCCTGGCCAAATATGTGCAACGTTTTCGTCAAGCTTCAGTTTCCTGAGATGAAAATACATATAATTTATTTATCGTCAAACAGCAAGAACTAGTTAAACAAAAAGTCACCTGAATTGTATGTTAATTAATGCATTAAACCACTAATTATTTTATTCGTAAAGTCAAATTGCCATAGGCCTATAGAAATTATATAGTTTTTATATCATCTGTAACGTGTTAGAGATTATAAACACACCCTTTATCAGCCAGCCAGTGTATCATTCCGGCTGTGACACCCTTAGTTACAGAGAAAACAGGAAATAAGCTGTCAGGCTGAACCGGACGAGGATCCTCTTTTCCCAGGAATCCAGCTGCAGTATCAATTATCACTTTCCCGTCTTTGTATGCACAAACCTAACACACACAAAAACTTAATACGAAAATAAATGGTCATTGATAGTAAAAACTAGCATTAGTGGCATGAAAATCTGTCACAAAAAGGGAAAAAGTTTCGTGACTGAATTTGTAGTCGCATTATCTAGTAGTGAATGCACACCTGGATTCCAAGTATTCTATCTGTAGTATTCTTCAATTCAACCAAGAAATGTCTCAGCTTTGCCTCAACTTCAGAATTGACTGGACTGTCATATAACCAGCTACTTTTTGAAGCAGCGGATCCGTTATTCATGTTGCTGAAAGAAATTTGAAGTTAGTTAAACAAAAGTGTGATTAAATACAATAAGCTATCGTTTTTTAAAACTGTTTATCTGCTGTTGGTTTTTGAACACGGGGTTCAGACTTTCTTAACAAAAACAACTTATTTCATTCAAAAATGATCAATTTGAGCAGTTATATAGACGTGCATCAAAAGGCGATAAACAGAAAGCAATCCTAGACAACCCGATTCAGATAGAGGTGTCACGATACAACTAGCATTCGATCATCAAGGATGAAAAGTTTAAAAGAGTACGAGAACAACCCTTTCTGGATATGATACCGATCAACCGCTGACTGTGAAAGGAAATTTTGTATGGTTTATCATCTTATTTGAGACTATTTATGCACCAGCAGGATGGTTAGGTGGGTGGGCTAGGGATATCCCTGAATTAATATACATTTGTTTGTTATCTCTACATATTGTCATCTTATATATGTGTATTATTGTTTTGGCGATACCAGAAATGGAATTTTGTTTTGGTCTGTATCAGACTTTGAGAATAAGCATCAACCGATAGTTAGAACTGATGTTTTTGAATAATGGAACTTGAATTTATGACATCAGATATTTTAGTAACTTCATAGAAATTAATATAGGAACATAGTGTGGGGTTAGTGTAAAAAGGGGTGGTTTTGTGAGAATTATAAGAATTGTTTTAAGCGCTTAGATCTTGTAGTTAATGGTTGAGATCAAGAAGGGGTTAAAATGTAAATTAGGGGTAATAGTGTTTTCTTTATATTGTATTTTTAAATTAAAAAACTGTCATCAACTTTAATGCACATTCAAGTTCCACCCATTTTTTTGAACGTCAATAACTTTTTATACGTAACTTTTTTTTTTAAAATAAATTACACCATAATAACGAGTTTTTTTTATCTTTAGTATGAGTACCATATTGTTATCTTTATATAGATAAAAAAATTACGTATAGCATGATATGAAGTCTACTGGAATACAGGTTTAAAACACCATATGAAGAACATATATTGGAATGCAGGTGTAAAACACCATGAATGCAGGTGTAAATGCAGATTTAAAACACCATGCGAAGAACATACGAAGAACACATACTGGACTGCAGGTTTAAAACACCATACGAACAACACATACTGGACTTCGTGTTTAAAACACCATGAATGCAGGTTTCAAACACCATACGAAGAACACATACTGGATTGCAGGCTTAAAACACCATGAATGCAGGTTTAAAACACCATACGAAGAACATACGAAGAACACATACTAGACTGCAGGTTTAAAACACTATGAATGCAGGTTTAAAACACCACACAATAGATTTTCGCACAGAACATAAAAGAAACCGTATTACAATGATGGTGATAACTTCTTGCGATCTGAAAGATTTATACGAGATGACAAATAAATCATAGATTCTTAAAGGATCTTTAAATAAATAAATCGAAATCCTAAAATAACTCCCAGACGGTTATGGAAATATTTAACATTTAATTGAATTATTGAGTAAATTACTTTTTTACCCTTTTGAACTAAAATAACTCAAGGACACATGTCAGCCCCACAATATTTCTCACACTCAAGCCCCTTTTTTACAGGATCCTCAATCTAGGACGATAAACCAAAATGATCAGTGAACTATTTGAAAGGTTTATGTTCGTATTTAATGAAATTTTTATTCATTTAATTAAACAGACGGACATGCCACGCATCCCGTTCGTACACCTACATATGTGAACGTTCATTTATGTTCATTTGCGTTTGTGAATTTCCATCCATTTGTTATATCTATCCATTCTTTATGACGTGTGGTCGAGTATGTATGATTTTTATTATATTTTTTAATATCTTTTACTCTTTTATCAAGTTTTAAATTTATAAAACACGAAATAACACTATCAGTCTCTCCAACAAGCTAGGGCAAGTGCACCGATCGTTGGCGTAGTATAGTGATGGTAAGATACAGAGGTAGTCCATGGACACAAGAGCTTTTAATACCGGAATATCGTCGACGTCCAATCTAATCAAATTTTGAGGAAAGATTTTTAGTAAGTAAAATAAAGAAACTAAATAAATAAAGAAAAAAATAGACAGGATAGAATCACTTGGCTCCGACTCATCTTTTATGTATCCTTTGATGATTTCCGCACTTTGGGTTTTTTAAGAGATTATCTTAGTTATAGTTTCATGTTCCTCTTTTGGAGAAAACGCTACCCTCAACCATATTGGTCTGAGTCAGCAATGATGCAGTCCCGCAAGGCCGGAATACTGAAAGATAATTAAGTAAGTTATTAATGCAAAATGTGGCATGGCCCTCTTTTGGAGGCAATGCTACCTTCGGCCATATTGGTCTGAGCCAGCAGGGATACAATCTCGCAAGGCCGGTTTAAAGTTTTAATAGTAATTTATTTATAAGGGATTCAAGCTGTTCTTACTTCCCCCGATTTGATATTATCTGCCTCAAAAGAAGTCCTAATAAGCTTGAATCAAGTCCTCGCGGAATCTATACAATGAACGAGATAAGAACTTTACCCATGCCACCCTTCTAACCCCCTTCTAGGCAGTTAACGCACTTTATATAGACAGTAAAGACACGAATGGGTGAATTAATGAAACATGAAGAGATGATAGAATAAAGTTCACTTTCAATATAAAAAACTAGTTATTAAAGTCATTAATACATACCCAATTAAAAAGTTAACCAAAGATTGGAAATCAAAAGTAATACATAAATGACTTGTCTTCACCAAGTGATGTAAGAGATTAGCCAAGCATTGCCTTTGTTTGACAAAAACTCTTACGATCAATCTTGAATCCGGAGAGTACTACACACTTTAGAGATGGATGATATATTAATGTGGTGGTTGATGGTGGTATTGTGGTGGTGGAGTAGTGGCAGGTGTTAGAGAAGTAGTTTGCCAAGGAATGAGTTGCAATTGAACCAAGCACCCCTATCTATAGCTGAAAACAGAAGGTTTACACAGCCCCGTGCCTGGTAGGAACAACCTTATGCTCTCCTTCTTCTTTGTCTTCATAATTGAGCTTGTCAGTCCAGATGCTCACGCGCCCCCGTGTGTCAATGGCACGGCCTTGTGGCTATTGTACTTGTTGTACGATCCATGATTTGCAAATCTAGAAGTTTACCACAGCCTGTGTCCATGGGACACTGCCCCGTGTCTCTTGTCGGCTTCTGTTTGTCTTCTTCTTCCTAGAATCTTTGGTGGGGCCGTGCCCGTACTTGTCTTCTGAGTTGTTGTTTTTGGTCTTTGGGATGAAGCTCGGAGGGTTGGTATATTGTATCAACTTCCCTTCTTTTGTATTCATGCTGGTTTTTGTCGTTAATTTGTTCCTGTTGTACATTTACGCTCTTTAATCCTGAAAGTCAAAAGTATATAAAGAAAAGCATTTTTTCCAACATTAGTACTAAAAATCAATAGGTAGAAGAGAAGTTTTCGGGTCTTGTTTGTAGAGTGTCGAGAATACAAGTTCTTTTTTTATTCTTGTTTTTTTATTTACAATCCTATTCGACATGATTTATTTAGAACTGGTTTTAAGAAAAATAAATATTTTTGGGCATAATGTGCCTTTTTAAAATTTCATTTAGCTATATACAAATTCACACACCTCACAAGTGATCACTCAACACTCGGTCGAAGATGTATAAGTGAAACGCTCGGTCTCAGTATGGAACTTACTCCTACCATATCCTTGACAAGTAATCAAACCTCCTCCCTTTTAACATAATCTTTGTAAATATCAAGAGGACTTTTAAGATGGTAGGTTTTTGGTTAAGGGTAGGGTAGTTTTATTTGAAAAGTGGCTAAAGGCGTAAAATGTCGGTTTTCTTTTGAAAATTTATTTGTGACTTAGGTACCAACTAAATGCTTATAAGCAATAAGTTTGCTTATTTTATTTCAAGCAACTAGAGATTTTTTTTTTTTTTTTTTTTTTGATAAAACTCACAAGAAAATTAAGTCATATACTTCTGTGTATCTCAAAAGAACTGAATTTTACTAAAATAATGGGGTGTAAAAGTGTTGGACCGTGTGCGTGACCCTAAACAGTCAGTAAAGGCAGTTCATCTTCATTTACTAAGGCGGAATCAAAGTAAACAAAGTCACACAGCTTGTATCCTTTTAACTTCTTTCTATTACTGCTTTTCCAAGTCTTTACACGTGTTTCTGACTGAATTTTGACAGCAATTCGACACCTAACACAAGACCTGATTTCGCTCCAAAATCGTTACAAATGACAACAGCCATCACCTATTTATAGGCGGTTTGATTCCGCTCCAAATGGTTCAAGCGGAACCCCTATTATGTATGTTCGAGCGGAATCACCAAGATACATCAGGAGCGAAATCACATACTAACCTGATTTCGCTTGAAATGACATAAATGTCATTTCGAGCGGAATCACAACATTAAATCACTTTTTCAATTCTAAACTCCAATCTAACCTATCTAGACCTAGGACTCAACTAAGACGTAGTTAACAGACATTCAGTGCACCAACCGACTCCCCCTTGGATGTTGACGAAGTCTTCCGCATTGAGTCTTCAGTCTTGGTCTCTTTCCAACTTTGTCTTCAAACTCCCCTTTGATTGTTGATCCAGAATTCTGACTCCCCCTTTCGCAGACTCCCCCTCTCAATCTGTAACACCTCGAAAATTCACGTCCTATAAAGAGTTGACACGTGTCATATGTTTGAACGTGTGAAAGAATGTTACAGAAGGATTAAAGTTGACAGTCATGGAAAGTATCTGATTACACGAGTTCTAAATGTCAACAGTGAATAAATATATCGTACATTAACCCTGCATGATGCTCATATCATCAAACGAATAAATCATGGATCATACGAAGCTAAAAGTGAGAAATTACAAACTACAAGGGTTAAATGTGTCAACATGTTTAAGTTATACCTATGAGTGACCTTTTAGCGAACCCGAAGCCTTGTAACGATTTATTTTGCTCACTATATCGCGTGATAAAAATTTCACCAAGTTTCGTTATCGTATGAGAGAGTTATGATAAAATTCGTGTGCGAGGGGTTAGAAACGTCAACGGTGAAATTTATAACTTTTCAGGTAAACACAAAGTGATCAAGGACTTTGCATCATAGGTATAAGTCTTGGGGTCCTCATGTGTCAATTTAAAAGCCTCATAATGCAAGAATTAAAGTGAAAGCGACGTTTAGGAGGACAGGGGACAGAAAATGCAATAAACAAAAACTTCAAAACCTGACAGCAGGTCTGAGGCGGGCCGCGTAAAGGTTGTAAGGACCTTACGCGGGCCGCGTGCGACGCCCAGATGCAGAAACAAACAGACAGCTGTCTGTTGTGCCTTTAACCGACTCAAAATGCCATTTTGGCATACCATGGGCTTCCTATACTGGTTTTTAGGCTATAGAGGGCACATGTACATATCTTGGAACAATTGTAGACTTACATGTCAACAATCAAATGAGAATTTAGCACTATATAAGGGCCATGGTTTGCAACTTTTGTTCTTGCAATCATAACTCATCTTTGGAGCATTTCTGGAACTCAAGTGCAGACCCAAGACACTCCAATTCATTCATAAGACTTGTGTAAGTATCCTCAATCTCTCTTAATTAAGTTTTGCTTAATTTATAGCCTTAAAGTCAAACCGTCGTAATTAACGGTTGACTTATTAATTAGTCACTAATGGTCCAGCGTTTAGTCAAACTTAAGGTTGTTATAAGTTGGTAATTATGTGGGCGTTAAACCCTTAAAAGGGCACCCTCTGATTCCCGTCATAACCAAGTCGTTTGTCGGGTCAAAGATGATGATAAAAAGTCATCAGAAATGTAAACTTTGATTTAACGCATAATTAACAATGTGAGAGGTGTGTATTCTGTTTTAACCTTAATATAACTTGGAAATCAATGTTAGAACATGTCTAAACATGTTTGATCCGACAATTTTCAGTTTAGGATCGATTCGGAACCGAATGGCGCATAGTTTGACTTTCGGCTTTGACTTCGGTTCTGACCCGGTTTAGATAGGTTTAGGCATGCCTTAAAGTTCTATTAGGACCTAGCTACATATTAGTATAACCCTCTGTGGTTAGTACATTGATTGTCCAATTCGTTGCACGTTTTCGTTAATTGCCTAAATGTTGACCATATTGCCCTTATGTCCATAAAACGAGAATTTTGGAAATATGAAAGAACAATAATCCTTGTTACTGATTATTATGCATGTCCCTAAGTTTTCACATCAGTTGGAGGTCTAGATTAGGAGTTATGCTCAATGGCGTAATTTTGACGTTTTTAGTAATTAAATGGCGTCATTAGCATAATGCCTATCTAAACCCAATTTTTGGCACCAAACCTTTTACCCACTGATGTAATATAATATCTTAGGATTTTTGAAGATTTTTAATTATTTTTAAACTGATCTTAAACTAGGATTATCGCCTTAATTCGGTAAATACCGAATATACCCTTTTAGGCCATAAAATGAGTTTTACAAGTCCGTTTGACACCAATCCAATTGCTACTGATTTTAAATATTAAATGGAGTGTTTTGAACCTGTTGAGCTGATCAGAAAACTCAGAATCCTATTTCAACCCGTAAATCGCTTAAAACGGCATTATACGCGTATTAAACGCATAGTTTGGGTTTAAAACCATTTTGTCACATAGGACCTTTTACCAACTGATATAACCTGTTAAACTAAGTCATTTTACTGATGTATTCTGACCCGAGTCACAGAAGTTTAATTAATCTCTTTTATAATCTTTAAAATGACCAAAATACCCCTACGGGGCTTAAATTGAGATTTAACTTGTTTTGGGCATAACGGAAGATATCCTACTGATATCACAACATGTTTAAGGTATATTAACTTAAGAAACCTGTTTAGGACCCTTATGATTACCCGTTACACATCTTGCGCGTTCGGTTCGGTTTATGTAACTAGTTTACATAAATGAGCCAAAACGGGTCAAAACTTATCGTTTTTATCTCAAAATCCAGAATGTGGATAGTTTACCCATCTTATACAAGTCTTCAAACTTGTCGGGTCTAAATCACATTCTATCCGGTCTTCGCTTAATCGTGCGTACGAACCGTATCTTTGAAACTAACCGGTCTAAGCTTAAGCTAAATTAAAGACCCGTTAGGATTCTAATAGGTTATTATAAACCTTCGTTCCAGATTAGGAGGACCAGTAAAAGCTACTTGAATTTGCTTATTGTGAATTATACTTTGCTCAGGTAAATACTTTTAACTTATTTTCCCTTATACGGGCTTGGGGTACGGTATATAAAATACCGCTTGGTCGGGCATTCGACCTTAATCGTTTAGTGGTTAAGTATTATCGAGATGACCCGTTTAAATTATGTTTTGTTTACTTAAAGCCTTTGGGAGGTTAATGACCATGTCCCGGATATCCTTGGCATCATTTTACGAAATGGCCACGACCTAAGCGCGGAGTGTAGGCGTACACTCGTCAGTGCATAAATAAATAATGTGGTGTGTCTATTGATCTTTAACCCGGCACGAACCGGGCTACTGAACGCATAAGGAACATGTAATTCGTTTACAAGTTTATATATTTAAATAATTATCCCAAGTTATAAAATGTTTGTGCCATGTGCATCCAAATCAATTTTTATCATTTATAAAATGAGTCAGTTGATTGTATTTACCAGTGTAAACTGACGTATTTTCCCAAAAAGATTAAATGCAGGTACTAAGCGTAATAGGCTGGATTCTCTCCTTAGCATCAATAAAGAGTCTCGCAAGCATAAGATGCCTATCGTCTGTTGAACTACTGTTTCCTATTTATTTTGATCCTTCTGTGGATAAACTTTCAACTGTTTGTGATACACGATATTACAATATTTAATTCGGTTGAAATATATCTTTTAATTGCTTCTGCTGTGCATTTAAATATTGTGTTGTTTGACTATTATGTTGCCAACCACGTCACGATACTCCCCACCGGGCCCACCGGTGACACGTGGAAATTCGGGGTGTGACAGGTTGGTATCAGAGCATATTGAGTGAATTAAACACTAGCCTTTTGTGTTTAATCTCAATGACACAATTGCACATTCTAAAATTTTCGAGTCTAGACAAATAACATAGGTCAAATTCTATTTTGCTTTATTTTGCCCTTTATTTTATATATCCTTGTTGTTATCTTGGTTTATGTTGACAGGAATTATGCCGCCAAGATTCAGGAGAGGGGGAAAAGGCAAGGGGCCAATCTGCGCCCCTAACGATCATGAAGCCGGGCCATCACTCCGGCGAACGTCTTCAACCACTAGGAGTGCTGATCCTCAAAGAGACTGGAGGAACCAGGTGGAGCCCGCGAGAAGATCAACCTCGCATAGCTCAACGCCTTAATACCGCCATTCCTTTGGACCTCAGTCCGAGAATGAGCCTAACAACCCGCAACCCTCGTACATACCTCTACAGCGATCTTTATCGCAACATTCCTTTGGAGACCCCACTCCAGTTTTCCAGGGCCGGTTTAACCCGGTAGGCTTCATACAAGAACCAGTGGGTTTTAACCTGCTAGGACCGGAAGACCACTTTTCTAGAGATCAGGCGATGGATATGGACGAAGATACGGATCCCGTCGAGCCTGCTGCCGGGACCCCCAACCATCCTATCGAAGTATCTGATGGTTCGTCTTTTCATGGATCACCCTACCGTGGTCCAGACAGTTTTCAAGCACGGTTTGACCAATGTGAGTGGTACTTTACACCATCACATCATTCTTCACATCACCAGCAGCAGCAGCAGCAGGATCCCTCTGAGGATTCACGATTCGTGGCAGTCACGCCACCGCCTCCACAGCCGCCAGTACATCTAGCACCTCCGGAACCACCAAGACGTAGGAGGACTGGCGCACGAATGTCCGCACGTGCAGGGGATTTTCATTTCAGCACCCCTCAACACTCTAGTGGCAGCCATTACCCGCCACTATATGAAGACCCACAATTGGGTGGACCTTCAGCTCTAGTATCAGAGGTGAATTCGGCACCTGTTGCACCGCCACCATCGGGTTTTGGCAACCCTATCCCTGCTTATACTGCTCCAGCAACATACAATCCATTCGGACCGCCGGCATACGCTAACTATAACTATGCTGAGGACCCTTACCATGTGGCATCAAACTACCTTGTCCATAACCCTGAGGGACCATATGGAACCCCTTGGGGAATGAGATATCCAACTAGTGGGTACCAAGTACCTGCTCAGCCACCGCCTCAGCACCAGCCGCCACGGTTCTCCCCACCGGAGCAAGAGGAACTCCGCCAAAGATTGGACAGGGTTGAACGAGACTTCTAGAGGGAACGTACGAAAAATCAGGGATTCATCAGTGGTTTGGCAAGTCTGCTGAAAGGAAGGAAGAAACGGGATCATTAAATCCCAACATGTATTATTGTATTCCTTTGTTTAAATCAAGTCCCTGCGTGGACATTTATTTATATGTGTATGTAGTCCCTGCGTGGACTTGTCTTTATTCGTCCCTGCGTGGACATTTATTTTAGTAAGCAATCCCTGCGAGGACTTGTATTATCTGTTTGGCCCCTGCGTGGGCAAGTTGTTTTTGTGAAAAGTCTCGTTTAGGGCAAAGTGTACTACTTTTAAAATTTAATGGAATGTTAGGTTTGAAAATTCATTTTCTGTCATTTATGCATTTATATATTATACGTGAAATGAATAAACCAAAAACCATTCCTTTTATAATAATATGCCTATTAAATATTAAATAAGGATCTTGAAGGTATAACCTAGCCTGCATGTCATTACAAGACTTGGCCAAGATGGTAAGACCTATTTAAAAGACTCCAATCCCTGTTAACATCTGAAAACATGTTAACACTCCTGGCAGATGTGATCCGTCAGAATCACACACGTCATTCTTATAATAGGATTCTCCAAAAGACTCCTAACCCAATTTAATGATCTCTGAATCATGGGTTTAAAGCATCAATTAAGATGATCGTATTTTGACCATATACTGATAATATAGTGCCTACGGGCCCTGCTCATTTTCATATGAGACAAAAGGCAGTAATAGTCTGCTACCCTGCCTGAGAAAGGTGATGAACTATGTTCAAGCCTTCGTGCCCTGATTCTCTGAAATCATGGCTTATGATTTAAAATGTCCCTGTGACTAGGCCTTGTGTGCTAATAAAACTATTATTATTTTATAATTAGGATAAATTATAATAGAAATCCTAAGTAAATGTGAGTAATAAATTAACCATATATGGTCTACGTTTACCACGGTTAATAAATTTGCCATATAAGTCAATTCTATGATAAACTCACAAATAAATATCTGTCAATGTGTAACAGTTCAAGTTAAATGGCTAATTCAGACGAAATCAACAGTCATCCCCTGGAGAATAATGAGGATAATAGGATTTATGTAACCAGGGAAGAACTCCGTACATTGATTGATACAGCTGTATCCAAAGCTATGGAAGAACAATATAGTGGTTATAGCGGGACTCACAGTAGAACCCGATCAACACCGCCCTCTAAATCTGTCCCCAAAACTCACTCAGAGGCTCATAGCAAACCGCCACCTAAGAAAGAGGGACCAAAGAAAGATGATGATCGACAATCATCTAATCAGCACAGTGTTCCATCCAAGAGGATAGTGTTCGATGATAAACCGCGTACCAGGTCCTGTACTTATAAATACTTTGTTTCCTGCAAACCCCGGTATTTCACTGGGGAGAAAGGGGGAGTTGATTGTATGACCTGGTTGGATGAAATGGACACAGTTGTCGATATCAGCGGTTGTGCTGAAAGGGATGTAGTGAAGTATGTATCCCAATCGTTCAAATGAGAGGCACTGGCATGGTGGAAGTCTCTCATTCAAGCTGCAGGGAAGATCCCACTCTACAACATGTCATGGGAACAGTTTGTTGCTCTCATTAAAGAAAACTACTGCCCTCAACACGAGGTCAAAAGAATTGAATCAGATTTCTTATCATTGGTGATGACAAACTTAGATTGTCAAGCTTACCTCACCAGTTTCAATACTCTGTCCAGATTGGTTCCTTACCTGGTAACACCGGAACCCAAGTGAATTGCTCGCTTCATTGGGGGTTTAGCCCCAGAAATCAAAGCCAGTGTTAAGGCTTCAAGACCTGCTACTTTTAGGTCAGCAGCTGATCTCTCTTTATCCCTTACTTTAGATGCGGTCAGGTTGAGATCGCTAAAGTGATCTGACGAAAGTAAGAGGAAACGTGAGGATGACAACTCACGTAGGCCAAACAAGAAGCACCGAGGAAACGGTGACAACAAGAAGGGATCTGAGTCAAGGAAGGATGGACATCAGTCAGGTGAAAAGCCCAAGTGCAAAGTCTGCAAGAAACAGCACTTCGGGAAGTGCAGGTTTGAATCAAACTCGCAGACTCAGTCCAAATCTTTTGCTTGTGGTATTTGCAAGTCCAAGGAACACAAAACCTTGGATTGCAAAAAGATGAATGATGCAACTTGCTACAGTTGCAATGAGAAGGGGCATATTAAAACCAACTACCCAAAATACGCCAAGAAGCCTGAAGAGGCCAAGAAGACTAATGCTAGGGTCTTCCGAATGGATGTAAAGGAAGCAGTCCAGGATGACAACGTAATCACAGGTACCTTTCTCATCAATGATGTCTATGCAAGAGTACTTTTTGATTCAGGCGCTGATAAGTCGTTCATAGATAACAAGTTTTGTGAATTGTTGAAATTACCTGTCAAAACCTTAAGTGTGAATTATGAGGTGGAGTTAGCAGATGGCACACTAGAAACCGTCTCAACTATGTTAGATGGATGTGTTATATCCATTAAGAACCACTATTTTCCTCTGTCCCTACTTCCATTTAAGTTAGCCGGTTTTGACATAGTTTTGGGTATGGACTGGTTATCTCATAACCAGGCCCAAATTGTCTGCAACAAAAAGCAAGTTGTGATAAAGACTCTGTCTGGTGAACCACTTACCATTCGGGGAGATACCCAGTATGGGCTGCCTGAGCAAGTGACCATGCTCAAGGCTTCAAAGTGTTTAAAGAAGGGTTGTGTCATCTACATGGCACAAGTGATTATTGATGATCCGAAACCAAAGTTGGAAGACATCCCTGTCATTTCTGAATACCCAGAAGTATTTCCTGAAGAACTACCTGGTCTACCACCAGATAGGCAAGTAGAATTTAGAATCGACATCATCCCCGGAGCAGCTCCTGTTGCAAGAGCACCTTATAGGTTGGCACCAACAGAGATGAAGGAATTGAGGACGCAGCTAGATGATTTGCTAGCCAAAGGTTTTATTAGACCTAGTTCATCTCCTTGGGGAGCGCCAATCCTGTTTGTAAAGAAGAAGGATGGGTCGATGCGCCTGTGCATCGATTACCGCGAACTTAATAAAGTCACTATCAAGAATAGATATCCATTGCCCAGGATCGACGATCTGTTCGATCAACTGCAAGGGGCAAGTTACTTCTCCTAGCTCGACTTGAGGTCAGGCTATCATCAATTGAGAGTCAGAGATGAAGATGTACACAAGACTGCATTTAGGACTCGTTATGGTCACTACGAGTTCCTAGTGATGCCTTTTGGGCTCACTAATGCACCTGCCGCATTCATGGATCTCATGAATCGTGTCTGCAAGCCTTACTTGGATAAATTCGTCATCGTCTTCATCGATGACATTCTCATTTACTCGAAGAGCCAAGCTGATCTCGAGAAGCATCTCCGTTGCATTCTGAAGCTACTTCATCAAGAAAAGCTCTATACCAAATTCTCAAAGTGTGAATTCTGGCTTCGAGAAGTCCAATTCCTTGGACACGTTGTAAGTGAGCGTGGTATCCAAGTAGATCCCGCAAAAGTTGAAGCTGTCATGAATTGGCAAGAGCCAAAGACGCCTACAGAGATTCGTAGCTTTCTAGGTTTGGCAGGATACTATAGACGATTCATTGAAAACTTCTCAAGGATTGCTGCACCCCTGACTTCGCTAACGCGTAAGAAGGTTAAGTTTGACTGGGGTCCTAAGCAGCAGGAATCCTTTGATATTCTGAAACAGAAATTGAGCAATGCTCCAGTACTGACATTGCCTGATGGAATCGAGGAGTTTGTGGTATATTGTGATGCATCACACACCGGGATGGGGTGTGTGATTATGCAGAAAGGCAAAGTCATTGCCTATGCTTCACGCCAGTTAAAGGTGCACGAAAAGAATTACACCACCCATGACTTGGAGTTGGGTGTCGTTGTATTTGCACTGAAGCTATGGAGACACTATTTGTATGGCATCAAGTGTGTGATCTATTCTGATCACAAAAGCCTCCAACACTTGTTCAATCAGAAGGACTTAAATATAAGGCAGCGACGGTGGATGGAAACTTTGAATGACTATGATTGTGAAATAAGATACCATCTAGGCAAGGCAAATGTAGTCGCTGATGCCTTAAGTAGAAAAGAAAGGGTAAAGCCTATAAGAATCAATGCCAAGAGCATTGAAATAAAGAACAGTCTGAACGAAAGGTTGTTAGCTGCACAGAAGGAAGCTGTGTTGGAAGCTAACTATCCTAAAGAAAAGCTAGGAGTGACTGAAGAACAATTATCTCAGGGCAAGGACGGAATCCTGAGATTAAATGAGAGAATATGGGTTCCCATTTATGGAGGACTTCGAGATGTTATCCTCCAGGAAGCCCACAGTTCTAAATATTCCGTTCATCCTGGAGCTGATAAGATGTACCAGGATTTGAAAGCAAACTTTTGGTGGATAGGCTTGAAAAAGTCTGTAGCTACCTATGTAGCTAAATGTTTGACGTGCGCACAAGTCAAAGCTGAACACCAGAAGCCGTCTGGTTTACTACAACAACCTGAACTTCCCACATGGAAGTGGGAAATGGTGACAATGGATTTCATCACCAAGTTGCCAAGAACAAGGAAAGGAAATGACACTATATGGGTGATTGTAGATAGACTGACTAAGTCAGCACATTTCCTACCCATTAAGGAGACGTATAGCTCCGACATGTTAGCTCTACTGTACGTAGATAAGATTGTAGCTCTGCATGGCTTACCAGTGTCTATTATCTCTAACAGAGATACTAGATACACATCACATTTTTGGAAAAGTTTCCAACAATCTTTGGGCACACGCTTAAATTTCAGTACGGCTTACCATCCTCAGACGGATGGACAGAGTGAGCGTACCATCCAAACTTTGGAAGACATGCTTCGAGCATGTGTAATCGACGTAGGTGGTAGCTGGGATAATCACATGCCCTTAGTCGAGTTCTCCTATAACAATAGCTACCATACAAGCATCAAGGCCGCGCCCTTCGAGGCCTTATACGGTAGAAAGTGTAGATCGCCAATTTGTTGGACAGAAGTTGGAGATGTCCAATTATCAGGACCAGAGATAGTCTTTGAAACGACGGATAAGATCGTCCAGATTCGCAGAAGAGTTACGCAGATCCAAAGCGCAGACCTCGGAAATTTGAGGTTGGTGATAAAGTCTTGCTTAAGGTATCACCCTGGAAGGGGGTGATGCGATTCGGTAAGAAAGGAAAATTAAGTCCAAGGTATATCGGACCATTCGAGATCATCGAATGTGTAGGTTCAGTGGCTTATAAGCTAAACTTACCTGAAGAGCTCAGCAGCATTCATAATGTGTTCCATATCTGCAACTTAAAGAAATGTCTAGCCGATGAATCACTATTCATACCGCATATGGATGTGCACATTGACGAGAGCTTAAATTTTGTTGAAAAACCTTTGTTGATTGAGTATCGACGGGTTAAGAAGCTTCGGAGGAAGCATGTACCTATCGTAAAGGTTAAATGGGATGCCCGTAGAGGTCCCGAATACACGTGGGAGGTTGAGTCCACCATGAAAGAGAAGTACCCTCATCTGTTTCCGTAAATCTCGAGGTCGAGATTTCTTTTAAGGGGGTGAGGATGTAACACCTCGAAAATTCACGTCCTATAAAGAGTTGACACGTGTCATATGTTTGAACGTGTGAAAGAATGTTACAGAAGGATTAAAGTTGACAGTCATGGAAAGTATGTGATTACACGAGGTCTAAATGTCAACGGTGAATAAATATATCGTACATTAACCCTGCATGATGCTCATATCATCAAACGAATAAATCATGGATCATACGAAGCTAAAAGTGAGAAATTACAAAATACAAGGGTTAAATGTGTCAACATGTTTAAGTTATACCTCTGAGTGACCTTTTAGCAAACCCGAAGCCTTGTAATGATTTATTTTGCTCACTAAATCGCGTGATAAAAATTTCACCAAGTTTCGTTATCGTATGAGAAAGTTATGATAAAATTCGTGTGCGAGGGGTTAGAAACGTCAACGGTGAAATTTATAACTTTTCGGGTAAACACAAAGTGATCAAGGACTTTGCATCATAGGTATAAGTCTTGGGGTCCTCATGTGTCAATTTAAAAGCCTCATAATGCAAGAATTAAAGTGAAAGCGACGTTTAGGAGGACCGGGGACTGAAAATGCAATAAACAAAAACTTCAAAACCTGACAGCAGGTCTGAGGAGGGCCGCGTAAAGGTTGTAAGGACCTTACACGGGCCGCGTGCGACGCCCAGATGCAGAAACAAACAGACAGCTGTCTGTTGTGCCTTTAACCGACTCAAAATGCCATTTTGGCATACCATGGGCTTCCTATACTGGTTTTTAGGCTATGGAGGGCACATGTACATATCTTGGAACAATTGTAGACTTACATGTCAACAATCAAATGAGAATTTAGCACTATATAAGGGCCATGGTTTGCAACTTTTGTTCTTGCAATCATAACTCATCTTTGGAGCATTTCTGGAACTCAAGTGCAGACCGAAGACACTCCAATTCGTTCATAGGACTTGTGTAAGTATCCTCAATCTCTCTTAATTAAGTTTTGCTTAATTTATAGCCTTAAAGTCAAACCGTCGTAATTAACGGTTGACTTATTAATTAGTCACTAATGGTCCAGCGTTTAGTCAAACTTAAGGTTGTTATAAGTTGGTAATTATGTGGGCGTTAAACCCTTAAAAGGGCACCCTCTGATTCCCGTCATAACCAAGTCGTTTGTCGGGTCAAAGATGATGATAAAAAGTCAACAGAAATGTAAACTTTGATTTAACGCATAATTAACAATGTGAGAGGCGTGTAATCTATTTTAACCTTAATATAACTTGGTAATCAATGTTAGAACATGTCTAAACATGTTTGATCCGACAATTTTCAGTTTAGGATCGATTCGGAACCGAATGGCGCATAGTTTGACTTTCGGCTTTGACTTTGGTTCTGACCCGGTTTAGATAGGTTTAGGCATGCCTTAAAGTTCTATTAGTACCTAGCTACATTTTAGTATAACCCTCTGTGGTTAGTACCTCGAATGCAATAAACAAAAACTTCAAAACCTGACAGCAGGTCTGAGGAGGGCCGCGTAAAGGTTGTAAGGACCTTACGCGGGCCGCGTGCGACGCCCAGATGCAGAAACAAACAGACAGCTGTCTGTTGTGCCTTTAACCGACTCAAAATGCCATTTTGGCATACCATGGGCTTCCTATACTGGTTTTTAGGCTATGGAGGGCACATGTACATATCTTGGAACAATTGTAGACTTACATGTCAACAATCAAATGAGAATTTAGCACTATATAAGGGCCATGGTTTGCAACTTTTGTTCTTGCAATCATAACTCATCTTTAGAGCATTTCTGGAACTCAAGTGCAGACCGAAGACACTCCAATTCGTTCATAGGACTTGTGTAAGTATCCTCAATCTCTCTTAATTAAGTTTTGCTTAATTTATAGCCTTAAAGTCAAACCGTCGTAATTAACGGTTGACTTATTAATTAGTCACTAATGGTCCAGCGTTTAGTCAAACTTAAGGTTGTTATAAGTTGGTAATTATGTGGGCGTTAAACCCTTAAAAGGGCACCCTCTGATTCCCGTCATAACCAAGTCGTTTGTCGGGTCAAAGATGATGATAAAAAGTCAACAGAAATGTAAACTTTGATTTAACGCATAATTAACAATGTGAGAGGCGTGTAATCTATTTTAACCTTAATATAACTTGGTAATCAATGTTAGAACATGTCTAAACATGTTTGATCCGACAATTTTCAGTTTAGGATCGATTCGGAACCGAATGGCGCATAGTTTGACTTTCGGCTTTGACTTCGGTTCTGACCCGGTTTAGATAGGTTTAGGCATGCCTTAAAGTTCTATTAGGACCTAGCTACATATTAGTATAACCCTCTGTGGTTAGTACATTGATTGTCCAATTCGTTGCACGTTTTCGTTAATTGCCTAAATGTTGACCATATTGCCCTTATGTCCATAAAACGAGAATTTTGGAAATATGAAAGAACAATAATCCTTGTTACTGATTATTATGCATGTCCCTAAGTTTTCACATCAGTTGGAGGTCTAGATTAGGAGTTATGCTCAATGGCGTAATTTTGACGTTTTTAGTAATTAAACGGCGTCATTAGCATAACGCCTATCTAAACCCAATTTTTGGCACCAAACCTTTTACCCACTGATGTAATATGTTGGACCGTTGTACGACCTCTAAAAGTCAGTTAAGGCGTTCATCTCTATGTGTAAAGGCGGAATCAATGCACATAAAGTCATAACAGCTTTGTTCCTCTTAATTTTCTTTTTATTAATGCCTTCTGAGTCTTTACAATGATTTTCTGACAAAAATTCAGCAGCACCTTGACTCACATACAATGACAACTCTTATGTCGCTTCAAAAGACCACACACCTATATATAGGGCATAAGATTTCGCTTGAGGAAGACTGAAGCGAAATCATGTGATGTTGATTTCGCTTCAAGCATAACAAAACCCTTTCAAGCGAAATCTCATCTTTACAACATAAAAACCTTAATTTAAACCCTAATGTGTAATCATTCAAACAATCCTAGACACAAGACTTGATAATGACGTAATCAGCAGACATTTAGTGCACCAACAGACTCCCCCTTGGATGTTGATGAAGTCTTTGGCTTCAAGTCTTTGTCTTTAACAATCTTCAAACATTGTAAAAACTCTGATCAATCTTTATCTTCAAGCTTTAAACTTTTAAACTTCAATCTTCCCTTTGACTTTTGATCCAGACTCCCCCTTACACAGTCTCCCCCTCTCGATATGCTAGAATCTGAGAAATCTGGTTCAAGCTTTAACCTTTAGCTTCCGTTGGGAATAATGAAGATCAAACCTGTTACTCAACCAACAAACATAACCATTCTATCTTTTCAACAATAAAACACAAACTTAATCAGCTTTAACAATCCACTCAAGTATTCAGGTCCAAGTTAATGACCCTGATTACTCAATTAATCTACCAAGTCCAATTTAATGACCTTGGTTGATCTTTTGACGAAACAATACTGATTTTAAAACAACAATTTCAAACATTTTCTGAAAATAACAAGTATCAAGTTAATGAACTTGTTTTTGTCATTTCAAACAATTCAAACTTCTTCAAAGTAAGCTCTCCTCATTCTTCAGTCCAGAATTTCCTGCATCTGCTTCAAACAACTTAGAATCCAACAATCAACTTTCCACTTTGGTTTGTCTAAAATAAAGCAGAAATAAAATCTTTTTGGATTTTATCAAAATATTCTAAACTAAGAAATGAAAAACAGAAAACTTAAATTGTAAAAATTAAACAAAGTAAACTATTTACAAACATATTTTTGGTAAGCGTGTCAGGGAATCATATCAGCTTTTCAGACAAATCACAAGTACCGTTAAGCTACATTTCATACTCAGATTTAAACAATTTACCTCGATTGTCTATATACTGATCCATCTTAAATTCTCATACAAAGTTCAACTTATTCAGGATACGAATTAGATGAATTAAGAACTTAGATCATTCATGTGTCCCACCTCTTGAATATACTCCCGTATCCAGAATCTCAATAATCAGTCTTACAGGTGAGAATACTACAATGATATCTGTATATAATTTAGGTGTGCGAGGGCCGAGGGATCTCAGATCGATACTTCCGTATACGCAGAGAGATATCAGCTTCGACTTTTCGGTGTGTCCCCTTTAGAGGATCTTTTCTTACAACAGCAGTATATATCAATTTTATTGTTTCAGCATGCTGAGGGTTTAATGCTATGTTTCAAGCATTTGAAGCAAGTATTAGCCAGGGACTAGGTCAGAACTACCGTTCAGCAGAAGTCCCGGAATAATACCCCAGACATCATAGAGTATAAAGACCTAGTATATCAGATTACGAGACCTTTCAAACGAGATTTCAGGGGTTACCTATATATCCAAGTAGTGTTCCCCACGAATTCACAAGTTTGAATTTAGGTTTATATCCCAAATAAATCTACTAAATGTATGAAAACCTATCGACAAATCATCAGTAAGATTATTTAACTCTTTTAAACTTTTCAAATCTTTAGCATACTGTGATCGTCTAGCTGATGTACTATCATTTTCCCTATATACACAAGCTCTTTTTCAGATTTTATCATGTTTTTGTATTTTTGCATTTTTTACTGTTTTTGTATTTTCTGAAAATAAACTATGTACAAAACATCTACTCCCCCTAAATACCAAAACAAGTAAAAATTCGACAAACCATTGCAGATTGTTTCTCGTCTTCATCCGCAACAGTACTCTCATCAACGCCAATTATGCCATCCGACACCGACAGAAGCTTCATACCATTCAGTTTTAACAAATATTTAAACCGATTTTTATCAAAAGCTTTGGTATGTAAATCAGCTTTCTGTTCGTCTGTGTGGATTTTCTCAATTCGTATCAACTTTTTCTCAAAGCAATCACGAATAAAGTGATGACGAATTTCTATGTGTTTAGTTTTAGCGTGATGTACTGGATTCTTAGTTATATTTATAGCGGCCTCATTATCAACAAAAATAGGTGTGTTAAGAAACTGCAAACCGTAGTCGCGCATCTGTTGCTGTATCCACAAGATCTGAGAGCAGCAACTGCTAGCAGATACGTACTCCGCTTCACAAGTAGATAACGCCACAGACGTTTGTTTCTTACACTGCCAGGTAACCAATCTAGGACCAAAGAACTGGCATCCTGCAGTTGTTGATTTTGAATTGACTTTGCAGCATCCGAAATCCGAATCGGAATACCCTTCGAGCGTAAAGTCGCCCTTTTTAGGATACCACAACCCCAATGAAGGAGTTCCTTTCAGGTAGCGCAATATCCTCTTCACAATAATCATATGCGATGCTCTTGGGTTAGACTGAAATCTTGCTGCGAGGCACGTTGGGTACATGATATCAGGACGTGAAGCAGTTAGGTACATTAAAGAACCTATCATGGATCGATAAAAAGTTTCATCAGCCCTGTCTCCGGTGAGATCTGGGTGAATCCCATGATTTATTGCAAGTGGGGTAGCAGCTGGAGTAGAACTTGACATCCCAAATTTCTCTAGAATATCATGAACATACTTTGACTGATGAATGAAAATTCCTTCAGGAAGTTGTTCAACTTGTAGAACCAGAAAGAATTTCATCTCCCCCATTGAAGACATTTCAAACTTCTGCTTCATCACTGATTCAAAATCTTTGCATAGATTTTCATTTGTAGACCCAAAGATTATATCATCCACATAAATCTGAACTATCAGAAGATGACCATCAACGACTTTAGTGAAGAGAGTGGCATCCACTTTTCCACGAATGAACTTGTTGGCTAGTAGGTGTTGAGACAAAGTCTCGTACCAGGCTCTCGGGGCCTGATGTAAACCATACAGCGCTTTGTCCAATAAGTAGACTTTGTTTTTGTGGATTGGATCGGTGAAGCCCGGCGGCTGACCGACATAAACCTCCTCTTTAACCTTCCCATTAAGAAACGCCGATTTAACATCTAACTGATAAACTTTGAAGTTCTTCCAAGACGCAAATGCTAGAAAAATTCTGATCGCCTCTAGTCGTGCTACAGGAGCATAGACTTCGGTAAAATCAATTCCCTCCTGTTGACTAAATCCCTGAACAACGAGTCGAGCTTTGTTCCTTACGACAACTCCTCTATCGTCCCTCTTACACTTAAACACCCACTTAGTGTTAATTTTCCTATGACCATCCGGCAAATCAACTAACTTCCACACTCCCAATTTCTCAAATTGACTAAGTTCCTCCTGCATAGCATTGACCCAAGAGTCTTCAGTAAGAGCCTCTTTGTAAGTTCTTGGTTCAATCTGCGAGATAAAACAACTTAATGAAAATTCAGTTTGCAAAGGAGCAACTTTTGTATAAAAACATGTAAGCCCTTTATCAATCTGATTTCGAGTGCGAACGCCTGCTTGCAATTCTCCTATGATCAACTCCTCTGGATGATATGAAAAAGTTCGCGGCATCACTTCACTTTGAACATCTACATTTCCCTCCAGATTAGTAACATTCTGTTCTGCATCTTGTTCACCAACTTGGTTTGTTTGACCTGAAATCTGAATATGCTCCCCCTCAGAATCTGAATCTGAATCACCATGATAAAAAACTGGCATGTTTTCAGTTTCTAGATTATCATTCTGAGCCGACTGATTATCCTGAGCAACTTCATTCTGTTGGACATCATCATGTTCACCAGCATTACTTGGACCTGCTTCATCGTCATTTGAAGTTTCCCGTGGTCTTCTTGAATACTCAGCTGGGAATCTTAACTGCGACTCATATTCACGCAAAATATCCAACTCATCAAAGAAATCTTCATCATCCTCTGATTCTTCTCTCATGTCAAACGAATCCCAAAGTTTGTCATAATGATAACGCCATGAATCACCAGGATTCTGCGGCGGCATAGTATAGCCTTGACATTCAACATTTGCAGCTTCAATAATCCGCTTCTCACTTGGAACGAAGACACGTTGCAATGGATTTGAATAACCAACAAATATACCCTCAATGCACTTCGGACCAAACTTCCCAAAAGGTTCTATAACCGTACAAGGTGACCCGAACGGTTCTAGATACTTCAAATTCGGTTTGCGATTATTGATTAGCTCAAAGCATGTTTTGTTGAACTTCTTGACAGTAAGAACCCTGTTGAGCGTATAGCATGCGGCGGAAACAGCTTCAGCCCAAAAATTAATCGGTAACTTTGAATCTGCGAGCATAGTTCTAGCCGTCTCGATTAGTGTCCGGTTTTTGCGTTCTGCGACTCCATTCTGCTGCGGAGTGTACGGAGCACTAAACTCATGCAAAATACCTCTTTCATCACAAAATTCTTCCATCTTGCTGTTCTTGAATTCAGTACCATTATCACTTCTAATTCTCTTGATACGCCTTTGGTACAAATTCTCAATCTTTCTGAACAGACCCATCAAACTGTCAAATGTTTCATCTTTCGTCTTTAAGAAAGAAACCCACGAAAATCTGGAATAATCATCAGTAACGACCAAACAATAGTAATCTCCTGTAATGCTTTTGACATTCACCGGACCAAACAAATCCATGTGAAGTCTTTCCAGAGGTCTCAAAACTGAATTGACTTGCTTTGTAGGGTGTGACTTTTTCTTCTGCTTGCCTTTGATGCAGCTAATGCACTCCCCTTCCAGATGAAAACCTTTGATATTTACTCCCAATACTAAATCATTGTGTACCAAGTGATTCATCTTCCTTAGGTGAATATGCCCCATCTTTCGGTGCCACAATCTGGATTCTTTCTCAGTTGCTCTAGACACGAAACAATGTGCTTGACCAGTAGTTGTAGTTGCTACCGACATATCTAACACATATAAATCGTTTACTCTAGGTGCCCTCATAATAATCCATTCTTCAGGAACAACAAAACCAGGTTTCAAGATCAAACATTCCTTATCAGTGAAATGAGTAGTATACTGATTGTCACAAATCTGCGAGATACTAAGCAGATTGTTTTCCAGCTCAGTGATGTTGTTAACTCTCTCAAACGTCACAATCCCATTGGATAACGTTCCTTCACCAACAATTCTACCACCTTCATGACCAGCAAATCCCACATAACCACCATTAATGTTTCTCACATCATACAGCAATGCAGTTTTTCCTGTCATATGTCGAGATGCCCCACTATCCATGATCCATCTAGATATCAGTTGTGGAAGATCCTGCACAAAACAAACTACTACTTAAACAACTTCAAGAAAGATGCCGATTCATGCTTCGCGATCCAGGAAGCTCCGGCAAATCAAACTGCTTATTCGAACATGGTGTCCACCCAGGCTTCATCAGCCTTAGGTGTAACCTTGACTCTAGCAACTTGAATTTTGAAATTTTCAGCCTTCAAAGATGGAAAACTTGCATCATAATCAACCGAAATTGATTCGTCAGCCTTTTTCACTTCAGAAGTTGAAATTTTCATTTCAGTTTTTGGTTTCCAAACTTGTTGAGATAATGCAACCCTCTTGTAAAATTTGTCATTTTTAGTTACCACTTTCTTTACGAGTTCATTTTTTAATTTGATGTTATCATTTTTCACATTCTTTTTCTCAACAACGATTGGTGCTTTACCCTTCACATCAACTTTCTTCTGTTTATACTTCACATTTTCAGTCTTAGACTTCACATTGGTACACATTCGTGCAATGTTACCAACTTGATTACATCTAAAACATGTACGAGTATCAACAACTCGACTTTTGCCTTCAGAGTGATAATGTGAAGCTCTTTTCTCAAAGAACTCTTCATTTGATTTTGAAAAAATTTCATTTTCTTCATCAGAAAGTGAACTAGAACCATTCACAAACACCTTCTTTTCTATAAATCTCTTGTTTTGAAAACTCTTTTTCTGATAACTCTTACCACCTCGATAACCACCCGACCAATTGTTTCGATTGTTATTATAAAAACGTGGTGGAACAATAGGCTTTTTGTAATAAGCTTTATCTTTCTCAAAATTCATTTGCCTTTTTGTTTGACTCAAACTGTTCACCTCTGACAATTCAACTTCAACTAACTTGAAAACATTTGTCAACTTTTTCACATTAACATTCTCAATGGGAAACTCAGAACCCGAATACAACTTATCAGATCCAGCCATCTTGTACATTACAAGACCCGGTTCATCACTTAAGTTGTTTTTGGACTTTGATTTCTGAATGTATTTATCCAAGAAACCCCCATCCTCCTCAGAAGTGTCACAATACGGTTTAAGCACTTTGTCTATCACACTTTTCACCACATCACTTTGGACACCCTCGTCATTGGAAGATGTGAACGTGACATCAATGTTTTCAGGAAGTTTAACTTCACTTTCTTCCTCAATTTCCACCAAACTAGACTGCTTTTTCGTGTAATTGTCTAAAATTGGCGGTGGAACTTTGTGAAAACCTACACCCGTTCCATCAGAAAACACATCCTCGCCATCTTTGTTTTTCCCTATAGGTTTAGGAACAATATGCTGCAAAACAAAGCTTGCTGATTTATAGCTATTAAGCTTCAACTGGATTCGTTCATTCTCAATTTCAGCTTCTTGAACTTTAAGTTTCAGTTTAGCAATTTGATCCAGTTGTTCATTAATCGATTCTTCTTTTAATCTCAAAACAGCTCTTAGATGTTCATTTTCTTTAAATGTTTGACAATGCTTTTCAATTTCTCAAATTTTTCAGAAATTTGACGGTTTTCAAGAATTAACTTTTCATTTTCAGATTTTATTTTCTCACGTTCAGTTTTATCATTTTCAATTTGAACCGTTAATTCTTTAATCCGTTCAGTTGAAGCTCTTACACTTTTGTCACGATCGAGAATCTGATTTTCAACATTTCTAACCTTAGTTGTCAGATTCTGAATTTTCTCATTGTTAAGATACGTGACAGTGCTACAAAAATTGCATTGTTTGGTGCAATTTTTGCAGTCAGCATTCCCTTCTATCTTGTTACCTGACACATTCTTGTTACCTGACGCATTTGTTGACACACTTTGACTGACTGATCCCTTTGACTCAGTAACAGAATTAGGATCTACCTCAAGTGCTTTTGCAGCTAGCACTTTGTCAGCTATCACTCCCAGGTTTTCAGCTGTCAACTCTTGCGTAGTATCAATTATGCCTGTATCAACTTGCTTTTCTTTCTTCTCTTTTTCCTCTTTCTCCTTTCTCTCTTTCTCTTTCTCTTCTTCAATCATTTTCGAAGTTGGAGTTCCCCACCACTTATGTTGCCAATATTCATCTTCTTCTTTGTACTCCTTGATGATGGCTTCGATATCAAGTGTACTATCATCAATTGCAATATTTCCATACTCATCAAGATAGCACTCTCTATCTGGATCCCATCTATTGGCTCTCCTTGCATTCAGATAGATACGAGAAAGTCTGATAATCTTTGTTTCAGCAACCATCTTCCGGTAGTGATACTTCTCTTCCTCAGTACGATCATCTTTCCATGGCTTAGGTTCATCATTGCTTGCCATGAATGCGTAACCAACCGCATCTTCTTCCGGTAGAACTTCCTTACTCCAATCATACCCCTCATCATCATAAATCACAGCAAGAGCCCTTGATTTGTCTCTGTTGTCTTCAACTTGCTTCAATCTAGGCGGCTCAGATTTATTCTGATGGTAGATTGCCTTCTTGTAATAATCATCTCTGAAAGGGTTCTCTGACTCATCAGCATAAGTGTTTCGGCATTCTCGTTTGAAGTGACCCTTCTGCTTACATTTGAAACAAGTCACCTTCGATTTATCGAACCCCAGCTTGGTAGAAGCACCACCAATTGTTTTTCTCCCTGTAATCTCCATGAAGCGTTGTGCACGTCGAACTGCACTTGCCATTTCCCATCGAATGTCAATCAGCTCCATTTCTTCAGGGTCTATCTGATCGTAGTCTTCTTTCGTCAGATTTGTATTCCCGATTTTTCCAGCCACCAATCCTTCGTAGGATTCCAAAACAGATGCCAAAAAGACCATTTGTTGCTTAGCCGACTCCGCATCAAAATTTTGTGCGTTCTTCAGATCTATCGCAATATTGCAAGAAAACTTCGCATCAGAATGATTTACAGAAGATGTAGATCCACTGTGATAACCACTATGGCCTCCACTGCTTGAATTGCTTTGACTTTCTTTGTTTGCTGAAGAAACGTTCTCAGCAGAAAACGCAGTCTTTGGAGAAGTAGCTTTCTGCATCATGCTTTTTGGATAATACAGTTCCAGATTCTGTTGATAAGATGACTGATTAATTTTGTACGTCTTCTTCAACTCTAGCTCATGACTCTCGAGTTTTTCAATCAGCAAATCTAATGTCAGCTTTTCTGGTTCTTTGATGGTATTCTTCAGCATCATCGCATAATATCTCCAATCCATCTCATCAGGCAACGAATCGAACAATTTGTCGATAAGATCTTCTTCAGAAATGTCAATCTCATGTCTTACTAATTCCAGCTTCAGATGACCGAACCGTTCTATCATTTTACACACTGACTCGTTCTTTATACAACCAAACAGATCAAATTCTTTTCTAAGAAGTTTCTTTTTGTTTTTCTTAATTTCTTGACTACCGACACATTTCTTTTCTAACTTTGCCCATAAGTCCTTAGAATTTGAGTAATCTATCAGTGAAATGATGTCTTCGCGCACCGACTGAAACAATAATGCCACACATTTTTGCTCAGCTACGAATGATTCAATCTCTTCAGCTGATCTTAATGCTTCACCATTCTTCTTTCCTTGAGCATAACCATTCTTCATACTCTTCCAGCAAGGGAAAGCAAATGCCATCAACCAATCTTCGAACTTTGTTGCCCACCTGCTATAATCTTCTATAGCCATCAGCTTAGGAGGTTTGTTAAATGTTCCAAATGCGCTTTCGGATTCCCAAGCTTCCTTCTTTCTTTCTTTCGGTGGACTTTTGTTTGCATCACTTGAAGAAGTATCGTTGTTTCCTGAACTGCCCGTGAATGCGTACATATCACTAAAAGGATTCATGAAAATATCATCCATTTTTATCGTACCTGAAAAATTAATCAAACTTTTAGAAAATTTTAGGTTTCGAAAATAGAATAGTTTCAAGCGAAATACTTGAATTAAACAGCTTCAAGCGAAACAGCACAATAATATTTTTTCAAGCGAAATCAAGCAACAACACTTAATTCAAGCGAAATCAACTATCAATTCTGATTCAAGCGAAATCCACTATTTCGCTTCAGCAAAAACAAATTCCAATCTGTTCAAGCGAAATCCAACAGCAAACAATTTCGCTTCAAGATTCAAGCGAAATCCAACAGTCCTATTTCGCTTCAGGTATTTCAAGCGAAATCCAGTATCACAACACTATTTCGCTTCAGAAGTTCAAGCGAAACAGTCCAAACAATCAGATCTGAAGCGAAATCAACCTATAATTTCGAACACCTTTCAAGCGAAATCTAGTTTTAGGTCAATTTTAACATGTTTTAAGCTGAATTTTAGTCCGAATCTTTGTAGGCTTTGTTAAAACTACGTTTTACACGTTATACTCGAAAATTAGACCATTTCGACCGTTGGAACTAGTTCAAATCTGAAAAATGTAAAAAGAAATGAGTAGAAAGAAGATAATCCGCTGCTATGGTATGAACTCCTCGTCCTGAGCTCTGATACCACTTGTTGGACCGTTGTACGACCTCTAAAAGTCAGTTAAGGCGTTCATCTCTATGTGTAAAGGCGGAATCAATGCACATAAAGTCATAACAGCTTTGTTCCTCTTAATTTTCTTTTTATTAATGCCTTCTGAGTCTTTACAATGATTTTCTGACAAAAATTCAGCAGCACCTTGACTCACATACAATGACAACTCTTATGTCGCTTCAAAAGACCACACACCTATATATAGGGCATAAGATTTCGCTTGAGGAAGTCTGAAGCGAAATCATGTGATGTTGATTTCGCTTCAAGCATAACAAAACCCTTTCAAGCGAAATCTCATCTTTACAACATAAAAACCTTAATTTAAACCCTAATGTGTAATCATTCAAACAATCCTAGACACAAGACTTGATAATGACGTAATCAGCAGACATTTAGTGCACCAACATAATATAATATTTTAGGATTTTTGAAGATTTTTAATTATTTTTAAACTGATCTTAAACTAGGATTATCGCCTTAATTCGGTAAATACCGAATATACCCTTTTAGGCCATAAAATGAGTTTTACAAGTCCGTTTGACACCAATCCAATTGCTACTGATTTTAAATATTAAATGGAGTGTTTTGAACCTGTTGAGCTGATCAGAAAACTTAGAATCCTATTTCAACCCGTAAATCGCTTAAAACGGCATTATACGCGTATTAAACGCATAGTTTGGGTTTAAAACCATTTTGTCACATAGGACCTTTTACCAACTGATATAACCTGTTAAACTAAGTCATTTTACTGATGTATTCTGACCCGAGTCACAGAAGTTTAATTAATCTCTTTTATAATCTTTAAAATGACCAAAATACCCCTACGGGGCTTAAATTGAGATTTAACTTGTTTTGGGCATAACGGAAGATATCCTACTGATATCACAACATGTTTAAGGTATATTAACTTAAGAAACCTGTTTAGGACCCTTATGATTACCCGTTACGCATCTTGCGCGTTCGGTTCGGTTTATGTAACTAGTTTACATAAATGAGCCGAAACGGGTCAAACCTTATCGTTTTTATCTCAAAATCCAGAATGTGGATAGTTTACCCATCTTATACAAGTCTTCAAACTTGTCGGGTCTAAATCACATTCTATCTGGTCTTCGCTTAATCGTGCGTACGAACCGTATCTTTGAAACTAACCGGTCTAAGCTTAAGCTAAATTAAAGACCCGTTAGGATTCTAATAGGTTATTATAAACCTTCGTTCCAGATTAGGAGGACCAGTAAAAGCTACTTGCATTTGCTTATTGTGAATTATACTTTGCTCAGGTAAATACTTCTAACTTATTTTCCCTTATACGGGCTTGGGGTACGGTATATAAAATACCGCTTGGTCGGGCATTCGACCTTAATCGTTTAGTGGTTAAGTATTATCGAGATGACCCGTTTAAATTATGTTTTGTTTACTTAAAGACTTTGGGAGGTTAATGACAATGTCCCGGATATCCTTGGCATCATTTTACAAAATGGCCACGACCTAAGCGCGGAGTGTAGGCGTACACTCGTCAGTGCATAAATAAATAATGTGGTGTGTCTATTGATCTTTATCCCGGCACGAACCGGGCTACTGAACGCATAAGGAACATGTAATTCGTTTACAAGTTTATATATTTAAATAATTATCCCAAGTTATAAAATGTTTGTGCCATGTGCATCCAAATCAATTTTTATCATTTTTAAAATGAGTCAGTTGATTGTATTTACCAGTGTAAACTGACGTATTTTCCCAAAAAGATTAAATGCAGGTACTAAGCGTAATAGGCTGGATTCTCTCCTTAGCATCAATAAAGAGTCTCGCAAGCTTAAGATGCCTATCGTCTGTTGAACTACTGTTTCCTATTTATTTTGATCCTTCTGTGGATAAACTTTCAACTGTTTGTGATACACGATATTACAATATTTAATTCGGTTGAAATATATATTTTAATTGCTTCCGCTCTGCATTTAAATATTTTGTTGTTTGACTATTATGTTGCCAACCACGTCACGATACTCCCCACCGGGCCCACCGGTGACACGTGGAAATTCGGGGTGTGACACAATCAGCTAGGGCTCGAATTCTGGTTCAAACTTTGTCATTTTCATCACCATGGGGATTCCTGTTACCTGCATATACTCTACCCAAATATAAGATATATGACAAGAATAGTATCAATCCATACTTATCATTCAACCACAAATGATAGTCTAATCAGTGTTTAGAAATCCACTTAAGTATTCAGGTCCAAATTAATAACCCTGATAACTCAATTTATCTACCAAGTCCAACTTAATGACCTTGGTTGATCAGAGATAAATCACACTGACATTCAGTTCAATTTGTTTTTCTGAAAATTACAAGTTTCAAATTAATGAACTTGCTTCAACTTTTCAACTTCTCAAACTTATCAAGATTAGCTCACGACTCATCATCCAGCCCAGAAACTTCCTGCATCTGCTTCAATTCGAATCTGAAGATCAACTCTCCACTTTGGTTTGTCAAAAATAAAGCAGAAATGTAAAATCTTTTTAAATTTTTAATAAAGTTTCTAAACTAGAAATGAAATACATAACTAAAATGCAATGAAAGTAAACTATTTACAAACATATTTTTGGTTGAGCACGTTAGGGAATCATATCAGCTATTCGACAAGTCACAAGTACCGTTAAGCTTTGATTACATATTCAGAATTAAACAATTCGCTTAGATTGTCGATATACTGATCCACTTAAATTCTCACACAAATTTCAATCTGTCCAGGATACGGATTAAGTGTTTTAGAGACTTAAACTTATACATGTGTCCCACCTCTTGAATATACTCCTGTATCCAGATCCCAATATTCAGTCTTACAGGTGAGTATACCATAAATGATATCTGTAAAGGGTTAATAAATTATGAAGAATCATGAGAGCTCAGGTCAGAACTACCGTTCAGCAGAGAGATCATGACTCAACTTTTGGGTGTGTCCCCTTTAGAGGATCTTTTGTTACAACAACATTGCTAAGCAATTTTATTGTCTTATCATATATGCTGAGGGTGATGCTATGTTTCAAGCATTGCGGAAAGTATTATTCGAGGACTAGGTCAGAACTTCCATTCAGCAGAAGTCCCGGAATAATACCCCAGATATCACTGAGTATAAAGACCTAGTATATCAGAAAAAGGATTCTTTCAAACAAGATTTCAGGGGTTACCTATATATCCAAGTAGTGTTCCCCACCAAATAAGTAAGTAAAGATTTAAGTTTATATCCCGAACAAACCTACTAAATGTGTAAAAACCTATCGGCATATCATCAGCAAGACTGTTTAACACATTTAAACAATCCATTTCTTTAGCATACTGTAACTGTCAAGCCGATGTACTATCATTTTCCATTTTTACACAAGCTCTTTTCTGGTTTCTAATGTTTTTGGATTTTGAAAATATCTCATGTTTTTGTATTTTTGTCATTTTTTAATGTTTTTGTATTTTCTGAAATATTACCCTAGACCTCCCCCTAAATACCAAAACAGGTAAAAAAATCAACAAACCATTGCAGATTGTTTCTCAACATCATCTACAATGTCTCCTTCATCAACACCAATAATCTCCTCCAACACCGATAAAAGCTTCATACCGTTCAGTTTTAGCAAATAATGAAAACGTGTTTTATCAAATGCTTTGGTATGTAAATCAGCTTTTTGCTCGTCAGTGTGGATTTTCTCAATTCGTATCAACTTCTTCTCGAAACAATCTTGAATGAAGTGATGACGAATCTCAATATGTTTCGTTTTAGCGTGATGAACAGGATTTTTAATAATGTTAATCGTTGCCTCATTATCAACAAAGATAGGGGTGTTTAGAAAATGCAAACCGTAGTCTCGCATCTGTTGCTAGATCCACAAGATCTGTGAGCAGCAGCTGCTAGCAGATACATACTCTGCTTCACATGTGGATAAAGCCACAGAGGTTTGCTTTTTGCATTGCCAGGTAACCAATCGTGATCCGAAAAACTGACACCCTGTTGTTGATTTAGCGTTAACTTTGCAGCATCCGAAATCGGAATCGGAATACCCTTCGAGCGTGAAATCGCCTTCTCTTGGATACCACAACCCCAATGATGGAGTTCCTTTCAGGTAGCGTAATATCCTTTTCACAATCACCATATGCGAAGCTCTCGGGTTAGATTGAAATCTTGTTGCGAGGCAGGTTGGGTACATGATATCGGGTCTTGAAGCTGTCAAATACATCAGCGATCCGATCATGGAACGATACATCGTTTCATCTACCTTCTCTCCGGTGAGATCATGGTTTATCCCATGATTCGTTGCTAATGGGGTGGAAGCTGGAGTAGAACCTGACATCCAAAATTTCTCCAAGATACATGAACATACTTCGTTTGATGTATGAAAATTCCTTTGGGTAGTTGATCAACCTGCAGTCCCAAAAAGAATTTCATCTCACCCATCGATGACATTTCGAATTTCTGCTTCATAACTCTTTCAAAGTCTTTGCACAAATTTTCATTTGTTGACCCAAATATGATGTCGTCCACGTAAATTTGAACTATCAGAAGATGTCCGTCGACCTCTTTGGTGAAGAGAGTGGCATCCACTTTTCCTTGGATAAAGTTGTTGGCTAGTTGGTGTTGAGACAATGTCTCGTACCAAGCTCTCGGGGCCTGGTGTAAACCATACAGCGCTTTGTCTAGCAAGTAGACCTTGTCTTTGTGGATTGGAGCGGTGAAGCCCGGTGGCTGTCCGACATATACCTCCTCTTTTACCTTCCCATAGAGAAACACCGATTTAACATCTAACTGATATACTTTGAAGTTTTTCCATGATGCAAATGCTAGGAATATTTTGATCGCTTCTAGTCTAGCAACCGGAGCATATACTTCAGTGAAATCTATCCCCTCCTGCTGACTGAAACCCTGGACTACGAGTTGAGCTTTGTTACGAACCACAACTCCTCTATCGTCTCTCTTACACTTGAACACCCACTTGGTGTTTATCTTCCTTTGACCATCAGGCAAATCCACTAACTTCCACATGCCTAACTTTTCGAATTGGCTCAGTTCCTCCTGCATCGCATTGACCCAAGAATCTTCAGTAAGCGCCTCTTTGTAAGTCCTTGGTTCAACCTGCGAGATAAAACAACTCAATGAGAATTCAGTTTGTAAAGGAGCAACTTTTGTATAAAAACATGTAAGCCCTTTATCAAGCTGTCTTCTAGTGCGGACGCCTGTTTGCAATTCTCCAATGATTAATTCCTCTGGATGGTATGAAAGCGTTCGTGGCATCACTTCACCTGGAACATCTACATTGCCTTCCAGATTAGTAACATTCTGATTTGCACCTTGTTCACTGACTGGGTTTGTTTGACTTGAAATCTGAATTTGCTCCCCCTCAGAATCTGAATCACCACGATCAAATACTAGCATGTTCTCAGATTCTTGATTATCATTCTGTGCCGTCTGATTATCTTGAGCAACTTCATTTTGTTGGACATCATCATGTTCACCAGCATTGCTTGGACCTGCTTCATCATCGTTTGATGCTCGTTGTTGTCTTCTTGAATACTCAGCTAGGAACCTTTCTTGTGATTCTTCATACTCTCTCAAAATATCCAACTCATCAAAGAAATCTTCTTCTTCTTCCTTTTCTTCTTCCATGTCAAACGAATCCCAAAATTTATCATAATTAAAACGCCATGAGTCACCGGGATTCTGAGGCGACATAGTATACCCCTGACACTCAACATGCTGTGCTTCGATGATCTACTTCAGGCTTGGAATGAAGACCCGTCTTTGTGGACTTGAGTAACCCACAAATATTCCTTCGATACTCTTTGGACCAAACTTACCAAAAGGCTCTAGAACTGTACAAGGAGACCCAAACGGTTCTAAAAACTTTAGGTTCGGTTTGCGGTTATTGATCAACTCAAAGCATGTTTTGTTGAATTTCTTGACAGTGAGAACCCGGTTGAGTGTATAGCATGCGGCGGAAACTGCTTCTGCCCAAAAATTTATCGGTAGCTTTGAATCAGCAAGCATTGTTCTGGCCGTTTCGATTAGTGTCCTGTTCTTTCTTTCAGCAACTCCATTTTGCTGCAGAGTGTACGGAGCACTAAACTCATGCAATATACCTCTTTCATCACAAAAATCTTCCATCTTGTTGTTCTTGAACTCAGTACCATTGTCACTTCTGATTCTTTTGATACGCCTTTGGTACAGATTTTCAATCTTTCTGAACAACGCCATCAAACTATCAAACGTTTCATCTTTCGACTTCAAGAATGATACCCACGAAAATCTGGAATAATCATCAGTAACCACAAGACAATAGAGATCCCCTGTAATACTTTTGACGTTTACTAGACCAAACAAATCCATATGTAGTCTCTCTAACGGTCTGGAAACTGAATTGACTTGCTTTTTAGGGTGTGACTTTTTCTTCTGCTTGCCTTTGATGCAACTAATGCACTCCCCTTCCAGATGAAAACCTTTGATATTAACACCCAGAACTAAATCATTATGCACCAAGTGATTCATTTTTCTCAGGTGTATATGACCCATCTTCCTGTGCCACAATTTCGATTCTTTCTCAGTTGCTCTAGACACAAAACAATGAGCCTGACCCGTGGTTGTAGTAGCTACACTCATGTCCAACACATATAGATCATTGACTCTTGGTGCCCTCATGATAATCCATTCTTCAGGGATAAGAAATCCTGGTTTCAAGATCAAACATTCTTTATCTGTGAAGTGAGTGGTATACATCCTGTCACAAATCTGTGAGATACTCAGCAGATTATTCTCCAGCTCAGCAATGTAGTTAACTCTTTCAAACGTAACAATCCCATTGGATAACATTCCTTCACCAACAATTCTACCACCTTGGTTTCCTGCGAATCCCACATAACCTCCATTGAAATTTCTAACATCATACAACAATGCAGTCTTCCCTGTCATATGTCGACACGCTCCACTATCCATAATCCATCGTGAAACAGCTCTCGGAAGTTCCTGCACATATCACAAATTGATTTTAAAAACACATTTCAATAAAGATGCCGATTCATGCTTCACAGTGACCAACTAGGAAGCTCCGGCAAGTCCAAAACTTTTTAGTGAGATTTTGATGCTACCCAAGCCTCTTTCGACTCAGGTAACTGGACTTTAATGTGAGTTTTAGCAGTGTAAAGTGGCGGAAAATTTTTATCATTCATCTTTAAGCTTTCTGCAGATCCAACCTCAACCTTTTTATATAAGAAAAACTCATTTATCTTAAGTTGACCGGTTGATTGATTTTTCTTTTGAACGTTTTTCTTCTCTGTTGGAGTAGAAGATTGTTTCTCCAATTGTTCATAATAATCCAAAGGAACATTCATCTTTACCGAAGTGGTAGAAGACGATTTTTTTTCTTTCTCTGAAACCTTTGGTTTAGATAAACTTTCTTTCTTGTCAACCACTTTTGGCTTCCATGTTTGTTGAGATGATGCAACCCGTTTATAGAATTTGTCATTTTTAGTTACCACATTCTTAACAGGTTCAATTTTGACTTTTGTTTTCTCATTTTTCAAAACTTTCTCAACAACCATTGGAGCTTTGCCTTTTGCATCAACCTTCTTCTTTCGATTCTCAACAACTTCAGTCTTAGGCTTGAAGTTGGTGCAATTTCTTGCAATGTGACCAACTTTGTTGCATCTAAAACATGTACGAGTATCAACTACCCGACTTGTGCCTTCAGACTGAGGTTGTGAGGCCCTCTTCTCAAAGAACTCTTCATTTGATTTCGAAAAGATTTCATTTTCCTCATCAGAAAGTGAACTTGAACCGTTCACAAACACCTTTTTTTCAGCAAACCTTTTGTTTTGAACATTCTTTTTCTGATAATTCTTACCACCCTGATAACCACCCGACCAATTGTTTCGATTGTTGTTATAAAAATGCGGTGGAACTACAGGTTTCTTGTAGTAAGCTTTATCTTTCTCAAAATTCATTTGCCTTTTTGTTTGTTTTAAACTTTTTACTTCAGACAAATCGATTTCAACCATTTTGAACACATTTGTCAATTTTGAAACATTTACATTCTCCAGAGGAAACTCAGAATCCGAATACAACTTATCAGATCCCGACATCTTGTACATGACAAGTGTAGGTTCATCATTTAAGTTGTTTTTGGACTTTTGTTTCAGAATGTATTTGTCCAAGAAACACTCTTCATCCTCAGCTGAACCACTATTCAAAACACTTTCAGCCATGCCTTTAACAATCTCAGTTTGAACACTATCATCAGATGATGATGAAGAAAATGTCACATCAATTGAATCAGGAAGTTTCACTTCATTTTCATCTTCGAGATTAACCAACCCAGATTGCTTTTTCGAAAAATTGTCTAGAACTGGTGGTGGAACTTGATGAAAACCCACCCCAGTTCCATCACAGTATACATCTTTGCCTGCTTTGTTTTTCCCGATGGGTTTGGGAACAATGTGTTGCAAAACAAATCTTGCAGAGCTGTAACTGTTCAATTTCAAATTTATTCGTTCATTCTCAATCTTAGCTTCTTCAAACTGAAGCTTCAATTTAGCAATCTTATCCAATTGTTTGTTGATTAATTCTTCTTTAATTCTCAAAACACTTTGCAAGTGACAATTTTCTTTATATGTTTTACCGTTTCTATCATCATTATCTTTAACCGTGCTTTTAAGCTTCTCAAATTTTTCAGTAATCTGACGATTTTCAAGAACTAACCTCTCATTTTCTTTCCTAACCTTTTCATGATCAATTTTATCATTTTCAATTTTGTTAGTTAATTCTTTTACTCTGTCGTTCGAAGCTTTCAACATTTTATCACGGTTAAGGATCTGATCCTCAACACTTCGGACTCTAGCAGTCAGATCATCAATCTACTTACCTTTGAGATAAGTGTTTGTACTACAAACTTTGCATTCTTTGATGCAATTTTTGCAGTCAACATCACCACCGACTTTCTTACCTGACTCAGTTGTTGACGCGTTTGAACTGGAGACGGATTTAGGATCTACCTCAAGTGCCTTAGCAGCCAGCACCTTGTCAGCCATCTTTCCCATGTTTTCAGCATTCAACTTTTGAGTCGTATCAATGATTCCAGTATCAACCTTCTTTGACTTCTCTTTTTCTTTCTCTTTCTCTTCTCCGCTTCCCCGCCATTTTCTTTGCCAATAATCATCTTCATCTTTCATTTCTTTAATTATGGTTTCCATATCAAGAGTGTTATGATCAACAGCAATGTTTCCCTGGGGGTCAAGATAACATTCTCTGTCTGGATCCCATCTATTTGCTCTTTTTGGTTCAAGATAGATACCAGATATTCTGATCATTTTATTCTGAGCTATCAGCTTTCTGTGACCATACTTCTATTCTTCAGTTCTGTTGTCTTTCCAAGGAACAGGTTCAGATTTTGCCATGAATGCATATCCAACCGCATCCTCCTCAGGTAACAACTCACTCCAGTCGAAACCTTCATCGTCATGAATCACCGCAAGAGCTCTGGATTTCTCTTTGTTATCCTCAAGCTGCTTCATCCTTGACGGTTCTGATTTATTCTGATGATAAATCGCTTTCTTGTAGTAGTCTTCTCTGAACGGGTTTTCAGACTCATCAGCATAAGCATTCCGACATTCACGCTTATAGTGACCTTTCTGTTTACACTTAAAGCGTGTCACTTTAGACTTATCAAAGCCTAACTTGGTAGATGGTCCACCAATAGACTTCCTTCCTGTTATCTCCATGAAACGCTGTGCCCGACGAACTGCACTGGCCATACACCACCTTATGTCGATCAGTTCCATCTCCTTAGGATCTTTCTGATCTTAATCTTCTTTCGTCAGGTTGGTGTTACCAATCTTCCCTACCACAAGACTTTCATATGATTCCAGCACCGATGCTAGGAAAACCATCTGTTGTTTAGCAGACTCCTCGCTGCAATTCTGAGCGTTCTTTAAGTCTACAGCGATGTTGCATTGGAATAAATTCTTTGCATCAGATTGGTTTGAATGTGACGAAGAACCACTGTGAAATCCACTGCTTTGACTCTCTTTACTTGAAGTGTTGGAATTCTCAGCAGAAAACGCTGTCTTGGGAGATGTATTCTTTGGCATCATGCTTTTTGGATAATACAAATCCAAATTCTGTTGATAAGTCGAGTGATTGACTTTGTGAGTTTTCTTTATCTCCAGCTCATGACTCTCTAGTCTTTCAATCAACAGATCCACCGTAAGCACTTCAGGCTTGATCGTATTCTTCAACATCAAAGCATAATATTGCCAATCCATCTCATCTGGCAATGCATCAAACAATTTGTCAATAAGCACTTCTTTAGTATAGAAAATTTCATGTCTCACCAGTTCCAGCTTCAGATGCCCAAACCTCTCAATCATTTTACAAACTGATTCATTCTTTAAGCACCCAAACAAATCAAACTCTTTTCTAAGTAGTTTCTTTTTGTTTTTCACTATTTCTACACTTCCTAAACATTTGATTCTCAACTTATCCCAGAGATCTTTAGCACTCGTGTATTCGATCAAAGATATTATATCTTCTCAAACAGATTGAAACAGCAACGAAATACATTTTTGCTCAGCAACAAACGATTCTATTTCGTCAGGTGATGTTAAGCTTTCACCATTTTTGCCTCCATCATTGTATCCATTCTTTAGACTCTTCCAGCTAGGATAAGCAAAGGCCCTCAACCAATCGTCAAACTTCTTGGCCCACCGACTGTACTCTTCGATAGCCATCAACTTCGAAGGTTTGTTGTATGTTCCAAATGCGCTTTCAACTTCCAAAGCATCCGATAACTTTTTCTTTGTATTTGGCGTGTTCTCATTGGTGTTGCTAGAAGAATTATCATCCTCGGAATTTCCAGCAAAAGCATACATGTCGCTAAATGGGTTCATGAATAGATCATCCATCTTTGTTGGTACACTTTATGTGGACGCGACTCGGCTCGGTTCGACTCGGCTCAGTTCGACTTGGTTTTAACTCGGTTAGGTCCGGCTCAAGCCCGACGTCACAACATTCCTCCGTCGTGTGCCCCAGAGTTCGACACGCGAAGCACGGAGCGCCGCAAACTATGTCCTGATGACACATCACCATGACATCATCATTGTGATGTCATGATGATGTAATATGTTGACTAATCTTTTACAATTCTGAATTGTTAAGATTCGTATCACGTAGATTGTTACATGTTGGACCTTTTCCATGTGCTTGGGCCAATCAACATACTTCATGGGCTGATACCTTGTTCTGGGCTTTGACCGTACATCTGGGCTTTACTACAACGACGAAACAGAATAGAATTCATATGTATATCGACGAAACAGAGTGTTTCGTCGACTTTGATTTGTTTCGCCGAGTTCAGGTTTAGTTTCGTCGAGTCTGTGTCTATTTTAGTATAAATACTCATCATTTGTTTCTGTGTGAGATAGATGAGTGTGAGAGAAACAGAGAGACTTAGTGAAACTCTGTAAAAACATTGTTTGTATATGTTTCTGGGTGTACTCATCCTAATCAATAGATATTGAATCTTTGGTTACCCGTGTTCTTTATTACACTTTGTTTGGTTTGCACCGTCACGGGGATTCCGCACCCGTTACCGTGTTCGTGATAAACAAGGATAGGTTTTCGTTATCGATCCACCGGAAAAACGGGACCTACAATTGGTATCAGAGCCTTGGCTCTTTTCCTTGTTTAAAACCAAACATTGTCGTGTTTGAAACAAGTATGTTATTGTGTTTTTCAGATTTTTGTTCTTGAAAAACCCATCATTTTCTGGCAAAAGTCATTAAAATCAGTGTTTATGTTGTTGGTTTGCTAAAAGTTTTATCGAAAACCTTGTCTGTTTGAGTGTTTACATATTAACCTTTGGTTTTTGTTGAAAGTTTTAAGCAAAATCGTGTTTCGGAAAATTATTCGGTCACCGGAATCTTCAAATATTCATCATGTTCTTCAGAAATATTCAAAGTGTTCTTCATGTGTTGTTGTTTGATCTGAATTTTTGTGTTAAATTAAAAGTGTTAATTGATTATTAAAACATTTGTTTGACATTTGTGATAAATTGATGATGATTTGTTGAAATTATAGATGTCTCGAATACATCAAGGTTGAATTTTGTGGCTAAGTATCAGAAGGTGATAAGGTTCAGAAAATATCTCACAAATATCTACCATCAGTTTCGTCGCATAAAGTTCTTAAATCAGTTTCGTCGCAAAATCAGTTTCGTCATATATATATCAGTTTCGTCGCAAATCATTCTGTTTCGTCATATATATATCAGTTTCGTCGCAAATCATTCTGTTTCGTCATATATATCAGTTTCGTCGCAAATCATTCTGTTTCGTCATATATATATCAGTTTCGTCGCAAATCATTCTGTTTCGTCATATATATCAGTTTCGTCGCAAATCATTCTGTTTCGTCATATATATATCAGTTTCGTCGCAAATCATTCTGTTTCGTCATATATATCAGTTTCGTCGCAAATCATTCTGTTTCGTCATATATATATCAGTTTCGTCGCAAATCATTCTGTTTCGTCATATATATCAGTTTCGTCGCAAATCATTCTGTTTCGTCATATATATATCAGTTTCGTCGCAAATCATTCTGTTTCGTCATATATATATCAGTTTCGTCGCAATTCATTCAGTTTCGACATATAAATCAGTTTTTGGTCGAGAAACTTGTCAATTTTACACAGTGGACTTGCAGAAGTGTTCTCATTGTTTGTTTTCAACTGTTTGACCAGGTACTATCATACATATACCAAATATGGGTAGCAAAGGTCTGTGGGATTGGGGTTCGGAAGCAAGACCAAGTGAAAATCAGCCTTCACTTGCCGATTTAATGAACCAATTTCCTCAAAAACAACAATCAATAAGTACGAGTCCATGGGATTGGAGTTCAGACTCAAGACCAAGTGAAAATCAGCCTTCGATTGCCGATTTAATGAAAATCAAACCTCAAGCTCAACCTCAACAAGGCAACCAAAATCCTTTCATAAATCAAACAAATACATCCACGGCCACCTCAAATCAAACTGATGAAAGGTGTGACTGGTCTGTAAAACTTGGAGGTGGAGATCAAGGAGGAACTGTGTTTAATGCTAAAATTGTCAAGAATGTCAATGATGTTGAATCTTCAGGAAAAGATGATAGTTCGGGATACAGTGGCAGTTCGGATGAAGAATCAAATTTGAATGAAAGAACTGATTCTGAAGCTGATAATTTGTCGAATGATGCTAACAAGAAATCTGACTTGATCAAGAAAGCTGATGCTACTTCAAAAGAAATGGAGAAGATTCTCACTGAAGACGGATCTTTCTCTTCTCAGACTGCCTTTATGGCTAATGTCACAGCTTCTACAAGTCAGGTAAAATCTGAAACTCCAAGAATATGTAGTGATTGTGCATATATGAAACAGGAATGTGAGAGAGTGAAACTTGAATGTGACACAATTCATAGTCACAATCAACATTTGGTTGTTGATATGTCAAAGTGCAAAGAGGCAAACATGGCTTTAGTTCGAAATGAAAAGGAATTTAAATCTGTAATTGAAACCTTAAAGAAAAGTGTTTCCGAAGTGAACAAAGTTGTTTATCATAAACAAGTTAGTATTAACAATTACATTAACATCGTTGAGGAAACCAAAAAGGAACTAGCCATTGCCAAATGTGAGCATGATGCTATCAAGCAAAAATTGGAGAGTTATTCTAACTCCCGATTTGTGCTCGATCACATTATTGACGTTCAACAACTGAAGGGAAATGTGAGCGGTGTTGGGTATAAGAAATGTCCGCCCCCTTTGAGACAAAATTATACTCGAATGCCCGATGAGGAGGAAATGCCTCGGTTTGAACCAACTGTTCCTCTTAATTATGAGGAGTTTACAACTGGTCTAGGGTTCAAATCGGACAGTTCCTCGGAGGGCTCATCTGGAACAACCGAAAATTCAGCATCTGTTGGTACGGAACAAAGTCCTCCCACAATTGAGGACTATGATTCGTCCGATGATGAACCAGATGTGAGTGATGAGGATAAATCTCTTGAGAAGAATAAAGGAGTAGAAGTGCCTTTTGAGAATCACATTCTGTGTGATCCTCCTACTCCTGTTGTGCAATCAACTGGTGCTAAACAAGAGATAGATCCTATCACTGAGACCGTGTCTACCATTAAAAGTGATAACGTGTTGTATACTTTAGTTGGTGATGACAAAATTTATTCAAACACAGCTTTTCCAATTAAAAATGTCAATCAATCTTTGATTGACAAAGTGTTTGAAGATACTACAACTAAGTTTTTGGGAAAAGCGATCCCGAGAGTTTCAGTAACTCAGTGTGATCCTATTCCAAAAGCTGAAGTTAGAAGAAAATTTGGAAATCAAAAATCACCGACAAAGCAACAACCTGTCGCTTTTAAGGGTAAACAGCAACAGCAGCGAGCTAAAAATTCTAAAGGTTCACAACCGAAGGTTGAGACCAAAGGAGCTCGTTTCAAGAAGAAAAACAATGATGTTAAATTTGTAGCATCCAATGGTACTGATAAAATTGAGACTTTTGAAAACAAATCAAACACCGATTTTGTTCAAAAAGACAGAATTTTAAAGCGTAATGCTCAAAACAATTACACCCAACACACAAACGGGTATGATGAAGGAACAAGTACCTATGGGTCTACAGGTTCAACACGTGAAAGTCGAACAGGATCTCCTAAGTTTGTTGAAAGGAGAAAATGTTTCAAATGTGGGAAGTTTGGGCACATCATTAAAGACTGCACAAACTCGCCCAAACCAAATTTTGTAGAAAGAGCCCCTTCTGAACAAGGTCACTCACAAAGTCGTCCTGTTTCTCCAAAACATGATAAACGCACTATTAAAGAACAGGAAACAAAACAACGACATAAGAATGTGAAGGTGATCGAAAAGGCTTTAAAACCGGAAAATGTTAAACGGAAACCAAGTTCACAACAACCGTTAAAACCAGAAATTGTAATTAATACACAATCTGGTAAATGGAAACAAGCTTGGAAACCGAAAACAGGTGAAGGTTCAGGAGGTGCTGTGAAATTTCCAAATCATCAAGAGATTGAAATTACATTTCTTGATTCTCAGGGGCAACCTAAGTCTATGAAGGCTTGGGTCCCCCTCTCCAACTAATCTCTGAGTGAGAGTGCAGGATGTTCCAGGAGGAACTATCGATAGTCATAGGATTATTGATAGTGGAGTGTCCATGCACAAGATAGGCGACTCAAAGCTCCAAGATATTGTTATTTCTAGGAGTGGTTGCCTTTCATGGAGAGAAAACGGAAAAGAAGACAGAATTGTCTGTCGAAAGAAATTGAAAAGCTTCGACAAAATGAAAATCATTCAAAAGTTTGATTGTTCAAGGCTTTGATCGGGTCCCCGGGATAGATTCAATCAAAATGTACGCCCCTGCAGCGCGTCTGAAGATCAAATTCACAAGATAAACGTGCAGTGTACATTTCTTCGCGGTGTGATTGAAGAAAAGGTGTTTGTTGAACAAACCAACCGGGTGTGCGGATGCCTTGGCATGGATTGAACAACCGCACACTACTTCTCAAGAGAAAGACAAAGACCTTCGCTGGTGCAATGTGGAAGACCAGCCGGACCCAAAGGTTTCTGATCTTGTTGCTGTGAAGAGATTTCTAAGTAGCTACAAAGAATCGACTTTGAAATCCACACCGGGTGGATATCCAGTTTGGGAGAGCACTCAGATTCCTTGCAATGCATGAAGCAGTTGCAGGATACGGTTTTAAAATTTCTAATCTCTCCTTTACTTGTCGATATTTAAGCTGCTTTATGAATTATTATCATCTCGTATAGCACTCTTTGACCTGACACGTTGAACTCGAATATCACCTCACACGTGATTGTTTCACTATGAAACTCGTCAATGTTGTCATGGCCCGCACCGCTGACCGACGTGCCAACTGATTTTTCCAAAATTCGTTAAATCTTTCTGATTCAAAATTAATTTTGGTAAATGGCATTGAGGTACACCATGAGTTAAACCGACATCAGGAAATCGTTTTTGTATATATCTTTGTGTTTTAAATTTATCTTAGTTTGTTGATTTTAGGGGGAGTAAATCCAAATTTGAAAATTCAAAAACAGTGAAAAATTTCAAAACTCAAAAACATTGGAAAAACAAAAATGAGTTTCCTGGCGAGCAAAAGAGAAAATGGTAGTAGATCAGTGGTCTGTCTAAACCTTTTTAAACTGAAATGCAAAATGAAAAATGTTAAGCAGCTCTATATAAGATGTATCGGTAGGCTCACAATCATATTAAAGTGTGCAGGGTGATATAAATCTTAATCGACTGAAGACCAGGTGGGAACCGCACATTGGCATATGGTCTTAGTACCGAAATTTCGTTTGAGAGATTGCCGAGGTTCTGAAATATTCGGTCTTTATGCTGTCTTATCATCTGGGTATCATGGTTGTATCAAACCGAAACAAACGGAGACGAAGTCTAGATCTTCCATGATACTATAACATACGTGTACATACTGCATTCGACCTCAATAAGTGATCAACAATCACATGTCCAAACAAAATAAGTGATAAATTATCACAGATTCTTTGCGGGAGTCAAGTTCGTCTCTCTGCTGTACGAAAGTACTGACCTGTTCACGGACTTGCTCCTGTGCCCTCATGCATCTGAAAATCAAGTTCCTCATCAATAAGTGATTCTATCACATAGGGCTTGTTTTCAAATCAAAATAAGTGAGTTTCTCACATCTTTTATACGGTCAAACAGATGATAAACGGTATACTCACCGGTAAGATGAATTCTCGTGCATACCTTGATACGGGAATGTGTCGTGAGTGGATGAACACCGGTCGGTAAGTATAAATCATACCTTAACGTATCCCCTAAACATGATTACATCTGATAAGTTGAGCTTATGTGGAAAACAATACCGATAATTGTTATAGGATGCTTATCTTAATGTTAACTAATTGAACAAAAAGAGTTGTTTTGGCATGATCGTACACTGATATGATTCTCTTACCCTCGAAACTCGCAAAAAGAATGTCTGTAAATATTTGTTTACTGCTTACAGTTTCTGCATCTTTGTATATATTTATTTATTGCTTTCCGTCTTTACATTTGAAAAATGAAAATTCCAAAAAGATTTTAGGTGTGTTTTAATATAAACTTTATAAAATTCAAAAAGATTTTGCTTCTAGTTTATTTTTGATTGACTGATGTTGGAACTCGAGTCTATCCTACCCAAAATCCTGATCGTAAGCCGGAAAACAATTGCATCTTCATAAACGGTCGAAGTTAACAAGTTTTGAAAGTTAAAGGATTAAAATTGATCAATTTTCTAAACTTTCAAACTGTTGTCGGTCGGTAGTTGATTGAGATTTGATCTCATATGTGTCATTTGTTTAAATGTTAACTATATTCCAAGCGGTTGTTCTCATTATGAGTTTAGCTTTCTTGCATGTGCAGATGCTAAAGGCGAGGAGAACATGTTTGATGACAAGCTTTGGAATGAAGACACGAAGTGGAGGCACTCAAAGGATAAAATGATCGAGTTGCCGCTGACCCTTCATCAACACCACAAGGATCTGAAGATTTGACAAGTCAAAAGATTCACGAGCATAACTCAATGGAGAGTTCAATTTAAGGGGGAGTTTGTTAACACACTTTCTAAATAAAATGGGGAGTTTGTTGATACACTTTCTTCTTATGACGCGTGAAGACTTTGAAGATCCTCCGACATGAAAGACACAGAAGACGAACAATCACAGAAGATGAACCTCACGAGTAGCGTCCAAGGGGGAGATTGTTGGTACACTTTATGTGGACGCGACTCGGCTCGGTTCGACTCGGCTCAGTTCGACTTGGTTTTAACTCGGTTAGGTCCGGCTCAAGCCCGACGTCACGACATTCCTCCGTCGTGTGCCCCAGAGTTCGACACGCGAAGCACGGAGCGCCGCAAACTATGTCCTGATGACACATCACCATGACATCATCATTGTGATGTCATGATGATGTAATATGTTGACTAATCTTTTACAATTCTGAATTGTTAAGATTCGTATCACGTAGATTGTTACATGTTGGACCTTTTCCATGTGCTTGGGCCAATCAACATACTTCATGGGCTGATACCTTGTTCTGGGCTTTGACCGTACATCTGGGCTTTACTACAACGACGAAACAGAATAGAATTCATATGTATATCGACGAAACAGAGTGTTTCGTCGACTTTGATTTGTTTCGCCGAGTTCAGGTTTAGTTTCGTCGAGTCTGTGTCTATTTTAGTATAAATACTCATCATTTGTTTCTGTGTGAGATAGATGAGTGTGAGAGAAACAGAGAGACTTAGTGAAACTCTGTAAAAACATTGTTTGTATATGTTTCTGGGTGTACTCATCCTAATCAATAGATATTGAATCTTTGGTTACCCGTGTTCTTTATTACACTTTGTTTGGTTTGCACCGTCACGGGGATTCCGCACCCGTTACCGTGTTCGTGATAAACAAGGATAGGTTTTCGTTATCGATCCACCGGAAAAACGGGACCTACAATCTTGCACGTACCGGAAAAATCAGCAAACACTTAGAAAAGTTTTAAGGTTTTGAAAAACAGAGGTTTCAAGCGAAATCACTTGAAGCAGAATTTCTTCAAGAGAAATCAGAAAGTAAAACTTTCAAGCAAGATCAGAAAGTTTCAAGCGAAATCTGAAGTAATCTGATTTCGAGCGGAATCAGATGAAAACTTTCAAGCGGAATCTGACTTGTTTTGATTTCGAGCGGAATCAGAAATGTGTTTCGAGCGGAATATGAACTAATCTGATTTCGAGCGGAATCAGATTATACTTTCAAGCTGAATCAGCGAAGAACCTTTCGAGAGGAATCAAGTTTTTAGGTCATTTTTACCATTTTTAATCCGAGTTTTGATCTAAATCTTTGTAGGGTTTGTTAATACTATGTTTTACACAACATATGTGAAAATCAGACCATTTCAACCGCTAGAACTAGTTCATATCAGAAAAGTATGAGAAGAAGTGAGTAGAAATGAGAAAATCCGGTAGAATCAAGCTGCTATGGTATGAACTCCTCGTCCTGAGCTCTGATACCACTTGTTGGACCGTGTGCGTGACCCTAAACAGTCAGTAAAGGCAGTTCATCTTCATTTACTAAGGCGGAATCAAAGTAAACAAAGTCACACAGCTTGTATCCTTTTAACTTCTTTCTATTACTGTTTTCCAAGTCTTTACACGTGTTTCTGACTGAATTTTGACAGCAATTCGACACCTAACACAAGACCTGATTTCGCTCCAAAATCGTTACAAATGACAACAACCATCACCTATTTATAGGCGGTCTGATTCCGCTCCAAATGGTTCAAGCAGAACCCCTATGATGTCTGTTCGAGCGGAATCACCAAGATACATCAGGAGCGGAATCACAACATTAAATCACTTTTTCAATTCTAAACTCCAATCTAACCTATCTAGACCTAGGACTCAACTAAGACGTAGTTAACAGACATTCAGTGCACCAACAAAAAGTAAAAGATGGTTTTGGGTGACGGGTGATTTATGCAGAATTGTGTTTTGCGGTTTTGAAATGAAAGGTTTAGGCTCAAAGGGGTTGACTAAAGGAAAATTTTGTGGGGAGATAAATAGAAAATAAGGTTGAAAAAGAAAAAGGGTTTATGGTCCTAATGTCTCAATCATGTACTTACTTGGATTAGTCGGTAAGGACCGGGAATATATTGTCTTGTCAAGTTCTATATTCATAAGAACCGTACGGCTATTTACACAAGAAATGAAAAGTGAGCATTTATTTAAGATATAATATTGAATGCTCGGTAGAGGCTCAAAACTCATAATTTTTGGGAAAAAGGAAAAAGTGTGAAAACATATATACAATCAAATTTGAAAAAGACTGTCATGCCTTTGTATGAATTTTTCTTATATGGTTCTTTTTATCACGGTGCTATCGGTTGTAAATTTGTAAAAACTTAAACTTTTAGAACTTGGTTTTCCTACATAAACTATAAACAAGACAAAATAAACTAAAAAAAATATTTTTGAAAAAAATTTAGGGTGTTTTAGCGGTTCCAAGTAGAGTTTTGGGTAAGGCTTATTTTTGGACAAACAAATTCAAGTCCCTTCCCCTCACACTTAAATTATACATTGTCCTTAATGTGTCCAAAATTGGTTAGATTTGATTAAATGTGTGAATGTTGGTAAAAACAACAAATTTTTAAAAACACAGATACTGGACACGGGGACGTGTTTGGGGGACACGACCCCGTGTAAAATGTGCTAGTACATGACTTCTTGAAAATTTCTCAGAAGGCAGACACAGGAGCGTGTCTAGTAGGCACGGCCTCATGTCAAAAGTGCCAGTAAAGAAAATTTTCGAGAAGACAAGCACGGGGGCGTGCCTCTGGGACATAGCCCCGTGTAGAAGTTCCAGAATCAAAAAAATTTTCAGCAGACTTGAGGCACGGAGGCGTGCTTACCTTACACGACCCCGTGCTGCTCTTACTGTTTTGAAGATTTTGCGTCGGGAGACATTTGTTTATGTGCATGGGGTGTTGTTTCAACGTCCTTTGGCCATTTTCCACATTTTTGCACACTTTGTTTTCAAAACACCAAATTCCATTCCATTCAGCCATCAATACAACTAAAGAAAAAGATAAAAATATAAGAGAAATTTAAATCTTAAGATATATTATTGGTGAATACCCTACGAGAAATTTTTAACCCAGATAGCTTTCCCCTAGATAAATCGATGAAAGATTAGCAAAAACGAAACTAGTTTTCGGAAGATGAGGGCTTCGAGCTATTTTTCGGGAATGCTCCTTCAAAGGTCGTTGAGCATCTCTTTCAATCTCCCTTGGTAGGAAGATAAAGGGTTCATCATCAACCTCCTATTATGGGAGATGAGTGGGGTTTACCAGAACCTCAAAGTAGGCGTTGACGGGAAGTTCTAGGGGTATTTCGTCCCACCCGGTGGGATTAATCACCTCGTGAGCGATGTTCCAATCGTCTTAGGGTAAGATTGGTTCCATCAGGGGCATCACCAAGATGTTCAACCTATGATGAAGAAGGTTGATTTCCCTAAAGCTATCATCCAGGCTAGAGTAAGGTAGTTCACTTGGTCTATGAGGACCTCCTCCAGCGTTGTCATTTCTTCAATGGACTATCTCAAGGCGTAAACATAGCGGACTAGAGTGTCTTCAAGTGAGACTCTCCTCCCTCTTCAGTTTTTTCGTGAGCTTGTTGAAGATGTACCATTCTGCTGGCTCGACATGCTAGTTAAACATGACAAACCGTTAAAGTTTGGAGTAACAGACAAGTTACATGGCCCCGTGCTATTTCAACAGCTCTAATACTTTAGCCCAAGAACCTTTATTTTAAGTTAAAACTATTTGGTTTCTTGTATTTCTAAACGTAAATAACTTAAAATAGTGTTATAAAATAGTAGTTTTGAAAAAAATTAGGCTAAAAATCATACTTTTAACCTAATAATTGAAGCTTTGAAGCTTTAAGCTTCAATGGAGGTTGTTGAAGGTTGAAGAAGGAGAAATGACTAAAAGTGTTAAAGACAATAAGGTTTAAGGAAACCATTTTAAGAACCTACCTTTTCAGGTATGTGTGTGAGATCAGGTTGGATCTTGGTATTTTAGGAATGTGTCCAAAGATTCTTCTCATGGCTGACTTTATAGAAAGTGACAGCACGTTGACACGGTCCCGTGTCCAAGAAGCATGACCCCGTGTTGTCTGTATGAGTCAGAGAATGTTGTCCGTTAGTGACACACGGGCCATGTCAAGGTAGACATGACCCCGTGTTGAAAAAATACAGGAGGCACGGCCCCGTATTCTTTTAACACCCCCTCATGTCTGGGGAGCAAATGATACACGGCCCCGTGGGTGAGGGACATGGCCCCGTGTTTTAAGGTTTTTATGAAGTTTTGTCGAAATTTTTAATGAACCGTGTTTTATCAAGAGGTTCCTTACTGGTTGGAACAACACCGAAATGCCTGATGTACCGTAGGTTTTGGCGAGAGATACAAAAACGCAAGAGGTTGTCAAAAAGGTAGAAACCTAAGCTAAAAGTAGGAGGGCGAAACCTTCCTTTATTTACCTTTTCCGGGCTCTTGTTGAAGATGGTGTGAGTCGACTCACTCTGGTCTAAACCGTTGGTGTGAAATTCACAAGCCGTTAAGGAGTCCTTCATTGCGAGGCCAATACAGTGAGGACTATCGCCTTCATTTTCGCATGGGGCTAGGGTAGATTTGTTGGCCTCGGCATCATTTATTCCTGAACGTGGCTCCATCGAGTCTCTTTCGTTTTTTCTCCTGGATGAATATCGCGCCTTCATCATGGATTCTATTTCTTTGAGTTTCTAGAGAATCCTCTTTTCTATTTGACATAATTCGTCCGAGCTTACGTGGAAGAGGTTTGATGGAATTCAGGTGGATGGTGGTTTTCGTTTTTACTCCCACCCATCTTAAGGTGACCACTATAGGAAAACGATGGGTCTAAGCTGTGACACCCATGACAAAACCAGGTACACCATAAACGGTCCAAAACTGTAAAGCACACTTAACACTTTAATTGCGCGAAAACCCTAAAAACATGTGTGACTGATGTGCTGGCTTGAACGATATATGTTATGTCTCGGAGGAATCCGAGAACACGTTATGAATGACATGACACTAATAAGGACCCATGATGTGAAATTGGTATCCTTAGACTTAAACACGTGTTAAACCGGAGCTTTCCGTTTAACAGCGCACTAAACCTTTCACACTGATTATTAGGTTATCGGTAGCATCATTTAAGATTTTGAGTTCCAGGAACAACTTAGTTTTGTGCCATATACTGTGACATAAGGTTTGAAGCCAATCAGAGATTGGGCACGCAAAACGAAGCAGCTTCCTGGTTAGGGAAACGCTTTCGTTACAGGCATAACATAAGGCAATCAAACGTGCAAGGAACGATCGATCAAGCTTAAAAACACTTAAACCACTCTAATACGAGTCTTTTATGACTAAAACGTAACTGGGTTCGGATTTCAAGACGGTTATGCATGATTTTTAAAACCGAGTCTTTTGACACTAATTACGCGCGAAACGGAGTCCATCACGCAAATCGAGAACGCGTCCAGGACCCGTCAACGAACCTAAACACTCAACGAAAGATAAACATCATGTTTTAGCGCGCTATACGAAGCACAAGGTGGCCCTAGGGGGCCCACCCAAACCGCCACCACCCCCTTTATATATATATTTTTCTTTCATTTTTTTTAATTCACACACATAAATCCTCCCAAAATTCTGCTTCTTTCTCATGAATCTCAGCTGATCTTGTCCTAAACACCATCAAATCCAAGGTATTAGCCTTGTTTCATATAGTTTTAACCATGATTTCTTAATTATACATGATTTACAACCTAAAAACCCCTTTTAATCCATGAATTTTGAAGGTTTAAACAAGTTTAGGGGCTGAATAAGAACACCATGGGAGTTCCCTGGTGTTATATGGCAGCCATGGTTACAAATCTTTGGGTTTTGATACCCTAATCAACACTTATTCGACAAAAATCGCCTAACTATTCGATTAACCGAAAAACAATGAATCAAAGCTTGATTGATCTAAGTTCTAGCATATTTGGATTGTACTTGATGTGTAGGTACTAAATGTAACCCACACATACTTCTGGACTCACAAGGAACGCTCGGAATCGAAGGAATCGCTAGGTATATGACCCGAAACTTGAATCTAGTCTAGGCAGAATATTGTTTGGACTATAACTTGGTCCGTGACACTTGGATTAAGCTGAAATTTGGTGTGGTGATGAAGGTTAGTGTCAGGAAGGTCCACGTAAGAGTTTAGAATTTTTGGAAATTTCTACAATTTTTGGTGGAATTTTGACTGTTTTACCAAAAGAATTCTGGAAAAAATACCAAACGGATTCTGTAAATCACCAAATTTTACAGAGACACTAAGGAACATATGGGGAATGTTCTGGGAAAATATGGTTTTGGATCAATGATGGTAACTAATGTTAATTATGTGGTTAAATATGGTTTTATAAATAATTTATTTAGACAAGTAAAATGCCAAAATAAATTCCCAGAAATTTTTCGCATATTCTAAAAATTTTTACAGAGTTATATAAAAGTTTTTCGAATTTTATTCAAATTATTCATAAAATGGAAATTTTTGGGATTAAAAATGGGTTATTTTAAATCACTTTCGGCAGTTTACCGTGTAACGAACCTGCCGGAACTGGGAACTGACCCAACCCGACAAATACTATAATTGAAACACGGAGAGTATTCCGGGAGATTCCAGGGCGGATTGGACACTCAGGGTGTGTCCAATACCAGTTCGGGAAATCCCCGACGGTGGAAACAGAAACTCAAAATTGGCACTATTGGTATTCCCGTACCATTATCCGAACACGTTAAACTACTGACATTGACTGGCACGCGAACCAGTGCCTGGAAGCCAAACTGAAAACTAATACTACCCTGACCTCCATCACCATACCCGTGTCCTATAGACTTAATCCGGTTTGAAAACTCCTGACCAAATCCAAGTTATAACCATTACCGACTTAGATGCTGATTTGAGTCCTTACTTGCATGTGTGCTATTAAAGCTGATTTCGTTGATTAAACAATCTTTAGCCGAGACTGCTATTTGCACTGTGAGTTCCCTTCCCCCACTTTTAAACTGTTTTCCTGTTTTCTGGGGTGAATTGCATGTTACAAACTGTGTTAATTGCTCAAACCGTATGATGTGAATTATCTAACACACGATATTAGCCCTGATACAAGTGATTAAAGTAAACCGTGGGCGGTGGATAGTACTATTGGTCTGACAAACCCAGTTGCCTACCGGACATGTGCGGCCGGCAGCTAGGCAACTGCACGCGTCCTACCCAGGTTATGTTGTTAGACATAACTACCCGAGGGCATTGAACTTTATGAGATACAGGTGGTGCGAGTATGTGTCTGTGTGACACGATACGATTAAAACAGTCCAGGTCTCACTTGTGACACTCGTGTAATTCCATCTATGAACCGTAATATGTGCAATTAAACATGTTGGTATATTTTAAAACGAAACAACCAAACCAGTGGAACTCACCGGCAACGTTTAGCTGACCCTTTTTAAAACTAACATGCATTTCAGGTAACTTGATACTGATGTGATCCGTGTATGTTGTTCAAGACATGTTTATTGGCAAATATTGAGATAGACGCATGCGACTTAGAAGACTTATGTGGTTTATGGGAACACGCAGTTGTAACATACATGTAGTATGTAATCAACATTTTGTAATTATAAATTGTAGTGTCTTTATAAACAATGTGCTTGTACCAGAGGTGTCTATTGCATCCCACGTTTTTTTTTCTTCCGCTGCAAATCGGGGTGTGACAGAAGATGGTATCAGAGCCATTGGTTATAGAGAATTAGGTACCTTTAAGGAAACCTAGACTATAACTCCAGGCTCGGACCTTAGTGGACATCACTGGAAAATTAACCACTACTAAAAGTAGTTAATGAACACTGTAAAGTATCCTATTGGCGAGTACCAGGATGGCCTTGTGGGGCAAGTGGGTTATTATGGTCCGGAACGTAATAACAGACTTGCTCATACGAGGCAGTGTTGGGAAAGTTATTGGACCGTGTCGTGACCCTAAACGATCAGTTGAGAAAGTTCATCATCACGTATAAAGGCGGAATCAGAATACGTAACGTAACAACAGCTGTTCCTTTCAATATCTTCTTTATTTATGCTTTCTGAAATGATTTTGACAGAGTTTGGTTACCTAGCATATGAACAGGTCTCGCTTCAAGTTACATGAATGATCAAACATGAGAGGTATTTATAGTATAGCTGATTTCGCTTATGTGTCAGTGACACAAGAGCGAAATCCCATGTGACCATTAAAGCGAAATCTACCTTGGACCATCTAAGCGAAATCAACTACCTAACTGTACATATGAGCGAAATCTATACAATATTAAACAAACTGATATCACGTGAATATCATATTGCTTTGTCTTGTTATGTAGTGATGAGATTGATGATGTCATTGTTGATGATGTCATCATTGTATATACTCGTTCAGATCCGCAACGCAACTGAGACACGATCTAAGACGAAGTTGACAGATGAATGCACTAACAGACTCCCCCTCAGATGTTGACGAGTCTTAAGTATCGAGTCTTCTCAGTCTTTAGTCTTTATCAGCTTTAGGCTCCCCCTTTCATCAAGCTTCCGTGCTTTGGGATCGACACCTAGCTTTCCATCTACAAGCTTCTCTTTGCTTCAAGCTTGTCTTCAGACTCCCCCTTAGACTCTGCTCTCGGGATCGTAATCTGGTACATCTGCAATCACTCAAACATCTATAAATACAATGTTTTCGTATTATCAATCAAATTCTCTAATCCACTCCCCCTATCAACAAACTGTATAGATTTGGCAGTGTTAAAGAATCTAACTCCCTCACAGTTAATCATCCAAGTCCAAATTAATGACCTTGGAGATATCACAAACTGTTTTTTTTTTAATTTTTGATTTTAAAACTTCAAGTTTCAAATTAATGAACTTGTTTTATTTTCAGAAACACAATCAGCTTACTTAGATTTTGAAACTCAGCACTCAGACATCAGTTGTCGAAAATAAAGCAGAAATCAAAATCTTTTTGTATTTTCTGAAAACATAAAGCAGTAACGAAATATGTACAAACATATTTACAGACAATATTTTTGTTTGAGTATGCGTTAGAGGATCATATCAGTTTTTGACAAGTCACAAGTACCGTTGAGCTTTTTAACACAGAGAATTAAACAATTCACTTAGATTGTCGATATACTTGTCCACTTAAATTTTCATACAAATTTCAACTGATTCAGGATACGAATTAGGTGTATTAAGAACTTAAACTCATTCATGTGTCCCACCTCTTGAATATACTCCCGTATCCAGAATCCCAATAATCAGTCTTACAGGTGAGTATACTACAATGATATCTGTATATAAATTAGGTATGCGAGGGCCGAGGGATCTCAGGTTGATACTTCCGTATACGCAGAGAGATATCAGCTTCGACTTTTCAGTGTGTCCCCTTTAGAGGATCTTTTTGCTTACAACAGCAGCATTTATCAATTTTATTGTTTCAACATGCTGAGGGTTTAATGCTGTGTTTCAAGCATTGCAGCAAGTATTAGCCAAGGACTAGGTCAGAACTACCGTTCAGCAGAAGTCCCGGAATAATACCCCAGATATCATTGAGTATAAAGACCTAGTATATCAGATTATGAGACCTTTCAAACGAGATTTAAGGGGTTACCTATATATCCAAGTAGTGTTCCCCACGAAATAAGCAAGTTTGAATTTAGGTTTATATCCCGAAAAAGTTTACTAAGTGTATAAAAATATACCGACCCATCCACGGTGAGATCGTTTAACACATTTTAATCATTACATTTCTTTAGCATACTGTAACTGTCTACTGATGTACTATCATTTCCTCTTTTTACGCAAAAACTCAATTTTTTTAAATTTTATCATGTTTTTGGCTTTTTCAAATTTTTCAAATGTTTTTGGATTTTCTAACAACAATATATCTCCCCCTAAAATGCAAAACCACTTAAAAAAAATTTGACAACCAACATTGATTGCTTTGTCTCGCCATCCATTTTCTGCTAAAGGTGCTCTGATTTGCAGAAAATATAACGTACCCCCATGATTTACAACCCATTGATCTTAACAGTTTGAAAACCGTTTTTCAATCTGATGAAAGTAATCATGTTTGTTCAGCCGTGAGGGTTTCGGCATATTCAATCAACATACATTCAAACAAAATTAAAAACAACATATTTTTGGTTTTTCAAATTTTAACAAACTAAAAACATATTTTTGGTTTTTAATTTTTCAATTTTTAGGATTTTGAAAATATTGTTTATTTATATACATAAAACAATCAAACTAAACTCCCTGTTCAACCAAACCAGGGTCCTGCAACCTCTTCCTGTGCCAGGTTGCTCTAACTACCATTCTCACAATCTTCAGCTTCGTTGAGCACCTGCACATTCAAACTTTATCAATCATTTGAACAATTTAGCCCAGGTCTGTTGGACCTTAGGCATTTCAACACAATAATGTTCATTCAATTTTGGAAACTCTTTGTCACTTAAAACTTGTTCAACTTTAACTTCAACTTTCTCATCTTTTACAGACGTCACTTGTTTCTTAATACTCCACATTTGACCTTCCGGAGTACCTCTTTTGTAAAAATTTGTCTCTTTTTGAACCTTTTGATTTTGAACAACATTTTTAGGTTTCCAAAACTCTTGAGGTTTTGTCATAACAACAGATGTTCTCCAACTCTGTGTTGTTCTCAATCTGGGTGTGTGAGAATTCCAGGTCTGTCTTGAATCGAACCTGTTCGGGTTTGATTTCCAATTTTGATTTGAAGCAAACTTGTTTGTATTGTACCTCCAAGTTTGTTTCGAATCAATTTTGGTTGACCTTGGTTTCACATCCTCAGATTTCTGTTTTTCAACATCAACAGGCTTTGGATTTGGACACTTTCGTGCAACATGTCCAATCTGATCACATTTAAAACATACTTTCTTTGAAACGTCCTTGGCCTGTTGTTGTTTCTTTTTCATCGCATCAAACTCCTCATTGGACTGTCGTCCAAATTTGAGTTTTTCCTCTTCTTTCAAGGTTTTCCCTTGAACAAAACTCATCTTTTGTTGCAAATTTGGTTTTTTACTTTGATTCCAATTCCGTTTCTTTTTATAACCCAAACCAGCCTTCATGTTTTTCTTCTTAAAACCAGGTTTGTTATAAAACGATTTATGACCTTTACCAGCAAACTTTGGAATCTCAGACTTCTCAATCTCAACCATTTTAAAAACTTTATCGACCTTCTCTGAAATCACATTCTGAATCGGGAATACAACATCTAAGAATAATTTGTCCGATCCAATCATGGTATAAACCAATCCTTTTGAATCATCATTCAAATTTTTCTCGGATTTTGTGTTTTTCAGATAACCATCATAAAGATTTCCTTCATCTTCATCCTGTGATTCAGACTTACCTTTTGTTGACTCATCTTTCAAAACGCTTTCAACAACCTTACTTACCACCTCTGAATCATTAGCATCATCAGATTTGGAGTAAGTCACATCGATACTTTCAGGTAACTGGTCAGCTATATTCAAACCCTTTGCCACCTTTTCCTCATCATAAAAAGTATAATTGTTTCTCAATGGTGGTGGTACCTGATGAAATTCTGAACCAATACCCTTTTTGCAATTTTCAGTATCTTTGTCATCTGGTGTGATGTTGAAAATGCGTTCGAGAATGTACGAAGAGTTATGATAACTTTGAAGTTTTGTAACAATCTTTTCTTTTTCAGCCAAGACTTGTTTAAGATTTGCAATTTCATCAACACATTTGTTTAATTCAATTTGCTTTTCTTTAAACTGTCTCTCATACATTTCTTTGGTTGTTAAAGTTTCAGACAATCTTTGATCAAAACTTTTGACTTGGCTCTTCAAAGTATCATAAGCTTCTTGTACTCTCTGACTCGACCACTTTAAAGAATCATACTGTTTTTGTAAATCTTGAAATTTAGATTCTTTTTCAACACAATCGACACATTTTGTAGAACACGGTTGTCTATAAACATCATTATCCTTTTCAAGACCTTGACATTTCTGTGTCAAATTTTCAACTTTTAGTTTCAAAATTTCTTCTTTTTCAATCATTTCTTTACATTTTATTTTGAAAACATTTTCAAGTTTATTTGTTTCAATATCTTTTGTTTTTATGATATCATCTTTTTCAGTACAGGCTTTGCACATTTCTATGCAATTCCTGCACTTGTTTTCTTTTTCATCAACCAATTCAACATTCGATAGATCAGAAGATTTTCTAACCTCAGTCTCTTTCAGCACCGATTCTTCTGATTCAACTTTCTGATCTTGCTCCTTTTCTTCTTTCTGAGCTTCTTCGTTTTTATGCGTTTCTTCAGCTCTCTGTTCCTCTCCAGCAAGCTTTGCAACAGTCTTCACTTCTTCAATCATCTTCTTCAATTCTTCTTCTTTTCTTTTCTTCAGTTCTACCACCTTAGGTAAACTTGCTTCAAAAACTTCTTTTAACTTGATCATCAAATTTGGCAAATAGCTTTTATCAGAAAGCCTTCTTGTGTTGAAAGTGCCCTCACTTGGAAACACATTGGTTACAGCATCAAAATCCACTTTTGATGGATCAACTACTGGATTACCCTGTGGATCCATGTAACACTCTAGTTCTTCATTCCATCTCTTGGCTCTTTGTGCTTCCTTAAATGGTTCATACAATTTTCCAATCTCCATCTCGCACTGTCTCTTCTCCACCAATTATCATGATCATCATTTGCAACAAATGCATAACCAACTGCATCTTCTTCAGGGCAAACTTGACTCCAATCGTAACCTTCATCATCATATATAACTGCAAGAGCCCTTGATCTTTCTTCTGGTTGCTTTAATCTTGGTGGCTCAGACTTGTTCTGATGGTAAATCGCCTTCCTGTAGTAATCTTCATTGAATGGATTTTCAGAATCATCAGCAGCATACGCATTTCTGCACTCGCGCTTAAAGTGACCTTTTTGTTTACATTTGAAACATGTCACCTTGGATTTATCAAATCCCAATTTGGTAGATGGTCCACCAATTGACTTTCTCCCCGTTATCTCCATGAACCGCTGTGCCCGACGAACCGCACTGGCCATGCACCATCTGATATCCATTAGTTCCATCTCCTCGGGGTCTAATTGATCATAATCTTCTTTCGTCAAATTGGTATTGCCAATCTTCCCTGCAACGAGGCTTTCATATGACTCAAGTACAGATGCCAAGAAAACCATCTGTTGTTCTGCCGATTCTTTGCTGAAATTCTGCCCATTCTTCAGATCCACTGCGATATTACACTGGAATAAATTCTTTGAAGCAGATTGATCAGAAGTTGTTGAAGAAGATCCACTGTGAAAACCACTGTGAAGACTTTCATTGTTCACTGAACTTGAACTTTCGGCAGAAAATGCTGTTCTCGGAGACCCAGCCTGCTGTACATTTCCTCTGTTGTAAAGCTCTACATTCTGCTGATAAGCTGGATTGTTGACTTTAGATCTCTTTATCTCCAACTCATGACTTTCAAGTCTTTCAATCAGCAAATCCACTTTCAAATCTTCAGGCTTGATAGTGTTCTTCAACATTAAAGCGAAGTATTGCCACTCTTGATCATTTGGCAATGAATCAAACAATTTATCCACCAGCTCCTCTTCAGAAGGTAAGATTTTGTGTCTGATCAGCTCCATTTTCAGATGTCCGAATCTCTCAATCATTTTACAAACAGACTCATTTTTCATACAATTGAATAAATCAAACTCTTTACGCAACAATTTCTTTTTGTTTTTAACAATTTCATTACTTCCTACACATTTTCTCTCTAACGCTTCCCACAAACTCTTTGAAGTCTTTTCTTGTCCGAGCAATGAAATAATATCCTCTTTTACTGACTGTTTGATCAATGTTATCATTCTATGTTCAACCACAACATTTTTTATATCTTTTTCTGTAAAATCTTTTGCATCTATTAACTCTCCTCCTTCTTTTACTGGTGCAACGTATTCATGTGTCAGTTTTAACCAGCTTTCAGTAGCAAAAGCTTTTATCCAACCCTCAAATCTGTTTTTCCACCAATTATAATCTTCAACTTTCATTAATTTTGGTGGCTTCTGTTGGCTTCCGTACATGTTCTCGAATTTCAAATTCTTCGAAATCTCCTTTGAATATTCTTTCATCTCAGATCTTCTATCTGATGATTCGGAATTGAACGCGTTGTAAAAAGTATTGTAGAACTCTTCACCGTTGTTTGACATCTTCAATTACCTAGAGCAAACAAACAAACTCAATCAACTTAACCTATTAACAAAATTTTCGAAATTTTTATAATAGTGACTAATAATGGATGATGCAAACCCAAACTAGTTATCAAATACTTAAAGGCACTACACGACAAATCACTTATCAACTATGATCCAACACAAATCTGACATATCATGTGATGTTATTATCAAATCAATGCACAAATATCATAATGAACAACAATCATTAAATGGCCGTAAATCTAGTGGATAAAAACAAATCTCTGTTTTCACGTGGGCTTTTGTTACCTTCAATTAAATGCCCAACAATTTTAAATCATATTCATTCTTGATTGGGCCGTTACACTACATGGACATCACATGGGCTTTAACACTTTACCTCAACTCATTGGACCGTTGGTATAAATCTTGACAACAAAACTAGTATGCAGACAAACTCAAATACAATTTAATCTTGATTGGACCAACAATCTTAGTGTTGACAAACTGTTATCTATCACATGTAATTTTATTGAAGCACATAAATTCACATGTTCACCACCGAAGACATTAATGAGTCACATGAAATGCTGATAAAGTTGACTGACTATACTGACTAATGTTGACTAAGTGACAAATAAGCGAAATCAAATAATGTCCTTATCAGCGAAATCAGACAACTAATGTCCGTAAAAGCGAAATCAGATTTAAAGTGTCCGTAAAAGCGAAATCAGTCAACTATCTCTCGATGTTCATAAAAGCGAAATCAGGTTTTAACTAATTTTCACCAAGTTTTAGTCCGTATTTCAACCTGAAACTTTCTAGGGTTTGTTAATCGTATGTTTCACACATAATACTCAAAAATCAGACCGTTTCATCCGTAAAAACCAGTTCAAATCAGAAACGTATGAAAGAAAGTGAGTAGAAGTAAGAAAATTCAGTCGAATCAGCTGTAGTAGTATGAACTCCTCGTCCTGAAGCTCTGATACCACTTGTTGGACCGTGTCGTGACCCTAAACGATCAGTTGAGAAAGTTCATCATCACGTATAAAGGCGGAATCAGAATACGTAACGTAACAACAGCTGTTCCTTTCAATATCTTCTTTATTTATGCTTTCTGAAATGATTTTGACAGAGTTTGGTTACCTAGCATATGAACAGGTCTCGCTTCAAGTTACATGAATGATCAAACATGAGAGGTATTTATAGTATAGCTGATTTCGCTTATGTGTCAGTGACACAAGAGCGAAATCCCATGTGACCATTAAAGCGAAATCTACCTTGGACCATCTAAGCGAAATCAACTACCTAACTGTACATATGAGCGAAATCTATACAATATTAAACAAACTGATATCACGTGAATATCATATTGCTTTGTCTTGTTATGTAGTGATGACATTGATGATGTCATTGTTGATGATGTCATCATTGTATATACTCGTTCAGATCCGCAACGCAACTGAGACACGATCTAAGACGAAGTTGACAGATGAATGCACTAACAAAAGTCGTGGTAATAAACACGCTTAAATATGTGGAGTGATACATGCGTGTACCAAGGTGATAGTGTGTGGATGTTTGTGTGTGGATTGATACATGAATTGGGATTGGTGGATTATACTGTCACACCCCGACCACGTAAAACAACAAATTGTACGGAAACGCCGGGGAGTGTCGTAACAGAATCATTGTTTCACAACCATGGATTAAATAATTTTGTTTTATTGAATTATTGAACTCATTATTTTATTACAAATCAGATAAATACAAATATTATCTTTCAAGTTTTAAAGTCGCTAAGGCACGAGTCCATCCTATGTATAGCATGCATCAACAATCATCACATAACAGCACCTGAAACATGTGTAAAAATAGGTACGTCAGCATAAAAATGCCTGTGAGATACATAGGTTTTATTATAATAGGATTCATGATTTGTAAGTTTTTTTTTTAAAAAGATATATTTAATCAAAAATAGTCATGAACCTTAAAATATTTTCTTTTATTAATCATACTAAAATTTATAAGAAATCAGATGATATAACAGAATAATGCATAAATAAATAATTAAGTAAAATGAGTTTGTATAAAATATGTTTTGATAAAAATGTTTGTAGTATACATAAAAAATATACTTTGGTTTTAAGAAAGTCGAATAAGTAATATATATTAAAATATATTTCAGTTCCAAAATAATTAAACAGATAGTATATTAAATATACTTTAGTCGTCAAAATAATAGTTTTCAGTAGTATATCAAAACTATACTTTGGTTTTATTAATAACATATTAAACTATGTTTTGGTTTTATAAATAACATATTAAACTATGTTTTGGTTTTATAAATAACATATTAAACTATGTTTTGGTTTATAAAAAACATATTAAACTATGTTTTAGTAATTAACAAAATATATGTTGGTTTTGTACAATATCATACATGAGAGCATATCAAACTATACCTTTGGGAGTATAACGAAATATACAATAAAAATGTGATTTGGAATTCATTCAAACCTTAGTGCATCAAACTACACCAATTGAGACTATAGAAATACCACAAAGGCAATCTCTATTTGGATAAAATATCGGTTTCTGACATTCCTTACAACATGAATGGGGTGTCTAATCCTATAGCGCTATATCATACTACCAATCGGTTTGGTGAACATAAAATAAGTACAATTCAACAATTAATTTTATAATCTTTGAAAAATCAGTGTTTAAACCATAAATAATCATTCAATTTGTCAAAAGATAGGTACTAATATGTATAATCAATTATACTTTGAAATCATGAACATAACAAATAGGTACAAATGTTTCACCCCAAAACATTGAAAACAGTAAAAGAGGGGACTATGTACTCACATGGGAATGCTTAGAAGTCTTGAATAACAACCAAGCAAAACTAAAGGGATCATGGAAATCAATCGGCACCTAATATAAATAACTATGTAAATAGACCGGACCTAAATCGGAAGATCGGATAGGATGAGGTTTCGTAAACCAAATGAGTATTGGAACTCATATGATATGGTTTTACAAAGCCTACAAACTAAATCGAAACATAACCTAAGTGCTTACGACCCATTACGACTCGTTTAGGTAGCTTACGCCACTTTAACGCGTCATTCGCGTAAAACGCGTTTGGACCATCTAACTAGTCCTATGACAAGTATTATATCCCTAAACATATTGTATAATTAATTAAGTGACAAAAGTTTATATTACATATGCTTAAAATTCAATTATGCATGAAAAGGGTATTTTGGTCATTTACCTAAGGCATATAAACTACCTATCATACAACTAATTAAACCTAAGTGACCATAAGGTATAACCTCGGAAGGTTATTCCCTATACAACTATGGTCACTAAACATGCTTGGTCGGATCCTAATGATCGACCAAACGGGTCTAGTTCGAAAGTCTAAGCGGTTGTTTAGACCGCTTGACTTACGACTCTATACAACCACTAAACTAAAAGTGACGAGCTAAACATGTTAGAACATGTTTAGTTTAGTTAGAAAACAGCTTTTGATATCAAAACAAACGGTTTTGATACCCAAGAGTAGTTTGGTTACAAAATACGCATGAATACGCATTTTGGCCGAAACTACGACTCGTCACTTATAACAATCCTCAAAGAAAACCGACACCCTCGAATTATTTTCGACACCCTAATATACTTTAAAATATCCTAATATGTCCCAAAATACACCCCATACGTGAAAACGGGCCCCGAATACCCTAAATATTAATAAAAATAATTAAAAATTGAATTTTTGGGGTTTAGGCGGGCCGTGTAAGCCACCCCTTAAGCTTACGCGGGCCGCGTTAACTTAAAAACCTGGCAAAGCCCTGGGCAGCCACGTGGCCCAACACCCGGCGAGCCAACTTGATAACCCGGATCACCTACGCGTTGACCAGCGTTGACGCGGGCCGCGTAGACCCTTGCCTACTCTTACGCGGGCCGCGTAAAAGCTGAAATCAGGCCCTATATAAAGGAGGCCTCGGGTTTCAACTCAAAATCGTTCAAAATCTTTTCAGTATCTCGAATTCTCACATTATAGGCATTATACTCGGGTCTAATACCCCCAAAATAGCGAAGATCTGCTCCGTTGAAAGTATTATAACCCCTGGATACGTATTAGATACGTCGCCCGATTGATCTAGGGTTCCGTAACGGCTGTCGTGGTTCTGCCCGACGTAGTCGTTGGAATGCCGTATCGGGGAGGGTATTACTAATGTTAAAATGGGTTATTATACTAACGCGTGTGCATTTGTGTAAATTATAGATTGTCACCAGGAAACCCTAAAGGATAATCTAAGACAGCAATGTGAGTTGATCCACTTTTTGTGAACCTTTTGTTAACTGTTTTTACAAAACCTCATACAATTAAATGTATATTAAGCAGTTATTGAGTATTTGTAAGAATACAATTATCATGAGTATGTTGGGGATTTGTATACAAAATTTGTTACCACCTGGTCAAGGAGTAACATTTCCACAAGTCGGGTCTGACAGTACCATGGATGTTAATTGTTATAACTTGGAAACAAATGTAATTGCGAGATCGCCCTCAATACTGTACAATGAGTTTTACTTAAACTTGATTAAACTGGGATTCACTCACTAGTATTTCCCACTGACAATTTTTTTAAAACGCGTTTCAGGTAACAAACTGTGAAAGCAAAATAGAAGCCAGCTGGACAGCACTGAAGGCTTGGAAAAGTGGCAATAAAGTTACCTAAAATAAAATAGATGTTTTTATTGAATAAAATAGGATTTATTCCTGTGAAAGTGTGTAATGAAAAATTGGGTTTTATCCCATGTGTTTAATGTTCTGAAAAGGTGGTATTTTACTCTGATTCAATATTTCCTAACTACGGTCCTGATGAAAAATTCCGCTGCCAAATTAGACAATACGTGATACCACCGAAACTGGCTCGCGGCTGCCCGTTCCCGGGGATTTGGGATCGGGGGTTGTGACAGAAGGTGGTATCGGAGCTATGCCACTAATTCAGCCATAGAAGCGTTCTGCTGACATCAAAATTCAATCTGTTAGGAAATAAATTACGGGAATACGTGCATAATTGTATTTCTTGTTATGTGTTATTTGACTATTTGTTATTTTACAGTATGAGCGACCAAGGACCATCTGACACGTATCGTCAATTGTCTGGTTCGCCTAGAAGCGTGTCACACCCTCAAAATCCACACGCGGACTATTACCGCGAGGCATGTGACGACCAGGATCTTAGCCACTAATTATTTTGAACGGATTAGTTATTGTTATAAACATTAGCATAATTAGTGACCTAATTTAATTTTTTTCAAAACATAGTTTAAGTTCACAGCGGAAAGGGAAAGAAAACGCATCATAATTGAAACCACAAGTTTATTATCGTGTTACTTACGAACCACGCACTCCATCCGAATGCAACATCCGTCCAAAGTTGTACCGAGCAACCTGCAAAGCATGCAGTAGGGTGTCAACATAACGTTGGCGAGTTCACGAGTTGTCCAGATTTAGTTTTTGAAAACATAAGTTGTTTAGATAAAACATTTATAATCACGTCATGGGGAGCTACCCCATATGAAAGCTACTAAACTGGCGTTACCGAAACTATTGAGGAGAAGATTTTGTGCCCTGAGTCAATGTCTATCGTCATTGACCAAGATGCAAGGTATACTAGTTCACGCCCGATCTCCCCCGGTCACGGTGTGAGGTTGTCAAACCTAATAGCGCTATCAACTAATAACTCGTTCGCCCCCGGCGATTAATCGGTACTGTAAGCAGAGACTTAACATGATAGAGATTCGTTTAGTTTGGCTAGTTGTGATTTATAAATAATATCCAAACGCATCTCCCCCGGAGATAGTGATTTAAAAGTACCCATTCGTATTTTTCCCCTGGAAATATTAGTTTGAAAGTATTCTTCCCAAAGATGGCAGTTTGTTCGTGTCCCTCCCTGGGACGCATGCTTTTAGTGTGTGTGAACTCACCTTTGCTTTACTTGGCAGACAATTTACTCGTGTTACGTTGGTCAACCTTACCCTATTATGGTTATACATATTTATTAGGTTCGTGTGCAAGTAATGTCACGTACAACTACACGTATCTAACACATAGCACGTAAGTCATACTAACATATATGTTATTGGGCCTATACTAGCATATAAACAGTTAAACAGTAACAGTTAAACAGCAACAGTGAAGTAGTCCAGTCGAAACCGGGTGGTCTCGACTCGAGGTCATGAGGTCTCGAGTCGCAACCAAGAGATCTCGGGTTGCAATTGGGAGGTCTCGAGTGATGCATGCATGAGTCGAAACCTTGAGTCAGGTCTCGAGTCGAGACTAGGAGATCTCGAGTCGCAACCTTGTTGGTTTCGAGTCCCCTAATGTGCATGCTTGGTCTCGAGTCGCAACCTCGCGATCTCGACTCGCAACCACTGATGCAAGCACAGGTGGAATGCTTCTAGAATATTTTCCAACTTTTGTACTACCCAATCAGATTTCATGAGTATGTACTGTCCAATCAGAAATTCACTAACATGTTTTCAACATTCCACTCTAACCAAATCAGATCAATCAACAGGTTTTTCAAATATTCATCGCATATTCAAATTGTTCATCATGTTCATCTTTCAACAAAATAAAGTCTAACATTAAACCTCACAACAGGTTACATCTATTTCATCATTCGGAATCACATAACCATTTTATTATGAGGATTTAACCTATCTTTCTACTATCAGATCCATTATCCTAATTATTATGTTCAAATCTCAAAAATTGCACTAACCGTTATTACTAGCATACTTTAATCGACAGATTGTCTACAAACATTATTTCAACTAAAAGCTACAAATGATCACGAACAACCTATTGTCAAAACAGTACATCAAACACATGTTCAGGTATGAGTAGACAAATTTAGGATCACTAATAGCGCCCTATCCTCACTTTTGAACATTCCGTATGAAATAAAAAGAGAACACAGCCATAACTATATGAAAACTCCAAATCGATTTAACAAACATTTGCGTATGTCTATACTAGAGATTATTATTAAAATTCTATCATTACACCCATCAGTCTTTTAAAAGAATAGCAACATCATATTTCTATCATATTCATCATTTAAGCCATTCAATAAATCAACAAAAAGCCAGTAACTGTACATGCTTATATCACTAATCAAAAGCTACAAAAGATGCAGGTAATAATCGTACACTAACCGATGAGCCATGAGTCGAAATGGGGTGAAGGCTGCCTCCGATTAACACCATCGTGTCAGTCACGAACCGTACCAAGAGGAAGGCTGCGCCACCGCCGCTGATGCGGTGCTCAGTATCATCTCGGAATTATGTCGGAAAACTCCAGTTTCGCCGGAGGCGCTACATCCGTCGTCGTGTGGTCAGAGCACCACCGTGCCTTCGCCACTGCCTCTACTGCTTCTGTTCACCACTGCTGTTGCCGTTACCGGAGTCAACAGAGATGACAGTCTCCCTCTTTCGCCGCCCATCTCTCCCTAGTTCTCTCTGACTCTATCTCTCTCTATTAAACTTCTGGGATCGTGATGTACAGATGGGTGGGTGTGAAGGTGTAGAAGAAGGAGGAGAGTGTGGTCACGTCTGCCAGCCAGAAGTACGACCGGAGCCGGCCGGAAATCCGGTGACCGGAATGTGAGGGAGGAGGGTTAGGGGAAAGCGGGTGGAATGATGTGTGGGTGTTATTAGGGTTCTAAAATGAAAGAATTGGGGTTTAAGTTAAATATATAAAGTAGGGTTTGGGTGCAAGGGTTTTAGGTTGGGCTTGGGCCTAGCCCAAGTGCGTAAACCTGTTTAAACAACTACGCGTCTCGCTCAATTATTACTGTTTTTGTTATTAGTAAATAATAATAACAAAAACAGTAATAATGGCAATAATAATAATAAGCTCGAATATTCTCCTCTCGATGATTGGGATCGAGAGTACGGGGTGTCACATTCTCCCCATGTTACAGGAATTTCGTCCTCGAAATTTAAGAAAAAGTCATGCGATTCACTCTAAATATATATACTTAGATTTCCATTACTATACGTAGATACAAGCAGTTTCATGAAAGTCCACAGAACGAACATGTAAGCCACATAGCACATACAGTCACATAGCACGAAAAATTATGTAGCGCAAGATCCACAGAGTTCGTACGTATTTCACATAGTATAGAATTTCACAAATTTAATTGTAACATCCAAGTAACGTACAGGAAGACCCAAAGTGTCACATTATCCCCAAGTTCAAGAAATTTCATCCCGAAATTTAGCGCGCAGCCACTGACAAGCTAGTGTGATTAAACGTTTTCGTGGGGCGTCACATCTTCCCCTTGTTGGCCTGAGATTTCTTACCGAAATTCAGGTGTAGCCTCAGTGCTGGAAGTATAGTTTGCAAACAACTAGGGATGCATGCACATCAGCTAGTTTTCCCGTTCCCAGGTAAACTCTGGGCCACGGCGTGAGCTCCAACTAGCTCGGTCTGTTGAGTACACTACGCTCGAGGGTTTTGATCTCTTGATCCTTGATCTCAACCGGTTCCTCAATGAAGCGTAGTTTGTTGCTGACCCCGAGTTCCTAAAAGGAACAACGAATGTTTCATCTGACAAACACTTCTTCAGATTAGGCACGTGAAAGACGTTGTGTACCGCATTCAGCTCTTCAGGCACGTTTAATATGTAAGCAGCCTTACCGATCCTTTCGGAAATTTCAAACGGTTCAACATATCGCGGATTAAGCTTGCCCCGTTAGCCCAAAACGTACCACACCCTCCCAGGGTGAAACTTTAAGTAGAACCCAGTCTCCAACTCGGAATTCTAGAGGTTTCCTACGCTTATCCGCGTAGTCTTTCTGACGGTCTGGAACTGCCGCCATACGTTGTCAGTTCTGGGCAATCCTTCCCGTTGCGTCAAGTTCAAGTTCTGGGCCGGTAATTTGGCTTCCGCCCAACATAGAGGTGACTGGCATTTGCGTTCGTGCAATGCCTCAAATGGTGCTGCCAAAATGCTAGTGTGGTAATTGTTGTTGGAAGAGATTCTGCGAAAAGGAAGTGTAACTTGTTTTCTATCGTCGATAACACATGCCTTCTAGGGTTTCGGAGAGTGCGTTCGGTTGACCACCCATCCGCGGGTATAAACAGTGCTCATGTCTAACAGTGAGCCAAAGGGTCTGGCTGCAGCTTGCGACGAATCGGATGCAAAACGTGGATTACGATCATGGACAGTAGAAGTTGGCACTCCGTGCCCCGCAGCTACTTCTATCAAGTAGATGGTTGTAGGTTCGGAAACTTGTCGGTTTCTTTGGTCGCGTGCCGTTATTAGCAGACATTTCATCAATGCTTTGGACAGGATAGAATAAGATAGAAGCACCTCGTAGAATATCTTTCAATTGCTGGAGTTGCGGATTATTGTGCATCTCCCTAATGTCAGGTTATCTTTTGAGTCAAAATCGTGAGGGGTTGGGAATACGGCCGAGAAATGCGGGCTTTCGACGTTAAAAGTTGTGTCTTAAAAACTTAGCGCAAGGAGGTCTGTATCATAGAAGTACCAGAGCGAAGCAAAGGAGTCGTTCAGATTCCCACTGGTTTTCAGAGTAGGTTCAGATCTCGTCGAAGGGAACAAACATCGAATTTTGACAGTATGGAATAAACTCGAGAGTTGTGACTAGGTGTTGATCGTATCGAGTTCGAACGAGTGACGTTCGTAGAAAGTAATTCGTCCAAACGTAGAATTCTGCAGAATAGAGTAGGATAAGAATCACGGAATTCGTGAAGCATAACGCGAGTAGCGAGAACATGCGAGACGGGTAGTCAAATCTGATGCGTTCAACTTGAGATAAAACATAAAGGCCTTGGGATCGGCAATAGGGACTTATCTGATGTCGATGAGGTAGTTGGTCATACACAAGCTATGGGTGTTTAGAATACAGAACGTTGCTTGCTGTTAAGGGGTGTTACGTCAATGCGGTTGGAGCAATAAAAAACAGCTAGAGAGGGGGATGGCCATCACGCGTGTCTGTAGGTTTTAGGGTCTACTGAGACGTCTAGCAGGATGTGGTTTCTCAGATCGGTAGGGAATCAAGTTCGAGTGGATTAGTATAAGGTGTGCGAATGAGTTTGAAGTAGCGCTTGCGTAGTTGGGGGGGGGGGGGTTCGATGTGAAATTGCAAAAACAGGTTTTCGAGAAAGTACGATTGAAGTAACACGTTGCTGAATTTCAAGGGCTAAAAAGGTTGCCGACTAAGGGTCGAGTTTGTTTTGTTGGATTCACCAACTGATGAGGGATCTGGTCAAGGTTTCTATACGATGAAACGTGGATATCGTGATAAAGAAATGGTAGAAGCGGGGATACCATCTGAGCAATAAACGCGGATTCGTACGAAAGCTAGTGAAAGATTCACTGAATCAGAAAAGTCGTCAAAGAATAACGGTTATGGCAAATGGAGGATAAGGTAAACATCTAGGTCACCGTACTCGTCGGTGGGTTGACTGGCTCGTATCTCCGTCTCGCCACGCCTTCAAATACACCGGTTTGTAAGAAAGATATCAATTTGCTGAGCTTTGGGGCTTGCTAAGGTATAAGGTTGAACTTGAATAAGGGTTAACCATGTAACAAGGAATGTGGGGAACTAGCTTCATGATTGATAGGATAATGTGATATGATTACTGATACTGTAATGTGAAACATACACCGTGCATGATCCTCGTGTTTGAGACGTGCCAACAGAAATCCTTAAAGTGTAGGCTTACTAAAGTGCTTCAAGAATCCAAGTTATCGGCTGGACGAGGGAACAAGTCTCACCACTTAAGTCGGAAAAAGAAATGTGTGAATAACGTCGTCGTTCCTTCTAACGTCACATGGTATAGGAGTGGCTCCCCTTCATCGATCGTCCTCGTAACTTCTTTCCGAGGTCCGTAGCAGGCCTCCTGTAAGCATATATATCGTGTAAACGTTTCCCGCGTCGATTCATCATAGCCTAGGGATGACGTCAGGAAATGTGTGGGCGTGGACTTGGAATAACTGGTTCCTTGCCTTAAGTGTGTCGTGGCTTCGAATCGAGGTTAGGAGAATGCACTCCTTCTTAGCGCACATCAAGTTTGCGTAGTTTTCGTATAATTCACAGTGTCGAGTACTATTTACACAACTACATATTTACGCACATAAGCCAAATATATATATACACATCTACACACTGAGTTATGCACAAGTAATGTCGATAATTTACAATTACAAGGTGAGTACCTGAGTCTAACGAACCTTGCAATCCAGAGTGTGGCGTCGTGGTGGTTTTTCATCAAGGAACGGTTATAGTCTGGTTTTCATATAAAAATATTTTTATTTCCAAAACCCAAATATTTTATATTTAAAACCTAGTTCACTATAACCAATGGCTCTGATACCAATCTGTCACACCCTCAAAATCCACACGCGGAGTATTACCGCGAGGCATGTGACGACCATGATCTTAGCCACTAATTATTTTGAACGGATTAGTTATTGTTATAAACATTAGCATAATTAGTGACCTAATTTAATTTTTTTCAAAACATAGTTTAAGTTCACAGTGGAAAGGGAAAGAAAACGCATCATAATTGAAACCACAAGTTTATTATCATGTTACTTACGAACCACGCACTCCATCCGATTGCAACGTCCGTCCAAAGTTGTACCGAGCAACCTGCAAAGCATGCAGTAGGGTGTCAACATAACGTTGGCGAGTTCACAAGTTGTCCAGATTTAGTTTTTGAAAATGTAAGTTGTTTAGATAAAACATTTATAATCACGTCATCGGGAGCTACCCCATATGAAAGCTACTAAACTGGCGTTACCGAAACTATTGACGAGAAGATTTTGTGCCCTGAGTCAATGTCTATCGTCATTGACCAAGATGCAAGGTATACTAGTTCACGCCCGATCTCCCCCGGTCACGGTGTGAGGTTGTCAAACCTAATAGCGCTATCAACTAATAACCTGTTCGCCCCCGGCGATTAATCGGTACTGTAAGCAGGGACTTAACATGGTAGAGATTCGTTTAGTTTGGCTAGTTGTGATTTATAAATAATATCCAAACGCATCTCCCCCGGAGATAGTGATTTAAAAGTACCCATTCGTATTTTTCCCCCGGAAATATTAGTTTGAAAGTATTCTTCCCAAAGATGGCAGTTTTTTCGTGTCCCTCCCTGGGACGCATGCTTTTAGTGTGTGTGAACTCACCTTTGCTTTGCTCGGCAGACAATTTACTCGTGTTACGTTGGTCAACCTTACCCTATTATGGTTATACATATTTATTAGGTTCGTGTGCAAGTAATGTCACGTACAACTACACGTATCTAACACATAGCACGTAAGTCATACTAACATATATGTTATTGGTCCTATACTAGCATATAAACAGTTAAACTGTAACAGTTAAACAGCAACAGTGATACACAGTCCATAACAGAAGTTTGTGCGGTCCAATAACTAAGTGAAGTAGTCCAGTCGAAACCGGGTGGTCTCGACTCGAGGTCATGAGGTCTCGAGTCGCAACCAAGAGGTCTCGGGTTGCAATTGGGAGGTCTCGAGTGATGCATGCATGAGTCGAAACCTTGAGTCAGGTCTCGAGTCGAGACTAGGAGATCTCGAGTCGCAACCTTGTTAGTTTCGAGTCCCCTAATGTGCATGCTTGGTCTCGAGTCGCAACCTCGCGATCTCGACTCGCAACCACTGATGCAAGCACAGGTGGAATGCTTCTAGAATATTTTCTAACTTTTGTACTACCCAATCAGATTTCATGAGTATGTAGTGTCCAATCAGAAATTCACTAACATGTTTTCAACATTCCACTCTAACCAAATCAGATCAATCAACAGGTTTTTCAAATATTCATCGCATATTCAAATTGTTCATCTTTCAACAAAATAAAGTCTAACATTAAACCTCACAACAGGTTACATCTATTTCATCATTCGGAATCACATAACCATTTTATTATGAGGATTTAACCTATCTTTCTACTATCAGATCCATTATCCTAATTATTATGTTCAAATCTCAAAAATTGCACTAACCGTTATTACTAGCATACTTTAATCGACAGATTGTCTACAAACATTATTTCAACTAAAAGCTACAAATGATCACGAACAGCCTATTGTCAAAACAGTACATCAAACACATGTTCAAGTATGAGTAGACAAATTTAGGATCACTAATAGAGCCCTGTCCTCACTTTTGAACATTCCGTACGAAATAAAAAGAGAACACAGCCATAACTATATGAAAACTCCAAATCGATTTAACAAACATATGCGTGTGTCCATACTAGAGATTATTATTAAAATTCTATCATTACACCCATCAGTCTTTTAAAAGAATAGCAACATCATATTTCTATCATATTCATCATTTAAGCCATTCAATAAATCAACAAAAAGCCAGTAACTGTACATGCTTATATCACTAATCAAAAGCTACAAAAGATGCAGGTAATAATCGTACACTAACCGATGAGCCATGAGTCGAAATGGGGTTAAGGCTGCCTCCGATTAACACCATCGTGTCAGTCACGAACCATACCAACAGGAAGGCTGCGCGACCACCGCTGATGCGGTGCTCAGTATCATCTAGGAATTATGTCAGAAAACTCCTGTGTCGCCGGAGGCGCTACTTCCGTCGTCGTCTGGTCAGAGCACCACCGTGCCTTCGCCACTGCCTCTACTGCTTCTGTTCACCGCTGCTGTTGCCGTTACCGGAGTCAACAGAGATGACAGTCTCCCTCTTTCGCCGCCCGTCTCTCCCTCGTTCTCTCTAACTCTATCTCTCTCTATTAAACTTATGGGATCGTGATGTACAGATGGGTGGGTGTGAAGGTGTAGAAGAAGGAGGAGAGTGTGGTCACGTCTGCCAGCCAGAAGTACGACCAGAGCCGGCCGGAAATCCGGTGACCGGAATGTGAGGGAGGAGGGTTAGGGGAAGCGGCTGGAATGATGTGTGGGTGTTATTAGGGTTCTAAAATGAAAGAATTGGGGTTTAAGTTAAATATATAAAGTAGGGTTTGGGTGCAAGGGTTTTAGGTTGTGCTTGGGCCTAGCCCAAGTGCGTAAACCCGTTTAAACAACTACGCGTCTCGCTCAATTATACTGGCTTGGTTATTTAATAATAACATATCAGTAATCTAAATTATTATTTTAGTAAATAATAATAACAACAACAGTAATAATGGCAATAATAATAATAATAAGCTCGAATATTCTCCTCTCGATGATTGGGATCGAGAGTACGGGGTGTCACAAAGCGAAGGCACCTCCTCTTCTCAGCCTGTGTTGGATCGTTGTGTGACCTTAACGAGTCAATCAGAAGAGTTTATGATCTATTTCAAAGGCGGAATCAGAGAAATAGATGTGAAACAGCTTGATTCTCCTTAATTATCTTCTTATTATTTATTCCAAAGCTTTTACAGATCGTTTGACAAATCGGCAGCACCTCGGCTCTGAATCGGAAAAGTTACAAATGAACTAGCAACACACCTATTAATAGTTGAGCTAATTTCGCTTGAAAGTGGCAATGACCATTTCAAGCGAAATCACAAAGTTTAATTTCGTGTGAAATGGTTAGTGCCATTTCAAGCGAAATTACACTTTTTAATTTCGTTTAAAATTGACCTTTCTCATATAAACCCTAATTTCTAACCTGTTGTGTGCTAGTTTATCCTATCTAGACATAAGACTCGATAAAGACGAAGTTAACAGACATTTGTGCACGAACAGCCTGCCCCCTCAGGGCACTCTGCTGATACGGAAGAAGGAATCTTTGTGTTTAAGGCTCAGTCCGAGGAGCCATTTCCTCAATAAAAGAGGGGATGGTTCAGTCGAGGGGCACACGAACGTAGAAAGCGTATGAAAAAGTTACAAGAACAGAGAGTACTAGCAGCAGCCAAAAGAGAAACTGATGCCTATGCCCAGGATATGATAAATAGGGGCATAGCCAACATTCACATCCTAGCCACCACTGTAACTGACCCTAATCTGGAGCAAATAATAGCACCCCAACCATAACCACCAATCCCTGACCAACCTATGGAGATAGAAAACCCTGAAAACCGAGTAGAAATGCATGACTTTAATCCGGAGGAAATACCTAGGGTACCAGCACCAAACCCCTAGACCCAAATTACGATCCCTGGTGGGATGACGTTAGGGACTATGTGCAACGCTACCCGATACATGAGGACACACCCATGCAGAACATAGGAGCCTACCCAGGTTTGGATCCTTTAGATCCCTATTACCACGATGAATACATTAGGGAGATTTTAGAAGATCCTTACCGATTCCAGGCACCCACACCCCCATATCAAGAACCCGCACCCCAGATTCCGAACCCAGTCCTAGAACATGCACCCCCAATGAGTGCAGAAAACGTACAAGAACTTAGGACATTCGGTGAGGAAATTTTAGAAAGTAGTGAACGAATGAGACAGGTGGGAGAGCGAATCGTCTGGAAGTATGACGAGCGCAATATGGATTTTTGGATGAATCCATATCCGTGAATGTGATGGTGGAGATGGTAATAGTAATAATAATAATAAAATAAAATATGTGTGTACGGATGCCTACTATTATTAGTTGTAATTTTATTTCAGTTGGTATTGTAATTTTTATTTCAGCACTGGTGTGTAATAGATGCATACTATATGAATAGAGTAAAGTCGCAATGATCGACGCTTTTGGCTAAATTGCGTGTCGTGTGATTGACTATATTAAATATTATTTTGTGATATTAATACGGGGTAACTGTTTAAAATTCAGATGGCCGACGAAGGAAATCAAGATAATCTGAATAACGATAACCAGAGTAACATTAACTTGGTTAATGAGAATCCAAGCATCAATAACAATGGAAACCAAATGGATAATAGTGTCATTCAACACATAGTGGCACAAGGAATTATAGATGCAATGCCATTTATTATTCAAATGGTTCAAGAAGCGAATAATAAAAGTAAACACAGCAGTAAGCGACCAATTGAACCAGAAAACAGCGTGAACAATGGACCCGTACTTCAAGCGCCCATTCCTAAAAGAAGAAGAACCATGCCTTATGGTTGTTCTTACAAAGAATTCTGGTCCTGCAAACCAATAGAATTCTCGGGCAATGAAGGACCCATTGCAGCTCTACGCTGGATAGAGAAGACTGAGGCTGTTTTAAAAATAAGCAAGTGTGCTGAAGAAGACAAGATAATGTTTGCTTCTAATGTATTTAAGAACTCAGTCTTAGAATGGTGGAACACTATCCTCCAATCAAAAGGAAGTGATAGGATATATAACATGGAATGGGAGGAATTTAAAAATATGGTAGAAAGGAAATTCTGCCCTCCCAATGAAAAGGAACAGATAGCTAATAAATTTCTGAACCTTAGGATGACCGGGGTAGATAGTAAGGGTTATACTACCACATTCTTTGAATATGCTAGAATAGTACCAACCCTTGCATCACCTGAACCAGTGCTAATCTCCCGTTACATTTGGGGATTAATTGGAGAGATTAGACATGTAGTCAAGGCAGCTAGACCCCAAACTATAGAAGAAGCTGTAGAACAAGCAAACACCTTGACAGATGAATTAATCCGTACTAGAGAAGAAGACCATAGGAGAAACCTAACCCAAAGGCTTACACAAGAATTCCGTCCTGGGAATTTCAACCGTAGGAATATGGGTTCTACCTCTGCACCTTTCTGCAAGGTCTGCAAGAAAAAGCATTCGGGAAAATGCTCCACTCTTTGCAATTTCTGCAAGATGCCAGGACACAAGGAAGAAGATTGCAGGAGAAAATCCAGTAATGGACTATGCTTCAACTGTGGAGAAAAAGGTCACATCAAGCCGAATTGTCCGAAATTGGCTCCAGCTGTGAACAGCAGGAACACTAAAAATGCTAGAGCATTCGTTCTAACTGCAGATGAAGCCAAGAGGATTCCAGACGTGATAGCTGGTAGGTTTTTAGTTAATGATGTTTTTGCTAAAGTATTATTTGACTCTGGTGTAAACCAAAGTTTTATTAATACTTCATTTTGCAAATTACTAAATCAATCATTAACTAAACTACCACAAAAATGTCTCGTAGAGACAGCTAATGGAGAAACTGTTAGGATTTCTGAAATCTTGCAGGGAGCAAGAATAGAAATTTTAAATCAAAAGTTTATGGCAAACCTTTATCCCATGAATCTGGCAGGATTTGATGTCGTTTTAGGAATGGATTGGTTAATAGCCAATAAAGCCAGTATTTTATGTGATCAAAAGTCAATTCAAGTAAATTCACCAAAGGGTGAAAAGATCACAATTGAAGGAGATAAACCTTGTAGATCCACGAAATTCATCTCTGTGATGAAAACTGCAAGTTATATAAGAAAAGGGTCTATAGTGTATTTGATTTCTATAATCACTAACACTAAAGGAAAAGAACTAAAAGACATTCCAGTGGTGTCTTAGTTTTCAGATGTATTTCCAGAAGAATTACCAGGACTACCACCAGAAAAAGAAGTTGAATTTAGAATTCACATGCTACCAGGAACAGCACCGATTGCTAAAGCACCTTATTGTTTGGCACCCGCCGAAATGCAGGAACTGAAGAAACAATTAGATGAATTGCTGGAAAAAGGATTCATACAGCCAAGCTCATCGCCATGGGGAGCGCCAATTTTATTCGTCAAAAAGAAGGACGGATCAATGCGTATGTGCGTTGACTACCGTGAATTGGACAAGGTCACGATCAAGAATCGTTATCCATTACCAAGAATCGATGATCTGTTCGATCAATTGCAAGGAGCTCGATTTTTCTCTAAAATCGATTTAAGGTCAGGATATCATCAATTAAAGGTACAGGAAGAGGATATTCCTAAGACCGCATTCAGAAAAAGGTATGGCCATTATGAATTTACTTTCATGCCATTTGGTTTAACCAATGCCACAGCTGCATTTATGGACATGATGAACCGAATATGTAAGCCATATTTGGATAAATTCATAATTGTCTTTATAGATGATATTCTAATATATTCTAAAAGTAAGGAAGATCATGCAAAGCATTTGCACGCACTTCTAAGTCTATTAAGAAAGGAAAAGCTTTATGCTAAATTTTCAAAGTGCGAATTTTGGTTAGAACAGGTACAGTTTCTTGGACATTTAGTTAATCGTGAAGGAATTCATGTGGATCCAACAAAGATCAAGGCGATTACTAAATGGAAAACCCCTGAGTCTCCAACCGAAGTTAGAAGTTTCTTAGGATTGGCCGGGTATTATAGAAGGTTTATTCGATATTTCTCTAGAATAGCCATTCCTTTAACTAAGTTAACCTGTAAATCCATTAAGTTTGAATGGGGAACAAAACAAGAAGAAGCATTTAGAATTCTTAAGCAAAGATTAATCCAAACACCCATACTAGCGTTACCAGAAGGAACTGAAGACTTTGTAGTCTATTGTGACGCCTCTAAATTAGGTTATGGATGTCTGTTAATGCAACGCCAAATTGTTATAGCTTATGCGTCTAGACAACTTAAGAATCATGAAGAGAATTACTCAACCCATTATCTAGAGTTAGGAGCTATAATTTTGCCCTTAAGATTTGGAGACATTACCTTTATGGTAGTAAGTTTACCATATTTACAGATCATAAAAGTTTAAGATATGTTTTCGGGCAAAAGTAATTGAATATGAGACAAAGACGCTGGATGGAGATGCTTAGCGATTATGATTGTAATATCCAGTATCATGAAGGAAAAGCAAATGTAGTGGCAGATGCTTTAAGCCGAAAGTATCATGTAAAGCCAAAAAGAGTATGTTCTCTTAAATTAAATCTACAAGTAGATTTAAATGATCAAATTAGGAAAGCACAAGATTCAATAATCAAGGATGACACTGAAAAACTAAAAGGTATGATTAAGGAATTAGAACAAGGAACAGATGGAATTTGGAGATTCCATGAAAAGAGAATGTGGATACCTAAATTAGGAAACCTACGTCATCGTATATTAGAAGAAGCCCATAAGTCTAAGTATACGATGCATCCAGGAAGTGATAAAATGTATCAGGATTTAAGAAAGAATTTCTGGTGGATAGGAATGAAAAAGGACATAGCAGCCTATGTTTCTAAATGTTTAATTTGTTCACAAGTTAAAGCTGAACACTAGAAACCCTCAGGTTTGTTACAACAACTAGAAATGCCAGTGTGGAAATGGGAATTGATAACAATGGATTTTGTTACCAAATTACCCAAAACAAGGAAAGGTAATGATACAATCTGGGTGATTGTAGATAGGCTAACCAAGTCAGCTCATTTCCTACCAATGGAGAAAACTTTCAGTATGGAACAGTTAGCTAAATTATATGTAAATGAAATAGTTTCATTACATGAAATTCCTTTATCAATTGTTTCTGATAGGGATAGCCGTTTTACCTCTCATTTTTTGTCAAGTTTCCAAAAAGCAATGGGAACCAAGTTAAATCTGAGCACAACTTATCATCCTCAAACGGACGGACAAAGCGAAAGAACAATTCAGACAATGGAAGACATGCTTAGAGCTTGTATAATTGATTTTGGAGGTAACTGGGATGATCACTTACCTTTAATAGAATTTTCTTATAATAACAGTTATCACACAAGTATCAATGCTGCACCATTCGAAGCACTTTAGGGACGAAAGTGCCGAACCCCAGTCTGTTGGGCAGAAATTGGGAAAAAGCAACTATCTGGACCTGAGATAGTACAAGAAACAACTGACAAGATTATTCAAATCAAGGAACGACTGAAGGTAGCACGTGACCGACAGAAGAGCTATACTGATAACCGACGAAAACCATTGGAATTTCAAGTAGGAAATAAAGTATTGTTAAAGGTCTCTCCTTGGAAAGGAGTAGTAAGATTCATCAAAAGAGGAAAGCTAAGTCCCAGGTATATTGAACCTTTTGAGATTATTAGAAGAATAGGACCTGTAGCCTATCAGCTACAACTGCTAGAGGAAATGGCAGGAATACATGATGTATTTCATGTATCAAATCTCAAGAAATGCTTAGCCAATGAGTCATTGATGGTACCTCTTAAGGATATAGAGGTTAATGAACAACTCAAGTTTGTAGAAAGGCCTCTACAGATTGAAGACGGGAAAGTCAAGAATCTCAAGCATAAGAGACTAGTTCTGGTCAAAGTGAAGTGGGACTCCAAAACAAGGTGGGGAGGATATAACAATCTTCAAAGAAAACCGACACCCTCGAATTATTTTCGACACCCTAATATATTTTAAAATATCCCAAGATGTCCCAAAATACACCCCATACGTGAAAACTGGCCCCGAATACCCTAAATATTAATAAAAATAGTTAAAAATTGAATTTTTGGGGTTTAGGCGGGCCGCGTAAGCCACCCCTTAAGCTTACACGGGCCGCGTAAGCCACCCCTTAAGCTTACACGGGCCGCGTTAACTTAAAAACCTGGCAAAGCCCTGGGCCGCCACGTGGCCCAACACCCGGTGAGCCTACTTGATGACCCGGATCACCTACGCGTTGACCAGCGTTAACGTGGGCCGCGTGGGCCCTTGCCTACTCTTACGCGGGCCGCGTAAAAGCTGAAATCAGGCCCTATATAAAGGAGGCCTCGAGTTTTAACTCAAAATCGTTCAAAATCTTTTCTGTATCTTGAATTCTCACAATATAGGCATTATACTCGGGTCTAATACCCCCTAAATAGTGAAGTTCTGCTCCGTTGTAAGTATTATAACCCCTGGATACGTATTAGATACGCTGCCCGATTGATCTAGGGTTCCGTAACGGCTGTCGTGGTTCTGCCCGACGTAGTCGTCGGAATGCCGTCTCGGGGAGGGTATTACTAATGTTAAAATGGGTTATTATACTAACGTGTGTCCATTTGTGTAAATTATAGATTGTCACCAGGAAACCCTAAAGGATAATCTAAGACAGCAATGAGAGTTGATCCACTTTTTGTAAACCTTTTGTTAACTGTTTTTACAAAACCTCATACAATTAAATGTATATAAAGCAGTTATTGAGTATTTGTAAGAATACAATTATCATGACTATGTTGGGGTTTTGTATACAAAATTTGTTACCACCTGGTCAAGGAGTAACATTTCCACAAGTCGGGTCTGACAGTACCATGGATGTTAATTGTTATAACTTGGAAACAAATGTAATTACGAGATCGCCCTCAATACTGTACAATGAGTTTTGCTTAAACTTGATTAAACTGGGATTCACTCACCAGTATTTCCCACTGACAAATGTTTTTAAAATGCGTTTCAGGTAACAAACTGTGAAAGCCAAATAGAAGCCAGCTGGACAGCACCGAAGGCTTGGAAAAGTGGCAATAAAGTTACCTAAAATAAAATAGATGTTTTTATAGTATAAAATAGGATTTATTCCTATGAAAGTGTGTGTAATGAAAACTTGGGTTTTATCCCATGTGTTTATTGTTATGAAAAGGTGGTATTTTACTCTGATTCAGTATTTCCTAACTACGGTCCTGATGAAAAATTCCGCTGCCAAATTAGACAATACGCGATACCACCGAAACTGGCTCGCGGCCGCCCGTTCCCGGGAATTTGGGATTGGGGGTTGCGACATCACTACGCCTAGTCAACGTGGTAATCAGTAAGTATAGTCACACAGGACTTTAACCATTGTGATTACGCTCACGTTTCGAAGTTCAACGAACTTCGTGTTGACCAACTCGTGGTCAAAGCATAAAGTCAGACGTTGTTTGACTTTCGTGCTAAAAACGCATAAAAACACGAAAGAATACTTACAAAGGGTCCATACTAGGAAGTTTGATCCAAGTTTGCTCAGGTATGAAGTGTTTAAACCTCAACTTAGAGCAAAATGAATCAAGTGTGAGTTGAAGTGAATGAAAGCATGGGTATTTATAGATTTTGGAGAACCGTTAGGATCGTTCCTCGCAAAACGTGCCTTGATCTAGACCTTACATGTGGGCACAAGGTATTTCTAAACCATGGGACACTCAAAACAAGCAAATTCCAGCCCATAGAGTGCAAAACCTTGGGTTAAAACCATCAAATCCTCAAAATGGACCAAGTTCAATGTATCTGCCAGAAATTTAAAAAATGGTCCCTGCACTTATAAAACTTGATTTTTTTGGCACTTTTAAGCCCCGTTAACCCCATTTCAAGGCTCTAAAATAAAGTTAAAGTATAGGGAACTTGAAATGTTCTCAAAAATATCTCGGATGTCGGTTCGTTTGGTCGTACGGTTGCGTTGTTCGGTTAATTAGGACGGAAATCGTAATGAACGCACAAAAGATCCAAATTACGCGACGAATGGAATTTTATCATGCCAATCACTAAAATAAAATATTTTAACGATTACATAAATTTTTGGATGTCCGGATATATTCAGAACGTAAGATATGCGCGAAAATGCAAACTTATGTACTTTTGACGCTTTTAGTCTCTATTGATCAAATAAGTTTATTTTAGCATACCGAACCCCTCAAAGCCTATTTCTAAGCTATGTAAAGGATATTTAGGGTATGTTTAACTTATGAACAAGTTCCGGAATGTCCGTTACAGTACGAATCGGCATACTTTCGTAGTTTGTCGAAATTAGTCCCTGTAAGCGAATAAACTTGATTTCGACACACCAAACCATCCAAAACTTATTCTAAGTTATGTAAAGGTTATTTAAGGTATGTTAAGCCTATATCACTGTTCCGGAGTGTTTGTTGCATTAAACTGGTTATATTTACGCATCAGTTCGCGTTTAACCTTCTAGAAAGCGATTTAGAGCTCGAAATCGATCAAGAATTGATATGTGCAAATGATACACATATTTATACAAATCCCAAGTATGAAATTACAATATTTCATTGGTTTGGTATTTTTTTGATGGTTGAAGTGACACAGGTGTCACAGTCTCCCCTACTTTAGGAAATTTCGTCCCGAAATTTAATTTTAGAGGAAACTTGTGAAGACAACTGTGATGGTTTCACTTTCGAATGAATCCCTCGAACCCTAAGTAAAACTCTAGGCCATGTTTGGATTCTTAGCAAAATTGTCAACTATCAAAGTGAAGTCCTTGTAGTAACAAAACATGGAGTTTCGAACTACGGACAGAAGAATGTTTCTTATGAAGACTTATCATAGGAAACTTGTGTGTGCTCGAAATCAGAGGTGGAGAGTGTAAGATAAAATGACATTGGTCAAGGTCCAGGACTTCTAGTAACTTAAATAACGCTACGTTCGCAATGTAATAAGGAACACTTATATATAGGAAGTACCAGCGGCGTATCCACCATGCCCCTTTCTACATTGTTCCTGTTTCGTTATTCTCATCACTATAGGTCTTAACACATGACAAAATTTGATGTGGTTTCTGTGCACTGAATTCCATAGTTATGTATGCATCCATAATTACGTAATTCCTTACACAGTCCGCACAGTTCATTTCATAATGTGTAGGGGAAAAATCAATCGAATAAACATGACGTGACTTGATTAGACCAACAGAGGATCTTTTTAACTAGTTCAACGAACAATCTTTTTAACTAGGTCAACACATGATCTTCTTAACTAGACAGCCGTACGGTCTCCTTAAATAGACCAGTTAAGGGATCTTTTCAATTATATCATCACATGATATTCCTAACCAGATTTTTGAATCAATCTGTTTAACTAGACCACTCAAGGGGTCCAATTATAGAATAGTACTTCATAACCCAAGGGACTTAACTACAACGTAGAAGTCCATTAAGGATTTAAGATAGTACCATTGGATATCCTACTATGAATCCCTCATATGAGATATGGAAGATTCTATGAGGATTTGGATAATGAATATTCGTATTAAAAACACAAGACATAAAAGAAATCACATAAGCACATAATCACATAATTAATTAACTTGATCTTCATTTTGTTAATTTTCTTGTTAATTGAGCACACAAATATTTAAAGCATACCAGGAATTCAATCCGTGGATTCCATTTGGCACTTTAAACATCTTCAAGAATCTATCTATGAAGATAGGAAGATCTTAATAGGAATTCATCTTTAATTCTTGAAAAGAAACGAGCATTTAAGATTTTTGGGGAGATCACAAGTGATCCTAAAAATGACAGAACCACACGAGTAGTTTGTCTTGGTGTCGGCATCATAAGGTTGCATCAAACATTCACACAATCGTATCAGTTTCGCAAAATAAAAATTGAAACAAAAATTTTTATTTATATAACAACTGAGTCGATTCAAACATCAAAAGATAACAACAAAGGAATTTCAAAAGACTAATTATTCACTACTGCATCGTTGCCCGCGTTCGCCTCATTGATGTTAAACACTCGTCCATGCGCTAGATTTGTGTTAACAAGTCTCGGGCAATTGTTTCTGTAGTGAGTAAGATCACCACAGTTATAACATGACCCAGGTGGGAACCGTGCTTGAACAGCAGCAGGATTTGCAGCAGCTTGGTTTGCATAACGGCAGCTATCGACCAAATGTCCCAATCGCCCATAGTGGGTACATTTGTGACACTGCACTTGCTCCAGATGATGACGGTTGCATTTGTTGCACAAAGGTGCGGTACCAACATAATTTTGCCTTTTACGAGCTTGTGCTGGCTGGTTTGGTGCAACCTGATCGTTCTGAGCAGTTATGGCGCAATTTTGAGAAACCTTCGCTTGTTCTTCTTGGGTATCTCGGCCTGTTTTTCCTTTGGTTCATCTTGAGCAATCTTGTCAGATGGCCTTGGGTCGCCCTTTCGAGAAAGCTTACCCTTCCTAATATTGGATTCAGTCAGGGTGGCAGATAGTTCTATGGCATGTCTGACGGTAGTAGGGTTGCTGCCCGTAATGATATCCTGAACTAAGTCAGGAAGACCATCGATGTACTTTTCAATCGCCTTCTCCACAGGCGTAACCATGGCAGGACATAACAGGCTCAGCTCCTCATATCGGTCGGTATAGGCTCGATGTTCACCACTGTCTTGCTTTAAATCGTCGAATTCTTTTTCCAATGCTCTAAGCTCATGACGAGGACAGAACTCTTTCATCATTAGAGCTCGAAGCTCCTCACAAGTTTGAGCTAGTGCTACATCGGCACCCCTATCACGCATCACCCCGTTCCACCATGTAAGAGTACACTTCTCAAACACACTGGATACAAACTAAACCTTACGCTCATTCGGACATTGCACATGCCTGAATGTGCTCTCCAAGCTTTCAAACCATTGCAGGAGCGCGGTTGCTCCTTGAGACCCAGAAAACTTCAAAGGTTTAGCAGAGTTGAAGGTCTTGAAATTACACTGAGCATTGTTGTTGTTGTATATCTGATGGATCTCGGTTACTAGGCCCGGAAGCACAGCAGCCATTTGCTGAGATACAAGGGCTGCAACTTCTTCATTAGTTTGAGGTTGTGCTTCTCGTCGAGGAGGCATTGTCTAAAAAGAAAAAGAAAACATGAGGGGAAACAAGTGAAATGGCATTGGTTAAGAATGTTACAATTACCAATCAAAAGGCATGGGTGATGGTCATTTGTTCAAACCACGCAGCAAACAAACGACACACAAAAGCTGAATCAAAGTAAATAGGTCTTCATAATGTATCATGAAGACATGATCGCCTATAAGTGGACACTCACCCCAAGAGTTCCCAGGTAAGAGTGACTGGTCCGATACTGCGGATTTGTACGAACACTCTAGTCTTTGACAGAAGACTCAGGGTACATGCATTCACCCTTCCAGTTTGCACGTGTTCACATTATTTATACCGAAACTTTGACGAGATTTTGAAAACTTAGAAGGTTCCTAGTAATCAATCATCCTAGAACAGATGATTAGTTTTCAAAGCGGAATCGAAATTTGTGTTCTTATTATGGTTGTCACCTAAGGGTAAGTGACGGTATTGTTTTAAAACTAAACACAAGATAACTTGTGTTAGGATCCTAGGAAGGTTATAGTCTAGGTCAAAGCATTACTAATAACCTAATTCCCTATAACCATTGGCTCTGATACCAACTTTTCTGTCACACCCCGACCACGTAAAACAACAAATCGTGGCGGAAACGTCGGGGAGTGTCGTAACAGAATCATTGTTTCACATCCATGGATTAAATAATTTTGTTTTATTGAATTATTGAACTCATTGTTTTATTACAAATCAGATAAATACAAATATTATCTTTTAAGTTTTAAAGTCGCTAAGGCACGAGTCCATCCTATGTATAGCATGCATCAACAATCATCACATAACAGCACCTGAAACATGTGTAAAAATAGGTACGTCAGCATAAAAATGCATGTGAGATACATAGGTTTATTATAATAGCATTCATGACTTGTAAGTTTTAAAAAAAAAAGATATATTTAATCAAAATAGTCATGAACCTTAAAATATTTTCTTTTATAAATCATACTAAAATTTATAAGAAATCAGATGATATAACAGAATAATGCATAAATAAATAATTAAGTAAAATGAGTTTGTATAAAATATGTTTTGATAAAAAGGTTTGTAGTATACATAAAAAATATTCTTTGGTTTTAAGAAAGTCGAATAAGTAATATATTAAAATATATTTCAGTTCCAAAATAATTAAACAGATAGTATATTAAATATACTTTAGTCGTCAAAATAATAGTTTTCAGTAGTATATCAAAAGTATACTTTGGTTTTATTAATAACATATTAAACTATGTTTTGGTTTTATAAATAACATATTAAACTATGTTTTGGTTTTATAAATAACATATTAAAATATGTTTTGGTTTTATAAAAAACATATTAAACTATGTTTTACTAATTAACAAAATATATGTTGGTTTTGTACAATATCACACATGAGAGCATATCAAACTATACCTTTGGGAGTATAACGAAATATACAATAAAAATGTGATTTGGAATTCATTCAAACCTTAGTGCATCAAACTACACCAATTGAGACTATAGAAATACCACAAAGGCAATCTCTATTTGGATAAAATAACGGTTTCTGACATTCCTTACAACAGGAATGGGGTGTCTAATCCTATAGCGCTATATCATACTACCAATCGGTCTGGTGAACATAAAATAAGTACAATTCAACAACTAATTTTATAATCTTTGAAAAATCAGTGTTTAAACCATAAATAATCATTCAGTTTGTCAAAAGATAAGCACTAATATGTATAATCAATTATACTTTGAAATCATGAACATAACAAATAGGTACACATGTTTCACCCCAAAACATTGAAAACAGTAAAAGAGGGGACTATGTACTCACATGAGAATGCTTAGAAGTCTTGAATAACAACCAAGCAAAGCTAAAGGGATCACGGAAATCAATCGGCACCTAATATAAATAACTATGTAAATAGACCGGACCTAAATCGGAAGATCGGATAGGATAAGGTTTTGTAAACCAAATGAGTATTGGAACTCATATGATATGGTTTTACAAAGTCTACAAACTAAATCGAAACCTAACCTAAGTGCTTACAACCCATTACGACTCGTTTAGGTAGCTTACGCCACTTTAACGCGTCATTCACGTAAAACGCGTTTGGACCATCTAACTAGTCCTATGACAAGTATTATATGCCTAAACATGTTGTATAATTAATTAAGTGACAAAAGTTTATGTTACATATGCTTAAAATTCAATTATGCATGAAAAGGGTATTTTGGTCATTTACCAAAGGCATATAAACTACCTATCATACAACTAATTAAACCTAAGTGACAATAAGGTATAACCTCGGAAGGTTATTCCCTATACAACTAGGGTCACTAAACATGCTTGGTCGGATCCTAATGATTGACCAAACGGGTCTAGTTCGAAAGTTTAAGCGGTTGTTTAGACCGCTTAACTTACGACTCTATACAAGCACTAAACTAAAAGTGACGAGCTAAACATGTTAGAACATATTTAGTTAAGTTAGAAAACAGGTTTTGATATCAAAACAAACGGTTTTGATATCAAAACAAACGGTTTTGATACCCAAGAGTAGTTTTGTTACAAAATACGCATGAATACGCATTTTGGCCGAAACTACGACTCGCCACTATGCCAAGTCAACGTGGTAATCAGCAGGTATATCACACGGGACTATAACCATCGTGATTACGCTCACGTTGCGAAGTTCAACTAACTTCGTGTTGACCAACTCGTGGTCAAAGCAGAAAGTCAAACACTGTTTGACTTTCGTGCTAAAAACGCATAAAAACACGAAAGAATACTTACAAAGGGTCCACGCTAGGAAGTTTGATCCAAGTTTGCTCAGGTATGAAGTGTTTAAACTGCAACTTAGAGCAAAATGAATCAAGTGTGAGTTGAAGTGAATGAAAGCATGGGTATTTATAGATTTTGGAGAACTGTTAGGATCGTTCCTCGCAAAACGTGCCTTGATCTAGACCTTACATGTGGGCACAAAGTATTTCTAAACCATGGGACACTTAAAACAAGCAAATTCCAGCCCATAGAGTGCAAAACCTTGGGTTAAAACCATCAAATCCTCAAAATGGACCAAGTTCAATGTATCTGCCAGAAATTTAAAAAATGGTCCCTGCACTTGTAAAACTTGATTTTTGGCACTTTTAAGCCACGTTAACCCCATTTCAAGGCTCTAAAATAAAGTTAAAGTATAGTGAACTTGAAATGTGCTCAAAAATATCTCAGATGTCGGTTCGTTTGGTCGTACGGTTGCGTTGTTCGGTTAAATACGACGGAAATTGTAATGAATGCAAAAACGATCCAAATTACGCGACGAATGGAATTTTATCATGCCGATAACTAAAATAAAATATTTTAATGATTACATAAATTTTTGGATGTCCGGATATATTCAGAACGTAAGATATGCGCGAAAATGCAAACTTATGCACTTTTGACGCTTTTAGTCTCTACTGATCAAATAAGTTTATTTTAGCATACCGAACCCCTCAAAGCCTATTTCTAAGCTATGTAAAGGATATTTAGGGTGTGTTTAACTTATGATCAAGTTCCAGAATGTTCGTTATAGTACGAATCGGCATACTTTCGCAGTTTGTCGAAATTAGTCCCTGTAAGCGAATAAACTTGATTTCGACACACCAAACCATCCAAAACTTATTTCTAAGTTATGTAAAGGTTATTTAAGGTATGTTAAGCCTATGTCACTGTTCCGGAGTGTTTGTTTCATTAAAATGGTTATATTTACGCATCAGTTCGCGTATAACCTTCCAGAAAGCGATTTAGAGCTCGAAATCGACCAAGAATTGATATGTGCAAATGATACACATATTTATACAAATCCCAAGTATGAAATTACAATATTTAATTGGTTTGGTATTTATTTGATGGTTGAAGTGACAAAGGTGTCACATATACGTTACTGCATGTGCCTTAGTGATGGGCAGAAAACTGGTATTACAGTCCATTCCACGTTCCTACTGATCACATATTTAATATACACTAGAGTTTGATTCCTATCACTCACACTGTTGTTACTTATACTTTATGATGTGAGAACTCAAGACTTTATTATGATACGATCTCACCAACTCTACTCTTATAGCTACTATAACGATGGTTATATACTAGAGTGATACTTTAAAAAGAACATAGATACCCAAAGAACGCTCAGGTCGTTCTGATAGACTGGGAGGATTTGTATGGATCCTTACTCCACTTCTCATTGCTTCACATTCGATTGTTATACAGTCGTAGAGTTTAAATGTCTTACGAAACTTTTCGTCCGTGAATCCATGATCCATTTGATTGTCTGCTGGATTCCTCTTCTGTTTACAATATTGGCTTTAGCCTTCATGTCGTGTGATACTAGAATACTTCGTGGTATTCCTTAGCACATGTTTCGATATATGTTATAACTGAATATGACGATCTCCGGGTTATGGAGATGGCATGGAGCGCGTGAATAAGTTACCCTTCCCGTTGTCATTCGGTTCCATTGGGTATAAATTTTGTGATGATACAGATTCCTTGGAACGCTTTGCGTTGTGAAATCTCGTTTCGTGTGACCGTCGGTTACATTGTGTTTTTTTCTCGATTAATGAGTGTTTCGGATTTCAGTTGGTTATTCATGGAAAGTAATATTAGGCCTGAATATTTTGGTGAACGGAACATTGATCATGTATATGGGTGTGGTGGATATGCTGTGGTACTTCCTATATATAAACACCCGGCTACATTATCAAGGTACCGTTACTCAGGGCAGACGGGCTTCATGTTACGATCCGTTCGGTTATGTTTTGGGCAATGCAGTGTTGAGACTTCGACCCTGGTTGATGCGAAAGATGAAGCCACAGTTGTTGTAACCACGATATCTATATACGTTTGCGGTACGATGCACGTACGTCACCTTGGTGACCAGTTTTGATAATGCGTTTAGGCACTAGCCCTTATGGGTTATGTCTGTGTGCAAAATTTGATAGATAATTTTGGATATACGTGTTGTGAACCTATATGTGCGATGAAATTATGTCATGTGCGATGGAATTGTGTGGTATGTGATAACTGAAAATGTGATAAGTGATGATTAAGTATGTGACATTGATACATACATATCTATTGTTTATAATGGAATGGCCCCGAAACGTGTACCTCAAATGACAGAGGAAGAAATTGCCTAACTGATAGCACAACAACTTCAAGCTGTTATCCCAAATGACAGAGGCAGAAATTGCCTAACTGATAGCACAACAACTTCAAGTTGTTATCCCCACTATCATGGCGCAGGTTAACGCCGGCATCAATGTGAACCCGCAACCGAACCCGCGACCAGGGCCCGGAGATCCTAACAATAATCAAAACAATGTTAGGCCAGGTTGCACATTTAAAAACTTTATGGAGTGCAAACCAATGGAGTTTAATGGAACTGAAAGACCGAATGGGTTGGTGAAATGAATTGAGAAGTCGGAATCGGTCCTTAACATAAGTAATTGTTCGGGTGACTGTGCGGTAAAGTATACAGCTTGTACTTTTACCGACCACGCTTTAAACTGGTGGAATACTATTGTGCAATCTCGCGGGCAGGATGCGATTAATGCTATGACTTGGGATGATCTGAAGATACTAATGAGAGAAAGGTTCTGCCCAATCCACGAAATTCAGAAGCTAGAGCATGAGTTTTGGAACCTGCAGATGCAAGGTGCGGATCATGCAGGGTACACAAGTCGTTTCAATGAGCTGGCACGCATCTTGCCAGATATGGTTCGACCGGAGTCCAAGAGGATCCAGAGGTATATCTGGGGACTGGCCCCGGAAGTAAGAAGGATCATTAATTCGGTGGAGCACCTGACCATGCACGGAGTGGTACCTAGGTCGGGCACGGTTACGTACAACATGGTTAGACGCAAGATTTTGACAATGCCGGGAGAGCCGGCAAGAAATCAGCGAGAGGCCCCAAAAAGTAGTCGAGCGGGGGCAGCCATACCGAAGAGGGGGAGAGCCACTAGTCAAAGCTATGCCATGACTACACCAACGGGAAACTCTGGTGGCTATAAAGGAACAGCCCCAAAATGCAACAAGTGCACTTTGCACCACTATGGTGCATGTCGAGCAGGGATCTGCTCGAGGTGCCATAAAAGTGGACATCATAACCGAAACTGTAAGACACCATTGGAACCCGACCGTTTCCAAACCCCAAGGCCTCAACCTCTGCAACAGCGTTCCCAACCACCAACGCAATAGATTACCTACCCCCGTACTTGCTACGGATGTGGCAGTACGGAGCACTTCCGAAGAAGCTGCCCAAAGTTTGCTCAACAGCCAGCAGGAAGGGATACGCAGGGCCAAGCTTCTACCTCAAATGCAGCTTGAGGTCGTGCCTTTATACTTGGGTCTGGTGACGCACGGCAGGATCCAAAGGTGGTGACAAGTACCTTTCTCATTTCCGATCAGTATGCTTCAGTATTGTTTGATACGGGCACAGATAGGAGCTACGTTTCCATTAATTTCTTACCCCTATTAAATATGCCAGCTATTGAATTAACAAGTCCCTATTCTATAGAACTTGCTAACGGTAAACCTATAACTAGTCACCAAATCATTCGTGATTGTCCTCCAATTCTTAACGACCACCAATTCCTTATTAACCTACTACCGGTAGAGCTCGGAAGTTTCGATATAGTAGTGGAAATGGACTGGTTGTCCAAGTACAAGGCGGAGATTATATGTGAGCAAAAGATGGTTAGGATCCCTTTTCCTAATGATGCAGTTATTATGGTACAGAGAGAGAAGTCTGGTACCATATTAAACCTGAAATCCCCCCTTAAAGTGTTGAAATGTATACGTCAAGGAGGTGATGTGTTCTTAGCAAGTGTAATGACGACCGCACCAGAAGAACAACGTATTAAGGATATCCTAGTAGTGTGTGATTACCCAGACGTGTTTCCCGATGAATTGCCCTGGTTGCCACCCAATCGGCAAGTCGAGTTCCGTATCGACTTAATACCAGGAGCAGCTCCAATTGCAAAAGCACCCTACCGTTTAGCACCTTCAGAGATGCAAGAACTATCATCTCAGTTACAAGAACTGATAGACCGAGGTTTTATCCATCCCAGTTATTCACCTTGGGGAGCACCAGTGTTATTTGTGAAGAAAAAGGATGGAAGCTTTCGGATGTGTATTGACTACCGGGAGCTGAACAAGGTTACCATAAAGAATCGATATCCTCTTCCACTAATCGATGATTTATTTGATCAATTGCAAGGAGCCTGTTACTTTTCCAAAATCGATCTTAGATCCGGTAACCATCAAGTGAAAGTTCAAGAGGAAGATATCCCTAAAATAGCCTTTCGAACTCGGTACGGTCACTATGAGTTCCTGATTATGCCCTTTTGGTTAACCAACGCACCTGCGGTATTTATGGACCTTATGAACCGAGTTTGTAAACCATATCTAGATAAATTCGTCATAGTCTTTATTGACGATATTTTGATCTATTCTAAGAGTAAAAAGGAACACGAGCACCATCTACGAGCCATACTAAGATATTGAGGGAAGAGAAGTTGTACGCCAAGCTTTCAAAGTGTGACTTCTGGTTACAAGCAGTGCAATTTTTAGGACATGTGGTAGATCAACAAGGGATTCATGTTGACCCTAGTAAGATCGAAGCTATTAAGAATTGGCAAGTGCCTAAGTCTCCGAAAGAGATACGCCAATTCTTGGGATTGGCTGGATATTACCGTCGCTTTATTGAAAACTTTTCCTGCATTGCTCAATCCTTAACTACCTTGACACAGAAAGATCGAAAGTACGAATGGGGCGAAGAACAAGAAACAGCTTTTTAGCTGTTAAAACAAAAGTTATGTGAAGATCTAATCCTGTCGTTACCCAAAGGCAACCATGATTTCGTCGTATATTGTGACGCATCTCGGCAAGGGCTCGGATGTGTCCTAATGCAAAGAAACAAGGTCATTGCTTACGCGTCTAGACAGCTAAAAAAATACATGAAAAGAATCACACAACGCATGATTTAGAGCTGGGTGCAGTGATTTTTGCACTTAAGATTTGGAGGCATTACTTGAATGGTACGAAATGTACAATTTATATAGATCACAAGAGCCTCCAACATATATTCGATCAAAAGGAGCTAAATATGTGACAACGCAGATGGGTAGAGCTATTGAACGATTACGACTGTGAAATAAAATACCATCCAGGTAAGGCTAACGTAGTAGCCGATGCCTTGAGTAGAAAAGACCGAGTAAAGCCACTCAGAGTGCGAGCTCTTGGGATGATTGTTCAAACCAGTCTTAAAGAGCAGATGCGTAATGCTCAAATGGAAGCCTTGGAGGAAGGCCAACTAAATAGCGAAAACTTACACGGAAACGAAGGGAATTTTGTGAGGAAACCGGATGAAGTGTTGTATTTCAAAAATAGGGTATGGATTCCTACTCTCCATGACCTACGTCAACTGGTTATGGATGAGGCTCATAAATCTAAGTACTGTATTCACCCCGGTACAGACAAGACGTACCACGGCCTTAAAGAATTTTATTGGTGGCCATGTATGAAAAAGGACATAGCAGAGTACGTGAGCAAATGCTTGACTTGTGCCTGGGTTAAGGCAGAATACCAGAAACCCTCGGGAATGTTACAGCAACCCGAAATACCTCAATGGAAATAGGAGCAGATCACGATGGATTTCGTGACCCACCTTCCAAAAACACCCCGAGGTCATGATGCGATTTGGGTAGTAGTAGATAGACTAACCAAATCGGCGCACTTTATTCCGATTCGTACCACCTACAACACCGTGAAATTGGCCGAGATCTACACGAATGAAATTGTGGCTAGACACGGGGTACCAGTTGCAATCATTTCAGACCGTGATAGTCATTTCACTTCACACTATTGGCAATAGTTACAAGAAGCTTTGGGGTCTAGAATAGACCTGAGTACGGCTTACCATCCCCAAACCGACGGCCAATCAGAACGAATTATCCAACATTAGAGGATCTGGTTCGTGTTTACACCCTAGACTTTGGAGGAAGTTGGGGATAAGCACCTTCCTCTCATTGAATTCTCTTACAATAACAAGTATCATAGTAGCATACAAGTTGCACCGTACAAAGCACTATAGGGCCGGAAGTGCAGATCGCCACTTTGTTGGGGGAAGTGGGCGATACTCAACTCACGGGGTCTGAACTAATTCAAGAGACGACAGACAAGGTACATAAGATCCAAAGTAGACTGAAAGCGGCCCGAGATCGGCAAAAAAGTTACGCCGATGTTCGCAGGAAACCGTTGTCGTTTGAAGTAGGTGACCAAGTACTGTTAAAAGTGTCATCGTGGAAAGGAGTGATTAGGTTTGGCAAGGCAGGAAAGTTGGCTCCGAGATACATTGGGCCGTATGAAATTATTGCTAAGGTTGGATCTGTAGCGTACCAACTGAAATTATCAGATGAACTGAGCACAATTCATGATGTCTTCCACGTATCCAACTTAAAGAAATGTCTCACGGATGAAGCAGCTATTATACCGTAGAAGATGTGCACATTGATGACAAACTCCACTTTGTGGAGGAACCGGTAGAAATAGTAGACGGGAAGACCAAACAACTACGTTATAACAAAATCTCGCTGGTACAAGTCCGGTGGAACTCGAAGCAAGGACCTGAGTATACCTGGGAACGGAAGGATGAGTTCCGTAGAAAATACCCACATCTCTTCACTAACTAGACGAATTGCATTTCGGGGACGAAATTTACAAACCAGGGGAGACTGTGACACCCATGACGAAACCAGGTACACCCTAAACGGTCCAAAACTGTAAAGCACACTTAACACTTTAATTGCGCGAAAACCCTAAAAACATGTGTGACTTATGTGCTGGCTTGAACGATATCTATTATGTCTCGGAGGAATCCGTGAACACGTTATGAATGAAATGACACTAATAAGGACCCATGATGTGAAATTGGTATCCTTAGACTTAAACACGTGTTAAACCTTAGCTTTCCGTTTAACAGCGCACTAAACCTTTGACACTGATTATTAGGTTATCGGTAGCATCATTTAAGATTTCGAGTTCCAGGAACAACTTAGTTTTGTGCCATAGACTGTGACATAAGGTTTGAAGCCAATCAGAGATTGGGCACGCAAAACGAAGCAGCTTCCCGGTTAGGGAAACGCTTTCGTTACAGGCATAACATAAGGCAATCAAACGTGCAAGGAGCGATCGATCAAGCTTAAAAACACTTAAACCACTCTAATACGAGTCTTTTATGATTAAAACGTAACTGGGTTCGGATTTCAAGACGGTTATGCATGATTTTTAAAACCGAGTCTTTTGACACTAATTACACGTGAAACGGAGTCCGTCACGCAAATCGAGAACGCATCCGGGACCCATCAACGAACCTAAACACTCAACGGAAGATAAACATCATCTTTTAGCGTGCTATACGAAGCACGAGGTGGCCCTAGGGGCCCCACCCAAACCGCCACCACCCCCTCCCCTTATATATATATATATATATATATATATATATATATATATATATATATATATATATTTTTTTTTCTTTCATTTTGTCTTTTAATTAACACACATAAATCCTCCCAAAATTATGCTTCTTTCTCATGAATCTCAGCTGATCTTGTCCTAAATACCATCAAATCCAAGGTATTAGCCTTGTTTCATATAGTTTTAACCATGATTTCTTAATTATACATGATTTACAACCTAAAAACCCTTTTTAGTCCATGAATTTTGAAGGTTTAAACAAGTTTAGAGGCTAAATAAGAACACCATGGGAGTTCCCTGGTGTTATATGGCAGCCATGGTTAAAAATCTTTGAGTTTTGATACCCTAATCAACACTTATTCGACAAAAATCGCCTAACTATTTGATTAACCGAAAAACAATGAATCAAAGCTTGATTGATCTAAGTTCTAGCATATTTCGATTGTACTTGATGTGTAGGTACTAAATATAGCCCACACATACTTCTGGACTCACAAGGAACGCTCGGAATCGAAGGAATCGCTAGGTATATGACCCGAAACTTGAATCCAGACTAGGTAGAATATTGTTCGGACTATAACTTGGTCTGTGATACTTTAATTCAGCTGAAATTTGGTGTGTGATGAAGGGTAGTATCAGGAAGGTCCACATAAAATTTTAGATTTTTTGGAAATTTCTACGATGTTTGGTGAAAGTTTGACTCTTTTACCAAAAGAATTTTAGAAAAAATACCAAACGGATTCAATAAATCACAAAATTTTACAGAAACACTAAGGAACATATGAGGAATGCTCTGGAAAAATGCGGAGTCCATTGGTTGAGTTTTGATTTGGGATAAAAATCCGCATTTTTACGAATTTTCGGTAGCCTGAAACGCACCGAAACCAAATCAGAAAAATCTTAAAATTTTTGGAGATGTTTCTTGAGACATAAGGAATGTCCAGGAAATTTTTGGTAATTTTTGAATCAATGATGGTAACTAATGTTAATTATGTGGTTAAATATGGTTTTATAAATAATTTATTTAGACAAGTAAAATGCCAAAATAAATTCCTAGAAATTTTTCGCATATTCTAAAAATTTTTACAGAGTTATATAAAATTTTTCTAATTTTATTCAAATTATTCATAAAATGGAAATTTTTGGGATTAAAAATGGGTTATTTTAAATCACTTTCGGCAGTTTACCATGTAACGAACCTACCGGAACTGGGAACTGACCCAACCCGACAAATACTATAATTGAAACACAGAGAGTATTCCGGGAGATTCCAGGGCAGATTGGACACTCGGGGTGTGTCCAATACCAGTTCGGGAAATCCCCGACGGTGGAAACAGAAACTCAAAATTTGGCAACCTGGACTCCCAAAACACCCAAACTCCCTTAATGAAAAAGTAATCATTCTTAAATAACAACGTGTTGGCACTATTGGTATTCCCGTACCATTATCAGGACACGTTAAACTACTGACATTGACTGGCACGCGAACCGGTGCCCGGAAGCCAAACTGAAAACTAATACTACCCTGACCTCCATCACCATACCCGTGTCCTATCGACTCAATCCGGGGTGAAAACTCCTGGCCAAATCCAAGTTATAACCATTACCGACTTAGATGCTGATTTGAGTCCTTACTTGCATGTGTGCTATTAAAGCTGATTTCGTTGATTAAACAATCTTTAGCCGAGACTACTATTTGCACTGTGAGTTCCCTTCCCCCACTTTTAAACTGTTTTCCTGTTTTCTGGGGTGAATTGCATGTTACAAACTGTGTTAATTGCTCAAACCGTATGATGTGAATTATCTAACACACGATATTAGCCCCGATACAAGTGATTAAAGTAAACCGTGGGCAGTGGATAGTACTATTGATCTGACAAACCCAGTTGCCTGCCGGACATGTGCGGCCGGCAGCCAGGCAACTGCACGCGTCCTACCCTGGTTATGTTGTTAGACATAACTACCCGAGGGCATTGAACTTTATGAGATGCATGTGGTGCGAGTATAGTCTAGGTCTCACTTGTGACACTCGTGTAATTCCATCTATGAACCGTAATATGTGCAATTAAACATGTTGATACATTTTGAAACGAAACAACCAAACCAGTGGAACTCACCAGCAACGTTTAGCTGACCCTTTTTAAAACTAACATGCATTTCAGGTAACTTGAGACTGACGTGATCCGTGTATGTTATTCAAGACATGTTTATTGGCAAATATTGAGATAGACGCATGCGACTTAGAAGACTTATGTGGTTCATGGGAACACGCAGTTGTAACAAACATGTAGTATGTAATCAACATTTTGTAATTATAAATTGCAGTGTCTTTATAAACAATGTGCTTGTACCAGAGGTGTCTGTTGCATCCCACTTTTTTTTTCTTCCTCTGCAAATCGGGGTGTGACATAAGCAGTGGGGATTACATTTTAGAATGGGACACTTTAAATCTTTATGAATTCCTCCACATAACTGACACCATTCACTGTAAGAGTGGCGGGGGTAAAAATAATAATTGACATCCATGGTTGCCGGATAAGTTTTAACTGTCAGGATCAAACGGTACTTTTTCTTAGGAACTGATGTTGAGGCACGGTCCCGTGTGATTGTCACACGGCCCCGTGCTGAAGTTTTATCTGGTAGAAAACAGTTTTATATTACTAGGGAGTTGGCACGGCCCCATGTTGCTCAAACACGGCCCCGTGTTATTCCTGCAGAAAGTAGAAAATTTGGAGAAAAAGAAGAAAAACCTATAAAGAAAAATTTGAAAAGCATAAAAATGATTACGCCGCCGATTTTAAACTTTCTTAAAATACCTGTGTCCCGGCAAAGGCGCCAAAAACTTGACGTGTGGTCGAGTGTGTATGATTTTTATTATATTTTTTAATACTTTTTACTCTTTTATCAAGTTTTAAATTTATAAAACACGATATAACACTATCACACTCTACAACACGCTAGGACAAATGCACCCGTCGTTGGCATAGTATAGTGATGGTAAGATACCGAGGTCGTCCAATGACAAAAGAGCTTTTAATACCGGAATGTCGTCGACGTCTAATCTAATCAAATTTTGAGGAAAGATTTTTAATAAGTAAAATAAAGAAACAAATAGACAAGATAGAATCACTTGGCTCTGACTCATCTTTTATGTATCCTTTGATGATTTCCGCACTTTGGGTTTTTTAAGAGATTATCTTAGTTATAGTGGCATGTCCCTCTTTTGGAGGCAACACTACCCTCAGCCATATTGGTCGGAGTCAGCAGGGATACAGTCTCGCAAGGCCAGAATATTGAAAGATAATTAAGTAAGTTATTAATGCAAAATGAGGCATGTCCCTCGTTTGAAGGCAACGTTACCCTCGGCCATATTGGTCTGAGTCAGCAGGGATACAGTCCAGCAAGGCCGGTTTAAAGTATTAATAGTAATTTATCTATAAGGGATTCAAGTCGTTCTTACTTCCCCCGATTTGATGCTATATGCCACAAAGAAAGTCCTAATAAGCTTGAATCAAGTCCTCGCAGGATCTATACACAGAACGAGGAAAGAAATTTACCCATACCACCCTTCTAACCCCCCTTCCAGGCAGTTAACGCGCCTAATATAGATAGTAGAGACACGAATTAGTGAATCAATGAAACATGAAGAGATGATAGAATAAAGTTCACTTTTAATATAAAAAACTAGTTATTATAGTCATTAATACATACCGAATTAAAAAGTTAACCATAGATTGGAAATCAAAAGTAATACATAAATGACTTGTCTTCACCAAGTGATGTAAGAGATTAGCTAAGCATGTCCTTTGTTTGACAAAAACTCTTACTATCTATCTTGGATCCCGAGACTACTACATACTCTGGAGATGGATGATGGATGAATGTGGTTGATGATGGTGGTATTGTGGTGGTGGAGTAGTGGCAGGTGTGAGAGAAGTGGTTTGCCAAGGGATGAGTTGCAATTGAACCAAGCACCCTTATTTATAGCTAAAACAGAAGGTTTGCACGGCCCCGTGCTGGTAGGCATGGCCCGTGCCCTCCTTCTTCTATGTCTTCATTAAATGAGCTTTTCAGTCCACATCCTCACACAGCCCCATGGCCATTGTACTTGTTGTACGATCCAAGATTTGAAAATTTGAAAATTTGAAAATTTGAAAATTTGGAAGTTGGCCACGGCCCGTGTCCATGGGACACGGCCCCGTGTCTCTTGTCTGCTTCTGTTTGTCTTCTTTTTCCTGGAATCTTTGGTGGGGCATGACCCCATGCCCCATAGGCACAGCCCGTGCTTGTCTTCTGAGTTGTTGTTTTTAGTCTTTGGGATGAAGCTCGGAGGGTTAGTATATTGTGTCAACTTCCCTTCTTTTGTATTCATGTTGGTTTTTGCCGTTAATTTGTTTCTTTTTTACATTTACGCTCTTTTAATCCTGGAAAACAAAAGTATACAAAGAAACACACTTTTTTCAACATTAGTACTAAAAGGGGTTGTTTTGATACCTTATTTGATATAATTTATATGTTGTATTTGGCGCATATCACTTTACATCCGAGCTTAGTATATAGAAGTTACCGATCCAAGAACTATTTTCGGTTATTAACTGTACGATATTAATACTAGGGTGGGATTACTGTTACGATCGTACTACTATTCTGTGCTTGCATACTCAGTGAAACCCTATCAGGTGAGTTTCATTGCCCCTTTTCCTAACTGTTTTACTAAATACTTGGGGTGAAAAACATGTTTATATATGTACATACTTGCACATGAAAACGTGATTTGATGTGAATTATCTGAGTTAGCACTAACACACGGAAAGTCCCTACAAACAAAAGTGATCAACTGTAGGCCGGTGGATGTGTGAATAGTACTATTGATTTGACAAAGCCAATTGAACTGACACGGATGCCATGGGCTCTGCTGCAATTGCACATGTCCATGCACATACTTTGCACGTGTTATGGAATGTTTGACATAGCTATTTGGGGTAGGCATCCATACATGGTTTGTGCGGGCCAGGGGGCATGGATGAACTATCGAGGTTTCTCTTGTGGGCTTAGTATAATTATATCACATGTGCTAAATTCGATTTGCTTGTATACCGATTTAAAATTAATAAAACCGGTGAACTTCACCAACTATTTGTAGTTGACCGTTCAAAATTTTAACATGTTTTTCAGGTAAACATAAAGAAGAATAATGTGCAAACGTGCTAGTTGGACAAGTTTTGTTATTCGGATATTAGTGTAGATAGAGGCAAGGATAATAGTAGAAAATAAAGAAGTTCGCGGGAACTTGTTCGTGTTACTCTACTTATTGTGTGTAACTGACTTTTAAAAAAGTGTAAAATGATGTACATTAGTGTGTTTATGCCTCTTTATAAACAATGAGGTTGATACCAAAGGGGTATGTTGTATCCTCTTTTACCTCTGCTGTTAATCGGGGTGTGAAAGGAAAGGGAGGGATAGGGTTTTCAGGGTTCTTTTGATCTCTCTGGTGTGTATTAAAACAGAATCCTTAACCCTCTATTTATAATGCCTCAAATAGTTTAATATTTAATTTATTTAACCTAAATAAATAAATAAAAATTACTTGTTTAATTCTTTGATCAATTTAATTAACAACTTAGTTAAATGATCAAGCCCATTATTATTAAAGGAAACAATTAAATTAAATTTTTAATTCATATTCATTGTTTGAATACATGTTAATAATAATAATAATAATAATAATAATAATAATAATAATTGTTGTTGTTGTTGTTGTTGTTGTTGTTGTTGTTGCTGTTGTTGCTGTTGTTGCTGTTGTTGTTGTTGTTGTTTTTGTTGTTGTAACTTTACAAGTAATAATAATCAACACCCAGTTTCGATTATAATAATCATCATTAAATGCTACTTGATTATTCTCTAACGATCATCACCATAACACGTATTTCGTGTTAGATTGTTTAACAATAAAACAATCATTACTTAGTTGTTGCTCTCAGTGTAGCCCTTAGATCATAACTTGGTAGCAGTGTTGTCGAAATTCGTAACTTACGCATGTTTTTCCAACATATAAAACCTCTTTTATGAATTCTCCTATATAACTAAGCCTTTTTAGCATATTATGTGTTTAGGCCAATTCTGTTATGGCCCTTTGTTGAACGAGAACGATCCAATACATGAATTGATCACCGTTGTAACCTATCATGAACCTCATATGTTATGGTCTTTTATGAATAATCACCACCGCAAACCTAACACATGAAAAATCACCACCGTAAACCTAATACGTGAATTCACCACCACATCCTCAGTCACCACTCAATGCTCATGGCATCGCATGGAGTTGAAATGAATCCGATGAACCCTAATTTTGAGTTTCAATCGATTACATCAATGATTACTGGAAATTTGGAGGATAATTGAAGATTTTGCGCGATTGGAAGGATTTTGTACGAAGAAATAAGAATCATTTATGAAAGTCATGTCCATCTAAACTCACAATTTGCCTTCACTCCCCATATAAACTCTCAAGTAATCAGGCAGGTTTCGTTGCTCTCTTCAACTTGCAATTTGATGTTTGTATCGAATTCGTGTTCTCTTAATTCTGCTAAGGTAGATGTAATTGTGGATAGGTTTGATTAGTTATTAGAACTGTTGTTGTATCTACTAATGATAATATCTATAGAATTTCATGTGATTTCCAATAATGATGATGAGTATTGTGATGTTTTTTGTCACACCCCGGCTTTTGCGGAAGCGTGGGTTTATTTGGTGTGACTTCTTAATACCATAGCTTAATCATAACAAAGCTATATGAAAATAAAACCATGCAGATCATCCATTGATTTAAGTTTGAAAAGTAAAATACCACAACATTGTCTTAATGCGTTGACACATGCAACGGAAATTACAACCTAATAACATAAAAACATTGTTCGAAAAACACAACCACAAACTTAAGATAGACGTAGTTTAAGAACTGTGACTCGTCCAGGTAAAAGCCACAACCCCTAAACTTGGATGATCCCATAACTCTAACGCAGCGTGAAAACGTAGCATACCGTGCCAGATCCTTAGTTACCTGAAATACATGTAAGTTGGAAAAATCAACAAAAATGTTGAGCGAGTTCATGTGTAAGTGAGTATGTAAAACCTTTGTAAGTATAAAATCCTGGTATGTAGCAAATAAGGAAATAAAGAGATCACCAATGGTTTGCAAGGCCATTGATATGTGTGAAGTGCAGTAGGAAGACTCAAACCTAGCAGATTTTTGCGTCGGGTACCAAGTCACCCCGAGGTCCGTACTGTTGGGCCTAGTGCTGGGCTCGCTACACCCAGATAGATCTACCGCTATTGTCCCTCGGTCCTACACTAAGGATTAATGGCCTTCAGTTCCCGCCTACCCACTCACATGATCTAAGTAGTAACCCTCCTTACGCTAATCATACCATGTGTAAAGTACTCGTAATCATAGTAACATGTATTTCACCCCCGCAGTTTAAAAACTGAAAACAGTTAAGAGAAAAGGGGGACATGAACTCACCGAAGTGCGTCTCTAACAAGAAATCTCCTGGTCAACCTGCTGTGCGACGACCTACACGTACTAACTTCTATTAGACGGACGGCCGTGCCTTAGCTTAAGGTTTAATGTCCTTGGGGAAATAGTTAGGCAACTATTTCGTAATTACACTTCGTAAATATATTCCTTCCCAAGGATGGGGGTTTTTAATACATGTGCGTTCGTATAACTTCGAAATATATTATTAAGTCTCACTTAATAAAATATATTTTATTTCATTAGTCTAAAATACTTTACTTCCAAAATATAAATATTTTTCCCAAAAATATTATATTTTATTACATACCATTTTCCAAAATAATACTTTGTCAAAATACACACTTATGTGTATTTTCTGAAAATACGTAAGTTACGATGTAAGGTTCGGGAGGTGTAAATAATACCGGTGTAACTTAAATATTTATTGTGAAGGCGTTCGCGTTATTTTGGATCCGCTAATATTTAGTAATATTATTTTTACCCTAAAAATAATATTTACGTAGTTCACAAAATAATCATAAAAATTTACACAAGTGTTGTTATGAAAATATATATTCTAAATATATATTTTTAGCAAGTTTTATTTGTGAAAATCCCACCTCCGACACTTAGAAGTTTTGTAATAAAATCATGGCGAAATTTACACTTTGAAAGTAAGTTGAAAATATGTTCATAACACTTGTTGTAAAAATATTTTCCAAGTGTTATATTTCTGGAAAAATTTCGCCAGAGTTTCCTTTGTAACTGGAGGTGGCCACGCTTTCAAGCGTATCATTTTCTTTTATAATTTCAATCAACAATGTTCCCAACATTAACAAACAATATTTCAACATTAACTAGATCAAAATAGATATAAATCACAAAACACATGAACTTGTGGTTTATGTAAAAGTGCGTAGTAACTTTCCATTATTCTTAATAGATCTTTCTATTTTTATAAATGAGATTGGTTTCTCGAAAATCTTATTTTTACAGAAAATGCATTTGTACATCTTCTAGTCAAAATTTACAGAAATAATTCCTTGTTGAAACTTTTTGTTACACAAGCTTCTACGCACTAGTTTGCTCACAAAAACACCTTTGTTTAGGAAAGATCCGGTTTTAAAACATGGTTTCGTCTTATGCTTGGTTCTTCGAAAATACTACTTGTAGATCTTTAGATCTACTAGTTTTAAACTCCATTTTATAAGAAAAATCACTTTTACACAAGTTCATGTTCATAAGTAGTAGTGTTCATCATCTAATCACTTTCATACTTAAACATACACTAGTTCATGTTTCATGAACATGACTTAGCCGGGTTAGATGACGATCCGAACTACTACTAGCATTAACTAATATAAAATAATCATAACAAAACAAGTTTTAAAAGTTTTACACTAGTATTCATTCTTTATCCACCAAGTTTATCATTTTTAGTAGACTTTTAGTTTGTGATCTTTAGTGTTTATAATTTTCATCCGACAAATATCTTATTAACCACTTTAAACAAGAACAATTGGGTGTTTAGGGTCACTTACTACTAGCTCGAGGCTAGGGAAGAAACTAGACGAAAAATGGGTGGTTAATAGCGTTGTGGTGAGGTCCTTGTGTTCCCGAGTGCACCGAGCTTCCTTGTATGAGATCCTTCACACTAGTATGTATGAAAAATGGCTTGCTCAAATGTTGAAAGTGGGTGGATGTCGCTTCTTGGTCTCGGCCGTAAGTGTTAAAGGAGGGAAAAAGAGAGCACAATTGTTTTGCATGAATGATGGTGGTTCTTCTTGTACATTCTTATAATCCATTTAACTAACTTTGACCATGAGATAATAAGTAAGTTAGATATGGGGCAAAGGTAATTAAAATAATCAAACTTTGTAAGAATGTGTCCCCTCATGGGACCGTTCGGTTAACAAGGGGTGGGGTAATAGTTGAAATTTAACTAGTTAGGTTAGTGCTAATTATTTTAGTAGGAAAAATAATTAAGTTACTAGTGTGTAGTAATTTATAACGGGTGTTAGGGTATTCGGGGACCCTAACTGGCTCAGAAAAAGAAAAACAATGTCATGTCAATATTTTTATCATGTTTTGGCACTTTACTAGTTAGCTAAATGCTGAATTTTTATTTAAAGTGTAGAATTTTGTACTCAAAGTACGTTTTAGGCACATCCGGTCACTATAATTATCACTTAGTGACGCAGTTCTACAATCATCACCTCCCTACACTCCCTACTAGTGTGGTAATCTATTCCCGGCTCATACTGGCCTTAGAGACAGTAACTGTCTGATGTTGGCTATGTCAGCATGTTTACTGGGTTATCCGTATAGTGTGCTCGCTGTGCTTTTGTGCATCAAGGTTGTCACTAAGGTTTGTGGGTAAATAATAGAGTGACAGTATAAGATGTGATGCATGAGTATGTATGTATCAGAAATCAGTAAGCAGTTTTAATCACAGTTGTAAGTAAGCACAGTAATTAAGCAGTAATTAAATATTAATTAATTCGTACGGATACCTGGTTTGGTGAGGGTTGTCACATTCTCCCCCCGTTAAATAAATTTCGTCCCGAAATTTAGGGTCTACTACTAGATGCAGGGTTCTTAGGAAACAAATGGGGGTATTTCTCTTTCATACGATCCTCACGTTCCCACGTGAATTCAGGTCCATGCCTAGCATTCCCACGAACTTTGACTAGTTTGACATTGCTCCTGCGCGTTTTATTAACCATCCAATCCGTGACCTCAACAGGTTCTTCAGTGAAGTGGAGCGTGTCGTCGATATGAACTTCGTCAGCGGGAATGATCACTGTTTCTTGTGTTGGACTCTTTCTCAAATTTGATACATGGAATGTGTCGTGAACACCATTGAGTTCAGCAGGTAGGTCCAATTTGTAGGCTACAAGCCCAATCCTTTGTAGGATTCTGAAGGGGCCAACGTAACGCGGATTCAACTTCCCACGCTTTCCGAAGCGTGCCACACCCTTCCAGGGTGAAACTTTCAATAAAACCATATCTCCAACTTGAAATTCCAAAGGTTTCCGCTTTGGATCTGCATAGGCTTTCTGTCGGTGGCGACCCGCCTCGATGCGTTTTCAAATTTGCGCAATCTTGTCCGTTGTCTCTTGGACTATTTCGGGACCAACAAGCTGCCTATCACCTGCATCAGCCCAGCATAGTGGTGATCGACACTTGCGTCCGTAAAGAGATTCAAATGGCACGGCTCCAATGCTTGTGTGGTAGCTATTGTTGTATGAAAATTCGGCCAATGGTAAATGTTTATCCCAGCTACCACCAAGATCCATTACACATGCTCTCAGCATATCCTCCAATGTCTGAATAGTTCTTTCACTTTGCCCATCGGTCTGTGAGTGAAATGCAGTGCTCATATTCAATTGTGAGCCAAAAGCTTCTTGGAAGGATTGCCAAATCCTTGATGTGAAACGTCCATCTCTATCAGAGATGATTGAGAGAGGCACTCCATGACGTGCAACAATCTCTCGCATGTATATTTCTGCCAGTTTACTCGTATTGTCTTTTTCTTTGATTGGCAAGAAATGTGCGGACTTTGTCAGGCGGTCAACTATTACCCAAATAGTGTCATGACCTCTGGGCCTCTTTGGCAACTTAGTTATGAAGTCCATTGAAATTTGTTCCCATTTCCACTTGGGAATCTCAGGTTGTTGCAGAAGTCCCGAAGGCTTCTGGTATTCAGCTTTCACCTTAGCACACGTTAAACACTTGCCAACATAAACAGCAACATCGCCTTTCATCTTAGGCCACCAATAATAATCCTTAAGATCCTGGTACATCTTATCCGCTCCTGGATGGATTGAGTACCGTGATTTGTGTGCCTCATCAAAAATAACTTTTCTCAACCCACCAAACAGAGGAACCCAAACTCTTTTCATAAAACATAACGTTCCTTCCTCGTTTGACACTAATTGCTTCTCCATCCCACGGAGATATTCTTCTTCAAGGTTTCTTTCCTTAAGTGCTTCTTTTTGCGCGGCACGAATGCGCAGGGGAAGATCTGTTTGGATAATCATTTCTAGAGCCCTAACCCTTATGGGCTTGATCCTTTCTTTACGACTCAGGGCATCAGTGACCACATTCGCTTTCCCTAGGTGATACTTGATCTCACAGTCATAGTCGTTCAACAATTCGACCCAACGTCTTTGTCTCATATTCAGCTCTTTCTGGTCGAATATGTGCTACAGACTTTTGTGATCCGTAAAGATTGTACATTTCGTACCATACAAATAGTGTCTCCAGATTTTCAGCGCAAATACCACTGCGCCTAGCTCCAAATCATGCGTGGTATAGTTCTTTTCATGAACTTTCAACTGACGTGACGCGTAAGCTATGACCTTCTGGCGTTGAATCAACACACAACCCAATCCTTGTCGCTAAGCGTCGCAATATACCACAAAATCATCTGTACCCTCTGGTAGTGCTAAGATTGGCGCATTGCAGAGCTTGTCTTTTAGTAGCTGAAATGCTTCTTCTTGTTTGATTCCCCAATAAAACTTCTTATCTTTCTGCGTGAGGAGTGTCAGTGGTTGAGCGATATTTGAAAAATCCTCAACGAACCTTCGATAATAGCCAGCCAAGCCTAAGAATTGTCGAATCTCGGTTGGCGTCTTTGGGGTTTCCCAATTTTTTATCGCTTCAATCTTTGTTGGATCCACGTGAATCCCATCTCCATTTACCACATGTCCAAGGAATTGGACTTCACGCAACCAAAACTCGCACTTCGAGAATTTGGCATACAATTGTTCCTTTTTCAGCAACTCCAAAATAGCTCTTAAGTGTTGTTCGTGTTCAGCCTTTGTCTTTGAATAAATCAAAATATCTTCGATGAATACAATCACGAACTTATCGAGATACGGCTTGCAGACTCGGTTCATTAGGTCCATAAAAACAGCAGGCGCGTTTGTCAACCCAAACGACATAACTAGGAACTCGTAGTGTCCGTAATGAGTTCTAAAGGCTGTCTTCGGGATACTCTCCTCTTGTATCCTTAACTGATGGTAACCCGATCGCAAATCGATCTTCGAGTAAAAGCTTGAACCTTGGAGCTGATCGAGTAAGTCATCGATCCTTGGCAGGGGATACTTATTCTTGATAGTCAACTTGTTCAACTCCCGGTAGTCAATGCACATACGAAAACTACCGTCTTTCTTCTTAACAAACAGGACCGGAGCTCCCCAAGGTGAGAAGCGTGGTTTGATGAATCCTTTGTCTAACAACTCCTGAAGTTGTGTCGACAGTTCTTGCATCTCTGACGTTGCAAGTCTATAAGGTGCCCTAGCTACAGGCGCGGCGCCTGGAACTAAGTCTATACGGAACTCCACTTGCCTCTGGGGTGGCAATCCTGGCAACTCCTCATGGAAGACTTCAGGATACTCCCTTACGACAGGGATGTCTTCGATTTTCAGCTCAGCAGCTTTCTTATCCACGATGTGTGCCAGGAAGGCCGCCCATCCCTTCTGTAAACACTTTCCCGCTTTCAGGTAGCTGATGATTCTTAAAGGCGTATCACGCTTTTCACCATGAACCACAATCGTTTCACCATCTTCGGTTGGGATGCGAACGATCTTCTCGTGGCAGACAATTTCTGCCTTGTTACTTGATAACCAATCCATTCCTACTACCACGTCGAAGCTTCCCAACTTGACTGGTAGTAGATCCAAAGCAAACTCACGCTCTCCCAATTCGATTACACAACCTCTAACCACTTCATTAGCTTCCACTAACTTTCCATTTGCCAATTCAATTGAGTACGGGATATCTAGTTTACTAGCGGCTAAACCAAGCATATTCTTAAACTCTAACGACACGAAGCTATAATCGGCACCAGTATCAAATAAAACAGATGCAAAGCGTAGGTTTATAGGGAACGTACCAGTAACAACATTGGGATCCTGGCGCGCTTCCCTCGCTTCGATATTGAAAACCCTTCCCCGAGCTTGGTTCAATTCTGGGCAGTTCCTCTTATAGTGCCCAATGTCACCACAGTTAAAACAACCAAGTCTTTGACCATTTCCACCTCCATTCCCAACTTGATTGTTGTTTTGGTTACGATTCACAGTACCAGCTTGATTCGCATTGTTTCCTCGATTTCCATTCCCTCCGTTATTTCCTTGTGCACGATTTCCATTTCCACCCCGGCTATTGTTTCTATTTCCAAAACCTCCTTAGCCACCCCGGCCATTACCAACACAGCAAGTATCCTTCAAGTGACCAATTTTGCCACAAGTCTCACATTTTCTATTCCTACACTGGCCAGCATGGTGGTACTGGCATGATTCGCACTTTGGTAAAGCGCCCATGTAACCTTTTCCTCTGCTATCAGCACCGGTTTTGGCCCTTGCCGGTGTGCTTGATTCTCCTTTCTTACCAACACCGCTAGTTCCCTGCTTGAAGTTAGAGAACTTCCTTTTGTTATCCCCAAATGACTCTACGTGAGTCTCTTTCTTCTTTGGCTCAACATTCGAAAACTTGTTCAACCTAACAGCCTCCTTTGTAAGCGCCACACTTAAGTCGATGGCTTCTGTGATCGTTGCAGGCTTGGACGAGGTAACCATACTCATGATTTGTGGAGCTAAACCCCAGATAAAGCGCTCAATTCGCTTGAATTCCGATGTAACCATATAAGGTACCACATGAGATAGGTCGTGGAATCTCTGAACGTACTCAGCAATTTTCGGACCTTCCATCTTCAAATGCCAAAACTCAGTTTCCAACCTTTGAATTTCAGCGCGAGAGCAATACTTCTTTCGCATTAGCTCTTTTAGCTCGTTCCATGTCATTGCGTATGCAGCGGCTTCACCAAGAGTCTGAACTTGTAAGTTCCACCAGGACAGGGCTCCATCCAAGAATAGCCCAGAAATGTAAGTCACTTGCTGGTCTGGAGCGCACTTGCTCATTCGAAGAACAGAGTCTGTTTTCTCAGCCCATCTTACAAAAGCAACAGCACCTCCGGTGCCGTCAAAGTTTACAGGCTTGCAGTCTAGGAACTGCTTGTAAGTGCACCCTGCACATACGGTAGAATATACAGATGGTATTAGCAAACGTGCTATAAAATGTATTGTAATCCATCTCAACGACTTAACATTACCATGCAGTGGATTGTTGTTGCCGTTATTGTTTGAACTGCTTCCGCTGGGTCCTCCTTGTGAGGCTGCGTACTACGCTATGGCGGCAGCAATGATTTGTTGAAGTTCTGCCTCGTTGGCAGGCATGCGCGGATCGCGTTTCGGTGGCATCTTCTAAAAGATGTGTTCACGTAAGTCAGGTCATGGTAGGTAAAGTGTGCGTATATAATGATAGTAATAATACATAACATCTCATGTTAAAATGAACCATACACATAACATCTCATGTTATAGAACATAAACAATCAATCAAATATCACATATAATGAGAATACTGTGATTGCGTTGCCATAAATCGAGACCATAATGTAAAGTTTACAAGTACACAACTGTATCATACAACATCAATGACTAAGGGATACATCACCCCAGTCCAAAATATCAAATCAGTGTCAACAATACATAACAACAAATGTCAGGATCAATATGCAGTCTCCCAAAAGCTGTGTAATCTGTGCAATCGTCGTCTTCTCAACAAAAGTCTACTCGTGTCGTACAAAATAGCCCTACGCTGATGGCGGTGGAGGAGGGGAAAATGAGAAAAGAGTAAACGGCGCATGTGAAGCCAATCCTCCTCCATGGCTCGATGAGAATGTAACAGATATGTTATCTGCTGCTCCTGAGTCCAAAAATGAGCAGCAGAGTTGGGAGATAACGGACGAGGAGGGTGTAATATCGCAGGGTGAGTCTGGCCCTGGCACTGGCATGGTGGTCTCTGTGCTCTCTCAAGCTCCTGCACACGACGAGCCAGTGCCTCCTGCTGGATCATGAATGAAACAAGGACATCCTCGGTAGAAGACCCCACATGATATGGGTGATATGGATCCGTCGGTGGCATGATGGGTGGTGAAGTCCAGAGAAAAGGCTCGCTAGGTGGAACAAAGGGTGGAACAGCAAATGGTGAAACAGGGGGAACAGCAGAAGAAAACTGTGGTATAACCGGGACAGATATCGGCACATGACCAATGGGGTGAGTCGAGGAACCCTCTCCCGGGCGTGATGGTGGTGTAAACTGACGGAACATAATAGGTAAGTCGGTGTGGTGAACACCGGTAGTATGAACGGGATGCAAAGGAACGTCAGTATGAACTGAAACAGGTGCTGAAGCAGGTGTAACAGGTACCACAAAAGACGGGTAGTCATCATCATCGTCTATCCACCCATTTCGGGTGTCAGCATATCATGGGTCAACATGTGTCGCAAAGGATGCATGATCAGGCTCTACAGGCACGGGATCAAGAAGAGGGGCAACAACAGGATCAGCGGGAACGTCAGCAACCTGATCATCCACTAATGGTGGAGCAACAACAGGATCCCCTAACATAAATGGAACATCAACATGAGCATCAGCAACAACAAGATCACCCTCCAACAGTGGAGCAACAATAGGATGATCGTCAATAGGAAAATCAGCAATCATAGGATCAACAGCGGGTACATCAGCATGAATAGGGTCATGCTCGACTGCGGGGTCTAGAGCAACTACTGGCTCAGGGGCCACAGCAGGCTCCGGATAGTCAAACTCCATCTCGAAATCAGCGGGATCAACGAACATGGGATCAACGGGGTCAACAGGGTCGTCCATGGGCTGATCTAGGTGGATAAACTCAACCTCCTGGTCTGGATCATAACCAGGTGGAAAAACGGGGTCTGAATCATCATCCATGTCATGATCGATAGCAAAACTAGGGGCAGCGGCAGGTGCAGCGGACGATGCTCTATCAGGGTCTGTATCATGCGAATAGTGATGCGCTCCCTACGCGTGTGATGGTGCAGATGCCACAGACTCAAAGGAGTCTGGGACTGGTGAATGAATGGGGGACTCCTCAGCAGGGGCATCAGCAAGAAGTAGGAGATCACCAGCAGCAATGTGGGCCTCGCCCTCAAAATCATCCTCGAGTGGATCCTCGTCAAACAGGTCGACGTCGTCGTCAGCGACTACGTCAAGGGGCATATCAATAACAGGATAAGCTGCATGAGGTATAGGAACAGGGATCACCGCAAGCGGCAAATCCCCAGCGATAGGGCCATCAGCGGGCTCAGCAACGACATCGGGCAGCGCGAATGGCTGAAAATCGTCCTCATCCGTGCTAGTGGTGTCCGAAGTATGCACCTCGTGCTCTGATGACACTCTATCGTCCGATACTATAGGCATAGGGCCAGTGGTGTCTGACTCTCCTGTGCCGGATGGAGGCATATCGTCTGTAACACAAACACACATATGCACAAGAAATCAATCATATAGTCAGATAAACACATTAGTCACAGATAAACAATCAAATAGTTCTCCTAGTCCCACTAGCCTAACCTCCCATCCTCCCAGACTGATCTTCCTAGTCCCACTAGACAATCCTCCCAGCCTCCCAGACTGACTCCCTAGTCCCACTAGACAATCCTCCCAGCCTCCCAGACTGACTCCCTAGTCCCACTAGACAATCCTCCCAGCCTCCCAGACTGACTCCCTAGTCCCACTAGACAATCCTCCCAGCCTCCCAGACTGACTCCCTAGTCCCACTAGACAACTCCCTCAGCTTCCCAGACTGAGCCTCCTAGTCCCACTAGACCACTACCTCAGCCTCCCAGACTGAGCCATGTCTAACAAATAAAATGTGCTCAACTTTTGTTTGTAAAAATGTTTTATGACCTGGATCTGGACTTAAGTGGTATGCAATGTAAAAATGTTTTCGTGAGAGCCCTAGTGATCATAGTCTAGACTCGAGAAGGAATCCTAGTTCGCTATGATCAGAGCTCTGATACCAAGCTGTCACACCCCGGCTTTTGCGGAAGCGTGGGTTTATTTGGTGTGACTTCTTAATACCATAGCTTAATCATAACAAAGCTATATGAAAATAAAACCATGCAGATCATCCATTGATTTAAGTTTGAAAAGTAAAATACCACAACATTGTCTTAATGCGTTGACACATGCAACGGAAATTACAACCTAATAACATAAAAACATTGTTCGAAAAACACAACCACAAACTTAAGATAGACGTAGTTTAAGAACTGTGACTCGTCCAGGTAAAAGCCACAACCCCTAAACTTGGATGATCCCATAACTCTAACGCAGCGTGAAAACGTAGCATACCGTGCCAGATCCTTAGTTACCTGAAATACATGTAAGTTGGAAAAATCAACAAAAATGTTGAGCGAGTTCATGTGTAAGTGAGTATGTAAAACCTTTGTAAGTATAAAATCCTGGTATGTAGCAAATAAGGAAATAAAGAGATCACCAATGGTTTGCAAGGCCATTGATATGTGTGAAGTGCAGTAGGAAGACTCAAACCTAGCAGATTTTTGCGTCGGGTACCAAGTCACCCCGAGGTCCGTACTGTTGGGCCTAGTGCTGGGCTCGCTACACCCAGATAGATCTACCGCTATTGTCCCTCGGTCCTACACTGAGGATTAATGGCCTTCAGTTCCCGCCTACCCACTCACATGATCTAAGTAGTAACCCTCCTTACGCTAATCATACCATGTGTAAAGTACTCGTAATCATAGTAACATGTATTTCACCCCCGCAGTTTAAAAACTGAAAACAGTTAAGAGAAAAGGGGGACATGAACTCACCGAAGTGCGTCTCTAACAAGAAATCTCCTGGTCAACCTGCTGTGCGACGACCTACACGTACTAACTTCTATTAGACGGACGGCCGTGCCTTAGCTTAAGGTTTAATGTCCTTGGGGAAATAGTTAGGCAACTATTTCGTAATTACACTTCGTAAATATATTCCTTCCCAAGGATGGGGGTTTTTAATACATGTGCGTTCGTATAACTTCGAAATATATTATTAAGTCTCACTTAATAAAATATATTTTATTTCATTAGTCTAAAATACTTTACTTCCAAAATATAAATATTTTTCCCAAAAATATTATATTTTATTACATACCATTTTCCAAAATAATACTTTGTCAAAATACACACTTATGTGTATTTTCTGAAAAATACGTAAGTTACGATGTAAGGTTCGGGAGGTGTAAATAATACCGGTGTAACTTAAATATTTATTGTGAAGGCGTTCGCGTTATTTTGGTGCCGTTAATATTTAGTAATATTATTTTTACCCTAAAAATAATATTTACGTAGTTCACAAAATAATCATAAAAATTTACACAAGTGTTGTTATGAAAATATATATTCTAAATATATATATTTTTAGCAAGTTTTATTTGTGAAAATCCCACCTCCGACACTTAGAAGTTTTGTAATAAAATCATGGCGAAATTTACACTTTGAAAGTAAGTTGAAAATATGTTCATAACACTTGTTGTAAAAATATTTTCCAAGTGTGCCTAAAACGTACTCTAGGTACAAAATTCAGCACTTTAAATAATAATTCAGCATTAAGCTACCTAATAAAGTGCCAAAACATGAGGAAAATGTTACTAGACACTTTCCAAAGTGTCGGGAATAAGTTGTGTCACTAAAAGTAATAATAACGACACTTTAAAGCTTTATTAAGCACTTTAACGGATCACTATCCAACCGAACAACCGGACTATACCCGGAACATAAAAATATTGTCATTCACATTTGTTTTTCTTTTTCTGAGCCAGTTAGGGTCCCTGAATACCCTAACACCCGTCATAATGCATGACACACTAGTAACCGGGTTAATCCCTAAACTAACGAAATTAATCTAACTAATACTTAATGTTTAGTTGGAAACCAACCGGATTACCCCCCCCCCCCCCCTAACCAAACCGTCCCCAAGAGGGACACCTCTTGTCCTCCATATGATTATTTTAATCACCTTGGTCCCATATCAAGTAGACACATAATCCTTTGGATAATGATCCTATCATTTGCCTATAAGTTCATGACATAACACACTAACACTTCACCACAACTCACAACACTTGAGCACACTCTCTCCCTCTCTATAAACTCTAGGCCGAACACCCCCTATATCATCCATCCATCTTTCGATCTTGATCATCTCATTCCAAGAGCATACAAGTGTTGAGGATCACATACGAGGAGGCTTGGTGCATTCGGAACGCGAAGGACCTCTTCTCATTGCTTTTATCCACTCATTTTTCGACTAGAATCTTCCCTAGCCTCGAGCTAGTAGTAAGTTGCTTGAAACACACTCTCGATCTATTTTAAAGTGGTTAAAACGGTATATGATGGTTAAAACTCATGAACATACAAAATGATATGAAAAAGTCTACTAAAATGCTAAAAATGATGGTTAAAAGCTTAATTGTTGTGTAAATCATGTAGGATTTGTTTTGTGTAATTATTTAGTGCCGATCTATGTTGTGGTAGCTCGGATCATCGTTTAACCCAGATTGGTCATGATCATGGATCATGACATAGAGCTTGTTTAAGTGTAACAAGGGTTAAATGATGAAACTCTACCACACGAGAAACTTGAACTTGTGTAAAAACGATTTTACTTACGAAATAGTGTTTAAAACTAGTAGATCTACGGATCTACAAGCGGTATTTTCAAAGGACCACGTGTCAAGAGAAAACATACTTTTAAAGACGGATCTTTCATAAACAAGAATGCTTTTAGTAAACACACAAGTGTGTAAACACTTGTGTAACACAAAGTTTTGGCGAAAGAACTATTTTTGTAAATGTTAACAAGAAGTTGTAAAGATAGAATTTCGTTAAAAATGAGACTTTTACGAAACCGGATTGATTTATACAAAAGATCCACTAAAGTAATGGGATTTACTTCATATTTTAGATAAACCACAAGTTCATGTATTTTTGCGATTTACATCTATTTTGACTAGTTTAATGGTTTGAATAATGTTTATTGATTGAATGAGAAATTGTTGGTTTGATTTGTAAAAGAAAATGATACGCTTGAAAGCGTGGCCACCTCCAGTTACAGAGGAAACTCTGGCGAAATTTTTCCAAAAACCTAACACTTAGAAATATTTTCACTACAAGTGTTAGAAATACATTTTTAACGTGTTTTCGAATTGTAGATTTCGCCATGACTTTATTACAAGATTTCTAATTATCGGAGGTGGGATTTTCACAAAATAAAAACTTGCTAAGATATATATTTAGTAACAACACTTGTGAATTTTTATGATTATTTTGTGAACTATACAAATATTATTTTTAGGGTAAAAATAATATTACCAAATGATAACGATCCCAGAATAATACGAACGCACATGTATTAAATCCCCCATCCTTGGGAAGGAGAATAATTACCAAGTATTTACAAAAATATAAACACGAAATAGTTGTCTAACTATTTCCCAAAAACTTAAACCTTAAGCTAAGGCACGGCCGTCTGTCTAATAGACTTAGTACGTGTAGGTCGTCGTACAGCTGCTTGATCAGGAGATATACTTGGTAGAGACGCACCACTGTGAGTTTATGTCCCCCTTTTCTCTAACTGTTTTCAGTTTTCTAAACTGCGGGGGTGAAATACATGTTACTATGATTACGAGTACTTTTACATGGTATGGTTAGCGTAAGGAGGGTTGTTATTATTCAGATCGTGTGAGTGGGTAGGCAGAAACTTGAGGCCATTAATCCTCAGGGTAGGACCGAGGGGTAGGAGCGGTAGATCTATTTGGGTGTAGCGAGCCCAACCCCAGGCCCAACACAGAACGGACCTCGGGGTGACTTTGTACCCAACGCATAAATTTGCTAGGTTTGAGTCTTCCTACTTGCACTTCACACATATCAATGGCCTTGCAAACCATTGGTGATCTCTTTTTCCTTATTTGCTACATACTAGGGTTTTTATACATACAAAGGTTTATTTACTCACTTACACATGAACTCGCTCAACATTATTGTTGATTTTTCAACTTACAAGTATTTCAGGGAATTAAAGATCTGGCGCGATATGTTGTGTTTTCCCGCTGCATATGGGTTCCGAGGTCATCCCGGTTTAGGAAATGTGACTTTTTCCTGGACGAGTCACAAATCTTAAACTGCGTTTTATTCATGTTGATGTTTATGTCTTTCAAAACACTGTTTTATGTTTTGGTGTTGTAGTCCCTAAGACAATGTTATGTTACTACGGTTTTTAAAACTTAAATCTATGGATGATCTTGCATGGTTTTTATTTCATATAGCTTGTTATGATAAAGCTATGGTATTAAGAAGTCACACCAAATTAACCACGCTTCCGCAAAGCCAGGGTGTGACATGTTCATCATCTAATCACTTTCATACTTAAACATACACTAGTTCATGTTTCATGAACATGACTTAGCCGGGTTAGATGACGATCCGAACTACTACTAGCATTAACCAACATAAAATAATCATAACAAAACAAGTTTTAAAAGTTTTACACTAGTATTCATTCTTTATCCACCAAGTTTATCATTTTTAGTAGACTTTTAGTTTGTGATCTTTAGTGTTTATAATTTTCATCCGACAAATATCTTATTAACCACTTTAAACAAGAACAATAGGGTGTTTAGGGTCACTTACTACTAGCTCGAGGCTAGGGAAGAAACTAGACAAAAAATAGGTGGTTAATAGTGTTGTGGTGAGGTCCTTGTGTTCCCGAGTGCACCGAGTTTCCTTGTATGAGATCCTTCACACTAGTATGTATGAAAAATGGCTTGCTCAAATGTTGAAAGTGGGTGGATGTCGCTTCTTGGTCTCGGCCGTAAGTGTCAAAGGTGGGAAAAAGAGAGCACAATTGTTTTGCATGAATGATGGTGGTTCTTCTTGTACATGCTTATAATCCATTTAACTAACTTTGACCATGAGATAATATGTAAGTTAGATATGGGGCAAAGGTAATTAAAATAATCAAACTTTGTAAGAATGTGTCCCCTCATGGGACCGTTTGGTTAACAAGGGGTGGGGTAATAGTTGGAATTTAACTAGTTAGGTTAGTGCTAATTATTTTAGTAGGAAAAATAATTAAGTTACTAGTGTGTAGTAATTTATAACGGGTGTTAGGGTATTCGGGGACCCTAACTGGCTCAGAAAAAGAAAAACAATGTCATGTCAATATTTTTATCATGTTTTGGCACTTTACTAGTTAGCTAAATGCTGAATTTTTATTTAAAGTGCAGAATTTTGTACTCAAAGTACGTTTTAGGCACATCCGGTCACTATAATTATCACCTAGTGACGCAGTTCTACAATCCTCACCTCCCTACACTCCCTACTAGTGTGGTAATCTATTCCCGGCTCATACTGGCCTTAGAGACAGTAACTGTCTGATGCTGGCTATGTCAGCATGTGTACTGGGTTATCTGTATAGTGTGCTCACTGTGCTTTTGTGCATCAAGGTTGTCACTAAGGTTTGTGGGTAAATAATAGAGTGACAGTATAAGATGTGATGCATGAGTATGTATGTATCAGAAATCAGTAAGCAGTTTTAATCACAGTTGTAAGTAAGCACAGTAATTAAGCAGTAATTAAATATTAATTAATTCGTACGGATACCTGGTTTGGTGAGGGTTGTCACATTTTTGAACTTAGTCGCATTAGATTTGTGTGTTTTTTAGTTTATTGTGTCATTATATTATACTTTTCACATCATATTGTTGTGTTGTTTGTTTATACTATCACAAACTATTGTTACATCTACTGGTTATAACTATGATGAATTTTGTGATGTATTTGAACTTAATCGCATCAAAATTTGTGACCCTTTTGGTTTATTTCGTCATGATATTATACTCTTCGCATCAAATTGTTGTGTTGTTAGTTTGTAGTATCATAAACTATTGTTAGATCTATTTATTATAAGCTTGATTAAATTTTACATGATTTGCTTTAACGATGATGAATTTGTGACGTTTTTGAACTTAAGCTCCTCATATTTGAGTGACTTTTTAGATTTTTTGTCACAATGATGAAAATACATATATCTTTTTAGACATAAGTTTATCAGTTTTTGGTTTAAATATATTAGAACTTGCATTATATATGATTTTTGATTGATGGTGAATTTAAAATAGGTTTTGTAAATTTTTTGTGCTTTTTCCTACAATTTTTAGCAGAAAAATATGGATTTTTTGCAGGTTTTTAAAATTTTTTTAAATATTCTGTCGCAATAAAAAATATGTTTTTAATTGATTTTTTTTTTGAAAATGTGTAGCTAGTTTTAGTAATAAAATAACTTACTTTTGTCAAACATATGTAGCAAATTTAAAAATAGTAACGAGGAAATGAGCCGCAAATTTCTGATATCTTGATTTTTCCATTTTCCTTAATTTGGTTTCTTGAATATTTCGTCGCAAATGCATCGCAAAAAAATCTATTTTTTAATTGTTTGCTACAAATGTCACGCTAAGGTTTCTAATAAATAACTTATTTTCATCAAAAAATGTGTAGCAAGTTTACAACTTACTTTTGTGAAAAAAAAAATGTGTAGCAATAGATTAGTTTACAACTTATTTTCGTCAATAAACGAACGAACATGAACAAAAAATTTCGTTCGATTTTATGTTAATAAACGAATTGTTGGATCGTGTATGTGACCCTGAAAGTCAGTTAAGGTAGTTCAACATCAAATACTAAGGCGGAATCAAAGTAAACGATGTCCAAAACAGCTTATATCTTCTAATCTTTCTTTATATTATCAACCGTGTGCTTGTACAATAAGTTCTGATGAAAATCCAACAGCACTTCGTGACTCTCACAATGACCTTGTACCGTTCCGTTTGAAATGTGACACTCACACTCCTATTTATAGACCTATGACCCTTCCGTTTGAAACTTACATAACATGGTTCAAACGATGGATCTCAAACGGAACCCCTATTCAAACAATGAGTTCAAACGGAACCCTATGTTTCAAACGGAACCCTCTATAAAATGACTGTTTTCAAACGGAACCCTCTAAAACACTTCTTAAAATCATAACTAAAACCCTAATTTGACATATAAGATCCAATTATGACTTTCAAGAACTAAGACTTGATGAAGATGCAGTCAACAGACATTCTTGTGCATCAACAGACTCCCCCTTGAATGTTGACGTAGTCTTCAGCTCCTGAGTCTTCAGTCTTTGTCTTTTCTTCAACTCTGTCTTTTCATCATAAGCACTTTATCTTCACACTCCCATATGCTGTTGATCCAGACTCCCCCTTTCACAGACTCCCCCTCTCAATATGCTGAATCTGAGATATCTGGTTCAAGCTTTGACAATTTGCTTCCATTGGGAATAATGAAGACCAAATCTGTTACTCAACCAATAAACATTACAATTCTATCTTTCAAACATTAAATCACAAACTTCATCAGTTTTAGAAATCCACTCAAGTATTCAGGTCCAAGTTAATGACCCTGATCACTTGATTAATCTACCAAGTCCAAATTAATGACCTTGGTTGATTATTTGACGAAACGAACTGATTTTAAAACAACAATTTCAAACATTTTCTGAAAATAACAAGTATCAAGTTAATGAACTTGTTTTTGACTTTTCAAACAATTTAAACTTCAACAAAGTAAGCTCTCCTCATTCTTCAGTCCAGAATCTCCTGCATCTGCTTCAAACATCTGAGAATCCAACAATCAACTCTCCACTTTGGTTTGTCGGAAAATAAAGCAGAAATAAAATCTTTTTGGATTTTATCACAGTGTTCTAAACTAAGAAATGAAATACAGAAAACTTAAATTGCAGAAATTAAACAAAGTAAACTATTTACAAACATATTTTTGGTGAGCGTGTCAGGGAATCATATCAGCTTTTCAGACAAATCACAAGTACCGTTAAGCTACATTACATACTCAGATTTAAACAATTCACCTCGATTGTCGATATACTGATCCATCTTAAATTCTCACACAAATTTCAACTTATTCAGGATACGATTTAGATGAATTAAGAACTTAGATCATTCATGTGTCCCACCTCTTGAATATACTCCCGTATCTAGAATCCCAATAATCAGTCTTACAGGTGAGAATACTACAATGATATCTGTATATAATTTAGGTATGCGAGGGCCGAGGGATCTCAGATCGATACTTCCGTATACGCAGAGAGATATCAGCTTCGACTTTTCGGTGTGTCCCCTTTAGAGGATCTTTTTGCTTACAACAGCAGCATATATCAATTTTATTGTTTCAGCATGCTGAGGGTTTAATGCTGTGTTTCAAGCATTGCAGCAAGTATTAGCCAAGGACTAGGTCAGAACTACCGTTCAGCAGAAGTCCCAGAATAATACCCCAGACATCATAGAGTATAAAGACCTAGTATATCAGATTAAGAGACCTTTCAAACGAGATTTCAGGGGTTACCTATATATCCAAGTAGTGTTCCCCACGAATTCACAAGTTTGAATTTAGGTTTATATCCCGAATAAATCTACTAAATGTGTGAAAACCTATCGACATATCATCAGTAAGATTGTTTAACTCTTTTATACTTTTCAAATCTTTAGCATACTGTAATCGTCTAGCTGATGTACTATCATTTTCCCTATATACACAAGCTCTTTTTCATTTTATCATGTTTTTGTATTTTTGCATTTTTTTACTGTTTTTGTATTTTCTGAAAATAAACTATGTACAAAACATCTACTCCCCCTAAATACCAAAACAAGTAAAAATTCGACAAACCATTGCAGATTGTTTCTCGTCTTCATCCGCAACAGTACTCTCATCAACGCCAATTATGCCATCCGACACCGACAGAAGCTTCATACCATTCAGTTTTAACAAATATTTAAACCGATTTTTATCAAAAGCTTTGGTATGTAAATCAGCTTTCTGTTCGTCAGTGTGGATTTTCTCAATTCGTATCAACTTTTTCTCAAAGCAATCACGAATAAAGTGATGACGAATTTCTATGTGTTTAGTTTTAGCGTGATGTACTGGATTTTTAGTTATATTTATTGCGGCCTCATTATCAACAAAAAGAGGTGTGTTAAGAAACTGCAAACCGTAGTCGCGCATCTGTTGCTGTATCCACAAGATCTGAGAGCAGCAACTGCTAGCAGAAACATACTCCGCTTCACAAGTAGATAACGCCACCGACGTTTGTTTCTTACACTGCCAGGTAACCAATCTAGGACCAAAGAACTGGCATCCTGCAGTTGTTGATTTTGAATTGACTTTGCAGCATCCGAAATCCGAATCGGAATACCCTTCGAGCGTAAAATCGCCTTTTCTAGGATACCACAACCCCAATGAAGGAGTTCCTTTCAGGTAGCGCAATATCCTCTTCACAATGATCATATGCGATGCTCGCGGGTTAGACTGAAATCTTGCTGCGAGGCACGTTGGGTACATAATATCAGGACGTGAAGCAGTTAGGTACATTAAAGAACCTATCATGGATCGATAAAACGTTTCATCAGCCCTGTCTCCGGTGAGATCTGGGTGAATCCCATGATTTGTTGCAAGTGGGGTAGCAGCTGGAGTAGAACTTGACATCCCAAATTTCTCTAGAATATCATGAACATACTTTGACTGATGAATGAAAATTCCCTCAGGAAGTTGTTCAACTTGTAAACCCAGAAAGAATTTCATCTCCCCCATTGATGACATTTCAAACTTTTGCTTCATCACTGATTCAAAATCTTTGCATAGATTTTCATTTGTTGACCCAAAAATTATATCGTCCACATAAATCTGAACTATCAGAAGATGACCATCGACCTCTTTAGTGAAGAGAGTGGCATCCACTTTTCCACGAATGAACTTGTTGGCTAGTAGGTGTTGAGACAAAGTCTCATACCAAGCTCTCGGGGCCTGGTGTAAACCATACAGCGCTTTGTCCAATAACTAGACCTTGTTTTTGTGGATTGGATTGGTGAAGCCCGGCGGCTGACCGACATAAACCTCCTCTTTGACCTTCCCATAGAGAAACGCCGATTTAACATCTAACTGATAAACTTTGAAGTTCTTCCAAGACGCAAATGCTAGGAAAATTCTGATAGCCTCTAGTCGTGCTACAGGAGCATAGACTTCGGTAAAATCAATCCCCTCCTGTTGACTAAATCCCTGAACAACGAGTCGAGCTTTGTTCCTTACGACAACTCCTCTATCGTCCCTCTTACACTTAAACACCCACTTAGTGTTAATTTTCCTATGACCATCCGGCAAATCAACTAACTTCCACACTCCCAATTTCTCGAATTGACTAAGTTCCTCCTGCATAGCATTGACCCAAGAGTCTTCAGTAAGCGCCTCTTTGTAAGTTCTTGGTTCAACCTGCGAGATAAAACAACTTAATGAGAATTCAGTTTGCAAAGGAGCAACTTTTGTATAAAAACATGTAAGCCCTTTATCAATCTGATTTCGAGTGCGAACGCCTTTCTGCAAATCTCCTATGATCAACTCCTCTGGATGATATGAAAAAGTTCGCGGCATCACTTCACTTGGAACCTCTACATTTCCCTCCAGATTAGTAACATTCTGCTCTGCATCTTGTTCACCAACTTGGTTTGTTTGACCTGAACTCTGAATTTGCTCCCCCTCAGAATCTAAATCTGAATCACCATGATCAAAAACTGGCATGTTTTCAGCTTCTAGATTATCATTCAGAGCCGACTGATTATCCTGAGCAACTTCATTCTGTTGGACATCATCATGTTCACCAGCATTACTCGGACCTGCTTCATTGTCATTTGAAGTTTCCCGTGGTCTCCTCGAATACTCAGCTGGGAACCTTAACTGTGACTCATATTCACGCAAAATATCCAACTCATCAAAGAAATCTTCTTCATCCTCTGATTCTTCTCTCATGTCAAACGAATCCCAAAGTTTGTCATAATGAAAACGCCATGAATCACCAGGATTCTGCGGCGACATAGTATAACCTTGACATTCAACATTATATGCCTCAATAATCGTTTTCCAAATAGGAATGAAAACTCGTTTCAATGGACTTGCATAGCCCACGAATATTCCTTCTAAGCCTTTTTCACCAAATTTGCCTTGAAAATCGAGAACAGTACAGGGAGACCCAAACGGTTCAAGATACTTCAGATTTGGTTTACAATTATTGATCAGCTCAAAACATGTTTTGTTGAACTTCTTGACAGTGAGAACCCTGTTGAGCGTATAGCATGCGGCGGAAACAGCTTCAGCCCAAAAATTAATTGGTAACTTTGAATCTGCGAGCATAGTTCTAGCCGTCTCGATTAGTGTCCGGTTTTTGCGTTCTGCGACTCCATTCTGTTGTGGAGTGTACGGAGCACTAAACTCATGCAAAATACCTCTTTCATCACAAAATTCTTCCATCTTTCTGTTCTTGAATTCAGTACCATTATCACTTCGAATTCTTTTGATACGCCTTTGGTACAAATTCTCAATCTTTCTGAACAGACCCATCAAACTGTCAAATGTTTCATCTTTCGTCTTCAAGAAAGAAACCCACGAAAATCTGGAATAATCATCAGTAACGACCAAACAATAGTAATCTCCTGTAATACTTTTGACATTCACAGGACCAAACAAATCCATGTGAAGTCTTTCCAGAGGACATAAAACTGAATTGACTTGCTTAGTAGGGTGTGACTTTTTCTTCTGCTTGCCTTTGATGCAACTAATGCACTCCCCTACCAGATGAAAACCTTTGATATTAACACCCAATACCAAATCATTGTGCACCAAGTGATTCATCTTCCTTAGGTGAATATGCCCCATCTTTCGGTGCCACAATCTTGATTCTTTCTCAGTTGCTCTAGACACGAAACAATGTGCTTGACCAGTAGTTGTAGTTGCTACAGACATATCTAACACATATAAATCATTCACTCTAGGTGCCCTCATGATAATCCAATCTTCAGGAACAACAAAACCAGGTTTCAAAATCAAACACTCTTTATCAGTGAAATGAGTAGAATACTGATTGTCACAAATCTGCGAGATACTAAGCAGATTGTTTTCCAGCTCAGTGATGTAGTTAACTCTCTCAAACGTTACAATCCCATTGGATAACGTTCCTTCACCAACAATTCTACCACCTTCATGACCTGCAAATCCCACATAACCACCATTGATATTCTTCACATCATACAGTAATGCAGTTTTTCCTGTCATATGTCGAGATGCGCCACTATCCATGATCCATCTTGAAATGGCTCTTGGAAGATCCTGCATATAACAAACTTCAAATTAACCAACTTTAATAAAGATGCCGATTCATGCTTCGCGATCCAGGAAGCTCCGGCAATTCAAACTGCTTATTCGAACATGGTGTCCACCCAGGCCTCATCAGCCTTAGGTGTAACCTTGATTCTAGCAACTTGAATTTTGAAATTTTCAGCCTTCAAAGGTGGAAAATTTGCATCATAATCAACCGAAATTGATTCTTCAGCCTTTTTCACTTCAGAATTTGAAATTTTCATTTCAGTTTTTGGTTTCCAAACTTGTTGAGATAATGCAACCTGTTTATAAAACTTGTCATTTTTAGTTACCACTTTCTTTACAGGTTCATTTTTCACTTTGATGTTATTATATTTCACACTCTTTTTCTCAACAATGATTGGTGCTTTACCCTTCACATCAACTTTCTTTTGTTGAAACTTCACATTTTCAGTCTTAGGCTTCACATTGGTACACTTTCGTGCAATGTGACCAACTTGATTACATCTGAAACATGTACGAGTATCAACAACTCGACTTTTGCCTTCAGACTGATAATGTGAAGCTCTTTTCTCAAAGAACTCTTTGTTTGATTTTGAAAAAATTTCATTCTCTTCATCAGAACGTGAACTTGAACTGTTCACAAACACCTTCTTTTCAGCAAACCTTTTGTTTTGAAAACTCTTTTTCTGATAACTCTTACCATCCCTATAACCACCCGACCAATTTTTTCGATTGTTATTAGAAAACCGTGGTGGAACAACAGGCTTTTTGTAATAAGCTTTATCTTTCTCAAAATTCATTTGCCTTTTTGTTTGACACAAACTGTTCACTTCTGACAACTCAACTTCAACCAATTTGAAAACATTTGTCAACTTTTTCACATTAACATTCTCAATTGGAAATTCAGAATCCGAATACAACTTATCAGATCCAGTCATCTTGTACATCACAAGACCCGGTTCATCACTTAAGTTGTTTTTGGATTTTGATTTCTGAATGTATTTATCCAAGAAACACCCATCATCTTCAGCTGAATCAGTATTCAAAACACTTTCAGCTGTGCTCTTAACAATCTCTGTCTGAACACTATCATCAGATGATGTAGAAAAAGTAACATCAATGTTCTCCGGAAGTTTAACTTCTTTTTCTTCCTCAATTTCAACCAACCCAGACTGCTTTTTAGTGTAATTATGAAGAACAGGTGGTGGAACTTGATGAAAACCCACCCCAGTTCCATCAGAATACACATCTTCGCCCGCTTTGTCTTTCCCGATGGGTTTGGGAATGATATGTTGCAAAACAAAGCTTGCAGAGCTGTAACTGTTAAGCTTCAACTGGATTCGCTCGTTTTCGATTACAGCCTCTTGAACTTTAAGTTTCAATTTAGCGATTTCATCCAGTTGTTTGTTGATTGATTCTTCTTTAACTCTAAGCATTGCTTTTAAATGTTCATTTTCTTTAAAAGTTTTACCATTTCGATCATCACAATCTTTCATTGTACTTTTGAGTTTTTCAAATTTTTCAGAAATCTGACGGTTTTCAAGAATCAACTTTTCGTTTTCCTTTTTAACTTTGTCATGATCAATTTTATCATTTTCCATTTGTTTAGTTAATTCTTTTATCCGTTTAGTTGAAGCTCTAACCGTTTTGTCACGATCAAGAATCTGATTCTCAACATTTCTGACCTTTGCTGTCAGATCTTCAACTTTCTTAATGTTGAGATACGTGACTGTGCTACAAAATTTGCAATCTTTATTGCAATTTTTGCAATCAACATTTCCTTCAAACTTTTTACCTGACGCATTTGTTGACACATCTGAACTGACCTGGCTTTTTGACTCAGACACGAAGTTAGAGTCTACCTCAAGTGCTTTGGCAGCTAGCACTTTGTCAGCCATTTTTCCCAGATTCTCTGCATTCAACTCCTGCGTAGTATCGATAACTCTAGTATCAATCTTCTTGGATTCTTTTCCTTCTTTCTCTTCTTTCTCCTTTCTTTCTCTCTCTTCTTTCTCCTCTTCAATCATTTTCGAAGTTGGAGTTCCCCACCATTTGTGTTGCCAATATTCATCATTTTCTTTCATCTCCATGATTAAGACTTCTATATCGAGAGTTTTGTGATCAACTGCAATATTTCCATACTCATCAAGATAACACTCTCTGTCTGGATCCCATCTGTTGGCTCTCTTTGCATCCAAAAAAATTCTAGAAAGTCTAGTAATTTTGTTTTCCGAAATCATCTTTCTGTATTTATACTTCTGCTCTTCAGTTCTCTCATCTTTCCATGGAATAGGTTCATTTTTCGCCATGAATGCGTAACCAACAGCATCTTCTTCTGGTAGAACCTCTTGACTCCAATCATATCCCTCATCATCATAAATCACTGCAAAAGCTCTAGATTTCTCTCTGTTGTCTTCAACCTGCTTCAATCTAGGCGGCTCGGATTTATTCTGGTGATAAATCGCCTTCTTGTAGTAATCATCTCTGAAAGGATTCTCCGACTCATCAACATAAGCATTTCGGCATTCTCTTTTGAAATGACCCTTCTGCTTACATTTGAAGCATGTCACTTTGGATTTATCGAACCCCAGCTTAGTAGAAGCACCACCAATTGTTTTTCTGCCAGTAATTTCCATGAATCTTTGTGCACGACGAATAGCACTTGCCATAGCCCAACGAATATCGATCAGTTCCATTTCCTCCGGATCAATCTGATCGTAATCTTCTTTCGTCAGATTTGTATTGCCAATCTTCCCAGCTACCAATCCTTCATACGATTCCAACACTGATGCTAGAAAGATCATTTGCTGCTTTGCCGACTCTTCGTCAAAATTTTGAGCATTCTTCAAGTCTATTGCAATATTGCATTGAAAACGATTCTTTGCATCAGCATTTCCAGAAGATGAAGATCCACTGTGAAAACCACTGTGACTTCCACTGCTTTGACGACTTTGACTTTCTTTGCCGGCTGTCGACACATTTTCAGCAGAAAATGCAGTTTTTGGTGAAGTAGCTTTCGGCATCATGCTCTTTGGATAGTATAGATCCAGATTCTGTTGATAAGATGAATGATTAACTTTGTATGTCTTTTTCAACTCCAACTCGTGACTCTCGAGTTTTTCAATCAGCAAATCTAATGTCAGCTTTTCTGGTTCTTTGATGGTATTCTTCAGCATCAGCGCATAATATCTCCAATCCATCTCGTCAGGCAACGAATCGAACAATTTGTCGATAAGATCTTCTTCAGGAATATCAATACCATGTCTTACTAATTCCAGCTTCAGATGACCGAACCTTTCTATCATTTTACACACCGACTCGTTCTTTAACCATCCAAACAGATCAAATTCTTTTCTAAGAAGTTTCTTTTTGTTTTTCTTAATTTCTTGACTACCAACACATTTCTTTTCTAACTTTGCCCAAAGATCTTTAGCGTTTTTATAGTCTATCAATGAGATGATATCCTCTCGAACAGACTGAAATAACAACGCCACACACTTTTGTTCGGCTACGAATGATTCAATCTCATCAGATCCTGTTAAAACTTCCCCATTCTTGTGTTCCTTGGTCATAACCATTTTTCAGACTTTTCCAGCTAGTAAATGCGAATGCCATCATCCAATCTTCAAACTTTCTGGACCAACGACTGTATTCCTCAATAGCCATTAGCTTTGGAGGTTTATTGAACGTTCCGAAAGCGCTTTCCGATTCCCAAGCTTCCTTTTTCTTCTCTTTTGGTGGATTCTCATTCACATTGCTTGATGAAGCATCAATGTTTCCGGAATCTCCAGCGAACGCGTACATGTCGCTAAACGGGTTCAAGAAAATATCATCCATTGTGAATGTACCTGTAAAATCAAACAACACTTAGACAAATTTTGAATTGGAAATTATCAGATTCAAACGACACTTGTTCAAACGGAATAATCTGCTTCGTTTGAAATACCAATATTTTCAAACGACAACAATTTTCAAACGACAAAGAATTCAAACAAGGTACTGTTCCGTTTGAATCAATAGTTTCAAACAACAAGGATTTCAAACGACCAACTAGTTTCAAACGATAAATGTTCAAACGACCAACTCAAACGATCAACTTCAAACGATGAATGTTCAAACGATAAACATTCAAACGATGGACTATTTCAAACGACAGACTCAAACGATGAACTTGTTTCAAACGATAAACTTTCAAACGATCAGTTCAAACGACAGAACCCATTTTCAAACGATAGAGTCACTTTTCAAACGATAGAGTTAATTTCAAACGGTGACGTCAGCAATTCGCGAAAATTTTCAAACGGTACACATTATTTTGATCGGTTTTAGGTCAAATTTTAATTTCAAACTTTCACGGATTAGTTATTAGTAGATTTCGTTTGTTATGTGATCGTTTCAAGTCATTTTAACCATGAGAACTCGTTAAAATCAGAAAAGAAAGGTAGAAGTGAGATAATCCGATGATTTTCAGCTGTATTCGGTATGAACTCCTTGTCCTGAGCTCTGATACCACTTGTTGGATCGTGTATGTGACCCTGAAAGTCAGTTAAGGTAGTTCAACATCAAATACTAAGGCGGAATCAAAGTAAACGATGTCCAAAACAGCTTATATCTTCTAATCTTTCTTTATATTATCAACCGTGTGCTTGTACAATAAGTTCTGATGAAAATCCAACAGCACTTCGTGACTCTCACAATGACCTTGTACCGTTCCGTTTGAAATGTGACACTCACACTCCTATTTATAGACCTATGACCCTTCCGTTTGAAACTTACATAACATGGTTCAAACGATGGATCTCAAACGGAACCCCTATTCAAACAATGAGTTCAAACGGAACCCTATGTTTCAAACGGAACCCTCTATAAAATGACTGTTTTCAAACGGAACCCTCTAAAACACTTCTTAAAATCATAACTAAAACCCTAATTTGACATATAAGATCCAATTATGACTTTCAAGAACTAAGACTTGATGAAGATGCAGTCAACAGACATTCTTGTGCATCAACACGAATGAACATGAACAAGAAATTTCGTTCGATTAGATTAGTTAAATGAAAGAACAAGAACAAAGGACTCGATCGTTCAATTGTGTCCGTAACGTTCGGTAAGGTGTTCATGAACATTTGTTCATTTCCGCTCGTTTATGTTTGTCTTGTTGTGTTTTAATTAAAGATTTTTGTACTTTCATATATTTTATCTATACTTATTATATTGTTAAACTTTTATTTTTTTATTATCCTAACAATTAAACTAGGAAACCCTTTTTCACCTTCTTTATACACCATTTCCTTTTCCTTTCTCATTATTTACATTAACAAATACGATTGACCTCCGTTCCACAATAAGGGATTCAAGTTCTAGTGCTACTCTCTGGGTCATCCACCTTTATCCTTTGACGCGCTCGCTAAATTTATTTGTGCTCGTTTGTGTTTGTGTTCGTCAACACACTCATTTACTTAATGAACGAACACGATAATAAAATCTCATTCGGTAAGTGTTCTTGAATCTTTTGTGAACACATTAATTTACTTACGAACCATTCGGTAAGGCCTTGTTCGTGTTTGTTCGGTTTGTTTACAGACCTATGTAGCAAGTTTAAAACTTATTTTTGTTAAAAATATATAGCAAAATCAAAAAGGATAATTAGGAAATGGTGTACGAAATACGTTACTAACTGTGGAGGAATGACCCAACTTGTTCATTCCGAGTCAAATACAACCCGTTGACAAAACGCGAATAAGGAAGATATTCGAGCATATCTTCATTCGTCAATATCTCTGATAAATAAGGAGTTGCCTAACCGACTTCCCAAAATATGGGGAAACCCTGATAATCACCCATAACTATAAATAGAGGAGTTCATCACAAAGGTAAATTCATTCCCTACTCTTCTCAACTCTCTCTACCCTTTTCTTCACTCCCACAACGAATACTTATTCTGACGCCTGAGGGTAGTTACAGAAATAACCCCATTCCTGTAACGAGTCCTAACGGTGTTCTGTTTTGCAGATTGAAGGTTGGATCACTTCTCACCCAGTTACCCAATCCTTAGACGTGCTCAGGTACAGTTCTTACATTGGCGCCAACCGTGGGACATGGCAAATGCTAACGAAACCTATCACCACGATGAGTGCTCCGAACGACGGTTCTGCAAACTCTAAAATGCGTTAACTTTGGACGGAGGGGGTATGACGACAATAGGCGTCACAACAACGGTCACCACCCCCGCGATAACTAGATCTTTGACTCAAGAATTTAATGCGGAGTTGCCCCCGGGTTACGAGTGGGGACAGGTGGACACAACGTCATCAAGAACAAGCCTCCCCCTCTCCCCAACAGTTACGATGGCGAGAATAACGACTTATGCGGCTCTCACACAAGGAGTACCATTAAGCACGGGTTCATCGTTGTTCACACCGGCCTCGGGGGCTCAGAACCATTACTACAGGACGACACAACCAGTATACACGAGCACTGATGGGACGTCATCCTACTATTCACCCGGGAACGAATTCCAGTTCCCTCTGCTGTATTCAGCGGCACTCACAGAGGATCTCACAATAGCCATGTAGACGCCGCCTCATCAGCCAGTGACAATGCCCCGAGCAGCTTTAACTGTGTCACCCGGCTTTTCAGGCCGTACCGTAAAAATGTAACACGTGTCATGAATAAATAAAAAGGGTGTATTTGACTGATTGTGATATTTATATGTTATATTTAATGTGTTGGTGAATCCAAACATTGATAAAAATTATGTTGGCAACGATAAAATAAACGCTTATCGCGTAACGATTAAAATGCGAAACGAAAGTCGATGACCACCCGATAAGTGTTAAAATCCTAAAAATAGTTTTTTATGATTAGAATAGTAATTTTAATCATAATCATGAGGAAAAATAAATTAAAATGCTAAGAAACTCTATTTTTCGAGTTTAAGCGCGTATCGCGCGATACTGAGCGTATCTGACAAAATACTGTCAACGCAGCCTGTCAAGGCAACTGGTAATTATTTTAGTAATAATTCCATGTGATTATTTTTATATAATGATAAAATAATTTAAAACGCATTAAAACGATATTAAAACGCTAGAAAAATACCCGGTATCCAGTAAAATACTAGTTTTTGGCCAACAATTCATATATATATGTATATATGCGTGTGAGTATGTGTGTATGGCGAGAGATGGCAGCCATGCATAGTATTTCTCTCTCTCTCCTCCATTTATTGGGCAAAAAGGAGGTGGGTGATGATGCCACCCCAAACCCTTTACAAGTCTTCCAACTATTTCATTACCCAAGAAATCCAATTTCAAACTTCATCTCTCTCTCTACAATAAGCTTCGGCCGAACACCCCTATACATCATACATTTTCAAAATTTCAACCTAGTTCATGAAGATCCAAGCTCTTTCCAATGTGTTTTCAAGTAATTTTAAGGATCCAAAGGTGATTTTAAGGTGTTTTAAGCAACAACCAAGCTCCATATCATCAACCTTAGCTAAAAACTCATCAAAATCTTGAAGGTATAAAACTCACTTTAAAAACCTTGTTCTTGATTCTTGATGATTTTGATGATGATGGAAGTTTCTCTTGTTCTTGGAATAAAACACAAACTTGAAAACAATAACAAATGGGTTTTTGTATAAAATAAAAATGGGTGTGTATATGTATACATGTATGTCCGTGAGTATGTAGGTGTGTGTATAAGATTATGTTTTTGATTTTAATTGAAAGATTCTTGATAAACATGTTAATTGAAAAGTAGGATGCATGTAAGAACACTTGCATTTATGTATGAATGATTATGTGATATAGTTTATGATTTGTAAGAACATGGATTTAATATGTTCTTGAGTATGATTAGATCATAAGTAATGATGATGATGTTGTATGAGTGCATTAGATGCACATACATGAACATGCATGATGACATGAAAGCATGAAATGATGATTTAAACATGATTTGATAAAAATAATTTTTGATCAGATTATAAACACTAAAATATGATTATTTTGAATTGTTTAATGATATAAAACTTTGTCATAAAGTTTACTAGTCTTGCATGTTGTACCTGGTGCATTAGGAGTTGTAAAATACGTGAAATCGCATGATTTATGTGACTTACATAAAAACTACACTAATATTATTATGATCACTATTTTAATCCGTAAATAACATGTATTGTGTTAAAATATCAAGTCATTCTGAGTTGGGATGGTTATAGTAACGTCTAACGCAAAACTATGTGGTAAAACAGTCAAAAATCGGCTTTTTGAACGATATTTGTGAAAATGATTTAGATCAGTAAGTAAACTGATATTTTTAGTTTAAAAATAAGTATTTTAACTACTTTTAAGTTTACTTGGTGTTTGGTTGGTCATACGTGACTTCCGACGCCCAAAAACGTCACCGAATCACTAAAATACACGTTTTTCAATGAACACTAGTATGGGTAATTCTTGTGTGAACCTTATGTGTTAAAATGTGCTATGTGATTTAAACATGCAAATGTGAAATTATGTTAAGTTTTAAGATGATATTTGGAAAATTAGATTATGCATGAATACTTGTGCGTTTTATGTGATAGAAACGGTAAAAATCACGTTAAATGTGTAACTGTTTGTCGAGCATGAAATTTGGTACATGTAAAATATTTTATGTATACTTGCCTTAAAAATGACAAAATAGATAAGTTAACGAGATTACGCGTATTACGGTGTTAATTTATGTGTATGTTTATGTATATATATTACGATGCGCAAATTGTAGATATATTACGTATAAACGGGTATGTTAAGGGATTTACATGATAAAGGTCACCAATAAAGTCGTTCAAGTCGTAAAATCTTAAAAATATATATATATATATGGACTCATATATATATTAACGTGCCAACATAATTAAAAACGATAACTTTTCGAGAAAATCTCAAAGTTATGTGAAAATTCTAAGAAACGAAGAAACTTAGGATTTTGTGATATATTGATTTATAAATCGTTCCTACATATAATAGGACGTGTAGAAATCAATCTGTGGGATTGCGCTATTTAAAATACGCACCCAAAGGTGAGTGTCACTAAACCCCTCTTTTTACTACTTTGTATATATTTTGGGGGTGCACACGCCAAAAAGGGTTTAATATTGTTTTTGGATTAAAACATACCTTTTAATATAAATTATATATTTTCGCTGAAAATATATGGAGTCAGATAGATTATGCATTTCGAGATAAAACGTTTTTGATGAATATATGTTTGGGGGGAAAACAAGTGTATAGTTGGAATGAATATTGCTTGGTCTGAAGAGAGTAGGTAACAGCATAAGCTTAAATTTCGGTGGGGATTTAAGGGGATTTGTACAACATCGTATATTAAATTTGTCATATTAGTAGGATATATATATATATATTGTACGTGAGGCAGACATCATATATGGTCTCAATATGGACCATGCGCCAATGATGTCTTTTAATTGATTAAGTATTGCACGCGATGAAATGTTGGTAGATCTATCGGGTTGACAACCCCGTCGTGACCGGTCGCCCCGTGTCAAGTCAAACGACGAATTTAAATTCTGGTTATTTTCTAGCATTGATTATCCCTGCATGGTAAATATATAGTTCGTATTGTCTAGCTAACATACGAGTCTGAACGTTGATGCTATAAATTTAATATACAAAACTTGGGAAAATGCCTTAATGTCGGGTTTTTAAACTTACGACGGATGACCCATTGATTTTATTAAGGAAATAAATGGACTTTCTAAAAAATTTATATGGATGTTTTACAATAAACACATAATCAGAAAGTTTTTCCTTAGGATCAAATTGTTTAATTTGAATATGTGGACTCACCTTCCTTTATGTTGACACTTGATTTTAAACGTGTTCTACAGGTACTTGAGTTCGGCTTCGGGAATTATGGCGTATCTTGTGGTTGTTGATGCATGTTTTGTCACTTAATATGTTGGACTAACTTTAAACTTTCTGGGACAAATGTAATAAGATCCATAAGGATCAAAACAACTTAACTGTGGTGTGGTTGTGACAACTTTAAGACTTTATGTTTAAAAATCGATGTTTTAATTAAGTTGAAATGTCCAACATTACGATGCATCATTCAGCAAGATATAGATGGGCACCAACTTCCGTCACCACTACGTTTTATATTCCGTTGCGACGTTTTTGGGGTGTGACAGAAGTTGGTATCAGAGCCAATGGTTGTTAGCGAACTAGATGTTTTCGGGAGAAAACACTAGACTTCAACCGAAGAATTCTGAGATTTAAAGTCCAAAATTCTCGATGCCAAAATTTTTAAATAAACATGGAAAAATTTTATCATGTATGAAAACCATTAAGTGTTTATGTTCATATGTGATTATCTGTTTATTTGGGCCTTATGTGTTATCTTTCGTTCGAACACACACTTACTTTGTACGGTTACGTTATGTCACGTCTCGGCCTATAGAGCCATTAGTAGTCCTGCTCCCTGATACTGTCGAGCCTACACTTGAGATTCCTTCACCCATCATTACAGAATCGTCTATTTTGCTATTCAAGCCACGTGTTTTGCTACACCTCTTTTAAGTCTATACACCCGCCGTAGGAAGAGGACTCGACCCATTGGAGAGATCTCATCGACTTTGAGAGCTGAGACAGCGTCCTCTTGGAAGAAGCAGAAGGAGATTTGGGTCAATCGCTCCCACTGCGATCGTTAGTTCGCCATGTTACACAGAGACTTGGAGACGACGAAGGGCAAGATGAGAGACTTAGAGGGACAGATGGACTTGTATGATGAGCTAGAAGAGCTTGTTAGGAAGATGCTGGACTTCTAGGGATTGAAGCGTTAGTTGTTGGTTATTTCTGTTGTTTGATTTGTATATCTCATTTGATGAACCCTATTTATGGCTTGCATGCCAAATTTTCAGGTATTTAGGAGGAAATTTCATATAGAATTGTTGCGGGTGTTGATGTAGACATGCCAAATTTTGATTACTCTTAGTACTAAAAACAAGCTTTGAAAATTTCTGGTATAAATATCGAATGGTTTCCTTTTGGTTTAAAAATTTATTCTCATTAATATGTGGATATTATACATGTGCAATGTTTGGTCCACTAGCATTTAATGATTGAATTATTTTGGATATCGTCTTATATTGATATTATGTTGTAATAATAGAAACGATGAAATGCCGCCAAAAGCGGTTCTGGACTACCTATTACCCCGGAAGAGTTGGCATAACTCATAGCGCAACACGTTAATACTGCCATGGAACAGCGCGATGCTAACCAAAATAATGGCCAGGAACGTGGATGTGATGCTCATGGGCATAGTTTTGGTGGGATACTGATCGGAAACCCTTTAGGTGATATAATGATCGGAAAGTTTTAGTAGTTCCTGTGTTATGATATAATCGGAGCGTAATTCTGATTTTTCATTAACTTTGTGAACGATACATATATGTACACATAAAACAATACAGGGTTGTAACCCAATATTATTTACTGGTACCCTATGCAATGACGTGGCAATGGTATGCGTGATGTCGGGCCGTCACAGCGGATCGACCATTCAAATAATTCCGCATTCCGAGCCTAGATATGGGGATTCGCGAAAGCAAAAGTCTGAGAGTTTGAGGAAAAGATACCGATGAGAAGTATGATGAGAAACGCAGTTCGGGGAAAGCATATGTGGTTAACTCTAGTGGTTTGGGAAAAAATAATGCCAAGGATGGCAGGGGTGGTTCTGAGAGGAAGACTCACGAGGATGAGCGGAGAAAGTGCCACAGATATGGTCGGACTAGACATATGACTCACGAGTTCTATGCTAAGAGTACATGGGAGGGAGATACACTCAAGGGATGTTACGAGTGTGGTGAGCAAGGACATTTCAAGAGAGATTGTCTGAAAATGAAGGGTCAGAATGCCAAGGGCAGAGTTTTCGAGATAAATGCTGGGAAGGCATGTAGCGATCCTACAGTTGCTACCGATACGTTCTTAATCGTCAACTATTTAGCATTCGTACTATTTAATACTAAGGCTGACTTGAGTTTTGTTTTGAAAAACTTTGAACCATTTCTGAGTTCTACAACAAGTAAGCTAAGTAAAAAGTACTCGATAGAACTAGCAATTGGTAGGCTGATAGAATCTTGTGAGGTCGTTCGCGGTTATAGTATTTAGTTGGATGATCATAGTTTTTGTGTCGATTTATTTCCATTAGAGCCTAGGAGCATTGACTTAGTTGTTAGAATAGATTGACTATCCAAGAACGAAGTGGGGATTATTGATCGGAGAACCTAGCTAGGATACCTCGTTCTAATGGTGGAGGGGTGGTAGTTGTTCATGGAGACCGACCGAGTCGAGTGTCGAGTGTTGAGTGTTGAATGACGACGGTATTATGAAGATATTCAAACTGTTACGAAAAGGCTAACCTGCGTTCTTTGTTAACGTGGTGGATATGAAGGCCGAATGTAGGGATATCAGAAAGATTCCTATTGTTCGCAACTATCCAGAAGTTTTCCTAAAAAGACTTACCTGGATTGACCCCTGCGAGACAGATCGAATTCCGAATCGATCTGGTACCCGGTGCTGCACCAATCGCAAAATCTCCTTATAGATTAAGCACCGTCTGAAATGAAAGAAATATCGAATCAGCTTCAAGAGCTACTAGACAAGGGTTTCATTCGACCAAGCTTTTCGCCTAGGGGTGCACCTCTCTTGTTGTGAGGAAGAAGGATGGATCCTTCAGGATGTGTATTGATTTCAGAGAGCTGAACAAGTTGACTATCAAGAATCGGTACCCTTTACCGAGGATTGACGATTTGTTCGATCAGCTACAAGGAATCCAGCTACTACTCAAAGATTGATCTGCGATCAGGATATCATCAGTTGAAGGTTGCTGATGAAGATATTTTGAAGACTACCTTTCGAACACAATATGGCCATTACGAATTTTTAGTCATGCCTTTTTTACTTAACTAATGCGCCAGCTGTATTCATGGATCTCATGAACAGGGTATGCAAACCCTAATTGGATAAATTCTTGATAGTATTCATCGACGATATAATTGCCTATTCGCGAAACAAAGAGAATCATGAGTAAAATCTGAAGTTGATTATGGAGTTGTTGAGGAAAGAGGAGTTGCATGCCAAATTCTCTAAATGTGAGTTCTTGATTCGAGAAGCTTATATACTCGAACACGTCATAAAGGAGAAAGGTATGCATGTGGATCTGTCTAAGATCGAAGCGACCAAGAGTTGGAAAGCGCCAAAGACCCCGTCGGGAGTACGACAATTCATAAAGTTTGCTGGGTACTACCGGAGATTCATTGAGAATTTCTCTAAATTAGTGCACCCTTCGACACTAATGACCCAAAAGGAAAAGGGGGATTGATTGGACAGAAAAGCATGAGGAAGTTTTTCAAACATTGGAGGATATGTTGAGAGCGTGTGCGATTGATTTTGGTGGAAGTTGGGATACTCACTTGCCATTGGCAGGGTTTTCCTACAATAATAGTTATCACGCTAGTATTTAGGTCGCTCCGTTTGAAGCCTTGTATGGATGGAAGTGTCGATCGCCACTTTGCTGAGCTGATGTGACAAAAGACAATTAACCAGACCCGAGTTTATCCAGGAAATCAGCGACAGGATTTGCCTAGATCGAGGGAAGGTTAAAAGTTATCGTTGATCAACAGAAGAATTACATGGACAATTGAAGGGAACTATTGGAGTTTCAGGTCGAAGATTGTGTTTTGTTGAAAGTATTACTTTAGAAAGGTGTATTAGGTTTAGCAGAAAAGAAAAGCTGAGCCACATTGATTAGGTCCTTTCGAGAGCCCATCTTGAGTTGGATCAGTCGTTTATAGGCTCAAGCTACCATAGGGACTGAGTGGAATACATGATGTGTTTCATGTGTCCAGTTTGAAAAAGTGTATAATGGATAATACACTGATTATATTCTTTGTTGAGGTTTGTTTAGGCGATAAACGGAAGTTTATCGAAGTACCCGTAGAAGCTGTATGGTTGGTCAGAAGAGTTATATTGATAACCAGAAAGACGATTACAGATTCCTAACGGTATATGTGATCTGATGATTGTGCAATCCGTGGAGAGAAGATATTTGAAACAAATGCAAGAAGGGAAGAAAACGAGCTCATGAGATTAGATAATTTCGAGAGCCCATCTCGAGTTGGATTAATCAAATGTAGACTCAGACTACCTCAAGTATAGGACAACATATATGTGGTTACACATATGTCAAACCTGAATCGGTGGAACATTGACTTTACTCTTTCTAATTAAGTACTCGTAAACAATGAACCTTGGAAAAGGGTAGAGAGCGTTGAGACGCGAAATTAGGAAATGAGATTATATAATATAGGTCTACAAGGATTCTTCGTAAGAATCAAAGTTTCTCGCAGAAACTACAAGACCATATTCAATAAGATTGTTCTTACTGTTTCCACCAAGTGCGAAAACAAAACCTGTAGAGTAAAAATTTCGGGGACGAAATTTCCTAAACAGGGGGAGACTGTGACACCGGCTTTTTAGGCCGTACCGTATAAATGTAACACGTATCATGAATAAATAAAAAGGCTGTATTTGACTGATTGTGATATTTATATGTGATATTTAATGTGTTGGTGAATCCAAACATTGATAAAAATTATGTTGGCAATGATAAAATAAACGCTTATCGAGTAACGATTAAAATGCGAAACGAACGTCGGTGACCACCGAATCAGTGTTAAAATCCTAAAAATAGTTTGTTATGATTAGAATAGTAATTTTAATCATAATCTAAGGAAAAATAAATTAAAACGCAAAGAAAATCTATTTTCCGAATTTAAGCGCGTACCGCGCGATACTGTGCGTATCTGACAAAATACTGTCTACGCAGCCTGTCAAGGCAACTGGTAATTATTTTAGTAATAATTCAGTGTGATTATTTTTATAGAATGATAAAAATAATTTAAAACGCACTAAAACGAGATTAAAACGCTAGATAAAATACCCGGTATCCAATAAAATACCAATTTTAGGCCAACAATTCATATATATATATATATATATATATATAGGGTAAGGTTCATGCGAGAACCACCCTTATTGCGAGAACCGCGAGAACCAATGTGAACACAAAATAAAATCTAAAAAAAATCAAAAAAGCACTCAAAAATTTTTTTTTATTTTTTTTAATATTTTTTAATAAAAAATCGCTATATTTCGTTACCATAAAAAAAAAAAAAAAAAAAAAAAAAAAAAAAAAAAAAAAAAAACTTTTTTTTTTCGAGTAACAGTTATCCATGCACATGTGCATATGTATCATTACTTCAACAAATTCGGTAATACGTTATCAGGAATAGACAATTTCACTTTAATTTACAATACCATTAGTAATACACTACTTTTTACATTACCAATATTCAAAATGCACATGTGCATAATTAGGTATAACCATGATATAACGTGTTTTGATACAAAAAGTTTGTGATTTTAAATGGAGTAGACCCATATACATGTTTTTTGGTTAGTTATATCTAGTGGTTGATGCTTTGGTTATAGTTGTCAATTTTTTATGTAATATGTTTATTGGATGGTATAAATGGTGTTTACATACATGTAATAAAGTGAAAATATTGTTAATGGTATTGTATTATGGATGGTAGGAGGTAATGGTAGTGTATTATGGATGGTATGATAGATGAAAGGGAAAGTGTATTCAAAGTGGTGTACCAAAACACCTTATTTCATGTTGATACATATAAATGCACATGTGCATTTCTAATATTGGTAATGTAAAAAGTAGTGTATTACATATGGTAGTGTAAATGAAAGTGCAATTGTCTAATATATGTAATGAATTACGGAATTTGTCAAAGAAATGACAAAAATGCACATGTGCATGCTTGTGTATTATGGATGGAATGATAGATGAAAGATAAAGTAGTGTACCAAAACACCTTATTTCCTGTTGATACATATAGATGCACATGTGCATTTCTAACATTGTTAACGTAAAAAGTAGTGTATTACACGTGGTAGTGTAAATGAAAGTGCAATTGACTATTATTTGTAATGAATTACGGAATTTGACAAAGAAACGATACATATGCACATGTGCATGGATAACTGTTACTCGGAAATTTTTTTTTTTTTTTGAAAATTTTTTTTTATTTTTTTTATTAACAAAATATTGCGAATTTTTCAAAAAAAAAAAAAAATTTGGTGTTTTTTAGATTTTTTTAGGAATTACTGTTTGTGTTCACACTGGTTCTCGCGGTTCTCGCAATAAAGGGTGGTTCCTAACGGATCTTTGTCCTATATATATATATATATATGCGTGTGAGTATGTGTCTATGGTGAGAGATGGCAGCCATGCATATTATTTCTCTCTCTCTCTCCTCCATTTATTGGGCAAAAAGGAGATGGGTGATGATGATGCCACCCCAAACCCTTTACAAGTCTTCCAACTATTTCATTACCCAAGAAATCCAATTTAAAACTTCATCTCTCTCTCTACAATAAGCTTCATGTCACACCCCGACCGCGTCAAAACAACGAAACCGTGGCGGAAACGTCAGAGAGTGTCGTGGCAGAATTATTGTTTCACAACCATGGATACAAAAGTTTCGTTTTATTGATTCGTTAAGTAATTTACATTGTCTTAAACCAAAATAAACAAGTTACATATCGTCTATCATTATTATTATGTCACTAAGGCCTCGTCCAGATCCTATGTGAATCATGCATCCTAGCAATCAACATCATGCAACACCTCCTGAAACATATGTAAAAACAAAGTCAGCAAAGAAATTTGCTGGCGAGCACATAGGTTTTATAAGAGTATCGGATTCATGGCTCGTTTATATGTTGCAGTACCTTGTTAGACTACAAGAGTCAAAAGTTACAAACCTTGTTTTGAAAAGTGTATTGCAACATGATTAACCAACTCAAATCAATTTGGTTATAGTTTATAAAATCGCGCAGCCATGATTCTTAACCCAAAACATTTGTTTAATTAAACCAAATCGTAAATTGTTCTCGTTACAAAACTCGTATGGTTTATATCATTTCGAAAACATCGTTATGTGACATCGTTTCAAAATCGTTTTCCCATGTGAACTAAATAATGACACGGAATATAATATGATAAAAGCACTTATATATAAGAAGTACCAGCGGCGTATCTACCATGCTTTTACCATGTTACACCCGTCCCATTACCTAATCACAACCCAAAACCAATCGTTTGTTCAAATCGTTTATCTCGTTTAAATCGTTTCAAATCGTTTAACTCGTCCCAAAATCATTTTCGTTTTAATTGTGAAACTACTTTTGGTCGTCTCGCTAATAACATCCAAACCTTCGCAACTCGACTATCTCGAAACTCGCATTAACAAACCACCAAAGGGTAAGTTAACAATCACAAATTCGGTCGTTACCTACATAACCCCCACACATAACCATGGATGTAGTCTGATAACGGGATTTGTCAGATCCTATGGTACCATAACCTAATACTGGTCGGCTTGATCAATGCTAATGAATGTTATTCGTTATGTAAATACACTCAACAAGTTCGTTCACATTATCGAAATCGTTATTAGTTTAATATAAACCATGTTAATCGTTTTTGAAACCATCGTTAAAATATTGAAATCGTTTTAATACATATGAATCACCCCAAATTAATTGAAAACAGTAAAATAGGGGAACTATGTACTCACATAGTTACCACAAAACATGTGAAAAGAAGGGACTATGTACTCACATCGAAGTGCAAAGTATCCTCAATCTAAAGAACTCAACAAGCTCAAGCAAATCAAGGAAACTCAAGCAGCACCTAGTAATCGAATCACTAGTAAATAAATCGACACCTAATCAAAAGATCGGACAGAATGAGGTTTTGTAAACCAAATGAGTATTGGAACTCATGTGATATGGTTTAACAAAGCCTACATTCTAGATCGGAACCTAATCTAAGTGCTTTCGACCCGTTACGACCCCTTAAGGTAGCTTACGCCACTTTAATGCGTCGTTCGCGCAAACGCGCGTTCGAGACGTCTAACTAGTCCTATGACAAGTATTATATGCCTAAACATGTTTAAATATGTTGCATAATCAGTTTAGGTGACAAACGTTAAGTCACATATGCTTAAAATCCAATTATGCATGAAAAGGGCATTTTGGTCATTTACCTAAGGCATATAAACTACCTATCATACAACTACTTAAACTATTTGACCATAAGGTATAACCTCGGAAGGTTATTCCCTATACAACTATGGTCACTAAACATGCTTGGTCGGATCCTAATGATCGACCAAACAGGTCGAGTTCGAAAGTCTAAGCGGTGGTTTAGACCGCTTGACTTACGACTCTACACAAGCACTAAACTAAAAGTGACGAGCTAAACATGCTGAAACATGTTTACCTAAGTTATAAAAAAGGTTTTGATATCAAAACAAAGTGTTTTGATACCCAAGAGTAGTTTGGATGCAAAATACGCATAAATACGTATTTTGACCGAAACTACGACTCGTCACTACGCCTAGTCAACGTGGTAATCAGTAGGTATAGTCACAAAGGACTATAACCACCGTGATTACGCTCACGTTGCAAAGTTCAAATGAACTTTGTGTTGACCAGAGACTGGTCAAAGCAGAAAGTCAAACACTGTTTGACTTACGCGCTCGAAAAGCAATAAAAGAACGAAAGAAGCATACAAAGGGTCCAAGCTAGGGATAACTTGATCTATAACACTCAGGTATGAAGCAAAGGCTATAACTTAGAGCATTAAAATGATCAAGGGTGCAGAAAAATGAAAGAGGTCATGGCTATATATAGTTTTCGGTAAACCGTTAGGATCATTCCTTGCTAAAGAGGGAACAATCTTGGCCATCCATCTGGGCAAATGGTTTTAGAAACCATGGGGACATGAAATACCAGCTAAAACTAGCAGATGGTATCCAAATCAGGTGTTGAAAACCATCAAAGTTGCAAAAATGGACCAAATTCAAAGAATCTGTCTGGTAGTCTGTCGTGCCCCGCGTAAGCATAGACCTCAGCTTACGCGGCCCGCTTGAGCTAGTTTCCATAAATGTTAAATTTGGTCCCTACACTTGAAAAACTTGCATTTTGATGCATATTTGACACGTTTAAGCCCCGTTAACCTCATTTCAAAGCTCTAAAATGAAGTTAAAGTATAGGGAACTTAAAATATGCTCAAAAACATCTTGGATGCCGGCTCGTTTGGTCGTACGGTTGCGTTGTTCGGTTAATTACGACGGAAGTCGTAACGAACGCAAAAACGATCCAAATTAAGCGACGAATGGAATTTTATCATGCTAATCACTAAAATAAAATATTTTAATGATTACATAAATTTTTGGATGTCCGGATATATTCAGAATGTAAGATATGCGTGAAAATGCAAACTTATGCACTTTTTGACGCTTTTAGTCCCTATTGATCAAATAAGTTTATTTTAGCATACTGAACCCCTCAAAGCCTATTTCTAAGCTATGTAAAGGATATTTTGGGTATGTTTAACTTATGATCAAGTTCCGGAACGTTCGTTACTGAACTAATCGACATACTTTCATAGTTTGACAGAAATAGTCCCTGCGATCGAATAGACTTGTTTTCAACACACCAAACCATCCAAAACTTATTTCTAAGTTATGTGAAGGTTATTTAAGGTATTTTAAGCCTATGTCACTATTCTAGAGTGTTTGTCGAGTTAAACTGACTGCGTTTACGCACCAGTTTGCGTATAACTTTCCAGAAAGCGATTTAAAGTTTGAAATCGGAATCGAATCAAATCAAAAGATCACCAAACACAAATACACACTTAATAACACCAAAACACATTGTTTTATTAGTAATTAACATTGTTTTACAATGTACATCGATTACAGAGCGCAGTTGTCACAGTCTCCCCTACTTTAGGAAATTTCGTCCCGAAATTTTAACTAGAGGAAACTTGTGAAAACAAATGCGGATATTTCGCCTTCATTTGGTCCTCATGTTCCCAAGTAAACTCTGGGCCACGTTTGGATTTCCAGCGAACCTTGACTAATCGAATCCGTTTGTTCTTCAACTGTTTGACTACACGGTCCATTATCTCCACAGGTTTCTCAACAAAATGCATCGTTTCATCAACTTGAATTTCATCGAGTGGAATGTGAAGATTGGTGTCAGCTAAACACTTTCGCAAATTGGACACGTGGAAAGTCGGATGAATATTTCCAAGCTCTGGAGGTAGCTATAATCGATAGGTAACCTTTCCAACTCTTTCAACAATCTTAAATGGTCCAACATATCGAGGTGCAAGTTTTCCTTTCTTTCCAAATCTCACCACTCCCTTCCAAGGTGACACCTTGAGTAGGACATGGTCTTCGACTTGAAATTCTAGGGGCTTGCGTCGCATATCCGCATAACTCTTTTGACGGCTTCTAGCTGTCACAAGATTATCGCGAATTTTCTTGATTTTGTCTGTCGTTTCCAGAAGGAGCTCAAGTCTAGTAAGATGAGCTTCACCGATCTCATTCCAACAGACAGGTGAACGACATTTTCGACCGTAGAGAGCTTCTAATGGTGCCATATTGATGCTAGCATGATAACTATTGTTGTAAGAGAACTCGATCAACGGCAGATGAGAGTCCCAATTACCACCAAAGTCTATCACGCATGCTCTAAGCATATCCTCCAAAGTTTGAATCTTCCTCTCAGATTGTCCATCTGTTTGGGGATGATTAGCAGTGCTTAGATTTAGTTGGGTTCCCATCTCAGATTGCATGATCTTCCAAAAATGAGATGAAAATCGAGCATCACGATCTGATATGATATCCAAAGGAACACCATGTCGAGATACAATCTCATCAACATAAATCTTTGCAAGTTTATCAGCAGATAGATCCTCGCGAATCGGAATAAAATGAGCTGACTTCGTTAATCGATCGATGACAACCCATATAACATCATGACCTTTAGATGTACTCGGTAACTTAGTGATGAGATCCATCGCAATGTTCTCCCACTTCCAAACTGGTATCTCTGGTTGTACAAGCAAACCAGATGGTCGTTGATGTTCAGCCTTGACTTTAAGACAAGTTAGGCATTTCGATACATACAAGGCAATATCCTTCTTCATACCAGGCCACCAATACTGAGTACGAAGATCCTTGTACATTTTATCAGCACCAGGATGGATAGAATATCGAGACTTATGAGATTGGTCCATCACTAAAGTGCGAAGATCGTCTTGTTTTGGAATCCACAACGATCCTTGAAATAGAGTAAACCATCATCATTCGCTTCGAGCTTAAGCTCAAGTTGAAGTGGTAGCTCATATTTCAATAAGCCTTTGATTGCACACATTTGTTGAGCTTGAAGGACACGAGATTGGATATCAGATAGAGTTTGAACAGAATGAAGCTTGACTCGCTCCTTTCGACTTAGCGCATCGGCTACGACATTCGCCTAACCAGGATGGTAGCGAATTTCGCAATCATAGTCGTTCAAGAGTTCAACCCAACGTCGTTGCCTCATGTTCAACTCCTTCTGATTTAGAATGTGCTGGAGACTTTTGTGGTCTGTGAAAACCACACACTTCGTACCATAGAGGTAGTGTCTCCAGATTTTGAGAGCAAAAACTACAGCTCCTAACTCAAGATCATGAGTCGTGTAGTTCTTCTCGTGAACTTTCAGCTGTCTTGATGCATAAGCTATCACTTTACCTCGTTGCATAAGAACACAACCAAGGCCTAGATTTGACGCATCACAATAGACAACGAAATCATCATTTCCATCGGGCAAAGGTAGAATAGGAGCATCGTAGAGTTTCCGTTTCAGCGTTTGGAACGCTTCTTCTTGTTTGGGTCCCCACTCAAAAGGCTTAGTCTTCTGAGTCAAAGCAGTGAGTGGAACCGCAATCTTCGAGAAGTTTGAAATGAATCGACGATAATAACCAGCGAGACCAAGAAAAGAATGAATTTCTGTGGGTATCGTCGGTGTGTTCCAATCCTTAATTGCAGCAATTTTGCAAGGATCCACATGAATACCCTGCTCGTTGACTATATGACCCAAGAATTGAACTTCTTTAAGCCAAAATTCACACTTGGAGAATTTAGCAAAAAGTTGTTCCTTCTTCAGGAGTTCCAATGTCAAACGAAGGTGTTGCTCGTGATCGGCTCGAGACTTCGAATAAATGAGAATATCGTCGATGAACACAATGATGAACTTGTCTAAATAAGGTTTACAGACCCTTTTCATTAAGTCCATGAAGATAGCTGGGGCATTCGTCAAACCAAAAGGCATGACAGTGAACTCGTAGTGCCCATATCTCGTACGGAATGCAGTTTTGGGAATATCTTCTTCGAGTACACGAAGCTGATGATACCCAGAACACAGATCGATCTTGGAAAAACAGGTAGCACCTTGCAGCTAATCAAAGAGATCATCGATTCGAGGTAGGGGATATCGACTCTTGATGGTAAGCCTATTAAGCTCACGATAATCGATACACATTCGAAAAGATCCATCTTTCTTTTTCACAAAGAGGACAGGAGCACCCCAAGGTGAAAAGCTCGGTCGGATGAATCCTTTATCAGATAACTCTTGAAGTTGTTTCTATAATTCTTGCATCTCCGACGGTGCAAGACGATAAGGTGCTTTCGCAATCGGGTTGGCATTGGGTACAAGATCAATATGAAACTCGACTTGATAAACTAGAGGCAAACCAGGCAGTTCAACAGGAAACACCTCTGGATAATCCCGAACAATCGGAATATCCTGAATACTCTTGCTCTTGCCTTTCTCCTCGGTGACATGTGCCAGGAAGGCAACATATCCCTTTGGTAAATAACTTTGGGCTTTCGTACACGACATGAGTTTCAACCCAACTGAAGGTTTCTCGCCACGAACCTCTAGTACATCGCCAGTCGAAAGAGCAATACGAACGATCTTGTCGAAACAAACCACCTCAGCATGATGTTATGTTAACCAATCCATCTCCACGATAATATCGAAACTCCCAAGTTGCATCGGCGTGAGGTCAATAGGAAAAAGATGGTTATCGAGGTTCAATTGACAACCACGAATAACGGAATCGAGTACAAGAGGTTTACCAGTAGCAACTTTGACAGATAAGGGTTTACTCAGTTTAGTTCTAGGTATCGCAAGTAAAGGCTCAAAAGATAACGAAACAAAACTCCTATCAGCACCAGAATCGAAAAGAACAGATGCAAGTTGATTGTTAACAAGACACGTACCGTTAACAACCTCGTTGTCAGCTCGAGCCTCATTTGCATTCAGATTGTATGCCCTTCCACGAGCGGGATTCACATTCGCGTTTGCATTTGCATTTGCATTCGCGTTCACCAACCTTGGGCAGTTGTTGCGGAAATGACCCATTTCACCGCAATTATAACATGAACTCGGTGGGAATCTCGCAGCATTCCCTTGTGCTTGTGCTGGAACCTGAGCAGCTTGATTCTGGCCCAAACGAAAAATGTTGGCCAGATACCCAAGTTTACCACACGTAGTGCACTGCTTACAGGCCTGTTGGGTAACATGATGACCATTGCATCGAGCACAGTGAGGTGCAGTACCAGCATATTGCTTCTTCACAGGAGGTAGTTCCGGTGGGTTCTGAGGGTTCTGGTTGGTAACAGCAAAGTTCTGGGAAGCCTTGCGCTTCCTTGACTTCTTAGAAGACTCACCCTTCTTCTTACCCTTACCCTTTTCTTGTGCAGAATCAACTGACTTCTTCTTGTCACCCTTTCGGGTCAGTTTTTGTTTTCTGACCTGAGACTCGGTCAGAGTAGCAGCCAATTCAATCGCTTGACGGACAGTAGTAGGATTACTACCAGTCACAATGTCTTGCACAGAATCGGGTAAACCATCGATATACCTTTCTATTGCTTTCTCCAACGGGGTAACCATAGTAGGACACAACAAACTCAGCTCCTCATAACGATCCATGTACGCACGGTGTTCTCCCCCATCTTGTTTCAAATCATTGAATTCTCGTTCCAAAGCTCATCTCTCGTGACGGGGACAGAACTCTCTCATCATGAGAGCTCGGAGCTCTTCCCATGTTTGTGCCAACGCCACATCGGCACCGCTATCATGCATCACACCGTTCCACCATGTAAGAGCACGCTTCTCGAACACACTAGATGCAAACTCAACCTTACGCTCATTCAAACATTGCACATGTCTGAATGTGCTCTCCAAACTTTCGAACTATTGTAGGAGCGCGGTTGCTCCTTGAGACCCAGAAAACTTCAACGGTTTAGCCGAATTGAATTTCTTGAAACTATACTGAGCATTATTGTTGTTATTATTGTTGTTGTATAATTGATGGATCTGGGTTACTATGTTCGGAAGCACCGCAGCTATTTGCTGAGCGACAAGGGCTGCGACTTCTTCGTTGGTTAGAGGTTGTGCAACACGTCGAGGAGGCATTGTCTAAAAAGACCAAGGAAACATGAGAAACGAGTGAGGTTGACAATTGGAAAGACAAACGAGGTACTGAAAACATCGACAAAACACAAGGAAGGCGATCATTCGTTCGTTACCTCGAACAAACAAACGACACGCAATGACTAATCAAAGTAAATGGGTCAATATAATGTATCACTGAAGACATGCTCGCCTATAAGTGAACACTCACCCCAAGAGTTCCCAGGTAAGAGTGACTGGTCCGATCTTGCGGATTTATACGAACACTCTAGCCTTAGACAGAAAACTCAGGGTACAGGCATTCACCCTTCCAGTTTGCACGTGTTCACATTATTTAGACCCAAACTTTGATGAGATTTTGAAAACTCAAAGGGTTCAAACCTAGTAATCAATCATCCAAGAATAGATGATTAATTTTCAAAGCGGATTTATTATTGTGTTCTCGTTGTGGTTATCACCTAAGGATATGTGACGGTATTGTTTTAAGATCTAAACGTAAATCTTTTTGCGTTGGGGTCCTAGAAAGTTATAGTCTAGGTCAAAGCATTACTAATAACCTAATTCCCTATAACCATTGGCTCTGATACCAATTCTTCTGTCACACCCCGACCGCGTCAAAACAATGAAACCGCGGCGGAAATCTCGGGGAGTGTCGTGGCAGAATTATTGTTTCACAACCATGGATACAAAAGTTTCGTTTTATTGATTCATTAAGTAATTTATATTGTCTTAAACCAAAATAAACAAGTTACATATCGTCTATCATTATTATTGAGAGTATCGGATTCATGCATCCTAGAAATCAACATCATGCAACACCACCTGAAACATATGTAAAAACAAAGTCAGCAAAGAATTTTGCTGGCGAGCACAAAGGTTTTATGAGAGTATCGGATTCATGGCTCATTTATATGTTGCAGTACCTTGTTAGACTACAAGAGTCAAAAGTTACAAACCTTGTTTTGAAAAGTGTATTGCAACATGATTAACCAACTCAAATCTAGTTGGTTATAGTTTATAAAATCTCACAGCCATGATTCTTAACCCAAAACATTTGTTTAAGTAAACCAAATCGTAAATTGTTCTCGTTACAAAACTCGTATAGTTTATATCATTTCGAAAACATCGTTATGTGACTTCGTTTCAAAATCGTTTTCCCATGTGAACTAAATAATGACACGGAATATAATATGATAAAAGCACTTATATATAAGAAGTACCAGTGGCGTATCTACCATGCTTTTACCATGTTACACCCATCCCATTACCTAATCTCGTTTAAATCGTTTCAAATCATTTAACTCCTCCCAAAATTGTTTTTGTTTTAATTGTGAAACTACTTTTGGTCGTCTCGCTAATAACATCCAAACCTTCGCAACTCGACTATCTCGAAACTCGCATTAACAAACCACCAAAGGATAAGTTAACAATCACAAATTCGGTAGTTACCTACATAACCCCCAAACATAACCATGGGTGTAGTCTGATAACGGGATTTGTCAGATCCTATGGTACCATAACCTAATACTGGTCGGCTTGATCAATGCTAATGAATGTTATTCGTTATGTAAATACGTCCAACAAGTTCGTTCTCATTATCGAAATCATTATTAGTTTAATATAAACCATGTTAATCGTTTTTGAAGCCATTGTTAAAATATTGAAATCGTTTTAATACATATGAATCACCCCCAAAACAATTGAAAACAGTAAAATAGGGGAACTATATACTCACATAGTTACCACAAAACAAGTAAAAAGAGGGGACTATGTACTCACATCGAAGTGCAAAGTATCCTCAATCTAAAGAACTCAACAAGCTCAAGCAAATCAAGGAAACTCAAGCAGCACCTAGTAATCGAATCACTAGTAAATAAATCGACACATAAATCGAAAGATCGGACAGAATGAGGTTTTGTAAACCAAATGAGTATTGGAACTCATGTGATATGGTTTAATAAAGCCTACATTCTAGATCGGAACCTAATCTAAGTGCTTTCGACCCGTTACGACCCATTAAGGTAGCTTCCACCACTTTAACGCGTCGTTCGCGCAAACACGCGTTCGAGACGTCTAACTAGTCCTATGACAAGTATTATATGCCTAAACATGTTTAAATATGTTGCATAATCAGTTTAGGTGACAAAAGTTAAGTCACATAGGCTTAAAATCCAATTATGCATGAAAAAGGGCATTTTAGTCATTTACCTAAGGCATATAAACTACCTATCATACAACTACTTAAACTATGTGACCATAAGGTATAACCTCAGAAGGTTATTCCCTATACAACTCTGGTCACTAAACATGCTTGGTCGGATCCTAATGATCGATCAAACGGGTCGAGTTCGAAAGTCTAAGCGGTGGTTTAGACCGCTTGACTTACGACTCTACACAAGCAATAAACTAAAAGTGACGAGCTAAACATGTTGAAACATGTTTAACTAAGTTAGAAAACAGGTTTTGATATCAAAACAAAGTTTTTTGATACCCAAGAGTAATTTGGTTACAAAATACGCATAAATACGTATTTTGACTGAAACTACGACCCGTCACTACGCCTAGTCAACGTGGTAATCAGTAGGTATAGTCACAACGGACTATAACCATCGTGATTACGCTCACGTTGCAAAGTTTAAACGAACTTTATGTTGACCAAAGACTGGTCAAAAGTAGAAAGTCAAACACTGTTTGACTTTCGTGCTCGAAATGCAATAAAAGAACGAAAGAAGCTTACAAAGGGTCCAAGCTAGGGGGAACTTGATCTATAACACTCAGGTATGAAGCAAAGGTTTCAACTTAGAGCATTAAAATGATCAAGGGTGCAGAAAAATGAAACAGGGCATGGCTATATATAGCTTTTGGTAAACTGTTAGGATTATTCCTTGCTAAAGAGGGAACAATCTTGGCCATCCATGTGGGCAAATGGTATTAGAAACCATGGGGACATGAAATACCAGCTAAAACTAGCAGATGGTATCCAAATCAGGTGTTGAAAACCATCAAAGTTGAAAAAATGGACCAAATTCAAAGAATCTGTTTGGTAGTCTGTCGCGCCCCACGTAAACATAGACCTCAGCTTACGCGGCCCGCTAGAGCTAGTTTCCAGAAATGTCAAATTTGGTCCCTGCACTTGAAAAACTTGCATTTTGATGCATATTTGACATGTTTAAGCCCCGTTAACCTCATTTCAAAGCTCTAAAATGAATTTAAAGTATAAGGAACTTAAAATATGCTGAAAAACATCTCGGATTTCGGCTCGTTTGGTCGTACGTTACGTTGTTCGGTTAATTACGACGGAAGTCGTAACGAACGCAAAAACGATCCAAATTAAGCGACGAATGGAATTTTATCATGCCAATAACTAAAATAAAATATTTTAATGATTACATAAATTTTTGGATGTCCGGATATATTCAGAACGTAGGATATGCGTGAAAATGCAAACTTATGCACTTTTTGACGCTTTTAGTCCCTATTGATCAAATAAGTTTATTTTAGCATACCGAACCCCTCAAAACCTATTTCTAAGCTATGTAATTTAGGGTATGTTTAACTTATGATCAAGTTCCGGAACGTTCGTTACTGAACAAATCGGCATACTTTCGCAGTTTGACACAAATAGTCCATGCGATCGAATAGACTTGTTTTCAACACACCAAACCATCCAAAACTTATTTCTAAGTTATGTGAAGGTTATTTAAGGTATGTTAAACCTATGTCACTATTCTGGAGTGTTTTTCGCGTTAAACTGACTGCGTTTACGCACCAGTTTGTGTATAACTTTCCAGAAAGCGAATTAAAGTTTGAAATCGGAATCGAATCAAATCGGAAAATCACCAAACACAAATACACACTTAATAACACCCAAACACATTGTTTTATTAGTAATTAACATTCTTTTACAATTTACATCGATTACAGAGCACAGTTGTCACACTTCGGCCGAACACCGCTATACATCATACATTTTCAAAATTTCAACCTAGTTCATGAAGATCGAAGCTCATTCCAATGTGTTTTCAAGTAATTTTAAGGATCCAAAGGTGATTTTATGGTGTTTTAAGCAACAACCAAGCTCCATATCATCAACCTTAGCTAAAAACCCATCAAAATCTTGAAGGTATAAAACTCACTTTATAAACCTTGTTCTTGATTCTTGATGATTTTGATGATGGTGGAAGTTTCTCTTGTTTATTGGAATAAAACACAAATTTGAAAACAATAACAAATGGGTTTTTGTATAAAATAAAAATGGGTGTGTGTATGTATACATGTATGGCCTTGAGTATCTAGGTGTGTGTATGAGATTGTGTTTTTGATTTTGATTGAAAGATTCTTGATAAACATGTTAATTGAAAAGTAGGATGCATGTAAGAACACTTTCATTTATGTATGAATGATTATGTGATATAGGTTATGATTTTTAAGAACATGGATTTAATATGTTCTTGAGTATGATTAGATCATAAGTAATGACGATGATGTTGTATGAGTGCATTAGATGCACATACATAAACATGCATGATGATATGAAAGCATGAAATGATGATTTAAACATGATTTGATAAAAATAATTTTTGATCAGATTATAAACACTAAAATATGATTATTTTGAAGTGTTTAATGATATAAAACTTTGTCATAATGTTTACTAGTCTTGCATGTTGTACTTGGTGCATTAGGAGTTGTAAAATATGTGAAATCCCATGATTTATGTGACTTACATAAAAACTGCACTAATCTGATTATGATCACTATTTTAATCAGTAAATAACATGTGTTGTGTTAAAATATCAAGTCATTCCGAGTTGGGATGGTTATAGTAACGCTAACGCAAAACTATACGGTAAAACGGTCAAAAATCGGCTTTTTGAACGATATTTGTCAAACTGATTTAGATCAGTAAGTAAGTTGATATTTTTAGTTTACTTGGTGTTTGGTTGGTCATACGTGACTTCCGACGCCCGAAAACTTCACCGAATCACTAAAATACGCGTTTTTCAAAGAACACTAGTATGGGTAATTCTTGGGTGAACCTTATGTGTTAAAATGTGGTATGTGATTTAAACATGTAAATGTGAAAATATGTTAAGTTTTAACACGATATTGGGAAAATTAGATTATGCATGAATACATGTGCGTTTTATGTGATAGAAACGGTAAAAATCGCGTTAAATGTGTAACTGTTTGTCGAGCATGAAATTTGGTACATATAAAATATTTTATGTATACTTGCCTTAAAAAAGACAAAATAGATAAGTTAACGATTTTAAGCGTATTAAGGTGTTAATTTATGTGTACGTTTACGTATATATATTACGATGCGCAAATCATAGATATATTACGTATAAACAGGTGTGTTAAGGGATATACATGATAACGGTCACCAATGAAAAATCTAATATATATATATATATATATATATATATATATATATATATATATATATATATATATATATATATATATATATATATATATATATGGACTCATATATATAGTAACGTTCCAACATAATCAAAAATGATAACTTTTCGAGAAAATCTCAAAGTTATATGAAAATTCTAAGAAACATAGAAACTTAGGATTTTATGATATATTGATTTATAAATCGTTCCTACATATAATAGGACGTGTAGAAATCAATCTGTGGAATTGCGCTATTTAAAATACGCACCCAAAGGTGAGTGTCACTAACCTCTCTTTTTATTGCTTTGTATATATTTTGGGGGTAGAACACGGCAAAAAGGGTTTAATATAAATTATAAATTTGATAAATTATACGTTTCGAGATAAAACGTTTTTGATAAATATATGTTTGGGGGAAAACAACTGTATAGTTGGAACGAATATTGCTTGGTCTCAAGAGAGTAAGTAACAACATAGGCTTAAATTTCGGTGGGGATTTAACGGGATTTGTACAACATCGTATATTAAATTTTTCATATTAGTTGGATATATATATTGTACGTGAGGCAGACATCATATATGGTCTCAATATGGACCCTGCGCCAATGATGTCGTTTAATCGATTAAGTATTGCACGCGATGAATTGTTGGTAGATCTATCGGGTTGACAACCCCGTCGTGACCGGTCGCCCCGTGTCAAGTAAAACGACGAATTTAAATTCTGGTTATTTTCAAGCATTGATTATCCCTGCATGGTAAATATATAGTTCGTATTGTCTAGCTAACATACGAGTCTGAACGTTGACGCTATGAATTTAATATACAAAACTGGGGAAATGCCTTAATGTCGGGTTTTTAAACTTACGACGGATGACCCATGGATTTTATTAAGGAAATAAATGGACTTTCTAAAAAAATTAAATGGATGTTTTACAATAAACACATAATCAGAAAGTTTTTCCTTAGGATCAAATTGTTTAATTTGAATATGTGAACTCACCTTCCTTTGTGTTGACACCTGATTTTAAACGTGTTCTACAGGTACTTGAGTTCGGCTTCAGGAATCATGGATGTTTTACAATAAACACATAATCAGAAAGTTTTTCCTTAGGATCAAATTGTTTAATTTGAATATGTGAACTCACATTCCTTTGTGCTGACACTTGATTTTAAACGTGTTCTACAGGTACTTGAGTTCGGCTTTAGGAATCATGGCGTATCTTGTGGTTGTTGATGCATGTTTTGTCACTTAATATGTTGGACTAACTTTAAACTTTCAGGGACATATGTAATAAGATCCATAAGGATCAAAACAACTTAACTATGGTGTGGTTGTGACAACTTTCAGACTTTATGTTTAAAAATCTACGTTTTAATTAAGTTGAAATGTCCAACATTACGATGCATCGTTCAACAAGATATAAATGGGCACCAACTTCCGTCACCACTACGTTTTATATTCCGTTGCGACGTTTTTGGGGTGTGACATTAAACACCCCGATCACACCTGGAAACCAAGCTTGTATTCTGCCGTAATACTACATGCCACCGTATGGGTATGCGCCTCCTCCTGTGTACGAAGCCTCACCCGAGGGAAGTCAGATGACTCCCTGGGGATTCCAATACCCTCCGCACACGTTCTGGCACGGAGGCTATGCCCCATACGCTACGCAGGGGCAAAATGCAACACCAATGGGGAACCCCGGCGGTACCGGACAACAATTTAACTTCGGCCACACAGGCTCCCCCGCACAGATTCCAAACGGTAACACCCCCGGTCTCCCAGGGCGCGCCTGTATTGATACCGGTAGGTTCATAAGAGGATGACGAACTGACCAGGCCTTATAAGCCAGCGAAAGTGACGTTCAGGTCTAAGTTCTCGAGACGCATAGCTGAGGCTCCTATCAAGGAAAAACCAAAAATGCCACCCACTGTGGGAAAGTATGATGGGACATCTGATCCGGATGACCACATCAATTTGTTCAGAAGTGCGCGAGTCTGGTGCGATAGTCTCCCGGTGGGGGGAATAGACAATTTCGAAGAGCTGGTGACGAAGTTCTCACAGCAATTCAGCCAACAGCGGAGGCATACCAAAGATAGAACCGAGGTTTTGCACATTCGTCGGCAGACAACGAAACGGTGGAAAATTTCTTGACAAGATTCAACAAGGAGAGAATCGCCATTCCTGGCCTAACCCAGGACCTGGCTTGTGGGGCATTCCTACAGGGAGTAAATGATGACGAACTCCTTAGGAAGTTACATGATAGAAATGGCGTCCCCGATACTATCGAGGAGATCATGAGGATAGCCAAGGTTTACGTTCGGTATGAAAAATCGATAATAGCCAGTCACGCGGCTAACAAGAAGAAGGAATCATATCGTCCAACGGAAGAGTCTGATCGTCGGGGGGGAAATCAAGACCCAGAGTGGAAGATTCTCTCAAGAATCTCACGCCGAATCTCAGGGTAGGTATGATCGGCCTAGAAACACGTCGTCAAGAAGCGACTATTCTACAAGTGGAACAAAAACCGACTACCTCGTTTTAAGCAAGACGCCCGCAGAAATCCTAGCATATGAAAATCTTAAGCTTAATCCGCCTAAGCCCTTGAAAGATTCTACTGGGAAGGACTCATCCAGGTACGGTAAGTACCATAATGGGCGCGGGCATGACACAAACGACTACTACCAGCTAAAGAAGCAGATCGAATACTAGGATAAATCTGGCAAATTAGCACATTTGGTCAAGGACATCAAGCAGGGACCAATAACTATAAAGGAAGAAGAAGGAAAAGCTAGTAAAAAGAGGGAGATGAACATGGTATACGTGGAAGAAACAAGAGGACCAAAGCGGGGGTTCGAAATCCTCGAACCATGGATGTCAGTTGATATCCGGGCGGGCCCTAGACAACGGGACACCCGGATAAGCACGCAGCCACTCGTGGTCACTACGGCGGTAGAACACTCTCATATGAGGAGAATATTAATAGACACCGGAAGCTCGGAAGATATCATTTACGAGCACTGTTTCAATCGAATGCAGCGAGAAGACCGGGCACTCCTCAGACCAATTCACGCCCCCATCAGGGGCTTCACAAGAGAAAAAGTGGATCCCATTGGTCAGATTACATTCCCAGTAACCTTCAGAGAAGCTCCATGTGAAAGGAAAATAATCATACACTTCCTAGTGGTCCGAGCGGAGTCACATTACAATGTAATCATCGGGCGTTACACGCTTGGGAAACTCGACGCCATTGTATCCACATCACGGGGATTTATGAAGTTCCTAACACCAGGAGGAGTGGGCACAGTGTGTCTGGATTATTCCGGCGAAATAATGAATACGAAACGATGCAGACAAGGGCCAACAGGCATAATAGGCCCTGAAAGATGGCTTTTGAACAATGATCACCTGGACCAGATGGTCACTATCGACGACACCCTTTCCTTAGAAACAAGAGAAAGCTTAAAGACCTTGCTCTGAAACAATATGGATATATTTGCCTTCGTGCATAGGGATATGACCGGCATACCACGAGACCGAGCCGAGCACCGATTGTCCACCATGCCCGGGATGAAGCCCATTACTCAACATAGGTATAGCATGGCGTCCGATAGAAGGGAAGCAATAGTCAAGGAAGTATTAAAGCTAACAGAAGTGGGGATACTCTGGGAAACAAATTACCATACCTTGGTGGCCAACCCGGTCATGGTCAAGAAGGCAAATGGTACATGGAGAATGGGCGTTGATTACAAGGACCTCAATAAGGCTTACCCAAAGACGCCTATCCTTTGCCAGAAATTGAATTCAAAGTCGATTCATTGGTCCCCTACCGTTTTAAGTGCGTTCTGGACGCTTACAAGGGGTACCATCAGATACAGATGGCGAAGGAAGACGAAGAAAAAACGGCGTTTTTCACCAAAATTGGCATATTTTGTTATACAAAAATTTCGTTCGATCTCAGAAACGCAGGAGCAACCTATCAAAGACTGATGGACAAGGCATTCGCAAGACAGATTGGACGTAATCTAGAGGTGTACGTCGACGACCTCGTAATCATGAGTATGGAAGAAAAAATAATGCTTCAAGATATAGAAGAAACCTTCAGGACCCTGAGGGAGTACAACATTAAGCTGAACCCAAAGAAGTGTTCTTTCGGGGTCAAAGAATGTAAATTCCTCGGAGTCATCGTTACGAGGGATAGCTTTAAGGTGAACCCTGAAAAGTTTATAGCCATCACAAACATGCCTTCGCCAAGTACCCTCAAGTAGGCATAAACGCTGAACGGCAGGCAAGTGGCTATTAACAGGTTTCTCGCTAAACACACGGAAAAATCACTCCCTTTCATCAAAACCCTGAAGGACTGCCTAAATAAAAACTGGTTCCGCTAGATGGCAGAAGCAGAAGAACCATTACAGGAGATGAAACGTTTCATTCTCCATCTACCAACGTTAACGGCTCCCAAGCCCCACGAGGTCCTAAAAATGTATTCTGCTGCCGCTCATTAAGCTGTCAGCGCTGTGCTAATGGTGGAATGGGGAGGGGTGCAAACATCAATATACTATGTCAGCAGGGTTCTTTCGGACCCGAACACTCGGTACCCCACCCTAGAAAAGTTGGTACTAGCTCTTGTTCACGCCTCTCGGTGCTTCGAAGATACTTCCAGGGTCACACTATCGTGGTTCTCACAAATTATTCATTACAACAAGTGCTGAATAAACCCGAGATCTCGGGGCGACTCGCAAAATGGGTGATCGAATTGGGAGCACTAGATATTGTGTATCATAAGAGAACGATGGTAAAAGGACAAGTAGTGGCAGACTTCATCGCCGAAATCCCGAAGGGGGAACACATCCCCGAAACCAGCAAGGAGAAGCCAGAAACAAGCACTGCTAGGGAAACATGGAAGTTATATACCGACGGGTCCTCGAACAGCAAAGGGGCGGGAGCTGCTCTAATGCTCATGAGCCCCGAAGGCGTCTAATTAATGTACGTGTTAAAATTCAAGTTTGAATGTTCCAACAACGAGTCCGAATTCGAGGAATTGTTGGCAGGGTTACGAATGGCACACGCCATGGGGGAAACCCGAGTAGATGCATATGTAGACTCACTACTGGTCAACAACCAAATTAATGAAACCTACGAGGCTCGAGAGGATATGATGGTCAAATACCTAGCCAAAGTCAAGAGCCTAATTGCATTATTCGATCATGTGATGTTGACACACGTCCACCATGGAAAGAACCAGATCGCCGATGCACTTAGTAAACTCGCCACATCCGGGATGGAAGATGAAGTCAAAATCGAGACGTTGTATACCCCGTCAACACAAAAAGGGGAAATAAAAACCATGAGTGGTGAGGATGAATGTTAGATGACACAGCTCATAAAGTACCTGACAAACGGGGAGTTGCCAGCCTCTAAGGGGGCCTCAAGAAAAATACACGCTAAAGCCTTACAGTACGAAATGCAGGGCGGGGTCCTATACAGGAAATCGTACCTGGGGCCGCTCTTACGTTATGTATCCCCGCAATAGGCACCTGATAAAAGAGATACATGAGGGGATATGTGGCATTCACGCCGGGCCCCGCTCAGTAGTCGTAAAAATCACGAACGTCTGATACTATTAGCCAGGGGTGCATGAGGACATTGTTAAAGAGCTACGAAAAAAGTATGAGCTGCCAACGTTATGCCCCACATATTTTACTCCCTCGGAATAACCTGATACCAGTTACAGCGGCATGGCCTTTCCAAAAGTGGGCCATAGACATCGTAGGCCCCTTCCCCCTGCACCAAGCAAGGTCAAGTTCCTCATCGTCGCAATCGATTACTTTACCAAATGGATTGAGGTAAAGCCTTTGGCAAAAATAGGGGCGGACAACGTAAAGAAATTCCTCTGGGAGCACATAGTTTGTCGTTTTGGTCTGCCGTTGTACCTGGTGAGCGATAATGGAACACATTTTGCAGATAAAATCATCCAAGAATGGTGCAAAGAACTAGAGATACAGCAAGTTTTCACCTCGGTAGCCCACCCCCAGGGTAATGGACAAGTGGAGCCGGCCAATAGGAGCCTATTAGATGGACACAAGAAACGCCAGGACAGGGAAGGTGGATGCTGGGTGGATGAGTTACCGACCGTTCTGTGGGCTCATCGAACATCGCCCAAGACGGGAAACAAAGAAACACCGTTCGTCCTAACATATGGGACGGAAGCAATGATCCCAGCAGAAGTGGGATTACCCTCATTAAGGCGCTTGACAACAGAAGACAACAACGATTATCACCTCAGGGAAAATCTGGATCTCTTAGAGGAACGACGCTAAGCAGCTGCTATTAGCGAAGCAAGATATAAACAAGCGATGGAAAACTATTATAACAAAAGAGCAGCCGCCGTCGCCTTCCGGGTGGGCGATTATGTTTTACGTGACAACGAGGCTAGCAGGGTTGAAAACACCAGAAAGATGGGTCCTACTTGGTAAGGGCCAAACATAATCAAAGAAGTACTAGGAAAGGGGGCGTACACATTGGAACACATAGACGGCACACCAATCCCCCGGTCCTGGAACATAGCCCATCTCAAACGGTGTTACATGTGATCTTCACCTAGCAAAATTCCGGATGATTATTATTTCCTTTTTCCTTTATTTTATGTTTAATAGGACATTGTTTATCGACCTTTTGGTCAAAACCCTGTAAAGATATCTCTATTTCTTAATAAAACTTCGATCCTTCGATTCAAGTTCATATAACAACAAACCAATATATAAAATGATCATGCACAATACGTAGACGAACCTTTTGCTTAACATGCATTAAGTTAAGCGGAGTATACAGCATATTAACGTCCAAAACAAACGACTTACACTTACTACGTCGTTTTTGGCAAAAACCTTTTTACAGCGCTAACAGATAGGTGCCTTGGTAATAGGCACATTTAACTATCTAACATCAGACAAACATGAGACTCCCTGATCCTCATGATAGTCTGCAAAAATAAACCAAGTACTTGTATATCTACCCACATAATGTGGAACAACACAAAATAGCAAACATGACACTAAGTTTCGCTGAGTCGACTCAGGTCAACATCTTCATAACCTCTGTAGGGGTGTGAAGAATTCTTGTGTCCAACACAACTAGGTCAGGAAAAACATCCAGATCATCTCCTGGCACAACTGAACTCCCTGCGTCATCGTTTTCATCTACAGATGCCATGGTTGTTCTTGGAACACCCTTCCGACGGCGAACATAATAGGCACCAAACAGACGTGAGTGGTGGTCGTCAGTAACGGTCTTCAACATAGGACATCGTTTCCTTCGTAGACCTTTGGGAATCGGAGGGTACGATCCAGGCATTAGTGGTAACAAATCACGATGATCGGACCAAGATTGGCTCACCGGAGCCTGACCGGAAGAAGCACTATTAACATTCTCCGGCAGCCGACATAAATCAAGCAGGGCCTCAGCAGCCTCACAATCGTCAAGCACCTCTGACACACGACGACGACTATAGGGATTCTTCATGAAGCCAAAAAGTGTTAATCAGGTGTCCTTACACAATCACATTACATATAAGAAATAACAAGCAATTATGGCGATGGATTGATAACAGTCAGATCACCCCCATGTCAGGGGGAGAGTCAGAATTAATCATCATAGCCTACTAGAAAAACATAGGGATTGCGTCATCCAACCAAAAGCAATTAAGTGTTTGCATACACAACTGTTCAAAAACTAGTCCTAAACATAACACGTGTCAATCAAGTCTTCCACTTGCATCAAACATTGGAATTAGACGAGTCCAGCAGGCGGTGGATTACCTCCGGGTCTAGGCTCCCCGCGGCTTCTATATTCTGCTGGAACTCGAGGAGAGGATCATTAGCCATAGCAGAAAGAGTCTCCACCATACGATCTGAAGCAGAAGTAGTGGCTGCCCGCAGCTCCTCGGTAACCAAAGTCTAACCGCCCGCACTCCGGGTAAGTGGCGTGCATTCCATCATGCTGACCAGTCTCATACGCCTTCGTTGCCATATTATCCAGCAAACTGCTAAAATGTGGAGATCACCTAAGAAACTCAAAGCAGGATATCACACCATGGTTAACCCATCAAGTTTTTTCTCCTCTAAGTGCAGCAAGCTGAGCAGACAGTTCTTGTGCCTTGGCCAATGCCTGGTCCGTCACATTCTCGCTTTCAGTGCGATGAGCTTTTTCACAATCCAGGTCACGCTACAATTTAGACCGTTGCACCAAAAGTTCATCACACTTTTGAGTGGTTTCTTCAGCCTTAGCCTGGGTATCTTCCATCTCCACCATCAGAGCGTGATGCCGCTCCTGCACCTGTGACACGAATTCATGATCAATATTTAGCTGGGCAATCTGAGAGGTCAAGACACGAACCTTCTTCGCCTCCACAAAAGCTTTTCTTTCCAGCTCCCCTTTGGACTTTCAATGCGTGAGATATCACCCTTTCCTTCTCCTGAATGTCCCGGGCCTATGCCATACGTTCTTCAGCAATATTTGAAGTTACCCTCTTCAAGTATTCTTCGGTTTTCAGCTTCTCGGCAAGGAGACGAGACACCCGAGCCTTAGCAGCATCCAAATGGTCGTCTCGTCGTTGAAGGTCGTCCATCATCTATTGCACGGCATGAGGACTCTGTTGTAGTTCACGGTTATCCTGACCCCAGCGGCGTTTGATCTCGGCAATCCTTTTCACCCCGGCTACGGGATCAGCCAAGGTAGAATCTAACAACATCCCGGAGTCTTGAACCTCCACATAAGACACATCCGCTGGGGGGAAGGCATGATCCACCTAGTTGTTGATTACATGTGGAAATATGGGACAGGTGGATTCGGCGACCTTCCAACGGGGCTTGTATGGCCTATCAGTCATTCACGGGTCCCAGGTGACGGTCGGAAGATATAGACCTTCAATATGCGGTGTTTCATCACGTGCCCCACCACTGGACCCCGCTGTCTCATCATGACTCAAGGCTCTATCACTAGAAAACTCATAAGACGAAGAAGGTAAAGTGACAGGGCGGTGATGATGGGCGGCGTTGCAGCAGAGTCAGTTTTCTTTCGGCTGGATGCTGAGGATGGATCAGGGAGAATCTTAAAAGGTACCAAGGGAGCAACCGCTAGTGCAGCAGTGGTTGTAATAACTATGGCCTCAGTAAATATGGGGCCAGAATGGACCGCCGGGGTAATAGGAGTCCCGGTGGTAGACACGACAGAAGTGGCAGCCAAGCTAGGCGTTCATGATGACAGACTCCATTTCACTCCCAGTAGTTGGAGCGGGAAAGAAAGAACTATCAAAGCCAGAGGATGCTACGAGTGGGGTACCTGCAACCAAAAAAGGCAAGTGAGGAAAGGTTGTTGAGCAGGATTAAAAGGATATCCTAAACACACTTAACAATCCCAGCAAGGACGTCACGCCTCCGCGCCTCAAAATTGGTTAAAAGGGGCATCACGGTCCTGACCTTCTTCGACGGGTATCCAACTGGCGCATCCACTGTAGTCATACCCACGCCAACTTCAGAAACTTTTTCCGTTTCGTGGGTAGTGGCAGCAACAGGGTCGGAGTCCATGGATGGCTTGGTTCTTGTGCTTCCTTCACCTCCGGTTCTCTGGATTCGTATAGTCTTCCTCTGAGCGGGAGCGGTTGGATCAACCTTTTCCGCGTCCCTAGTGAGGGGAAAGCCCTAGAGGACCCTATCCAGGTGAGAGGGCGAAATAAGGAAATTGCTAACATTAGCCCGTAAGATGTCCTCTTCTCCATGACGCAATGGACGGTCTGCCGGAGAAATAGCGGGTGCCTTTTCTGGATATAAAAAGTCGGCTAACATCAAAGGTGCTGAAATAACAGATATACGACAATAAGAAATTGGTTATAACAAATTCATTTATATATTTAACACACGGGGGCCGAAGACTTACACGCATCCGTGGTACGGAACGCGGGGTAGATTTGGACATCACGCCAGCATGAGCTCATCCCAACCAAAGCAAGGGCACCGTTAGGTATGATGGTAATCTCGGAAGGATGGGAGGTCAAGGCCTTAAATAAGGCGTTATCCTGATACTTCGTCTTCTGCGGCGCAACGTCTTTTACTTTCTCTTTCGCTGACATCGTCTGCCAATGCATCTCTCTGGGAATCACATCGGCATCCACATAAAAGAACTTCTTTTTCCAGTCTTTATCTCAGCAACTGGCAGGAACGAGTCGAAGACACATCTCGTCAGTGCTTTGCCGGTCAAAAGTGAAAAAAGGGGTTTCAAAAACCAGGGAGTATAAAGCCTGGAACACGAGCCGTTCCGGCAAGAACCCCAAACTTAAACAGGCATACTCAAAATGACGAAGCTTGGCAAGACCAAGAGGGTGCATCTGAGATATGTGCACGGCGTATTCATCCAACAGCGACTTACAAAAGCTTGTTATCGGAAGCCGGAAGTTACAGAACTTGAAGAATTCGGTGAAAATAGTGATCTTACCGTTTTTCAACGGAAAGGCAGTATCTTTTTCAGAAGGCATTATCGGATGCTACTCCGGCCTTATGTGGTACGTTTGCAGGAGTGCAACAAATGAAGTTCGGTTCCACTTGAAGTACAGAGCTTCATCACGGGACACAACATCGGAAGTTTTGGGGGCCATGAGAACAATCGAAAAGTTTTTGCAGCAGTGGTTAAAGAAATGGAAGATAAGTTCTCACCTTTTGGGGATTAACCTATAATTTATAGCCCTAATTTTTTCATTTTTGAAATTTAAAAATGGAGCCTAAAACAACGTGTGGTCGCTTCGATAATCATGGGGAGATTGTTGACGTGACAACTGGCGCTGCCACAAAATGCCTTTTCAGATATCAGGCATCGCATAGGGTGACGTATTTACATAATTTGGGCAGTCCACATTTTATTTTTTCATTTTTTCATTTTGGTTGCGTTGCTTTCTTAGAGTCCGACACCATGTCATGCCCCATAGAATCGGACTGGAGGGACATGTAGAGGAATGACCCGACTTGGTCATTCCGGGTCAAATACAACCCGTTGACAAAACGTGAAATAGGGAGATATTCGAGCATATCTTCATTCGTCAATATCTCTGATAAATCAGGACTCGCCTAACCGACTTCCCAAAATATGGGGACACCCTAATAGTCACCCATAACTATAAATAGAGGAGTTCATCACAAAGGTAAATTCATTCCCTACTCTTCTCAACTCTCTCTACTCTTTTCTTCACTCCCACAATGGATACTTATTCTCACGCCGAATGGTGGTTACAGGAATAACCCCATTCCTGTAACGAGTCCTAACGGTATTCTGTTTTGCAGACTAAATGTTGGATCACTTCTCACCCAGTTACCCAATCTGTAGACGTGCTCAGGTGCTGTTCTTACACTAACATCAAGGTTTTGTCATAAACTAGTTGATGCCCCGCCCGCGTTGCAGGGCGATGGCCGAATAATTCTCAATCAATTAAAAAAACACTATTATAGTTTTGTTAGGAAAAAAAAACTAAAACGATGACAAGACCGTAGTTCTGAGCTTAGGGCAAAACTGTAGTTTGTCAGGATTATGAGCGAGTGTTAGGCAGCTCCTTCACATGGAAAAAAATTAAATCCAGTCAACCAATTAAAAAAACACACTTATAGTTTTGCTAAAAAAACTAAAACGATAGCAATACTGTAATTTGAACTGAGGGCAAAGTTGTATTTGTTGAGTTGGGTAAAATCGTAATTTGCCAAAAGTTAAAGTGATGACAATACTATAAATTTGAACCAGAGACAAAATCGTAATATAACTTTGCACTAAGGAAAAAATTGTAATTTTAAGCTGGGGACAAAACTATATTTTTAATTTGAACTGGGGCAAAATCAAAATTTTGAACTGAGTGCAAAATCGTAATTTTGAATTGAGGGGCAAAAGCATACTTTTATTTTGAACCAGGCAAAAACATAATTTTAAACTAAAGACGAAATCATAATTTTTGAAACGGGGTGAAAATGCAAAATCGTCATTTTTAGTTTGGGGCAAAAGCAAATATTTATTTTGAACTGGGGCTAAAATTGTAATTGTAATTGTAGTATGGGGATAAAATCATAATTTTGAACCGATGACAAAATCGTAATTTTGAGTGAAGGACAAAGTGGGGGCAAAAACGTAATTTTATTTTAAATTAAGGACGAAACCGTAATTTTAAAACGAATATAAAATAATAAAACGGTTGGTCTAATAGGGAAGTGCCACGCCGTGGCACTATTCCCCTAACTTGGTAAATGTATATGTAGGATAATTAGTAATAAATCTGAATTTTGCAACGTATTTGTAATGGAAAAGCGTGATGGAAATAGCCAAATTTCTAGTAGTGTAATAGGCCCATTGGCTCGTCAACCCAAGCTTAAAAACAAATTGATATTCTTATTTAACTTTAATTTACAATGTTAAATGATACACAATACACCGAATCAGATTGGTCGAAAATATGATAGGCATGCAAGTTTTTTTTAATGTTTAAAATGGTATATACGTGTTTTCTTTTTAGTTTTTGGCTAAATTAGTAGATACGTGTATAGGTCATTGATTGCTAGAGGTTTATGGTTAAGAAATTGACATGTAATTCAATGTTCCATGTGCAAATGTTAATGTATCTTATCTACGTATTTCTCGCATCTAATACGTGTTTGAAATCTAAAGTTTTGATGGCTAAGTTTTTCAAAGTAATATTGCTTTGTATGGTAATTATAACGAACAACAAAACAAGCATATTATTTTATAATATTTTAAAAGTTAATATTCATATTTTCATGACATGCCATAAAGTTTTACTAATAAATGTAACTAAATTAAATCTGTTTTTATGTGAAACATAATTTATATCAACATTATTTTAACCTACGAAAAAAACGTTGTCCTTAAATAAAAACATGATATTATATATTGCTAGTACACTGGAATATCCATTTTCCACGTTTTATGTCTGATTTATATCGTTAATGATACAATTATAATTTTTCAATCTTATTTGAAGTAAATGTCATTACGAGTTAGTGATTGTTCGAAAACGAATGGTATCATTTTCATGTGAAAGAGAGTATGTTTTCATAGGGGCGGCAAAAAACTCAAACTTCACGGGTAAAATCGAAGCATGAAACATTCTGGACAGGTAACGAGACGGGTATCTGGATAGAGACTAAATATGTGATTAGTTACAAAAAATTGTTACGCGCATGGGATGAACATATCTGAGTATTTCAATGATAAAACTAAAGTAGTTAAACTTATTTCAATTAACATAAATACAAGACTGATTTTTAATGTTAAAAATGGAGAATAGTAAAAAGTCATATTATCAAGCATGTCTTTAAAAGTCATGCATTATTTTTTTCAACTCAAATGGCTTCTTTTGCGATTGAGATCGTTCACAATCAATTATCAAGAAGCATGTATTTATAACACTCCTTTACTATAAATCAAAAGCCATATCTATATCATAACTCTAAGTTATCGTGAAAATACAAATTAAATCGTAATAAGACCCGCGCGCGTTGCAGCACGCAGGGGCGGAGACAGCATAGAACCAGTCGTAGCACGGGCTACGGCTCAAAGTCGTGTTCGCAGTGTTTCGCAGTGTTAGTTTTTGTTTTTTTTTATTTTATATAAAGGATACCCCTAAAAAAGTACGAGGATACCCCTATAAAGGATTTTATATGAATACACCGTAATTTTTTTTGGGATACCCCTGGTGTTAAAGTCTAGCTCCGCCACTGGCAGCACGGGTACGTCACAAACATCGAATATATTAGTTCAAATGTTATGTGATGTGTTAATCATATGAAAACGCGTATTTCGACGTTTCCAGATTGAACTCAATGTAACCTATATAAGCATTGCGATTGGATCAAAACATAAAGTAAATCAAATTTATAGCGTACAATCATAATGTATTATATGTGACCCGAATCATATATAGAAAACGTAACACATGTAACGGAAAAGTTGACACGTATAATTAAAAGAGATTAATTAGAAATTTAAAAAAAGGAAAAAAAGAAACCCCAATTTGACTCCACTCGAAGCAAATTTTACCAAAAATTTATAAAATAAGCACGAAAAACATATTAATTTGACCTGACTCGTTTCCCAAAAAAGTTTACGTCGAAACATACACCAACTTGAATGTATACCGAAACATACATAAAAATGTTTTTTATACGAAAACGTATTATATTTGACCTATCTCATTTTTCGAAAAAGTTTACGTCGAAACGTACTGCAAATCGAATTCATACCGATAAATACATAAAAATATGCACGTAAAAAATAGTTTTATTGAAAGTAAAAGAGGTATAAGGGTAAAGTTGAAACAAATGATTAGTAAAAAACTTAAAAGGTTAAATACGTTCGTAAAATCATGCTGTTGGATCGTTTGCACGACCAAAACGAGTCGTTCAGAAGAGTTCTAATCAATACGAGAGGCGGAAACAAACGTATCGACTTTGAATCAGCTTGATAAACACTCTAATTGTCTTGTTTATTGATATTACAACGTTTTACAGCCTGTAGACACTTCGGCAGCACCTCGGTACCGGAATCACAAGTTCTACAAATGAAATGACAAGCCCACTATATATAGGAGGACCATTTCGTGTGGAATGGGAATGCCCACTTCATGCGAAATGGACAATGTCCATTTCGTACGAAATGGCTCTTCCATTTCGTGCGAAATGGTCACATCTCACATGATTCTCATTTTTCTCGAACTACGTGCCCTGATCTATCATTCTAGTTACAAGACTCGATACAAGTTGAAGTCGACAGACATATGCACCAACATACTCCCCTTTGGATGTTGACGAAGTCTTCAGTGTCAAGTCTTCGGTATGTCACATCTTCAGTCTTGATCAGTCTTTGTGTTTTTCCAAAGTATCAGACAGTGTAAGCATCCTTCAATCTCTATCTTCTTCTCTCTTTCTCAGCAGCTAATCTCCCCCTTGTATGTTGATCTACAAATATCCTCAGACTCCCTCTTGACGTCTTCAGACTCCCCCTTTCAGTAAGCTGGGATTTCCTCGTTCAAGAATCAAGACCTGTGTCGCAACCCCCGATCCCTGATTCCCCGAAAACGGGCGGTCGCGAGCCAGTTTCGGTGGTATCTTGTATTGTCTAAACAAATGGGTTAAAACCCAAGTTCATAGTACACACGTTTTTATAGGAATAAATCCTATTTTATTTAATAAAAACATCTATTTTATATTTGGTAACTTTATTGCCACTTTTCCAAGCCTTCAATGTTGTCCAGCTGGCTTCTATTTGGCTTTCACATTTTGTTACCTGAAACGCGTTTTAAAAACATTTGTCAGTGGAAAATACTGGTGAGTGAATCCCAGTTTAATCAAGTTTAAATAAAAATCCCATTGTACAATATTGAGGGCGATCCCGCAATTATATTTGTTTCCAAGATATCACAATTAACATCCATGGTACTGTCGAACCCGACTTGTGGACATGTTACTCCTTGACCAGGTGGTAACAAATTTTGTATACAAAACCCCAACATACTCATCATAATTGTATTCTTACAAATACTCAATAACTGTTATTCGCATGGAAAAGTATTTAAGGTTTTGTAAAAACAATTAACAAAAGGTTTACAAAAAGCGGATCAACTCACATTGCTGTCTTAGATTTTCCGTAAGGGTTTCCTGGTGATAATCTATAATTTACACAAATGTACACGCGTTAGTATAATAACTCATTTTAACATTAGTAATACCCTCCCCGAGACGGCATTCCAACGACTACGTCGGGCAGAACCACGATAGCCGTTACGGAACCCTAGATCAATCGGGCAGCGTATCTAATACGTATCCAGGGGTTATAATACTTACAACGGAGCAGAACTTCGCTAATTAGGGGGTATAATACCCACGTATAAAGCCTAATATTCAGAATTGAGAGAAGAAAAACGTTCGTGAGCGAATTCTGAATGAAATCCGATGGCCTGCTTATATAGGGCATGATTCTGTCTTTCTCGCGGCCCGCGTAAAACAGAGACAGGGCTTACGCGGCCCGCGTCAATCCCCGGTCAAAGCGTAGCTGATCCTGGTAAGTGTCTAGACTTGCCACGATGATGACACGTGTCATCACCGGGCTGCGCCACCATCTTGATCTCACGCGGCCCGCGTAAGAGTTAGGGTTATCTTACGCGGCCCGCCTAAACTTAAAACTCAACGAAATCAGTTTTCAACCTTTATACCGCCCGCGTAAGGGTTGGGGTGGGTCTACGCGGCCCGCCTCAACTTAAATTTCAGATTTTTAATTATTTTTAATACTATTTAAAATATTTGAGGCCCGTTTTCGCGTATGGGGTGTATTTTGGGATATATTGGGATATTTTAAATTTTATTAAGGTATTTATAAGGGTGTCGGTTTTATTGAGGATTGTTACATCCTCCTCATCTTGTTTTAGAGCTCGTCCTCGAGATCTACTGGAACAAGTGTGGATATTTCCTTTGCATTTCAGATTCCAGCTCCCATGTGTACTCAGGTCCTCTTTTGGAGTCCCATTTCACTTTGACCAGAACTAGTCTTTTATGCTTGAGGTTCTTGACTTTCCTGTCTTCAATCTATAGAGGCCTTTCTACAAACTTGAGTTGTTCATTTACATCTATATCCTTAAGAGGTACTACTAGTGATTCATCATCTAAATACTTTTTGAGATTAGATACATGAAACACATCATGTATTCCTGCCATTTCCTCTGGCAGTTGTAGCTGATAGGCTACAGGTCCTATTCTTCTAATAATCTCAAAAGGTCTAATATACCTGGGACTTAGCTTTCCTCTTTTGATGAATCTTACTACTCCTTTCCAAGGAGAGACTTTTAACAATACATTATCTCCTACTTGAAATTCCAATGGTTTGCGTCGGTTATCGGCATAGCTCTTCTGTCGATCGCGTGCTGCTTTTAGTCGTTCCTTGACTTGAATGATCTTATCGGTTGTTTCTTGCACTATCTCAGGTCCAGATAGTTTCTTTTCCCCAATTTCTGCCCAACAGACTGGGGTTCGGCACTTTCGTCCATAAAGTGCTTCGAATGGTGCAGCATTGATACTTGTGTGATAACTATTATTATAAGAAAATTCTATTAAAGGTAAGTGATCGTCCCAATTACCTTCGAAATCAATTACACAAGCTCTAAGCATATCTTCCATTGTCTGAATTGTCCTTTCGCTTTGGTCGTCCGTTTGAGGATGGTAAGCTGTGCTCAGATTTAACTTGGTTCCCATGGCTTTTTGTAAACTTAACCAAAAATGAGAGGTAAATCGACTATCCCTATCAGAAATAATTGATAAAGGAATTCCATGTAATGAAACAATTTCATTTACATATAATTTAGCTAGCTGTTCCATGCTGAAAGTTTCCTTCATTGGTAGGAAATGAGCTGACTTGGTTAGCCTATCTACAATCACCCAGATTGTATCATTACCTTTCTTTGTTTTGGGTAATTTGGTAACAAAATCCATTGTTATCAATTCCCATTTCCACACTGGCATTTCTAGTTGCTGTAACAAACCTGAGGGTTTCTGGTGTTCAGCTTTAACTTATGAACAGGTTAAACATTTAGAAACATAGGCTGCTATGTCTTTCTTCATTCCTATCCACCAGAAATTTTTCCTTAAATCCTGGTACATTTTATCATTTCCTGGATGCATCGTATACTTAGACTTATGGGCTTCTTCTAATATACGATGACGTAGGTTTCCTAATTTAGGTATCCATATTCTCTTCTTATGGAATCTCCAAATTCCATATGTTCCTTGTTCTAATTCCTTAATCATACCTTTTAATTTTTCAGCATCATCCTTGATTACTGATTCTTGTGCTTTTCTGATTTGTTCATTTAAATCTACTTGCAGATTTAATTTAAGAGAACGTACCCTTTTTGGCTTTTCATGATACTTTCGAGTTAAAGCATCTGCCACTACATTTGCTTTTCCTTCATGATACTGAATATCACAATCATAATCACTAAGCATCTCCATCCAGCGTCTTTGTCTCATATTTAATTCCTTTTGCCCGAAAACATACCTTAAACTGTTATGATCAGTGAATATGGTAAACTTACTACCATAAAGGTAATGTCTCCAAATCTTAAGGGCAAAAATTATAGCTCCTAGTTCTAGATCATGGGTTGAGTAATTCTCTTCATGATTCTGAAGTTGTCTAGATGCATAAGCTATAACCTTTTGGCGTTGCATCAACACACATCCATAACCTAACTTAGAAGCGTCACAATATACTACAAAATCTTCAGTTCCTTCTGGTAACGCTAGTATGGGTGTATTAGTTAATCTTTGCTTAAGAATTCTAAATGCTTCTTCTTGTTTTGGTCCCCATTCAAACTTAATGGATTTACAGGTTAACTTAGTTAAAGGAATGGCTATTCTAGAGAAATCTCGAATAAATCTTCTATAATAATCGGCCAATCCTAAGAAACTTCTAACCTCGGTTGGTGACTCAGGGGTTTTCAATTTGGTAATCGCCTCGATCTTTGTTGGATCCACATGAATTCCTTCATGGTTCACTAAGTGTCCAAGAAACTGTACTTGTTCTAGCCAAAACTCGCACTTTGAAAATTTAGCATAAAGCTTTTCCTTTCTTAATAGACTTAAAAGTGCGTGCAAATGCTTTGCATGTTCCTTTTTATTCTTAGAGTAAATTAGAATATCATCTATGAAGACAATTATGAATTTATCCAAATATGGCTTACATATTCGGTTCATCATGTCTATAAATGCAGCTGGGGTATTGGTTAAACCAAATGGCATGACAGTAAATTCATAATGACCATACCTTGTTCTAAATGCGGTCTTAGGAATGTCATCTTCCTGTACCTTTAATTGATGATATCCTGACCTTAAATTGATTTTAGAGAAAAATCGAGCTCCTTGTAGTTGATCGAACAGATCATCGATTCTCGGTAATGGGTACCGATTCTTAATCGTGACTTTGTTCAATTCACGGTAATCAATGCACATACGCATTGATCCGTTCTTCTTTTTAACGAATAAAATCGGCGCTCCCCATGGCGACGAACTTGGCTGTATGAATCCTTTTTCCAGCAATTCATCTAATTGTTTCTTCAGTTCCTGCATTTCTGCGGGTGCCAAACGGTAAGGTGTTTTGGCAATTGGTGTTGTTCCTGGTAGCAGGTGTATTCTGAATTCAACTTCTCTGTCTGGTGGTAGTCCTGGTAATTCTTCTGGAAATTGAGACACTACTGGAATGTCTTTTAGTTATTTTCCTTTAGTGTTAGTGATTATGGAAATCAAATACACTATAGAACCTTTTCTTATATAACTTGCAGTTTTCATCACAGAGATGAATTTTGTGGATCTAGACGGCTTATCTCCTTTAATTGTGATCATTTTACCTTTTTCTCCACAATTGTAGCATAATCCATTACTGGATTTTCTCCTGCAATCTTCTTCCTTGTGTCCTGGCATCTTGCAGAAATTGCAAAGAGTAGAGCATTTTCCCGAATGCTTAAATACACTATAGAACCTTTTCTTATATAACTTGCAGTTTTCATCACAGAGATGAATTTTGTGGATCTAGACGGCTTATCTCCTTTAATTGTGATCATTTTACCTTTTTCTCCACAATTGTAGCATAATCCATTACTGGATTTTCTCCTGCAATCTTCTTCCTTGTGTCCTGGCATCTTGCAGAAATTGCAAAGAGTAGAGCATTTTCCCGAATGCTTTTTCTTGCAGACCTTGCAGAAGGGTGCAGAGGTAGAACCCATATTCCTACGGTTGTAATTCCCAGAACGGAATTCTTGAGTAAGCCTTTGGGTTAGGTTTCTCCTCTGTTCTTCTTCTCTAGTACGGATTAATTCATCTGTCAAGGTATTTGCTAGTTCTACAGCTTCTTCTATAGTTTGAGGTCTAGCTGCCTTGACTACATGTCTAATCTCACCGATTAATCCCCAGATGTAACGGGAGATTAATACTGGTTCAGGTGATGCAAGGGTTGGCACTATTCTAGCATATTCAAAGAATGTGGTAGTATAACCCTTACTATCTACTCCGGTCATTCTTAAGTTTAGGAACTTATTTGTTATCTGTTCTTTTTCATTGGGTGGGCAGAATTTCCTTTCTACCATATTCTTAAATTCCTCCCATTCCATGTTGTAAACCCTATCACTTCCTCTTGATTGGAGGATAGTGTTCCACCATTCTAAGGCTGAGTTTTTAAACAGATTAGAAGCAAACATTATTTTGTCTTCTTCAGCACATTTGCTTATTTTTAAAACAGCCTCAGTCTTCTCTATCCAACGTAGAGCTACAATGGGTCCTTCATTGCCCGATAATTCTATTGGTTTGCAGGACCAGAATTCCTTGTAAGAACAACCGTAAGACACGGTTCTTCTTCTTTTGGGAATGGGCACTTGAAGTACGGGTCCATTGTTCACGCTGTGTTCTGGTTCAATTGGTCGCTTACTGCTATGTTTACTTTTATTATTCGCTTCTTGAACCGTTTGAATAATAAATGGCATTGCATCTATAATTCCTTGTGCCACTATGTGTTGAACGGCACTATTATCCATTTGGTTTCCATTGTTATTGATGCTCGGATTCTCATTAACCACGTTAATGTTAGTCTGGTTATCGTTATTCAGATTTCCTTGATTTCCTTCGTCGGCCATCTGAATTTTAAACATTTACCCCGTATTAATATCACAAAATAATATTTAATATAGTCTATCACATGACACGCATTTTTGCCAAAAGCGTCGATCATTGCGACTTTACTCTATTCATATACTATTATGCATCTATTACACACCAGTACTGAAATAAAAATTACAATACCAACTGAAATAGAATTACACTAATAGTAATAGGCATCCGTACACACATATTTTATTTTATTTTATTTTATTATATTATTTTATTATATTATTATTATTACTATTACCGTCTTCCACCATCACATCTATGGATATGGATTCATCCAAAAATCCATATTGCGCTCGTCGTATTTCCATACGAGTCGCTCTCCCACCTGTCACATTCTCTCGCTGCTTTCTAAAATTTCCTCACCAAAAGTCCTAAGTTCTTGTACGTTTTCTGCACTCATTGGGGGTGTAGGTTCTAGGACTGGGTTCGGAATCTGGGGTGCGGGTTCCTGGTGTGGGGGTGTATGTGCCTGGAATTGGTAAGGATCATCTAAAATTTCCCTAATGTATTCATCGTGGAAATAGGGATCTAAAGGGTCCAAACCTAGGTAGGCTCCTACGTTCTGCATGGGTGTGTCTTCATGTATCGGGTAACGTTGCACATAGTCCCTAACGTCATCCCACCAGGGATCGTAATTTGGGTCTAGGGGGTTTGGTGCTGGTACCCTAGGTATTTCTTCCGGGTTGAAGTCATGCATCTCTACTTGGTTTTCAGGGTTTTCTATCTCCATGGGTTGATCAGGGATTGGCAATTGTGTTTGGGGTGCTATTATTTGCTCCAGATTAGGGTCAGCTGCAGTGGTGGCTAAGATATGGATGTTGGCTATACCCCTATTTATCATGTCCTGGGCATAGGCATCTGTCTCTCTCTTGGCTGCTGCTAATGCTCTCTGGTCTTGTAACTTTTTCATACGCTTCCTACGCTCGTGTGCCCCTCGACTAAACCATCCCCTTTTTTTCTGAGGAAATGGCTCTTCTGACTGAGCCTTAAACACAAAGATTCCTTCTTCCGTATCAGCAGAGTACCCTGAGAGGGCAGGCTGAGAAGAGGAGGTGCCTTCGCTTCTAGGCGAACCAGACAATTGACGGTACGCGTCAGATGGTCCTTGGTCGCTCATACTGTAAACTAACAGATAGTCAAAAAACACATAACAATAAATACAGTCATGCACATATTTCCGTAATTTATTTCCTAACACTTTACAATTTGATGTCAGCAGAACACCTCTGTGGCTGAATTAGTGGCTTAGCTCTGATACCACCTTCTGTCGCAACCCCCGATCCCTGATTCCCCGGGAACGGGTGGCCGCGAGCCAGTTTCGGTTGTATCTTGTATTTTCTAATTTGGCAGCGGAAATTTTCATCAGGACTGTAGTTAGGAAATATTGATCAGAGTAAAATACCACATTTTCATAACATTAAACAAATGGGTTAAAACCTAAGTTCATAGTACACACGTTTTTATAGGAATAAATCCTATTTTATTTAATAAAAACATCTATTTTATATTTGGTAACTTTATTGCCACTTTTCCAAGCCTTCAGTGCTGTCCAGCTGGCTTCTATGTGGCTTTCACATTTTGTTACCTGAAACGCGTTTTAAAAACATTTGACAGTGGGAAATACTGGTGAGTGAATCCCAGTTTAATCAAGTTTAAATAAAAATCCCATTGTACAGTATTGAGGGCGATACCGCAGTTATATTTGTTTCCAAGATATCACAATTAACATCCATGGTACTGTCGAACCCGACTTGTTGACATGTTACTCCTTGACCAGGTGGTAACAAATTTTGTATACAAAACCCCAACATACTCATCATAATTGTATTCTTACAAATACTTAATAACTGTTATTCGCATGGAAAAGTATTTAAGGTTTTGTAAAAACAATTAACAAAAGGTTTACAAAAAGCGGATCAACTCACATTGCTGTCTTAGATTTTCCGTAAGGGTTTCCTGGTGATAATCTATAATTTACACAAATGTACACGCGTTAGTATAATAACCCATTTTAACATTAGTAATACCCTCCCCGAGACGGCATTCCAACGACTACGTCGGGCAGAACCACAACAGCCGTTACGGAACCCTAGATCAATCGGGCAGCGTATCTAATACGTATCCAGGGGTTATAATACTTACAACGGAGCAGAACTTCGCTAATTAGGGGGATATAATACCCGCGTATAAAGCCTAATATTCAGAATTGAGAGAAGAAAAACGTTCGTGAGCGAATTCTGAATGAAATCCGATGGCCTGCTTATATAGGGCCTGATTCTGTCTTTCTCGCGGCCCGCGTAAAACAGAGACAGGGCTTACGCGGCCCGCGTCAATCCCCGGTCAAAGCGTAGCTGATCCTAGTCAGCGTCTAGACTTGCCACGATGATGACACGTGTCATCACCGGGCTGCGCCACCATCTTGATCTCACGCGACCCGCGTAAGAGTTAGGGTTATCTTACGCGGCCCGCCTAAACTTAAAACTCAACGAAATCAGTTTTCAACCTTTCTACCGCCCGCGTAAGGGTTGGGGTGTGTCTACGCGGCCCGCCTCAACTTAAATTTCAGATTTTTAATTATTTTTAATACTATTTAATATATTTGAGGCCCGTTTTCGCGTATGTGGTGTATTTTGGGGTATATTGGGATATTTTAAATTTTATTAAGGTATTTATAAGGGTGTCGGTTTTATTGAGGATTGTTACAACCTGGCTCACACTCTGCTCAGGCTTAGACACGGAAATCTGCACAAATCTCTACCTCAAAATAAATTTCACAAATTTAACAATTTGACAAATTTATATAACACTTGCAGATATCGTTCAAAATGATTTAACATTTATAATTTCTGATGAACACTTGTAAGAATAACATTCAGATTTGACATTTTCATTTCGAAATCTTTTCTCATTTCAAACATACTCCCCCTCACCTGTTGTTTAGCACTCGGAATTTTGAAAATCAGCTCTCCAACATCAGTTGTCGAAAATATTTTTGTATTTTCAAAATTTTATGCTAAAAACACAATATTTTTGGATTTTGTTTTTAATGAAAAGCTGTAAAGAAAAATATACAGACAATATTTTTGCGAGTTTGTGTAAGAGGATCATATCAGTTTTTGAGACAAAACACCAACACCGTTAAGCTTTAAACATTTTAAGTTCTAAACGATTCACGTAGATTGTCAGTATACTGATCCACTTAAATTTTCACACAAAGTTCAACTGTTTCGAGATACGAGATTAATGTTTTAGAGACCTAAACTTATTCGCGTGTCCCACCTCAGAATATACTCCCGTATCCAGACTCCTATATTCAGTCTTACAGGTGAATGTACACTAATGATATCTGTAAGGGGTGAATGCGAAACCATGAGAGCTCAGGCTATTGCTTCCGCAAAATCAGAGAGATGATGGTTCGACTTTAGGTGTGTTCCCTTTAGAGAATCTTTTCTTCAACAGCACATGATTAGCATTTTTCATTGTTTCATCATTTTTTATGCTGAGGGTGGGCTTTAAGATTAAAGCAGTGTAAAGTATTATATGAGGACTAGGCTATTGCTCCCGCAAAATCAAAAGTCCAGGTATAATACCCCAGATATCACCACGCACAAAGACCGAGTATGTCAGAAATAGAAAGCCCTTCAAACAAGATTTCGGAGGTTACCTATATATACGAGAGATGTTCCCCACGAAATAAGTAAGTAATGAAATTTAGGTTTATATCTCGAAAACAATCTACTGAATGTGTAAAAACCTACTGGCATATCATCAGTGAGACCGTTTATCACATTTGACTTTCCAATTCTTTAGCATGTTGTGATTGTCCACTGATGTATTATCATTTCCTCTTTTTCACAACAAAACTCGTTTTCATTTTCTCAATGTTTTTGGCTTTTTAGATTTTATCATATTTTTGTATTTTTCAAATTTTCAAAATTTCTAAATTTTCTTACTCCCCCTAAAATCAAAATATGTTTTAATTTTGATTTTCTGGGAAAATTTGAAAGCAAAAGCAGTAAACTGTACAAATAAAGTGACAACTGTTGTGAATTACTTCAAATCTCCATCCACATGGCATAAACAATCAGAACTCCCACTGACAACAAACTATTTTCCCATTATGATTTCAAAACACTTAAGTTTGTTTTAATCAAAATGGTTTTTCTGGAAAATAAGTTTTGTTGATTTCACTTGTAAAATCGGGGTTATGCTCATCACTTTGTTTTCCAATTACCACTTGAATAAGAATTAAATCAAGTTCAACTTAATGACCTTGATTAACCACTTGTAAGTGAAAACCTCTTTTTCAACCACTTGTAGGTTCACTTATCAACCATTTGTAAATTGAAATATGACAATTTTAAATTTTGAGAAAGATGCCGATTCATGCTCCACGATTACCAACTTGGGAGCTCCGGCAAGTCAGGATTTTTAAGTATGGAATACAGACACCCAAGCCTGACTAGCTTTGGGTGTGACCTTTTCAGTTTCACTAGGGATTTGAACATTCCTTTTTTTTTCATAAAAATCTTTTACCCCTTTGGCCTTACCCTCGACCATTTTCCCAAAAATGTTTTTCACTTTTTCATTGAAAGACTTTTCGACATCAAATTCTTTCTTTTCAGAATAGAATTGATTCGAAATTTCTACTTTACCAACTTTTGATTTTAAATTTTCAGCCCGCAATGGTGGAAAGTTGTCACACCCTCAAAATCCACAAGCGGAGTATTACCGTGAGGCGTGTGACTGACCAGGATCATACCACCAATTATAATAAACATTAAATAAACTAAAGTAAAAACCAAACGTCTAAAGTTCTCCAAACCAAAGTCCAAAACCAAGTTTAATAGTCAGCGGAAGCATTTAAGTTCAAAACCAAAATTTAAGTTTTAAATTTAATAAAGTTTTTCGTGAACACGCAGCGGTTCATGTCCCACAACGACTCCTGCTTCCATGCAAGCTCCAGCTAAAAACCTAACGACCTACAAGGCATGTAACAACGAATCAACAACAAAGTTGAGCGAGTTCACAGTTGGTTGTCCATTTTAAAGTTGTTCCAAAAACCACGAGTTCATTCAAAAACCATGAGTTATCCAATTCATTGTTTCCCAAACCATAACTACTGGGGCTTCCCCATGTTGTAAACCACTAGACTAGTTATATATATTGGCGTCCTTCCCAACCGAGGACGGAGGTACGTATTCTACCCAACCGAGAATACGCAGGTTGAATGTAGGCGTCCTTCCCAATCCGAGGACGGAGGTACGTATTCTTCCCAATCCGAAAATACGCAGGTTTAGTGTAGGCGTCCTTCCCAATCCGAGGACGGAGGTACGTATTCTTCCCAATCCGGGAATACGCAGGATTAAATGTAGTCTATTAGTGGTGAATATATAGGTTTCATCTTAGCTTCTTAATCCCATTCCCAACCCACCGGGAATCCCATGCCTTAAGAGTGTGAACTCACCTTTGGTTGCTCGGTGTGACTCTTAAAAATAGCTAATGGTCAGGTTTGGTCAATCACATCCTAATATGATTACCATTTAGTTTGTTAATGGTTTTAAATAAAACACAAAGTTCCTACACACATCTATCACATAACACGCACTCACGTTAATAGTTCACGCCCATATAAACATCCCATCTATAACCATTCAAAAGCAAACATACGATATTGCACCTAACACTTTCATTGACATACAACACGTTAGATCATTCTCAGATAACCTACCCGACATTTAGACACGCAAATGACTACTTATGTCGTTTCAGCTTTAACATTCAAAACTAGGCTGTTTTCGGGCATTTTAATAAAATAGTTAATTTATTCCAAAAATTCCCAAATTTTTACAGAATGTCTTCAACAATCCAAATAGTATTGTGTAAAAATCTCGGGATCCAATTCATTACCAGTTATTTTATCAAAATCATTTACCGGGCTGCAATCAGATTCGTCACTTTCTGACTGCAGTCCACGGAAAAAATCATTTAAAATTCATCGTAAGTCCAATTAACAAAATTCCAGTCGGAGAATTACAATGACATCAGTGGCCATCTACAGTACAAATTTCGTAGCAAAGCTCCAATTACGCAGCAAGTTATGACCCATTTACTGCAGATTTTCGCAGCTTCAGTGTTTGTTCGTGTATAATTCGTTAAACATATCAAACGGTGTCAAAAAATTATGATTCCGGCGCCATATGATCCGTATTTCAAAATAACACGTTAGAGACTCAAGAAACTCCAAATTTCGTTAAATTACGACCCAGTTACAGCCGAGTAAAGTCGGCTGTAACTGCGTCACAGTTTGCTGTTTTCGCTTCCCAAACCCGCAAACGATCAACTAGCGAACCCGCGACATATCACTATTAATTACAGCAAGTTATTGAACATTCATATCAGATCCAACATGCTCAACATCAAGAATATAACGAATATAAACCCTAATCCACATATATACATCTATACAAACATAATCGATAACACTAAGCGCCATACTTGATTTTTTTTATGAACATTAGATTACAACATATAACATCATTATCTAATCAGAAACATAGCCAAGATAACTCAATTCTAATCACACAAGAACATTAGCAACTATCATAAAACATATGAAACAGATACCTAGCCAAGATTTGGGTGTGATCGAGCCTAGAAGTCAAGCACTTTAAATCCTGTGCGTCCAGTTTTTGAGTCGACAGTGGCTAGAGGAGGAGAGAGCGCAGAACTGATTTACGCAGGTTAGGGTTTAGGTTTCTTTTCTTTTCTATTTTTTTTTTTTTTGGAATTGTTTGTTATAAATGAATTCATGCAGCCTTGCATATAAAAAATAAAGAATGATGTTGGTAGTTTGGTGTTGGGCCGAGAGTAAACAAAACAAAAGTGTGGTTTGGGCTGGTTTACAATAGTTGAGTCACTAGAGGGATGAATGGACCGAAATGTGAAGAGGGGGTGGGCTGCACATCATTGGATGATGGTAATAGGAATTTATCATTATTATTATTTTTTTTAACATAACCAAAAAATATATATATATAAGATTTATGTTATGGTTTGGACCTCACGAATTTCGAGTTACGCCAGCGAGTTGGATCAACAAACGAGATATGTTGGATCAAACGGTTCGGGTCGGTTCAACACGATATAGATTTGGTTTCGAATAATCATTTGCACACTATAAATTGGATAAATATATAAGTAATTTGCAAAAGCGAAACAAACGGTTTTTACCTCGAAATTACGGGTTGTCACATCATCCCCAAGTTGAAAGAAATTTCGTCCCGAAATTTAGCATACAGTAACTGAAGAAACTAGTGCGGTTGAACGTTTTCGCGGGGTGTCACATCATCCCCAACTTGAAAGAAATTTCGTCCCGAAATTTAGCACGTGGTTACTGAGGAAGCTAGTTAGGTTGGTGGTTTCCTGGTTCTCCTGGGGTGTCACAAAAGTTGACATCATCCATTGGCGGAACTGAATTTTCTCTTTTTACCTCAACTTGTGGCTCATCTGATTTTGACGAGTCAGATTCATCGCCAGATTTAACATCTGTTTTCTTAGCAACCCATGTTTGGTTGTTAAGATTCACCCTTCTTTTGTAAAACCTTTTTGAACATTCACCAACTTCATATGTTGAGTTTTTAAACACTTTGAATTTTTCAGTTGGTGGTTCAGTTTTGTCAACAACTTTTTCTTTTAGTTTACAAACAACTTCCTGTTTTGTGTTGGTTGCCTTTGGACAATTCCAGGCGATGTGACCAACTTGTTGACATCGGTAACAGGTTCTTGTCTCCCTTTTCTGATTAGCTCCATTCTTTTCAAACTTTTGCTTTTCTGCAAGAAATGTTTTGTTTGACTGCTTCCAGAATGAGCTTTTCTTCTCTTCTTCAGAACTGGACCCTGAAACAAATATTGTTTTTGTTTTAGAAATTTTCTCATTTTTATGATTTGCGGGTGAAGTAAAACCTAAACCTTTCTTTTTGAAATTACTGTTATGGTTTGGTTTCTTTTGAAAACCAGAACCAGAACTGTAACCTTTTTTCTTGTTCAATCTTTGTTGAACTCTTGAAGTGTACCTTTTAGGTTTTTCATTAAGATTTACATCTTTTATTTCAGAAATATTAATTTCTGTTAGTTTGAAAACCTTTTTGATCATTTCAGTTTTAACACCTTTTATTGGAAATTCCTCATCAAAATATAATTTGTCTGAATCATTCAAAGTATATGCCACTTTGATTAGTTTGTCATTCAAATTAGATTTTGATAATAGAAATTCTTTATTATAAACCCTTTTAACCGACGACTTTGGACTGTCAACTGATGAACTCGAACTCTCGGATTCGGATTTTGACTTTGACTCCTCATCTTTATCCAACACCTGATCGACCACTTTTTTTATTAACTCAGACTCATGATCAGTGTCAGACGATGTGAACGTGACGTCAATGTTTTCTGGTAACTCATCAGTTGTTTCAGACTTTAATTTTATATTGACTGCCTTTTTTACTTGCTCCTCATTTGGTTTTCTGGGAGAATAACCTTCCCAGATCGGAGGCGGACACTTGTTATAATTTGCACTTTGTTTCTTACCAGTATCCTTCTCTTCCGTCTTTTTATCTTGAAAGGCTTCAAAACCTGCAACAGTTGGATAAATTCTATCAATCAAATAATCAGAACTTGAATAACTTTGCAGCAATCGTCTGATTCTTTCATTTTCTATCTTTTCTGTCTCCAACTCCTGCTTCAACTTTGCACATTCTTCAATATAGTGGTTGATAGCCTTCTGCTTAGACATCATCACTGCATTCATCATGGTTAAGGCATCTTCTCTTTCTGAGTTTGTCTTTTGCAGACTATTCACCGTTCTGTTCAACACATCATACGATTCTTTCACATACTTAACATCGAACAATAACTTTTCTTTCATTCTGTCAAGCTCACTATACGTCTCATCTTTTTCTTCACAATGTTTGCATGGTTCCAAACATTTTAGACAAGGTTTTGTGACTTCAACAATCTTTTCAATTTCAACCACCTTCTCAGCAACTTTAACTTCTTCATTCTGTTCATGCTTCTCTTCCTGGGCAACATTCTCACATTTTACCTTTTTCTGTTCTTTTGCTGCTCGTTTCTCCTTTAGTTTCTCCAATCTATCTGTAAAATAAAATTTAAAACTTTCAGGAGATAATTGAGTTTTTCCAATGTTTATTTGTATTTCTTCTTCATCATCACTGCTATCAGTTGATGATTGATCAAAGACTTGTGTATTTTCTGAACTATCCTCTGAAGAAACAGACTCTCCATCTTGACTTGTCTCATTATTGGCAAACACATCCATCCATTCCTTCATCAAATCTGGCTCTTGAATGGTCTGTGCAATGAATGCTCCAAACTTGGAATCAGCCGGAATGTATTTGTCCCAGCTAAAACCTTCTGCCACTCTTTCATCATCTTGATTTACGAGATAAGCTTTCTTCTTTCCATCTTCAATAGCAAGGGATGATGACGGTTGTTGAGCAACTTGTTGATATATAGCTTTCCGATAATAATCATTATTTCCAAACGGATTCTGAGTTCCACCTGCTTCTCGATTGGTACATTCCCTCTTGAAATGTCCTTTTTCCCTGCATCGAAAACAAGTAACTTTAGATTTATCAAAACCTAAAGTAGAAACATTAGCATCACGGAAGTCATCTTTTCCTGTAATCAGCTTAAATTTCTCAGCTCTCCTCAACACACTTGCTAAACACCACTTAATATCCATAAGCTCCATTTCTTCAGCATCGATCTGATCGTAATCCTCTTTTGTCAACATAGGATTTCCGATCCTTCCTGCAACCAAACCCTCATATGATTCTAACACTGTAGCTAGTAATGCCATATGACCTTTAGTGACTTCTTCAGAGAAATTTTGACCGTTCTGAAGATGCAACGCGATGTTGCAGTGTAACACATGACCATTACCATTGTTTGAGCTTTGAGACTGATAACTTGAGGTTGAAACATTCGGATTAACATGTGAGTATGAAGAAAATCCACTGTTGCTGATTGGACTTTGATTAACTGATCCGTATGAGTTTTCTGCGCTAAAAGCAGTTTGGACCTTCGTACTTGCTTCAACATTCTGAACATTCCCTTTGTAATACATCTTGATATCTTGTTGACCACTTGGATTGTTCATTCTAGCAATCTTTTGTTGTTCAAGATCTTGTCCTTCAAGTTTTTCAATGAATTGAGAAATTGTCAATTTATCATATTCTCCAGTGTTCTTTAGAATCATCAGATATGTACCCCATTCTTTCTGAGGTAAAGCATCAGCTAGTTTATCAACCCATTCTTCTCGATCTTTGTTGTAGGTCCCTTAATCCCGTTGGATCTTAACAAGACAGATAATCTATCAAGGGTGCGGAATCCCCTTGATTGATCTTCGAACCCAGAAACAAGAATAAGTAGAAGAACAAGAACTCGAACACACAAACATACAAACACACAAACTTCCAAACTGATCTTCTGTGATTATCAAACCCTTAGAAGTGTTTTACAATCACTAAGATCTACAAGAACCTAAACAGCCGATTTCTGTTTTGTTCTTGACCTCTCAAACTTGAATGCTCTCTCACAAGTTGTCTAAAGTGTCTCTAGTGTCTAACCCTAAACATGTAGCAGGAGGGTGTTTATATACTACAACCTCCCATACACGAATTGGGCTCTGGCCCGTATACAATTACATAATAAATTCGGACCTAATAAACTTCATACAAACTTGGACTTGATTGGGCTTGATAATCTCGAAATCTTTAAGTCTTCATAGTCCAATCTACTGTTTAATATCCAAAGACCAATCCACAGCTGTTGTCACATAACATGCACCAACAAACTCCCCCTTGACAATAGCTTGCAAAGGAAACTTTAGTCTTCAGAATCTCACAGTCTTTGGTCTTTGGATAGCGTCAGCTTCAACATGAATTCTGTCTTTGTCAGCAACATCTTTGTTAGCAACAGACTCCCCCTAAGCTGATGCATCCAATCACCAAATCTTCCAAGTTTTGATTCAGCATTCAATGTGTCTTCACAGCATCCACTCTGCATTGTAGAAGGAGGATTCTACCAAGCAGCAACAATCTCCGCCTCTCTTCACAGCAACTTCTCATCAACAAACTGCTTCAATCTGTATACTATAAAACAAACATCTCGAGAAACCATAAGAATTTTTCAACATAGTTAAAGAATTATTATCGTACAAGAGATAGTTAAACTGTATCAGATTAAGCATTTCAAATAAAGCACCAACACGCACAAATTTTAACAAACACCTTATAACCTGCATGATTTTAAAAATTTTGAACCCACTTTCTAACGCAGTCTCCCCCTTTTGGTAACAACTCCTCCAAGAATAACAGTTTTCCGTACATAAAGAATTTTAACAGAAAAAAGACACTATTTTTGGATTTTTATATATTCAAATGTAAAGACTGAAAGCAGTAAGTAAATATTTACAGACATTCTTTTTGCGAGTTTCGAGGGTAAGAGAATCATATCAGTGTGCGGTCATGTCAAAAACGCTCTTGTTGTTCTTTTAGTTAACATTTAGATAAGCATCCTGTAACGATTATCGGTATTGTTGTCCACATAAGCTCAACTTATCATATGTAATCATGGCGAGAGGATACGTTAAGGTATGATTTATACTTACCGACCGGTGTTCATCCACATCACGACACATTCCCGTATCAAGGTATGCACGAGGGTTCATCTTACCGGTGAGTATACCGATTATCATCTGTTTGACCGTATAAGATGTGAGAAACTCACTTATTTTGATTGAAAACAAGCCCTATGTGATAGAATCACTTATTGATGAGGAACTTGATTTTCGTATGCATGAGGGCACAAGAGCAAGTCCGTGAACAGGTCAGTACTTTCGTACAGCAGAGAGACGAACTTGACTCCCGGATAAATGTGATAATTTATCACTTATTTTGGGGACATGTGATTGTTGATCACTTATTGAGGTCGAATGCAATATGTACACGTATGTATGATATCATGGAAGATCTAGACTTGCGTCCCCGTTATTTTTCGGTAAAAGATACAACCATGATACCCAGATGATAAGCAGCATAAAGATCGAATATCTCAGAACCTCGGCAATCTCTCAAACGAAATTTCGGTACTAAGACCATATGCCAATGAATGGTTCCCACCTGGTCTTCAGTCGATTTAAGTTTATATCACCCTGCACACTTTAAAATGATTGTGAGCCTACCGATACATCTTATATAGAGCTGCTTAGCATATTTCATTTAAGGTTTAAAGAGGTTTAGACAGACCACTGATGTACTATCATTTTCTCTTTTGCTCGCCAGGAAACTCATTTTTGCTTTTCTATTGTTTTTGTGTTTTTGAAAATTTTCCGATGTTTTTGTATTTTTGATTTTTAAGAAAAAACAGTAAACTATTTACAAAAATTCTTATGAAAAACCAGTTATTCAGGATTCCTCATCCCATTGAGTTCGACTAAGTGTTCAAAGCGAGCTCGATCAAAAGCTTTTGTGTAAAGATCAGCAAGGTTATCTTCTGTGTCGACTCGGTGCAATTCAATTAATCGTTTTTCAGCACAATCCCGTATAAAGTGATGACGTATGTCAATGTGTTTAGTTCTACTGTGCTTCACGGGATTGTTTGTGATTGATATAGTGGCATTATTATCTATCATAATAGGAGTACGAGTGAAATCCAAACCGTAATCGCGCATCTGCTGTTGGATCCAGAGAACCTGAGAGCAACAGCTACCCGCAGCAATATATTCAGCTTCACACGTAGAGGTAGACACACAGGATTGCTTCTTGCATTGCCAAGATACGATCCTGCCTCCTAAGAACTGACAACCACCTGTTGTAGACTTTCTGTTTGATTTGCATCCTCCAAAGTCTGAATCAGTGTAAGCAACGAACCTCAAATCACTATCAGCTGGATACCACAACCCAAGTTTAGGTTTCCCCTTCAAGTAACGAAGAATCCGCTTCACTGCTTTCATATGTGACTCCTTTGGATTTGCCTGATATCTGGCACACAAGCATACGGCAAACATGATGTCGGGTCTTGAAGCAGTCAAGTACATTAGAGAACCAATCATCGCCCTGTATTGAGTAGGATCAACGTCTTCAGTACTTTCGTGATTTGGGCCAAGATTGTGATTTTCGCAAATGGGTGTGTTGAAAGTAGAGCAATCATTCATTTTGAATCGAGCCAAAATGTCATACACATACTTTGTTTGATGTATAAACATCCCATCCTCCTTCTGTTCAACTTGTAATCCCAGAAAGTAAGACAGCTCACCCATAGCACTCATTTCAAACTTGCTCTTCATCACTTGTTCAAATTCCTTACACATGTTTTCATCAGATGACCCAAAGATGATGTCATCCACGTATACCTGTACCAGCAGAAAATCTTCCTTCTTTCTCTTAATGAACAGTGTACTGTCAATCTGACCTCTTTCAAAACCATTCTTGACCAGATGTGTAGACAGTGTCTCGTACCACGCCCTGGGAGCTTGATGTAACCCATACAAAGCCTTATCAAGTTTGTACACTCGATCTGGATAGTCTGGATCAACGAACCCATCTGGTTGTGAGACATACACCACTTCTTGGACTTTTCCGTAAAGAAATGCACTCTTCACGTCTAGTTGGTAAACTTTGAAGCCCTTGAATGAAGCAAAAGCCAGAAACAAACGAATTGCCTCCAACCTCGCCACTGGTGCAAACACCTCATTGTAATCAATCCCTTCTTGCTGATTAAAACCTTTGACAACCAACCGAGCTTTGTTGCGTGTGACAATACCTCTTTCATCTTTCTTGCACCTAAATACCCATTTAGTGCCAATCTCTCTCTCACCTTTTGGAAGGTCCACCAATTCCCAAACCTTCAACTTAGCAAACTGGGCCAATTCCTCTTGCATAGCTTCAACCCATGAATTGTCTTTAAGAGCCATATGAATGTTCTTCGGCTCCTCTTGGGAAATAAAGCAACTATACAAGCACTCGTTCACTATCCCAGTCTTCTCAATCGAAACAAATAACCCAGAATTTTCTGCTATGCTTCTTCTCGTCTGAACACCTACAGTAGGATCTCCCAGTATCATATCAACCGGATGATCTCTATTTGCTCGTGTAGTAACAACAGCATCGACTTCTAGATTATCACCCAGATTTGATCCAACCTCCCCCTGAATATTCTGATTTGCAAACGGATTAATGAAATCCTCCCCCTGAATGGGTTCAGAGTCACTATCGCTTGAATCAGGATTAGCAGCACCTTGGGAAGTTTCCGGAGCATCTGACATATCAACATTCGATCTAGGCATGAACTCGCCTTCATCGTCTTCACTTATCACTGTTTGAATCAGCTGAGAAGCATCTGCATCAGAAACCTCAGGAATATTAAATGATTTAAACACACTGTCATAATCATATAATATAGCAGGACCAGTCGTTGATTGTTGAGGTTTGTAAGAAGTAATTTCTACATTGAAAACAATCTCAATTTTCCCAGTTTTTAGATTAAAAACCCTTTTATTCGGTGTGCCAGGCACGTAGCCTAGAAAGTAGCCTTCATCTGCCACCTCACCGAATTTTTGTTTATCTTTGTTTCGCACAATCGTGCAGGGTAATCCAAATGGTTCAAAGCCTGTTAAGTTTGGTTTTTCATTAAACATTAACTCATGACAAGTTTTGTTAAAACGTTTAACGGTCAAAACTTTGTTTAGGACGTAGCAAGCTGTATTCACAGCTTCTCCCCAGAAAAGAACTGGTAGCTTTGAATCTGAAAGCATCGTCCTAGCGGCTTCAATCAACGTCCTGTTTTTCCTCTCAGCGACTCCATTTTGCTGAGGAGTGTAAGGAGCGGAATATTGATGTTCAATTCCCTTTCGAAGACAGTAGAGATCCAGAACTCGATTTTTGAACTCCGTGCCATTATCACTCCTTATCCTCTTTATCCTTGCATCATGGACGTTTTCCAATTTTGTAAAAAGATCTATCAACATCTCTGTTGTCTCATCTTTTGTACCTAAAAAGAAAACCCATGAATAACGTGAGTAATCATCAGTGACAACAAGACAATAGTACTTTCCACCTATGCTCCTCACATTCACTGGACCGAATAAATCCATGTGAAGTAAATCATAAGGGGCATTAATGGAATTTACTGTTTTAGACTTATGAGGTTTCTTGTGTTGTTTTCCCTTTTGACATGGAAGACATTCATCTTCCACTTGAAACCTCAGCAATGGAACCCCTTTCACTAGCTCATTTTTAATAATGTAATTCATTTTGCGGTAGTGAATATGAGCCATGCGTCTGTGCCACAACATTGATTCAGCTTCAGATGCTTTTGACAGTAAACACGCCACCGCAGCAGTTGGATCCTTGGCACCCATGTCCATGACATAAGTATCATTTTTCCTTGGTGCACGCATAACTATCCAATCGTCCGGAATGACCAAACCCGGTTTCAACACCAATGCCTCAGTATTTGTAAAATGGACCGAGTGACCCTTGTCGCAGACTTGTGACACGCTCATCAGATTGTGTTTAAGCTGCTCAACATAGTTCACTTTGTCCAATGTGATCTTTCCATTTGTCACTTTTCCTCGTCCAGTAATTCTTCCTCCTTTAGCACCAGCAAAATTTACATGCCCACCATCGTATTCTTCAAACTCAGAAAACAACCTCGCATCCCCCGTCATGTGCCTAGAGCAGCCACTATCAACATACCATAAGTTGATAATCCTCCTTAGCAGCTCCTGCACACACCAACCAAAAGATTAGTTAGATTTGGGGACCCAAGCCTTAATGGTCTTGGGTCTTCCAGATTCATCAACTACAGGAACATCCATCCAGTATCCATCACTCCTAGCTGGAGTCTTGGATCTTGGGTCTGTTGATGGAAATGGGGCATGATTTCCATAAGGTCTCTGGTCCTGAGGGTACCTATTTGAGTTTGGACTATGTGACCTTTGAAAATTTTGATTTTGATTCCAAGAACCTTGATTGTAATTTCTAAAGCCATTGTTATAAAAAGTTCGACCACCATTATTTCGGTATCGATTTTGATATTGACCTTGACTTCTGAAATTATTTGAATTTTGATTATTCATTCTTGGTGAGTTACTTCTAGGTCTTTCATATCTGCCTGATGTAGATTCAGGCTGAAATCTTGGTTGATTTCTTTGGAAACGAGGAACTTGTGGAGTTCCTTTTTCAGCCTTATCTACACCACTAGCAACACCCAGTTGTTGCTTTGGAGCAGATTTCTTTGGAGAATTTGAGACTTTCTCCTCATTATCACCTTGCTTCTCAGGTGATTTCCCTCTTTGTTTCTCACTAACTTGTGCTTCAACCTTTTTGTTAGGACAGCAGCTAGCTACATGTCCCTTTGTGTGACATTTGAAGCACGATCTCTTATTCGAAGACTTCTTAGTTGAAGCCTTTGAACTAGATTCTGGTTTTGATGATGATGCCTTAGAAGGATTTTGCTCAGTTTGCTTAATTTCATATTTTTCTATGTTTTTGTTTCTAGCAAACTCTACATTTGATACCTTTTCAATAACAGCTGTTTCGGTTTTCATATCACTTCCTTGAACAAAATTAACCTTTTTAACAAAAGTTTGATTATTGTTTTTAGAAGGTGTATTTTTCTTTTTCAAAACAGGTTTGCTGTTATTTTCCTTCTTAGCATCATTAGCTTCAAACACATCACCTTGACTGGATGTGAAACTACTTGGTGATGTTGACAGACAGTCTGTAAGCTCATCCTCATCAGGTAGGAAAGAATAGTCATGACTAAGAGGAGGTGGGACTTCATTAAATCCCTGGAATCCCACACTTGTCTTGTCATTACTCTTCTTTAACCCACCCATCATGTGTTTCATAACAAAAGTAGAATCCCTGAATTGACCTAATTTCTTTTCAAGTTCAACAATTTTGAGTTGTGCATCTGACAACTCTTTGCTTTTTTCAGAAATCTCTTTTGTTTTCTCAGCCATCATGTCATGAGCTAAGTCTATGACTTGAAGTTTTTCGTTTAGTTTGCTGGTTAAAACTTCAATTTCAGCTTCATAGCCTTTTATCTTTTTCAAATATGATGACTCGTTTCTTTTAGCAAAGAAATTTGATTCTTTTACATTAGACATTTCGCTCACAAGACTTTTGTTTTGAGTTGACAATTTGTCAACTTCACCCTGTAGTTCACGACACTTTAAGCAAACAGAAGTGGCAGAGTTACTTACCTCTCCTGTCGATTTGTCTGAGTTGGCCATGAGAGCAGCAAGTTGAGCTTCCATTCTTTTGATGATTTCATCTTTCTCATCAGCTTCCATTTCATGCTCAGACTCAGGCTTATCCTCTTCAGCATCTGTTTTCTGATCAGCCTTATCTTCCTCAACTTCACTCTTCTTCTCAACTTTAGCCTCATCTACTGTAGCTTCACCATCATTGACTGGAGTGATCTCTGCCATGAATGCTTGAGTGACATTTTCATCATTTTCTAAGTGAATGCTCCAGTCATATGAGCCTTCTCTTGCAGTAGATATCAACGCCCTTGAGTTAGAGTTAGAGTTGTTTGAAGCATTCCGATTGTTTGAACTTTGATTCGTATTCTCATGCTTTTGTTTTTGACATTCCCTAGCGAAATGACCATAACTCTGACAGTTAAAGCACCTGACTTTGGTCTTGTCAAAACCCACGCTCTTTCCTACAAACTTCCTTCCAGTTCTGTTCATGAACCTCTTCACACGTCTCGAAATCATGGCCATCTGCCATTGTAGATCCATTTCTTCTAGATCATCAGGGTCAATCTGATCATAATCTTCATCAAAAGTGGCAGGATCAGATATTTTCCCTTGAATGTAGTTCTCATAAGACGCAACAAAAGAAGCAAGTAGAGCAAGATGTCCTTCAGCAGACTTTACACTCATAGGCATTGACTTTGCACTACTACTTTGCTTTGAAGTTGATGTTCTCTTGACTCCTGTTGATCCTCCTGCAGCAGCTACAAAACACACATCACCATCCTCATTTACTGTGACCTGCTCCTTATCACACGAAAGAAATGCAGTTGCAGAGTCGCTAGAAGCATCATGAGGTGAAGAAGATGTAAGCCCATTGTATATCCCTGGATCTTGAACCTGATCATAACCAGTGTCCTTTTTCTTCATACTAAGCTCATAAGCTCTAAGCTTTCCAACTACTTCTTCCAATTCCTTCGTGTCATAATCTGCTTCTCCCTTAATCATGAGAGTGTAGATATCCCATTTAGCCGGTAGAGCATCAAGCAGCTTGTCGTTTTTCTCAATGTCAGTATAGCAATCTATATCATAATTGTCCAGTTCTGACATCAGATGGTAGTATCGAGTGATGACGTCTTCAAGTGACTCATTCTTCATGTACTTGAATACAACAAACTGCTTCTTCAGTAGATCAACTTTGTTCTTCTTGACATCAGGATTTCCCTCATATCTCTTCTCTAGTGCATCCCACATTCCCTTTGAAGTAGTGTACTTCTTAAAGGTATGCTTGATGCCATCAGGTAAAGACATTTTAATGGCTGCCAAGGCTCTCTTTTCAGCCTCATACATTTTCTTTTGTTCGGCATCCATATCAACATAAGCAGTTATACGTTGTCTTCCTTCAAACTCATGAGTTGGGTTCACATACCCATCGTCTATGCATATCCACATACGCGTGTCCTGGTACTCAACAAAAGATTGAAACCTATCCTTCCATGTCAAGTAGTTTTCCACCTTCATCATCTTAGGTGGTTTGTTCGTCGTGCCTACCTCATGTTCCATCCTTAAGAGTTCATTCAATTTAGACATGTTCGACATTTCAACGTAACAGACTGATAAAACCGTACAAAATTTATCCAAACACAGTGGTTACCAAATTACACCGTTAGAATCGTCTCGAAAAGACAAATCCAAAGATATATAATGTCGAAAACTGAATTCGGGATTTTCCTACGCTTGCCTTTCAAAATTCCACCACTTGTGAATCACACAAGATAGGATCGTACAAGACCCTTTGAAACGCACAAGGTCTTCTGGATCGCACAATCCACCAACTTTGGGCCAAACTGTCACTTTAACGGGCCTGGGCCTGATCGCACAAGTTTCCTGTTCGCACAAGCTGACTTCGGGTCGCACAAGAACTCCAAACGCACAAGATCCTCAAACGTACAAGATCTCCAAGCGTACAAGAACTCCAGACGTACAAGACTTCCAAACGCACAACCTTAAAAATTTCAAATTTTGAATATCATAAGATCGCACAAGAGCTGATTGGGCCAATCAGCCACCCAATCCCGTAACAGCAGCAGCTGTCAACAGCAGCAGCTGACAATCCGGTCGCACAAGCAAAATCTCAATCAACACTTCTTTCCTTACACGAAATCCAAGCAAAAGTCTCCTACAAACACGAAAATAGTCAAAACAATAATCAAAACAGATTAAAATACACGAATTTAAGCTGTTCTTCAAGTGTTCTTCCTGTTCTTCAAGTGTTCCTTCGCAAAAACCCAGAAATTTTAACTCGAAATTTTCGAACAAATCAACTCAAACACAACTACCAACTACCAAATCAGATCAAAACTTCAGAATTTTGAACTGTTCTTCCTTGTTCTTTCTGTTCTTCACGAAAATTATGAATGAGACACCGAAAATTTTCACCCGAAAAACAACTTGAATCCAGATCTTCAGTCTTGAACCACGCACAAGAGCAAATGCTCTGATACCAAATGTAGGTCCCTTAATCCCGTTGGATCTTAACAAGACAGATAATCTATCAAGGGTGCGGAATCCCCTTGATTGATCTTCGAACCCAGAAACAAGAATAAGTAGAAGAACAAGAACTCGAACACACAAACATACAAACACACAAACTTCCAAACTGATCTTCTGTGATTATCAAACCCTTAGAAGTGTTTTACAATCACTAAGATCTACAAGAACCTAAACAGCCGATTTCTGTTTTGTTCTTGACCTCTCAAACTTGAATGCTCTCTCACAAGTTGTCTAAAGTGTCTCTAGTGTCTAACCCTAAACATGTAGCAGGAGGGTGTTTATATACTACAACCTCCCATACACGAATTGGGCTCTGGCCCGTATACAATTACATAATAAATTCGGACCTAATAAACTTCATACAAACTTGGACTTGATTGGGCTTGATAATCTCGAAATCTTTAAGTCTTCATAGTCCAATCTACTGTTTAATATCCAAAGACCAATCCACAGCTGTTGTCACATAACATGCACCAACATTTGTTTATATCTAACAGTGACATTGATCGCACTAAATGACAATATGATTCACCCTGCAAGCTAGTAAACAAATCAAATTCTTTCTTTAATAATGATTTTTTACTCCTGATCATATCCGTACTTCCTTCAAACTTAATTCGAAGTGCTTCCCAAATCGAACGTGAAGTACCATCATGTTGAAGTAGTATGAAAATGTCTTCCTTCACAGCTTGCTGAAGTAGACTAATCATCATTTTTTCTGCCTTATACATATCTCTCTCTTTATCCGTCAATTCATAAATTGTTTTGATAACTCCCACATCTGTACGGGGTTTAACATACTTCTTTTCAATACACTCCCAAGACCTTAAATGATTTGCTTGAACCTAATTTTCGAACCGGTCTTTCCAACAATAGTATTCTTCAATGCACATCAGTTTTGGGGGTTTTTGCAACGTTTCCGTTTCATTTTCCATGTTCACACTCTGAGTAATACTAACAGGAGTACCCGGGGCAGTAGCAAACGCATTGTAGAACTCTTCTTCCATGTTTCGGTTTCAAAAATTTCACAAACTTACTTTCAAACGAACTGGTGATGTTTCAAACGAAATGGACAAACAAACTGGTCCACACGAAATGGCTTGATGCGAAATGGATGTTTTGGTGCGAAATAGACGATTTGATGCGAAATGGACGACTTCGTACGAAATGGCTAACTTTCAAACGAAATTGTAACACCCCGAAAATATAAAACTTTATATTGGAACTATAAAGTATAAATAGACGAGAATTAACTAACTAGGTAAATAAACAAGAATTTACTAACTAGGAATTTTAACCTAGTTGGTTAAAAGTCTAGAAATAATCTATAATAGGTTAAAAAGCAACCAATTTACATATTGATCATAGTGGAGGGGTGTAGGTTGTTAAAATTGAAACTTGAGTTATGTTAAACAAATAAAACACAAACCAAACACCCCATTGTGGGGGTCTGGTCGACCAGAACAACCAAGGGGGCGACACCCACCTTCAAAAACCAAGAATTTCACTAAAACTCTCAAATTGAAGGAGCAAATCTGGTCCAAACGAAAATCTGAGCTTAGAATCGTGATCCTCATCGCAAGGGGATTACAAGGTATGTAAAATTTAGTGAAAATTCTTAACTTGAAATTCTCATGAAATTGGGAAAAATCTGAATTTAGGGTTGCATGTATATGTTATGATGATTAAGGAACAACTATAGTGTCTAGGAACAAACCCTAGACCAATAGAAGTTGAAATCATAGGAAATTTTGGTTAATCCATGAACACCATTGTATGTGATTAATGGGTTATGAGTGGATTGATAAATACTAGGATATGGGGTGTTGATTTTGTGTAATTTGACGATTTGGAAGGGATTTCAGAAATCTAGAAGCTAACAATCTTGTAAAATGTTGATTGAAGTGAAATTAGGGCTAAATGATAAGCTAGAAACTTGTCATATAATCTTGTGATAAATCTGCCTTTAAGGTGTTTGTGAAAATGCCTCAAAGAAGGCTTAAAAACAGAAATTTAAAGCTTTAACGCATAATTATGATGTTTCGGTATATTATGCGAAGTGAGGTCTAAAGAGAGTTCTAAACATGTCTTGAATTGAACTCTATAGGAAAAGATACCGGAACGTCGAGTGGACAAGCCGGTGGTGATTCGCGGTTGAAGGGCGTACGCTAAGGTATGTAACTTGACCCGTTACATTAAGTAGATTTTGATGATTATATAAAGCGTAATTGAAAGTTGGATAAGAGTTGTTTAAAATTAGCGGTGAAGTCGCTATATTGAATGATTGATTAAATTGGTTGGAATTCGTTGGTAGTCGTCATATGGAAGAATTTCTTAGGCGAACCAACGGGTCGAATAATCAAGTAAAGCATGGTTAATGTTCTAGAATATAATGGATTGATCTTTGATATATGTTAACATATAACATGTTAGAATATACGAGAATTTAATGTATAGGTTTGTTAGAAAAGTGAAATCCGAGGGTTGGAATTTGTTCACAATGTACAAAACAAACGAAATATGGAATTCCAGGGACTACCGTAAGTTACGGTAGTACCGTAACTTACGGTAGAGGTCAAATGCTTACGGTAGATTTCTCCTGTTTTACGGTGGACAAGGACATTCAGGACTTACCTTAACTTACGGTGATACCGTAAGTTACGGTGAAACCAGAAAACAAAACAGTATTTTGTTTATTCAAATTTTGATGATTGGATCATGTATTTATGTACTATATAATAATGTCAGGACTGATATTTTAAAGGTTTTGATCATAGGTAACAAGGTGGATCTTACGGATGGCGGTCAAGTAAATGATGAAGAACCGAACATGATTTTTGAAGCTTCCGCAACGTTTTAAAAACTTTAATACTTTTGTGTATGGGTTGTAGATACTTGTTTAAAACAACTTTTTGGATGTTTTAACTTAGTTATTAGATGACTAAGCTCGATGTTATTATAAATTTTTTTTGTAATGAAAGTCATGTTGATCTAACAATATTATATTTTAAATGGTATAAACTATTACTAAATTAAAGTAAAATTTGACGGGTGTTACAAGTTGGTAATCAGAGCTCAAGGTTGTCAATAAGTGTTCGGTTCAAGCTTGATCGATCGTCCGGTAATGATTAACTTCTTTTGTTAATAAATTATGTATTATGTAAAGAATGAGAAACGAACAAATATGCATGAAAAGAGCGTGTAAGCTCATTCAAATACAAGAAATGCATGAAACAAGAACGATTAAATCAAGTTATGAACTTGATTGAATCAAAACAAGAACGATTAAATCAAGTTATGAACTTGATTGAATCAAAACAAGAACGATTAAATCAAGTTGTGAACTTGATTGAATCAAAACAAGTAAAGCATGTGTTATAAATGGAATGTTTAACAACTTATGTAAACATTTCAGAAATAGAGATGGCAGATAAAGGTAATGATGATGCGGTGCCAAGAGTCACCGAACAAATGAGGGAAGTGATTGCCGAAGAGGTTGGAAAGGCGATCGAAAACCGTTTGTTGGGCTTTATTGATAAGATTCAAAACACAGTTTTATCAATAGTAGAAGAGAGAATCAAGAAATTGGAAGATGATTCAAATTTAGCAAAGGAAAAGCATGGAGGACGAAATCCTTGTTCATACAAGGAATTCATGGCCTGTAAACCACCAATATATAATGGGGAGGTTGACCCAATAGTGTGCCAACGATGGCTAAGTGATATCGAAGGGGTATTCGAGAGGACCCATTGTGACGAAGATGACTACGTAGCCTATGGTACGGGTCAACTAAGGAGTCAAGCGAAAGATTGGTGGGATAACAAAAAGAGAGAGATTGGTATTGAAGCTGCTAAGGTCATGACTTGGGAAGAATTCAAGACGCCATTTATTAAGCATCATAGCCCCAAAGCGGTTATGAATTAAATCAAGGAGGAGTTCATGCAACTTAGGCACAAGAATGAAACCATAGACAAGATTACGGCAACGTTTATGGATAAGATGAAGTTTTGCGATGATCTAGTGACGAATGAAGAACAAAAGATATACTACTACCATAACATGTTGAGTGCTGAGTATAGGGAATTTATCACCCCTTCCAAATACGAGACCCTTACCGAGATCATAAACCCTGCTCGGGAAAGGGAGATCGAACTGAAAAAGAGCATTGAAAGGGGTGAACGGAAAGCACAAGATGTAAACCCAAGCCCTACTAAGAAGGCACGAACAAGCGAAACCGCAAAGAAATCTGATACGAAAGGTGGGTCGCCAAGTTGCAGAATCTGCGGAAAGGGTCATAAAGGCGAATGCCGTTACAAGGATAAGCCTTGTCCCATATGCAAAAAAGGGACATATGGCTATATCGTGCCCGGAGAAAGTGACGGTTTGTTACAATTGCTATCGAACGGGTCACAAAAAGTCGGAATGCCCGGAACTGGTTGGAAAGAAGGATGGGCAGGACCCGAAAGGTGAAGCCCCAAAAGCAAAGGCAAGATCTTTTCAACTAACCGCCGCAGAAGCAAAGGTCGAACCTGACGTGGTCTCAGGTATATTTGCTGTAAATTCGATTCCTGCTCGCGTGTTATTTGATACGGGTGCGAATAAATCCTTTGTTTCATATGGATTTATTCGACATCCTTCATTTATTCTAACAAAATTACCTGTGCCCTTAGAAGTAGAGATAAGTAATAACAAGAGCTTTATTGTTTGTGATGTATGTAAAAACTGTAAACTGAGCATTGACGACGAAGAATATTTGATAAACCTAATCCCGATGTCAATGGGAGAATTTCAAGTAGTCGTTGGGATGGATTGGCTATATCAACACCATGCAAAGATTGTGTGTTTTCATAAAGAGATAAAACTAACATCTCCGAGCGGGAAACACGTCACCATTTATGGCGAAAAAGGAGGCAACCCCATAGTATGCTCAATGTTGAAAGCTCACAAGCTTATGAAGCGAGGATGCAAGGCATTCATGATATACGCTAATGAACCAGAAAAAGAATCACGAAAGATTGGAGATGTACCGGTAGTACGAGATTATGAAGATGTGTTTCCAGAGGATTTACCGGGGATACCGCCTGAACAGGAAATAGAGTTTGGGATCGAATTGATTCCGGGCGCGAAACCTGTAGCGAAAGCCCCGTACCGACTTGCACCGTCGGAATTACAAGAGTTGATGTCTCAAATCCAAGACCTGCTTGACAAGGGATTCATAAGGCCGAGTGTGTCTCCTTGGGGCGCACCGGTGTTGTTTGTAAGAAAGAAAGACGGGAGCATGCGCATGTGTATCGATTACCGGGAGTTAAACAAACTCACGGTAAAGAACCGATACCTGCTCCCGAGGATAGATGATTTATTCGACCAACTACAAGGTGCAAACTGGTTTTCAAAAATTGACCTTAGATCGGGATATCACCAACTAAAGGTCAAAGAGGAAGATGTGCCAAAGACAGCTTTCCGCACGAGATACGGACATTGTGAATTCCTCGTGATGTCATTTGGGCTAACAAACGCACCCGCGGGTTTCATGGACCTCATGAACCGGGTTTGCAAGCCAATGTTGGATAAGTCGGTCATTGTGCTTATCGATGATATCTTAGTGTATTCGAAAAGTGAAGCTGAACACGCACACCACTTACAAGAAGTGTTAGAGACACTTAGATGAGAGAAGTTATATGCAAAATTCTCTAAATGTGCCTTTTGGTTACGAGAGGTACAATTTCTTGGCCATGTCATAAGTGCCGACGGAGTTTTGGTGGATCCGTCGAAGATAGAGGTTGTGTCAAAATGGAATCCCCCAAAGAACCCTTCTGAAATTAGAAGCTTTTTGGGACTTGCGGGATACTATAGGAGATTCATTCAAGATTTCTCCAAGATTGCGTCACCGCTAACAAAATTAACCCGGAAGAAAGAAAAGTTCATTTGGGGTGTAGATCAAGAAAGGGCGTTTCAAACACTAAAAGAGAAGTTAACTCAAGCTCCGGTACTGACATTGTCGGACGGAGTCGAAGACATGGTGGTTTACTCTGATGCTTCACTCTCGGGGCTCGGTTGTGTTTTGATGCAACGGGGCAAAGTTATAGCTTATGCCTCGAGACAACTGAAGATACACGAGAAGAAATATCCCACGCATGATCTTGAGTTGGCTGCGGTGGTATTTGCCTTAAAAATATGGAGGCATTACTTATATGGGGTAAAGTGCACCATATTCACCGATCACAAGAGCTTAAAATACTTCTTCGATCAGAAGGAGTTAAATATGCGACAAAGAAGATGGCTAGAAACGGTGAAAGACTTCGATTGTGAAATACATTACCACCCCGGAAAGGCTAATGTAGTGGCGGATGCTCTAAGCAGAAAAGCAGACTATGTCCCAATACGAGTAAGATCGATGTAACTCGTGGTGACCTCGGGTATACTTGAAAGTATTCGAGAGGCGCAATTCGAAGCAATGAAAGAAGAGAATTGGAAGAAAGAAAGAATAATCGGTCAATTGAAAGATTTGTTGGATGGGAATCACGGGTTGAAGACTCGATCCGGAAGGATATGGGTCCCACATACCTGTGGAGTGAAGGCGCTTCTACTTAATGAAGCTCATAAATCCCGTTATTCAATTCATCCGGGTGCGACCAAGATGTACAATGATTTGAAACAAAATTATTGGTGGCCCGGAATGAAGAGGGACGTGGCGAAGTATGTGGAAAAATGCTTGACATGTTTACAAGTCAAGGCGGAGCACCAGAAACCATACGGCAAACTCCAACCGTTAGAAATTCCGGTTTGGAAATGGGAACATATTACAATGGACCTGTTAACCAAGTTGCCTAAGACGAATCGTGGTTTTGATGCCATATGGGTAGTGGTGGATAGATTGACGAAAAGTGCTCACTTCATTCCGATTCGTGAGACTTATATGTCAGAAAAGATGTCAGAAGTTTATACCAATGAAATCATAGCACGTCATGGGGTGCCGGTGTCCATCGTGTCTGATAGGGATACCCGGTTTACTTCGAATTTCTGGCGAGATTTCCAAGAGCAAATGGGGACCAAATTGTTCATTAGCACTGCGTACCATCCTCAAACGGATGGACAAAGTGAAAGAACGATACAAACATTGGGGGACATGCTACGGGCGTGTATAATCGACTTTGGAGGCAGTTGGGATGTTCACCTACCGTTAGTCGAGTTTTCGTATAACAACAGTTACCAATCTAGTATTAAGATGGCACCATACGAAATGCTTTACGGTAGGAAGTGTCGAACCCCGGTATGTTGGGGTGAAGTGGGTCCACGTGAACTCGCCCACCAAGATATAGTACGAGCCACGAATGAAAAGATCGATATAGTTCGGGCACACTTGAAAGCGGCTCAAGACAGGCAAAAGGCGTATGCTGATAAAAGGAAAAGGCCAATCGAATTCCAGGTTGGTGACATGGTCATGCTAAAAGTTTCCCCATGGAAGGGCATTATTAGATTCAGAAAAAGGGGGAAGCTAAGCCCGAGGTTTATTGGGCCATTTAAAATTATCGGGAGAGTTGGCAAGGTAGCTTACCGTCTTGAATTACCGGAGGAGCTAAGTGGAATCCATGGCACGTTCCACGTGTCACAATTAAGAAAGTGCCTAGCAGACGAAACGGCCTATATCCATTACGATGATATCGAAGTGGATAATAGTCTGAATTATGCGGTGAGACCGGTGGAGATTTTAGATCGAAAGGTCAAACATTTACGAAATAAACAAATTGACCAAGTCAAAGTCAAATGGGAGCATAGGAAAGGTTCGGACACTACATGGGAGTCCGAAGAGGAGATGCGACGTCTTCACCCTACATTATTTGGTACGTACTTCGGTTTCCGGGACGAAACCCTTTTTAAGGGGGGTGGACTTGTAACACCCCGAAAATATAAAACTTTATATTGGAACTATAAAGTATAAATAGACGAGAATTAACTAACTAGGTAAATAAACAAGAATTTACTAACTAGGAATTTTAACCTAGTTGGTTAAAAGTCTAGAAATAATCTATAATAGGTTAAAAAGCAACCAATTTACATATTGATCATAGTGGAGGGGTGTAGGTTGTTAAAATTGAAACTTGAGTTATGTTAAACAAATAAAACACAAACCAAACACCCCATTGTGGGGGTCTGGTCGACCAGAACAACCAAGGGGGCGACACCCACCTTCAAAAACCAAGAATTTCACTAAAACTCTCAAATTGAAGGAGCAAATCTGGTCCAAACGAAAATCTGAGCTTAGAATCGTGATCCTCATCGCAAGGGGATTACAAGGTATGTAAAATTTAGTGAAAATTCTTAACTTGAAATTCTCATGAAATTGGGAAAAATCTGAATTTAGGGTTGCATGTATATGTTATGATGATTAAGGAACAACTATAGTGTCTAGGAACAAACCCTAGACCAATAGAAGTTGAAATCATAGGAAATTTTGGTTAATCCATGAACACCATTGTATGTGATTAATGGGTTATGAGTGGATTGATAAATACTAGGATATGGGGTGTTGATTTTGTGTAATTTGACGATTTGGAAGGGATTTCAGAAATCTAGAAGCTAACAATCATGTAAAATGTTGATTGAAGTGAAATTAGGGCTAAATGATAAGCTAGAAACTTGTCATATAATCTTGTGATAAATCTGCCTTTAAGGTGTTTGTGAAAATGCCTCAAAGAAGGCTTAAAAATAGAAATTTAAAGCTTTAACGCATAATTATGATGTTTCGGTATATTATGCGAAGTGAGGTCTAAAGAGAGTTCTAAACATGTCTTGAATTGAACTCTATAGGAAAAGACACCGGAACGTCGAGTGGACAAGCCGGTGGTGATTCGCGGTTGAAGGGCGTACGCTAAGGTATGTAACTTGACCCGTTACATTAAGTAGATTTTGATGATTATATAATGCGTAATTGAAAGTTGGATAAGAGTTGTTTAAAATTAGCGGTGAAGTCGCTATATTGAATGATTGATTAAATTGGTTGGAATTCGTTGGTAGTCGTCATATGGAAGAATTTCTTAGGCGAACCAACGGGTCGAATAATCAAGTAAAGCATGGTTAATGTTCTAGAATATAATGGATTGATCTTTGATATATGTTAACATATAACATGTTAGAATATACGAGAATTTAATGTATAGGTTTGTTAGAAAAGTGAAATCCGAGGGTTGGAATTTGAGCACAATGTACAAAACAAACGAAATATGGAATTCCAGGGACTACCGTAAGTTACGGTAGTACCGTAACTTAAAGTAGAGGTCAAATGCTTACGGTAGATTTCTCCTGTTTTACGGTGGACAAGGACATTCAGGACTTACCGTAACTTACGGTGATACCGTAAGTTACGGTGAAACCAGAAAACAAAACAGTATTTTGTTTATTCAAATTTTGATGATTGGATCATGTATTTATGTACTATATAATAATGTCAGAACTAATATTTTAAAGGTTTTGATCATAGGTAACAAGGTGGATCTTACGGATGGCGGTCAAGTAAATGATGAAGAACCGAACACGATTTTTGAAGCTTCCGCAACGTTTTAAAAACTTTAATACTTTTGTGTATGGGTTGTAGATACTTGTTTAAAACAACTTTTTGGATGTTTTAACTTAGTTATTAGATGACTAAGCTCGATGTTATTATAAATTTTGTTTGTAATGAAAGTCATGTTGATCTAACAATATTATATTTTAAATGGTATAAACTATTACTAAATTAAAGTAAAATTTGACGGGTGTTACAGAAATGAACCCTTTTACTCACTTCGTGCGAAATGGACCTACTTTCAAGCAATCTGGCTACACTAAATCACCATTTCGTGCGAAATGGAAGCAATTTCAAGCGAAATGATACTTCGGTGCGAAATGGAGTCCAAACTTGCCAATCCGTGCAAAATGGATATATCAATTTGTGCGAAATGCTGCTGATGTCATACAATCGGCCATATTTTTGACAAATTGATCAGGTTTTAGGTTGATTTTAAGTCTGATTCTTTCAAGGATTTGTTAAAACAGTGTTTCGCACGTTACATGTAAAAATCAAGCCATTTTAACCGTGAAATCTTGTTTAATTTTGAAAAATCTTGTAAAAGAAGGTGTAGAAATCAGAAATTTTGATGAAATCAAGCTGAATAGGTAAGAACTCTTCCTCCTGAGCTCTGATACCACATGTAGGATCGTTTGCACGACCAAAACGAGTCGTTCAGAAGAGTTCTAATCAATACGAGAGGCGGAAACAAACGTATCGACTTTGAATCAGCTTGATATACACTCTAATTGTCTTTTTTAATGATATAACAACGTTTTACAGCCTGTAGACACTTCGGTAGCACCTCGGTACCGGAATCACAAGTTCTACAAATGAAATGACAAGCCCACTATATATAGGAGGACCATTTCGTGTGGAATGGGAATGCCCACTTCGTGCGAAATGGACAATGTCCATTTCATACGAAATGGCTCTTCCATTTCGTGCGAAATGGTCACATCTCACATGATTCTTATTTTTCTCGAACTACGTGCCCTGATCTATCATTCTAGTTACAAGACTCGATACAAGACGAAGTCGACAGACATATGCACCAACACATGCCAAGTAGCACCACTGCCACACCACTGCCAGCGACCACCAATATCAGGAAAACTCGTAAAAATAAAATAAATAAAAATGGAATAAATAACACCGAATGAAAAAACAAACGTAAAATTGTTGAACCACGCACGCCTGTTGTGTCATGTTAATGCGAAAAATTAGACCGTAACGTAAAACGTAGAAAAGAATAACTAAGTCGATCTAGGACTCGCAAGTTGCGCTGAACTTCTCAAACGGAGAAAAATAGGTGCGTTGCGATGGGTCTGTCAAACGGAAAAAAAATAGACAAAAAACATTGAACCCCACACGCACGTTGCGGCATGTTAACTCGCAAATTTAGAACGAAACATAAAACGAAAAACTTGCGAAAGATAAAAGTATTAGGGACTAAAGTTAAACATAAAAAGTGTTTGTTTTAAATTGCAAAAGATGAAAAGATTTTGGTTAAAAGTGAAAAAATCAAAGGGGTAAAAATGTAAAAAATAAAAGACTTTTACTCTTTTAGGTTGAAACTAAAAAATCAATTTTTTTTTTTTTTTGAAAAACACCTTATGCTAGGGTACAACCATATGAAGCAACAACATATTACTTATTTATAACGTGATAATGTAGTAATAGGTGTTTATTGATGTTTATTAATTTTACATGTGCTTGTTTGTGTTTGTGTGACATATTAACAAATGGACACAGGCAATTTCATTTTTTGAGGCATGGTATGTAGACAAATGGTATCAAGGTGTTGACATTTTGCTCTCTCTCAAAGTTGCGAGGATTCAAAGTCTCATTATAGATATATGTAATTTCGAAGTTGTTGTAGGTGTGTATGATTTTTCCACTGAAAAAAGCAAACACAAGCAAGAATATCTGTTCAATTACATTTTCGTGTCCGTTTAGTTAGTTTGTTAAAGTTATATAATACGAATAGACCTCTATTCTAGTTTCATTTGATTGCCTAATTATTAATCATATAATTAGTCCGTTTATAAAAAATATTAGTTTATTTTCCTTCCGCGAAGCAAACACCGATATCATTTTTATTATGGCAAAATATCGGCAATGATTTTGTTCGCACATAAGTCGTTAGGTTTGTTACAGTACCGCAACGGTAACGTCTTTCGCTGTAACCAACGATACCCAAAAAAATAATCGATTTTAAATAAAACTGTGTTTTCAAAACAATTTACACCAGAATGTTAACAAAAACAGAACTAAAAACAGTCGTACATTCCATTTTTTTAGTTTTTTTAGTTAACAAACAAAATTTATTACATAAAAACAAAATTTTTAGAAAATCAAATGGGTTATAAACGTTTATTATATATAGTATAAGGAGTAAAAATGAAATTTACAAAATAATAATAATAATACTAATAATAATAATAACAATAATAATAATAACAATAATTATAATAACAATAATAATAACAATAATAATAACATTAACAATAATAATAACAATAATAATAATAATAATAGTACTAATACTAATAATAATAATAATAATAATAATAATAATAAATAATAATAATAATAATAACAGTAATAGTAATAGTAAGAGTAATAATAGTAATACTAAAACTAATAGTAATAATAATAGTAATACTAACAACAATAATAATCGTTCAATGTCACCAATCTAGTGGGCTATGTGACATACTTCTAATGGCATGGTTATTATTCCCCTAATTTTCCTTTAAATGTATAATAAATAAATAAATAAATTTTCCTTTAAATATATAATAAATAAATGTACTAGGTTATACACTCGTATATTACATGGAGTTGTATAATAGAAACGATATAATCATATAGTCCATAAAAGCAACATTAACTGGCGAATTGTTATTATCATATGAAATTAACACATCTAACTTGAATTCATCACAAAAATCGACCTATGTTAATAAGTAAGACTGGAATACCAAAATAGCACAATTATTACACATGCTGAATATTGAAAATATGTAATACATAAATAGATATATATTCTTCATATGACTAAAGTTATGTATTATGTGTATCTTTTAAATACAACTTTTATTTGAAGTGAATGAAAATAGTTTTATTAGGGCACACGGGGTGGTACGTTATACGACCACCATCACGCGTGAAACAATCACGCTACACCGCCGCCGGTACAAGTTTAACGCGTTATGTTTGTAACGCGTGGAATGTTTAACGCGTTGAACTTTTGAAAATTTTGACCGTTGTTGATTTTTTGACCGTTTTAAAATGGTAACATTCTTTAAAAAAAAAAACCTTTAAGCTATTTATCTATTTATATCTCCATTTTAAACAATTTTACACACACCAATCTACATCTTTTAAACCCATTTCACATAATTTTTATATCTTTCTCAAATTGAATTCCCTACGGATTCGACGTTTCCGATGTCTAGCGATAGTGATACCGAGTCGTCTTCCGACAACGAGACGCTAAAATATTTTGTGTCGGTGTATAACGAGCTTGATGCCGAGTCGTCCCACCAAAAGAAGAAGATGGTCGACCGTGATCGTATACGTGCCAACGAAGTTTTGATGAACGATTATTTTGTGGAAAATCCGCTCTGCAATGCCGAAACGTTTAGAGATCGGTTTCGTTTACCCAAAGAATTATTTTTAAAGATTGTTGGAGACATCGAAGCAAGCGAGGAATGGTTTCAAGAAGGTTACGATATGAGGGGCAAAGCAAGTTTCACGCCGATACAAAAATGCACGTCCGCCATTCGCCAACTAGCGACAGGTAACCCTCCCGATCAATATGATGAATACCTAGCTATGTCGGAAAGAACTTCACGTGAATGTTTGCAATTTTTTTGCAACGCGGTCATTAAGTTGTATGCTAACGAGTTTTTACGTAAACCGACGAGCCACGACATCTTACGTATTTGCGCCGCACACGAGGCTAGATGGCATTTTCCCGGGATGCTCGGTAGCATCGATTGTACAGATATCGAGTGGAAAAATTGTCCAAGAGAGTTGCGAGGGGTGTAGGTTAGGGGAGACATCAAAAGACCAACCATCATACTAGAAGCGGTGGCGTCGAATGATTTATGGATTTGGCATTCGTATTTCGGTGTTCCAGGTTCAAATAACGACATCAATGTGTTGCATACGTCGCCGTTGTTCCAAAGCGTAACGGATGGTACCACACCTTCCTCTCCTTTCTATGTTAACGGTCGACATTACAGACGAGGCTTTTTTCTTGTGGATGGTTTCTACCCGTCTTGGTCTGTTTTTGTGAAAGCTCCCTCATTTCCTGTCGAGCCTAAAGAAAAGGCGTTCAAAAAATTGCAAGAATCGGCAAGAAAAGATGTTGAGAGGGCATTTGGTGTTTTAAAGGGTAGATGGGGTATACTACACCAACCGGTTCGTGCTACGAGCAAGAAATCAATACATAGCATAGTGTACGCATGTATTATATTGCACAATATGTTGATCAAAGAAGACGGACGTGCAATATCCCCAGATTGGGTGCCGGATCCTCCACAAGTTCAAGTTCCGCAAGATATCCATCTACAATTGCGTAACGAAGAAACTCACTTTCGGTTGAGATACGATTTAATCGAACTAGTAGGTTCTCTAGGTTTGGAGTTTCATGATTCGGACGAGGAGTAGGTTTTTTTTTTTTTAAATTGTATGTTTCTAGTATGTTAAATTGAAGTAGTATGTTTTAAATTTAATGACGCCCCGCTTGCGGTATGCACATATAATGTATATATGTGTGGGCGCTCGGGGGGCAAAAGCAAAAGTGCACTAATTTTTAACGTTATTTTACTAATTTCGTGAAAATAACGTTAAAAGAGGGGATGGTTAATCATGCATCATGTGGTGGCGTTGATAGCCGAAAGACAAGGGGGTACATGCACCAATTGGCGTTTGTCTCAATTGCTGAGTGTTATGTGCCTTATGTCCAAGGCTTGATGCAAAACCACAATCGAGCCGGGGGTCTCATTGGAAGCAGCCTCTCTATTCCTACGGGGTAGAGGTAAGGCTGTCTACATCCCACTCTCCTCAGACCCTACCTTAGCTTTTGCTATTGGTGGGATATACTGAGTACGATGATGATGATGATGATGTTTTAAATTTAATGAAAATTTTAATTTTAGTGTTTTATTGTTAATTTCTAATTTAAAATAAAAAATTAAAAAAATTTGGGAGTGATAGAATTCCATCACTAGTGATACCACCCCCCCTACATTTCTATCACTAGTGATAAAATAGTGGGTGATGACATGGCATGATTTGATTGGATAGTGGGAGTGATAGAAATCTATCACTAGTAAACCACCCCTCCTCCACTTAGTATGTTGTAGATTAGATTTATTATTCTTATTAGAGTAAAGTTCAATTTGTGTCCCTATGGTATGTGGTCAGTATCAACCCGAGTCTCTATTTAAAAAAAAAAAAAAAATAGATACTTGCATCCATGGGGCTTCCATTTCGCTTAAGTTTGCACCCTTCTATCAAGTCCCTGTTAGTTTGGTTGTTGGAAAATGGGTGAAAAGACTACTTTACCCTTGATCCTTAAAGTGAAAAGTCTATTTTACCCGTGATCCTTATTATTATGTACATCGTAACTCCACCCAGACCATTATCACCATCGTCGCCATCCTAACCTGCAACACCCATCTCCACCACCGATTAGCCACCCACCACCGCGAACAACAACCACCTGCCACTCACAATTTATCACTTTTAAAAGGCGATGAGATCGAATCGCTTTGCTGCCAACGCGATGCTAAACACCCTTTTAATAATCTTAGGTTGATTTGTTGTTCTATAATATCGCTTTGATTTTGATTACTCCATAAATCTGGGAATCACTTTCAAAACGCGATGCTAAACACCCCTTTAATAATCTTATGTTGATTTGTAGTTCTTTATCATTCTGCTTTGTTAGCGGAATTTATTGCATTTTCAAGTTGCATTTTGATTATTTGGGGATCAAATAATTAGTTTAGCAGTCTCTACTTGCAAATTGACTAATAATTTAGGTGTTAAGTCCTTAAATAATCAGATTTAGTCAAACACTCATTTGATTATCTGATTTTGATTACTTCATACCATGGAATCACTTACAAAATGTGATGCAAAATTATCCCTTTAACAGTCTTGTGTTAGTTTATTGCTCTATAATTTTTTATTTTTTTTGTCAAAGTCTATTTATTGCAAAATTGATTATTTAGGGTTTAAATAGTTAGGTTAGCAGTAGCTGGATGCAAATTGATTATGAGGTTGTTGGTGACTAAAATGGTGATTGTGGATAGTGACGGTGCACAATAAAAGAAATATGGTGGTGGTGGGTCAATCTTTTGTCACGGTACACCAATTATTCTAGTGAGGCGGTGGTGGTCGGAGGTTGCAGTTGGCGGCAGGTAGTGATGGTGGTGGCGAGTGGTAAGGAGGGTGGTGGTAGGTTGTGAGGTGGAGGGGTTCAATGTGTTAAGGGTTTTTATTAGGAGGGATTCAATGTGTTAGGGGAGTGGGGGTGGTCACTAGTGATGAAATTCCATCATTTACAAACATGAAACATCCAATCATGTTCCGTCATCACTCACAACCTTTTTTAGTGGCAATGGTCATCACTCACCACCGCACCCAACAATTTTCCCCAACCAACAATTACCCTCACAACACACAAACCATCACGCGTTGAAGAATTCACGCGTTAAAGAAATTGGCATGTTCCACGCGTTATAAATTGATGGTGGCGGTGGGAATTGTTATTTTATCACGCGTTGAATTGATGTATCACGGTGGCATAACGTGCCACCCCCACCGCCCTTAGGGTTACCAGATTACCAAAATACTCTTTGAACTAACGGTCAAACTATTAATAACTTGACGGAGGGATGCAAAGTGTAGCGAAAATTAAACGACAGGGACTAAAGTATGCAGTTTTTTTTTTAAATAGAGACTCAGGTTAATGTCACTCAAATACCATAGGTACCCAAATTGCACTTTACTCTTCTTATTAATAATTGTTATGTTGAGTTTATTAAGGATTAGTTGTTATGAAATTCCGATCTAAGTTAACGTTTTATATGTGACTAATAAAATATTTTCATATTTAATGGTGACTTATTATGTCACAAATGGGTAAAAAAAATAACAATATTAAAATAGTATTAAGTTATTCATTCGTATTTTATAAAAAAAAAAAAAAATTCTTTATTTAGGGTTATAAAAGGATTTGGATGAAAAAAATTGATTAAATAAAATATGATAGTAATATATATCTAGCTTTAACTTGTAATCATTTATTAGATTGTATATATATTCATAACAGAATGATTTTATCATTACAAATTAAAAAACAACTCCACCCGAAGCAAAATTAAAATCATTACTCGCCGAACAAGTAATCCAAAATATGCCTAAACCAGCCAAGTTTGAAAAAGAAGGGTCATGCAATTGATTCTATTTTGCCGAGTAATCCAAAATATACCTTAACCGGCCAAGCAATTGTTTCTATATCTTATAACCAACCTAAACGGTACCCACTTCGAGTGATGTTTTGCAACCTCCAATGACGTCAAGTGTGGAAAAGATTTATGGCGGTATGTCGTCCAATACTCTTTTAGGGCGTTTTTTATGATAGCCGTCTCGCTCGCTCCACTTTGTGGATTTAGGGTCTACAAAAAATACAAAAAAAAAACTATTTTATAATAAGATAAAAATTAACTAAATATAGTAATAACTTTAAAAAAAATTACCAATTGAATGAAGCAAGCATTAAATTTACTCATTTTTCGGTTCAAATATCTCCACTTTAATCTCATTTGATCCATGTTGCGTTCGGTCGAAACGAGAAGTTTGGAAAAATGTGCCATAACTCGTCTCCAAAACAAGTCTCTTCTTTGTTAATTTGAATGTTTTTTTGTTTTAGGAGATGTGCAAGTATGACTTGGTCAAGGCGACCTTCTCATTGCTCGTTCAAGCTCTCCGACCACCGGATATTGGGACGATATCAACTTCTTCATCGTCTTCTCCTTCATATTCTTCTTCTTCTTGAACCGGTTCACTATCATCATTGTCATCAAGTTGTTGTTGTGGTTCGCGATATGCACGGGCGAATTGGTGGATGAGATTGTTATTTTCTAGTGGGTCGAGTGACATTTGATTAAACGGTTGGGTTTGAAACTGTCACACTCCAACCAATGGCAGAAACATCGGAGAGAGACAAAAATAAGATTGTAAGAGACTTCATAACACTATTTTGCGACAATATTTAATAAACCAAATTTCATTTCATTTCATTGATAAACATTCGAGTACAACATTGGAAACGAAATACAACAAAGTACATGAAACAAATACAACAACGTACATGAAACAAATGTGCTAGGATTCTAAAGTGTGTTTCTAGTCAATCCTACTATATTTCATCATCATCATCGTCATCATATTCCTGCAACACGTTTCAAAGTATAGTTCAATACAAAAGTATTGGCGAGTATACAAATTTAACTACTACCATATGTATAAAAAGTTTAAACAAATCCACTTGGCAAAATTTGTTATCTAAAATTAACGTATAACTGGCATGCAACTATAAATGTCAACCCAAAGATTACCACTAGCGTAGTCTTATCATAGCAACGATAAGACCGTTATGTTTAACTTAACATGACCTCAAGAATACAGGTGGTGCGTTACTCCTATAGTGCTTTACATGTTAAGGAAGGCTTGTACGAAGTTAATGATAAGTATAAAGTATAAGAATAGTCCAGCACATACGAAATAAAGCATAACATATTAAGCATGTATATTGGATTGTTTGTTTGCGATTAAGCATAAAGTATGTGTGTTTGTGTGAGTTTGATAGCATGAACGTGTTACACCCTAAAAGTGTAAAAAGTAAAAGGGGTTGGGTATACTCAAGGTTTTGCAAAGCTTTTCCGATTATCCACGAATTGACGAGATGTTGAGATTAGGGAAACGAGGGTGTATGAGTATCGGTTTAGACGAAGGATTCGGATTGAAATATTAAGTATGATAAGTATATACACATGAAAGTATAACTCGTCTAAGTACCCATTCTGACACTGAGTTTCTGTGTGATTTCATGGGTCCTAATGTCACACCCCAACCGATGGCGAAAACATCGGGGCGTGGCACTGAGCGAAACAGATTGTCTAAGAGAATCCATAAACAACTATTATATGTTTAACGTTAATATCCCATACTACTAACACATAAAGTAATAACAGTCATTACAGATAGCATGTCTAAAAAACAAATACTGTTCCGACAACTCAGATTTATTTAGTGGAGTTTCTAGACTTCCTACTTGATTCATCACAGCAAAGCATAACATCCTATCAACCTGTCACATACGTTAAAATAAAGTCAATACATAAAATGTAAAGGTGAGTACACAAGTTTGCATAGCATATAGTATGGAGAAGCGTTACACATAACCAGCATGTAACATGTAACGGTCGATGCAAGTAACTATCAACACTATATTTACACTTAACCACGAGACTGCGTTGTAGAGTATGCGCGACACATGTCCAGCGGACATGTGAAGTAAAGTGATGTGATCCCTAGCAACCCCTGTCCACGATAGGTGCTGAGTCCAAACTATAGTACTATCGTTGCTAGAGGCAGTATAGTGTAACATTGTATAAGCATAGTACAAGCATTCATAGATCATGTATAGCATGCGGGAGCGGTTAGTGTTATAAAGTGTTTGCGTTGTGTGTTGTTGTGTTTTAATAGAGAAGGTATGTAACACCCAAAAGTGCGTTAAAAGAAAATGGGTTTGAGTATACTCACAGTAGGTGTTTAACAAGTAAACACAACTTGATTGGATTGAAGGGAGCGCGTTGGAGTTAGCCTGAGCATAGAACAGTAGCGTCAGCGTTGAACAGTGCGTAACAGAGTGTCGGATGGTAGAGTGTTCGGATAGTGATCCGAACGAATGGGGTTAGCCCATTCGAATGGATGGTCATCCGGTCGGACGGTCATCCAAGCGGATGACCATTCGAACAGATGTCCATTCGAATAAGTGTGTTCGTTTGTAAATCGTTTTTTGAAAAGTTGAAGTTTTGTTGTTCAAACAATGTAAAGAATAAGTGCCAAGTCATCCGGTCGGATGGTCATCCGGACGGACGGCCATTCGATCGGATGGCTATTCGAGTGAGAAATCGGTAGTTTGTAGTTTTTCGTAAAATTTTCTAAGTAAAAAGGTTGAAGTGTAATGGAGACGGCGTGATGACGTGTCAAACAACGGAAACATACCAAGTTCCAGTTGATTCGATCGGATGGGAACCACCCCATTCGATCAGCCTTACTGTTCTTGAGGAAGTTTCATGTTCAACCCATGAATCGGGCATCTCTGTGGTGGAAATTCGTTTTCAAGTCGGCTCTCAACTATGAAATGAGTAGAGAGTCTGAATGAGTACGGATTCCATCGGTTTTGTGTAGAATGTTGAAGAGAAGTTCGAAAAGAGATGAAAAGTGTTTAAATCCTTCAAAATCTTGGTTAGAAGTGTGGAAATCCTTTAGATCTGAACCGATCTTGATGAGATGATTTCACACAACAGTTTGCACAAGCAACTGAGTGAGAACCACCTTCAAGGAGTCCAAATTAGGCGATTTCGAGAAGAAAACGTGTGATTTTGATGGAGGAGATGATGTAGAAGTAATTAGTGATGATGATTGTACAAGGTTTGAGGAGAAATACTTACGAAAAAGCCTTGAATCTTGATGAAAAGTGACTGAGAATGACTTGGGAGCGTGTGGTCGGATGGGGATGTCAAATCAGTGAAGTGAGAGCGTACGAGCAGTATTTATAGGCGTGAGAGAGTAAGTAAGTCGGTGCGCGAAGTGTTCGGTCGGATGGCCTTTCAGTCGGATGGCCATCCGGTCGGATGGTCATCCGGGCGGATGTCCATTCGACCGATTGCCCATTCGATCTGCCGAGTTGCGTTTTGTTGGTTTTCCATCTTTCGTTTCGTGCGTTAAGCGTTACGTTGCATTTAAGCGAGTTGCGAGTAAGCGTTTGAACATGTAAGCGTTACGTTGATAACCTCATAACATTTAACCAAATAATTGCACAAATAACACACATAACACAAGTAAAAGCATAAAGTAACTCCGTGTTTCGAGTTGCGTTGAGTTTGCGTTTAGTCTACACAAGCGATAAAATGCGTTTAAATAGTAAGCGTTGTAAATAGCGTTTAGTTGCGATAACTGTGTTTTGAATAAGCGTTGTAATATGCGTTTAATAATGCGTGTTGAAAATAGTTTTAAACCCGTTGCGATAATCGGAATCTCGGGAGTACAAGTAATTAAGCAAGAAATGACAGATGACAGTAATGACCCGGAAAGTCGGGTTGTTACAGCCTCCCCTACTTTAGGGAATTTCGTCCTGAAATTAAGGTGAAGGCATAACAAAAAGGTGTGGATATTTAGCTTTCACATCACTCTCGAGTTCCCAAGTGAACTAGGCGTCGCGTTTAACTTCCCAGCGAACCTTCACTATAGGAATGAGAGAGCGTCGGAGTTTCTTGGTTTCTCAATCCATGATTTCTACTGGCTTTTCCACAAAGTGTAGAGTTTCGTTAACTTGCAAATCCTCAAGGGGGACATGCAGGTTTTCTTCGGCTAGACACTTCTTGAGGTTCGAGACGTTGAAAGTTGGATGTACGTTGTTGAGTTCCTCCGGTAATTCGAGTCGGTAGGCCACTTTGCTAATTCTTTCCAGAATCTTAAAAGGTCCCACGTATCGTGGCGCTAGCTTTCCTTTCTTGCCGAATTGGATCACCCCCTTCCAATGTGAAACCTTTAGGAATACATGATCACCAACTTCAAACTCAAGGGTCTTGCGGCGTTTATTGGCGTAACTCTTCTGACGACTCCGAGCTTTCAAGATATTGTCTCGTATTTGGAGGATTTTGTCAGTCGTTTCTTGTAATAACTCAGGACTGGTAATTTGCGCGTCTCCGATCTCGTTCCATACAGTAGGCGATCGACATTTCCTTCCATATAATGCCTCAAAGGGTGCCATTTGAATACTAGCATGATAACTGTTATTGTACGATAATTCGACTAAAGGTAAATGCGAATCCCAACTACCACCAAAATCTATAACTTACGAGCGAAGCATGTCTTAAAGGGTGCGGATCCTGCGCTCAGTCTGACCGTCGGTCTGGGGATGGAAAGCGGTACTGAGATTAAGAGTCGTACCAAGAGCGGATTGGAATGTCTCCCAGAGACGTGAAGTGAATCGACCATCGCGGTCAGAGATGATGTCATGAGGTGTCCCATGTCGACAAATGACTTCGTTGGTATAGATTAGTGCTAATCGTTCAACCTTATAGTCTTCTCGTATCGGCAGGAAGTGCGTGGATTTCGTAAGACGATCAACGATAACCCAAATGCTATCGTGACCTGATGGCGTGCGAGGGAGTTTCATAATGAAGTCTATAGCTATACACTCCCATTTCCACATCGGGATCTCAGGTTGTTCGAGTAAGCCAGAGGGTCGTTGGTGTTCGGCCTTAACTTTCAAGCAAGTCAGACACTTCGAAACATAGAGAGCGATATCCTTCTTCATTCCTGGCCACCAATACCTGGCACGGAGGTCCTGGTACATCTTGTCGGCACCGGGATGAATGGAATATCGAGATTTGTGGGCTTCAGTCAGCAAAATCTCGCGGAGATTACTACGAGTAGGAATCCAAATGCGATTGAGATAGTGAAAAATACCATTCGGTTTATTCACTAGTTGGTTTTCGGTTATGAGAATTCTTTCTTCCTTCAAAGTACTTTCGAGAAAACAAGCGTGTTGAGCGTCGCGAATGAGAGCTTCGAGGTCGTGTTGGGCTTTAAGGTTTCGAACACTATGTAAATAGCTTCGTCGGCTAAGAGCATCGGCAACGACATTTGCTTTGCCTGGGTGGTAGCGTATCTTACAGTCGTAGTCATCGAGAAGTTCAACCCATCGGCGTTGGCGCATATTCAGTTCTTTTTTATTCAAGATGTGTTGTACGTTCTTATGGTCGGTGAAGACCGTATGCTTAGTACCATACAGGTAGTGTCGCCAAATCTTTAATGCAAAAACAACTGCACCGAGTTCGAGATCGTGGGTTGTGTAGTTCTTCTCATGGACTTTGAGCTGGCGAGATGCGTATGCGATAACTTTGTCTCGTTGCATAAGAACACAACCAAGACCTAGGTTAGAGACATCGTAATAAATAACAAAATCGTCGTTTCCATCGGGTAGCGTGAGTACGGGAGCGTTGCAAAGCATACGCTTGAGTGTTTGAAAGGCATCCTCTTATTCGGTTCCCTAAACAAAAGTCTTGTCTTTATGCGTTAGAGAGGTGAGAGGAACGGGGATTTTAGAGAAATCAGTGATAAATTGACTGTAATAACCCGCCAATCTGAGAAAAGAACGAACTTCGGACGGGGTTTTCAGTGTAATCCAACTCTTAACTGTTTCAATCTTCACGGGATCGACATGAATTCCTTGGCTATTGACGATATGACCGAGGAATTGAACCTCCTCGAGCCAAAATTCACACTTGGAGAACTTGGCGTAGAGGCGATTTCCTTGGAGAAGCTCGAGAACCAAACAAAGATGTTGTGCGTGTTCGGCTTTCGACTTCGAATAGATAAGGATATCATCGATAAACACGATGATGAAGCGGTCAAGAAAGGGTTTACACACACAGTTCATCAAATCCATGAAGACCGCGGGTGCGTTGGTAAGACCAAAAGGCATGACAACGAATTCATAATGGCCATAGCGGGTACGAAAAGCCGTTTTAGGAATATCTTCCTCCTGAATTCGTAGTTGATAGTAAGCAGAGCGTAGATCGATAGAGAAACACGTGGGGCCTTGCAGTTGATCAAATAAATCATCGATTTGGGATAGAGGGTAGCGATTCTTGTTAGTAAGCTTATTGAGTTCCCTATAATCGATGCACATTCAGAACGATCCATCCTTCTTTTTCACGAAAAGGACAGATGCGCCCCATGGAGATGTGCTAGGACGTATGAAGCTTTTATCAAGTAACCCCTTGAGTTGACTAGAGAGTTCACGCATTTCGGACGGTGCGAGGCGATAAGGGGCTTTAGCGACAGGGTTAGCTCCAGGAATGAGGTCGATACGAAAGTCGATATCATGAGTCGGGGGTAGACCGGGTAAGTCGTTAGGAAAGACAATAGGAAAATCACAAACCACAAGTACCTTTTCCATCGGCTTCTTTTCCTTCTCCGCTACTACGATGTGTGCTAAGAAAGCCATGTATTTCTTTCGGAGATACTTGGTTGCTTGAATGCACGACATAAGTTTCAATTCTTTCGAGGATACTTCGCCACAAACACATAATTGGTCGCCATTAGCAAGAGAGAAATGAATCATCTTTTCGAAACAAACAACTTCGGCACGATTCTCATGAAGAAAATCCATGCCTACTATGACATCGAAACTACCAAGTTGCATCGGAATGAGATCGATCGGGAAAACGTGATTGTTGAGTTCAAGGGTACAATCACGAAGAACAGAACTGACGGTGACGGTTCTCCCGGTGGTAATTTCTACGTCGAACGTCATTGGGAGGTTAGCGCGTTTACGTTTTAGGAGCTTTTCGAATTCAAACGACACAAAACAGTTATCGGCTCCAGTATTAAATAAACACGAAGCATAAATACCGTTAATAAGGAACGTACCATTTACAACATTGTTGTCAGTCTGAGCCTGGCATACATTGATATTGAAGGTTCTTCCACGGGCTGCTTGTTGTGGTTGTTGATGCTGCTGCTGCTGTTGTTGCTGTTGTTGTTGCTGTTGTTGTTGTGGTTGTTGCAGCTCTTGTTTCACTACACGATCCGGGCAGACATTAGCAAAGTGAAGCTGGTCACCACAAGAGTAGCAAGCTCGTGCATGAACAGCGGGAGCATGAGCTACTTGGTTACCCTGAATAGCAAGGGGTTGAGTTGGCGGTGCTGAAGCTGGAGCAGCTTGTTGAATCGGGCCTGAATGGCAGTGAGCAGTAAAGTGCCCATAGATGTTGAAATTCTCGCAGAAACGACAATTCACCCCAGCTGGGTGATGATAGGTGCAAGTAGGGCAGAGAGAGTGAACACCAATATACGCAAGTTTAGCAGGCGGTGCATTGGTAACAGGTGTTGCAACTTGGTGGTTCTGATTGCTGGGTTGTATGGGAACGTCGTTGAGAGGAGCGGCGGTAGTAGCGTAGTTCTTGTTGTTGTTACCCTTGCGCTTGCGATTCTGACGCGAAGACCTTGAACCTTGTGATGCTGCAGCGTTGGTAGCGGGAGTAGCAGTGACTTGGTTGAGACTCTTGGTTGAGATTTTGAAATACCCAGCTAAGACTCACTTGTCGTTGATCTTAGCTGCGAGTTGGTAGGTCTCCTCAATAGTAGTGGGTTTAGTTGCTTGAACAAAGTCATCTACACTGTCGGGTAGAGCGTGTATGTACTTCTTGATCGTTATCTCGGGTGTTGTCACTTGACCAGGACAGATAATGCTGAGTTGTTTGAAGCGAGCGGTGAGACCAGCGTTTTCACCTCCATCTCTTTTGATACCCCAAAACTCGTTTTCCAACTTCTGGAGTTTATGTGGGGGACATAATTTGTCGCAACCCCCGCCCCCTATCTGTCCTGGGAACGGGGCGAGACCAGTTTTGGTGGTATCGATGTTTATCATTTTGGCAGCGGAAATCACATCAGGACCGTAGTTAGGAAATATTTTATCAGAGTAAATACCACACTTTTATAATATTAAACATATTGGGATAAAACCCAAGTTTTCATTACAAACATTTTTATAGGGAAGATCCCTATTTTATTGAATAAAACATCTTCTTTTATTTAGGTAACTTTTATAGCCACTTTTCCAAGCCTTCAGTGCTGTCCAGTTGGCTCTCACATTTTGTTGCTTGAAACGCGTTTAAAAACATTTTGTCAGTGGGAAATACTGGTGAGTGAATCCAAGTTTAATCAAGAAGAGTTTTATAAATTTTCACAGTATTGAAAGCGATTACAATGTTTATTCTACACAATTACTCATTCAATGCTGTCAATCCTGACTGGTGGGTCATATTACCCATTGGCTAACTCTTTGTCCAATGGTAATGTGTTTCACAATTTGTATAAAAAACCCCAACATACCAGCAGTAATTGAAGAATTACAAAGACTCAATCACTGCTAATTATAATTTGAAATACTTAAGGTTTTGTAAAAACAGTTAACAAAAAGGAGATTACTCACATTGCTGTCTTAGGTTTCCATTAAGGGTTTCCTGGTGATTATCTAGAATTTACACAAATGCACACGCGTTAGTATAATAACCCAATATTTACATTAGTAATACCCTCCCCGAGACGGCATTCCAATGACTACGTCGGGCAGAACCATGACAGCCATTACGGAACCCTGGATCAATCGGGCAGCGTATCTAATACGTAACCGGGGTTATGATACTTATAACGAGGCAGAACTTCGTTAATTAGGGGGTATTATGCCCGAGAATAGCTTATACTATCAAAAATTTCGAGAGAGAAAGTGTGTGTGAGCGTCGAAAAGTGAAAGCTGATACTCCCAATTTATAGGAGCAGAAATCAAGTTCCTCGCGGCCCGCGTAAGATTAAGTTGGGGCTTACGCGGCCTGCGTAGTAGGGATGGTAGGGCCTAGCTTGTCCGGGTCAGCACTATAGGGTCGACACGAATGATGACTCATGGCAGCTCAGGGTGTCGCCATGGTGACTTGCTGTCGCGCCCCGCGTAGGATGTAGCCAAAGGCTACGCGGCCTGCGAGCGAAGTAAAAATCTTGTTTTTATTTAATTTTAATAAAATTAAAGGTATTTAAGGCTATTATACGTGTACGGGGTGTATTTTAGGACATACGGGGATACTTTAAAATATATTAGGGCGTCGAAAAATTTAGGAGGGTTGTTATATCCTCCCCACCTTGTTTTAGAGCTCGTCCTCGGGATCTACTGGAACAAGTGTGGATATTTCCTTTGCATTTCCGATTCGAGTTCCCATGTGTACTCTGGTCCTCTTTTGGAGTTCCATTTCACTTTGACCAGAACTAATCTCTTGTGCTTGAGGTTCTTAACTTTCCTGTCTTCAATCTGTAGAGGTCTCTCTAAAAATTTTAAATGCACATTTACCTCTATATCCTTAAGAGGTACTATCAGTGATTCATCAGCTAAGCATTTCTTGAGATTAGATACATGAAATACATCATGTATTCCTGCCATTTCCTCTGGCAGTTGTAGCTGATAGGCTACAGGTCCTATTTTTCTAATAATCTCAAAAGGTCCAACATACCTGGGACTTAGCTTTCCCCTTTTGATGAATCTTACCACTCCTTTCCAAATAGAGACTTTCAATAACACTTTATCTCCTACTTGAAATTCCAACGGCTTTCGTCTGTTATCTGCATAACTTTTTTGTCGATCACGTGCTGTTTTCAGTCGTTCCTTGACTTGAATGATCTTGTTTGTTGTTTCTTGTACTATCTCAGGTCCAGGTAGCTGCTTTTCTCCAATTTCTGCCCAACAGACTGGTGTTCGGCACTTTCGTCCATAAAGTGTTTCGAATGGTGCAGCATTGATACTTGTGTGATAACTGTTATTATAAGAAAATTCTATCAATGGTAAGTGATCGTCCCAATTACCTCCGAAATCAATTACACAAGCTCTAAGCATGTCTTCCATTGTCTGAATTGTCCTTTCGCTTTGTCCGTCCGTTTGAGGATGATATGTTGTGCTTAGATTTAACTTGGTTCCCATTGCTTTTTGGAAACTTGTCCAAAAATGAGAGGTAAAACGACTATCTCTGTCAGAAACAATTGATAGAGGAATTCCATGTAAAGAAACTATTTCATTTACATATAATTTAGCTAATTGTTCCATACTGAAAGTTTCTTTCATTGGTAGGAAATGAGCTGACTTAGTTAGCCTGTCTACAATCGCCCAGATTGTATCATTACCTTTTCTTGTTTTGGGTAATTTAGTAACAAAATCCATTTTTATTAATTCCCATTTTCAAACGGGCATTTCTAATTGTTGCAACAAACCTGAGGGTTTCTGATGTGCAGCTTTGACTTGTGAACAGGTTAAACACTTGGCAACATAAGTTGCTATATCCTTTTTCATTCCAATCCACCAGAAATTCTTTCTTAAATCCTGATACATCTTATCATTTCCAGGATGCATCGTATATTTAGACTTATGGGCTTCTTCTAATATACGGTGGCGTAGGTTTCCTAATTTAGGTATCCACATTCTTTTCTTATAGAATCTCCAAATTCCGTCCGTTCCTTGTTCTAATTCCTTAATCATTCCTTTTAATTTCTCAGTATCATCCTTTATTACTGATTCTTGTGCCTTTTTAATCTGTTCATTTAAATCTACTTGCAGATTTAGGTTGAGTGAACGTACTCTTTTTGGCTTTTCATGATACTTTCGACTTAAAGCATCAGCAACTACGTTTGCTTTTCCTGCATGATACTAGATATCACAATCATATTCACTAAGCATCTCCATCCAGCATCTTTGTCTCATATTCAAATCCTTTTGCCCGAAAACATACCTTAAACTCTTATGATCTGTGAAAATGGTAAACTTACTACCGTAAAGGTAATGTCTCTAAATTTTCAGGGCAAAAATTATAGCTCCTAATTTTAGATCATGAGTTGAATAATTCTCTTCATGATTCTTAAGTTGTCTAGATGCATAAGCTATAACCTTTTGACGTTGCATCAACACACATCCATAACCTAACTTAGAAGCGTCACAATAGACTACAAAGTCTTCAGTTCCTTCTGGTAACGCTAGTATGGGTGCGTTGCTTAGTCTTTGCTTAAGAATTCTAAATGCTTCTTCTTGTTTTAGTCCCCATTCAAACTTAACGATTTACAAGTTAACTTAGTTAAGGGAATGGCTATTCTAGAAAAATCTCAAATAAATCTTCTATAATAACCAGCCAGTCCTAAGAAACTTCTAACCTCAGTTGGTGACTCAGGGGTTTTCCATTTAGTAATTGCCTCGATCTTGGTAGGATCCACATGAATTCCTTCATGATTAACTAGATGTCCAAGAAATTGTACCTGCTCTAACCAAAACTCACACTTCGAAAACTTAGCATAAAGCTTTTCTTTTCTTAATAAACTTAGAAGTGCGTGCAAATGCTTTGCATGTTCCTCTTTGCTCTTAGAATAAATAAGAATATCATCTATAAAGACAATTATGAATTTATCCAAATATGGCTTACATATTCGGTTCATCATGTCCATAAATGCAGCTGGGGCATTGGTTAAACCAAATGGCATGGCAGTAAATTCATAATAGCCATACCTTGTTCTAAAAGCGGTCTTAGGAATGTCCTCTTCATGTACCTTTAATTGATGATATCCTGACCGTAAATCAATTTTTTGAGAAAAATCGAGCTCCTTGCAACTGGTCGAACAGATCATCGATTCTTGGTAATGGGTACCGATTCTTAATCGTGACCTTGTTCAATTCACGGTAGTCAATGCACATACGCATTGATCCATCCTTCTTTTTGACGAATAGGATTGGCGCTCCCCATGGCGATGAACTTGGCTGTATGAATCATTTCTCCAACAATTCGTCTAATTGTTTCTTCAGTTCCTGCATTTCTGCGGGTGCCAAATGATAAGGTGCTTTGGCAATTGGTGCTGCCCCTGATAGCAGATGAATTCTGAATTCAACTTTTCTGTCTGGAGGTTGTCCTGGTAATTCTTCTAGAAATACATCTGAAAACTGGGACACTACTGGAATATCCTTTAATTCTTTTCCTTTAGTGTTAATGATTATAGAAATCAAATACATTAATGACCCTTTTCGTATATAACTTGTTGTTTTCATCACAGAGATGAATTTTGTGGATCTAGAGGGTTTATTTCCTTTAATTGTGATCTTTTCACCCCTGGGTGAATTTACTTGGATTAACTTTTGATCACATAAAATACTGGCTTTATTGGCTATTAACCAATCCATTCCTAACACGACATCAAATCCTGCCAGATTCATTGGGTAAAGGTTTGCAATAAATATCTGATTTAGAATTTCTATTCTTGCTCCCTGCAAGATTTCAGAAATCTTAATGGTTTCCCCATTTGCTGTCTCCACTAGACATTCTTGTGGGATTTTAGTTAATGGTTGTTTAAGAAGTTTGCAAAAAGAAGTATTAATAAAACTTTGGTTTGCACCAGAGTCAAATAATACCTTAGCAAAAACATCATTAACTAAAAACGTACCGGCGATCACATTCGGGATCATCTTTGCTTCTTCTGCGGTTAGAACAAATGCTCTAGCATTTTTAGTGTTATTGTTGTTCTTAGCTGGAGCTAATTTCGGACAGTTTGGCTTGATGTGGCCTTGTTCTCCGCAGTTGTATCATATCCTGTTGTTATGTTTCTTCCTGCAATCTTCCTCCTTATGTCCTGATATTTTGTAGAAGTTATAGTATATAGAGCATCTTCCAGAATGTTTCCTTTTGCAATACTTGCAATAGGGTGCAGAGGTAGAACCTATATTTTTCCCACGGTTAGAATTTCCAGAACGAAATTCTTGGGTAAGCTTCTGGGTTAGGTTCCTCCTCTGATCCTCTTCTCATGTACGAACTAACTCATATGTCAAGGTGTTTGCTAGTTCTACGGCTTCTTCTATGGTTTGAGGTCTAGCTGCCCTGACTACATGCCTAATATCTCCAATTAATCCCGAGATGTAACGAGAGATTAATACTGGTTCAGGTGATGCAAGGGTTGGTACTATTCGACATATTCAAATAATAATGTAGTATAACCCTTACTATCTACCCCAGTCATCCTAAGATTTAGGAATTTATTTGCTATCTGTTCCTTTCATTGGGAGGGCAGAATTTCCTTTCTACCATGTTTTTAAATCCCTCATATTCCATATTATAAACCCTATTACTTCCCCTAGACTAGAGGGTAGTGTTCCACCATTCAAAGGCTGAATTCTTAAATAAATTAGAAGCAAACATTATCTTATCCTCTTCTGCGCATTTGCTTATTCTTAAGACTGCCTCAGTCTTTTCTATCCAGCGTAGAGCTGCAACGGCCCCTTCATTGCCCGAGAATTCCATTGGTTTACAAGACCAGAATTCTTTATAAGAACAAACATAAGGCATGGTTCTTCTTCTTTTAGGAATGGGCGCTTGAAGTATAGGTCCATTGTTCACGTTGTTTTCTGGTTCGGAAGGTCGTTTACTATCATGGTTACTTTTATTATCAGCTTCCCTAACCGTTTGAATAATATATGGCATCGCATCTATTATTCCTTGTGCCACTATGTGTTGGATGTCACTGTTGTCCACTTGGTTTCCATTATTGTTGTTGTTTGGGTTTTCGTTACCCGGGTTATGGTTACTCTGGTTATCGTTATTCTGGTTTTCCGGGTTATTATCTAGATTCTCTTGATTCACTGGGTCGGCCATCTGAATTTTAAACATTTGCCAAGTATTAATATCACAAAATAATATTTAAGGCAAACAATCACAAACACACATATTGGTCAAAGCGTCGAGCATTGCGACTTACTCTTTCTTATAGTATGTATTTAATACAAACTTAATACAAACTGGAACTGGAATTTAAAATTACAATACTACTATGCATCATTAAACACGAAGTGGTCTATACTACGATACTTTCTTTTTTTCAACCATACACACATATTATATATAGGATAAGGATCATGTGAGAAGTAGTAGGCTAAATGAGAAACTTGAGAAGCATTCTGGACCACACATTTTCCCTAAGCAAAAAAATGCAAAAAAAAGGTGAAAAAATCCAAAAAAAAATTTTTTTTTGGAAAAATCGCAGCTTTTTCTTTAAGAATTAAAAAAAAAAAAATTTAAAATTTTTTTTTTTGGTTTTATACACATGTGTATATTGTTAATCTTTTAACTATACATATATGTATATTGTCAATTATACATATATGTATATACATGTTTAAAATTGAAAAATAAGTGTTATTTAGGGTTTAGCATTAGTATTTAGGGTTTAGCATTAGGGTTTAGGGTTTAGCTTTATGGTTTAGGGTTTAGCTTTAGGGTTTAACATTAGGGTTTAGTATTAGGGTTTAGCAATAGTATTTAGGGTTTAGCATTAGGGTTTAGCTTTTGGGTTTAGCATTAGGGTTTAGCTTTTGGGTTTAGCTTTATCTTTAGGGTTTGTATTAGGGTTTAGCATTAAGGGTTTAGCTTTAGTGTTTAGTTTTAGCTTTTGGGTTTAGCATTAGGGTTTAGCTTTAGGGTTTAGCTTTAGGGTTTAGAGTTTAGGGTTTAGCTTTAGGGTTTAGCTTTAGTGTTTATGGTTTAAGATTAACAATATACACATTTTTTCAATTTTAAACATGTATATACATATATGTATAATTGACAATATACATATATGTATAGTTAAAAGATTAACAATATACACATGTGTATAAATCCAAAAAAAAATTTTTTTTAATCCTTAAAGAAAAAGCAACAATTTTTCAAAAAAATAAATAAATAAATAAATAAAAATTTTTTTGCATTTTTTTCACCTTTTTTTTTTGCATTTTTTGCTTAGGGAAAATGTGTGGTCCAGATTGCTTCTCAAGTTTCTCAAATAGGGTGGACTTCTCTTAGGATCCCTACCCTATATATATATATATATATATTATTACTACCTCCATCATCACTTTCACTGATATGGATTCATCCAGAAATCCATATGATGCTCGTCGTCCTTCCAGACGAGTCGTTCTCCTACCTGTCTCGTCCTTTCACTATTTTCTAAAATTTCTTCTCCGGAAGTTCGGAGCTCTTGCACATTTTCTGCACTCATTGGGGGTGCAGGTGCTGGTACAGGATCTGGGTACTGTGGCATGGGTTCTTCCTGAGGATACGGATTCTCTATGATTTCCCTAATGTATTCATCATTATCGTAGTAGGGATCTAGAGGGTCCAGAACTGGGTAGGCTGCTAAGTTTGGCATGGGTATGTCTGTTAGGTGGTAGCGTTGCACATAATCCCTATGATCATCAAACCACGGATCGTAGTCTAAGTCTAAGGGATTGGGTGCTGGTACCCTAGGTATCTCCTCTGTATTAAAATCATGCATTTTGACTTGATTTTCTGGGTTGTTTTCAATCTCCATTGGCTGGGTGGGAAACAAGGGTAATGGTTGAGGGGCTACTAGTTGTTCCAGGTTTGGGTCGGCAGCTGTGGATGCTAAAATATGGAAGTTTGCTAAACTCCTATTAAGCATGTCTTGGGTGTGGGCATCAGTTTCTGTTTTAGCGGCTGCTAGCACTCGTTGCTCTTGTAACTTTTTCATTCTCTTCCTACGCTCATGTGCTCCCTTACTGAACCATCCTCTCTTTTTCTGAGAGAATGGCTCTTCAGACTAAGCCTTAAACACGAATATCCCGTCTTCATCGTCAGCAGAATACCCTGAAAGGGCAGGCTGTGAAGAGGTGCCTTCGCTTCTTGGTGAGATGGACAACTGACGATAATAGTCAGAGGGTCCTTGATCACTCATACTGTAAACTAACAAATAGTCAAGTAACACACAACAGTAAAATACAGATATGCACGTATTTCTGTAATTTATTTCCTAACAATTTGAATAATATCTTGGTGTCAGCAGAACACTTCTGTGGCTGAATTAATGGCTTCGCTCTGATACCACCTTCTGTCGCAACCCCTGTCCCCTATCTGTCCTGTGAACGGGCGGCCGCGAGACCAGTTTTGGTGGTATCGATGTTTATCATTTTGGCAGCGGAAATTACATCAGGACCATAGTTAGGAAATATTTTATCAGAGTAAATACCACACTTTTATAATATTAAACATATTGGGATAAAACCCAAGTTTTCATTACAAACATTTTTATAGGGAAGATCCCTATTTTATTGAATAAAACATCTTTTTTTATTTAGGTAACTTTTATAGCCACTTTTCCAAGCCTTCAGTGCTGTCCAGTTGGCTTCTAGTTGGCTCTCACATTTTGTTACCTGAAACGCGTTTAGAAACATTTTGTCAGTGGAAAATACTGGTTAGTGAATCCCAGTTTAATCAAGAAGAGTTTTATCAATTTTCACAGTATTGAGAGTGATTACAATGTTTATTTCTACACAATTACTCAATCAGTATTGTCAATCCTGACTGGTGGGTCATATTACCCATTGGCTAACTCTTTGTCCAATGGTAACGTGTTCCACATTTTTTGTATACAAAACCCCAACATACCGACAGTAATTGAAGAATTACAAAGACTCAATCACTGCTAATTATAATTTAAAATAATTAAGGTTTTGTAAAAACAGTTAACAAAAAGGAGATTACTCACATTGCTGTCTTAGGTTTCCTTTAAGGGTTTCCTAGTGATTATCTATAATTTACACAAATGCACACGCGTAATATAATAACCCAATATTTACATTAGTAATACCCTCCCCGAGACGGCATTCCAATGACTACGTCGGGCAGAACCACGACAGCCATTACGGGACCCTGGATCAATCGGGTAGCATATCTAATACGTAACCGGGGTTATGATACTTACAACGAGGCAGAACTTCGTTAATTAGGGGGGTATTATGCCCGAGAATAGCTTATACTATCAGAAATTTCGAGAAAGAAAGTGTGTGTGAGCGTCGGAAAGTGAAAGCTGATACTCCCAATTTATAGGAGCAGAAATCAAGTTCCTCACGGCCCGCGTAAGATTAAGCTGGGGCTTACGCGGTCCGCGCAGTACGGGTGGTAGGGCCTAGCTTGTCCGGGTCAGCACTATAGGGTCGACACGAATGATGACACGTGGCAGGTAAGGGTGTCGCCCTGGCGACTTGCTGTCGCGCCCCGCGTAGGATGTAATCAAAGGCTACACGGCCCGTGAGCGAAGCAAAAAACTTTTTTTTATTTAATTTTAATAAAACTAAAGGTATTTAAGGCTATTATACGTGTACGAGGTGTATTTAGGACATATTGGGATACTTTAAAATATATTAGGGTGTCGAAAAATTTAAGAGGGTTGTTATATAATTCTTTCATCATGACTTCCTTCAGTTCCTCCCAGGAGAGTCCATAAGCTGCATCGTCATCGCGCCTGTTGCGCTCAGCAGTCCACCAATCCAGTGCCCTAGACTGGAAGACCCCAGTAGCATTCACAGTGTGGAGGTCGTCTAGGCATCCGCTTTGATGGAGGGTGACTTCAATCGAGTCAAACAACTGGAACATAGCACTTGGTCCGTCTTCACCAGTGAAGCTAACAGGACGGCCGGCCTTGAATTGTTTAAAGCTGAAAGGTGCTTTCGGAGAGTCGCTTTTCGATTCGACAGACGATTTGCTGCTGACCTCGTTGATCTCACTGATGATCTGAGGTATGAATTTAGCCATTTCCTTGGCTACAAGAGAAGCGATACGCTTGTCAGCTTTGCTCCGTTGAGCATTTCAGTGAGTGTGAGAACCAAGGGAAGACATTGTCTGCAGCAGACATCGTCATGTGATTTAGACGAGATTCGATTATATCGGGCTTAGTTTTTTAAAGCTTAGCGTTTTACAATCATCCTCCTTTACATAAAGCTCAGGAACACGTAGGCACATAAACACATAGTCATGTATGCACATAAACCACATAGGCACATAAGCACATAGGAGCACATAGTCCACATAAGCACATATTTTGCACGTATTCACCTATCTTTCAAAGCTGCGTAGCGCGTTTTTGAGAGTTGTGAGCCTCGCTGTTGATTGTAGTATAAGTGCGTATCATAAGCGAGGGGCGTTGCGAGTAGTGATGGCGAGTAGCGTTGCGAGAGTTCTTTGTTTGTTCGCAATTAGTTAGCGTTTGAGATTCAATAGCTGTGCGAGTTGTGAGTGTTTAGCGTAGCGTTGAGCGGAAAAGCGAATAGATCTCCAGAATCGAAACATATAAACACATAAAATCGATCATTCATAAAAATCAACGGTTGCGGGCTCAGAATTGAAATAGAGTACCTGGGTGTTAGGAATTAACTACCCAAAGTGATTCAACTATTCACAACGTCCTCGAGTACACGCTTTGGCCTAATAGACTGTGTTCTCGCCACGTATGGCGAACGACACTCATCCATCTAGTTACCACGCGACTCGAGTCATTGGAATCCATCGAGACTTTGGTAAGAGTTTTGTAAAATCAAAGTAGAGATTGGAACTAGTCATTAAGATGCGGGTCTCACCCCTAAGTTAACAACTTCATCTCTGAAGGTGTGGTAAAACCAAGAGATAGAGACGGAGATCTCTATCGAGGTATGGATGTCACTCCTAACTCAACAGAGGTTTTCGTCCTGTAAGTAAAAATACGCGTAGAGTGAGCGATTTTATCGAGAGTTCTCAGTTTTCACACCTAATCTTGACAAAATCACTCGTTTGTGTTATGCTAGTGTTTTTTAAAACGTGTGCATTGTGTCAGCCTTAGGAAAGGCAACAGTGCGTTTTCAACCGATGGCGGAAACATCGGGGCGTGGCGCTGAGCGAAACAGATTGTCCAAGAGAATCCATAACAACTATGAATGACGATATGTTTAACGTTAATATCCCATACTACTAACACATAAAGTAATAACAGTCATTACAAATAGCGTGTCTTAAAAACAAATACTGTTCCGACAACTCAGATTTATTTAGTGGAGTTTCTAGACTTCCTACTTGATTCATCACAGCAAAGCATAGCATCCTATCAAACTGTCACATACGTTAAAATAAAGTCAATACATAAAATGTAAAGGTGAGTACACAAGTTTGCATAACATATAGTATGGAGAAGCGTTTACGCATAACCAGCATGTAACACATAACGGTCGATGCAAGTAACTATCAACACTATGTTTACACTTAACCACAAGACTGCGTTGTAGAGTATGCGCGATACATGTCCGTCGGACACGTGAAGTAAAGTGATGTGATCCCTAGCAATCCCTGTCCACGACAGGTGCTGAGTCCAAACTATAGTATGATCGTTGCTAGAGGCGGTATAGTGTAACACTGTATAAGCATAGTACAAGCCTTCATAGATCACGTATAGCATGCGGGAGCGGTTAGCGTTATAAAGTGTTTGCATTGTATGTTGTTGTGTTTTGATAGAGAACGTATGTGACACCCAAAAGTGCGTTAAAAGAAAATGGGTTCGAGTATACTCACAGCAGGTGTTTAACAAGTAAACACAACTTAATTGGATTGAAGGGGGCGTGTTGGAGTTAGCCTGAGCATAGAACAGTAGCGTAAGCGTTGAACAATGCGTAATAGAGTATCAGATGGTAGAGTGTTCGGATGGTGATCCGAACGAATGGGGTTAACCCATCTAAACGGATGGTCATCCGAGCAGACGGTCATCCGAGCGGATGACCATTCAAACGGATGTCCATTCGAATGAGTGTGTTCGTTTGTAAATCGTTTTTGAAAATTTGAAGTTTCGTTGTAGCGTTCAAACAATGTAAAGTATAGGTGCCAAGTCATCCGGACGGATGGCCACTCGATCGGATGGCTATTTGAGTGAGAAATCGGTAGTTTGTAGTTTTTCGTAAAATTTTCTAAGTAAAAAGGTTGAAGTGTAACAGAGACGGCGTGATGACGTGTCAAACAACGGAAACGTACCAAGTTCCAGTTCATTCGATCGGATGGGAACCACCCCATTCGATCAGCCTCACTGTTCTTGAGGAAGTTTCATGTTCAACCCGTGAATCGGGTATCTCTCCGGTGGAAATCCGTTTTCAAGCCGGCTCTCAACTAGGAAATGAGTAGAGAGTCTGAATGAGTACGGATTCCATCGGTTTTGTATAGAATGTTGAAGAAAAGTTTGAAAAGAGATGAAAAGTGTTGAAATCCTTCAAAATCTTGGTTAAAAGTGTGGAAATCCTTAAGATTTGAACCGATCTTGATGAGATGATTTCACACAACAGTTTGCACAAGCAACTGAGTGAGAACCACCTTCAAGGAGTCCAAATTAGGCGATTTCGAGAAGAAAACATGTGATTTTGATGGAGGAAATGATGTAGAAGTGATTAGTGATGATGATTGTACAAGGTTTGAGGCGAAATACTTACGAAAAAGCCTTGAATCTCGATGAAAAGTGACTAAAAATGACTTGGGAGCGTGTGGTAGGATGGAGATGTCAAATCAATGAAGTGAGAGTGCACGGGCAGTATTTATAGGCATGAGAGAGTAAGTAAATCGGTGCGCGAAGTGTTTGGTCGTATGTCCTCCGGTCGGATAGCCATCCGGTCGGATGGTCATCCGGGCAGATGTCCATTCGACCGATTGCCCATTCGATCGGCCGAGTTGCGTTTTGTTGATTTTCCAACTTTCGTTTCGTTCGTTAAGCATTGCGTTGCGTTTATGCGAGTTTCGAGTAAGCGTTTCAGCATGTAAGCGTTGCGTTGATAACCTCATAACATTTATCCAAATAATCGCACAAATAACACAAGTAAAAGCATAAAGTAAATCCGTGTTTCGAGTTGCGTTGAGATTACGTTTAGTCTACACAAGCGATAAAATGCGTTTAAATAGTAAGCGTCGTAAATAGCGTTTAGTTGCGATAACTGCGTTTTGAATAAGCTTTGTAATATGCGTTTAATAATGCGTTTTGAAAATAGTTTTAAACCCGTTGCGATAATCGGAATCTCGGGAGTACAAGTAATTAAGCAAGAAATGACAGATGACCCGGAAAGTCGGGTTGTTAAACCTAACTTGCCCATTAGAATCAGACGAGGAACTTAGAACAGAGATAAAATGATAACCAAAGTTCACAACACTATTCGTGTGAAAGGGTCTGTTCGTGCGGAAGGGAGCCGGTTTGTGCGAATGGGGAAATCCCAGTTCGTGCGAGTGGGTCTGTCCGTGCGAATGGGGCCTGTTCTTTCGTGATACTTAACTATAAACTGGTTAACCTTCTGATTTCGGCTAGGATTTATATATTTTATATTATATATTATACAGTAGTATTATTAGTCCAATATCGTCACAGATTTCATGGAAGTCAAGTATGGAGGTACGGACACCTCATTGTATGATTCACCAAAGCTCAAAGTCGATAAACCCAGTTGGTCATGAATAAGATTAATAAACCTAACTAATAAACTATCCAAGCAGCCAAATAAGGACAAACCTGGCGTGTCATTCCCAACATGGTAAGTGTTGGATGCGAGGCGAGGTTAACTTACTTTGATTTTAGGAAACTGCTTGGGGGTTCATTTACAAGGTACACAAGTGAGGTATTGGAACTAGTTTGGAAGCCAGAGCTCCCACGATTCACACTTTTACCAAAACACGGGTTCATCCATATTGAGGATGGTGAATCCTGGATGGTTTCAACACTCAGAATTATGTATGAACTTTAAATTAAAGAATTCAAATCAGCAGTAGTTCATGCGAATGGGTCCTTTCTTGCGAAGGAGAATACATCCGCACGAAGGGAACCTGGTTCATATGAATGGACTTTGTGAATGCATTATGTCTATTGCTTTCATCAATCATGTTCATAATTGTCGATGTATCGAGTCGTAGTTGATGTATAGAATTGTATGATAGAAAGACGAGATTAAAATGTATGTACCCATTCGTACGAATGGACAGTTCATGCGAATGGGACATGTCTAGTCGTCCAAGACCAATTCGTATGATGATGCCTTAGTGTACACATGATTAAAGCCCAACGTATTTAGTCTTTATCCCCGAATGTTTAATAGCTACAGAATGTCAAGTGATTAAGTACCATCAATTTAATCCTCTCATCAAGATTACACTTTAATCTCTCACCTTTAACAAAATTATAGATAATTTGTTAGCAATTACACTTTATCCCCTTATAAAGAAACTAACCCACTACAACTTTTAAAGGTTCATAACCTTTTAGTACGTTAATATATTTTTTAAATTACACCATATAAACGAGTATTTTATTCTCTTTAATTTGAGTATAGTATTGCAATAGTTTTTTTTTAATTAAAAAAATGATATGTTACGTGATTAGTAGTGTCTAAAGGTAAGTAATAACTGAATCGTTAACCGAAACCGTACCGAAATCAACAAAAAACTGAATTAACTGAAAACTGATTAACTGAAACCTGAATTGACCAAAATCGGTTATCGATTTTTTTGTACCCTCATTTAAGCAAAATTAACTGAACCGAACCATTCATATTTTTATATATTTCTAGCTTTTATACCTTTAATTCATGTATTTCATATTTATACCTCATTTTATGTATTTATACTTCCATTTCATGTACATATATCCATTTCATGTATTTATACCTAAATTTCATGTATTTCTAATCAAAAGTTTTAGCCCAAGTTTGGTTTTGGCTATTAACCGAAATTAAATAAATCAAACGAAAAAACCGTCAATCTAACTGAATAAACCAAACCGATTAACTGAAAACAGATTGGTTGATAAAATTGACTAATCGACGACCTCGATTTCAGTTGAAGATAATAATCTAACTAACCTAACAATGCACACTGTGGCAATATCTGTGTTTCCCGTCACATCGTGCACGCAACTCTCGGTTATTAACAAAACTGGTTATCGGTGAGCAATAACTAAATCGCTAGCCCAAACCAAACCAAAAACAAACGAAACCAAACCGAAATCAACAAAAAAACTGAATTAACTGAAAATTGAAAACCGAATTAACCAAAAACCGGTTATCATTTTTTAATACTCTCATTTAACTAAAATTATCTGAACCGAACCGAATCATTCTTATTTTCATATATTTATACTTTTTAGAGTTAATTACATAGTTAGTCCCTGTGGTTTGCCCAAAGTAACATACTTAGGTACTAATAGTTTAAAATCACATTCTAGGGTATTAACTTTTCATTTTGTAACGTTTGGAGGTATTAACGTGATTTGTAGGTTTAAAATCACACTCTATTAGTACCTAAGTATGTTATTTTGTGCAAACCACAGGGACTAACGATGTTAATACCCTATAAGTTAATACCTCCAAACGTTACAAAATGAAAACTTAATACCTTAGAAGGTGATTTTAAACTATTAGTACCTAAATATGTTATTTTGTGAAAACCACAGGGACTAACTTTGTAATTAACTCTACTTTTTATATCTCCAGTTCATATATTTCATGTTTTATATCTCCATTTCATATATTTATACTTTCATTTCACGAATTATACCTCAGTTTCATATAATTCTAAGCAAAAGTTTTAGCACAAGTTTGTTTTTTGCTACTAACTGGAATTAAATGAATTAAACAAAAAACAGTCAATCTAACTGAATAAACCGAAATGATTTACTAAAATAGACTAATCAGTGACTTTAGTTTTGGTTTTGATTGAGGATAATAACTGAACCGACTGAACCATGCACAACACAGTGAAATGGATTACCCAATTACTTCGCTTTTGATGTATAATTATCACCATAAATATACGACAAATATTATATGAATAAGAATGTGACAACCCTCATAATTGCAGGTATCCGTGCGAATAATTAATATTAAATTGTGCTTAATGATTGTGCAGAAAATTGACTAAATGGTCCTGAATGTTTTTCCTAAGTGTTGGGAATTAATAGTGTCACAAAAAGTTACATAAAAGACATTATACGGAATAACTTAGCACTTTAACGGAACGGTATCTGACCGAACAACCGAACATTACCCGGGACACTAAAATATTGTTAAAAACATTGTTTCACTTTTTTCTGAGCTAGTCATGGTTCCCGAGCACACTAACATGTTACATAAAGCATGTAACACACTAAACATTAGATCTTACACTTAACACCTTCCACTAATTAAATTATCTACCAATAACTTTCACTTAACCCCCCCCCCCCATATGTAAGTAATCGGCCCCAAGGGGGTACCCCACTCAAAGATTTCTAAATCTTTCCTAAATCTTCTCATAATCTTCCATAATATATTCTTGGGATTTGATGAGATAATGTTTGTACTTTGCAAGACATATAACCCAATGGTTATTAGAGAATGAGAGTTATAAGAACCACTATCACCTTAACCATCTTCACACCACAACATCTCACTCTCTCCCTCTCCATAGCTATGGCCGAAACACCCCCTCCCACACTCACCATTTTCGATTTCCATTCAAGCCATCCAAGTGTACTTCAAGGTGTAACAAGGTCATCAACGAGGCTCGGTGCTCACGGAACTTGAAGGACCACCTTCGTTTGCTATTATCCTCCACATTTTCACTAGTGATCATCCCTAGCTTTAAGCTAGTTGTAAGACTTCTTTACACTCTTGTTACTTCATATTTTTTGTGGTTAATAGATATAGTATGTTGAAATTTACAAGAACACTAAAGATCATGCACATAAGTCTTGAACACAAAACTTTACATAATATGAAAAATGGATGAAACATAATGAAATATTACTAGAATGATATTGTCTTGGTTATGTTGATGAATGATTGGTGATTTCTTGGTAGTAATGAGATGTTGATCATCCTATGGAACTTGTTAAATGATGATTAGAAACATGATTTAACAAGATTAGGAGATGATTATGTTTGCATAAAATAATCATCTCCTAATAAAAATATGAACTTGATAAATAAAGATGGTTTCATGAAATATAAGTAAACAAAGTGAGTTGGTGATCAAGTAGATCCGAGATTTACAAATGATTTTCTAAAGAAAACCAAGTCTAAAAGACGGTTTTTGAAAGATCATAGTTCTTACATATACTTACACTATTTTTGGAAATAAAATAAGTATATGGATGCTAGTGAAACATGGAAATGTTGTAAATAAATATTTTTGTAAAATATGTTCACAAGTTGTGAACATCTAAAAATCCCGAGAATGATATTTTAACAAAAGTAAACACACTTTGGAGGGTAACTAAACCCACTAAACACTTCACCGAGTTACTACGCGTTTTTATAAAACATTAAGTTCATGTTGTGTTAAAAATAGAATAGTTTTGCACTTGGTAAGTGTAATATGGGTTAGAGTATGGTTGTTGATTGATTTGGATGATTTTTCGAAAAGAAAATGATATGCTTATTAGCATGGACACCTCCATTTACAAAGGAAACAATGGTGAAATTTTCTAAAAATTCCAACACATAGAAAATATTTTCTAACAAGTGTATTGTTAACTATGATCTTCCGCAAAAATCAGGGTGTGACATTAGAATTGTGTGGTACGTGATAGAAGTAATGAGTAGATAAACCGTACGTAGGATACGTATTATGCGTGCACGTGAAACTGATTGTTATTTGTACCATGTTAGGACGTGCTTAATTCCTGATTATTAGAGTAACTAATCTAACCGAGCAAACCAAGGTGAGTTCACACTCTTTCTAAGGCATGGGATTCCCGGTGGTTGGGAATGGGTTAAAGAACTAAAACGAAACCTGCATACCCTCCTTGGGTAGGATATGTACCACCATTCTCCATGGGTAGGATGCCAATATTAATCCTGCGTATTCGCCTTGGGTAAAATACGTACGTTCGTCCTCCTTGGGTAGGACAACAACCATAACTTACTAGACAAAACTCTATCATTAAGTCCCTCATTTTATATCGACTTAATCACCGAGGCCGATGGCGAGTGGGTCATTAGTTAATAGCGCTATTAGGTTTGACAAACCTTACACCGTGCCGGTCGGACGGGTGTGTACTAATGGATCATGGCAAACAGTCAATGATGATAGACATTGACTTAGGGCACAACTTATTTTCGTCAGTAGTCGATATGGTAACAGTCTAGTGGCTCACATGGGGAAGCCCCCACTGATTATGGATATGGTTTGGGGAAAACAAAGATACTGGTTAACTCATGGTTTACTAAACAACATATGGTTATCAAAACAAACTTGTAAAACTAAACAACCAACTGTGAACTCGCTCAACTTCATTGTTGACTCGTTGTTACATGCCTTGCAGGTCGTTAGGTACCTAAATGGAGCTTGCACGAGAAGGAGTGGTCGTTGTGGGACATGGACTGTAGAGTTCCATGTTAAACATTTAAACTTTATGAACTTATTGAATTTATGTTTTGGTTTTACGTCTTATGCTTCCGCTGTTTAATTTGAACTTGGTTAACTAGTTTTTGAACACCAATTATATTGCGTGGTTGAATTTTATGTATTTTAAATACATTGTTCAATATGATTGGTGGCTTGATCCTGGTCAGTCACTCCTCCATGCGGTGATACTCCGCTTGTGGATTTTGGGGGTGTGACAGATTGGTATCAGAGCCATTGGTTATAGTGAACTTGGTTTTAAAAAGGGGAAAAGCTTTTTTTTTGACAAAACCAGACTATAACCTGTATGGTACTCAACGATCCACAACGACGCTTCGCTCCTCGTGCAAGACTCGACTCAATAAGTGGTATAATTTATGTTTATATTGTCTGTTAGATAGTTCACATGGTGCACTAGTTAACGTGATAACTGCTATTTGAACCTTGTGTGCTTACCCTCTTCTGTCATCCCACACTTACGCACTTTCGCGACACTTTTCTCACTTACGTTGCTTCATTGTGAAGATGATGAGTGGACGTTTGAACTTGACTCAAGCCCAGCTGACGACTCTAATCAACGAACGAGTGACTGAGGCACTCGCAGCTGTCCCTGCAGGAGGTATAACCTCCCATATCAACCCATCTTAGGACGTTTAGATGCTACCCTCGCGAACCAACTCTTGTGCTTAACCTTGTCTTTTATTCTCGCGCAACAGGTCAACATGCTCAGCCTCCCGTATGTACGTTCAAAACATTCATGGATTGCCGACCTAGTACTTTCAGCGGCACAGAAGGAGCTGTAGGTCTTCTTCATTGGTTCGAGAAGATTGAGTCTGTTTTTGAGATGTGTGAATGCCCTGAAGCTCGCAGGGTGAAATTTGCTACTGGAACACTCGAAGGTGCTGCGTTAACCTGGTGGAAAGCACAGGTTCAACTGCTAGGGCTGGCAGTTGCTAATGCCACCTCATGGAACGGCTTCAAAGATTTGATCAAAGAAGAGTACTGTAGTCGTGACGACATCCACAAGCTAGAGGTGGAATTTTTCAACTTGAAGATGACGGGGTCTGAAATCGAGGCATACACAAAGAGATCGAACGAATTAGCTATCTTGTGTGTAGGACCGGTTTTGACTCCGAAACGATTGCGAAACGAACGTGTGACGTGCGGAATCCGTACACGAACGTGACCTAACACACACGATGTAATATAAACGTGATTTTATTAGAAATCTAACAAGAACAAGTACCTTGAATCACTTTCTCTATCTAGATTCTCTCTCTAGATCTAGAGTTCTCCTAAATCCAAATGAGCAAAAGTCTCTAATCTAAACATAAAGCTCCTATTTATAGGCCTTGGCTTTTAATGAGATTTCTCATTAATTACAATATTGCCACCTTGCCTTTTGTCTAGTTATAACAATATAACGACTCGTTTTCTTCTGTTTCTCGCTACGGCTTGGATTGACGAAGGCGATAGACATAAATGCACTAACAGACTCCCCCTTGGATATTGCCGTAGTCAATCTCATAGCGCCTTGTCTTTCTCTCTCTTTTTGAATCTTCTCGAACAGAATCCCGGTGGATCTGTCTTCAGCTTCAGCTTCTCCTTTCTGTAGATTCTTTTCTTAATCAGGCTCCCCCTTTCGTCTAGCTTCCGTGCTTTTGGGATCGACACCTTGCTTTTCGTATACAAGCTCTTTCAGGATAGTTACATGACTCCTTGAATCCACGCTTCCTTTTGCGTTGAGCTCGTCTTCAGACTCCCCCTTAGACTCGGCTGTCGAGATCGTAGTCTGGTATAACATCTGCAATTATCTGACATTTATAAGTAAAACATTTTAACAATGAAAATAACTTCGAATTTCCAGAAATTGTAATCTGGCTCTATTAAACTTTCTAAATTTTACTCCCCCTGTCAACAAACTTTACAGATTTGGCAGTGTTAAGTATCCAAAATCCCTCACAGTTAATCATCCAAGTCCAAACTAATGACCTTGGAGATATCACAAACTGTTTTTTATTTTTGATTTTTAATTCAAGTTTCAAATTAGTGAACTTGTTTTATTTTCAGAAACACAATCAGCTTACTTAGATTTTGAAACTCAGCATTTCAGACATCGGTTGTCGAAAATAAAGCAGATCAAAAATCTTTTTGTATTTTTCTGAAAATATAAAGCAGTAAAGAAATATGTACAAACATATTTACAGACAATATTTTTGTTTGAGTATGCGTCAGAGGATCATATCAGTTTTTGACAAGTCACAAGTACCATTGAGCTTAATTACACATTAAGAATTAAACAATTCACTTAGATTGTCGATATACTTGTCCACTTAAATTTTCACACAAATTTCAACTGATTCAGGATACGAATTAGGTGAATTAAGAACTTAAACTCATTCATGTGTCCCACCTCTTGAATATACTCCCGTATCCGGATCCCAATATTCAGTCTTACAGGTGAGTATACCTAGATGATATCTGTAAGGGGAATAAATTATAGTACAAAACCGTGAGAGCTCAGGTCAGAACTTCCGTTCAGCAGAGAGATGACGGCTCGACTTTTGGTGTGTCCCCTTTAGAGGATCTTTTATTACAACAGCAATGACTATCAATTTTATTGTTTCATCAATTTGCTGAGGGCTGCGCTATTTTTCAAGCAATGCGAAAAGTATTATTCGGAGACTAGGTCAGAACTTCCATTCAGCAGAAGTCCCGGAATAATACCCCAGGTATCACTAAGCATAAAGACCTAGTATCTCAGAAAGAGGGGTCCTTCAAACGAGATTTCAGGGGTTACCTATATATCCAAGTAGTGTTCCCCACGAAATAAGCAACTTTGAATTTAGGTTTATATCCCGAAAAAGTTTACTAAATGTATAAAAATCTACCGACACATCCACAGTGAGATCGTTTAACACATTTAAACTTTCCAATTCTTTAGCGTACTGTAACTGTGTACTGATGTACTATCATTTCCTCTTTTTACGCAAAAACTCAATTTTCGAATTTTATCATGTTTTTGACTTTTTCAAATTTTCAAATGTTTTTGTATTTTTCTAACAATATACTCCCCCTAAAATGCAAAATCATTTAAATAAAATTTGACAACCAATACTGATAGCTTTGTCTCGTCATCCATTTTCTGCTAATGTGCACTGATTTGCAGAAAATCTAACTTGTAAAGCAACAATTACCCCCATGATTTACAACACATTGATATTTACAGTTTGAAAACCGTTTTTCAATCTTGTGAAATTAATCATGTTTGTTCCGCCGTGAGGGTTTCGGCATAATCAATCAACACATATTTTTGTAATTTTCTATTTTTGACAAAAATTAAAAACAAACATATTTTTGGTTTTTCAAGTTTTCAACAACTAAAAACATATTTTTGGTTTTTAATTTTTCAAAATTTTAGGGTTTTTGAAAATATTGTTTATTTATTTACAGAAAAACAAATAAACTCCCTGTTTCAACCAACACAGGGTCCAGCAGCCTCCTCCTCTTGTTGTGCTAGGCTGCTCTGAATTCCAAACTCACAATCTTCAAATTCCATGAGCACCTGCACATTCAGACTACTTTGATTACTTGAACAATTTAGCCCAGGTCTGTTGGACCTTAGGCATTTCAACACAATAATTTTCATTTAATGCTGGAAACTCTTTGTCATCTTTCACAAAAATCTTTTCAACTTTTACTTCAACTTTTTCATCTTTTTCAAGAATCACCTGTTTCTATGCACTCCATGTTTGACCTTTAGGAGTACCACGTTTGTAAAAATGTGAATCTTTTTGAACACTTTGTTTTTGAACAACATTCGATTTCCAGAATTGTCGTGATTTTGTTATATCAACAGATGTTTTCCAGCTTTGTGTTGTTCCAAATCTGGGTGTATGAGAATTCCAGGTCTGTCTAGAATCGAACCTATACGGGTTTGACTTCCAATTTTGATTCGAAACAAACTTGTTTGTGTTGTACCTCCAAGTTTGTTTTGAGTCAAAACTGGTTGACCTTTGTCTCACATTCTCAGATTTTTGTTTCTCAGCATCAATCTTCTTTTTGTCAACATCCACAGGTTTCAGATTTGGACACTTGCGAGCAAGATGTCCTTTTTTATCACATTTAAAACATGTTCTCATGGAAACATCTTTGACCTGTGGTTGTTGCTTTTTCTTTTTCTTTTGAGCTAAGAACTCTTCAATAGACTGTTGTCCAATTTTAAGTTCTTTTTCTTCAGCTAAACTCTTTCCTTGAACAAAACTCGTTTGTGTTTCATTTTTCTTCCAATTTTGTTTCTTTTTATAACCCAACCCAGCCTTCAGATTTTTCTTCTTGTAACCAGGTTTGTTATACGAACCTTTATGACTCTTACCAACAAACTTTGAAATCTCAGACTTCTCAATCTCAACCATTTTGAAAACTTTATCAACCTTTTCTGAAATCACATTCTGAATCGGGAATACAATATCTAAGAATAATTTGTCCGATCCAATCATGGTATAAACCAATCCTTTTGAATCATCATTCAAACTTTTCTCAGATTTTGTGTTTTTCAGATAACTATCATGAAGATTTCCTTCATCTTCATCCTGTGATTCAGATTTACCTGTATCATCCGACTCTTCTTTCAACACACTTTCAACAACTTTACCTACCACCTCTGAATCATGAGAATCATCAGATTTGGAATAGGTTATATCAATGTTGTCTGGCAATTGGTCTACCATGTTGAAAGCTTTTTCGACCTTTTCCTCATCATAAAATGCAATTTTTTCCGGTGGTGGAACTTGATGAAACTCTGAGCCAATGCCTTTCTTGTTTTGCTCAGACTCACCATCTCCCGGTTTTATATTGAAAATTCGTTCAAGCACATATGACGACACGTGATAACTCTTTAATTTGTTGTTATCCTGTTCTAGATCAGCAATCTGTCGCTTTAGCTTAGCAACATCCTCAATATAGGAATAACATCTTGTTTTATTGAATACATTCGTTTAAGTTCTTTAGTTGTTTCAGAAAGATAATTCATTCTTGATTGAGCATATTTCATTTCATCTTTCACTTTTTCATATGACTCTTTTGTAATATGATATGCTAATTTCATTGAGTCATATTCTTTCTTCATTTCTTGACAAGCAATTTCTTTTTGTAAACATTCTTTTGTCATTTTAGAAACATTTTCTTTCAAAACTTCATTTTCTGTTTCTATCTTTTTACATTTTTCTGAAAGTTTTTCATCATTTTCTTTTAAAACTTTTTCTTTTTCTAACATTTCTTTACATTTTTCTTTGAAAATGTTTTCTATTTTTGTGAATTCAAGATTTCTTGTTCTGAATTGCCCATCTTTTTCAGTACAAGCTCTGCACGGTTCCATGCATTTCTTGCACTGATCAATCGTTTTTAAGATTTCAGAATCAGAATGTACCTCAGTGATTGGCACTTCGGTGTTTGATGCAGTTGCCTTAGTTTGCTTTTGATCAGCATCATCTTGTTTTTCTTCAACACCGACTTCATCACCAACATTACCAGCTTCCAAATTCTCATTCTTTACTTCTTCTTCTTCTTTCTTCACCTCTTCTCTGATCTGCGGTTCTTCAGTAACAGCTTTCTCAACCTCTTCATTCACAACAACTTTTTCTTCAATCTTTTCAGCTTTAACCTCTTCAGCAGTTTTCTTCAGATTGTTCACCATTTCTTCAACACTCTTTTTCATTCTCTCTCCATCCCTTTTTCTCAGACACGATGTCATGGCATATCTGATCTCCTTTTCATGCCTTTTAGCATATGTGTCATCTTTCATCACATTTCTATAATATTCGGCTCTCAAAGGAATTATGAGAAGAACATCGTCAAAGATTATGTCTTTCTTTGGAACAACTGGTTCACCTTCTCTGTTGAAGTAACACTCTCTCTTTTTATCCCATCTTCTGTTGCTCACTGCACTCTCATACTCTTCTTGCATTTCATCCATTCTGTTCAACACAATGTTTCTTTCTTTGTAGGTCTTTTCTTTCAGAATCTCTTCTCTGGTTTTCACTTTGATCTTAGCTGTGTCTTTGTTTTCATCTTGAATCTCAGCAACAAAAACAAACTTTCTTTCCTCTGTTATAGCTTTGCCATGAGCTGTTTTTCGAATATTCTCCAAACGATCTTCTTCTGGACAAATTGAGCTCCAGTCAAAACCTTCATCATCTTGAATTACAAAACAAGCTCTTGATTTGGTTTTATCTTCAATCAATTTCGGCTCTTCTTTGCTTCGGTGATAGATCGCTTTTCGATAATAATCATCGTTGAAAGGATGTTCATTTCCTTCAGCAACTTCAGAATTTCTGCATTCTCTTTTGAAATGACCCTTTTGCTTGCATCTAAAGCAGGTCACTTTGGATTTGTCAAATCCAAGCTTCGTTGACGGACCACCCAAAGATTGCTTCCCGGTAATCTCCATGTATCTCTGAGCTCTTCGGATGCAGCTTGCTAAACACCAACGAATATCTATGAGCTCCATTTCTTCCGGATCAATCTGGTCGTAGTCTTCTTTAGTCAACTCTGAGTTTCCAATTTTGCCAGCTACAAGACCTTCATATGACTCCAGAACAGATGCAAGGAAACTCATTTGCTGCTTAGCTGCATTGATGCTCATCGACGGAGAATTCTTCAGTTTGAGAGCGATGTTGCATAGAATCTCCTCAGCTTCATCAGTACTTGCTTTTGAAGATGAATGATATCCAGAATGGTAACTTGATGAGGTTGTTTGAGGTTCTTTCATCTTCTCTCCACTGAATGCTGTCTTTGGTGAACCAACACCTTTCTCTGAAGGTACACTGCCTTTGTAGTATAGACCAACATTCTGTTGATGTGAAGAACCAGTCATCTTGCTTTGCTTTTGTAGCTCCAGATCATGACTCTCAATCTTTTCAAACAACGCATTAAGAGAAATTTCATCATATAAAGCATCATTTTTTAAGATAAAAACAAACGTCTGCCACTGATCAGCTCGTGGTAACGCTTCAATCACTTTATCGATAATTTCCTCTCTTGTTTTCTCAATTTTGAAATGTTCAAGTTCAATTTTTAAATGACAGAATCTCTCTATCATTTGCCTCACCGACTCTCCTTTAATGTTATCAAATAGATCGAATTCTTTTTTAAGCAACGCAATTTTGTTCTTTTTAATCTGTTTACCCCCCTCAACTTTAGCTTGTAAAGCTTTCCAAACAGATTTTGACGACCCATCATGATTAAGCAATGCAAAAATATCGTTTCTAATTGCTGTCTGAATCAAAGCAATCATTTTCTGTTCGGCGGCAAATTCAGATTTATCTTCTTTGGATAATTTCTTGAATGGAAGTTCTTCGCCTTTATCATCTTTTGGTCTCTCATATCCAAACTCTAAACAGAACCAGCTTTCATGCGCATATGCTTTTGCCCAGTTAAGAAACCGTTCTTTCCACCACGTATAATCCTCAATGCTTTCCAGAGTTGGTGGCTTTGAGTGTGTTCCGTAGAAATTATCATGCTTGATGTTCTCATTGATCGCTTTTGTGATGGTTTTTGGAGTAACAGTTGTAATCTCGGAAGATTCAGATGTGAACGCGTTGAAAAACGTATTGTAGAATTCTTCAGCCATGGTTTGATCTTTGAATAACCTTGAATCAAACAAACAAACAAACAAACACTTATCAGTTTAAACACTATCAAACAACTGAATTAAAATAATACTCGAACTGGTGAATTTTCTGTGCGGACTGAAGGTTGACAAACTGTGCGGACTGCTATGACCCGGATCAAAATCAAACAACCTGACCCTCTACGTGCAAATTGAGTTCACTTCTCAATTGACCTGGTTCACAAAGACACGACCTGGACCACTTCTAACTCACTGAACTGTGTCAAGCGACTTGACTGAACTGCTTTGAACCGTATGACTTTGATGCGATGAATCTTGACTTTCAATCCATGCAAACTGACATATCTCATGCACACGCTAATCAATGCCGACAATACGTGAATGGGATCTGACAATTATTAAATGCTTACACACATTTCACAATATCACATGCAAATATCTCATGAATTGCTACATAAACTCAAAGCATCACTTGGCAGATCAACTTACATGCAATCAAATTGTAAATGGCCGACAATCAATGCAATCTAATTGGACCTCAAGAATAAAATGTCAGACAACAATCAATTAGTCAACATTCTCATGCAAAGGCTGATGATATATGACACACTAAAATCTCATTGGGCCGCAAGAATTAATGGACAGAAACCTTTTTTTTTTAACTTTTGGGCCGATCACCTTTATCAATTCATTCATATACAATTTGAATATGTTTCTAATATTTCTTACACCTTGCCTTTTGTCTAGTTATAACAATATAACGACTCTTTTTCTTATGTTTCTCACTACGGCTTGGATTGAGGAAGGCGATAGACATAAATGCACTAACATTGTGTCCCACTATGGTGGATCCTCCTATCAAGCGTATCGAGTTGTACCTTAAGGGTTTGGTGCCAGAAATTCAGAGCCACGTAACCTCAGCTAATCTTGGCACCATTCAGCAAATCATCCGGTTGGCTCATCGTCTCACTGATCAGGCAGTTGAGCAGAACAAGCTGCCCAAGCGTATTAGCGCTACTACTACTTCTGATGCTCCCAGTGATAACAAGCGCAGGTGGGATGGAAATTCAGGCAAGGGTTCTACTTCAGTTCAGTCTCAGTCCCAGCAGCGAAAGACAGATGAGTACAGGAGCCCCAGTCAGCAGTCTTCTGGGAATCAAGGTCAGGGTGGATACAAGGGAAATCACCCTAAGTGCAATCGATGTAATTTGCACCACAGCGGGCCGTGCAATAAGGGTCGTTGTCAGAGATGTAACAAGCTGGGTCATGAAGCCAAGGATTGCAGGAGCTCACGTCCTGCGAATCAGAATCGTCAACAGCAGCCACAAGCTCCACAAAATCAGCAGCAGCAACAGCAGGGTAACAAGGGATGCTATCAGTGTGGTGCTGAAGGTCACTTCAAGAAAAACTGTCCCCAGTTGAACCAGAAACAGAACAACAACAACAATCAGGAGAACGAAAACAACAATGGGGAAAACAATGATGGCAATGGAGCCAGTGGACGTGTTTTCGTGCTGGGTCAGGGTGACGTGAGGAACGATCCCAACGTTGTGATGGGTAAGTTTCGTCTGGATGACTTCTTTGTTACTGTTTTATTTGATTCGGGTGCCGATACTAGTTACATGTCCTTAAAAGTTAGCCAAATGCTTAAGCGCACTCCAACACTTTTGAACACCAAACACACGGTAGAACTAGCAAACAGTAAAAGTATTGAAGCCACACACATAGTTAAGGGTTGTAACCTCGTCTTAGCTGGTCAGACCTTCTCTATCGATCTTATTCCTATCGTTCTTCGTAGTTTCGACGTCGTTATTGGGATGGATTGGCTATCTCAACATCAAGCGGAGATTATTTGCAAGGAGAAAATCGTCCGTATTCCTCGTTCTGGTGAAGAACCTCTCATGATTTATGGCGACAAGAGTGGTGCTGTTGTGGGCATCATCTCTTTCCTTAAGGCCCAGAAGTGTTTGCGAAAGGGCCACACTGCTATTCTAGCCCTCGTTTCTGATACATCTTTGAAGGAAAAGAAGATAGAAGACATTCCTATTGTGCGCGACTTTCCTGAGGTATTTCCTGAGGAATTACCTGGTCTTCCGCCTCATCGACAAGTCGAGTTTCAAATCGAGCTAGCTCCTGGAGCAGCACCGATAGTTCGCCCACCTTATCGTCTAGCTCCATCAGAACTTGGAAATTGCATATACTTACACTATTTTTGGAAATAAAATAAGTATATGGATGCTAGTGAAACATGGAAATGTTGTAAATAAATATTTTTGTAAAATATGTTCACAAGTTGTGAACATCTAAAAATCCCGAGAATGAGATTTTAACAAAAGTAAACACACTTTGGAGGTTAACTAAACCCACTAAACACTTCACCGAGTTACTACGCGTTTTTATAAAACATTAAGTTCATGTTGTGTTATAAATAGAATAGTTTTGCACTTGGTAAGTGTAATATGGGTTAGAGTATGGTTGTTGATTGATTTGGATGATTTTTCAAAAAGAAAATGATATGCTTATTAGCATGGACACCTCCATTTACAAAGGAAACCATGGCAAAATTTTCTAAAAATTCCAACACATAGAAAATATTTTCTAACAAGTGTTACAAGTGTATTTTTAACTATGATCTTCCGCAAAAGTCAGGGTGTGACATTAGAATTGTGTGGTACGTGATAGAAGTAATGAGTAGATAAACCGTACGTAGGATACGTATTATGCGTGCACGTGAAACTGATTGTTATTTGTACCATGTTAGGACGTGCTTAATTCCTGATTATTAGAGTAACTAATCTAACCGAGCAAACCAATGTGAGTTCACACTCTTTCTAAGGCATGGGATTCCCGGTGGTTGGGAATGGGTTAAAGAACTAAAACGGAACCTGCATACCCTCCTTGGGTAGGATATGTACCGCCATCCTCCATGGGTAGGATGCCAATATTAATCCTGCGTATTATCCTTGGGTAGAATACGTACGTTCGTCCTCCTTGGGTAGGACAACAACCTTAACTTACTAGACAAAACTCTATCATTAAGTCCCTCATTTTATATCGACTTAATCGCCGAGGCCGATGGCGAGCGGGTCATTAGTTAATAGCGCTATTAGGTTTGACAAACCTCACACCGTGCCGGTAGGACGGGCGGGCGTGTACTAATGGATCATGGCAAACAGTCAATGATGATAGACATTGACTTAGGGCACAACTTACTTTTGTCAGTAGTCGATATGGTAACAGTCTAGTGGTTCACATGGGGAAGCCCCCACTGATTATGGATATGGTTTGGGGAAAACAAAGATACTGGTTAACTCATGGTTTACTAAACAACTTATGGTTATCAAAACAAACTTGTAAAACTAAACAACCAACTGTGAACTCGCTCAACTTCGTTGTTGACTCGTTGTTACATGTCTTGCAGGTCGTTAGGTACCTAAATGGAGCTTGCACGAGAAGGAGTGGTCGTTGTGGGACATGGACTGTAGAGTTCCATGTTAAACATTTAAACTTTATGAACTTATTGAATTTATGTTTTGGTTTTACGTCTTATGCTTCCGCTGTTTAATTTGAACTTGGTTAACTAGTTTTTGAACACCAATTATATTGCGTGGTTGAATTTTATGTATTTTAAATACATTGTTCAATATGATTGGTGGCTTGATCCTGGTCAGTCACTCCTCCATGCGGTGATACTCCGCTTGTGGATTTTGGGGGTGTGACAAAGAAAACTACCAAAAATGAGTATCCCAATGCGACGTGTCGCTTCCGCTAGGGGTGAGCAGAAAACCGAAATAACCGAACAGTAACCGAAAAACCCAAACCGAAAAAACCGAACTGAAACAAAAACCAACAGTTTGGTTTTCGGATTTTAAATAACCGAAAATTTCAGTTCGGTTTTCGGATAACCGTTTTCAATAACCGAACCGAACAAATAAGTAACAAAAGTAGGTTCAATCTATATATTTTTATGTTTAAGTTTAAGTTGTGTCGTGTTTAATCCATGCTACTAAGAATTATTTATTTTATTCTTGATTGTTATGTATTTATAATAAGAACATTAATATAATTATTTATCATTGAAATAATTTATATATTGTCTACAAGAAATAACAAAATTTAACATAAAAATCAAATGATTTTCAAAATATTACAAAAGAAAACATCTTAATACAAACTTTGGAGAAGCATTAAAATAGTTAGAAGGTTACCTAAACATCTAAATATATTAACTAAAATGTAAACATCTAAGAAAGATTCTTAAACTTTAAATTGTACTTTTTATCTTTTAATCTTACGTAATTTGTTTAAAAAACCAGAAAACTGAACCGAAGCTTAACTAAAACCGAACTTTCGGTTACAGTTTCAGTTTTACCCAAAAACCAAACCGAATTGAACCGTGCACATCCCTAACTCCCGCCGCATCACGCGGGCATTTGCTAGTATATCTTAGGGGTTGTTTGGTAGCCTCTGAATGGTCATTAAGAGGCTACCTCTTAATGGAACCGTTAAGAATTTTACCAATGAGAAGGTAGAAGAATGTGACATGTGATGATTTACCATTCAGAGGTTACCTCTTAACCATTCAGACTTGAGGTTACCTCTTATTCATTCAGATGTTTTAAACCATTAAGAGGTAACATCTTAATGGTCATTAAGAGGCTACCAAACAGCCCCTTAGTGAGTTATGAATCGGGTTATGTAAAGAACCATCACCATAGACTCATATACCAAACCCGGTTTCATCTTTTCTTATCTCCCTTCTTCAGAACACTTCTTTAGTGGATAACCCTCATTCGTACAAAAGCTGCATATTAACCATAAAAATCACACCAAAAATGTCGATTTCATCATCTCTAGCAACACCCATATTCCCAATATGCAACTCTTCCTCAATTTCTCCCACACCCAAGTTTTCTACCGTCCCATTTCTCCCAAATGTCTCATCACCCTCAAGAATTCAGCTTCAGTTTCAATCTTCTCGTTGTTCTTCCACCAGATGTTTTGCTGCTACTGAAGCTTTGGAACAAACCCTTGAGGTATGTTTTTGGATAATGTTGTGTTGGGTTATGTTATTGATTGTGTTTGAATTGATACGAGGTTGTTTCGATAGATTGAAGGTGCTGAATCGACGGCTGTGATTGAAAGTTCTGATTCTGAAAAGGTAATTTTGTTACTTGTGATTCTTCGTTTGGGTTGTTGAAATTTTAGAAAATTTAGGGCGTTTGGGATTTCAAAAGAATGTGGTTATTGTGTTAGTGTAGAACTAATTAGTTTCCCCGTGCGTTGTCGCGACGTTGAAACGTAAAGTATATCGAATTTATACATTCGAATGAAAACAAATTATATTTCACTCGACAGGTTTCCAAAAAAAAATTACATCTGAACGTAGATCAACCGAAACGTAAATCAACTTGAATTTATATGGACTTACATAAAAAATATGTAAAACTTGATTACAAAGTCTTTAGAAAGTTAAAGGTTGTAAGACCATGTGTAGTGACTGTAGTCATAAAGCACCTGTGGAGGCGTTATGCGACAAGTGGCGAAACGCGTAAGAGAAGGGCTTTATGAGGCTTTATATCACAAGAGGATGTAGTGGTAAGGAGGTTATATAACCCCTTCAATTATACATACATATGTATGTATATATATGTGTGTGAGTGGGGGAAACATTGTGCAGAGGATGACGCCACGAAGAGGATAACGGGAGATGGAAAAACCCAGCTCATAGCGCCCGCCGTAGTGGTGTTGGCGGCGCTATGGGGGCGCCATGCTCGGATTTTCCGGGAGGTCGCGGCCCACTATGGGTGGCCTAAGTGTCAATGTTAAAAGTTGAGAGGTAAAATTATATAAAAAGACAAAAACATAAAAAAGACAAAAAAAGGAAAAGTCAAAGTACTATTCAGCAAGTTAATAATTGTAATATATGTAATGTAATGTAATTTTACCACTTGGGTTATGTTTCAAGAAATGAAATGTGAATGTGGTCGAATTTGTTTGATGCTATGGGAATGGGGAGTAGGGGATGTTTGGAAAATGAAAACTGTTGAAATTGACCGAACTGTCCAAGCCGAAGCAGTTTGGCGGTTTGGAATCCGAACGGTTCGGTTTTCATGGTTTGGACTTTGGAGGTTTAACGGTTTGTCCGGTTTGAAAGTTGGAACTGGCCGTGTAAGCTGAACCAGCCGTTTAACCTTTATCTTTTAAATATTTTTTTCCATTTTTGGAATATGTATTTGTGTATACGTCTTATATAAGTTATAATCCTGAACCATCTTTATCATTTTAAAAGTTTCAATAGAAACTAATATTTTTGAAAAAAAAAAAATCTATTCAAACCACGAAAATCGAACTATTAAACCGCCAACAGGTCCGGTTTAGTTTGTCGTTTCCCAAAACCGTAGTTAGTGGTTCACCCCATAATTTTCTGTCAAAACCGTCTGGACCGTGAACATCATCACTGAGAGCAGCAGGGGGTGTTTGGATGTATGAATGTTCAAGTAACAGTGGTTGTGATTGTGATTCTGATTTTCTTACTATCTAGGGTCAAAACAATAAAACTTTGGGATACATGCAAGAAGAAAACTGAAAATTGCATATTTTTTGTTAGCTCTAAGCCTCTAGTTGAAGTTGCTATAATCACTTTTAATACACCTACGCGCACCATTTTACCTTTCACCTTTCACAGACCACAATTAGGCGGTTTCATGCTTTTGATCATAAAGTTTCGAGCATTTAGGATGTTTTTCATGTTAATAGTTGTAGAAACGTAATATCCAACACGTATTATTGCATCGTGCAGTTATACGGCTCGTAGAAGAATCACGAATCCTCTTTAGAAGTCTATGTTCCTGACCTATGTAGTTAATATCGCGATATATCAGTTATCGGTCCCCTGGTGAGATATCGGTGAAAATATCGGTCAGAATATCAGTACCGATATTATCGGCGATATTGACTGATATATCACCGATTTTCCCGATATCAGTACCTTTCTTCTTAGTTCTACCATTCGCCTTTCTTCTTATTGCTGATATTAGTGTTTTAAGTCTAAATTGTTAATTGTTAGTGTTTTGAGTCTTAATCAGTTCCTACTTGCTACAATTCTTAGTGTTTTGCAAGTTTCAAGAGGTTAATTTGTTAATAATGGTAGGAAAGTATATTGAACTATTAGTGTTAAATTGCTATATAAATATATAGGGTTAAGTTATTCTACAAAGACTCCTAATTGTAAGAACTGTAAGAAGGATTTATAGAGTGACAAATGTCCAATAACCTAAAACCTAAACCACTACACCGCCACCCAAAACCTAAACACCCACCCCACCACCACCCAAAAACCTAACCCCCCACCCCCAAAAACCTAAAAAAAATCCTAAACACCCACCACTACCCAAAAACCTAAACCCCCAAACACCCCCCCCCCCCCCTCGGGATTTTTTTTTTTTGGGTGGGTGATGGGGGGGGGTAGCTTTTTGGGTGATGGTGGGCGTTTAGGGTTTTTTTTTTTTTTTTTGTGTGTAGTGTGTTTTTTTATGAGCCTTTGTACCCTTCTTACAATTAGGAGCCTTTGTATTTGATCCTAATCCTATATATATAAATTCAGCATGATATTAAAATTACCGATATCCCACCATGATAACCGATATCTCAAATATTGGTCCTTGACCGATATCCGATTTTTTACTGCATTAACTGCTTAGTAATCCTGACTGCTAAATGTCTTCCTAACTGTGCAACTGTCAAAACTGTATTTCAATGCTGCTATATTTTACTGTATTTCAGATAGCACCAAAGCAGAAAATAAGGATTAAACTGAGGTCGTACTGGGTACCTTTAATCGAAGACTCATGCAAGCAGATAATGGATGCTGCAAGAACGACAAATGCAAAGACAATGGGCCCGGTTCCGCTGCCAACCAAAAAGAGAATATATTGTGTGCTTAAGTCCCCTCACGTGCACAAAGATGCACGGTTTCATTTCGAGATCAGAACCCATCAACGACTCATCGACATATTACACCCGACTGCTCAAACCATTGACTCGTTGATGCAGCTTGATCTTCCGGCCGGTGTTGATGTTGAAGTTAAGCTTTAGAAAGTATCTTTAAGTCCCCTTTTTTGTTGTTAAATGCTTCCCACTTGACACTTTTGTGTAGTGAATTTGTTACTTGTATTATTGTTGATCAAAGGGAAGGTGTTTGGTCAAATATGAAGTATCTTGTAATGGTTTAATCTTGATGGTTTTTGGTACTTTAATTTGGATTGCTTAGACCACAAGTTACAAATGGTACTTATTATTGTAACTTGTAAAGTGGGTTTTAAGTTATAAGGGTGAGAGGGGCACTCCCCTAAGAGGGGAGTCCCCTCTCTAACGCACCACCACTCAGCATATGCCACGTCAACTCCCCTCTTAAACTCCCCTAACACCCCAATTTGATGGCGCCACTCCCCTCTTAACTCCCCTTGTTTTTTTATTCAAAAAAAAAAAAAAAAAAAAGAAGAAAATGTTTTGATTGGTTGAAATAACAGATGGGCCCACCATCTCCTCCCACTTCACGCGGTGACTTCTCCCCGATTCCCCTCCCCGCACCCCCTCCCCGCACCAACGGCGGCGGTGTTCCCGCTAGGTGACTTGGGTCACCGAAAGGGGTTACCGCTGGTGCCCCGGACACCCTAAGTCATATAGTTATTAGTTAGCATTGATCATAGTGTACATAACATATTTTAAAGAGGAAATTGTCATTTTAGTTCCCGAGGTTTGACTCAAAATGCCAATTTAGTCAAAGTAGTTTTTTTTCCTTTCATTTAGGTCTTTGACTTTTGTCATTTTTGTCATTTTCATCCAACCCATTAACTCCATTCAAAAAAGTCGGTATTTTTTTTTGCACGTGCGATGGTGATGGTGGTATGCCGATTTATAGTGAAGATAATGGCGGTGGTTGCTGGTTTACGATGATGGTGGTGGTGTTGGTTGATGACATGGGTGGCGGAAAAGTGGCCAGTGGTGGTGGGGTGGGTGGGCGGCGACGGTGCAGGCAGGTGGTGGCGATGATAGAAGGTTGTGATTGGGTTGATGGTGGGAGGTGGTAGATGAAAATGACAAAAAATAACAAAAGTCAGGGACCAAAATGGCAGAAAACAAAAACTATTTGGACGAATATGACCGAAAAAAAACCCTATTTGAACTAAAGTGAAATTTTGAGTCAAACCTCAGAGACTAAAATAACAAGTTACTCTATTGTAAAAATTTAGGTTGAATGTTCTTGATGACTCATTGATTGGATTTCCAAATTATGGTTTGGTTTTTTTTTTTTATTTTTTTTTATGTGATTACGAAGAATGTTCTGTCATTATCATTAACTTGTTTGTTGATGATTCCATTTTGGAGGATTACAAGGATGAGGTTTTAAGTATGGCAAAATTCTAAAACACTAGTTGAGTCACATGTGAACTAGGTTTTTGTTACCCTTCAAAGAAGAAAATCAACAAAAGTATCAACGACAAACGACTCACCATTAGGCCAACAATAAAGTTGCAAAGCTAAAGTAATGCTGAAAAAAGGACGAATGTGACTATGGTCATTTTCAAGCATATAGCCGGCCAATTGTGTTCCGGATGGTTCATGATATGGTTGACGGTCGTATAAAACTGCTTCAAATGTCTCATAGAGGCATTATTTTGTTTGTTGTTGAAGTGATCCCTAATTGTTGTACAAAAGGTACCAGACAAACCTAGTGCACGAGGCTTTCACATCTGCGTCCTTATTCTAAATATACGCAAGAGGCTGTTTTCACAATTAGAACTCGTGACCTTTAGGTCACATGACAACAACCTTACCGTTACTCAAAGGTTTGCCTTGTGGATAGGTTACAAATGATTATTTAATGTTTGCATGTAATGTAATATTAAAAATGCACTATGATGATTATGGGATTCGAGCATGTATAAAGCTAGTAAAAACTATAATTATGTGATGATCATGGTTCTAATGTCTTTGATTATATGATTATTGTTAAACTTGGTATGAGCCGGATTCACATAACAAAAACGAGATTCACAAACATTTATACAATTAAAATCAAATAACTAGGACTATTTATACAAGAAAGGTTATAAGAGGAAAGAAGTGTACGAAGTGTAGGAGAGAAGTTTGACTCTTAATTTTCAAGATCAGTGGTTGAGATTAAGTGGTACCAAAGAGTTCGCTGAAGAAGACAAAAGGTGAAAGAAAAGATTGAAGCTTAATTTTCAAGATCAGTGGTTGAGATTAAGTGGTACCAAAGAGTTCGCTGAAGAAGACAAAAGGTGAAAGAAAAGATTGAAGCGCGTAACGCGCTCGAAACTTATGTCTACAACATGTTAAACCAAGTTAATGATAATGACAAGTTAGCCGAAAAGCTCGAGTCGGATGAAAAAGAGAGAATCCAAAGCGCGACGAAAGAAGCACTTCAATGGCTGATGATAATCAGTCAGCTGAAAAAGAAGCACTTGAATGGCTTGATGATGTTGATGAACATGATGAATTCTAGAGAAAAAGATAGAATTTTTTTTATTAATTTAGTAGATGGACTGTAGAGAAGAAGATTGATTGTTTTGATTTTGTTTGGTTTAATTTTAGTATATTATTACATGAAGTAAATATACTTTAAATGTGTGTACGACATTTTATAATTTATTGCTCCATTTCTGCCTTTACCCCTAGGGTTTTACTTGTTAGTTGATGACGGGGTAGCCCAAGACAAAATATAAATGATTTAAATACGTAAATGCTCATAAGGCAAAATGGTTCAAAGGTTAAAAACCTGGGAAAACGAGATAAAGTAGCACGGAACAGTAAGTAGTCATATCTCCAGATTACTTCACCAACTCGCCAGCCGCAAAAGCAACGCAGGTCCTCAGAGCACACTCTATTATCCAGGGGTCAAAAGGCTTCAACCCCCGAAAGGGCAAGTCCCTCACTGCAAGCAAGGTCACTAGTCAAATGCATTCCTCTTTGGGAGATGTCTTCTCCTATATATTTGACACTTCATTTACTGAAGTGAGGACATTCCTGGCCAGTCATGTTTCCTTAAAACTCTGGTCATTCGCCAAGAGTACTTGCTTCATGCGAGTTACTCCCTTTCACATCCCACACACACATTCTGTTTGCTCCCTCAACCGAGTTACTTCAGAGGAGGATCTTCAGCAAACACTGAAAATAAACTAGTGAACCTCCGTCCACGTCTTGCAAACGTGGGGGGACCCCACGACATGCGTTAGGCAAAGTTGAACCCTTCAACCCTTTTGCCTAATCAGCTCAGCTACTATCCTTGGTCTCTTATTTGTTGCATCAACAAGTTGGCGCCCACCGTGGGGCTACGCCGCTATTTCTCCTCTAAAAGACCTAGTAGTGTAGCTCTCTTCACTTAAAATCACCATGTCTGAAAGTGGATCCCCGGGTGAAGTAAATCAGGTTCCAAACACCTCAACCCCGGGTAGTAGCCAAGCTCATGTGGCTATACCAACTTCTTTCTCAACTCCGGGAAGCACACCCGAGTTCCTCACGTTTAACACACCAACTCCGTCCAGATCCGGAGTTCCTTCTCCCAATGTTGGTGTCTCTGACACCCCAACACGTGTTGAACTTACCCCTGAAGGGGTTGCCAACAATTTCCTTGAGTTGAGGTCTCTCCTCAACCAATATGTGAGTAGAGAAAGAGACAAGGGAGTAAGGATTCGTCTAGACTATGACGAGCCGGAACCAACGTTATCTCCCGGACCTCCTATCCCTCCTTTTACAACTAGGAATGAGGCTGGTCCCAGTAATCCTCCAAACCCTAATCCATATCTATCCACAATGACGAATCCTACGGTACATCCCATCTTCTCTTCCCAACCAATTACAAGTGGTGCTCCTTTGGGGCATGAGCTGACCCTTGACCAGCTCCTACAGTCCCCAATAACAAGCCTTCCGGCCCCTACAACAACTTCATGGGAACAAGCTCTGTCCGTGCTCCCTTTGGCACGAAGTGCTGTTATGAGCACCCCCTTGGAGTAAGCTGCTCAGTCGCACCCGGAAGCCTTCAAGGCTTCAACCTCGTGCCCCCAATGATGGCCCAGATGATGGCCAGCTTCCCGTGGCAACACTTTATTAATCAAGTGCTGGCCACTCAGGGAAACAACGGCAATAGAAATAATGTGGGTGCAAGGGCTGAAGAAGACTTAGCCAAACCATATAAGCCAAGTAACCTTTCATGCTTTTCACAGCAAATAGCTGATTATGATTTTCAAGCAAAGATCAAGATGCCTCCTCACATCAAAACATACGATGGGACTGGAGATCCTGATGACCATCTTCAGATCTTTACCGGTGCAGCAAGGATAGAGAAATGGTCAAACGCTGAATGTTGCCTAATGTTCATGCAAACCCTTATTGGATCAGCCAGGATCTGGTTCAACGACTTACCTGCTCGAAGCGTTCGAAGCTTTGACGACCTCAGCAAGGGTTTTCTGGCCAATTTCTCCCAACAAAGGCGATATGTCAAAGACGCAACAGTAATCTTCCAGATAAAACAACGTGATGATGAAAGTCTTCGTGAGTTTATTGAACGATACAAGAAGGAAGGTCTCACATATGTAAGGGCAGATGAGAAAATGAGGGTAGCCGGGTTCATGAACGCTATCACCTCAAAATATCTCACAAGAGATTTCAACAAATCTCTGCCCAAAACCTTGGAAGAAGCTCTCGAAAGGGCAGAAGCCCGCATCCGAGGAGAGGAGGCAGTAGATATTAAAGAGAAAAGGAAAAGAGGATCTAGTTGGCGGAGTAACAGCCCTGCCAGGAAAAGAGGGAACTTTAACTCCTATGACAGACATCAAAAGGGTTCGGACCATCGAAGGTCGGAACCCTCCTACCAGGGAGAAGGGCATGAGTTTCACACCCCTCACAAAGACCCCTCAAGAAATCCTTGCCACGAAAGAAGTTAAACAGGACTTTAGGCCTCCTAGGCCTCTCCCCAAAAGTATAAAAAATGAGAACTCCACACAGTTTTGTGAGTTTCATGAAGAAAAAGGTCACCACACCAATGATTGCTTCCAGCTCAAGAAAAGAATTGAAGAAGTTGTTAAGTCCGGAGAACTCGCTCATTTGGTGAAGGGGGTACGGGACAAAATGGCTGAAGGAAAGGGCAAGGAAGTCAATATGGTGGATTTCGATGGAAGGGTTCCTCACAAAAGACAGCGGTTGGAAGCTTGGGAGCTTCAGTGCGTTTGCTTCCCCCCAACGGAAAGAGACCCTCTTTCAAGCCCTCTTGTGGTAGAAGCTACTGTGGGAACGTTGCAAACAAATAAGGCATACATAGACACGGGGGCAGCCACTGAAATCATGTTCGAAAAATTCTTCAACCGCTTGAGCAACGAAGAACGTTCAAGGTGTAGGTCCCGTTTTTCCGCTGGATCCGATACGAAAACCTATCCTTGTTTATCACAAACACGGTAACGGGTGCGGAATCCCCGTGACGGTGCAAACCAAACACAGTGTAAAACACACGCGTAACCAAAGATTCAATATCTATTGATTAGGGATGAGTACAACCCAAACATATATAAACAATGTTTACAGACTCTCACTAAGTCTCACAACTCTCTCATACTCATACAGAAACTGTGAGGGGTATTTATACTAGACACAGACACAAACTATGACGAAACGCATAAAGGATACGACGAAACACTAAAGTCGATGAAACACATTTTGTTTCGTCGACATACATATTAATCCTATTCTGTTTCACCATTTGTAGTGAAGCCCAAATTGAAAGTCAAAGTCCACTTCAAGTCTTCGGCCCATATATGAAGTGAAACGGCCCAGACAAGTTTCTGTTTACAACATATTTCACCAATTCATGCATAGGACAAATATGTGACATCATCATGACATCACAATGTTGATGTCATGGTGATGTGTAAACGGGAATGGGCTTGTGGCGCTCCGTGCTTCGCGTGTCGAACTCTGGGGTGCACGACGGAGGAATGTCGTGACGTCGGGCTTGAGCCGGACCTAACCGAGTCGAACCGAACCGAATCGAATCGAGTCGCGCCCACATAAAGTGTACCAATAAACTCCCCCTTGGACGCTACTCATGATGGTTCGTCTTCTGTGTCTTTTGTGTCGAAGGATCTTCAAAGTCTTCACGCGCCGTAAGTAGAAAGTGTATCAACAAACTCCCTTTTCATTTAGGTAGTGTGTTAACAAACTCCCCCTTGGACTGAACTCTCCATTGAGTTATGCCCGTGAATCTTTTGATCTTCAATTCTTTAGATCCTTGTGGTGTTGATGAGTGATCAACTGCAATCCGATCATCTTGATCTTCTGATTGCATCAACGTCGTGTCTTCACTTTACGGCTTGTCATCTGACATGTTCTCTTTGCCTTTAGCTGATTCTGATGTCTTATCTGCACATACAAGAAAGCTAAACACGTAATGAGAACAACCGCTTGGAATTTAGACAAATTAAACAAAGCGACACATGTGAGATCAAATCTCAATCAAACAACGACCGACACCAGTTTGAAAGTCTAGAAAATGATCAATTTTAATCTTTTAACTTTCAAAACATGTTAACTTCGACAGTTTATGAAGGTGCAATTGTTTTCGGGCTTACGATCAGAATTTTGGGTAGGATAGACTCGAGTTCCAACATCGGTCAATCTAAAATAAACTAGAAGCAAAAACTTTTTGGCTTTTATAAAGTTTATATTAAAACACACCTAAAATCTTTTTGGAAATTTTTCATTTTTCAAATGTAAAGACGGAAAGCAATAAATAAATATATACAAAAATGTAGAAACTGAAAGCAGTAAACAAATATTTACAGACATTCTTTTTGCGAGTTTCGAGGGTAAGAGAATCATATCAGTGTACGGTCACGTCAAAACGCTCTTGTTGTTCATTTAGTTAACATTTAGATAAGGATCCTATAACAATTATCGGTATTGTTGTCCACATAAGCTCAACTTATCAGATGTAATCATGGCGAGGGGATACGTTAAGGTATGATTTATACTTACCGACCGGTGTTCATCCACACACGACACATTCCCGTATCAAGGTATGCACGAGAGTTCATCTTACCGGTGAGTATACCGATTATCATCTGTTGACCGTATAAAAGATGTGAGAAACTCACTTATTTTGATTTGAAAACAAGCCCTATGTGATAGAATCACTTATTGATGAGGAACTTGATTTTCGATGCATGAGGGCACATGAGCAAGTCCGTGAACAGGTCAGTACTTTCATACAGCAGAGAGACGAACTTGACTCCCGCAAAGAATCTGTGATATATTATCACTTGTTTGAGGGACATGTGATTGTTGATCACTTATTGAGGTCGAATGTAATATGTACACGTATGTATAGTATCATGGAAGATCTTTGACTTCGTCTCCGTTATTTTTACGGTTTGATACAACCATGATACCCAGATGATAAGACAACATAAAGACCGAATATCTCAGAACCTCGGCAATCTCTCAAACGAAATTTCGGTACCAAGACCATATGCCAATGTGCGGTTCCCACCTGGTCTTCAGTCGATTTAGGATTTATATCACCCTGCACACTTTAAAATGATTGTGGGCCTACCGATACATCTTATATAGAGCTGCTTAACATTTTTCATTTTGCATTTCAGTTCGAAGAGGTTTCAACAGACCACTGATTTACTATCATATTCTCTTTTTCTCGCCAGGAAACTCATTTTTGTTTTTCCAATGTTTTTGGGTTTTGAAATTTTTCGATGTTTTTGAATTTTTAAATTTGGATTTACTCCCCCTAAAATCAACAAACTATGATAAATTTTAAAAACACAAAGGTGTTTACAAAAACGATTTCCCGATGTTGGTTAACTCATGTTTTACTTCAATGCCGTTTACCAAAATTAATTTTAATCAGAAATGATTTTTCGAATTTTGGAAAAATCAGTTGGCATGTCGGTAATCGGTGTGGACCATGACAACATTGATGAGTTTCATATTAAAAACAATCACGTGTGAGGTGATATTCAAGTTCAACGTGTCAGGCCAAAGAGTGCTACGAGAGGATAACAATCTATAAAGCAGCTTAAATATCGACAAGTATAGAAGATATTAGAAATTTAAAACCGTATGCTGCAACTGCTTCGTGCATTGCAATGAATCTGAGTGCTCTCCCAAACTGGATATCCACCCGGTGTGGATTTCAAAGTCGATTTTGTAGCTACTGAGAAATCTCTTGACAGCAACAAGATCAAAAACCTCTGGGTCTGGCTGGTCTTCCACATTGCACCAGCGAAGGTCTTTGTCTTTCTCTTTGAGAAGTAGTGTGCGGTTGTTCAATCCATGCCAAGGCATCCGCACACCCGGTTGGATTGTTCAACGAACACATTTTCTTCAATCACACCACGAAGAAATGTACACTGCACGTTCATCTTGTTGATTTTGAACATCAGACGTGCTGCAGGTGCGTACATTTTGATTGAATCTATCCTGGGGACCCGATCAAAGCTTTGAACAATCAAACTTTGGTATGATTTTCATTTTGTCGAAGGTTTTCAATTTCTTTCGACAGACAATTATGTCTTCCTTTCTTTTTGTCTCCACCAAAGGCAACAATTTCTTTGTCGCCGATCTTGTGCATGGACATTCCACTATCAACAATCCGATGACTATCGATAGTTCCTCCTGGAACATCCTGCACACTCACTCAGAGATTAGTTGGAGAGGAGGACCCAAGCCTTAATAGACTTGGGTCGTCCTTCATCATCGAGGATTGTGACTTCGATTTCCTGATGATTCGGAATGGATTGAGCTTCCCCTGAGACAGTTACCGATTTTGGTTTCCAAATCTGTTTTTGTTTTTCATTTTTAATTTCTAACTTAACAGACTTTGTTTGAACAACCTCCGGTTTTAACGCCTTTTCAACTTCTTTGACTATTTGACGTCGTTGTTTTGTTTCTTGTTCTTTAACAGTTCTTTTATCATGTTTTGGTGAAACAGGACGACGTTGTGGGTGAACCTTTTCAGGTGGTGCACTTTCCACAAATTTCTCTTTAGGAGTGTTTGAGCAGTTCTTAATGATATGCCCAAACTCCCCACATTTAAAACACGTTCTCCTTTCCACAAACTTAGGAGAATTTGATCGACCAACATATGTCGAACCTGTAGAACCTGAGGTACTTGCTTTTTCATCACACCCGTTTGTATGTTGAGTGTAATTGTTTTGACTGTTACGTTTTAAAATCTTGACTTGTTGGATAAAATCGGTGTTTGATTTGTTTTCAAAAGTCTCAATTTTATCAGTACCCTTTGATGCTACAAACTTGACATCACTGTTTTTCTTCTGGTTACGAGCTCCTTTTGTTTCAGATTTTGATTGAGAAACATTAGGCTTTTGAGCTCGCCTTTTTGGTTGTTTACCCTTAGGAGCAAAAGGTTGTTGCTTTGTTGGTGATTTTTGATTTCCAAATTGTTTCCTGATTTCAGCTTTTGGAATTGGGTCACATTGAGTTACAGTGACTCCTGGAATTGTCTTTCCCAAAAACATGTTTGTATTATCTTCAAAAACTTTATCAATCGAAGATGGATTGACATTTTAATTGGAAAATCATGATCTGAATAGATTTTAGAATCACCAACCAAAGTGTACAACACGTTATTACTCTTAACGGTAGACAAAGATTCTTTTACTTCCTTGACAGGATTTATCACTTGTTTGGCAACTTGTTGCACAACAGGACTAGGAGGATCAAAAAGAATATGATTCTCAATTGGAATTTCTATTCCCTTCTTCTTATCAAGTGATTCATCCTGGTCATTCACATCTGATTCATCATCCGACAAATCATAGTCCTCAATGATTGGAGGACTTTGTTTCGTAGATGTTGAAGTTTCTGTTTGCTCAGATGATGTACTTGAAGAACTGTCCGATTTGAACCCTAGTCCAGTAGTAACTTCCTCATAATCAAGAGGCACACTGGGTTCAAAACGAGGCATATCTTCTTCATCGGGCGACTTGGTATAGTCGTGTCTCAAAGGTGGTGGACACTTCCTATAACCAACGCCTTTAACGTTTCCCTTTAGTTTCTGAACGTCAATGATGTGATCGAGCACATATCGGGAGTTAGAATAACTCTCCAATTTGAGCTTGATCGCTTCATATTCATACTTGGCCACGGCTAGCTCTTTCTTGGTTTCCTCAATGATATTAATGTAGTTATTAATACCAATTTGTTTGTTGAAAACAGTTTTTGTTAATTCGGAAACACTTTTCTTTTGGGTTTCAATAACTGTTTTAAACTCCTTTTCATTGCGAGCTAAGGCCATGTTTGCCACTTTGCACTTTGACAGTTCAATAACCAAATTCTGATTGTGAGTATGAACCTTTTCAGATTCAAGCTTCACATCTGCACAAGCATTACAAACACTAGGAGCAGAAGTTTCAGTATTTACCTGACTCGTAGAGGCTGAGACATTTGCCATAAAGGCAGTTTGAAAAGAAAAAGATCCATCTTCAGAATTATAATCTCCCGCATTCGAGCTTTCTTCATCTGAACTCCCACTATATCCCGAGCAATCATCACTTTCAGAAAACTCTTCCCTGTGAACATGCTTGATGTGATTGATGATCTTTACATAGCATGTTGTTCCACCTCCTTGATTATTATCACCCAACTGTACAGACCAATCGCACCCTTCATCAGCTTGAACGGTCAATGCTTGATTGGTGTTTGATGGTCCAGACTGGTTCTGATTGTTGTTCACTGCTACTATCCTTCTTTCACGATTTTCTTGATTTGCATTAGAAGTACTCGTCTGATTTCTGAACGGATTCTGATTACCTTGTTTGCTTGGTAGGGTGCACTCACGTTTGAAGTGACCCTTTTCACCACAATTGTAACATGTAACCGCATCTTTATTGAACCCGTACTTCGTATCATTTTTTCCTTCCAACGAAGTTCTTCCAGTTCGAGTCATGAAATCCTTTGCCCTTCTAACAGCACTTGCAAACGCCCACTTGATATCCATTAACTCCATTTCATCACGGTCTATCTGCTGATAATCTTCATTGGTCATATTGATGTTTCCAATTTGACCTGCTACCAATCCACAGTATGAACTGAACATTGCGTTGAGAAGTTCCAAATGTTCCTTTGCAACTTCTACACTGACTTTTGAAAGATTGGAAGTATCAACTCTGACAGTGTTGGTGTTTTGGGGTGAAGGATTGTTGGTATAATGCGCTTGTTGTTGTTGTGGTTGGGCTTGAGGTTGGGGTATGGATTGTGACATGTAAGCACTTTGATTCCACTATGGAGATGGTGATGAGCTTGTATTGGACACAAACGCCGTTTGAAGCTTTGGTTGCTGAATGGAACTAGAACTAGCTGAAGGACCAAAACCAGGCAAATACATTTCTGTGTTTTGAGGAGGTGCAGTTGCAATCCTTTTAGCTTTCCGTATTTCCTCGTCGTTCTTTTGCTCCAACTTCTGAATGAATTCATAAAGACTGACATTGGCTGCATCCACAGCGCCTGTATGCTTTAGAAGCTCAATGAATGGACTCCACTTAGGAGGTAGAGCATCAGCAAATCGTGCAACCATTTCCGGATGAGTTGCAGCAACACTATAAGAACTCATTTCACTAATCAAATGATAAAAACGAGAAGTCATATCATTTAGAGTTTCATTCTCCAAGAACTGAAATGATTCAAACTCTTTCTTCAACAAATCATGGCGTATCTTTCTAGTAGCTGCATTTCCTTCTCCTCTCGCTACCAATGCATCCCATAAACCTTTCGTGGTCTTACAATATGAGAATTGATGAAAGATGTCTCTGTGAAGTGCTTGAGTGAGAATAGCATACACCTTCTTCTCCAGATCATATGCCTTTTTGTCGGCTTCTTGCATATTATTGAAAGTTGTCGCATTTGATCCTGCTTCTTCAAGAGCTTCACTAAATGCAGAGGTGAAACACGTCCACAATTCTGTGTTTTGCCCTTGAACGTAGTTATGGAAACGACCCTTCCATGATGGATAGTCGTTCATGTAATTTAACTTTGGCGGGCGATTGTTGCTACCCGTCTCATTCTCACTAAGCAAGATATTTTGAATGCTCAGATTTTGATTTGACACCATTGCCCATTGACTTGAACTAATAGTTTGTTGTTGTTGAGGTATGGTACTCGCTAAATATTCGGCCATCGACATCTGCTTTTTTAGCTGGTTGTGGATCCGTACTCCAATCCCAAGGGCTAGTACAACTCATATTTGATGTATGTATGTGATAACCTGATCAAATACTTGAAAACACAGTGTTATCACACTTTTGCAAGTCTACTGTTTAAAATTGATAACAATATCGACGAAACTGGTTTAGGCCTTTATAATCGACGAAACAAAGTTCCTTTTGGGCTTATGATCGACGAAACGGCCCAATACAATTTGAAGCCCAATGCACGACGAAACTGATTTAATATCAACGAAGTCGACGAAACAGCCCAAAAACAAGTGTCGACGAAACAACAATTCTTTAAATGCGACGAAACTGAGGTATAAAAGACCTCCGACGAAACAAGAGCCCAATTTGCGACAAAAGTGGTGAGGCCCAATTCAGTTTCAAGCCCAATGTAATGACGAAACAGATTGATTTTAATAAAGCGACGAAACAGACGAAACGAAACAGATTTGTTGACGAATCACAACCGTTTCGTCGAGGATGGCTTTTGACGAATCACAAACTGTTTCGTTGATAACTGCTTCAGACAAGTAGGTGACAATAGGTAATCTTTTTCAACTTAAACCTTATCTCTTTACTGACACAGGACAACTTTTTCAAACAACCAGCATGGTCACCTTATCAACCAAGTATGGCAATGCAATATTTTAATCCAATTTCAATTTTCAATTTAGAAACAACCTGAACAGTTTGTTTGATAAAGATCAAAAAGTGAAAGTATCAAGAACACTTTGAATATTGGTTGAAGATATGAAGAACACTTGAATATTCCGGTGAACCGATAAATTTCCGAACACGAATTTTGCCTAAAACTTTCAACAAAAAACCAAATGCTAACATGTAAACACTTAAACAAACAAGGTTTTTGAACAAACTTTTAGCAAAATAACAAGATTAACAATGATTTTTGAACCTTTTTTCCAGAAAACATTTAAACTTTTCAAGAACAAAAATCTGGAAAATTACTAAAAACCACTTGATAAAACAAAACAATGTTTGGTTTTAAACAAGGAAAAGAGCCAAAGCTCTGATACCACTTGTAGGTCCCATTTTTTCGGTGGATCCGATACGAAAACTGTAACGACTCACACAAAAAAAAAACGTCCTAAAAACATTCCGTAAGTATAAACCGGACCCTGATATAACAACTCTCATTAAAAATACTATTTCTTATCTTAATTTAACCAAAAGGAAACCCTAATTGAGACACCCAATTAATTCTGCACAAACCCTACAAATTTCAGAACTATCATAATCAGGAACAGGGGCCCTAAAACTCAGGGGGGGGGGGTATTCCCTACTTGATGATTATCTTAAATAACTCGTTGTCTAAATTTAATTTCGAGAAACTGTTGACTCAGCAGGCCTAGTCCCACGCGTGGCTACCCTATAAGAATTAGGTATCCCTTACGGACCGTAAGGGTTAATTGTTACGGTCCGTAAGCCTAGTAAAATTTGTGTATAAATAGCAGACCTTGGCACTTGAATTCTGACATTTGAGCGACGATCAAATTCCAAACGTACGCTGAGATATCGTCCAATTACTCTCAAAATCACTAATTAGTAGAGGGGGGTGCTGCTACGATACAGGGTATTAACTCGATCGCTGCTACGATTCAATGTCCGATCGATTAAACTATCCAACGATTGTTTAAGTGCCGCTCAAATTGAGTTTATACTTTGTTATTCATCGTGATTTCGACTTGAATGTTTGAGTGCTGTTCGAACTCGGACTATACTCTGTCATTCGTTGTGAATCCGTTGAATTGTTAAGTATTGCACTTTGTCATTCGTTGTGAGGGTTCTATCTCGTGAGTTATCGTAAATGCTGTATTAAGTTATCTACCTAGTTCGTGTGCACTAGGTTACAAGGTTAATCAATAGGCTAAGTTCTGCCTGTATAAATCTGCAATATATCGAGGCTTATCTGTAACTTTGGCTGTATAAATCTGCATGCTTATAAAGTGAGTCATTCTCTTTTTATCAACTATTTTACAATACCTCAAAATATTTTCAAGGTTATAATTACAGGGACTAAGTCGTGGATATCTTGAATTACTGGTTAATGGGGTATTGTGCACATTACTAATTTTCTCCCAGTCAGGTTCATTGACCTACTCGGGATAATCACTGTTAGGTTCATTGACCTACAGGGATAATCATCACTATTTAGGTTCATTGATCTAAATAGTGGTATGACCATCGTCACCATTGTGACATGTCACCATTGTGACAGAAGGCCAGATAAAAATAAGATAGAAGCCATTGTAATCGCTCTTATGCTGTAATTAATAACTATGCATCATTATGCAAAATAGAATGATTCACTCAGTATTTCCCGCTGACAAAACCTTTTTAAAATACTTTTCAGGTAATTATAATATATGGAAGTAAGCGTTGGATACGGCACTGAAAGGCATCAAGAAGTGGCTTATTTTATTAAATAAATCAAAATTAAGAAATATTGTTTTATGTAATCAAATTTATCTTTATTAAAGCTACCATTGTAAAACATGGGTTTATCCCATCTATTTAATAAATCAAATCCGGTGTTTTCTAAACTCTGATATTTTTCCTAACTCACGGTCCTGATGAAATTTCCGCTGCAACGTTTTCAAAATAATCACCGGTACCACTGGGCTGTTCGCGACTCCCGATTCCGTCCAGGGTGGGTCGGGGGTCGTGACAGAAGGTGGTATCAGAGCCAACTCAAAGAGCCACTGCTTTAAGCCTATAAGTGTTGTGATAACAATACTTAAACTTAAATAAGAGAGTTAGGAGATTGCTGTTAACTGGTAGCACACATGATAGCAATTAGACTTGAACTTAAGAAAAGATGCCTTAGTATTAGCTTCACGATAAGCTAAGTACTTGTGTAAATAAATATGATGGATTTTGGTGTGCCATAAGTAATATATTTGATAAAGTAAATATCACAAGACAACTAAGTCCAAAATCACTAGTTGAAAGAATGATCAACAGTCACTAGTTGAAAGAATGATCAACAGTAATATGACCTGAGTCACTAGTTGAAAGAATGATCAATAGTAAATTGACACTGTCACAAGAATCGTCCAGTGGTCAAAATAATAATAAGATATGTTATGGAAATACAAATTTCCTTAATTCTGGATAAAAGCCCTAATAAGATAGGCATTTTTTTTTAAAAGATACTATTTATGGGAAATAGAAAATTTTCTCCGGCAAGACTGGGTATGATGTAGCAGACTCTCCAGTTTGTCCGGATATACTGAAAATACCTCTCCGGCGAGAACCGGGTAAGAAGGTATATAATATGTTAGCAAGTAACAAGATTTCCCTAAATAGTATCATGATATGATATCTGACTAGTATTTGGAAATATGAAGCTGTTAAATACATTGACCTGATAGATGGAATGTTTATTTCCGCATATGAAATATATGATTATATAAGATATACATATCTATAAGGAATTTCAAAAGTTATTTTGGAATAAAACACAAGTATCTGTGTCTAGATTTCTTTATCAGGAATCTCTTTTCCGATATCCAACATTATTTCGTTTGATCATCTGTCTCGTAGTTCGTATGATAAATTAAACAATGGAAAACCTTTAAAACACCATCAAAAGAATTTCTAACGCGTTATCATAAACTATTAACACAAGTAAAAAAGCATGTAAAGTTGTGATAAGGTACAAGAAAACACATGAAAATTTAATATATCACACACAATTTCCAAGGCAAGACCTTTGGAAAATAAATTGGGCAAGATGACACCAATGCTAATTCCGTCAAATAGAAGAACTACTCTATCACGCGATCCTATAAACAACCTGAATCTCGTTGAGGTACGTTGTAACAAAATTTCACAAACATTTGTGCACAGTCTAATCGGAATAAATATTATCACTGCAAAAGGAGTCACATACTTTTGCAAATTCCCTATTTCATTTTTCGACATTCCCTGATAATGTCACTTAACAACAGTTATCACACGAAATTACGGATAGAAGTTCCTATACTTCTTTCGTTGAAATTTTGACTTTTGCATATAATAAATTAACTTTCGTGTTACTACTTCCCCTAATCGTCATCATACCAGGAGGATTTATTTCATAGTAGCGAATATTGATTCATTTCATTTCTTGGTAAATCCACACGTTACACATGCACTGTTTGTCGCGCATGTGGTTCATTTAATTTCTAAATTCCACTAGAGGGATTCATTCTAATTTGTCGTTTTATCCAAACTCAAATATCCTTTAGTTAGACTTGATTTTGGCACGGTGAACCGCATTATTGCAAAACAATAACTCCTTAATATGGAGTCAATAAATTTTTGAAAAAACTCAATTTTCTTTGGCATCCATGGTTTCTGTTATGACCATGTCCGAACTTTCTTATTTAAACTCATTTTGTTTAAATCGAGTGCAATTGTTTGAATTTGCTCGCATTACATATTCAATTCAAAGTTCCATATGATGAATTAAAAACAATCATATTCGAAATAATCCTAACAAGCATTTCAATTCTCTTGAACTATAACATGCTGGTGTGATCCTCGACTTCACTAAATCATTTCTTTGATCACAATCACTTTGTGGTGACATTTTCACAAAATCTGAAGATTTCGCTAATCTCGGATTTAATTATTTAATTATTTGTATTAAATTCACTTTATTAATTTATTCTATACAAGCAATCTTGAAACAATCATGTGCTCAGATAATGATACCCAAATTCATATTTCGGTATATCTCTTAATAATTATTACAATATCAATCGAGCCTTTCGTAAAATTTATTGTTCTATCATCGTTGATCGAAAAACATTTAATTGATTATATATGAAAATTACCTACATTTACAAATATAGTATTACTATATTTTAAACCATTGCGGTAAAGAAATTATATTTGAGGAATACATTTATTTAAAGTTATTGTTTAGTTATTTATTATTGATAATTTTATTATTTATAAAAAGTAGTAGTGTTAAGATTATTTTAATACTAGGGTTATTGTCAAGGGCAGGTATTGGATAGCCTAGCCTTAGTTAGGCATGGATTGGCCACCTATGCTTAAACAAGGCAGCACTAACCAATATCTAACCATGATAATAACTAGTTAATATATAAATTAAATCATCATACTTATTTAGTAAATTTTAGTTATATATGAAAATATATATACTTTGGAAAAGACATATTTTCATAAAACAAGAGGGATGAATAAAATTATATAAATAATTGTCTATCACATGTTTTGTAAAGAAAATGATCATATAAGAATAATATGGTAGTCATCAACCACGTTGGGTTAAGAGAACATGGTAATGTATAAGAATAGTCCTCATTTTCACTTATTTACAACATTTGTAAAATACATTCACAACGTTATATGGTTTCAAAATGGAAATAAGTAATCAAAAAGAATCGACCCATTAAGTGTTATATATTTACCAAATATTTTACAAATACTTTTGTACAATAAATATTTTACACCTTTACTTACAATTTTCATTTAAACGTTATAAATAATAGTGATTTCTTTTACAAAATAATATTTTGTAACGTAATACCTTCATTACGGTATTTTATAATAGATATTACATAGTTATTTTACAAAGTATGGTAAACTACTAAAACAATATGTATTTAAAAGTAGTGACCATTTACATATAGTAAAAATACGTAAATTTTGATATATATATAAGATACGGTTCAGACCGGAACACAAATAATATATATATATATATATATATTACATTTGTTTTACAAAATATAATATAATTAGTCATACCAAAACAACATGTTCTTACTATATTTCAATCTCTAGGATATAGTATGAAAAATATGGTCACTAATAGTGTACTATCACATTGTTTCACAATTAAAACAACTTGGAACTTTAATTAATGATACACTAACTCTATTGTCTTTTGGCGTATCATTGCAATTCACTCATCTCAGCACAATGATTTTTTTCATATCATAATTTAATATTTGACAAATCATTTTTCATGCTTTTATTTCCTTTAAAACCTATCAATTCTAAGTCTTCATCCATTGCCAATCAAAGTAAGCTTTCTTTTCACAAAGAATTTTTTTTTTTAATTCTAAAAATCCTTCACATTCATTCTAAATATCTATTGATCATATATCTTTTGGCTTGAACCCAGTCACATTGGAAATTATATCATTTTATCTTATTCGATTGTTATCGATTTCCTGAACTAATTCAGTTAAACCATTGAATCCTACTTATGGTACAACTCTTATTCACAAAATTTGATATTTAATCTGTGTCATTTTGTTAACTAAAATATGACATAAATCTAAAAGAAATATCATAACCCAAATATACTTGGGAGCTGGAATCTGAGATAAAGAAAAAGTATTCTAATAAATCTCGAGGACGAGATTTTTATTAAGGTGGGGAGAATGTAACGACTCACACAAAAAAAAAAACGTCCTAAAAACATTCTGTAAGTATAAACTGGACCCTGATATAACAACTCTCATTAAAAATACTATTTCTTATCTTAATTTAACCAAAAGGAAACCCTAATTGAGACACCCAATTAATTCTGCACAAACCCTACAAATTTCAGAACTATCATTATCAGGAACAGGGGCCCTAAAACTCAGGGGGGGGGGTATTCCCTACTTGATGATTATCTTAAATAACTCGTTGTCTAAATTTAATTTCGAGAAACTGTTGACTCAGCAGGCCTAGTCCCACGCGTGGCTACCCTATAAGAATTAGGTATCCCTTACGGACCGTAAGGGTTAATTGTTACGGTCCGTAAGCCTAGTAAAGTTTGTGTATAAATAGCAGACCTTGGCACTTGAATTCTGACATTTGAGCGACGATCAAATTCCAAACGTACGCTGAGATATCGTCCAATTACTCTCAAAATCACTAATTAGTAGAGGGGGGTGCTGCTACGATACAGGGTATTAACTCGATCGCTGCTACGATTCAATGTCCGATCGATTAAACTATCCAACGATTGTTTAAGTGCCGCTCAAATTGAGTTTATACTTTGTTATTCATCGTGATTTCGACTTGAATGTTTGAGTGCTGTTCGAACTCGGACTATACTCTGTCATTCGTTGTGAATCCGTTGAATTGTTAAGTATTGCACTTTGTCATTCGTTGTGAGGGTTCTATCTCGTGAGTTATCGTAAATGCTGTATTAAGTTATCTACCTAGTTCGTGTGCACTAGGTTACAAGGTTAATCAATAGGCTAAGTTCTGCCTGTATAAATCTGCAATATATCGAGGCTTATCTGTAACTTTGGCTGTATAAATCTGCATGCTTATAAAGTGAGTCATTCTCTTTTTATCAACTATTTTACAATACCTCAAAATATTTTCAAGGTTATAATTACAGGGACTAAGTCGTGGATATCTTGAATTACTGGTTAATGGGGTATTGTGCACATTACTAATTTTCTCCCAGTCAGGTTCATTGACCTACTCGGGATAATCACTGTTAGGTTCATTGACCTACAGGGATAATCATCACTATTTAGGTTCATTGATCTAAATAGTGGTATGACCATCGTCACCATTGTGACATGTCACCATTGTGACAGAAGGCCAGATAAAAATAAGATAGAAGCCATTGTAATCGCTCTTATGCTGTAATTAATAACTATGCATCATTATGCAAAATAGAATGATTCACTCAGTATTTCCCGCTGACAAAACCTTTTTAAAATACTTTTCAGGTAATTATAATATATGGAAGTAAGCGTTGGATACGGCACTGAAAGGCATCAAGAAGTGGCTTATTTTATTAAATAAATCAAAATTAAGAAATATTGTTTTATGTAATCAAATTTATCTTTATTAAAGCTACCATAGTAAAACATGGGTTTATCCCATCAATTTAATAAATCAAATCCGGTGTTTTCTAAACTCTGATATTTTTCCTAACTCACGGTCCTGATGAAATTTCCGCTGCAACGTTTTCAAAATAATCACCGGTACCACTGGGCTGTTCGCGACTCCCGATTCCGTCCAGGGTGGGTCGGGGGTCGTGACAAAAACCTATCCTTGTTTATCACAAACACGGTAATGAGTGCGGAATCCCCGTGACGGTGCAAACCCAACACAATGTAAAACTCACACGTAACCAAAGATTCAATATCTATTGATTAGGGATGAGTACAACCCAAACATATACAAACAATGTTTACAGACTCTCACTAACTCTCACAGCTCTCTCATACTCATACAGAAACTGTGAGGGGTATTTATACTAGACACAGACACAAACTATGACGAAACGCATAAAGGATACGACGAAACACTAAAGTCGACGAAACACATTTTGTTTCATCGACATACATATTAATCCTATTCTGTTTCGTCATTTGTAGTGAAGCCCAAATTGAAAGTCAAAGTCCACTTCAAGTCTTCGGCCCATATATGAAGTGAAACGGCCCAGACAAGTTTCTGTTTACAACATATTTCACCAATTCATGCATAGGACACATATGTGACATCATCATGACATCACAATGATGATGTCATGGTGATGTGTAAACGGGAATGGGCTTGAGGCGCTCCGTGCTTCGAGTGTCGAACTCTGGGGCGCACGACGGAGGAATGTCGTGACGTCGGGCTTGAGCCGGACCTAACCGAGTCGAACCGAACCGAATCAAATCGAGTCGCGTCCACATAAAGTGTACCAACACAAGGCTTCAACCCTCTGGAACCTCCATAAAAGGTATTGCCGATATACCCCTCAAGCCTTTAGGGCAACTGACACTTGATGTTCGTTTCAGTGAAGGTCGGAAGGAAAGAATTCAACCACTCACCTTTGTGGTTATCAACATTCCCTTGAATTATGACGTGATCATCGGTAGGCCGGGACAGTGTGCATTCTACATGGCTGTGTCTGTTGGCCATGGCACTGTCAAGTTCCCCACCGAGAGGGGAATATCAACCCTTCAACCCTCCCAAGAAGCCTATCTGGTTGAGGGTGAAAGTTCTAGGAGTGAAGAAGACAAGCAAAGGCTAATCATAAATCCTAAGTACCCTGAACAGAGAATAAGGGTCAATCCAAGCCTTTCACAAGAAACCCTCTCATATCTAGAAAAGTTGCTAACACATTACAGCGATGTCTTCGCTTGGTGTCCAGAGGATATGACAGGAATCCCCCGGAACATTGCTGAGCATGAGTTAAGAATACCACCGGATGTCAAGCATGTGGTCCAAAAGAAAAGAAGTTTAGCACCTGAGAGAAGCCTGGCTGCTTGCCAAGAAGTCGAAAAGCTCGTATCAGCTGGCATTCTCCGAGAAGTCAAGTACCAATCATGGGTTGCAAACCCGGTTATGGTCAAGAAACCAGACAACTCTTGGTGGATGTGCATAGATTTCAAAGATCTTAACAAGGCTTGTCCTAAGGATTGCTATCCACTATCGGAAATTGATCTCAAGGTTGACTCACTCACCGGTTACCCTTTCAAATGCTTTCTTGATGCTTACAAAGGGTATCACCAAATACTCATGAAATAAGAAGATGAAGAGAAGACAACGTTCCACACTGATAAAGGAATCTTTTGTTACAAAAAGATGCCTTTTGGACTAAAAAACGCTGGAGCAACTTACCAACGTCTTGTAGACAAAGCCTTTGCAAGCCAAATTGGTAAAAACATGGAGGCAAACGTCGACGACTTGGTGATCAAAAGCAAGACGGAGTATCAAATGCTCGATGACATTCAAGAAACTTTCAAGAACCTCAGAAAAGTTAACATGAAGCTCAACCCTGAGAAATGTTAATTCGGGTTTGAGGAAGGAAAGTTCTTGGGTCACATTGTTGGGAAACAAAGCATCAAGGCTAACCTAAACAAGGTGAAAGCTATCCTTGAAGCCAAGCCACCAAAAACCAAGAAGGAGGTTGAAAGCCTAAACGGGAAGCTTGCAGCCTTGAAGTGTTTCACCTCCAAGCTGGCCGAAAGGTACCCTTCTACAAAACGCTCAAGAATTGCTCTAATAAGAAGGACTTCAAATGGACTGATGAGGCTGAAGAAGCCTTCAACCAGATGAAACAACATCTTGCTTCCTTACCAGACATCGCAACTCCTGAAACGGGGGAATTAATTTCAGTCTATCTATCAATTGCTGAAGAGGCCATAAGTGCAGTCCTCACAATCGAACGGGACAAAGCTCATGTACCCATTTATTTCTTCAGCAAAACTCTAAAATTGGCTGAAACCAAATACCATCCTCTTGAAAAACTATCCCTAGCCGTAGTTCAAATAGCTAGAAGGCTTCAAAGGTATTTCCAAGCATACCCTATACAAGTGGTCACCGACCAACCTATTAAGAGTGTGCTTGAAAAACCAGAGAATTCGGGAAGGTTGGCCAAATGGGCAGTGGAACTAGGTGAACATAACATCACCTACATCCCACGAAAAGCTATCAAAGCCCAAGTCTTGGCCGATTTCATTATAGAAGTCCCAAACCAAGCAATCACTGAAGTGAACACTGCCACCACTTGGGCTTTGTCCCGTTCGATGATTACTTGGTTTGGGACTTCTACAATGAAATCGGCCAAGACTTGGGCTTTGATAGCTTTTCGTGGGACGTAGGTGATGTTATGTTCACCTAGTTCCACTGCCCATTTGGCCAACCTTCCCGAATTCTCTGGTTTTTCAAGCACACTCTTAATAGGTTGGTCGGTGACCACTTGTATAGGGTGTGCTTGGAAATACCTTCGAAGCCTTCTAGCTGTTTGAACTACGGCTAGGGATAGTTTTTCAAGAGGAGGGTATTTGGTTTTAGCCAATTTTAGAGTTTTGCTGAAGAAATAAACGGGTACCTGAGCTTTGTCCCGTTCGATGGTGAGGACTGCACTTATGGCCTCTTCAGCAATTGATAGATAGACTGAAATTAATTCCCCCGTTTCAGGAGCTGCGATGTCTGGTAAGGAAGCAAGATGTTGTTTCATCTGGTTAAAGGCTTCTTCAGCCTCATCAGTCCATTTGAAGTCCTTCTTATCATATCAATTCTTGAGTGTTTTGTAGAAGGGTGGAGACCTTTCGGCTAGCTTGGAGGTGAAACGCTTCAAGGCTGCAAGCTTCCCGTTTAGGCTTTCAACCTCCTTCTTGGTTTTTGGTGGCTTGGCTTCAAGGACAGCTTTCACCTTGTTTGGGTTAGCCTTGATGCTTTGTTTCCCAACAATGTGACCCAAGAACTTTCCTTCCTCAAACCCGAATGAACATTTCTCAGGGTTGAGCTTCATGTTAACTTTTCTGAGGTTCTTGAAAGTTTCTTGAATGTCATCGAGCATTTGATACTCCGTCTTGCTTTTGATCACCAAGTCGTCGACGTATGCCTCCATGTTTTTACCAATTTGGCTTGCAAAGGCTTTGTCTACTAGACGTTGGTAAGTTGCTCCAGCGTTTTTTAGTCCAAAAGGCATCTTTTTGTAACAAAAGATTCCTTTATCTGTGTGGAACGCTGTCTTCTCTTCATCTTCTTTTTTCATGAGTATTTGGTGATACCCTTTGTAAGCATCAAGAAAGCATTTGAAAGGGTAACCGGTGGAGTGAGTCAACCTTGAGATCAATTTCCGGTAGTGGATAGCAATCCTTAGGACAAGCCTTATTAAGATCTTTGAAATCTATGCACATCCTCCAAGAGTTGTCTGGTTTCTTGACCATAACCGGGTTTGCAACCCATGATTGGTACTTGACTTCTCGGAGAATGCCGGCTGATACGAGCTTTTCGACTTCTTGGCAAGCAGCCAGGCTTCTCTCAGGTGCTAAACTTCTTTTCTTTTGGACCACAGGCTTGACATCCGGTGGTATTCTTAACTCATGCTCAACAATGTTCCGGGGGATTCCTGTCATATCCTCTGGACACCAAGCGAAGACATCGCTGTAATGTGTTAGCAACTTTTCTAGATATGAGAGGGTTTCTTGTGAAAGGCTTGGATTGACCCTTATTCTCTGTTCAGGGTACTTAGGATTTATAATTAGCCTTTGCTTGTCTTCTTCACTCCTGGAACTTTCACCCTCAACCAGGTAGGCTTCTTGAGAGGGTTGAAGGGTTGCTACCCCCCTCTCTGTTGGAAATTTGACTGTGCCATGTCCAACAGACACGGCCATGTAGAATGCACACTGCCCTGGTCTTCCAATGATAACATCATAGTTTGAAGGTATGTTGATAACCACAAAGGTGAGTGGTTGGATTATTTCCTTCTGACCTTCGCTGAAACGAACATTAAGTGTCAGTTGCCCTAAAGGCTTGAGGGGTATATCGGCAATACCTTTTATGGAGGTTCCAGAGGGTTGAAGCCTTGAACGTTCTTCATTACTCAAACGGTTGAAGAATTTCTCGAACATGATTTCAGTGGCTGCCCCAGTGTCTATGTATGCCCTATATGTTTGCAACGTTCCCACAGTAGCTTCTACCATGAGAGGGCTTGAAAGAGGGTCCTTTTCTGTTGGGGGGAAGCATACACACTGAAGTTCCCAAGCTTCCAACCGCTGTCTCTTGTGAGGAACCTTTCCATCAAAGTCCACCATATTGACTTCCTTACCCTTTCCTTCAGCCATTTTGTCCCATACCCCTTTTACCAAGTGAGCGTGTTCTCCGGACTTAACAGCTTCTTCAATTCTTTTCTTGAGCTGGAAGCAATCATTGGTGTGGTGGCCCTTCTCTTCATGAAACTCACAATACTGTGTGGAATTCTCATTTTTCCTGCTTTTGGGGAGGGGCCTAGGAGGCCGAAAGTTTTGCTTGACTTCTTCGGTTGCAAGGATTTCTTGAGGGGTCTTTGTGAGGGGTGTGAAACTCATGCCTTTCTCCCTGTTTGAAGGGTTCTGGCCTTTAGACCTTCGATGGTCTGAACCCTTTGGTCGCCTGTCATAAGAGTTGAAGTTTCCCCTTTTTCTAGCTAGACTATTGCTTCGCCAGCTGGATCCTCTTTTCCTTTGTTCTTTAATGTCTACCGCCTCCTCTCCCCGGATGTGGGATTCAGCCCTCTCGAGAGCTTTTTCCAAGGTCTTAGGCAGGGATTTGTTGAAATCTCTCATGAGATACTTGGATGTGATGGCATTCATGAAACCAGCCACTCTCATTTTCTCATCCGCCCCTACATAAGTTAGACCTTCCTTCTTGTATCGTTTAATGAACGCTCGAAGACTTTCATCATCACGCTGTTTTATCTGGAAGATTAATGTTGCGTCTTTGACATATCGCCTTTGTTGGGAGAAATTGGCCAGAAAACCCTTGCTGAGGTCGTCAAAGCTTCGAACGCTTCGAGCAGGTAAGTCGTTGAACCAGATCCTGGCTGATCCAACAAGGGTTTGCATGAACATTAGGCAACATTCAGCGTTTGACCATTTCTCTATCCTTGCTGCACCGGTAAAGATCTGAAGATGGTCCTCAGGATCTTCAGTCCCATCGTATGTTTTGATGTGAGGAGGCATCTTGATCTTTGCTTGAAAATCATAATCAGCTATTTGCTGTGAAAAGCATGAAAGGTTACTTGGCTTATATGGTTTGGCTAAGTCTTCTTCAGCCCTTGCACCCACATTATTGCTATTGTCGTTGTTTCCCTGAGTGGCCAGCACTTTATTAATAAAGTGTTGCCACGGGAAGCTGGCCATCATCTGGGCCATCATTGGGGGGCACGAGGTTGAAGACTTGAAGGCTTCCGGGTGCGACTGAGCAGCTTACTCCAAGGGGGGGTGCTCATAGCAGCACTTCATGCCAAAGGGAGCACGGACAGAGCTTGTTCCGACGAAGTTGTTGTAGGGGCCGGAAGGCTTGTTATTGGGGACTGTAGGAGCTGGTCAAGGGTTAGCTCATGCCCCAAAGGAGCACCACTTGTAATTGGTTGGAAAGAGAAGATGGGATGTACCGTAGGATTCGTCATTGTGGATAGATATGGATTAGGGTTTGGAGGATTACTGGGACCAACCTCATTCCTAGTTGTAAAAGGAGGGATAGGAGGTCCGGGAGATAACGTTGGTTCCGGCTCGTCATAGTCTAGACGAATCCTTACTCCCTTGTCTCTTTCTCTACTCACATATTAGTTGAGGAGAGACCTCAACTCAAGAAAATTGTTGGCAACCCCTTCAGGGGTATGTTCAACACATGTTGGGGTGTCAGAGACACCAACATTGGGAGAAGGAACTCCGGATCTGGACGGAGTTGGTGTGTTGAACGTGAGGAACTCGGGTGTGCTTCCCGGAGTTGAGAAAGAAGTTGGTATAGCCACATGAGCTTGGCTACTACCCGGGGTTGAGGTGTTTGGAACCTGATTTACTTCACCCGGGGATCCACTTTCAGACATGGTGATTTTAAGTGAAGAGAGCTACACTACTAGGTCTTTTAGAGGAGAAATAACGGCGTAGCCCCACGGTGGGCGCCAACTTGTTGATGCAACAAATAAGAGACCAAGGATAGTAGCTGAGCTGATTAGGCAAAAGGGTTGAAGGGTTCAACTTTGCCTAACGCAGGTCGTGGGGTCCCCCCACGTTTGCAAGACGTGGAAGGAGGTTCACTAGTTTATTTTCATTGTTTGCTGAAGATCCTCCTCTGAAGTATATTCAGATTCGGTTGAGGGAGCAAACAGAATGTGTGTGTGGGATGTGAAAGGGAGTAACTCGCATGAAGCAAGTACTCTTGGCGAATGACCAGAGTTTTAAGGAAACAGGACTGGCCAGGAATGTCCTCACTTCAGTAAATGAAGTGTCAAATATATAGGAGAAGACATCTCCTAAAGAGGAATGCATTTGACTAGTGACCTTGCTTGCAGTGAGGGGCTTGCCCTTTCGGGGGTTGAAGCCTTTTGACCCCTGGATAATAGAGTGTGCTCTGAGGACCTGCGTTGCTTTTACGGCTGGCGAGTTGGTGAAGTAATCTGGAGATATGACTACTTACTGTTCCGTGCTACTTTATCTCGTTTTCCCAGGTTTTTAACCTTTGAACCATTTTTCCTTATGAGCATTTACGTATTTAAATCATTTTGAGCATAGTTATTACATCGGGTTGAAACGTAAGACCCAAATGGGGTTGCAGTGCAACTTGTTGCCCGTTTACCTGCAACACTATTGTAATCGTCCTACTATCTATAAAATTAATACTAAAACCAAACTGGGCCACAATCTAGAATTGCTAACGGATCGGTTCAAGATTACATTGTGGGTCGGAATCTAAAGTTCAAGATGATGCCTGAATTTATTCGATAACCAAGACCGAACACTAATGTTTAGTGCATGATCAGGTCAGTTCTGGTCCGGTCCTGATTCAAGCTTTCAGTTGGACCGCTCTAGACAGGCACTCCTAGTTTATATTATTATGTTAAAAGTTACAACTAGAGGAAAATGATATACTAAATTTAGATTACATGAAAAATATAAGTGTTGAGAAGCACTTTATTTTAAATGAGACAATAGGTCATTCCAACGCATTTTGAGCATTCAGTTTACAAAACCAATAAGAAAATCTACACAAATATCATTTGTTTCTAAAAATGTTTACGGTTAGAAGTATATAACCCGCAGGGGCGCTACGTAGAAGGGTATGGGTTCAGCTGAACCCGTACTAAAAATAAAAAAATTAGTGTTATATATAGGTGTATTTTGACATCACACCTGTAGAAATTTCGCCATCGAACCCGTGGAATCCTTTAGATCGAATCCTGGAAATTTTCCAAACCCATAGGAAAAATTTTCTTGTTACGCCCCTGATAACCCGAGTCTGGCTGAACCAGCTGTAACTATTCCTGCATTATATGAAACATGTGCATCTTTAATGCCTTTCTTAAATTATGCAGGAATTGGCAATGGTTGGCCTGTTGCCTGTAAGCTTTAGTCACATATCAATATCAATCAATATAAAGTAATATGTAAAAACTTACTTTGAACATTCGCTTCTGTTAGTAAATTTTTGGAAGTAACAAAAACATAAATTGCAATACATTTTAAAACACATAAAAGTTCCAAATTCATTTCATTTTATTTGTTGGTTAATCGTTGTCTTCGTTGTTGTGCAACCGTGGCGGTATTATTAGAGGTGTTATTAAAAATATAAAAAAATTGAAATAATATATTTGCAATATGTGGAAGCCCAAACATTTCAAACGCAATCGTGCTCTTCCTCATTTGCGCGTGTATTGTGGTGTATATCCAATCAAAGGTAACGCAAAGGTACGATTCGGCTAAACTGTGTTGAGCCAGACGAAACATCCCAAGTTAAATTTATACCGGTTTCTAATTTTTCAAATCCTAAAGTAATTCATTTTTAGTCTTATTTTTTTCACATTTAACACAATAGCGTCTAAGGGTAGTGCGAGTTATGTAATGATAATGTTGAAGATTTTGTTGGATAGTCAAGAATGGGTTGTTAAAGTTGTTGAATAATAAACCCTCTTGAATCACGGACTTCGCATTCTACATTGAAGTTTCGAATATTTACGTCATCTGACATTGTTGCATGACCTCAATCCGGAACATTCTTCAATGCCTTGCAAAATGTTTTTAATATGTTTTTTTGAGTTAAATACCATTTGTCATTTTATAAGTTTAGTCCAAATGTTTGAAACGTTGTCATTTCAATCCAAATATTTTCAAGCGTTGCAATTTTAGTTCACTGGGTTAACTCTAGGGGTGTTCAGAAAAAACCGTAACCAAATTAAAACCCGTAAACTGAACCGTAACCAAATAAACCGACCCGAATAACGAATTCGGTTTTTGGTTTGGTTTTTAACCGAAACCGAATTGTGAATATGGTTTTTGGTTCGGTTTATGGATCCACATTTTATTTTATTTGGTTTATTCGGTTTATTTGGATAACCGAATAAACCATTTAACTTAATTAATTATTAAATAAAAATAATAATATTTTATAAATCATATACAATTTATTAGCCTAAAATAGTTATTTTTTATGCAGCCCAAAATACCAAATGTAAGTCTAAAAGCCCAACTCAAAACCACTCTTTAAGTCATCCAATAGTTTCTATTATCTATCTTTTGAAACTTTAACTTTGTGGTTGTGTCTACTACTACTTTATGAATGTGTTTGTTTTATTTCGCAATTAAACTTTCTTGTATTCATATATTGTTAGGTGTAAATTAGTTGTGATGTTCGAAAGTTGGAACACAAGCATAAATATAAATTAGGAAAAAAAAACCTTAAGTACAATTTGGTTAGATTTGGTTATTTGGTTTATTTGGTTTCGAACCGAAACCAAACCGAATTGAATTTGGTTTGGTTTGGATCGGTTTGCATATTCCTTATTTGGTTTGGTTTGGTTTTTGGTTTAGGGTACAAAATTTTGAAAACCGAACCGAATAAACCAAATAAACCATAAACCGAACCGATGAACACCCCTAGTTAACTCCGTCCATTTTTTTGTTAGATAAAAGGGTAATTCGATCATTTTATATGGTCCAATTACCCTTCTAGTTAACAGAATTACATATAAAATGATTGAAATGCCCCTCTAGTTTACAGAATAAAGGGATGAAGTTAACCTAGTGGACTAAAATTGCAACGTTTGAAACTATTTGGACTAAAATGACAACTTTTCAAACATTTGGACTAAACTGGCAAATAGCCGAAACCACAGGGACTAAAATGACATTTAACTCTTTTTTTTTTTTTTCAAATTCGTGTTTGTATATGACTTTAGAAAGCGAACAATATGCCTACATCGAGCTTTATTTTGACCGCTTGACATTTTACACAAATCAAAGTGCCCTCAAGTTTGTTTGTTCAACGTTGTTTGTAAGGATTATTTCCACAAGAAGTAAAGTGCTTGCCGAAGAACTAACACCAATAGAAGAAATACCACTTTGGGAAGCCATTATAGAGTGTTTTTAAAGCGTTTTTGAGATTTACGAGAATAAAGAGCATCTTTAAGTGTTGTGATTAAACCAAAATATCCACGGTCTATTCATATTAACATATTGGGGCAAATTTAAGCGTTGTGATTAAAACCAAAATATCCACTGTCTATTCATATTAACATATTGGGCCAAATGGTAAGAAAAAACCAGATAGAATTGGGTTCCAACGACTAAATTACCCATTTTAATGGTATAGCCATTTTAAAGATGGATTGAATTTGTTTTGGCACCCGATTCTGGGCATAGTTGTTAAAAGCCATCGCCTCTTGTGTCTAGGCCCAATTTCCTAACAAGGAGAGGCAATGGCGCCTTAACTCAAGACAATTGCTCTTTAATTCTCCGAGTGATGGTTCATGCGCATATTCCAACGAGATTCCTAGATTCTGGAGAGTTTCCGGCAAAACTCTCTAAATTCTGGCAAGATTCCAGCTAGATTTCTACTTTTATCTAACGGAAACTATTTTTCTACACTAATAAACTAGCATTTTATAACTTTTGGTACTAAATAGACGATATTAAATGTTATATGATAGCTTTAGTTTTATTTGAAGAATAGTATTAATTTTCTAATATATAAAAATATTTGAAGTTTTTTTTTGTTGTGCGCTTTTTTTCCACAGGCTCGCGCTTTTTTTGCGCCTAGGCCCCAGGCGAGACCTATGCACCTTGAGTGCGCCTAACGCCTTTAATAACTATGATTCCGGGTCGAGTAAATTACCCATTTTAATGGTATAGCCATTTTAAAACAGATTGAATTTTGTAAATTATCCATTTACCCTCCCCAGAACTCTTCAATTAATATATGATAGTAAGAAAAGGGAATGAACAGTAGGTTTTACGGTGGTTGGGCCTGATTGGGCCTTTTGGCGGTGCCATCCATCCTCGTCACCAAACGAAACACGCGTACGGTGACAAGGATGTAACCTTTCAAACACTCACACTTCCCATAATCAATATGATAGAGAGAACCCTAGGAGAGAGGAACTCTGTTAGAGAGAGAGACAAAGATAAGAGATGAGAGGGAGAACCATCTATGAGAAAGATAAAGCGACACCAGAGTAGCGGCGCCGATCGGCCATGACTTCCGGCTTGCTACTGGGCGTTATTGCGGTGATCGGCCATGACTTCCGACCTTCCGAGTTCCCTATCCATATTAGTGTGATGCCTTGACATCTTGAAAACGTTGCTCCATTACAGGAACATGTATGTTTTATTTTGTTGAAATTAGTTTGGGTTATGCATATTGAGCAATTACCTTGCTATCTGTTTGATTTTCTTGCAATTAATTTGTTTTAGTTATTGAACCTATACTGATTTGTATTTTATTGTTCATGGGAACTTTAGGTTTAGAAGGAAAATTAGGAGTGGATTCCTTGGTGAACTTTATTTGGGTATAATCTTAACCTTGGGAACTTAATTACATGTATTATGTATCAGCGTGTGCTTTATGTTTATAATCTTCTCATTTGATGATTTGGGGCATGAACTTGTGGTTGTTGAAGGTTATGGTGGTGGTCTGCGATGGTGACCACTGGCGACGGAGATGCCTCGAAACAGGGTGACATGTGGTGGTGTTGGAAGCTGCTAAAGGGACTACGAAACAATTTGGAGACGGGTCAAAGCTGAGTTAAACGTGGTCAACTCAGTCAGCAAAAGTCTTGAGTTAGTTAATAATCGTTCAATTACTATTACTATCTGATAATAATACAATGAAATGAATAGTACCAGACTTGCTGGTACCATATTATTAGACCACGTGGCTGTTTGTATTACAGCCACCAAGTGTTACCCGTATCCAGGTGTTGGTAAGATATGGACTAAGCTGTAACAAAAAGACCAAGAGAGACAGCCAGACAGGGAAGGGATTTGGTAAAATAGATGCGAGCCACAGTCGACTAGGGCTAGAAGAGAGTTCCGATGGTCTATTAGGGATGGAAGGGGTGGTTCGACGCTGGTGGTTTGGGCGGGCAGATCTGGTACCAGATGGGTTATAGGTGGATAAGAGCGGCGGTGGTTGTTGTTGGTGGTGTCGTGCGAGTGTGGTAGTTGAGGATAAGGTGGTGTCGATGGTGAGCCACCCCCGGATTAGAGGATCCACCAAGCCACATTCTCCTTCTTCGGACATGTTCTTTGCTCGCCGGTAATTTTTTTTGCCTCGCTTTCTGAACGACCGTTGTTTTCTGTTGTTTCTTTTTCACTTTGCTTTTGGCTTCCGACTTTCTGTGTTTTGGCTGACAAGATTACTAAATGAAATAAGTTTTTTGAGGATACAAATCTATGCTGTCATCAGTGTGGACTGTGGAGTAGCATCATTCTTTTATTGTGATTTTTGCAATCTATGCCCTAACTTTAAAAAATCAACAGTAAGGAGTGGTATCATCATTTAGTTAAGATTTTAGATTGAGTTATGTTTCAATAGAACATTTACACATACACTCAACTTTTTATATTTCGGTAATGTGCGGATATATTTTGTGATATTACTATTTGTGTTTATGCCTATATTTGTTGAATTCTAACACATATCTTGATATCACTCAAACAATTTTACTTTTAGAGAATGACTTTCTTTGGTTTTGTTTAGTTGAATATTGCGTTTATGGGCTACATAGCTTATAAATTTAAGGTGTGTCATGTCTTTGATTTATGTGTTTTCTTAATCAATTTACTTGCAGGAGTTGCTCTTTCCAGTTAGGATTGTCAAACTATTCTACCGAGAAGAGCCTATGAAGTCATTTATATTCTATTTGGTTTCCATATACGTCATCTACAGGTAAAAATCGTTATATGGAATGATTTAAGTTATGTGTCACTATAATATAATGAGGTTATTTTTGTGTTGTGTAGCGAAAATGGCTGACACCAAGGCAGTGCATAAGGAAGTTCATGACTAATAGACTTCTATCAAGGAATTTGTGAGTTTTTTTGCATAACCTTTGATTTGATATATGAAAAATGCTTTATTTTTCAACTTTACCTTTTTTATGCACTTGTGCGTTGTTTTTATTTTGCTTAAATTTGTTCTAAATCAGCATGGTGCCTTGAAATATGGACAACGCTGCTCGAATTTGGTCAGAATTCAAGAATAGGTATGTTTGATTTTGTTGAATTTTTTTTGGGTTTTGCAATTGAGCAACTACGCTTGGATGTTTATAATTATCAAGTACCAATAATTTTAGATATAGATTTGTGATATACATTTGGCTAATTTGTCTATTTGGTTGTAAATAATTCATTTATAGTGGCAGCTTAGAGTTAGATTTTACTATCGATCTTTGATGAAAATCCATTTGAAACAAGAATCATATAACAATATGTTTACTTGAACATTCATTGGATAAATGCCGACGACGATGATGATAGTGGTTGTATCACTGGCAGCGATGGTAGTGACTGGTAATACCTATGACGGTAACAGGTTTGAGACGAATGGTGGCGACAGTAAAGGTTATGATGGATTTAGTTGACGACGGTGGTTTAGATCGACTCCGACGTGTTTTCAAACTATCATCGGTAAGAACCATCCCACATTTGAAATATATTCCAATTATAGAAACCTAAACACAAGATTGAAATCTGACCATTGATGTTTTCCAGGATATTAGAGGCTCTTGATGGTGAATTCCGGACCGTGATTGTGTTCTTTGTAGTTAATAACAACCGTATAACAGTCGTTATTGGGGGAAACGATGGAGTTCTAGTGATTGGTTGTGATTGTACCTGCTGAAATAAGTGGTGGTTACTTGGTGATTAGAGATGGTGAACGCGAGTCAAACATCGGGTCAAATCCGGATTCAACATGGTCAACAAAAGTTAACTCGGGTCAACCGAGTCAACCCAGTTAAAGTTGGTCAACATGGTCAGACTGAAACTCGAGTACCCGGTACTAACTCGAACCCGATAACGTAATTATTTATAATACGTTATAGATTACATTGATGTCACGTGTGGGACAAATGAGCTTACTGAACCTCACTGACCAAATTAGGTCTGGATAACTCAAACAGAAATATATATGAATATAGGCCACAAAATTATAATTTGTTTGGTTTTCGGTAGCGTCTTTTCTATTGGTGGGATTGATTGGGTATGATTGTTGTTGTTTGGTTTTCTGTAGCGGGAATGCCGACATTGGGACAGTCCATGGTAAAAGGTTTTTGGGCAGGCTGTGGAGGTGGTGAGGGTAGGTTTTCGAGCCCAACATTCGGAAACGTCTAAACTAGGAATTTGAAGTTTAACCAGGTCAGAGAACAACTTAAATCCACCAGCAGGTGCTTAAAATGTTTAATTTTATTAATTTACTGAATGATATTATAAGTAGGGGTGACATTGGGTTTGTGGGTTGAATTGATAAGCTTGTGTCGAAGACATCAACCCGTATACGGTCCGTCTGATCACTTATTACTCAAAGCTTTTACGGTTTGTAAACCGGTTAAAGGGGTTGACCATATAAAGCAACTTTTATTAACTCTATTTTAAAATTCTTTAAGTTTACGCGTTAAACGGTCAACCTAACGGGTTAGAACGTAGAAGTAACAACCCACAACCTAGCTATTTCCGTGTCGTGTTTTGGGCTGTGTGGTATATGATATCAAGGTATAATATATATATGTTATTTTCGGTTATCTTTGATGTTTCAGATTTTTCCTAGGATCAAACAAAGTTATGCAAGTTGCTTTAGGTCGATCTGAATGCGATGAGATGAGGCCAGGGCTTCACAAGGTTTCTAAGGTAAGCAGAACATTTTAATACATACCTTTGTTTGTGATTGTTCATCTGTTTGTATGCTATTTTTCATTTAATGTTAGCTGGTCTTATATATTTGACCATTGTTTGCATACAGCTTCTTAGAGGGGATTCTTGTCTTTGTTTAACCAACATGCCTGTAGAAGAAGCCCAAAGGTTAATGCTACAAACCCATGTTAGAAGTGCTTTTATTATTGAACTTGAATTACTACCTCTTACAATTGGCACATTAATATTGGTATTATAAGCTGTTTTTGTGGTCAACCGACCTGCATTAAAAGATGACATGTGTGACCTGACGTTCTGACCCGCAACTCTTGTCACCTCGAGCCGGACCTATATGTTAATTCATGTGTCATGAATCATGATGCACACACACATCTATTTCACAATAGTGCTTTGTTCATTTTTCTATTATTTATTTAAATTTAATTTGTTATGTTTGGCAGAATATTTAACGAGTATGAAGACTACGACTATGCTAGGACTAGTAGAATTGCTACCGAAACGGTTAGTAGTTATATGCTAGGACTGCATTATATTTGTTTACATGCCCTTTTAAATATCTACCAACAGCCACATTATCAATCTTGGTGATTCGGTTAATTCGATTAATGTGTCTTTATCTAATCAAGACATAGTTGTAGTTAGGGCGGTTTATGTATGTTGATAAGTTTGAGTTTGATTGACCGGTACCGCGTGTAAGTTGAATGCGTCTGCTTGCTGGACGCCGTCCGTTATCCGTTTGTGGAGTTTGTTGTTTATATATTCCAGTTGATAAAATCGGGCAAGATTGTGAATATATCGTGTTGCTGCTATTGATTTTTAATGTTGTTCATTACCAGATTCAAGTAATTGTGTTGTTTATGTTTAGTTATTTAGTTGTTCCCAATGGTACGTGATTGGCCAAGGCTCCAAGACTTTTCCGGAAACATGAACGCCACTCGCGCAACGCGCGACATTGATAACACTAGTTGTTAAAACAATGAAACGATGAGAACCTCAAAATTTACATTAACGGCAACAAAGATCAACCACACAAGAACAATGTGACACCGCACTCAAAATTTGACCAGCCATGCACCTAGTATCTCAATTTTTGGCCAAGGACATCTTATTCTACTTCAACTCCAGCTATATATGTTTTTTTTTTTCAAACTTTTAATTGCATTGTTAAAACTCAATTAAAACTTGGACTATTGAACTCTGTTATTTGAAACTTGTTTAGATCATTAGATGCCTTCCAAGTATAGTTTTAGGTAATTTGAAATTGATAAATTTTGATTGAAACTTGTTAGGTAATAAGGATAGGTTTTTCAAGTCATCAAATTTTCAATGTTCATTCAATAAAAATCACTTAACTCTTATTAGGGTTGAGCAGAAAACCGAAATAACCGAACCGAAACAAACACCGATGATTCGATTTTCGGATTTTTAATAACCGAAAATTTTAGTTCAGTTTTCGGATTACCATTTTCACTAACCGAAAAAAAACCGAACCGATAAGTTACAACAGTAGGTCTGGTCCATATATTTTTACGTTTAAGTTTAAGTGTTTAAACCATGCTAGTAGAAATTATTGATTTTATTTTTGAATGTTAAGTATTTATAATTAACAGATTAACATGTTTATTTGTAACTAAAATGATTTATTTATTGCCTACAACAAATAACAAAATTTAACATAAAAATTAAATAATCTTCAAAGTATTACAAAAGAAAATGCTTTAATAAAAGCTTTGAGAAACATAAAAATAGATTAGATTGTTAGGTTATGTGAATAATATTAATTAAAAATATTAAATACAACAACTTAAATGTAAACATATAAGAAAGATTCTTAAATTTTAAATTATACTTCTTTTTTTATAAGTTTTACATAATTGAATTAATTACACCGTTAGTCCATGTGGTTTATTGAAAGTAACAAGATTATGTACTAATAGTTTAAAATCACATTTTGATGTTCTAACTTTTCATTTTATAACAACCTAGGGTATTAACACTAACTTTTGTTAACTATTTTGTTAAGTTAGAGTATACCCTTTTGCAACTACAAGAACCATTTAAGTACTTAACTTTATTTTAATTCAGGAACTATTTGTGTAATTATATACTTATACCAAATCAACTTTAAAATAATATCGAATATGTTAAAAGATAAATATGTCAACGGTATGAAACCAACAAGATATATTTTCCGATATGTCTTAATTGTTTTGATTTTGTTTCATAATTATAAAAAAAAAAACTTCACATTAGCATGACTTTTATCGAGTCATCCACTAATAACCTAATATTTTCAAGGGATATTGGATTTAAATAACCCTAACTTTTACCAATTGGCTAATTACACTCCAAACTTTCGATTTGTACACCAGCACTTCCATCTTTCAACTTATTGGCCGTTAACACTCCATAACTAACTGAACCCTAACCCCGTTAGTTTTTGCTGATGTGGAATCTAATGTGGCCATTTTTGCTGACGTGGCAGTTGATGTGGCTTTTTGATGATGTGGCAACTAACGTGACATTTTTGATGACGTGGCAGCTGACATGGCATTTTGATGACGTGGCAGCTGACATCAGCTAACTGGGTTAGGGTTCAGTTAGTTAGGGAGTGTATCGACCAATAAGTTGAAAATTAGGAGTGTTGGTGTACAAATTGAAAGTTGGGAGTGTTATTGACCAATTGGTGAAAGTTGGGGTTACTTAAATCCAAGGGTGGTGTTACTCTACAAAGTATGTTTTTCCTACAAAGTGTAGAAAATGTTTTGGACCATTGGATGAGTGTTTTTAATGGTTGAGATCATCTTGGTGGCATTTTAGTAATATTTATGTTTTAAATAAGGATTTATTTAATTGATTGAGGGCAAAAAAGTCATTTGGCGTATTTTAGAAAAAAACAAGTAAGTGTCATTCCATAAAATCACTACTTAAATTTTGGAAACTTCCCCTTATCTCTCTCTCTCTCTCTCTCTCTCTCTCTTCTATACTAATAAACAAGATTCATGATTCATTTCTTCGTTCAAGTTGTTCGTCGTGAAATCAGCCCCTGGTGTGTTTTATATATTGTGTATTTCAGAGATTGGTGTGTTTTATGTGTGAGGGGTGTGTTAATTTGTGAAAACAGATAAAACACAATGTGAAGAAACTAGAAACTAATAAAACACAACGTTAAGAAATAATGAAAATGTTTAAAGTTACGAAATATGTGAGAGTGTGTGTTTAATTGTGAAAATTATATAACACAATATGAAGAAACCATAAACTGATAAAACACAACGTCAAGAAATAGTTAATTTGTTTTACGTTTCGAACTTCGGATGATTGATTTTATGTTTTATTATGAAAACTGATATAACACAGTGTGAAGAACAAGAAACTGATAAAACACAATGTCAAGAAATAATTAATGTGTTTTACGTTTCGAACTTCAGATGAATTAATTATTGATATGAAGGATATAACTACCGATTTTGAATATTTAATAGATATATAGTTTCTATAAAAATAACATTTATTGTTTACTAGATATATCTTCCAAAAATAAAATTAATTATTGAATTACATTTATGCCCTTTAGTACAAAAACCCTAGATGCCACATGTCATTTTTAGAACACTTTCTACACTTTTTAGAAAAAGTAGACTTTGTAGCCAACTCCCACTTAAATCCAATATCCCTATTTTCAAACATATATATGTTTATTAGTGAAGGAAACATTAATACACAGAATTGAAAACTTATGAAATATATAAAACTTTTACATTAATATTAGAGTAAAAAAATATTCATATAAATAAGAGTAAAAAATATTTATATAAATAATTGTAGAATACAAATGTTTCATTTTTGTTGACTTAAAATAAATATGATGTATAATTACATTATTTTCGTTTGACTTTTCAAACTTATGTTTAAATTATTTTAAAGAGTAAATTTCAAGGATTGCCCTTTATCTTTATACTCATTTTCAGGCGTTGTCATTTATGTTCAAAATTGACGAGTTTTGTCCCTTATGTTTTCATATCATACACGTTTTGTCCTTTAGGCCTAACCCAGTTAGTTTTTTCAGTTAAATTTGGTCATGTGCTTTGCACATGAGGGCATTTTTGTCAATTTAAAGGTAAGTTCTACGACATATTTATAGCTCAAAGCTTCCGCAACCTTTGAATTGACAAAAATGCCCTCATGTGCAAAGCACATGATCAAATTTAACTAAAAAAACTAACTGGGTTAGGCAAGGATAAAACGTGTATGATATGAAAACATAAAGGACATAACTCGTCAATTTTGAACATAAAGGATAACGCCTGAAAATTGATATAAAAATAAAAGACAATTCTTGAAATTCACTCTATTTTAAATTAAAATTACGATATGGTTTTGTGTGTTTTGTACTTTAGATAAGAGGGTATACAAAACACATAGTACAATTTATCCAAAAACATGGGAAAACAAATAATAGTAAATTGTAAATCAGAATTATTAAACTAATTCTTAAGTAACTGAATTACTTCCAAATTTAGATGATTTGTGACGGTACATGTTTGATTTAAAATAATTAAGTGGTGAAAAAGTTGGTTTTTGTATAAGTAATATAACAGATGAATATCAAATAGAAAGTTTATTTTGGCTAGAAATGATAGCAAGCAATAGTATTATAATATGTGGCAAAAATTAAAACAAAGAGGAATGATATTTTAGTCAATCGTATCCAATCTTCTTCTTTCTTCTCCCAAGTAACTTTAAAACCCACAATCTTCAACCTTTTCTACACTTTCTATCTCAATAATCACTACATTATAGTGCGATTTTCGTCACCAATCAATGATTCAACCACCACATCAACGTGTTCTTCAACTTTTTTGAAGAAACCTAGTTTAACTTCATACAATATCTTATTTTTTTCCCCGTGATTTTGAAGCGAATCACTTAATCCGTTCGATTCAATCGTTGATAAGTGTTTCTATCATTCAAATTTCGTTAATCCTTGAATAAAACGACTTCGATCCATGTAAGAAATTATTGAATTGCATTTTTACGATCTGTGTTTTTTGAATTGAGTCATTACGTTTTACGATCTTGGCGGGGGTCCGGGGGAAGCGCCCCTGGGAGCAGGGTCCAAGGGGCGGCAGCCCCTGGCGGGGTCCAAGGGGCAGAGCCCCTGGCTGGGGTCGAGCTGCTTTAATAAAACTGCATCAGAAAATTTAATGGAAATTGCCTCATTTTTGTAGACAGTTTCTGGTTTAGAGAAAACAGTTTCTTTTGTGTTTTTAGGCCATTGCGTGTTAAAAATAAGACATTTTAAGTGTTTTCTGGTCATTGCGTTTTAGAAATAAGATATTTTTGAAGTGTTTTTAGTCATTGCGTTTTAGGTAAAACACATTTTTATGTGTTTTCAGTTCATTGCGTTTTAGAGAGAACAATTTCTTTTGTGTTTTTAAGCCATTGCATTTTAGAAATAAGACATTTTTATGTGTTTTCTGGCCATTGCGTTTTTGGAAAAAGACATTTTAAGTGTTTTCTGGCCATTGCGTTTTAGAAATAAGACATTTCTTTGTGTTTTTTGTGCATTGCGTTTTAGGTAAAACACATTTTTATGTGTTTTCAGTCCATTGCATTTAGAAAATACACTTTCTTTTGTGTTTTAAGCCATTGCGTTTTAGAAATAAGACATTTCTTTGTGTTTTTGTTGCATTGCGTTTTAGGTAAAACACATTCAGTCCATTGCTTTTTAGAAAGTACACGTTCTTTTGTGTTTTTAGGCTATCGCGTTTTAGAAATAAGACATTTCTTTGTGTTTTCTAGCCATTGCGTTTTAGAAATAAGACATTTCTTTGTGTTTTTGGTGCATTGCGTTTTAGAAAAAGTCATTTTTTTACGTTTTTTTTCCATTGCGTTTTACGCAACTGGGTTTTTTCCATTGCGTTTTACGCAACTGGGTTTTCAATTTTTTTCGAAAATATAGCAATAGTATACTCGTTTTAAAAGATAAAAAACGCTCGTTTTTTGGTGCAATTTTTATAAAAAAAATAATGTCGTATAAAAAAGTTATTAACGTTTAAAAAATAGGAGAAATTGGAGTAGAGAGAAACTATTGTGCTGTATTGACTAGAATGCCCTTATACAAACTCACGCGCCTCTTTTTTCTCTTCAATTTCACTCATTTAATCTTAGCCCTTGATTAAATCTATTGATGGTCAAGATTACTTTCTAGCAAAAAAAAAACTTCCTATTATATCCTAACCCAGTATATAATTACAAACATGATTTTTAGATTAAAATAAAGTTAATTACATAAATGGTCCTTGTAGATATAAAAGGGTATTTTAGTAATTACCCTCTAACTTAACAAAAAAAAAGTTAATAAAAGTTAGTGTTAATACCCCAAGTTGTTACAAAATAAGAAGTTAGAACCTCGTGATTTTAAACTATTAGTACATGACCTTGTTACTTTCAATAAACCACAGGGACTAACGATGTAATTAACTCTACGTAATTCTGTTCCAAAAACCGAATCGAACCGGTGTAAAAACCGAAAACTGACATTTTGGCTTTGGTTTTGCCCAAAAACTGAACCAATGTTAGAACTTTTGAGATCGTTGATACTTGTGCTGGATTAGTTTAGTCATAGTTTGTAGCTATTTTGAATGTACAAGGGCTTATTTTGTAATTCTCTAGAAGATTGTTTCCTGACTTAGTGTAGATAAGATTCCAGCAAATTTATAAATTTGCTGGCTAATCAGGAACACTATATATAGCCCATACATTGTAACCTACTCAAGCTTTTGGCTCTTGAATGAATATTGGTGTTGTTACATTCTTGTGTTGATCTTGTGCTCAAATCTGATATCCAAGGTGTTTTATTGTTATATCTTATTGTTTGGATTCAATACAACACTTGTTGTATTCATTAATCCATTAGCTTCACCTTCATCTTTGATCTTTCTTAACTTTTCATATCTCAAACACCTAATCAATAGGTGTTATGGGTTAAAACAACCAACCACTGTGATCCGGATTCGTTTTTGGGATCTACAATTTGGTATCAGAGCCTTAGTGCTCTTGGTTGTTGTGTTCTTGTTGAGATTTTTCATAGTTTTGAAGGTTTTTCAAGAGTTTCAAAGTTTTCAAATTTTTGGACTTAAAATGGATTGATTTGGTGTGTTTAATCAATAGGTTGTTGTTAATACATGATTAGGGAGTCATTTTGGACATTTTGATGCATCAAAACATGGTTTTTGAGCTGTTTTTGAGTGATTAGAGGGTTTTAGTTCGTGCTAAACCCTCTGTCCAGCGAAATTATCTTGAAGACAGCGAACAACTTTTGAATACAGCGAAATAAACTTTTGAATACAGCGAACTTAGCGTTGAATATATCGATTTTAATCATATCATTGAGAAACTCATCGCATAATCACTAATTTCGACGATCATCATTCGAGCGAAATTACTGATCACCAGCGAAATAGTGTCCAGTGACCCTTGAGCGAAATTATCGAAGGCGACTTCGAGAACCGTGATAGCGAACCACAGCGTTCTTATCACGGTAATCGGTGGAATTAACCTAACTATTGTCTGTGTTGTGTTTTGTCAGCGGAATTATCGTGTTCGCTCGTGCAGGACTCCTTATAGCACCAGCGAAGGTTGAGGATCTGTCAGCGAAGTTGATCAGGATTCTTCGGTCATCGGCGAATTTAATTTTATCACCGGTTTTCTGTGACCTGTCAGCGAAATTACCTTCTGATCAGCTCCATTTTGTCTAAAACAAGCAAAGATGTCATTGAATCAACTAAGTCCAATTGCTCAAGCGGAACTTGAGACTGGAACCACCACTCAACCACCAAAGTTGAAAGGTGCTGAAGACTTTAGCACTTGGAAAACTCGCATTCAATCGTTCTTCGAGTACACGGACTACAATCTGTGGCTCTCTGTCACCGCTGGACCCCACATTCCAACGGTCGTTCAAGGAGATGCAGTAGTTGCCAACAATGATGCAACTACCTTTACTGATGAAGACAAGGCTCTTATCCAACGCGATCGTCGTGCTCATGCTGCCTTAACCATGGCACTATCAACCAACGACTGCAACATGTTTGAAGAACACCGAACTGCCAATGCACTCTGGAATGCATTGATTGAGTACTATGAAGGAAATGAAGAGTTGATCGAAAGCAAGAGAGATATGGTGCAGAAACAATATGACATGTTTTGTGGTGTTCGTGGAGAAAGTCTTTCTGACCACATCAGTCGTTTTCTAAATATGATGACCAAAATGAAGAAGGCGGGAAATCCTGTCACAAATCGTGCTGCAATAAAGAAGCTGCTAGATTCACTTCCCAAGGAATGGAGTCTACAATGCATGATGATCAAGAAGGATTTCCTCAACAATCCAAATCCTGTCACTTTGTCCGATCTGATCAATACCCTAAGAGCCTTTGAAATGGATGTCAACAAAAGAGAGATGAACACTGCCGGTTACCAACCAAAGTCAACTCAAACCTCAGCTGGATTGAAAAATGTGGCATTTCTTGCTTCAGGGGGCATTACTCCACAAGCTTCTGACTTAATCTACGCGAACGCTTCCGCAAGCGCATCAAAAGCCCCACAACTTGTTGAGAAGACTATCACTGTTGACACTCAAGCATTGAAAGTGTCCACTAAAAACGTGGCACTCTTCAACACATTTCTGAGTAGCTATGAAGCCCTGATGTCGGGGGAGCTGAAAAAGGAGATGTTCACTGCTGAAGACATGTATCAGGTTGATCCAGATGATATGGAGGAAATGGATCTGAAATGGCAAATGGCCATGATCACTTTGAGGCTAAAGAAATTTCAAGACAAGACATGAAAGCGTTTGGGTCTTGGAAAAGCTGGATTTGACAAATCTAAACTTAGGTGCTACAACTGCAAGAATCTAGGACACTTCAAGCGTGATTGTCCTCTGTTGAAAGAAGGAAACAGTGAAACCACTCCTGCTGTAAAGCAAATCAGAGTTGAAGAGAACAAGAACAACGCGTCTCCTAGCACGCCAAAAGCTTTAGTCATCGAAGACTATGATTGGAGTGAAGAAATCACTGAAGCAAAGGAGCAAGTTAGCAAAGCCCTGATGGCCAAGATCTCAGGTGAATCCTCATCAAGGCAGTTTGAAAAGCAAACAGCTGGAATTCCAAAGGGTGACAACATCTTTGACAAAGGTTTGAAAAGCATTCTCACCTCTCCGGAGCCTGAGAAAGAAAACAAGTCTGAAGAAGCTGAGAAGCAGGTTCCTAAGGATGCATCTGATCAGAAGAAAGACAAAGGAAAAGCCTCAGCCACAACAATGAAAACTGAATCTTCCAAAGAAAAGGCTGACAAAGACTTGGTAAATAGTATTCCACATAACTTTAAAGTAAAGTTATGCTCACCAGCATGCGTTGATGTCGTGGCACATTACAAGTCTCTTAATCTAGAATTTGAGAGACAAAAAGACAAAGCCTTAAAAATGAAGAACGAACTTAAACTGAACGAGGCTGCATACCAGAGAAAGTTGAATTCAACTTTAGCTGAGATGCAAACTCTAAAAGAATTTGTGATTAGAAAAGATTTTATCATTAACGATCTCACAGATAGACTTGAAAAGGCTTTGAATGAAAAGAACAAATTGCAAATTATCATTGATAAATGGAATGTCAGTCAAAAGGCCTTTACTGACATCAAAAACTGCCAACGACCAACGTATGTGAAAGACGGGATCGGGTATAAGGATAGGCAAGGAAATGAAAGAAAACTCTTCCTTCTACCACATAGCAAAAACTATGTGCCTATACCTACTCCTCATCCCGAAAACGATCTTATTGATGAAAAGGCCTCTGTAGAACAAAACGATTCTTGTGAAAACGAAACAACCGCTAACTTTTCTAAAAGTAATGCAGATCCAATTGTGTGTAAAGAAGATGAGTGCGATGAGGATGGAGACTGCGGCGGTTCAAAAATAGGAATAGGATATTCAGGCGACAGTTATTCCATTGTTAACTGGTTCGCCTGGAACTGTTCTAAGAAAAACAATATTCGGGATGAATGTAATAATTTAACTAGGATGGATGAATGTAATGGCCGTGTGCCTAAAGTTAAATCTTCGGATGACTGTAAGGGCCATGTGCCTACATTTGAGACCCGTAATCGTGAACATGCTATGTTTGAATGTCATGATTTAAATTCTGCATTTTGTGATGATAAAGTTGTTTGTGAATCTCCAGTATTTGTGCCAGAATTGAAAAAGAATAGCTTTGGAAAATTCCTCACCGAGGAAATTCCAGAATTTATTCCATCTCGAACAGGTACGACAGATTTTGAAAAGAAAGTCACTGAAGATCAATGCAATGAAGACTCAAGCACTGCTGGATCAGAGGATGAAAAGCAGACTTCAAGTCCTGAGAATGAGCCAAAATCAGAAACATCAGACGAAGGGCGAACAACAAACAGTGAAAGCACAGAATTCTCAAGTGAAGATCGAACAACAAATGATGAAAGCTCCGAAAGTTCAAGTGCTGAAACAATTGAAGACCAAAGTTCAGTAAGTTCAAGTGAAGATCAAAACTGCAGTGATTCAAAGTACGAAGCAAGTGAAGAGCAAGACTCAAGTGAATACCAAACGTCTGAAGGTTCATCTGATTCCGACAATGATGAAGAACGTTCAGAAGATGAAAGCAGAGTTGACAAGAAAATGAAGAAAGCAGAAAGCTCAAGACACTCATCACATGCATCATCTTCTAACACCAAAAGACCCAGACATAAAAGATGTTTTCACTGTGGTCATTTAGGACATACAGCGAAACATTGTAAAAGCAAGAAATTTTCTAAACCAGAATATGATTTTGTTAAGACCGTCACAGATCAACTAGATTATCTTCAGAAATCAGTTAAAATTTTGGTTAATTCAACAGCTTATTTTTGGAAACAAAAAGAGGACATTGTGGCACAAAACCACGATAGATTCAATATGAAGCAAATCTGGATTCCCAAGTCGAACTAATTTGTGTATATTCTTGTATTTCAGAATAAACTCCAGAAATGGCTTCGAATGCTCATGGAGTATATCTGGCATGTCGACAGCGGATGCTCAAGACACATGACAGGCTTGAAGGAGCTTCTGAAGAACTTTCGTTTTATTGATGGTGATTTCGTGTCATTTGCTGGAGACGCGAAGGGAGGGAAGATCGTTGGAATAGGAGATGTGGTATCTGAAGCTCTCACGCTGGAAAACGTCAACTATGTTCCAGAATTGTGCTACAATCTCATGAGCGTATCACAAGTCTGTGATAAAGGAATATCAGTGCTTTTCAATGACATGGAATGCTTATTTCTCAAGCCTGGATATGTCGTTCCTGCAGAAATGATCATGCTCACTACTCCAAGACAAAATAATACATACGTGCTCAACATGAAAAATGCCAAGACAAATGACAACTTGACGTGCTTGATTTCAAAGGCTTCAGAATCAGAGTCACTGCTTTGGCACAGGCGATTGGGGCATGTAAATTTCAAAAATATGAACAAACTCTCTAAGTTAAACTTAGTAAGAGGTCTTCCGAAAAAAGAATTTCCTTTTTCAGAAAAATGTATAGCATGCGCCCAAGGAAAGCAACACAAGAAATCGCACAAGTCCAAAGCAGTGAACACGATTACGGCACCTCTTCAGTTGTTGCATATGGATCTTTTTGGTCCAATTAGTGTTAAAAGTCTTGCTAAAAGCTCTTATTATTTGGCGATTACAGATGATTTCTCTCGTTTTTCATGGGTTTATTTTCTTGAGGCAAAAAGTGAGACAACGGAAATTCTCAAGGCATTCATTCCCTTGATTGAGAACGTGACCAAATTAAAAGTGAAGTCAATCAGAAGTGATAATGGCTCCGAATTCAAAAATCAAACTTTCATATCCTTCTGTGCAGAAAAGGGAATTCATCTTCAATACAGTGCAGCCAGAACTCCTCAACAAAATGGGGTTGCTGAACGCAAGAACAGAACATTGATTGAAGCCGCAAGGACCATGCTGGTGGATTCAAAGCTTCCAATCATCTTCTGGGCAGAAGCAGTTAACACAGCATGCTACGTTCTGAACAGGGTTCTCATTGTAAAACCACACGAAAAAATGGCATATGAACTTCTTTTCAAAAGAAAGCCACTTATTGATTTCTTCAGACCATTTGGATGCTCTTGCACCCTTCTAAACACTCAAGAGAATCTCATCAAGTTCGAAGCAGTGGGTGATGTCTGCTACTTCATGGGATATTCATCCACTCAGAAAGCTTACAGAGTCTACAACAAAAGAACAAAGATGGTGATTGAGTCGTACTACGTTGACTTTCAAGAAGGAAATTACACTAACACTGGAAGTACTCCCAACTGGTTTTATGATGTGGGTGTGATCTTCAACACCTTTGAAATTCCAGAAGATGTTCCAGAAGCAGAACCTGCAGAAGTCGTTCAAGTTGAACCTCTGTTTGATACTTCAGATATTGGTTTGACTCCGTTCACTACCCGTTTCACTCCATTCTCTGCTAATCCACTTCTCTCTGTGGATGAAGCAACTGGTGACACTTCGCCTAAGAACACCCCAGAAAACGGTGCTTCTTCTTCACAGGTGAACGTGGATGAACCAACACAAGAAGATGACCCTCCAGTCATTTACGTGGACGAATACTTCACCAACCTTCCGCAGCAGATTGAGTCTCAGACAAATGCAGGGTACAAGACAAATCGAAATCATCCTCTAGAAAATGTCATAGGTGCAGTCGAAGAAGGAGTGCGCACACGAGGTCAGTCGTCAAGCATCAACAAAGGTCTCTATGCAGCTTTTCTCTCACAATCAGTGCCACGGGACATTGAAGATGCAATTCTAGACTCCAGCTGGGTTCAGGCCATGCAGGAAGAATTATCTCAATTTCGCAAACTCAAGGTCTGGGAGTTAGTTGATCTACCTGAGGGAAAGTTTCCGATTGGTACCAAATGGGTCTTTCGAAACAAGATGGATGATCGTGGGGTAGTAATCAAGAACAAGGCCAGATTAGTGGTGCAGGGTTTTCGTCAGGAGGAAGGAATCGATTACGAAGAGGTTTTCGCTCCAGTTGCAAGATTGGAAGCCATCAGAATATTCCTAGCTTACGCGTCATACAGAAATTTCAAAGTTTTTCAGATGGACGTAAAGAGCGCTTTTCTGTATGGGAAGGTAAAGGAAGAAGTCTACGTGTGTCAGCCTCCGGGTTTCGAAGATCCTCATTTTCCAGGACGCTACTACAAGTTGGACAAAGCCCTCTATGGTCTTCACCAAGCTCCACGTGCTTGGTACGAGACTTTGTCAACTTATCTTTTGAAGTGTGGATACACCAGAGGAACGATCGACATGACTCTCTTCACCAAAAGAGTCTGAGAAGACGTAATGCTGGTTCAGATTTATGTGGACGATATCATCTTCGGGTCAACCAACGAAGAACTGTGTAGAGAATTCGAGTCTGTCATGAAGGCACAATTTGAAATGAGCATGATGGGAGAACTGATGTTCTTCTTGGGGCTAGAAGTGAAGCAAAAGGAAGACGGGATTCTTATTCATCAGGCCAAGTACATTCGGGATATTCTCGCAAAGTACAACATGAACGACTGCAAAGTTGCAAGTACTCCATTTGCTTCTCAGACGGAGCTTACTCTAGATCCTCAAGGAAAACCTGTAAACAAGTCATTCTATCACTCGATGATCGGATCTCTGATGTACTTAACGGCTAGCAGGCCTGACATCATGTGGGCTGTCTGTCTCTGTGCTCGCTTTCAGACTAATCCCAAGGAATCTCATGAAACCGCTGTGAAGCGCATCTTCCGCTATCTTAAAGGAACTCCGAAACTAGGTCTTTGGTATCCTAAAGATAGTAATTTTGATCTTATTGCTTATTCTGACAGTGATCATGCAGGTTGTAAAGTAGATCGCAGGTCTGTATCAGGAGGATGTCAATTCTTGGGAAATCGTCTGATCTCATGGCAAAGCAAGAAACAGACAACTGTGTCCACCTCCACCGCTCAAGCAGAATACACCGCGGCCTACAGTTGCTGTTCACAAGTTCTCTGGATACAAAATCAGTTGCTGGATTATGGAATCAACATCATGAAGACTCCTATATTCATCGACAATGAGGCATGTCTGGGAATTGTGAAGAATCCCATCCACCACTCCAGAACGAAGCATATTGAAATTCGTATTCACGCAATTCGAGATGCGTACGAGAAAGGATACATTCAAGTGGTACCAGTGGATACAACCCAGCAACGGGCCGACATTTTCACCAAAGCTTTCGATAAAACGCGATTCAACCAGCTGGTAACCTGGTTGGAAATGGTAAATTTCCTTGAATGGAAATGAATCTTGTGTCCAAAAGCTTTCGTAAATACACTATCCTTGTTCATAGTTTTTCTTAAAAAAAAAAAACCGTTTGTTGAAAGTAAAACAAGTATCGTACAGCGTTGCCCACCAAAAAGATTTTCTGATTCTTAAAATTTCATTTTCGGGCAAATGGACTTTCGAAAATAAAGATTTTAGGGGGGATATTCCAGAAAATCAAAATGAGATGCTTGTTTTTGACTCCTGTTAGAGGAAATGATAGAAAATTGCTAACACTTTGCCATTTCTTGTAAAACAGAAAAGCATACAAAAAGAAATCGGGGTACCAAGCAACGACGTGTCGGTAGATTCAGCAACACCGACGAGTAAACTGCTGTTAGGGAGCAAAACAAAACATCTACACAAGGATTCTGGCTTATCTCAGGCATTACGCATCTTGTGGGTAACACGTTGCGGCATATGGCTTAATGGTCTTAAGTCTTGTGTTGATAGATTGCCAAAGTCTGAAATCTCGGGTCTTTATATTGGTTTTCATTCGGGGGGTATCATAGTTGGTCTTCTGCTGCATCCAGATACATGCTGACCTAGAACTTCTATGATATCCCTTCATAATAAGCGCCTTAAAAAAAAAAAAGGCCAAACCCTTTCATAATAAGTGCCTTTTGTGGCCAGAAACCTTTTGATGGATTAGTTTCGGTCTCTCTGCTGTACGAAAGTACTGACCTGTTCACCGAACTATCTGTCTCGCCCTCGATAGTTCTTGGAATCTCTGTTGTACGAAAGTACAGACCTGATCTTCGTTCTATCGTTGAAATGAATGGATCCAATATACTCACCTGTTATGAAGAACCTTTGTGCATACCTTGATCACGGGGGTATGTCCTGACGTGGGACTCACGGGCGTAATGTTTCTATTCTCAATAGGTTATGTGGGGGCCATAGAAGTCTTGTCAATATTACCGAAAACATGATAAAAGCGCTCTCCGAAGGCATGTTGAAAGAAGGATGCATGGATTTAAGCGGACAAACATACTGGCAGTTTTTCTTGTGCCCTGGTTAGTACTTAATAATAATAATAAATAAGGAATTGGCAAGTGTTGGCGATATGATCTTCTGCAGGTAAGTCACCGAGCGTCGAATGTTTCAAGAAGTTCCGCATCAAATGGAACCTCCCAGAGCTAAAAATTCAAAGTTCAGAGTCTAATTGGCCCAAATTTTCTCTGTTGTGTAAATATTTAGTATATTTTAGCATTTTAAACAAAAATGGGCACGTTTTTCGATAAAGTTTGAAATTTACGAGCGAAATTAAAATTGTTTTGAAAACTTATAAAAGGCGGCGAAATTAAGATACCAGCGAAATAGCTATTTCGCCCGGTACGGAAATCCGTGCATAAATATCTTCAAACCGTCACTTTTCAAATTTTTTCAAATCATTCGCTCATCTTCTTCGCTAAATCTCCGGACATACTCTCTCTTGTTTATCACCGAACTCTTTACCATAATCGACACAAGATTCAAGTTCAGTCAAGATTATCAGGTAATATCTTTCACTCAATCGCTGCTTTCTCATCTTGATCGGATTCGAGTTATGATTCATGTCTCAATCAGTGTGTGGGTTTGGGTTTCGATTATCTCTACATTGTTCTTAACATGCCTAAAATCTGTTAATGTTATGCTTGAGATATGTTGCTTGTATGTGACCGGTTTTCGTTACACTTCGGAATGACATGAAAATGCCTAAATCGTATGATGATGTGTGAAATCAGTAATTAAGTGGGTTGAACAGTTAGGGTTTTAGAGGGGTTTTGTAAGAAAAAGATGATGCCGGCAAATTAATTTTGAATGTAGCGAACTCAGCGAAGATAACATGGAATCTCAAAAGTCTCGATCGCGAGTTCGAGCAACCGGTGAAATATTCTTATTTCGCCGGTAAAGCGGCCCAAACTATTGTGTTCGCTGGTAAATCGTTTCCGGAAAAGAAACGTTGTCATCGCTATGTTTGCTAGCGAAATTAACCTAGAAAACGTGCACATGATCCGATTTAGTTACCGACAAACTTTAACCGGACCACTAGCGAACTTAGCGAAGATAATCAGAGTCTGATCAGCAAGCGAAGTCAGCGATGATCAATCTTCATTGATTGATCTAGTCTCTGATCCCGATATCTAGCATCAGCGAAGACAAAGCTTGACCTGGCAGCGAACTTAAGCATATTTTTTTTTAATCTTGTTTAATTTTTGTAAATACGGTTTTGTGCATAGCTTCTTGTGTAAATTTCCATTCTAACTTGGCTCGTTTTACGTGATATATGCAGTATGGTGAAAATTATTGATTGGGATACTACGTTAAAGCACAACCAAAGTATCAATCTTGATCAAACACCACAAGACTTTCAGGATGCAGCGAGATGGATTCGATCTAGCAGAATCGGTTTCGCAGTTGAAGCAGTAGTTCCCGTTTATCGCCTTCACATTCAAGAGTTCTGGGAACATGCGAAGCCTGAAAATATAAACAACAAGAAAGGGATTTCTTCAACTGTTCCTAACAAACGTATAGAAGTTACTGAAGATAGGGTTCGCAAAGTGTTGAAGCTGAAAGACGACGAGCAAGATCCAATCTCCTTAAGCAAGGATGATGTGTTGGACGGATTTCGTGGAATGGGATACGTAGGAGACTTTCGTCTAAAGAAGGAGATCAAGAGAAATGGGCTCACAAAGGACTGGAGATTTATAGTTCATGTTATTGCTATGTGCCTAGCTCATAGAAAGGGTGGATTTGATGGACTGAACCTAGAGTGGTCGGCGGCCATGTTAAACCTGTGTTTGAATAAAAAATTCAACATCTCCGGTTTAATTTTCAACTACTTGCTAGAGAATGTGAGTGGGAAAACTTGGGCAATGTATCCTCGTTTCATCCAGATGCTGATAAACGATCAGTATGAAAACCCACCACATGATGGAAATCTGTACACCTTCCACGTGCCAACAAGTCGTCAGTATACGGAAATTAAGACTAATGAATGGGTGATGTTACACGATGGGATGTATGCAGCCGAGAGATTTCCTTTAGTCAGAGAAGCTTACAGAAAATATCGAGAGGCACTCCGAGAAAAGCAGCAAAGGAATGCACAAGCTGAAGCCGAAGCAGCTGCAAAAGAAGAACGCGCTAAAGGAAAAAGGAAAGAAAAACAGGCGGCTGAAGACGAACCACCCAAAAAGAAAAGGTCATCGGAAAGCACTGAACGATTTATGGATGCAGGCATAAGGGCGGCCGAGTCAGAAGAACACCGCCAGCACATTCAAGATTTGAAAGCGATTCACGCCTTGCAAGAAAAGGAGAAAAGAGAAAAGAAGTTGAAGCGAAAAGAGATATCATCCACAGAAAGACCAGAGATTGTGACTGAGGAAGTTCAATCGTTAAATGACTTCGTTGATACTTTGATAATAGATCCGGATGAAGCTTCAGCGAGCAAGAAAAAGACAGTTGAAAGATCTTTCAAAGTATCTCCTGTAAAGCCGACGAGGTTTTCAAAGCCACCAGTCCCGCCACAAAGGATTCGTCCCTTTCAAGAGCTTTACGATAAACTTGTTGAGAACACCAGTCCATCAGTGGCAAAGGAGATCTGTCTTCTCAAAAATCAAGTCAACGACACAAACATTCTGAGAGAGAAGATTAAAGATCAGCGTAAGAAGAATAAGGAGATGAATGCCTACATGGCCAAGCAATCAAAGTTTATCAGGTTCCAGCAGATGGGGTTAGAGAAATTGTATAGAATGATGAGAAAAATGTGCGAGCAAATGAAAATAAAGCCCATGTTCTCCTTTGATGAAATCTTCAACTTTGAATCTTTCGTGGAAGAAGAAAATGCTCGAAAGGAAAAGGAGGCTGAAGCCAAGAAAAAGCGTTTGGAAACGGTCGAAAAAGTAACTAAGGGAAACGAAAGTGATGAAGAGGAAGTGGATCGAGATGATATGCCGGCCAAATTCTTCGAATGGGGTCTTGAAGAAGAAGTTCTCTACGAACAAGAAAATGGAAAAACCTTCTCTCCTGAACATCCTGAATGGTTCAAGAAAGAGAGAGAATGACTCCCAGACTTTTATCAAGTAATAAAGTAGAAAAGAGTGAAGCCACTGACAAGATCCTCAGCTGGATGTACGACAATTTTCGAGGAATGTTTGTGGTAAAGCGACGTGGTGGAGTAATCCAGTATTTCCAGACCGGATTTGATCTTTTCACACTTCCTAGGTGGGATCTGCGGGAACTTGGTCGCTTAGACATATTAAACCCAGAAGAAAGAGGAATCGGGAGGGACTTCGAGCGGATTATTGCCAAAGAAAGCAACAAGGGTTTCCCCAATCATGCTCCACAGCGTCCAAGACGCAGAGTTTCAAAAACAACTATTGATCTAGTAACCGGAAAGGGAAAAGTGACGTGGGTGATCAACCCTGCCAAAGTTGTCACAAGGATCAAGCTTCCGGAAGAAGTACCTGTTGCTCTCAATGATTTTAAGAAATGGTTTTACGACAGCAGGACTGGTGAAGCTGTAATAAGATCCAATAAAAATGTGGATATTCGTATTCTGGATCCGATGGATGTTTTTATGTTTGGGCTCTCAGACCTAACAGTATTGAACGCTAGCCGTATAAATGTGGGAGCTGGTAATGCAAACATGGAGGAGGCAGCGTTATTTCAGAGAGCGGTGGAGCGAGCCTGGAAGTTGAAAAGAGATATGCTGGATCTGGTAGATAAAATTGAGAAGAGGAAAGAAAAAGAAGAAAAGAAAAGGGAAGCAAGAAAGAAGAAGAAACACGAAAGAGAGAAAGAAGGAACTTCTGCTTCCACAACTGAACCCACCACAACATCACCACCTCCGGCCTCATCCATATATGAGGCCACTAAGGAGGATCAACCTATTAGTGAAGCTGCAACAATTCAAGAAACTCAAACTGTGCCAATCGAGACCGAAGCACCAACAGAAACGACAACAAGCAAAGAAAAACCAACAGAGCCTGAGAAGCAAGCAATAGAGAATCCAGTGGCCACAACTGAAGAATGAAAAGACAAGTATGCAACGATCTAGGGGGGATATTGTTAGAACTTTTGAGATCGTTAATACTTGTGCTGGATTAGTTTAGTCATAGTTTGTAGCTATTTTGAATGTACAAGGGCTTATTTTGTAATTCTCTAGAAGATTGTTTCCTGACTTAGTGTAGATAAGATTCCAGCAAATTTATAAATTTGCTGGCTAATCAGGAACACTATATATAGCCCATACATTGTAACCTACTCAAGCTTTTGGCTCTTGAATGAATATTGGTGTTGTTACATTCTTGTGTTGATCTTGTGCTCAAATATGATATCCAAGGTGTTTTATTGTTATATCTTATTGTTTGGATTCAATACAACACTTGTTGTATTCATTAATCCATTAGCTTCACCTTCATCTTTGATCTTTCTTAACTTTTCATATCTCAAACACCTAATCAATAGGTGTTATGGGTTAAAACAACCAACCACTGTGATCCGGATTCGTTTTTGGGATCTACAACCAAACCGTACACACCCCTATTAAAAAGAGGAAAACATGCCATAGGTCCATGTCAAATAGTCAACCAAGAGTTCATGATTTTTCACAACTAATAACTAATGGTACAACTAATAACTAATGGTAACGTAAGATGTTTTCATCATAGTTTATTTGATCAATATAAAAGTTAGGATGGAGTATCAAGTAAAACCAGATAAGTCATTTTGATAGTGTAGTTTTCTTCAATGAAGTATGTGAAGGCAAAATTGTGTAATTAAAATGGTCATGAATATATGAACGATTCTTGTATTTGTTACCTTGGAAAAGAGTTCTTTAAAACTGTTTCGATTGAAGAGAGACAGGTTTAAGTGAGCAATAGGAACTCAGGTTGTTACTACTCAGTTCCCACTAATGGTGCAAGCTGCGACTGGTCAGTCGGAGTTCCAACTACTCTTTCTGCCTGGTAGTGTGAGTTGCTACTGAGCAGCTACTACGGCTCGGGTTCCTGACAAAATTATGGTATCAACTCTTATGAAATCCAAAAAAGCTACAGTTGATTACGAACGAACAATACAAACACAAGCAACCTTTAAAACCTAAATCTCTAAACAACAGATGATTACCAACTGGATAATCACCAAACGAATAACAAGAGAATCAAAACCTAATATCAGATTCAAGGTGAATCTGATCAACTATACAGAAAGGTATACAAACCCTAGATTGCCAAAATTATTGAGAGAAGGTAACACAAAAAATATCTGAGTTGAATGATTGAATTTAGGTAGCAGGGACTTTTATATACCAACCCGGATCCACATAACAACCTCTAGGTAACCCGTAGTTCTCACACGCGAACAAAACAGACTCCTGAGATGCATACAACTTCTTTATACCTTCAAGGCCCAGCTATACTTCAGCCCAAATCTGATAGACCAGCAGAAGCCCAGTTATACTTCAGCCCAACATCCAGAAGCCCAGCAACATAAAACAGAATTAAACAGACCATTTGTCACACCCCAACCGATGGCGGAATCAACGGAGTGAGACGAAAACGAGACTGCAAGAGACTTCATAACACTATTTGTGACAACAATTAAATAATGGATTTCTTTCATTTCTATAAGTCAATTACAAAGGTTAAAATCAAATACAACTTGATATACAATATGTTCAATACAAGAATACAACAGAAAAGTACAAATCGATACAACATAATAAAACTTAAGACATCTAAGTGTGTATCTAAGCATCATCACTACCTTAATTTCAAAGTGTAGGACCGGTTTTGACACCGTACGATTGCGTAACGAGCGTTCTACGTGCGGAATCCATGAACGTGCGTGACCGAACACACAAGAACGTACTAATAACGTGATTCTATTGAATAATATGTCGTGTACAATAGCCGAGAATCACATGGAGAGACTTTCTCTCTCTAAAATCTAAGCTTCTAAATCTCCAAATGAGCAAAGTCTTATAAATGATGACATAAAGCTCCTATTTATAGCTCTTGGAATTAATGAGACTTCTCATTAATTACCAAAATGCCACCTTGCTATTTCTAACTAGATATAACAATATAAGCTTGATTCTTCGGTTTCTGCTACGGACTAGATTGACGAAGGCGATAGACAGATAATGTACTAACAGACTCCCCCTTGGATATTGCCATAGTCAATCTCGTAGCGTCCTGTCTTTCTCTCTTTCGAACAGAATCCCCGTGGATCTGTCTATGAGCTTCCATTGCTCCCCCTCTCGGAAGACTCTTTCTTCAGGCTCCCCCTTTCGTCAAGCTTCCGTGCTTTTGGGATCGACACCTGGATTTCCGTATACAAGCTCCTCCAAAATATTTATCTGGCTTTTTTAATCCACGCTTCCTCTTGCGTTGAGCTCGTATTCAGACTCCCCATTAGACTCAGCTGTCGGGATCATAGTCTGGCTTTCATCGGTTCACAAGTTCAGGATCAATTCCTGGCTTTGTTCTGCATCTGCTCAGGATTTGAAACCTGGTTAACCTGCAAATCCTCTACCCATAACATAAGTTTCACAAATTTATAACACTCAGATTTAAGAAACTTACTTGGTAGAAATCATTAATTCATCAATCAGTATAGTTACATCAAGTTCAAATGAATGACCTTGATTAACTAACCCCTCAATCTTTCAAAACATTTGTATATAACATTCAAAGTTTTCAACATATTCTCCCAACCCAATGTAGTTCATCATATTTAGCACTTGAAATTTTGAATATCAGCTCTTCAACATCAGTTGTCGAAAATCTTTTTGTATTTTTCAAAACTTTATGCTAAAACACTCCGAAAATCTTTTTGAATTTTGAGTTTAAAGAAATGCAGTAAAGAAATATATACAAACAATATTTTTGTGAGTTTGTGTAAGAGGATCATATCAGTTCATGAGACAAATCACTAGCACCGTTAAGCTTTAGACATTTTAAGTTCTAAACGATTCACTTAGATTGTCAGTATACTGGTCCACTTAAATTTTCACACAAAGTTCAACTGCTTCGAGATACGAGTTTAATGTCTTAAGCACTTAAACTTAATCGCGTATCCCACCTCAGAATATACTCCCGTATCCAGATCCCAATATTCAGTCTTACAGGTAAGTATAACACAAATGATATCTGTAAGGGGTTAATAATTTATGAAGAATCATGAGAGCTCAGGTCAGAACTACCGTTCAGCAGAGAGATCATGACTCAACTTGGGTGTGTCCCCTTTAGAGGATCTTTTTTACAACAGCATTGCTAAGCAATTTTATTGTCTTATCATATATGCTGAGGGTGATGCTATGTTTCAAGCATTGCGGAAAGTATTATTCGAGGACTAGGTCAGAACTTCCATTCAGCAAAAGTCCTGGAATAATACCCCAGATATCACTTAGTATAAAAACCTAGTATATCAGAATTAGGAATCTTTCAAACAAGATTTCGGGGGTTACCCATATATCCAAGAGATGTTACCCACGTTATAAGCAAGTTTGAATTTAGGTTTATATCTCGTCACAATCTACTAAATGTGCAAAAACCTACTGACACATCATCAGTGAGACCGTTTATCACATTTAACTTTCCAATTCTTTAGCATGCTGTGAAAGTCCACTGATGTACTATCATTTCCTCTTCTTTAACACAAATCTCATTTTCATTTTTCAATTTTTTTTTTATTTTTACTAGTAGGTTTTTATCATGTTTTTTGCTTTTTCAAATTTTCAATTTTTTTTAACATTTTTCTCCCCCTAAAATCAAAATATGTTTCAATTTTGATTTTCAAGGAAAATTTGAAAACAAATTGTACAAATAAAATGACAAACTGATATCGAATCGCTTCAATTCGCTATTCACTCGGCTTAACAATCAGAACTCCCCCTGACAACAAACTATTTTCCCATTTAGATTTCAAAACACTTAAGTTTGTTTTAATCAAAATGGTTTTTCCAGAAAATTAGTTTTGTTTGTCTTTTTACAAACTCGGGGTTCTTTCATCACATTGTTTTCCTTTAACCATTTTTTGAAAAGATAAATCAAGTACAACTTAATGTCCTTGATTAGTCTTTTGTAATTCGAAATATCATAGTTACCAACCTGTGAATTTCTCAAGAAATATGCCGATATCTGTTCCACACTTACCAACCTGGGAACTCCGGCAAGTCAGGTTTTTCATTTAAACAGATTCACCCAAGCCTGACCAGCCTTGGGTTTGACAGTTTTTTACCTTAACAAATGGCTCTTCTGGTTTTGATGAACCAGAATCATTGCCTGAACATGGCTTGTCTGACTTTATTGAGCCAGATTCATCGCCGACACGTAGCTCCTTTGTTTCCGAAGAAACAAATTCATTGCCAAGAACTTTTTCTTTCTTAACACTCCATTCTGTCCTCAGATTTTTATCTGATGAATTCGTTTTGCTTGATTTGTCATTCTTTGGAGAGCAAGACGATTTATCAGAACTTTTATCTGATTTTCTGGTTGTATCCGAGGACAAAATCCTTTCGAGATACTCTCTTGCCTTCTTCATTTTCTTCCTCAGTCTGTCTTTCTGCCCCTGTGAAAGCTTCACTTTCTGTTCGTGAACTTTTGGTTCTTGAACTTTCTGTTCTTTGGGCTTGACACTGACTGATTTCTTTCCCATTTTCTGAGATTCAGCCCTCGATCTTCCCTTTGATCTCATTGGGCAATCTCTGGCAATGTGTCCTCTGATGTGGCATTCATAGCACCTTCTTGTTTCGAATCTCTGACTTTGGCAGTTAACAGCAATGTGTCCTTGAAATCCACAAGTGTAACACACTCTATTATCATACCTCTCACTACTTTCATACCACATACTCTCTTCATACCACACACTTAGATCAAAGCATTGATTTGCCTTGTGGTAATCACCATTTCTTTGTTTTCTATCATTGTAATGATTTGTCCTTGAAAAATCTTCATCCCATCTTCTCCTATAAGCTGGATTTGGCTTTTGAGAACTGTGGTCAAACCTGCACCACTGATTACCAACTATTTTTGAGTTTTGATTTTTAAATTTTTGTAATTTTTCATAATGATTGGATGACTGAACTGATGAGCTTTTATTTTCATTTTGAAAGTTTTTCAAATTTTTTACTTTTTGTTTCTGTTCTACAAGCTTCTTAACAGGGTTTTGCTTAGAGCATTCACCTATTTCAGTAGACTGCAAAACAGTATTTTGAAATTTTTCTTGTAATTCTAAAAATATTTTTCTTTTCTTTTCTTTTTCTATTTCATCATCAGCTTTGTCATCGCAATCTTCAATTTTGACTTTGTCAAAATTTGTGACATTGTCACTTATTGGAACAGAATTGATAGGTTTTGGACAAACATGTGATGTAGAATTCACAAAACCTTTCAATTTCTTTTCAAGATCATCAATTTTATTTCTAGCAATTTCAGCTTCATTTTCAAGCCGAATGATTTTCTGAAGATGAGAATTTATTTCAATTTGTTTTTCAAGATTATTCTGAAAAATAACAGATTTTTCATCTTCTAAAATCTTCATTTGACTTTGAAAATCTTTTTCAAATTTTAATTTTTCATTTTCAAAATCTTTTTCAGTTTCTTTTGCATTTTTGATTTCCAATGTCAAACTGTCCAAACTACTCAACAGTTGACATTTTCAGACTTCAAACTCTCACAAATTTCTCGCATTTCAAGAATCTGTTTTTATTAGATTCTTTCTCATCCTTTAAGCTTTTGATTTCCAATGTTAAACTTTCTACATTCTTCAGAAGTTTGACATTGTCTGTTTCTGATTTTTCGCATTTCGAGCATTTTCCATTCATCTCTCCATCATCAGCTTCTTTCTTTGTTTCCATCTTGTATGTTCCTGCACAGAAAATTTTAACAAAATCAAGAGGATTCATATTTTCATCAATATAACAACCCCTCTTAATATCGTATCTCATATCATTTTTTGCTGCAAGACACACAGTGATTCGTTTCCTCATTTTAATGATTACATCCAAGTCTATCCTTTTTGATTCTTTTTTTATTTCATCCAATAACTCCCATTTTCTTGAATCTTCATGAATCCCATGATTTGTTATTGTATTGATGAAACTTCTTAAATCAAAGCGTGATAAACTAGAATCCCGTTTGAGTTCATTCACGAATTTATCCCATTCCAAAGGTAAAGCATCAACAAATTTTGAAATTTGTTCATCCTTTGAAAAATATATCCCATGTCTTTCTAACTTGTAAATTAACTCGTTAAACCGTTTTTCCAACTTCTCCAATGATTCATTCTTCATACACAACAAATTTTTGAATCTTTTAACATAAACATCCTTATCACCTAATCTCCCACACCAAGATTCACAATGCCAATCATTTAAATTTTCAAGTTTCTTGTTTTCCTTTTCGTCAAACATTTTGATTTCTTGGTATTTGTGCCTTGTAAAACACCTCGAATCACCTGCAAACAAACAAACAAGCGATCAGTTCAAACTTACTGAATACGTAACAGTGTGTTTGTAAAATCAATCTAAGACTCGTTGTCGAAGATTTGCGGATTCGTTCCAATGTTTTTTGGGTGAAATCACTATGAATGAGCTTGATCGGATGTTGATTTTTATAATTGGGCCGATTTCTTTAATGTATTGTTATGATTATTATGATTGGGCCTCACTTTTACTGACTGTCACTCGATTGGACCAAATCTTTTAGATCAAAACAATTATCAACTTGCCGACAACATCAATTAATTGAAACAATTTTCAATGTTTAGTAAATCTCATATCACATGCAATATAATGATGTCAATACAAAAGCCGTTCACATGCAATATGACCTGATACACTCAAAACTTGTTAATTGGACCTTTCAATTAGTATTCACATGCAGCCGACAATTCTTTAATTCTAATTGGACCGATTGTTACACAATATCACATGCAATCCATTGAAACTCACCAATTGCAATTAATGTTTTACATGTACATTTTAATGATCCGATAACCTAACACAGTTTCACACACACATTGAATCAGATCACATGTTCAAACAAACATACCCTTTCGCTTGAAATTGCTGACAACTACTCAAGCAAACAAAAATCTTTTTCAAGCGAACAGAACCTTTTCGCTTCAAAATAACACACTTTTCAAGCGAAAGCAAGGTATTTCAAGCGAACTACACTTATTTTCAAGCGAAACCTGATTTTGTGTACTATTTCAAGCGAAACAAACCAATATTTCAAGCGAAACCTGAATATTCAAGCGAAAGTCTGTGTTTCGCTTCAAACAACACCCCTTTTTCACGCGAAATCCAACTGTTTAATACGAAATCGAACCTAAAACTTCAAATATCTCCTAAACGGCTAGGAATTAGAATCTGAAATTTTGTAGGGTTGTAAATCAAATGTTTTCGCACAACATATCAAAAAATCAGCCGATTTGGATCGTAAAAACCCGTTCAATTTTACGTTTTTCAGTAAAAAACGTGATAAGAATGAAAAAGATGAAGAAATCTATGAAATTTAGGTCTGAAATCGATGTAATCTGGTACGAATCTATGTATTTGATTAGCGCAATCGAGCTCCTGCTCTGATACCACTTGTAGGACCGGTTTTGACACCGTACGATTGCGTAACGAACGTTCTACGTGCGGAATCCGTGAACGTGTGTGACCGAACACACAAGAACGTACTAATAACGTGATTCTATTGAATAATATGTCATGTACAATAGCCGAGAATCACATGGAGAGACTTTCTCTCTCTAGACTTTCTCTCTCTAAAATCTAAGCTTCTAAATCTCCAAATGAGCAAAGTCTTCTAAATGATGACATAAAGCTCCTATTTATAGCTTTTGGAATGAATGAGACTTCTCATTAATTACCAAAATGCCACCTTGCTATTTCTAACTAGATATAACAATATAAGCTTGATTCTTCGGTTTCTGCTACGGACTAGATTAACGAAGGCGATAGACAGATAATGTACTAACACAAAGCGTCGTCATTCTCAACCTGTAACATGTTTAAAATAAAGTTCAATGCAAAAGCAAAGGCGAGTATACAAGTTTGATACATACATAGCATTAAAATGAGTTTAAACAATTCCACATGGCAAGCTATTGATACAAGATAAACAATAAAATCGGCATGTGTTTAACTAATCAAACCAATGATGAAACGCAATAAGCTCATTACATAACCCAAAGTCTACATGCGGTGTGTTAATCCTATAGCGCTATATATGTCAAGAATAGGCTCGTACGAAGTTAATGATAAGTCTAACACAAAACGTATAACCCTAAGTTTAAAGTATCAAGTAATCAAGTATGCAAGCATGTATAAGGAATGTTTGTGCATTTAAGAATAAAGTTTAAGTGTAAGTTTTCATAGATAAAACATGTTACACCCTAAAAAGGTGGTAAACGAAAAGGGGGTTCAAGTATACTCACGAAATTGCTAAGTCTTCTTTGGTAATCCCGTGATGAGTTGGAGAGTGGGAGGATGGGAAACCGAGGTCACCTTTTAGTTCTTGAAGAATTCGAGTTGATTCTTGCAAATGCAAAGGATTAGAGCAGGTTTGGAGATTATAGGAGTGTTATAAAAACAAATATACTTTTATATTTATTTTTATAAAAATTACTTGAATCCAATAGGTTTCGTTTTATAATTAAACAAGTATCGTTTCACGGATTTTTACGAAAAACGGGCAGAGTTTCCTTTGTTTTTGGACGATCCCGACAATGCAAGTTGTCGTTATAATTTTCAAAATTCAATAAACAATAAACGGAACAATATATATACATATATATATATATTTCTATTATGTTTACAAATTATATAAAGTTCGGTTCCGCGATTAAAACAATAAATAAATACGAAACAATATAATTAATATACTCATCATTATACCAAGTCATGTGTTGACTGAGTTTGACTAGTTGACTAATGTTGACTGAGTCGAACTGGGTTGAACCGAGTTGCACCGAGACCCGCACTTGAGTCGTGACCTAAACTGAACCGAATCACCACTCGAGCCGGAGTCACCACCACTGCCGTCGGAAATTCCGATGGCTTCCGCAGTCCACCGTCGTACCGAGCCTGCAACGAATCGAACAAAAACGACTAAATTGAAACTGACCTGAGACTGAACCAAATAAACTCAAAACCCGTACCTGAACCGAGACAAACTGAACCTGATGTTGTAGAGGGTTGACTCTAGTCAACCGGGACTCGAACCAAACCGGAAACACTACCACCACTGCCACCGTCGGCTGCCGCAGCACGGCGGCTTCGTTCATCTGTTGTCGGTGACTGTCGTCACCTAGCTGGAGTCACCACCACCACCACCCTCACCGGAAAGCCCAAATCGGAAACCCGAACCAGAACCCAAGTCTGTACGGAACTGAAACGACCACCACTATCACCGACGCTGAGCTCCGATCTCTCGCTCTCGTCTCTCTCTCTGAGCTCTGATATCTCGCTCTCATCTCTCTCTCCACTCTCCCCCCCCCCTCTCTCTCTCTTGCGGCTATCGCCGTGTGCCACCACCGAAAGGTGGGGGTCGGCCGCTCAATCGAGCAAAGAGAGGGTTCGGTGTGGTGGTTTAAGAAGATGAGGGGTGGTTGGGTGTGTGTGGTCGGAGATGGTCGCTGGAGGCCGGCCGGAATCTAAATCCGGTCACCGTACCGAGAAAGGAGGCAGGTAGAACTTGAGGGGGGCTAGGGTTAGAATGAGGGAGAAAGGTTAAGTTGTTTATATATGTCGGGTTTTTAGGTGAGTTGGGCACAGGGTCCATTAAGCGTGTCTAGTCTCTTGCATGGCCCAATCTCATTTCTAAAGCCCGTTTTCACAATCGAACTTCGTAAAATGTCGAATAACGTTGTTTTAAGTTCATAAATATGTAGAATTGATGTCGGAAGTTTGCGTTTGACGCGCACGTTCATCGGTTGCATAAAAATTGCATAAATGTTTCGGTTGTCGTTTCTAGTCCATTTTTCGATCCGATTTCAACTGTGACTCTAGAAATAGAAAGCGAATACGAATTTTCTAAAAAATAGAAATACGGAAATGCGAGGCGTTACAGTCTCCCCTCCTTTAGAAAATTTTGTCCCGAAATTTATTCAGGAGGAAGACTTTAAAAAGGATTTTGGCTAAAGAATGGTTGTCTAAAATCGAGACTTGGAAGTTTGGATACGTGTTGAAAAGTATGAAGTTTTGAGGAACCAAAAGTTAGGTTTGTAAAAAGAGGTTGTTTGACTAAAATGATTTAAAGCATTAGTCATAAATAAAACGTGCATGTATGTGTATAGGCAAACGGGTTTAAACAAGTTTGAATAACTCAAAATGAAGAGGTAACTTTAAAATATGATATCCAAGGAGTAAAACTTTCGTATAAAATGGTAAGCATTTCGATGAAAAGTGTGGCCGCACTGTAAATTGTAAGAAGAATTTCGTTGATTTCAAAGAAGAATAATAAATCACTTGTTTGTAAGAAATTATTTATTGACGAGGAACAAGAACATTAGGTATTTTAAGTAAAACGATTTTGGAGGTAACGGCCAATCAAGTATGTTTGCACATAAATAAAGAATAGAAAGATGGTTTTAACCAAGAAAGTACTTTAAACTTCGAATGTGTAATTGGATTTGTTCGTAATGAGGCTTGTATGAAGGACAACGGATAACGGGGAATAACGGAGGTAGGAGAGGGAATGATCAGTGGCGGATCCAGGAATGTTTTCCACTAGGTTCCTTTTGGTATATTCTCACTAATTCTCACTATTTTTTTTATAAATCATACAAGGTTTCCACTAATTTTTTCCATTTTTTCCAAACCGAGGGGGTTCCCGGGAACCCCCTAAAACACCCTGCATCCGCCCCTGGGAATGATTGATCTAATAAACAAATGCAAGTATGAGAAGGGTAAGTGTGTTGGACGAACAAAAGCAATGTCTTAAGAATGAAGTCTCGTCATTAATAATTGGATATCGCGCGCTTAGCAATGCGTTTGTGAGTTATTAAAGTTTTGTATTGGGTCTAAAAGGTCTGTAAAACACTGAATTTCTCATGGCACGTTTTATGAAAGTTTGATAACATGGTGAAAACACTTATATATAGGAAGTACCAGCGGCGTATCCACCATGTTTTGACCACATTACGTCCGTGTCTTACCGTACATAGTAGTGTACTCTATGGTTTTCATATGCCCATCACTATAATCTTGTGTGTACCCGCGATTATATTGACCGTCGTATGATCCACATAGCTTGCACTAATTGTGTATGAGTTAGGGTATTTGAAAATACAAATGAGTACGTATACGAATGTAGTATATAAGCATGTTTATGTTTAAGCATGTATAGGACCCACGTAAGCGAGTCCCTCGGATTCCGCTCACGTACAGGTACAAATGTAGTATATAAGCATGTTTATGTTTAAGCATGTATGGGACCCACGTAAGCGAATCCCTCGGATTCCGCTCGCGTACGGGTACGAATGTATGAATCATGAGTATGAAAGAAGGTATGAGCATAAGTATAAGTGTAAGTGTAAATATGCATGTGGGTGTAAGTATAAACATAAAACGTATGAGTATGAGTGTAGGTACGAATAATAAAATTTACGTATATAGTATATGTTGAAGCATAACAAATTTAGGCATATAAAACGTTTGAGAAATTTGAGTATGTAAAACGAATGATATAAATGAAAGCGTCGCGAGGTATCGACTAAAACGTGTACGATGATATGCATATATAGCTGTCTAAGCGAAATGTTGAGTTTATCGAATAAAAAATAGATTGAGTTTGATTTGAAAGGTAGATTATAGTTTGTAAATGTAAGAGAACATAAAGTACTCATTGGTTATGCATAACGTATTATGTAATGAATGGAAATGCTACTTTTGTTTTAAAAAAAAGTTTACGTAAGTTGAAGATTGTCGGTCCCCATGAAGTCTTCTTGCCCACGTGTTTTGAAATTTGAATGACGTATTGAGCGGTGTAGGAAAAGGTTTTCTAAAATAGTAAGTTCACTTCATTTGCATCAAAACATTAACTTTTGAATTTTGGAGGTTCTTGTGAAAACGTTGATCCTTAGAAAAGAAATTTAGCAAAAAGGACTTAGTGATCGTTGAAAAGAGTTTTAACAAATGATTCGTTAATGTTGAAAAGAGTCTTTGGTAAAACGATCTTATAATATCTATAAGATCTTATAAGTATATGAGAAAGGTTGGTTTGATTTCGATTGAGAATGGAAGTCTTTAGTATGATGATATAATGTGAGCGTGTTTTAGTGATTAAGTCGAATATGAAGTTCATGGGCAAGAGATTTATTGGACCGATTAAATTGATAGGTAGCATTTCGTAAGGTTTTGAAATTCGGGTAATAAAACATTTTAAGGCATGATCAAGAATTTCATGTATATGAGTTAAGTGAAAATAAATTGTAGGATAAGAAGTACGTTTGATTAAACAATGCATGTTGAAATTCGCATGAGTAAGGATTTTGACGAAAGATAAACGATTTAGGTATAAAACTTGATCGTGTTTGCATAATAAAGTCTTTTTGAAGGAAATTTGGAAACGCTCACCTAGGTAAAGGAATCACCCGTGACCTGTTGGCGAAGTCATTTTAAGAAAGGAACAGAGCGACGTTAATCATCAATGTAAGGAAATCATTCTTATCTTGATGATATGTCTCCATTTTGATGTTACAAAGGATGTCAATAAAATTGGGTGACGTTTTGAAATCATGCATGTGAATAACGTATATTTGTATGAGAATATTAGTATAATGTGTGTGGAAGGAAAAATAATCTCGAAAATGGATTTGAACTTGAAAAGATTGCATCGTGTAAGATTAATAATATAAAACACATGTTCAATTAAAATTTGGATGGTTCCAAAATGGAACTTTGACTAACCAAAGTGGTCGAAAAGTCTTTTGAAATTGAGGAGCATGCATTGGCCTAATAGGTGGGATACTCTCGCCGACATGTCGGTTAATGGTATTCACCCTTCCGGTAACTACATGTCCCAAATCAATCGAAAATTCGAGACTTGGCGGGATTAATGAAAATCAAGGAGTGGGACTAGTCGACAAGATGCGGGTTTCACCCCTAACTTGACTATTTCGTACCTTAAATGTGGTTGGTACTCGTCGGGTCAAAATTTGATTTCGAGACTTTGACGAGGGTCCACTAGAATTTGAAATGGAAATTCTCCATCGAGGTGAGGATTTCACTCCTAACTTGGTGGTGAATTTCGTGTAAAAAGAATAGATGGGTTGAGAGTCGTTCACCAAATTGTGGGTTTTACGCCTATTTTGGTGAAGTCATCTCGTTTGTGTATTACGAGTGGTTTTGATTTTAGTATAAACGAGTAAAATGTTTTAGGAAAGACGTATGTTCGAAATAATAATAACAAGTATGACCACATAAAGCATTTCAAGAAAATAACACGTAAGAGACATTTCAAAAATAAGCATATGAATCAAGTATGGTCGAATCTGATACTTAACTATACACTAGGTCAATAGCATGGCAGTTTTCCTAATTCCCTATAGTTATGGCTCTGATACCAATCTGTCACACCCCAACCGATAATGGAATCATCGGAGTGAGACGAAAACGAGATTGCAAAAGACATCATAACACGATTTGTAACAATAATTAAATAATGGATTTCATTTCATTTCTAAAAGTCAATTACAAAGGTTAAAATCAAATATAACAACTTGATATACAATATGTTCTGTGACAACTCGAGTTTCCAAGATTCCATCTTCACGTTAATTGTATGTCAACTGTTTAGTTGTTTATTTACACGACTTGTTTGCCTTGTAACCATACGTGTTTAATATATGTTGAGATGTTATGTGACTATTGTGTTGTGTGTTTAGTGTTATAAACTTGTGATGTGTTTAACTTAATGACACTTAGGATTTCACACTAGTAAGCTCGACGAAAACAACTTATGATTCGCCATAACCCTTACTTGACGAAATCCAGGTGTTTCGTCATGCACCCATCGAGGAAACATGGAGTTGTTTCGTGGACATGGGCTTCGGCCCAGGATAGGCCCAGCCGCATTTGATTATATTACGTGATTCATAACTTGCGAACCCTAGTTTTCCCCTACACCTCTCGAAGGTAGACAACACCTCCTCATCGGAACCCTTTTATCTTCAAAACATTTCCTCTTGTGTCTTTGCTTTGTATCGGTATGTTAATTCGTTCTTTTTTTTATCAAGACTCTTGACTGTTTTTGTGCGTATTGACATCGATATCAGGATTGAGTGCTGTTGTAAATGTTTAGAATGAGGGTTGCTAGTTTTAGGATTGTATGAAGGTGTCTAGTCTTGATAACGAATGATTGATATATGTTTATGATTGTGTTATGTTTCGTCTAGCCTGTGTTATTAACGGATGGCATGATAGCTTAGTAAGGGGAGGATGTATGATCAGTATATGATTTATTTTAATGTTTGACTAAACTATTTCTTGATCGGTCTAAATGAGGTTAGCCAAATGATAGTTAGGATGTTATGATTTCATGAGAAGTTTTGATGATCGCTGTTGATGATATGTGAATTGTTTGATGTTAATCGTAATCGGCAGTTAGGGTTTCTGTATAATAAACTGATAACACGACGTAACTGAATTGCATCCTGGACGAAACGCCAATCACGACGAAACTGGCACGACGAAACAAATGTGTTTCACCGAGGGTAATCACGACGAAACAGGGGATGTTTCGTCGAAGGGGATTCACGACGAAACAAGGGTGTTTCGTCGAGTTATTTAACTGCACATTAAACTCAGTTAAGTCTGTTAGGGATTAACTAGGTTAGTCATGTACTGTTAAATGTAATGTATGGTTGCATGAGCATGTATAACTGATAAATGCTATGTGTTAGTTGTTACCTACCTGTACGTGACGATTTTGACTGTTAGTCGAAACTTGTAAATGTCAACTGATTGTGTGTACATACAAACCATAGGCCTTGATTGATTAATTGGAACCAAGTAATTATTCAAACCGAGCAAACCGAGGTGAGTTCACACTTCTAAGGCATGGGATTCCCGGTGGGTTGGGAATGGGATTGAATAACTACGACAGAACTTGTACATTTACCACTACTAGACTACTTACCACCGTCGTCGGATTGGGAAGGACGCCAACGCTAAACCTACGTACTCGATACGTACCACTGTCCTCGGATTGGGAAGGGCACTTACGTAAAACCTACGTAATCTTATACTTACCACTGTCCTCGGATTGGGAAGGGCACTTACATAAAACCTACGTAATCTCATACTTACTACTGTCCTCGGATTGGGAAGGACACCTATAGATACAACTAGTCTAGTAATATGCAACATGGGAAGCCCCATCTAAATATCGTAAGGGTTTGGGAAACAAGGATACTGGGTAATACATGATTCTGAAACAAACTTACGATTTCTGAAACGAACTCAATAACTGAACAATCAACTGTGAACTCGCTCAACTTTGTTGTTGACTCATTGTTACATGCCTTGCAGGTCGATAGGTACTCATGGAGCTTGCACAGGGAGGCGCGGTCGTTGTAGGACATGGACAATGGGTGCCATGTTAAAAACATTATAACATTTTGAACTTAATACTTATGTTGGGTTTTCACATTTATGCTTCTGCTAAACACTTAACTATGTTTTGATTTGAACACCTTTTGTATTGATGGGTTGAACTTTATTTATTACTTACAATGTTCAATATGATTGGTGGCTTGATCCTGGTCAGTCACGCCTCCAAGCGGTGATACTCCGCGTGTGGATTTTGGGGGTGTGACAGATTGGTATCAGAGCCATTGGTTATAGTGAACTTGGTTTTAATAAGGGGAAAAAAGTTTTTGTTAAAACCAGACTATAACCTGTACAGTGCTCAACGATCCACAACGACGCTTCGCTCCACGTGCAAGACTCAACACTATAGGTGATATGATTTATGTAACATTGCCTACTTGCTAGTTACATAGAACTTTGCTCGTGGTATGCTTAGATAAATGTAACAACTATTGTTTGAAAACACTTTTATGCTTACTCTCTTCTGTCATCGCATTTTTGTGAACCTTTCTCACCCATGTTTCCTTTGATATGAAGATCATGAGTGGACGCGTTAACCTAACTCAAGCCCAGTTGACGGCTTTGATTAACCAACAAGTTGTTGCGGCACTTGCAGCCGCTCAAGTAGGAGGTATACCCTGCAGTCACTACTCACTCTAGGATCTTTAGATCCTACCCTCATAAACCAACTCTTGTGTTTAACCTTGTCCTGTTCTTAAACACAACATGTCAGAACGCTCAGCCACCAATATGCACATTCAAGACGTTCATGGACTGTCGTCCTAGAACTTTCAGTGGCACTGAAGGAGCCGTAGGACTCCTCCACTTGTTCGAGAAGCTCGAATCGGTCTTCGAGATGTGTGAATGCCCTGAAGCTCGTAGGGTGAAGTATGCCACTGGTACTCTCGAAGGCGTTGCGTTGACTTGGTGGAACGCGCAAGTTCAAATGTTAGGGATGGCAGCTGCTAATGCCACCCCATGGAACGACTTCAAGGATCTGATCAAGCGAGAATACTGTAATCGTGATGACATCCACAAGCTGGAAGTGGAGTTCTTTAACCTGAAGATGACGGGGTCAGAGATAGAGGCGTATACGAAGCGATCCAATGAACTGGCAGTGTTATGTCCAACTATGGCGGATCCTCCCATCAAGCGCATCGAGCTGTACCTCAATGGCTTAGTACCAGAGATTCAAAGCCATGTGACTGCTGCTAACCTTGCTACCATCCAGGATGTTACTCGTCTTGCTCATCGTCTCCCAGACCAGGCAGTGGAACAGAACAAGCTGCTTAAGCGTATAGGTGCTACTGCAACTAGTACTTCTGCTATTCCTAGTGACAACAAACGAAAATGGGATGGAGCCTCCAGCAAGGGTTCAACTACAGTTCAGTCCCAGGCGCAACAGCGAAAGATTGATGACTACCAGAGTCCTGGTCAGCAATCTTCTGGTAGTCAAGGGCAGGGTGGATATCGAGGAAACCACCCAAAGTGCAACAAATGCAACAGGCACCATAGTGGTCAGTGCAACAAGGGACGTTGTCAGAGGTGTCTCAAGATGGGTCATGAAGCCAAGGATTGCAGGAGCTCACAGCCTACAAATGAGAATCGTCAGCAGCAACAGCAAGCACCGCAGAATCAGCAACAACAACAGGGGATGCTATCAGTGTGGCGCTGAGGGTCACTTTAAGAGACACTGTCCTCAGTTAAATCAGAATCAGAATCAGAACCATAACCAAGGGAACGGAAACAACAATGGGGGTAACAACGGGGGAAACAATGGAGACAATGGCGCCCGGGGCCGTGTGTTCGTGATTGGTCAGGGTGATGCTAGGAATGATCCCAACGTCGTGATGGGTAAGTTTCTACTGGATGACTTTTATGTTAATGTTTTATTTGATTCGGGTGCCGATACCAGTTATGTGTCTCTAAAAGTTAGTCAAATGCTTAAACGTACCCCAACACTTTTGAACACCAAGCACATGGTAGAGCTAGCAAACGGTAAAAGTCTTGAAGCCACACATATAGTTAGGGGTTGTAATCTCATCTTAGCTGGTCAAACCTTTTCTATCGACCTCATTCCTATCGTTTTGGGTAGTTTCGACATTGTTATTAGTATGGATTGGTTATCACAACATCAAGCAGAGATCCTTTGCAAGGAGAAGATCGTCCGCATTCCTCATTCTGGTGAAGAACCTTTAGTGATTCATGGTGAAAAGAGTGGTGCAGTTGTAGGTATCATCTCCTTTCTCAAGGCCCAAAAGTGTTTGCGAAAGGGCCACACCGCTATTTTAGCACTTGTTACTGACGCATCAACGAAAGAGAAGAAAATCGAGGATATTCCAGGTGTACACGACTTTCCTCAGGTGTTTCCTGAAGAATTACCCGGGCTACCGCCTCATCGCCAGGTCGAATTCCAAATCGAGCTAGCTCCTGGAGCAGCGCCCATAGCTCGAGCACCTTATCGCTTAGCTCCAACCAAACTGGAAGAACTGTCCAAACAATTGCAAGAACTCTTAGATAAGGGTTTCGTTCATCCTAGCTCTTCGCCCTGGGGAGCTCCAGTATTATTTGTGAAGAAGAAAGACAGTACCTTCAGGATGTGTATCGATTACCGTGAACTCAACAAGGTGACCGTGAAGAATCGCTATCCACTTCCACGCATTGATGACTTGTTCGATCAGCTGCAAGGGTCGAGCTACTACTCAAAGATTGATCTGAGGTCAGGCTACCATCAACTGAGAGTACGAGATGAGGACATCTCTAAGACAGCATTCAGAACTCGTTACGGCCATTACGAGTTCCTGGTCATGCCTTTCGGATTGACGAACGCACTGGCAGTCTTCATGGATCTTATGAACACAGTGTGCAAGCCTTACCTGGATAAGTTTGTTATTGTATTCATCGACGACATCCTGATCTATTCTAAGAGTCTGGAGGAACACGAGCATCATCTACGGCTTATTTTAGAACTCCTTCGAACAGAACAGTTGTACGCCAAGTTTTCGAAATGCGACTTTTGGCTTCGTGAAGTCCACTTTCAAGGCCACGTGGTAAACAAGGACGAGATTCATGTTGATCCATCCAAATAGACTCGATCAAGAACTGGCCTGCACCGCGGACACCAACAGAAATCCGCCAATTCTTGGGTTTGGCGGGCTACTACAGAAGGTTCATCAAAGACTTCTCGAAGATTGCACAGCCGCTTACTCTACTGACTCAGAAGGGTGTCACCTATCGTTGGGGTGATGCTCAAGAATCAACGTTCCAACATTTGAAGAGTAGACTTTGTAGCGCACCTATCCTCTCATTGCCTGAGGGCACAGACGATTTTGTGGTTTATTGCGACGCGTCCATCCAGGGACTTGGTTGTGTGTTGATGCAAGGTGACAAGGTCATAGCCTACGCATCACGCCAACTTAAAGTTCATGAAAGAAATTACACCACACACGACTTGGAGCTGGGAGCTGTTGTTTTCGCACTTAAGATATGGAGACCTTACCTGTACGGTACCAAGTGCACCATTTACACCGATCACAGGAGCCTCGAGCATATCTTCAAGCAAAAGGAGTTGAACATGCGACAGCGTCGATGGGTCGAGCTTTTAAACGATTATGAATGCGCGATCAAGTACCATTCGGGCAAGGCCAATGTGGTGGCCTATGCCCTCAGTCGAAAAGATATTACACCTAAACGCGTGCGTGCGTTACAACTCACCATTCAATCAAGTCTTCCTTCTCAGATATGAGATGCTCAGGTAGAAACATTGAAACCAGAAAACGTCAGGGCTGAAGCCTTACGCGGCTCAAGGCAGCGGTTAGAACAAAAGGAAGACGGCGCCTACTACGTGACAGGACACATCTGGGTCCCACTCTATGGCAATTTACGAGAACTTGTAATGGAGGAAGCACATAAGTCTCGTTACTCGGTACATCCTGGTTCGGATAAGATGTAACACGATCTCAGAACTACATATTGATGGCCTAGCATGAAAGCTCACATAGCAACTTACGTTAGCAAGTGTTTGACTTGTGCGAGAGTCAAGACTGAATATCAGAAACCATCGGGCCTACTCCAACAACCAGAAATACCACAATGGAAATGGGAGCAAATTTCCATGGATTTCGTTACTGGCCTACCTAGATCTCAACGTGGAAATGATACCATTTGGGTGATCGTGGATCGACTCACAAAGTCTGCACACTTTTTGGCCATCAAAGAGACAGACAAGTTCTCTACTCTAGTAGACATTTACTTAAAGGAAGTGGTTTCGAGGCACGGGGTGCCAACCTCTATTATTTCCGATCGTGATGCACGTTTTACTTCAGAACTGTGGCAAGCGATGCACAAATCTTTTGGCTCTCGATTAGACATGAGCACAGCTTATCACCCGCAAACGGATGGGCAGTCTGAACGCACCATCCAAACTCTAGAAGACATGCTTCGTGCATGTGTAATCGATTTTGGCAACGGCTGGGAAAAACATCTCCCTTTGGTGGAGTTTTCGTATAACAACAGTTACCACACCAGCATTCAAGCCGCTCCGTTTGAGGCATTGTACGGACGTAAATGCCAATCACCTCTTTGCTGGGCAGAAGTTGGTGACAGCCAGATCACGGGTCCAGAACTTGTAGTAGACACAACGGAAAGGATTGCACAGATACGACAATGAATGGCAGCAGCTCGTGACCATCAGAAAAGCTACGCTGATAAGCGTAGGAAACCACTCGAGTTCCAGGTTGGGGATCGAGTGCTACTCAAGGTCTCACCTTGGAAAGGTGTAGTCCGTTTTGGCAAACGAGGCAAACTTAACCCGCGATACGTTGGACCTTTCGAAATCATAGAGAAAATAGGCAAAGTGGCTACAGAACTCAGTGGAGTTCACAACGTATTTCACGTGTCAAATCTGGAGTTCATTATCGACGATCAGTTGCGATTCGTCGAGGAACCAGTTGAAATCACAGACCGAGACGTTAAGGTCCTCAAGCACACCAGAATACCTATTGTTCGAGTTCGTTGGAACTCCCGTCGTGGCCTAGAGTTCACCTGGGAACGAGAAGACCAAATGAAACTCAAGTATCCCCAGTTGTTCAAGAACAATGCAACCACTACTGAGGCTGAAGCTACTACAGAATTTCGGGACGAAATTCCAAATCAACAGGGGGATGATGTGACACCCCAGGAAAACTAGTAAACCACACAACTTAACTAGCTTCCTCAGTAACCGCATGCTAAATTTCGGGATGAAATTTCTTTCAAGTTGGGGATAATGTGACAACTCGAGTTTCCAAGATTCCATCTTCACGTTAATTGTACGTCAACTGTTTAGTTGTTTATTTACACGACTTGTTTGCCTTGTAACCATACGTGTTTAATATATGTTGAGATGTTATGTGACTATTGTGTTGTGTGTTTAGTGTTATAAACTTGTGATGTATTTAACTTAATGACACTTAGGGTTTCACACTAGTAAGCTCGACGAAAACAACTTATGATTCGCCATAACCCTTACTTGACGAAACCCAGGTGTTTCGTCATGCACCCATCGACGAAACATGGAGTTGTTTCGTGGACATGGGCTTCGGCCCAGGATAGGCCCAGCCGCATTTGATTATATTACGTGATTCATAACTTGCGAACCCTAGTTTTTCCCCTACACCTCTCGACGGCAGACAACACCTCCTCATCGGAACCCTTTTATCTTCAAAACATTTCCTCTCGTGTCTTTGCTTTGGATCGGGTATGTTAATTCGTTCTTTTTTTTTATCAAGACTCTTGACTGTTTTTGTGCGTATTGACATCGATATCAGGATTGAGTGCTGTTGTAAATGTTTAGAATGAGGGTTGCTAGTTTTAGGATTGTATGAAGGTGTCTAGTCTTGATAACGAATGATTGATATATGTTTTTGATTGTGTTATGTTTCGTCTAGCCTGTGTTAAGAACAGATGGCATGATAGCTTAGTAAGGGGGAGGATGTATGATCAGTATATGATTTATTTTAATGTTTGACGAAACTATTTCTTGATCGGTCTAAATGAGGTTAGCCAAATGATAGTTAGGATGTTATGATTTCATGAGAAGTTTTGATGATCGCTGTTGATGATATATGAATTGTTTGATGTTAATCGTAATCGACAGTTAGGGTTTCTGTATAATAAATTGATAACACGACTTAACTGAATTGCATCCTGGATGAAACGCCAATCACGACGAAACTGGCACGATGAAACAAATGTGTTTCGCCGAGGGTAATCACGACGAAACAGGGGATGTTTCATCGAAGGTGATTCACGACGAAACAAGGGTGTTTCATCGAGTTATTAAACTGCACAGTAAACTCAGTTAAGTCTGTTAGGGATTAACTAGGTTAGTCATGTACTGTTAAATGTAATGTATGGTTGCATGAGCCTGTATAACTGATAAATGCTATGTGTTAGTTGTTACCTACCTGTACGTGATGATTTTGACTGTTAGTCGAAACTTGTAAATGTCAACTGATTGTGTGTACATACAAACCATAGGCCTTGATTGATTAATTGGAACCAAGTAATTATTCAAACCGAGCAAACCGAGGTGAGTTCACATTTCTAAGGCATGGGATTCCCGGTGGGTTGGGAATGGGATTGAATAACTACGACAGAACTTGTACATTTACCACTACTAGACTACTTACCACCGTCCTCGGATTGGGAAGGACGCCAGCGCTAAACCTATGTACTCGATACGTACCACTGTCCTCAGATTGGGAAGGGCACTTACGTAAAACATACGTAATCTTATACTTACCACTATCCTCGGATTGGGAAGGGCACTTACGTAAAACCTACGTAATCTCATACTTACTACTGTCCTCGGATTGGGAAGGACACCTATAGATACAACTTGTCTAGTAATATGCAACATGGGAAGCCCCCTCTAAATATCGTAAAGGTTTGGGAAACAAGGATACTGGGTAATACATGATTCTGAAACAAACTTACGATTTCTGAAACGAACTCAATAACTGAACAATCAACTGTGAACTCGCTCAACTTTGTTGTTGACTCGTTGTTGCATGCCTTGCAGGTCGATAGGTACTCATGGACCTTGCACGGGGAGGCGCAGTCGTTGTGGGACATGGACAATGGGTGCCATATTAAAAACATTATAACATTTCGAACTTAATACTTATGTTGGGTTTTCACATTTATGCTTCCGCTAAACACTTAACTATGTTTTGATTTGAACACCTTTTGTATTGATGGGTTGAACTTTATTTATTACTTACAATGTTCAATATGATTGGTGGCTTGATCCTGGCCAGTCACGCCTCCAAGCAGTGATACTCCGCGTGTGGATTTTGGGGGTGTGACATGTTCAATACAAGAATACAACAGACAAGTACTAATAGATACAACATAATAAAACTTAAGACGTCTAAGTGTGTATCTAAGCATCATCACTACTTCAATTTCAAAGCGTCGTCATCCTCAACCTGTAACATGTTTAAAATAAAGTTCAATGCAAAAGCAAAGGCGAGTATACAAGTTTGATACATACATAGCATAAAAATGAGTTTAAACAATTCCACATGGCAAGCTATTGATACAAGATAAACAATAAAATTGGCATGTGTTTAACTAATCAAACCAATGATGAAACGCAGTAAGCACATGACATAACCCAAAGTCTACAGGCGGTGCATTAATCCTATAGCGCTATATATGTCAAGGATAGGCTCGTACGAAGTTAATGATAAGTCTAACACAAAACGTATAACCCCAAGTTTAAAGTATCAAGTAATCAAGTATGCAAGCATGTATAAGGAATGTTTGTGCATTTAAGAATAAAGTTTAAGTGTAAGTTTTCATAGATAAAACATGTTACACCCCAAAAAGGTGGTAAACGAAAAGGGGGTTCAAGTATACTCACGAAATTGCTAAGTCTTCTTTGGTAATCCCGTGCTGAGTTGGAGAGTGGGAGGATGGGACACCGAGGTCACCTTTTAGTTTGCAAATGCAAAGGATTAGAGCGGGTTTGGAGATTATAGGAGTGTTACCAAAACAAATATAGTTTAATATTTATTTTTTAAAAATTAGTTGAATATGATAGGTTTCGTTTTATAATTAAACAAGTATCGTTTCACGGATTTTTACAAAAAAACGGGCAGAGTTTACTCTGTTTTTGGACGATCCCAACAATGCAAGTCGTCGTTATAATTTTCAAAATTTAATAAACAATAAATGAAACAATATATAAATATATATATATATATATATTTCTATTATGTTTACAAATTATATAAAGTTCGGTTCCATGATTAAAACAATAAATAAATACAAAACAATATAATTACTATACGCGTCATTATACCGAGTTGTGTGTTGACTGAGTTTGACTAGTTGACTAATGTTGACCGAGTCGAACCGGGTTGAACCGAGTTGCACCAAGACCCGCGCTTGAGCCGTGACCTAAACTGAACCGAATCACCACTCGAGCCGGAGTCAGCAGCACTGCTGTCGGAAATTCTGACGGCTTCCGCAGTCCACCGTCGTACCAAGCCTGCAACGAATCGAACAAAAATGAATAAATTGAAACTGACCGGGGTTGACTGTAGTCAACCGGGACTCGAACCAAACTGGAAACACTACCGCCACTGCCGCCGTCGGCTGCCGCAGCACGGCGGCTTCGTCCATCCGTTGTCGGTGAGTGCCGTCACCTAGCTGGAGTCACCACCGCCACCAACCTTGCCGGAAAACCCAAATCGGAAACCCGACCCAGAACCCAAGTCTGTACGGAACTAAAACGACCACCACTATCACCGACGCCGTCGCCGGACGTTTCCGGCCGTCGGGAAGACGGTCCTACCGTCTTTTTGAGCTCCAGTCTCTCGCTCTCATCTCTCATCTCTCTCTCCACTCTCCCCCTCTCTCTCTCTCTCCACTCTCCCTCTCTCTCTCTCTCTCTTGCGGCTGTCGCCGTGTGCCACCACTAAAAGGTGGGGGTCGGCTGATCAATTGAGCAAAGAGAGGGTTCGGTGTGGTGGTTTAAGAAGATGAGGGGTGGTTCGGTGTGTGTGGTCGGAGATGGTCGTCTATGGCCGGCCGGAATCCGAGTCCAGTCACCGGACCGAGAGAGGAGGCAGGGAGAACTTGAGGGGGGCTAGGGTTAGAATGAGGGAGAAAGGTTAAGTTGTTTATATATGTAAGGTTTTTAGGTGAAGTGGGCCCAGGGTCCATTAAGCGTGTCTCGTCTCTTGTGTGGCCCAATCTCGTTTCTAAAGCCTGTTTTCACAATCGAATTTTGTAAAATGTCGAATAACGTTGTTTTAAGTTCAGAAATATGCAGAATTGATGTCGGAAGTTTGCGTTTGACGTGCACGTTCTTTGGTTGCGTAAAAATTGCGTAAATGGTTCGGTTTTCGTTTCTAGTCCGTTTTTCGATCCGATTTCGACTGTGATTCTAGAATAGAAAGCGAATACGAATTTTCTAAAAAATAGAAATATGGAAATGCGAGGCGTTACACCATTAAGCATAAAGCTTAACATAATAGAATTGCAAAATAAAAGAATACGAATGTATTATTTTAACACCCCCCCCCACACACAATTCTATTAGTTAAACATATAAAAAAGTTTCAATTTTCCACAAAAAAACTTGATGTATTTTAACTAGTACGCCTTTAGTAAATATGTCTGCAACTTGATTTACAGACTCAATACCAACACATTTCAAAATAACTTTTGTAATCAAGTCCTTTAAGAAAAATAAATCCAACTCGAAATGTTTGGTCCTATCATGAAATACTGTATTTGCTGCTATAGACATAGCAACATTATTATCACAAAACAAGTTGATAGGAGTATCAATTTTAACTTGTAATTCTCCCAATAAATTTTTCAACCAAATTAACTCACACGCAGCAGCACACATAGACCTGTATTTAGCCTCAGTTGAAGACCTAGACACTATACCTTGTTTCTTACTTTCCCAAGACACCAAACAATCACCCAAGAAAATACAAAAACCTGCAACTGATTTTCGAGTAATCAGACACTTAGCCCAGTCAGAATTAGCAAAACCAGACAGATTAAACGAACTACTTTTGCTAAATAAAAGACCTTTTCCTGAGGTTGAATTGAGATACTTAATAAGTGAAAAGCAAGTTTCAAATGTCCTTCAGTAGGACTATGCATAAACTGACTAAGAACATGTACTGCATATGAGATATCAGGTCGAGTATATGACAAATAAATTAATTTTCCTACCAATTGTTGATAACCAGTAACATTTTTTAACGGACCAAAATTACTGTTAAGCAAAGCATTAACAACATGACTTTGATCAATTGGTATACTAACCGGCTTACAACCTACCATACCGTATTCAGACAATAAATCAGTACTATATTTCCTTTGTGATATACATATATCATCATCACAAGATAACACTTCTATGCCTAAGAAATATTGCAACAAACCAAGATCTTTAGTTAAAAACTTTGTTTTTAAGCTTTGCTTAATGTTTTCTATCTCAGTCAACGAATTACCTGTAACAACAATATCATCTACATATACAAGTAAAACAACAAAGATATCATTTTTATCTTTAACAAACAATGAAGTATCACACTTGCTTTGTATAAAGTCAAAGCTAAGTAAAACACTAACCAATTTTTCATTCCACATTCTAAGGGCTTGCTTAAGCCCATACAAAGATTTATTAAGTTTACACACTTTGGACAAATCATTTGACTGATAACCTTCAGGTAACGACATATTAACATCCTCATTTAGATCACCATATAAAAAAGCATTATTAACATCTAATTGATACAAGTTCCAATTATTCTGAACAGCCAAAGCAATAATACATCTAATAGTTACCAGTTTAACCACATGAGAGAAGGTTTCTTCATAATCAATTCCCTGTTTTTGGCTAAACCCTTTAGCAACTAACCTAGCCTTATATCTTTCTACTTCACCATTAGATTTATACTTAATTTTATAAATCTATTTACACCCTACAATACTTCTATTCTTAGGGCTGTCAACAACACCCCAAGTGTGATTTCTATGCAAAGCTTGAATTTCATCATTCATGCAGAAATCCAGTTAGGATCTTGAACAGTCTCCTTAAAGTTTTTAGGTTCAACTTTAGAAAGAACAGAGGCAAAACATTTATTGTCACATGTAAGTTTAGAAAATTTAATCACTCTTTCAATCCCATTTTTAACCTTCCCTTCTAAAACAAAATCATTTAAATTCTTTGGTAGATTTGAAGTCCTAGAAGACCTCATAGGAAGAAAAGATGTCTCAGACCCCACTGTGTCACCATTAGAAGGAATTCGGACTTCATCTGTGAGACTCACCGGTTCTGCCCTATCAGTAGACTCTTGAACATCATCAGACTGCTAAGCACTAGTCTTAAATTAGAGGTATCAAGATTCACTGATTGCTGAACACCAGGTGTTCTCACATCAGCCTCACCTAGACCCCTTCTTTCATCATACGGATCCTCCACAGTTTGAAAAGGTTTGGGCTCTGAGTTTTCATACAAGTCAAAAAATTAAGAGCATTAATGTCTTTAATAGGATTAGAATCATAATTTTCAAATACAGATTGTTCCTTAAAAGGAAACACAATTTCATAAAATTTCACATCCCTTGAAAAAACAATAGATTTTAAATCAAGACTAAAGAGTTTATACCCTTTTTTCTCAAGCGAATATCCTATAAAGACACATTTTTCTGCTCTACTATTCAATTTATCAGTTTCATTTAAAACGGTATAAAAACATAAGCACCCAAACAATTTAAGATGATCCAAGAAGGGTTTAAATTTGTAAACTAATTCATATGGTGTTTTTCCAGCAAGCACAGATGATGGAGTCCTATTAATAAGATAGGCAGCTGTTAAAACACATTCATGCCAAAACCTAATAGGTAAATTACTCTGGAAAAGTAAAACTCTAGTAATATTTAACAAGTGCCTATGCTTTCTCTCAACAATTCCATTTTGTTAAGGAGTATAAGCACATGAAGTTTGATGAACTATTCCAAACTTACTACAAAACTGACTCTTTTGACTGTTTATAAATTCTGAGCCATTATCATTCCCGAAACATTTCATTGTTTGTTTGAACTGAGTTTTAATGATGTTAATAAAGTGTTTTATGTTCTCAAAAACTTCAGTTTTATTCTTCATAAGACAAACCCAAACAACCCCAGAATAGTCATCAACAATGGTAAAAAAAACTTGTGACCTTCCCTGCTAGCAACTCTATAAGGACCCCATACATCCAAGTGAACCAGTTCTCCCAAATGGGAACTCTTATGTTCACTTAAAGGAAAGGGCTCCCTATGTTGCTTTGCCCTATGACATACATCACAATGGCCATGATTAACATATGTTGAAATGTTTAAAGTATCTTTAAACATTCTAATAGCTTGATCAGCAGGATGTCCTAATCTAGAATGCCAAAGCGTATAAACATATGCATTAAAAACAGACACATTAGACACAACAACATTACCACGCATGTATAGACCTTGAAGTTGACTACCAATTACCAGGATTTTCCCTGTTAATAAGTCCTGTATATAACACTTATGTTCATCAAATCCAACAAACAACTTATTATTCCTCGCTAACTTATGTACAGAAATTTAAGGTTAACACTATATTTAGAGATAACAAACACATCATGTAAAACCACACCATCAACCAATTTAAATGTTCCAATCCTAGTTACATAAGCATTAGTCCCATTAGGATGTTTTACTTGTATTTTAAGATTAGAAACATCAATATAGTTAGTTAAATTTGTTTCTGAAGTGACCATGTGATTATTAGCCCCAGAATCTATTATCCAACCTGAACCTCTACCCACATCTTGACCAAAAGAATAAACAGGACTACTAAAGACAGTTGAACAAAATAACCCACCTGAAAAATTACAGCTCTGTGATGATACAGGTGTTCTGTCATTAATCAAACTCAGTAACTTAGTTAACTGATGAACAGTTAAAGCAGTAACATGAATACTTGACTCATCAACTTTAGAACTATTACCAGAACTATTTTTCTTCCCTTGATTCCCTCTTGGTAGTTTCATCCAAGAGGGATATCCAATTATCTCAAAACATTTCTCAATTGTATGCCCAGCCTTATTACAGTGAGTACATTTTAAATTTTGATTTAAAACTTTGTTTGTTTTCTTAACCTCAACCGAAGGACTGATTTTAGACACAAAAGAAATGTTTGGATTTTTCTTATTACCACTGCTATAGTTTCTATGAGATTCTTCTCTAGAAACTACAACAAAAGCCTCTTTAACAGTCGGCAATGTTTTTTTCATCAAAAGGTTAGTAACTCCCTGGTACATATTATCTAAACCCATTAAGAACTGCATTGATATTATCATATGATTAAATCATTGAAATCCTTAGCATCATTACAAGAACAAGTAGGCAACTGCAAAATCTGATCTAACAGACCCCATATAATATTCAGCTCATGATAGTACCCAGACACACTAGACCTATTTTGACTAAACGAATTAATTTTATGATATAAGTCAAACACAACAGATCCATCAACTTTGTTATAAGTTTCCTTTAAATCTGACCAAACATCACTAGCCAACTTAGAAAAGACATTCCCCATATATAACTCTTCACTAATTGAATTCAAGATCCAAGTTAAAACTATAGAGTTACATCTATCCCATTGCCTAGCAAGAACCTCATTGTTTTTAGATTTAGCACAAGTTTTCTCAAGGGTAAATTACACTTTTCGTCCTTTATGTTTGTACCAGATTGCAACAGATAGCCTTTAACTTCAATAATTATAGTCACAGTCCTTTTTTGTAAAACTCATAACACCCTACGTCCTTTAGCACTAACTAAGTTAAAATTTTCTGCTAAATGTGACATGTGCCTTGCACATGAGGGTAAGTTAGTAATTTTACTATTATACTTAAAATATATTTAAGAAAATAAACAATCCTAATCTTATCTTATACTTCTCTATCTCAGATCTCTCTCTCCCATCTTATACTTCTCTATCTCAGATCTCTCTCTCAAACCAACCCCCACCATCACTGTGACAATCACAATCCCCACCACCACCACACTAAGGCTAGAGGGTATGGGGTTCGTCCCCACCCTCGTCGAGCTCCGGCGACGCCGGCACACCACCCCCCGTCCCGTCCTCACCGGCTTGTTCTTGACATTGGCGACGATCCAATTATGGTGGGCCCCTCCTTCAAATGTGACCGTTAAAATAAAAAATAACTAAATTCTATCATTTTATTCAAATCCAACGGTTATAATTTAAAAATACCCATTTCACTCCCACGACGACGACGAGGACGAAGACATGGAGGACGAAGACTAGTAGCTTATTTTAATATATTAGGATTTTTTTAAGTTTATGTTTTTTTTTAAGTTTATGTTTTTTTTAAGTTTATGTAATGTTTTTTAATATTAATGAAAATATTTTGTTAGTTTATTTGTTAAATGTTAAAAAAAAGTAGAAGATTAAAAAAATAAAAAAACATAAAAGTGGTGGGGTAGGATCATCTAGGACCATCTTCCATACCCTCTACTTTTGTGGGATGGACCACCCTTGGGAGGACTATGATGTGGTGCCAACGTGGCGGATCATCCTCCCTTGGAGGACCATCACCATACCCTCTAGCCTAAGCTGAGGCCGTAAAGTTACATCAGATATACAACAGGTGTTACTTGTTCAATTGTCACAGAAGAGTCGCCTAATGCATTAGCTGCACAACCAATGTTCATATAAAATAATCACTTTGAAGGTACAATAATTCAAGCACTCAGGGCATGTTTGGCTAAGCTTATTTAAGTTAAAAAGGACTTTTGGGAAAAAGACTTATTGACTTATGACTTTTTGAAAAGGAGTTTTTAAAAAATGTGTTTGGATTAGCTTATGGGGTGGGAAAAGCCAATAAGTCAATAAGTTGTTTTTTAAAAAGTGTTTGGCTTAGCTTATTGATTTAAAATGACTAAAAGAGACATTCTTTCATATAAGGGTGTTAAAATAAGGGCTAATTTGGTAATTTGATGTTTGAAAAGTTATAAGTTAATCAAGAAGTTACAACATGTTAACTTCTCAAAAACTCCTTTTCCTTCTTTTCAAAAAGTCATTTTAAAAAGGACTTTTATGTTAGCCAAACACTAAAACTCCTTATTGGCTTTTTGATTAAGTCAATAAGTTGGTTGGAAAAGCTTAGCTAAACAAGCCCTCAATATAAATAATAGTCACATAATCTAACCCTAAATTTCATCATTTTGAAGGCATAGTAATTCAAATCCGAACACAAGTTAGCTGTTAAATTAAGGTAGTAATGCCAGTACACCATTCTACCTATACCAATTAGGGTTTCAAAATTCTAAAATTTCCCCCAATTCCCGCTTGCATTTGGTTTTCTCTCAAAAACAAATCCCCAAACCAATTAATTTCACAATTCCGAATCATATTCATAACAGTAAGAAATCAATCATCAAATAGCAATTGTAAGTAATTAAGGAGTACGTATATGATTATTATGTGTTGATGAAAACGCGATAACTATGTGAAACGGAGGTATCCTCGTGATGTGCGCCTGAGGAAGTACATATCGACGAAATTCTGTCAATACAGAGTTTCCGGCGACCTACAAAGCGGCGTGAAGGAGCAATTTCCGTTTGAGGAGGAAGCATGTAACCATTCGAAGCCATTACCATCCCCATTTTCTTCACTACACCAAACTTGCTCAAAGTTCATCCCTCTGTTTTGCTGGTTTTTGATAGCATAGGCTTTTTCGGTATTGCTTCAAAAATATCTTTAAATCAGTAAAAACTTAACGGGGGTGTTGTTCGACTTTGCCGTCGTCGTTCTGAGACTCTATGGTGTGGCGATTTGGATGGATGGAGGTGGCGGTGTGGCTGATCTGAATGGAAGCGCTGTGACAGTGTGGTGGATCAACATGGAGGCGGTGGTGTGGAGGATCTGGTGATGGTGGGGGTAGGGGTGGGGGTGGGGGTTGTCACGGTGGTGGTAGGGTTGGTTTGAGAGAGAGAGAGAGAGAGAGAAAGATGGGAGAGACAATAGAGGATGAGATTATGATTGTTTATTTTCTAAATATATTTTAAGTATAAAAGTAAAATTACTAACTTACCCTTATGTGCAAGACATATGTCATATTTAATTTAAAATTTTAACTTAGATAGTGCTAAAGGACGTAGGGTGTTATGAGTTTTATAAAAAAAGGACCGTGACTGCAATTATTGAACTTAAAGGCTATCTGTTGCAATCTGTTACAAACATAATGTCACACCCCCAAAGATACCCCAAGCGGAATCTCCCGTGGGGAGTGTGACGTACCAGGATCTAGCCACCAATCACATTGAACCATAACATAGTATTCAATAAAAGTTTCCATTTATTTCATAAAGTAGATTGAAACATAATCCAAAACAAATACGTTCAACGGAAGCATAAGATAAGTAGTTATTTCAAGTGTTTCAAAACAAGTGTGCAATAAACATTAAACTTGTATCCAAGAGCTACGACCCATGACCACTCCAGCACTCCCAGATAGCAAGTTCCAATCCCTGAACCTAAGGACCTGCAAGCATGCAGAAAAAGTGTATCAGACAGGCTGGTGAGTTCACAGTTTGCTTTAACCATTTAATACCAAGTAGTGATTTATGATTTGTTTAGTTGATAATAACTCGATACCGCAGACGGACCTTTTGGCCCTTCTCCAATGCTCTATCAAACATTGGTCATGATTTAAAGTTATTAGTTCACGCCCATCCTATCCAGGTACGTCGTGAGGGTGCCAAACCTAATAGCGCTATCAACTAATAACCCTGTTTCCCTACAAGCAACAACCCGGTAGTATGATGGGACTTAAGTGATAGAGAGTGAGTGTATTATCCAACATTAACGTGTACTGAAAACCGTTGCATATCCCCTGCAAGGATATGCATTGTGAAATCCGCCTCACATCCCCTACAAGGATGTGGGTATTCGAAAACCGCCTCATATCCCCTACAAGGATATGGGTTTACGAAAATCCGTTTACATGTTTTGCCAGTTTGATTGTCCCCACCGGACGCATGCTTGTTTTGAGAGAAGTGAACTCACCTTGGTTTGCTCGGTATGATTAGTTACTTGTTCACACTTAGTTAATCGAAGCCTATGGTGTTCACATACACGTAATCAGTTTACATTCACAATGTACAAGTTTACGTTTATAATCGTAGCATGCATTCAAGTAATAGTTTCTGAGTAACACATAACAATCATTTCAAGTCATACATATCCACCATTCCGACGCATCTTTTGCAACAGTATTCAACAATCAAGTGTGTCAGTCACAACCGAATCATGCTTTTCCCCATTCATAACTAACATCATTAACAACAAGAATCAACACATAGTCATTCAGTAGCATACGTGTTCTGAACTACAGTCTATGTGAATTATCCATTTGGGCGGCAAAACTCCAATGATGAAATACCAAGGTATTTCGTCGTCATGAGGGGTGACGAAACATCAAGTGTTTCGTCGGCTTGAGAGATATCAAGTTTTTCGTCACATTACCAGTTAACCATGTACGCACAGGAACCCTAATCATGCCACTAAGAACCGTAATCACCATCATTAACAATTCATCAGTTTATTAGCATTCATTTTACAGTCATCATGCTATATATTCATAAGTTGTTTCTATATCATTCACAACAACAACAACAACAGTCTATCAAAAAGTGTTTGCTGCAATTCCTATCAACACACAAATCAAAACATGAATACTGTTCCATTAATACACCAAGAAATCACACAACTATGTAGGACAGATAGATTAACTGAACGTTTGGGGCAACACATGCTAACCTTAAACAAGACGGAATCGAAGGATAGCTTGAGTCGAGAAAGGTTTGCCGTCGGTTTCGAAGGAGGAGAGGAGAGGTGATACGAAGATTAGGGTTTTGCCAATAGATAACTGCCGCACACAAATGCAACACAAATAATAAAACCGAGTCGTATATGGGCTTTATGTCACACCCCGACCACGTAAAACAACAAATCGTGGCGGAAACGTCGGGGATTGTTGTAACAGAATCATTGTTTCACAACACATGGAATTTAGAATATTGTTTTATTACATAAAAAGTTACATTGTCTTGGAATTTGATCAACAAACAGTACAATTGCCGTTCATGTTTTTATAATTACTAAGTCCCATGTCCATCCTATGTAAAGCAATCAACAGTCGTCACGAAATAAAACCTGAAACATATGTGAAAGTAAATACGTCAGCAAAAAAATGACTGTGAGTAACATAGGTTTTGTGAATTAGATTCATGGCTTTGGATCATATAAGAAAACATTATATGTTTATAAAGGTAGCCATGAATCCTTGATAAAAGTTTGGTTTCTAGAACACTTTGCATTGATATAAAAGTTGTAGTATACATAAAAATATACCTTGGTTTTAAGAAAGTCGGATAAGTAATATATTAAAATATATTTTAGTTTCAAAACAGTTAAACAGATAGTATATTAAATATATTTTAGCTGTTAAAATAATAGTTTTCGGTAGTATATCATAAGTATACTTTGGTTTTGTAAATAACATATCAAATATGTTTTAGTAAATAACAAAATATATGTTGGATTTGTAATTAGTATATCAAATTATACTTTAGTAAATAATAGTATATCAAATTATGCTTTAGCAAACAGTATCACGTTAGTAGTATATCGAAATATACCATAAATCATGATTTAGCAATACATTCAAACCTTAGTGCATCAAACTACACTTTAGAGACTATAGAAATACCACAAAGGCAAATTCTATTTGGATAAAATTCGGTTTCTGACATTCCATACAACGGGAATGGGGTGTCTAGTCCTATAGCGCTATATCGTACTACCAATCGGCTTGATCATTGTTAATGAATGTATAAATAACAGTATAAATAAACAATTAGTTCTAACAAACCTTGGAAATCAGTCGTTTAAACCATAAATAATAGTTCAATTCGTCAAAAGATAGTACTTATGTATGTGAAATCATATAGTCGAAATCATGAAAATAATGAATAGGCACATATGAATCACCCCAAAACATTTGAAAACGTAAAAGAGGGGACTATGTACTCACCTTTCGGTGCGTTTTTATATGTTAACACAATTCCTCAAATTGTTTATTCGTCCTAAATTAAATAAGAACGATTTAACAATAAAAAACCCACAAAAATACATAAGTTTCTCCGATACTTAGAATTTTCACATAACTTTGAGACCTTCTCGAAAAGTTATTATTTTTTATTATATTGGTGTATTTATGTATATATGAGTTCATATACATATTTTAATAACTTTGCGTCTTGAACGATTTTATTGGTGACCCTCATTATGTCATAAGCAATATATCTACGATTTGCGCGTCGTAATATATATACTCAAACGTAACATACTAATAATAGCGTAATACACATAATCTTGTCAAGTATTAACATGTCATTATAATATACCAAATGATGTTATTTTTAGTGTTTATAACCTGTTCTAAAACACTTTTGTCATACCATGATTTTTAATCATTTCTTGAGCTTTAAATCAACATGTATTCTTATGTACAAGTGCCTAAAGCACACTATCATATCAACATCATTTTATATGAATCTAAATGCAACAAATATGCAACTTATTCATGTTTATTTGCTGATGTATTTGAACATTTATCATATCATGCATATATCATCAAAACCCTTGCATTTTAACTATCATTCAAAACTGGGTTGTTTTCGGGAATTTTAATAAAATAGTTAACTCACTCCCAAAATTACCAAATTTTTACAGAATGTTTTAAATGATACAAATATTATTGTGTAAAAATATCGGGATCCAATTCATTACCAATATTTAAAAAAAAATCATTTACCGGACTACAATCAGATTCATCACTTTCTGACTGCAGTCCACGGAATAATTCATTTAAAATTCATCGTAAGTCCGATTGATGAAATTCCAGTGGAAGAATTGCAACGACATCAGTGGTCATCTACATTACAAATTTCATGAGCTAATTCTACACAGATTTCAAGTTATGACAAAAAACATAACACACATTTTCTGCAGTAAAAACGCAGCTTTTGCTGCTGTACAAAACGGACCTTTAAAAATGGTAAACGGCCTCGAAAAATATGATTCCAGTGCCATTTGATTCGTTTTTCGAAAACATATAATTTAGACTTTAGAAAATTGATTTTTCGATTTATAACGGTCCGTTTACAGTCAACTGAAGTTGGCTGTAAATGTTACTCAGCATGCTGTTAATCGCTTAAATGTTACTAAAACATGCAAGCAAATATCCTAAACAAGTGTTTATCAAGAAATCAAACTCAAAACTCATACACCCATAAACATCACCATTTTTATTTGTATCAAGACCCATTTCATTTTAGATTTCAAGTTTGTGAAAATTCCAAGATTCAAGAGAAACTTCAAATCATCAAGAACAATCAAGAATCAAGAGTATGATTTAAACATAAATGGAGGTGGGAGTTACGGTTCAAGAGAGAGAGGAGAGAAGGAGATTTGTGATCTTGTAAGGATATGGAGATATATGTAGAGATTTGGAGGAAGGCATGCAACAACACTTGTCCTAACAAGATCAAATAAGATATCTAGGAGATTTAGCAAAGATCACATAAAATAAAATCACAATCTTGGAGATATTTGGTGGGGGCCACTTTAATGTGACCGTGAATTTCATATGGGGGGGGGGGGGTAAGTGTAAGTTTGTTTGGTAAATTAGATAAAAATAGGTGTTTAACTGGATACTGGGTATTTTATCTAGCGTTTAAATCCCGGTTCATGGCGTTCTAAATTATTTTTATTATTCTATAAAAATAAACTCGCGAAAATATTACTGAAATAAATTTCAGTTGCCGAGACTGGCTGCGTTGTCTGCGTTTTGCAGTAGAAGCACTGTGTTGCGCAGAAACACGCGGTACACGCTTAACCTTGAAAAATAACGTTTTTAAGCGTTTTAATTTATTTTTCAACACGAACCTGATTAAAAATAAAATTTTAATCATAACAGAATATTTTTGGGATTTAAATATTATCCGGGCGGTCACCAACGTTCGTTTCGCAGTTTTGTAGTAATTAGTTCTAAAGTTCGAACAAACATGTTTTTGCCATACCGAATCCTTCGAAACTTATTTCTAAGTTATGTAAAGGGTATTTAGGGTACGTTAAGCCTATGTCACTGTTCCGGAGTGTTTGTTACATTAAACTGGTTATATTTACGCATTGGATCGCGTATAACCTTCCAGAAAGCGATTTAAAGCTCGAAATCGAACAAGAATTGATATGTGCAAACGATACACATATTTATACAAATCCCAAGTATGAAATACAATATTTCATTAGTTTGGTCTTTTTTTGATGGTTGAAGTGACACAGGTGTCACACTTTACCTGGGCCGAAAGCCCATTTCGGCGCATAAGGGCCTTGACGAAAAGCAACTTTCGTCGTGATGCTTATGGCGAAACTTTGGTGTTTCATCAAACAGGAGTGATGACGAAATACCATTTAGTGATGGTGATGAGGAAATACTAACTTTCGTCGAGTGAGGTTTATGTGGGATTAAGTTTATAAGCTTACATAGTTAATAAGTTTTCATCACTAACCAAACAATAACAAGTATCTGAAACATATAAAAAACATGCACAATTACAATGCAAAAAATTTATGAAAACACCGATGCAAAAAAAGTAACGCGTCGAGGGAAAACCTTGAAAACTCGGGTTGTCACATCATCCCCAACTTGAAAGAAATTTCGTCCTGAAATTTGGTAAGTAGTACAAAAGCGGCGAAGTGTCAGATCAGGATGACTGTGGATTTTCCCCGGGTGCCACATCATCCCCAACTTGAAGGGGAATTTCATCCCGAAATTCATTAGTTGCACCAGGTTTAGATTGCTTCTTTGGAAAAAAAGGTGAGGATACTTGAGCTTCATCTGATCCTCGCGTTCCCACGTGAACTCCGGTCCACGTCTTGAGTTCCAACGAACTCTCATGATCGGAATACGGCTGTGATTACGAACCTTAACTTCCCAGTCCATAATTTCAATTAGTTCTTTGATAAACTGCAACTTGTCATCAACTTTAAGCTCTTGAAGCGGTACTACAAGTGTTTCGTCAGATAAACACTTCTTCAACTGTGAAACATTGAAAACATCATGTACGTTACCCAACTCAGCAGGTAACTCGAGCTTGTATGCCACCTTACCGATTCGTTCCAGAATTTTGAATGGCCCGACATATCGCTGATTAAGCTTGCCGCGTTTCCCAAAACGCACTACACCCTTCCAGGGTGAGACCTTCAACATAACACGATCATTAACTGCGAATTCTAAAGGTTTTCTATGCTTATCGGCGTAGCTTTTCTGACGATCACGCGCTGCCGCCATACGATTCCTGATCTGAACAATTTTCTCTGAAGTATCAAGTACTAGTTCTGGACCTGTGATCTAGCTGTCACCCACTTTTGCCCAACAAAGTGGTGATTGACACTTTCGTCCGTACAATGCTTCAAATGGGGCTGTCTGAATACTGGTATGGTAGCTATTGTTGTAGGAAAACTCTATCAACGGCAAGTGTTTCTCCCAACCTTTGCCAAAATCAATTGCGTATGCTCGTAACATATCCTCAAGTGTCTGGATGGTTCGCTCACTTTGACCATCCGTCTGCGGGTGATAAGTAGTGCTCATGTTGAGGCGTGAGCCGAATGATTTGTGCATCGACTGCCACAAATCTGAGATGAAACGCGGGTCACGATCAGAGATAATAGAGGTCAGCACCCCGTGCCTAGAGACCACCTCCATGAGGTAAACAACGGCTAATTTTGAGAACTTATCCGTTTCCTTGATTGCAAGAAAATGCGCGAACTTCGTGAGACGATCAACGATCACCCAAATGGTATCGTTCCCGTTTTGAGTTCTAGGAAGCCCAGTGACAAAATCCATGGCGATTTGCTCCCATTTCCACATGGGTATCTCTGGTTGCTGAAGTAAACCTGAGGGTTTCTGATATTCTACCTTGACTTTAGAGAAGGTCAAACACTTACTCACATAGGTCGCGATGTGAGCTTTCATTGTCGGCCACCAATCCATGACTTTGAGTTCCTGATACATCTTATCCGAACCCGGGTGAACAGAGTATCGAGACTTGTGCGCTTCGTCCATCACAAGCTCCCTAAGATTTCCAAACAAAGGAACCCATATCCGTTCCATGAAGTAGAGAATACCATTGGATCTCTCTATAAGTCGTTTATCCATGCCCCACAAATATTCAGCTTCATAGTTTTCTTCCTTTAACACTTTGGTCTGAGCCGAACGGATCTGGTCAGGTAGGTTAGATTGAATGGTGAGCTGCAAAGCGCGAACACGTTTGGGTTTTGTTTCCTGTCGACTCAGGGCGTCAGCTACAACGTTAGCTTTACCTGGGTGATACTTGATAGCACAAGCGTAGTCATTCAATAGTTCTACCCAGCGACGCTGTCACATATTCAATTCCTTCTGGTCGAAGATATGCTGAAGGCTTCTGTGATCGGTGTAGATGGTGCATTTGGTACCGTACAGATAGTGTCACACCCCCAAAATACCACATGCGGAAACCCCCGCGAGGCGTGTGACGTACCAGGATCCAAGCCACCAATCACATTGAACTCATAAATATAACTAAATAAAACTTTCATTCATTAACGTAAAGTGTTACAAACGTCACATATCATTTATTGAATACAGCGGAAGCATAATTCGTTTGTTAAGTGTTGCGTAAGCCATGTGTACATAAACCATCAAGCTTGTAAAGGGATTCCATGTATCTCGACCCATGACCACTCCAGCCTCCCAGACAGCAAGTTCCAAATGATATAAGCCTATAGACCTGCAAGCATGCAGACAAGTGTGTCAGACGACGCTGGTGAGTTCAAAGTTTTGTTAACTCGTTTAATGACCCGTTGTGTGTATAAAACAGTTCAACAATTTGATTTGATGATGTTATTAACTCGATTACCGTATGTGGCTACTAGATGTGAATGCCCAACCCCAATGCCTCTATCTAGGCATTGGTCAAGTGGTCAAGGTAATTAGTTCAACTAACAACCTCGAGTAGATGTAAGGGGTCTTATATGATACACGATGTGAATGCCCAACCCCAATGCCTCTATCTAGGCATTGGTCAAGTGGTCAAGATAATTAGTTCACGCCCGTCCTTTCGGCACGGTGTGAGGGTGCCAATCCTAATAGCGCTATCAACTAAATACCTCGTTGCCTTACCGGCAACAATCGGTAGATGTAGGGGGTCTTACATAATAGAAACTGAGTAATAACAAACATCCCATTAACCTGCATTCCTCCCTGGAACGTTACCCGATATCCCTTCCCGGGATGCATGCTTGGAAAAGAGCAGTGAACTCACCTTAGAGTGCTCGGTAGGTTACGTTACTTGTTTTACAGTTGATTTACAGTTGATCAAATACGTCCTATCATGAGTACCAATATCAATCAGTTTTGTGTTTACATACGTAGCATACACTGTTCACACACATAGCATACATTCATCAACTAGCATGATATATCTCCTAACCGTGCACGAATTACATTATTCAACGTATATTCGTATACTACGCTCCAACTATTCAAATAGCATCATATTTCAACATACAATAATATGTGACCTTACGTACCATACATGGCCCTTAGACCCGACGTGCGAGACCCAGTCCCAAACCGGCCCAACTAGCATAAATACTAATATCCTCACATGCTACACGGAATCCATTTGGTTCATCGACACCGTTACAAAACCAGCATGTGAGCCGAGATCACAAGTTATCGTGCAGCCCGGCGCACATCAAGGCAGTACGGCCCAGATGTGACCAGCCCGATACCTTGCTGCTTAGCTTGTGCGGCCCAACTGCTAAATGAAGCCCAAACTAATAAACCAATTCAGATATGTGTGTGTGCCCAACAGTTTGTATGCGGCCCATATAGTTGCACAACTTTCAGTATCAAGTTTACCCAAACCTGTTCTTACCTAATCACAATCCTAATAACATACAGTATCCACTAAATTATGTCTATTCCATTAGTCATCATATCATAACATTCTTACTGACAATCATTATTAAAATATGAATAATATTGTTCGATTAGATCATCACATGGCCGCCACTATTTTTATTCAAGATTACCAGCTTTATTAGGCCATATGCCTCCCATTCCATTTGACCAACACAACCACTGTTATATCAACATTAATTATAAATCATACATTGCACACACACATCGATAACAGCCGACATGATTACAACTAACCAGCAACATCACGTGAACTTTAGTAATGAATTAATGACATGCACATATATTATATTTACAAATATGAACACTTGCTGCCATATCTATCACCAAACAATTCGAAGTCATGCATCACACACAATATCATATCATTCATCACAGATTCGTATTACCCACATCACATTGCACAGAATCATCAAGTATGATTATCACGCCAAAATCATCAACAACCAACGAAGCTCTTATCATATAACCAATTTAATAACCAATTTAATAACCAACATCTATCAAGATCTTTCACAGTTGCAAGGATTTGAAATTCATGAACCCTAGTCTAATCATATAATCACCAATACAATCAATAATTATTGGCACTCAACAAGATCACAGATTGTATACCATTCATAATTCCGAGTCCTATTAGCATGAGATCTAACCCACCATAGAACGAATGCTTACTAACATCGATATATCTAATAGTCACCCTAAATCAAATAAATCTACACGTAACAAGAGACAGTCAATCCATGATTAATACAAGGGAGATCACACTGACCGAGTAGTGGATTAGCCAGGCAAAAGGTAATCTTCGAATCTGAGAGGGTGTTGGTGTTCCTGCCGTTGATTACTGAGAGCAAGTAGGGTTTGCTATGGTCTCTACGTGTCTTTCTTTCCAGGACATAATCGAATCCTGTATCTCTTAATGTGTTTATTTCGAATCAAGTAGGCCGAACCTCACTTGGGCCTTGCTTGAGCCGCGTATCAATGCACCATGGGTATGGGTTTGGACTCGGTTTGATTCGGAAGGGGTTTGGGCCGGGAGTTAAGAGAATCACATGTTAAGGAGTGTGCGAGTGTAAGAGGGGTGTGTGACCCGGAACTTGTTCGGGGTTAACTTTTGCAAACACAACCCCTAACTGCTTTCCTTCATTTGTAATATCCAATAATATAAACCAACTATATTGATTTCATACATTAAACACAAGGTCACAACATATAAACGGAGATAGTGCATAGGTAAATAACCTTATAATTTCGGGTTGTCACATCATCCCCAACTTGAAAGAAATTTCGTCCCGAAATTTGATAAACAGTCTCGGTGAAAAGGAGTGATGGTTTAAGATGATTTCGGATTTTCCTCGGGTACCACATCATCCCCAACTTGAAAGGGAATTTCGTCCCGAAATTCACTAGTTGTATCAGGATTCAATTCAACAGTGCCAAACAGGTTAGGGTGCTTGAGCTTCGTCTGATCATCTCGTTCCTACGTGAACTCCAGTCCACGTCTTGAGTTCCTACGAACTTTCGCGATTGGGATTCGACCATGCTAACTAACCTTGGTTTCCTGGTCCAAGCCTTCGATAGGTTCTAACAAGGGTATTACAAGTGTCTCATCGGGCAAACACTGTCTTTGGATTGGAGGCCTAAATGTCATCGCAAACGTTACCGATTCTTTCCAGAATTCTGAATGTCCAACATGTCGTAATTAAGCTCGCCACGCTTCCCAAAGCGTACTGCACCCTCCCAAGGTGAGACTTTCGACATGATACAACCACCTACAGCGATCTTCCAGCGTTTCCTGAGCTTATCAGCTTTCCTGGCAGTCACGCGTTTCCGCCAAACGTTTTCCGACCTAAGAAATCTTCCCAAGAGTTTCGAGTACAAATCTTGGACCTGTGATTAGGTTGCCACCCACCCTAATCCACAAGAGGATTGGTATTATCGTCCATGCAATGCCTCAAACAGAGCTGTCAGTATACAAGAATGGTAACTGCTGGAGTAGAACTCAACCAAGGGTAAGTGTCCTTTCAATTCTTACTAAAGTCAATCACACACATGCTCGTAGCATGTCCTTAAGGGTCTGGATGGTTCGTTTACTCTGGCCATCGGTCTAATGGTGGTAGGTAGTGCTCATGTCTAGACGTGTGCCACATGATTTGTGTGCTGTCTGCCATAAATCGAGTATAAACGCGGATCACAATCAGAGATAATTGAAGTTGGCACCTCATGCCTAGAACCCGCCTCTCTCAGAGGAATATTCACTAGCTGTGAAGACTCGTTAGTTTCCTTGATTGCAAGAAAGTGTGCTGATTACGTGAGACAATCAACGATCACCCAGGTGATATCGTCTCCGTTTCGATTTTAAGTGGATCAGTGACAAAATCCATGGCAGTCTGTTCTCATTTCCGTATGGGTGTTTCCGGTTGCTGACCCAAACCAAAGGGTTTCTGATACTCCACCTTGACTTTCGCACAAGTCAAACTTCGTTCACATACATTGCTATGTGGGCCTTCATGCCCGGTCATCAGTACAAGATTTATAAATCCTAATATCTCCTATACAAATCCAGACGACTTAGAATATCGAGGCTGGTGTGCTTTGCTCAACACAAGTTCCCTACGGTTGCTGTATAGTGGGATCCATATTCATTCCATGAAGTAGCGAATATCGTTCGACTTGCCAAAAGTTGCTCCTCCATGCCCCGCATGGACCCAACTTGAAATTCTCTTCCTTTAGTGCTTCGGTTTGAATAGGGCGAATCTGACCGGGTAGGCTAGAGTCGATGGTGAGTTGCAAGCTCATACGCGTTTAGGTTCCATAGTCGTAATCGCTCGAGAGTTCCATCCAGCGATGCCATAACATGTTTAGCTCTTTCGAAACAAGGGTACACGGGAGGCCCTTGTGATCGGTCTAAGTAACGCATTCGGTACCGCCCAAGTAATGCCTCCAAATAACTCCAAAGTCCACGGTTTCCACCACCGGTTGTGCGTCGTGCAGTTCCTCTTTGTAACTCCATTACGCAAGTCATCACTCCCTCGTGGTGCGTCAACGTGTAACTGTGGCTCTGATTCGAACCATGATGATATAGCACTGAATCACCCGCACCCTCGGGTAAATACGATGCTCAGTGCATTGCAGAGTTGGGATTCGAAAGCTGAAAAGACGTCCCCCCATTTTGTCTTCCACGGACACAGCACCCTGCTGTGCTAAAGAGATTTAAGCTGCGCGATCTTCGAAAATCCTGTGATGAATCTGCGATAACATCTAATGAGACCAAGAAATTGCTGCATCCTCAAAGGGATCTTTGGTGCCGATCAATATCTGATGAGATGGGTCTTTAGCGGGATCCACGTGTATTCCCATTTCGTTGATTACATGACCAAAAAGGTATCTCTCGAATCCAGAAGTTACTTTTAACAAGACTTCGCGCGAAGTGGCTCCTCCCTCAGGAGCTCTAGAATAAGATACAAATGCCGCCCATGATGTTCCTTCCTCCTGGAAATGGTCCAAAACGCCATCCACAAACACGGTCGATCCATGGGATCCATAAAACTGCTGGTATGTTGATTAACTCAATGGTTATGGTCTACAAAGTCGCACTGGCCGCATTGCGTTCACTATGCCGTTCCAAGAACATTCTCTCCTTGGACTTCCATCTGATAATAGCTCGTTTTGTTAATCAACCCTCGAATGGAAGCTCGTCCCTCGCAACCAGTCAACAGGGTGTTACTACATGGTCGAAGCGAACGGTCCTTGACTATCACCTGGCTGAGTTTTCGACAATCAGTACACATACGAAAAGGCTTATCTCCACGGGTATAACTGGGGCTCCCCAAAGTGAAACGAGCTAAGTCCGACAAAACTTCTGTCCGACAATTCCTGTAGTAGATCAGATAGTTTCTTACAACCCTCCTGGTGCAAAATTGTAAGGCGTACAAGTAATCAAGGTTGCCTCTGGCACGATATCAAACTGGGATTCTGTCTAACAGTTGCGGGAGTAAGCCTGGAAGTTCCTCGAATAGCACACTGAGATGAGTCACAACAATTGGTGGATCCTCGATCCTATTTTCCTTAGCCTTATCATCAGAAACGGTTGCTATTATAGCGGGGTCATCCCTCCGTAGACACTTTTGGGACCTCATAGCCAAAATGGCGCTAACCCTGCCCCACAAGGTCGAGTTTGCATCCCAACTAACATATGCGGTTCCATTTGACTTGCCCTCAGCCGATTCCACAACAGGTTCGGTTTCGAGAAGCATCAGGGTTAAACGGAATCGAGACGATGCGGTTAGCTACCCATGCAAGCTACCATGTTGTTATTGTGCCTGGCGTCGCCTACGCCAATCCTAAATGCCCTTCCACAAACACCACCACTTGTGTTGTTACGATCACGTGAATTCCCCAATACTGTCACCGTTCCCTTGGTTGTTGACATTTTGACTTAACAACAGTCAATCCTTGTCGGAGTCACCCTTGTTTCCATACGGTAGGCTACGATTACGAGTACCTTCATGTTGCCACGACTGTTGCCTCTAATGTCGTTGCTTGAAACGGAGCCCTACGATCTTTCACCATTCAAGTCCATCTACTCACATTTTGTGTCACGTCCTATCGCGCTGCTCACGGTGCTGGTTGTCATACATTTCACACCATAACCTGTTGCCATTGCTAATGTCCCAATTGATTCGTAAAAGTTGACTCCCATGAGTTGCTGACTAGGGTTGAAGATTCGATTGAAGTCAGCTCGCTGATGTTCGTTGCCAGTAACTAGAGTTGTTCAGATGCTGAAGTCGGTAAAATACTACGTTTACCCTCTTATCCATCGTTCTTCCAAGTTGATTAAATACTACACGGTTTGCTGCGAGAGTGTTGCAGAAGTGATCGCACTTCTGGATCTAATGCGCCAAATCTTTGAGTTCCACCATACGATGAGAACTGAGAAAGGTTAATCGTTGACGTTGCAACATCCAACTCAGGGACGTTTGTACCAGCACCTAACATTCTACACGGTTCGCTAGGCGTTCAGAGGGGTGTTCAGGAAATACTCGATAGCATCGAGATTCGAAAGGATTCAGATAGAGGTGAAAAGGTGACATTCGAGCAGGAGGCGATCACTATTATGACTCCTATAATTTTTTTTTTACGTTTCACACTGATCAAATAACAGAGCGGAACCCCTTCTTCACTTGTTAAGCCTCACTGGAACTCACATGCACCCCACATTATTATTATGTGTGCACCCACAATAATATTGTGATTTGCATGCTCATCTCAGCTCCTCCTAACTCATGTCGAATGGTTCCTCAAACTCGAGTAGCAAACAAAGAGCGTCACAAAACGTGAGTCATGAATGTTTAGGGAAATACCACCCTATCAATCACATAACAAATGCAGGTAATACATGAATTCATACTGTTGTGCTAAACGTGCAATCACATGCAATATCATATATAAGTGTTCACTACTTATGCAGTACAATGAGTATACGAGTGACGAACCTTGCAGTCTGGAGCTGAGTGTCATGGTCGTGTTCTTGTTGTCAAAACTGTTCGGTTATAGTCTGGTTTTATAAGGGGTCTTATATGATACACGATGTGAATGCCCAACCCCAATGCCTCTATCTAGGCATTGGTCAAGTGGTCAAGGTAATTAGTTCACGCCCGTCCTTTCGGCACGGTGTGAGGGTGCCAATCCTAATAGCGCTATCAACTAAATACCTCGTTGCCTTACCGGCAACAATCGGTAGATGTAGGGGGTCTTACATAATAGAAACTGAGTAATAACAAACATCCCATTAACCTGCATTCCTCCCTGGAACGTTACCCGATATCCCTTCCCGGGATGCATGCTTGGAAAAGAGCAGTGAACTCACCTTAGAGTGCTCGGTAGGTTACGTTACTTGTTTTACAGTTGATTTACAGTTGATCAAATACGTCCTATCATGAGTACCAATATCAATCAGTTTTGTGTTTACATACGTAGCATACACTGTTCACATACATAGCATACATTCATCAACTAGCATGATATATCTCCTAACCGTGCACGAATTCCATTATTCAACGTATATTCGTATACTACGCTCCAACTATTCAAATAGCATCATATTTCAACATACAATAATATGTGACCTTACGTACCATACGTGGCCCTTAGACCCGACGTGCGAGACCCAGGCCCAAACCGGCCCAACTAGCATAAATACTAATATCCTCACATGCTACACGAAATCCATTTGGTTCATCGACACCGTTACAAAACCAGCATGTGAGCCGAGATCACAAGTTATCGTGCAGCCCGGCGCACATCAAGGCAGTACGGCCCAGATGTGACCAGCCTGATACCTTGCTGCTTAGCTTGTGCGGCCCAACTGCTAAATGAAGCCCAAACTAATAAACCAATTCAGATATGTGTGTGTGCCCAACAGTTTGTATGCGGCCCATATAGTTGCACAACTTTCAGTATCAAGTTTACCCAAACCTGTTCTTACCTAATCACAATCCTAATAACATACAGTATCCACTAAATTATGTCTATTCCATTAGTCATCATATCATAACATTCTTACTGACAATCATTATTAAAATATCAATAATATTGTTCGATTAGATCATCACATGGCCGCCACTATTTTTATTCAAGATTACCAGCTTTATTAGGCCATATGCCTCCCATTCCATTTGACCAACACAACCACTGTTATATCAACATTAATTATAAATCATACATTGCACACACACATCGATAACAGCCGACATGATTACAACTAACCAGCAACATCACGTGAACTTTAGTAATGAATTAATGACACGCACATATATTATATTTACAAATATGAACACTTGCTGCCATATCTATCACCAAACAATTCGAAGTCATGCATCACACACAATATCATATCATTCATCACAGATTCGTATTACCCACATCACATTGCACAGAATCATCAAGTATGATTATCACGCCAAAATCATCAGCAACCAACGAAGCTCTTATCATATAACCAATTTAATAACCAATTTAATAACCAACATCTATCAAGATCTTTCACAGTTGCAAGGATTTGAAATTCATGAACCCTAGTCTAATCATATAATCACCAATACAATCAATAATTATCGGCACTCAACAAGATCACAGATTGTATACCATTCATAATTCCGAGTCCTATTAGCATGAGATCTAACCCACCATAGAAAGCATGCTTACTAACATCGATATATCTAATAGTCACCCTAAATCAAATAAATCTACACGTATCAAGAGACAGTCAATCCATGATTAATACAAGGGAGATCACACTGACCGAGTAGTGGATTAGCCAGGCAAAAGGTAATCTTCGAATCTGAGAGGGTGTTGGTGTTCCTGCCGTTGATTACTGAGAGCAAGTAGGGTTTGCTATGGTCTCTACGTGTCTTTCTTTCTAGGACATAATCGAATCCTGTATCTCTTAATGTGTTTATTTCGAATCAAGTGGGCCGAACCCCACTTGGGCCTTGCTTGAGCCGCGTATCAATGCACCATGGGTATGGGTTTGGACTCGGTTTGATTCGGAAGGGGTTTGGGCCGGGAGTTAAGAGAATCACATGTTAAGGAGTGTGCGAGTGTAAGAGGGGTGTGTGACCCGGAACTTGTTCGGGGTTAACTATTGCAAACACAACCCCTAACTGCTTTCCTTCATTTGTAATATCCAATAATATAAACCAACTATATTGATTTCATACATTAAACACAAGGTCACAACATATAAACGGAGATAGTGCATAGGTAAATAACCTTATAATTTCGGGTTGTCACAGATAGTGCCTCCAGATCTTCAACGCGAAAACCACGGCCCCCAACTCCAAGTCGTGAGTCGTGTAATTCTTCTCGTGAACCTTCAGTTGTTGAGAAGCATAAGCGATCACATTGTTGCGTTGCATCAGCACGCAACAAAGACCCTGAATAGAAGCATCACAGTAAACCACAAAATCCTCGGTACCTTCAGGTAGAGACAAGATCGGTGCACTGCAAAGTTTCTGTTTTAAAAGTTTGAAAGCATCCCCCTGCTTGTTTCCCCAAGAATATACAACACCTTTCTGTGTCAACGAGGTAAGAGGTTGAGCGATCTTCGAGAAATCCTTGATAAATCTTTGATAATACCCAGCGAGACCAAGAAATTGTCGCACCTCCGAAGGATTCTTTGGTGCCGCCCAATTCTTGATAGCATCAACCTTAGCAGGATCCACGTGTATCCCTGATTCATTAACAATGTGGCCATGGAATTGCACTTCTCGTATCCAAAAGTCACACTTAGAAAACTTCACGTAGAGCTGCTCCTTCCTCAGGAGTTCCAAAATAAGACGCAAATGTCGCTCGTGATCCTCCTTGCTCCTTGAGTAGATCAGAATGTCGTCGATGAACATAATAACAAAATCGTCGAGGTAAGGTTTACATATGCGGTTCATGAGGTCCATAAATACTGCTGGTGCGTTAGTTAACCCGAATGGCATGACTAAAAACTCGTAATGGCCATACCGCGTGCGGAAAGCTGTCTTTGGAACATCCTCTTCTCGAACTCTCATCTGAAGATAGCCCGATGTTAAATCAATCTTCGAGTAAAAGCTCGACCCTTACAACTGGTCGAACAGGTCATCTATGTGTGACAACTCGAGTATCCAAGATTCCATCTTCACGTTAATTGTCCGTCAACTGTTTAGTTGTTTATTTACACGACTTATTTGCCTTGTAACCATACGTGTTTAATATATGTTGAGATGTTATGTGACTATTGTGTTGTGTGTTTAGTGTTATAAACTTCTGATGTGTTTAACTTAATGACACTTAGGGTTTCACACTAGTAAGCTCGACGAAAACAACTTATGATTCGCCATAACCCTTACTTGACGAAATCCAGGTGTTTCGTCATGCACCCATCGATGAAACATGGAGTTGTTTCGTGGACATGGACTTCAGCCCAGGATAGGCCCAGCCGCATTTGATTATATTACGTGATTCATAACTTGCGAACCCTAGTTTTTCCCCTACACCTCTCAACGGCAGACAACACCTCCTCATCGGAACCCTTTTATCTTCAAAACATTTCCTCTCGTGTCTTTGCTTTGGATCGGTATGTTAATTCATTCTTTTTTTTTATCAAGACACTTGACTGTTTTTGTGCGTATTGGCATCGATATCAGGATTGAGTGCTGTTGTAAATGTTTAGAACGAGGGTTGCTAGTTTTAGGATTGTATGAAGGTGTCTAGTCTTGATAACGAATGATTGATATATGTTTATGATTGTGTTATGTTTCGTCTAGCCTGTGTTATAAACGGATGGCATGATAGCTTAGTAAGGGGAGGATGTATGATCAGTATATGATTTATTTTAAGTTTGACGAAACTATATCTTGATCGGTCTAAATGAGGTTAGCCAAATGATAGTTAGGATGTTATGATTTCATGAGAAGTTTTGATGATCGCTGTTGATGATATGTGAATTGTTTGATGTTAATCGTAATTGGCAGTTAGGGTTTCTGTATAATAAACTGATAACACGACGTAACTGAATTGCATCCTAGACGAAACGCCAATCACGACGAAACAAATGTGTTTCACCGAGGGTAATCACGACGAAACAGGGGATGTTTCGTCGAAGGAGATTCACGACGAAACAAGGGGGTTCGTCGAGTTATTAAACTGCACCTTAAACTTAGTTAAGTCTGTTAGGGATTAACTAGGTTAGTCATGTACTGTTAAATGTAATGTATGGTTGCATGAGCCTGTATAACTTATAAATGCTATGTGTTAGTTGTTACCTACCTGTACGTCACGATTTTGACTGTTAGTCGAAACTTGTAAATGTCAACTGATTGTGTGTACATACAAACCATAGGCCTTGATTGATTAATTGGAACCAAGTAATTATTCAAACCGAACAAACCGAGGTGAGTTCACACTTCTAAGGCATAGGATTCCCGGTGGGTTGGGAATGGGATTGAATAACTACGACAGAACTTGTACATTTACCACTACTAGACTACTTACCACCGTCCTCGGATTGGGAAGGGCGCCAGCGCTAAACCTACATACTCGATACGTACCACTGTCCTCGGATTGGGAAGGGCACTTACGTAAAACCTACGTAATCTTATACTTACCACTGTCCTCGGATTGGGAAGGGCACTTACGTAAAACCTACGTAATCTCATACTTACTACTGTCCTCGGATTGGGAAGGACACCTATAGATACAACTAGTCTAGTAATATGCAACATGGGAAGCCCCCACTAAATATCGTAAAGGTTTGGGAAACAAGGATACTGGGTAATACATGATTCTGAAACAAACTTACTATTTCTGAAACGAACTCAATAACTGAACAATCAACTGTGAACTCGCTCAACTTTGTTGTTGACTCGTTGTTACATGCCTTGCAGGTCGATAGGTACTCATGGAGCTTGCACAGGGAGGCGCGGTCGTTGTGGGACATGGACAATGGGTGCCATGTTAAAAACATTATAACATTTCAAACTTAATACTTATGTTGGGTTTTCACATTTATGCTTCCGCTAAACACTTAACTATGTTTTGATTTGAACACCTTTTGTATTGATGGGTTGAACTTTATTTATTACTTACAATGTTCAATATGATTGGTGGCTTGATCCTGGTCAGTCACGCCTCCAAGCGGTGATACTCCGCGTGTGGATTTTGGGGGTGTGACAGATTGGTATCAGAGCCATTGGTTATAGTGAACTTGGTTTTAATAAGGGGAAAAAGTTTTTGTGAAAACCAGACTATAACCTGTACAGCGCTCAACGATCCACAACGACGCTTCGCTCCACGTGCAAGACTCAACACTATAGGTGATATGATTTATGTTTATATTGCCTACTTGCTAGTTACATAGAACTTTGCTCGTGGTATGCTTAGATAAACGTAACAACTATTGTTTGAAAACACTTGTATGCTTACTCTCTTCTGTTATCGCATTTTCGCGAACCTTTCTCACCCATGTTTCCTTTGATATGAAGATCATGAGTGGACGCGTTAACCTAACTCAAGCCTAGTTGACGGCTTTGATTAACCAACAAGTTGCTACGGCACTTGCAGCCGCTCAAGCAGGAGGTATACCCTGCAGTCGCAACTCACTCTAGGATTTTTATATCCTACCCTCATAGACCAACTCTTGTGTTTAACCTTGTCCTGTTCTTATACACAACAGGTCAGAACGCTCAGCCACCTGTATGCACATTCAAGACGTTCATGGAGTGTCGTCCTGATACTTTCAGTGGTACTGAAGGAGCCGTAGGACTCCTCCACTGGTTCGAGAAACTCGAATCGGTCTTCGAGATGTGTGAATGCCCTGAAGCTCGTAGGGTGAAGTATGCCACTGGTACTCTCAAAGGCATTGCGTTGACTTGGTGGAACGCGCAAGTTCAAATGTTAGGGCTGGCAGCTGCTAATGCCACCCCATGGAACGACTTCAAGGAACTGATCAAGCGAGAATACTGTAATCGTGATGACATCCACAAGCTGGAAGTGGAGTTCTTTAACCTGAAGATGACGGGGTCAGAGATAGAGGTGTATACGAAGCGATCCAACGAACTGGCAGTGTTATGTCCAACTATGGTGGATCCTCCCATCAAGCGCATCGAGCTGTACCTCAAAGGCTTAGTACCAGAGATTCAAAGCCATGTGACTGCTGCTAACCTTGCTACCATCCAGGATGTTACTCGTCTTGCTCATCGTCTCACAGACCAGGCAGTGGAACAGAACAAGCTGCCTAAGCGTATAGTTGCTGCTGCAACTAGTACTTCTGCTATTCCCAGTGACAACAAACGAAAATGGGATGGAGCCTCCAGCAAGGGTTCGACTACAGTTCAGTCCCAGGCGCAGCAGCGAAAGATTGATGACTACCAGAGTCCTGGTCAGCAATCTTCTGGTAGTCAAGGGCAGGGGGGATATCGAGGAAACCACCCAAAGTGCAACAAATGCAACAGGAACCACAGTGGTCAGTGCAACAAGGGACGTTGTCAGAGGTGTCTCAAGATGGGTCATGAAGCCAAGGATTACAGGAGCTCATGGCCTGCAAATGAGAATCGTCAGCAGCAACATCAAGCACCGTAGAATCAGCAACAGCAACAGGGCAACAGGGGATGCTATCAGTGTGGCGCTGAGGGTCACTATAAGAGACACTGTCCTCAGTTAAATCAGAATCAGAATCAGAACCATAACCAAGGGAACGGAAACAACAATGGGGGTAACAACGGGGGAAACAATGGAGACAATGGCACCCGTGGCCGTGTGTTCGTGATTGGTCAGGGTGATGCTAGGAATGATCCCAACGTCGTGATGGGTAAGTTTCTACTGGATGACTTTTATGTTAATGTTTTATTTGATTCGGGTGCCGATACCAGTTATGTGTCTCTAAAAGTTAGTCAAATGCTTAAACATACCCCAACACTTTTGAACACCAAGCACATGGTAGAGCTAGCAAACGGTAAAAGTCTTGAAGCCACATACATAGTTAGGGGTTGTAATCTCATCTAAGCTGGTCAAACCTTTTCTATCGACCTCATTCCTATCGTTTTGGGTAGTTTCGACATTGTTATTGGTATAGATTGGTTATCACAACATCAAGCAGAGATCCTTTGCAAGGAGAAGATCGTCCGCATTCCTCGTTCTGGTGAAGAACCTTTAGTGATTCATGGTGAAAAGAGTGGTGCAGTTGTAGGTATCATCTCCTTTCTCAAGGCCCAGAAGTGTTTGCGAAAGGGCCACACCGCTATTTTAGCACTTGTTACTGACGCATCAACGAAAGAGAAGAAAATCGAGGATATTCCAGTTGTACGCGACTTTCCTCAGGTGTTTCCTGAAGAATTACCCGGGCTACCGCCTCATCGCCAGGTCGAATTCCAAATCGAGCTAGCTCCTGGAGCAGCGCCCATAGCTCGAGCACCTTATCGCTTAGCTCCAACCGAACTGGAAGAACTGTCCAAACAATTGTAAGAACTCTTGGATAAGGGTTTCGTTCGTCCTAGCTCTTCGCCCTGGGGAGCTCCAGTATTATTTGTGAAGAAGAAAAATGGTACCTACAGGATGTGTATCGATTACCGTGAACTCAACAAGGTGATCGTGAAGAATCGCTATCCACTTCCACGCATTGATGACTTGTTCGATCAGCTGCAAGGGTCGAGCTACTACTCAAAGATTGATCTGAGGTCAGGCTACCATCAACTGAGAGTCCGAGATGAGGACATCTCTAAGACAGCATTCAGAACTCTTTACGGCCATTACGAGTTCCTGGTCATGCCTTTCGGATTGACGAACGCACCGACAGTCTTCATGGATCTTATGAACAGAGTGTGCAAGCCTTACCTAGATAAGTTTGTTATTGTATTCATCGACGACATCCTGATCTATTCTAAGAGTCAGGAGGAACACGAGCATCATCTACGGCTTATTTTAAAACTCCTTCGAACAGAACAGTTGTACGCCAAGTTTTCGAAATGCGACTTTTGGCTTCGTGAAGTCCACTTTCTAGGCCACGTGGTAAACAAGGACGGGATTCATGTTGATCCATCCAAAGTAGACTGGATCAAGAACTGGCCTGCACCGCGTACACCAACAGAAATCCGCCAATTCTTGGGTTTAGCGGGCTACTACAGAAGGTTCATCAAAGACTTCTCGAAGATTGCACAGCCGCTTACTCTACTGACTGAGAAGGGTGTCACCTATCATTGGGGTGATGCTCAAGAATCAGCGTTCCAACATTTGAAGAGTAGACTTTGTAGCGCACCTATCCTCTCATTGCCTGATGGCACAGACGATTTTGTGGTTTATTGCGACGCGTCCATCCAGTGACTTGGTTGTGTGTTGATGCAACGTGACAAGGTCATAGCCTACGCATCACGCCAACTTAAAGTTCATGAAAGAAATTACACCACACACGACTTGGAGCTGGGAGCTGTTGTTTTCGCACTTAAGATATGGAGACATTACCTGTACGGTACCAAGTGCACCATTTACACCGATCACAGGAGCCTCGAGCATATCTTCAAGCAAAAGGAGTTGAACATGCGACAACATCGATGGGTCGAGCTTTTAAACGATTACGAATGCGCGATCAAGTACCATCCGGGTAAGGCCAATGTGGTGGCCGATGCCCTCAGTCGAAAAGATACTACACCTAAACGTGTGCGTGCGTTACAACTCACCATTCAATCAAGTCTTCCTTCTCAGATACGAGATGCTCAGGTAGAAGCATTGAAACCAGAAAACGTCAGGGCTGAAGCGTTACGCAGCTCAAGGCAGCGGTTAGAACAAAAGGAAGACGGCGCCTACTACATGACAGGACGCATTTGGGTCCCACTCTATGGCAATTTACGAGAACTTGTAATGGAGGAAGCACATAAGTCTCGTTACTCGGTACATCCTGGTTCGGATAAGATGTACCACGATCTCAGAACTACGTATTGGTGGCCTAGCATGAAAGCGCACATAGCAACTTACGTTAGCAAGTGTTTGACTTGTGTGAGAGTCAAGACTGAATATCAGAAACCATCGGGCCTACTCCAACAACCAGAAATACCACAATGGAAATGGGAGCAAATTTCCATGGATTTCGTTACTGGCCTACCTAGATCTCAACGTGGAAATGATACCATTTGGGTGATCGTGGATCGACTCACAAAGTCTGCACACTTTTTGGCCATCAAAGAGACAGACAAGTTCTCTACTCTAGCAGACATTTACTTAAAGGAAGTGGTTTCGAGGCACGGGGTGCCAACCACTATTATTTCCGATCGTGATGCACGTTTTACTTCAGAACTGTGGCAAGCGATGCACAAATCTTTTGGCTCTCAATTAGACATGAGCACAGCTTATCAACCGCAAACGGATGGGCAGTCTAAACGCACCATCCAAACTCTAGAAGACATGCTTCGTGCATGTGTAATCGATTTCGGCAACGACTGGGAAAAACACCTCCCTTTGGTGGAGTTTTCGTATAACAACAGTTACCACACCAACATTCAAGCCGCTCCGTTTGAGGCATTGTACGGACGTAAATGCCGATCACCTCTTTGTTGTGCAGTAGTTGGTGACAGCCAGATCACGGGTCCAGAACATGTAGTAGACACAACGGAAAGGATTGCACAGATACGACACGCGTCAAGTTTTTGGCGGCGTTGCCGGGGACACAAGGATTTTAAGAAAGTTAGGAATCAACGGCGTCATCATTTTTTCTTATTTTTCTATTTATTTAGGATTTTTCTTAAATTTTCAGCTTCTGCAGAACTCAGCACGGGTTGTGCCCGTTGAACACGCCCCCGTGCCCAATCTTTGGTACTGGCAATCCTGTTTTAAGTCAGACAGTAAGCTGAACATGGGGCCGTGCCCACTCAACACGCCCTGTGCCCAAGTTTCAGTTACTGAAAACAGAACCGTAAGATCCCGACGGTTGGTAATTTATGACACAAACATGAGTGATACTGATATTTTTTACTTTCGGCACTCTTATGGTACGTGGTGTCAAATATATGGTGGCCCTCATAAAGATTTAGAATGTTATTTTCTAAATTATAAGCCCCATTATATAGACCCATTGTTTTCCTGTAGCCTTAAGAGGGGCAAAAGTAAAAATAATCCCTATCTCTCCCTCAAATGCTCTTAATCAACCCTTCTAGGAGAAATGCTTCTCGATGAATTATTTCAAATGGAAGATCTAATTCTTAATTGGGTGAAAGAACTTGAGATGGATATCATTAATTCACCTCAAGACGAAGCCCAAGAAGAATTATTGAGATCACATTCGAATAAGAACAACTTCGTTGTTCCCGAAATCACCCTTAACTCTAGCAAAGACTTGAGCGATAGTTGTCCCTGTGTCGATTGTGCCGTGAAGGACTCCCCATCGACCTCGTTTGGTGCATACATAGACCTGAGCAATTCGGCATACACCTTCTTTAATGAGAGCCCGGGAAAGGGTTGGACTTGTCCACCTACATTTAGCATAGGAATCACCCTCACCGATAACCTCTTGCATTCTCGTCTTAATATAGAGCAATTAAGGTATCTTAGGCACTTTGGGGTTGTTCCGTCCAGTAAGGAACCACCCGATCTGGATAAATTCCTTAGAAATAGACGAAACTTCATAAACAGCCTCTAGACACGGGGCCGTGTCCAGGTCAACACGCCCCCGTGTCCACCAAAAGATTCCTTTCTGACTTTTTGTCAGAATACGGACAAAATGTGTCAGGATCTTGCCTGCACACGGGGCCGTGTCCAGCGGACACGGGGTCGTGTGCAGCGTGTTGTCGTTTTCTATAAATGAAGCCAAGAATCCTGCACATTTGGACCATTCCAGGGACAAAGATTTTGTGGGATCTTCACACATACCATCTTAGGTATTTTCTAAAAGAAGGTTCTTAACAACCATCTTGTCCTTTCCTCTCTTGTCCATTCCCTTCTTCTTCAATTTTTCCTTAATACCTCCATTAGAGCTTGAAATCTCCATGATTCCAAGCTTTATTGAGATGTTTGTTAGATTTTTGTTCAAGAAATCTTGTTCTACAAAAATGTTCTAAGTTGTTTCTGCTTAAAAATGTTTTAAAAAAATCACGAAAACAATTTAAAACTCCAAGATTCCTTGTTCCAAAAATCTGCAGACATCTGAACACGGGGCCGTGCTCATCGAGCACGGGGCCGTGTCCGAGGTACTGTTTCTATAAAATTAAACTCTTTTCAGTATGTTTTCTCAGAATGGCGAGCAGAACTAGCGGGACATCTTCATCGCACGCCAGGAACAACCGACAAGGGAGAAGGTCATCAACGGTTGAAGATTCTCTTGTAAACTACGTTTACGCTTTAAGAGAAGCTATTGATGAAATGACAGGAGTGGAAGAAGCATTGGTCGACCGTATCAATCATTTGACGGTGGGACTAGAGGGATGTCTTCGAGAGGTCAACCTTTTGCACCAAAGGTTGAACATTCTCGCTTCTCCTCCTTTGGTACCAATTATCACCCAAAGGGCCTGTAATGTGGTACCGGAAGTCATCATACCGGCCGAATGGTACACCATACCCCCGGAACCCCCTCGATACAAACTACAAGGGGTTCCGGTTGGTGTCACTCCCCCTCCTCAAGATGTTGAGGAAAATGAGCCCGCCTTCTTCCTCCCAAGAGAGATAGAGGAATGGCTTTAAGGGAATACCCCTCGGTCCAGAGTTCTACGAAACCTTTAGATTCTTATTAAAGTAGAACTCCTTAGGATGATTTTATGTACCACTTGACCTATTTATCTTAGGACTTTTAAAGTTTATTTTCTGCGTTGTTTTTAAATTTTTAGGACCTATGTAATGCGTTAGTTTTAATGAATGATGGTTCTATTTGGTGTTTGGATGATGATGTAATGGGTAAAATACACTCGGGATGGTGAAGGATACCAAGGGAAACTTGCACCAACGCCCCATGCACAAAAACAGAGCCTCCCGCAGATTTTTCTTCATTACAGCAAGTTCAGCACGGGGCCGTGCTCATCCAACACGCCCCGTGCTTAACCATCTGCAGAAAAATGCCCAGTTCAGGTACCTGGACACAGGGCGTGCTCACTAAACACGCCCCCGTGTCCAGCCTTCTGTTACTTTATTTTGTTTTCTGTTACTGGCGATCTGAACACGGGGCCGTGCCTTGACACCAAGGGGCCGTGTCCAGACGCTCAATAACATAATTTTTTGCTTTTTCACATCTTTTTACACATTCAATCAACCTAAAACCTTATTTTTAGGACACATTGAGGACAATGTGTAATTTAAGTGGGGGGGGGGGGGGATGCTAAAACCTTGAATTTTTGCAAGTCCTAACTGCAAGCCTTACACAAAACTCTATTGGAACCGCTAAACACCCCAAATTTTTTTCAAAAAACTTTTCGTTTTTTTACTTGTCTAGGTTTAATTTGGGAATTTCAAGTTCTAAAAAGGTGATATTTTTACAAATTTACAACCGATAGCGTCGTGATAAAAAGGACCAACATAAGAAAATTATGAAACGGCATGACAAATCTAGTTAAAATTTGATTATATATACTTGATCACATAAAAACCCATTCCCACAAAAAGTGAGTTTTGAGCCTTTATTGAGCATATAAATACACATCTTTAAACTAAATGCTCATTTTTCGTTTCTTGTGTGAATAGCCGCTTGGTTCTTATGACTCTAGAACTTGCCATGACGATACATTCCCGGTCCTTACCAACTTAAACCCAAGTAAGTAAATGATGGAGGCATTAGGACTAACCCTTTTTCTTTCAACACCATTATTTTTCTTTTTTTTACCCCCTACCCAAAATCTCCTAGTTAACCCCTTTGAGCCTAAACCTTTTCATTTCTTAACCCAAAACAAACACCCTTTTACCCACCAAAACCCTTTTTCATTTTAAACCCTTTATTTTGGTAACAAATCTCAGTTTTTCTTTTGACTTCCTAAAAAAAATGATGATGACAATGAAGCCAAAAGAAATAAACAAACAAGTTCATCAAAAAGAACTTTGTTTAAGGAAATGCTTCATTAGAATAAAAAGTCATAAAAATAAAAGTCTTACGAAAGCCGAAGCTTTTTACGCCTTTCGCCCTTTTCTATTAACCACTAACCCAACCACCTACCTTTAACCCAAGCCTAACCCTTCCCCCAAAAGTCCTTTATATATTTACAAAGGTATATAGTTAAAAAGGAGGAGGATTGATCGCTTGGCAAGCTTATGGTAGAAGTAAGTTCCATGCCGCTCTCAAGAGTTTTCACAAAAATACACCTTCGGCTGAGTGTTGAGTGATCCCCCGTGAGGTACGTGAACTTGTATATAAATGGAATTTTAAAAAGGCATGTTATGCCCTAATAAGTAATATATCTTATGTAATCTTTTAAATAAATCATGACGAATAGGATTGTAAATAAATAAAAAAAACTTAATAAAGAATCTTGGAAATCCCGACACTCTATGACAAGCCCAAAAACCTTCTCTTCTATCCATTCCATTCCATTTGGGAGTGTATGCCACAAAATAAAGAGTTTTGCTTGAGGACAAGCAAAGATTCAAGTGTGGGGGTATTTGATATGTGCAAAATGCAACATATAAATTACATCAAATGAGGCATAAAACTAACCCTTTTGTAGTACTAATGTTGGAAAAAGTGTGCTTTTGTCTCCTTTTGTATTTTCAGGGTTAAAAGAGCTTAAATGAATAAAAGAAGCAAAAATGCAGCCAAATCCAGCATAAATACAAGAAAAGAAATAAACGTGGCATGCCCGACCCCTCGACAGCATCCTCTAAAGCAAAAACAAGAGAACAGAAGGCTGAACATGCCCCGTGCTCACTGAGCATGGGAGCGTGCCCAAGTGTCTGCAGAAAAGACAAAGTTGTAGTAGCTTCTATCACCCACCACGTGGGCGTGTCCAGCGGACACGGGGCCGTGGTCAATTCTAAGATTCACAGAATCTAGGAAAATCTTGATAGTACAGATACTCTTCTGCACACTGGGTCATGCCCATCGGACACGGGGGCGTGATCAATTTATGCAGACAAACTGCATTTAATGAAGAAAGATAAGATGGGTGGACACGGGGCCGTACCCAATGGACACGGGGCCGTACCCAATGGACACGGGGCCGTGTCCGGGCTTCTGTGCAGGCTATAAATAGGGGTGCTTGGCTCATTTGCAAACCATCCCGTGACAAACCACCTCTCTCACACTTCACCCACCCACCACCACCATCACAACCCACATCCACCACCATCATCCATCATCCATCATAGAGTGTGTGTAGCAGTCTCGGGATCCAAGATTGATCGTAAGAGTTCTTGACAATCAAAGGCCATGTTTGCCTAAGTCTCTTACATCACTTGGTGAAGACAAGTGTTTAGTGTAATACTTTTTATTTTTAATCTTTTCGCACTTTTTATTTGGTTATGTATTAATGACTTTAATAACTAGTTTCTTATGTTGAAGGTGAGTCTTCCTTATCGTTTGTCCGTGGTGTCTTGGCATTATTTTACTGTCTATATAAAATAAAAGATTTTCACCATTCATATCTCCACGGTCTATATGGAGGTATGTTGGCTACCTGGTCAGGGGTTAAGGGAACGGTTTGGTAAGAGTCTTGCCTTGTTCAGTGTATAGATCCTGCAAGGACCTGGGTCAACTTTAGTAGGACCTCCTTCAATACCCACTGGTATTGGATGGCGGGGGTCCGAACTCCTTGATCCCCTCATATGTAAACTACTATTAAAACTTTAACCCGACTACTTAGGACTGTATCCCTGCTGACTCAGACTACTTAGCCGAGGGTAACGTCACCTCCAGAAGAGGGGCCTACCACAATATGCATTAATAACTTAATTAATTATCTTTCAATAATCCAACCCTTTAGGATTGTATCCTTGCTGACTCAAACTACTGGGTTGAGGGTAACGTCACCTTCAGAAGAGGGGCCAACTACTATAACTAAGTATAATCTCTTAAAAAGTGCAAAAGTGCGGAAATAATAAAAGGTTACACTAAATACAAGTCGGATCCAAGTGATTCATCTTGTCTATCTGTTTTATTTTTATTTTTCAGCATTTTGGTTAGTTTTATTTTTCTTGTTTGAAAACCTTTTTCTAAACTCTTGATTTGATTAGACGTTGAGGATAAACCGGTATTAAAAGCTCTTGTGTCCTTGGACGACCTCGGTATCTTACCAACACTATACTATGCTTACGATGGGTGCACTTGCCCATATGTGTGTTTAGTGTTAGTAAATATCGTGTTTTATAAATTTAAAACTTGGCTAAAAAGTGTTAAAGGGCTTAAAATATACATTAAAAACTATACGACACTTCACACGCATCAAGAGGTGATACGAAGATTAGGGTTTTTGCCAATAGATTACTGCCGCACACAAATGCAACACAAATAATATAACCGAGTCGTATATGGGCTTTACCTGGGCCGAAAGCCCATTTCGGCGCATAAGGGCCTTGACGAAAAGCATCTTTCGTCGTGATGCTTATGGCGAAACTCCGGTGTTTCGTCAAACAGGAGTGATGACGAAATACCATTTAGTGATGGTGATGAGGAAATACTAACTTTCGTCGAGTGAGGTTTGTGTGGGATTAAGTTTCTAACCTTACATAGTTAACAAGTTTTCATCACTAACCAAACAATAACAAGTATCTGAAACATATAACAAACGTGCACAATTACAATGCAAACAATTTATGAAAACACCGGTGCAAAAAAAGTAACGCGTCGAGGGAAAACCTTGAAAACTCGAGTTGTCACATTATCCCCAACTTGAAAGAAATTTCATCCCGAAATTTGGTAAGTAGTCCAAAAGCGGCGAAGTGTCAGATCAGGATGACTGTGGATTTTCCCCGGGTGCCACACATAAAGGATGAAAAGTGTAATTTAACCTTTTCTCAATGAATCCCCATTTATTTTTACTTGTAAAGCAAGTTGCATAGCATTAGACCAAATTGTGTAATTCTCAGAACCTTTAAGTTTGATGGAAAGAATAGTCAAACTACTAGAATCAGAAGGATGCAAGTATAAAGGATCACTTGCATCAAGTTTACTCACAAGTGTCTCAGGTGGTGGATCACTAGGACCAGAACCACCACTTGTGACAACCGGACCATCAACCATTATATCTCAAGGACAAGTAGCAATCAAGAAACAAAAACAAGAAAAATTGCAACAATAATACAAGAGAACCACAGCAATAACAGAACCTAACTAGGGCGAAACCTTAACACGGAACATATCAGAGGTTCATCACTCAAGGTGCCTCTACAACTCTTATCAAGGGAGCACACTAGATCTAGACTCAGTTTAGAAAAACAACAACAAGTAACAAACATAATGGGAATCAAACAACAATCAAAACAGAAATCAAATAACAACAAGTAACAAGCAAAATATGAGTCAAATAACAGCCAAACAACAAAAAAATGCAACATGATGTACCCTTCCTGTGTCCCAATCAACACCGGCCCAACTAGTCCGGCAACAATAATGCCTAAATGCAAGAACATAAATTAAAAAATAGGAAATTAAAGCAAGGAAAGATCTCACCAAGATTGCAAACCCTAGCAAGGGTTTCTCCAGTTCTGAATAGGATTTTACAACCTACAAGGTTGAACCCTAAATCAGAACAGAAGCTTCCAAGATTCCACCGGTCCAAGAACGCCTCCTGGGATATCAAGAGCGGCAATTCTCCACTCAATCTGAAGCCGGCAAACAAAATTTCTACCAAGACTCAGATCGCACACAAACCCTAGATTTAGGGTTTCTGTATCTCGAACGGCACAAACACCAAGGCAACAAAACCTTCAAAATCTGGAACCATTAGCAAGAAACCAACCACCAATCCAGATTCATCAGAAACAAGCAGCAGAAAAATTGATCGGAACAATGACCGGAACCAAAACCTAACTCTCTAAACAACAGATGATTACCAACTGCATAATCACCAAACAAATAACAAGAGAATCAAAACCCAATATCATATTCAAGGTGAATCTGATCATGTTGGTGCATACGTCTGTCGACTTCGTCTTGTATCGAGTCTTGTAATAGAAATGTTAGACCAGGGCACATATTACGAGGAAAATAGGTTTTGTGTGTAGATGATTGATTTCGCACGAAATGGCAATTTCCTATTCCGTGCGAAATAGCCACCTCTATAAATAGGAGGTGTGCCAAGTCATTTGTAACGTTCATGTTTCCGGTACCGAAGTGCTGCCGACGTGTCGTTTGATCTGTAAACGTGTTATATCAATAAAACAAGACAATTAAGAGTGAATCAAGCTGTTACAAAGTTTAATCAATGAATTCCGCCTCTGATTAGACCAAGAACTCTTCTGATAGACTCATTTAGATCGTCTCACAATCCTACATGTGGTATCAGAGCTCAGGAGGAAGAGTTCTTACCAAATTTAGCTTGTTTTCTTCAAAAATCTGACTTCTACACCTTCTTTCTCAAAATTAACAAATTTTCACGGTTAAAATGGATTGAATTTCTCATATTAAGTGCGAAACATAGTTTTAACAAAGCCTTGAAAGAATCAGACTTAAAATCGGACAAAAACTTGTTCATTTTGTCTATTTCGTTTGAAAACTGATTGAATGTGTGACATCAGCAGCATTTCGTACGAAAGTGCTTATTTCGTTTGAAATTTCCATTATTTCGCACGAAATACACCTTGGAATCTTCATTTCGCACGAAATCGCCTGAGTTCTTGTTATTTCGCACGAAATCACTTATTTCATATGAAATCACCTCATTTCGCACGAAATCAAACGTCATTTCGCTTGAAAGATATCTCTATTTCGTACGAAATAGATTGTTAGTTTGATTTCGTTTGAAGAAGCTATTTCGCACCAAATTGTTTCGTTTGAATTCTCATTTCGTGTAAACTTTCATTGTTGTTTGAACTTTGTGAATTTGTGAAACAGGTTTTCGAAACATGGAAGAAGAGTTCTACAATGCGTTTGCTACACCAGTTGCTCCTGTTACAGCTGCTGAAACTGTTTACAGTGAGAATGAGACGGGAAATTATCAAAAACCGCCGAAGCTTATATACATTGAAGATTTTAGAGGATGGCAAAATCGATTTGAAAACTAGGTGCAAGATTATAAGTTTGACGCATGGTGTTCATTAGAGGTAGATTACGTTAAACCAAAAAATGAACGTGGGCTTGAAAAAGCGTTTAGTGACTATTCAGATGTTGAAAAATTGAAATACACAAGTGAAAAGATGACGATTAGCATTCTTCAACAAGCGGTAAAAGAAGACATCTTTGTTTTGCTTCAACATGAAGACACTGCTAGATCAATTTGGCTGGCATTAATTCAAAAATTTAAAGGAAGTGCAGATATGATCAAGAACAAAAAGGCGTAACTAAAGAAATCATTTGATATGTTTGTTGCATTTGAAGGAGAAACAACAAAAGCGGCTATTGATAGATATTGTCATCTTGTTTTAGAAATGGGAAGATTGGACATAAAGAAAGACGACGATGAATGGGTTGATAAACTAGCCGATGTGCTACCTCAGCAAAAATGAGGAACATATTTGCTGATCTTAAAACACATGAGAAAATCTGAAAGTATGAACTTGGCGAAGTTTATTCAGAAAATTGAAGAACATGAATTGGATATTCAGAAAACGGCTATCATGAATAATCCAAATGCTCAACAAGATGTAAGTTTATACTACAGAGGAAACAAATTTGAGGCTACTCCAAGTCCAAAGATTAAGACTGCTTTCAGTGCTGATAGTTCTTCTGAAACGAAGGGTAGTACTGTAACTCAGAGTGGTGGACATTCGTCTTCATATTCAAGCTTTGATCCAAATTATACAACACCAAGTCCTCAACGACAGAATTCAACGAATCTACAATGCAATGTTACATTGAACATTCAAAATAGTCAAAATCTTTCTCCAGAAATAGCTAAGCAACACATTGCATCACTTGTTGCTATGTTAGAATCATATGAAAGTTTAGTTGCTGGCAAAATTGGAAATCCGATGCTCACCAAAGAGGATTATGACCAGATTGATGCTGTAGAGCTTGAGTTGATGGATATCAAATGGTATTTGGCCAGTGCTGTTAGAAGGGCAGAAAAGTTCCAACAAATCACCGGTAGAGATGATTTTCGTGAAATGAGTGCATCTCCGATAGGGTTTGACAAATCAAAGGTCACTTGTTTTCGTTGCAAAGAAAGAGGACATTTTAAACGAGAATTCAAAAATAAAGAAGCAACCGGAAGACAAGAAAAGAATGATTATTATCAAAAATCAAATTTTCATCAAATTGATCAACAACCATCATCATCCCGTGCCATTGATGTTGAAAAGAAAAAAGCCTATCTTGTTAATCAAGATGATGAAAAGGTTGCAGAGGGTTTTAGCTGGGACAAATACATTCCACCCGGTTCAGGTCTTGTTGCTAGAATTCTGGAAGAAGAAAAAGTCAAATCTAGTCCGAAAAGAATACCGATTTTTCCATAATTAGGAAGTGATGCAGATACCGATAATGAAGAAGAATATATTAATAAAGCTAGAAAAGGTCTGGATCCTGATAGTTTTTATTTGTTCTTTGCAGATAAGGTTGAGATGCTGAATGAGAAGAAAGCTGCCAGATTGAAGAGAGAGTTTGAAGCAAAAAGGATTGCTGAAGAAAAGATAAAACTGGAAGCTGAGAAAGCAGAAGTTGAAGAATGTGAAATAAAAGTAGAATTTGATGAAGAACCAATGATTGAGAAGGTAATAGAGAAAATCGTCGTAGTTGAGAAAATCGTTGAAGTTGAGAAAATGGTTGAAGTTGAGAAAGTTGTCGAGGTAGAAAAGATTGTTGAAATCACGAAACCTTGTCTGAAATGTTTGGAGTCTTGCAAACATTGTGAAGAAAAGGACAAGAAGATTCTTGAACTTGAAAAGCTGAAAGAAAAACTGTTGTTTGATGTGAAGTACGTGAAGGAATCATATGACGTGTTGAATAGAACAGTTGATAGTCTAAAAAAGACAAATTCAGAAGTTGATGCTGCTATGACAATGATGAGCTCAACATTAATGACAAAGCAGAAAGTCATCAATGAGTATATTGAAGACTGTGCAAAGCTGAAGCAGGATTTGGAACTTGAAAAGATTGAAAGTGAAAGAATCAAACGATTATTGTTGAGCTATACAACTTGTGATTATTTGATTGATAGAATTTATCCTACTGTTGCAGGTCTTGACGCTTTCCAAGATAAAGAGAAGGAAGAAGATACTGGTAAGAAACAGAATGTCAAATATAACAAGTGTCCGCCCCCGATCTATGAATGTTATTCTCCTAGAAAGCCAAATGAGGAACGATTAAAAAATGCGCTCAACATAAAGTTAAAGTCTGAAACCATTGATGAGTTACCAGACAACATTGATGTCACATTCACAGCGTCTGACACTGATCATGAGTCTGAATTGTTAAAGAAAGTGGTCGATCAGGTGTTGGATATGGATGAAGAGTCAAAGTCGGAGTCTAAATTTGAAAGTTCGAATTCATTAGAAAAGAGTCCGAGTTTACAGGTTAAACGGGTTTACAATAAAGAATTCATGTTATCAAAATCTAATTTGAATGATGGACCAATCAAAGTGGCATATACTTTGAATGATTCAAACAAATTATATTCTGATGAGGAATTTCCAATAAGAGGTGTTAAACCAGAAATGATAAAAATGATTTTTAAACTAATAGAAATTAATATTTCTGAAATAAAAAATGAAAATCTTTCTGAAAAACCTAAACCTTACACCTCAAGAGTTCAACAACGTTTAAACAAGAAAAAGGGTTACAGTTCTGATTCAGGTTAACGAAAGAAACCAAACCATAACGGTAATTTCAAAAAGAAAGGTCTTGGTTTTAATTCTTCAGAAAATTATAAAAATGGAAATATTATAAACCAAAAACAAAATTTGTTGCAGGAGGAGGTTCTGAAGAAGAGCAGAAGAAATCATTCTGGAGATAGTCAAACCGAGAGTTTCTTACTGAAAGGAAGAAGAATATGAAGAAATTTGTTCCATGGTATCAGAGTTGACAAAAGAATCTGTTTTAAATGTCAAAAAGCTGGACACATTGCTTGGAATTGCCACGAGTCCACTTATTTAAAACAGGGAGTTTCTTCTAACTTTGAAATGAAAAAGAAATGTGTTGATAAAACAGTTTAATCAAAAGAAAAAATCAAAGTGTTTGAAAATTTGACATTTGAAGAAGGTAAAAGTTCGAAACGTTTTTACAAAAGAAAAGTTGATTTGAATAAACAAAGATGGGTTGTAAAATATGAGAGTTGTTCTGACAATGAATCTGATTCCATAAAATCAGAGGAGTCATCTGTTGAGAAAAAGAATGAGAATTATGTTCCAGAGTTAAACGATGAAAACTTTCCGCCATTGTCGAAAGAAAAATTGAAGTTAAAAATTGGAAAGATTGAGATTTCAGATCAATTCTTCACTGGTAAAGGAGAATTTGATACTGAAAAGGCGTTCAATAGGAAAGTCAAACATATATTTGGGAAGATAGTAGATGGGAAAGTGAAAAGTGTAAAAGATTTTTATAAATCGAAAAGAGGTTGGGATAGAGATGAATCAAAATCACCCAAGGCTTGTCAGGCTTGGGTGACAGCGTTTTCTAATTGAAATCCTGACTTGCCGGAGCTTCCAAGTTGGTAATCGTGGAGCATGAATCGGCATCAATCTTGAAAAATTGTTTTTGTAAAACATTTAAAAATTGTTAAATTCTACAGGTTGTGGAATTGCCGGAACTCCCAGGTTGGTAAGTGTGGAGTAGGAATAGGCATTTTCCTGCAAGTGGCATTTCAGTTCACAAGTGGTATTTAAATCTATGAGTCAAGAGGTTATGTTTGATTAGTGAACTTACAAGTGGTTAATCAAGGTCATTAATTTGAACTTGATTTAACTTTCATTCAAATGATTAATAAAACAAAATGATGAATGAATCCCCAATTTTACAAGTGGTAAAATCAATAAAACTTATTTTCTGGAAAAACCATTTTTAATTAAAACAAAATTAAGTGTTTTGAAATCATAATGGGAAAATGTTTTGTTGACAGGGGGAGTTCTGATTGTTTATGCCAATTGGATGGCGAATTGAAGTAATTCAAATCAGTCTGTCAATTTACCTTGTACAGTTTGTTTTCAAATTTCCTCTAAATGATTTTAAATTTTAGGGGGAGTAAGAATTTTTGGAAAATCCAAAAACATTAGAAAATTTGAAAAAGTAAAAAACATGATAAAATCAAAAATGAGTTTTGTTGCGAAAAAGAGGAAATGATAGTACATCAGTGGACTATCACAACATGCTAAAGAATTGGAAAGTCAAATGTGATAAACGGTCTCACTGATGATATGCCAGTAGGTTTTTACACGCTTAGTAGATTGTGTTTGAGATATAAATCTAAATTTCAAACTTACTTATCTCGTGGGGAACATCTCTCGGATATCTGGGTAACCCCCGAAATCTTGTTTGAAAGACCCATCTTTCTGAGATACTAGGTCTTTATGCTTAGTGATATCTGGGGTATTATCCCGGGACTTCTGATTTTACGGAAGCAATGGCCTAGTCCCCGTATAATATTTTTCGCTTTCTTGAAATAATAGCACCCCCTCAGCATAAAAAATGATGAAACATTGCAAAATGCTAATCATGTGCTGTTGAAGAAAAGATTCTCTAAAAGGAACACACCTAAAGTCGAAGCCATCATCTCTCTGATTTTGCAGAAGCAATAGCCTGAGCTCTCATGGCCCTCGCATTTAACCCCTTACAGATATCATCTAGGTATACTCACCTGTAAGACTGAATATTGGGATCTGGATACGGGAGTATATTCTGAGATGGGACACGCGAATAAGTTTATGTCTCTAAAACATTAATCTCGTATCTCGAAACAGTTGAACTTTGTGTGAAAATTTAAGTGGATCAGTATACTGACAATCTAAGTGAATCGGTTAGAACTTAAAATGTTTATAGCTTAACGGTGTTGGTGATTTGTCTCAAAAATTGATATGATTCTCTTACACAAACTCGAAAAAATATTGTTTGTAAATATTTTTTTACTGTATTTCATTAAAAATCAAAAATCCAAAAAGATTTTCGGAGTGTTTTAGCATAAATTTTTGAAAAATATAAAAAGATTTTAGACAACTGATGTTGAAAAGCTGATTTTCAAAATTCCGAGTGCTAAACATGATGAACAACAGGGTTGGGAGAGTCTGTTGAAATGAAAAATGTTTTTTGAAATGATTAAATGGTTCATTCAGTTGAAACCAAATTTGAATGTGTCATATACAAGTGGTTAAGAGAATTTGTGAAATGTCATATTATTACAAGATGATGTTTTGAATTTAATTATACAAGTGGTTAGCAGAGTTTAAATTTTTCAAATTTTAAATTTGTGAAATTTACTTTGAGGTAGAGAATGTTCAGGTTATGGCTATGAGAGAGCCAGGTTGCGTTTCTAGAACCTGTGAAAGCCAGACTATGAACCCAAGCATTCTTTAAGGAGGAGTCTGATGATGAAGAGCTTAAAGAATCAAGAGATCTGATCAAGAGAATGTGAAAAGATAGATTGAGATTTAGAAGCCCGAAGACTGATAAAGGCTGAAGTTTATGAAGACTCGACACCGAAGACTTTGTCCACATCCGAGGGGGAGTCTGTTGGTGCATACGTCTGTTGACTTCGTCTTGTATCGAGTCTTGTAATAGAAATGTTAGATCAGGGCACATAGTACGAGGAAAATAGGTTTTGTGTGTGGATGATTGGCTTCGCAAGAAATAGCAAGATGCTATTTCGTACGAAATGGACAATAGTCATTTCGCACGAAATGGCAATTCCCTATTCCATGCGAAATAGCCACCCCTATAAATAGGAGGTGTGCCAAGTCATTTGTAACGTTCATGTTTCCGGTACCGAAGTATTGCCGACGTGTCGTTTGATCTGTAAACGTGTTATATCTTTAAAACAAGACAATTAAGAGTGAATCAAGCTGTTACAAAGTTTAATCAATGAATTCCGCCACTGATTAGACCAAGAACTCTTCTGATAGACTCATTTAGATCGTCTCACGATCCTACAGATCAACTATGCATAAAGGTATACAAACCCTAAATCGCCCAAATTGTTGAGAGAAGGTAACATAAAAAATATATGAGTTGAATGATTGAAGTTAGGTAGAAGGGCTTTTATATACCAACCCGAATCCACATAACAACCTCCGGGGAACCCGGAGTTCTCATACGCGAACAAAACAGACTCCTAAGATGCATACAACTTCTTTATACCTTCAAGGCCCAGCTATACTTCAGCCCAAATCTGATAGACTAGCAGCAGGCCAGTTATACTTTAGCCCAACGTCAAGAAGCCCAACAACGTGCAGAAGCCCAACAACATGAAACAAAAATAAACAGACCATTAAGCATAAAACTTAACATAATAGAATTGCAAAATAAAAGAATAAGAATGTAGGATGAGGATCAAATGAGAAGTTTATTTTGGCTAGGAAGTGTAGGAAGCAATAGGATTATGACATGTGGCAACATTTAAAATAAAGAGCAAGGGTATTTTAGTCAATCATATCCTTTCTTCTTCCTTCTTCTCCCCAGTAACTTCAAAACCCACCATTTTCAAAATCCACCATCTTCAACCTTTTCTTCACTTTCTATCTCAATATTCACTACATTTTAGTGCGATTTTCATCAACAATCAATGATTCAAACACCCGATCAACGTGTTCTTCAGTTTTTTTAAAGAAAACCCAGTTTAATTTCATACAAAATCTCATTTTTTCTCATGATTTTGAAGATAATCACTCGATCCGTTCGATTCGATCGCTGATAAGTGTTTCTATCATTCAAATTTCGTCAATCGTTGAAGAAATCGGTTTCGATCCATGTAAGAAATTCTTTAATTTCAATTTTACAATCTGGGTTTTTGATTTAGTCGTTGAGTTTTACGATCTTGGCGGGGGTCTGGGGGCAGCGCCCCTGGTAGCAGGGTCCAATGGGCGGCAGCCCCTGGCGGGGTCCAAGGGGCAGAGCCCCTGGCTGGAAAACTGCTTTAATAAAAATGCATCAGAAAAATTAATTTTCTGTAAATTGCCTCTGGAAAACTGAATTCGTAGACAGTTTTTTATCTCCTGCTTCCTGGTTCAGACAATTCACATACAAAACTATTGTCCTGGTTCAATACGTTTTAGAGAGAACACTTTCTTTGGTGTTTTTTGGCCATTGCGTTTTAGAACTAAGACATTTTTATGTGTTTTCTGGCCATTCGTTTTAGAAAAACACATTTTTGAAGTGTTTTTAGTCATTGTGTTTTAGGTAAAACACATTTTTAGGTGTTTTCAGTCAATTGCGTTTTAGAGAGAACACTTTCTTTTGTTTTTTTAGGCCATTGCATTTTAGAAAGGAGACATTTTTAAGTGTTTTCTTGTCACACCCCTTTCTAAGGTGGAAGCACGAGGTGTGATCTTGAAAGGTTCTCATTGCATACGAATGATAAACATACTACATGCTCATAAAATAACTCCAAATGCCATTGACATTAAACATTTAAACATGGTTTAAGATAAGTGTTTACATCACACGACCAATAATTTTTTTAAAAAGTTTACAACTTTATTTCATCCACAAACAACAAGGTTTTAATTATTATATCACCACATGAGGTGGGATATAACAACCAAACCCGCAAAAGAGGCATAGGAGTCTTGACACACATAGCTAACAACATAAACAACATCCAAGAGCGAGAGTAAAACCGTGCGCACATCCACATTAGTTACCTGAAATACATGTGAGTTTTTGGAAAATCGTCAACATAATGTTGGTGTGAATTCATGCAGTTTTTGTATTCAACATTTGTATACTTGAATGAAAACATGGTATGTAATTTGTATGAAACAAGTATTTCTGTAAATGTAAGGAAATCGAGATCGCTAATGGTTTGCAAGGCCATTAACATGTGACACGACATAGGAACCATCCAAACCATAGGCATTTTTAGTTGTCGATTCACGACTAGAGACACAAAAGCACTCCAGGTAGCACGTGGCCCAGAGTGTGGCTGCCTGAAACCCATTAGATCTAACCTTTTGTTCTGCGGTCTAGGTATATTGTTGATTAATGGTGCTTATGACACCCTATTCGTGACATACCATAACACATGTATTTTTCCCAAAGTTTAAAAAGCATGTAAAAGTTTAAAAGTGGGGACATGAACTCACAACTTTGCGTATCTTGCGCCGTAAACTTCACCGGGTTTGCTTATATAGCGTCGTGACCTATACGTGTTTTATTAACGTTAGTCACTAGACTTGTATCGCACAAGTACAAGTCACCATCTTTTATGTATGTGTTCTTGGTTGTTAAAAATAATTTATATTTTTAACTATGTATCTTACTTATATTATTTTCTCAATAAATATAAGTATCTTTTATTTTTCACCCGAGTTATGTATTTTTGTCCAAAAAGACATTTTAAGTTCGTAACTTGTCCAAGTTACATAATCTTCTAAGAAATATATTTTCATACATATATGTTCTTGTATTTGTCTAAGCATGTAGTATGTGTATTTTTGTATTTCTACTCCTTGGGAGTATTTAGTGTATTTTCATGTCCTAATACACTATTACATACAATACATATTACATACACTTAGCACAAAATTTGGTGACCATTAAATATATATATTTTTCTCAAAAATATAAATACTTAGTATCAAGTTTTATCTTGAAGAAATCATCATTTCTTAACTTGGAATTTAACACAAAAATTAGAGAAACATTGGTAAATATTTATAGGTGAATTTTTAGGGAATAAGTTTCACCAAAACTTATATTTCTCTAAGTGTCAAAATTAATAACAATGTTTTCAAAACATCATTTCTTAACTTGACATGGTTTCCCCTAAAAATGGAGGTTTCCCATGTTTTCAAAACATGTGTTTATTTTCTTTTAAAATCATCACAAACCAATTAACAACAATCAACAACTCATTCAACACTTACCGAGTGTCAAAATCAAGTATATTACACTACATCATGAACTTGAAGTTTTTGTAAAAACTTGTAGTAACTTACCATGTTATTTAGTAGGTTTAGTTATCCTTAAAAACATATTTATTTGTTTCTAAATCACATTCTTGAAAGATTTAGTCATTTACAACTTGTAAGATGTATTGTATGTAATCAGACAATGTTGACGTTTAAGCACATAATTGTAAATATTAAATAATAATTAAATTATATGGAAATTACCGGTTTTGTGCCAGTTGTCACAGTCTCCCCCCGTTAAAAGAATTTCGTCCCGAAATTTAGACTGAGCTATCTCTCGCAGGAGTTTTCTTGAACAGGTGGGGGTACTTTTCTTTAAACTGGTCTTCACCTTCCCACGTGTACTCGGGTCTGTGCTTAGAGTTCCAACGTACTTTGACAAGTTTGACACTACTCCTTCGGGTCTTGTTGAATTTCTAGTCTGTAACCTCAACGGGTTTTTCTGTAAATCGGAGTGTGTCGTCGATATGCACTTCATCCGTAGGGATGATCACTGTTTCTTGGGTTGGACTCTTCTTGAGGTTGGACACATGAAACGTATCATGTACTCCGTTAAGTACTTCCGGTAATTCCAACTTGTAAGCCACGGTACCAATTCTTTCCAAGATTTTGAATGGTCCGATGTATCGTGGATTCATCTTTCCACATTTTTCGAATCTTACTACGCCCTTCCAAGGTGAGACCTTTAACAAAAATTTGTCTCTCGCCTCGAATTCCAAGGGTTTTCGTCTTCGATCAGCGTAGCTCTTTTCTCGATTTTGTCGGTTGTCTTTTGGACAAGTTCAGGACCAACCATACGTTTGTCTCCAGCGTCTGCCCAACATAATGGCGAGCGGCACTTGCGGCCATCTAGGGCTTCGAAGGGTGCGGCTTTTATGCTCGTATGGTAGCTGTTATTGTAGGAAAACTCAACTAAAGGTAGATGAGTATTCCAGCTGCCGCCTAGGTCCATAACACATGCACGAAGCATATCTTCTAGCGTTTGTATGGTCCGTTCGCCTGGCCGTCTGTTTGCGGATGGAAGGCCGTGCTTAGATCTAATTGAGATCCAAAGGCCTGCTGGAAGGTTTGCCAGATTCTCGAGACAAAATGCCTATCTCTGTCTGAAATAATTGAGATAAGCACTCCATGACGTGCCACGATTTCCATCAAGTACAGCTCAGCAAGCTTTCCAGTGCTATCCTTCTCTCGGATCGGTAGGAAATGCTCAGATTTCGTTAACTGATCGACTATCACCCATATCATATCATGCCCCCTAGGGGTCCAGGGTAATTTCATTATGAAGTCCATCGAGATTTGCTCCCACTTCCACACGGGTATCTCTGGTTGTTGCAGTAGACCGGATGGTTTTTGATATTCAGACTTAACTTTAGCACAGGTTAGGCACTTTCCAACATAGATAGCAACATCACTTTTAAGCCTCGGCCACTAATAGTATTCCATCAAGACTTGATACATTTTGTCCGATCCTGGATGGATCGAGTATCTTGACTTGTGAGCTTCATTAAGGATGAATTCTCGAATACCATCGTAAAGCGGAACCCAAATACGCCCCTTAAAATATAAGGTTCCCTCTTTGTTTGGCACCAAATTCTTCAGCATACCTCGGAGGTATTCTGCTCTACGATGATACCCCTTAAGGGCTTCTTGTTGTGCGTCATGAATGCGTGCAGTGAGGTTCGTTCGAATAGTCATTTCCATTGCTCGAACCCTTAGGGTCTTAACCCTTTCTTTTCGACTTAACGCGTCTGCTACAACGTTTGCCTTTCCTGGGTGGTACTTAATCTCACAATCATAATCGTTCAGTAGCTCAACCCATCGTTGCTGACGCATGTTTAATTCCTTTTGGTCAAATATGTGTTGTAGGCTTTTGTGATCTGTGAAGATTGTACATCGAGTACCATATAAATAGTGTCGCCAGATCTTCAAAGCGAATAACACCGTGCCTAGTTCCAAGTCGTGCGTGGTGTAATTCCTTTCATGCACCTTCAACTGTCTTGAAGCGTAAGCGATGAATTTTTGGCGTTGCATGAGCACGCAACCCAAACCTTGACGTGAAGCGTCGCAGTATACCACGAAGTCTTCAGTGCCTTCAGGTAGGGATAGTATTGGTGCATCACATAGCTTATTTTTGAGCAGTTGGAAGGCTTCTTCCTGCTTGTCACCCCAGTCGTACTTCTTGTCTTTCTGTATAAGGGTAGTCAGCGGTTGAGCTATCTTGGAGAAGTTTTTGATAAATCGTCTGTAATAGCCCGCTAAGCCCAAAAATTGTCGAACTTCAGTTGGGGTTTTGGGGGCTTCCCAATTCTTTATTGCTTCTATCTTGGATGGGTCTACATGAATGCCCTTCTCGTTCACAACGTAACCAAGAAACTGTACTTTGCGAATCCAAAATTCGCACTTTGAGAACTTTGCATAAAGTTTCTCTTTCTTCAGTAGTTCCAGAATGGTTCTGAGGTGTTGCTCGTGCTCTTCTCTCATTTGCGAGTAAATCAGGATATCATCGATAAATACAATCACGAATTTATCGAGATATGGTTTGCATACGCGGTTCATCAGATCCATAAATACCGCTGACGCGTTCGTCAGTCCGAATGGCATCACAAGGAACTCGTAATGTCCATAACGTGTTTTGAATGCAGTCTTTGCTACGATCTCCTCTTGGATCCTTAACTGATGGTATCCAGATCGGAGATCGATCTTGGAATAGTAGCTCGATCCTTGCAACTGATCAAATAAGTCATCAATCCTCGGTAGTGGGTACCGATTCTTGACAGTGAGCTTGTTCAACTCTCTATAGTTGATACACATCCGCAGAGTTCCATCCTTCTTCTTCACGAACAATACTGGAGATCCCCAAGGCGAGAAGCTTGGCCTTATGAATCCTTTATCCAACAACTCCTGTAGTTGTGTAGATAATTCTTGCTACAGGAGCGGCTCCTGGAACCAAGTCTATATGAAATTCGACTTGTCGTTGCGAAGGTAGTCCTGGCAGATCTTCGGGAAAAACATCTGGGAATTCCTTCACCACAGGAATGTCCTCGAGTTTCGGCTCCTCAGCCTTCTTATCTACAACGTGCGCTAGGAAAGCAACACATCCTTTCCTTAAGCACTTATGCGCCTTCATACAACTGATGATTCGCAGAGGCGCGTCTCGTTTCTCTCCATGCACGATGAGAGTTTCATCATTCGTCAGAGGGATGCGAATGATTTTCTCGTGATAGACAACTTCAGCCTTGTTCTTGGACAACCAGTCCATTCCTACCACTACATTGAAGCTACCCAATTGAATAGGTAAGAGGTCGATGCTAAATCTTCGTTCACTAAGTTCTAATGAGCAACCCCTAACAACTTCGCTCGATTCAACAAGTTTACCATTGGCTAGTTCTATGGAATAAGGAATATCTAATCTACTAGATTCTATTCCAAGCATACGTTTAAATTCCACAGACATGAAGCTATAATCGGCACCAGTGTCAAATAGTATGGATGCAAAGTGATTGTTAACGTGAAACGTACCGGTGACCACATTAGGGTCCTCGCGTGAGTTCCTTGCTCCAATCACGAATGCTCGAGCCTGAGCATTGTTCTCCCTTGGGCAATCTTTCTTGAAGTGATCTTTGCTTCCACAACCAAAGCATCCTTGGTTCTGGCCAGCTCCATTACCATACCTGTTACCATTGCCATTGCCATTTCCACCACCGTTTCCATTACCAGCACCGTTGTGGTTTCCATTCCCGTTCCTATTACCACTTCCATTCCTATTAGCGCCTCCGTTCCCTCTTCCCCAACAATCTTCTGTTTGATGACCCAACCTACCACATTTGTCGCACCTTGGAATGCGACAAGCTCCTTCATGATGATACCTACATTTTTGGCATTTAGGCAGGGTGCCTTGGTATCCTTTGGCTACAGTATCATTTGTCGTTGCAAAGGTTTTCGCCTCCTTAGGTGGGTTAGTATCACGCTTCTTGTTGTTTAAACCCTTGTTGTTGCTGCGGGTTACTTGATTCAGACTTGGATGTTTCCTTTTCTTGTCACCAGACGACTCAGCATGCTCGGTCTTTTCAGTTGGGTTCAGTGATAACTTCTTCATACGAACAGCATCTTCAGTAAGGCTGACAGCAAGAGTTACAGCCTGAGTGATCGACTCAGGTTTAGCCGAAGTTACCATGCTGTGAAACTCTGGAGCCAATGCCCAGATGTAGCGCTCAACGCGCTTAAATTTAGGAGTCACCATGTAGGGGATCACTCTTGACAAATCGTGGAACCTTCGGGTATAACCAGTAATGTCTGCACCTTCCATGGTCAAGTGCCAGAACTCAGTCTCCAACCTTTGGAGTTCAGCACGAGAGCAATACTTCTCTCTCATTCGTTCCTTTAGCTCATCCCACGTCATGCCGTACGCAACATCATCACCCAGAGTCTGGACTTGCAAATTCCACCAAGTCAACGCCTCATCAACAAATAACCCAGTAACAAAAGTGACTTGCTGATCCGCGGTACACTTGTTCATACGGATAGTGGAATCGGTCTTCTCCGTCCAGCGTACAAAAGCCACTGCACCTCCAGTGCCTTCGTAATTCAGAGGCTTGCAGTCGACAAACTGCTTGAAAGTGCAGCCTTGAACTGTGTTTCCTCCAGATGTATCTCCCTGCCCATTACGTCTAGCATTGCTTGGTCCTCCACTTTGTTCGGTGCGGTTTGCCTCATATTGGGCGATAGCTGCGGAGATCCTTTCTTCCAGTAGGGCGTTCAGTTCTTCAGCAGTCCTTGGCAGAAGAGGATGAGGGGGTTGATCAGAATCCTGATTGTTCACAGCTCTCCTAGGTGCCATGTTCTGTCAGAAGATAACACAACAGGGTTAGAAATTTGTTTGATATCGTCATACGAGACAGTAGTAGTATATATACACAGACATATACTCACATAAGTGAAATCAAACAATCCGCCAAACGTATAAATCAATTTATACAGCAACAAGCATGTATAAATAGATAAATACTGATGTGTCATGAGATATTCACCGAGTCTTTACACATATCAGGGCAACTTGTTACATCATTGTTTGCGAAGTAAACAAAATGCATAAGGGTTATATCACCCCATAGTACAAGTTTAATATATATGTAAAAGACAAAATATCTTCCTTCACATTGGCGATTCTTGTCTATATACCCTAAATCATTACTCCAACAGAGTATTAATAGGCTGGGGGAGGGGTGAGGGTGTTCACGTTTGACCTTTTCTTGTGCTGGAAGAATCCCTTATGATACGTGACAAGACTTGTTGTGGTTTCTATGCACTGAATTCCATAATTATGTATGTATCCATAATTACGTAACTCCTTGCACAGTCCGCACAGTTCGTTTCATCCTCGTATCACTTCCTTCAGATAGGCCGCTGTTTTCAGGCGAAGACACGAGTACCTGAGATATTCTGTTTCTAGTATATGTATATATCAATTATCACACATAGTTGCAAGTAATTTCTAGTCAAAGACAAGTGTTACTCCAGTGCACCCTAAGTTTCGTAGTGTCCTTACTTGACTCCTTGAAAACAGTTTCAGGTAGTGGATGTCGCGGAAAGTTTTATGCAATGAAAACTTTTGAAAAATTGTTTTCTTGAGAGGATCCTAAAGATTGTAGTCTAGACTCGAGAAGGAATCCTGGTTCACTACAATCGCAGCTCTAATACCAATCTGTCACACCCCTTTCTAAGGCGGAAGCACGAGGTGTGATCTTGAAAGGTTCTCATTGCATACGAATGGTAAACATACTACATGCTCATAAAATAACTCAAAATTCCATTGACATTAAACATTCAAACATGGTTTAAGATAAGTGTTTACATCACACGATAAATAATTGTTTTAAAAAGTTTACAACTTTATTTCATCCACAAACAACAAGGTTTTAATTATTATATCACCACATGAGGTGGGATATAACAACCAATCCCGCAAAAGAGGCATAGGAGTCTTGACACACATAGCTAACAACATAAACAACATCCAAGAGCGAGAGTAAAACCGCGCGCACATCTACATTATTTACCTGAAATACATGTGAGTTTTTGGAAAATCATCAACATAATGTTGGTGTGAATTCATGCAGTTTTTGTATTGAACGTTTGTATACTTGAATGAAAACATGGCATGTAATTTGTATGAAACAAGTATTTATGTAAATGTAAGGAAATCGAGATCGCTAATGGTTTGCAAGGCCATTAACATGTGACACGACATAGGAAGCATCTAAACCATAGGCATTTTTAGTTGTCGATTCACGACTAGAGACACAAAAGCACTCCAGGTAGCACGTGGCCCAGAGTGTGGCTGCCTGAAACCTATTAGATCTAACCTTTTGTTCTGCGGTCTAGGTATATTGTTGATTAATGGTGCTTATGACACCCTATTCGTGACATGATCTAAAGTATCATTCCTTAGTTTTTGTATTCCACATACCATAACACATGTATTTTCCCCAAAGTTTAAAAAGCATGTAAAAGTTTAAAAGTGGGGACATGAACTCACAACTTTGCGTATCTTGCGCCGTAAACTTCACCGGGTTTGCTTATATAGCGTCGTGACCTATACGCGTTTTATTAACGTTAGTCACTAGACTTGTATCACACAAGTACAAGTCACCATCTTTTATGTATGTGTTCTTGGTTGTTAAAAATAATTTATATTTTTAACTATGTATCTTACTTATATTATTTTCTCAATAAATATAAGTATCTTGTATTTTTCACCCGAGTTATGTATTTTTGTCCAAAAAGACATTTTAAGTTCGTAACTTGTCCAAGTTACATAATCTTCTAAGAAATATATTTTTATACATATATGTTCTTGTATTTGTCTAAGCATGTAGTATGTGTTTTTTTGTATTTCTACTCCTTGGGAGTATTTAGTGTATTTTCAAGTACTAATACACTATTACATACAATACATATTACATACACTTAGCACAAAATTTGGTGACCAATAAATATATATATTTTTCTCAAAAATATACATACTTAGTATCAATTTTTATCTTGAAGAAATCATCATTTCTTAACTTGGAATTTTACACAAAAATTAGGGAAACCTTGGTAAATATTTTTAGGTGAATTTTTAGGGAATAAGTTTCACCAAAACTTATATTTCTGTCAGTGTTGTTGGACCGGTTTAGACCCTAATTAGTCAGTAGAGAACGTTCATCTTTGCGTATAAAGGCGGAATCAATGTACACAAAGTAACAACAGCTTTTCCTCTTTAATTCCTTCTCTATTGATGCTTTCTGAAATGATTTTGACAGAGTTTCGTTACAAAGCATATGACCAGGTTTCGCTCCAATGGTTACAAATGAAGATCACACATGAGGTATTTATAGTATGGCTGATTTCGCTCCAAACTACATGAGCGAAATCACCATGTGATCAAATAAGCGAAATCACCAGGTGTCCTTAGGAGCGAAACCCCCTAGCTAACCCTATGAGCGAAACCCCCACTAACAATGTACATAGGAGCGAAATATCAAGCTCTGATTTCGCTTCAAATGACATATGTGTCATTTGGAGCGAAATTAACATCTAAGATCCTATTTTCTGATTTTCGACTCCGTACAACCTATCTAGACCTAAAACTCAATACAAATGTAGTCAACAGACATTTCGTGTATCAACAGACTCCCCCTTGGATGTTGACGAAGTCTTCAGCTCTGAGTCTTCAGTCTTGGTCTTTTCTCCAACTCTGTCTTCACATCTTAAGCATTCTATCTTCACAAGTTCACAATCTTGTCCTGTCTTCATCTTCAGACTTCCCTTTGATTGTTGATCCAGACTCCCCCTTTCACAGACTCCCCCTCTCAATATGCTAGAATCTGAGGTCTTGATCTGGTTCAAGCTTTGACATTTAGCTTCCGTGGGAATGATGAAGTCCAAAACCTGTGTCTCAAACATCAAACATTACAAACTATCTTTTCAACAATAAATCACAAACTCAATCAGTTTTAGAAATCCACTCAAGTATTCAGGTCCAAGTTAATGACCCTGATCATTCGATTAATCTACCAAGTTCAATTTAATGACCTTGGTTGATCATTTGACGAATCAAGCTGATTTTAAAACCAACAATTTACACATTTTCTGAAAATAACAAGTATCAAGTTAATGAACTTGTTTTTGACTTTTCAATAAATCAAACTTCATCAAGATAAGCTCTCCTCATTCTTCAGTCCAGAATCTCCTGCATCTGCTTCAATCATCTGAGAATCCAACAATCAACTCTCTACTTTGGTTTGTCAAAAATAAAGCAGAAATAAAAAATCTCTTTGGATTTTTAAAATGTTCTAAACTAAGAAATGAAATACATAAAACTTAAATTGCAGAAAGTAAACAAAGTAAACTATTTACAAACTTAATTTTTTTGGCGAGCGTGTCAGGGAATCATACTCAGACTTAAACAATTCACCTCGATTGTCGATATACTGATCCATCTTAAATTCTCACACACATTTCAAATTACTCAGGATACGATTTATATGTTTTATGAACTTAGCTCATTCATGTGTCCCACCTCTTGAATATACTCCCGTATCCAGAATCCCAATATTCAGTCTTACAGGTGAGTATACTACAATGATATCTGTACATAAATTAGGTAATGCGAGGGCCGAGGGATCTCAGGTCGATACTTCCGTATGCGCAGAGAGATATCAGCTTCGACTTTACGGTATGTCCCCTTTAGAGGATCTTTTAGCTACAACAGCAGCGACTATCAATTTTATTGTTTCATCAGCATGCTGAGGGTTTATGCTATGTTTCAAGCATATGTGGAAAGTATTATCCAAGGACTAGGTCAGAACTTCCATTCGGCAGAAGTCCCGGAATAATACCCCAGACATCATTGAGTATAAAAACCTAGTATATCAGAATACGAGACCTTTCAAACGAGATTTCAGGGGTTACCTATATATCCAAGTAGTGTTCCCCACGAATTTCACAAGTTTGAAATTTTAGGTTTATATCCCGAATAAATCTACTAAATGTGCGAAAACCTATCGACACATCATTCGTGAGACTGTTTAACTCATTTAAACTTTAAAAATCTTTAGCATACTGTAATTGTCTAGCCGATGTACTATCACTTTCCCTATATACACAAGCTCTTTTTCAGATTTTATATTGTTTTTGTATTTTGAAATTTTATCATGTTTTTGTATTTTTGCCTTTTTACTGTTTTTGTATTTTCTGAAAATATATCTATATACATCTACTACTCCCCCTAAATACCAAAACAAGTAAAAAATCGACAAACCATTGCAAATTGTTTCTCGTCTTCATCCGCAACAGTATTCTCATCAACGCCTAGAATTCCATCCGACACCGAAAGAAGCTTCATACCATTCAGTTTTAACAAATATTTAAACCGGTTTTTATCAAAGGCTTTGGTATGTAAATCAGCTTTCTGTTCGTCAGTGTGGATTTTCTCAATTCGTATCAACTTTTTCTCGAAACAATCACGAATAAAGTGATGACGAATTTCTATGTGTTTAGTTTTAGCGTGATGCACTGGATTCTTTGTTATATTTATAGCTGCCTCATTATCAACAAAAAGAGGTGTGTTAAGAAACTTCAAACCGTAGTCGCGCATCTGTTGCTGTATCCACAGGATCTGAGAGCAGCAACTGCTAGCAGAAACGTACTCCGCTTCACATGTAGATAACGCCACAGACGTTTGTTTCTTACACTGCCAGGTAACCAATCTAGGTCCAAAGAACTGGCATCCTGCAGTTGTTGATTTGGAATTGACTTTGCAGCATCCGAAATCTGAATCGGAATACCCTTCGAGCGTGAAATCGCCTTTCCTAGGATACCACAACCCCAGTGAAGGAGTTCCTTTCAGGTAGCGCAATATCCTCTTCACATTGATCATATGCGAAGCTCTCGGGTTAGATTGATATCTTGCTGCGAGGCACGTTGGGTACATGATATCAGGACGTGAAGCAGTTAAGTACATCAATGAACCTATCATGGATCGGTAGAACGTTTCATCAGCCCTGTCTCCGGTGAGATCTGGGTGAATCCCATGATTTATTGCAAGTGGGGTAGCAGCTGGAGTAGAACTTGACATCCCAAATTTCTCTAGAATATCACGAACGTACTTTGTCTGGTGAATGAAAATTCCCTCAGGAAGTTGTTCAACTTGTAGACCCAAAAAGAATTTCATCTCCCCCATTGATGACATTTCGAACTTTTGCTTCATCACTAATTCAAAGTCTTTGCACAGACTCTCATTTGTTGACCCAAAAATTATATCGTCCACATAAATCTGAACTATCAGAAGATGACCGTCGACCTCTTTAGTGAAGAGAGTGGCATCCACTTTTCCACGAATGAACTTGTTGGCTAGTAGGTGTTGAGACAAAGTCTCGTACCAAGCTCTCAGGGCCTGGTGTAAACCATACAGCGCTTTGTCCAATAAGTAGACCTTGTTTTTGTGGATTGGATCGGTGAAGCCCGGCGACTGACCGACATAAACCTCCTCTTTGACCTTCCCATAAAGAAACGCCGATTTTACATCTAGCTGATATACTTTGAAGTTCTTCCAAGACGCAAATGCAAGGAAAATTCTGATTGCCTCTAGTCATGCCACAGGAGCATAGACTTCTGTAAAATCAATCCCCTCCTGTTGACTAAAGCCCTGAACAACGAGTCGAGCTTTGTTCCTTACAACAACTCCTCTGTCGTCTCTCTTACACTTAAATACCCATTTTGTATTGATTTTTCTATGACCATCCGGCAAATCAACTAACTTCCACACTCCCAACTTTTCAAACTGACTCAACTCTTCTTGCATCGCAATGACCCAAGAGTCTTCAGTAAGCGCCTCTTTGTAAGTTCGCGGTTCGATCTGCGAAATGAAACAACTTAGTGAAAATTCAGTTTGTAAAGGTGCTACTGTAGAATAAAAACATGTAAGCCCTTTATCAATCTGTCTTCGAGTGCGAACGCCTATCTGCAATTCTCCAATGATCAATTCCCCTGGATGGTATGAAAGAGTTCGTGGCATCACTTCGCCTGAAACATCTACTTCGCCTTCCAAATTAGTAACATTCTGATTTGCACCTTGTTCACTGACTTGGTTTATTTGACTTGAAATCTGAATTTGCTCCCCCTCAGAATCTGAATCACCATGATCAAAGACTGGCATGTTTTCAGCTTCTTGATTATCATTCTGATCCGACTGATTATCCTGAGCAACTTTATTCTGTTGGACATCATCATGTTCACCAGCATTACTCGGACCTGCTTCATCGTCATTTGAAGTTTCCCGTGGTCGCCTCGAATACTCAGCTGGGAACCTTTGCTGTGACTCGTATTCGCGCAAAATATCCAACTCATCAAAGAAATCTTCATCATCCTCTGATTCTTCTCTCATGTCAAACGAATCCCACAGTTTGTCATAATGATAACGCCATGAATCTCCAGGATTCTGCAGCGGCATAGTATAACCTTGACATTCAACATTTGCAGCTTCAATAATCCGCTTCTCACTTGGAACGAAGACACGTCGCATCGGATTTGCATAACCAACAAATATTTCCTCAATGCACTTCGGACCAAACTTTCCATAAGGCTCTATAACAGTACAGGGTGACCCGAACGGTTCTAGATACTTCAAATTTGGTTTACGGTTATTGATTAGCTCAAAGCATGTTTTGTTGAACTTCTTGACAGTGAGAACTCTGTTGAGTGTATAGCATGCGGCGGAAACAGCTTCAGCCCAAAAATTTATCGGTAACTTTGAATCTGCGAGCATAGTTCTAGCCGTCTCGATTAGTGTCCAGGTTTTGCGTTCTGCGACTCCATTCTGCTGCGGAGTGTACGGAGCACTAAATTCATGCAATATACCTCTTTCATCACAAAATTCTTCCATCTTGCTGTTCTTGAATTCAGTACCATTATCACTTCGAATTCTTTTGATACGCCATTGGTACAGATTCTCAATCTTTTTGAACAACGCCATCAAACTGTCAAACGTTTCGTCTTTCGTTTTCAAGAAAGAAACCCACGAAAATCTGGAATAATCATCAGTAACGACCAAACAGTAGTAATCTCCTGTAATACTTTTAACATTCACAGGACCAAATAAATCCATGTGAAGTCTTTCCAGAGGTCTCGAAACTGAATTGACTTGCTTTGTAGGGTGTGACTTTTTCTTCTGCTTGCCTTTGACACAGCTAATGCACTCCCCTTCCAGATGAAAACCTTTGACATGAACTCCTGTAACCAAATCGTTGTGCACCAAGTGATTCATCTTCCTTAGGTGAATATGCCCCATCTTGCGGTGCCACAATCTCGATTCTTTCTCAGTTGCTCTGGACACAAAACAATGAGCTTGACCCGTGGTTGTAGTAGCTACGCTCATGTCCAACACGTACAGATCATTAACTCTCGGTGCCCTGACGGGTGGTCCGTAGGACAACCCTTAAAAGGTTTAATACAATGCACATTCTACACTTTATTCGGTTAATTATTTGAACATGATAATCACTAGATGATGTGATGTGTAGATGTTATAATGCTCAAGATACATGTTTTAGAAGGTTGGATGAATGTTGGGACTTGATGGAAACTTAAAATGAAGGAATTGGCTATGCATGAAGAAACAAAGGAAGAAAATGTCACTGACCGCCGTAACCTACGGCCCTTAGCCGTAGGTTACGGCTCTTATGTTGTTGTTGAATGCATGCCGTAAAACAGGGGAGACCAGCCGTAAAGGATTGATGATAGCCGTAAGGTACGGCACCCAGCCGTAGCTTACGGCTCGGGGTTGACTTTCTGGGCTGGTTGACTGCCGTAAGCTACGGCTGAGAGGCGTAGCTTACGGCTCCGTCTGATCCAAAATGTGTAACTCCTCATTTAATGGCCAATTTGATGGATTTTATGGAGGCTTTTCACTTGTTTTCGGTTATCAATCATTGTGGACGAATTTGTGAGCTATCTTGGAGACTTTTTGGCAACAACAACACTTCTCAATCATTAGTTTTATTTGGTTTTGATCTTGATGAACATTGAAACTTTTGTTAAGATGTTGTTTGAAGTTATGCGTGGCTAAACACTCTATGATCATTCTAGGTTGAAGGTTTGTGTAAGACGGTTGTGTTTTGATTCCATATTTCTAGAATGATAAACTTTATCTATGTCTTGTTTATCATGGTGTGTGATTGCTTAGTTGTAAATTGTTAATTCTTATGATTTTTCTAGTTTGAAACCATACGTTCTTGGTGCCGTTGGCAATCGAGATATCATGGGTAAAATTAGGATTGGGTAAGGGTTGATTGGTCATCGGGTAACAACCTCACGTTCTCGGAATCTGAGTACTTCGTTCCCTTTTATCACAATAAGTAATTTCACACGAACTATGTCTATGTAGTTCTTTCTAGTGGATGATAACACAATTGTTGAAACAAACCGGAAATCTAGGATGGTCATTTGTCTCTAATTTGCTTACAACCAAACTTTTCTCTTGCAATTTACTTAGTTTAATTTAGTCTAAAACCAATTCATTCACATAAACTCTCGAATCTTATTTCTTTTGCAATTAGATTAATTTAGTTAAATTTGACAAACTTTCAAATAACACATATTCCACAAACTCCCTGTGTTCGATACCCACTTGCCACTATCTATTTAGTAGTAATTGGATTAAATTTGATTGTGACCGCGACATCACGTCAAATTTTGGCGCCGTTGCCGGGGAGTAGTGCGCAACGTGTGTTATTTTTTTTTATTGTTTTAAGTTTGTTATTTTTTCTGGTTTACGCTGGGTGTGTTAGTGTGCAGGTATTGACAGGTGCATGCGTACTAGAAGCTCTCACAAGCTTTCACCATTAGCATTTGATCCGGAAATCGAACGAACTTTGCGAGCAAACAGAATTTTGTTAAGGGAAAACACAATTAGCGGTTCACCAACAACACCAACTACACCAATCACACCAATTCGATACATGGATCCACCACAACCACCACCCACTACGGGTGAACCTACTTCACCATTCATACCAACATCCACTCAACACCAAATACCACCATGCCTATTTCCACTACCGAATTTACTTCACCACATGGAGTTACATCAACTAACACCACATCACCTATTACTACCCAAGTCGAACCTACTCTTACCTATAGCCCTTCCGCAACAATTCCACCACTTTCACACTTCTTTCCTCCAACTACGGGTCAATCATCTTCTACTCACTCATTACCACAAAGCTCAACCGTTATCCATACTACTTCTACATATCGACCATCGAACCAACCCGGTATGCAATATTCGTCTTATCCGTATATGCAATCTTCGGGTATAGGAGGAGATGGGTATTTTGAAGGTTATGAAGAAGAGTTTGAGGGATACGAGGAAGAAGGATATGCTTATGGGGGTGATGGAGATCAAGGAGAGTTTGGGTATGTGCCGGGTCAATCTCAAGGGATAGCAAGTGTAGGTGGAGTGCCACAACAACTTATACCGCAACATATTCGACCAAGACCACAAGGGCCACCAATGCAACGCCCTATACCTTTGCAACAAATTCGGCCACAGAATGTACAACCAAATGTTCAACAATTCCAAAGGCCAATTCAACGCCCACCAATGCCGCAACAGCAATTTCAACAACCAAATGCACCACAAGGGCAAGTACCAAGGCCAATGGGTCCTATTCGGCCAAGGGGTAGGTTTGGTATACCAAGGAGACACCTTAGAGAAAATGTGAGGGGCATCGAAGCACATTTTCGGCCGGTAATCACTCAAAACCCTTCACCGGTAGTTATTCCTCACAATGATCAAGGGAGAACATTTGAAGTGAGGACCAACTCTTTGCAAAGTTTACCAAAATACAAAGGGTTGGCAACGGAGGAGCCTTACTTTCATTTAAAGGCTTATGACTCGATTTGCAACACTCTTGGGAGTCAAGGGTTCTCGGCTGATGACATCAAATTGGTATTATTCCAATTTTCTTTGGAAGATAAGGCGAAGAAATGGTTTTACACGTTACCTTCGGCATCCATATATAGATGGGGGGAGATGCAACAAACTTTCTTGGATGAGTTTTACACCGCCCAAAAGACAAACGATGCTAGAAAGGGATTGAGAAGCTTCCAACAACAACATGGTGAGATGTTCCATGAGGCATTTGAACGTTTCAATATGATGATCAAAAATTGCCCTCACCATGGAATCGAATTGTGGGAATTAATGAATGCTTTTCACGAGGGGTTGAGTGCTGAAGATGCTCGTGATCTCATGTCTATTACCGGTGGGACTTTCGGTACAAACTATGAAAATGATGATTGGGAGTTTTTGGAGAACATGGCCACTACATCAAAAAGAAAAGCTCAAGCATCAAGGAGAGCTCGACCGGCCATTGCCCGACCTCAAGTGCATGCGATAGATGACGGTAATGTACAAACTTCTAATCAAATTTATGATGTTTGTGCTTTATGCAATGAAATAGGTCATGCGGCTGAAAATTGCCAAGGGATGGTGGAAGGGCAATATGAAGAAGTCAATGCAGTACAAGGTCAAGGAGGGGGTGGTAGAAATTACAACAACATGAATTCTAACACTTACCACCCCGGGTTGAGGAACCATCAGAATTTTCGTTATGGGAACCCTTCGAATCAATCAAACCCGAACTTTCAAGGTAGCCAAGGAAACTATGGTTCGCGCCAACCTTATAACAATCAAGGTGGATATAGAAGTGGGAACAACCAAGGGTACCAAAGGCAATACCAAACGGGTCAAGAACAAGGGGGGTCTTCGGGTGGAAATGAGATGATGGATATGTTGAAGAGCATGCAAGCGGAGATGCAAAAGAGAAACCAAATGGATGATGCTCGTATACAAAAGGATGAGGCTCGAGATAAGGCAATTCAAACTTTGACCACCCAAATGGGTCAACTTACAACCGAAGTGTCAGAATTGAAGAAAAATAAAGGTCAATTACCAAGCGACACTAAGGTAAACCCATCTCATGGTACTTCTAGAGGTAATCATGTTCCCATTCACCATGTAAGTGTTTTGAGGAGTGGGAAGGAGTATAAAACCAATCCTTCACCGGATTTGGTTGATGGGGTGGTTGAAGATATAACGGGTCAAGATAGTGAGGAAGAAAATGAACCACCTATTGTTTCTTCTAAAAAACCCAATTTTGAAAAACCCGAAGCTAGTAAGGAAAAAGAAAAGATAAATGAGGGTGAGGGATCTAGTGAAGTACCATTTCCCTCGGCTTTATTGGATCCGGGTAGAAAAAATTTTATTTCAAAACGGGGTCCTCAAAAAGAGGAAATGTGGGAGGTTTTTAAACAGGTTAAAATCAATCTTCCTTTGCTTGAAGCTATTAAACAGGTACCCGCTTACGCGAAGTTTTTAAAAGAATTGTGTACCCAAAAGAGGCAACAAAAAGTGCCTAAATTGGTTGATTTGAAGGAGCGGGTAAGCGCGGTTTTGAAAGGAGATCTTCCTCCTAAGCTACAAGATCCGGGAACGCCTCTTATAAATATTCAAGTAGGAAATTTTCAAACTGCAAGGGCGTTATTGGATCTTGGAGCCGGAGTAAGTATCTTACCGGGGGGTTATATGACAAATATGATTTTGGTCCATTGAAACGGGTTGAGACAACGGTGGTATTAGCCGATTTGTCTCATAAACTTCCTCGGGGTATTGTACGGGATGTGATAGTTAAGGCTGATGAGTTTTATTATCCCGTGGACTTTCTTGTGCTAGACTACTCATCCGCGGACCCAATTCAACAACAAAATATTATTTTGGGTCGTCCGTTTTTAAACACCGCACATGCCGTTATTGATTGTCGATATGGTACGGTCGACATGACATTCGGTAATAGAAAGATGAGATTGAACATTTTTACTAATGGTACTAATGTTTATGATGAGTGTTTTGTAGCAAACTTCATAGATGAATATGACCCAAAGGAGTTCGAGGAAGAGATTTTGGGTTCTTGTGTTCGTGGTGTGTCTTTGCAGGTGAATGCATGTGATTTGGAAAAGGAAGAGAAAGAGCAAGAGGCTTTTGCGGTAAAGGAAGGAAGACCGCCATGGACCCATTAAACGGATACTCTACCGGTGGAAATTGATTCGGGTACAAAGCCTTCCTTGGAATGTCCACCAAGTGTGGAATTGAAAGAGCTACCAAAGCACCTAAAGTATGTATTTTTGGGGGAGAATGACACTTTACCGGTGATCATTGCTTCCAATTTGGAGGTAGCTCAAGAGGAGGAGTTGATACGGCTGTTGAAGGCTCACAAGGCGGCAATCGGGTGGACAATAGCCGACCTAAAGGGTATTAGTCCTTCCATCGTAATGCATAAAATTATTACAAGTGAGGATGCAAAGCCGACCCGTGAAACACAAAGAAGGTTAAACCCGAATCTGAGAGAGGTGGTCAAGAAAGAAGTTATCAAGTGGTTGGATGCAGGGATCATTTATCCCATTTCGGACAGTGCATGGGTAAGTCCGACACAGGTAGTGCCTAAAAAATCAGGCATTCAGGTAATTAAAGATGAGCAAGGTGAGCAAATCGTCACCCGCCCGGTAACCGGGTGGCGAGTTTGTATCGATTATAGAAAATTAAACGCCGCTACCTCCAAAGACCATTTCCCGTTACCCTTCATTGACCAAATCATTGAAAAACTTTCTGGTCAAAAATACTATTGTTTTTTGGATGGGTACTCGGGATATAACCAAATTGCTATTCACCCGGACGACCAACACAAAACCACGTTTACATGTCCATATGGTACATTTGCTTTTCGGCGAATCCCATTTGGACTATGTAACGCTCCCGCCACATTCCAAAGATGTATGATGAGTATATTTTCGGACATGGTGGGGGATTCTCTTGAAGTGTTTATGGATGATTTTTCCATTTTTGGGCCAAGTTTTAACTCTTGTCTTGATGAGTTAGAAAAAGTTTTGAAAAGGTGTGTGGAGATAAACTTGGTCTTAAGTTGGGAAAAGAGCCATTTTATGGTTCAAGAGGGTATTGTGTTGGGGCATGTGATTTCGGACCGGGGAATGGAGGTAGATAAAGCAAAAATTCGGGTAATTTCATCTCTACCCCCACCAAAGAATGTTAAGGGGGTGAGATCATTTTTGGGACATGCGGGATTTTATAGAAGGTTTATTAAAGGCTTTAGTGTAATTACAAAACCTTTATGTAACTTATTATTAAAAGATGTTCCTTTTGATTTTACTGACGAATGTTTGCAAGCGTTTCATGTGTTGAAGGAACAATTGATAAAGGCTCCTATCTTGCAACCACCGGATTGGTCGAAGCCGTTTGAAATTATGTGTGATGCTAGTGATACGACCATTGGAGCGGTTTTGGGTCAAAGGGTTGATAAGAAACCGGTGGTGATCTATTATGCAAGCAAAACTTTGTCCGAGGCGCAACTGAATTACACCACGACCGAGAAAGAATTATTAGCGGTGGTGTATGCCTTGGACAAGTTTAGAGCTTACATTTGGGGGAGCAAGGTGATTGTTTATTCGGATCATAGCGCGGTCCGATATCTAATGGAAAAGAAGGATGCAAAGCCCCGGTTGATTCGTTGGGTGCTTTTGTTGCAAGAATTCGATTTAGAGATCCGGGACAAAAAGGGGTGTGAAAATGTTGTTGCGGATCATTTGTCCCGGATCCCATTGGGAGGTGTTGACGACCCGAGTGAGATTAATGAACGGTTTCCCGACAGAGCAATTGTTAGCCGTATCTACTTTTGTTGCACCTTGGTACGCCCATTATGTGAATTATTTGGCTAAGGGTGCAATTCCGAATCATTGGACGAAGAAGAGACGGCAACAATTCTTGAGTCAAGTTAAACAATACATTTGGGATGAACCGGATTTGTTCAAGATTGGACCCGATCAAGTGATAAGGAGGTGTGTTCCCGAAACTGAAGTTTTAGAAATTTTGACCCATGCTCATTCATCGGCATGTGGTGGGCATTTTAGTGGGAACAAGACGGGTTACCGGGTGCTATCATGTGGGTTTTATTGGCCCACAATTTTCAAAGATTCTTGTGAGTACGCCCGAAATTGCATCAATTGTCAAAGAGTTGGAAGTATATCGAAGCGGGATGAAATGCCTCTACAACCGATTTTGGTGGTGGAGGTGTTTGATGTATGGGGAATAGATTTTATGGGTCCGTTTCCTAATTCAAATGGGTTCTTATACATATTGGTTGCGGTTGACTACGTTACAAAGTGGATAGAAGCCATTGCTACAAGGACCAATGATCATTCAGTGGTGTGTAAGTTTGTGCAATCCAATATATTCGCTCGTTTCGGTGTGCCAAGGGTGATAATAAGTGATGGTGGTTCACATTTCAAAAATTTTAATTTTGCAAAATTGCTTAAAAGATATAATGTGAACCATCGTGTGGCGACACCGTACCATCCGCAAACAAGTGGACAAGTTGAAGTGTCCAACCGTCAAATTAAGGAGATTCTCATGAAGACGGTAAGAACGGATCGGAAAGATTGGTCAAGTAAACTTGATGATGCGTTGTGGGCATATCGAACGGCCTACAAAACTCCAATCGGAACCACCCCTTATCGGATGGTGTATGGGAAGGGGTGTCATTTACCAATGGAGTTAGCACATCGAGCGCATTGGGCCATTAAAACCGTCAATGCGGATTATGACGAAGCGGGTCGAACAAGGAAGTTGCAATTGAATGAGATCGAGGAGATACGAGATGAAGCCTATGAATGTGCTTCCGCATACAAAGACAAACTGAAGAAAGTTCATGATGCAAAGATAAGGAAAAAGAACTTCGAAGTGGGTCAAAAGGTGTGGTTGTACAATTCAAGGTTGAAGATGTTTGCGGGAAAACTTAAGAGCAAGTGGATGGGTCCTTACATCATCCGAAGAGTTGGAAAATTTGGTGATGTTGATATAGAAGACGAACAATCCAATAGGCAACAAACGGTGAACGGGCATCGACTCAAACCGTACTTGGAAGGTAATGACATTAACCATATTGATCTCGACAAAGTGGGCTTCATTTTACGCCCATTGGATGATGAGGAAACTTGAAAGAGGCCCAGGTTTGGTATTTTGTACATATTTTAGTGTTTAGTTTTGTGTTTTGAATAAAGTCCCGTTTAGAACCGGTGTTTGAAACAAGTGTGGGGAAATCCTTGCGAATTGCCCGAGCATAGTGTTGAGGACAACACGGGTTTTTAACGGGGGGTAGGGTTAATTTTTCATGTTTTCATAATATATTAAAAAACCATAAAAATTAAACAATTTTAAATAAGTTAAAAAAAAAATTGACACTTCAATAAAAAAGTCAGACCTTTGTTGCCCAGCGATCGCCGTAAGTTACGGCACCTAGCCGTAGCTTACGGCCCTTGTATGTAATTTTGAACCTTACGGCTCGAGCCTCCTGTTTTACGGCGACACATAAGTTTCCAGATACCACCGTAACCTACGGCTCCCTGCCGTAGGTTACGGCTCGCAGTCATAATCGAGGGTCCCCTTCTTGTCGGCATTGTATATTAAAAAAAAAAAAAAACCGAAAATAATAATAATAATAATAATACTTTTAACATAAACTTCTCTTCACCCTATCCACATATCTTGATCAAATCACCCCAACCACACATTACTTCTTCTCCATCTTTCCACTCAAGAACCCTAGTTATTCATACCTTCAAACCTTCATAAATCTCTCAAATCAAGTCCGTTTTCGGTGAATTTTGGGTCCATTTTGGGTGAAATTTCACAAGGAATTCAGATTTACTCTTGTATCTTGAAGATTCCTTTGTTTTGGGGTCGGATTTGAACCTAAGGGGTGCCGAAAATTTGGGACTTTTTGTGGGTTTTTGTGTGAACTTCAAGTTATTGTGATTCTCATCTTCTACAACACCAAGGTATGCAATTTCTTGTCATTATTTGATGTATGTAGGATCGTATTTGACGACCGAATGAGTCAATTTGAGCTAATATACGACAGTTTGAGTGGCGGAAACAAACAAACTGTTTTGAATCAGAAAGAAATGAGTAGAAACAGAGTTATATCACTTTAATACGATCTTCTCATTCATATATTGACTTGACAAACCGGCAGAGTAACTTTACACTTCTGATGGAACTGTTACAAATGAGAAAGACAATTTACCTATATATAATACACATGGTTTCGCTTGAAGACACTTCAAGCGAAATCCAATTCTAAACTTTAGTCCTGAAGCGAAATCTTTAATTCAATACTTTTGTCTTCAAGCGAAAACATCAACTAATCTTCAAATCTGATTTGTCTTGTAGTAATGATGATGTCATTGTTGTAATGTCATCCTTGATGTCACACATGTGATGTCATCATACTATAAGATGATGTCACGCTTGATTAGATCTGCAACGAACCCGAGACTCGACATAAGACGAAGACGACAGATGAATGCACCAACAGACTCCCCCTCAGATGTTGACGAGTCTTAAGTGTCGAGTATTCTCAATCTTCAGTCTTAATCAGTCTTTGTGCTTCACTCTTTCAATCAGCATCAATAGACTCCCCCTTTCAGTAGTCTCTTCAGGCTCCCCCTTTCGTCAAGCTTCCGTGCTTTTGGGATCGACGCCTGGCTTTCCGTATCCAAAGAATCAAAACACCTACACGTCTCAACCTCTCGTAAGACAAAATAATTTTGATTCTAAAAGAATTTACTCAAAATTCTCAAACATATAACACACAATATTGTGATTCAAATTAATGAATCATCTAAACATTTGAGGATTATCTTCCAACTTCTCATCATCTTAACCAAACCAACTGTTCATCTTGTTTAGCCTTTGAGATTTTGAATATCAACTTTTCAACATCAGTTGTCGAAAATCTTTTTGGATTTTTCAAAAATTAGGCAAAAACACACTAAAATCTTTTTGGATTTTGATAAAAGAAATGTAATGCAGAAATAAAATATGTACAAACATATTTTTGTGAGTTTGCGTAAGAGGATCATATCAGTTTTTGAGACACATCACAAGCACCGTTAAGCTTTTAATCATTTTAAGTTCTAAACGATTCACCTTGATTGACGATATAATTGTCCTCTTAAGCTCAATCTAAAAACTTTCGAAATGCTTACCGATACGTTAAGGTATATTAATTTTGCACTAAGTTCTTATGGACCCCACGATCTCAGCATATCCCCTCATCATGCAATACACTAACTCAAGTAATGCCTTTAAACTATCATCAACTGTGATATGTGCGAAAACAACGCAGAATGTTTAAACATTAACAATCAGGTCGATACTTCCGTATACGCAGAGAAAGTCCAATGTTTAAACAAAATAAGAAAAATAAAACAAGTTGAAGTTGTTTAGGCTTTAACCACCAGGTCGATACTCCCGTATACGCAGAGGAGGTCCAAAGCTTAAACGAAACACCAAAGAAAATAAAGCAGAACGTTTAGGCAACAACATCCAGGTCGATACTCACGTATACGCAGAGGATGTCCGATGCTTAAACAAAATAAAGAAATAAAACAAGTTTAAATCTTTGCAAAATAAAATGCACAATCACAGTAACTTTTTAGCAAAGTTGTGAAAGTTCACAAACTTAACCAGTTTTTATGCTTTTGGCATTCAGCGATTACTGAGTAGGCACACAATCAAGAAGGACAAAACTAAGTACTATGCTATCAACCATGTTTCCCACTAGAACTAGGCTTTTTCATTTAAGTTTGTATCGTTATCGCAAATCTACTAGTCTAGCTGAGCCTATCGTCACATCTTTAGTAAGACCGTTTATCACATTTTAACTTTCCATTTCTTTAGCATGCTGTAATCGTCCACTGATGTACTATCATTTCCTCTTGTTTCAGCAAAACTCATTTTGAATTTTTCAATGTTTTTGACTTTTCAAATTTTCTAATGTTTTTGGATTTTCTAAAATTCTTACTCCCCCTAAAATGCAAACACATTTTAGGAAATTTGAAAACAAACTGTACAAGTAACATGACAACTGATATCGAATTGCCTCAATTCGCCATCCACTTGGCATAAACAATCAGAACTCCCCCTCACAACAAACTATTTTCCCATTATGATTTCAAAACACTTAAGTTTGTTTTAATCAAATGGTTTTTCCGGAAAATAAGTTTTGTTGATTTTATCACTTGTAAAATTGGGGATCAAATCATCACGTTGTTTTTCAACCACTTGTAGAAAATCAGATACAACTTAATGTCCCTGATTTACCACTTTTAAGATCAATCCAATCAAACATTTTCAACCAATCATCATCTGTTGATTGAATTCTCAAGGTGCTGATTCCTACTCCTCGCTTACAAACCTGGGAGTTCCGGCAAGTCCTGCAAAAATTTCTCAAACATTTTATACAAACATGATAAAGAATGATGCCGATTCATGATCCACGATTACCAACTTGGGATCTCCGGCAAGTCAGGTTTTTCAGTTAAAGAGATTCACCCAAGCCTGACAGTCCTTGGGTGTTTTGAACATACCTTTTTGATTCATAAAATTCTGTAACTCCTTTTACCTTACCCTCAACCATTTTTCCAAAGATATGTTTTACTTTGCTATTAAAAGCCTTTTCGACATCAAATTCTTTCTTTTCAGAATAGAATTGATTCGAACTTTTCACTTTACCAACTTTTTGTTTAAAATTTTCAGTCTGCAATGGTGGAAAGTCGATATCATCCATTGGCGGAACTGAATTTTCACTTTTGAGCTCAACTTGTGGCTTCTCTGATTTTGACGAATCAGAATCATCGCCAGAACGTGGCTCCTTTGTTTCCGAAGAAACAAATTCATCGCCAGGAACATTTCCTTTCTTCACACTCCATTCTGTCCTCAGATTTGCATCTGATGAATTTGTTTTGCTTGATTTGTCATTCTTTGAAGAGCAAGACAATTTATCAGAACTCTTCTCTGTTTTACTTGTTGTATCCGAGGACAAAATCCTTTCAAGATACTCTCGTGCTTTCTTTCTTTTCTTTCTCAGTCGGTCTTTCTGTCCTTGTGAAAGCCTCACTTTCTGTTCTTTTGGCTTTTCTTCTACCTTGACTGATTTCTTTGTTCTAGCCACCCATGATTGAGTATCAAAAACTTTTGTCTTTGGATAAATCTTTGAAGTCTTTTGGGTTTTCGAAGATTCACCAATCTTAAAAATTGATTTCGGTTTTTCTTCGGACTTCAATGATTCACCTCTTTTCAGAATTCGGACAGACAAAACCATTGGTTTTTTACCCTTATCATCAGTTGAAGTTTTAGGTTTTGGTTTTTGCAAAACAGGTTTCTTGAAAACGGATTTTTCAATCTTTTTGGTACATTGCTTCGCCATATGACCAATCTCATTGCAGCGGTAACAAATTCTTTTGTCATATTCGACAAAAGTTGATTTGTAGGTCTCTTCTCTCAACTTTTTAGCTGCATTGAAATCATCAATGGCTTTTTGACTGAAAATATACTCCTTTTCAGCATCAACACTTGGACCAGCAACAAAAACATCATTCATTGTTTCCTTTGGTTTAACATTCTTAGCCATTCTCTTTTCAAACCCAATTCCTTTGTTTTTAAAGTTGTTACCATTTTTCTTGTTACCATTACCTTCCCATTCCTTTTTCCCAAAGTTGTTGACACGTGTTGTAAAAAATGACTTTTTAGATTTTGAAAAGAATTCTTTGTTATTAACCTCATCAATGTTCATTTCAACCAACCTAAAAACTTTCTCAACATTCTCAATTTTCACATTCTGAAGAGGATACTCGAAATCGGAATAAAGTTTGTCTGTTCCAATCATAGTATATACTACCATAATCGAATCATCATTCGCACTCTTGTCCGATTTCGGTATAAACCGTTCCAAGAAATTACTCTCATCTTCAGAATCTGTAACACCTTTCTCAGATTGTGACTTCTCAGAGTTATCAATCTCTTCATCTAACACCTGATCGACAACAGTTTTGATAATCTGTGATTCGTTGTCAGTGTCGGATGCAGAGAATGTAACATCGATGCTTTCAGGCAAATCATCCTCAATTGATCTCAATTTGAGATTCAAAGCAGCTTCCACCCCATCTGGATATTTCTGTGTGTAATGATTCCACATTGGGGGTGGAACACTCTTAAAAACTGGTGTTTCATCAGGTTGTTTTGGGACAATCTGTTCAATCACATATGAAGATGCTATATAACTCATCAACTTCTTATCAATTCTTTCATTTTCAATTTTTGTTAACTCCAATTCCCTTTTCAATGAAGCAATGGTGTCCAAATGAAAATTTACTTCCACTTGTTTATCAAAAAGTGTAGCTTTTGCTAATTTTGTGGCTTTATCATTTTCGACACTTTCCTCTTTAATCATTTTAACTGTTCTAGATAGAGTATCATATGCTTCTTTGACTTGTCCTAGATCAAATTTTAACATGTCAGCATGTTCTTTCAATTCCTGAAACTTAGTGTCTTTTTCAAGACACTCCATGCACGGTTTTAAACACTTTTGGCATGGTGTTTCAGATATTGAATTTACTTTCTCAACAATTTCTGCTTCATGAGCAATTTTCACTTCCTGTTTACCGACATCTTTTTGAACTGACTCGATACTGACAGACTCAGTATCAACAAACTTCATTTTTCTAATCTTTTGGAGTTCTAGGTCTTGAACTTGAATCTTCTCGATGAATGTACTAAGATTCATAGAAGCAAGATTTGTATTCTTCTTTAGCCCCATCAAATAGGTACTCCACTCATCGTATGGCAATGCGTCTGCCAATTTGTTGTTCCACTCCTCATTTGTTTTGATTATCTTCAACCTTCCCATCTCCAAAACTAAAGAGCAATACCGTTCAATCAAATCTTTTGTAGTTTCTCCTTTGATACCTGTAAAATTATCAAATTTTTTCAGTGCAATATAAATCTCAGAATCCATGTTTTGGTATCAAAAGATTCTCAATGACGAATTTTCAATCAATTACAAAATTCACACAGTCTAGAACCAATTTAATCACTTTGTCAAATATCACTTACCAACTTTAATTCTTGTTAATTCACGATAAGTTTTGTATATTGGGCTAACACTTGGTGTTAAACTAATTGATTTGACTAATCAATTTTGTTGTTTATCAGATCACACACATTCCAACAATTAATTCAGTATTCAACTTTTGTTTTTCGATACAAACAACACTCAATCAGATCACGTGCAACAAGATATTATCACAAACAACTTTGATTTGACCTCACACTTATAATGGCCGACAATTAATGCAATATTCGACTTTTGATCAGAAAACATGCAAGATCCGACAAAACTTTTAATACATCTTGATAACAATGATATTAATGAATTGCTTTATGGCCTAGAAATTGACTAAATCAGATTCACATGATGATTCTTGATTTAATCGAAATTCACATGCAAACAATAAATGTCACCGATTGAACTACTAAACAACTTTTATTATATTTACATGCAGACTTCAATTTACTAGACCTGGAATCACATGCATATCAGACAATTATAGGATTCTTATCACATGCAACAACTTAATTCAGTGAACACATGGGTTGTTTACATGTATCAAAACTCGAATTAATGTGTTGGTTCAAAAGATATACTTAACGTCTGATTGAATATAGCACACGCAAACCAATATAAACACGTGATTTATCTTCCCAACACCTCGTAAATTGTTTTACACAATTCAAAGTTCACCGTTTAACAAATCAAGCAGAAACAGATTATTTCAAGTGAACTCAATATTTCGCTTCAAACAACAAAAACTTTTCAAGTTGAAACAAAACTTTTCAAGCGAAATCCTCAATTTCGCTTCAAACCAACAACAAATTTCAAGCGAAATCTAACTGTCTGTTCAAGTCAAATCTGTTTTCCGTTCAAGCGAAACCCTGTTTTCAGTCCATTTTTATGTAAAATAATCTGAATTTTAATCTGAAACACTCAAGGGTTTGTTAAAACACAATTTTACACACACTATGAAAAACTCAGTCCATTTTGTCCGTGGAACAGTCCAGAAATCAGATTATGTGTAGAAAAGTGCTCTGATTCAGGTATATTATCTCATAACTGGCTCTGATACCAATTGTAGGATCGATTTGACCGATCAAATGAGTCAATTTGAGCTAATATACGACAGTTTGAGTGGCGGAAACAAACAAACTGTTTTGAATCAGAAAGAAATGAGTAGAAACAGAGTTATATCACTTTAATACGATCTTCTCATTCATATATTGACTTGACAAACCGGCAGAGTAACTTTACACTTCTGATGGAACTGTTACAAATGAGAAAGACAATTTACCTATATATAATACACATGGTTTCGCTTGAAGACACTTCAAGCGAAATCCAATTCTAAACTTTAGTCCTGAAGCGAAATCTTTAATTCAATACTTTTGTCTTCAAGCGAAAACATCAACTAATCTTCAAATCTGATTTGTCTTGTAGTAATGATGATGTCATTGTTGTAATGTCATCCTTGATGTCACACATGTGATGTCATCATACTATAAGATGATGTCACGCTTGATTAGATCTGCAACGAACCCGAGACTCGACATAAGACGAAGACGACAGATGAATGCACCAACAATGTACATTAAGGTTTGTAAGTTTTCATTATAGTTTTTGCTTACACACTTGCTTGTATGAGATAAATGATAAGATTTTAGTAAGCCATTGAATGTTTGGGTATAAATGTGTTTGATGTCTAGTGGAAATTTTTGGAAAAATTCTGATTTATAGGGACATCATGCCAAAATTTTGTTTGAAAGAATGAAATTTTGATTTTTGCACATCTACACCCATAACATGAAGCAAGTGTGGGGAAGATTGGGAAAAGTATTAACTTGATTTGTTTATGTGGTTGATGTTTGAATGTGTGTAGGCATGGTGATGAAAAAAGGGAAAGGAATTGCAAGTTCTTCTAATGCGCCTCAAGAGGAGCAACAAAAGAGGAGGAGATTGGCCCGGATTGGTGACCCGGACTCGGAGGAGGATGCACCTCCAAGGGGTCCGAAGCCGGATTGGACAACCGGCTCATTGTTAGATCAACCTGAGGAATGGAAAGAGGATCTGTTTCATGAACAAATGAACAACTTAAAACAAAGGGGTGAAGCGTTTATTTGTGAGAAGGAAATCAAAGAGGTTGAATTCGGGCCATTCGGGATAACGGACAGGTTTAAAGCATTGGGTTGGGGTGCAGCTTTGAAATGTTATGACGGGGAAGTGAAGAATATGTACGACAAGCAGATTCAAGAATGGGTGGCTTCACTTGAATGTCCCCCGTATAAGTCCCCAAGCAAGATGAGGCTCGTTGGACGGTGTAATGGGGTGAAAGTAGAAATGTGTTATGACTCTTTGCGCAAAATAGCAAAGTTTGACGACATACCCGCAAATGAGTACATTAACCCGAGTCTCAAAGATCTCTACCACGAGCCCAACAAGCATCCGCAATGGCAAAATATGCTTGACTACGTTTTCCTTCCGGGCACAACACATGGGAAGTTATATAGGAGCAATTTGAGAATGGAAGCGAAATTGTTGTTGACATTGTGCATATATAATGTGGTTCCAAGGCGGGGTGACAAGATGGAAGTGCGGCATCAAGAAGTACCGATTCTATATATGCTGATGCATGGATCTCCCAAGGTCCCTTTCCAATTTCTTGTGTTGCATAACATCTGGTTGAGCAAAATTAGTGGAGAAAGAAAGATTATACCTCATTGCCGGTTGATTACGACATTGTTAAAAAAAATATGGGGCAATTAAAGGTGATGAGAAAGGTTCTTACAAGAGGTTTAGACCATTCGACCTTAAGAGTCTTGGGTCAGATTGGACTTATACAGAAACGAAAAGGTATCATAGGTTGAAAACAGATGGGAGAAGGTGGAGAGCGTTGAAGGTGGACGCGAGGCCGTTACGACCGGGTGAGGCTAAGGAGCCGGAGGTAAGTGGAGATGAGGATTACCGCGAAGATGCCTTTATGGTTGATGCTCCAGTTCAAGGGGCTGGTGTGCAAGCTGGTTATGTGGGGGGTGCATTTGATTATGCACAGCAAGCTTATGATCCTTATTGGGCCCACGCGGGAGATATGGGTCAAATTATTGAACAAAGGCGGCCTCCCACTTTTGGAGGATGGAGTGAATCAAACCAAGTGTTTTTTGATCAACAAACTTTCATGGGGGCAAGTATAGAGAGGGCTTTGAAGCGGAGCTATGATAGGAGTGAGCAATGGAACCGTGCTCATATGTATGCTCATGAAGAAGAAGTGAACAACCGCTATTTAGATGATCGTCAGAGACGCATGCATGAACAATATCAAGCAGGTCAGCCAATTGTAGGAGATCCGCCCGTTGTGGACTACACCACATTGCCACCAAATGATGGTAGTGTGTTATACTCCACCCCACCATTGCATCACTCTCAATGGGTGGATCCACATGCTATGAGTTATCAACAGGCGAATCCAAGTGGTGACCAAGGAAGCAGCAGTAGCGGTGGAGCATTTGGTTTTGGCGAGTGGAAGGATATGATGACATCCATCTTCGGGCCTCCACAGCCGAAATATTGCTAGCCAGGTCGTATCTCGCTCCTTTGTACATTTTTGTATATTTTTATGTAGTTTGTTTATGTTATGGTTGGGAGGTAGGGTGGTGTTTGATGTTGATGTTGATATGTTGTTGGGTTGTGATTGTTGGTGGTGTCTTACAAAAAAAAAAAATTGGGGTTTGAGAGTATTAGCGAAAGCTAATGTTGTGGTTAAAAGCGATCCTTCCCTCAAAGCCATACATTGGGACAATGTATCCCAAGTGTGGGGATGGGGGAAATTTTTGAGAGTTTTAAAAATTTTGTAAACCCAAGCGAAAATTGTTAGAATTTGAAAACTTGATATTATGCCATTTGACACACCGACACCCATTCCTAGTTTTTTCTTGGTGAGGATTTGAGCCACACATGATTATTATAGAGATTTCATTGTTTGAGTGGCGGTGTGTGTTGTGTGTTAATAGAACTTGTGTGTGAATACTTGTTAAATCCTAGAGTTAGCATGCTTTTGGAAATGATAGCGGACTTGTAGGTAGCCTCGTCTAGATGTGTGAGAGTGCGGGATTGGTGGGTTGGACCTCATACTTTACATATATGAGCTTGGTATTGTGAGGGGTGGGGGTTTGGTCTTTAGAAAGCCAAGTTTGAGCCTTAAACCATTCGGTTGTGACCCAAGCCTACTTCCTATAAAATTTTACCGATTGAAATGACCCGGTTTAGGAATTTAGTTTGTAGTGTTGATGTTCTTGTATTTATTCTTGAAGTTTATTGTTGGAAAAAAAAAACATGAGAAAAATGCAAAAAGAAGTATTTAGTTGCAATAGTAGTTGAGAAGTTGAAGATATCTTGTATATAGTTGATGGTTGTTTTGCTTAGTAGTGAAAATAAAAACCGGGTCAAATCAAATTAGCTCTTATATATATGTTCTACCATTTTCCTACCTTTGCACCTAGCCCCGTTACAACCCGTAAGTTTCCCTTGATTCATAAGCATGCTAGATATTTGTTAGGAGGAAATTTGATTCTTATACAAGCTTATTGTCGCATACACACATACACGCATTGAGTGGTCTAGCATTATGCTAGTAATTCTTGTCACCGAGAGTTTGGTGAGGGGTGTGTCTTATGGTATGGTTGAAGGTTAGTAAAAGGATGGCATGTTTAGCTTGGTTTGCATAATTGATCGCTAGTGGTTTTGAATAATTTCTGAATGGGTTGCTTGGGACAAGCAACGGGTAAGTGTGGGGATGTGACGGGTGGTCCGTAGGACAACCCTTAAAAGGTTTAATACAATGCACATTCTACACTTTATTCGGTTAATTGTTTGAACATGATAATCACTAGATGATGTGATGTGCAGATGTTATAATGCTCAAGATACATGTTTTAGAAGGTTGGATGAATGTTGGGACTTGATGGAAACTTAAAATGAAGGAATTGGCTATGCATGAAGAAACAAAGGAAGAAAATGTCACTGACCGCCGTAACCTACGGCCCTTAGCCGTAGGTTACGGCTCTTATGTTGTTGTTGAATGCATGCCGTAAAACAGGGGAGACCAGCCGTAAAGGATTGATGATAGCCGTAAGGTACGGCACCCAGCCGTAGCTTACGGCTCGGGGTTGACTTTCTGGGCTGGTTGACTGCCGTAAGCTACGGCTGAGAGGCGTAGCTTACGGCTCCGTCTGATCCAAAATGTGTAACTCCTCATTTATTGGCCAATTTGATGGATTTTATGGAGGCTTTTCACTTGTTTTCGGTTATCAATCATTGTGGACGAATTTGTGAGCTATCTTGGAGACTTTTTGGCAACAACAACACTTCTCAATCATTAGTTTTATTTGGTTTTGATCTTGATGAACATTGAAACTTTTGTTAAGATGTTGTTTGAAGTTATGCGTGGCTAAACACTCTATGATCATTCTAGGTTGAAGGTTTGTGTAAGACGGTTGTGTTTTGATTCCATATTTCTAGAATGATAAACTTTATCTATGTCTTGTTTATCATGGTGTGTGATTGCTTAGTTGTAAATTGTTAATTCTTATGATTTTTCTAGTTTGAAACCATACGTTCTTGGTGCCGTTGGCAATCGAGATATCATGGGTAAAATTAGGATTGGGTAAGGGTTGATTGGTCATCGGGTAACAACCTCACGTTCTCGGAATCTGAGTACTTCGTTCCCTTTTATCACAATAAGTAATTTCACACGAACTATGTCTATGTAGTTCTTTCTAGTGGATGATAACACAATTGTTGAAACAAACCGGAAATCTAGGATGGTCATTTGTCTCTAATTTGCTTACAACCAAACTTTTCTCTTGCAATTTACTTAGTTTAATTTAGTCTAAAACCAATTCATTCACATAAACTCTCGAATCTTATTTCTTTTGCAATTAGATTAATTTAGTTAAATTTGACAAACTTTCAAATAACACATATTCCACAAACTCCCTGTGTTCGATACCCACTTGCCACTATCTATTTAGTAGTAATTGGATTAAATTTGATTGTGACCGCGACATCACGTCAAATTTCGCCATTGGTACAGATTCTCAATCTTTTTGAACAACGCCATCAAACTGTCAAACGTTTCGTCTTTCGTTTTCAAGAAAGAAACCCACGAAAATCTGGAATAATCATCAGTAACGACCAAACAGTAGTAATCTCCTGTAATACTTTTAACATTCACAGGACCAAACAAATCCATGTGAAGTCTTTCCAGAGGTCTCGAAACTGAATTGACTTGCTTTGTAGGGTGTGACTTTTTCTTCTGCTTGCCTTTGACACAGCTAATGCACTCCCCTTCCAGATGAAAACCTTTGACATGAACTCCTGTAACCAAATCGTTGTGCACCAAGTGATTCATCTTCCTTAGGTGAATATGCCCCATCTTGCGGTGCCACAATCTCGATTCTTTCTCAGTTGCTCTGGACACAAAACAATGAGCTTGACCCGTGGTTGTAGTAGCTACGCTCATGTCCAACACGTACAGATCATTAACTCTCGGTGCCCTCATGATAATCCATTCCTCAGGTATTACAAATCCCGGTTTCAAGATCAAACATTCTTTATCAGTGAAGTGAGTAGTATACATCCTGTCACAGATCTGGGAGATACTCAGCAGATTGTTCTCCAGCTCAGCAATGTAATTAACTCTTTCAAACGTCACAATCCCGTTGGATAACGTTCCTTCACCAATAATCCTTCCTCCTTGATTACCCGCAAAACCTACGTAACCACCATTGATATTTCTCACATCATACAGCAACGCAGTCTTCCCTGTCATATGTCTTGAAGCTCCACTATCCATGATCCATCTGGATACAAGTTTTGGAAGTTCCTGCACATAACAAACTTTGACTTAAACTTTAATAAAGATGTCTATTCATGCTTCGCGATCAAGGAAGCTCCGACAATTCAAACTGTTTAGTTGAACATGGAGTCCACCCAGGCCTCATCAGCCTTGGGTGTAACCTTGACTCTCGCAATTTGAATTTTGAAGTTTTCAGCCTTCAAAGGTGGAAAATTTGCATCATAATCAATTGGAATTGAATCCTCAGAAGGTGAAATCTTTTTCTCACTTTTTGGTTTCCAAACTTGTTGAGATAATGCAACCCGCTTGTAAAATTTGTCATTTTTAGTTACCATTTTCTTTACGGGTTCATTTTTCACTTTGGTGTTGTCATTTTTCACACTCTTTTTCTCAACAACCATTGGTGCTTTACCCTTTTCGTCAACTTTCTTCTTTTGAATCTTCACAGTTTCAGTCTTAGGTTTTACATTGGCACACTTTCGTGCAATGTGACCAACTTGATTACATCTGAAACATGTTCGAGTATCAACAAGTGTCAAAATTTTATAAAAATTTTGACATGGTTTCCCCTAAAAATGGAGGTTTCCCATGTTTTCAAAACATGTGTTTATTTTCTTTTAAAATCATCACAAACCAATTAACAACAATCAACAATTCATTCAACACTTACCGAGTGTCAAAATCAAGTATATTACACTACATCATGAATTTGAAGTTTTTGTAAAAACTTGTAGTAACTTACCATGTTATTTAGTAGGTTTAGTTATCCTTAAAAACATATTTATTTGTTTCTAAATTACATTCTTGAAAGATTTAGTCATTTACAACTTGTAAGATGATTTTTCTAAAATTATTTCCTTTGTATTTTTCTTGTTACAAACATGTTTCTAGTCTTGTTTAAACACTAAAAGTATGATTAGTTTACTTAGAAACCATGACTTTGTAAATTTTGTAAATAAACTTGGTTTCTTGGGAAAATTACTTTTGTAATCATCTATTTACAAGATTAGTATTTTGTTTAAATCATCTTTACATATGAATACCAATTTCATCATTCAAGTTCATGAAGACATAAAGTATGATGATCTTGGTCTTTCACAAGATCACCACCTTAACTTACTAGATCATGTGTTTAATCACACTCTAGTAGGTTTCTTATGATGTCTAACATCACTAACACAAATAATCAATCATTAAGAAGCAAATCAACACAAATCAACATGTATTCTTATGTTATTAAGCTTATGTTAAAGTATCATGATCATGTTCTTTAGTGTTCTTCAAGATTAACAATGTTTATCATCTTTTAACCATCTAAATATGAAATAACAAGGGATGATTAGGGCCTTACTACTAGCACAAGGCTAGGGAAGAACACAAGATGTTGTAGATGACAAATGGGTTGGATAAAAGCCAATGGAAGAGGTCCTTCAAGATGCACAAGCTCCAAACCTCCTTAAACACCTTCTTGCACCTTAGAATGAGCTTGGAAATGGATGGAATTAGTTGAAGATGGTGGTGGTATGGTGGATGTGGGTCGGCCGAGAGTGGGGAGAGGAGAGGGAGAAAGATGGAGGATGAAGTGTGGTGTGAGAATGAGAGCTTCTTATAACATGTTTAAGCTTTAACCAATGGTGAATGTGTCCTCATTAGTACATGCAAGATCTTCATCATATCTTAATGAATCCAAGGAAGATCAAGTGAATCAAAAGAAATCACAAGTGGGGGACCCACTTGTAACCGTTAATATGAAGGGGGGGGGGGGGGACTAGGTGTAAAATTAAACCATATAGTTAGTTTAGAGTTCCAATCCAAGTATTAGTTATAAGTGTTAGTTACTAGATATTTTTAGTGGGTGTTAGGGTGTTCGGGGATCATAACTAGCTCAGAAATAAATAAACAATGCTTCTAGTATAATTTTGATGTTTCGGGTGGTTCGGTTAGATACCGGTATGTTAAAGTGTCAAACTATTCCGTTTAGTGATCTTTAAGTACCCTTTTGTGACACTTTTAATTCCCGACACTTAGGAAAGTATTCTGGATAATAAAACATGAATTCTGCATGATATTTATGTGTTAAAAAGCTGATTATAGCTGATTTATTGCTGATTTGTGCAGAATTCTGCATTTAAGGTGCGTTTCGGGTGCTTTTTAGTGCATATTCTAGCTTCCAGAAAGTCTATAGGTTAACCCTTGTATCCATACTTGGGTTTTAATGTATTTCAGATGTTGGGCCTACTCCTAGGCCTTAATTCCATTATCTGACTGCTTTTTGCAGAGTTGCTGACACAGTGTGTCTTACCGGTGAGTTTACTAGTATTTCTGACGCAACGCTAATAGTAATGCATAAAGCAATATTTGAAGTATAAAACGTGCATGAATTCACATGTATTGCATGTAATAAGACAATGTTGACGTTTAAGCACATAATTGTAAATATTAAATAATAATTAAATTGTACGAAAATTACCGGTTTTGTGCCAGTTGTCACATTTCTGGCCATTACGTTTTATAAATATGACATTTCTTTGTGTTTTTTGTGCATTGCGTTTTATAGATAACACTTTCTTTTGTTTTTTAGGCCATTGCGTTTTAGAAAGGAGACATTTTTAAGTGTTTTCTGGCCATTGCATTTTACAAATATGGCATTTCTTTTTGTTTTTTGTGCATTGCGTTTTATAGAGAACACTTTCTTTTGTTTTTTTAGGCCATTGCCTTTTAGAAATGAGACATTTTTAAGTGTTTACTGGCCATTGCGTTTTAAAAATAAGACATTTCTTTGTGTTTTTTGTGCATTGCGTTTTAGGTAAAACACATTTTTTATGTGTTTACATTCCATTGCGTTTTAGAAAGTACATTTTCTTTTGTGTTTTTAAGCTATTGCGTTTTAGAAATAAGACATATCTTTATGTTTTCTGGCAATTGCGTTTTACAAATAAGACATTTCTTTGTGTTTTTTGTGCATTGCGTTTTAGAAAAATGTCATTTTTTAGGTTTTTTTTTCTATTGCGTTTTACGCAACTGAGTTTTTTTCCATTGCGTTTAACGCAACTGGGTTTTCAAAAAAACAAATCGAAAATATAGCAATAGTATACTCGTTTTAAAGATAAAAAACGCTCATTTTTTTGGTGCAATTTTTATAAAAAAAATAATGTCGTACGAAAGAGTTATTAAGGTTTAAAAAATGGGGGGGGGGGGGGGGGGAATTGGAGCAGAGAGATACTATTGTCTTGACTTGACTAGAATGCCCCTTAACAAACCCACCCACCTCCTTTTTTTTCTTTCAATTTCACCAATTTAATTTTAGGCCTTAATTAAGTAAATGGATGATCAAGATCACTTCCTAGCCTTTCTACCCAAATAAACATTCTATTATATCATAACCCTGTATTATTTTAACAATTCCCACCAAGCTACCCATGCGAGTTTGTTTTGTTTATTCCTACCGAGGGTTTTGTTTTGTGCTAGCTCTTGATTGCATGTTGCTACTCAGCTATTGAAACACATTGATTTTTAGTTTCAACCAAAATCATTAAATTTCCCCTATATTAATTTACAATTTTAGTTTGTGAGTTACTTTCACTACTCATTTTTTTACAACTTAATAATGCACAATATGGCTTAATGTACAAGTAGAGAAGCACATCAAGATTCTTGAGGGTTGGTTATGGGTTTGAAAGCTGTTTGTGGACGTTGGCCCAGTGACATGGTTTGTCAATCAATCCTAAATATTTTTTTACATGATATTTATGTATTTATAGTTTGCTACTGTATATTACTTAACTTCATAAAACTATAAATACTTATTTTAAATTTTTAAATTTAACATGTTTTAAAAATAAAACTATTCTTTGATTTAGTTTTTAATAACTAAAAATGATTTACATAACTAACTTATTTACAAGTACTGGTAATTTCTTACATAACTAACTTAATTACAAGTAGTGGTAATTTTAACTTTCAATTGTTCTTCTTTGTTTGACATTGTCTCACATTTTACATACTAAAATTTTAATTATAGGCAATTTAATTTTTAATATTTTTTAAACACGTGTAGTATTTGAAGGGTCCACATGATTTACCTAAATTAGGTATACGAATGCAGGTCCGTCGTAACACGCGGGTCATCAACACTAGTTATATAAGTTGCATTGAAGCCGTTTAATACAATTTTTTTTTTCATTTAGTTAAATTAAATGATTCTATTGTTTTCATATTTTGGTTTTGAGTGTAAAACTAGGGTTAGGATATAATAGGAAGTTTATTTGGCTAAGAAGGCTGGTAAGTAATCTTGATTATCCATTTAGTTAATCAAGAGCTAAAATTAAATGAGAGAAATGAAAAGAAAGAAAAGAGGCGCGTAACTTTGTTTAAGGGTATTCTAGTCAATCCAATGCAATAGTTTCTCTCTCCTCCAATTCCCCCAATTTTTTAAACGTTAATAACTCTTTCATACGACATTATTTTTTTTATAAAAATTGCACAAAAAAACGAGCGTTTTTTTATCTTTAAAACGAGTATACTATTGCTATATTTTCGAATTTTTTTTAAACCCAGTTGCGTAAAACGCAATGGAAAAAACCCAGTTGCGTAAAACGCAATAAAAAAAAAACCTAAAAATGACATTTTTCTAAAATGTAATGCACCAAAAACACAAAGAAATGTCTTATTTGTAAAACGCAATGGCCAGAAAACACAAAGAAATGTCTTATTTCTAAAACGCAATAGCCTAAAAACACAAAAAAAAGTGTACTTTCTAAAACGCAATGGACTGAAAACACATAAAAATGTGTTTTACTTAAACGCAATGCACCAAAAACACAAACAAATGTCTTATTTCTAAAACGCAATGGCCAGAAAACACTTAAAATGTCTGTTTTATAAAACGCAATGGACTGAAAACACATAAAAATGTGTTTTACCTAAAACGCAATGCACAAAAAACACAAAGAAATGTCTTATTTATAAAACGCAATGGCCAGAAAACACATAAAAATGTCTCCTTTCTAAAACGCAATGGCCTAAAAAAACAAAAGAAAGTGTTCCCTCTAAAACGCAATGGACTGAAAACACCTAAAAATGTGTTTTACCTAAAACGCAATGACTAAAAACACATCAAAAATGTGTTTTTTCTAAAACGCAATGGCCAGAAAACACATAAAAATGTCTTAGTTCTAAAACGCAATGGCCTAAAAACACCAAAAAAAAGTGTTCTCTCTAAAACACATTGAAACAGGACAATAGTTTTGTCTGTGCTGTGAATTGTCTGAACCAATGCAGTTTACGAATGCAGTTTTCCAGAGGCAATTTACAGAAAATTAACTTTTCTGATCTATTTTTATTAAAGCAATTTAATCGAACCCCAGCCAGGGGCTTTGCCCCTTGGACCCCGCCAGGGGCTTCCACCCCTGGGACCCTGCTACCAGGGGCGCTGCCCCTGGACCCCTGTCAAGATCGTAAAACGCAATGACTAAATCAAAAACCCAGATAATAAAAATGAAATTAAAGAATTTCTTACATGGATCGAAGTCGGTTTCTTCACCGATTGACGAAATTTGAATGATTGAAACACTTATCAGAGATCGAATCGAACGGATAGAGTGATTATCTTCAAAATCAGCGGAAAAAACGAGATTTTGTATGAAATTAAACTGGGTTTTCTTCAAAAAAGCTGAAGAACTTGATGATCGGGTGTTTGAATCATTGATTGGTGATGAAAATCACACTATAATGTAGTGATTATTGAGATAGAATGTGAAGAAATGGTTGAAGATAGTGGGTTTTGAAAATGGTGGGTTTTGATGTTACTGGGAAGAAGAAGGAAAAAGAAAAGGATAAAATTGACTAAGATATCTTTCCTCTTTATTTATTAAACGCACCCTCATACACTAAAATTCATATCAAATACACTCTTCGATTCCCAACAATCGAAAGTTCGTTCATGCTACTCCTTTAAGGTACAATTTTAGGCGTTGGGTCTCGGTTGCTGTACCCTAGGAGACATGTGAGTTATCAAAGGGAAGAATCGCAATATGTTTTCATGAACTCATTTAGTACATGAATCCTCAGCTAGCACCTTGTTCTTCCTCGTTCATGTTATTTTGATTTATATCATTTGTAACCAGCCGTAATTTTATTTACTTTCTTTCAAAATTATATACTATAATTTTGTAACATTTGTTGGTTTTATAGATTGTACTTTGTGCTTCATTCAATGGCGGTTCTTAGAAGGCCCATGCCAGGGGCACGGCCCTGGCAAGTTTTTCGGCCGTAGTACTAATTTTCCGCATTTCGATCGAAATTTTTTATATATACTATGTTCGTGCCCGGACATTTTTTAGTGCCCGTGTCTTTCGGCCCTGGGACGTTCAACGGGCAAGATCCGCCACTGGCTTCATTGGTGTGTTGTGCATTAGAGTGTTTTATGTAATGGTACAAGTTCTACACAACTTAGTATAATTTTGTAACATTTGTTGGCTTTATAGGTTGTACTTTGTGCTTCTTTGGTATGTTGTGCATTAGAGTGTTAAATGCTAATGGTACAAGTTCTACAATAACTCATAGTTATGTATTGTACCACATGTTAAAGCACATGATACATCCTCTTGATGCAACGTTTCTTGGTTGCTTGACACGTTTTCTCCACGTGTCCCTGACTTCTTCTTCTGATACCAAGTTGATTGATGTTTTTTTTTTTAACTTTTGTATTGTCATAGGTTTTACATGGTTAATGTTTGATGTCATTTAACATTCACCACGACAACGCGGGGGCTTTCATCTAACATTCTTTTACGTTTTGTCATAATTTGTAAGTTGCCGGCCGCAACGCGACGAGGTTGCATCTAGTTATATTTAATTTAAAGTGTTTGATATCAATTTTCCGAAAGGTTCTCCTGCAAAAGTATATATGTATCGGATAAAAAATGATTGTGACTCATTTGTTTACTTTGTTGGTTAAAGTGTGAACATACCTTTTGAATTTTATTACTACTCTGCTAACTTTATTTCGTTTATACAATGTTCATTCTGTTGGCTTCAATCAAATTTTCGATTTTATTGACAACGTTGTCTTTGTTACTTCTAAATACTTCAACATCGATTTGAACATGACCACATTCCACAACCTCTCTTCTTGCTACCATAGTCTACGACTAAAGTGATACAATAACTTTATTAAACGCATTACCGACAAATATTGGTCACCATCAAATTACACGAGTCACATGTAGTAAATATTTTATAGAGTAAATTGTTATTTTCGTCCCTGAACTTTGACCACTTTTGCGACTTTCATCCCTAAGGAGTGAAGTGTTATTTTATCCAAAAAGTTTGAAATCTTGTCATTTTCAACCCTGATGGTCAAATTTCGAGGGATGAAGCCGCAATATATTGTCAAACTCAATGATGAAAATGGTAATAAAACGCAAACATAAAGTACTCAAATGCACAAAAAAATCATTTTTGATGGAATAAGCAAAAATGACTAAAACTCAGGGATAATTTAGCATTTTAATATTATATATATATATAATACATAATAACATAACTTATAAACTAGTCAATTCAAAATTCAATACGTCCAAAAACCCCAATACAGTGTAAGTTATAATAATTGCAAGTTAATTAGAAAAATGATGTCGGCTAAGGCGATTTAGTGAATCCTGTCTAATTAGTGGTGTGGTTGTGATTTAGTGAATCATGCCCTTTAACTAGTGGTGTGGGTAGCCCCACTTAACATTTCTTTATTAAAGACATTCACACTTGATAAATCATTTCACTTCACATACATCACTCATCATCTTCAATTTCTTTAAAAAAATGAAAAAAGGAGATTGATTTGAAGTTTGAAAAAGCATACCCCAATGAAAGGGTATGGTCCCAAAAAGGCCGCGCAGACCTCATTCACGTCGCGCGCAGAATCATACTCTTTATTCATCAGCTTGTTTACTGCCAACCTCACGCGCGTTACATCATCATGTATTAATCTACCGCGAGGTCTCAACAAGAGAAAACACCACATTCAACACTTAGCATTCTGAATAGAAGTCTTCAACCACCCACACCCTGCGCGGGCTAGTCACGTGCTCAGCAAGAGTCGCGCAGGTCTATGGCGCAGGGCTACTTCAGAAGGAACACAAGGTACAAGTGGCAGAAGAAAAGGGCCAATCCGCGTCCTCCAGGTTCTGCTCAATCGTGCTCCACGATCGTCTGACGTGCAGGAGACAGAGAGTACTTAAGGACGCCTACGTGGCACTAATCACAGGGCAGAGACACCTGCCCCACGATCTCCACTTACCTGCTGATGGCAGAAGGACGGCCAGGCCGACAATGGTGACACGTGGCTCCAATCACGGTGCGCCAGCACCGGAGAACTTCTAGAAGCCACTAACGGTCGACACCAATGAGACAAGGAGCATATCCCCTATGTTGTCGCCTTCCGGCTCAAGGCCCATCAGCCCACATCCTCTTACACCTCTCCGGCTATAAATAGATACCTCAGTTCACAGGTTAAACATTCTGCTCCCTCTACTCTCACTCTTAATACATACTTATCTCCTCAAAACAGTTGCTTATTCTCACGCCGGAGCCCGGTTAAGAGGGACACCCCCATATTCCCCTCTTGACGAGTAACGGTGTTCTGTTTTGCAGGATTAACGGATCATTACGAAGCTCAGAAAGCTATAAGAAGATTAACCACTATGATAGGAACATAAACCAAACTAATCAACCCCTAAAATTAGTTCCGTGTTTCTTCATTGGCGCCCACCGGTTTTTTGCAAATCACTTTCATCTTCTTTTTCGGAGTTTTCCAAGTTTTTCCTTCGATCATGGCTGGTCAAGGAGTCATTCCTGATTTCGGTTTTGGAACAAACACTAATGCAGTGTTGGGGGAGGACAATCAAAACGTCCAAGCTCAACATGTAGAAGAAATCGGTGAAATCAAAGTAACCAACACTGAGGGAACCCCGCGCGAGCATCACTCGCATCACTCCGACGGTAACCCCAGGAAACAATGGTGCTGGACCCTCAAATCCACCTCCACCTCAGAACATTTCGACGCTATTAGGGCTACCTGAAGGCGAAACTCCAGCCTCTTGGTACGCCAAGCAAATCGCTACCATCAATGCTGCGTATCAGTCTTTGAGCGCACAGCAAGCGGTTCTGCAAGCAGAACCATCTTTAGTCACACCTTTGGGTCCGAGTCAGGGGGCACGCCAGATACCCCCACAACAAAACCTCTAAGGAAGAATCAACAGGCCTCCTCCCCAGAGAATACCAAGCGTGGATGACATGCGCGACACACGGGGAGAGACAGAAAGCTATTATGACTATCTGTCAAACGTTTAAAGAGGTCCAGTTCAGAGCTGGCTCAGGCCGCGCAACTTGAACAATGAATGGGATGACACAGACCCAAACGACCCAACTTGGCAAGATGATGAAGGGTCTTCAGTCTTCAATCGTTTATAGAGGAACCATGAATATTACAAACCGAGGCAGCACGTCGGATACAGCGAGGAGGCAGAGCGAGACTTCCGCCTCGCATATCGACCAGCTGAAGCTGTAGAACATTCAAAGTTCATCCCAAAGATTGCTCTAGCGCCGCTATCAAGAGAGAAATTACCTCCAACAGTCGGGAAGTTTAATGGTTTAACCAACCCGGATGATTATGTCAGAGTATTCACAAGCGTCGGTTGCATGGGAGGATGGAATATGCCTATGTGGTGCCATTTGTTTATCCAAACTTTCACAGGGGCTGCTCGCGCCTGGTTCGACAGCCTCCCACCAGGGAAGATCAAGTCGTGGGTTGACTTCAGAACACAGTTTGTAAACCACTTCAGTCAACAAAGACGTTACCAACGCGACACAGCTGAGGTAACAGACATTTGGCGCAGAGAGAACGAAGGTTTAGAAGATTTCATCACTCGCTTTAATAAGGAGTGTTTGGAAATCGGTGGTGTAAGTGAACAGCTCATGCGCGCTCACTTCAAGAAAGCCATTCGCTGCGATAGCCTTATCAGGACTATTGCAGGAAAAGATGGAATGCCCAAGGAATGGGATAAGCTCATGGAAGCTGCGAAGATAGTCGCGCAAACGGAAGAGTCATTGGCCGGTCACAAGAACTCTTACACTAAAGATAGATTTTCCAACGGAAGCTCGCGCGATAACAACAGGTGCCACAAAGGCAAAAACCCTGGATGGAAAGCCAGCCATTCCAGCGGTTATGACGAGCTACCTCGATACAGAGAAGACACGCGATACCCTATTGATCGCATTGGTTATCGGAAGGCAGTCAGGAACGAGAATCAAGAAAAACACTGGACTCCGCTCATAAAGACACCAAAAGAGGTGCTCGTGACGGAGAACCATGATTTTAAGGCTCCCAGGCCTATGACGAACAAGAAGGGGCAAGACCCCAACCTGTATTGTGACTTCCACAAGGATACAGGTCATCTGACAGATGACTGTATCAGCTTAAGGCAAGAAATCGAAAAAGCATTGAAAAGTGGAAAGCTAAGCCATCTGGTAAAGAACGTGCGCAAAGAGACACGTCAGATTCAGCGCAACGATGATGGAAGAGAGAAAAAGGTTAGACGCTTGGAAACACACATGGTCAACGGACCAAGATATAGCACAAGAGATAATGGCAAGCGACCTTTCGAACCGGCATGGCAAGAGCAACAGGTCATCTTCCCGGTAGTACGCGGGGGTGCACGCGCCACGCGCCCCATCGTCATTACCGGTATTATTGGGCATTACGAAACAGAATACGTATTCATTGATCCGGGAAGTACAACGGATATCATCTATGAGCAACGCTTTAATCAGTTTGACGATGAAGATAAAGCGAGACTTGAGCCAGTCGACTACCCTCTGTCAGGATTCTGCAACGAAATGGTCTTCCCACTAGGCCAAATCAGCTTCCCCGTCACGCTTTCTGACGGGAAGCATTCAAGAACAACAATTGTCAACTTCATGGTGATGCCTGTCAAATCAAGGCATGATGTTTTGATTGGGAGAGAAACCCAAGGAGAGCTGAACATGGTAACCTCCACACCCCACTCAGCCATCGGGTTCCCAACTGAGACAGGTGTGGCGATCATATATGCAAAGAAAGAAGTAATGTCAGCAGAGGATGCGCGCCCAACCAAAGCAGCGAAGGTTTCAACAACCGAACCAGAGAAGTGGGTTTTAAACCGAAAGTAACCAGAGCAAACAATGACGATAGGCCACGTAATCTCACTAAACATCAGAACGCATCTCAAACAACTTCTGTTCAGGAACATGGACATTTTCGCCTGGACTCCGGCAGACATGATCAGTGTCCCGCGCGACGTTACCGAGCATTGTCTGAACACTTATCCCTCCGTTGAACCAAAAGTACAAAGAAGGCACAGCTTAGGGGTGGATAAGACCAAGGCAATGAATGAGCAAGTCTGTGAGCTGTTAAAAGCAGGGATCTTAAGAGAGGTGCGCTATCAGAGTTGGGTTGCAAATCCCGTGATGGTGGAGAAGTCGAACGGAGGATGGAGAATGTGCATCGATTATACCGATCTCAACAAGGCATGCCCTAAAGACTACTACTCTTTGCCTGAGATCAACAAAAAGATAGACTCTCTCGCACCATACAGATGGAAATGTTTTCCGGACTGCTACAAAGGTTATCATCAAGTCCAGATGAAGCTGGAGGATGAAGACAAGACAACTTTTCGAACCGACCTTGGAATTTTCTGTTACACAAAGATGCCGTTCGGTCTCAAAATCGTTGGCGCAACATACCAGCGCCTGATGGACAAAATCTTTGCCGAAGATATTGGGAAGCATATCGAGGTGTACATCGATGATCTGGTGATTAAAAGTCCCGAGGAGGACCAAATGTTAAAGGGTATTGAGAAAACATTCAACTCGTTGAGAAGCGTGAATATGAAACTGAATCCAGCCAAATGTTCCTTTGGTATGGAAGAAGGCAAATTCTTGGGCTTCGTGGTCACAAATGGCGGCTTTAAAGTTAACCCAGAAAAAGTTCAAGCCATAGAGCGAAGCCGTCACCTCGAACAATCAAAGAAATGCAACGAATGGCCGGCCGTCTAGCCTCACTTAATCGATTTCTATCAAACCATGCGGCAAAGTCATAACCTTTTATCAGCACTCTGCGCAACTGCGTAAAAAGCAAGGATTCAAATGGACGTTAGAGGCAGAAACCGCATTTCAGCAGATGAAAGAATGTTTGATAAAGCTCCCTACTCTGACTGCGTCGTTTGAAAAGGAACCACTCATCCTGTACTTGTCCTCTTCAGACAAGGCAGTTGGGTCGGTATTATTGGTGGAGAGAGATGGAGTGCAAACTCCAATATATTACGTTAGTAGGGTGCTTACCGATCCAGAAACGAGATATTCAACAATGGAAAAGTTGGTACTTGCACTGCTACACGCCTCTAGAAGGCTGTGCAAATACTTTACAGGGCACGTGATCACAATACTCACCAACTTTCACATCGGCACAATATTGCAAAAACCAGAGACGTCTGGGTGGTTAGCAAAGTGGGCGATCGAGCTGGGGGGCCACAACATCTTGTACAGGCCGCGCCCAGCCATCAAGGGTCAAGTTCTAGCGGACTTCGTCACAGAAGTCCCAGTGGATAAAATCAAGGATTGTGAGATTGTTGAGACTCCCCGTAAAAGACACGTCCAATGAGTTATGGTTGCTGTACACTGATGGGGCCTCAAACGAAGATGGAGTAGGAGCTGGATTGCGCCTTGTGAGCCCTGAGAAGCATGAATTTACATACGCCATCAAGTTGGATTTCAAGAATACCAACAACGAGGCGGAATACGAGGCATTCTTGGCAGGCTTGCGCCTCGCCATAAAAATGGGAGCTCAAAATATGCGAGCGCATGTTGATTCACTCTTGATCGCCAGCCAAATCAACGGACTATACGATGCAAAGGGCGAAGTTATGGCTTTGTACTTAGATCAAGCAAAAGAGTTGCTTCAACAATTCAAGTCCTACAAGGTAGTGCATATTAATCGCTCAGAGAACAAACCAGCAGACGCCTTGAGCAAGCTCGCGTCAACTTCTTTACAGCATCTCGCCAACGATGTAAGAATCGAAGTACTAAAAAACCCGTTGGTTCTGCTACGACAAGTGAATGTGATAGAGATATGGCAACCATCTTGGATGACCCCTATAATCCAGTATTTGCAAGAAGGAATACTCCCTGAGAGCAAAGCAGAGGCAAGGAAAATTCATAACAAGGCCTTGCATTATGAGATGAATGGCGGTATCTTGTACCGAAAATCCTTCTTGGGGCCACTATTGCGCTGCGTGGACCCCCAAGATGTGAATTACTTGATTAGGGAGATTCACGAAGGAATCTGCGGCATCCATGCAGGCCCGCGCATGGTTGTTGCGAAGATTATGAACGCTGGATACTACTAGCCAGGGATGCACGTCGATGCTCTAAAGGAGCTGCGCAAATGCGACTCCTGTCAAAGGCACTCCCCAAAAACCCTGCGCCCGAAAAATGATCTTATCCATGTATCCACTGCCTGGCCTTTTCCGCAGTGGGGGATTGATATGGTGGGACCTTTCCCCGAAGCTCCTGGTGCCATCAAGTTCATAATTGTGGCCGTCGATTACTTTACTAAATGGGTGGAGGCCATAGCTCTCGCCTCAACCACTGCAATGATGGTGCGCAAGTTTATTTGGGAACACATCATCTGCAGGTTCGACCTCCCACTCAAGATTGTAACCAACAATGGCACTAACTTTACGTCTGACTACCTCCAGAAGTGGATGAAAGAGATGAAAATCGAACATACTTTCTCTTCCGTTGCACACCCTCAAGGCAACGGGCAGGTTGAAAGTGTAAACAAAAGTATTGTCGATGTAATAAAAGCCCGACTGGGCACAAAAGAAGAAGCTGGGTAGATGAGCTCCCAAGCATCCTGTGGGCTCATCGAACCATGCCGAAAACAAGTACTGGCGAAACTCCTTTTAGCCTAGTCTATGGCTCGGAGGCAGTTATCCCAGCTGAAGTTGGACTCCCCTCGCCGCGCTTGACAGCAGTCAACACTGTTGATAACGAAGCAAGGCGCGAAATTGCGCGAATTAAAGAAGCCAAGTACAAGACACAGCTGGAAAGGTATTACAATGCAAGAGTGCGCATTTGTACCTTCACTCCAGGAGAGTATGTCTTCAGAGACAATGAAGCTTCAAACGCTGAACGCCCCGGAAAACTAGCACCCAAATGGGAAGGCCCATACTTGGTTCACGAGGTTCTAGGAAAAGGGGCATACAAATTGCGCACCCTGGATGGACACATTATCCCGCGCACGTGGAACGCGCAACAACTGCGCAAGTGCTATATGTAACTACTCTCGGCCTTGCACCTCCATTCACTCATGTTGGCCACGCGCCTTTTTTAATTTTCTATGATGGCTAAACGCCCCTTGTGTTACGTCCATACGATGTATGTTGGCCTAAGCGCCTGTTTCTTAATCAATGAAAGCATATGCCTTGTGTTTTCATTTATCATGATGACTTCTACGTTACAAATGCATGTTAAACTTTTGATTAGCACGAAAACACTTCAGAAAATTACGAGCTCTTGAGTCACGCCTCCAAGGTCCTCCGCGAACATAGCGCGAGACCGGGCAGTTACACTCACACAAGAGCCACACTTACATTTATTCGCGCTAACTTAACCAAAGTTTCTAACAACAATGCAATAATTGTAACTCGGACAAAGAGAAAGCAAACCTAAACATCATATTTACAAGCGCAACCGCGCAATAGTTACATATAAACAAACAAACCATCATCGATTTAATCCAAAACAAGCGCGACCGCGCAACAGGTTACATTTGACATCTAAAAATGAAAATTGCAAGGCACAAAGCCTGTAAATGCTACCTACTCATAACCGTCACCGCCATCGTCATCATCGTCATGCTTATCGCCATCACCATCACCCGCATCTCCACCATCGTCATCACCAGCTGTTTCTTCTTCATCAGATAGCTCGACAGTCTCTGGTGGATCAAGGATGTTCTTCAGAGGATGATACCAATCATCATGCTTCAGCGCCTCTGCAACCAAATCCATCACAGGTAAGGATAGGTGGTCATAAGCCTTTTCAGCGCGGGCTAACTCAGCATCAGCCTGATCAGTCACTGAGCAATGACTAGTATCAAACGCTTGTCCAAACACCTCCTCTACATGCTCCGCACACTCTAGATAACCGCCACGGTGACCAACCGCGCATGTGGCATCTATGAGAGCAGCAACAACTCCATCCAGTTCTCCAGCATTCAGGATCAAGTTGGCCATCTACAGCAAAGGCAATAAATAAGACACTAGGTTTTAATAAATAAAGCCTAAGTTAAGAAGAAAATCATACCAGAACTACTCCCCTGCCGCGCATCCACTCAGCCTCAGCAGCAAGAGTATCAACGATGCCCTGAACCTCGGAGTAGTTATTCTGCGCTACATTGAGGGCCGCCGTACTAACGTCTCGCGCTTCCTCAGCCTTTTGCCTGGCCTCCTTGGCAGAAGCAACTTTCCCCTTCTCGGCTTCGAGGTCGATCTCCAAGGACTCACTTTTGTCAAGCTGCTCTTGCAAGCGATGTTTTAACTACGCAATCTCAACGTCCTTGGCCACCAAGTCCTTGTCCTTACTAGATAACTGCGTTTTCTGCTCAGCCTGCAAAAGATAAAGGATTTAGTTCTACAAACAAAAAGCACAAGGACAAGAAAGGGTCAACACTTTACAAACCTCAGCATGCTCCTTAGCAGCCTGCGCATCTTCGACCTTCCCGGTCAGCTCGGCAACCTTACCCTCAAGCTCAGTGATCTTCGCGCGAGCCACATACATGCGTTGATTATCTTTCTCACATATCTTCTTCCATTCAGCCTTCTCTTTCGCCAGCAGATCCTCAGCAGCACGAAGCTTGCCCCTAAGGCCTTCACGACCCCACTCTTCTGATTTCCTATCAGATTCAAACTTGGCTTTCTCCTCAACAAAGGCGCCTTAGCCTTCTCATAATCTTTAACCTGCTTCAACAGGCGCTCACGATACTTTTCCCAGTCCGCCCGTTCCTTGACCATTGTGCGCCATTCTCGCATGATCTGGTGATTGGCGGCGCGAGTATTGGCCTCTCCAACAACATAGGCCTGGTACAGCCCATCATGGGTTCGCGCCCTTTGGCGGTTAACTTCACCAGGAGGGAAGGAATTTAAGAACCAATCACGACATGCTGCAAACTCCATAAACGTATCCTTCTGCTTTAGACCCCAGGAAGCTTGATGTGGAGCGTTACCAAGCGCCTCCTCAGTATAAGTCATGTAATAAAGATCTCCCACAATATCCTTAGGACCGATGGGAGATTGAGGCACAAACCCTCCAGCACCACCAGAACTCGCGCCACCTACAGCAGCAGTTTTTTCTTTGTGAATGACGGAACCTGATCCCCGAGTAGTAGAAGTTACTTGAGCAGTTCAAATGGGGGCATCAGCCGGCACAGTTTTAGTCGGTTTCTCAACCTCCGGACCTTTCCCTCTCTCATGAAAGGGCTGGTCAAGCCCTGTGACATGGATGACCTCCGGACCCTGCGTTTTTTCAGGTGCAGTTGTAGCAGCGACCTCGGTCTCCTTTGGTTCAGTAATAGGCTTCTCAGCAGCCTTCTTTTTCTCCTTTTCCTTCTCCTTCTCAGCAGCCTTATCAACAGTCTTCTCGCCAGCGTTCTTCTTCTCCTTCTCAGACTCTACCCCAGCAGTCTTGAGAGGTTTGATGGTAACCTTGGGCCTCTTCTGCGCCGGTTCCGGAGGATCCACAATAACAACGCCCTTCTTTTGGGGGGTCTTCTTTTTGGCTTCTGCAAAAACGGAGTGTTAAATAGACATAGAACAACAAAGAAAGCAAGGTAGTAAAGAAACTAACCAGGAGAAAATTTATACAGAGAGCATAAGTTGCTCTGCTTCCCGATCAAGGGAACTCCTCCAGCCTTCAGCGCAGTAGACACACCAGCTGTGGTCTCCGTCCTACTTCTTTTCCTGCTTACCAACTTGGCAGCAGGCTCCTCTTCCTCTTCTTCCTCCTCTTCATCATGCGCGATAGAAAACGGAGTAGCTCCAGCATCTGGGTTGCGAGAACCCGCGCTCCCTGAGCTCCTTGAGCCAACAGCTCCAGTCTTCTTCTCGCCTATATGCGATAAACCTTCAAATGAGTCACTGATAATAACGTAATCTTCCAAGTTACTTTGACGAAGGCGGAGAGTACCTTTGTCAGCAACACCAGCGGTTGCACGGCTACTTCCGCCCTTCTTGCTGGTCACCTCAGCATCTAAGGTGATAACCTTCTTCCGCTTGGAGGGTTTTTTCTTCTTTTCTTCTGGGTCAATCCCCAAGTCGCGCAACACACCTGCAAAGATGTTAGACCACAAACTTAGCTCCCCATTCGAAGACACTACAGACTCCTCGCTGGAAAGATAAAGAATCTCTTTCCCAGCGGAGGTCACAGCTCGCAAGGGTCGGGGATTGGGAATATGCGCACCTTCAGTTGCGGTAGGAGGATTAACGAAGGCCCCAACAACAGGGTACATGAAGCGTGGCTTGATTCTATCATACCAATATTGCTCCCCCGACTGCAGCGGGCGCACCCCCATAGATCCACCAAACGTGGGGAAAGCAGCTTGATAAAGGCATGCTTCTACATTCAAAATTCAAACAGTTAAATGAGGCGAGAATAAACAGAAAACTAAGGAAACAACTAACCTCTATCCTCAAACTTCAATACTGGCACCTCTTCGCTATCATGCGGCCACTGGTCATTCATCTGCGCCGCAACCAGAACATTTTCACCAAACACTCGGTTTGGAGGGGCAGTAAGCTTCATATACCAATCTTCCTTCTTGGGAATCGCATATTCCTCCTTCTCGATCGGTTCGGACCATGGGCGGAAGATCATGGCAATCTGTATCACCTCCTCGCGAATGAAAAAGAACTTCTGTTTCAAGTCATGGAAACTCTTAGGAGGGTTTAGGAGTATCTTCTTCGCAGCCCCTCGACTGGCAAATGAGTAGAAGCCCATGTTTCTGATCAGTTGATAGAAGGCTCTAAACCTTTCCACAGTCGGCTCAACGTCATGGGATCGACAGAGAAATTCGAAGTGTCGAACTCTAACCATTCCAGATGGACTCATTTGCGAAATATGGAACCCATAGAACTAAAGTATGTGGGCCAAGAACTCCGTCGCCGGCAACCGGAAGTTACCCTCTAAAAAGAAATCTTCAAACAAGGTGATATACCCCGGAGGTGCATCGGCGGCCGTCTGATTCTGACCGGGGTATCGTGCATCCCATTCCGGTGGAAACCGAAAACTCCGTGTAATCTGCTCGAACAACCCTAAGTCCTATTTAAGAATAGGAACGAGACCTTCTTCACCAGGATTTTCTTCTTGATGATGCTCTTCAGCCATTGATATTCAATGAAGGAACTTCAAAAATAATGAAAAACTTGAAGATCTGCTAAGAATTTTGAAGACCTGCTACTGAGTTTGAAGATTTGAAGAAGAGATAAGAGAGAAAATAGCAACAGTGGAAGTGAAAGTGATCACTTCTCTCATCTCCACGGTTATTTATACTTATCGCATTTAATGCGATGAGTAGACGTGCCGGGATCACCGCGCGCGTACCCAATCAGCGACTGCCACGTCAATCGCAAATCCCGGAGCGACAGTTACCACGCGTGCGTGGACCTCACTCTCCTGACAGAAAACCAAACCGTCAGAGACAACTTGATGACGGCAGTGTCAGCGGTCAACTCAAACATCTCCATCGACGACGTTTCTTACCAACCTGTCAGATTTCAAAATTCGAGGATTTTGCCGCCCAAATTTTCCAAAAGCTTCAGGCAGAAGTCACTCAGGCCGCGCAGTATTCATGGTTACCCAATGAACCTGCGCGCTTACAATGAGAAGCAAAGAATCACCAATAGCCAGGCATAGTAGTCGTGCCGTAGCAACTGTCAAACATTTATATGCGCGCCTACCCAACACAAAGCAAGCATTTTCAGCACTTTTCTTTTTCTAAGTCCAGAGCTCCAACCACTTGCCTCGCGCATGGTGCAGCACTGGACTGGGGGGACTTGAAGGGTTATGGTCCCAAAAGGCCGCGCAGACCTCATTCACGTCGCGCGCAGAACCATACTCCTTATTCATCAACTTGTTTACTGCCAACCTCGCGCGCGTTACATCATCATGTATTGATCTAGCGCGAGGTCTCAACAAGAGAAAACACCACATTCAACACTTAGCATTCTGAATAGGAGTCTTCAACCACGCACACCCTGCACGGGCTAGTTACGTGCTCAGCAAGAGTCGTGCAGGTCTATGGCGCAGGGCTACTTCAGAAGGAACACAAGGTACAAGTGGTAGAAGAAAAGGACCAATCCGCGTCCTCTAGGTTCTGCTCAATCGTGCTCCACGATCGTCTGACGTGCAGGAGATAGAGAGTACTTAAGGAGGCCTACGTGGCACCAATCACAGGGCAGAGACACCTGCCCCACGATCTCCACTTACCTGCTGATAGCAGAAGGACGGCCAGGCCGACAACGGTGACACGTGGCTCCAATCACGGTGCGCTAGCACCGGAGAACTTCTAGAAGCCACTAACGGTCGACACCAATGAGACAAGGAGCATATCCCCTATGTTGTCGCCTTCCGGCCCAAGGCCCATCAGCCCACATCCTGTTACACCTCTCCGACTATAAATAGAGACCTCAGTTCACAGGTTAAACATTTTGATCCCTCTACTCTCACTCTTAATACATACTTATCTCCTCAAAAACAGTCGCTTATTCTCACGCCAGAGCCCGGTTAAGAGGGAAACCCCCATATTCCCATCTTGACAAGTAATGGTGTTCTGTTTTGCAGGATTTACGGATCATTGTGAAGCTCAGAAAGCTATAAGAAGATTAACCACTATGATAGGAACATAAACCAAACTAATCAACCCCTAAAATTAGTTCCGTGTTTCTTTACCCACCTCAAACACGTCAAAAATATGATATAAACCGATGGAAATGAAACAAGTGTTGCATATAACTTGTTTGTATATGAAGAGAGAGGGACCAGGTTACATATAAGTCATTCCGTAGTCGAAAGTGACCCAACGCGAAACTCACTCATAATGCCCCATAGCGTCTGGGCACACCGCCCCTGGGCGCTATGGATTCGAAATGTTTTTGCTCGCAAAGGCCATAAGGGTTGGAAAATGGTTGGGAGATGTGAATTTTACTGTTGAACGGTAATATTAGTAAATAATTTTTTGAACATTTTAAACCTTATATAAACCTCTCATCTCTATTATTTTTATACCACTCTGAAAAGGTATAGTCCCAATTCCATGCACACATGGCAGGGACCACACCACTTTCCCCATCCTACATGGCACCTACATCAGCAAGCAAATCCAGAAGCTTCTAGAAGGTTCTGGAAGACGCCATGGTGGCAACGAAGATGCTCTTCCAGACAAAAACGACAACACGTGTCACCATTAATCGGACGCCATGTAGACCTGCGACACAACCTGGGGGCAAACCGACAGCAGCAGTACTAATTCTCCCACATGGACAAATGATGGCGCGCCACGTGTGCCACTATCCTGACCACAGCAGAGGAGACCAAGAGGATATTCCCCTTGGTCGAACAGCTGGCGACCGGTAGCAGCTGGCAAGGTCTCTCCTCCCTCCTTCACCCTCCGGCTATAAATAGGACCCTTCATCATTCAGGTTAAACATTCTGTTCTCCTTACATTTCACCTACAACACACACTATTTCCCCCTCGGAACAGTACTTATTCTCACGCCAGAGCCCGGTTAAGAGGGAAACCCCCATATTCCCCTCATAACGAGCTAACGGTGTTGCTGCTTTGCAGGATCTCGGTCTTGGGCGAGTAGAGAAGGAGATTGAACCCACATAAGAGACGACCCGACTAGTTAACCTTGGTGTTAACCAGTGTTTCATCATTGGCGCCCACCGCATCGTTTGCAAACCATTTTCATCTCCTTTTTCTTCGAAAAACTCTCTAAATGACTGAACCAAACCCTCCGCCTCACGTGGACGGGGAAAGCTCTTCCTTTGAGTTGCTCACGGACACTGCTCACGTCCAAAGGCACCAAGGGAACGGGACCGTCAGAGAAGGACAAGTGACCAACGAGACACTCGATATCTTTGGAAGCACTTCCAGAGTTATCAACCAAACCACAAACGGAGCTACTTTCCAAACACCACCTGGAGTATAACTAACCACCTCTAGAAGTTCCAACACCAAACCATGGGGCTGGTCCTTCAGCACCATCGGGTCAGGCACAGTTGAACTTCTCAGCACTCTTAGGGCTACCTGAAGGAGAAACTCTGGCCTCCTAGTACGCCAAGCAAACAGCGTCTCTGAACCTTGTCTATGCGCAACTAAGCGCACAGCAAGCTTTACTCCAAGCGCAAGCTAATCAATCCGCTTTTGTTACTCCACCACAAAAACCACCAAGTACCCATATCCCTCAAAAGACACATGCGCGGAACCAGCAACATGAGAAAACACCCAACTTAAGAAGGCAAAGTGTGCACGACGCGCGCGATACTTATGGTGACACCGAAAGTAACTATGTGCAACACACTCACCAACAGAAGAGATCAGTACACAGCCGTCTGGGTCCACGCAACATAAACGATGACTGGGACAGTTACAATGAAGATGATGACACTACGTATAAGCGAGAAAGCACGGTATTCAGCAGATTACCACCAAACCATGAGGCGTATAAACCCCACAAGTGCACGGGATACAATCCAAATGCAGAACATGATTATTCGTTAAGCTAACGCCCGGAAGGCATAGCTGAAAAGTCGAAGTTCATTAGAGAGATCACAACAGCTGATATCGACAAGGCAAAACTACCGCACAACGTGGGCAAGTACAATGGCGTAACAGATCCTGACGACCACCTCCAAGTCTTCAACGACGCGGGGTTAGTAGGTGGTTGGACATTACCCACTTGGTGTCATCTTTTCGTGCAAACATTTGTCGGCGGAGCGCACGTTTGATTTGATAGTCTATCTGAAGGAAGGATTAAATCCTGGATGGATTTTCGACACAAGTTTCTCGCACATTTCTCCCAACAGCGCAGGCACACCAGAGACCCAGCAGATTGTCTAAACATCTAGAGGAAAGATCATGAAAGCGTTGAAGACTTCATCACAAGATACAACAAGGAGTGCCTAGAAATCGGGGACGAGGGGAGAACATGATGCGCGCACACTTTATAAGTGTTGTAAAATGTGATGATCTGATCAAAAGAGTTAAAGGAAGAGATGGGGGTCCCAAAGATTGGGATACTTTCATCGAAGCAGCGAAAAAAATCGCAAGAACCGACAAACAACTGACCGGCGATGATAGCCGTCAGTACAACTATAGCCAGCATGACAAACGCAACAAAAAGGGTAAGGGTCAGCCCTGGAAAGCATCTGGCTACAGAGAAAGAAGTCCACCAGCCAAGGACGTGTGCGCAACCATCAATCAAATCAGTCATCGCAAGGAAGTTAAAAAAGAAAACAGGGAGAAACAATGGACCCCTCTGACAAAGACCCCTTCCAAAGTTCTGTCAACTGAGAATCATCAATTCAAACCACCTCTACAGATGCGCAATAAGAGGGGACAAGATCCAAATCTCTTCTGTGAATTCCATAAAGATATAGGTCATTTGACGGATGACTGTATCAGTTTAAGGCAAGAAATATAACGAGCTCTGAAAGGCGGTAAGCTCACCCATCTGGTCAAAGGAAAAAGAGACAACTGCCAAATCCAAAGAAGGGAAGAGGGTCCAGATAACAAGAAGCTTCGAAAGCTAGAAACACACATGATCCAGGGAGGCTCAAGAAGACCCCGGAAAAATTATAACAAGCGCGCCCAGGACGTTTCTTGGCGCGAAAGGCAAGTTGTTTTCCCAGTAGTCTGAGGAGGTCCAAGGGAGCAGAGACCCATAGTCATTCCTGGGGTATTTGGTCATTACCAGACTGATTACATTTTTATAGATCCAGGGAGCACCGCAGATATGATTTATGAGCAATGTTTTAACCAACTCGACCAAGAAGATAAAGCGCGCCTAGAGCCAGTGGATTACCCACTCACTGGTTTCTTCAACGAGGCCGTTTTCCCTCTTGGCCAGATATCATTCCCGGTGCTGCTCTCAGATGGAAAGAATTCAAGAACGAAAAAAGTCACATTCATGGTTTTACCAGCAAACTCAAGGCACGATATCCTTTTGGGAAGGGAGTCCCAAGGAGATTTTAGCATGATTTACTCAGGGCCACAATCAGCTGTTGGTTTCCTGACAGAAACAGGGATAGCCATAATTTATGCAAACAAAGAGGTCCTCGCGACCGATGAAATCAGACCAGCAAAAAAAGCAAGCCCACACCGCGCGCAGAACCTGAAAAATGGATACTAAACAACAAATATCCAGAGCAAACTGTCACTTTGGGCCCAGCAATGTCAGATCTCACGCGCGCAGCACTAAAGAAGTTGTTGTTTGAGAACATGGATGTATTTGCCTGGACACCGGCTGATATGGTTGGCGTTCCACGGCATATAGCAGAACACAGGTTGAATATCGCTGAAAACGCCAAACCAGTAGTACACACGAAACGTCACCTGGGAGACATAAAACACGATGCCATATAAGAACAGATCACTGAACTACTAAACGCTGGTATTAACAGAGAAGTACGTTATCAGACCTGGGTGGCCAGCCCAGTGATGGTCCCGAAAGGAAACGGCGGGTGGAGAATGTGCGTAGATTACAAAGATTTAAACAAAGCATGCCCACGCGATTGTTATGCTCTACCCGAAATTGACGAGAAAATCGATTCACTGGCGTCTTTCAGATGGAAATGCTTCCTCAATTGTTATAAAGGGTACCATTAAATGCAGATGGCTATCCAGGATGAAGACAAAACTGCATTTCGCACACCAATATGGCTGTATTGTTATACAAAAATGCCCTTTGGTCTAAAGAACGCAGGCGCAACTTATCAAAGGTTGATGAACGAAACATTCAGCGACGCCATCGGCAAATACATCAAAGTATACATGGATGACCTGGTCATCATGAGTAAGGAAGAGAATATGATGTTGGTGAACATTCAGAAAACGTTTGATACGTTGCGGGGGGTAAACATCAAAATAAATCCAGCGAAGTGCTCCTTCGGGATGGAAGAAGGGAAGTTCCTGGGTTTCATCGTTACCAAGGATGGTTTCAAGGTCAATCCCGAGAAAGTGCAAGCGATAGAACGGATGCCTTCACCATCAACGATAAAATAAATGCAGAAGTTTGCCGGACGGTTAGCGGCACTAAACCGCTTCCTTGCCAACCACGCAGCAAAATCGTTTCCATTTATCAAAACCCTCCGCAATTGTGTAAAGAAGAACCAGTTCCAATGGACTCAAGAAGCTGAACATGCATTCCGAGAAATGAAAAACTGTCTGATATGCCTGCCAACGCTAACAGCACCAATGAAAGGTGAACCACTAGTCATGTACATGTTAGCATCAGAAAAAGCGGTAGGAGCAGTTCTACTGGTCGATCGACAAGGCGTGCAAACAACAGTGTATTACATATCTCGCACCTTGAATGACCCAGAAACAAGATATGCCATAATGGAAAAGCTGGTCCTTGCACTGATTCACGCGTCCAGACGATTGCGCAGCTACTTCTCTAACCATGTTATTCATGTTCTGACAAATTACAACATCGGTAACATCCTCGCAAGACCTGAGATATCTGAAAGATTAGCAAGGTGGGCTATAGAACTGGGAGGCTATAACGTGGTTTTTAGATCAAGGCCAGCGATCAAAGGTCAGGTGTTGGCTGATTTACTGACAGAGGTACCCGATGACAAAGACAGAGAATGCAAGGCAATGGAGAAAGCAGAAAAGTAACACTCTGAAGAACCATGGCTGTTATATACGGATGGCGCATCTAACGAAGATGGTGCAGGCGCAGGACTTAGGTTGGTAAGTCCGGAAAAACATGAGTTCACGTACGTCATCCGGTTAGACTTCAAAAGCACAAACAATGAGTCCGAGTATGAAGCTTTTCTTGTTGGGTTGCGGTCAGCAATCAAGACGGGGGTCAAACACATAGAAGCGCACGTAGACTCCATGCTCGTAGCAGGACAGATCAATGGTCAGTACGACACCAAAGGATACGTCATGGCATCGTACCTAGAATAAGCAAGAACTCTGCTTCAAAGCTTTAATTCTTATAAGGTGCATCACATCAACAGGAGTGAAAACAAGCCAGCAGACACACTGAGCAAACTCGCATCAACCAGTTTCCAGCATCTAGCTAAAGACGTGCGCATTAAAGTTCGAAACAACCCATCGGTACCATTAAGGCAAGTAAACGTCATCCAACTTGGGGCACCATCCTGGATGACTCCGATCATCATGTATCTCTAGTCTGGAATTCTGCCAGAGAACAAAGTTGAAGCAAGAAAGAAATAGTACAAGTCTGAACATTACCAAATGTCTAATGGCATTCTATATAGAAAGTCGTACCTCGGACCGTTACTACGATGTGTAGATCCAACAGATGCCAATTACTTAATTCGCGAAGTACACGAGGGCATTTGTGGCATTCACACCGGACCAAGAATGGTGGTAGCAAAGGTAATGAACGCGGGTTACTACTGTCCAGGGATGCGTCTGGATGCAGTCAAGGTTTTGAGGAAATGCAGTGATTGTCAGAGACACGCCCCAAAAACAATGCGCCCAAAGAATGAACTAGTTCCCGTAACGATGGTGTTAGTTCATATGCCTGTAGCTTCCGTCAGCATTGAGTCTTATTTTGTACTGTGTATGTCTTTTGTGTATATGTATGTAATTGTATGTATGTTTGTATAACGAAAACTCAGGGAATGGCACATAACTGTAAAAGTGAAGTCCGACGGATGTCAGATGTCATCCGATAGGATGGCCATCCAATCGGATGACCATCCGATCGGGTGACACTTCTCCTCCCTGATGTTTGTCTGTAAATAGCAAGCTAGGACTTGTCATTTAGAACCTTTTGCTGAACTTGATAGCGAAGCTCTGCCAGTCTGTATTTCTACCGGAACAGTTGTACTTTCACATCTTGAATAGAATTCAGACGAGATTAAAAGTTGAATATGTTGTTGTTGATTCTGTGACACGATCAAGGGATTCTGCACCTTGATCCTGATCGATCCAACCATGTTCCAGACGAACAGATCCTGATCACAACGGCCTAACAAGTGGTATCAAAGCCACTGGAGGTTGAATTGGAGACGACAACTGCAAATTCACCGGAATTTCAGCACTTTTCAGCCGATTTCTGTCAAAATTCACCGGAATTTTTGACAAATCTCTCATCTTCTACCTCATTTCTTGCTGTTCTTGCTTTTTCACATCTTAAAACTGAGAAAACTCGAAATTGAACCTGAATTCACAGATAAAATTGGCTAAAAATCATATCATAAGAATCGGAATTGTTCAAAGATCAATCCTTCAAATTTACATAGAAAAATTCCAAGTAAAACTAAATCAAATCAAGCAAAAACCATGTTGAAAGTTTCGTTCTTGCTGACGTCATCCACCCAATCGGACAGCTATCCGATCGGATTGGCATAGACTGTTCTAGATAACTGCTTGCTGACGTCATTAGTGTCACTCGATCGGATCACCATCCGATCGGTGTAGCATTGTGTGACAACTTCCAAATTTGCATGCATCCGTACAATTAATTAATCTTGATTAATGTTTAATGATTGTGCTGAATTACAATTAATGACTTGAATTGCTTTCTGATTATTACCATATACATACACGTGCATCATATGTAGCTTAACGTCATGTCATTGTTGCATGAGAACTTTACTGACTCAAATGATGCACGAAACACAGTTAGCACAGTTATCCGACAAATTAGAAAAAGGCTGACAGAGTTCAGTAGATAGACAGACATTGTGTTGAGACACAGAATGAGCCAGAAACTAAATATTACACTAGTATAGTATGAAGGATAGTAAGGATCACAAAACTGCCTTCCTAGCGATAGTTTAAGTGCCGGAAAGTGCCTAAAAACTCTCATACACTGCAGAATTCAGCAAATTCAGCAAAAATTCATCAATTTAACAACCTAATTTTATGCAGAAATATACTTAAATGGTCCTGAATGCTTTTCTAAGTGTTGGGAATCAAAACTGTCATAAAAGGGTACATAAAGCACACTAAACTGCGAAGTTTAGCACTTTAATGAACAGTAACGAACCGAACAACCGGACACTACCCGAAACACCAAATTTTTACTAGAAGCATTGTTTTAACATTACCAAGCTAGTTATGATCCCCGAACATCATAACACCTCATATAAATATCTAGTAACTAGATCCTAACTATATACTTGAAATTTAACTAGTAACTAACTAGTTTAGTTAAACCTAGTCTACTACCCCCCCCCCCACCTATAACGGATTCTAGTGGCCCCACATGAAGATTTTAAGTGCTTATTAAAATGGATTATGTAAGATCTTGTCTCCCCCATTTAGACATATTATACATAAGGTAAATAAATAAAATGGATTATAAGAAGGCATACAAGATCATCACTTCATTTCTACACCTACTAAAACACACACATTTCTCTCCTTCCTTCCCTCACCTCACGGCCACACACAACCACCACACTACCTCCATTTTCGACCTTCTTCCATACATTCCAAGGTGATCAAGAGGTGTAAGGAGCTAAGTTAGGAAGCTTGGAGCTTTCGGAAGTTGAAGCACCTTCACCATTTACTTTTTTCCACTTGATTTCTACACTTGATCATCCCTAGCCTTGTGCTAGTGGTAAGAGCCTTGATCTTGCTAGTTTACTTCTATTTTAAGTGGTTAAAAGATGTTACAAGTTGATTGTTATGAAGAACACTAAGAATCATGAGAAGTAAAGTTGAACATAAGCTTAAAATTATAAGAAATCATGAAGGAATCATGTTATTTATGTGTTGTTATACTTGATGATTGTTGTTTGCTTGTGTAAATGATGTAGATCATCATATGATCTTGCTAGATCATGATTAAAAACATGATTTAGCAAGATGAGAGGATGATTATGTTAAGAAATCAATAGATCATCCCTATGTAAATCATGAACTTGAAGTATAAATTGTTCTCTTGTAAAATGATGATCAAAGTAAGTTGTGATACTTGTAGATCTAGAAATTTTATGGATGATTTCTAAAGAAACCGAGTTAAAAATATAAGTTTTACTAACTCTTGGTCCTTAGACAAACAAACCTTATTTTTAGTGATTAAACAAGTGTAGAAACACTTGTGTAACAAGAAGAATTTATAAAGAAACATTTTTAGAAATTGTGATCACAAGTTGTAAACATCTAAATTCTTCAAGAATGATGTTTTTAAGTAAACAACCACACTTTAAAGGGTAACTAAACTCACTAAACACACTACCAAGTTACTACAAATTTTCATAAACTTTCAAGTTCATGAAGTAGTAGAATATGCATGATTTTGGCAAGATTGTTAAGTAAAGGTTGTTTAGTTTTGATTATGGATTGCTTGGGATGATTTTAAAAGAAAATAATATGCTTTGAAAGCATGGAAACCTCCATTTTTAGGGGAAACTATGGCAAAATTTTCTAAAAATATAAACACTTAGAAAAATATTTTAAGACAAATATTTACAAGTGTATTTTAACCATGAGTTTTCCATGTAAACTTTGCCATAATTTTTGTTACAAAAATACAAATATTGGAGGTTGGTTTTTGTAAATAAAAATGACTAAATATGTATTTGAAAGATATATATTTAGAAGACACATGTGTGTGATTATTTGTATACTTTGTGTATTAGTTATATTATCTTAGAATTTGAAATAATGTAACTTTACAAAATACCAAGAAATTACAATCCCATATATTACCGAAAAATCTCAAGGAATAAATATACAAGTCACACACATAATATTGTGAAACTGATCGAAAGAAGGTAACTTACAAAATAATCCGGAAAATACATTTATAAATATATTTTTGAGTAAATAATATTTTGGTCACAAGAAGGGAAAATATGATTTTTCCAATTATTACAAAGATATATCATATTTTTGACAAGGAGAAAATATATTATTTTCGGGAAGTAAAAATATATTTTCTTGGAATTTTTAGAAGATATATGATTTTGGGAAAAATATATATTTTCTTGAAGACACTTGAAATACATTATTTTTGGATAAAATAAGCTTATAAATATTTTCTAAGTGAGACTTGAAAATATATTGTTTTGCAACTACAAATATTTTTGCTAAAAGAAAAATTAGGAATAATTTTTCTAAGAAATACTTCTTGAAATATATATTGGATACTTATTAAAGATAATACACGCCGGAATACGACACCTTTACATGGCAAAAATATACAAGAATACGAATACAAATTTACCCATCCTTGGGAAGGATATACATGTTTAAATACTTGGGAAGTATTAAGTTAATGTATATTGTTTAACAATTATTCTAAAATTTAATAAATATAATTTAAGTTAAAATATTAATTATTTTAACAAATAATTATATACTTGGAATATTAATGAAGACACTTTGAAACGTAACTCAAAGACACTAATCAATACCAAGACAAGGCACGACCCGCTCGTCTAATGGACCGTAGTACGCATGTAGGTAGTCGTGCGTTCTAGAGGAAGCTTTGAGTTACATCGGATACAAGGAACGCAAAACTGTGAGTTCATGTCCCCCTTTTCTTTTAACGGTTTTCAGTTTTATAACTTCGGGGGGGGGGGGGGTGAAATACATGTTACAATTGTTTACAAACGTTTTATATATGGTATGGTTAGCTAAGGAAGGTTACTGCTTGATCATGTTAGTGGTGGGTACAGCACTTAAGGCCATTAATCCTCGTCGTAGGACCGAGTGACATGAGTGATAGATCTATTTGGGTGCAGCGAGCCCACACCCATGAGGACCAGGGTGGCCCATGAGGTGACTATGTCCACATACAGAAGCCATGGCAATATCCACTAGGTTTGAGTTTTCCTGCATCACTTCACACATACCATTGGCCTTGCAAACCATTGGTGATCTGTTTTTCCTTGTTGCTCTCATACTAGGATTTACATATATACAAATATACTTCAAAGGTTTTCACATACATACAAACAAACACATGAACTCGCTCAACTTTTGTTGAGGTTTTCAAACTACATGTATTTCAGGGAATTAGATGTGGATCTGGCGGGCGTTTGCATGTTTCAAGTTATGTCAAGAATAAAAGATGTCATCCGGCGTCAATGGGTTTAGGATGTGTATCTTAATCTTGGACGAGATACATGATTCTAAACTTAGTTTTATTAATTGTCTCCTGTCGAGCCTTTGTGGACTCCTAAACAATTTGTATGGTTTGTAAAACTTGAATTTGAAGTCTACGTTTTAAAACAATGTTGTTATGTTTTAAACTTATTTAATGGATGACAAACCTATGGTTTTATCATATAGTTGATGTTATGATTGAATGAAATGGTATTAATAAAGTCACACCATAATCACGCTTTTGCAAAAGTCAGGGTGTGACAGCTTGGTATTAGAGCTTCGATTGTAGCGAACTAGGATTCTTTCTCGAGTCTAGACTACAATCATTAGGGCTCTCACGAAAACGTTTTCACAAACATGTTTTCATTGCATACACAAAACGCCCAGATCCAGGAAAACAAACATTTTTACAAACAAAAGACACGAAACACATTTCAAAGTTTACGTTTATGACTCAGTCTGAGAGACTGGGTAGTTCAGTCTGAGAGACTGGGAAGTTTAGTCTGAGAGACTAGGGAGTTCAGTCTGAGAGACTGGGAAGTTTAGTCTGGGAGACTAGGTGGCTTAGTCGGAGAGACTAGGAAGGATAGAAAGTTTCATGAAGAATAATGTGAATACATGATTACATGATGAATCGTCCTTGTTTGCAATATACTAAGTGATTACTACGAATATACATGCTATGATTATTATGTACCGGCACACAAGACACCTTCCTCAGAAAGAGAGTTTTCAGACGTTGACGACCCTATGGCCACCGCCATAAATATTGAGATTGCACCTGCGCCGGAGATGTTTACGTCAGACACTGAGAGTGACCCTGACATGCTAACCAAGGACGAGGACGACTTCCAACCGTTCGCGCTACCAGACTTTGGTGATGAATTACCCTTGCTGATGGCTTCCTTGACGAGGATCCTTTTGTCACTCTTGTTTCGGTCCATGAACACCCCATCACTGGTCATTCCGATGGTGAGCGTATCATGACTCCAATCCTCGACGCCGTACCTCTCGTGATCATTCCTCCCGAGGATCTGCCTCTTTGACGATTTGTTTGATGATGACGTTGATTTGTTTGTTGATGATCCTCCTGTTGACACCCAGGGTGATGGAGAGATAGCTGAGGATGTTGTTGCTATGCTACCTCTTGAGATGCCTGCCATGGAAGATTCCTCTGCTTCCATTTTACACTAGATTTCAGACTCATTTGAGTCTGTGACATCTGCAGCCTTACAGATGGCTGGATTGCACCTTTCTACTACTGACTCATACGACGACATTGCTAAGACTGCTGCTCGAGATCCCACACCTTTACACGACCCAGAGCCTGCTCCTGAGCCAGCTCCTGTTCCTTTTGGGTCAGCTTGATGTTGCACCTGCTGATCCTGAGCCCTTGCTTGATCACGACCCTATTTCTTTTGGTTTACCTGGCATTGCACCCCCTTATACCTGACCCAGTACCTGCACCTGATGATCTTATCTTTTGTTGAGACATTTGTTCCTGCACTTGCACCCGCTAATGTTGCTCCTTTTCCCCTATGGAGACCGACGTCCATTGCACCGACATGCCTATCGCTTTCTTTCAGGACGTACCCACACCTCGGGAAGGTACTCTAGGTCAGCACCGGTGTGATGATCCTTTTGCTATAGCAGCATTTTCTCTGGTCCTCACAAGCCGCACCATTTGCTCCTTTCAATACTTCACCGATGGACAAGCCATTCCGATGGTTCCTACCACACACTATGCTGATTTCAGACCGCTACCATCCCTCACATTATGAAGGCTACACACAGAATGAGTTCCTCCTGTCACATCAGCTATAGTTTGAGGATATGAGTCACAGAGTTCTGGAGCTTGAGCTGACACCACGTCCTCCACCCTGTCTATTGCCAGTATACTTTGATCCTCCACATTCATCACTGTCTCCTTTTGCACTCCCACCTGCTGCTATTACACCTTTCCCAGGTTTTGATGCTTGTTTCTTTACGGTCGAGCAGCAGATCAGTTAATTACCTCGACGTGTGTACAAGCTCAAGGAGGAGCTCGCATGTGTTAGCAGCTTGGTTTTCTTTCCTTCTTCACCTCAATCATCAGTATAATTGGCGTTTGGCTTTTTGCGGATTGCATTACTTTGGGGTAAAGACACTACTAATGAGCCGAGATTGTGGAGACTCTTGAAGACCACTTTTGACCTCGTGATTTTGATACACTGATAGACTTATTGGACAAGGGTAGGGTGACCCTGTGCCCCTTTTGATATGAAACACTTTGTAGACAATGTGATTGTGGTCGATAAATAAGGAGAGCTCAGTCCCCATGTCTTCGTTAAGCACATCGTTGATCCGCATGTGTGTGCTATAATTATAAAGCTACGTGCTTGCTTGCTATGCTCTCATTAAACATAATTCCCAAGTTACTTGTTTATGCTATGATTATGCCATTGCTTGATATGATAATTTATTATGTGTATGTACATATGACCTCTAAACAACTATATGCACTCCCTGAACAAATGATACCTGACCAATCCAAATTCTTCTTAGAAGATGTCACATCAAGAAATTATCCGGCTGACCGAGGCAGAATTACAAGCGCACATCACACAGGCCATAGCTCGGCATCAGGTTCTTCGCTACAGACACAGCGAAAGTATCTCAGGGAATAACCCGCCTAACGGTAATGTCTAAGTCACCTAAGACACATTACAATACGTTGGACAATTCCAAGTGTGCTTTGCTAATGCTTTCTGTGATGATTGTTTGGGTACAGGTTGTACCTACAAGCAGTTCTTAGACTGCAGGCCCCTGAACTTTGACGGCACTGGAGGTGCCATAGCTTTTGTGAAATGGGTTGAAAATGTGGATTATGTTGTAGAAATGAGCGGTTGTACGCCAGAGCAACAAGCCCCATACGTTTCTGGGTTGTTTCAAGATGAAGCTCTGTTATGGTGGAACATTCGGGTTCGAATAATGGGCGAGACTGTAGTGTATGCTTTGTCATGGGATGAGCTGAAAGAAATGATGCGTAGGGAATATTGTTCCCAGATAGAGATCCAGAAGCTGGAATTCGAATTCTGGAAGCTAAAGATGGAAGGTCCAAAGGTGGCGGAGTACGTGCAGAGACTTCATGATTTGTCGCGAGTTGTTCCGTACCTGGTGGAACCAGAGTTGAAAAGGATGGAGCCATTCATCTGGGGACTCGCGCCTCAGATCATGCGCTTAATGACGGTATCAGCTCCGCCAACAGCTATCGATGCGGTCGATTTAAGTATGGCACTCATTAAAGAAGCGGTTAGACTGGAAAAGCTTTCAAACCCTGACGAGAAGAAGGAAACTCAGGTGGAGTCATCCGGGAAGAACAAAATGAAGCTCACTGACTTCCAGGAGGATACCCGAACGAATAACAAGAACAAAGCCAAAAAGGGAAAGGAGTACATGGGCATCCTACCTAAGTGCGATGACTGCCTACTTCATCATGCTGGGCCATGTAGGTATGGAAGAAGTGATGTCTGCAACAAAGTGGGGCATGTCGAGGAGACACGTCGGATCGGAACGGGACATGGAAACAAAGGTCAAGATGGTAGCGGAAATCACGGAGAAAGCAACGGCAACAACGACTATCAAAGTAAGACCAATGATGAACAAAAACTTGCTCGAGGTTGTTTTGACTGTGGGGACAAAAGGCATTTCAAGAAAGATTACCCTAACAACAATCAGGCCGATGTTAAGATTTACTTGGGAGATAAGCCGAGAAGTGATGAGTGCATGTATCACCACGAATGTCGATGTCTGAGGCCTAAGTGCGGTTGGTGCGGAAAGAAAGGACACAACAAGGATGCCTGTTAGGTGAAGAGTCCCAGACAAGGAGGAAATGATGACAACAACCAAGGCGGAAATAATAATGATAAAATTCCGGGCTGCTACAGATGTGGGAACGTGCGGCACTTTAGGAAAGATTGCCCAAAGAGGATTAACCAAGACCGTGAAGGGGCATCCAACATCGGAGCTCGTGAAGCATGCAAGGATCCAGATGTGGTTGCTGGTACGTTCTCTATTAACCAAAAAATTTGCATCTATGTTGTTTGATACTTGTGCCGACCATAGCTTCGTATCTCATGAGTTTAAGAATATACTTGGTTTAGTAAAGGGGTAAGTTAGATAACCCGTACTCGATAGAACTAGTTAAGGGGAAGCTTCGACGTGGAAATTGGGATGGATTGATTGTCGGGCAATCGAGCGGAGATTGTTATCCGCAACCCGATGGAGAACGAAGAAACGATCAGGATTCATGAAGCAGGATACACCCCTACGGATTATCAGTTGTTTAAAGGCACGAAGGTTTTTGCACAAAGGATGCAACGCCTTCTTGGCTCATGTCGTGGACAAGAAGCCGAAGAACCTAAGCTCGAGGACATCCCTGTGGTAAGGGAATATCCTGAAGTCTTCCCCAGAGACCTGTCAGGATTACCTCCTCAACGCAAGTCGACTTCCACATTGGCTAGGTACCAGGCGCCGCACCGGTAGCCAAGGCACCCTATCGACTTGCACTTCCTGAGGCATAAGATTTGTCAACGCAACTTCAGAAGATGCCGGATCAGGGATTTTTAAGGCATGCTTTTTGCCCTAAGGAGTTTCAGTACTGTTCGTCAAGGAGAAGGACGATGATTTTCAAATGAGCATCAACTACCAGGAGCCGAACGAGCTAACCAACAAGAGTCGGTAACTCTTGCTGAGGATTCACGAATTATTTATTTAACTAACTGTGAGGATCTAACTACTATTTCACGACCGATCGATGATCGAGTGTCGTTAGCTGTGAATTCATGAAGAAAGTGTACCGGGGAAATTGTGGGACAATAACTTGTTTTAAACATACACAAAAATTGTGTTTCCTACACAATGCACAAGACAGTTTTACATAGAATACGAGATTTTGAGAATCTAGAAACAGGTACATAGGACCTTTGGGTACCCATGCCCGAACTCGTAAAGGTTGTTGCTTAGGAACCACACCTGTTAACTCAAGAAAACCCCATTATCCTGACATATATGCTACTTCAGTTAACCAAACAGAAAGTACTCAAATTTCTTTTGTTGAAATCTCCAATTTTGATTCTAGCGAATAGATGTTTGCATCTCTACTCCCCTTAATGGTAGTTGCATCGCGTTAATTTTCTTCGCTGAGAGCGAACACACATTTGCTTCGATACTTGGTCATTTCTTCATTTTAGCAAATACTCATTGTTTCATTACTTGGAAACTTATATGTCACGCATGCACCATTTGCTACGCATGTGGTTTCGTTTCGAATAAACGCTTCATTGAAGTTCAAATATTATTTTGCTAAAGCTAACTATTGGTTTATGATTCGAATAACCTACATTATGGTGATTGTTGGCTCCTTTGCTATCAAGTCAACACACATTTTTGAAACTTCTTTTCTTTCAAGTTACATTCATGGTTTATCTTCATAACAATGCTGAGATTACCTTGTTGATACATATGTTTATTGTCAGGTTACGCTGAAACCAAGTTCAATTGCTTGAACTTATCCATTTCGCATATTCAATTTAAGACGCCATATGATGTATTGAGAGCATCATATTCAAATATTTTTGCAAAAGTTCTTTTGTTTCGAGTCGTAGTAGACTTGATTGGTCTACGACTCCACTAAATCGTTTGCTGGTTTCGATACCTTGCGGTGATACTTTCACAGAATTGAAGCTTGCGATAATTTGGTTACGCACCTCATACACGGATTTAATTATCCATTTATTTGTTCTAAATCCGTTTTGTTTATCATGATTAAAGCGGTCTCAACACAGTTGTGTGTTAAGAGAATGGTACCTAGATTCATTTCATATCACGGTGTACCTCCTAACGATTCTTTCGCTATATATTGAATACCTTACAGTGTTTATTGCTTTCCATCTTCAATCAGAAACAGTAGTTCTTTGATGTTCCATATTCGATTGAAAACCCCATGACGCTGTTTAAATCAAATTCTCAGAGTTGTTTCAGTACACTTTCCTTTGATTTCAAGCACGGTGAACTTGTTCGGTCACCCTATTGCTGAAATATGTCAATAACGACACCTTGTGGCGTCATTACAAATTTGTAGCTTGTGCTAATCATGGTCAACCGTTTCACACAAAACTATACATACTTTTGTTTGACTTGTCATTTAAACATTCCTAATGCAACTACGAATTAAGACAATAATACACCAGATTCGCTTGTATTTCATTCGGTGTATTTTCGCAATTCAAGAATGTCAACACACTAATCCTTACCATTTATTTATTCGAAAGCTGACAGATCATTTTCATATTCAAGTTGTTGATTTTGAGTTCATATAGCGGATGCTATGGTTAGTGAAAACTCGTTTGCATATTGTGACCGATTGTTTGAGAATCCATTGGTCAAAACTCCTTTGTTACACCTCTGTTAACTAAGATACGCTGGATTATACATCTATACAGCTCGTGTCCTTTGGCATCAAATGTTAGAACACATACCTTTTAACCATTGGGTTCTTGTTGTTGAAATATATCCCTGGATTCACCTGATGTGAATAAGATTTGATTCGTTTCTGTGGTTATCTACCTCAGTATTATTCATATACATACACGTATAATGTAACCCTAAGGAGTTAAGGTAGTATAAATTTCGAGGACGAAATTTTATTAACAGGTGGAGAATGTGACAACTGCCAAATTTGCATGCATCCGTACAATTAATTAATCATGATTAATGTTTAATGACTGTGCTGAATTACAATTAATGACTTGAATTCCTTTCTGATTATTACCATATACATACACGTGCATCATATGTTGCTTAATGTCATGTCATTATTGCATGAGAACTTTACTGACTCAAATGATGCACGAAACACAGTTAGCACAGTTATCCGGCAAATCAGAAAAAGGCTAACAGAGTTCAGTAGATAGACAGACATTGTGTTGAGACACAGAATGAGCCAGAAACTAAATATTACACTAGTATAGTGTGTAGGAAAGTAAGGATCACAAAACTGCCGTCCTAGCGATAGTTTAAGTGCCGGAAAGTGGCTAAAAACTCTCATACACTGTAGAATTCAGCAAATTCAGCAAAAATTCAGCAATTTAACAACCTAATTTTATGCAGAAATATACTTAAATGGTCCTGAATGCTTTCCTAAGTGTCGGGAATCGAAACTGTCATAAAATGGTACATAAAGCACACTAAACTGCGAAGTTTAGCACTTTAACGAACAGTAACGAACCGAACAACCGGACACTACCCGAAACACCAAATTTTTACTAGAAGCATTGTTTTAACATTACCAAGCTAGTTATGGTCCCTGAACATCATAACACCTCATATAAATATCTAGTAACTAGATCCTAACTATATACTTGAAAGTTAGTTAAACCTAGTCTACTACCCCCCACCTATAATCGGATTCTAGTGGCCCCACATGAAGATTTTAAGTGCTTATTAAAATGGATTATGTAAGATCTTGTCTCCCCCATTTAGACATATTATACATAAGGTAAATACATAAAATGGATTATAAGAAGGCATACAAATTCATCACTTCATTTCTATACCTACTAAAACACACACATTTCTCTCCTTCCTTCCCTCACCTCACGGCCACAAACAACCACCACACTACCTCCATTTTCGACCTTCTTCCATACATTCGAAGGTGATCAAGAGGTGTAAGGAGCTAAGTTAGGAAGCTTAGAGCTTTCGGAAGTTAAAGGACCTTCACCATCTGCTTTTATCCACTTGATTTCTACACTTGATCATCCCTAGCCTTGTGCTAGTGGTAAGAGCCTTGATCTTGCTAGTTTACTTCTATTTTAAGTGGTTAAAAGATGTTACAAGTTGATTGTTATGAAGAACACTAAGAATCATGAGAAGTAAAGTTGAACATAAGCTTAAAATTATAAGAAATCATGAAGGAATTATGTTATTTATGTGTTGTTATACTTGATGATTGTTGTTTGCTTGTGTAAATGATGTAGATCATCATATGATCTTGCTAGATCATGATTAAATACATGATTTAGCAAGATGAGAGGATGATTATGTTAAGAAATCAATAGATCATCCCTATGTAAATCATGAACTTGAAGTATAAATTGTTCTCTTGTAAAATGATGATCAAAGTAAGTTGTGATACTTGTAGATCTAGAAATTTTATGGATGATTTCTAAAGAAACCGAGTTAAAAGTATATGTTTTACTAACTCTTGGTCCTTAGACAAACAAACCTTATTTTTAGTGATTAAACAAGTGTAGAAACACTTGTGTAACAAGAAGAATTTATAAAGAAACATTTTTAGAAATTGCGATCACAAGTTGTAAACATCTAAATTTTTCAAGAATGATGTTTTTAAGTAAATAAGCACACTTTAAAGGGTAACAAAACTCACTAAACACACTACCAAGTTACTACAAATTTTCATAAACTTTCAAGTTCATGAAGTAGTAGAATATGCATGATTTTGGTAAGATTGTTAAGTAAAGGTTGTTTAGTGTTGATTGTGGATTGCTTGGGATGATTTTAAAAGAAAATGATATGCTTTGAAAGCATGGAAACCTCCATTTTTAGGGGAAACTATGGCAAAATTTTCTAAAAATATAAACACTTAGAAAAATATTTTCAGACAAATATTTACAAGTGTATTTTAACCATGAGTTTTCCATGTAAACTTTGCCATAATTTTTGTTACAAAAATACAAATATTGGAGGTTGGTTTTTGTAAATAAAAATGACTAAATATGTATTTGAAAGATATAAATTTAGAAGACATATGTGTGTGATTATTTGTATACTTTGTGTATTAGTTATATTATCTTAGAATTTGAAATAATGTAACTTAACAAAATACCAAGAAATTACAATCCCAGATATTACCGAAAATCTCAAGGAATATATATACAAGTTACACACATAATATTGTGAAACTGATCGAAAGAAGGAAACTTACAAAATAATCCGGAAAATTCATTTATAAATATATTTTTGAGTAAATAATATTTTGGACACAAGAAGGGAAAATATGATTTTTCCAATTATTACAAAGATATATCATATTTTTTACAAGGAGAAAACATATTATTTTCGGGAAGTAAAAATATATTTTCTTGGAATTTGTAGAAGATATATGATTTTGGGAAAGATATATATTTTCTTGAATACACTTGAAATACATTATTTTTGGATAAAATAAGCTTATAAATATTTTCTAAGTGAGACTTGAAAATATATTGTTTTGGAACTACAAATATTTTTGTCAAAAGAAAAATTAGGAATAATTTTTCTAAGAAATACTTCTTGAAATATATATTTTAGAAATATATATTGGATACTTATTAAAGATACACGGTGGAATACGACACCTTTACATGGCAAAAATATACAAGAATACGAATACAGATATACCCATCCTTGGGAAGGATATACATGTTTAAATACTTGGGAAGTATTAAGTTAATGCATACTATTTAACAATTATTCCAAAATTTAAAAAATATAATTTAAGTTAAAATATTAATTATTTTAACAAATAATTATATACTTAGAATATTAATGAAGACACTTTGAAACGTAACTCAAAGACACTAATCAATACCAAGACAAGGCACGACCCGCTCGTCTAATGGACCGTAGTACGCATGTAGGTAGTCGTGCGTTCTAGAGGAAGCTTTGAGTTACATCGGATACAAGGAACGCAAAACTGTGAGTTCATGTCCCCCTTTTCTTTTAACTGTTTTCAGTTTTATAACTTCGGGGGTGAAATACATGTTACAATTGTTTACAAACGTTTTATACATGGTATGGTTTGCTAAGGAAGGTTACTGCTTGATCATGTGAGTGGTGGGTACAACACTTAAGCCATTAATCCTCGTCGTAGGACCGAGGGACATGAGTGATAGATCTATTTGGGTGTAGCGAGCCCACACCCATGAGGACCAGGGTGACCCATGAGGTGACTATGTCCACATACTGAAGCCGTGGCAAAATCCGTTAGGTTTGAGTTTTCCTGCATCACTTCACACATACCATTGGCCTTGCAAACCATTGGTGATCTGTTTTTCCTTGTTGCTCTAATACCAGGATTTACATACATACAGACATACTGCAAAGGTTTTCACATACATACAAACAAACACATGAACTCGCTCAACTTTTGTTGATGTTTTCAACTACATGTATTTCAGGGAATTAGATGTGGATGTGGCAGGCGTTTGCATGTTTCAAGTTATGTCAAGAATAAAAGATGTCATCCGGCGTTAATGGGTTTAGGATGTGTATCTTAATCCTGGACGAGATACATGATTCTAAACTTGGTTTTATTAATTGTCTCCTGTCGAGCCTTTGTGGACTCCTAAACAATTTGTATGGTTTGTAAAACTTGAATTTGAAGTCTACGTTTTAAAACAATGTTGTTATGTTTTAAACTTATTTAATGGATGACAAACCTTTGGTTTTATCATATAGTTGATGTTATAATTGAATGCAATGGTATTAAGAAAGTCACACCATAATCACGCTTCCGCAAAAGTCAGGGTGTGACACATTGTTGTTTGAAGTTTGTGTCACTGACGTCATAGTTGTCACTCGATCGGATCACCATCCGATAGGTGAAGTGTTGAAGGTTTAAAGTTTCCAAAAGCTCTTGTCTCACTCGATCGAACGACCACTCGATCGGATCACCACCCGATCGAGTTGTCATCCGATACTTGAGCTTATCTGTTGATTGTACTTGGTTGTGCTGACCGATCGGATCACCACTCGATCGGATCACCATCCGATTCAAGTGCATCAGTTTGAAAATTTTTAAACTTGTGAAATTTTTTCTAAGTGTTTGAAACTTTTTCAGGTACTCAATAATGGGAGACGAATTCCTTAACCTATTCAGCGATGTGTTTGCATACAACACCGGGGACGCATCAACAAATACTTCCAACACTAATCCAAATCCAAAGAAGGTGATTGCTGATTCGCTCAGTGTAGACAACGCTTACGGTACTTACAACAAGCCGCCGAAGCTTATGGCGATCGAAGACTACAATAGGTGGGCGAGCAGATTCGAGGATTGGTTGAAAGCGTTTGCGTATCAAAGTTGGAAATGTATGAGAAACGGTTTTGATATTGGAAGGCACGACTATGAAAATCTAAGTGATACTGAACAAGAAACATTTGTGGCTGAACAAAAATGTATAGCTTTGTTGCATCAATCTGTTAGAGATGATATTATTTCATTGATTAGTTACAAATTGAAAAAGATTTGTGTGCCAAATTAGAAAAAAAAAGTGTATTGGAGGAGCAGATATCGTTAAGAACAAGAAACGTCTGCTAAAGAAAGAGTTTGATTTGTTTGTGTGCATGAAGAATGAGAATGTGTTGAAGATGGTTGAGCATTTCTGTCACCTAAAGATAGAACTTGCAAGATACGGTATTGGTCGAGAAACTGCTTGAATCCTTACCTGAAGAAAAGGATTGGCAGTATTATGGGTTGGTTCTGAAGAACACCATGAAAATGTCGGACATGACTGTTGATTGGCTAATTGAAAGGATTGAGATTCATGAGCAAGAAATTAAAAAGATGAACAAAGTCAACAACACCCCGTATCAACAAAACGTTGATCTTTACTACAGGGGTAGCATGATTCCGAAAACTACTTAACCGAAGACTGTATTTTCAGCTGAAAGCTCAAACACAATCACTCAAGAAAGACAAAACAACAGTTCAATACCGAGTAGTGGTTATCACGGGGGTTCTTCTTCATCCGCTCCAAGTCAGCAACAGCAACCCGTTCCTAAAAACGTGTTTCAGTGTAACATTGCAGTGAACTTGAACAATGCTCATAACTTCAATGAAGAAACTGCAAAACAACAGATGGTGTTTCTCGCCTCAATCTTGGAATCATATGAAAGCCTAGTCGCTGGGAAAATCGGGAATACGAATCTGACAAAGGAAGATTATGATCAGATTGACCCCGAAGAGATGGAACTACTTGACATACGCTGGTGTATGGCTAGCGTAATCAGGAGAGCGCAAAGGTTTATGGAGATAACTGGAAGAAATTCTATCGGTGGACCTTCGACGAAGCTGGGTTTCGATAAGTCAAAGGTTACCTGCTTTAAGTGCAAACAGAAAGGGCACCTCAAGAGGGAATGCAGGAACGCAGCATCAGACGAAACAGCAAATTCGTTTCATGACGAATACTATAAAAAGGCTTTTTATCACAAGAATCGTGAAGAGCCGCCAAGAATGAAACAAATAGAAGAGACTCCTAAGGAGAAGTCAAGGGCATTAGCTGTAATTCATGATGAAGAAGGCTTTGACTGGAGTGAGTTTTTACCAGAAGATGATGTTGTAGGTTTTGCTCTCATGGAAAAAGTGGAACCATACAAAGATACACAAACCGAAGAGCAAAAATACACTTATCAAAAGTTGTTAGCTAAAACCATGAAGGATAGACACTATCGAGCTTGGAAAGAAGCCAAGAAGGCAAACAGATGGGATCCTGTTAGTGAGTGCTATTTGGACCCAAAAGGAAACATTCTTGTTGAACCATCAACACTCTTAGTTGAGACTCTCATTGAATCCATAAAGCAAGAAGATGACCAGAGAGAGATCTGGCAAAGAAAGCTGAAGAGGAAAAGTTAAAGTCTAGAAAAGTCGACAATGGGATAATCGACACAACAAAAGATATGACCGCTGAAAACTTGACCAAGATGGCAGACAAAGTGCTTATGGCAAAGGAACTAGGGGTAGATTCCAAATCTGCGTCTAAGTCAACAAACAAGGTCAGTTGTAGTGGTACAACAAATGAATCAGGTAAGAGTGATGGGGTTAAAATAGAAAGTGATTGCAAAAATTGCATGAAACAATGCAAAGTTTGCATCACAAATGCATATCTCACAACGAAAAAGACCAAAGAACTGGTTGAGAAAGTCAAAATGGTTGAAGATCAAGTTTTAAGTCGAGATAAACTGATAAGAGCTTCAAATGAGAGAATAAAAGAATTAACTGAGAGGATTGAAAAAGATAAAACTGACGTAGAATGATTTAAGAAAGAAAATGAGAAGTTAATTCATGAAAACAGAAACATTTCTGAAAATTTTGAAAAGCTAAAAAGAACAGTGAAAGATTCTGACGAGCGAAATGGTAAAACATTGTAAGAAAATCTTCAATTGTCTGGAATTCTTCAGGCAAAAGAAAGACAAATCAACCAGCAGTTGGATGAGATTGCAAATCTTAAGCTTCAGTTTCAGGAAGCTAAGATTGAAAATGAAAGAATCACATTGAAATTGAACAGTTACAACTCCGCGAGTTTTGTTCTTCAACACATAGTGCCCAAACCCATTGGGAAGAACAAAGCTGGTGAAGATGTATACTCGGACAGAACAGGGGTTGGGTATCATCAAGTTCCACCGCCTGTGTTAAACAATTTTTCAAAGAAACAGTCCGGGTTGGATAAAATTTCTAAAACAAATGAAAAATCAGATGTTGAGAAACTCCCAGAAACAATCAATGTCACATTCACTTCATCGTCAGATGAAGATAGTATTCAGTCTGAATTCGTAAAAAATGTGGTTGAAAATGTTTTAAAATCTGACAGTGATTCGACTGAAGACGAAGAGTGTTTTCTGAATAATTACATTCCGAAATCAAAATCCCAAAACAACTCAAGTGATGGACCTACTCTTGTGATGTACAAGATGTCTGGTTCTGATAAGTTGTATTCGGATCTTGAATTTCCACTTGAGAATGTGAATGTTGACAAGTTAAAGAATATTTTCAAATTGGTAGAAATCAATGTTTCTGAAATTGAGGGTTTAAAGAGGTCCAAAAGGCAACTCAACTTTGAAAAAGATAAATCTTACTACAAAAAACCTGCTGTAACCCCATGTTTTAATAACAACAACCAAAACAGATGGCCGGGAGGTTATCAGGGTGGTAAGAACAATCAGAAAAGGAATTTTCAAAAAAAAAGGTTTGTAGAAAAGAAAGTGTTTGTGAAAATCTCGAGTTCACATTCCGAGCAAGAATCTGAATTTTTTTTCAAAATCAAAATGAAGAATTCTTTGAAAAGAAGGCCTCACAGCCTCAGACTGAAGGCACAGGTCGGGAAGTTGACACCTGCACATGTTTTAAATGCAATAAAGTTGGTCACATTGCACGAAAATGCACCAACTCAAAGCCTAAGTCTGTGGTTGTTGAGAACCCAAAGAAGAAGAACGATGTCAAAGGAAAGGCTCCAATGTTTGTTGAGAAAAAGATCTTGAAGAAGGAAAACATCAAAGTTAAAACTGAACCTGTAAAAGAATCGGTAAAGAAAGCTGATAAATTTTACAAAAAAGTCGCTTCTTCACAACAAACTTGGAAGCCAAAATCTGAAGAAAAGACATCAAATGTTCAAAAACCAAAGGTTTCTGAGTCTGCAAAACAATCATCTTCAACTAAGAAGATGAATGTACCTTTGGATTCTTATGAGAAAAAGGAGAAACAAACTTCGACCTCACCAGGGAAGAAGTATATTCCGAAAAAGGACCAACCATCTGGCCAACCTCAGAAAGATGAATTTTTCTTATACAAAGAGGTTGAGGTAGGGTCTGAAGAAAGCTTGAAAATGAATGACAAGAATTTCCCGCCATTGTACACCAAAACCACACACCTAAAAGTCAAGCTACCTGAGTCGAAGGAGGCTTGGGTTGCTTCATTTTCTAACTAAATACTTTGAAAAGTGCAGGAGCTCCCGAGATGTATCTCACGTTGGATTACGGATAGCAGAGCATCCAGGCACATGATGGGGAGAAAAACCCTGTTGTACGATGTTAGAGGGTTTAACGGTGGTTACGTCAGTTTTGCTGGTAATCAGGGATGACGTATCATTGGTGAAGGAACATTATCCAATGGTGTAATCACGTTTGAAAGAGTCAATTACATTGCCGAGCTGGAGAATAATCTTCTTAGCATTTCTCAAATTTGTGATAGAATGTATTCGACACATTTCACTGATAAGGAATGTCTGATCTTGAAGCCGGGGTTTGTCATCCCCAAGGAGTGGATCATCATGAGAGCACCGAGAGTTAATGATCTGTACATGTTAGATATGAGCGTAGCCACGACTACCACGGGTCAAACTCATTGCTTCATGTCAAGAGCCACAGAAAAGGAGTCGCAGTTGTGGCACCGGAAGATGGGCCACATTCATATACACAAGATGAACCACCTGGTGCATAATGATTTAGTAAAAGGTGTTCAGTTGAAGAGTTTATAAATCAGTAATAAAGGTTATTGTCCTCTCACATTTTTAAAATTCTCGTTTTAAGGTCAAAAGGGCATAATGGTCAACATTTAATCAATTAACGGAAACATGCATATGAATCGGATAAATTAGGAACCAAGTTGCATAACCTTAGAGGGTTGTACTAACTTATAACCTGGTCCTAATGGAACTCTAAGGCATTTCTAAAACATGCTACATTGGGTCAGAACTGAAAGTCAAAACAAAAGTCTACTTTTGTGACTTTCGATTCCGAACCGAGCCTAAACTGAAAATTGTCGGGTTGAACATGCTTAGACATGTTCTTATATTAATTACCAAGTTATACAAGTGATAAAACAGATTCCGTGGCTTCTACATTGCTAATTATGCGTTTATTTGAAAATTAGCTTTCTGTTGACTTTTTATAATTAAGTTTGACCCGACAATTGACCTAGTTAGAGTGGGAATCAGAGGGTGCCCTTTTAAGGGTTTATTACCCACATAATTACCAACTCATAGGTACTTTCGATTCGAGAATTGACTGGACCATTAGTGATTAATCACTAAGTCAAACCTTAATTACGATGGTTTGACTTTTTGGTCTTTAAGCCAATTAAAAGGACTAAGCAGGGATTAAAACTCTTACTTAAGGTCCTTGCTATCTTTTCTACGCTTCTCAATCTTCTCCTAAGGCCAGCTACCTCCAAAGATGAGTGCTTGAGTTGTTGCAAGTGAATGAGCACTTGAACAATTGAACTTATGGCCCTTATATAGGATTTCTAGAGCTCCAAGATCATTCCATATGTACCTAGGAGGTAATTCAGATGATCCCAAGTGTCCCTAGGCCAATAAAAACCATCAAACAAGCCCCTAGAATCGAATACAAGGCTTCTAAGTCGGTTTAACCTGCTGAACTTGCAGCTGTGCATGAAATCTGTCCAGGTCAAGCCATCGCGTCGCACGACGGAAGAGGCTGTTGGTGGTGGTGCAGCGCCACCATCTTGGTTACCAGCCAACAAGTTTTGAAACTTGACAGAATTGACCCCTGGACCTTTAAAACCTCATATCTTTCATTTTAAGCACACTTAACCAATGAAATTTATATTTTTATGATCCATGAGATATAACCAAATACTGTTAGGTCCGGTTTCGTTAAACGATAACCAAAAACACAAGTTTTTCCTCGTTGATGCTTTTAACCCCTTAATTACGAAAGTTAACGTATCTTCCTCATACGATATCGAAACCTTGTGAGATTTTTATCACATATTCTTGGGAGTATAATTAATCGTTACAAGGCTCCGGGTTCGCTAAAAGGTCACTCAGAGGTATAACTTAAACATGTTGACACTTTTAACCCTCGCGTCTTGTAAACTTTCACTTTCTTCCATAAACGGTTTCATACGCTTCATGATTCATTCGTTTAAGGGTATAAACATCGTGTAGAGTTGTTGAAAGGCAAAATTATCAAATGTTGACACTTTGTATCCATATACTTTCTTCGTTTGTCAACTTTAGTCCCTCATAATCAATCCGTTACACGTTTAAAGTCCATGACACGTGTCGATACTATATTGGACATGATTTTGCGAGGTGTTACATTTGCACTGCTTTAATCTTAAAGCCTACCCTCAGCATAAAAAATGATGAAACATTGAAAAATGCTAATCATGTGCTGTTGAAGAAAAGATCCCCAAACGGGACACCAAAAGTCGAGCCATCATCTCTTTGTCTGAACGGAAGTTCTAACCTGAGCTCTCATGGCCTCGCATTACCCGTTACAGATATCATTAGTGTACATTCACCTGTAAGACTAAATATAGGATTCTGGATACGAGAGTATATTCTGAGGTAGGACACGCGTATAAGTTAAGATCTTAAAACACTAAATTATATCCTGATTAGTTGAAATTTGTGTGAAAATTTAAAATGGATCAGTATATCGGCAATCTAAGCGTATTGTTTAATTCTTAGTGTGTAATCAGCTCAACGGTACTTGTAATTTGTCAGTAGCTGATATGATCCCCTAACACGCTCACCAAAAATATGTTTGTAAATAGTTACATTTACTGCATTTACCTTTACTGCATTTCATTTAAGTGTTTAGTTTCAAAAACCCAAAAAGATTTCATAGTTTTCTAGTTTAAAACTTTCTTTAAAATCCCAAAAAGATTTTACATTTCTGCATTAGTTTTGTGACAAATCGAGGTGGAAAGCGGATCTTCAGACTCTAAGAAGTGAAGCGGAGCAGGAAAGTTTCTGAACTGGACAACTGGGTTGGGAGCTAATCTAGAAAAAAAAATCTTGAGAAATTCAACAGTCAAATCAAGTTCACTAAATTGACACTTGAACATTTTTCATGAAAATGTGTTTAAAAGTTTGAACAAAATGTCAGTTTGTTTCGTATCGGGTCAACCAAGGTCATTAACTTGGACTTGGTAGACAAATTAAGTACCTAGGGTCATTAACTTGGACCTAGATACTTAAGTGGATTTCTAAAACTGGACAAAATCTGATAAAACGAGAAAAAGTCAAACGGTCAAATCACAAAAATCAACGAGGAGTGTTTGGATCGAGTGGCAATCCGATCAGATGGCCATCCGATAACCTGGTCACCCTATAAATAGATGGTCAATGGTTTCAGTCAAACTTTTACTCGATCGGGCGACCATCCGATACTCTCTCAAACACACTCACTTTTCTGATCTTGATTCTTCAATCTTTCCTTCCACATTTCATTGAATTGTTGGCATACTCAACCTTCACAATGGGCAAGGTAAGATTTCTGATTTTCATTGTTAAAATTGATGATATTCGTGTGTCGGTGACTGTTCGGACCTTTAATCTTAGATCTAATCAATTTTAGGATGTTTTGATAGAAATCAAGCATAGGGTTTTTTTTTCACGAGCCTTAGATCTACAGATCTACCGTCTTAATTTGTGCTACAACATGTTAGATCTAGTGATTTATTGATTAGAGGCGTTTGGTGTCACACCCCTTTCTAAGGCAGAAGCACGAGGTGTGGTCTTGAAAGTTTCTCATTGCATACGAATGGTAAACATACTACATGCTCGTAAAAATTACTCCAAATGCCAAAACATTACATAACTAAAAACATAGGTCAAGTGTTTACATCACAAGACAACATATTGTTTGAAAAGTTTACAACTTTATTTAAAAGACGAACATAAAGGTTTGGTCCTTATATCACCACACGGAGTGGAACATAACAACCAAACCCAGCAAAACGGGCACCGGAGTCTTGACACAACATAGCTACTAACATAAACAACATCCAAGAGCAAGAGTAAGACCGCGCGCACATCCACTTTAGTTACCTGAAATACATGCGAGTTTTGGAAAATCATCAACATAATGTTGGTGTGAGTTTATGCAGTTGTTGTAATAAATGCTAAATACTTGTATGAAAACATTGTATGTATTTTGTTTAGTCGTATCCGAAACTGTGTCCTGTAATTGTAAGGAATACGAGATCGCTAGTGGTTTGCAAGGCCACTAACATATGTAACGACATAGGAAGCATCCAAACCATAGGCATTTTTATTTGTCGATTCATGACTGGAGACACAAAAGCACTCCAGGTAGCACGTGGCCCACAGTGTGGCTGCCTGAAACCCATTAGATCTAACCTTTTGTTCTGCGGTCTAGGTATATTGTTGATTAATGGTGCTTATGGCACCCTATTCGTCACATGATCTATAGTATCGTTCCTTAGTTTTGTATTCATCATACCCTTTCTAAACATTGTAACACTTGTAACATGTATTTCACCCCCGAAGTTATAAAAACTGAAAATAGTTAAAAGAAAAGGGGGACATGAACTCACAACTTTGCGTATCTTGCGCCGTAAACTTCACCGGTTGATTTTATTGCGTCGTGACCTATACGTGTTTTATTAACGTTAGTCACTGGACTTGTATCGCACAAGTACAAGTCACCATCTTTTATGTATGTGTTCTTTGTTGTTAAAAATAATTTATATTTTTAACTACGTATCTTACTTATATTATTTTCCAAAATAAATATAAGTATCTTGTATTTTTCATCCGAGTTATATATTTTTGTTCAAGAATACATTTTAAGTTCATAACTTGTCCATGTGCTTCTATGTATTCTTATGTATTTGGTATGTGTATTTTTGTATTTTCACTCCTTAGGAGTATTTAGTGTATTTTCAAGTCCTAATACACTATTGCATATAATATATATCACATACACTTAGCACAAAATTTGATGATCAATAAATATGTATATATTTTCCTCAAAAATATACATACTTGTTAGGGGTCATTTTCTTAACGTATATATCCTGACCAATATCCTGCCTATGTTTGTTCATTTGTGACCAGGATGCTGGAAGAGGATATTGCTAACATCTTGGGCGATATCCTGAGGCTTATTGAATTAACCACGTGCAGGTTAAGGGCTGAGACTTGCTAACGGTCAAGAGGACTTCTTCTCCTCAAGACTCGGACGAATTTGTTGAGAGAGAGACGTTGAGCCCGAAAGACCAGGTCTACAACGTTCGAAGAAGGAATATTCGGTGGATCCCGCAAGTTTAGGATAGTTTGTTATTTTATCTTAACTATAAATAGATGGGGACGGATCAACTTAGAACACACAATTTTTCACTAACACTCTCATACACTTACACTCTCTAGCTCATTGCAAACACCACACTTGTATTCAAATTTCGTTGTAACACTTAGTCGATCCGTACCACATCCTGCACTGTATCCTGATTTTTGAAGCAATTGAAGAACAAGGCAGCTGCGATTGTCAGCTCCCGAGGTTTTATGCCGGCGATCTAGATTGATCAAGGGCTTTCCTCGTACATCTCGTGTCGTTTACTTTATTTTCGCTCATTGTTTGATCATAGATACAGCTCTACATCTTGAGCCGTATCCTGAAACTGTTTTTACAAATCAACTTGATTAACATATTTTCGACACTCATTTCTAGCACACTACCTCACTTAACTAATTTGATCACTTAATTACGTCGGTAATTTTTGACCAAAACAATTTGGCGCCCACCGTGGGGCAAGTGGTGCTCTCTTTACTAAAATTTTTTGTCAAATCGCTAATCGGTTTTCTATTTTCAAAACTTTTTGCCACATTGTCCATAATGGCCTCAAGATCGAACATGAGTTCCTCTACTGTGTCTGCTATGACTTCTGCTACTACCGGTTCGGTGCTTCCACCACCTCCTCCAAGGATGCCAGCCTCTACACAATCTCAAGATGTTATCCCAACTCGGAGTGTCCAGGGATCTGCTCCCGTTTTAGCTTCTAATGATGAAATTTTAACCTTATTTGGAAGTGTGCAGGAACAAATGAGGCAGCAACAGGAAACAAACCAGATGCTTTTGAGGGAAATACAACTCCTGAAGTCTGGCTCGAGCAGATCTGCTGAGGATATTGTCACTCCATTACATCCCAGAACGTTGAACTTCAGCTCAGCTGTGTATACTGAGGATAACAGGGGGAATATTGTGCCCAGTCTTCCTCAGAATCATACTCCTGAAATACCCTCCTTGGTCAGGATGTCAACCATAAGGAGCTCAGGATATGCTTCAGGATATGGGCAAAATCCTCCAACTGGTAACGTGTCTAATAATAATAATACTCATGCTATTAACAGTGGTGGATCTTTGCAGGATACAGGTGTAACATCAGCACTTACCAGGGAACTTCAGAAGTTAAAGGACATGATATCTAGTGTACCTGGGGTGGTCCAGCCGATCCCGGAAGTGTCTCAAGACAGCCACAAGATATCTCGTTTTGCGTATCCTATCTGTGATGCTGAGATCCCAAAGAGATTCCAAACCCCCAACATGAAGCTTTATGATGGGACTACGGATCCTGAGGAGCATATTGCTCAGTATAGGGAAAGAATGGAGATTAACCCTATCCCTCCGGAGCTCAAGGAAGCGTGCTTGTGCAAGGGATTTGGTTCTACTCTAACAGGATCGGCCTTAAAATGGCTGTTAAACGTTCCTCCTCACTCAATTACTTCATTTGCTCATTTGGTTAATTTATTTAACAGTCAATTTTCTTGTAGTCGGAGTTTTGAGAAACTAACTAGTGATCTTTACAGGATAACTCAAGGGCCTCAGGAATCCTTGAGGGATTATGTGAACAAATTTAGTCGAGAATCCTTGGATATCCCACATCTTGATGTTGCAACAGCTGTGCAAGCTTTTAAGATGGGATTACAAAAGGATTCTCAGTTTTATCAGGATCTTGTAATGAATCCCTGCAGGAATCTCGATGAAGCTCGTAACAGGGCTTTGAGATATATCCGTCTGGAAGATGACAGGAAGATGCAAGAAAGGATGAACTCATCCAACACTTATGAATCAACCAATAGGAAGTCAGAATCCTCGTTCAAGTCATATCGGCCTAAGCCGTATAGTAGAAATGAAAACAAAAGAGTGAACGCTGTCGAAGATGAGGATCCTGAAGAGTATCCTGAGTTGTCCGAATATTGCTTTTCTGTTAATATTCCTGAATTGATGTATGCTATGCAGGGTCTAGGAGACAAAGCTAGGTGGCCTCGAAAGAATCAACAAAAGGCTGACTGGAAAGATAAGTCAAAATGGTGTGCTTTCCACGAAGATTTCGGACATATGACTGAGGATTGCATTGCTCTATGGAAAGAAATAAGCTATCTTCTAAGCAAGGGATATCTGAAAGATCTCTTAGGAAAAAAGAAGAATAAGGGTCAGGATACTGAGAAGGATCCTGAACGAGCAGCATCACCTCCCACGGATGCCAAGATAATCAACTTCATTTCGGGGGGATCCGACATTTGTGGAACTTCGTATTCGGCAGCAAAGAGACATGCAAAGGAAGCCAAGGCCGAAAGGGGAGACAGACCTGTCAGGATGACTACCCTCACAACTGACAAAGTGATCACTTTTGATGCAGATGACAGGGATACTGTCCAGGATCCTCACCATGGTGCTCTGGTAATAACGTTATATGTGGCTAACCATTTTGTGCGCAGGATACTGGTTGATAATGGCAGCTCCGTCAACATAATCCAACTAGAAACTCTGAAGAGAATGAATGTATCTCCAATGGATATCACTTCAAAGTCTACCGTGCTTGTTGGATTCAGTGGAGAGGTTAGAAACACAGTGGGAGAGATAAAGTTGCCAGTATACGTTGAAGGAGTCAATTCGATACAACGTTTCTGTGTGATGGATTCTCTATCCTGCTATAACATCATACTGGGAAGACCGTGGATTCACGATATGAAGGCCGTGCCATCAATATATCACCAATGCATCAAGATACCTACCCCCTGGGGAGTGGTCAAAGTTGATAGTGATCAGCAGGAGGCGAAAGAGTGCTACTCATCCTCGATGAAATCCTCAGCCAAACCTAGTGCAGCATAGCAATTAAAGACGCGGGCCCAGAATATCGTGGAGGATCCGGAGCAGGATGTGAAGAAAGTTATCCTGGACCAGGATAACCCCGATATTTCGGTGCTCGTAGGGACCAATATCCCTCAGGATATTGAAGAGCAGTTAATTAACTTTTTAAAATGCAGGATGTCAACGTTTGCATGGAAGCATGAGGATATGACAGGCATATCCAAAGATATTATCACTCACAAGCTTGGAATTGATAAATCGTTTAAGCCTGTGCAACAAAAAAGAAGGAAGTTTGCTCCTGAGCGGAACATGATTATCCAGGAGGAAGTTGAAAGATTATTAAAATCCAGAATGATCAGAGAAGTCAAGTTTCCAAGATGGCTAGCAAACGTAGTTGTGGTACAGAAGAAAAAGGGGAAATGGAGAGTCTGTGTAGACTACACAGACTTGAACAAAGCTTGTCCTAAAGACCCATTTCCTCTTCCCCACATTGATGCAATGGTAGATGCCACTGCCGGGCATGAAATGCTGACCTTCATGGACGCATCCTCAGGATTTCAACAAATCGAAATGGAGCCTTCTGACCAGGAGGATACTGCTTTCATGACACCAACAGGTATTTATTGTTATACAGCTATGCCTTTTGGTTTGAAAAATGCAGGTGCAACATACCAAAGATTGGTAAACATGATGTTCAAAGACAAACTGGGGGACACCATGGAGGTGTACATTGACGATATGGTGGTAAAATCAAAGAAAGCTCAGGATCATCTCCAGGATATTAAAGGAGCATTTGATATCCTGGATCAATACAACATGAAGCTGAATCCTGCTAAATGCCATTTCGAAGTGGGAGCAGGAAAGTTTCTTGGATATATGGTGACAAAAAGGGGGATAGAAGCAAGCCCAGAGCAGATCAAAGCTATCCTGGACATAAAATCACCCTCAAATATGAAGGACGTACAAAGATTGACAGGCCGAGTAGCAGCCCTAAACAGGTTTATCTCAAGATCCTCAGAGAAATGCAAAGACTTTTATGATATCCTGAAGAAGAACAAAAAATTCGAATGGGGGGAAAAGCATGAAGCAGCCCTGCAGGATTTGAAACGGTATCTCTCAACCGCACCCCTATTGATGAAGCCGGAAAATGGTGAACCACTATCCCTGTACCTTGCTGTATCAGGGAATGCTGTAAGTGCCGTTCTTATAAAAGACCATGAAGGTCAGCAATATCCTGTTTATTATGTTAGTAAAAGTTTGTTAGATGCTGAAACTAGGTATTCTCATTTAGAAAAATTGATACTAGCATTAATTATGGCATCAACGAAACTTAGGCATTATTTCGAGACACATAGGATACATGTTAAAACAAATTATCCTATCAAAAATGTGCTTAGGAAACCAGAAATGTCAGGCAGGATGGCCAAGTGGTCAGTAAAGTTGAGTGCTTATGATTTAGTATATGAACCTAGGAATGCCATAAAGTCTCAGGCTTTAGCTGACTTTGTGGCTGATTTTAGTAGTGACATTCAGGATGAGGTAGATCTAGAAGTTCAACAGCTAGGAGAATCCTCAGGATCCTGGACATTATATACTGACGGTGCATCTAATGTAAGAGGAGTAGGATTAGGAATACTACTAAAATCACCACAGGGGGACATATTACCCCAGGCTATTAGGTGTGAATTTCCTGCTACTAATAATGAAGCAGAGTATGAGGCTTTAATTGCAGGATTAGAGTTGGCTAAGAGCATGAGTATCAAAAATTTGCAAGTATATGTGGACTCTTTGTTAATTACTAACCATTTTAATGGATCCTATGCAGTTAAGGGAGAGAAATTAATCGAATATCTCGATATTCTCAAAAAATTAGCAGGATATTTCGATGTTTTTATACTTGAACAGGTACCAAGGGAAGATAATGCTGAAGCAGATGCCTTAGCAAATCTGGGATCATCGATCAGGATACCTGAAGGGACACAAATACCGATATTACATGTCTTATATCCTGCAACGAATCCTCAGGATAAAGAAGTAGCTGGTATTCAGGATCCTGGGGCAGAACATCCTGAAGAGGATCCTAAACCCTGGACGGCTCCAATCATGAAATATCTCAAAGAAGGACACATCCCTGGAAATGAAAATCCTAAGGCATTTAGGATGAAGGTATCACGATTCACTATTATAGATAATATTTTATACAAGAAATCTCTTGCAGGACCGTATTTGAGGTGCTTGGAGGATCCTGAAGCCAAGGAAGTACTTCAGGATATACATGAAGGGGATTGTGGTAACCATGCTGGGGGCAGGTCGTTATTCTCAAAAGTATTAAGGACAGGATATTATTGGCTAACAATGAGAAAAGATGCCGCAGAATATGATCGAAGATGTGACGCATGTCAAAGACATAGTAACATACTGCATCAACCTGCTGAACCATTGTATCCTATTGTTTCCCCTTGGCCATTTATGAAGTGGGGTATGGATATAGTGGGAAAGCTACCGAAAGCTCCGGGAGGAAAAGTTTTTATGTTAGCAATGACGGATTATTTCTCTAAGTGGGTTGAAGCTGAAGCATTTGTTCAAGTTAGAGACCAAGAAGTAGTATCCTTCATAAAAAGGAATATCCTGACCAGATTCGGAGTACCAGCCGAGATAATCTGTGACAATAGTTCTCAGTTTATAAGTAATAGGACTACTGACTTTTGCAAGAGTTGGGGAATCAAAATGATTACATCTACTCCGGTACATCCTCAAGCAAATGGACAAGCAGAATCCTCAAACAAGATAATTGTCAATAACTTAAAGAAAAGGCTTGGAGCCAAAAAAGGAAGATGGGCGGAAGAATTACCCTTTGTTTTATGGGCTGATAGGACAACGGTAAAGAATGCAACAGGCCAAACCCCATTTTCCTTGGTGTTTGGAGCAGAAGCAATGATTCCAACGGAAATGACAATACCTACTGCAAGATCTATCTTGAGTGATCCTGAGCAGAATCCCGAAGCCTTGAGTCAGAAGTTAGACACTATAGATGAAAAGAGAGATGCGGCAAGGCTAAGGATGGCAGCATATCAACAGAGAATATCCAGGGCATATAACAAGAATATTAGAACCAGAAGATTTAAGGTTGGAGATTGGGTGTTAAGAAAGGCTTTCCAAAATACTACTAATCCTGCCGATGGCAAGTTAGCTCCAAAATGGGAAGGACCATATGAAGTTGAATCAGAAGCAGGGAAAGGAGCATATAGACTCAAGAATATGGAGGGGGATATGCTACCGAGATCTTGGAATGCTATACACCTTAAGCTCTATTTCAAGTGAGTCTAGAATTTAATTTCTAACTCAAGATGGTATGAATTCTACTTCTTTTAAATATGTTTGGTTTAATTTGTTCTTTGTAACCTGATACTGACTTAAGCATCGGAGGGGTGTTAGCCAATCTAACACCCACCTTAGTTTACATTTGTTTTGCAAGATATGTTTCAGGATATAGCTCCAGGATATGCACTCAGGATAACTCAGAAGATTAGAGGATTGGCCCCCTCTCTCACGTTTAAGGGATACTGATCCCTTCACAGGTTTAAAGGTATTCACCTTTCTTCCGAATTGGGTTTAAACACCCCGCCTGGAGCGCAAGTTATTCAGGGATAGTTCAAGGTGGCGGGACCAGTCCATGTAAAAGTGGCTGACAATTTCATTACCATTGGCTATATCCTGAATCCTAAAGGTATATGAGGATTGATCACCCTCTCTCACGAAAGGGTATTTTCATACTCTCTAAGGTTTAAAGGTTTTCACCTTTCTAAGTCTTGGAGTTTATACACTCCCGCCTGTAGCGCATGAAAAGTTGGGATTTTCCCCAGGATACAAAGGATTTATCTCCAGTACATCCTTGGGTTTTACCCTTGGGACGTAAAAAATTGCTTATGCAATGGAAACTGACATTAAGTAGATTTCTAAGATACTTGAAGGCATTGTATACAGGGGACATTCCCTCCAAGGTGGTGGTGTAAAGCTAAAAGGATGAAGTTTGCGACTAATGCACTAAGTACCTTGCACAGGGGACATCTTCACTGGAAGAGTTGCAAAGGGATTGAAGTTTGGTAATAGGTTTATGTCCTATTTCTGGTATGACCTTTCCTTTATAAGCCTCGTTTAGGTTTTTGGTGACATTATGTTAAGTATCCTGATATATATCCTCAAAGTCCTTTTAAGGATATTTGATTAGGATGTTTGAAACTAGTATTGGTTTGGAACTTTGATCATTTAAATATTATCAAAACTTGATTTTGAAAAGATAAACTATTTTTTACTTTCTAAAATAAATTTTTACAAAGTTGAAGGAACATTTGGAAGATCTATCTAATACAAGGCTTTTGCAGTATGTTACTGAGCATACTGATCAGGATATTTTATAAGATACCAATACAAAATCTTTACAAAAATAAGACTCATACTAAGTAATGCAAAGTAATGCAAGGTAACAGAAAATAAGTCAAAAGATAGTTATATTATTAACAAGTCAAAAGTTGTGCTTTTGGTTTCACCTAAAACCAAGGCCCATCCGCCAAAAGCACAATTAGTTTTTACCATACTTGTGTAACGGTTGCAGGATCTATCTCAAAACAGGACCCGTCCACCTACAACCGTTACTACGTTCAAAACAAGTTATACTAATTGATGACCAAGGGCTTCGTCCTAAAACCTAGGACCCATCCACCTTTGGTCATCATATTGTTCTAGTGCAGGAAAAGTAAATTGTTCAAAGACAGGAAAAATAAATTGTTTATGCAACCACAACCATGAATTTAAAAAATGGGCTTCGGCCTTGGCACATATATCCATCATCGCCCATTTCGCCGCCTAAGATGCGGCACCTTCTTGATCAGCAACCTCCTTGCCAGCATTCACCCCAGCATCACCCTCGGGAGTCTTTTCAGCACCATCACCAGCATTGGCCACCTCCTCTGCCGCCTAAGAAGGCTCTTCACCAGTATGTTTTGCAGGATGAGCAACGGGATGACCTCCGAGGCCCTGTAGTTTCTCCTCCCAAGCTTTTACATTCCAGGAAGGGCATTCAAAACCCAGATCCATGGCCTCATAAGCCATCCTTATCCTGGCTTGGAGAAGAGAGACGACCACCGAAGCTTTTAGGCTATCCCGGTATGAGCTCATATTCTGCTGATATTGGAGAAGAGCGGCATCTAGCTTGGCTTGAGCATCCTCATTAGCTTTGTGGAGGGCGGCTTGATGTTCCTGAGTCATTGCCTTTTATTTGTCTTCATAGTGCTGGGATTTGGCAGCTGCAATGGTTCCTTGATCAGCTATGGTGGCTTGAGCTTTCTCCAGCTGAATCTGCAACATCTTGTTAAGACCGCAAGCATCTTCGTATAAATGCATGAGGCGATCCAGACCCTATCGATAAAGACACAGGTATTGACGTGAAAAATAAGCAGGATAAAGACTAACATACTTGTACAGGATATCGAAAAGAAGATTCTACCTGTTTGAGGAATGAGGTGGCATCATTGAACCCATGATTCTCAAGAGAGAACGTTTCGGAAACAGCTGGGGAGTCAGTCTCCTTTCTCTTCCGAGAGCTGGATGCCCGGTTCCTGGATGCCGGAGGGCCTTTGGGAGCAGAAACAGTTTTCGAGGAGGTAGGCTTTGGTGTAGCAGACGACTTTGGTTTGGATTCTTGTTTGGCGGGTTCAAGGCTGGAATAGCAATCCAGTTCGTCAAGTTCGAAACCTTCAAGGTTGACGACTGGTACTACATAAGGGAAGATATTCTTAAAACTCATCATATTTTTGAAAAATAATTAACATATGAAGATGTGCTTACCAGACATTTCTGAGCTTGATTTTTGATGAGAATCTGTGAGAGACAGGGAAAAAGTTCTTTCACTGGCAGGAAGACGGTAGATTTCCTTGATCTTGGATTCGGATTCTGCGCTAGGAGGCACTAAATCTCTGAAATTCGCTGCATAAAAACATCAGAAAATAAGTCCGGGATACAGTTTGAAGATATAATTGGGGATATTCCTAAAACCCTAAATCCTACCCTTGGTTAACCATTTAACCGGTAGATCGAAACCCTTATCAATAGAGTCTCTTTTGACGAAAAAGAATTTTCGTCGCCATCGATCCTCATTCTTGGTGGCTTTAAGGACCAAAGGGTTCTTGATGGAGAACAGAAGATAACGGTGATTGCCATGAGATCTCAACCGGTATGCTACGGGAAGGTCCTCAACAAGTAGGTTAGGAAAATGACGAGATTTGATTTGATCCAACACTATCAAGATTCGCTAGACCATTGGCATAACTTGGGCATAACTAAGGCCGGTAAGGTCGAAAAAGCTAGAGATAAAGGGTGGAAATGGATACCGGAGTCCAAGAGAGAAAGGATAAGCGAAAAAACAAACCCACTTGTCGGATAATGCGTCCGATCGGGCTTCCTGGTCGAAGGGGCGAAAAACCGTTCCGGTGGGAAAGGCACCGGAATCTTTAAGAGCAGCGATGTCAGCATTGTTGAAGCAGCAGATCTCCTTTGCTGGATCGGCGATGAAATTTTGACTCACGAGGGTTGAGGCTGATCGGTTTGATCGGGATTTCGTTCGTGGTGCCATGGAGAGTAATGAGTAAATTAAGAGAAATTCAAGAAAGGAGGATAGAGAGGAAAATACCTGTTATTCGCTTGCAGATAAGGATAACCGAGATAAGGAGCCCCTCGGTTAATATAGGATGAATATAGGGGGGTAAAAAGTAAATAATGCCTTGGAAGTTGCACCGCTGTCATTTCAAGAGTCTAGTCATATTAATTACCTTAAGTTATGAGGTGAAACTTTTGAAATATATCCGTTGGATTGGTATCCCAACCGATATATTTGGGGACAATTGTTAGGGGTCATTTTCTTAACGTATATATCCTGACCAATATCCTGCCTATGTTTGTTCATTTGTGACCAGGATGCTGGAAGAGGATATTGCTAACATCTTGGGCGATATCCTGAGGCTTATTGAATTAACCACGTGCAGGTTAAGGGCTGAGACTTGCTAACGGTCAAGAGGACTTCTTCTCCTCAAGACTCGGACGAATTTGTTGAGAGAGAGACGTTGAGCCCGAAAGACCAGGTCTACAACGTTCGAAGAAGGAATATTCGGTGGATCCCGCAAGTTTAGGATAGTTTGTTATTTTATCTTAACTATAAATAGATGGGGACGGATCAGCTTAGAACACACAATTTTTCACTAACACTCTCATACACTTACACTCTCTAGCTCATTGCAAACACCACACTTGTATTCAAATTTCGTTGTAACACTTAGTCGATCCGTACCACATCCTGCACTATATCCTGATTTTTGAAGCAATTGAAGAACAAGGCAGCTGCGATTGTCAGCTCCCGAGGTTTTATGCCGGCGATCTAGATTGATCAAGGGCTTTCCTCGTACATCTCGTGTCGTTTACTTTATTTTCGCTCATTGTTTGATCATAGATACAGCTCTACATCTTGAGCCGTATCCTGAAACTGTTTTTACAAATCAACTTGATTAACATATTTTCGACACTCATTTCTAGCACACTACCTCACTTAACTAATTTGATCACTTAATTACGTCGGTAATTTTTGACCAAAACAATACTTAATATCAATTTTTATCTTGAAGAAATCATCATTTCTTAACTTGAAATTTACAAAAATTAGGGAAACCTTGGTAAATATTTTTAGGTAAGTTTTTAGAGATCAAGTTTCACCAAAACTTAAATTTTTCTAAGTGTCAAAATTTTATAAAAATTTGACATGGTTTCCCCTAAAATTGGAGGTTTCCCATGTTTTCAAAACATGTGTTTATTTTCTTTTAAAATCATCACAAACAATCAACAACTCATTCAACACTTACCAAGTGCCAAAATCAAGTAATTTTACCTAACAACATGAACTTGAACTTTCATAAAAACTTGTAGTATCTTGGTAGTGTGTTTAGTATGTTTAGTTACCCTTTAAAAAGTGGTTATTTGTTTGTAAATCTCGTTCTTGTAAAGTTTAATCTTTTACAACTTACTAGATGATTTTTCCAAAAAATCATTTTTTTGAATTTTTCTTGTAAACAATGTATTCTTATACTTGTTTCACCACTAGGAACATGGTTGGTTTCTTTAAAAACAATGTTTATGTAAATCTTGTGATTTAACTTAGTTTCCTTGGAAAACTATTTTGGAAATCATCTACTTACAAGACTTGTATTTTGTTTAAATCGTCTTTACATATGAAAACAAATTTCATCATTCAAGTTCATGTATACAAAGTATGATCATCTTGGTCTTTCACAAGATCATCACCTTAACTTACTAGATCATGTGTTAAATCACAATCTAGTAAGTTTCATATGATGTCTAACATTACTAACACAAATCATCAACCATCAAGAAGCAAATCAACACAATCAACACGTATTCTTATGTTATTAAGCTTATGTTAAAGATTCATGTTGAGATTGAACCCTATCAGAGGAACAGATAATTAAAGCCAAAACTGGATCAGAGCAGTGGATCCAGAATAAGCAGATGTTTACATACAAATCTCTCCCCTTGAAAGTGGTTTCATATCTGCTGACCTCCTATCTGCTGATCTTACTAAGTGCTGACCTACAACTGCTGCCTTGCATCTACTGCCCAATGTCAAAGACTGATGGAAGACCAAAGCTCTGCTGATTCAATCTACTGCCTTGAGTCTAGTACTGCTGACCCGGACAAGCACTGTTGGGTTCACAGCAGTGGAAGGATGCAGTAGCTGTTTAAGTGTCTTTTATGTAATGAAATGTAATAGCAGTAGTTAGTACATCAGTGTTTGTATAGATCAGAGGTTAGAGTTTGTTAGGAGGTTAGATGTCACTTTCATGGTGATGTCAGCTAAAGATGCTCAGTGGTTTGCTAGTGCCTATAAATAGTTCAGTACTTTGTACTGTTCTATTAGCTCTTGCAATACCGTCTTCTTTGCACGAACAAACGCTGAGCTCTGGCTGAGGGGGAGTTTGTATTCAAGCATTACTTGTAATCGTTGTTGAAAGTTAATTCAATCATTCGGTTTCTTATTGAAAATGTCTTGATCAAAGCAATACTCTCGTTTGATTGTATGCAAAGTTTGTTTTCATATTAATTCCGCTGCACAACTCTTTCATTTCCATCTTAATCTCAAACGTAAAATACAATCAGAAACAAACTCAGATCCAACAATTGGTATCAAAGCTTGGACAGTCAAATTTGATTTAACAATCATTTTGACATAAATAGTTCGGCTCATAATAGTTGATACTGATCGTTTGTTCGTCCGTTGAAAAACAGAGCAAGGATTAATCACCATTAAAGTTGATTTCTCAGTGTCTGTAAAACAATAAGAATGACGTCACAATCTCAAGATGATAAAAACAACATCGGCTCACTTTTTAAACCACCTATGCTAAAAAGAAATGAGTACAACATCTGGCAGAGGAGGATGGGTCACATCCTTGCTCAACAAAGCACAGGTTGTTGGAGGTCTGTCATTTATGGTCCCCATGTTCCTTCAGTGCCAAGCGCTGAAGATGCTAAAAAGTTCGTTCCAAAACCAGTTGAAAATTATACCGAAACCGACTTTCAAAAGATCGAACTAGATGCTAAAGCGTTTAGCATCATAGCATCAGCGCTGCCCAATGAGATATATGCTGGACTGTTACACTGTAACAGTGCCAAAGAATTATGGGACGCACTTAAGGAACAGTTTGGGGGAACCGAAGAAGTCATAGAAAACAATAGGGAAATCCTGAACCAACAGTATGAAACATTTTGTTACGTTAAAGGTGAATCACTAACGCAACAATTTGAGCGTTTCAGTTGTCTCATCAGTGAACTGAGGCTTGTTAACACCACTTTTACAAACTCAACTCAAAATAGCAGGTTCCTCAGGTCACTGCCAGAAAAATGGGACACCATAGCTTTTGTCACCCGAAACTCACCTGAGTTCAAGGATCTGACCTTGACCCAACTCCACGGTCGACTCCTGACCTACGAAAGGGAGTTGAACCAGAAAAGGAGGTTACAAGAGTCAGGAAAAGTTACTGATGATTACACTTTCGGTAATACTGCTCTTCCGGGTCAAGAAGAATCTGGGAGCAGTGGTAAGGATCAGGGTTATGATCACTTCATTGACATAACTGCTGGTGCAAATTTTAACAACCCTGATCCTCACTCTGCAAGTTATGCATTCACTGCAAACGAAAACCAGATGTCAGATAATCTAAGCTTTGAACTCAATGATTTACAACATTTCGATCCCACTGACTTAGAGGAAATGGACATCCTGCACCAACTGGCTTTGCTAAGTGTTAGAACTAGCAAATTTTACAAAAGAACAGGGCGAAAATTCCCAGGTTTGCATGGGAATCTAAGGGTTGGGTTGGATAAATCGAAAATCAAGTGCTACAAGTGTAATAGGTTGGGACATTTCGCTAGGGAATGTAGGAGTCAAACTACTGGTCCCATAATTACTCATCCTAGCTCAAATCCTAGACCTCAAAACCAAAGCACTGTGCACTATGCCCAGTATGCCCCAGCAGCTCAAGTGAACACTGCTCACTATGCTGCTGCCCCTGTGCCAGTACACTATGTCCAAACTACTGTTCCACAAATCCAATATGTTCAAACCCCTATCCCCCGGGCACAAGTACAGCCTGCACCTCAAACCACTACTCCAACAGCAGTACAACCAGATCAACAAAGTTTTTTCACTCAAGGGTTTGTTGACTGGAGCAGTATGCTTCTAATGATTCTTCTCATAATGAATTTTGTTTGATGGCATTAGATTCAATACAGGAGGGGGTTGAAACTGAGGAGGAACAACTGAGCTTTGAAACATTGGATGAGGTGACTGAAGCAGTGGTTACTGCTGTGGCTGGTGAATTACTGTTGGGAGAAAGTTCTGGTACCCTGATTGAACCAATGACAGATCCATGGTCCGAAGAGGACAAAGAAGAAAATAAGGAAGGAAAGGCTGGTGAAAAGAAGGTGATAGCTGATGATGAAGAGAATCATCAATGTGATTGTGCAATGATGGCAGCTGCCAAGGTATCTCCTCAAGTTCTTGAAAAACTGTCTTCTGACAATTGCATAATTGCTTTTGCTAACATCAAAGAGGTGAATGAAAACCTTCGGGATAAAATCTTGACTGATGAGGTTAAATTTGAAAAGTCTTTAAAAGAACTTAAAAACAAATTGACTGAAAAGGAAAAAGAGATCAGCTGTCTAAAAGAAGAGCAAAGCATAACCAAAACCCAACTTCAAACTATGGTAGAAAATTACCAAGTTTGCAAAAAGGAGTTGGAATCCACCCAGATTACTTGTGAAAGATGGGTGGAATCCTGCAGAGGATATGAGGTGATGCTTGCTAAACAGATTGAAAGTAATGTGAAATTTGGGGTTGGGTATAGAAAATATGATGATGAATGCATTACTTGTGAAAAATTTGTTCAAAACACTGTTGAAAACACTGATGTAACCACTGAGTTCATCCCCACAAACAAGAATGGCCAAGAAGTGAAAATCACTGACAAACTTGGTAACAAAATCACACTTGGCAGAACAAGGAGTTCCTCTACTTTTGAAGAACTTGAAAAATATCAGTTTAAACCTACTTGGTCTGACGAGTGTGATATTCTTGAAAATTTCAAGCCAATGGACTTTACATCAACTGATGGTGTTAAAGCTCCAAAAGCTAAAGTCATACCTCTCAAGGACATCCCAGCAGTGGTTAAAACCTCTGCTGCAAAGGAGTCTGAAAAGAGAAAGAAGAAAGAAAAAATTGATAACTTGTTTTGTGAATTCTGTGAGAAAAGGAATCATCTAACAAAAGACTGTTTCCACTTGAAAGCTTATGATTTAAACAGAACAAGTGTCATTGTTCCAGCAGACAGTTGCATTGTTTGTGGTAAAACAAACCACAAAACTCAAGCATGTGTGTATCTCGAAAACTTTGATGTGAAAAAGAATGAGTACATGGCTAAAACATCCTTGAGTCCATCATCATCATCATCATCTGTCAAGTTCACCAAGAAACAACCACTGTTTGTGCCAGTTCAAACAGCTATCACAAAACAGCTGAACCAAACATCTGTCAAAAGAGATGTTCAGGTTACTGATGCACCTCCTGCTAATCAATTCAGAAAAGGCAAGGAAAAACAGTCTTACCAAAGGATTCCACACGTTTATGAGGCCTACAAAAGGCCCTCTAAACCCAAAGTGAACAGGCATCCTTTTGGTTACCAGCAGGTGATTGGTCAGGACCCACAACAGTGGTTAGAGAAACACTGTCCTAAAACAGTCCAAACCCCTGACCTAACCACTGTCCATCACTCTGCATCCATCCCAGACACTGTTGAGACCCCATCCAAAGCCTTGTTGGCTTTGGAGACCTTAATGAACTAATCCTTTTACTTCATGTGCAGGGAGCTTCTGCATGCTTTGATAGTGTTTGGTATGTAGATAGTGGAGGCTCCAGGCACATGACAGGATGTAAAGCCCTCCTCAAAGACTTTAAAATCCATGGTGGGGGTGATATATCCTTTGGGAATAATAGTAAAGGGAAAGTTCTGGGATCTGGTACAGTGCAATCTGGAAATGTAAAATTTGAAAATGTCAATCTAATAGACAATCTAAAATTCAACCTTCTGAGTGTGTCCCAAATGAGTGACAAGGGATTTGGGTCATTCTTCACAAAAGACTGTTGTAGGATTGTTGGACCAGAAATGGTCAAAAAGATTGAAGCAATAATTAAAACGGGTCAAACTAAACTTGTTGCTCAAAGAAGTGGCAATGTTTATGTTGTTGACATGTCAAAAGAGTGTCCCAGAGCTGATGCCTGTCTGTTCTCAGCTGCCTCTAACAGAGAGACAGAACTTTGGCACAGAAGGCTGGGGCACACAAATCTTAAGACAATCACAGAAATTTCAAAAAATGGTTTGGTGAGAGGCCTACCACAAAAATTGTTTTCATGTCCTGAACATTGCATTTCCTGTTTAAAAGGAAAACAGCATAAAAGTTCTTTTAAGTCCATTGAAGAGTCCAAAACAACTCAGTGTTTGTAGATGCTACACATGGATTTGTTTGGCCCAGTTCAAGTCATGAGCCTCAAAAAGAAAAGATATTGTTTGGTTATTGTTGATGACTTTTCTAGGTTTACATGGACTTTCTTTTTACACTCAAAAGATGAGACTGCAGGCATTTTGCAAGACTTTGTAACACAGGTTGAAAAGCAATTTGACCTTCCAGTGAAAAGCTTTAGGAGTGACAATGGCACAGAATTTAAAAATAAGGAGTTGGATGCCTTCTGTGTGAAGAAAGGGATTGTAAGGCAGTACATCATCCCTAGAACACCAGAGCAGAATGGGGTAGTGGAAAGGAAGAACAGAACTTTGATTGAGGCTGCCAGAACCATGCTTGCAGATTCAGGTTTGCCACTAACTTTCTGGGCAGAGGCAGTAAACACTGCTTGCTATGTCCAGAACAGAGTTTTAATAAACCCTAGGCACAAAAAGACTGCTTATGAAATTCTGTATAAAATCAAACCACTGATCTCATATTTCAAAGTGTTTGGCTGCCCATGCTTTATTTTGAACTTAAAAGATTCCATTTCAAAATTTGCAGCCAAAATTGATTGTGGTTATCATTTGGGATACTCAACCACTGCCAAGGCCTACAAAGTGTTCAATACACGGACCAAGGCAGTGGAGGAGACTTTGAATGTAAAGTTCAATGAACTTTCATCAATGAAAATCCCAGCAAACCCTGCAGATCTGTTTGATCTTGAAAAATTTACTTTTGAAAATACTGCTGTCAAGACTAACAGTGCAGGTCCATCAGAGGATACAACACCAGACTATGGGTATGAAATCATCATCCCTCAAAGGTCTGCCACAAAGGGAAAAGCACCAGTTGTTCAAAACAGTTGTCAAAGCTCAACCATTGCTACCTCAACAGTTGTTGACCAAAGTAGCCCATCAACCACTGCTTCCACATCCTCAAACACTGCTGACAAAAGTCCTCAAACAGTGGATAAAAGTCAGCAGTTGTCCACTTCATTACCTCCTATTCCACCACCTTTTGAAGCCACTGCTGGATCATCAAAGTCCCCAGCAGTGGTTAGCTCAGATGATACACATTTGCAGCCTTCACCAACCAATGCCATCATACCATACCAAGGAGATTTAATCTTCTTGAGATCTCATCCACCTGATCAAATCATTGGCAACATAAATGAAGGGGTGCTCACAAGAAGCCAAACCCAAAACATTTATCTTTTTGCTGGTTTTCTATCACTCCATCAGCCAGTCAAGTACCAAGAGGCACTGAAAGACAACAGCTGGGTAGAAGCCATGCAAGAGGAGCTCCAACAGTTTAAAAGACAACAAGTATGGGAGCTTGTACCACTGCCAGAAGAGGTTAGTCCCATTGGCACAAAGTGGGTCTTCAAGAACAAAACTGATGAAAGGGGTATTGTTGTCAAGAATAAAGCCAGGCTTGTGGTTCAAGGTTACAGACAGGAAGAGGGGATTGATTATGATGAAACATTTGCCCCTGTTGCAAGATTGGAAGCCATTAGACTGTTCCTGGCCTTTGCTGTCAACCACAATATGAAGGTGTTTCAAATGGATATCAAAAGTGCTTTCCTCTATGGTACAATTCAAGAAGAGGTGTATGTTTGTCAACCTCCAGGTTTTGAGGATCCATTTTATCCAGATCATGTCTACAGGCTAAACAAAGCCTTGTATGGCCTGAAACAAGCACCAAGGGCCTGGTATGAAACTCTTTCCAACTTCCTACTCTTAAATGGTTTCAAAAGAGGTACCATTGATAAAACACTGTTTTTAAAATGGAGAGGGAAGGATTTAATGATTCTCCAGATTTATGTGGATGACATTATTTTTGGAAGCACATGTAACTCAATGTGTGAAGAGTTTAGAGAACTCATGACAGCTGAGTTTGAAATGAGTGCAATGGGTGAGCTGCAATGCTTTCTTGGTCTCCAAGTACAGCAAATGCAAAATGGAACTTTCATTCATCAAAGCAAATATGCTAAAGAACTTTTAACCAAATTTGATATGAATGATTGTAAACCATGCAGCACACCCATGGCAACAAATAAGCTGGTCATGTCTGATGAAAAAGATGAGCTGATTGACCAAACACTTTATAGAAGCATGATTGGGTCTTTACTATACCTAACTGCATCTAGACCAGACATCATGTTTGCAACATGTGTCTATGCAAGAAGTCAATCAGCTCCCAGAAAATCAAATCTCATTGCTGTAAAAAGGATCTTCAGATACATAAAAGGTGCTCCCACACTTGGTATCTGGTATCCAGCTAATGGGAACATCAAGCTCTCAGGTTTTTCAGACAGTGACTTTGCTGGATGTCACACCACAAGGAAGTCCACATCAGGAGGGTGCCAGTTTCTAGGTGATTGCTTAGTTTCATGGCAAAGCAAAAAGCAAGCAGCTGTTTCAACATCCACTGCTGAAGCTGAATACATTGCTACTGCAAGCTGTACAGCCCAACTCCTGTGGCTTCAAAATCAGTTGCTGGATTTTGGTATCACTGCCTTAAAGACACCTCTCATGTTGGACAGCCAGGCAGCAGAAAATATCATCAAAAATCCAGTTTCCCATTCAACCACCAAACACATCGACATCAGACATCACTTTGTGAGGGATTGCTATGAAAAAGGTTTGATTTCTCTGCATCATGTCCCAACTAAAGACCAGCTGGCTAATGTGCTCACAAAAGCACTTGATAGAGCCACTTTTGAAAGCTTGGTCTCTAGGATTGGGATGCTGAACATGGAATAACAAGCAACATCTTGTTTTTCTATGAATAAAAGCAACAAAATGTTTTCAGAAAATCAAAACTCCATCCTTAAAAATAGCTAAAAATGAAAATTTTCATTAAAATCCTTAAAAGTCTACCATTAAACCACTGATTGTTCAAAAGTCTGCTCTACTTCAAACGTCTGTCCACTGCTGAAAGTCAACCCCTATTCTCTCATTCCTTTGATAAACTCTGTTGTTCAAAAGCAGTGTCTTATCCACTGATATGCTATCCACTGATAGTGAAAATCATCCACTACTTTCATACCACTGCCTTCATCAGTCTTTTTCACAAAAGTACTGTCCTTCACTTTCACCAGGGGTTGTCACGTGGGCAGTACATAGTGGTCAGACCTTTTGTAACGGCTGCCACCTCAGCATTCACTTTCTTCCCTATAAAATCCCCCATTCACCACCAAAACAGGGTTTTACTGTCGAATTGAATTCTTAAAAATTCTCTTCTCAAAGCAGTTTTTCATCTCATTTCTTCACAAATTTCTTCGATCATCATCTTCAAAATGACAAAATCGAAGTCATCTTCAAAACCCTCATCCAAATCTGCATCGAAAACAGCCTCTCAAAAGGCAATTTCCACTGAAATTCCATATAAACCATCCCACAATCTCCTGGGTCTTCTCACAAAACCAGGAACCACAAATGTTTTCGATTCCATCATTGACACCATGGCAAAATCAAAGTACAAAACTTTGTTCACTGTCGATGCACCAATCTATTTGGAAACCCAAAGGGAGTTTTGGAAGAATGCAACCCTTGAAAAACAAGGAGACATTGCAACCACCATACACTCTTCTATAAAGGGTAAAGCTATCCAAATCACGCCACAATCCATTTCAGAGGTCTTTCAACTCGATGATCAAGAAGGTAAAATTTCTTTCACTAAAAACGAGTTGCAAACTGACTTCATTGAGAGAGGGTATGAAGCCACATTGATGAAGAAACTTACCTTACAAAAAGGTTATTTTCCTTCTGCAACCAGATTTTTATTTCATACCCTCCTACTATGTGTTTCAAACAAAACCACTTCTTTCAAAGAAATCCCTTTAAAGATTCAGAATCTGGGATATGCAATTCTTCAAGGAGAAAATTTTAACTATTCTCGGGAAATTTTTAAAGATTTGGTTAATAATGTTGAAACAAAATCATTCTTACTGTTTCCAAGGTTTTTAAGTTACTATTTTGCAAAGAAATTCAGTAAGGATGATTTAGCTGTAATAAACCAAGGTGATTCTACTCAAATAAACAGTTTAACAACTGAAACTTTTTCAAGAATGTTAGCACCTTGCAAAACACAAGCAGAGGTGCCTGAGCAGATTTTAGCAGTTACAACTGCTCCTCAGGTATCTGCTGCTGAGCCCACTGCTCAAGGTGATCAAAGCAGCAGCACAACTGCTTTGAAACCCACACCTAAAATCTCCAAAAAGACAAAAAGAAAAACTCAAAAACCCCCCAAACCAATCAAAAAGGCAACTCTGGAGGATGAGATACCAGAGCAAATGCCTGTGACAACACAAAAGTCACAAGAAACCACTGCTGCTTCTTCCTCACAGCAGTTGGTACAAATATCTCAACCCATAACCAAAACTCCTCCTGCTTCTTCACAAAAAGAACAGGTTGTACAAATAGGGTCTCCACATCATGATGCTCTGGAAACACTTGTTTCTATCATCCACAGCTCAATACCCGGGGCAAATCCACTTTCTACACCACCCTTCACATCCACAATTCCCACACCAACTAAACTGCTGTTGGATGCAATTGATTTGAACCAGGCATTAACCAGTCCTTCTCAATAACCTATCAATGAGAATATACCTCAACATCTGACTGGGTCTGATGTATCAATCCTTACTAACCCACCAACACAACCTGTGGAGGTTAGACCCCTTGAGTTACAAGTAACTCTTGGTGGTAGTCCAAGTGAAGCAGCCACTACAACTGTTGAACCCATTGGTTTATAGTTGGACAGTGGTTACATCCATAAGACTTCCTTGGAGAAAATTCCTTTTATAGCACCTCTGCCAACCACCAGTGGATTTATTTATCCTACTGGCAACATCAAAAGGTTGTCAAGTGTTGAAGGAAGAAGACCCCAGTACCAAGAAAAAGGGGCATCAGTGGTTAATGCTTGGAGTATACTCCCTACATCAACTACTGATAAAACCACTGTTAGTGGGAAATCATATGATCCCATTAACTTGGGTGATGGTTTACAGTACCAGAAATTGACGGATCGTATTGAAAAGCTTGATAACTCTGTTGCAGAACTCAAAGATATGCTACAACAGGTGTTACAAGTACAAAAGGTACAATCAACTGCTGTTCCATCTCAAGCACCTGCTCCACAAAGGGCACCTGCTACAAATGAGCTCTGGAATTTGTTTCAACCTTTTCTCCATCAACAAGCACAATTAGCAGATCAGCAACATGAAAACATGTCCAACAGCTGAAGAATGCAATGGAGTCAAGGTTCAAGAACACTCAGGCTGAACTAAAGGTTCTCAAAACTCAGATCCTGCACACTACTGGCACTGCTCCTCCAACAGTACTTTTCATTGATCAACTCCCAGACGATAATGCCAAAAAGGGGGAGAAAATTCAGGAGTGGAAGAAGAAAGGAATAGATGATGGTCTGTACATTGAACCTGAAAAGGATGCTATGACCAGAAAAATTCCTGTGCCAGATGGTAGTAAAAAGGTTGATGCTACTCAAGAAGCACTTGATGAAGGAGTAGCAAGTGTAAAAAGAGATAGAATGGCAAAGGATATTTCAAGATGGAATGAGGAGAAAAGAGCTTTCATGGAGCTGTATGAGCAGGGTTGTTCTGGTTCAAAGGATACTAAAAATCCTAAGACAAAAAGGAAGCCTAAGTCCACCTCATCCAGAATTCCAAAGCATATTCCAAAACCACCATCCAAAAGTCATCAGCATCAAACCTCCATCCAAACAGCTGTTGTAACTCCTGCTGTATCAACTCCTGCTGGTACCTCAGTGGTTTCAACATCTGTTCTCTCTTCAACACACACCACCTCAACACACACCACAACCACTATTTTACCACCACTGTCACCATCAAAAACCATTTCACCACCACTTTCACCTGCTGACAAAAAGCAGAAGACAACAGATGTTATAACATCTGTTGTAATGACAACAGTGGTTGGAACACCAGTTGTTTCAACAACTGTTAGTCAAACACATACCACTGCCATACAATCCACCACCAATCCACCCAAAACATCATCTGCTTCTTCTAAAACAAAAAGGAGAAGAATTTATATATCAGATGATGATTCACTTTCACCATCACCAACATCTTCAAAATCCATATCACTTGTCACTATTCCAAAACCCATACCTCTCTCCTCAGCTCAAATTTTAAAACCACTACCTCCTGCTGGTGTCTCATTTCCTCTAGAACTCATTGCAGTTAGGGAAGAAATAAAATCCTTTTATTGTGAGGATGACCCAGCCAAAAGGAGTTTTCCATCAATTGCAGGATATCCCAGGCCTAACAATATTGAAGAATACTTGAAACTCAAGGCCAAACAAGCAGAGGATATTGCAATCAAAAACAGAAAAGGGAAATCTGATAGAGAATTTCAACAAAACTATCAGTTTTTACTCTCACAGGTCAATGCTATGGAGCGATTTGCTAAAAATGTATGTCAGCAAATTTCAAAAAGGGCAGATGAGTCCTTGAGGAAAGACTACATTGAGAACATCATGACCTACAAGAAATACAAGGGGGAGAAACACATGTACAAGAACTGGACCATTCCTGAGCTTGAAAAAGAAGCAGCCAGGATTCAAGACATGATAAAAAATAAGGTCAAGCAGACTCCTCCTGAAAAATTCAAACAATTTGAAGCTGAGAAGATGTTAGAGTTAAGGAGAATGAAAGAGGAGCTGATTGCAGCTGATTATGGGTCAAAGAACTCTGTGACAAAGTGGGGAGAAGATAGAGTCAGGGCAACATATAAAAGCTTAGAGGAACTTAGAAAGAAAGATCCAAGAGTTCCACAAAAGCCTGACTACTCCAAAGCAGAGGTCTCAAAAAGACCACCAAAGCTGCAAGTTAAAAGAACCACTGCTCCAGCTGGTGCTGCCATCTACAAAAGAAGGAGCAAAAACCAGTTGAGTACTGAAACAATTCAAGATCTATTAGCTGGAGATGCTATTGTAAAAGCAGGCATGAAAGTAATGATAAAAGAAGATCTTGAATTGGAACAATCTGCAAGTGCTGCTCAGCCATTTATGAATAGGCCAGCCTCACCAAATACTTCAGCAAATAAACATCTCCCAAGAAACCCACCAGGCTCAAAAATACAAAAGTGGGAAACTGACAAACAGACCTGCGTATTGACTTTGCTCAGGTCTGGTGGAGAAGTGGAGAAAATATCAAGGGAACAAGCTCTTGGCCTGAGTCTTGAAGATTTGCAGGATCTCCTTGATCTTCCACTTAGCAGGGATGATGAAGACACAGATGCCCTAGACTTTGAACTACAATTCAAAGGTCAGATAAGGGAACTGTTAATGAGGCAATAAAGATTTCCACAATAATGAAGAGTTTTGGCATTATCTGTTCCAGGGGGAGATTGTTGAGATTGACTATCAGAGGAACAGATAATTAAAGCCAAAACTGGATCAGAGTAGTGGATCCAGAATAAGCAGATGTTTACATACAAATCTCTCCCCTTGAAAGTGGTTTCATATCTGCTGACCTCCTATCTGCTGATCTTACTAAGTGCTGACCTACAACTGCTGCCTTGCATCTACTGCCCAATGTCAAAGACTGATGGAAGACCAAAGCTCTGCTGATTCAATCTACTGCCTTGAGTCTAGTACTGCTGATCCGGACAAGCACTGCTGGGTTCATAGCAGTGGAAGGATGCAGCAGCTGTTTAAGTGTCTTTTATGTAATGAAATGTAATAGCAGTAGTTAGTACATCAGTGTTTGTATAGATCAGAGGTTAGAGTTTGTTAGGAGGTTAGATGTCACTTTCATGGTGATGTCAGCTAAAGATGCTCAGTGGTTTGCTAGTACCTATAAATAGTTAAGTACTTTGTACTGTTCTATTAGCTCTTGCAATACCGTCTTCTTTGCACGAACAAACGCTGAGCTCTGGCTGAGGGGGAGTTTGTATTCAAGCATTACTTGTAATCGTTGTTGAAAGTTAATTCAATCATTCGGTTTCTTGTTGAAAATGTCTTGATCAAAGCAATACTCTCGTTTGATTGTATGCAAAGTTTGTTTTCATATTAATTCCGCTGCACAACTCTTTCATTTCCATCTTAATCTCAAACATAGATTACAATCAGAAACAAACTCGGATCCAACAATTCATGATCATGTTCTTTAGTGTTCTTCAAGATTAACAATGTTCATCATCTTTTAACCATCAAAATATGAAGTAATAAGAGATCATAAGGGCCTTACTACTAGCTCTATGGCTAGGGATGAACACAAGAGGTTGATGATGGCAAATGTGATGGATAAAAGCAATCGGGAGAGGTCCTTGAAGTTCCAAGACCACCAAGCTTGCTTAAACACCTTCTTGCACCTTGAAATGAACATGGAATGATTGAACAAGATTGAATGATGATGGTGGGGTTGTGGATTTGGTTCGGCCGAGAGGAGAGGAGAGGGAAGGAGGTGGAGTGGTGTGATTAAGTGTGTGTGAGATAATGTGAATGATAACCTCCTTATAACATGCTAACCTTTTATCCATTGGACCATGTGTTTCTTAAGTACACAACATGATCTTAATCATATCTAAGTGAATCAAAGGGAGATTATGCAAGATCAAGAAGGATCTTGGTGTGGTCACCCTTGTGACTGTCCACTTACATGTGGGGGGGGGGGGGTATTGGTTGTGATTAAATGGTAAGTTAAGTTATCTAGTTAGAAGTTTAGTGTATTGATTAGTGTTCATGTGTATTAGATTTTATATAGCGTGTTAGGGTGTTCGGGGATCATAACTAGCTCAGAAACATTAAAACAATGCTTCTAGTATAATTTTGATGTTTCGGGTAGTGTTCGGTTGTTCGGTTAGATACCGGTTCGTTAAAGTGTCAAATTATTCCGTTTAATGATCTTTAAGTATCCTTTTGTGACACTTTTAATTCCCGACACTTAGGAAGGCATTCAGGACCATTTAGTCATGTTTTTGCATGGTACAAACTTGTTAAAATGCTGAATTTTGCTGAAATATGCTGAATTCAACACTTTAAGTGTATTTCGGGTGCTTTTTAATGCATAATTTAGCTTCCGGAAGGTTTATGTGTTAACCCTTGTATCCATACTTGGGTTTTAATGTATTTCAGACGTTGGACCTACTCCCAGGCCCTAATTCCATTATCTGACTGCTTTCAGCAGAGTTGCTGACACAGTGTGTCTTACCGGTGAGTTTACTAGTCTTTCTGACGCAACGCTAATAGTAATGCATAAAGAGATATTTGAAGTATAAAACGCGCATGAATTCACATGTATAGCACGTAATCAGACAATGTTGACACTTAAGCACATAATTGCAGATATTAAATATTAATTTAAATTGTACGGAAATTACCGGTTTGGTGCCAGTTGTCACATTTGGCTGTTGGACCTGTTATTGTCAAATTAATCTCAGATTAGGCCGAATTAGAGAACAATGAACATAAGGTTTTGATCGCATAAGAATTCTCTACATGGATCTATGTTCAATTTGATGTTTAACTTAGAAAATTTTTGATGTTCTTACCACATTCATAGTGTTCTTCATGTCTATTGAATCGAGTGGCAACTCGATCGGGTGGCAATCCGATCGGGTGACCATCCGATCTATTGCACCTTACATGTTAAAAAAAAATTCTAAGTGTTTATGCATTGAAATTTGTGCTTTAACTGTCAAGTTGCTTAATAAGGTTTCTTGGAACTTGTGCCTTTATCTGTTACAAGTGTTGTTTGGATAGTTTGGAAACTCGATCGGGTGGCAATCCGATCGGATGGCCATCCGATCCATGGAACTTCATGATTGTAAATTGTTCTAAGTGTTTACCTTGATTTTTGTGCCTTACTTGTTAAATAGTTGATTTGGAAAGAATGGCAACTCGATCGGGTGGCAATCCAATCGGGTGGCAATCTGTTCCAAAGCACTTGCATTAATTGATCATGTATATGTCATAAATCGAGTGGCAACTCGATCGGGTGGCAATTCGAACGGGTGGCCATCCGATCCTTATCACTATGTTTTGGGAAATGTGCTACCTTGTCAAAGATCGAGTGGCAATGTAAGGACCTGCAAAAATGTCCCAAAACGACCCGTAAGTGAAAACTCGGACCTCTAAAACCCTAGTTCTCATGAAAAACCAAGAAATTCAAAATTTTTGGTCTTCTCGCGGGCCGCGTAAGATTTAAGCTGAGCTTACGCGGGCCGCGACAGCTCACTGAATCTCCGGATAAGCTCTATGCCACGTGTCTAACACGTAGCAGACCTACGGCATGACACGGCAGCCCTAGCGCTAGCTAGGGTGGCCCTCGCGGGCCGCGTAAGGTTTTATTAATGTTTACACGGGCCGCGAGAGACTCCGAAAATTGTTATAAATGGGACGTGCATGGGGCTTTCAGTGGTGTTCGAAAAACTTTTCAAAACAACAAACTTTCTGTTAGAAACGAGCATTTTAGGGTCGATACGTTGCTACGATTACAGGGTAATAACTCGATCACTGCTACGATACAATGTCCGATCGATTGAAACCGATCCGATGGATGTTTAAGTGCTGCCCGTATTTGGGCTATACTTTGTCATTCGTCATGAGGGTTTTGATTTCGTGAGTTTATCGTAAATGTTATATTAAGTTACTGACCTAGTTCGTGTGCATTGTTATTTAACTAGGTTATCGGGCTTAATCAGTAGGCTAAACTCTGCCCAACTAAACTTGCAATGTGAGTCATTCTCTTTTTATTAACAGTGTTTACAATACCCAAATGTTTTTTTTAGTTATATGTTACAGGGATTAAGTCTTGGTTATCTTAAATTACTGGCAAGTGGGGTATTGTGCACATTACTATTGTTTCTCACATTTAACAGTGATAATCATCACTATGGGGTGAAAGGACCCAATGGTGGTATGATCATCGTCACCAGGGTGTGACACGGGGCAAGATAATTATAAGATAGTGGCCATTGTAATCGTTCTTATGCTGTAATCTATAACAAATGTGTCGTTTTATACAAATTGAGTGACTCGCCAGTATTTACCCGCTGATAAAATCTTTTTAAACATGTTTCAGGAGATTTACTGTGACCCAGGGAAAGTGTCGCGTAGCACTAAAAGGTTGAAGAGGTGGCTCAGTAAAATAAACCAACATGTTTTGTAAAATAGGGAATTTCCTCGTGAAATTCCTTTAATGTAAATTACGGGGTTTGCTCCAAATTGTGAAATAAAATAATTGGGCATTTTCAGTTTTCAAGATCCTGTTCAAATTTCCTCTGCCAAATTAAACATCAATACCACGGGTTTCTGTCCCGCGACTTCTGAACCGGGTAAAACCGGGACAGGGGCCGTGACAGAAAAAGGTGGTATCAGAGCCACTGATTTAAGCTATTTAAGTATTTAGAAATACTTAATTTTTCAGATTTCTATTTTGTGATTCTGTGAGAATTTAAATTCATAAATAAATTTTAACTTAAATTGGTGTGTGTTTCTTTATGTGTGCTAACAACATGAATGAACTGTCGGAGGCACTCCGAAAATTTACTATCCATACCACTGATATGGATACCATGGAAACCCATCTGGCTACCTGGCGGATACTGAGGAACCACTAACATTCCAAGCCCAGGCCCAGGAGAAACCAAAGCCGAAAAAGAGGAGGAGAATCCTGGACTGGAAACATGGACGTAGGAAGAAGCCAGCTGCCCAGAAGGTTAAAAAGACCTAGGATCCTAAAGTTAAAGGGAAAGGAAAGGAGATAGGGGAAAGTTCCCGGCAAGCCCAGGAAATGCCACCATGGGAGGAGCTGGATCGCAAACTGGAAAATTGTGACCTCATCGGACCCGCCAATGAAAACCTCTTCAATTTCCCTGCCCAATCACAACTTCCGATTAATTTGGTACCTGCTATCCCAGATCCTATTGTGAACCACCGACTTCTACCCGGAGAATTGGAGGAATGGTGGACGAATGACTGGCAGTTTCAGAATTTCATGAATAACCCCAACGTCTATTTTCCCCAGTTTGATCCTGAGCCTGCACCAAACCCACCTATGAGCACATAAAACTTGGCTGAACTCTGCCACTATGGTGAGGAACTGGTGGATGCGGGAAATAGAATTCGGGATGTGGGGGAGAAAATATCAGGTAAATACGACGAGAGGGAGCGTCGTTTCTGAGAGGCCGGTTAACTGTGGTTGTGTGTTTAATAATAATAATAATATAATAATAAAAATATAATCATGTAAAATAACTTAAATAAAACTTTTGTAATATAACTGGTGTGTATTGATGCGTACTAATATATATAAAAATATGAAAGTCGCAAAGTCGACAATTTTGGCTATACGTGCTGACATGATTATGTGTGATTGCTTTATTGTGTTTGGTTGTTAATTATTTTGTGCCAGTAATGTGTGTGTATATATATATATATATATATTGTTAATTATCAGATGGAACATGCCGCCAATGAACCAGTTAACGAAGTTAATCAATCTGAACAAAACAATGAAGATCACTTCCTTAATAGGCAAGACATAGAAAATATTGTTGCCCAGGGAATAGCCAATGATATCCCCGCAATCGTCACTGCTGTTAAGAACCCCGTTGAACCTTCACAAGCCAACCACAGCAAACGTACTCGTGACGACAATTTCAGTAACAGTGTAAATGGAGGCGGAAATAATAATAATGATATGGTTCAAGCCCCATTTCTTAAGAAAATGAAAGCTGCAACGCCTGGTTGCACTTACAAGGAATTTCTTGCCTGTAAACCGATCGAATTTACAGGCAACGAAGGGGCAACTGCTGCACTACGTTGGTTAGAGAAAACCAAAGCAGTAATTAAAATAAGTAAATATGCCGAGGAAGACAAGGTTATGTACGCGTCGCACCTTTTTAAAGAAGAGGCGTTAGAATGGTGGAACACGGTGCTACAGGCCAAAGGAAGTGATGTGGCTTATGCCATGATGTGGCTAAACCACCGGATGGTGGATGGTGACTGTCGAGAATATACTTCGACATTCTTTGAATATGCTAGAATTGTGCCAACCCTGGCTTCGCAAGAACCGGTACTTATTTCTCGCTATATTTGGGCTTTGATTAGCGAAATTCATGATATCATCAAAGCTGCGAGACCCCGCACAATTGACAATGAGGTTGAATTAGCCAACACTTTGACAGACGGTCTGGTACGTACGCGAGAGGAAAACAGGAAGAAGGAGTTGGCCCAAAAGATTACCCAAGGTTTGCATGGGGGTAATAATTTCAAGAAAAAGGGAATCTGGCAATCCTCCACTGCTCCATTTTGCAGTACCTGTAAAAGAAATCACTTTGGAAAATGTAAGGGGTACTGTAACTTCTGCAAAATTCCAGGGCACTAAGAAGAAGAATGCAGGAGAAAGAAATCAACAATTTGCTTCAACTGTGGAGAAGCTGGACATTTTAGACCAGACTGCCCTAAACTGGTCAAACCAGCTGACAACAAGGCCAAACCTGCTGAAGGAACTAATAAGAAGAACGCAAGAGCCTTTCAGTTGACAACCCAGGAAGCAGATCTGATTCCAGACGTGATAGCTGGTACGTTCCTAGTTCATGACGTTTACGCAAAAGTACTATTTGACTCTGGTGCAAACCAAAGTATCATAAATACTTCATTCTGCCAAGCTCTTAACCTCCCTTTAACCAAACTTAGGCAGATGGAAATTCTGTTAAGATAGATCAGGTTTTGCAAGAAGGAAAGATAGAACTCTCAGGCCACAGACTTTCTGCAAATCTTTTACCTATGAATTTAGCTGGATTCGATATCGTGCTAGGAATGGATTGGTTAGTAGCCAACCATGCTCGAATCCTCTGTGATAAGAATTCCATAGAAATTCATACACCCGCAGGGGAAGTAATTATGATTACAAGAGATAAGTCGCGTAAACCAATGAAGTTCATTTCAGTCATGAAAGTTGCTAGTTATGAACGAAAACAAGGAATAGTCTATATGATTTCGGTAATCATTAACACTAAAAGTAAGGAACTTAAGGAAATTCCTGTAGTATCAGAATACCCGGATGTATTCCTAGAAGAGCTACCAGGATTACCACCAGATAGGGAAGTAGAATTTAGAATTCATCTAATTCCTGGAATTACACCGATAGCTAAGGCACCCTATCGGCTAGCACCCACCGAAATGTTAGAACTGAAAAAGCAGTTAGATGAATTGCTAAGTAAGGGATTTATACAACCTAGTTCATCCCCTTGGGGAGCGCCAGTGTTGTTTGTGAAAAAGAAAGATGGTTCGATGTGAATGTGTATCGATTATAGGGAATTGAATAAGGTTACGATTAAGAATCGATACCCATTACCTAGGATTGATGATCTTTTCGATCAACTTCAGGGAGCGAGATACTTCTCTAAGATAGCTTTACGCTCCGGATACCATCAGTTGAAGGTACAATAAGAAGACATACCTAAAACCGCTTTCAGAACTAGGTATGGTCACTACGAGTTTACAGTCATACCCGTTGGGTTAACGAATGCCCATGCAGCATTCATGGACATGATGAATAGGATCTGTAAACCATATTTGGATAAATTTGTAATTGTCTTCATCGACGATATACTTATTTATTCAAAAAGTCAGGACAAACATTGTGAACATTTACATGCACTCTTAACTTTGTTAAGAAAGGAAAAGCTTTACGACAAATTCACGAAGTGTGAATTTTGGCTGCAGGAAGTGCAATTTTTAGGACACATGGTGAATCATGAAGGTATTCACGTAGATCCCTCTAAGATAGAAGCAATCATAAAATGGAAGGCCCCGCAATCAGCCACTGAAGTTAGAAGTTTTCTAGGATTAGCTGGTTACTATAGGCGATTCATTAAGGATTTTTCTAAGATAGTTATGCCATTAACTAAGCTAACCTGTAAAATAGTTAAGTTTGAATGGGGACCCAAGCAAGAAGAGGCCTTTAGGATTTTAAAGCAAAAATTAACAAATGCCCCGATCCTTGCCTTACAAGAAGGAACAGAAGATTTTGAAGTCTACTGTGATGCTTCTAAACTAGGATTAGGATGTGTACTGATGCAACGCAAAAAGGTAATTGCATATGCCTCAAGACAATTGAAAAAGCACGAGGCGAATTATACAACTCATGACTTAGAATTAGGAGCAATAATTTTTGCCCTTAAGATTTGGAGGCATTATCTGTACGGAAGTAAGTTTACAATCTATACAGATCATAAGAGTTTAAGGTATATATTCGGGCAAAAAGAATTAAACATGAGGCAAAGAAGATGGATGGAAATTCTAAGTGACTACGACTGTGATATCCAATATCACGAAGGAAAGACAAATGTAGTAGTTGATGCTCTAAGTCGTAAGTATCATGAGAAACAAAGACGAGTTCGTACTCTTAGATTAAATCTCCAATTGGATTTAATGAAACAACTGAAGAGCATTCAGGAAACAGCAATTCAGGATAATGCTGAAGGAATGAAAGGACAAATAAAGGAACTAGAGCAAGGGGCTGATGGAATTTGTAGATTCCATAAGAAAAGGATTTGGGTACCTAAGCAAGGAGACTTAAGAAATAAGATTTTAGAGGAGGCCCATAAATGTGACAACTGTCGCTTTTCCGTACATTCCGTACACTAAATAAACAGTAATCTGTGCTTTAATGACTGTGCATGATCTAGTTTACTAGACAAATAAATTTCTGACTTCCATGCAAGTGAATTCATGCACGTTTTATACTATAAGAATTACTTTATGATAGCGTTGCGTCAAAATACTAGTAAACTCACCGGTAAGACACATTGTGTCAACGATTCTGCAGAAAGCAGTTAGACAATAGAATTGGAGCCTAGGTGTAGGTCCAACGACAAGAATACATTAAAACCCAAGAGTACATACAAGGGTCTATACATAGACTTTCCGGAAGCTAAAATACGCACTAAAAAGCATCCGAAATACACTTTAAAAGCAGAATTTTATAAAATTCAGCAATATAACAAGATATTTCCATGCAAAAACATGACTAAATGGTCCAGAATACTTCCCTAAGTGTTGGGAATTGAAAGTGTCACAAAAGAATACTTAAAAGACACTAAACGGTGCAATTTAGCACTTTAACGAATCGGTATCTAACCGAATAACCGGACATTACCCGGAACATCAAAATATTACTTGAAGCATTGTTTATTTATTTCTGAGCTAGTTATGGTCCCCAAACACCATAACACCTCTTAAAACATAGTAACACATTAAACCCTTAAACTTTATACTTGAAACTTAACTTATCATTGTAATTAAAGATTGGAAGTTTCACTTTGCCCCCCCCCCCCATATGGTGGACGGTCATGGAAGTGGCCCCCACAAATATCCTTCTTGATCTTGCATAATCTCACATAGATTCACTTTGATTCACATTGATACTCTTGGATATGATAAGATCTTGAAAGATTGGATTTGGATCTTGCAAGTACCATAAGATAACTTTGTGATTAAGATTTGCACTTAGACCCCTCCCTGCATTCTAATAAAATCGGCCACATGGCCTAATTAGGGGATCTTGATGATTTGTTTGCAAGATATGCTATGTACTTCTTTGACATAAGGTTCTTTGGTTAAAACACATGTTGGGGATTATAAGGACAATGCACTAGATCACAATCCATTATAATCCTTCACACTTCTCACCAAAACATCTCCTCCTTTCTCCCCCACTTACGGCCGAGATTAGGACCACCACCACCACCATTTTTCCTTCATCGTCCAACCATTCCAAGCTACATTCAAGGTGCAAGGAGCCGTATTAGGAGGTTTGGTGAGCTCGGGTCTTGAAGGACCTCATTCGTTTGCTTTTATCCACCCAATCTTCATCATTGTTCTTCCCTAGCTTTAAGCAAGTTGTAAGATTCTTGAACACTCTTGTTTACTTCCATTTTAGTTGGTTAAAAGACATATTATGATGAAATAACTAGGACACTAAAAGACATATACATGAATCTTGAAACACAAAGTGTAATATGATGATATCTTGATGAAATAGTATGGCTTAGTGTGTGAATGATAATTGTTTGTTGATTTCTTGAGATGATGATGTTAATCATCACATGAAGCTTGCTAGATGATGTTTAAACACTTAATCTTGCAAGCGGGAGGATGATTATATAACAACATGAAATAATCACCTCCTTGATTAAACATGAACTTGAAAGTAAAGTGATTTTTCTTGAAAAGTAATAAACCAAGTGAACTAGTAATCTTGTAAATCCAAGACTTGTGAATGACTTTTCTAAAAGAACCAAGTTCAAAATATGAGTTTTGAAAGATCATGGTTTTTATTAAACCTACACTATTTTTATTAGAAAAACAAGTGTATGAACACTTATGAAACAAGAAAAATACAAAAGAAATATTTTTAAGAAAATCATCTTACAAGTTGTAAATGACTAAATCCTCCAAGAATGAGATTTACAAACAAACAACCATGTTTTTTAGGGTAACTAAATCTACTAAATAACATGGTAAGTTACTACACGTTTTACAAAACTTCAAGTTCATGATGTAGTGTAAATTACTTGATTTTGACACTCGGTGAGAGTTGTATGAATTGTTGATGTTGATGATGATTTAAAAGAAAATAAACACATGTTTTCAAAACATGGGAAACCTTCATTTTTAGGGGAAACTCTGTCAAAATTTCTATAAAATTTTGACACTTAGAAAAATATAAGTTTTGAGAAACTTATTCCTTAAAAATGTATCTAAAAGCATTTATCAAGGTTTCCCAAAATTTTTGTGTTAAGAAATGATGATTTCTTCAAGGATAAAATTGATATTAAGTATGTATATTTTTGAGAAAAAAATATATATATTATTTGGTCACCAAATTTTGTGCGAAGTGTATGTAGTATGTATTACACGTGATAGTGTATTAGGACTTGAAAATACACTAAATACTCCTAAGGAGTAAAAATACAAAAAAAATACACATACGACATACTTATACGAATACAAGAAAATATAATTATGACAATATATTACTTGATAGAATAAATAACTTGGACAAGTTATGAACATGAATTGAACTTTTAGACAAAATACATAATTCGGGTGAAAAATATAAGATACTTATATTTATTTTTGAGAAAATAATATAAGTAAGACACTTAGTTAAAAATATAAATTATTTTTAACACAAGAACACATATACCAAAGATAGTGACTTGTACTTGTGCGATGCAAGTCTAGTGACTAACGTTAATAAAACACGTTTAGGTCACGACGCTAGATAAGCAAATCCGGTGAACTTTACGACGCAGGAACGCAAAGTAGTGAGTTCATGCTCCCCCTTTTCTTTTAACCGTTTTCAGTTTTATAACATCGGGGGTGAAATACATGTTACAAATATTACAATGTTTACAAATGGTGTGATGGATACAAAAACAAAAAACACTCTTGGTGATAACTAGTACCAAGTATGATGCGTTTTGAGGAATGATACGAGAAATCATGTCACGAATAGGGTACCATAAGCACCATTAATCGTGTACATACTACGACCGCAGAACAAAAGGTTAGATCTAACGGGTGACCGGGCAGCCACACTCTTGGTGAAAACTAGTACCGAGTAGTGCTTTTGTGTCTCCGTCGTGAATCGACAACTAGAAAAATGCCTATGGTTTGGTGACTTCCTATGTCGTGTCACATGTTAATGTCCTTGCAACCCATTAACAACCCTGATACATACAAGAATACTTTATTTGGTTCATACCACAAGAATACTTTATTTACACAAGAATACTTTATTTGTACGAGATTCGTACACAAGAATATTTTATTTGGTTCATACCACAAGAATACTTTATTTACACAAGAATACTTTATTTACACAAGAATACTTTATTTGTACGAGGTTCGTACACAATAATACTTTATTTGGTTCATACCACAAGAATACTTTATTTACACAAGAATACTTTACTTACACAAGAATACTTTATTTTACAAGAGTACCTTATTTTACAAGAATACTTTATTTCACAAGAATACCTTATTTATACAAGATGAATACCATGTTTTCATACAAGGTATGCAAATCGCATGAACTCGCTCAACTTTTGTTGATGGTTTCCAAAAGTACATGTATTTCAGGTGACAGGATGGATCTTGGGCGCGAGTGTCATAACTAGAAGTAAATTTTAAGTATTAGGTGTCATCCACTTTTGTTGGTTTGTAACCTATTCAGAGGTTGTATTTTAAAACCCAAGTAACAAGTGTTTGTAACACTCAAATTTTATGAATGGATGAACATCGTTTTGATCATATAGTTGTTTATTACGATTGAATGCAATGATATTAAACCAGTCACACATCATACGCTTCCGCAATAGACAGGGTGTGACAGTTTGGTATCAGAGCTTCGATTGTAGTGAACTAGGATTCCTTCTCGAGTCTAGACTACAATCACTAGGATTCTCTCACAAAAACATTTTACCAAAAAGGTTTTCATTGCATTCACGTAAGTGCCAAGATCCATGAGTCAACCACTTTTCAAAAAAGAGACAAGACAAGAATATTAGTAGGGAACACCCTCAAGATAAGGTGCCAACTAAGGCATAGTCTACACGAGTTAGACTTGCCAAAGACAAAAATGACCCCCCCCCCCCAAAACGAGAGTTATAAGTAATATGATGCATCGAAATGCCTGTATATGCTAAGTAACATATTTGTTTATCGATACATACATACGAATAAGTGTACAGAATAATTGACGTAAATGAGATACTTTTGACCCCACCTCCTATTACTGTACGTGACTCGCACGATGAAGCTATCGACCTCGCGTCCTTTGCAAAGCTCATGGCTGGAAGTGATTACCAAACAAGATTCTGAGCTTGCTTCCGTAGGAAATGGCTGCTCTTCCCTCTCGGTCGCGAAGATGCCTGACTACAATAGTGACGACGAGGCAGAGGCGGCAACCTTGAAAAACTTCTAATCAGCGGGACGAGATCCCTGCGACTTTTGTGAAGCGTGACTGACGACATACTTGACCAGAAAAGGAAGATGAAGTATTCATCCTGAAGGTGCCCCTCCAACTACTAGGAACTCTCTTTATTCCTATTTCATATAATCATCATGCCTATTCGCGCGTAACAATAACGAGTGTTAGCGCGTGGACCACTACAATGGTCCTTTCCACGACGGAGATATAAGGACAGTAGTGTCCCCTCCTTGATTGATCATCTACTTGGACGAGAGAAAACTGGGGTAACTGTGCAAGACAATTTATTATTACGGGGGCCCACGTAATAACAACTTGTAGTGCATGGAAATCCTGGTGGACCATGCGGGCCAAGCTAACGATTACCCCACAAAAGTAAACTCTAGGTGTTCACACCTTCAAATGGTAGGACAATACCTAGATCAGTGCTTTAGCACTTTATAAAGTAGGAAACCTGTCTTGCCTACTTCGTGCCTGACACTTCTACCGGTGTACGAGACGCTTGAGAACCGATATATAAGCAAGTGAAGATGGATAACATTCGGAGAAATTCAGTGACGTTACGCATTCTATCACCCCTACATGAACAACCCCATCTCTGGGAAAATATACACATCGGTAAACCTAAAGACCTAAGAAACCCAATGTAGTAGGAAATAACGGAAACTTGAATGACCAAGGCGATGTAGCCTCGAGTTCATTTTTTCCATTACAATAAGCCAAGTTGCCAAGCCTATGTGAAGGCTCAGCAATTGTTTCCTCGCTCATACATTATTGATTATATATGCATGTAATATTGGGTGATTACATGTTGGCTTATGGTGCTACGTACCTCATAGACAATTATGGAATGTTGTCTAACCCACGTCAAAGCCCCCAACCATCACAGAGGCTATAGACTTGAGTATCACTCTTACTGAGGAAGCTCTACGCATGGGAAAATTTTTAGAATCTGAGGATAACAAGAAAAGAGAATCATGTGGAGTCATCAGGCAACAAGAAGAGGAAGCCTTCAAACCTAAAGTCAAGCACCCAAGCCAGCTATGGAAGCTCTAAGGCAAACAAAAGAAAGGAAGTGAACTCGCCACATGGCAGGAAATCTGATGGAGCCACTAATAAGGCTGGAGGTAACATTTACTCGGGGACTAAGCCGAGGTGCGAGGGATGCACTTTTCACAATGAAGGTCGATGTTGAGGCCTAAGTGCGGAACGTGTGGGAAAGAAGGACACAGTAAGGAGGCCTGTTGGGCGAAGGATCCAGACAAAAGAAATAAAGGTAGAATACCAGGTTGCTACAAATGTGGTAAAGCAGGGCACTATAGGAAAGATTGCCCTAGAAACAAACAAGCAAGGAAGGGTTTTCACGATCGAAACTCATGAAACACGCCAGGATCCAGATGCGGTTACGAGCATATTCCCTATTAACCAACTCTATGCATCTATTTTTAATTAATACTGGCATCAACTTTGACCTTGTATGCTTAGAACTTAAGAAACTGCTTGGCCTAGTTTCGAGTAAAATAGATGTCCCGTATTCTTTAGAAATGGGCATATAGAAGGCTAGTTTAAGCAGTCGAAGTGATTAAGGATTGTATTTAAGAACTCAGAAGGCTGGAACCTTCTGTTACCGTTGACTTGTGAAGTCATAATATGATTGTCAGCATGGATTGGATCTCCAAGTATAGAGCCTGAGAATATCCCCGTCATGGGAGAAGTTCCAGAAGCCCTTTCTGAAGACTTGCCAGAAACGCCCCTCCGCAGCGACAAGAGAGGTTTAAGATGAGCCTAGTGCCAGAAGCGGCACCAGTGACAAGATGACGCCTTACCAACTAGTGCGTCCAAGAAGCACAATCCTCCGATGTAACTGCAATAGCTGCTAAACAGAGGAAAATAAGGACATGAGGAGGAAGTTGACAGTTCCCATTTTGCATAAATTCCAAAGAACTGGATATCAAGGATTGGTACCCTTTTGCCAAGGACTGATGACATGAACAGACCAATCATAAGGTTCCAGTTACCACTCAAGGATCAACTTGAGGATAGGATGTCCTCATCTGTGAATACAAGAAGGAAATATCCCTAAAACGACCTTTAGGACTCGCTTCGAGCATTACGAGTTCCTCGTCGTACCAATTGGCTTAGCACATGCATCGACAATATTCATGGACCTCATGAATCGAACGTGTAAGCCATACCTGGATAAATCATGATTATACTTATTGACTACATTCTTAAATGGCCAACGACCAAGGAAGGTCGTGAACAACAGCTGCAATTTACCTTGCAACTCTTAGAGAAGAACAGTTATGTGCTTTGATGACGAAAGCGGATTTCGAATTCGCGAAGTGAGAACTTTAAAATACATGGTGGATAAGAATGAAATTCATGCCACCCCTGCAACCAAGAGCTAAGGAGCTAGAGTTGCAATTACGTGACGTTTCTCGATGAAGTCTCGATTACATGTCAATGCGACAAGACCACAACATTGCATACGCGGCACATTGATTGAGGAATCATAAGAATAAACCATGATCTAGATACAGTAATTGCGGGCCGCAAATTTGACATCACTACCAGAAAGAAAACGCTACGCGATCTTTACTGATCATAAGGGTTGCAGCACACCGATGGTCATAAGAACTTGAATATGAACTGAGCTGCTGAACGATGCAGACTGTATGGACATGATACGTGCTTGTGTGAGAAACTTTGATGAAAAGTCGGAACACTCACTTACCCTTAGTGAAGTTTTCCTACAACAGTACTTATCACACCACCATTTAAACCGCTCCGTGTGAAGCTTTAGATGGAACATAATAAGTTAATCCCCGTCATGTTGAACGGAGATCGGAGATAAACAATCTACTGGCCCGAGTTGGTCCAGGAAAAACTAGAGGCAAGATCGTTCAGACATATCGAGACAGCCCGCGGAATACAGAAAGATTTCGCCGATGAGCGGTAGAAAATCGTAAGAATTTGAAATAAGAAGTATGGCTTTAATGGGAGCCTCGCCTAGAGAAGGCATGATGTGATTTGGAAAACGTAAAGGTTGGACCCCGATGTAGGGATCGGAACCATTGTTCACATGATAAAACTGCCAGAAAAAGATCATTAGTGATCGCGACACATTTCGTGTGTCTAGAGGAGTCTGACTCAAGGAACAGTCGTTGTTCCCACAAATAAGATTCACGTCAATGACAAACGACAAGATCACTATAAAACCTGTTAAGGTTTCGGACCAAGAGTCCACAATACTATAGAACCTGTTAAGGTTTCGGACCAAGAGTCCACAAGACACAGAAAAGATATAATTGGTTTACTTGAGTACGATAGAATACATGACATGAGAACATGAAGACAAATTTCGAATTTAAGTGACCGCGTTTGATTCACAACTCCCCTACGACCGATGGTATCGCTTGAATTTCGGGATGAAATTCTTTTAACGAGGGGAGACTGTGGCAACTGTCGCTTTTCCGTACATTCCATACACTAAATAAACAGTAATCTGTGCTTTAATGATTGTGCATGATCTAGTTTACCAGACAAATAAATTTCTGACTTCCATACAAGTGAATTCATGCACGTTTTATACTACAAGAATTACTTTATGATAGCGTTGCGTCAAAATACTAGTAAACTCACCGGTAAGACACATTGTGTCAACGATTCTGCAGAAAGCAGTTAGACAATAGAATTGGAGCCTAGGTGTAGGTCCAACGACAAGAATACATTAAAACCCAAGAGTACATACAAGGGTTTATACATAGACTTTCCGGAAGCTAAAATACGCACTAAAAAGCACCCGAAATACACTTTAAAAGCTGAATTTTATAAAATTCAGCAATATAACAAGATATTTCCATGCAAAAACATGACTAAATGGTCCAGAATACTTCCCTAAGTGTTGGGAATTGAAAGTGTCACAAAAGAATACTCAAAAGACACTAAACGGTGCAATTTAGCACTTTAACGAATCGGTATCTAACCGAATAACCGGACATTACCCAGAACATCAAAATATTACTTGAAGCATTGTTTATTTATTTCTGAGCTAGTTATGGTCCTCGAACACCATAACACCTCTTAAAACAAAGTAACACATTAAACCCTTAAACTTTATACTTGAAACTTAACTTATCATTATAATTAAAGATTGGAAGTTTCACTTTGCCCCCCCCCCCCACCCCATATGGTGGACGGTCATAGAAATGGCCCCCACAAATATCCTTCTTGATCTTGCATAATCCCACATAGATTCACTTTGATTCACATTGATACTCTTGGATATGATAAGATCTTGAAAGATTGGATTTGGATCTTGTAAGTACCATAAGATAACTTTGTGATTAAGATTTGCACTTAGACCCCTCCCTGCATTCTAATAAAATCGGCCACATGGCCTAATTAGGGGATCTTGATGATTTGTTTGCAAGATATGCTATGTACTTCTTTGACATAAGGTCCTTTGGTTAAAACACATGTTGGGGATTATAAGGACAATGCACTAGATCACAATCCATTATAATCCTTCACACTTCTCACCACCACAACATCTCCTCCCTTCTCCCCCACTTACGGCCGAGATTAGGACCACCACCACCACCATTTTTCCTTCATCATCCAACCATTCCAAGCTACATTCAAGGTGCAAGGATCCGTATTAGGAGGTTTGGTGAGCTCGGATCTTGAAGGACCTCATTCGTTTGCTTTTATCCACCCAATCTTCATCATTGTTCTTCCCTAGCTTTAAGCTAGTTGTAAGATTCTTGAACACTCTTGTTTACTTCAATTTTAGTTGGTTAAAAGACATATTATGATGAAATAACTAGGACACTAAAAGACATACACATGAATCTTGAAACACAAAGTGTAATATGATGATATCTTGATGAAATAGTATGGCTTAGTGTGTGAATGATAATTGTTTGTTGATTTCTTGAGATGATGATATTAATCATCACATGAAGCTTGCTAGATGATGTTTAAACACTTAATATAGCAAGCGGGAGGATGATTATATAACAACATGAAATAATCACCTCCTTGATTAAACATGAACTTGAAAGTAAAGTGATTTTTCTTGAAAAGTAATAAACCAAGTGAACTAGTAATCTTGTAAATCCAAGACTTGTGAATGACTTTTCTAAAAGAACCAAGTTCAAAATATGAGTTTTGAAAGATCATGGTTTTTATTAAACCTACACTATTTTTATTAGAAAAACAAGTGTATGAACACTTATGAAACAAGAAAAATACAAAAGAAATATTTTTAAGAAAATCATCTTACAAGTTGTAAATGACTAAATCCTCCAAGAATCAGATTTACAAACAAACAACCATGTTTTTTAGGGTAACTAAATCTACTAAATAACATGATAAGTTACTACACGTTTTACAAAACTTCAAGTTCATGATGTAGTGTAAATTACTTGATTTTGACACTCGGTGAGAGTTGTATGAATTGTTGATGTTGATGATGATTTAAAAGAAAATAAACACATGTTTTGAAAACATGGGAAACCTTCATTTTTAGGGGAAACTCTATCAAAATTTCAATAAAATTTTGACACTTAGAAAAATATAAGTTTTGAGAAACTTATTCCCTAAAAATGTATCTAAAAGCATTTACCAAGGTTTCCCAAAATTTTTGTGTTAAGAAATGATGATTTCTTCAAGGATAAAATTGATATTAAGTATGTATATTTTTGAGAAAAAAATATATATATTATTTGGTCACCAAATTTTGTGTGAAGTGTATGTAGTATGTATTACACGTGATAGTGTATTAGGACTTGAAAATACACTAAATACTCCTAAGGAGTAAAAATACAAAAAAAAATACACATACGACATACTTAGACGAATACAAGAAAATATAATTATGAAAATATATTACTTGATAGAATAAATAACTTGGACAAGTTATGAACATGAAATGAACTTTTAGACAAAATACATAATTCGGGTGAAAAATACAAGATACTTATATTTATTTTTGAGAAAATAATATAAGTAAGACACTTAGTTAAAAATATAAATTATTTTTAACACAAGAACACATATACCAAAGATAGTGACTTGTACTTGTGCGATGCAAGTCTAGTGACAAACGTTAATAAAACACGTTTAGGTCACGACGCTAGATACGCAAATCCAGTGAAGTTTACGACGCAGGAACGCAAAGTAGTGAGTTCATGCTCCCCCTTTTCTTTTAACCGTTTTCAGTTTTATAACTTCGGGGGTGAAATACATGTTACAAATATTACAATGTTTACAAATGGTATGATGGATACAAAAACAAGAAGCACTCTTGGTGATAACTAGTACCAAGTATGATGCGTTTTGAGGAATGATACGAGAAATCGTGTCACGAATAGGGTACCATAAGCACCATTAATCGTGTACATACTAAGACCGCAGAACAAAAGGTTAGATCTAACGGGTGACCGGGCAGCCACACTCTTGGTGAAAACTAGTACCGAGTAATGCTTTTGTGTCTCCGTCGTGAATCGACAACTAGAAAAATGCCTATGGTTTGGTGACTTCCTATGTCGTGTCACATGTTAATGGCCTTGCAACCCATTAACAACCCTGATACATACAAGAATACTTTATTTGGTTCATACCACAAGAATACTTTATTTACACAAGAATACTTTATTTGTACGAGATTCGTACACAAGAATACTTTATTTGGTTCATACCACAAGAATACTTTATTTACACAAGAATACTTTATTTGTACGAGGTTCGTACACAAGAATACTTTATTTGGTTCATACCACAAGAATACTTTATTTACACAAGAATACTTTATTTTACATGAGTACCTTATTTTACAAGAATACTTTATTTTACAAGAATACCTTATTTATACAAGATGCATACCATGTTTTCATACAAGGTATGCAAATCGCATGAACTCGCTCAACTTATGTTGATGTTTTCTAAAATTACATGTATTTCAGGTGACAGGATGGATCTTGGGCGCGAGTGTCATAACTAGAAGTAAATTTCAAGTATTAGGTGTCATCCACTTTTGTTGGTTTGTAACCTATTCAAAGGTTGTATTTTAAAACCTAAGTAACAAGTGTTTGTAACACTCAAATTTTATGAATGGATGAACATCGTTTTGATCATGTAGTTGTTTATTACGATTGAATGCAATGATATTAAACCAGTCACACATCATACGCTTTCGCAAAAGACAGGGTGTGACAATAAATCTAGGTATACCATGCATCCTGGTAATAATAAGATGTACCAAGATTTAAGGAACAACTTCTGGTGGATCGGAACGAAAAAGGACATAGCTAGGTATGTTTCTAAGTGCCTAACTTGTTCACAAGTTAAGGCAGAACATCAAAAACCTTCAGGTTTACTTCAACAATTAGAAATGCCCGTATGGAAATGGGAACTAATAAAAATGGATTTTGTTACTAAATTGCCCAAAACCAGAAAAGGTAACGACGCAATTTGGGTAATTATGGATCGATTAACCAAATCAGCTCATTTTCTGCCCATGAAGGAAACCTTTAGCATGGAAAGATTAGCAAAGTTATACGTAGATGAGGTAGTATCCTTACATGGAGTCCCACTCTCCATCGTATCGGATAGGAATAGTCGTTTCACCTCACATTTCTGGACAAGTTTCCAAGAAGCAATGGGGACCCGACTGAATTTAAGTACTGTATACCATCCCCAAACAGACGGACAGAGTGAAAGGACAATCCAAACCCTGAAAAACATGCTCAGGGCATGTGTGATAGATTTTGGTGGAAATTGGGATAACCACCTACCCTTAATCGAATTCTCCTATAACAATAGTTATCATGCAAGCATCGAAGTTGCCCCGTTCGAGGCACTGTATGGACGAAAGTGTAGAACTCCCGTTTGCTGGGCAGAAATAGGAGAAAGTCAATTATCAGGTCCTGAGATTGTACAAGAAACCACCGACAAGATAACTCAAATCAAGGAAAGACTAAAGACAGCTCGAGATCGCCAGAAGAGTTATGTAGACAATCGACGCAAGCCGCTAGAATTTCAAGTCGGAGACAAGGTACTCTTAAAAGTTTCTGCTTGGAAAGGGGTAGTTCGGTTCGGTAAGAAAGGAAAGCTAAGTCCAAGGTACATAGGACCATTTACAGTTGTCCAACGCTTAGGACCAGTTGCCTATCGCCTACAACTACCAGAAGAACTAGCCGGGGTACATGACGTATTTCATATATCCAACCTTAAGAAATGTTTATCTGACGAGTCCCTGGTAGTACCTCTTCAAGATATAGAGGTAAATGAAAAGTTGAAATTTGTTGAGAGATCACTCCAAATAGAAGACAGAAAGGTCAAGTTTCTTAAGCAAAAAAGACTAGTACTGGTCAAAGTCAAGTGGGATTCAAAAAGAGGACCTGAGTATACGTGGGAACTGGAATCAGAAATGAAGCGAAAATATCCTTACCTGTTCCAGTAAATCTCGAGGACGAGATTTTAAATAAGGTGGGGAGGATGTAAGGACCTGCAAAAATGTCCCAAAACAACCCGTAAGTGAAAACCCGGACCTCAAAAACCCTAGTTCTCATGAAAAACCAAAAAATTAAAAAAAATTTAACTTCTCGCGGGCCGCGTAAGATTTAAGCTGAGCTTACGCGGGCCGCGACAGCTCACTGAATCTCCGGATAAGCTCTATGCCACGTGTCTGACACGTGGCAGACCTACGGCATGACACGGCAGCCCTAGGGTCGATACGCTGCTACGATTACAGGGTAATAACTCGGTCACTGCTACGATACAATGTCCGGTCGATTGAAACCGATCCAATGGATGTTTAAGTGCTGCCCGTATTTGGGCTATACTTTGTCATTCGTCGTGAGGGTTTTGATTTCGTGAGTTTATCGTAAATCTTGTATTAAGTTACTGACCTAGTTCGTGTGCATTGTTATTTAACTAGGTTATCGGGCTTAATCAGTAGGCTAAACTCTGCCCAACTAAACTTGCAATGTGAGTCATTCTCTTTTTATCAACAGTCTTTTACGATACCCAAATGTTTTTTTTAGTTATATGTTACAGGGATTAAGTCTTGGTTATCTTAAATTACTGGCAAGTGGGGTATTGTGCACATTACTATTGTTTCTCACTTTTAACAGTGATAATCATCACTATGGGGTGAAAGGACCCAATGGTGGTATGACCATCGTCACTAGGGTGTGACACGGGGCCAGATAATTATAAGATAGTGGCCATTGTAATCGCTCTTATGTTGTAATCTATAACAAATGTGTCGTTTTATACAAATTGAGTGACTCGCCAGTATTTACCCGCTGATAAAATCTTTTTAAACATATTTTCAGGTGATTTACTGTGACCCAGGGAAAGTGCCGCGTAGCACTAACAGCTTGAAGAGGTGGCTCAGTAAAATAAACCAACATGTTTTATAAAACAGGGAATTTCCTCGTGAAATTCCTTTAATGTAAATTACGGGGTTTGCCCCAAATTGTGAAATAAAATAATTGGGCATTTTCAGTTTTCACGATCTTGTTCAAATTTCCGCTGCCAAATTAAACATCAATACCACGGGTTTCTGTCCTGCAACTTCTGAACCGGGTACAACCGGGACGGGGGCCGTGACAGGCAACTCGATCGGGTGGCAATCCGGTCGGGTGGCCATCCGATCCTCATCACAAAACGACAAAAAAAAATTCAATTGTTTCAAAATTGTCAAGGATCGGGTGACAACTCGATCGGGTGGCAATCCGATCGAGTGGTCATCCGATCCATGGCATTCACTCTCAAAGGTTGGCTGGTCAAATGGTGCTATTGCTTGTCACATGGATCGAGTGGCAACTCGATCGGGTGGCAATCCGATCGAGTGGGCATCCGATCCACATACACATGAATTGATTGTTTGTTCTTTCATATGATGGTTCACTCGATCGGATGGCAATCCGATCGGATGACCATCCGATCCTCAGTGCTGTATAGTGTGAAAGTTCAAAGTGTTAGAAAATTTTTTTATACTTGTCACTTTATGTCTCGAACTTTGTGCAAGCGCTATCGTTGTGATCTATTGCAGGGAAGAGCATCAGATTGGAAAAAATCTCACAACATCTATTGTCTGTTGGACGAACACTATACAGACAATACTATTTTCAAAGTAATTGCAAAGTTTCTGAGAGAGAGCAAGATTCATAAGGCATTAACCGATAAAACTGAAGTATATGAATCACATGTTAGAAGGTTCTGGAGTTCAGTGAGGTATGAGGAGAATGAAAAGATGATCTGTTCTGCTGTTAGAAAGAAGGACGAGAGTGGTCAGGACGTGGACTTAGAGATTAAGTTTAATGTTGGTGATTTAAGACGAGTTTTGGATTTAGGAGACAGTGATGATGATCCTACCATTATTCCTGAACGATTGTGCAAAGGTTTATGGTGTAAAATGGGGTTCACAGGAAACTTAAATGGGAAAATGATTAAAACCATGTTCAGCAAGCCTTATAAGTTCATGATCCACTGTGTAGTGCATGCCTTATCTCATAGGCCATACAATGTATCTAAGGTGATATTTGTCTGGTGCTGAATAGGCCATACAATGTATCTAAGGTGATATTTGATCACTTGGTAGACAATGTGAGAGCTGGAAGTGTAAAATACATCATGTATCCTAGATTCATCCAGATGATGATTGATGATCAGTTCAAAGACCTTCAAAAGGATGATGATGACATTCTAGGACTGCGTAACATGACAGCTGATACTATAAGCAGATTAGCTAAAGGTCCTGAACCTAGAACAAGGAGAATGATCTGCAGGATTGACAATCCAGCTTATGTTGCTCCGGAAAATGACGCATGGAGACATGACAATAGTAACTCTAAGAATGAAGATGACAAGATGAGTGAAATGGTTGAGAAGAAACTTCGTTATTGGTTTGTAAAGGACGGGAAGAGAAAAAGAACATCAAAGACATCCCCAACAATGCCTATTCCTAAGATGTCACCACTTAAGATTGTTGTTAAGGGTATAGCGAAAGGGGGAGTCTTAAGAGATATTAGATCTTTGAATGTTATATGTATCTAATGAATGTGTTGATTCTTATGTTGCAGGGTCTTCTGTAGAACCTCAACGGAAATTGGTTGATGATCCAGTCATTGATCCAACAGAGTTGATAAAGCAAGGAGCTGACATGCTTAACATGTCATATGAAGAATATCTAAAGAAGAATGAAGAAGTTGCTGCTCAAAAGGATCAAAGTTCAAGTGCTCAAGTTGAAAGTGTGAATGAAAAGCAACCTGAAAGTGTTAAACAAAAGGAGCCTGAAGGTGTTGCTCGCACTGACTCTAGTGAAGATGCTGATGATGAGTCTACAGACACAGAGCCAGAGATTGATATGTCTCAAGTTGGTCGTGGAAAAGTTCAGCTGAAAAAGAAGACTCAGAAGAAGAAAGCTAAAAATTCTGATGAAGAGGATTCTACTTACTTGCCACCTGATGATGAGAAAAAGAATCAAAGAAAGAAACGCAAAGCTGTTCAGACAGGAGTACTTCCTAGAAGCGTAAGAGCAAGGAAAGGGTATGCACAAGCTCACAAAGAACAAAGTGGAAAGAGTGAAAAGCACATGGAAACTTCTAAGGGTCCTGAGACTGCTAAAGTACAAAATGTTAAAGTTCCTAAAGAACCAGAGGTCCAAAGCATTGATAAACCTGAAGCTAAGACTCAAGAGAAAGCTAGTAATGATGATTATGTTGAAGTGAGTGTTCCTCCACCACCACCACCAGAAAATATTGAAATACCTGAATCTTCAATGCCAAAGAATACAATTCTTCCTGATATCTTTGAAGGTTTTCCAAATATTCGTGGAGAATATAAAGATGATTTCATTATTGGTGAAGAATTCGATATGTTTCATGATACGTCTGTGAAAGAGTTGAAGAAGAAAATGAGCTTTCTAGAGAAAGAAAAAGAGAAAGCTGAAGCAGATCGTGATGCATTGAAGAAACAAGTTGAGGAATTGACGAAAGTAAATGAAGAAATAAAGAGCGTCATGATCAAACAAGCAAAGAAGTTAAAGAAAATGGAAGATGATGTTCATGACAATACACAGCTGTTTGAGCTTCTATCACCAGAAAATGCTGAAATGCGTGAGAAAATGAAGAAGCTGCAAGAGGTGAATCAGATGCTGAATAGCTTGTTAAGTGATATTCATGAAGTAACCTCAAATGACATGAAAGCAATGAAGCTTGAGATGGAAGCAATGAAGGCTGATAAAGCAATGAAGGATGAACAACTTACAATGTTATATACAATGATGGAAAGTCATTTGGGCATCGATGTTCATTCTGTCTACAACAACATTGAGATCAAAAAGGCCGAAGAGCGAAGGATTGAGAGAGAAAGAAGGTTAGCTGAAGAAGCAACACAAAGAAAGAAAGATGTTATCGTTGAGACTCAAGAAGCTGGAGGATCTTCGAGTCAAGTTGATGTTAATATGGTTGATGTTGAAGCTGATCATGATCAAAGCTTCGTACTTAGTGATTCTTCTCCTCTATCTTACAACTATGAAGACATTATCCGCCTTGTTAAAGTTGAACAAAGAAGAAGGAAGGTAAAAGATACAGAGGTGTTATTGTTAATATGGAAAGAAGAAGAGAAGGTAGTTGTAGAGGAAGAGAAAAAAGAGGAAGAGGAAGATGAGATGGATTACTAGATGGATCAGATTGAAAACTACGATCCTCAGAATGAAAAAGATGATGATGAAGACCAAGGCTCGTCTGGATTATTGATTGTTAATCCCTCAGTTCAACAGAAGATAGATGATCTTATGAATGACGAGATCAACGAACAGGAGGAGGATCATCATCAAGAGTCTTCTTCTTCTTCAGGAAAACAACATGCCGACCAGGTATTCCTCACGCAACCTACTGTCATATATTTACATGCTCGTTTTGAGGGGAAGTTAGAGGTGCCTAGGTCAAGGGCAGAGATGTTAGAAGAGTTGGGGTTAGACGATGGCAGATTTAAGTTCGATATAGAAGATGAGATACCTTCGTCGCCTGAAAGAGAGTATGAGTTTAAGTATGCTCAGGAAGCTGATAAGTAAAATGATGTGATTGTTGAAGAAGCATCTGATTCGTCTGATGAAGAAACGGATTTTCATTATGCTGGTATTGATGAAACGTTTCCTTCACTTGCTGAAATGTTTAAAGATCAGAATGAAGACGAAGTCAGAAGGAAGGTTGTGGAGAAGATAACAACTGAAGGTGTACCGAGAACCCTTCCACGAGAAAATCTTGTTGAAGAAAGGAAAAAGTGGTTCAAGGTAATGCCTAAAGAAAGAAAGTTTATAAGACCGCTACAGTACTTTACGCATGATGCTAATATTTCATGGGGAGATATACTGTCTTGGGGCTATCTGGAAGATCTGCAAGTGTATGCTATTAGACGGGAGCAAGGGGTACAATATTTTGAGTTCTTGTCAGATATAAAGACCCTTCTGTGGTGGGATGTTGATGAATTGGTCCAAACAAAGAACATTAAGCAGTTTTATTATGGTTTGGATGTGAAACAACATGACCAACACTTGTGGGATTACGTAAAGCAACAAGCAAAGACAAGATATCCAGATTGGAAGCCTCAGTATCCAAAGCAGATTGTTACTATCTTGGAGAATGGTGAGAAAGATATTACTTTGGATGTCAAGCCGTCGAGGTGCTTAAAGAATATGCCCCTACATGCAATGGAACAAGACTTCTTTGAAGAATTTCAAGGCTGGTTATACAATGAAAGCACAGCGGAAGCGGTGATCTCGTTATTTGACAAGTCCACTGGAAAATCTAGAAGAATCTGCATATTGGATCCTATGTGGCTTGTGAATTGCTCGAAGAAGGATATCGACTGCTTATTCTATAACAAGATTGTGTACGAGAAAAGAGACAAAGTTCAAGCTATGCAATATCAAAAGATTGTGGATGTGTGCTTTGCGAAAGACATCAACTCTGACAGGTATTGGAAGTCTAAATGGAGAGACTTGGAGAATGATGAATTCTTGAAGAAGTACAAGCGTGAACAGAGATTCAAGGCTATTGCTGAAAAAGCTGCAAGGCTTGGAAGGTATAAGCTTGTGAAACCACCTCCAACTGACCAGACACCGATCGAGAAGGAAGAAAACAAGATCCCACGATGGGATAGATAGTGCGACGGTGATCCTGAATACCGAAAGTGGTGGAATGATGTTGGAAGGCCACACAGAAGAAAAATGCTTGAAGAGAAGGCTGAACAGAGAAGGCTGAGGGCTAAAGAACGAAGACGCAGCAGGAAAGATTGAAGACTATGCTGGAAGGAACTACAGCTACATCCAAGGGGGAGTCTATTAGTTCATATGTTCAGTCAGCATTGAGTCTTATTTTGTACTGTGTATGTCTTTTGTGTATATGTATGTAATTGTATGTATGTTTGTATAACGACAACTCAGGGAATGGCACATAACTATAAAAGTGAAGTCCGACGGATGTCAGATGTCATCCGATCGGATGGACATCCGATCGGATGACCATCCGATCAGGTGACACTTCTCCTCCCTGATGTTTGTCTATAAATAGCAAGCTAGGACTTGTCATGTAGAACCTTTTGCTGAACTTGATAGCGAAGCTCTGCCAATCTGTATTTCCACCGGAACAGTTGTACTTTCACATCTTGAATAGAATTCAGACGAGATTAAACGTTGAATCTGTTGTTGTTGATTCTGTGACACGATCAAGGGATTCCGCACCCTGATCCTGATCGATCCAACCACGTTCCAGACGAACAGATCCTGATCACAACGGCCTAACAGACGGCATGGCCGTTCCAGCAGTGGGGAATAGACATGGCCGTTCCAGGAGCGGTGAAGTTTATCATAGTCGCAGTAGATTAGTTCACCAAGTGGGTGGAAGCAAAGGTGTTAGCATCAACCACATCTACAGTGGTGCGACGGTTCATCTGGGAACAAATAATTTGTCGTTTCGGGCTACCTCTGAGAAGCATAACCAACAACGAAATACACTTCGCTGCTGAAGACCTCCAGATATGGTTTAAAGAGTTGAACATCGAACATACCTTTTCCTCGGTGGCACACCCACAAGGAAATGGTCAAGTGGAAGCAGTAAACAAAAGTATCGTGGATGGTATAAAAGGGAGGCTCGGGACGCAGCGAAGGGGATGGGTTGATGAGTTGCCCAGTATACTATGGGCCCATAGGACTATGCCGAAGACAAGCAACGTCGAAACACCGTTCAGTCTAGTCTATGGGTCCGAAGCCGTGATACCCGTGGAGATCGGTCTGCCATCTCCAAGGATGTTGTCAATGTATGTTGTCAATAACGAAGAAGAAAGAAGGTTGGATCTAGACCTTCTAGAAGAAAGAAGAGAGATGGCAGCAATCAATGAGGCAAAATCCAAAACCAAGCTAGAAAAATACTACAACAGTAAGGTCAAAATCTGCACTTTCAACCCCGGAGATTACGTCCTGAGAGACAATGAGGCATCCAATGCCGAAAGACCAGGGAAACTAGCTCCCAAATGGGAGGGACCGTACGTCGTAGACAAGGTGCTTGGAAAAGGAGCCTACAAGTTGCGGACCCTCGAGAACAAGGAGGTCCCTAGGACCGGGAATCCTCAGCAGTTAAGAAAATGCTATATGTAATCGGCCAGAGTTTTTATCCCTCCTTGTAATGAATGGCCACATGCAAACACAATCGTCTTTAATGCAAGAAGTGTTGGCTGTTTTATCTTCTATGAATTTTTGTTACAACTGCATATATTACTTCAGGCATACACGAAAACACCAATGGCTAAGACACAGGAAACGTTGTAGACCTCCAAGGCTCATCACAACTAAGTGCACAGCCTGGTCAAGTATACACAACCAAAGCCTGACAAGCCAAGTGCCACTTTGTGCTCACCTATACATGAAAACATCGTCAACACGGTAAAACGAACATTGTAAGACCTCCAAGGCTGAGCACAGCCGGGTTAACACAATAACCTGTTAAAGAGATCACTTCATACACACGAATAAAACTATGCGCATAACGATAGATAAAATATTGTAGGGTCACCCAGACATAACACAACACAGTGTGAAGCTAAGGCGACTAACACAATACAACTTGTCATGGCCATCATTCATTCGTGACACCTAATCAAAGTAATTGCACATGCACATATTGTAACAGAAACAAAATTCAGAAACTAACAACCTGCCGTCAGCATCATATATATGTCAAAATAATGTCAAAATGTATCAACAACCATAAGATGAGTAAAAGTAAATTGTTCACAAGCACGAAAACCAGGAATTTGTCAGATGATTACAAGGCCATTAGGCCAATACACGACATGCAAGCCGGAAGTCTTCAACCTTGATGACTAGGTCCAGCACCCTCAGCTTCAGGGTCTTGATCACCAAGAGCCTTCTTCAACAACTCAACTCCATCAGGTTTTCGAGATAATTTTCCAACAGCTTTGACAACGGCGAATTCAAGAAATTCATATTCCTGCCATTTCTCAGTATAACGAGCTGCACAGTTAGTTTTATACAAGTCGAAATGACTCATTGTCTCCTTCGCTTCAGCAGCCGCTCTACCTTCGCCATAACCATCCTTGCGACCATGATCATACGTGGCTTCACCAAGCTCAAACATATATTTGGCCAGCTCTTCAGACTTCACGATGCGATCGGCAATCTGAGGGAAACAAGTCAAATATACAAAACAAGAAACAAAGAGGAACCGATTGAGAAAGCAAACTGACACATACCAAAGGAACGCCACGTGCAAGCAATCACTTGCAATCAGTATTGGCTTCTTCCAGCTATGATCTCAGAAGCCCGGCTTTCTACAGATTTTTCAGCGATAGTCTGTTCCAGCTTGGCGATCCTTTGGATGTACTCATTTTCTCTTTTCTGATGGGAGGCACGTTCCTGCTCTGCCTCATCACTTAACTTTGTTTTTTCACCTCTCAATTTAACAATCTGGTCGTGAGCAGATTGCATCTCACGATTCGTCCGCTCGCAAGCAGTCTCCCACTCCTTCTGTTTATTAACATTAAACTGTTTTTCCTTAGCAAGCTTATCTTCAGCGTCAGAAACCCTGCATTGCAAACCCTTCTTCTCCGCGTTAAATTTCCCCCTCTCTTTAGCCAACTCTTTCTTAGCAGTCTCAAACCCCAACGTATCTTCCCCTATTAATTTCCATTCCCTTACAATCTCCTGGAAAGTAGCGTAAAAATTAACACCGGCATGAATATGATCATCCAGAAGATCCAGCCGGTGGCGTTTTTTAGAAACATTCTTTCAGCAGGGGGGAGAGACAAATAGTAGAATTCCTGATAATTAGCAATGTTGTTCATCCTAGAGCCTTGGGTCAGGTTCCAATGAGGCGCGTGAGGAAGATCGTCACAAGCAGGATTACCAGTATCCCAAGACCCACCTTGTACATGTTGGTATTCCGGACTTCGGCGACTCCCGGATGCACCACCCTCACTAGAATCCCGCACACACTTTGTATAAATGGTGCCCTGTTGGGGAGTAACCTTGCTAGAATCAACTTCAGTCTCAGCACCTTCAACAAAGGCTTCACCTCCCCCAGAACCAGCAGCAATATCTTCTGCAACATTCTTCACCTGCTCCACTTCATCCTCCTTTTCCTTTCCCCTCGTGTCAAGATGAGGAGGAGATAAATCGAAAGGTCTAGACAGAGGAAATTCAGGAGGAGTAATCTTAGAGATATCAACCTTGCGCGCACTCTTACCAGACATGGGAGCTGCAACATAAGGCCACTATAGTAAAAAAAAAACACTATATTCACTGAGGAAAGTCATACCTCGGGAACTAGAAGCAGACTTGTACATATTCTCCAGCAAATTACCAGCTTTGGCACTGAAAACACCTAAGTCAATCTCTGACTCAGATGGCGCGGTACCGGTATCCTTCTGCAGTTTAGATTTCTTCTCAGCTCGTGCAGCTACAGCCTGAGCATCAAGATCCTTTTTCTTATCCTCCAAAGCTTAACTTTTCTTCACTATCTCCGTCAGTGTGGCATCATCATCCGGATCACGTTCAGCACGCTTATCTCCTACGTCTGAACCAGATAGCGTGTCAGGTACGACAACATAGTCCAGGAAAGAGGAGTTAGAAGGACGCTTACGAGGCGCCTCAGTCACCGGTTCCTCAGCCTTCTTTTTCTCAGACTTATCTCATTTCCTCTTCTTCCTGGCTTCTGACTGTTCAGCAAGATCAACCTGAGGGTTAGCAACCGGAGTTTCAACATCGTCAGCAACAGGTTCGTTAACAGCCCCTTGTTGCGGACCTGCACGTGCGGAACGATGAATTAGATCTTGATGGGATTCGTCAGACTCCTCACTCGAAAGGACGATAACTCCTCCTCGAGTAGGAATAAGGTCAACATCAATTCCATCGTCAGTATCATCACCATCATCTTCACCTAAAACAACATTGGCATAGGTGGCCAGACTTTCGCTTGTATGGTGTAAAAAAATATTTTGTATCTGGTCAACCCACAAAGGCCTCCCTTCAGGTAATGCAGCAACAACCATGGCACCACCAACCTTTGGATCAAAAACATTCATCAGACTGTACCCTGTTGCAAAACAGAAAAAAGATGTGAAGGGACGCATAACAAAATTTGGAAAGAAAATCAAACAAATCAACAACAGTAATACCTTTCCCTTGGTAGCCATAGATCGGAAAACCCCTAGGGTTCTGAGGAGCCCATAACATGCTCATCCCGGCTACCAACAACGCCCTCTCTTCAAGTTGAGTGATAGAGGTAACCTTCCGGGTCAACACCTTATACCAATCTTGTTCAGTAAAATCTACCGATACATTCACACGAGGAACCCCTTCACTCTCGTCCCGGTAATGCATATCAATGGGGATGACCCCACGGTGAATGTAGAAAAACTTCTATTTCCAGTCATGAAGACTCTTTGGTGGGTTACTACTGCAAGGACTAGCCCCACTGGTATGGGAATTAAAGGAGTAGAAACCGCTGGTGTAACTCATGAAGTAGAACACATTAAACTTCTCAAAAGTTGGTTCGATACGGTTGTCCCTGCATATGAACTCGAAATGAGTAATCCTGGGCAACCCTAGAGCGTTTATCTGCGAGATATGCAGTCCATAATTCGTCAACACTTCCCCGGAAAATTTCGTCATGGGAAGACGAAAGTTGCCTTCCCGGAAGAAATCGGCATATAACGTCATGTATCGTGGAGGGGCATCCAAGGCGGTGGAGTTAGGGGTTGGAAACTAAGCACCCCATTCTGAACGGAAACCAAGATCTCGAACAAGATTCTGGAACTCCTCATCTTTCCAGTTTATCTCTGCCCGATCGGGACCAGGAGGATTCCTTGGCTTATATTTCCTCTTCTTAGTGGTAGGTTTTGTTCCCGTGGACATGATTATGGAAGAGGGGAGAAGATGAAATAGAAGAAATCAATGGAAGATGAAGAGAGAAAAGGGGGAGTTAGAATTTTGAAAATGAAGAAGAAGTGTTGGAAAGATGCTAACCGTCGTCTATTTATACCCATCCCATTTAATGCAATGGGTAGTGGACCGTCAGGAAGGCAGAAAGACGTCCAATAGGAAACTGACACGTTAGGAGAGAGAGTAACCGTTGTCTCGATTTTAGGGCGTGTGGCCGCCGCCTGACAGGCGGCGAAAACATGCCTGACGGTTCTGAAAAAGCAACTGCTCATCTCCGAAAAGACAGCCACCTCAGACGGAACGTCAGTCATGTCAGTTGTCCTTATCCCAAAAGAAACTTCCCTTAGAAGAAACCTCCATAAAGTAAAGTTTTCGTCATGCGCCGTTTTGGCTCAACTTTGCAAGGCAGTCATCCTGCGCCAAGCGCCGTTTTGGCTCAACTTTGCAAGGCTGTGATCACGCGCCATGCGCCGTTTTGGCTCAACTTTGCAAGGCAGCCATCATGCGCCACGCGCCGTTTTGGCTCAACTTTGCAAGGCTGTCATCACGCGCCATGCGCCGTTTTGGCTCAACTTTGCAAGCAGTCATCATGCGCCATGCGCTGTTTTGGCTCAACTTCACAAAGCTGTCATCACGCGCCATGCGCCGTTTTGGCTCAACTTTGCAAGCAGTCATCATGCGCCATGCGCTGTTTTGGCTCAACTTCACAAAGCTGTCATCACGCGCCATGCGCCGTTTTGGCTCAACTCTGCAAGGGTGCCATCATGCGCCATGCGACGTTTTGGCTCAACTTCACAAGGCTGCCATCACGAGCCGTGCGCTGTTTCGGCTCAACGTCGCAAGGTCACTTTCATGCACCTTATAAAGACAAACAACAAAACCACTACCCTCATGAGTCCAGAATCCCTCCTAGAAGATAAACTCAACTAGAAGGCACACTGGACTGGGGGGACTTGAAGAGGTATGCTCTCAATTCCATGCACACATGGCAGGGACCACACCACTTTCTCCATCCTACATGGCACCGACATCAGCAAGCAAATACAGAAGCTTCTAGAAGCTTCTAGAAAACGCCATGGTGTCAACGAAGATGTTCCTCCAGACAAAAAGGACAACACGTGTCACCATTAATCGAACGCCATGTAGACCTGTGACACAACCTGGGGGCAGACCGACAGCTGCAGTACTAATTCTCCTACATGGACAAATGACGGCGCGCCACGTGTTCCACTATCCTGACCACAACAGAGGAGACCAAGAGGATATTCCCCTTGGTCGGACAGCTGGCGCCCGGTAGCAGCTGGCAAGGTCTCTCCTCCCTCCTTCACCCCCCGGCTATAAATATGACCCTTCATTATTCAGGTTAAACATTATGTTCTCCTTACATTTCACCTACAACACGAACTATTTCCCCCCCGGAACAGTACTATTCTCACGTCGGAGCCCGGTTAAGAGGGAAACCCCCATATTCCCCCCTTAACGAGCTAACGGTGTTGCTGTTTTGTAGGATCTCAGTCTTGGGCAAGTAGAGAAGGAGATTGAACCCACATAAGAGATGACCCGGCTAGTTAACCTTGGTGTTAACCAGTTTTTCATCACAATCCCTCTAGCATCATTCCCTTCACTCTATATTTTATAAAAATGCAAGATTTTTGTACCACTCTCTCTACCATGTTGTCACACCCCGATATTTCCACGTATTACTGGTGAGCCCGGTGGGGAGTATCGTGACGTAGTTGATATAATCATAGTCAAACAACACAATTTTAAATGCACAGCGGAAGCAAAAGATAGATTTATTTCAACCGAATAAATTGTAATATTAAGTATCACAAAATAGTTGAAACAGATCCACAGGCAGATCAAATAAAAAGGAAACATAGTTCATCAGACTTAAATGCATCCAAGCTTGCGAGACTCTTAATGATGCTAAGGAGAGGCCAGCCTATTACGCTTAGTACCTGCACTTAACCTTTTTGGGAAAATACGTCAGTTTACACTGGTAAATACAATTAACTGGCTCATTTTGAAAAGGTTTATAAAATTGATTTGAATGCACAAGGCACAAAACATTTTATAACTTGGGATAATTATTTATATATAAACTTGTAAAAGAATTACATGTTTCTTATACGTTCAGTAGCCCGGATTGACACCGGGTTAAAGATTAATAGACACACCACATGATATAGTCCCGCGGCGAGTTATTCCCGAAACCGGCGGTTATACCTTATTATTTATATATGCACTGTCGGGTGTACGCCTACACCCCGTGCTTTAGGTCGTGGCCATTTCTTAAAATAATGCCAAGGATATCCGGGACATGGTCATTAACCCCCCAAAGGCTTTAAGCAAACAAAACAATTTAAACGGGACATTTCAATAAATTAATCTTCATACAATTAAAAATTTAATGCCCGACCAAGCGGTATTTTATATACCGTACCCCAAGCCCGTATAGGGAAAATAAGTTAAAAGTATTTACCTTTGCAAGTATTAATCACAAACAGCAAGTGCATGTAGCTTTTACCGGGTCTCATATTCTGGAACAAAGGTTTTATAATAACGTATTAGATTCCTAACGGGTCTTTAATTAAGCCTAAACTTAGACCGGTTAGTTTTAAAGGAAGCTACGGTTCAAACGCACGATTAAGCGAAGACCGGAATAGGATGTGATTTAGACCCGAAAAGTTTGAAGACTTGTATAATATGGGTAAACTAAACACATTCTGGATTTTGAGACAAAAGCGATAAGGTTTGACCCGTTTCGGTCAATTTATGCAAACTAGTTACATAAACCGAACCGAACGCGCAAGATGCGTAACGGGTAACCAAAAGTGTTATATACAGGTTTCCTAAGTTAATATGCCTTAAATATGTTGTGACATCAGTAAGATATCTCCTATTATAGCCGAAATGGATTTAAACCCAAATTATGCCCCGTAGGGGTATTTTGGTCGTTTAAAAGGTTATAAAAGAGATTTAATATGATTCTGAGTTTCAGATCTAATATAAACAGTAAATATACTTAAATCAATAGGTTATATCAGTAGGGTATTATATATATGTGAAGTTTACCATTTATAATCAAACTATGCACCAAAGGGGCATTTTGGTAATCTCACATAAGGTTTAAGGGTCAAATCTGGAAATCTGAGTTTAAAAATTTTGCTTACTGTTAAAGTATAAAAATTTACTAAAAATATCAGTAGGCATCAAACCTTATATGTTTAAAATAGTTTTAATACATATTATGCGTTAAAAATGCTTAAAAAGGCAATTTTGAGCTATTTCCGGGGTTTTAAGGGAAAGCTGATATTTTTATTATTCCAGAAGACTCAAAATATTTTATTTATCATATTAGATCAGTAGAAAAAGGTTTGGTATCAAAATAATTTGTAAAACTCATTTTATAGCTCAAAAGGGCAAAACCGACAATTACCGAATCAAGCTTAGAACTCTATGTTATGCTCGGCCTAAAATTAAATAAAAATCTTCAAAAATCCTAAAATATTATTTTATATCAGTAGATAAAAAGTTTGGTATCAAAAATTGGGTTTAGATAGGCTATATGCTAATTATGCCGTTTAATTAATAAAAAGCTTTTCATTTACGCTAATGAGCATAACTCCTAATCTAGACCTCAAACTGATGTCAAATTTTAGGGACAAGTCTAATAATCAGTAACTAAGGTTTCTATTCTTTTACATTTTCAAAAATCACATTTTAAGGTCGTATGGGCATAATAGTCAACATTTAAGCATTTAACGGAAACATGCATATAAATCGGATAACTAAAGAACCAAGTTGTATAATCACAGAGGGTTATACTAACATGAAATCTGGTCCTAATAAGGCTCTAAGGCATTTCTAAAACATGCTACATTGGGTCAGAACTGAAAGTCAAAGCAAAAGTCAATTTATGCGACTTTCGGTTCCGAACTGAGCCTAAACTGAAAATTTTCGGGTTGAACATGTTTAGACATGTTCTTACATTAATTACCAAGTTATATTAATGATAAAACAGGTTGGATGGCTCCTACATTGCTAATTATGCATTAATTTGAAAAATAAGCTTTCTGTTGACTTTTTAAGGTTAGCTTTGACCCGACAATTGACCTAGTTAGAGTGGGAATCAGAGGGTGCCCTTTTAAGGGTTTATTGCCCACATAATTACCAACTCATAGGTACTTTCAATTTGAAATTTGACTGGACAGATTATAATTAATCACAAAGTCAAACTCTAATTACGACGGTTTGACTTTAAGCTAATTAACTAAGCTAAACTGAATTAAAGAAAGTTAAGAACACTTACAAGGGTCCTAAGCACGACTAGTAACTCCTAGGAAGGGTGCTTGAGCTCCAAAATTCTCCAGAGGTGAAGTTGTGAGAGTTTCCAAGTGTAAGTGTCCAATGTTGCAACTTGTGGGTTTCTTATATAGGAGTTTTGATCACTTAGGATCATGCCAAGGAGGTCTACAAGTGTTATAAGATCAGTACAAGTGCCCCTATTGCATGTTAAACCATTGGAGGAGTCCCTGGTATGCAAAACAAGCTTCCAAAGTCGGTTAACAGACCTGAACTGGCACCTGCAGATGAATTCTGTCGCTGGGGTGTTCAGGCGGCCCGCGTAAGGGTCCCCTGATACCTTACGCGGCCCGTGTGGTTTCCCAGAACCAGCCAAACAAGTTTCATTATTTGCACTTTAGGTCCCCGGTCCTTCTAAACGTGGTTTTGAGTTTATTTCTTGCACTTTTGGCCCTCTAACTTGACTTTTAAGGGCTCCATGACATAACCAAACACCGTTAAGTCCTCGTTTAACCTTGTGTTCACCCATAAGGCCCTAGAATTCAACGTTGACGCTTTTAACCCTTCGTATACGAATTTTATCATAACTTTCTCATACGATAACGAAACTTGGTGAAATTTTTACCACATATCCTAGTGAGTATAATTTATTGTTACAAAGCTTCGGGTTCGCCAAAAGGTCACTCAGAGGTATACTTTCAACATGTTGACACATTTAACCCCTGTAGTTTGCAATTTCTCACTATCTTCCACAATTAGCTTCGTATGATCCATAATTCATTCGTTTAAGGGTATAAACGTCGTGTAGGGTTATTGTAAGGTATATTTATCCATTGTTGACACTTTGAACCCTTATATTCACATACTTTCTTTGTTTGTCAACTTTAGTCCTTCATAGGTGATCTTTTACACGTTTAAAGCTCATGACACGTGTCGATACATTATTGGACATAAATTTACGAGATATTACACATGTATCCCTACAACACGGGTTTCATTCCTCCTCGATCAAGTGGCGACCCGAACCAAACGAACGCTCGTAACCAACTCGTTGCTTTGGTTCCCACCCGACCAACTGCATATGGAACCGGGTTTGTCGAGTATAAGCAAAACCAAAGCAGTTTCATGAACCTCTTGAACCAACCCCTCACATGGGACCCAAATCAATATGGTTGGAATCCAAACTTCTAACATGGGAGGTTTCGACTAGTCATAAGGTTTTGGCTCGTCACAAAGAGAGCCCGACTTTGTCCCGGAAACACAAGCAGAGTCACGGAGACACAACCGGATAAGGAGCCGGAGACACAAACGGGGAGACACCACCGAAGCAAACCAAACAGAACAAACGGGTGTCACATAAAAGAAAGAAACAACTGAGAGCCCGGCGAAAAAAAAGCATGCAAGTATGGGACGATGAAAGGAGTACACGTTAGCCCGTGCATGGGTCGACGTATCGGAGGATCCCGATGTTTGTAAGATTTTTTTAGAGACTTTTTTATTTTTTTAGTTTATACTTCTAAATTGTTTGTTAAAAATTGTACTTATTTTTTTTTGTATTATATTTTTTTAGAAAACAACCACAATAAAATTGTGTTTTGGAAAAGAATCTGAGCACTATTTTTTGATCTCATCGGCAAGGGGGTCGATTACCGACTACCAGATTCAATATCAGGCAAGTGGACCAATGTGAACAACAAATGCACAAGATTTTAATTGATTTATCAACGTCAAAGAAACGGTTGGAAAAGCGGCGAGAGCGATGAGGACATAATTCAGTCGGCTTTAATAGAATATCAATCGACACGATGGAATTTCCCATACATAAAGGTTTGGCAGCTTCTTCGTAATAGCTCTAAATGGGACAACATCCTACGACGGTTTGAACTTCTTCCGCTAAGTTGGGAAATAGAAGGCCGACAAAGAAGTCAAAAACCTCCGAGTCGGTTGAACCCGAAACGCCAACGTCTGACACTCGAAACATCAACTTAAACGATGTTGGTGTGTTATTTTCGGGGGAGGAAGGGGAGGAGGAGCTACCACGACCACCCGGTAGAAGAGGCGATGTATAATCAGGGCGACCAGAGTCATCATCGGGGGGATCTGACTTGAGTCAAGCGTTTTCCGAGATGAACCAACACCTTCAAGACGTACGTGACCTCGGGGCTCAACATATGAAAGAGAACCAGGAAGTGGCCGAGCTTATGAAGGATAGACAATTTGAGAGAGACTTTGAGTTTTATTCCAAGTCGCATGACCAACTAACCGGAAAGGCGTAGGAAATGGCTCTAAAACGAAAGGCGGTTATCGGAAAAAAAAATTGGAGTTTTAGTTTTAGAGTGTTTTTTAATTTTATTGTAATGTTTTTTTTATTTTACGAAATGCTATTTGTTTTTTTTTAAATATAAGATTAAGAAATTAAATAAAAAATTAAAATATTTAATAACTAAGTAATGATTGGTAGGGAGTTATAAGGCACCATCCTCTACAACACATGTTATATAGCCCACCTTTAACCTCCCACATTTCACTTGTTTTGTCACTTGTCACATAACCCCCTAAAGGGGGTTACCGTACGTTATGACTACACATGTTCTAAGTATAATTCTAGTGTATGTAAAGAGTAGGTAGCCATCAAGGCTATGGCCTAGTGGTAGAAGGAAAACCCACTAGTTATTTTGATAGAAGAAGGATATAGGTTCAATACCTGAGGGTGTATCATTAGCCATTAAAAAATATATAAAAAAGACTAGGTAAGAATATATGTGCTAATGTGATACTTTTATTTAAAATTTGTTTTGTATTGAGTGTCTTCATCTAGAGAGAGAGAGATTCGTATTAAATAAAGGTGTAACATATGAAAAGTGTAGTAAATGATCTAAATTGTTGATCATATTATTTTGATGGTTAAAATTGAGATGATGACCAGTGAATAATATGGGTTGAAGTTTATTGAAAGATTAAGGTGTTGTTTGTTTTTTCAGAGGTAAAACGTCTACAGTCTGCGGACCACATCTGCAGATATTTGTAGCTGAAAAGATGGACCAAACATCTGCAGTCTGCAAGAAGAAGACTGTTTGTTTTTTTAACTTCTGCAAGCTACTGAAATAATAAGCATGAATAACAATAAAAAATTCAGCAAACTACAAACGCATTCATCCTAAGCAAACTGACGCCATTCCGTAAATCCAAATAAAGATCAACACCTGCAACATCCCAAATCCAAAATGCAAAAAACAGTTAACACACATGCAATATCCCAAATCCAAAGCACAAATACACAAATGCATCGCAATAACTTTAACAATAACTAAAGAATTCCAACACCCAATCAGTAACAACACCACAAATCCCAAATTCTGACTACTTCGACCACAAAACCCTAAAAAAGGGTAAGTCAAAATCAAACAACAAGCAAACCTCATCCTCAGGTAATTCAGAGTGGCAAGAACGTCAATTGCAAATCCGATGAAGGAATCCCACCAACAAAGCATGTGCCATCCTTAATGGAACATCCAAAGACATTGTGGCCGAAGCTTCTAGAAAAGCCGATCAGTTGAATAACGCCACTCTTCTCTCACTTGCCGATCAAATTCGATCTCTATCGATTATGTCAGCTTCCTCTTCTTGTAAATCGCCGTCGGAGTCGGAGCCGGACCTTGAAACGTTCGGTATGATCGAGGATCTGCGAAGCTTCATTAGGCCTGACGTTGTCTACGTTCAGAGTTTTCCATTTCCAGGTTTTTTTTTTTTTTTTTTTTTTGCTTCACCTTGTGTTTTGAAAGAGGAGAGGAGCCTTGAAGAGGTTTGAAGATGTGAGTCTAGATCTGCGCGAGGAAGAGGTCTAGAATACCTTTTTAATGAAATCTCTTCCAAAAATCAAACACTTTGCAGACTCAAACGTCTGCTCGTGGTCTGCGTGGGGCTGACATAAGAGGTTATGAAGTGTTTTTTTCAAAAAACTAACACCCCCTAAGAGATCAATCATACACACATATATGAGATGTTCACTTTTTTTGTTTATATTTGGTTTCATCATTTTTTAACTATGTTTTCACCTTTTAAATATACTCCAAAATCTAGAATTATATTCTTTTTGTTTGAGTATATTATAATTTTATTTAGTTAGAATTGTCGATTTAGAGCAACTAGTCGTCTAAACCTAATGCAATGGCACATTTAAACCAATTACACATGTCTTAATGTCACAAAAGTGTAACTACGGCGTCCATGTCTAACGCGTGAACGATTCCATGCGCTTAAAATCACTTGCACTTCAACAGAAACATAACCACTGCCCTAAAATAAACATATAACATCATTTAAAAACGTCTAACATTTTGCATATAAAAGTGACTTTTCACATGAACCAATCTATATGTGTGTATGTTCCTTTAAGTAAGAACCATTTTGTATTTACAAACTATATTATCGGTCGATGAATAACAATAAATACATGGTAAACTAATAGAAAACTATATTTATTAAACAGTGAAAATCTACCAATTTAAAATCAACTTTGGTTAAATACCGGTCCCATCCACGTCCAAAAGCATAAGGTCACGTTGTGTCGGGACCATAGTTATGTTATTTAAATGCATTAAATTATGTTTCACATTTATATTTAAATAAGACCACATACCAATAATTTGTATAAACAATTCAAGATCTTATTTGAATAAGACCACATACCAATAATTTGTATAAATAATTCAAGATCTTCCCTGATAAAAGAAGTGTGGTTGAGACTTTAGATTCATCAACAACAAACGTCAAGTATAATCCCTTCCTTCATCTTTAAAGTATCCAATCACCACCAACAATATCCCTGCCGGATCCACCATGTTTCTCAAAGAATCAGGTCGCCTGGTTCTCTCATAATCGCCACTTTGTTCACCGGAAAAGTGCTTAACCCCTCCTGCTTCGGCTCATATGTAAGTTTTCGATGAATATGGTTTTTGATTATGATGTTTGAGGCGTTTTTGCATTAGCTTGTTACACGTTGATAACTATGGCTAAGTCATATTTGAATTGGTGGAAATGCAAAAAAAAAAAAAAAAAAAAAAAAAAAGGGGTAATTCCTAATAAAAATTATCTTTAAATATTTTTAAAATTAGTTTTATTTTAATTAAGTCTGATATATTATTTAACTGACGGGAATTTGATATCAGAATTAAAATTTTAATTTCAGTTAGCGTATAGTTAATTTATCGGTTTCTTTGGCTTAAGTTAAGGTGCAGCTAAAACTAGCCTGTAATTTTGTAGCCTGCTTATTTAGTTATTTTGATCAAGTTGCGCAACGTCCATATGTCATGTTGTCACGATTGGTATAAATAGAGAGAAATGTATTTAATTTTACACTTCTATCCCTCTACTTTGATCAACTTGTCCAAATGTACCCGTCTTTTGTAAAAAAGTATCATACTTATTAGAGTAATTTGTCATTTTAGCCCCTGAGGTTTTAACCAAAATTGCCACTTTAATTCAAATAGTTTTTTCTTGCCAGTTTAGTCCAAATAGTTTTGTTTTCTGCCATTTTAGTCCCTGACTTTTGTTATTTTTTGTCGAGTAAACTGCCATTTTGGTCCCTGTGGTTTGGCCAGTTTTGCCATTTTAGTCCAAATCTCAAACTTGTTACATCTGGGTCCCTGTGGTTTGCATTTTATTGCCATTTTAGTCCAAAACTCAAAATCTCTGAATTTTGACTGATTTAATGACCCTTTTTTGTCCTTTTCCTTAATTTAGTGAAGGGCATTTTGGTCATTTTGCCCACCTGCCCACCCCCACCCCTCTCTCCTCTCTCATCTCTCCCCATCATGATACACAACAGATTCATTCAAATTATCCATATTAATCTGCCAATAAATTAGCAACAAAAATTACAAAACAATGTATTCAAGAATAATGAATTTGCAAACAAACAATATAAGACTTACAACTGTAGAATTATTAGGAATTCATATGTATCTGCAACTAGAATAAGTAACATAAAATTGATTAGAAGACAATACAGAATTATTAGGAATTCAATCAAAGTAACACAAATTCATAAACAAATCAAACCACCTGAAGTAATCTCTAAACAAATCAAACCAAAGTAACACAAAGTCACAACAGATCACACACATCTAAGTCAAAATCAAACCAAAAACAACTCAATCAACAACATCAAACACAGATCAATAAACAACATCAAACCAGCATTATGAGAGAACTGAACGATTTTGTTCACCGATTTAGAGTTGCAGAAGCAGTTAGGTTTATGGATCTGAATGGTGGCGGCATTGGGGTTTCAAAGTGGAGATAGCAAGAGGAGATCGGAGTTGAGGGTGGAAAGGAGGAGGTATTAGTGGTGGTGGTTTATTGTGGTGTTCAGCGGCGGTGGCAACGGTGGTGTATTAACGACCGGAGATGGTGATGATCTTAACAGCCAGAGTTGTGGCTTATGGAGGTGGCAGCGGCGGTGTATTATAGTGGTGGTTGTCAATGGTGGTTTATGGTTGTAGGTGATGTGGTTGTGGTGGACACAAGGAAATGGTGTATGGTAGCAGTGGGTGGTCTTTAGAGAGAGATATAGGCGGTGGTGGAGTTGAAGGTGGATGTGGAATTAGGGTTTGGGTTAAGGGTTTTTAATCAGCATCTGCATTTGGGGAAGATGATGGTGAGACATCATCTTAATTATTAATACACTATATTAAAATTAGATGGACTAAAATGCCCCTTCACTAAATTAAGGAAAAGGACAAAAAAGGGTTATTAAATTAGTCAAAATTAAGAGATTTTGAGTTTTGGACTAAAATGGCAATAAAATGCAAACCACAGGGACCCAGATGTAATAAGTTTGAGATTTGGACTAAAATGGCAAAACTGACCAAACCACAGGGACCAAAATGGCAGTTTACTCTTTTTTGTCATTTTCATCGACAACCACCACCTCCCACCACCCACCCCATCACAACCTTCTATCATCGCCACCACCTGGCTGCACCGTCACCACACCATCACCACCCACCCCACCACCATCACCACCCACCCCACCACCACCGGCCACTTTTCCGCTACCCACGTCATCAATCAACACGACCACCATCATCGTAAAAACAACCACTGCCATCATCTTCACTGTAAACCGTCACAAAACCATCTCCATACCATCGCACCTAGGGATGAGCAAATCGTTCCCGGTACCGAATTTACCGAACCAGGTACTTTTTCGGTACCGATTCGGTACCGACTTTTAGCATTTTCAGTACGGTTCGGTACCGGTTTTTACCCTCAAATACCGGTACCTGCATAAATAAGAAAGATAAATGTGGTTTGACCAAAATTCACCTAAGTAACTAAATTTTTTGAATGGAGTTAGTGGTTAGATGAAAATGGCAAAAAATGACAAAAGTTATGAACTAAAGTGGCAGAAAACAAAACTAAATGGACTAAAATGGGGAAAAAATCTATTTGAATTAAAGTGGCAATTTTAATCAAATCTCAGGGACTAAAATGACAATTTACTCTACTTATAAACCCCAAAGTTAAGATAAACTGGGTTGGAAATTTAAGATAAAGTGGGTTGTCTGGCTTCAGGACCCAGTTCTGGTTTTTTTTGGTCTAGTTTTTTGCTAGTAGTTTTCAATAAAATTTCAGTCGTTCGAAAAAAAAAAAAAAAAACTTATTTAGGCCGCAAATGTAACCTCTTTTACATTTTATGTTAGTTACATAATTCGTTAACCATCTTAAAAGAAAAACTTTAAAATCTATCGATTTGACGTAACGCTTTTCATAGCTTCCGGACCGCCGCCCCGAGTATCTTGCAATGACGACTAACGGCGAGAAAAAAGCTTCGACTAACGGTGAGAAAAAGGCTTCGCCAAAGCACCCATTCTTAACTGATCAAACAACTTGCATCAAGAGAAAAAGATTCCGGAGAATCAAAAGCGCCCCATCGGCAGATTCCTTCACTTACAAAGACAAGCATGCAAATGGACACAAACCACACCTCATATCTGTTTTCGACTACTTGTACCCAAATTACTGGAAAGTGGCAGTAATACTGTTCGCGTATTTAGCTGCAGGCACACTTTGCTTTCTTCTAACCCGACACCAAATTACAGGAAATAAAACAAACCCCGTACTCGACGGGCTTTATTTCACCATCGTCACAATGACATCTGTCGGATATGGAGACCTTATTCCCAACAGCACTCTTACAATACTACTCGCGTGTCTTTTTGTGGTCTCGGGCATGTTGATAGTCGGGCTGGTTTTAGGTAAAGCCGCAGAGCTTTTAGTGGAGAAACAAGAACGATTGCTCGTAAGAGCGTTACGTTTAAACGAAAACAACAGTGAAGCAGAAATCCTAAAAAAGATCAAAACAAAGAGAGTGAGATACAAGTGTATCATATTGGTGGTGTTGCTTTTGGTACTTATGGCCGCGGGAACGGGTTTGTTACTTTGGGTTGAAGATCTGGACTTTATTCATGCGTTTTATTGTGTTATCGCGACACTCACGGGCCTTGGGTACATACATACATGTTTTTCAACAACGGGTGGACGCGTGTTTTCTGTGTTTTGGATATTAGCGGGTACGGTTTATGTAGCTCAGTTGCTGTTTACTTTTGCTTTGCTATATACTGAGAGAAAGCAACGGTCGTTAGTAAAATCGGTTCTTAGAAGAAAAACAACGGTTTCTGACATCGAGGCAGCGGATTTTGATGGTGACGGAATTGTCGTGTAAGTATATAACATATTAACACACACTCTTGAATGTGATAATAACCATACTATAACAAGCTTACGATATGGTGTTTTATGTTTTGATATTGATACAGTGCTGCTGAGTTCATTGTGTACAAGTTAAAAGAGATGGGGAAGATTACAGAAGATGATGTCACTCCTATCATGGATGAGTTTGAAACCCTTGATTTTGATAAAACGGGAACGCTATCTGCCGCTGATCTTCTGTTTTCGCAGTCATCAGTGCCGATATCTGATCTTGTAGGTCCCCGGTTATCTATATAAGATGATGTAACATAATCTTGGAAGGTGGAACATAAACAGTTTTACATGTATGTGAGTTAAACAGATTAATAGTTTTGATGAAAAATTTGGGCCAAACTGCTAACTACGGTTATGAAAAAAAGGCAAACTAAATCGGACCAGTTGGCAGGATTAGGCAAAATAGCTCAAGGTTAGCTTATATATAGATGGTTTGGCATATATGCATATTCTGAAAAAAAAAATATAAAGAATAAGAAAGGTTAAAAAACTGGTTCAGTTTACACGGGCGGGGTTCCAACTTTCAAACTGTGAACCGCATACATCCCAAACTGGCGGATTTGCTTTGGTTGTGGTTCGGTCGGTTTCAACTATTAACGAACACCCTTAGAAATAATTGTTGCTCTTTAAAGTCAACAGACTCAGATTTATAGACCAAGAACACAGATTGTTGAAATAATAGTAAAATTATTTACTTATTATTAGCCTCAAGCAACTAAATGCACCATCTAATCATGAATTAGGCCGGCTCAATCTTTTTGGGTGGGTTGGGTTCTAAAACTAGGACCCTTTTCATAAAATAATACTTTTTGCTTAGGATACTAACAACAGTTGCAAATATGATTGATTGCACACATGTTTGATATATGAATTCTGACTAAATATGCACAAAATCACGCAATTATTCCAAGAGAAAATTGGAGTTCGCTTTCAAATTAACTGCTTGAAACCACAATCCTAAACACTGATAGATTTATCAACAAACTTCATGAACAATCAAAATTACGAAATAACATCACATGATTAGTAATTTGAACAAGGAAATCCGCATAAAATTTGTACGAGATCATAGACATATAAGAGTACAGAGATACGAACTTACCGAGAACAAAAATGATCATAGATTTCAGCCGATTATGACGACGCCTCTATGAAATCCCTAAACCTAATCGAACCAAAAAGTTGAACAATTTCATGTTTTCAGGATTGAATAATATAACGGTCCATCTGAGGTCGATTAAACCAACCCTACAAATGTTATGAACCGACTAGACCAGCATGGGCCCAACTTAGCAGCCCATTCCATAAGCCCACTAAGAGAACAAGTCTATGGAAATGTGAAGGAAATCTAAGCCGAAGAGACTGAGAGCCAGGGCATGAATGAATATTGCAGAATGTTTGGTTTCTTCTTCCCATCTCCTACTCTGTGTGAACTCTAAGCTAACCATCTCCTTCTCTATCAGTTATCTTGTATTACTTTCGATCAGTGGCGGACCCATGATTTTTGGACAATGGGGTCCCATTTTTCCGGTGTTCAAATTTTTTGGATCGGTTGTTGTTCGGGTCGGGTCGGTTCGAGAAACATAATAGAAAACAATATCATAACTAAATTACAAGTTTCATTTACTACACTTTTAGCTAAATATAGGTGAGAAAAAATTGAAATAGGAAAAAAAAAATAGAGTGATTAATTTAAAATCAGGTTTAAAAAAAACACAAAAAAACGAAACAAACAGGTATTGAACTTGGGACCTTCTGTGTGTAAACAAGGGGTTTTACCACTGCACCAGGCTCACTCTTATTGTTATGGGGTCCAACTAAATTATTTTATGGGGTCCATAGAAAATTTTATATACCGCTACTACTATTTTTTAAAAAAAGATTGGGGTCCGAGGACCCCGTTCCGCTTAACGTGGGTCCGCCCCTGCTTTCGATCCTTGTTTGTAATCGTTCAGAGAATTAATAGAAACCTATCTGATTTCATACCTTATTTGTATTACCTGTTGAGTTGTGAAATAACGATTCACAACAACAAAACTCTTGAACCAAACGTCATTTTGAATTAATTCATCAAAAGGTTTCCCCACTAGTAAAATATGAAAAATCATACAAACTAGAATTAACGCCCGCGCGTTGCGCGGGAAAACAGATAATCAATCAAAACAAATTCGTATGTACTAATCTACTACATCCAATTTCCCAATTTCCAGAAGTATTCTACTCTGTCTTCTTGTAGGTGACCTGGCACCAATACAATGATGACCCAAGTAACAGGAGTGATAAACCGTGTTTGTGTTAAGGTAATGTAAAGATGAGCATCAACACAAACAACTTCAAACCGAAACCATAAATACAAGCAGGTGTCTTGTCCAACCGTATATAACAAATAACTTTATACTTGTAAGAACCCCAAATAGAAGCAAGTGTGTTGAGCCCAAATACAAGCAGGTGTCTTGTCCAACCGTATATAACAAATAACTTTATACTTGTAAGAACCCCAAATAGAAGCAAGTGTGTTGAGCAATGGGTGGTGTTCCAGTGGCAAAGGCAAAGCCTTTAAAACACCTTGGGATTGGGATGGGGAGGTCTTGGGATTAAAAGAAATTTGACGTCCAAAAAAAAGAAGCAGATATGGCGCTGGCGCTGGAGTTTGAGTCTTGCAATTCTTCCCATTCGCCGCTGACCGCACCACAAACAAACAACATACAAATATCAATTAGTGATTTGCATATACGATTCAGTCTTTACAAACCTATAACTAAGATCGGGTGGAAAACTTAATAACATACAGATTTTACTTAACCCGTCAACCCAAAAACACCAAAAATCAAGAGAACCTAACCTGTTATTATACATAAAAGATGAGCTTACATCTTCAAATGCCCACTTGCATTTTTGACAAAAAAATAAATAAATAAATAACTGAAGCTAAACTACATGTCAAGATGCATACATCCACCATTCTACAAATTAAATAAAATGCGTAAATAGCAAAATAAACCTAAGGATATATTGAAATGATAAGTACAACACGCACTAAAATTGTAGAAAGAAAAAAAAAGCTTAAAGAATATAATATACCTAGGTACAAACTTCTTTTGTATTTGTTCTCTCAAATGATACCATACTTAGGTAGTCAGGTACAAAGAGTGAAGTAGGAAAAACTATGCATCCACTCCAGCTCCATGATTTTGGTTAGCAGTGGGACAGTGTGTTTATTGTTGCTATTATCTCAGGCCAACTAACGCTATATGCATCTGGTTTCTCCAATGCAACTTTACAATAATCCCGCGAAGGCTGAGCCTTGGACCTAGGCGTAAGGCACTTAAAAAGCGAGGGCTGAAGATGAGTAAGGCACATAATATAAACGTTTTATTTAAAGGAAAGAAAGCATAAAAACAGTCAAAATAACCACAAATAAAGTAAATGAAAACTTGTGTTAGAACTAAACATTAATAATACATTTTTAATTTAATCAAGTTTGCAATGTCTGAGTTCTCAGAAGTCCGGATCAGGCTTAAAACAATTGCTAAGTTGCTTATATGATTATTTGACTTTAATGTCACATGATCATGTAAAAAAAGGAGAACTTCCTTGCAAATGAAAGCTATAAAGTTGGTGAAAAGATTAATAAAACAAAGAAATGAAAAGAGTCTTGTTTTAATTTCTACGAAATTACCATAGTAAATGATACTTTGATATTTCTATCATGGCCTATAAACATTATCTCTTCCCTTGAAACCAAACCCACCATCTAAGAAAGAAAATCAAAATATCTATTTGATTGCTAGTTGCTCACCACATTCAAATTAACACCTTCAATATCATTGGATAAGAAGATGGTAAACCAAAGCAAAAACATACGTTTATACATGATACATGATACATGCAATTAAGCTCCCAAAGTTAAGATTATACCCAAATAAAGTGCACCAAATAATCCACTCTTAATTTTGCTTCTAAACCTAAAGTTCTAAAGTTCCCACCAGGCCACCAACAATTAAAAACAAATAAGTTTAGCATATGTATATAACCAAAACTAACCTCAACAAAATCAAATAGATAACATGCGTAATTGTTTGATTTGCATAACCCAAACCAGTTTCAACAAAATAAAACATACCTACTGAATGGAGACCAAATTCGAGAAGCTTTGAGAACTACAGAATCTACAATCAACACAAGTGAGACCCAAATTTGTACATGCAATCTGTAAACAGAAATGCAAATACATAAAAAATGCCATAGCTCAAAGTGTAAGGATTTACCCCAAATTAACTAAAATTGGAGCCCTGATTGCTGAAACATACCTGTCAGAGCTCTAATTTCAGACGACAAGCACCAAGCTTGGATTCCGATGGAGGGTTCGCCGGAATCGAAACTGAGAGAAGAGGGAGAAAGGGGATACGTCGAGGGATGCGGTGGAATTGGATTAGGGTACTCATTTGTAAACGAATCTGACTCGCCGTAGCTCTGTTGGAACCCTAGGCGCTACCGGTAACGTCGTCATCATCATGGTCTGCTTCGGTTTGAGTCCATGATTATCCTTAACCTCATGTATCAACCACACCCTTGGCCGCTAGAACAGGGGAGCAAAAGACAGAGATGGTCACCAAAACAGGGTGGTCGACCGAAGACGATTGCCGGATCCCCTTCCGTTCACGCTCTCTCTCTTCGATTCTCCTATGTTTCTTCTCTCTCTCTCAACTGAATTTCTGGTCCTCTCACTCCATTGAAGAAAAGGAAGCAAGGCCAGGGCAATTATGTAAAGGGGCGACCGTAAATGTATATATAGAATTACGAATATACCCCTCGACACTGTAGCAAGTATGTGTTATCATCTATTATATATAATAAACAAGAAGATTTGGGCTGATGTGTCATTAGATTAGAGCATCTAGGAGTGGGTTTTGGCGGGAAAACGAAAATGTAGTCCAAAAGTACACGCGGATCTTTTGTGTTGGGTAAACCGACCCATTGAATTCGGATCATTTATAATAATCTATTCCATCAGACCTTTTTCTTATTTGATCATTACAGTCGCCTTTTCCTCTCTCTAACCTCCTCGGTTCTCTCCCTGTGTGAAGATCAAATCTTTTCACAAGCAATCCTGACTATCAATCTTCAGCGGATTCATCATAAAACGATTCACACTATTGAAGGTATTAAACTAACAATCTTAAGTTTTATATTTTTCTTTGTGTTTGATCGTCTTCTTCTTCCCTGTTATACTCTTTATTTTCTGTTTTTTATGTTCAACAAAAGTACTTGTAGTCTCTTTCAGATTTCATGGTTTTATTGTTGATCTGTTTTTTGGTCTTTCATTTATTAGTGTATGTTCATATTAGGGTTTGTTTGCATGTTGATATTAGGGTTTCTTTGCATTTTTTATTTATTAGTGATGATTAGATATCAGTTAATTTTTTCATATTTTATTAGTAATTGATGTAATTTAGGGTTTTTTATGGTTAACGGAATTGTAATAATATTTTGGAAGAATCTTTATTTTTATGGTAATTTATTTTTCTTAAATTAAACATGATTTTCTTATGAGTAATTTTTTCTGATGACAGAATCACCATTACAACCAAGAGGATGGCTTTTTGCAAATCTATGTCTGCACTAACTAAAGAATTCCTGGTACTCTTTTGTTCTTTATCCGTTATTTCTACTGCATGTCCATATTTTTTTCGAATATTTTTAACTTTTTTATTCACCATTGTTTGTTTTTATGTTTACTTTAAGGTTATACCTGTTCAGTTTTCTAAGATTTGGTTATCATCTGCGGATGGTGATAATAATGTGGTTATAAAGTCCATAAATGAAAAGGTTTGGAATGTTAATTTCTCCAAGAACAATGGTACTTTTGCCTTTACGGAAGGATGGTCAAAGGTTGTGGCTGACCTTTGTTTATCTGATGGTTGTTTACTTCTTTTCAAGCAAGTTGATCCCTATAATTATATACTCACACCGTTTTTCAAGGAAACACCTTATCCACTCTGTGATCCAGGCATCAGTTTGTTTCTTTCGATCTCATCTTTGCCGAATAGGAAATACATAGAGTCTTTCTGCCATGTTTTCAATGATCAAAGTTTTAATACACTGGTATGTTTAACACATTTTTATTTTTTAGTATATAATCTGTAATATTTATTTTATATTTACAATATTAATTGTAATATTTTTTATTTTTTTTTTATTTTAGCTTCTACCGACTTATGTTGTTAAAAACACTATTGGTGTTGGTAACCTTAGAAGACCAATGAAGATTCATCTTAATCCATGGGACTCTTTAGATGTATTTGTTGAGAAAGATTCAGATAGCAAATGTTACTTTTTTACTGATGGTTGGAAGAACATTGTACAACATCTAGGTGTTCGTAATCAATGTGTGGTTGTTTTACGCTATATCTTTGATTACAACTTTCAGTTGACATTGTTTGATGTCAATGGATCTGAGGTTGTTATGCCTAGATTTGGTTTACAGTTTAATTCTGATCCTGCTTTGCCAACTTCAACTCACTCGGTAAACAATGTTGATGATGTTCATCATGATGTTGATATAAATTCTGATCTTGATCCGGAGGTAGCTGCTTTATTTGAACCTTCTGATTCTGATCAATCTGTTGTTGGTAGTTCTGACAGTGATGTATTGATTGATGATGATTTCGATGATGATGACGTTGAAGATTCTACTGGTGATTCTGATGATGAGAAAAAGGACCCTGATTATCAACCCATAGAATTTGAATGGGATTATCATCCACGCCATTTCGTAAGTTATATTAATTATATATTTGTAAGAATTATTTGCTGATTATTGTTCTAAATTTTTATAATTTTGTTTTTTTTTTTTTGTAGCGACTCAACGGCAAAGTTGCAAGTATGGCTCGTGTTGATGTTTCTAGGAAGATGACAGTTCAAAATCTTGCTGGAGTTGATACCGTTGTTACTTTTCGACCAGAGAAACATGGTGGAGGATTTAGATATGTTGCGAATGGATGGCGTACCAAGTTCACTAAACCCAATGGAATCAATGCACCGTTGTTACTTTTCGACCAGAGAAACATGGTGGAGGATTTAGAGATGCACTTTCGTCTACTCTCCTGATGCAGATAAGTTGATTTTGAAGAAAGTTTCGAAGTAGTTCGTTTTATGGTTTTATGGTTTTAGTAATGACTCTTTTTGAACAATATGTTATGGTTTTCTATGTTTTTAGTTTGTTTTTAGAACATGTTTGGTTACTATGTTTTTAACAATTGTTTTGTTATATACCTTTGCCTATCTATGCTTTGAACAACATGTTTGGTTATTAAGTTTTGGTTCATGTGTTCAAGATACAATGTCAGCCATTTTTATGCATTTCAGTTGTTAATGTTTTTAATTTTTGGTAAGAGAATCATTATTTTTTCGTTATATTGGTTTTTTCATGGAATTTCTGAATATATTAATAATAAGAAAATCTTAATTTTTTACAATCTTATTTTCATGTCACAAATGAAATTAGTTTTCGAATTTATGTTATTTGATTTTGGTGTATATTGATTAATGATTTTAACAATAAAAATGTGTTACTGTTATTTTTAGACTAAACGTTTACTAACCATCAAAGATAATTTAGTAATAAATGCCTAATAATAATGATCCATTAATAGTATTCAATATAGTTCTAAAAATAAACTTTCAATTTAAATTTGGTCTGAGATTTAGCACTCTTTATAAACCTTCCATGCTTAGATACAAACCTTTAACAGCAACTTCGATAAATTAGCTAATCATTTGTATTAAATTATCCGTTTCTTAAATTATCATTAGATTTCGTATCTTGGAAAATATGTTATGAAATTAAAAGTTATACAACTCTTATTTTGTTTATACAGCTATTAAAAATATTTTAATTTTTTAATTATTTCGAATAGGAAACTTTCCCTTAGTATGAATACCGTTTCTAAATTTGTCATCTTCATTGGCTTCCTATATAACCAGAATTCGTTCAACAATACGAAATCACTTTTCTCATTTCATTCAATCTTAAATCTCAACGTGTATTGGTACATTGAACTCCATTTTTTTATTTTTTTTAATTTACATTTATGCTAATGCTAATTGTATTCCGACGTACTGTTTAATTTTTAAATTTCAGCTGTAAAATGGAGGTTGCAAAGGTTACTATGCTTAATGATTTAAACAGTTATTCAAATAACTATTCCATTAGAGTCAAGATCGTCAGCACATCAAGGAAGATGATGAATCAGAATAAGAATGAAACATATCGGCTTGATATGATCTTTATGGACGAGATGGTACCTTATATATTCAAGTTTATGTTTTTTTTGTTAAATGTAAATAAAGTAAATTTATATCAAATATATATATCTAATGTCATCGTTTCATGTTTTTAGGGCAATATGATACAAGCTAGCTGCCTTCATAAGTTATTAGAAAGATTCGAAGAGTTCCTGCAGCTTGATGAATGTCTTCAGATTACTAAACCTTCCCTTGCTGCTAATAAGTCATCTTCTAAATTGGTCAACAGGAATGAAAAAATATCTTTGTATTTTTACACATCTGTTGAGAAAGTACTTGACTGGTGTGGTCCGAAATACAAATTTAATTTCGTTAATCTAAAAGATGTTGTTCAGAATAAAGTAGAAGTGAATACTACTATTGGTATGTGTATGACATCATATTGTTTTGTTTCAGTTATATGTTAAGTTTTTATAAGATTTTTTTTTGTCTAGATTTTATTGGATTTGTTGAAGTGTGTTTCAACATCGAAGACACAACAAAGAAAGATGGTAGCAAAGGAAAGAGACTCAATCTGAAAATTGAAGACCTTGAGTTAGTTTTTTTTATTTAGTAGAAAACATTTACAATTTTATCTACGTATTAATGTTTCTTTTTGACGTTTGTATATTATATTTTGTTATTTTTAGAGGTCAAAAATGTCCGGTTACGTTGTGGGACTCTTTTGCTGTTGACATGTTTACGTACATGAATGACAAAAAACATGAGAAATTTGTTGTTATCATTTGCCACTTTGGTACAGTAAATCTTTACAAGGGTACGTTACAAATATTCAACACAATATTGTTTATTTCCTTAGTATCTTATAATTTATTATTATATTTAGTTATATTTTAGATAATTTTTTTATTTAAATATTGATTTATTTCAGGCAAGCATGGAGTGGCCAACAGTTTTGATCTAAGTAGACTTTTTATTGATAATGCTGATATTGAAGAAATTTCATCTTTCAGAGAGAGGTATATTTAGTAATACCGAGACAAACATCAAACAATATTGTTTTAATTGAAATTATAATTTTAGTAATTATTACCCATGCATATATCTTGCAACTATGTTTAGGTATGTTGCCAAAGTTTCTGCTTCAAAGTCATCTAATGAGAATCTTGGTTCTTATATTATTTCAACTGTGGAAGATGAGTTCCTCAACAAAGGAGATTTCATGCTCATTGGTTTACTTGGAACCATATTAGAGGTATAGTTTTTTTTGTATTTTGTAATATCTATATTACATTTTAAGATTAATATATATGTTTGGACAATTTTTTTGTAGAAAAAGAAGGTGTTGGTTATTGGCACAGTCACGGCCATATGCACTGATAAGCTTTGGTATTACAATGGTTGTAACCACTGCAAATCACGTGTTGAGGATAGATTTGTAACTAAAGAGGGTGATGATGGTTCATGTGATGCAGCTGAAACAAAGGCTTTGGTGTGTACCAACAATGAATGTCAAGGAGTGGACATTTATGCAATTCCGCGGTTTGATTTTCTTATTAATTCATTATAAAATTGTAAACTTAAATTATTTTTTTTAACTAATATTAACATTCTCATATTTTTTTAATTTTAATATAATAGTTTCAAGATACCTATCAGGGTCCAAGATTCATCTGGAACTGTTTCATTAACCCTGTTTGATTATGAAGTTTTAAAATTTTTTAAGAAATCGGCCAAAGACTTACTTGCTATCCAAGATCAGGTAATCAGAATCTTTAACCCCGTTATTTGTTTATGTAGTCGTAGTAATTTAACAATTATTTGTATTAAATTATAGGTTGTTAACTCCGGTGAGATCCCCAACCCCTATCCTGAGGTATTTGACACATTGGTCGGAAAGAAATATGCTTTTGTCATAAATGTTAGCGACTATAACATTGAATATCAAGTTGAGAACTACAGTATTGCAATGGCAACCAACGATGATGACATCATTGCTGCTCTCTACTCCAAATTCAATATTAACCAGGTCTAATTCCTAATAACGACATTCTTATTGTTTCATATTCCCTTCGTTTTCATTCTACATAATTAAAACCACTTGTATTTTATTTTATTGTTAATTTTATACTTACAGCATGAGCAGTCTGAATCGTATGGTGTTCCGTTGTCCGCCAGTGTGTCTAATGCTTGTGAGGTTACGAAGGTAATATAATAATTTATTATTTTATTTAATTTGTTTTAAATATTTATACTTTTTGTTTGTTTATACTAGGATGACGTGTCAATCACCGGTGACAATGTTACGCCTATTTCCAATGGACCTGGAAGCAGCAATAAGGTGTCTTCTTTTGAAGTAAAACGTAATCTTGGTGAAGTTTATGAAGTAGATGATGAATTACGTTGTTCTTCTACAAAGCGCCGCATGAGTGATGAAATCGTCGAAGATGAAGTTGTTGGTCATTCGAAGAAATTGATTCCGAAGACTGAGAAATAATTTCCCGCATTTTATAAACAATATCACTGTTTGGTTTGATTATGGTTTTTTGTTTGAACATATGGTTTTGGGTTTCTTATGGCTTTTTAATTGGTGTTTTTATTTTTTGGGATAATCCGTGAATTTTGAATTTAATAAACGATTTCCCTGTTTGCCTTGATTGTGGTATTTTGTTTCAACACATGGTTGCATTATTCTTATGGATTTTTAATTAACTTCTGACCACTAAATTTCTTTCAACGGATGTGGTTAGTTGTGATTGTTTTATTTATTAACTTCTTTCCACTAAAGTTTATAAATTAAGTTTAGTATTTAATGTCAAACTTTAATAAAATGCTATTACAATTAAAATTTATATTTTTCTTAAATTTTTTATGCATACAAAAAAAATCTAAATACATCAAATTAAAAATTATAATTTTCAAAATTATATTCAAGTAATCAACTCCATATTTGATATTCTTATTTTTATATAATAAACTATGGATCCTTCTTATATTGTAATATAACAAAATATAATTCACTGAATATTCTTTTTATATAAATAGATTTCATTTTGTTATATAATTCTAATATAATGAAATTAAATTCCATATAACCGTCTTATATAATACACCATAGTTCCTTATTATAGTAGTCAATTTCATGTTGATTAATATTGTTTTTGTTTAAAATTTTGTAATATGTGTGTCGCAGTTTTTCATATTCTTTTCCTTTTTTTTCTTATAGTACTTGTAATATATTTGATTATCTTCATTGATTCTACAATACAATTTAACATTTTCACATGTGGATATTAAAATTTGTCTCGGTTTATTTCATTTTTAAAATTGGTATTTTTAATTACATAAATCGAGATTAGATAGTTTCATAATATACATAATGTTTAAATGATTTTGAATCTAAATTGAAAAATTGTAAATAAATGTTTACCTTAATTGATTGTATTTATTTTTAGAAAAAACCTTTACTGTAAATAACTCAAAGACTAAGTATCGATGATATTATGGTATGTTTGTGATAGATAGTTTAATATTTAAGTATTTATTTTTTATTTTAATTCGGTTATATATGAACTTCAATATTGTAAATCTTTAATATTTCGTAAACTGATTTCTAACAACTTTTTATATTATACAACATATCTATATGAATAAAGAAGAACCATTATTTATAATTGGATCGGACCAGGCCCATACAAAAAATTTTTAAACCCATTTACATATAAATTAGATGTCTAACCTATTTACTATCATTGTTAAAGGTTTTAAAGTTTTAATACAATGGTTTATTTGCCATTTGATATGGTTCTATTTGAGATTTTAACAAGACTAAATGCTCGATCAATTGATCGCTATAAATGTGTATGCAGACAATGGCGTGACGGTCTATCATCCTTTGAGTTTCTTCTTCATCATTCTACCTATGTTGAAAATTATTTGGTAAGATCTTATTGTATATTATTTTTAATATATTTGTTATGATAATACAATTTTTCTTCATATTAATGTCATATTTTAAACATTTTTGTAATCAGGATTATCTTCGAGACGAAGGTTTCTATGTCGTTAATGAGTATTATGCAGAATTTTGGCCTCCTGAACAGCTTCAGAAATATGACTTTTTAGATCAGAATTAGTAATTCCGTGATTTTAAATTGTTTGTTTTTTTTATGGATTAGTCAGTGGGTCTTTTTATTTTGAATAATAAAACAAGTTTTAGATTTTGTTTTATTAACAACATTTATTCACAATTTTTGATTTATAATAATGAAATATAACTTATTTTGTCTTAATAAATCACTTATATTTCGTGATATTGTATGTGGCGCGTTTTTTATTATTATTTTTTTTAGTTATATAATGTTTAAAAAACTTCACATATTACATATACTGAAATGTTAACTAAACATTTCGAAAACAAACTTCCAACAACATGTTCATATGTTTTTCTTATAAGTCACATAATTCAAGAATGGATATTACATATATTATATAACAGATTATAATTATAATAAGCAAAAACCATTGATTTGCATACCACAATTTTATTTAATCCAACAAAAATTAAAACTGGAAATATTATTCAAGCATACGAAACACTTATTATAACGAACAAACAAGCCATAACTCAAAGGTGATAAAAGACTAATGATTTTTTTCACCAATCGTGTTATCTTCTTCCATTGCCTCATATTCTTATATTTTCCTGCGTTTCGATTCAGGAGGAAAATATTCTTCATACATGATTTTATATAGCGATGGGCAATCCTCCCAGAAACTTTCCTGCATCCATAAATCAAAAATAATTATGAAGAAAAAACGAACAATGTTGATAAAAGTAATTTAAATTTTGAATGTAAGTAGAAGACAAGTATAATATAGAGTTAAATGCTTGGTTGGTCCCTGTGGTTTTCAAAAATTGCAGACTTGGTCCTAGTGGTTTACTAATTACACACGTGGTCCCAAAACTTGTCAAAAATGAACTCGGTTGGTCCCCAGCTCTAACATCAGTTAAATTTCTCAGTTAAGTCCATGTTAAATGACCAAAATACCCTTGCTTATTAACAAAACCCACAGCATCATCATCTTCACCACCATCCTCTGTTCTTCCTCTCTCTCTTTTTAAAACCCACCAGGCCACCATCTCCCACCTTCAATCCATCACCACCACCTCCACCTCCACCGTCACCCTTCAAACTGGCAAAACTCTGCCATTTCACTAGAAGGTATCTGTCTGGACAAGGACTCGTAGAAGATCCGCAGAGGTTCTCGCTGCAACTCATAAAAAAGAGAAAGGTAAATGGTATAACAAACAATCGAATTAGCTGGCTTATAATCAAAGACTACCTTACCTCTTCCGGAAGATCAAACTTCTGTCCAGGCAAGGAATAAACTTTCTTTTCTCTTGTTGTTTTAACCGCGGTTGTTACTGTTTTGGTCTTGGAAAGAACTCACAATAATTGACTTCCCTTTACCCTTCATTATCAAAACCAACAATAAGCTCCTTTAACAGATGCCGGTAAGCAGAAAAAGGAAACCAAATTAACGATTTCCATTCGACAATTACTGCCGATCGAAACATCAGATTGAAAATTGCAAACCAATTCACCAAAAAGAATTTCTCAATTTACTTTCTTCATATCTGAATACAAACAATTACGCATACACAAAAGAAGAAGAAGAAGGAATTTACCTACCTCATTTTTAGATGTGATGGTGGATGATATTTTATGTTTGGTATCGATGGATTGGGTGTTTTTGATAACAGATGAATCGAATTTGGTTTTGGGTGTAGAGCCATCTCGGTCGGGCTTCATCTTAGGAGGGTTTGGGTGTTTTTGATAACAGATGACGGTGAAGGTGGAGGTGGTGGTGATGGATTGAAGGTGGAGATTCGTGGGTTTTAAAGAGAGGGGGAAGAACAGGGGATGGTGGTGAAGATGATGATGCAGTGGGTTCTGTTAATAACCAAGGGTATTTTGGTCATTTAATATGGACTTAACTGAGAAATTTAACTGATGTTAGGGCTGGGGACCAACCGAGTTCATTTTTAACAAGTTTTGGGACCACATGTGTAATTAGTAAACCACTAGGACCAAGTCTGCAATTTTTGAAAACCACAGGGACCAACCAAGCATTTAACTCTATAATATATTACCACATATTCTTTAGCATAGTTGACGTGTAACCATTCAAATGGCCATGATGTTAGCCCTTCATTCCATTGTTTACATACACATTTGTACTGATCAATTTCTCTACCATTGAGCCTGATTAAAATTTCAAACAGTATAATATCGAATGGAATATAAACCATTATCAAAAACTTTTAAACCTATAATTGAACATGCTATGTTGATCCTTTATATAGTAGATTAACTTGGGCCTAAGTGAATAAACCAAAAAAAAAAAAAAAAAACGAAATCCAATTCAAAAATGCTAATGAAGTTTCTAAATGTTAGTGTACATTCTTTTTATGGTTTTTATTATAGTTAAAAAATTCCAATATTTTCAATAACTTTGAACAAACATTTCAATGATAATATACCATTAACAATTAATTTTCAAGAAAACTTTATATTACAATTAAATTTTATAATTTTCAAAAATATTGTTAAGTAATCAATTCCATATTTGTAATGTGCGACCACAGTTGACGCCTCAAGAAACAATATAATCATAATATAAACAATATTTTTAACATTCATACATATAGTTATATAATGTTTAAAAAACTTCACATATTACATATACTGAAATATTAACTAAACATTAACAAAACAAACTTCCAACAACATGTTCATATGCAAATATATAAGTATCCAAAAAAGCATAACCATTAACAACCCATAAACCAACAAAAAGACCTATTACCATCCTTCGATATATCAAATGGTAAATGCTGTTACATTTAATTAAAACTATAATTTTTATGTTTTATGTTTCGAATGCTAATAATTCTTATGTTCCTTACTTATTCTACCTTTTTATTTATTAAGTTAATTCACCTGCTGAAAGGCGTAAGCTTCGAAAAATAATACTTGATAACAAGAGATCAAAGAAATCGTCATCATCAACAAATGTTCTAAACATATTGCCTGAGAACATAAGTTCGCTTCAGTCTTCTAATAATAACAAGAGATCAAAGAAATCTTCATCATCAACAAATGGTCCTAACATATTGCCCGAGAACATAAATTCGATGCAGTCTTCTAATAATACTGACCGGAACATATACACCATTGGTCCTCATACAAGTATAAATCATACAAGTCCATTAGTTTCAACCATAACAGGTATGTCTTATGTTTATTTTTTCTTAGTTTTCTATTATATTTAAACAACCAATATTGTTATACTAACATTATGATAAAATATGTAACCTTTAGATTACTCCAGCAATAAAAGTACACCGTCAAATGATAATCGTCGATATTCCATTTCTCCTCGCATTAATAGTAGTAACAATCAAGTGGTATTTGGTTCTAAGTCTACCATTACAAGGTTGTCTTCTGGTAAACATAAGCTCGAGCACAAGAAACGTCACACTACTCCTATACCTATGGTCAATTTGGATTCCGATGAAGATGATGTTTTAGTCAGAGTGGAGGACCCTTATAAAGGGGTATCTAAAGGTTTAATTCTTTTTCATTTTTTTAGGTCATATATTATATTGAAACTGCAATATAACCATTAATATTTTTTTAATAGATTATTTGGACCATGGTGACCAAGTTCTTACATGCGAAATCTGTAGTGCAAAGTTATGGACATCAGAAGGTGGAAAAAGTCGAATAACTATGAATAAGTTGTGTTATAGTATGTGTTGTGGGTATGGTAAAGTTGAGCTACCGCCTTTAAAGGATGCGCATCCGTCTTATCAAATTTTGTTTTCTTCCTCAAATGAAAAAAACAAGTTTTTCCAAAAGAATATAAGACGATACAACTCTATGTTCTCTTTTACATCTATGGGTGGAAAGGTTGATTCTGCTATTAACAAGGGCAATGCTCCGTTTATTTATCGTATAAGTGGGCAAAACTATCATTGCATCGGTAGTCTTAAACCTTCTAATGGAAATCAACCTCAGTTTTGTCAGCTATACATATATGACACTGAAAATGAAATAACAAACAGACAGGCATTATTCGGGTATGATTCATTATAAGCCCCATCTTTTTTACATATATATATTTATAGAAAAATATTTTCTATTATTATTATGGTATATTAAGTTTATGTTGTTTATTTATATTTTGTCAGGAAAACAAGCAAACCTTCGTCCTCTAATGATAAAGAGCTTGATGTTGAAATGATTCATTATTTGAGGAATTTATTAGATTCAGAAAATATGTTGGTTAAGACATATAGGATGGTCAGAGACCATTTTCATGAATCCCCAGAGGCCAACCGTAAACTTCGTCTTATGTATAAAAGAGAAAAAGATGGCAGAACATATAACTTACCAACCACGTCTGAAGTTGCTGCTTTGGTTGTTGGAGACATAGATAAAGCTATAGACCATCGTGATATTCCTGTCGAGACTCAGTCTGGAATGCTGCAGCGTATTAGCGAATTATATCCATCATATCTTGCTTTGCAATATCCGTTACTTTTCCCATATGGTGACGATGGATATAGAATTGATATTCCCCATAGAGATTTCACGGCGACACAAAAGAAAATAAAGCCAAAGTGCACGATGAGAGAATTTTTTGCATATAGGATCCAAGATAGAAATTATGGGTTTTCCTTAATTCTTAACAGAAGAAGGTTGTTACAACAGTTTTTGGTTGACGCATATACGATGATCGAGAGCGAGAGACTACATTACATTCGGAGACAACAAACAAAACTTCGATCTGAAACATTTGAAAATCTTCAGAAGCATAAAGCTAAAGGTAAACAAACTTTAAAAGACACTGGAAAGCCTGTTATACTACCTTCTTCATTTACTGGTGGTGCAAGATTCATGCAACAAAACTACCTCGATGCAATGGCCTTATGAGTACCCAGATTTCTTCATAACTATAACTTGTAATCCTAAGTGGCCAGAAGTAAAACGATTTCTAAAAGATTCCACCATCAAAGCTGAGGACAGGCCTGACATATTGTGTCGATTGTTTAAAATGAAGCTCGATTCAATAATCAAAGATTTGAAGGATTCGAATTATCTCGGTGAGATTAACGCTGGTATGTTAGGTTTTTTTTACATTTATTATTTTTGTGTATAATTTGCAATTAGTTTTATAAAGTACTAAATTTGTTTTTTTTTATTTAGTTGTTTATACGGAGAATTCCAGAAGCGCGGTCTTCCTCATGCACATATATGCTTATTTATGAAGGTCGATCACAAACTTCCTACTGTAGATCACATAGATCCATTTATATCGGCTGAGATTCCCGATAAAAATCAAGATCCCGAACTTTATTCCTTGGTAAGTGATTATATGATTCACGGTCCATGTGGAAATGCTAATTTGAATTGTCCTTGCATGGTTGATAAAAGATGTTCAAAAAATTTTCCAAAGAAATTTTCACCACATACAACTGTTGATTCAAATGGTTTCCCTGTATACCGAAGACGAGATACCGGCCACATAGTTATAAAATCTGGTGTTAGATTGGACAACAGAAGCGTTGTTCCATATAACAAAAGGCTTCTAAAAAGATATCAAGCACACATCAATGTAGAATGGTGTAATCAATCTGGTTCAGTTAAATATTTGTTCAAATATATTAATAAAGACCCTGATATGGCTACTGCGGTTGTTTCTGGTGTTTCAAATCCAAGCATTAAGGATAAGCCAAGAGATGAGATCAAGGAATATTATGATTGTAGATATATTTCAGCTTGTGAGGCATCATGGAGAATATTCTCAAACGAGGTTCATTATAGGTATCCTGCAGTTATGAGGCTTCCATTTCATATGCCGGGTGAACAGAATGTTGTTTATGGTGCGGATGACGATATTGATAATGTGTTAAGCAAGCCTTCAGTTGCTTCTTCAATATTTGTTGAATGGATGAAATTAAATGAGTCAAATGAAGATGCTAGAAAGTTGACTTATGTCGAGTTTCCATCCAAATTTGTTTGGAAACTTCAAGATAGATGTTGGCAGGTACGTAAGACGTACCAAACTGTTGGCCGTATACATTCTGTGTCTCCTGCATTAGGCGAACCTTATTTTTTGAGGATACTTCTGAATAAAGTTAGAGGGCCCAGATCCTTCGAGGAAATACGTACTGTTAACGGTCAGTTATTCCCGACTTTTAGAGATGCTTGCTACGCAATGGGGCTCTTAGATGATGACAATGAGTACGTTGAGGCCATTAAAGAAGCAAGTTTCGAAGGACATGCTGGGTATCTCCGAGCGTTATTTGCTACCTTGCTGTTATCAAATACACTTTCACGTCCAGAGTTTGTGTGGGAGAACACGTGGAAGTACTTAGCAGATGATATTTTATACAGACGTAAAAAAGAAACAAATATTTCAGGTTGATTTGTCTTTTTATTTTACATTCTAATTTTCTGTTTGATTATTAACAACAATTATTTTGTTTGAATTTTTAGGTTTAGTGCTTCCTGAACATCAAGTTAAAAACCTTACTTTGTTGGAAATTGAAAAATATTTAGTTTCGAATGGTTCGTCGTTACGAAGTTTTAACACGATGCCTTTTCCTGATGATGATTCGTTACGTGATGCTACTAATCGTCTAATCAATGAAGAGCTATCACATGACGTAGATGAAGTACAAACTGAGTTTAATAAGTTGCATAAATGTCTGACAGATGAACAACGAGCTGTTTTTGACGAAATAATGGCAGCAGTTACAAGCCGTAAAGGAGGGTTATTTTTTGTCTATGGTTACGGTGGAACTGGAAAAACTTTCTTATGGAAGACTTTGGCTTCGGCAGTTCGATGTAGAGGTGAGATAGTTTTAAATGTTGCTTTAAGTGGTATTGCTTCGTTATTACTTTCTCGTGGAAGGACAGCCCATTCTCGCTTCCATATCCTAATTAATCTTACTGAAGATTCCATGTGTCATATTAAGCCAAATAGTGATATCGCCAATTTATTAAAGGAAACTCAATTGATCATATGGGACGAAGCACCGATGGTCCATAAACATGCCTTTGAAGCTTTAGATAGGACTATGTCTGACGTGTTTTCTGACGGTAGGAGTATTCGATCTGATGTTCCGTTTGGAGGGAAAGTTTTTGTATCCGGCGGTGACTTTAGACAAATCCTACCAGTTATTCCTAATGGAAGTAGACAACAAATAGTTTGTGCGTCTTTAAGCTCTTCATATATATGGTCAAAGTACAAACTGTTAAGGTTGACTAAAAACATGCGCTTAACAATTGGAGCTGATAGTTCTGATATGGACTCTATTAGGGATTTTGCGAAATGGCTGCTTGATATTGGTGAAGGTAAGTTGGGACATGATAACGATGGTGAATCAATTATTCAGATACCGAATGATCTATTAATCACCGATAATTCTGATCCAATACAAAGCTTAATTGACTTCGTCTACCCTTCAATTATGGAACAATTTCGGAATCCTGGTTTTTTTTCTGAACGAGCAATTCTAGCACCAAAAAATGACGTAGTTCATGAAATTAACGATCGATTGCTTTCGTTATTTCCAGGTGATGCTAAAGAGTATTTGAGTTCCGATAGCATATGTCAAACTGAACAAATTCTTGATTCATTTCAAGAAGGTTTATACTCAACAGAAAATTTGAATGCTCTTAAGATTTCTGGGTTGCCTAATCCGCAACATTGATCAACATTGATCAACAGAAAGGTTTATGTAACGGTACAAGGCTAAAAATTACTTTTCTAGGCAAACGAGTAATAGAAGCTGAAGTAATATCTGGCGGTAATATCGGCACAAGAGTTTTCATTCCAAGGCTTAATATGATTCCGTCTGACAAAAAAATACCATTCGAATTTCAACGAAGACAATTTCCTCTATCAGTTTGTTTTTCCATGACAATTAACAAGAGTCAAGGTCAATCCTTATCAAAAGTTGGTCTTTATTTGAAAGATCCTGTGTTCACTCATGGTCAATTGTACGTTGCATTATCAGGGGTCAAGACCAGAGAAGGAGTTAAAATATTGATATTCGATGCCGATGGAAAACCAACAAATAAGACGTCCAATGTCGTCTATAAAGAAGTCTTTGGTAGCTTATAATGTAAACTGTTGGTTTTTGATTTAATATAACATGTTACTTATTTTTTATCATTTTATTTAAGTATTTATTGCTTATAAATAATAAGTGACATGTATAACTTTCTCGAGCCCGGGAAGCTCTCCCGGGTGATAACCTAGTTTGTTATATATATAAATTTGTTGGAGAAAAAAAAATCCAAAGTTCTTATTGAATAATCCAAATTGGTTTGTGCCCCGCCCGCATTGCGGGGCAACAAGCCGAATATCTATCTCTTATAACATGTATATCTATGTTTCGGTTACTTGTGATCTCAAAAAATTTACATCGAGTCAACCAATTAAAACAAAGAGTTAAATGCCATTTTAGGCCTTGTGGTTTGGGCCATTTTGCCAGTTTAGTCCAAATGTTTCATTTTTCACCTGTGGGTCCAAAAAGGTTTAATTGTTACCATTTTAGTCCACTGGTTTAACTTCATGCATTATTTATGTTAACAAGAAGGGCGATTCGGTCATTTTATATGGCCGAATTGCCTTTCGAGTTAACAGAATTACATATAAAATGACCGAATTATCCTTTTGGTTAACAAAAAAAATGGATGAAATTAACTCAGTGGACTAAAATAACTAAAATGAGAACGGTGAAACCTTTTTGGACCCACATGAGAAAAATGAAACCTTTGGACTAAACTGGTAAAATGGCCAAAACCACAGGGTCTAAAATGGCATTTAACTCTAAAACAAAACACTACGATACTTTTGCTAAAAAAATACTAAAACAATAACTGGGGCAAATTGTAATTTTTCAAGATAAATGAGCGTGTGCCAGGCAGCCGTGTTAGTGCATATGTCTGTAGCTTCCGTCCGCATCGAGTCTTGTATATTTTGTGTTGTGTATGTATTTTTGTATATATATGAATGTGTATGTATGTTTGTGTAAAGACAACTCAGGGAACGGTGTTGAAATGTAAAAGTGAAATCCGACGGATGGCGTTTGTCATCCGATCGGGTCATCATCCGTCCGGGTGACACTTCTCCACTCCCTGGTTGCCTATAAATAGCTTGCTAGTGTTAGATCATGAGGAGACTTTTGCTGAACTTGTAGCGAAGCTCTGCTAGTCTGGAGTTCTACCGGATCCTCTGTATTTTCATCATCTTTGAATAGAATTCAGACGCGTTAAACGTTGAACTTGTCGTTGTTGATTTTGTGACACTATCAAGGGATTCCGCACCTTGATTCTGATCGATCCAGCCATGTTCTACTTGAACAGATCCTGAGATAAACGGCCTAACAAGTGGTATCAGAGCCACAAGAGGTTGAATCGGAGACGACAATAGCAAATTCACCGGATTTTCAGCGATTTTCTACCGATTTCTGTCAAATTTCACCGAAAATTTTGACAAATTTCTCATCTTTTACCTCATTTCTTGCTGATCTTACATTTTTACACCTTAAAACTGAGAAAACTCAAAATTAAACAAGAATTCACGGACAAAATTGAGTAAATTTCATATCAAACGAATCGGAATTGAACATAGATCAGTCCTACAAACTAAAACTGAATCAAATCAAGCAAAAACCATGTCGAGTTCTTCGTTCTTGCTGACGTCATCCACCCGATCGGATCACCATCCGATCGGATTGGCTTAGATTGTTCTTGATTTGCAAAGCTGACGTCATCATCTCACTCGATCGGATCACCACCGATTGGTGAAGTGTTATAGTTTGAAGGATTTATTGTTCTTGTGTCACTAGATCGAACGACCATCCGATCGGATCACCATCCGATCGGATCGCTACTCGACACTTGCTATTTGACACTTGCTATCCGACGATTGTTACTTGGTTGTGTTGTCCGATCGGATCATCACTCGATCGGATCACCATCCGATCCAAGTGCATTTGTTTGAAATTTGTGAAAATTTTTCTAAGTGTTTGAAATTTTTCCGGTACTTCAAGATGGGAGACGAATTCCTAAAGCCGTTCAGCGATGTCTTTGCATACAACACCGAAGATGCATCGACAAATACAACCAACAATACCAGTCCAAATCCAAAGAGGGCGATCGCTGACTCGCTTAGTGTCGATAACGCCTATGGTACATATAATAAGGCGTCGAAGCTTATAGCAATTGAAGACTATAACCGATGGGGAGGCAGATTTGAGGATTGGTTGAAAGCATTTGCTTATCAAAGCTGGAAGTGTATGAAGAACGATACGATATTGGAAGAAAAGATTACGAAAATTTAAATGAAACTGAACAAGAGACATTTGTTGCTGAACAAAAATGTATAGCCCTGTTACATCAATCTGTTAGAGATGATATTATTTCTTTGATTAGCTATGAAAATTCGAAAGATTTGTGGGCTAAGTTAGAAAAGAAGTGTATTGGAGGGGCAGAGATAGTGAAAAACAAGAAACGTCTACTGAAGAAGGAGTTTGATCTGTTTGCGTGCATGAAGAATGAGAATGTGTTGAAGATGGTTGAACGGTTCTGTCATTTAAAGATAGAACTTGCAAGACATGGTATCACAGTTACTGAAGAGAAGATTGTGACAACTGCCACTTTCTGGTAATTTACGTACATTTAAAGCAATGATTTACATTATACAAGTATGTGTTTTGAATATCCAAACTGCATGATTACATGATATGCATCTTAGAATACTCATGGAATATTCATTTATGATGCACATGATTCATTTTTATTGGTTACATTTGAAACAGTGTAAACAATGCATCGAAACAACTAGAGTAGTACCTAGTAAACTAGCGTACTGACGAAAACTCAGGATCCGCAGAAACCATCTAAATGACATATTTAGGACTCAGATGAAAGTCCAACATCAAATATACATTAAACCCTAATTGGAAATGCAAGGGTTTGGTCTAATACTTTCCCGATGTCCGGTAGCACTAAAAACGGCCCGAAAAGCGCTAAAAATTACCATTTCAATAATTTTCCGCAAAATTCAGCATTTGTGTTTTTATTACAAGATGCAAAAGTGTTGTTTAAACACAAATTTCATATAAAAATACATAGGGAATATCATTTTTATACATAACCGAATTTTTTCCCTACAACTTTCATAAGTTAACCTTTCGACTATCTACTTGCGGAACGAGCACTAAACGACTATCCGAACTATATTTTGACATAGTATGCGAACTAGTGAACATTACTTTTGGTCTTTTTCATCATAATTATGATCATTCTTTATCATGAACTACCTTAAATTATTGAATCCCTAAAACACTTTAACATTCTAATCTCTTTTTCTACATTTTACAAAGCATGAAATTTACTAACAAATGAAACCACATATGGCACCCCCTAAATAAAATTTGGGCTGTAAATATGGGGTCCCACACCTTAATTTTTGTGTTAAAAATATCTAGATATTTATGGTTAATTACTAGTGGATGAAATTGGTGATTTATTATAACACTTACACACTAAGTTACTAGCACTTTACCACATATTTACACCTTTACCTTCACCCACAAACTCTCTCATCATCTTCATCCATTTCACCAAGAACACCATAAAAACTCACTTCACTTTAGTCATTTCATTGATGATCAAGATGATTTTCTATGGAACCTAAGATGATCTAAAGCACTTACAAGCTAAAGCAAGTATTTTCATCCATTCAAGAGCATTCTACCATCGAGATCATCATCTTCTTAGTTCTTAATCATCCTCTAGATCATCCCTAGCCTAGTGCTAGAAGTGAGCTTCTAAATCTATTTTTTTCATACTTATTTATGTTTATGATTGTTAATATAACTAGTAAAAACTAAATAATCATACATAATAATATGAAGATACAAAGAAGCAAAAATAAAAATCATGATATTAATATGTTTGTTTATGTTGTGATTTAAGATTTATTACTTACATGTTTGATCTTGTTATGATGGATATCATAAGAATAATTTGTTAGATGATGTTTAAAAACATGATCTAACAAGTATACATGTTTATGTTAAAGGTTTTTTTTTGTTTTTTTTAACATTAAGGTTTAAATGGATGATCATAACCTTTGATTTTGTGAAAGTATTTATGGTTTTTCATTAAAAACAATACTTCTACAAGATTATGAAAACAAACATACAAGATGAGATTTTTATAAAAGTGGTTAAAACTATAAGTAAAGCATGGATTTTAACTAGTTAGCATATGTTATGGTCATGTCCAAAACCCTACATGATTTTGAGAACATCTTGATAAGTTTATGTTATAAAATCTCATATGTTTTAGTTAAAGATGTTATGAGTAAATTGTTGGTGAATTTGAAAAAGAAAATGATATGTTTATTAAACATGGCTAAATGATTAATACAAAGGTTATATGGCAAATTTTTCTTAAAAACTTTATGTTATAAAAACTATCATTTTTGGTTAAATCTTTACAAGATTTAAAAAGATTTTAAAGAAAGGTTTTTATAAAAGAAAAGATTAGATAAATATATATTTTTGAGAAAATATATATTTGGTCACTTTAACAATTTATGTGATATGTAATATTTGGTGTATTAGTTATATGTAACAAAAGTAGGAACTTGAATCCAATATTACAATTAAACTCAAGACACATTATAATTAAAGTCTTACAAAACTACACATGATTACGCCTTAAAAACGAGTTACGGACAATCTGAAGGATCGGACACAAATTATGGTCAAAACGGACGACGGACGAATCCATAAACATAACGCCAATCCGAGGAGTTACTACGACGTTTAGACGATCTTTCGACGCGAAAAATAAATATGCTATAGATAACAAAATTCGGATGTTTTTAAACGTATAAAAGTTTTATGTATTCTTATGACTAAAAAGTCTTTACTTAGTGATTTTATAAAAATGATAGAATATAATACAAATGGGCTTTTATATTTATAAATGGGCTATCTTTACTAAATGGGCTTATACTTTCAAATGGGCTTATATCTTTACTAAATGGGCTTATACTTTCAAATGGGCTTATATATTTACTAATGGGCTATCTTTACTAAATGGGCTTAACATAAATACATGGGCTAAGCCCAATATCAAAACTCATGGGCTAAGCTCAATACCAAACATATGGGCCAAGGCCCAATAACATTAAGCCCAATACTATTTAGGCCCAATACTATTTAAGCCCAATACTATTTAGGCCCAAAACTATTTAAGCCCAATACTATTTAGGCCCAATACTATTTAAGCCCAATAACATGAAAACATGGGCTCGGCCCAATGATACAATTAGTGAAAATACCAGTATACAATTGATTCATATAAGACACGAAATCAAGAGGACTAGATCCGACTATATAACTTACAAGATACAAGATTACTTACATATATATTTGGTGAAATATATAACAAGTTTAACAATTCGTACATCTAATACAAAGTTCAACAAATAACAAAGACTTGTACACAAGTCATTACAAAGACCGATGTGTCTAACAAATATAGAACATTTGTAGGTCGCGACACAATACAAGACAACCGCAAGTGAGGATTCTGATACTTATATTTCACAGACGCAATTCAGTGCGTTCATGTCCCCCTTTTCATCTTAAATACTTTTCAAGCTTTACAACTATCGGGGAAAATACATGTACAATAGTATGATAAGTCAAGGAATGAAACACCTTAGATCATGTGAGAAATTAGGGCCATAACTAAAGCACCATTAATCCAGTTTGGACCAAGGAACAAAGGTTTAGATCTAATGGGTTTTGGCGAGCCCCACTCATGGCCATTCGTTTACTTAGGAGTGCTTTTGTTGCCCTACAACATGGTGTCGATACAATTAAAATCGTCTAGGGTTGGATTGCTTCCTATTTCGCCACACATATTAATGTCCTTGCAAAACATTAATGATCACGATTTCATTGACGCTTTTCATACTACTTTTGATTCAAATACAAATACATTCACACTTTACGGAATGTATCATTTACAACTAAACTGCATGAACTCGCTCAACTTTTGTTGACGTTTTCCACTTAAACATGTATTTCAGGGAATTAGTGGACCATGTTGGGGATTTCAATTCAAGGAACAAATGTCAAGACTCCGTGCCATCTTTTGAAGGGTTTGCCTATTATATACCGTCTCTTGTGGTGGTATAATGGACAAAGTCTTAATGTTTAAAACTTTCGTTTTGGATGTATGAAACAAAAATAACTTTTTTTCTTTGGATGGTTTGTAAATTATAAACTTAATGTATGTTGCGCATCTTTTGAACAAGTATGGTAATGGCAATGGAGTATGTTTACTTATATCGTTATGCAATGAGAACCGAACAGATCACACCTCGCGCTTCCGCTATGAGCAGGGTGTGACAGTTTGGTATCAGAGCTTCGATTGTAGTGAACCAGGATTCTTTCTCGAGTCTAGTCTACAATCAATAAGGAACCTCTCACGAAAACAATTTATACAAGAACAAGAGTTTTCATTGCATAAACATTTTTCAAGGTCCACTACAACAAAAACAAAATTCATCTCATACAAATCAAGCAAGGACATTAAGTGTCTTAGTCTCTAAATTGTAGACATGAATCATTAAGTTATTCCGCACAACATTAATAGGATAACGTAAAATGAACTTATGTGATTCCAACATTTCGTGTATATATATTAATTGAGTATTAATTATTAATACATATGTCGAACAAATTATTTTCCAGGATATCATGTCTTCCTCCGAAGGAAGCAACATTTATGACGATATGGATCCTATGACACCCTCTTCGGATGATGATTATGTACCTGAGGTTCAGGTTATTACTTCGGATAATGAGATGGGATCAAATGGCGATATGGATGACTTCCAGCCATTTGCATTGCTAGGTGATGTTGTTGATGATGACATATTAGATGTGCCTCTGCAGCTCAATGACGTAGTTATCATAGATCACCCTGAGGGTGAACATGTGACAACTCGTAAATTCAAGAGTCTTCTTTGCGTTGCACTTTGTGTTTGGTGTAACTAATGTGTTTACCATCTATACAATTAAAATGATTAGTTATGGTGAATGGTTGCAGGTTGGTATAATATGTGGGTGTTATATGTATGTTTTAATGTGTTAAGCTTAGTCGCACACGATCCCGAGTTGCACATCTTTGAATCAGCCGCATATCCTTTTTTTTTAATCATGAACTCCTATGAGCCCAAAGCCTCTAAATAATGTCCGAGCCCAGCCCATGCCATGTGAATATACTAGGCCGAGTTGCATATGTTGTGATTTTAGAAATTGAAAACCCTAGTGCCCTCACTCTTATCTCTAAACTGGACGACATCATCCTTCTTTGTCGAGGCCTCCACATCTTCGGAACATCACCTCTTTACTTGTATCTGGTTAGTACAATAACATATTGATTATGATCTTTGATTGTTTGCTGTGTTGTGTTGATAGTTATAATACTCAATAAAGTATACTCATCATGTGTATTAGATTTCTGTTTGATTAATCATGATCGTATGAATTATCATGAAAGTTCACGATGGCAAATGTTAGAAGTCTTGGGATCGCTGAATTAGGAACATATGAGAGAAATTCTGTTAGGGAATTACTAATTATACGAAATATGATTTAATAGTCCATGATATTAACATGTGATGATTGATAAACTAGGGCCACATAAAGCTAGTGTTCGATGTGTTGATGCTCGATAAGATGAATGCAAGTGGATTGTCTTTTTTTAGAAACTGTTATGCTAGTTGGTAACCACTGTTACTTAAATTAAAATAATGATTACGTGTTAACCATTGTTAATATTTAAAAGGTAATTGAGGGTAATAGTTTGATAAAATTTGGATAACCATGAATAAGAAAATGGCAGCCATGTGCATTTAGAGTCTTGATCTAATCAAATCATGTGCACTTCCTAATAGTGTGGTCAGACTAGTCTAGGATATTAATGATATGTGAATGGAATGATGTGTTGATGTCTTGTTTTTTTAGGTTGGAATATGTGTATTGATTTCATCCAAACTGAGCATGTGATTGTGTTGTTTGTCTGATTCGTGTGAGTCATCATGGAAGGGGGATTTTTGTTGGTACACTTTATGTGGACGCGACTCGACTCGGTTAGATTCGGTTCGGGTCAACTCGGTTAGGTCCGGCTCAAGCCCGACGTCACGACATTCCTCCGTCGTGCGCTCCAGAGTTCGACACGCGAAGCACGAAGTGCCGCGGCCTTTCCCGCCGACACATCACCATGACATCACCTTAGTGATGTCATGATGATGTCATAGTTGTCATTGTTGTTGAATTTGCTGAAACAAATTAACAAAACAGAATGTTGGGCCGGTACCAAATTTGGGCTTTGTCTATATTTGGGCTTCAACAACATGTCGACGAAACATATAGAATTATAATGTTTGTCGACGAAACAAGGTGTGTTTCGTCGACTGTAGTGTTTCGTTGAGTGACTTTATGTGTTTCGTCAGTCTTGTGTCTGTGTCTAGTATAAATACCCATCTCTGTTTCTGTTTGACACAGAGATGAGAGCTTACACATAAAGAAACTCTGTCAAAATTCTGTTAAACTGTGTTTGTATCAGTTTGTAATCGGTTCTCATCCCGTTTAATCAATCGAGTGTGTATCATTGATTATACCGTGTCGTTATTGTTTTACATGTTTGATTTGGCATAGTTACGTGGATTCCGCACACGTAACCGTGTTTGCTATAAACAAGTGATTTGGTTCGTTATTGATCCTCAGATTACGGGACCTACAATTGGTATCAGAGCCTTGGCTCTTTTCCTTGTTTAAAACCAAACATTGTCGTGTTTGAAACAAGTTGTTATTGATTTTTCAGATTTCGTTCTTGAAAAGTTTATATTTTTTTTTCTCTGAAAAAGTCATTAATATCAGTGTTTATGTTGTTGGTTTGCTAAAAGTTTTATCGAAAACCTTGTTTGTTTGAGTGTTTACATATTAACATTTGGTTTTTGTTGAAAGTTTTAAGCAAAATCTTGTGTTCGGAAATTTTTCGGTCACCGGAATCTTCAAATCTTCATCGAGTTCATCTAATATTCAAGTTGTTTATAACTGTTCTTGAAAAATATTTGTGTTTGATCTAAATTGTAGATTGAATTATTGTGTTTGAGGTTTAAAATATAATTGTTTGAAAATTGTGTTTAGTGATGATGTTGTTTGTTGAAATTATGAAAGTCTCGAAAATTGAAAGTTGAAATTGTTGTCAACTTGTCAGAAGATAAGTTTGGAAAATATCTAACATAAAAGGTCATAGTCAAATAGTTCGGCTACAATTATTTAAATCAATATTCAGTTGCTTCATTACAAATCGACCTTCACTTCTGTTTCGTCATCCGCCACATTTAGACCAGATTGGGCTTGTTTTGAGTCTTGGGCCTCTTTCGTCGACCAGGAAGCCCAAATTTAAAATTTGTTTCGCCGATTTGAAAGCCCAACAAGGACTTTTCTTTGTTTCGTCAAGATTATAAGCCTGTTTCGTCGTGTGTAAGCCCAACAGCATTTATTCTATTTCGTCGATCATCAACAAGTCAAAGTTAACTTGTTTCGTCGGACATCATCTTGTTTCGCCGAAAGTAAAGTTGGGCAAGTTTCGTCATTTTAAAAAATTGGGCCTTTGTTTCGTCAAAGTGGAAGCCCAAAAGGACTATCTTGTTTCGTCGTTTGGGAGCCCAAAACAACACATTCTGTTTCGTCAAGTTTAAAGTTACAAAGTCTATTTCGTGAAATTTGGTTTCGTCGAAACACTTTGTGATTTTTAAACAGAAGGTTTGCAAAAGTGGGTTAACACTGTGTTTTCAAGTATTTGATCAGTTTTTAACATACATACATCAAATATGAGCGTTTTATGGAGTACGGACTCACAAGCAGCGTTCTATGCTGAAATTATCAAGAATACCAAGAGTGCCAAGGAGATGAAATGTCAAAATTCTGACTTGATCAAGAAAGCTGATGCTACATCAAAAGAAATGGAGAAGATTCTCACTGAAGATGGATCTTTCTCTTCTCAAACTGCCTTTATGGCAAATGTTTCAGCCTCTTCGAGTCAGGTAACATCTGAAACTCCTAGAATATGTAGTGATTGTGCTTATATGAAACAGGAATGTGAAAGAGTGAAACTTGAATGTGACAAAATTCATGGTCACAATCAAAGTTTGGTTGTTGAGATATCAAAGTGCAAAGAGGCAAACATGGCTTTAACAAGAAATGAAAAGGACTTTAAATCTTTAATTGAAAATTTAAAGAAAAGTGTTTCCGAAACTACCAAAGTTGTTTATCACAAACAAATTAGTATTAACAAGTACATAAATATCGTTGAGGAAACTAAAAAGGAATTAGCCATTGCAAAATGCGAGCACGATGCGATCAAGCAAAAATTGGAGAGTTATTCTAACTCCAGATTTGTGCTCGATCACATAATTGACGTTCAACAACTGAAAGGGAACGTGAAAGGCGTAGGGTATAAGGCGTGTCCACCTCCATTGAGGGGCAACTATACCAAGATGCCCGATGAGGAGGAAATTCCTCGGTTTGAACCAACTGTTCCTCTTAATTATGAGGAGTTTACAACTGGTCTAGGGTTCAAATCGGACAGTTCCTCGGAGGGCTCATCTGGAACAACCGAAAATTCAGCATCTGTTGGTACGGAACAAAGTCCTCCCACAATTGAGGACTATGATTCGTCAGATGATGAACCAGATGTGAGTGATGAGGATAAATCTCTTGAGAAGAATAAAGGAGTAGAAGTGCCTTTTGAGAATCACATTCTGTGTGATCCTCCTACTCCTGTTGTGCAATCAACTGTTAAACAAGAGATAGATCCTATCACTGAGACAGTGTCTACCATTAAAAGTGATAACGTGTTGTATACTTTGGTCGGTGATAGTAAAATTTATTCAGACAAATATTTTCCAATAAAAAACGTCAATCAATCTTTGATTGATAAAGTGTTAGAAGATAATACAACTAAGTTTTTGGGAAAAGCAATCCCGAGAGTTTCAGTAACTCAGTGTGATCCTATTCCAAAAGCTGAAGTTCGAAGAAAATTTGGAAATCAAAAATCACCAACAAAGCAACAACCTGTCGCTTTTAAGGGTAAACAACAACAACAACAACGAGCTCCAAAGCATAAGGCTAAGGTTGAATCAAAAGGAGCTCGTTACAAGAAGAAGGCAAAAGACGTTAAATTTGTGGCCTCCAAAGGTACTGATAAAGTGGAGATTTTTGAAAATAAGTCAAATACCGATTTTGTTCAAAAAGTCAACATTTTGAAACGTAATAATTATAACAATTACACCCAACACACAAACGGGTGTAAAGCTACGGCCTCAAGGTCTACAACTTCAACGTCAGGTCGTCGATCAGATTCTCCTAAGTTTGTTGAAAGGAGAAAATGTTTTAAGTGTGGGAAGTTTGGGCACATCATTAAAGACTGCACAAACTCGCCCAAACCAAATTTTGTGGAAAGACCCCCTTCTGAACAAGGTCACCAACAACGTCGTCCTGTGTCACCAAAAACTGACAAACGCACTGTTAAAGAACAGGAAAAAAACAACGACGTCAAAATGTGAAGGTGATCGAAAAAGCTTTAAAACCAGAAACTGTTAAAAGGAAACCAATTTTGTCACAACCGTTAAAACCGGAGATTTCTAAATCTGTAAATAATACACAATCCGGTAAACAAAAACAAACTTGGAAACCGAAAACAGGTGAGGATTCAGGAGGAGGCTTGCAATTTAAGGACCTTCAAGAAATTGAAATTACATTTCTTGATGCTCAGGGACAACCCAAGTCTATGAAGGCTTGGGTCCCCCTCTCCAACTAATCTCTGAGTGAGTGTGTAGGATGTTCCAGGAGGAACTATCGATAGTCATCGGATTGTTGATAGTGGAATGTTCATGCACAAGATAGGCGACTCAAAGCTCCAAGATATTGTTATTTCTAGGAGTGGTTGCCTTTGATGGAGAGAAGAAGAAAAGGGAAACAGAGTTGTCTGTTGAAAGAAATTGATAACTTCGAGAAAATGAAAATCATTCTAAAAGTGTGATTTTTCAAGGCTTTGATCGGGTCCCCAGGATAGATTCAATCAAAATGTACGCACCTGCAGCACGTCTGGAGTTCAAAATTCACAAGATGAACGTGCAGTGTACATTTCTTCGTGGTGTGACTGAAGAAAATGTGTTTGTTGAACAAACCAACCGGGTGTGCGGATGCCTTGGCGTGGATTGAACAACCGCACACTACTTCTGAAAGAGAAAGACAAAAACCTTCGCTGGTGCAATGTGGAAGACCAGCCGGACCCAAAGGTTTCTGATCTTCTTGCTGTGAAGAGATTTCTAAGTAGCTACAAAATCGACTTTGAAATCCACACCGGGTGGATATCCAGTTTGGGAGAGCACTCAGATTCCTTGCAACGCACGAAACAGTTGCAGGATACGGTTTTAAATTTCTAATCTCTCCTATACTTGTCGATATTTAAGCTGCTTTATAAATTGTTATCCTCTCGTATCACTCTTTGGCCAGACAATGTTGTCATGGTCCGCACCGCTTACCGACATGCCAACTGATTTTTCTAAAATTCGAGAAATCATTTCTAATTAAAATTAATTTTGGTAAACGACATTGAGGTAAAACATGAGTTAACCATCATCGGAAAATCGTTTTTGTAAATACCTTTGTGTTTTTAAAATTTATCTTAGTTTGTTGATTTTAGGGGGAGTAAATCCAAATTTAAAAATTCAAAAACATCGAAAAATTTCAAAACGCAAAAACATTGGAAAAACAAAAATGAGTTTCCTGGCGAGAAAAAGAGAAAATGATAGTAGATCAGTGGTCTGTCTAAACCTCTTCGAACTGAAATGCAAAATGCAAAATGAAAAACGATAAGCAGCTCTATATAAGATGTATCGGTAGGCTCACAATCATTTTAAAGTGTGCAGGGCGATATAAACCTAAATCGACTGAAGATCAGGTGGGAACCATTCATTGGCATATGGTCTTAGTACCGAAATCTCGTTTGAGAGATTGCCGAGATCTGAAATATTCGGTCTTTATGCTGCTTATCATCTGGGTATCATGGTTGTATCAAACCGTAAAAATAACGGAGACGAAGTCTAAGATCTTCCATGATACTATACATACGTATACATATTGCATTCGACCTCAATAAGTGATCAACAATCACATGTCCAATCAAAATAAGTGATAATATATCACAGATTCTTTGCGGGAGTCAAGTTCGTCTCTCTGCTGTACGAAAGTACTGACCTATTCACGGACTTGCTCCTGTGCCCTCATGCATATGAAAATCAAGTTCCTCATCAATAAGTGATTCTATCACATAGGGCTTGTTTTCATTCAAAATAAGCGAGTTTCTCACATTTTTATACGGTCAAACAGATGATAAACAGTATACTCACCGGTAAGATGAACTCTCGTGCATACCTTGATACGGGAATGTGTCGTGTGTGGATGAACACCGGTCGGTAAGTATAAATCATACCTTAACGTATCCCCTCGCCATGATTACATCTGATAAGTTGAACTTAAGTGGACAACAATACCGATAATTGTTATAGGATGCTTATCTTAATGTGAACTAATTGAACAACAAGATCGTTTTGGCATGACCGTACACTGATATGATTCTTTTACCCTCGAAACTCGCAAAAAGATTGTTTGTAGATATTTGTTTACTGCTTTCAGTTTCTGTATCTTTGTATATATTTATTTATTGCTTTCCGTCTTTACATTTGAATAATGAAAAATTCCAAAAAGATTTTAGGTGTGTTTTAATATAAACTTTATAAAATCCAAAAAGATTTCGCTTCTAGTTTATTTTTGATTGACTGATGTTGGAACTCGAGTCTATCCTACCCAAAATCCTGATCGTAAGCCGGAAAACAATTGCATCTTCATAAACAGTCGAAGTTAACAAGTTTTGAAAGTTAAAGGATTAAAATTGATCATTTTCTAAACTTTCAAACTGTTGTTGGTCGGTGTTTGATTGAGATTTGATCTCATATGTGTCATTTGTTTAAATGTTTAACTATATTCCAAGCGGTTGTTCTCATTATGCGTTTAGCTTTCTTGCCTATGCAGATGCTAAAGGCGAGGAGAACATGTTCGATGACAAGCTTTGGAATGAAGACACGAAGTGGAGGCACTCAAAAGATAAAAATGATCGAGTTGCCGCTGACCCTTCATCAACACCACAAGGATCTGAAGATTTGACAAGTCAAAAGATTCACGAGCATAACTCAATGGAGAGTTCAATTTAAGGGGGAGTTTGTTAACACACTTTCTAAATAAAATGGGGAGTTTGTTGATACACTTTCTTCTTATGACGCGTGAAGACTTTGAAGATCCTCCGACATGAAAGACACAGAAGACGAACCATCACAGAAGACGAACCTCACGAGTAGCGTCCAAGGGGGAGATTGTTGGTACACTTTATGTGGACGCGACTCGACTCGGTTAGATTCGGTTCGGGTCGACTCGGTTAGGTCCGGCTCAAGCCCAACATCACGACATTCCTCCGTCGTGCGCTCCAGAGTTCGACACGCGAAGCACGAAGCGCCGCGGCCTTTCCCGCCGACACATCACCATGACATCACCTTAGTGATGTCATGATGATGTCATAGTTGTCATTGTTGTTGAATTTGCTGAAACAAATTAACGAAACAGAATGTTGGGCCGGTACCACATTTGGGCTTTGTCTATATTTGGGCTTCAACAACATGTCGACGAAACAGATAGAATTATAATGTTTGTCGACGAAACAAGGTGTGTTTCGTCGACTGTAGTGTTTCGTTGAGTGACTTTATGTGTTTCGTCAGTCTTGTGTCTGTGTCTAGTATAAATACCCATCTCTGTTTCTGTTTGACACAGAGATGAGAGCTTACACATAAAGAAACTCTGTCAAAATTCTGTTAAACTGTGTTTGTATCAGTTTGTAATCGGTTCTCATCCCGTTTAATCAATCGAGTGTGTATCATTGATTATACCGTGTCGTTATTGTTTTACATATTTGATTTGGCATAGTTACTTGGATTCCGCACACGTAACCGTGTTTGCTATAAACAAGTGATTTGGTTCGTTATCGATCCTCAGATTACGGGACCTACAATTTTTCAAGTATGACAAGTAATAGAAAGTGTGGGGTATTGTATGAATTAGAATCAATAAATTTAATGACTGGAAGATGGACACGTGATAATATAAAAAATTTGAAGTAGGGTTTCACTAGATATCATTCTGTATATGATCGGTTGTATGTATGGAATTAACAAGGCAAGATTTGTGAGATTAATGATGGTTATTAATCAGTAAAGGACAATTGGGGAATCGAAATAATATTAACAACATGCAAATTCGGTTGGACTAATGTATCGAATGGATAACATCTATTTTAGTTGGGCTTTGTACGCCAACTGGGCTACAAAAGCAAATAGAGAAAATAATAATTTTATTAAATGGGCCGCACAGTTAGTTTAAATGGGTTAGATAGTAGTGAGGTTGGGCTAATAACATGTAGACTGATTGGGCCGCATATTCAGTCGGGCCGCAAAACAGTGTAACGGGCCTGCTTGGTCGTTGGGCCGCGCGTATTACGGGTTGTTGGGCTGGGCCTGTAACGTGTGGAATCAAGATATTAAACTACTTGTATAACAATATGGTATTTGCACATAAGAACTTGTGAGTTAATATGATATGTAGTGTTATGGATAACCATGTGGTATGTTATAAGTGTATATTCTCGGAAAGGATAACCAAAATCACTTGACATGGATTTTGGTGTAAACGTGACCTTGTTTGATGACATATGTGCGAAGACGTGTAAATAATTGTGCATACCAAACTGATTGTTATGTGTAACCATCATAGGGCTTGGTCAATCACTGTTGTTAAACGAGTAATTAATTCTACCGAGCAAATCAAAGGTGAGTTCATCTCTCTTGAGCATGCGTCCCGGTGGTTTGGGATAGTTAGTGGGTATCCCGGGGAGGGATAAATCTTTTGGGTAAAACTGGGATGTTCGATAATATTCTCACTCTCTATCTCTTAAGTCCCATCTTTTGCTATCGTGGGTGGTAGCAGGGTATTAGTTGGTAGCGCTACTTAGGTTTGGCACCCTCACCCTGTTCCTGAGAGAGGGCGGGTGTGAACTAATGACCCAGTCGGGCCCAGTGCTTTGATAGGAGCACTGGGAACATGCAAAACATACATCAGGAGCCGTCTTGTTTAGTATCGAGATATTATCAACATTACTTTCGGATTCAAATTCAATGGATTAACTAAACACTTGGTAACCAACGTTTTCGTAAAACTATGAACTCTCCAGCGTTGTCTGATACACGTGTGTGCATGCTCTCAGGTTATTTGATATGTGTGGATATGGAACTTGTTGTCTGGGATGCTGGAGTGGTCATGGGTCAAGATACATGGAAACTTGAAATGAGACTAGTTGATTACATACACTTGGGTTTTGGTTAAACTTCATATTATGCTTCCGCTGAACACAACGAGTTGTAAATAATGTTTTGTAACACTTTATACTAATGAATGAAATCTTTTTACTGTAAACCTTGATATGAGTTCAATGTGATTGGTGGCTAGATCCTGGTACGTCACACGCCTCGCGAGGGTTTCCGCATGTGGTATTTTGGGGATGTGACAGTTTGGTATCAGAGCCACTGGTTATAGTGAACTTGGTTTTTAAACGTTTTTATAAAACCAGACTATAACCGAATAGTACCGAAATCGACCATGACACTCAGCTCCAGACTGCAAGGTTCGTCTTTCTCACTTGTTGCATACATTACATGACTAGTACACATTTGTTTATGACGTAACGTACGAACACACACACCTGTCACTATAGCATGATTACATGGATTGCTTGCTTACATTATGATGTGTTGATAGTATGTCGTAGTCCTTAGATTCCTGTGATCTTGTCATTTTGATAACCCCTGTTTGATATCTGAGTTTGGAGAGCCATTTGACACGAGTTAGGAGGAGCTGAGATGAGCATGCAAATCACAATATTATTGTGGGTGCATGTCACACCCCGACCACGTAGAACATACAAAACGTGGCGGAAACGTCGAGGAGTGTTGTAACAGAATTAATGTTTCACAACCATGGAAAACGAAGTTTCGTTTTATTAATCAACATGAAAGTTTACATTGTTTTAAACAAGAACCAAAGAGTACATAACATAAATTAACTAGTTCTTGTCTCGTTTTAAGGCACTAAGGCACAGGTCCGCCTAAGTATGTCTTGATAAGTCCTATGCATCATCTCCTGAAATCACATGTGAAAATAGGTACGTCAGCATAAAAATGCCTCTGAGATACATAGGTTTTGTGAAAACAGAATTCATGACTTATGTTTGAAAAAATGTTTAGTCATGAACCTTGTAATTTGCTTTGTCTTGTAAATCATTTGAAAAAAAAGCGATAAGATCAGATGATATGTATAAATAAGAGAATAATGTATGGTTAAATGGATAACCATGTAAAATGAGTTTATATAAGATAAGTTGTTTGAAATTCAATGTCTTGTGAAAAGTATGTTATTTGTATAAAATGTTATATGTCTCAAATTGAAATGATTTAAATAACGCTACAATATATGATACCATACAAACACTTATATATAGGAAGTACCAGCGGCGTATCCACCATGCTTGTATCATATTACACACGCCTCGTTACTTAAATCACTTACTCAAACCAAACCACCAAGATGTAATGTTTAACAATTGTAGAAAATGTTTATGTATAAATGTCAAAATGTTTGTGTGAAAACCATGTCGAATGTCTATGTCTAATGTAAATCATGAATTGTGTCTATAAATGTCAAAAGGTAAGTATGTGATGAATAACAAATGTACTAAGTATGCACACAATGGGCATACATAGCATAAAATGTAATGTAAGACAATGTACTAAGTATGCACACAATGGACATACATAGCATAAGTGTAATGTAAAATAATGTATAAGGTATGCACACAATGGGCATACGTAGCATGAATTGTAATGTGAAGCGATGTACTAAGTACGCACACAATGGGCATACATAGCATGAAATGTAATGTAAAACGATGTACTAAGTATGCACAAAATGGGCATATATAGCATGAAATGTAATGTAAAATGATGCACTAAGTACGCACACAATGGGCATACATAGCATGAAATGTAATGAAATCATGTACTATAATGTACTAACAAACATAGCAGGTATATGATGTGAAAACAGGAAAGCATGAAAGTAACAAGTAGGCACATGTGTTCCACCCCAAAATGTTTGGAAAACAGTAAAAGCGGGGTCTATGTACTCACTTGAGATTGCTCAGAAGTCCTAAGATAACCACCAAGCAATGCTAGAGATCTCGGAATCAAACGGCACCTAATATAGGTAACTATGTTAATAAACCGGACCTAGATCGGAAGATCGGATAGAATGAGGGCTCGTAAACCAAATGAGTATGGGAACTCATGTAGTATGGTTTAAAAAAGCCTACATACTAAATGAAACCTAGCCTAAGTGCTTACGACCCATTACGACCCGTTTAGGTAGCTTATGCTACTTTAACGCGTCGTTCGCGTGAAACGCGTTTGGACCGCTTAACTAGTCCTATGACAAGTAACATATGCCTTAACATGTCTAATATTGTTGTCAAATCAGTTTAGATGTCAAAAGTTACGTTACATATGCTTAAAATGAATTTTGGCATCAAAGGGGTATTTTGGTAATTTACCTAAGGCATATAAACTTACCTATCATACAACTACTTAAACGAAGCGACCATAAGGTATAACCTCGGAAGGTTATTCCCTATATACTATGGTCACCTAAAGTGCTTGGTCGGATCCTAATGATCGACCAAATGGGTCGGGTTCGAAGGTATAAGCGATTTATTAGATCGCTTACCCTTACGACCCTAGACAACGTGGTAATCAGTAGGCATAGTCACAATGGACTATAACCATCGTGATTACAATCACGTTGCGAAGTTCAAACGAACTTCGCATTGACCATAAACTGGTCAATGCAGAAAGTCAAACAAAGTTTGACTTTCGGACTCGAAAAGCAATAAAAGAACGAAGGAACACTTACAAAGGGTCCCCGAATGCTAATCTAGATCAAAATAGCTCAGGTATGAAACAAAGGTTTCAACTTAGAGCACATTAGATCAGATTATTGTGAGGAATGAGTGAAGTGGGTGTTGGGTATTTATAGATTTCGGTTCACCGTTAGGATCGTTTCTTGGAGAAAAGGGAATGATCACATCCCTACACTTGTTGGAATATTGTGGTAACTGATTTTGCCCACCACAAGAGATTAACATGTGGCACTTGGCCTTTGGAGGGTGTTAGGGGCTGTTAACATGTGTTTAAAATGGCTTTTGCTGATCAGAAGGGGCCTCGCGTGACACCAAGGGGGCTAGGTGTCACGCTAAGGTCCCTCTGTTCAGCAATTGGTTTCCAAAGCTTCCAATTCAGTCCCCGTTGCGTATTAAGGCCATTTTCGACATGTTTAAGGCTCGTTAAATCATTTTCAAGGCTCCAAAAGGATGCCTAAACATTGTGGACATGAAACATGCTCAAAAATATGCCGGATGTCAGTTCGTTTGGTCGTACGATCGCGATGTTCGCTTAATTACGACGGAATGCGCATAAGCGCGAAAAACGATCTAAATTGCGTGACGAATGGATTTATCTTATGCCAAACACTAAAATAAAATATTTAAGTGCTTACATAAGTTTTTGGATGTCCGGAGGTATTCAGAACGTAAGTTATGCGCGAAAATGCAAACTTGTGCACTTTTTGACGCTTTTAGTCCCTGAATGACCCAAAAGTTTATTTTAGCACACCGAACCCCTCAAAGCCTATTTCTAAGCTATATAAAGGATATTTAAGGTGTGTTTAACTTATGGTCATGTTCCAGAATGTTCGTTACTGTTCAAATTGGCATACTTTCGCAGTTTGTCAAATTTAGTCCCTGTAAGCGATTTAACTCGATTTTTGCCATACCAAAGCCTTCAAAACTTATTTCTAAGTTATGTAAAGGTTACTTAAGGTATGTGAAGCCTATTTCACTATCCTGGAGTGTTCGTTGCATTAAACTGGTTATATTTACGCATCAGTGCGCGTATAACCTTCCAGAAAGCGATTTAGAGCCCGAAATTGAACAAAATTTGATATGTGCAAATGATACACATATTTTTACAAATACCAAGTATGAAATACAATATTTCATTGGTTTGGTATTTGATTGATGGTTGGAGTGACACAGGTGTCACAGTGCACACATAATAATAATGTGGGGTGCATGCGAGTCCCAATGAGACTTAACAAGTGAAAAAGGGGTTCTGATCCGTTATTTGATCAATGTGAAATGTAACAAGTCTATAGGAGTCATAACAGTGATTGTCTCCTACTCGAATGTGACCTTTTCACCTCTCCCTGAATTTTTACGAACCTTGATGCTATCAAGTATCACCTGAACACTCATCTGAATGCCTAGCGAACTGTGTAGAATGTTAGGTGCTTGTATGAACGTCCCTGAGTCGGATGTTGCAACATCAATGATTGGTCTATACCTCTCAAACTCCTCTTTGTTTGCTGGAACTCACTGTACTAACGTCTTAGACCCCGAAGTGCGATCACTTCTGCAACACTCTGGAAACATATCGTGTAGTACTCAGTCAACATGCAAGAACGATGGACAAGAGGATGAGCGTAGTGCCTTACCAACCTCAGTACTAGAATGACCCTGATTACTGGCAGCGAACACCAGCAAATTGACTTCAACCGAATCCTTAAACCCTAGACAACGACTTATGGGAGTCAACTCTCACGAATCAATTGGGACATAAATGATGACAGTCGTCCATGGTGTAGAATGTGTAACTGCCAGCACAATGAGTAGCGCCTTAGGACGTGGCACGGAAAGTGAAAAGGTGGACCCTGTCGGTGAAAGGCCCCAGGACTTCGTTTCGAGCATCGACATTAGAAGCAACGGTCACGATGACATCAAGGTACTCGCAAATCATGACTTTCGGTATGGAAATGATGGTGGCTTCAGCAAGGAATGGCCGATGTTAAGGCAAGATGCCAACAACCCAGAGAACAATGACAATTTTGGGAGTTCTAGTAGCAGTAACAACAACACTGGATGTGGTACTCGTGGAAGGGCATTTAGGATGGGCATGGGCGACGCCAGGATTATAACAACATGGTGCCCTACACGTTCTTGGTAACTAATCACTTTGTCACTGATCTGCTTAACCCTGATGCTTCTTGAAATCGAACCTGTTGTGGACTCGGCTGATGGCAAGTCAACTGAAGCCTCATATGACTGTTGGAATGCAAACTCGACCTTGTGGGACGAGTGTTCGACATCGAACTTCCTTCTACTATTTTGGATGGTTTCGAAGCAGTAGTCAGTATGGATTGGTTATCCAGATATCGCGTAGATACGCACGGTGAGGAGAAAATCTTGCGTATCCCTCTTCCTAGTGGAGAATCGTCGTCTGACCTAGGGAGACAGAATGGTGTAAAGGTTAGCGTCATTTCAGCAATGAAGGCCCAGACGTGTCTACAGAAGGATTACCCCGCTATGTTAGCACTCGTTACTGATGTTAAGGCTAAGGAAAAGAGGATCGAGGATCCACCAATTGTTCGTGATTTCTCCCTATGTGCTACCGGAAGGACTAACAGGTTTACCTTCACATCGTCAGGTGGAATATCAGATCGGTATCATGTCAGAAGTAGCCTTTATTACTAGTTCTCCTTACCGCCTCACATCAGGAAGGTTGCAGAAACCGCCTAATCAACTTTAGGAACTGTTGGACCGGAGTTTTATCGGACCTAGATTTTCACTTTGGGGAGCCTCAGTTATATCTGCGAAGATAAGCCTTTTCGTATGTGTACCAGCTATCGGGAACTCAGTAAAGTGACAGCCGAGAATCGTTTGCCTCGACCATGTAGTGACAACCTGTCGACTAGTTGCGAGGGACAAGCTTTCATTCGATGATTGATTTACGAACAGACTATTATCAGAGGGAAATTCACGGGGAGAATGTTCTTAAAGCGGCTTATCAAACGCAATTCGGCCATACGACTTTGTATTCCATGACCTTGGGGCTAATCAACACACCAACAGCTTTATGGATTTGATGAATCGACCGTGTTTGTTGATGACGTTTTGAATCATTACCAGGAGGAAGGAACAACATGGGCGACATATGTATCTTATTTTAGAACTCCTGAGGGAGGAGCCACTCCACGCGAAGCCTTGTTAAAGGTAACTTCTAGATTCGAGAGGTACGATTTTTGGTCATATAAACAACGAAGTGGTAATACACGTGGATCTCACTAAGATCCATTTTGTTAGAAACTGATTGACACCAAAGATCCCTTCGATACTATCGCAGATTCATCACATGATTTTCGAGGATTTCGCAACTTTAATCTCTTTAGCACAGCAAAGTGATGTGTATTCGTGGGAGACAAACAGGAGAACGTCTTGTCAGCTTTTGAAACCTAACACTACAATGCACTGAGCATCGTCTTTACCCGAGGGTACGGGTGATTTAGTGGTATACCATGATGGTTCGAATCAGAGTCCCAGTTACACGCCGATGCAATACGAGAAGGTGATGGCTTACATAGTGGAGTAACAGGAAAAATTGCACGACTCACAACCTGGGGTGGAAGCCACGATCTCGGATTTAAGCCTGGAGGCATTACTTGGACCGTACCAAATGCACTACTTAGACCGATCACAAGGGCCTCCCGTGTACCCTTGTTTCGAAGGAGCTAAATATGAGACGGCATCACTGGATGGAACTTCTGAATGATCTCGACTATGAAACCTGAACGTGTACGAGCCTCACAGCACACCATCGACTCTAACCTACTTGATCCGATCCGTTTCGCCCGAACCGAAGCATTGAAGGAAGAGAACTTTCCAGCGGGATCCGTGCGGGGCATGGAAAAACAATTTGTAGCTGAATAATCGAACGACATTCACTACTTCATGGAGCGAATGTGGGTCCCACTATACAACAACAGTAGGGAAACTTGGGTTGAGCGAAGCACACCAGTCTCGATATCTTAGTCATCTTTGTTTTGATAGGAGATATTAGGGTTCATAAATCCTGTGCTGGCAACCGGACAAGAACGCCCACATGGCAAAGTATGTGAATGATGTTTGACTTGTGCGAAAATCAAGGTGGAATATCAGAAATCTTTGTGTCAGCAACCGGAAACACACATATGGAAATGAGAACCGACTACCCTGGATTATGTTACTTGCCTACTTCAAATCTGAAACGTAGACGATATCACCTGGGTGATCGTTGATGGACTCACGTCACCAGCACATTTTCTTACAGTTGTGAATGTTCCTCTAGGAGAGGCGGATTTTAGGCACGAGGTGCCAACTCCTGTATCTCTGATTTTGAGCTATACCTGATTTATGGTAGGCAATACGCAACACCCTTGGCTCACGTCTAGACATGAGCATTGGACAAACGGTTAAAGTAAACGAACCATCCTGACACTCGAAGACATGCGGCGAGCATAAGTGTGATTGGCTAATCTTACCATCCTAGTATTCAGACAGCCCTGTTTGAGGCATTGCATGGACAGAAACGCTAATCTCCTTATTGGATTAAGGTGGGTGTCACAGGTCCAGGACTTGTACTTGAAACTCTTGGGAAAATTGCTGGGATCGGAAATCGTCTGGCGGCAACGAGTGACCGTCAGGAAAGTCGATAAGCTTAGGGAACGCTGAGATTTCGCTGTATGCGATCGTATCATGTTGAAAATCTCACCCTGAGAGGGTGTGGTACGCTTGGGAAGTCTGGCAAGCTTAACATTCGATGCGTTGAGTTATTCAGAATTTTGGAAAGAATCGGTCACGTCGCCTACAAACCTGAATTACCCGACAAATTGGGTAACGACCAAGATGTCATTTATGTCTCAAACCTGAAGAAGTGTTTGCACGATGAAACACTTGTGATACCCTTATTAGAACCTAAGGCTAACGACAAGTTGCAATTGTCTTGGAATCCGCTGAAATCAGGGACCGGGACATCAGGATTCGTTGGCATAGCCGAATTCCAATCGTGAGAGTTCGATGGAACTCAAAACGTGGACCGGAGCTCATATGGGAACGCGAGGACCAGATGAAACTCAAGTACCCTCAACTGTTTAAAACTGCTCAACCTCATCCTCGTGAAACTGGTGAATTTCGGGACGAAATTCCTTTCAAGTTGGGGATGATGTGGCACTTGAGGAGAATCCACAGTCATCTTGATTTATCACTTCACACCTCTGAGTTGCATATCAAATTTCAGGACGAAATTTCTTTCAAGTTGGGGATGATGTGACAACTCGTAAATTCAAGAGTCTTCTTTGCGTTGCACTTTGTGTTTGGTGTAACTCGTGTGTTTACCATCTGTACAATTAAAATGATTAGTTATGGTGAATGGTTGCAGGTTAGTATAATATGTGGGTGTTATATGTATGTTTTAATGTGTTAAGCTTAGTCGCACACGATCCCGAGTTGCACATCTTTGAACCAGCCGTATATCCTTTTTTTTTAATCATGAACTCCTATGAGCCCAAAGCTTCTAAATAATGTCCGATCCCAGCCCATGCCATGTGAATATACTAGGTCAAGTTGCATATGTTGTGATTTTAGAAATTGAAAACCCTAGTGCCCTCACTCTTATCTCTAAACTGGACGACATCATCCTTCTTTGTCGAGGCCTCCACATCTTCGGAACATCACCTCTTTACTTGTATCTGGTTAGTACAATAACATATTGATTATGATCTTTGATTGTTTGCTGTGTTGTGTTGATAGTTATTATACTCAATAAAGTATACTCATCATGTGTATTAGATTTCTGTTTGATTAATCATGATCGTATGAATTATCATGAAAGTTCACGATGACAAATGTTAGAAGTCTTGGGATCACTGAATTAGGAACATATGAGAGAAATTCTGTTAGGGAATTACTAATTATATGAAATATGATTTAATAGTCCATGATATTAACATGTGATGATTGATAAACTAGGGCCACATAAAGCTAGTGTTCGATGTGTTGATGCTCGATAAGATGAATGCAAGTGGATTGTGTTTTTTTAGAAACTGTTATGCTAGTTGGTAACCACTGTTACTTAAATTAAAATAATGATTACGTGTTAACCATTGTTAATATTTAAAAGGTAATTGAGGGTAATAGTTTGATAAAATTTGGATAACCATGAATAAGAAAATGGCAGCCATGTGCATTTAGAGTCTTGATCAAATCAAATCATGTGCACTTCCTAATAGTGTGGTCAGAATAGTCTAGGATATTAATGATATGTGAATGGAATGATGTGTTGATGTCTTGTTTTTTTTAGGTTGGAATATGTGTATTGATTTCATCCAAACTGAGCATGTGATTGTGTTGTTTGTCTGATTCGTGTGAGTCATCATGGAAGGGGGATTTTTCATGTATGACAAGTAATAGAAAGTGTTTGGTATTGTATGAATTAGGGGCTGTTTGGCTAAGCTTTTCAAAATGACTTATTTGCTTATTTGCTTTCTGAAAAGCAAATAAGCAAATAAGTCATTTTGAAAAGCTCCATTTTAAAGCTTTTCAAAACTACTTATTTGCTTATTTGCTTTTCAGAAAAGCAAATAAGCAAATAAGTAGTTTTGAAAAGCTTAGCCAAACAGCCCCTTAGTATCAATAAATTTAATGACTGGAAGATGGACACGTGATAATATAATAAATTTGAAGTAGGGTTTCACTCGATATCATTCTGTATATGATCGGTTGTGTGTATGGAATTAACAAGGCAAGATTTGTGAGATTAATGATGGTTATTAATCAGTAAAGGACAATTGGGGAATCGAAATAATATTAACAACATGCAAATTCGGTTGGACTAATGTATCGAATGGATAACATCTATTTTGGTTGGGCTTTGTACGCCAACTGGGCTACACAAGCAAATAGAGAAAATAATAATTTTAGTAAATGGGCCGCACAGTTAGGTTAAATGGGTTAGATAGTAGTGAGGTTGGGCTAATAACATGTAGACTGATTGGGCCGCATATTCAGTCGGGCCACAAAACAGTGTAACGGGCCTGCTTGGTCGTTGGGCCACGCGTATTACGGGTTGTTGGGCTGGGCCTGTAACGTGTGGAATCAAGATATTAAACTACTTGTATAACAATATGGTATTTGCACATAAGAACTTGTGAGTTAATATGATATGTAGTGTTATGGATAACCATGTGGTATGTTATAAGTGTATATTCTCGGAATGGATAACCAAAATCACTTGACATGGATTTTGGTGTAAACGTGACCTTGTTTGATGACATATGTGCGAAGACGTGTAAATAATTGTGCATACCAAACTGATTGTTATGTGTAACCATCATAGGGCTTGGTCAATCACTGTTGTTAAACGAGTAATTAATTCTACCGAGCAAATCAAAGGTGAGTTCAGATCTCTTGAGCATGCGTCCCGGTGGTTTGGGACAGTCAGTGGGTATCCCGGGGAGGGATAAATCTTTTGGGTAAAACTGGGATGTTCGATAATATTCTCACTCTCTATCTCTTAAGTCCCATCTTTTGCTATCGTGGGTGGTAACGGGGTATTAGTTGGTAGCGCTACTTAGGTTTGGCACCCTCACCCCGTTCCTGAGAGAGGGCGGGTGTGAACTAATGACCCAGTCGGGCCCAATGCTTTGATAGGAGCACTTGGGAACGGGAAAAACATACATCAGGAGCCGTCTTGTTCAGTATCGAGATATTATCAACATTACTTTCGGATTCAAATTCAATGGATTAACTAAACACTTGGTAACCAACGTTTTCGTAAAACTATGAACTCACCAGCGTTGTCTGATACACGTGTGTGCATGCTCGCAGGTTATTTGATATGTGTGGATATGAAACTTGTTGTCTGGGATGCTGGAGTGGTCATGGGTCAAGATACATGGAAACTTGAAATGAGACTAGTTGATTACATACACTTGGGTTTTGGTTAAACTTCATATTATGCTTCCGCTGAACACAACGAGTTGTAAATAATGTTTTGTAACACTTTATACTAATGAATGAAATCTTTTTACTGTAAACCTTGATATGAGTTCAATGTGATTGGTGGCTAGATCCTGGTACGTCACACGCCTCGCGGGGGTTTCCGCATGTGGTATTTTGGGGGTGTGACAGAACATGTAGTCGAGGTTATACCCTTGGATATCCTTCCTCTTGCTATTATGCCTTTTATCGTCGACCCTGACGAGGATGAAGACGCCGTTGTTCCAGTGTTTCCCGTGGAGCACTTAGATGATGATTTAGGAGACGGAGATGTTTATGATCTGGTTATTCTAGAGGTTGCAGCACCGGTAGTTCCGATTATTGCTATTTCTTCTGATTCTGACACAGACTCAGATGCTCATTCTGATGCATCTGTTACTACATCTGTACTTCAGGCTGTAGGCCTAGAGGCGCATCCATTTATTGAGGATGATCTCATGCCAGATGAGCCAGTTGTTCCTGCACCTGATCATGTTCCTACTCCACTACATTCTCCAGTTTACTTACCTGCTGAGGAGCCTATTCAGGCCCCTGTTTCAGAGGGATCTACTGACCGTATCCGACTCATGCGCTTCGCACCTATCATACCACCTACAGATCATACCGATGAGGCAGGACCATCCGGACACGCCCACATACCGCCCAGCGTTATTGACCTATATTACTAGCAGTTTCGTCCAGTTCTACCAGTTCCTACTGAGCATATGACAGCACAGCACTCTCCGCCACATGTTATGCCTACTACAGACCCGTATCATCCAGTTCACTACCCGAGCATTTCTACTGATGCCCTTATTGTGACAACCCTCACCAAAACAGGTATCCGTACGACTTAATTAATATTTAATTACTGCTTAATTACTGTGCTTGCTTACGACTGTGATTAAACTGCTTACTGATTTCTGATACATACATGCTCATGCATCACATTTTATACTGTCACTCTATTATTTATACACAAACATCAGTGACAACCTTGATGCACATCAAGCACAGTGAGCACACTACGGGATACCCATTAAACATGCTGACATAACCAGCATCAGGCAGACACTGCCTCTAAGGCCAGTATGAGCCGGGAATAGATTGCTACACTGGTAGTGAGTGTAGGGAGGTGAGGATTGTAGAACTGTGTCACTAGGTAAAGTTTATAGTGACCGGATGTGCCTAAAACGTACTTTAAGTACAAAATTCTGCGCTTTAATATAAAACTCAGCATTTTAAATTACTAATAAAGTGCAAAAACATTTCAGAACGGTCCCGTATATTTTCCCAAGTACCGGGAATAATTTATGTTACAAAATATATACATAAAGGACTTTTTCGACATAATTAAACATTTTAACGGAACGGTATTTAATCGTATAACCGGACATTACCCGGGGCACTAAATTTTTGTCAAATACTTTATTTTATTATTTATGGCTAGTCATGATCCCCGTATGCCATAACACCCGCTAAAAATAAACAAACTACCCTTATATCATCACCTCTCTTACATCTAACTACACTTACATTCTAGTTACAATTTTTGCAATTATACCCCCCCCCCCCAACCGAAATCAACCTCAAGGGGACCCACCCCCATACTTCAAATCCCCCAATTTGATTTAATTCTAATATTTTAAGTTAATGTTGCTTGTTGAAGTTGCCAAGATATGTGGAGATGATTATTTATAGCATGGCACCAAGATTACTTATCATTTCACTAGATTTCACATCTCACCTCACTCTCCTCTCTCATTTTCGGCTGCCCAAACCGAAACCACCATCACCACCTTAAACATCATCATCTTCTTCATTACATTGTCCATTCAAAGCTTAGTATTCATCCATGGAAGGTGCATCTTCAAGAACCATCAAAGGAGCATTGTTCTAGCCTTTCTCACCATCTTTTTCTCATCATTTTCACACAAGAATCATCCCTAGCTATAAGCTAGTAGTAAGTTTTCTTCACACTTGATTTCATCTTGTTCGAATTTATGTCATGTAGTAGGATGTTTTGTTGTTAAATCACTAAAGATCAAAAGACTAGTAGATGTTAAACAAAAATAGAGAATATAAAAGCTACATAAAAGTTTACTTGTGTTTGAATCATGAAGCGGAATCTTGTTGATTTGAGGGTTGGTTAAATCATACTTGATGTTTAAAAGTTGTTTCCTTGCTAAATCCATTGTTCGGACACTCGTTAATGCGATTTAGTGATGTTTAAACCGTGAATTAACATGCTGATGTGCTTTTCCAGCCGCCTTCAACAGGCTGTAAACGGACTTTAAAAACTCGAAAAACGGAATTTCAAAAGCCTAAATTGTGTATTTTCGAAAAACGAAGAAAATGGCACTGGAATTGTATTTTTCTGAGGTCGGTTACTATTTTAAAAATCTGTTTTCGTGACAGCAGCTAAGGCTGATTCTTACTGCAGTAAATTGGGCTGTGCGTTTTCGATCACAACTTAAAACCTGAACCGAACCAGCCCCTGAAACTTTTATCAAAGATGGTCACGGATGTATTTGTGACCCTCGAACTGGAATTTCGATAAACGGACTGACGAGGAATTTTTGACGAATTTTTCCGTAAACTGTGATCAGAATGTAACAAATCTGATCACAGTTCGGTAAACGATTTTCTATAAATTTTTGATAATGAACTAGACCCCGAAATTTTTACACAATAATTTGTGGGTCGTTTATGACGTTCCGGAAAAATTTGGGAATTTTTGGAATAAGTTAAGTATTTTATTTACTCGTCCGAAAACAGTCCAGTTTTTCACATATTGAAACTGAAACGACAAGGGTAGTATTTTGCGTGTTAAAACGTAAGGGTTGATTGTTGATGATCATGGGTTGATTTCAAAAAGAAAATGATGTGCGTATTAGCACGGACACTCCCGTTTTTAGGGGAAGTTCTGGCGAATTTTTCTAGAAATACCAAGACTTAGAAAAATTATTTTTCTAACAAGTATGTTTAACTTTATCTCTCGGAATTAAACCTCGCCATGAGTTTTGACATAAAACTTTAAAGTGTTGGATATGAAACTTGTAAATGTATTTTGTCAATACTTTAAGTCACCAAATACATAATACATGTACGAATACCCCATCCTTGGGAAGGAATCTATTTATACGATAACCAAGAAATATAAACACGAAATAGTTGTCTAACTATTTCCCCAAACTCTAAGCTAAGGCACGGCCGTTCGTCTAATAGATATTAGCACGTTGTAGGTTGTCGTGCTGCAGACCGAGTTTGAGTTGCTGTTATCGAGGACGCATTACTGTGAGTTCATGTCCCCCTTTTCTCTTAACTGTTTCCAGTTTTCTAAACTGCGGGGGTGAAATACATGTTACTATGATTACGAGTACTTTTACATGGTATGGTTAGTGTAAGGAGGGTTACTGCATACAGATCATGTGAGTGGGTAGGTGGTACTTGAGGCCATTAATCCTCATTGTAGGACCGAGGGGCACGATGCGGTAGATCTATTTGGGTGTAGCGAGCCCAGCTCCAGGCCCACAGTACGGACCTTGGAGTGACTATGTACCCGACACACAAATCCGCTAGGTTTGAGTCTTCCTACTTGCACTTCACACATATCAATGGCCTTGCAAACCATTGGTGATCTCTTTTTCCTTATTTGCTACATACCAGGAATTTTTATACTTACAAGTGTTTTACATACTCACTTACACATGAACTCGCTCAACATTATGTTGATTTTTCCAACTTACATGTATTTCAGGGAACTAAGGATCTGGCACGGTATGCTACGTTTTTCCGCTGTGTTAGAGTTATGGGATCATCCACGTTTAGGGGTCGCGGCTTTTACCTGGACGAGTCGCAAGTCTTAAACAGTGTTTATGTTATAATTGTGGTTACATTTTAAGAACAAAGTTTTTATATTATCAGGTTGTAATTTCCGTTGCTTGCGTCAACGTCTTAAGACAATGTTGTGGTATTTTACTTTTCAAACTTAAATCAATGGATGATCTGCATGTTTTATTTTCATATAGCTTTGTTGTGATTAAGCTATGGTATTAAGAAGTCACACCAAATTAACCCACGCTTCCGCAAAGCCAGGGTGTGACACTTATCCTCTCTCTGCAGTCTCAGGTCGACATACTTTTTCACAGGGTTCATGAGCTTCAGCAGCTTGCTGGCGCCAGACCTCCACCACCACCAGCTCATTCACCTCCCCATGCTCCACCACCACCACCACTAGGGTCACCACCATTACCCCCACTACCACCTCAGATGCCACCAGTTGATATACCACCAGTTGGTTTACCTGCCCGTGTTTTGACACTCGAGCAGCAGATTGATTTCCTTATCCGTTTGGTTCATGATTTGGAGGATAGGATTTCTCATGTTGACATATTATTGTTTCCGATTCCACCATAGACTGTGTTTGCAGGTATCATACTTTTGAGACGGGTATCTCTATCCGTTGTTGTGTACATAGACCTCCATCAAGTTTCATGACAACTGATAGACTGAAGATCGCATGGATTGAAAGAAGACTTTACCACTTTGTATATATTCTAGACTAGTATGACCGGATGATGTATCTCATGTCCATTTTGTTTCTCTCTAAACGATCTTGTAATCAGTTGTGTACTATATATGAAAACTTGGTGTTATCCTTTATATGCATTTGAAATGTTATATTATACATGTTTTGTTGCTTGCATTGTTTGGTTTATTCGCATGATATATTGCTTGGTTATATTTTTATTAATGTTATAAATGTATTTTAAATGCTTAGTAAAAATATTTATTAGCAAACCAACGTCTAATCTTTATACTATTTCTCCTTTGGAAGAATCATGCCACCAAGGAGAGCCTTACGTTCACGGACAGTTAATCCACCCCCACCTCCACCGATGCCTACAAACGAGACTGAATTAAATGCACTAATAGAACAGAGAATCGCCCAAGCTATTGCACCGTATGAGGCATCCCGTGCCGAACACAGTGGTGGCACCGGCGGATCGGGAGGCCAGGGCCAAGGCGGTACTTCAGGCGGAACAAATATCACGTGTAACGTTTAGTTGTTTTGTTACAACTTATCAAATTTCTTTCTAAATCTACTCGTGCATTTCATTGTTTGCTTATTCTTAATCCGTTTATTGTCTATTTCAGGATGCACATTCAAGCAGTTTCTAGACTGCAAGCCACTCAACTTTGATGGCACAGGCGGTGCCGTGGCTTATGTGCATTGGACAGAGAAAACGGATTCGACCATAAGAATGAGCAGATGCTCTGCTGATCAACATGTCCCCTTTGTGACTGGCCTGTTTGTTAACGAGGCTCTCACATGGTGGAACTTGCAAGTGCAGACTTTGGGGGATAACGTTGCATATGGGTTGACGTGGGAGGTGTTAAAAGAAAGGATGAGGGAAAAATATTGTTCCCGAGCTGAACTCCAGAAATTGGAGAATGAGTTTTGGAACCTTACCATGGTTGGATCTGATATTACTGGATATACTCAAAGGTTTCACGACCTGTCTCGCATGATTCCCTATTTGGTTACCCCAGAATTTAAGTGTATTGAAAGCTACATTTGGGGACTTGCTCCTGAGATCAGAAGCCTTGTTACTTCAGCAGATCCCAAAACTATCACGCAGGCGGTAACTATAGCTGTGAGTCTTAATGAAGTTGCAATTAGGATGAAGAAGTATGATGTGAAGGGAGGAGAGAAGAAGGAATCACATGTTGAGTCTTCCAATAGCGGGAAAAGGAAGTACTCAAATTTTAAAAAAGGAACTCGTGGGAATAATAACAACAACAACTACAGCAACAATCCCAACAACAACAACAATCCCAACAACAACAACTACAACCCCAACAATCACAACAACAATAACAACAACCGCAATCACAACAACCCCAACAATCATAACATAAAGCAAGAGATTATTCAGGCAAGAGATGCAAGGGCGTTTGTAGCCACCAATGATACTGGCCCGAAGAAGTACGCGGGTACTATGCACAAGTGTGAGTGATGCACATATCATCATGTGGGGAATTGTCGGGAATGTGATAAATGTGGCAAGCTTGGCCACCGTACTAAGTCTTGTTGGGGAACAGGGAATAGAACAGGAACGGGGAATGGAAATAATAACAGGAACGACAACGGAAACCGGCGTGGGCAAGGATGTTTTGGATGCGGAAGCAAAGACCACTTCAAAAGGGATTGCCCTAAAGAAAACCAAGCTCGTGGTCGATCATTTGTGATTGAAGCCAAGGATGCGCGCCAAGACCCTAATGTGGTCACTGGTACATTTCTCCTCAACAATCATTTTGCCTCTATATTATTTGATACTGGTGCCGCTTTTAGCTTTATTTCTATGGAATTTAAAAATATTCTGGGCTTAGAGCCTAGTAAGCTAAATGTTCCATATTCTATAGAATTGGCTAACGGTAAACTAGTAGAGATGGGAGAAGTTGTTAAGGATTGTACCTTAGAAATTGGCAAACAAAAATTCAATATCGATCTCTTACCCGTTGAATTGGGTAGTTTCGACGTAGTGGTTGGCATGGATTGGCTATCCAATAATCGAGTCGAAGTCGTTTGTCACGAGAAAATCATTCGCCTACCACTACCGAACGAAGAGACACTTGTGATACATGGAGAGAAGCGCGGCACCCCATTGCGGAACATCAATTGCATGAAAGCACAGAAGTGCTTAGGGAAAGGTTGTATTGCCTTTCTAGCACATGTTGTGGACAAGAAGGCCGATGGGCCTAAGTTGACAGATATTCCAGTAGTAAAAGAATTTCCTGAAGTCTTTCCTGAAGACTTGCCAGGACTACCACCTTATCGACAAGTCGAATTCCACATCGACTTGGTACCAGGAGCCGCACCCGTAGCTAAATCTCCATATCGATTAGCACCTTCTGAAATGCAAGAGTTATCCACACAACTTCAAGAGTTGTTGGATAAAGGATTCATTAGACCGAGCTACTCGCCTTGGGGAGCTCTAATCTTATTTGTAAAGAAGAAGGACGAAACTTTCATGATGTGCATCGATTATTGCGAGTTGAATAAACTTACCATCAAGAATCGGTATCCATTACCGAGGATTGATGACCTATTCGATCAACTGCAAGGGTCGAGCTTCTACTCAAAGATAGACTTACGATCGGGGTATCATCAATTACGGATTCAAGAAGAAAGCATACCGAAAACGGCTTTTCGGACTCGTTACGGTCATTACGAGTTTCTCGTTATGCCTTTTGGTTTAACGAATGCACCAGCAGTCTTCATGGATCTAATGAATCGCGTGTGCAAGCCGTATCTTAACAAATTCGTCATAGTGTTTATTGACGACATTTTGATATACTCTCGATCGACTGATGAACATGAACAACATTTGAGAACCGTTTTGGAGTTGTTAAAGACGGAGAAACTATACGCGAAATTTTCCAAGTGCGAATTTTGGATTCGCGAGGTACAATTTCTCGGGCATTTAGTGAACGAGAAGGGCATTCAAGTAGACCCGTCGAAGATTGAAGCGATTAAGAATTGGGAAGCGCCCAAGACTCCTACTGAAGTGCGACAATTTTTGGGCTTAGCGGGATATTATCGGAGATTTATTGAAAATTTTTCAAAGATTGCTCAACCGCTAACTTCTCTTACACAGAAAGACAAGAAATTCGATTGGGGAGAGAAACAAGAAGCAGCATTTCAACTTCTTAAAGACAAGTTGTGCATTGCACCAATCTTATCATTACCCGATGGTACTGATGACTTTGTTGTATACTGTGATGCTTCGCATCAAGGTTTGGGTTGTGTACTCATGCAACGTGAAAAAGTTATCGCGTACGCGTCTCGCCAACTGAAAGTTCACGAGAAGAACTATACCACGCACGACCTAGAGTTAGGCGCGGTGGTATTTGCTTTGAAAATTTGGCGACATTACTTATATGGTACACAGTGCACTATTTTCACAGATCATAAAAGTCTACAACACATATTCAACCAAAAAGAATTAAATATGCGTCAGCGACGTTGGGTTGAATTATTGAACGATTATGATTGTGAAATCAAGTACCATCCGGGCAAGGCGAACGTTGTAGCAGACGCCTTGAGCCGCAAGGAACGAGTTAAAACACTAAGAGTACGAGCACTAGAAATGACGATTCACACAGATCTTACCGCACGAATTCATAATGCACAACAAGAAGCGCTCAAGGAAGAGCATATTCTAGCAGAAACACTTCGAGGCATGGAAAAACAATTAGTGCCGAAAGAAGATGGAACTTTATACATTATGGGTCGAATTTGGGTTCCACTCTTTGGAGGACTTCGAGATGTTATTTTTGAGGAAGCTCATAGGTCCAAGTACTCAATCCATCCTGGATCGGATAAAATGTACCAAGACTTGAAAGAGTATTATTGGTGGCCTAACCTCAAAGGTGATATCGCGACTTATGTCGGAAAATGCTTGACCTGCGCGAAGGTCAAGGCTGAATATCAGAAACCCTCGGGCTTGTTACAACAACCCGAGATTCCCATTTGGAAGTGGGAACAAATATCGATGGACTTCATTACGAAGTTACCCAGGACCTCAAGAGGCCATGACATGATATGGGTAATCGTCGATAGATTGACAAAGTCCGCACACTTCTTGCCAATTCGGGAGAAGGATAGTACCGAGAAACTAGCGGAACTCTATCTCAGAGAAATAGTGGCTCGTCATGGAGTGCCTATTTCAATCATTTCAAACCGAGACGGTCATTTTGTTTCAAGAATTTGGAAATCATTTTAACAGGCCTTTGGATCTCATTTGAATCTAACTACGGCCTTTCATCTACAAACTGACGACCAGAGCGAACGGACAATCCAAACACTCGAAGATATGCTTCGTGCATGTGTTATGGATTTAGGAGGCAATTGGGATACTCATCTACCTTTAGTTGAGTTTTCCTACAATAACAGCTACCATACTAGTATACAAGCTGCACCGTTTGAAGCTATTTATGGTCGAAAGTGTCGCTCTCCGCTATGTTGGGCGGAAACATGCGATAGACAATTAATTGGTCCGGAACTAGTCCAAGAGACTACGGATAAAAATTTTCAGATCCGAGACCGTATCAAGGCGGCTCGAGATCGACAAAAGAGCTACGCAGATAAAAGACGAAAACCATTATCTTTCAAGGTCGGAGACAAAGTCTTGTTGAAAGTCTCGCCTTGGAAAGGCGTAGCGAGGTTCGGTAAACGTGGAAAGCTTAACCCACGCTACATTGGACCATTTAAAATCTTAGAAAAGAATGGCACTGTTGCCAACAAGTTGAAGTTACCAGATGAACTTAGTAGTGTGCACGACACGTTTCATGTGTCGAATCTTAAAAAGAGTCCAACACAAGAAACCGTTATCGTTCCTGCGGATGAAATTCATATTGACGACAAACTCCAATTCACTGAAGAACCGGTAGAGGTCATGGACTGGAAGATCCAGAAAACACGGAGAAGTCGTATCAAGCTAGTAAAAGTTCGTTGGGACTCTCGTCATGGACCCGAGTATACTTGGGAACGCAAAGACCAAATTAAAGCCAAATATCCTCATATGTTTAAGAAAACTCCTACAAAGAATAAATAAGCTTGAATTTCGGGACGAAATTCTCAATAACAGGGGGAGAATGTGACAACTGCCACTTTCTGGTAATTTACGTACATTTAAAGCAATGATTTACATTATACAAGTATGTGTTTTGAATATCCGAACTGCATGATTACATGATATGCATCTTAGAATACTCATGGAATATTCATTTATGATGCACATGATTCATTTTTATTGGTTACATTTGAAACAGTGTAAACAATGCATCGAAACAACTAGAGTAGTACCTAGTAAACTAGCGTACTGACGAAAACTCAGGATCCGCAGAAACCATCTAAATGACATCTTTAGGACTCAGACGAAAGTCCAACATCAAATATACATTAAACCCTAATTGGAAATGCAAGGGTTTGGTCTAATACTTTCCCGATGTCCGGTAGCACTAAAAACGGCCCGAAAAGCGCTAAAAATTACCATTTCAATAATTTTCCGCAAAATTCAGCATTTGTGTTTTTATTACAAGATGCAAAAGTGTTGTTTAAACACAAATTTCATATAAAAATACATAGGGAATATCATTTTTATACATAACCGATTTTTTTCCCTACAACTTTCATAAGTTAACCTTTCGACTATCTACTTGCGGAACGAGCACTAAACGACTATCCGAACTATATTTTGACATAGTATGCAAACTAGTGAACATTACTTTTGGTCTTTTTCATCATAATTATGATAATTCTTTATCATGAACTACCTTGAATTATTGAATCCCTAAAACACTATAACATTCTAATCTCTTTTTCTACATTTTACAAAGCATGAAATTTACTAACACATGAAACCACATATGGCACCCCTAAATAAAATTTGGGCTGTAAATATGGGGTCCCACACCTTAATTTTTGTGTTAAAAATATCTAGATATTTATGGTTAATTACTAGTGGATGAAATTGGTGATTTATTATAACACTTACACACTAAGTTACTAGCACTTTACCATATATTTACACCTTTACCTTCACCCATAAACTCTCTCATCATCTTCATCCATTTCACCAAGAACACCATAAAAACTCACTTCACTTTAGTCATTTCATTGATGATCAAGATGATTTTCTATGGAACCTAAGATGATCTAAAGCACTTACAAGCTAAAGCAAGTATTTTCATCCATTCAAGAGCATTCTACCATCAAGATCATCATCTTCTTAGTTCTTAATCATCCTCTAGATCATCCCTAGCCTAGTGCTAGAAGTGAGCTTCTAAATCTATTTTTTTTCATACTTATTTATGTTTATGATTGTTAATATAACTAGTAAAAACTAAATAATCATACATAATAATATGAAGATACAAAGAAGCAAAAATAAAAATCATGATAAGAATATGTTTGTTTATATTGTGATTTAAGATTTATTACTTACATGTTTGATCTTGTTATGATGGATATCATAAGAATAACTTGTTAGATGATGTTTAAAAACATGATCTAACAAGTATACATGTTTATGTTAAAGGTTTTTTTTTTTTTTTTTTTTTTTTTTTTTTTTTTTTTTTTTAACATAAAGGCTTAAATGGATGATCATAACCTTTGATTTTGTGAAAGTATTTAAGGTTTTTCATTAAAAACAATATTTCTACAAGATTATGAAAACAAACATACAAGATGAGATTTTTATAACAGTGGTTAAAACTATAAGTAAAGCATGGATTTGAACTAGTTAGCATATGTTATGGTCATGTCCAAAACCCTACATGATTTTGAGAACATCTTGATAAGTTTATGTTATAAAATCTCATATGTTTTAGTTAAAGATGTTATGAGTAAATTGTTGGTGAATTTGAAAAAGAAAATGATATGTTTATTAAACATGGCTAAATGATTAATACAAAGGTTATATAGCAAATTTTTCTTAAAAACTTTATGTTATAAAAACGATCATTTTTGGTTAAATCTTTACAAGATTTAAAAAGATTTTAAAGAAAGGTTTTTATAAAAGAAAAGATTAGATAAATATATATTTTTGAGAAAATATATATTTGGTCACTTTAACAATTTATGTGATATGTAATATTTGGTGTATTAGTTATATGTAACAAAAGTAGGAACTTGAATCCAATATTACAATTAAACTCAAGACACATTATAATTAAAGTCTTACAAAACTACACATGATTACGCCTTAAAAACGAGTTACGGACAATCCGAAGGATCGGACACAAATTATGGTCAAAACGGACGACGGACGAATCCATAAACATAACGCCAATCCGAGGAGTTACTACGACGTTTAGACGATCTTTCGACGCGAAAAATAAATATGCTATCGATAACAAAATTCGGATGTTTTTAAACGTATAAAAGTTTTATGTATTCTTATGACTAAAAAGTCTTTACTTAGTGATTTTTTAAAAATGATAGAATATAATACAAATGGGCTTTTATATTTATAAATGGGCTATCTTTACTAAATGGGCTTATACTTTCAAATGGGCTTATATCTTTACTAAATGGGCTTATACTTTCAAATGGGCTTATATATTTACTAATGGGCTATCTTTACTAAATGGGCTAAACATAAATACATGGGCTAAGCCCAATATCAAAACTCATGGGCTAAGCCCAATACCAAACATATGGGCCAAGGCCCGATAACATTAAGCCAAATACTATTTAGGCCCAAAACTATTTAAGCCCAATACCATTTAGGCCCAATACTATTTAAGCCAAATACTATTTAGGCCCAATACTATTTAAGCCCAATAACATGAAAACATGGGCTCGACCCAATGACACAATTAGTGAAAATACCAGTATACAATTGATTCATATAAGACACGAAATCAAGAGGACTAGATCCGACTATATAACTTACAAGATACAAGATTACTTACATATATATTTGGTGAAATATATAACAAGTTTAACAATTCGTACAACTAATACAAAGTTCAACAAATAACAAAGACTTGTACACGAGTCATTACAAAGACTAATGTGTCTAACAAATATAGAATGTTTGTAGGTCGCGACACAATACAAGACAACCGCAAGTGAGGATTCTGATACTTATATTTCACAGACGCAATTCAGTGAGTTCATGTCCCCCTTTTCATCTTAAATACTTTTCAAGCTTTACAACTATCGGGGAAAATACATGTACAATAGTATGATAAGTCAAGGAATGAAACACCTTAGATCATGTGAGAAATTAGGGCCATAACTAAAGCACCATTAATCCAGTTTGGACCAAGGAACAAAGGTTTAGATCTAATGGGTTTTGGCGAGCCCCACTCATGGCCATTCGTTTGCTTAGGAGTGCTTTTGTTGCCCTACGACATGGTGTCGATACAATTAAAATCGTCTAGGGTTGGATTGCTTCCTATTTCGTCACACATATTAATGTCCTTGCAAAACATTAATGATCACGATTTCATTGTTGCTTTTCATACTACTTTTGATTCAAATACAAATACATTCACACTTTACGGAATGTATCATTTACAACTAAACTGCATGAACTCGCTCAACTTTTGTTGACGTTTTCCACTTAAACATGTATTTCAGGGAATTAGTGGACCATGTTGGGGATTTCAATTCAAGGAACAAATGTCAAGACTCCGTGCCATCTTTTGAAGGGTTTGCCTATTATATACCGTCTCTTGTGGTGGTGTAATGGACAAAGTCTTAGTGTTTAAAACTTTCGTTTTGGATGTATGAAACAAAAATAACTTATTTTCTTTGGATGGTTTGTAAATTATAAACTTAATGTATGTTGCGCATCTTTTGAACAAGTATGGTAATGGCAATGGAGTATGTTTTATTCATTTAGTATGTTTACTTATATCGTTATGCAATGAGAACCGAACATATCACACCTCGCGCTTCCGCTATGAGCAGGGTGTGACAAAGATGGTCGAGAAACTCTTTGAATCTTTACCTGATGAGAAGGATTGGCAATATTATGGGTTGGTTCTGAAAAACACCATGAAAATGTCAGATATGACTGTTGACTAGTTAATCGAAAGGTTTGAGAGTCATGAGCTAGAAATTAAGAAGATGAACAAAGTCAACAACACCCCATATCAACAAAATGTTGATCTTTACTACAGGGGTAGCATGATTCCGAAAACCACTTCACCAAAAACTGCATTTTCTGCTGAGAGCTCAAATACTGTGACTCAAGTAAGACAAAGCAGTAGTTCAGCACCGAGCAGTGGTTATCACGGAGGTTCTTCTTCATCTGCTCCAAGCCAGCAACAACAAACTGTTCCTAAAAACGTGTTTCAATGTAACATTGCAGTGAACTTGAACAATGCTCAAAATTTCAATGAAGAAACTGCTAAACAACAAATGGTGTTTCTTGCCTCAATCTTGGAATCATATGAAAGACTGGTCGCTGGGAAAATCGGGAATACTAATCTGACAAAAGAAGATTATGATCAGATTGACCCCGAAGAGATGGAATTAATCGACATACGCTGGTGCATGGCTAGTGTAATTCGAAGAGCGCAAAGGTTTATGGAGATAACGGGAAGAAATTCCATCGGTGGGCCTTCGACGAAGTTGGGTTTTGATAAATCAAAAGTGACCTGCTTTAAGTGCAAAGAAAATGGGCACTTCAAGAGAGAATGCAGGAACTCAGCAGCAGATGAAACAGCTAATCCGTTTCACGACGACTACTACAAAAAGGCTGTATATCACCAAAATCGCGAAGAGCCGCCCCGGATGAAGCAAATCGAAGAGACTCCAAAGGAGAAGTTGAGAGCTTTAGCTGTAATTCAAGATGACGAGGGTTTCGATTGGAGCGAGATTTTACCAGAAGATGATGTTGTTGGTTTTGCATTCATGGCAAAAGTAGAACCATATAAAGATACACGAACTGAGGAGCAAAAATACACCTATCGAAAGATGGTAGCACAAAATGAGAAAGATAGAAACTATCAAGCGTGGAAAGAAGCCAAGAAGGCAAACATATGGGATCCTGATCGTGAATGCTATTTGGATCCAAGAGGCAAGATAATTGCAGAACCATCATCACTCAATCTTGAAACTATTATAGAAAGCTGAAGAAGAGCTAAATTCAAAAAAGGTAGATGAGGGGATAATCGACATCACGAAGGAAATGACAGCAGAAAACCTAAAGAAAATGGCTGACAAAGTGCTTATGGCAAAGGAACTAGAGGTAGATTCCAAATCTGCGTCTGAGTCAACGAGCAAGGTCAGTAATAATGGTTCAAACAATGAATCAGGTAAGACTGATGGGGCTAAAATGGAAAGTGATTGCAAAAATTGCATGAAACAATGCAAAGTTTGCAGCACAAATGCGTATCTCACAATGAAGAAGACCCAAGAACTGGTTGAGAAAGTCAAAACAACTAAAAAAGGCTTTTTAAATCTAGATCAACTTCTTAGAGCCTCAAATAAAAGAATTGATGATTTAACAAAAAAGATTGAAAAAGATAAAACTGATGTTGAGCGATTTAAGAAAGAAAATGAGAAGTTAATGTGACAACTGTGCTCTGTAATCGATGTACAATGTAAAAAAATGTCAATTATCAATAAAACAATGTGTTTCGGTGTTATTATATGTGTTTTGGTGTTATTATGTGAGTATTTGTGTTTGATGATTTTACGATTTGATTCGAGTTCGATTTCAAGCTTTAAATCGCTTTCTGGAAGGTTATACGCAAACTGGTGCGTAAACGCAGTCAGTTTAACACGACAAACACTCCGGAATAGTGAGATAGGCTTAACATACCTTACATAACCTTTACATAACTTAGAAATAAGTTTTAGATGGTTTGGTGTGTTGAAAACAAGTCTATTCGATCGCAGGGACTATTTGTGTCAAACTGTGAAAGTATGTCGATTTGTTCAGTAACGAACATTCCGGAACTTGATCATAAGTTAAACATGCCCTAAATATCCTTTACGTAGCTTAGAAATAGGCTTTGAGGTGTTTGGTGCGCAAAAATAAACTTATTTGATCAATAGGGACTAAAAGCGTCAAAAAGTGCATAAGTTTGCATTTTCGCGCATATCTTACGTTCTGAATATATCCGGACATCCAAAAATTTATGTAATCATTAAAATATTTTATTTTAGTGATTGGCATTATAAAATTCCATTCGTCGCTTAATTTGGATCGTTTTTGCGTCCGTTACGACTTCCGTCGTAATTAACCGAATAACGCAACCGTACGACCAAACGAGCCGACATCCGAGATGTTTTTGAGCATATTTTGAGTACCCTATACTTTAACTTCATTTTAGAGCCTTGAAATGGGGTTAACGGGGCTTAAACGTGCCAAAAATGAATCAAAATGCAAGTTTCTCAAGTGCAGGGACCTGTTTTGACATTTCTGGAAAGTATGCTAGGCGGGCCGCATAAGGTGAGGCCTATCATTACGCGGGCCACGACAACAGATCAGACAGAAAGTTCTGTTTCAGCATTCTGGTCAAATTTCAGGGGTTTTTATGTAAGATTTGCAATACCTGGAGCCGCTTTTTGACTCCCATTGTATTCTAATACCATGTTCCCACATGTATGGCCAAGATTACACCCTCCTAACACTTGGAATGATCCAATTGATCCTAACTTCCTATAAATAGCAAGGTTTCTCATTTGGGTTCTTCACACTTTGATTCAATTTCTGCTCTAAGTTGAGGTTAAACACCTCATACCTGAGTAATTTTGAATCAAAACATCATTGCTTGGACCCTTTGTAAGTCTCCTTCATGTTTGTTCATGTATTTCAAGCATGAAAGTCAAACAGTGTTTGACTTTCAGCTTTGACCAGTCAATTGGTCAACACAAAGTTCGTTTGAACTTTGCAACGTGAACGTAAGCACGATGGTTATAGTCCCTTGTGACTATACCTACTGATTACCACGTTGATTAGGCATAGTGACGAGTCATAGTTTCGGTCAAAATGCGTATTTATGCGCATTTTGCAACCAAACTATTCTTGGGTATCAAAACCGTTTGTTTTGATATCAAACTTGTTTTCTAACTTAGTTAAACATGTTTCAACATGTTTAACTCGTCACTTTTAGTTTAGTGCTTGTATAGAGTTATAAGTCAAGCGGTCTAAACAACCGCTTAGACTTTCGAACTCGACCCATTTGGTTGATCATTAGGATACGACCAAGCATATTATGTGACCATAGTTGCATAGGGAATAACCTTCCGAGGTTATACCTTATGGTCACTTAGGTTTAATTAGTTGTATGATAGGTAGTTTATATGCCTTAGGGAAATGACCAAAATGCCATTTTCATGCATAATTGGTAATTAAGCATATGTAACTTAACTTTTGTCACCTAAACTAATTATGCAACATATTTAAACATGGCTACGAGATTTTATGAGTTATAACCATCTTGATTTGAGTTGGTTAATTATGATTGCAATACTATATACTTTTCCAAAACAAGATTTTTAATAAGGTATTGCAACATGTAAACTAGCCATGAATCCGACACTCTTATAAAACCTATGTGCTCGCCAGCATTTCTTTGTTGACTTTGTTTTTACATATGTTTCAGGTGTTGTTGAATGATGATGATTGCTAGGTTGCATGCTCACATAGGATCTGGACAAGGCCTTAGTGACCTAATAACGAAGATAGTCTATGTTTCACTTGTTTGTTTTGTTTAAAACAATGTAAATTACTTAATAAATCAATAAAACGAAACTTTTGTATCCATGGTTGTGAAACGATGATTCTGTTACAACACTCCCCGACGTTTCCGCCGCGGTTTCGTTGTTTTGACGTGGTCGGGGTGTGACAGAAGAGTTGGTATCAGAGCCAATGGTTATAGGGAATTAGGTTGTTAGTAATGCTTTGACCTAGACTATAACTTTCTAGGACCCTAACACAAGTTTTCTTGCGTTTAGATTTTAAAAACAAAACCGTCACCTATCCTTAGGTGATTTCCCCAATGAGAACACAAATTTCGAATCCGCTTCGAAAATTAATCATCTGTTCTAGGATGATTGATTACTAGGTTTTGAACCCTCTGTTATAAGGTTTTGAACCCTCTAAGTTTTCAAAATCTCGTCAAAGTTTGGATCTAAATAATGTGAACACGTGCAAACTGGAAGGGTGAATGCATGTACCCTGAGTTTTCTGTCTAGGCTAGAGTGTTCGTACAAATCCACATAATCAGACCAGTCACTCTTACCTGGGAACTCTTGGGGTGAGTGTTCACTTATAGGCGAGCATGTCTTCGGCGATACATTATATTGACCCATTTACTTTGATTAGTCACTGCGTGTCGTTTGTTTGTTTGAGGTAACGAACAAATGATCGCACTCCTTGTGTTTTGGCGATGTTTTTCAATACCTCTTTTGTTTTCCCTATTTTCAACCTCACTCGTTTCTAATGTTTCCTTTTAGATAATGCCTCCTCGACGTGATGCACAACCTTTAAATAACGAAGAAGTCGCAGCCCTTGTCGCTCAACAAATGGCTGCTGTGCTTCCAGGCGTAGTGACCCAGATCCGTCAATTATCACTACAAGAAAATGAAGCTAATGCAACCCCAATAAAATGTTGCATTAGGCCTTGAAAAGGTTGCATTAGGTCTAATGCAACCTTTTATCATGGGCTGCATTAGGTGAAGTTGCATTAGATCTAATGCAACCATTTTGTTAGATAATGCAACCTTTTTTGAAAGGGTTGCAATTACTATTCAAATGCAACCTTTTTATCTTGCAACCTTTTTATATGCTAATGCAACTCTTATACTTTTAAATGCAACTTTTTTAATGCTCAAATGCAACCTTTCCTACACTAAAATGCAACTTTTTAAATACTTAAATGCAACCTTTTGTCATAATTCTGTTACAAAACTTCAACCTTTTCTACACCCAAATGCAACTTTGTAACGTAAATATATTTGGCATAAATTAATATGCATTCAATCACAACTGCATAAAACAATAAAAACAAAGATCTCATTGGTAGCCAAATAGTGTAATTTATCATATTTGTCCAAACTCAAATAATAATATAGTCAACACAAAGTGTCAATTACAATAATTTAGAAAAATGAAGACATTCTACTCATCTCGACCTTCAACTAGTTGTTTCATAACATTTTGCATCATAGCTTCCAAGTTTTGTCGATGGTTGTCAGTATCTTTTTGCATAGCTCGAGTTCGGCTTTTTCTTTCGTCCTCCTCTTCAATCGTCTTACGCTTTTCCAGTAACTAGTTTTTTCTCTACTTCAACATTTTCTTTAAATGACTACGTCAGCCCCTCCGGAATCATATATGTGCAAGCATTATCTACCTTTTTGTCATGTATTTGTATTGCCTCTAGCATAAAGTCAGTGATTTCCATAGTTGATAGTTAGCTTTATTCATTAAAATCAGAAAAGAATCTACTATGACTTACCATCATCTATAAGCTAGTACTTCTTCATTTGTTCTTGCAGTAGTGTCCCAACAATATTAAGAAAATGTTGTCAAAAATATATATATATACCTGAAAGCATACCATGGGTGAATGTTAAAAAATTGTATAGATGTAGTAATGTAGCGCACAAACCAGCACTATGAAATTTCTGCTAACTATCAAATATAACAGTAAAAACAGAATCCATGCTTCAACTTAACTAAATGCAAAATTGGACGAAATTGCTTCTTTGACATGGTCAAAATCAACAAAAACTTTGTTATCAATTATGTTTGGATTTACAAAGGCATACACATCTAAGAAAAACCACATCCTTATGTATAACATTACAGACAATGAAACTAGTATGAAATGCGTTACCTAAATAGCAATGGCGTCTTTTCTTTTGAAGAGTTCATTAGTCAAAAGCCCCTTTCAGTCTTTGTTTTAAGGTTCAATTCTTTTATTACCTATGCAAGATAAAAGATGGATGCATTTGTTTTGAGAAAACCATTGTTCATAACATAACATATAATAACGATTAAACGAAAACAAACCCATGATAGAGATATAGAGTTAGATATACAAACGTCATTGTAAAATTCAGTTGATAACTAGGTGCTTCATTTGACCATAAAAGTTAAAGTTCTTAAAAATATGTTCTGATGCAAATATTATTTTTTATAGGAAGTCATCAACTTTAATAAGTTATCAAATTCAGTAAATTCAAATGTTGAGTTGAGGGTGCATACTTAGTACCGGCTACACGGATGTTGACTTGAGTTTTATCTTTAGGGTAGTGTCGGGCCATGCCAAAGTCCACAATACCCCAACAAACTCACAACATTTTTTATGTTGTATGCAAGCCAATAACTTAGCTTCATTTGTAAACTCCCTTTCCCCTGTTTTGATATCTCTTAAAGCTTCTTCATTTGTAAATTCCCAGTTACGCATGCTCCATTTCTTGAAGTTGTAACCACCTAGACCATCAACAAACCACATATATAAATATTCAACTAACAAAAACTAAATGAAATATGAGAGGCACTATTTTAATTTAAGTGATTAAACTTTCACCAATTAACAAAAGCAAATTGTGCCAATGTGGTACCGATTATTCCACTGTCGTGCCTTCAGGGGGGTGGAGGTCGAGTTTCCGCGCATCTGTTAGAGCCAAGGGGTTGGCGGCGGTCGAGTAGTCGACCTTGGCCACAGCACCCGGTCGCACGGTGGTTGGCACGTCGTTCCTTGCCGTTCAAAAAAAAAAAAAAACAAAAGCAACCTGTGAAAACTCAAAAGCTCAACAATTTAGAACCATTTTGGTTGAACACAACATTAACATTGAATTTGTGAATATACTTGTTTCATGAAAACCTTTACCTAAATCCAACAATCTGCATATAGTTCTCAATCCATCAATAACTTTCAAACCATAGCAGCATATAAATAATCTTTTTTACCCAATCTACATAACCACAAATCACAGACAATGTTAACTAAAATACTACATTAAAAAACAATCTATCCATCTAAGTTACATAATAACAAATGCATAAAACATAAATGCAACAAGCAAACAATATCTGTTGGATCGTCGTGCGACCTGAATGAGTCGATCAGAAGAGTTTTAATCCATATCAAAGGCGGAATCAATGATACGAACTTGATTACAGCTTAATTCACGTTTATAATCACTTGTTTATTGATTTCAAAGCTTTACAGATCACTTGACAAATTGGCAGCACCTCGGCTCTGAAATCCGGATCGTTACAAATGATAAACCATGCTCTCCTATATATAGAGGGTTCATTTCATACGAAACAAGCAAAACTCATTTCGTGCGAAATGGGCTTGATCCATTTCGTACGAAATGCTTCTTTCCATTTCGTGCGAAATGACTCTTACACAAACAAAACCTAATTTCTAACCTACTGAGCACTGGTTTATCCTATCTAGACATTAGACTCGATAAAGACGAAGTTAACAGACATTTATGCACCAACAGACTCCCCCTTGGATGTTGACGAAGTCTTTGGCACCGAGTCTTCAGTCTTGATCAGTCTTTTCTCTCTTTCCAAATTGTTTGACACTGTACGCATCCTTCAATCTTTATCAGCATCAGCAGCTAGCACTCGAACTTGGCTTTAACAATCTTCAAACTCCCCCTTGAATATTGATCCAGAATCTGCATCCGACTCTTACATCTTTTAGACTCCACCTTTCAATAAGCTGGGATAGAATTCTGGTTCAAGATTTGTTCAGAATTAGCCACGGGGATCTCACTTTGCTGCTTTCACAAGATCTAACATGTTCCCTGCTTCTCAGAAATTTGACATTACAATCTATTCTCTATTTCACATCTATTGTTGTTTTTATCAGTTTTAATAATCCACTTAAGTATTCAGATCCAAATTAATGACCCTGGGTACTTAATTTGTCTACCAAGTCCAACTTAATGACCTTGGTTGACTCGAGACAAAACAAAACTGACTTTTGTTCAACATTTTTCAAAACATTATTCTGAAAATAACAAGTTTCAACTTAATGAACTTGTTTTGACTTTTCATTTTTCACAAGTTTAACATGATAAGCTCCCAACTCTTCTGTCCAGCTCAGAAACTTCCTGCATCTTCTTTAAACTGCGAATCTGAAGATCAGCTTTCCACTTTGGTTTATCTAAAAATAAAGCAGAAATGTAAAATCTTTTTGGATTTTGAATAAAGTTTCTAGACTAGAATGCTAAACAGAAATGAAATGCAGTAAATGTAAACTATTTACAAACATATTTTTGGTGAGCGTGTTAGCAAATCATATCAGTTGTCGACAAGTCACAAGTACCATTAAGCTTTGATTTCATATTCAGAATTAAACAATTCGCTTAAATTGCCGATATACTGATCCACTTAAGTTCTCACACAATTTTCAATCTGTTCAGGATACTAATTAGGTGTATTAAGAACTTAAACTCATTCATGTGTCCCACCTCTTGAATAGACTCCCGTATCCAGATCCCAATATTCAGTCTTACAGGTGAGTACACCACAGATGATATCTATAAGGGGTTTATTGCGAAACCTTGAGACATATTTTTTGCTGAGTTGAAGGCTCGACTTTTGGTGTGTCCCCTTTAGAGGATCTTTTTTTTACAACACACGATTTGCATTTTTTCAACGATTCATCATTTTTTATGCTGAGGGCGGGCTTTTATTTCAAGCAGCAGTAAAGTATTATACAGGGACTAGGCCATTGCTTCCGCATTATCAGAAGTCCTGGGATAATACCCCAGATATCACTGAGCATAAAGACCTAGTATTTCAGAAAGAGGGGTCATTCAAACGAGATTTCAGGGGTTACCTATATATCCAAGTAGTGTTCCCCATGAAATAAGCAAGTAATGATTTAGGTTTATATCCCGAACAAACCTACTAAATGTGTAAAAACCTACCGGCATATCATCAGCGAGACTGTTTAACACTTTTAATCTTTCCATTTCTTTAGCATACCGCAACTGTCAAGCTGATGTACTATCATTTTCCCTTTTTACACAAGCTCTTTTTCGGTTTTCTATTGTTTTTAAATTTTGAAATATTTCATGTTTTTGGATTTTTGAATTTTTTTTTATTGTTTTTGTATTTTCTGAAAATATAACCTACCTCCCCCTAAATACCAAAACAAGTAAAAAATCGATAAACCATTGCAGATTGCTTTTCAACATCATCTACAGTGGTACCTTCATCTACGCCAAGAATCTCCTCCAACACCGATAAAAGCTTTATACCGTTCAGTTTTAAAAGATATTGAAACCGAGTTTTATCAAATGATTTGGTATGTAAATCAGCTTTTTGTTCGTCAGTGTGGATTTTCTCAATTCGTATCAACTTCTTCTCGAAACAGTCTCGGATGAAGTGATGACGAATTTCAATGTGTTTCGTTTTAGCTTGATGAACATGATTTTTTGTTATGTTTATCGCTGCCTCATTATCAACAAAGATAGGGGTGTTAAGAAATTGCAAACCGTAGTCTCGCATCTGTTGCTGGATCCACAAGATCTGAGAGCAGAAGCTGCTAGGAGATACATACTCGGCTTCACATGTGGATAAAGCTACAGAGGTCTGCCTTTTGCATTGCCAGGTGACCAATAGTGGTCCAAAAAACTGGCACCCCGCTGTTGTTGACTTAGCGTTAACTTTGCAGCATCCGAAATCAGAATCAGAATACCCTTCGAGCATGAAATCGCCTTCTCTTGGATACCACAACCCCAGTGATGGAGTTCCTTTCAGGTAGCGTAATATCCGTTTCACAATCACCATATGCGAAGCTCTGGGGCTTGACTGAAACCGCGCTGCGAGGCAGGTTGGATACATGATATTGGGTCTTGAAGCTGTCAAATACATCAGCGATCCAATCATGGAACAATATAGCGTTTCATCTACCTTCTCTCCGGTGAGATCATGATTTATCCCATGGTTCGTCGCTAACGGGGTGGAAGCTGGAGTAGTCCCGGACATCACAAATTTCTCTAAGATATCATGAATATACTTCGTCTGATGTATGAAAATTCCCTCGGGCAGTTGATCAACCTGAAGCCCCAAGAAGAATTTCATCTCACCCATCGATGACATTTCAAATTTTTGCTTCATAACTCTTTCAAAATCTTTGCACAGATTTTCATTTGTTGACCCAAATATGATGTCGTCCACGTATATCTGAACTATCAGAAGATGTCCGTCGACTTCTTTGGTGAAGAGAGTGGCATCCACTTTTTCATGGATGAAGCTGTTGGCAAGCAGATGTTGAGACAATGTCTCGTACCAGGCTCTCGGGGCTTGGTGTAAACCATACAGTGCTTTATCCAGTAAATAGACCTTGTCTTTGTGAATTGGGTCGGTGAAGCCCGGTGGCTGTCCGACATATACCTCCTCTTTTACCTTCCCGTAGAGAAAATCCGATTTAACATCTAGCTGATAAACTTTAAAACCTTTCCAAGATGCAAATGCTAGGAAGATTCTGATTGCTCCAAGTCTTGCAACGGGAGCATATACTTCAGTGAAATCTATACCCTCCTGCTGACTAAAGCCCTGAACTACGAGTCGAGCTTTGTTGCGAATAATAACCCCTCGATCATCCCTCTTGCACTTGAACACCCACTTGGTGTTTATCTTCCTGTGACCATCAGGCAAGTCTACCAATTTCCACACTCCTAACTTGTCAAACTGACTCAGCTCCTCTTGCATCGCGTTGACCCAAGAATCTTCAGTTAGTGCTTCCTTATATGTTCTCGGTTCAATCTACGAAATAAAACAACTTAGTGAAAACTCTGTTTGTAAAGAAGCAATTGTAGAATAAAAACAAGTAAGGCCTTGGTCAATTTGTCGTCTTGTGCGGACGCCTGATTGCAATTCTCCAATAATCAGCTCTTCTGGATGGTACGAAAGAGTTCTCGGTATCACCTTGCCTGGAACATCTACCTCGCCTTCCAAATTTGTGACATTCTGATTTGCACCTTGTTCACTGACTGGAATTGTTTGACTTGAAATCTAGATCTGCTCCCCCTCAGAATCTGAATCACCATGATCGAATATTGGTCTATCATCAGATTCTAGATTATCGTTGACTGCCGTCTGAGTGTCAAGAGTTTGCTGAATATCATCATGTTCTCCAGCATTACTTGGACCGGCTTCATCGTCATTGGAAGTTTGCCATTGACGTCTAGAAGTCTCAGTTGGGAATCTTTCTTGTGATGCTTCATATTCTCTCAGAATATCCAACTCGTCAAAGAAATCTAGTTCTTCTTCTATGTCGAATGAATCCCACAAAGTATCGTAATTAAAATGCCATGAGTCGCCTGGATTCTGAGGTGGCATGGTATAACTTTGACACTCAACATTATGTGCTTTGATGATCCGCTTCAAGCTTGGAACAAAGACACTTTTCAATGGACTTGCATAACCCACAAAAATTTCTTCGAAGCTCTTTGGACCAAATTTACCATAAGGTTCTAGAACTATACAGGGAGACCCAAACGGTTCCAGATACTTCAGGTTAGGTTTGCGGTTGTTGATCAGCTTGAAACATGTCTTGTTGAATTTCTTCACTGTAAGAACCCGGTTGAGTGTATAGCAAGCGGCTGACACTGCTTCTGTCCAAAAGTTGACTGGTAATTTCGAATCAGTAAGCATCGTCCTGGCCGTTTCAATTAGTGTCCTGTTCTTTCTTTCTGCTACTCCATTTTGTTGCGGAGTATAGGGAGCACTAAATTCTTGCAATATACCTCTCTCATCACAATATTCTTCCATCTTATTGTTCTTAAACTCTGTACCGTTGTCACTCCTGATTCTTCTGATTCGAGTTTGGTACAAGTTTTCAATTTTTCTGAACAACATCATCAAACTTTCAAATGTCTCATCCTTTGTCTTCAGAAATGATACCCACGAAAATCTCGAGTAATCATCTGTTACTACTAGACAGTAGAGATCACCAGTTATGCTTTTGACGTTCACTGGACAAAAAAGATCCATATGAAGTCTCTCTAACGGTCTCGAGATCGACTTTTCCTTCTTCCCAGGGTGAGATTTCTTTCTCTGTTTGCCTTTGACACAACTAATGCACTCCCCCTCAAGATGAAAACCTTTCACATGAACACCAGTTACTAAGTCTTTATGCACCAGGTGATTCATTTTTCGCAGGTGAATATGGCCCATCTTTCGATGCCACAATTGCGATTCTTTTTCCGTTGCTCTTGACATAAAACAGTGAGCCTGACCCATGGTAGTAGTGGCTACACTCATGTCCAACACGTACAGATCATTGACTCTAGGTGCTCTCATGATAACCCACTCTTCGGGAACAACAAATCCTGGTTTCAATATCAAACATTCCTTATCCATAAAATGCGTTGTATACATACTATCATAGATCTGAGAAATGCTCAGAAGATTGTTTTCAAGCTCGGCGATGTAGTTTACTCTTTCAAACGTGACAATACCATTTGATTAAGTTCCTTCACCAACTATTCGACCACCTTGATTGCCTGCAAATCCCACATATCCTCCATTAAACCCTCGAACATCATATAGTAGGGTTTTCTTCCCCGTCATGTGCCGAGAAGCTCTACTATCCATAATCCAACGTGAAACGGATCTTGGAAGCTCATGCACATATCACAAACACTTAGTTAGATTTTGATGCCACCTAAGCCTCTTTTGACTCAGGTAGCTTGACTTTGAGGTGAGTTTTTGCAATGTAAAGTGGCGGAAAATTTTTGTCATTCATCTTTAAGCTCTCTTCAGACCCAATCTCAGCCTCTTTGTATAAAAAGAAATCATTTTTAGGAGGTTGACCAGATGATTGGTCTTTCTTTGGTACATACTTCTTCTCAGAAGTAGTTGACTTTTGTTCCTCAAGTTTCTTATAGTATTCCAAAGGAACATTCATCTTTACCGGAGTGGTAGAGGTTGATTGTTTTTCCGTCTCAGAAACCTTTGGTTTTGGAGAACTTGATTTCTTTTCAACTGATTTTGGTTTCCATGCTTGTTGAGGTGAAGCAACCCGTTTGTAAAATTTGTCAATTTTAGTTACCACATTCTTTACGGATTCAGTTTTGAATTTGGTGTTTTCATTTTTCAAAACTTTCTTCTCAACAATCATTGGAGCTTTTCCTTTTGCACCAACTTTCTTTTTCTGACTCTCAACAACTTCAGACTTAGGCTTTAAGTTGGTGCACTTTCGTGCAATGTGTCCAACTTTGTTGCACTTGAAGCATGTACGGGTGTCAACTACCCAATTTGTGCCTTCGGTCTGAGGCTGTAAGGCCTTCTTTTAAAAAAAACTCTTCATTTGATTTTGAAAAAATCTCAGATTCTTTCTCAGAATGAGAACTCGAGCTTTTCACAAACACCTTTTTCTCAACAAATTTCTTGTTTTGAAAGTTCCTTCTTTGATAATTCTTACCACCCTGATATCCACTCGACCATTTGTTTTGATTTTTTTTAGAAAAACGTGGCAGTACAATAGGTTTTTTGTAGTAAGCTTTATCTTTTTCAAAGTTTAATTGCCTTTTGGAACATTTCAATCCTTCGATCTCAGACACATCAATCTCAACCAGCTTGAATACATTTTTCAATTTGTCAACATTCACATTTTCCAAAGGAATTTCAAGATCCGAATACAACTTATCCGATCCCGACATCTTGTACATCACAAGATTAGGTTCTTCACTTAAGTTGTTTTTGGATGTTGATTTCTGAATATATTTGTCCAAAAAGCATTCTTCATCCTCAGTTGAGTCACTTTCAGATTTCAAAACACTTTCAACCATGCTTTTAACAACTTCGGACTGAACACTGTCTTCATCGGATGATGAAGTGAATGTGAGTGATGTGACATAGATTGATTCTGGAAGTTTAACCTCATTTGTTTCATTATCATTAACCAACCCGGACTTTTTCTTTGAGAAATTATTTAATACTGGCGGTGGAACCTGATGATACCCAACCCCAGTTCCGTCCGAATAAACATCTTCGCCAGCTTTGTTCTTCCCGATTGGTTTAGGAACTATATGTTGAAGAACAAAACTTGCGGTGTTGTAACTGTTGAGTTTCAGATTGATGCGTTCATTTTCAATTTTAGCTTCCTGAAACTGAAGCTTCAGATTAGCAATCTCATCCAACTGTTGGTTGATTTGCCTCTCTTTCGACTGAAGTACTCCTGTCAGTTGGAGATTTTCTTTAAATGTTTTATCATTTCTTTCATCAGAATCTTTTACCATTCTTTTTAACTTCTCATAATTTTCAGAAAGTTGACGGTTTTCAAGAATTAACTTTTCGTTTTCTTTCGTGATTTGTTCTACGTCAACTTTATCTTTTACAAGTTTATCAATTAATTCTTTTAATCTGTCATTTGAAGCCTTTACCAACTTATCACGATTTAAAATCTGATTTTCAACTTCTCTGACTCTTTCTGTCAGTTCTTCAGTCTTTTTACCAATGAGGTAAGCATGTGTACTACAAACCTTGCAGTCTTTCATGCAATTTTTGCAGTCGCTTTCACTTTTGGCTTTATCAGTCTTACCTGACTCATGTGTTGAATCATTATAACTGACCATGCTCTTTGACTCAGTTCTGGACTTAGTATCTACCCCTAACTCTTTCGCTGCAAGAACTTTATCAGCCATTTTCTTCAAATTTTCTGCTGTAAATTCTTTCGTCGTGTCGATTATCCCATCATCGATCTTTTTCGACTGTAGCTCTTTTTCTTTCTCTTCATCACTTCCCCACCACAATCTTTGATTTGCTTCTTCCTCTTCTGCTATTTGTTCGATCAGAGTCTCGACTAGAAGTGTTGATGGTTCCACAAGTATATTTCCCTTAGGATCCAAATAGCATTCTCTATCAGCATCCCATCTCTTCGCGCTTTTTGCTTCTTTCCATGCACGAAAATGTATGTTTTTCATTGTTAGAGCTAAACTCTTCCTGTTTACATATTTTACTTCCTCTGATCGGGTATCTTTCCAAGGAACAATTTTTGCCGTGAAGGCATATCCCACTTCGTCTTCTTCTGGTAACACATCACTCCAATCATATCCCTCATCGTCATGGATAACAGCTAATGCTCTCGACTTTTCTTTGGGAACATCTTCTATCTGCTTCATTCTGGGAGATTCTGCTTTGTTTTGATGATAGATGGCTCTTTTGTAATAATCTTCATGGAAAGGGTTGGCTGTTTCATCAGCAGCTGCATTTCGACATTCTCGTTTAAAATGCCCTTTTTGCTTGCACTTGAAACATGTAACCTTCGATTTATTAAAACCAAGCTTTGTTGAAGGTCCACCAATGGAATGTCTGCCTGTTATCTCCATGAATCTTTGAGCCCTTCTGACCGCACTTGCCATACACCATCTTATATTAATTAACTCCATCTCCTCAGGGTCTATTTGATCATAATCTTCCTTGGTGAGATTGGTGTTTCCGATCTTTCCAGCAACAAGGCTTTCATATGATTCCAAGACAGATGCTAAAAACACCATTTGTTGCTTGGCGGATTCTTCACTGAAGTTTTGTGCATTTTTTTAGATCAACAGCAATATTGCACTGGAACAAATTTTTCGAAACTGATTGACTTGGAGAAGTTGAAGATGATCCTCCATGAAAACCACTGCTTGGACTTTCTTGATTTGACATGTTTGAATTTTCTGCTGAGAAGGCAGTTTTCGGGGACACAGTTTTAGGAATCATACTTCCTCGATAATATAAGTCAACATTTTGCTGATACGAGGAATTATTGACTTTGTTTGTTTTTCTGATCTCCAATTCATGGCTTTCCAACCTTTCGATTAGTAAGTAAATCAACTGTCAGATCAGTCGACTTCACTGTGTTCTTTATCATTAAAGCAAAGTACTGCCAGTCTTTCTCATCAGGCAGTGAGTCAAACAGCTTATCAACCAATTCTTCCTGAGAATACACAATATCATATCTTGCAAGTTCCAGTTTTAAGTGACCAAATCTTTCTATCATCTTTGACACACTCTCATTTTTCAAACACCCCAACAGATCGAATTCTTTTCTCAATAGCTTTTTCTTGTTTTTAACAATTTCGGCACCACCCACACATTTCATTTTTAATTTTTCCCAAAGATCTCTGGAATCTTTGTATTCAATCAATGATATAATATCATCTCTCACTGATTGATGAAGTAAAGCGATGCATTTCTGTTCCGCAATGAAATTCTCTTGTGGAGTATCCATTAAGTTCTCATAGTCAGTTCTTCCGATGTCGAAACCAGTTTTCAAACTCTTCCAACTTAGGTATGCAAACGCCTGTAGCCATTCCTCAAATTTGCTAGCCCATCTGTTGTAATCCTCTATGGCCATTAGCTTGGGCGGTTTGTTGTAAGTGCCGTAGGCATTATCAACACTCAAAGAATCAGCAATGGTTTTCTTCAGACTCGGGTTTGGTGCATTTTCATTTGTGTTGTTGGTTGTGCCATCTCCTGAACTGCTAGTGTAAGCAAACACGTTACTGAAAGGATTGAGAAAATCGTCCTCCATCTTGACGTACCTGAAACAATCAACAAACACTTAGAAAAACTTTTGTGATTTGAGAAACAATTTCAAACGAAATGGATCCAAACGAAATGGATCAATCTTCAAGCGAAATGAATCTCAAGCGAAATGAGTCCTCAAACGGAATGAACTTCACGCGAAATGAACTTCAAGCAAAATGAACTTTCAAACAGAATGGAGCTTTCACACGAAATGGTCTCTTTGCATACGAAATGGTCTTCACACGAAAAGGTCATCAAACGAAATGCACTTTGGTACGAAACGGATGACTATTTCATACGAAATGAAGTCTACAGTGTTGATTCTGTGCGAAATGAGATTTTCAAGGTCGATTCCGTGTGAATTGAACTTCACCAGGTTGATTTCGTGCGAAATGAAGATCCAGATGTTGATTTCGTGCAAAATGAAGTTATCCAAGACGATTCCGTGCGAAATGAAGTTCTCAATTCATACGAAATGATGCTGACATCATCATATCAGCCACAATTTTTTCAAATTGATCTGGTTTTAGGTCGATTTTAAGTCCAATTCTTTCAAGGATTCGTTAAAAATGTGTTTTACGTGATATATGTGAAATTCAAGCCATTTTAACCATTAAATTTTGGAAAACGTGAAGAAGAATGAGTAGAAGTTAGAAATTTTGGTGAAAACAAGCTGAATCGGTATGAACTCTTCCTCCTGAGCTCTGATACTACTTGTTGGATCGTCGTGCGACCTGAATGAGTCGATCATAAGAGTTTTAATCCATATCAAAGGCAGAATCAATGATACGAACTTGATTACAGCTTAATTCACGTTTATAATCACTTGTTTATTGATTTCAAAGCTTTATAGATCACTTAACAAATTGGCAGCACCTCGGCTCTGAAATCCGGATCGTTACAAATGATAAACCATGCTCTCCTATATATGGAGGGTTCATTTCGTACGAAATAAGCAAAACTCATTTCGTGCGAAATGACTCTTACACAAACAAAACCTAATTTCTAACCTACTGAGCACTGGTTTATCCTATCTAGACATTAGACTCGATAAAGACGAAGTTAATAGATATTTATGCACCAACAATATCAAAATTTCCAGCCATAAAATCAACACACTCAAAACCAAAATGTCAAAAAAAAAAAAAAAAATTAGAATCCACATTAATGGAATTGGATCTAGAAAAAGTTGTTCACGTGTGAATTTACATTCAATTGTGAGTTTGTACCTTCCCGAACCCTCTGTTTCTATAGTTGACCAGGTTAACTTAGGTTCTTCTTTGGCGAGTTCACCATCCAACTTCTACTCAGATAGTCCAACTTCTAAAACACACCATATGCACCACTTAAGCAAACACCAAAAATCGTAATCTACTGGCCAGCGGCGAGTGGTTGTCTTGACCACCACTATCACCAGCACACATAGGAAAACAAACATATTTGCCTCAACCCATCAATCTCAACAGAATTGGGGTTTAGGTGCCACCTTACATGTTCAATCTACAATTAATAGAGTAAACTAAGACCATAAAACCTATTGTGGTCGTCCGCTCCTCCTGTCTGAGCCATCGGTCCCCTGGTGTCGTCAATCTCAGGTTAGAATCCCCCATTGTAACCTCAATCGGCCATCTGCAAGGTCATCAGAGTTCACCTACTCGTCAGATTTACGAAAGTCACTGGATTAGGATTCATAGATTACCGATCTAAGTGTAAACAAAACAAGTAATGAAGTTTCAACTTACCGGAATCTGGTCGGAACATCACCATAATTCACATGCAACCATAGACCTGGTAAACGGAATCGCCATCAGTTAACAAAAACTTCGTTGGAACTCTAGATCGAGTCACCACCTAAACACATGCATTTCGTAATCATCGATGATCCTATTAGTTTGTAACTTAAGGTGAAATCAAAATATCAAGCCCAACAATCGGCCATAATAAAGCAATTGGATTATAAGAATTAGAAAATTACCTTGTCTTCTTTTATGATGCTTCTGTTTCAAGTTGAGAGATTGAGCATGGAAAAGGTGAAACCGTTGTTGCTGCCTTTGGAAGCCATCGTCGGACCTCTAATCATCCTTATCGGCACCCTCTGATTGGAAACCCTAACAACTCATGCAGCCACCACCGGAACCATGAACACCACCGCTATAGCTTCGCTATCACCATAACTTCCATCATCAACCACCATCTACATCTAATGGAACCCCTTGGGTAAGCGCCATTTGTGATTTGTCGGAAGGTTGGCGTTGTAGGGTGATATGTATTGGTTTTGTGGCAAAAGAAAGAAAGAAGGGGTCACACATGTATAGAATGGTGATGAAGCACCCACCGCCCATATAGCCTAATAAAACAACAGAACCCACAAAAATGCACCAGGTACAACTCGTATTGCAACAAAATGTTGCAAATTCATAGTATGTTAATATTCACAAATGAACACACTAATTCATCCAAAACAGCATGAGTATGATGTTATATCTGATCACTGAAACCTAACATGAACTAGTTGTTGACAGTACAAAAACCTTATTTATTTACATAATGTCTTGTACCTTATTATATGCATCATATTAAAGCGAAAAACACCGTTGCGCGGGTCAAAATGAAATAAAAGATAAATATGTGCATCTACATTGTGATATTCCTGTCAAAGAATGCACTGAAAAGGTAACTGTGAGTAATTCATCTTTACCACTTACGATCTTGACGACTATGAATTCAACCTTATCAATATAAGTCGCTGCACATGAACGAAGACAAAGATATGCCAGTGAAATTGATATCATAAAAGTAACCACCCAACTAAGTATTGTCAAGATAATCCTTGTCTGACTTAAATCTATTGATCCTTGGTTCGAATCATATATATTCATATGTGGTTAGAATAACCATGATTGATCATGATACTTTTTAGACACTGCATAACCACCCAATACAAATGTTAACAAATACAGGTAGCCCTGATGGAAGAGCCTTTACAAGTCTACAAATTATTAAGATCCGACCACACCCCCCACCCCCACCCCCACACCCACACCCCCACCCCCACCCACACACAAACACCCCAAAGCTAACAAAAACCCTAACAGAACATATATGAATCGACACTACATATCCTAGTAGATCTCTATAAAAATCGATTGCAAACACTGCATCACAGGTTTTGCAGTTAATTCGTTAAGAACAAATAACCCAACAATTCATCGAATAATGGAATTCGGTAAATAGAACTTCAAATCATACATTTAACAACATATATAGGAAAGTAAAGATTGCTTATCATTAGCGAGTCTGTCGATTTTCATGAAGGTTTCATCGGCGCCTTATCCTATACCATAACCGTTTCTTGTTGAAATTGGATCGATATGAAGATGCAAGGAGTTTAAAAAATGTAGATGGATCGGTTTGCCGAATTGATCTACCTCGATTGGGAGGTCATGTTCTTCCAGATTTCTTCATGGTGTGGTGTCCAATACATATCGGGCTTCAGATGTTACTGTACGGAAACAATTAGGTTTAGAATGAACTTTAGGAGGGAAAAGACATATTAAGGGTTGAAAATATTAAAGGAAATATAGGGAAAAGTTGGGGACAGGATTACAGTGGGTATGGCGGGAACCGGTAAAATCAGTGTTGTAAAAGTCGGATTACTCGGCCGAGTACTCGGCGAGTACTCAGTCCTCGGACCCCCTCCGAGGCGACTTCCTCCTAGGCGGTCTCAATTAGTCGGCCTTGGGATTACTCTGGAGTACTCGGTGCCTAGTCGGCCTAGTCGGCGCCTAGTCGGACGTAGTCGGACGTAGTCGGCCTAGTCGGTCTAGGCGGTCAACGTGGTTTGTTGACTTTTAATCCGTCAAACTCGGTCAAAATCGGCCTACTCGGCCTTGTACTTGGACTACTCGGCCTTGTACTCAGACTAGTCGGACTTGTATTCAGAATATTTGAAATTTAAACATGTTTCATTTTAAATTATACTCAGTTGACATGAATTATGCTTATTTTAACACATAAATAATATATAACAATTAATTTTCTTTATATTTACCATGTCCGCGTACACTCCGAGTACTCTCCGAGTACTCCGATTACTCCCAACTCCCCAGTCGGCCGACTAGGGACCGCCTAGCGACTTTTACAACACTGGGTAAAATAATTTACAACTTACAAGAGGTGGGTTTTAACTTGTAGCCACATGGGTTAACCTAAGTTACAAACAGGTTAGTAACTAAATACGTTTAACCAGGGCCTAATCGAAGGAGGCATGGCCGGCCTTTAGGGTGGGCGGGGAGGACCACCGGCCAGGACCCGATACGTTATTTAAAAAAATACGATATGTAAATGTAAAAATAAATAAATTAATAGGGTATACTCTTACAAACACCAACATTGGCCCACTTACAAAACTATTTTTATGGTTTAGATTAGTTATTAGCCTATTGTCATTTGGTTTAAACCTTTAATGAGCCCAATACCCAATTTCGTTAAGGACTAAGGGCACGTTTTTTCGAGCTCGAACAGGGTACATGAATTCTCATGCCCTGGAAGGAGGGGCAGGGTGGGTGACTATTCTGGGCCCGCTCTTACAGTGGCGTGAAATTAAAAGATAAATAATATATATTTTAAGTTTTTATATAATTTTTTATATATTTTTATAAAACTTTTTAGGGCCCCCTTTTTTTAACTCATTGTATGTAGTGAGGTCTGTATGATGTATAAATGTTTATGCTTTAAATTTTTATATATGTGTGCAGGGACTAGAAAGCAGAGTATTGTAGTAGAAGTGAAACAGGCAACTCAAATGAATAGGAAGTAAGTTAAACTTAGAAGTTCATAGGAGAACATAAATTGATATTGAATCACAATAGAAATTAAGAAGTCCAAGTTCAACAAAATGGCTAGAACCATTAATAGTGTGCTTATTGCTTAGATTTTGTGAATTTGTTGTTTGTGAGGATTAGTTTGGTGTAAAAATCTTTAAAGAAACATGTTCAATTTGTTGTAACAATATTTATTTTGTTAATATATGTGTGTGAATGTAAATAATGCGGATGCAACATTTTAAAGCAATACATTTAACTTTTTAAGAACGCAACCTTTTAAAATAATAGTTGCATTAGAAGTTTTATAATTGCAACCTTTTGAACAAAAGTTGCAAACTTTAATGTAATTTGCAACCTTATAAGGAAAAGGGTTGCAAATCCAATAAAATTCTGCAACCTTTTATGAAAAAGGTTGCATTAGATCTTCTAATGCAACCTTTATATTCAACAAAGTTGCATTAGACTCAAATGCAACTCAATTGAAAAAAGTTGCATCTAAAAGGTTGCATTAGGACTATTTTCTAGTAGTGTATACAACAACAATAATAACAATAATGCTCAGTGTAATTTCAAGAACTTCAATTCTGCTAAACCGCTTAAGTTTTCTGGGTCTCAAGGAGCAACCGCGCTCCTACAATGGTTCGAGAGTATCGAGAGCACATTCAGACATGTGCAGTGTCCGAATGAGCGTAAGGTTGAGTTTGCATCAAGTGTGTTCGAGAAGCGTGCTCTTACGTGGTGGAACGGAGTGATGCGTGATAGGGGTGCCGAAGTGGCATTGGCACAAACATGGGAAGAGCTTCGAGCTCTCATGATGAAAGAGTTTTGTCCCCGTCACGAGATTCGAGCGTTGGAACGAGAATTCAACGATCTAAAGCAAGATGGGGGTGAACACCGTGTGTATACAGATCGTTATGAAGAGCTGAGTTTATTGTGTCTCACTATGGTTACCCCATTGGAGAAAGCAATCGAGAGGTACATTGGTGGTTTACCCGATTCCGTGCAGGACATTGTGACTGGCAGTAATCCTACTACTGTTCGTCAAGCGATTGAATTATCTGCTACCCTGACTGAGTCTCAAGTCAGGAAGGGTAAACTGACCCGCAAAGGTGACAAGAAGAAGTCGACCGATTCTGTTAAAGACAAGGAAAAGGGTAAGGGTAAGAAAGGTGAGTCGTCAAGGAAATCGAGGAAGCGCAAGGCTTCCTAGAATTTCGCTGTTACTGCTCAGAACCCACTGGCTCAACCTCCTGCAAAGAAAGTGTATGCTGGTACCGCACCTCATTGTGCTCGCTGCAACGATCATCATGTTGCACAACAAGCTTGCAAGCAATGCACAACGTGTGGTAAACTTGGGCATCTGGCCAATATCTGTCGTTTGGGCCATAATCAAGCTGGTCAGAATCAGGTTACTCAGGTTCCAGCACAAGTTCAAGGGAATGCTGCTAGATTCCCACTGGGATCATGTTTTAATTGTGGAGAGTTTGGTCACTTCTGCAACAACTTTCCGAGGCTTGCGAATCCGAATGCCGTTGCGAATGCCAATATGAATCCCGCTCGTGGACGAGTGTACAATTTGAATGCAAACAAGGCGAGAGCTGACAACGAGGTTGTCAATGGTATGTTTCTTGTTAACCATCAACCTGCTTCTATTCTTTTTTATTCTGGTGCCGATAGAAGCTTTGTTTCGTTATCTTTTGAGCCTTTACTTGCGATACCTCGAACTAAACTGAGGAAACCCTTATATGTCGAGGTTGCTACTGGTAAACCCCTTGTACTCGATTATGTTATTCGTGGTTGTCAGTTGAACCTTGATAACCATCGTTTTCCTGTTGACCTCGTGCCGATGCAACTCGGAAGCTTCGATATTATTGTTGGGATGGATTGGTTAACCAAACATCATGCTGAGGTGGTTTGTTTCGATAAAATTGTTCGTATTCCTTTGTCTTCTGGTGAAGTTTTAGAAGTTCGTGGCGAGAAACCATCTGGTGGATTGAAACTCATGTCGTGTACGAAAGCCCAAAGTTACTTACGAAAAGGATATGTTGCCTTCCTGGCACATGTCACCGAGGAGAAAGGCAAGAGCAAGAGTATTCAGGATATTCCGATTGTCCGAGATTATCCAGAGGTGTTTCCTGATGAACTGCCTGGTTTGCCACCAGTTCGTCAAGCCGAGTTTCATATTGATCTTGTTCCTAATGCTAACCCAATTGCGAAAGCACCTTATCATCTTGCACCGTCTGAGATGCAAGAATTATCGAAACAGCTTCAAGAGTTATCTGATAAAGGATTCATCCGACCAAGTTATTCGCCCTGGGGTGCTCCCGTCCTCTTTGTGAAAAAGAAAGATGGGTCTTTCCGTATGTGTATCGATTATCATGAGCTTAACAAGCTTACCATCAACAATCGAAATCCCCTACCTCGAATTGATGATCTCTTTGATCAGCTGCAAGGTGCTTCATGTTTTTCCAAGATCGATCTGCGTTCTGGGTATCATCAGCTTCGTGTTCTCGAAGAAGATATTCCCAAAATTGCTTTACACATAAGATATGGGCACTATGAGTTTACTGTCATGCCTTTTGGTTTGACAAATGCCCCAACTATCTTCATGGACTTAATGAATAGGGTCTGTAAACCTTATTTAGACAAGTTCATCATTGTGTTCATCGACGATATTCTCATTTATTCGAAGTCTCGAGCCGATCCGAGCACGAGCAACACCTTCGTTTGTCACTAGAACTTCTGAAGAAGGAACAACTTTTTGCTAAATTCTCCAAGTGTGAATTCTGGCTTAAAGAAGTTCAATTTTTTGGGTCATATAGTCAATGAGCAGGGTATTCATGTGGATCCATCCAAGATTGTTGCAATTAAGGATTGGAACACACCGACGACACCCACAGAAGTTCGATCTTTGCTTGGTCTTGCTGGGTATTATCGACGTTTCATTTCAAATTTCTCGAAGATCGCGGTTCCACTCACAGCTTTGAATAAGAAGAATAAGCCTTTTGAGTGGGGATCCAAACAAGAAGAAGCGTTCCAAACGCTGAAACAGAAGCTATGTGATGCTCCTGTTCTATCTTTGCCCGAAGGAAACGATGATTTCGTTGTCTACTGCGACGCATCTAACTTAGGCCTTGGTTGTGTCCTTATGCAACGAGGTAAAGTTATTGCATATGCGTCTAGACAGTTGAAAGTTCACGAGAAGAACTATACGAATCACGATCTTGAGTTAGGAGCTGTGGTTTTCGCGCTTAAAATCTGGAGACACTATCTTTATGGCACAAATTGTGTGGTTTTCACAGACCACAAAAGTCTCCAGCATATTCTCAATCAGAAGGAGTTGTATATGAGGCAACGATGATGGGTTGAACTCTTAATCGATTACGATTGCGAGATTCGCTACCATCCTGGTAAAGCGAATGTCGTAGCCGATGCGCTTAGTCGAAAGGAGCGAGTCAAGCTTCATTATGTTCGAACTCTATCTGATATTCAATCTCTTGTACTTCAATCTCAACGGTCTTGTGTGATCAAAGGCTTATTGAAATATGAGCTACCGCTTCAACTTGAGCTTAAAATCGAAAGGAAAGACGATGGTTTACTCTACTTCAAGGATCGTTTGTGGATTCCGAAACAAGACGATCTCTGCACTTTAGTGATGGACGAATCTCACAAGTCTCGATATTCTATCCATCCTGGTGCTGATAAAATGTACAAGGATCTTCGTACTCAGTACTTGTGGCCTGGTATGAAGAAGGATGTTGCCTTGTATGTATCAAAATGCCTAACTTGTCTCAAAGTCAAGGCTGAACATCAACGACCATCTGGTTTGCTTGTACAACCAGAGATACCGGTTTGGAAGTGGGAGAACATTGTGATGGATCTCATCACTAAGTTACCGCGTACATCTAAAGGTCATGATGCTATTTGGGTTGTTATCGATCGATTAACGAAGTCAGCTCATTTTATTCCGATTCGCGAAGATCTATCTGCTGATAAACTTGCAAAGATTTATGTTGATGAGATTGTATCACGACATGGTGTTCCTTTGGATATCATTTCCGATCGTGATGCTCGATTTTCATCTCATTTCTGGAAGACCATGCAATCTTCTTTGGGAACGCAACTAAATCTAAGCACTGCTTATCATCCCTAAATAGATGGACAATCTGAGAGGACGATTCAAACTTTGGAGGATATGCTTAGAGCATGCGTGATAGACTTTGGTGGTAATTTGGATTCTCATCTTCCATTGATCGAGTTCTCTTGCAACAACAATTATCATGCTAGTATTAATATGGCACCATTCGAAGCTCTCTACGGTCGAAAATGTCATTCACCTGTCTGTTGGAATGAGATCGGTGAAGCTCAGCTTACTGGACCTGAGCTCATTCTGGAAACAACAGACAAAATCAAGAAGATTCACGATAATCTTGTGACAGCTAGAAGCCGTCAAAAGAGTTATGCGGATATGTGATGCAAGCCCTTAGAATTTCAAGTCGGAGACCGTGTCCTACTCATGGTGTCACCTTGGAAGGGAGTGGTGAGATTTGAAAAGAAAGGAAAACTTGCACCACGATATGTTGGACCATTTAAGATTGTGGAAAGAATTGGAAAGGTTGCCTATCGACTAGAGCTACCTCCAGAGCTTGGAAATATTCATCTGACTTTTCACGTGTCCAATTTGCGAAAGTGTTTAGCTGATGCTGATCTTCACATTCCACTCGACGAGATTCAAATCGATGAAACGATGCACTTTGTAGAGAAACCTGTGGAGATAATGGACCGTATGGTTAAACAGTTGAAGAACAAACGGATTCGATTGGTTAAGGTTCGCTGGGAGTCCAAACGTGGCCCAGAGCTTACTTGGGAACATGAGGACCAAATGAAGGAGAAATATCCGCAATTTTTCTCACAAGTTTCCTCTAATTAAAATTTCGGGACAGAATTTCCTAAAGTATGGGAGAATGTGACAACTGTGCTCTGTAATCGATGTACAATGTAAAACAATGTCAATTATCAATAAAACAATGTGTTTTGGTGTTATTATATGTGTTTTGGTGTTATTATGTGTGTATTTTTGTTTGATGATTTTACGATTTGATTCGAGTTCGATTTCAAGCTTTAAATCGCTTTCTGGAAGGTTATATGCAAACTGGTGCGTAAACGCAGTCAGTTTAACGTGAAAAACACTCCGGAATAGTGACATAGGCTTAACATACCTTAAATAACGTTTACATAATTTAGAAATAAGTTTTGGATGGTTTGGTGTGTTGAAAACAAGTCTATTCGATCGCAGGGACTATTTGTGTCAAACTGGGAAAGTATGTCGATCTGTTCAGTAACGAACATTCCGGAACTTGATCATAAGTTAAACATGCCCTAAATATCCTTTACATAGCTTAGAAATAGGCTTTGAGGTGTTTGGTGCGCAAAAATAAACTTATTTGATCAATAGGGACTAAAAGCATCAAAAAGTGCAGAAGTTTGCATTTTCGAGCATATCTTACGTTCTGAATATATCCGGACATCCAAAAATTTATGTAATCCTTAAAATATTTTATTTTAGTGATTGGCATGATAAATTTCCATTCGTCGCTTAATTTGGATCGTTTTTGCGTCCGTTACGATTTCCGTCGTAATTAACCGAATAACGCAACCGTACGACCAAACGAGCCGACATCCGAGATGTTTTTGAGCATATTTTGAGTACCCTATACTTTAACTTCATTTTAGAGCCTTGAAATGGGGTTAACGGGGCTTAAACGTACCAAAAATGAATCAAAATGCAAGTTTCTCAAGTGCAGGGACCTGTTTTGACATTTCTGGAAAGTATGCTAGGCGGGCCGCGTAAGGTGAGGCCTATCCTTATGTGGGTTTTTATGTAAGATTGGCAATACCTAGAGCTGGTTTTCGACTCCCATTGTATTCTAATACCATGTTCCCACATGTATGGCCAAGATTACACCCTCCTAACACTTGGAATGATCCAATTGATCCTAACTTCCTATAAATAGCAAGGTTTCTCATTTGGGTTCTTCACACTTTGATTCAATTTCTGCTCTAAGTTGAGGTTAAACACCTCATACCTGAGTAATTTTGAATCAAAACATCATTGCTTGGACCCTTTGTAAGTCTCCTTCATGCTTGTTCATGTATTTCAAGCATGAAAGTCAAACAGTGTTTGACTTTCAGCTTTGACCAGTCAATTGGTCAACACAAAGTTCATTTGAACTTTTCAACGTGAGCGTAATCTCGATGGTAATAGTCCCTTGTGACTATACCTACTGATTACCACGTTGATTAGGCATAGTGACGAGTCATAGTTTCGGTCAAAATGCATATTTATGCGCATTTTGCAACCAAACTATTCTTGGGTATCAAAACCGTTTGTTTTGATATCAAACTTGTTTTCTAACTTAGTTAAACATGTTTAACTCAGTTTAGTGCTTGTATAGAGTCATAAGTCAAGCGGTCTAAACAACCGCTTAGACTTTCGAACTCGACCCGTTTGGTCGATCATTAGGATCCGACCAAGCATATTATGTGACCATAGTTGCATAGGGAATAACCTTCCGAGGTTATACCTTATGGTCACTTAGGTTTAATTAGTTGTATGATAGGTAGTTTATATGCCTTAGGGAAATGACCAAAATGCCCTTTTCATGCATTATTGGTAATTAAGCATATGTAACTTAACTTTTGTCACCTAAACTAATTATGCAACATATTTTAACATGTTTAGGTATATAATACTTGTCATAGGGCTAGTTAGGCGTCTGAAACGCGCTTTTGCGCGCACGACGCGTTAAAGTAGCGTAAGCTACCTTAATGGGTCGTAACGGGTCGAAAGCACTTAGGTTAGGTTCCGTTTTAGAATATAGGCTTTGTTAAACCATATCACATGAGTTCCAATACTCATTTGGTTTACAAGACCCCATTCTATCCGATCTTCCGATTTAGGTGTCGATTTATTTACTAGTGATCCGATTAATAGGTGCTACTTGATTTCCTTGGTTTGCCTAAGCTTCGTTGAGTTCTTTAGATCAAGGATACTTGCAGTTCAATGTGAGTACATAGTTCCCGTATTTTACTGTTTTCGATTGTTTTGGGGTGATTCATATGTGTTAAATGATTTCGATGTTTTAACGATGGTTTCGAAAATGATTAAAATGGTTTATATTAAATTAATAACGATTTCGATAAAGTGAACAAACTTGTTGGTTGTAATTACATAACGAATAACATTCATTAACATTGATCAAGCCGACCAGTATTAGGTTATGGTACCATAGGATCTGACAAATCCCGTTATCAGACTGCACCCATGGTTATGTGTGGGGGTTATGTGGGTAACGACTGAACCTGATGATTATTAACTTACCCTTTGGTGGTTTGTTAATGCGAGAAGCGAGATAGTCGAGTCACGAAGGTTTGGATGTTATTAGCGAGACGACCAAAAGTAGTGTCACAATTAAAACGAGGATGATTTAAACGAGTTAAACGAGTTAAACGATTTCAAAACTACTTAAACGAGTTAAACGAATTGGATAGCCGATTGGGTTTTGGATAGTGTTTAGATAACGGGACGGGTGTAATGTGATGAAAACATGGTAGATACACCGCTGGTACTTCTTATATATAAGTGTATTCATTATACTACATACCGTGGTGTTATTTAGTTCACTTGGGTAAACGAGGTTAAAACGATGTCACATAACGATGTTTTCGAGAAGATATAAACCATACAAGTTTTATTAACGAGTTTTTACGAGATGTTTTACGATATGGTTTACTTAAACAAATGTTTTGGGGTTAAAAATCATGGCTACGAGATTTTATGAGTTATAACCATCTTGATTTGAGTTGGTTAATTATGATTGCAATACTATATACTTTTCCAAAACAAGATTTTTAATAAGGTATTGCAACATGTAAACTAGCCATGAATCCGACACTCTTATAAAACCTATGTGCTCGCCAGCATTTCTTTGTTGACTTAGTTTTTACATATGTTTCAGGTGTTGTTGAATGATGATGATTGCTAGGTTGCATGCTCACATAGGATCTAGACAAGGCCTTAGTGACCTAATAACGAAGATAGTCTATGTTTCAGTTGTTTGTTTTGTTTAAAATAATGTAAATTACTTAATAAATCAATAAAACAAAACTTTTGTATCCATGGTTGTGAAACGATGATTCTGTTACCACACTCCCCGACGTTTCCGCCGCGGTTTCGTTGTTTTGACGCAGTCGGGGTGTGAAAGTTAATTCATGAAAACAGACAAATTTCTGAAAATTATGAGAAGTTGAAAAGAACTGTGAAAGATTCTGATGAGCGAAATGGTAAAAGTTATAAAAAAATCTTCAATTATCTGGTGTTCTTCAGGAAAAAGAGAGACAAATCAACCAGCAATTGAACGAGATCGCAAGTCTTAAGCTTCAGTTCCAGGAAGCTAAGATTGAAAATGAAAGAATCAATTTGAAATTGAACAGTTACAGCTCCGCTAGCTTTGTTCTTCAACACATAGATCCCAAACCAATTGGGAAGAACAAAGCTGGTGAAGATATATACTCGGATGGAACATGGGTGGGTTATCATCAAGTTCCACCGCATGTGTTAAACAATTTTTCAAAGAAACAATCTGGGATGGATAAGATTTCTGAGACAAATGAGAAATCAGATGTTGAAAAACTTACAGAAACAATCAATATCACATTCACTACATCATCTGATGAAGATAGTGTTCAGTCTGAAGTCGTAAAAAATGTGGTTGAAAACATTTTAAAATCAGACAGTGATTTGACTGAAGATGAAGAGTGTTTTCTGAATAACTACATTCGAAATCAAAATCCCAAAACGACTCAAATGATGAACCTCTTCTTGTCATGTACAAGATGTTGAGATCTGATAAGTTGTATTCGGATCTTGAATTTCCACTTGAGAATGTGAATGTTGACAAGTTGAAACAAGTTTTCAAATTGATTGAGATTGAGATTTCTGAAATTGAGGGTTTAGAGAGTTCCAAAATATTTTTGAACTTTGAAACAGATAAATCTTACTATAAGAAACCTGCTGTACCCACACGTTTTAACAATAACAATCAAAACAGATGGTCGGGAGGTTATCAGGCTGGTAAGAATAATCAAAGAAGAAACTTTCAAAACAAAAGGTTTTCGAAAAGAAAATAATTGTAAAGAGCTCAAGTTCACTTTCCGAGCAAGAATCGGAAATCTTTTCGAAAACAAATGAAGAATTCTTTGAGAAAAAGGCCTCATAGCCTCAGACTGAAGGCAGAAGTCGGGATGTTGACACCCGAACATGCTTCAAATGCAATGAAGTTGGACACATTGCACGAAAGTGCACCAAATCAAAGCCTAAGTCTGTGGTTGTTGAGAATCCAAGAAAGAAGAACGATGTCAAAGGAAAAGCTCCAATGTTTGTTGAGAAAATGATTTTGAAAAATGAAAACATCAAAGTCAAAACTGAAACTGTAAAACAGCCGGTAAAGAAAACTGATAAATTTTACAAACGGGTTGCTTCTCCACAGCAAACTTGGAAGCCAAAATCTGAGGCTAAGACATCGAATGTTCCAAAACCAAAGGTTTCTGTTGCTAAAAAACAATCATCTTCAACCAAACCGGTTAAGATGAATGTACCTTTAGATTATTACCAGAAGTTGGAAAAACAAACTTCAACCCCACCAGGGAAGAAGTATGTTCCGAAGAAAGAGCAACCATCTGGTCAACCTTTGAAAAATGATTTCTTTTTATATAAAGAGGTTGAGGTTGGGTCTGAAGAGAGTTTGAAAATGAATGACAAAAATTTTCCACCTTTGTACACCACAACCACAAACCTTAACGTCAAGCTATCCGAGTCGAAGGAGGCTTGGGTTGGTTCAACTTCTAACTGAATGTCATGAAATGTGCAGGAGCTCCCGAGGTCTATCTCAAGGTGGATCATGGACAGTGGAGCATCCCGGCACATGACAGGGAGAAAGACCCTGTTATACGATGTGAGAGGTTTCAATGGTGGATACGTCGGTTTTGCTGGTAATCAAGGAGGACGCATTATTGGTGAAGGAACATTATCAATTGGTGTTATCACGTTTGAAAGAGTCAATTACATAGCAGAGTTGGAGAATAATCTTCTTAGCATTTCTCAAATATGTGACCGAATGTATTCGACACATTGCACTGATAAGGAATGTCTGATCCTGAAGCCGGGGTTTGTCATCCCCGAGGAGTGGATCATCATGAGAGCACCACAAGTTAATGATCTGTACGTGTTGGACATGAGCGTCGCTACGACTACCACGGGTCAAACTCATTGCTTCATGTCAAGAGCCACTGAAAATGAGTCTGTTTTGTGGCACCGAAAGATGGGCCACATTCACCTACACAAGATGAACTACTTGGTGCATAATGATCTAGTAAAAGGTGTTCACTTGAAGAGTTTTCATCTTGAGGGGGAGTGTATCAGTTGTATAAAAGAGAAACAACGAAAGAAATCTCATCCTAGCAAAAAGATGAACTCTGGATCTCACATGGATCTCTTCGGTCCTGTGAATGTTAAGAGCATTACAGGTGATCTCTATTGCCTTGTAGTCACTGATGACTATTCGAGATTCTCGTGGGTGACGTTCCTGAAGTCAAAAGATGAAACATTTGAGAGTTTGCTGAGGTTATTCAGGAAGATTGAGAATTTGTACCGAACTCGAATTCGCAGACTAAGAAGTGACAATGGTACGAAATTCAAGAACAACAGAATGGAGGAATTCTGTGATCGACGAGGTATATTGCAAGAGTTCAGCGCACCATATATTCCGCAATAAAACGGATTCGTAGAAAGAAAGAACAGAACGCTGATCGAAACGACGAGAACGATGCTAGCTGATTCCAAGTTACCGATTAATTTCTGGGCAGAAGCAGTATCAGTCGCTTGCTATACACTCAACAGGGTACTTACTGTGAAGAAGTACAACAAAACATGTTTCGAGTTGATCAACAATCGTAAGCCTAATCTCGAGTATTTAGAGCCGTTCGGGTCTCCCTGCAGTGTTCTAGATCCCGATGGCAAATTTGGTCCAAAGAGCATAGAAGGTATTTTTGTGGGATATGCTAGTCCACTAAAAAGAGTCTTTGTTCCAAGTCTCAAAAAGATCATCGAAGCACAACATGTTAAATGTCAAGGCTACACAATGCCTCCACAGAAGCCCGCAGACTCATGGCGATTCAACTACGATACCCTATGGGATTCATTCGAGTTAGAAGAAGAGCCAGAGTTCTTTGATGATTTGGATATTTTACAAGAATATGAAGCATCTCAGGGAAGATTTCCAGCAAGTTCTTCTAAACGTCAACAACAAACTTCCAATAATGATGAAGATGGTCCCAGTCATGCTGGAGAGAATGATGAAACTCAGCAAACTCTGACTACTTCGGAACGCGAACCTGCTCCTAAAAATCAGATGGAGGTCAATGAAGATAATTTAGAATCTGATCATATTCCTACTTTTGATCATGGTGATTCAGAGTCTGAGGGGGAGCAAATCCAATCTTCAGATCAGACAATTCTTGACAATAAACAAGTTGCGGACCAGAACGTTACTAATTTGGAATGCGAGGTGGATGTTCCTAGCGAGGTTATGCCAAGGACTCTTTCATACCATCCAGAGGAGTTGATAATCGGAGAGCTGCAGTTAGGCATTCGCACCAGAAGCCAGATTGACCATGGCCTTACTTGCTTTTATTCTAAAATTGCTCCTTTACAAACTGAATTTTCACTCAGTTGTTTCATTTCGCAGATAGAGCCGAGAACTTACAAGGAAGCACTGACTGAAGATTCATGGGTCAATGCGATGCAGGAGGAGCTGAGTCAGTTTTGAAAAGCTTGGTGTACGGAAGCTTGTGGATCTGCCTGACGGACACCGAAAAATAAATACAAAATGGGTGTTCAAGTGCAAAATGGATAACCGAGGAGTTATTGTCTGAAACAAAGCTCGACTCGTGGCCCAGGGTTTTAGTCATCAAGAGGGGATAGACTTCACTGAGGTTTACGCTCCAGTTGCTCGTCTTGAAGCTATCAGAATTTTCCTAGCTTTTGCTTCATGGAAAGGATTCAAAGTGTACCAATTAGATGTCAAATCGGCGTTTTTATATGGAAAGGTGAAAGAGGAAGTATATGTCGGTCAGCCACCGGGCTTTACTGACCCAATCCATAAAGATAAGGTCTACCTGCTAGACAAAGCGTTGTATGGTTTGCATCAGGCCCCGAGAGCCTGGTACGAGACGCTCTCTCAACACTTGCTTGCCAACAGCTTTATTCGAGGAAAAGTGGACGCTACCCTCTTCACAAAAGAAGTCGATGGGCACTTACTGATCGTACAAATTTATGTTGATGATATAATCTTTGGGTCAACAAACGTAGAATTCTGCAAAGATTTTGAAAAAGTGATGAAGCAGAAGTTCGAATTGTCGTCAATGGGTGAGATGAAGTTCTTCTTAGGGCTGCAAGTCGACCAAATGCCTGAAGGAACCTTCATTCATCAAACGAAGTATGTTTACGATGTTCTGGAGAAATTCAGGATGTCTGAGACAGCTCCTATTTCCACCCCATTAGCAACCAATCATGGTATCAACCCTGATCTCACCGGAGAGAAGGTGGACAAGACACTATACCGCTCAATGATCGGTTCGCTGATGTACTTGACAACATCCAGACTCGATATCATGTACCCAACATGCCTCACGACCCGATTTCAGTCAAGTCCTAGAGCTTCACATATGGCTATAGTCAAAAGGATACTACACTACCTGAAAGGAACTCCAACACTGGGGTTGTGGTATCCAAAAGATGGTGACTTCACGCTCGAAGGATACTCTGATTCTGACTTCGGTTGCTGCAAAGTCAATGCAAAATCAACAATTGCAGGTTGCTAATTTTTCGGACCCCGATTGGTCACGTGGAAATGTAAGAAGCAAACCTCTGTTGCTTTATCAGCATGTGAAGCAGAGTACATATATGCCAGCAGCTGCTGCTCTCAGATCTTGTGGATTCAGCAACAGATGCGCGACTACGGTTTGCAATTTCTTACTTCACCTATTTTTGTTGACAATGAGGCAGCAATAAATATAACGAAAAATCCGGAACATCACGCTAAAACCAAACATATAGAAATTTGTTATCACTTCATACGCGATTGTTATGAAAAGAAGTTAATACGAATTGACAAAATCCACACCGACGAACAAAAGGCAGATTTACATACCAAAGCTTTCGATAAAGCTCGTTTTTAATATCTTTTAAAACTAAATGGTATGAAATTGTTGTTGGATGCGGAGAAGTTACTTGGCGTTGATGAGAATACCACTGCAGATGATGTTGAAAAGCAGACTGCACTGGTTTGTCATTTTTTTAGTTGTTTTGGTATTTAGGGGGAGATAAATATATTTTCAGAAAATACCAAAACAATAAAAATCCAAAAACGTGAGATATTTTTAAAATCCAAAAACAATAGAAAATCCAAAAAGAGTTTGTGTAAAAAGGGGAAATGATAGTATATCAGCTTGACAGTTACAGTATGCTAAAGATATGTAATGTTTAAAGGTGTTAAGCAGTCTTCCTAATGATATACCGGTAGGTTTTTACACATTTAGTAGATTAATTCGGGATATAAACCTAAAAAAATTTCTTGCTTATTACGTGGGGAACATCTCTCGGATATATAGGTAACCCCTGAAATCTTGTTTGAAAGATTTTCTATTTCTGACATACTAGGTCTATGTGCGTGATGATATCTGGGGTATTATACCTGGACTTCTGATTTTGCGGAAGCAATAGCCTAGTTCTCGTATAATACTCGGCACTGCTTTAATCTCTAAAGCATACCCTCAGCATAAAAAATGATGAAACATTGCAAAATGCTAATCATGTGCTGTTGAAGAAAAGATCCCCAAACGGGACACACCGAAAGTCGAGCCATCATCTCTCTGTCTGAACGAAAGTTCTAACATGAGCTCTCATGGCCTCACACTACCCTTTAGAGATATCATTATTGTACGTTCACCTGTAAGACTGAATATAGAGATCTGGATACGAGAGTATATTCTGAGGTGGGACACACGTATAAGCTAACTCTTTAAAACACTAAATCCGTATCCTGAGTAAGTTGAAATTTGTGTGAAAATTTAAAAAGGATCAGTATATCGGTAATCTAAGTGAATTGTTTAATACTTAGTGTGTGATCAAGCTCAACGGTACTTGTAACTTGTCAAATAGCTGATATGATTCTCTGACACACTCAAAAAAAATTTCATAGTGTTTCAGTATTAAACTTTCTAAAAATCCCAAAAAGATTGTACATTTTCTGCTTTAGTTTCTCGACAAACCAAGGTAGAAAGCTGATCTTCAGACTCGCAGTCATGAGGCAAAGTAGGTAGTTTCTGAACTGGACGACAGGGTTGAGAGCTAATCTTGGAAAAGGTTTGAATATTTCAAAGTCATAAGCAAGTTCATTAAGTTGACACTTGTACAATTTTCATGAAAAATATGTTTGAAAAGTTGAACAAAAATGTCAGTTTGTTTCGTTTCGGGTCAACCAAGGTCATTAACTTGGACTTGGTAGACAAATTAAGTGCCTAGGGTCATTAACTTGGACCTAGATACTTAAGTGGATTTCTAAAACTGACCAAATATGATAAAACGGCAAAAGGTCAAAAGGTCAAAACACTGAAAGTCAAAAGAAAGTTGTTTGGATCGAATGGCGGTCCGATCGGATGGCCATCCGACACTTGTCAATGTCTATATATAGTGGTCAAAATTTTCAGTCAATTCTTTACTCGAACGAACGACCACTCGATACTCTCTCAAACACTCTCACTTTCTTGATCTGATTTTTCATTCTTGCTTTTCACACTACATTAGATTGTTGGCACGCTCAACCTTCACAATGGGAAAGGCAAGTTTACTGATTTTCATTGTTAAATTTGATGTTTTGATGATGTTTTTGAATGTCGGAGACTGTTCGGACTATATCTCTTAGATCTAGGCTTTTCTGTTGATGTTTGATAGATTTTGAACATAGGGTTTTGTTCACGAGCCTTAGATCTATAGATTCACCGTCTCAATTTATGCAAAAACATGTTAGAATTCAGAGATTTGATGTTTAGAGGGAGTCGGCTTTCAGTAGACAAAAAGTGAAATTAAACCTAATCTAGGCCGAGTTAGAAAATTTTGAACATAGGGTTTTGATCATCGGAAAAAACTCTACGTAGATCTGTGTTCAATTTTGTGCTTAACTTAGAAAATTTTGATGTTCAAAGATTGTTCAAAGATTGTTCAAAACTGTTCTTCAATGTTAATTGGCTCGAGTGGCAGTTCGGTCGGATGGAAATCCGATCGGATAGCCATCCGATCCAATACATGTTATTTGTTTAATATTATCTAAGTGTTTGCCTAGATATCTGTGCCTTTATGTTTAATCAGATGTTTTGAAAAGATGGCATCTCGATCGGATGGCAATCCGATCGGATGCCCATCCGATCCGAAACACACATTCTTTATTTAGCCTCATCTTGTCAATGATCGAGTGGCAATCCGATCAGATGACAATCCGATCGGATAGCCATCCGATCCACATCACTTACTCACTAAGTTGTCTTGTCAAAGGAGATGTTATGTTTCGTCACATGGATCGAGTGGCAATCCGATCGGATGGCCATCCGAGCCATATACACAAGTCTTGAATGTTTGAATCTTTTATGTTGATGGTTCACCCGATCGGATGGCAATCCTATCGAATCACCATCCGACCCTCAGTACTGCACATAGTGTGAATTCCAGAGCATCTTTTATGTTCATCACTTATTACTTTTTGTCTCGAACTACGTGTAAATGCTAAACGTCAATTATTTTTGTAGGCAAGAGCATCGGATTGGGATAAGTCTCATAGTACCTACTGTCTGTTGGATGCACATTACACAGATACAACTCCGTTTAAAGATATAGCAAAGTTTTTGAGAGAAAGTAAAGTTGCTAAAGCTTTAACTGATAAAACCATTGTATATGAATCACACGTTAGAAGGTTTTGGAGCTCAGTGAGATATGAAGAAAAAGAAAAGATGATTTGTTCGGCTGTTAGAAAGAAGGATGAGAATGGCCAGGATATAGATGTTGAGATCAAATTCAATGTGGGCGATTTAAGAAGAGTTTTGGAGTTAGGAGATTCTGATAATGACCCTATCATAATTCCTGAACGATTATGCAAGGGTTTGTGGTGCAGAATGGGATTTTCATGACATTTAAATGGGAAATATCTTAAGACTATGTTTAGTCCTCCATATAAGTTCCTAATCCATTGCGTAGTTCATGCTTTGTCACATAGGAAAGGAGCTTATGATGAGACGTCTGACTATATCATGAACATTATCACTTGTTTGGTGCTGAACAGGCCATACAACGTCTCTCAAGTGATATTTGATCATCTGCTTGACAATATCAATAATGATAAGTACATCATGTACCCCAGGTTTATCCAAATGATGATAGATGATCAAGTTAAAGACATTCCAAAGGATCCTGCTGATGTATTAGGTGTACGAAACATGACTACTGATACTTTGAGCAGATTATCTAAAGGTTCTGAATCAAAGGCGAAGGGAATGATCTGTAACATTGAACATCCATCATATGTTGCTCCTGAAAACGACGCATGGAGACATGAAAACAGCAATTCAGAAGATGAAACTGATAGATTGAGGGAAATAAATGAAAAGAAACTTCGTTACTGGTTCGTGAGGGAAGGAAAGAGAAAGAGAACACCAAAGTCATCCCATGCTGTATCCGTTCCTAAAGTGTCAACACTAAAGATAGTTGTTAAGGGTATAGTTGAAAGGGGGAGTGATTAGAAAAGATAGAGCTTTAATTGTCATATTATTCAAATGATCGTTTAATGTTTGTTTTTGCAGGGCCTTCAAAGCAATCTAATCCAAGTCTTGTGGATGAACCAGTGTTAGATCCAACAAGCATACCACAAGAAGGTGTTGAATTGGCTAAAGTTACGTTTGAATAATACATAAAGCATACTGAAGATGCAGCTGCAAAGATTCAAAGCTCAAGTGTTCAACCTGAAAGTGTTAAAGAAAAACAAACTGAAGGTGTTGTTCATAATGAATCAGATGATATTGACGATGAATCTTCTGATACAGAGCCAGAGATTGATGTGTCAAAGATTGGTCATGGAAAGGTTCAGTTGAAGAAGAAACCACAGAAAAAGAAGAAAGGATCAGACGAAGATGATTCTACTTACACTCCAACTGCCGAAGAGAAAAAGAAGTTAAGAATAAAGCGAAAAGCAGTTCAAACTGGAGTCATTCCGAGGAATGTGAGAGCAAAGAAAGGAAGTGCTACTATGCTTGAAGGTCAAAGTGGTAAAAGTGAACAACATGTTACAACTTCAAAGGATCCTGAAACTGTTGAAGTCCTTAAAGTTCCAGAAGTTCAAAAGAAAGTTGGTGATGATGTTGAAGTTGAAATCATTGATGAAAGAGTTGCTACACCACCAGCACCACCACCAGAAAGTCAGCCTATTCCAGAACGTGGTGAACCTTCACAACCAAAGAAAACTACACTTCCAGATATGTTTGAAGGTTTTCCTACTATTCATGGTGAACTTAAAGACGACATACTTCCTGATGAAGAGTTTGATATGTTTCATGATGCTTCAGTAAAAGATTTGAAAAAGAAAATGAGTCTTCTGGAGAAAGAGAAAGAAAAGGCTGAAGCTGAATGTGACGAGTTGAAGAAACAACTTGAAGAGTTGTTGAAAACAAATGAAGAAATAAAGTCTGTCATGATCAATCAAGCAAAGAAGATAAAGAAAATGGAAGGAGATGTTGATGAAAATGCTCAGCTCTTTGAACAACTTTCCATGGAGATTACCGATCTGCATTTGAAGATGCAGAAATTGAATGAGATAAATCAGACGCTTAATCAATTGTTAAGTGAACTTCATGAAGCGTCCTCGAATGAAATGAAAGAGATGGAGCTAGAAATGGAAGCTCTTAGGGCTGACAAGTCCGTGAAGGATGAACAACTCAACATGTTATATACAGTGATGGAAAGTCATCTAGGCATCAACGTTCAATCTATTTACAACAATCTGGAAATCCAAAGAGTTGAAGAGAGAAGAGTTGCTAGGGAAAGAGAGTTGGCTCAAGAAGCAACTCAGAGGATATGGAAGAAATTCTTGGTTCCTCAAGTCAAGCTGATGTTGAGATGATAGATGCTGAGGATGATCAAGTTCAAAACTTCATACTTGTTGGTGAATCTTCTCCTCTATCTTACAATTATGATGATATCATTCGCCTTGTGCAAGTAGAACAAAGGAAACGAAAAGCGAAAGAACCTGAGGTGTTGTTATTAAGATGGAAAGAAGAGGAAGAGAAAGAAGATGAAGAATTAGAAGAAGATCTTGAGGAAATTGAGAACTATGATCCTTCATGGGATGCTTTGATAGACAAAGATGATGATAAAGACCAAGGATCGATGGGGTTATTGATTATGAATCCTTCTCCTCAACAAAAGATAGAAGATTTTCTGTACGATGAGATCAACGAGCAGGAAGAGGATCAACACCAGGAGTCTTCTTCTTTTTCAGGAAAGAAACATGCAGACCAGGTATTCCTCACACAACCTACTGTTATATATTTTAATGCTCGTGTTGAAGGAGAGATAGAGGTGCCTAGGTCTAGAGCTGAAATGTTAGAGGAATTGGGGTTAGACGATGGAAAATTCAAGTTTGATATAGAAGATGAAATTCCTTCGTCACCGGAAAAGGAATATGAGTTCAAATATGCTCATGAGGCTGATAAGTACAATAATGTTATAGTTAAAGAAGGATAAGACTCATCTGATGAAGAAACCGTCTTTCATTATTCTGGAATCGATGAAACATTTCCAACTCTTGCGGAAATGTTCAAGGAGCAGAATGAAGATGAGTTGCGAAGGAAAGTAGTTGAGAAGATAACAACTGAAGGTATACCTCAAACCATTCCACGAGAAAATCTAGTTGAAGAACAAAAGAAATGGTTCAAGGTGATGCCGAAAGAAAGTAAATTCATAAGACCTCTTCAATACTTCATGCATGATGCTGATATTTCATGGGGAGATATTTTATCTTGGGGCTATCTGGAAGATCTACAAGTGTATGCTATCAGACGGGAACAAGGGGTTCAGTATTTCGAATTTCTGTCAGATATTAAAACCCTCCCATGGTGGGATGTTGAAGAGTTGGTCTAAACAAATAATATCAAGCAATTTTATTATGGTTTGGAAGTAAAGCAGCACGATAAACACTTATGGAAATACATTAAACAACAAGCAAAAGAAAGATTTCCAGATTGGAAGCCGCAGTTTCCTAAACAAATTGTTACTATTTTGGAGTCAGGAGAGAAAGATATCACGTTGGATATAAAGCCGCCAAGGTGTTTGAAGAATATGCTGCTACGTGCTATGGAGCAAGACTTTTATGAAGACTTTCAAGGTTGGTTGTATAACCAAAGCACAGCGGAAGTGGTGATCTCTCTGTTTGACAAATCAAAGGGTGAATCAAGAAGGATTTGTGTGTTAGACCTGATGTGGCTGGTAAACTGCTCAAAGAAGGATATAGAATGCTTATTCTACATCAAGATCGTTTACAAAAAGCTAGATAAAGTTCAAGCTATGCAATATCAGAAGTTAGTGGGTCTGTGCTACGCAAAAGACATCAACTCTGGGAGATACTGGAAATCAAAATGGAGAGATCTAGAGATTGATGAGTTCTTGAAGAAGTACAAGAGCAGTCAGAAGTTTAAAGAGATAACTGATAAAGCTGCAAGGCTTGGAAGGTACAAGCTGATGAGACCACCTCCAACAGACCAGACACCGATTGAAAAGGAAGAAAACAAAATCCCACGATGGGATAGGAAGCGTGATGGTGATCCTGTGTATAGAAAGTACTGGAATGAAGTTGGAAGGCCTCTTAGGCGAAAGATGCTTGAAGAAAGAGAGGAAAAGAGATGCCAGAAAGCGAAGGAGCGAAGGCGCAGCAGGAAGGATTGAAGACTATGCAGGAAGGAACTACAGCTACATCCAAGGGGGAGTCTGTTAGTGCATATGTCTGTAGCTTCCGTCTGCATTGAGTCTTGTATATTTTGTGTTGTGTATGTATTTTTGTATATATATGAATGTGTATGTATGTTTGTGTAAAGACAAATCAGGGAACGGTGTTGAAATGTAAAAGTGAAATCCGACGGACGACGTCTGTCATCCGATCGGATGACCATCCGATCGGGTCATCATCCGTTCGGGTGACACTTCTCCACTCCCTGGTTGCCTATAAATAGCTTGCTAGTGTTAGATCATGAGGAAACTTTTGCTGAACTTGTAGCGAAGCTCTGCTAGTCTCGAGTTCTACCGGATCCTCTGTATTTTCATCATCTTTGAATAGAAGTCAGACGCATTAAACGTTGAACTTGTCGTTGTTGATTCTGTGACACTATCAAGGGATTCCGCACCTTGATTCTGATCGATCCAGTCATGTTCTACTCTAACAGATCCTGAGATAAACTGCCTAACAAGCCGTCTGGCACGAATAAAAATTACACCGAGTCAACCAGTCAAAACAAAACACTGCCATATTTTTGTCAAAAAAAAATTACTAAAACGACCCGCATGACCGTAATTTTACACTAGGGTAAAATCATAATTTGACAGGGAAAAAAACAAAAACGATGGCAAAACTGTAAATTTGAATAGAGGGCAAAACTGTAATTTGCAGAAAGAAAAAAAAAGTAAAAGCAATGGCAAAACTGTAAATTTAAATAGGGGAAAATCGTAATTTGGCTGGACAAATGGATAAGTGTCAGACACTATTCCCCTCCATGTTATTTGTAGTATATATAAATATAAATGTGAATATTCGCACTTAAACTTAAGTTAATTTTCTAAGTATTTTTTTAACGACCAACAAAATGTTGGGGAATTTTAGAAAACCGGATGATCAGAGAGGCGTGTAATCACTGTCAGATCAAATTATTTCAGTGGTTCACCCGAATAATTTAATCAGATACAACTCTGATTTTCGAGAAATTGAACCAGTGTATGCTTGTGTGAAAATGGTCTGAACCAAAAGAAGTGTGATCAAAACTTGTCTACGAATTTGAGAGGTTGGGGATGATTAACTGCCAATAGGCAGTTATCTCAATTTTTTTTAAGACACAACTGCCATAAAACTGCCTCTTAACTGCCATAATTTTGAAGTTTCAAAATTATGGTATTTTCCAGAAAATAAAATTTTCTGATGCAATTTTATGATAGCAATTTAATTAAAATAAAAATTTTCCAGCTCGACCCCAACCAGGGGTCTGCCCCTTGGACCCCGCCCCATGGGTTGCCGCCCCTTGGACCCTGCTACCAGGGGCGCTGTCCCCGGACCCCCGCCAAGGGGGCGTTGCCCCCTTGGAACCCCCGTAGAGTACGGGCTCCGCATGTACACTTCGAATTATAATAACTCAAACAAGCGTGCACTCCTGCACCTCCTAACTTGCTTGATGTGTATTATTATTCGTATTGATCACCAAGTCAATCCCAATTACACTAAAATATCTAACATTCCTCCCCCATTTTAGCGTAATCCTTGATTAACTTAAACAAATTCACAACCATCAAACTTATGAATAAATGAAATATCGCGACGATTGAATTTCACATTAGTATATTACACATTCCAAATATTCGAATATAGGGGTGTCGCTAAGGATTGAACCCTTTCTATTAAGTGAATACATGAAGATAACATGCACAAAAGTTTAGGTACTCTAATGTTCTTTCTTGACACTATTTTTACGAGCATGTGTCCCATCCTTCAATGAGCATATCAAAGCCAAGTCCTAGCTTCTTGAAGCGGCTAAACTTCATGCTCATATAGGTAGCTCTTTATTATTTCACCTGCATATGCAATTTTTCAAAGAACTATTAAGAAGAAAACCTTCAACCTCCTTTAACTTGTAGGTCTAAACACATACCTTAGGATGATGCTACTAATGTGTTCCAATTTCTAGATGTTAAGCTTTCGGCATTGAATTCAGCACCTAACGTCATATTAAGTGGGAATTGGGAATCTTAACACGAGAAATCTCATGTGGACTTTAATCCCATCCCTACAGCTGCCTTGTGCATAAGATCTCCACATAACTCTTTGGTTATGTCACACCCCGACCACGTAAAACAACAAAACGTGGCGGAAACGTCGGGGAGTGTTGTAACAGAATCATTGTTTCACAACCATGGATTAAACAATTTCGTTTTATTTAATTAAATGTATTACATTACATTGGAATTAGAAACAAAACATGAACAAATAGACTTTTATTGTTATTAAGTCGCTAAGGCCTCGTTCGTTCCTATGTGAGCATGCATCAATATCATCATCAAATATCATCAACTATGGTACCTGAAACACATGTGAAAATACGCCAGCATAAAAATGCCGGCGAGTACATAGGTTTTATGTGAGTGTCAGATTCATGGCTCGTTTTACATGTTGCAATACTTATTTAAAAACCTTATTTTGAAAAGTATAGTATTGCGACATAATTAACCAACTCAAATCAAGTTGGATATGATTTATAAAATCTCGTAGCCATGATTCTTAACTCCAAAACATTTTGTTTTATTAAATCAAATCGCAAAACATCTCGTAGAAACTCGTTAATAAGACTCGTATGGTTTATATTATTCAGAAAACATAATTGTGTGACATTGTTTCAAAATCGTTTACCCAAGTGATCTAGATAACGCAACGATATATAATGTGTTAAAAGCACTTATATATAGGAAGTACCAGCGGCGTATCCACCATGCTTTTAACACATTACACCCGCCCCGTTACCTAACCACTTCCCTAACCCAATGGCTCAAACAGTTACAAATGGTTCACATAAATCAAATGGTTACAAACGGTTCACATAAATCCAACAATTTCAAATGGTTCACACACATCAAATGGTTACAAATGGTTCACATACATCCAATGATTTCAAATGGTTCACATACATCCAATGATTTCAAATGGTTCAAAACGTTAAACAATTGTGCTAGCATGTTAAGTGAACATACATAGCAAGACATAATGAAATCATGTACTAATAGTGTACTAATGAACATAACAAGTATATGATATGAAAACATGGAAAGAAGGAAAATAACAAGTAGGCACATGTGTTTCACCCCAAAAAGTTTGGAAAACAGTAAAAGAGGGGTCTATGTACTCACTTGAGGATGCTTAGAAGTCTTGGATAACAACCAAGCAAAGCTAGAGGGATCACGGAATCAAACGACACCTAATATAGGTAACTATGTAAATAAACAGACCTAAATCGGAGGATCGGATAAAATGAGGTTTCGTATACCAAATGAGTGTAGGGACTCATTTAATATGGTTTAACAAAGCCTACATTCTAAAACGAAACCTAACCTAAGTGCTAACGACCCATTACGACTCGTTAAGGTAGCTTACGCCACTTTAACGCGTCTTTCGCGTAAAACGCGTTCGGACCGCCTAACTAGTCCTATGATAAGTAAAATATGCCTTAAGATGTCTAATACTGTTGCCAAATCAGTTTAGATGTCAAAAATTATGTTACATATGCTTAAAATGAATTTTGGCGTAAAAAGGGCATTTTGGTCATTTACCTAAGGCATATAAACTACCTATCATACAACTACTTAAACGACGTGACCATAAGGTATAACCTCGGAAGGTTATTCCCTATGCAACTATTGTCACCTAATGTGTTTGGTCGGATCCTAAAGATCGACCAAACGGGTCGGGTTCAAAAGTATAAGCGGTTGTTTAGACCGCTTACCTTACGACCCTACATAAGCACTAAACCTAAAGTGACGAGCTAAACATGTTAAAACATGCTTAACGAGGTTTGAAAACAGGTTTGGTATCAAAACAAACGGTTTTGATACCTAAAAGTAGTTTGGTTACAAAATACGCAAGAATACGCATTTTGGCCGAAACTACGACTCGCCACTATGCCTAGATAACGTGGTAATCAGTAGGTATAGTCACAAGAGACTAAAACCATAGTGATTACGCTCACGTTATGAAGTTCAAACTAACTTCATGTTGACCATAAACTGGTCAAAGTAGAAAGTCAAACACAGTTTGATTTTCACGCGAAAAAGAACGAAAGAGGACTTACAAAAGGTCCAAGAACGGAAGTTTGACCCGATTATTCTCAGGTATGAAGTGAAAGCACCTCAACTTAGAGAAATATCAGATCAAATGTGAGTTGAAACAATGAGATGGATGGGGTATTAATAGTTTTTGCACAACCGTTAAGATCGTTCAACGTAAAACGAGCTTCGATCTCATCCGTACACATGTGCCCATGGTTTTGTGAAACCATGGGAGCCCCTAGTTTCATTAAAACCATGTGAAAATGAGGGGAACAGCTGGAACAAGCTGAAATTTAGATTTTTCATTTTGGTCCCTTCCTAAGATAACTATGGCAGATTGTCAATTTTGGTCCCTGAATGTGCAAAACTTGGTTTTTGATGCATTTTTGACACGTTTAATCCACGTTAATCCCATTTCAAGGCTCTAAAATGAAGTTAAAGTATAGGGAACATGAAACATGCTCAAAAATATCTCGGATGTCGGTTCGTTTGGTCGTACGATTGCGTTGTTCGGTTAATTACGATGAAACACGAACGAATGCGAAAAACGATCCAAATTACGCGACGAATGGAATTTTATCATGCCAATCACTAAAATAAAATATTTTAATGATTGCATAAAGTTTTGGATGTCTGGATGTATTCAGAACGCAAGATATGCGCGAAAATGCAAACTTATGCACTTTTTGACGCTTTTAGTCCCAGAATGATCAAAAAGTTTATTTTAGCACACCGAACACCTCAAAGCCTATTTCTAAGCTATGTAAAGGATATTTAGGGTATGTTTAACTTATGGTCATGTTTTGGAATGTTCGTTACAGTACAAATCGACATACTTTCGTAGTTTGTCGAAATTAGTCCCTTTAAGCGAATAAACTTGATTTCGCCACACCAAACCCTCCAAAACTTATTTCTAAGTTATGTAAAGGTTATTTAAGGTATGTTAAGCCTATTTCACTATTCTGAAGTGTTCGTTGCATTAAACTGGTTATATTTATGCATCAGTGCGCGTATAACCATCCAGAAAGCGATTTAAAGCTTGAAATCGAACAAGAATTGATATGTGCAAAAGATACACATATTTATACAAATCCCAAGTATGAAATAAAACATTTCATTGGTTTGGTATTTGTTTGATGGTCGCAGAGGCACAGGTGTCATAGTCTCCCCTACTTTAGGAAATTTCGTCCCGAAATTTATTCGTAGGAGTCTGTCTGTGACGCTATGTTAAATAATTGCCTTGCATGGAATCTTGGGTGTTTATCTATTTGCGTAGAATAACCCATCAAAGATTATGCAAGGCATAATCCTGTCATTTCTCTCAACGGACAATCTTTAAAAATAAAAATGAAGGAAAAATCAAGGATATTCATTTCCCTCGATGGATATTCTTCAGAAACGAAAATGAACGGAATGAGTCATTTTCCTCAATGGGTATTCTTCAGAAACGAAAATGAACGAATAATCAAGAATATTTATTTCCCTCGATGGATATTCTTCAGAAACGAAAATGAACGGAATGAGTCATTTTCCTCAATGGGTATTCTTCAGAAATGGAAATGAACGAATAATCAAGAATATTCATTTCCCTCGATGGATATTCTTCAGAAACGAAAATGAACGGAATGAGTCATTTTCCTCAATGGGTATTCTTCAGAAACGGAAATGAAGGAAAAATCAAGAATATTCATTTCCCTCGATGGATATTCTTCAGAAATGAAAATGAACGGAATGAGTCATTTTCCTCAATGGGTATTCTTTAGAAACGGAAATGAAGGAAAACTCAAGAATATTCATTTCCCTCGATGGATATTCTTCAGAAACGAAAATGAACGGAATGAGTCATTTTCCTCAATGGGTATTCTTTAGAAACGGAAATGAAGGAAAAATCAAGAATATTCATTTCCCTCGATGGATATTCTTCAGAAACGAAAATGAATGGAACGAGTCATTTTCCTCAATGGGTATTCTTCATAAGCGGAAATGAACTGAGTCAACTCTAGACACATGACAAAAATTGCTGTGGTTTCTGTGCACTGAATTCCATAATTATGTATGCATCCATAATTACGTAATTCCTTGCACAGTCCGCACAGTTTCTTTTGTAATGTGAAGGGGAAGAAAATCAAACCTGTGATGAGTGTGACTAGAATATCATAGGGTCCTTTTAATTAGATCGACAAATGATCTCTTTAATTAGACCACCAAGGAGTCTTTTCAGCTATATCTTCACATGATATTCCTAACCAGATTTTTGGATCAATCTGTTTAACTAGACCACTCAAGGGGTCTAATTATGGAATAGTACATTATAATCCAAGGGTCTTTACTATTACGTAGAAGCCCATTAAGGATTTAAGGTAGTACCTTTGGATATCCTACTAAGAATCCCTTATACGAAGATATGGAAGATTCTACGAGGATTTGGATAACAAAAACTTGGATCACACAAACACATAAAAGGGAACACATAAGCACATAACCACATATTTGTTTAATTTGACCTTTAATTTGTTATCTTTGGACACAGATATTTAAAGCACACCAGGAATCAAATCCGTGGATTTCATTTGGCACTTTAATCATTTTCAAGAATCTATCTATGAAGATAGGATGATCTTACAAAAATTCGATTTTGTTTTCAAAGAAACGTAATATTCGAATTAAGGCACACAACAATTTTAGGATTTACGGAAATACCCTTAGGTACCCTATTAAGGATTTATAGTGGTACTTTGGGTATTCGTCAAGAGTTGTAACTTGCGCCTTGTACTTCGTTTCTTTGGAAGAAACGGGTACTTAGGATTTTCGTGGAAAACGCAAGAGATCATAAAATGGAAGAATTTTGGGGGTAGTCTGTTCTTCAAGGAATACGATTCCCTGATTGTCGGTATTGTAGGGGATATGTTGTTTATACATGTAACCACATAAATATATTACAATGTAAATAAAATATTTATTTATAAACAATGATAACAACTGTTTCATGGACCTTGACAACAAAAGAAAATAATACATAAGACGTGATTATTTCTAAACGGTGTTGTCTTCTAGTCGGTCAGATGCTCATCCCTGTGCTGGATTTGCATTAGCAAGCTTTGGGCAATTTCTTCGGAAATGACCCATCTCGCCACAGTTGTAGCAAGAACCTGGTGGAAAACGAGCTTGAGCAGGATTGTTGTCAGCTTGATTTGGTGCAACTTCTGCTCGGCAAACTCTTGCTGTGTGACCTATAAGTCCACACTAGCATGATGATGAAGGTTACATTGGTTGATGATGAAGGGCATTTTGGTCATTTAAAAGGGCATTTTGGTCATTTACCTAAGGCATATAAAGTACCTATCATACAACTACTTAAACGACGTGACCATAAGGTATAACCTCGGAAGGTTATTACCTATGAAACTATGGTCACCTAATGTGTTTGGTCAGATCCTAAAGATCGACCAAACGGGTCGGGTTCGAAAGTATAAGCGGTTGTTTAGACCGCTTACCTTACGACCCTACATAAGCACTAAACCTAAAGTGACGAGCTAAACATGTTAAAACATGCTTAACGAGGTTTGAAAACAGGTTTGGTATCAAAACAAATGGTTTTGATACCTAAAAGTAGTTTGGTTACAAAATACGCAAGAATACGCATTTTGGCCGAAACTACGACTCGCTACTATGCCTAGATAACGTGGTAATCAGTAGGTATAGTCACAAGAGACTAAAACCATCGTGATTACGCTCACGTTATGAAGTTCAAACGAACTTCATGTTGACCATAAACTGGTCAAAGCAGAAAGTCAAACACAGTTTGACTTGTCAAACACAGTTTGACTTTCACGCGAAAAAGAACGAAAGAGGACTTGCAAAAGGTCCAAGAACGGAAGTTTGACCCGATTATTCTCAGGTATGGAGTGAAAGCACCTCAACTTAGAGAAATATCAGATCAAATGTGAGTTGCAACAATGAGATGGATGGGGTATTTATAGTTTTTGCACAACCGTTAAGATCGTTCATCGTAAAACGAGCTTCAATCTCATCCGTACACATGTGCCCATGGTTTTGTGAAACCATGGGAGCCCCTAGTTTCATTAAAACCATGTGAAAATGAGGGGAACTGCTGGAACAAGCTGAAATTTAGATTTTTCATTTTGGTCCCTTCCTAAGATAACTATGGCAGATTGTCAATTTTGGTCCCTGAATGTGCAAAACATGGTTTTTGATGCATTTTTGACACGTTTAAGCCCCGTTAGTCCCATTTCAAGGCTCTAAAATGAAGTTAAAGTATAGGGAACATGAAAAATGCTCAAAAATATCTCGGATGTCGGTTCGTTTGGTCGTAGGGTTGCGTTGTTCGGTTAATTACGACGAAACACGAACGAATGCGAAAAACGATCCAAATTACGCGACGAATGGAATTTTATCATGCCAATCACTAAAATAAAATATTTTAATGATTACATAAAGTTTTGGATGTCCGGATGTATTCAGAACGTAAGATATGTGCGAAAATGCAAACTTATGCACTTTTTGACGCTTTTAGTCCTTGAATGACCAAAAAGTTTATTTTAGCACAACGAACACCTCAAAGCCTATTTCTAAGCTATGTAAAGGATATTTAGGGTATGTTTAACTTATGGTCATGATCCGGAATGTTCCTTACAGTACAAATCGGCATACTTTCGTAGTTTGTCAAAATTAGTCCCTGTAAGCGAATAAACTTGATTTCGCCACACCAAACCCTCCAAAACTTATTTCTAAGTTATGTAAAGGTTATTTAAGGTATGTTAAGCCTATTTCACTATTCTGGAGTGTTCGTTGCATTAAACTGGTTATATTTACGCATCAGTGCGCGTATAACCTTCCAGAAAGCGATTTAAAGCTTGAAATTGAACAAGAATTGATATGTGCAAAAGATACACATATTTATACAAATCCCAAGTATGAAATACAATATTTCATTGGTTTGGTGTTTTTTTGATGGTCGCAGAGGCACAGGTGTCACAGGTTAAGTGGTCGGCTAAATTCTGTTGAGTTCTCACAAACTCCACCGATATCACCCCATGCATGATGAGCTCACGAATCATGTTGTGTATAACACCTAAGTGTCTAAACTTACCATTATACACTTAGCTATAGGCCTTAGCCAATGTAGCAGCACTATCATATCTAATAGATATTGGTGATATAGGTTTAGGCCACAATGGAATCTCATAAATCAAGTTTCTTAGCTACTCAGCTTCTTTGCCAGCTGCGGCTAATGCAACAAACTCAGACTCCATTGTCGAATCAGTTATGCAAGTCTGTTTCTTAGATGCCCAAGATATGGCACCTCCTCCAAGCAGAAAAGTCCATCCACTTGTGGAAGAATGATCTTCATTGTTGTTAATCCAGCTTGATTCTGAATAACCTTCTAAAACTGAAGGAAATCCAGTATAAGTCAAACCACATTTCATGGATCCTTTCAAGTACCTAAATACTCGATTCATTGCTTACCATTGACTTGCACCTGGATTGCTAGTGTCACACCCTGACTTTTGCGGAAGCGTGATTATGGTGTGACTTTCTTAATACCATAGCATTCAATCATATCAACACTATATGATTAAACCATTAAATGTTCATCCATAAATTAAGTTTGAAAATATCACAACATAATTGTCTGAAACGCAGACTCCAAATTTAAATTACAAGCCACAACATGTTTAAAGAGTTCACGAAGACTCGACAAAAGACCTTAAATAAAACCGAGTTTAGAACCATGTATCTCGTCCAGGATTAAGATACATCTTCTAAACCCTAATGACTTCGGATGACATCTTTTTATTCACAACGCAGCTTGGAACATGCAAACATCCGCCAGATCCACTTAATTCCCTGAAATACATGTAGTTTGAAAACATCAACAAAAGTTGAGCGAGTTCATGTGTTTGTGTATATGAATGTATAAAACCTTTGTAATCAGTGTATGTATGTATGTATGTAAATCCCGGTATGAAAGCAAAACAAGGAAACATATCGATTAATGGTTTGCAAGGCCATTAACATACGTACAACGGCGTAGGAAGGCTCAAACCTAGCAAATTTGTACCGGGCCTCCGGCTGTAAGACATAGTCACCTCATGGGCCACCCTGGTCCTCATGGTTGTGGGCTTGCTACACCCAAATTGATCTATCACTCATGCCCCTCGGTCCTAACACGAGGATTAATGGTCTTAAGAGTGCGCCTACCCATTCACATGATCTACTGTACTTTCCTTAGCTAACCATACCAATTGTAATTGTATGTAATCATTTTGTAACATGTATTTTACCCCCGAAGTTATAAAACTGAAAACAGTTAAAAGAAAAGGGGGACATGAACTCACAGTCTTGCGTCTTCGATAATCGTAACTCAAGTTCCTTCAGCAAACATGACTACCTACAATGTACTAATGTCTATTAGACGAACGGGTCGTGACTTATCTTAGTATTAATGTTTTTGAGTTACGTTTCTTTTCTGTTTTCAATATTATTCCAAGTTATAATTACTTGTTAAAATAATAAATATTTTAACTTAAATTATATTTACCAGTTTTTGGAATAATTGTTAAACAATATTTTGTAATAATACTTCTCAAGTATTTATACTTGTATTTCCTTCCCAAGGATGGGTATATTTGTATTTGTATATTTTTGCCATGTATCGGTGTCGTATTCCAGTGTGGATTTATAAGTACGAGAATACGTATTTTCTTGTAATTGTTAAGTATTCTTATACTTAATTTTGTGTTAAACTTTCCGGAATATTATTTCTAATACAAGTCCACTAATATATATATATTTCCCAAAATATATATATTTAAGAATTATTACCTAGAAAAATTATTTATAATTTTTCCTTTTGGCAAAAATACTTGTAGTTTCAAAATAATATATTTTCAAGTTTATCCAAGAAAATATATATTTTTCCCAAAAATATTATATTTCCTAGTAATTCCAAGAAAACATATATATTTTTAATCGCTAAAAATTATATATTTCCTTCTTGTCAAAATATGATATAACTTTGTGATAATCATAAAAATCATATTTTCATTTCTTTGTGTCCCAAAATATCATTTACCAAAAATATATTTATAAATGTATTTTCCGGAATATTTTGTAAGTTACATTCTTTCGTTCGGTTTTACAATATTATGTGTGTAACTTATGTATTTATTCCTTGAGATTTTTGGTAATATTTTGGATTGAAATTACTTGGTATTCTGTTAAGTTATATTATTTCAAGTCCTAAAATAATATAACTAATACACAAAGTATACAAATAATCACACACATGTGTCTTCTAAATATATATCTTTCAAATACATAATTAGTCATTTTTGTTTACAAAAACCAACCTCCAATATTTATACTTTTTGTAATAAAAATCATGGCAAATTTTGTATGAAAATCATGGTTAAAAATATACTTGTTTAAAAATATTTTTCTAAGTATTTAATTTTTACAAAAAATTTGCCATAGTTTCCCCTTAAAAATGGAGGTTTCCATGCTTTCAAAGCATATCATTTTCTTTTAAAATCATCTCAAACAATTAACAATTCAATCAACACTTACCAAGTGTCAAAATCATGCAATTTACACAACAACATGAACTTGAACTTTTATAAAAACTTGTAGTAACTTACTAGTGTGTTTAGTAAGCCTAGTTACCCTTTAAAATGTATTTACTTCTTTAAAAAATTTATTTTTAAAGAAGTTGGGTGTTTACAACTTCAAAACATATTTTCTAAAAATGCTTCCTTATGTAATCTTCTTGTTACACAAGTGTTTCTACACTTGTTTAACCATTAAAAACAAGTTTGGTTTATGTAAGAACCTAGTTTATATAAATCTTGTTACTTAACTTAGTTTCTTGAGAAAACTATCTTTGACATCATTCACTTACAAGACTTATATTGTGTTTAAATCATCATCTCATATGAAAACAATTTTATTATTTCAAGTTCATGTATACATAAGGTATGATCATCTTGGTCCTTCACAAGATCATCACTTCAACTTGCTAGATCATGGGTTTAATCATAATCTAGTAAGTTCCATATGATGTTTAACATCATAAACACAAGAATCAATCATCAAGTATCACACATATACTAAAACAACATATATTCTTATGTTAGTGAGCTTTATGTTAGAGATTATCTTCTTATTCTTTGATGTTCTTCAAGATTAACAACATACATCATCTTTTAACCAACTAAATAAGAAGTAACAAGAGATTATAAGAGCCTTACTACTAGCACAAGGCTAGGGATGAAACTCAAGAAGATGAAGATGATGAATGTGATGGATAAAAGCAAATGAAAGAGGTCCTTCAATCTCCAAGAGCTCCAAGCTTCCTAACTTAGCTTCTTACACCTTGTGTACACCTTAGAATGGATGAAGATGAGATGAAAGTGGTGGTGGTGTGTGGCCTTGTTCTCGGCCAAGAGTGAGCAAGAGAGGGAGAGAGAGTGGTGTGTGAAGTTGTGATGAAGTTGAATGAGATTATGATCTTCAAGATCATACTTATAACCATATTACTCTTTTAACTCTTGGATAAAGTGTTCCATATCTAGCAACAATATCTAATTAAATATTCAAACAAATCATCTTTGTGGGGCCATACTTGGGCCGTAAATAGGTGGGGGGGGGGGGTTATTAGCTTAGGTTTTAACCAATTAGTTACCATTTAGTTCAAATCCAAGTGTAAGTTAAGTGTTTTAGTTACTAGATATTTTGTATGATGTGTTATGATGTTCGGGGACCATAACTAGCTTGGAAACATTAAAACAGTGCTTCTAGTGAAATTTTGATGTTTCGGGTAGTATCCGGTTGTTCGGTTGGATACTGGTTTGTTAATGTGCTAAACTTGCAGTTTAGGGTGCTTTATGTACCCTTTTGTGACACTTTTAATTCCCGACACTTAGGAAAGCATTCAGGACCATTTTATCATGTTTCTGCACAATATTAATGTGTTTAAATGCTGATTTTTGCTGTATTTTGAAGAATTCTGCACTTTATGTAAGTTTTAGGCACTTGCCGGCACTTAAACTATTACTTAGAAAGGCAGTTTTATGATCCTCACTTTCCTACACACTATACTAGTGTAATACATGGTTTCTGGCTCATTCTGTGTCTCATTGCACTGTCTGTGTATGTGCTGAGTTCTGTCAGCATTTTTCTGAGTTATCCGCTAACTGTGCTTTGTGCATCATTTATGTCAATATGGTTTGCATGTAATAATGATGTGACATTATGCAATAGGTGATGCACATGTAAGTATGATGCAGTAATCAGAAAGTAGTTAATTGTAATTCAGCATAGTCATTAAGCATTAATCAAGATTAATTAATTGTACGGATACTTGGATTTTTGACAATTGTCACATTCTCCCCCTGTTAAGAAAATTTCGTCCAGAAATATAAGCTCTGCTACTAGCTGCAGGGGAGTTGGGGAACAAATGTGGGTATCTTGCTTTCATGCGGTCCTCACGCTCCCAAGTGAACTCTGGGCCGTGTAGCGCGTTCCATCGTACCTTGACGAGTTTAACACTACTCCTACGTGTCTTGTTAACCTTCCAATCAGTAACCTCAACAGGTTCTTCGGTAAAGTGGAGTGTGTCGTCAATGTGAACTTCGTCGGCAGGAATGACAACTGTTTCTTGAGTTGGACTCTTTTTCAGATTAGATACATGAAATGTATCATGAACGCCATTTAGTTCCGCAGGTAGATCCAACTTATATGCTACAAGACCAATCCTTTCCAGGATTTTGAACGGTCCAATATATCGTGGGTTTAACTTTCCACGCTTCTCAAAGCGTGCTACACCTTTCCAAGGTGAGACTTTTAGTAAAACCATATCTCCCACTTCAAACTCCAAAGGTTTCCTTCTTTGGTCCGCATATCTCTTTTGTCGATCACGAGCTGCCTTGATGCGCTCTTGGATCTGTATAATCTTATATGTCGTCTCTTGAACCAATTCGGGACCAACAAGCTGTCTATCACCCGCATCTGCCCAGCATAACGGTGATCGACACTTTCGTCCGTAGAGAGCTTCAAACGGTGCAGCTTGAATACTTGCATGGTAGCTGTTGTTATACGAGAACTCAACCAAAGGTAGGTGAGTGTCCCAACTGCCACTCAAGTCCATTACGTAAGCTCGTAACATATCTTCTAGCGTTTGAATCGTTCGTTCGCTCTGGCCATCTGTCTGTGGGTGAAATGCAGTACTCAGATTCAACTGAGAACCAAAGGCTTCTTGGAAGGATTGCCAAATCCTTGACACAAATCTTTCGTCTCTATCGGAAATAATCGAGAGAGGCACTCCATGTCATGCAACTATCTCTCTGAGGTACAGCTCGGCTAGCTTACCTGTGTTATCTTTTTCTCTGGTCGGTAAAAAGTGTGCAGATTTTATCAGACGGTCCACGATTACCCAAATCATATCATGACCTCTGGGTGTCTTTGGTAACTTCGTTATAAAATCCATTGATATATGCTCCCACTTCCACATGGGTATTTCAGGTTGCTACAGAAGACCTGAAGGCTTTTGATATTTGGCTTTTACTTTGGCACAGGTTAAGCACTTTCCAACGTAAGTTGCAACATCGCCTTTAAGTCTTGGCCACCAGTAGAAATCCTTCAAGTCCTGGTACATCTTATCCGATCCTGGGTGGATCGAGTACCTTGATCTGTGAGCTTCATTGAAAATAACATCTCTAAGACCACCAAAGAGGGGAACCCAAATTCGTTTCATGAAGCACAATGTTCCTTCCTCATTGGGTACCAACTGTTTCTCCATCCCACGGAGATATTCATCCTTAAGATTTTCTTTCTTAAGAGCTTCCCTCTGCGCTGCACGAATGCGCAACGAGAGGTCTGTTTGTATAATCATCTCCAAAGCCCTAACCCTTATGGTCTTAATCCTCTCTTTTCGACTCAAGGCGTCTGCAACCACATTCGCCTTTCCTGGGTGATATCTGATTTCACAATCATAATCATTTAACAACTCAACCCATCATCGTTGTCTCATATTAAGCTCCTTCTGGTCGAATATGTGCTGTAAGCTCTTATGATCAGTGAAGATTGTGCATCGGGTGCCATACAAATAATGTCGCCAAATCTTTAATGCAAACACCACTGCGCCTAATTCCAAATCATGCGTAGTGTAATTCTTCTTGTGAACCTTCAACTGGCGCGAAGCATAAGCTATAACCTTCTGTCGCTGCATCAGCACGCAGCCTAATCCCTGACGCAAGGCGTCACAATATACCACGAAGTCGTTGGTGCCTTCGGGTAGGGATAAGATGGGTGCATCACAAAGCTTGTTCTTTAACAACTGAAATGCTTCTTCTTGCTTGTCTCCCCATTCATACTTCTTATCCTTTTGAGTAAGGGAGGTTAGTGGTTGAGCGATTTTTGAAAAATCCTCAACGAATCTGCGGTAATACCCTACCAAACCTAGGAACTGTTGGATCTCGGTTGGCGTCTTCGGAGTTTACCAATTCTTAATCGCCTCGATCTTGGTGGGATCCACATGGATTCCATCTTCGTTTACTACGTGACCGAGGAATTGTACTTCACGCAACCAGAACTCGCACTTTGAGAACTTTGCGTATAGCTTTTCCTTCTTGAGCAACTCTAAAACGGTTCTAAGGTGTTGCTCATGCTCTTCCTTCGTCCTTGAATAGATCAAAATATCGTTGATGAACACAATCACGAATTTATCAAGATAGGGTTTGCAAGCTCGGTTTATCAAATCCATAAACACTGCTGGCACGTTCGTCAGACCAAACGGCATTACTAGGAACTCGTAGTGTCCATATCGAGTCCTAAAGGCAGTCTTTGGTATGATTTCTTCTTGTATTCGCAACTGGTGATATCCTGATCGAAGATCGATCTTGGAGTTGCAACTCGAACCTTATAGTTGATCAAACAGGTCATCAATCCTCGGCAAAGGATATCGATTCTTAATAGTCAACTTGTTTAGCTCTCGGTAGTCGATACACATGCGGAAACTACCGTCCTTCTTCTTGACAAACAACACTGGAGCTCCCCAAGGAGAGAAGCTTGGTCTAATGAATCCCTTGTCTAATAACTCCTGAAGCTGCGTCGACAGCTCTTGCATTTCGGAAGGCGCAAGTCGATAGGGTGCCTTAGCTACAGGCGCGACGCCTGGAACTAAGTCAATGTGGAATTCAACTTGTCGCTGCGGCGGCAATCCTGGCAAGTCTTCGGGGAAAACTTCTGGATATTACCTCACAACTAGGATATCTTCCAGCTTCGGCTCAGCGGCTTCCTTGTCCACAAAGTGTGCCAAGAAGGCAACACATCCTTTCTACAAACATCTTTGGGCTTTCAAACAACTGATGATCCTTAGAGGCGTATCATGCTTCTCTCCATGCACTACAATCGTTTCTCCATTCGCTATCGGGACCCGAATGATCTTCTCGTGATATACGATCTCTGCTCGGTTGCTCAACAACCAATCCATTCCAACTACCACGTCAAAGTTTCCCAACTCGACTGGCAGAAGATCAAGCGTAAACTCATGCTCCCCGAGCTCTATTACACAGCCTCTAATCACTTCATTTGCTTCTACTAGCTTCCCATTAGCTAGTTCTATCGAGTATGGAATATCTAGCTTATCGGCAACTAACCCAAGCATGTTCTTAAATTCTAGGGATACAAAGCTATAATCGGCACCAGTATCAAACAGTACAGATGCAAAGCGTTGGTTGATAGGGAACGTACCCGTGACTACGTTCGGATCTTGGCGAGCTTCCCTAGCTCCAATGGTGAAAACCCTTCCCTGGGCTTGGTTGATCTTTGGGCAATCTCTCTTGAAATGCCCAACATCTCCACAGTTGAAGCAACCTAGTCCTCGACCATTTCCATTTCTAATTCCACCTGGTTGTTGTTTGCTCCAAGGTTCCCATTACCACCACGGTTTCCATTACCGCCATTTCCTCCTTGATTGCGGTTTCCATACCCATTTCCACCACGATTACCGTTTCCATTCCCGATGCCATTACCTCTCAGACCACCATTTCCATGACCGGCACCATACCAGTATATCTCTTTGGCATGGCAAACTTTTCTGCATGTCTCATATTTTCCAGCTCGGCATCGTCCAGTGTGATGAAACTGACATGCATCACATTTGGGCAAGGTGCCCATATACCCTTTTCCCTTGTTTTCAACACAAGTCTTGACCTCAACTGGTGGGTTCGCATCCTTCTTCTTGTTAGCACTGCTGGTACCCTTCTTGAAATTCGAGAACTTCCTTTTGTTCTCACCTGACGACTCAACGTGAGTCTCCTTCTTCTTTTGCTCAGAAATCGAGAACTTGTTCAACCTGATCGCTTCTTCAGTCAATGCCACACTTAGATCAATGGCCTCAGTGATCGTTGGAGGCTTTGATGTTGTCACCATGCTCATGATTTGGGGTGCCAATCCCCAAATGAAACGCTCGATTCGCTTGAACTCCAGTTCAACCATGTAAGGAACGACGCGAGATAAGTCATGAAATCTCTGCACGTATTCAGCAATCTTCTGACCATCCATCTTGAGGTTCCAAAACTCATTTTCTAACTTTTGAATCTCAGCCCTTGAACAGTACTTCTTGCGCATGAGTTCCTTCATCTCATCCCATGTCATAGCATATGCAGCCTCTTCTCCCAAGGTCTGAACTTGGAGGTTCCACCACGATAGAGCTCCGTCTAAGAATAGTCCAGAAATGTAGGTGACTTGGTGCTCCGGCGCACACTTGCTCATTCTTAGCACAGAATCGGTTTTCTCCGCCCATCTAACAAAAGCTACAGCACCCCCGGTGCCGACGAAATTTAGAGACTTGTAGTCAAGGAACTGCTTGTAGGTACAGCCTGTACAAGCAACATCATTCACAGAAAGCATTAGCGAACACACATGGAACATCCAAATGTAACGTAATGTGTCTTTAGTGACTTAAACATTACCATGAGGTGGGTTACTTCCCGAGGTACCTCCGCTATGTTCAGAACGCAAGGCCTCGTGTTGTGCGATTGCCTGTGAAATCTATTCTTGCAGTTCTGCCTCTGTTGTGGGCAACCGAATGTCTCTTCGAGGAGGCATCTTCTAAAAGAAAGTTGTATAGATCAGGTCTTATGTATTTAAGTATGTAGTACGTGTATGTAATAACATTTATCAACGCAAGTAAGCACATATCATCACATTCATATCACCAATGTACAATTCAACAATGTATATAATGAGAATATTGCGATTAAGCTTTCATAAATCATCGACCACAAATACAGTTACATGTTCTACAAATGTATCATAGCACATCAAAAGGGACTACAGGGTCACACTACCCTTGTCCGAAATGTCTATCAATCTACAACAGTCATAAAATCAAAATGTAGTCTTCAGAAGGCTTTGTAAGCTAGGCTCAATAGCGACACTCTCATCAAAAGCAAGCTACCTGCATAAAACCAAAAACCGGCTATGCTGATGGTGGAGGAGGAGGAGGTGGAGGAACAAAAAGTAAACTGCGCACATGCACTAACTCCTCCTCAAGAGCATAAACGCGACGCAACAGATAACTGATCTGCTGCTCCATGGTAAGAAAATCGACGCAAAAGGTGACTGACATGAGCAAGGTGGAGGATGTGGAATCCTCTCTAGCTCCATAACTCTACGACACAAGATATCCTGCTGAAGCTGAAAAGACAGGAGTAGCTCATCCCTCGTGTAACCAGTGTAGTGGAAGGGATGGTATGGATCAGAGACTGGCATAGTGTTTGGCGGAAACCATATGAGTGGCTCGCCCGGTGGTGCAGAAGTAAAATGGGCAGTAGGTGTATACTGAGGCATGTAAGGAAATGCGGCTGACATGTGTGGAACATGGCCAGGCTGATGGCTAGAGGGACCTTCCCCTGGACGGGGTGGAGGGATATCCTGCAGGAATGTGATAGGCAGGTCGGTGCGGTGAACGTCAGACACAATCGGGTGAAATGGGGCAACATCAACAGGTGCATGTTAATGAGGGGGAGTAATAGGCTCAACAAAAGGGGGCATATCATCATCATCCTCTATCCACCCATTGCTGGTGAAGGCGTATCGTGGATCTATCTGATCGGCAAAAGCAGCAGGGTCAGCGGGTGCAGGAATCGGGTCTGGTATGAGTGGTGCAACATCAGGTATGCCAAAGGGTACAGGATCATGATCAGGTAGAGGATCAGGAACAGGTATTGGCTCAGGATCGGCCGGTACCAGCTCAGGATCAGCGGGTGCATCAAGAGGCTGATCGTCAGGGGCAAAGTCAATCTCATGTCCAGGCTCAACGTCATAATCAAAGTCGTGTGGAGGAATAGGTGCAACAGACAGGGTCGTGTCAGTATTAGAATCAGTGGGGTAACGCTGCAATCCCAATGCATGCAAAGTGGTGGATGACACAGACTCGAAAGAATCGGGAGCAGAATGATCAGAGGAAACCTCAATAACAGGAACCTCAATGAGCGGAACAACAATAACATCGCCAGCTAAAACTCCATCTCCCTGTACATCATCAGGGGGACCATCAATGAAAAGATCAACATCATCATCAGAAAAGTCATCAAAAGGCAAATCCTCGAGAGGAAAAGCAACAAGAGGCAAAGGGGTGAGGATCGGAACCACGGCATGCTCACCATCGGGATGTCCGAGGATGAGATGGTCCTGGTCAGGAATAGGAATAAGAAATGGATCCTCGTCAGGTAAACCATCAGCATGCGGTACATCGTCGCCAAAATCGGGTAATGCAAAAGGCTGGAAATCATCATCATCATCTGACATCATCTCCGGATCACTCTCAGTGTCAGAGGTAAAAATCTCAGGCTCTGGGACAATCTCATCATCCGAAACGATAGCCATAGGGTCGACAGTATCAGATAGTCCACTCTCAGACGAAGACATAGTGTCTGTAACAAAACAATCACAACATATGCACATATATCAACAATCATCATTAAGCATGTAAGTAATAACAATGTAAGCACGTATTCTTCATAGTCTTCCCAGACTACCCACCTAGTCTCTCAGACTAAGCCTCCCAGTATCTCAGACTGAACTACTAAGTCTCTCAGACTAAACTCCCCAGTCTCTCAGACTATCCCAACTAGTCTCTCAGACTAACTACCCAGTCTCTCAGACTAAACTTCCCAGTCTCTCAGACTGAACTTCCCAGTCTCTCAGACTAAACTTCCTAGTCTCTCAGACTGAACTATAAACGAACTCTTTGAAATGTGTTTCGTGTCTTTTATTTGTAAAAATGTTTGTTTCCTAGATCTGGGCATTTTGTGTATGCAATGAAAACATGTTGTGAAAACATTTTCGTGAGAGCCCTAATGATTGTAGTCTAGTCTCGAGAAGGAATCCTAGTTCACTACAATCGAAGCTCTGATACCAAGCTGTCACACCCTGACTTTTGCGGAAGCGTGATTATGGTGTGACTTTCTTAATACCATAGCATTCAATCATATCAACACTATATGATTAAACCATTAGATGTTCATCCGTAAATTAAGTTTGAAAATATCACAACATAATTGTCTGAAACGTAGACTCCAAATTTAAATTACAAACCACAACATGTTTTAAAGAGTTCACGAAGACTCGACAAAAGACCTTAAATAAAACCGAGTTTAGAACCATGTATCTCGTCCAGGATTAAGATACATCTCCTAAACCCTAATGACTTCGGATGACATCTTTTTATTCATAACGCAGCTTGGAACATGCAAACATCCGCCAGATCCACTTAATTCCCTGAAATACATGTAGTTTGAAAACATCAACAAAAGTTGAGCGAGTTCATGTGTTTGTGTATATGAATGTATAAAACCTTTGTAATCAGTGTATGTATGTATGTAAATCCCGGTATAAAAGCAAAACAAGGAAACAGATCGATTAATGGTTTGCAAGGCCATTAACATGCGTGCAACGGCGTAGGAAGGCTCAAACCTAGCAAATTTGTACCGGGCCTCCGGCTGTAAGACATAGTCACCTCATGGGCCACCCTAGTCCTCATGGTTGTGGGCTCGCTACACCCAAATAGATCTATCACTCATGCCCCTCGGTCCTAACACGAAGAGTAATGGTCTTAAGAGTGCGCCTAACCATTCACATGATCTACTGTACTTTCCTTAGCTAACCATAACAATTGTAATTGTATGTAATCATTTTGTAACATGTATTTCACCCTCGAAGTTATAAAACTGAAAACAGTTAAAAGAAAAGGGGGACATGAACTCACAGTCTTGCGTCTTCGATAATCGTAACTCAAGTTCCTTCAGCAAACACGACTACCTAGAATGTACTAATGTCTATTAGACGAACGGGTCGTGACTTATCTTAGTATTAATGTTTTTGAGTTACGTTTCTTTTCTGTTTTCAATATTATTCCAAGTTATAATTACTTATTAAAATAATAAATATTTTAACTTAAATTATATTTACCAGTTTTTGGAATAATTGTTAAACAATATTTTGTAATAATACTTCTCAAGTATTTATACTTGTATTTCCTTCCCAAGGATGGGTATATTTGTATTTGTATATTTTTGCCATGTATCGGTGTCGTATTCCAGTGTGGATTTATAAGTACGAGAATACGTATTTTCTTGTAATTGTTAAGTATTCTTATACTTAATTTTGTGTTAAACTTTCCGGAATATTATTTCTAATACAAGTCCACTAATATATATATATTTCCCAAAATATATATATTTAAGAATTATTACCTAGAAAAATTATTTATAATTTTTCCTTTTGGCAAAAATACTTGTAGTTTAAAAATAATATATTTTCAAGTTTATCCAAGAAAATATATATTTTTCCCAAAAATATTATATTTCCTAGTAATTCCAAGAAAACATATATATTTTTAATCGCTAAAAATTATATATTTCCTTCTTGTCAAAATATGATATAACTTTGTGATAATCATAAAAATCATATTTTCATTTCTTTGTGTCCCAAAATATCATTTACCAAAAATATATTTATAAATGTATTTTCCGGAATATTTTGTAAGTTACATTCTTTCGTTCGGTTTTACAATATTATGTCTGTAACTTATGTATTTATTCCTTGAGATTTTTGGTAATATTTTGGATTGAAATTACTTGGTATTCTGTTAAGTTATATTATTTCAAGTCCTAAAATAATATAACTAATACACAAAGTATACAAATAATCACACACATGTGTCTTCTAAATATATATCTTTCAAATACATAATTAGTCATTTTTGTTTACAAAAACCAACATCCAATATTTATACTTTTTGTAATAAAAATCATGGCAAATTTTGTATGAAAATCATGGTTAAAAATATACTTGTTTAAAAATATTTTTCTAAGTATTTAATTTTTACAAAAATTTTGCCTTAGTTTCCCCTTAAAAATGGAGGTTTCCATGCTTTCAAAGCATATCATTTTCTTTTAAAATCATCTCAAACAATTAACAATTCAATCAACATTTACCAAGTGTCAAAATCATTCAATTTACACAACAACATGAACTTGAACTTTTATAAAAACTTGTAGTAACTTACTAGTGTGTTTAGTAAGCATAGTTACCCTTTAAAATGTATTTACTTCTTTAAAAACTTCATTTTTAAAGAAGTTGGGTGTTTACAACTTCAAAACATATTTTCTAAAAATGCTTCCTTATGTAATCTTCTTGTTACACAAGTGTTTCTACACTTGTTTAACCATTAAAAACAAGTTTGGTTTATGTAAGAACCTAGTTTATATAAATCTTGTTACTTAACTTAGTTTCTTGAGAAAACTATCTTTGACATCATTCACTTACAAGACTTATATTGTGTTTAAATCATCATCTCATATGAAAACAATTTTATTATTTCAAGTTCATGTATACATAAGGTATGATCATCTTGGTCCTTCACAAGATCATCACTTCAACTTGCTAGATCATGGGCTTAATCATAATCTAGTAAGTTCCATATGATGTTTAACATCATAAACATAAGAATCAATCATCAAGTATCACACATATACTAAAACAACATATATTCTTATGTTAGTGAGCTTTATGTTAGAGATTATCTTCTTATTCTTTGATGTTCTTCAAGATTAACAACATACATCATATTTTAACCAACTAAATAAGAAGTAACAAGAGATTATAAGAGCCTTACTACTAGCACAAGGCTAGGGATGAAACTCAAGAAGATGAAGATGATGAATGTGATGGATAAAAGCAAATGAAAGAGGTCCTTCAATCTCTAAGAGCTCCAAGCTTCCTAACTTAGCTTCTTACACCTTGTGTACACCTTAGAATAGATGAAGATGAGATGAAAGTGGTAGTGGTGTGTGGCCTTGTTCTCGGCCGAGAGTGAGCAAGAGAGGGAGAGAGAGTGGTGTGTGAAGGTGTGATGAAGATGAATGAGATTATGATCTTCAAGATCATACTTATAACCATATTACTCTTTTAACTCTTGGATAAAGTGTTCCATATCTAGCAACAAGATCTAATTAAATATTCAAACAAATCATCTTTGTGGGGCCATGCTTGGGTCGTAAATAGGTGGGGGGGGGGGTATTAGCTTAGGTTTTAACCAATTAGTTACCATTTAGTTCAAATCCAAGTGTAAGTTAAGTGTTTTAGTTACTATATATTTTGTATGATGTGTTATGATGTTCGGGGATCATAACTAGCTTGGAAACATTAAAACAGTGCTTCTAGTTAAATTTTGATGTTTCGGGTAGTGTCCGGTTGTTCGGTTGGATACTGGTTTGTTAATGTGCTAAACTTGCAGCTTAGGGTGCTTTATGTACCCTTTTGTGACACTTTTAATTCCCGAAACTTAGGAAAGCATTCAGGACCATTTTATCATGTTTCTGCACAATATTAATGTGTTTAAATGCTTATTTTTGCTGTATTTTGCAGAATTCTGCACTTTATGTGAGTTTTAGTTACTTTCCAGCACTTAAACTGTTACTTAGAAAGGCAGTTTTATGATCCTCACTTTCCTACACACTATACTAGTGTAATACTTGGTTTCTGGCTCATTCTGTGTCTCATTGCACTGTCTGTGTATGTGCTGAGTTCTGTCAGTATTTTTCTGAGTTATCCGCTAACTGTGCTAACTGTGCTTTGTGTCACACCCCGACCACGTAGAACATACAAAACGTGGCGGAAACATCGGGGAGTGTTGTAACAGAATTAATGTTTCACAACCATGGATATTAAAGTTTCGTTTTATTCATCAATCAAGCGAGTTACAATGTCTTTAAACAAGAAGTAAAGAGTACACAACATAAATTAACTAGTCTGCATCTTTTATTGTCACTAAGGCCCATGTCCGCCTAAGTGTATCTTGATCAATCCTATGCTTCATTTCCTGAAAAACACATGTGAAAATAGGTACGTCAGCATAAAAATGCCTGTGAGATACATAGGTTTTGTGAAAATAGGTTTCATGACTTATGTTTGAGAAAATGTTTAGTCATGGACCTTGTAATTTGCTTTGTTTTGTAAATCATTTGAAAAATGATAAGATCAGATTATATGTATAAATAAGAGAAATAATGCATGGTTAAATGAATAACCATGTAAAAAAAATGAGTTTGTATAAGTTAAGTTGTTTGTAAATCAATGTCTTGTGAAAAATCTGTTATTTGTATAAAATGTTCTATGTCTCAAATTAAAATGATTCAAATAACGCTACAATATGTAATATCATACAAACACTTATATATAGGAAGTACCAACGGCGTATCCACCATGCTTGTATCATATTACACACGCCTCGTTACTTAAATCACTTACCCAAACAAACCACCAATGTAAATTGTCCATGTATAAATGAATTTGTCAAATGTATTGAATAATATGTCAAAATGCATGATCAATGTAAATCATGTAATGTATAACCTAAATGATATGTATGGCTAGTGAAAACGCATCAACTAAACCATAGGTGAAATGCACAAAAACAAAGTATTGAAGTAAAACTTGGTTTAAATCAAAGTTATGTTTTGTGTAAATGCATGATCAATGTAAATAATGTAATGTGTAAATGCATGATCAATGTAAATCATGTAATGTGTAAATGCATGATCAATGTAAATCATGTAATGTGTAAATGCATGATCAATGTAAATCATGTAATGTGTAAATGCATGATCAATGTAAATCATGTAATGTGTAAATGCATGATATACTGATACGAACATCTATACGGTATTGTTATAATGCATACATCCAAGCCTTGAGACTGAGGCGATAAACCCTTAAACCACTTAAAGGTCTATCTGTGCTTATGTATATCGAATTCGGTCATTCCTTTCATCCCCTTTCCCTGGGATGTCCGGAACGGGAGTTGTCAATTCCTATGGTACCACTACCTACTAACGAACGGCGTAGCTAATGTTAATGAATGTATTGTTCCATTGTAAACAACCCAAATGTCATAACAAAATGTAAGCATGTGATGAAAACGATGTACTAAGTATGCACGCAATGGACATACATAGCATAAAATGTAAATGTAAAACGATGTACTAAGTATGCACGCAATGGGCATACATAGCATGAAATGTAATGAAATCATGTACTATAATGTACTAACGAACATAGCAGGTATATGATGTGAAAACATGTAAAGCATGAAAGTAACAAGTAGGCACATGTGTTTCACCCCAAAACAGTTTGGAAAATAGTAAAAGAGGGGTCTATGTACTCACTTGAGATTGCTTAGTAGTCCTTGAGTAACAACCAAACAATGCTAGAGATCGCGGATATCAAACGACACCTAATATAGGTAACTATGTTAATAAACCGGACCTAAATCGAAAATCTGATAAAATGAGGGTTCGTAAACCAAACGAGTATAGAGACTCGTGTCATATGGTTTAACAAAGCCTACATACTAAATGAAACCTAACCTAAGTGTTTACGACCCATTACGACCCGTTTAGGTAGCTTATGTTACTTTAACGCGTCGTTCGCGTGAAACGCGTTCGGACCGTCTAACTAGTCCTATGACAAGTGTTATATGCCTAAACATGTTACATAATCAGTTATGTGATAAAAGTTTAGGTTACATATGCTTAATTACCAATTATACATGAAAAGGGTATTCTGGTAATTTACCTAAGGCATATAAACTACCTATCATACAACTACTCAAACGATGTGACCATAGGGTATAACCTCGGAAGGTTATTCCCTACCTACTATGGTCACCTAATGTATTTGGTCGGATCTTAATGATCGACCAAATGGGTCGGGTTCGACGTATAAGCGATTTATTAGATCGCTTACCCTACGACCCTAGACAACGTGGTAATCAGTAGGCATAGTCCCAAGGGACTATACCCAACGTGATTACACTCACGTTGCGAAGTTCAAACGAACTTCGCATTGACCATAACTGGTCAATGTAGAAAGTCAAACAAAGTTTGACTTTCAGACTCGAAAAGCAATAAAAGAACGAAAGAATACTTACGAAGGGTCCCCGAATGCTAATCCCGATCCAAGAACTCAGGTATGAAACAATGGTTTCAACTTAGAGCTCTCAAATCAGAATTCTTGTAAGAAATGAGGTTGGGGTGATGGGGTATATATAGTTTTCGGGTAACCGTTAGGATCGTTTCATGGAAAACGTGCCATGATCCAAGGCGTACACTTGTCGGAAACTCATGGTGGCTAAAATTGATGCTTATCATCTGACTAAGCAATTTAGAACATGTGGTGGTGGATCAAACAGCAGCAAACTGATGTTAAATGCACTTAATCTGGTCCAGAACTCGGACGCGGCCCGCTTCAGCATATGCAGACTCTCAGGCGGGCCGCCTGGGAGTTGCAGATCAGAAACAAGTTTGCAGAAATACAGTTTCAGTCCCTGTTGATGTTTTAAGCCATTTTCGACACTTCTAAAGCCCGTAAAGCCAACTTTAAGGCCCTAAAATGTTGCCTAAACATTGTGGACATGAAACATGCTCAAAATATGTCTGATGATGGTTCGTTTGGTCATACGAACGCGATGTTCGCTTAATTACGACGGAAAGCGCATAAGCACGAAAAACGATACAAATGACGCGACGAATGGATTTTTCTTATGGCGAACACTAATATATAATATAGTCATGCTTACATAAATTTTTGGATGTCCAGATGTATTCAGAACGTAAGTTATGCGCGAAAATGCAAACTTGTGCACTTTTTGACACTTTTAGTCCCTGAATGACCCAAAAGTTTATTTTAGCACACCGAACCCCTCAAAGCCTATTTCTAAGCTATGTAAAGGATATTTAAGGCATGTTTAACTTATGGTCATGTTCCGGAATGTCTGTTACAGTTCAAATTGGCATACTTTCGCAGTTTGTCAAGTTTAGTCCCTGTAAGCGAATTAGCTTGTTTTTGTCATACCAAAGCCTTCAAAACTTATTTCTAAGTTATGTAAAGGTTATTTAAGGTATGTTAAGCCTATGTCACTATTCCGGAGTGTTTGTTGCATTAAACTGGTTATATTTACGCATCGGTGCGCGTATAACCTTCCAGAAAGCGATTTAGAGTTTGAAATCGAACAAGAGTTGATATGTGTAAACGATACACATATTTTTACAAATCCCAAGTATGAAATACAATATTTCATTGGTTTGGCATTTGTTTGATGGCCGTGGAGGAACAGGTGTTACAGTCTCCCCTACTTTAGGAAATTTCGTCCCGAAATTTATTTAGAGGAAACTTGTGAGAGTTTAAAACATAAAGTTGAAAAGATCAAACAACATTGGTTAGGGTTCTGAACTTCTAGTAATCTTTAATAACATCATGATTGCAATGTAAGAGGGATACTTATATACAAGTATATGAAGCGTCATTGGTGCGACCACCGTACCTCCATTACATCGTTCTCATTTCGTTATTGTTGTCACTATCGGTTCTTACACATAATAAACCTTACTGGGTTTCCGTGCACTAAATTTCATAATTATGTACGCGTCCATAATCAGACAATTCCTTGCACAGTTTACGCAGTCTATTTTATAATGTGTAGGGGAAAACCAAATGAACAATCCTGTGATGAGTGTGACTAGACCGCCATAGAATCCTTTTAATTAAATCAATAAATGATCTAAATAGACTATCAAGGAGTCTGTCCAGCTACACCACTAGATGTCGTTCTTTCACCAAATTGTGAATCAATCCTTTTGACTAGACCACTAAAGGGTCTCTTATGAATCATGGAGTAGTACTATATAATCCAAGGGTCTTAACTATTACATAGAAGCCCATTCAGGATTTAAGGTAGTACCTTTTTGAATATCATACTACGAATCCCTCATATCAAGATATGAAAGATTCTACGAGGATTTGGATAATGAATACCCAGAGTATACCAAAAACACAAAAATGCATAAATGAAAACACCAAATATGTAAACACATAATCACATAACCACAAAATTGTTTGTTAACTTGTCTTGTTAATTGCGTACATGCATTTAAAGCACACTAGGAATCCATTCCGTGGATTTCATTTGGTACTTTAAACGTTATCAAGAATCCAACTATAAAGATAGAAAGATTCAAAAAGAAAATTCGATTTCGATTATTAGAAACCGAAATGTTCGAATTTAGGTACATAAGGAATCCAATTAAGGACTCTGATTTGTATGACAATTATCCACAAGGATCTAATTGTGAGAATACAAAGATCCCATATGGATTTAAAAGTTGAAGATGTTTTGAAACCTTGCACTTGATGTGCTTAGGTCAAAACATGATGTAAAATGCTTATGAAGTTGAGATGCTTGATATGTCAAGGCGACATATGAAGCAGAATTTGAAGATTAAGTCAATGTATGAGGAAAATATTTTTGAAAACTATGCATGGGGTTCCTTTAAGAAAAATGTGTTTAACGTTTTTGAAACCTTATATATAATACTTTTGAAATCATAAAGTAGGTGTATTAGATAGATATATTTACAAAAATGTTTTAAAATCATGCGAGATGAATTTTGAAATCATGTATAAGGTTTTTGAAAGACATGAATGATGCTTTTCGAAATCATGCACTTGATAAGAAAATGTATTGTGTTAATATTGTCTTCAGACTATATGAAATATTTTGAAATTAGAAAGGTTGGTTTTGATAACATGGCCAATGTTTTTGAAATAACATAGACAATGTATCTAGAAAAATTGTTTTCAAACTATATGAAATGTTTTGAGATCATGAAGATTGTTTTGAAATACTTGTACTGTGTATGTTGAAAAATCAAAACGTAATGGGTATGAGATTTGATAATACCCTTAGTTATCTAACCAAGGATGTAATGGCATAGATGTGCAAAAAGCACGATTACTCATAATTTCCCTTTATTTCTTGTACTTCGTTTCTTAGAGTGAAACAAGTACTTAAAATTTTCGAGGGAATAATGAGCGATCATTTGAAAAAGAGAAATCACAAGAGTAGTTTATAAGGAACATAGTTCCTTGATGTAGGTATCATAGGAAAAGTCATACACACATGTAACTACACTCGTATATCAGAACTGTGAACAACAATTTATTTATAATCAAACAGATTGTTTCACATTACAAGAAAATAGAAGAAACAAAAGCATAAGACAACAACATCTTCTAATCAGCCAACTGCTCATCCGTGGGTTGGATTTGCATTAGCAAGCTTTGGGCATTTGTTCCTGAAATGGCTCGTATCGCCACAGTTGTAGCAAGTACCACGCGGAAAACGAGCTTGAGTAGGGTTGACTTGAAGTTGGGTAGTAGCTTTGTTTTGGATGGCAAAGCGGCATATGTTAATCAGATGTCCCCACTGTCCACAGTAGGTACATTTGGAGCAGGGTATGAGGTTTAAATGATGACGGTTGCATCGCTTGCACCATGGGGCAGTTCCCAAGTACGGCTTCCTAGCTGGTGGCATCGCTACTTGGCTAGGTCCCGCTTGATTTGGTGTAACCGCTGCGGGTTTCCTTGAAGCCTTACGCTTCCTTGATTTTGGTGCAGGCTTGACTTCTGCTTCCTTCAGTGGCTCTTGAGTGGCTTCATTGTCGAGACGAGAGGCTTCATTGTTGAGACGAGCCATGACAATGCCTAAATCCACAGTCTTCTGAATCACTTCGCCTATTTGCTGAACAAATTTGGCTGTTCGTTCGGGCATTTGACCAGTGCTGAGAGGAATAGACATTCTAGAAGGAAATGAAAGACAGAGGAAGAAACGAGTGAAAGGTTATTGGATAATCAATACAGAATGGTAACGAATGAAAATTGTGATCATTTGTTTGTTACCTAAGGCAAACAAATGAGATGGTGACAAATCAAAGTAAATGGGTCAAAAATAATGTATCGCGAAGACATGCTCGCCTATAAGTGAACACTCATTCCAAGAATTCCCAGGTAAGCACAACTGGTCTCGCGTCTGATGAGATGTATACGAAGTGCTTGCCTAGACAGAAAACCCAGAATACAGGCATTCACCCTTCCAGTTTGCACGTGTTCACATTATTTAAAACCCAAAACCTTGACGAGATTTTGAAAACTCAAAGGGGTTCAAAACCATATAATAGAGAGTTCAAAACCTTACAATAGAGGGTTCAAAACCTAGTAATCAATCATCCTAGAACAGATGATTAGTTTTCAAAGCGGTTTTGAAATTTATGTTCTTGTTGTGGTTGTCGCCTAAGGATAGGTGACAGTAGTGTTTTATGACTAAACGCAAGTAAACTCGCGTTAGGGTCCTAAGAAGGTTATAGACTAGGTCAGAGCATTACTAATAACCTAATTCCCTATAACCATTAGCTCTGATGCCATCTTTTCTGTCACACCCCGACCACGTAGAACATACAAAACGTGGCGGAAACATCGGGGAGTGTTGTAACAGAATTAATGTTTCACAACCATGGATATTAAAGTTTCGTTTTATTCATCAATCAAGCGAGTTACATTGTCTTTAAACAAGAAGTAAAGAGTACACAACATAAATTAACTAGTCTGCATCTTTTATTGTCAGTAAGGCCCATGTCCGCCTAAGTGTATCTTGATCAATCCTATGCTTCATTTCCTGAAAAACACATGTGAAAATAGGTACGTTAGCATAAAAATGCCTGTGAGATACATAGGTTTTGTGAAAATAGGTTTCATGACTTATGTTTGGGAAAATGTTTAGTCATGGACCTTGTAATTTGCTTTGTTTTGTAAATCATTTGAAAAACGATAAGATCAGATTATATGTATAAATAAGAGAAATAATGCATGGTTAAATGAATAACCATGTAAAAAAAATGAGTTTGTATAAGTTAAGTTGTTTGTAAATCAATGTCTTGTGAAAAATCTGTTATTTGTATAAAATGTTCTATGTCTCAAATTAAAATGATTCAAATAACGCTACAATATGTAATATCATACAAACACTTATATATAGGAAGTACCAACGGCGTATCCACCATGCTTGTATCATATTACACACGCCTCGTTACTTAAATCACTTACCCAAACAAACCACCAATGTAAATTGTCCATGTATAAATGAATTTGTCAAATGTATTGAATAATATGTCAAAATGCATGATCAATGTAAATCATGTAATGTGTAACCTAAATGATATGTATGGCTAGTGAAAACGCATCAACTAAACCATAGGTGAAATGCACAAAAACAAAGTATTGAAGTAAAACTTGGTTTAAATCAAAGTTATGTTTTGTGTAAATGCATGATCAATGTAAATAATGTAATGTGTAAATGCATGATCAATGTAAATCATGTAATGTGTAAATGCATGATCAATGTAAATCATGTAATGTGTAAATGCATGATCAATGTAAATCATGTAATGTGTAAATGCATGATCAATGTAAATCATGTAATGTGTAAATGCATGATATACTGATACGAACATCTATACGGTATTGTTATAATGCATACATCCAAGCCTTGAGACTGAGGCGATAAACCCTTAAACCACTTAAAGGTCTATCTGTGCTTATGTATATCGAATTCGGTCATTCCTTCCATCCCCTTTCCCTGGGATGTCCGGAACGGGAGTTGTCAATTCCTATGGTACCACTACCTACTAACGAACGGCGTAGCTAATGTTAATGAATGTATTGTTTCATTGTAAACAACCCAAATTTCATAACAAAATGTAAGCATGTGATGAAAACGATGTACTAAGTATGCACGCAATGGACATACATAGCATAAAATGTAAATGTAAAACGATGTACTAAGTATGCACGCAATGGGCATACATAGCATGAAATGTAATGAAATCATGTACTATAATGTACTAACGAACATAGCAGGTATATGATGTGAAAACATGTAAAGCATGAAAGTAACAAGTAGGCACATGTGTTTCACCCCAAAACAGTTTGGAAAACAGTAAAAGAGGGGTCTATGTACTCACTTGAGATTGCTTAGTAGTCCTTGAGTAACAACCAAACAATGCTAGAGATCGCGGATATCAAACGGCACCTAATATAGGTAACTATGTTAATAAACCGGACCTAAATCGGAAGATCTGATAGAATGAGGGTTCGTAAACCAAACGAGTATAGAGACTCGTGTCATATGGTTTAACAAAGCCTACATACTAAATGAAACCTAACCTAAGTGTTTACGACCCATTACGACCCGTTTAGGTAGCTTATGTTACTTTAACGCGTCGTTCGCGTGAAACGCGTTCGGACCGTCTAACTAGTCCTATGACAAGTGTTATATGCCTAAACATGTTACATAATCAGTTATGTGATAAAAGTTTAGGTTACATATGCTTAATTACCAATTATACATGAAAAGGGTATTCTGGTAATTTACCTAAGGCATATAAACTACCTATCATACAACTACTCAAACGATGTGACCATAGGGTATAACCTCGGAAGGTTATTCCCTACCTACTATGGTCACCTAATGTATTTGGTCGGATCTTAATGATCGACCAAATGGGTCGGGTTCGAGGTATAAGCGATTTATTAGATCGCTTACCCTACGACCCTAGACAACGTGGTAATCAGTAGGCATAGTCCCAAGGGACTATAACCAACGTGATTACACTCACGTTGCGAAGTTCAAACGAACTTCGCATTGACCATAACTGGTCAATGTAGAAAGTCAAACAAAGTTTGACTTTCAGATTCGAAAAGCAATAAAAGAACGAAAGAATACTTACGAAGGGTCCCCGAATGCTAATCCCGATCCAAGAACTCAGGTATGAAACAATGGTTTCAACTTAGAGCTCTCAAATCAGAATTCTTGTAAGAAATGAGGTTGGGGTGATGGGGTATATATAGTTTTCGGGTAACCGTTAGGATCGTTTCATGGAAAACGTGCCATGATCCAAGGCGTACACTTGTCGGAAACTCATGGTGGCTAAAATTGATGCTTATCATCTGACTAAGCAATTTAGAACATGTGGTGGTGGATCAAACAGCAGCAAACTGATGTTAAATGCACTTAATCTGGTCCAGAACTCGGACGCGGCCCGCTTCAGCATATGCAGACTCTCAGGCGGGCCGCCTGGGAGTTGCAGATCAGAAACAAGTTTGCAGAAATACAGTTTCAGTCCCTGTTGATGTTTTAAGCCATTTTCAACACTTCTAAAGCCCGTAAAGCCAACTTTAAGGCCCTAAAATGTTGCCTAAACATTGTGGACATGAAACATGCTCAAAATATGTCTGATGATGGTTCGTTTGGTCGTACGAACGCGATGTTCGCTTAATTACGACGGAAAGCGCATAAGCACGAAAAACGATCCAAATGACGCGACGAATGGATTTTTCTTATGGCGAACACTAATATATAATATAGTCATGCTTACATAAATTTTTGGATGTCCAGATGTATTCAGAACGTAAGTTATGCGCGAAAATGCAAACTTGTGCACTTTTTGACACTTTTAGTCCCTGAATGACCCAAAAGTTTATTTTAGCACACCGAACCCCTCAAAGCCTATTTCTAAGCTATGTAAAGGATATTTAAGGCGTGTTTAACTTATGGTCATGTTCCGGAATGTCTGTTACAGTTCAAATTGGCATACTTTCGCAGTTTGTCAAGTTTAGTCCCTGTAAGCGAATTAGCTTGTTTTTGTCATACCAAAGCCTTCAAAACTTATTTCTAAGTTATGTAAAGGTTATTTAAGGTATGTTAAGCCTATGTCACTATTCCGGAGTGTTTGTTGCATTAAACTGGTTATATTTACGCATCGGTGCGCGTATAACCTTCCAGAAAGCGATTTAGAGTTTGAAATCGAACAAGAGTTGATATGTGTAAACGATACACATATTTTTACAAATCCCAAGTATGAAATACAATATTTCATTGGTTTGGAATTTGTTTGATGGCCGTGGAGGCACAGGTGTTACACTTTGTGCATCATTTATGTCAATATGGTTTGCATGTAATAAAGATGTGACATTATGCAATAGGTGATGCACATGTAAGTATGATGCAGTAATCAGAAAGTAGTTAATTGTAATTCAGCACAGTCATTAAGCATTAATCAAGATTAATTAATTGTACGGATACCTGGATTTTTGACAGTTGTCACAGCTAGTATACCTACTAAGCTTTCCAATAGCATAGGCTATATCTAGTCTAGTGCTAATCATGGCATACATGAGAGATCCAATATCCCTTGAATATTCAAGTTGGCTTACAACTACACCTTCATTAGGTGAGAGCTTAAAAGCTGGATCAATTAGAGTGCTAACCGGAGAACTATCATGAAAATTAAAATTTTTCAATATCTTCTCAATATAATGAGATTGAGAGATCGATATGCCATTGTTCTCCCGTTTGATCCTTATACCAAGGATCACTTCCGCCTCCCCCATGTCTTTCATATCAAAACAAGATGACAAAAATTTCTTTGTTTTATCAACTTGATCCTGGTCAGTACCGAAGATCAAAATGTCATCTACATATAGACAAATTATGACTCATTTCCTAGAATCATCAAATTTGCTATATACACACTTGTCCGCTTGGTTTAATACAAACCCATTAGACAAAACCACATCATCAAACTTTTGATGCCACTGTTTGGGTGCTTGCTTTAAGCCATACAATGACTTAACTAGCTTACACACCTTATACTCATTGCCAGGCATAACAAAACCCTCTGGTTATTTCATATATATCTCCACATCCAAATCACCATTCAGGAAAGCGGTTTTCACATCCATTTGGTGAATCACAAGATTGTGTATTGCAGCTAAGGCAACCAACAATTTAATAGTGGATATTCATGTTACAGGAGCATATGTATCAAAGTAGTCAATTCCTTCCTTTTGTCTAAAGCCTTGGATAAGCAATCGGGCTTTAAACTTATTAATTGAACCATCTACTTCCATCTTCTTCTTGAAGATCCATTTACAACCAAGTGGTTTACACCTAGGGGATAGATCAGACAGTTTCCAAGTGTTGTTCTGCATAATAGAGTCCATCTCATCATTTATAGCCTCTTTCCAGAAAGCTACATCCCGAGATGCCATAGCTTCACTATAGGTTCTATGATCTTCCTCAATATTGAAACAATATTGATATTGAATATTAATTTCATCTCTAGATCCTTCAACCAAATATAGTTGAAAATCATCACCAAATGATTTAGCTTTTCTTGCTCTACCACTCCTCCTAGGTTCCGGAGGAGTATCAATCACTTGATCAGCCACTTGAGAGTTAATAGAGCTTGGAACCATGTCCCTAGGCCTAGGTATTAAAGAGAATCTATTCTCATCATACTCTGCAGTTCTTGCCTCAATTACTATATGCACATACACGTAGTCATTTGGTTCTATAACATAGAACATGTGAGCAAATGAATCCTCTGCATACCCAATGAAAATGCAATCTATACCTCTTTCCCCTATGTTCCTTATCTTAGGATCAGTGAGCATTACCATGGCTCTACAACCCCAAAATATTATACAAATATACATGAAAACATATGTAATTTGCATTACATCAGTAACCATGAAAACCATGTAACTATGGCAACTCTTGTATTTACCGCTTTTGATGCAAGTATAGCATTATTTATACTATTTTTCATAGGTTTATTGACTAAAAAGTATGAGTTATGCCACTTACTGGCTTTTGGTTTCTGCAGTTGCTATGATAAGATAAAATGGTGATTTTTTTTCTATCAATGAAGGCATTTTGAAAAATAGTAGACAAGCTTGTGAAATAGAAATATAACTTCACTTTATTTGTTTATTTTTATTTATATATGCGTGACTTATAGGTGGTAAATACTTGAACCATGATTACACGAGTCCATAAAGTAGTTAAAATTATAGATAATAACGGAAATTAGTTTCACGATAATTTAATTATGACTTTTAATTTGAGTTATATAAGTTATCATAAATAATTATTATAAATCAGGAAAAAAGTTATTTATATATTTATAATAAGTGATATGGATGTATTAATTATTAAAAAAATATATGTGTGGGGTTAAAGAAGAGAGTGTCATATGCTATTAGAGTAAAATGCATGGATAGTCCCTGTGGTTTTGCAAAGTTTCACCTATAGTCCCCAGATTTTGGAAATTACACTCCTAGTCCCTGTGGTTTGACAGTTTGTTACGCTGATAGTCCCTGGAGTGGATGTGGGTTAGTTTTCTCTGTTAAGTCCATGTCAAATGACAAAATTACCCCTTACCTTTATTAAAAAATAAGAAAAAACTAATTATTAATCATTTAAAATACAAAACCTTAACCGTGGCCACCCCCAGCTTTCTTTCTCTCCTTCCTTTCTTTCTCTCTCTCTAACCCTAATAACTTGCCGCCGCCACCACCTATCGACCACCTCCAGCTGCCATCACCAGCCGTAGCCACCTCCGGCTGCCACCAACTTGATAAAAAAAGGCAAAATTTTGAAGAACCTGATTAGTAAAAACAACAATTTACATAGCTGCTTGTACATTGAATCCATGATTAGTGTAAAGTAAACAAATGAACTGATTCAAATAGGAATCCCTTCAAGGCTGCTTGTACATTGAATTTGTTACATATGAATCGATTCGTACAGAAACCGAAACAATACCCAAATTTTCCACCACTTGGATTGCGGATCTACAAACCCACCACAAAAGCCCCAAATAAGATCATCAACTGCCAAAAAGCACCCTAGAATAATTAATACCTGTGTTAAATAAGAGGTGATAGAGATGATCTTCAACTCTGGATCAGCCACCCAAACTTGCCGGAACACCAGATGTTGTCGAGATATTCTAACCCTTGCAAAGGCTGTGGCAGACGAGCATCAGGGTGGAGGTGGGGGTGGGTTGAAGGTGACTGTGGAGGTGGTGATGTGTTGAAGGTGACGGTGAAGGTTGTGGTGGTGGGTTGAAGGTGGTGGTTAGAGAGAGAGAGAGGGGGGGGAGAAAGAAGATGAGGGTGGGTTACCTAGGGTGCGATGATGGTTGTGAAGGTGGTGGTGTGGGGTTGGTGGCGGTGGTGTGGGTTAGGTGGTGGTGTGGGGGAGGGTGGTGGCAAGTGGTGGTGCTGGTGGCGGCAGGTGGTGTGGGGGGTTTCCTTAGAGAGAGTAGAGAGAGAGTCAGAGTGTATGTATGATTTTTTCTTATATTATAATAAAAGTAAGGGGTATTATAGTCATTTCACACCAACTTAACTGAGAAAACTAACCCACATCCACTCCAGGGACTATCAGCGTAACAAACTGTCAAACCACAGGGACTAGGAGTGTAATTTCCAAAATCTGGGGACTATAGGTGAAACTTTGCAAAACCACAGGGACTATCCGTGCATTTTACTCATGCTATTAAAAGTAGAATAATATACCATTAAAAGATGAAATACTAAAAGGAATAAAAGTAGAGGAACTAAACATGTATACTACCAAAGTTAAAGTATAGCGACTAAATACCCATATAAACAAAGTTAACACAAAAAAGAAATTTTTTTATATAAATGATGTTATGGGATCAATAAGTACGTACTTGGACAGGCTGATAGTTAACATACCCGATGATCCGGTGTGCCAAAGGGCTAGAAATTGAGTTTTTTTGCAGAAATGTTGTTGTTTGGGAAGAACTTTTCACAAATAATGCCATGCTAAAAAAAATTCATAAGTAATGCTTTCTCCATTTTGAATGGCAATTTTCTTGAGCAATAGGCTTTGTCAGGATTGTTGCAGGGAATATAAGCTTTAGTCATTGGAATCTGGTACAAAATCCATTATGAATGGCGATTTCAAGTACATCTCCATTGTGAATGGCGATTTCAGGTACACATGCCATTATCAATGGCGATTTCTGGTACTTTCTGGTACTCACTCCATTCACAATGGAGATTTCTGGTACAAACTGTCCAACGTAGTTTTGTAGCTGGATTTTTAAAAGCTTTGACTGTCGAATACGCATAATTCTCGTTGTCCATGCTTCAACATGCTGTACAATAATAGACTCAGAAAGTTAGTTATTGTTTCCCTTAATAAACTTTAAATTTAAGATTAAACGATTTATATTTACTATTGATGATAGAGAACGGTTGGACTTGCAACCTAGGAGGACTCCCCATTTTGCTATACTCGTTTTGTTAAAAAAAAACTAGATATAAATTATTGGGGTGCCCTCATAGGGTGCCAGTCCAACGGTTCTCTATCATCAATAGTAAATATAAATTGTTTAATCTTAAATTTAAAGTATATTTAGGGAAAACAATAACTAACTTTTCGAGTCTATTATTATACAACACGTTGAAGCATGGACAACGAGAATTATGCGTATTAGACGGTCAAAGCTTTTAAAAAATCCAGCTGCAAAACTACGTTGGACAGTGTATACCAGAAATCTCCATTGTGAATGGAGTGTGTACCAGAAAGTACCAGAAATCGCCATTGATAATGGCATGTATACCTGCAATCGCCATTCACAATGGAGATGTACCTGTAATCGCCATTCATAAATGGATTTTTGTACCATATTCCAACGATTAAAGTTGATATCCCCTGCAACATTCTTGACAAAGCCTACTGCTCAAGAAAAATCGCCATTCAAAATGGAGAAAGTGATGTGCGTAAAGTGTGATATAAATTTAAGTATATTTTAAGCCCTTTTTACACGTTAGTCTAGTTTTAAATTTATAAAACACGATATTTTACTAACACCAAACACAAATATGGGCAAGTGCACCCATCGTGAGCGTAGTATAGTGTTGGCAAGATACCGAGGTCGTCCAAGGACACAAGAGCTTTTAGTACCGGTTTATCCTCAACGTCTAATCTAATCAAAAGTTCAGAAAAATGTTTTAAACTAGAAAAGTAAAAACTAACTAAAATGCTGAAAAATAAAATAAAAGTAAAAACAGATAGACAAGATAAATCACTTGGCTCCGACTCGTGTTTAGTGTAACCTTTGATTATTTCCGCACTTTTGCACTATTTAAGAGATTATCTTAGTTTTTGTAGTAGGCCCCTCTTTTGAAGGTGACGTTACCCTCAACCCAGTAGTTTGAGTCAGCAAGGATACAATCCTAAAGGGTCGGATTATTGAAAGATAATTAATTAAGTTATTAATGTGTATTATGGTAGGCCCCTCTTTTGAAGGTGACGTTACCCTCGGCTAAGTAGTCTGAGTCAACAAGGATACAGTCCTAAGTAGCCGGGTTATAGTATTAATAGTAGCTTACATATGAGGGAATCAAAGAGTTTGGACCTCCGCCATCCAATACCGGTGGGTATTGAAGGAGGTCCTACTAAATTTGACCCAGGTCCTTGCAGGATCTATACACTGAACAAGGCAAGACTCTTACCAAACCGTTCCCTTAACCCCCGACCAGGTAGCTAACATTCCTCCATATAGACCGTGGAGATATGAATGGTGAAAATATTTTATTTTATATAGACAGTAAAATAATGCCAAGACACCACGGACAAACGATAAGGAAGAATCACCTTCAACATAAGAAACTAGTTATTAAAGTCATTAATACATAACCAAGTAAAAAGTGCGAAAAGATTAAAAATAAAAAGTATTACACTAGACACTTTGTCTTCACCAAGTGATGTAAGAGACTTAGGCAAACATGGCCTTGATTGTCAAGAACTCTTACGATCAATCTTGGAACCCGACACGACTCACACACACTCTATGATGGACAATGGATGATGGTGGTGGATGACGGTGTTGTGATGGTGGTGGGTGGTGGGTGAAGTGTGAGAGAGGTGGTGTGCCAAGGGATGGTTTGCAAATGAGCCAAGCACCCCTATTTATAGCCTGAACAGTAGCTCGGGCACGGCCCCGTGTCCAGTGGGCATGGCCCCGTGTCCGCTGGGCACGACCCCGTGTGCAGAAGCATATCTGTACTATCAAGATTTGTCTGGATTCTGCGAATCTTATAGTTGACCACGGCCCCGTGTCCGCTGAGCACGGCCCCGTGGTGGGCGATGGAAGCTTCTACAACTTTGTCTTTTATGCTGACACTTGGGCACGCCCCCGTGTTCACTGAGCACGGGGCGTGTTCAGCCTTCTGTTCTCTTGTTTTGCTTGGGAAGATGCTTTCGGGGAGGTCGGGCATGCCACATTTGTTCCTTTTCTTGTATTTATGTTAGATTTAGCTACCTTTTTGCTTCTTTTGTTAATTTGAGCTCATTTAATCCTGAAAATACAAAAGGAAGACAAAAGCACACTTTTTCCAACATTAGTACTAAAAAGGGTTAGTTTTATGCCACAATTGATGTAATTTATATGTTGGATTTTGCACACATCAAATACCCCCACACTTGAATCTTTGCTTGTCCTTAAGCAAAACTCTTTATAATGTGGCTTTACACTCCCAAATGGAATGGAAAGAAGAGAAGGTTTTTGGGCTTGTCATAGAGTGTCGGGATTTCCAAGATTCTTTATTAAGTTTTATTTTTATTTATTTACAATCCTATTCGTCATGATTTATTTAAAACTTTTCATAAGATAAATTACTTATTAGGGCACAACATGCCTCTTTTAAAATTCTATTTAAATACAAGTTCACATACCTCACGGGGGATCACTCAACACTCGGCTGAAGATGTATTTTAGTGAATCACTCGAGAGCGGCATGAAACTTACTCCTACCATAGGCTTGCCATGCAATCAATCCTCCTCCTTTTTAACTATATACCTTTGTAAATATCAAGAGGACTTTTGGGTGAAGGGTTAGGCTTGGGTTAAAGGTAGGTGGTTGGGTTAGTGGTTAGTAGAAAAAGGGCGAAAAGCGTAAAAAGCGTCGGTTTTCGAAAGACTTTTTATTTTTGCAATTTTTATTTTGATGAAGCCATGATTCAAACAAAGTTATTTTTAATGAACTTGCTTGTTTATTTCTTTTGCTTCATCATCAACAAAATTTTTTTTTTTTTTTATTTTTTTTTTTGAAAGTCATACGAAAAACCAAGCTTGTTACTAAAACAAAGGGTTAAAAATAAAAAAAGGTTTTGGTGGGTGAAAGGGTGTTTGGTTTGGGTTAAGAAATGAAAAGGTTTAGGCTCAAAGGGGTTAACTAGGGGGATTTTTGGTAGGTGGTAAAAAAAAGAAAAATAATGGTGTAGAAATAAAAAGGGTTAGTCCTAATGCCTCCATCATTTACTTACTCGGGTTTAAGTTGGTAAGGTCCAGGAATGTATCGTCGTGGCAAGTTCTAGAGTTGTAAGAACCAAGCGGCTATTCACACAAGAAACGAAAAATGAGCATTTAGTTTAAAGATATGTATTTGTAAGCTCAATAAAGGCTCAAAACTCACTTTTATGGGAATGGGTTTTTATGTGATCAAGTATATATAATTAAATTTTAACTAAGCTTGTCATGTCTTTTCATAATTTTCTTATGTTGGTTCTTTTTATCACGACGCTATTGGTTGTAAATTTGTAAAAATAAAACCGTTTTAGAATTTGAAATTCCCAAGTTAAACCTAGACAAGTAAAAAAATATGAAAATTTTTTAAAAAAGTTGGGGTGATTAGCGATTCCAATAGAGTTTTGTGCAAGGCTTGTAATTAGGACTTGCAAGATTCAAAGTTTTAGCATCCCTCCATACTTAAATTACACATTGTCCTCAATGTGTCCCAAAAATAAGTTTTTAGGTTGATTGAATGTGTAAAAGGTGTGAAAAAGCAAAATTTTATGTTACTGGGCGTCTGGACACGGCCCCGTGGTGTCCAGGCACGACCCCGTGTTCAGCTGCCAGTAACAAAAAGTTGAACAAAAGAAACAGAAGCCTGGACACGGGGGCGTGTTGGGTGAACACGGCCCGTGTCCAGTTTACCTGAACTGGGTATTTTCTGCAGACTATGCAGCACGGGGCCGTGTTTGTGACAACTGGCACCAAACCGGTAATTTCCGTACACTTTAATTATTATTTAATGACAGCAATTGTGTGCTTAAATGTCAACATTGACTGATTACATGCTAAACAAGTGAATTAATGCACGTTTCATACTACAAAATATTACATTATGCATTATGCATTAACAAGAGCGTTAAGTCAGAATTACTAGTAAACTCACCGGTAAGACACACTGTGTCAACAGAACTACAGAAAGCAGTCAGACATTAGAACTAAGGCCTAGGTGTAGGTCCAATGACAAGAATACATTAAAACCCAAGAATACATTAAAACCCAAGAATACATTAAAACCCAAGAGTACATACAAGGGTTTATGTATAGACATTACGGAAGCTAAAATACGCATTAAAAAGCACCCGAAACGTACTTTAAGTGCAGAATTTTAATAATTTCAGCTCAAATCAGCTTTTAGACATATGAATATCATGCAAAAATTACGTTTTATCATTCAGAATACTTCCCTAAGTGTCGGGAATTGAAAGTGTTACAAAAGGGTACTTAAAAGACACTAAAAGGTGCAATTTAGCGCTTTAACGAATCAGTATATAACCGAACAACCGGATATTACCCGGAACACCAAAATAATGCTAGAAGCATTGTTTTTATTTTTCTACGCTAGTTATGGTCCCCGAGTATCATAACACCTCCTAGAATATCATGTAACTAAACCTTCCAACTAATACTTGAATTCTAACCTTAATGTAACTAGTTAGTCACTACCTAGCCTACTACCCCCCCCCCCCAACCTATGATCGGCCAACATGGCCCTTACACATAAGATTTCTTTTATTTGTTTAATAGATCATGTTGGGATAACTAAAACATAAAACCCATGGGATAAAGTCTTGTAATGGATTATAATAGTGCACATTAGGACCATGAGCTTCATCACTTACACACAACACACCACAATCCTCTCTTCCTTCCTCCCTACCCCTCGGCCGAGAACCATCCACACACCACCACCATATTCAAGTCTTGATCAATCATTCCAAGTTACTTACAAGGTGCTAGAGATCATACAACGAAGCCCGGTGTGTTCGGAAGCTCAAGGACCGCTCTCATTTTCTTTTAACCACCACATTTATACTCTTGAACTTCCCTAGCCTTGTGCTAGTAGTAAGTGCTTCAAATCTTCATCTTGTTCTTATTTTTGGTGGTTAATAGATGATAGAATGATTAAATGATGAAAACTCTAATGAACATATGCTAAGTCTTGAACATAAAGTGATAAATGGTGGATAAAGAGAAGATATATGGGTAAATTATGTGAATCTTGTGTAATTATGATTATTTGATGATGTTTGTTAGTAGAAGTAGGATGGATCATCATGTAGACATACTAGTTCATGTTTAAGAACATGAACTAGCAAGATATAAATGATAGAGTTATGAAGGATGATGAAACCATCCATTCATGAACTTTGAACTTGAATAAATATAATTTCTCTTGAAAAATAAGGTTATAAACATATGGATCTAAAGATCTACAAGTGGTTTTTCGAAAGAACCAAGTGAAAAATATTAGTTTTGTTAAAATTTGGATATTACATGAAATAAACACATTTTTAGCAAGTAAACAAGTGTATAAACACTTGTGTAACAAGAAAATTTCACGAAGAAATATTTTTGGAAATCATGACTAGGAATTGTGAAAATACGAACTCTTTAAAAATAAAGTTTTTAAGAAACTAATCATATTTTTAAAGGTAACAAGACTTACTAAATGTGCTAGTAAGTTACTACACATTTTTGTAAATTCTCAAGTTCATGAAATAGAGAAATTAGTATATATTGTTGTTGATTGTTGTTGAAAAATTGGTTGTTGATGAATTAAAAGAAAATAAACACATGTTTTGAAAACATGGGAAACCTCCATTTTTAGGGGAAACTCTGTCAAAATTTCTATAAATTTTGACACTTAGAAAATATGAGTTTTTGAGAAACTTATTCCCTAAAAATGTGTCTAAAAATATTACCAAGGTTTCCCTAATTTTTGGTAATAAGAAATGATGATTTCTTCAAGATTTAAAATTTATATTAAGTATGTATATTTTTGAGGAAAATATATGTATTTATTGGTCACCAAACTTTGTGCTATGTGTATGTAGTATGTACTATACGTAATAGTGTATTAGGATTTGAAAATACACTAATTGCTCATGAGAAGTAAAAACACAAAAATACACATACAACGTACAAGATACATAATTCGGGTGCAAAATACAAAAGGCTTATATTTATTTTTGAGAAAATAATATAAGTAGGACACTTAGTTAAAAATATAAAATATTTTTAACACAAGAATATATATATACAAAAGAGAGTGTCTGTACTTGTGCGACACAAGTCTAGTGACTAACGTTAAGAAAACGCGTATAGGTCATGACGTTAATTAAGCAAATCTGGTGAAGTTTACGACGCAAGGAACGCAAAGTTGTGAGTTCATGCTTCCCCCTTTTCTTTAACTGTTTTCAGTTTTATAACTTCGGGGGTGAAATACATGTTACAATTTTTACAATGTTTATAAATGGTATGATAACAAGAAACACACTTGGTGAGGACGAGAACCAAGTATGATGCGTTTTGAGGAATGATACGAGAAATCATGTCACGAATAGGGTACCATAAGCACCATTAATCAACAATATACCTAGACCGCAGAACAAAAGGTTAGATCTAACGGGTGCCGGGCAGCCACACTCTTGGTGAGGACGAGTACCGAGTAGTGCTTTTGTGTCTCAGAATATGCCAACTAGAAAAATGCCTAAGGTTTGGTGACTTCCTATGTCGTGTCACATGTTAATGGCCTTGCAACCCATTAACAACCATGATACATACATGAATACTTTATTTATACAAAAATCATACCACAAGAATACTTGATTTAACATGAGTACGTGGTGTACTCATGAACACTGGATTTACACAATATACCAACTATGTTTTTGTACAAAGTATACAAACGTGAAATACAAAAACTGCATGAATTCACACCAACATTATGTTGACGTTTTTCCAAAACTCACATGTATTTCAGGTAACTAGAAGTGGATGTGCGCGCGGTCTTGCTTATGCTCTTGGATGTCGTCTATGTTTTCATTTAAATAAAGTTGTAAACTTTCAAGACAATGTTTTATGCTATCTCGTGATGTAAACACTAAACTTATGTTTTCAAATTATGGTATTTGATGTTATTTTTACGAGCATGTAGCACGTTTACCTTTCGTATGCAATGAGAACCTTTCTTGATCACACCTCGTGCTTCCGCCGCAGAAAGGGGTGTGACAGATTGGTATCAGAGCTGCGATTGTAGTGAACCAGGATTCCTTCTCGAGTCTAGTCTACAATCTCTAGGATCCTTTCACGAAAACAATTTTTCAAAGAGTTTTCATTGCATAAAACGTACCACGACATCCACTACCTGAAACTGTTTACAAGAGTCAAGAAAAGACACTACGAGACTTAGGGTGCACAAGAGTAGCACTTGTCTTTGACTAAGAAATTACTTGCAATTATGTGTGATAATTAGCATATACACATACTAGAAATAGAATACCATTAGTATACGTGACTTTACCTGAAAACAAATGGTCTATCTGAAGGAAGAAATACGAGGATGAAACAAACAGTGCAGACTGTGCAAGGAGTTGCGTAATTATGGATGCATACATAATTATGGAATTCAGTGCACGGAAACCACAGCAAGTCTTGTCACGTGTAGATTCCCTCAGTGCAAGCCTACTAAGTACTCTGCTAGAGTAATAATTATTTGATGTCACTTATGTGGTATATACCTGTGTGTAAATATACTACCACTGCCTAGTATGACGATATCAAACAAATATCTAACCCTGCTGTGTTGTGTTCTGATAGAACATGGCACCCAAGAAAGCTGTGAATGCTCGCAATGACGATCAACCTCCTCCTCCCCCACTGCCAAGGACTGCTGAAGAGCTGAACGCCCTACTGGAAGAAAGGATATCCGCTGCTATCGCCCAATACGAGGCAAACCGAACTCAAGACAGTGGCGGCCCAAGCAACGCTAGACATAATGGGAATGGAGATTCATCTGGAGGCAATGCAGCTCAAGGTAACCTTAAGACAATATACTAAGCATGGAGAAATTTATGAACGGTCTCTGTTTCATTATTTCTTCGATTGCTCACGTGTGAATTGGTTGAATCAATTCCAGGCTGCACTTTCAAGCAGTTTCTCGACTGCAAACCAATGAACTACGACGGCACAGGAGGTGCAGTAGCGTTTGTGCGCTAGACGAAGAAGACTGAAGCTACCATCCGCATGAGCAAGTGTACCGCGGATCAGCAAGTCACTTTTGCTACTGGGTTGTTTGTCGATGAAGCTCTGACTTGGTGGAACTTACAAGTCCAAACCTTGGGCGATGATGCCGCTTATGGCCTAACTTGGGAAGAACTGAAGGAAAGAATGAGAGAGAAGTACTGCTCTCGTGCTGAACTCCAAAGACTGGAAACGGAGTTCTGGCACTTGACTATGGAAGGTGCTGATATTAATGGTTATACTCGAAGGTTCCATGATCTGTCTAGAGTGCTTCCCTACATGGTAACTCCCGAATTCAAGCGCGTTGAACGAGACATTTGGGGATTGGCCTCAGAATTCTGTGGCATGGTAACTTCGGCCAAACCTCAAACAATCACCAAGGCTGTAACTCTGGCTGTCAGCCTTACTGAGGATTGTGTTCGTATGAAGAAACTATCCCTGAACCCAACAGAAAAGACCGAGACGCATGCCGAGTCGTCCGGCGACAAGAAAAGGAAACATGCAACCCTGAACCAAGCAACTCGCAACAACAAGGGTTATAGCAAGAAGCGCGACGCTAACCCGCCTCAGGAGACGAAAACCCTTGCAACCAAAGGATACCAAGGCACCATGCCTAAATGCCAAAAATGTAAGTATCATCATGAGCTTGTCGCATTCCAAGGTGCGACAAATGTGGTAGGTTGGGTCATCAAACAGAAGACTGTTGGGGAAAAGGAAAGAACCGGAATGGAAATGGTGCTCGTAATAAGAATGGTAACGGGAAGGGACGGAACCAAGGATGCTTCAGTTGTGGAAGCAAGGATCATTTTGTGAAAGATTGCCCAGGGGGAAACAACGTTCAGGCTCGGGCATTTGTGATTGGAGCAAGGGACGCACGCCAGGACCCTAACGTGGTCACCGGTACGTTTCTCGTTAACAATCGCTTTGCATCCATATTATTTGACACTGGTGCCGATTATAGCTTCATGTCTGTGGAATTTAAACGCATGCTTGGAATAGAATCTAGTAGATTAGAAATTCCTTATTCCATAGAACTAGCCAATGGTAAACTTGTTTGAATCAGGCGAAGTTGTTAGAGGCTGCACACTAGAACTTGGTGAACGATGATTTAGCATCGATCTCTTACCTATTCAATTGGGTAGCTTCGATGTAGTGGTCGGAATGGACTGGTTGGCCAAGAACAAAGCTGAAGTTATCTGTCATGAGAAAATCATTCGCATCCCTTTGGCAAATGATGAAACTCTCATCGTACATGGAGAAAGATGAGACACGCCCCTACGAATCATCAGTTGCATGAAGGCACAAAAGTGCTTAAGGAAAGGATGTGCCGCCTTCCTAGCACACATTGTAGATAAGAAGGCTGAGGAGTCGAAACTCGAAGACATTCCTGTGGTAAAGGAATTCCCTGATGTTTTTCCCGAAGATCTGCTAGGACTACATCCGCAACGACAAGTCGAATTCCGTATAGACTTGGTTCCAGGAGCCGCTCCTGTAGCCAAGGCTCCCTATCAACTTGCACCATCCGAGATGCAAGAATTATCTACACAAATCCAGGAGTTGTTGGATAAAGGATTCATAAGGACAAGCTTCTCACCCTGGGTAGCTCCAGTATTGTTCATGAGGAAAAAGGATGGAACACTGCGGATGTGTATCGATTACAGAGAACTGAACAAGCTCACGATCAAGAATCGGTATCCACTACCGAGGATTGATGACTTATTTGATCAGTTGCAAGGATCAAGCTACTATTCCAAGATCGACCTTTGATCTGGATACCATCAGCTAAGAATCCAAGAAGAAAGTGTGCCAAAGACTGAATTCAGAACACGATATGGGCATTACGAATTTCTTGTGATGCCATTCGGACTGACGAACGCACCAGCGGTCTTTATGGATCTGATGAACCGCGTTTGCAAACCATATCTCGATAAATTCGTGATTGTATTTATCGATGATATCCTGATCTACTCGCGAACGAAAGAAGAACATGAGCAACACCTCAGAACTATTCTGGAACTACTGAAGAAAGAGAAACTTTATGCAAAATTCTCCAAGTGCGAGTTCCGGATTCGCGAAGTACAATTTCTTGGTCACATGGTAAACGAGAAGGGCATTCATGTAGACCCGTCCAAGATAGAAGCAAGAAAGAATTGGGAAGCCCCCAAAACCCCAACTGAAGTTCGACAATTTTTGGGCTTAGCGGGCTATTATCGGCGATTCATCGAAAATTTCTCAAAGATAGCTCAACCGTTAACGACCCTTACTCAGAAAGACAAGAAGTACGACTGGGGTGACAAGCAGGAAGAAGCCTTCCAACTACTCAAGAATAAGCTATGCGATGCACCGATACTATCTTTACCTGAAGGCACTGAAGACTTCGTGGTATACTGCGACGCTTCACGACAAGGTTTGGGTTGCGTGCTCATGCAACGCCAAAAAGTCATCGCTTATGCATCAAGACAATTGAAGGTACATGAAAGGAATTACACCACGCACGACTTGGAACTCAGCGCGGTGGTATTCGCCTTGAAGATTTGGCGACATTATTTATATGGTACTCGATGTACAATCTTCACAGATCACAAAAGCTTACAACACATATTTGATCAGAAGGAATTGAATATGCGTCAGAGGCGATGGGTCGAATTGCTGAACGGTTATGACTGTGAGATTAAGTACCATCCTGGAAAAGCAAACGTTGTAGCAGACGTGCTAAGCCAGAAGGAAAGGGTTAAGACCCTAAGAGTTCGAGCACTGGAAATGACAATTCGAACAAACCTCATTGCACGTATTCGTGATGTACAACAAGAAGCCCTGAAATTGGAAAACCGTAAAGCTGAATACCTACGGGGCATGTTGAAGTATATGGTGCCAAACGAAGAGGGAGCCTTATACTTTAAGAAGCGTATTTGGGTTCCACTTTATGGCGGTATTCGAGAAGTCATCCTTGATGAAGCGCACAAATCGAGATACTCGATCCATCCAGGATCGGACAAGATGTATCAAGACTTGAAAGAATACTACTGGTGGCCAAGGCTTAAAAGCGATGTTGCTGTTTACATTGGAAAGTGCTTAACCTGTGCTAAGGTTAAGGCCGAATATCAGAAACCGTCTGTCCTACTACAACAACCAGCGATACCCATGTGGAAGTGGGAGCAAATCTCGATGGACTTCATAACGAAGTTACCCAGGACCCCTAGAGGGCACGATATGATATGGGTAATAGTAGATCGGCTAACGAAGTCTGCGCACTTCCTACCAATCCGAGAAAAAGACAGCACTGGAAAGCTTGCTGAGATATACTTAAAAGAAATTGTGGCACGTCATGGAGTGCTAATCTCACTTATTTCAGACAGAGATGGACGCTTTGTCTCAAGAATCTGGCAATCCTTTCAGGAAGCCATTGGATCTCAGCTAGATCTAAGCACGGCATTCCATCCACAAACAGACGGCCAGAGCGAACGGACGATACAAACGTTAGAAGATATGCTTCGCGCATGTGTTATGGACCTAGGCGGCAGCTGGGATACTCATCTACCTTTAGTTGAGTTTTCCGACAATAACAGTTATCATACAAGCATAAAAGCCGCACCGTTCCAAGCTCTGTATGGCCGCAAGTTCCGATCGCCCCTATGTTGGGCAGACGCTGGAGACAAACGAATGGTTGGTCCTGAACTTGTACAAGAGACAACCGACAAGATTATGCAGATCCGAAAGCGCATTAAGGCGGCTCGAGATCGACAGAAGGACTACGCTGATCGAAGACGAAAACCATTAGAATTCGAGGTTGGAGACAAAGTGTTGTTAAAAGTCTCACCTTGGAAGGGCGTAGTAAGATTTGGAAAACGTGGAAAGCTGAATCCACGATACATCGGACCATTCAAAATCTTGGAAATAATTAGTACCGTGGCGTACAAGTTGGAGTTACCGGAAGAACTTAATGGAGTACATGATACGTTTCATGTATCCAATCTCAAGAAGAGTCCAACACAAGAAGACGTGATCATCCCCGTGGATGAAGTACATATTGATGACGCCCTCCGATTTACAGAACAACCCGTTGAGGTTACAGACTGGAAAGTCAACAAGACCAGGAGGAGCACTGTTAAACTTGTCAAAGTACGTTGGAACTCTAAGCACGGACCCGAGTACACATGGGAACATGAAGACCAGTTCAAAGAAAAGTATCCCCACCTATTCAAGAAGACTCCTGCGAGAGTTAGTTCAACCTGAATTTCGGGACGAAATTCTTTTAATGGGGGGAGACTGTGACAACTGGCACCAAACCGGTAATTTCCGTACCCTTTAATTATTATTTAATGACTGCAATTGTGTGCTTAAATGTCAACATTGACTGATTACATGCTAAACAAGTGAATTCATGCACGTTTCATACTACAAAATATTGCATTATGCATTAACAAGAGCGTTGCGTCAGAAATACTAGTAAACTCACCGGTAAGACACACTGTGTCAACAGAACTGCAGAAAGCAGTCAGACATTAGAACTGAGGCCTAGGTGTAGGTCCAATGACAAGAATACATTAAAACCCAAGAATACATACAAGGGTTTATGTATAGACATTACGGAAGCTAAAATACGCATTAAAAAGCACCCGAAACGCACTTTAAGTGCAGAATTTTAATAAATTCAGCTCAAATCAGCTTTTAGACATATGAATATCATGCAGAAATTACGTTTTATCATTCAGAATACTTCCCTAAGTGTCAGGAATTGAAAGTGTTACAAAAGGGTACTTAAAAGACACTAAAAGGTGCAATTTAGCGCTTTAACGAACCGGTATATAACCGAACAACCGGATATTACCCGGAACACCAAAATAATGCTAGAAGCATTGTTTTTATTTTTCTACACTAGTTATGGTCCCCGAGTATCATAACACCTCCTAGAATATCATGTAACTAAACCTTCCAACTAATACTTGAATTCTAACCTTAATGTAACTAGTTAGTCACTACCTAGCCTTCTACCCCCCCCCCCCAACCTATGATCGGCCAACATGGCCCTTACACATAAGATTTCTTTTATTTGTTTAATAGATCATGTTGGGATAATTAAAACATAAAACCCATGGGATAAAGTCTTGGAATGGATTATAAGAGTGCACATTAGGACCATGAGCTTCATCACTTACACACAACACACACCACAATCCTCTCTTCCTTCCTCCCTACCCCTTGGCCGAGAACCATCCACACACCACCACCATATTCAAGTCTTGATCAATCATTCCAAGTTACTTACAAGGTGCTAGGGATCATACAACGAAGCCCGGTGTGTTCGGAAGCTCAAGGACCGCTCTCATTTTCTTTTAACCACCACATTTATACTCTTGAACTTCCCTAGCCTTGTGCTAGTAGTAAGTTCTTCAAATCTTCATCTTGTTCTTATTTTTGGTGGTTAATAGATGATAGAATGATTAAATGATGAAAACTCTAATGAACATATGCTAAGTCTTGAACATAAAGTGATAAATGGTGGATAAAGAGAAGATATATGGGTAAATTATGTGAATCTTGTGTAATTATGATTATTTGATGATGTTTGTTAGTAGAAGTAGGATGGATCATCATCTAGACATACTAGTTCATGTTTAAGAACATGAACTAGCAAGATATAAATGATAGAGTTATGAAGGATGATGAAACCATCCATTCATGAACTTTGAACTTGAATAAATATAATTTCTCTTGAAAAATAAGGTTATAAACATATGGATCTAAAGATCTACAAGTGGTTTTTCGAAAGAACCAAGTGAAAAATATTAGTTTTGTTAAAATTTGGATATTACATGAAATAAACACATTTTTAGCAAGTAAACAAGTGTATAAACACTTGTGTAACAAGAAAATTTCACGAAGAAATATTTTTGGAAATCATGACTAGGAGTTGTGAAAATACGAACTCTTTAAAAATAAAGTTTTTAAGAAACTAATCATATTTTTAAAGGTAACAAGACTTACTAAATGTGCTAGTAAGTTACTACACATTTTTGTAAATTGTCAAGTTCATGAAATAGAGAAATTAGTATATATTGTTGTTGATTGTTGTTGAAAAATTGGTTGTTGATGAATTAAAAGAAAATAAACACATGTTTTGAAAACATTGGAAACCTCCATTTTTAGGGGAAACTCTGTCAAAATTTCTATAAATTTTGACACTTAGAAAATATGAGTTTTTGATAAACTTATTCCCTTAAAATGTGTCTAAAAATATTACCAAGGTTTCCCTAATTTTTGGTAATAAGAAATGATGATTTCTTCAAGATTTAAAATTTATATTAAGTATGTATATTTTTGAGGAAAATATATGTATTTATTGGTCACCAAACTTTGTGCTATGTGTATGTAGTGTGTATTATACGTAATAGTGTATTAGGATTTGAAAATACACTAATTGCTCATGAGAAGTAAAAAAACAAAAATACACATACAACGTACAAGATACATAATTCGGATGCAAAATACAAAAGGCTTATATTTATTTTTGAGAAAATAATATAAGTAAGACACTTAGTTAAAAATATAAAATATTTTTAACACAAGAATATATATATATATACAAAAGAGAGTGTCTGTACTTGTGCGACACAACTCTAGTGACTAATGTTAAGAAAACGCGTATAGGTCACGACGTTAATTAAGCAAATCCGGTGAAGTTTACGACGCAAGGAACGCAAAGTTGTGAGTTCATGCTTCCCCCTTTTCTTTAACTGTTTTCAGTTTTATAACTTCGGGGGTGAAATACATGTTACAATTTTTACAATGTTTATAAATGGTATGATAACAAGAAACACACTTGGTGAGGACGAGAACCAAGTATGATGCGTTTTGAGGAATGATACGAGAAATCGTGTCACGAATAGGGTACCATAAGCACCATTAATCAACAATATACCTAGAGCGCAGAACAAAATGTTAGATCTAACGGGTGCCGGGCAACCACACTCTTGGTGAGGACGAGTACCGAGTAGTGCTTTTGTGTCTCAGAATATGCCAACTAGAAAAATGCCTAAGGTTTGGTGACTTCCTATGTCGTGTCACATGTTAATGGCCTTGCAACCCATTAACAATCATGATACATACATGAATACTTTATTTATACAAAAATCATACCACAAGAATACTTGATTTAACATGAGTACGTGGTGTACTCATGAACACTGGATTTACACAATATACCAACTATGTTTTTGTACAAAGTATACAAACGTGAAATACAAAAACTGCATGAATTCACACCAACATTATGTTGACGTTTTTTCCAAAACTCACATGTATTTCAGGTAACTAGAAGTGGATGTGCGCGCGGTCTTGCTTATGCTCTTGGATGTCGTCTATGTTTTCGTTTAAATAAAGTTGTAAACTTTCAAGACAATGTTTTATGCTATCTCGTGATGTAAACACTAAACTTATGTTTTCAAATTATGGTATTTGATGTTATTTTTATGAGCATGTAGCACGTTTACCTTTCGTATGCAATGAGAACCTTTCTTGATCACACCTCGTGCTTCCGCCGCAGAAAGGGGTGTGACAGTGTTGGGCAGGCACGGCCCGTGCTGAACTTGCTGTAATGAAGAAAGTTTCGTCGGATGGCCCTGTTTTCGTGCATGGGGTGCTGGTCCAAGTTTCCCTTGTTATCCTTCACCATCCCGAGTGTGTTTTACTCATTACAACATCATCCAAACACCAAATTAGCTAAAACCATCATTCATTAAGTCATAGAGAGAATTACAAAATAATCCTAAAAGTTAAAATACTAGATAGTTAGGTCAAAGAAACACAAGAAATCTAAACCAAGAAGTTCTAGCCTACTACTTATTTTATTCGTAAAATTTCCGAAAAGATAAATCCCTCGGTTAGATGTGGCTTGAAAAACTTCTTTCTCCGGGCATGGGTTCCTCACACGTCGGCGAGCCATTCTTCTATCTCCCTAGGGAGAAGAAAGGCGGGCTCATTGGCATTGGTTTGAGGAGGTGCAAACTCCACCAGGACTTCTTGAAGATCTTCAAGAGGAGGTTCCGCTGGAATGTCGTCCCAACCAGTAGGATTGTTGATTCCAAGTGCTAGGTTACAATCCTCTTGAGGGAGGATTGGTTCCATGGGAGGTGTTACAAGAATGTTTAACCTCTGGTGCAAGAGGTTTATTTCTTGAAAATTGTTTTCCAACCCCACCGTAAGATAATTTATACGGTCTATTAGGACCTCCTCTACCGAAGTCATCTCGTCAAGAGCTTCACGTAATGCCATCACGTAACGTACGAGAGTCGCTTCGATTGATGACCTTCTCTCCCTTCGACTGTTTCTGGAGTGCGCAGAAGAAGTTCCACTGTTTTGACTAGACATTCTATGAAAACACACCAAAAATAGTTCATTTTAAATGAAACAGTACATCGGACACGGCCCCGTGCTCAATGAGCACGACCCCGTGTTCAACTTTCTGCAGATTTTTGGAACAAGGAATCTTGGAGTTTTAAATTATTTTTCCAACTTATGAAGCATTTTTGAACAGAAATAACTTAAAACAATGTTGCACAACTTATTTTTAGCAAGATTCCTTGGACAAAAATCTAATAATCAACACAATAAAGCTTGAGAGCAAGCTTGAATAGAGGTGTTGAGACAAGAAAGATGAAGAAGAAGGCAATGGATAAAAGAGGAAATGACAAGATGTTTGTTGGAACCTTCTTTTAGAAAATACCTAGGATGGTAGGTGAGAAGATCCTCTCAAATCTCTGTCCCTGGATGGTCCAAATGTGCAGGATTCTTGGCTGCATTTATAGAAAACGACAGCATGCTGGACACGGCCCCGTGTCGGCTGGACACGGCCCCGTGTGCAGGCAAGATCCTGACACATTTTGTCTGTATTCTGACTAAAAGTCAGAAAGGAATCTTTTGGTGGACACGGGGGCGTGTTGACCTGGGCACGACCCCGTGTCGAAAGGCTGTTTATGAAGTTTGTCTATTTTTAAGGAACTTTTCCGGATCGGGCGGTTCCTTACTGGATGGAACAACCCCAAAGTGCCTAAGATACCTTAATTGCTCTAGATTAAGACGAGAACACAAGAGGTTGTCGGTGAGGGTGATTCATATGCTATATGTAGGTGGACAAGTCCAACCCTTTCCCGGGCTCTTGTTAAAGAAGGTGTATGCCGAATCGCTCAGGTCTATGTATACATCGAACGAAGTCGATGGGGAGTCCTTCACGGCACAATCGACACAGGGACGACTATCGCTCAAGTCCTCACTAGAGTTAGAGGTAACATTGGTAACAACGAAGTTGTTTTTATGCGATCCCAACAATTCTTCTTGGTTATCGTCTTGAGATAAATTATTGAAATCTATCCTAAGTTCTTCTAACCAATTAAGAATTAGATCTTCCATTTGAAATAGTTCATCAAGAAGCATTTCTCCTAGAAGATCCGGTTGAGAGCATTCTAGGGAGAGATAAGGATTATTTTTACGTTTGCCCCTCTTAAGGCTACATGAAAACAATGGGTCTATATAGTGGGGCTTATAATTTAGAAAATAACATTCTAATTCTTTATGAGAGCCACCACATATTTGACACCACGTACCATAAGAGTGCCGAAATTAAAAAAATATCATTATCACTCATGTTTGTGTCAGAAATTACCAACCGTTTGGATCTTACGGTTCTGTTTTCAGTAACTGAATCTTGGGCACGGGGCGTGTTGGGTGGGCACGGCCCCGTGTTCAGCTTACTGTCTGACTTAAAACAGGATTGCCAGTTCCAATGATTGGGCACGGGGCGTGTTCAGCGGGCATGGCCCGTGTTGAGTTCTGCAGAAGCTGAAAAAATTAAGAAAAATCCTAAAAAAAACAGAAAAATAAGAAAAACGATTAGGCCGTTGATTCCTAACTTTCTTAAAATCCTTGTGTCCCCGGCAACGGCGCCAAAAACTTGATGTGCGTAAAGTGTGATATAAATTTAAGTATATTTTAAGCCCTTTTTACACGTTAGTCAAGTTTTAAATTTATAAAACACGATATTTTACTAACACCAAACACACATATGGGCAAGTGCACCCATCGTGAGCGTAGTATAGTGTTGGCAAGATACCGAGGTCGTCCAAGGACACAAGAGCTTTTAGTACCGGTTTATCCTCAATGTCTAATCAAATCAAAAATTTAGAAAAAGGTTTTAAACTAGAAAAGTAAAAACTAACTAAAATGCTGAAAAATAAAATAAAAGTAAAAACAGATAGACAAGATGAATCACTTGGCTCCGACTAGTGTTTAGTGCAACCTTTGATTATTTCCGCACTTTTGCACTATTTAAGAGATTATCTTAGTTATTGTAGTAGGCCCCTCTTTTGAAGGTGACGTTACCCTCAACCCAGTAGTTTGAGTCAGCAAGGATACAATCCTAAAGGGTCGGATTATTGAAAGATAATTAATTAAGTTATTAATGTGTATTATGGTAGGCCCCTCTTTTGAAGGTGACGTTACCCTCGGCTAAGTAGTCTGAGTCAGCAGGGATACAGTCCTAAGTAGCCGGGTTAAATTATTAATAGTAGCTTACATATTAGGGGATCAAAGAGTTTGGACCCCCGCCATCCAATACCGGTGGGTATTGAAGGAGGTCCTACTAAATTTGACCCAGGTCCTTGTAGGATCTATACGCTGAACAAGGCAAGACTCTTACCAAACCGTTCCCTTAACCCCCGACCAGCTAGCCAACATACCTCCATATAGACCGTGGAGATATGAATGGTGAAAATATTTTATTTTATATAGACAGTAAAATAATGCCAAGACACCACAGACAAACGATAAGGAAGAATCACCTTTAACATAAGAAACTAGTTATTAAAGTTATTAATACATAACCAAGTAAAAAGTGCGAAAAGATTAAAAATAAAAAGTATTACACTAGACACTTTGTCTTCACCAAGTGATGTAAGAGACTTAGGCAAACATGGCCTTGATTGTCAAGAACTCTTACGATCAATCTTGGATCCCGAGACGACTCACACACACTCTATGATGGACAATGGATGACGGTGGTGGATGATGATGGTGTTGTGATGGTGGTGGGTGAAGTGTGAGAGAGGTGGTGTGCCAAGGGATGGTTTGCAAATGAGCCAAGCACCCCTATTTATAGCCTGAACAGTAGCTCGGGCATGGCCCCGTGTCCAGTGGGCACAACCCCGTGTCCATCCTTCTTCTTTGTCTTCATTAATTGCTCTTGTCTGCATTAGTTGACCACGACCCCGTTTCCGCTGGGCACGACCCCGTGTGCAGAAGCATATCTGTACTATCAAGATTTGCCAGGATTCTGCGAATCTTATAGTTGACCACGGCCCCGTGTCCGCTGAGCACGGCCCCGTGGTGGGCGATGGAAGCTTCTACAACTTTGTCTTTTATGCTGACACTTGGGCACGCCCCCGTGTTCACTGAGCACGGGGCGTGTTCAGCCTTCTGTTCTTTTGTTTTGCTTGGGAAGATGCTTTCGGGGAGGTCGGGCATGCCACGTTTGTTCCTTTTCTTGTATTTATGTTAGATTTAGCTGCCTTTTTGCTTCTTTTGTTAGTTTGAGCTCATTTAATCCTGAAAATAGAAAAGGAAGACAAAAGCACACTTTTTCCAACATTAGTACTAAAAAAGGGTTAGTTTTATGCCACAATTGATGTAATTTATATGTTGCATTTTGCACACATCAGAAAGCATTACTTGTGAAATTGTTTTGAGCATGACATTATTTGTGAAAAGTTTTTCCCAAACAACAACATTTCTACACAAAACTCCTAGAAATTCCAAAGCAAGCGGTAGATGCCAATGAAAATAGGTGGTTCAAAGAGTCGTTACCTGGAATCGACAGTGGTGTTGTGAATCTTGCGTCGGTTCATCTTCATAGTCCGCCACTAAGAGGAATTGCATGGGACTACACTTGTGACCCAGTTCGGGACATTTGAAACACAACCCTTGATTTCGACGCTGTTGAATAGCCTCCGGTGCGTGGTGTTTTAGCTAGGGGTGAGTAGTAGTGGTTGTGTGTTGGGTTTGAAGGGCTAGGAATGGAGACAGATGTTGCGGGTGAGGAGCTGAGTGGGAATGTTTTGGAAGAGAGAAAATGTCGAGAATACATAGTATGTGGTGGGTTTGGCGAGGGTTATTTTGTCTTCAGTGAGTTTTGAAAGAAAGGCCATATGCGGTTTGGTGGAATGATGTAGGTTTGTGTACCGCTTTGAATTTCCTGTTTAAGTCCAAAGATAAAGCAGTTTAATAGAACATCGGGTGGTAACCCAACCACGTGATTACAATTTACAAGTGGAAGTTTGCTTCAGCTTGAATAGTGTGGTTTGATGCTTCTCATAAGTGGAGGGCACGAAACGGAGTTCCAAAGCTCTCGACCATGTGCCCAAAAGATTATTGTTGGAGAGGTATTTATACCAGCTGAGTGCTTCCCTAACGACGACCAGAGAAATTCCTTCTTCCATGGGAATTTGGTAATAGGTAAAAAAGTTATCGACCAGAGGTATTTTCTGAATGTTTTATAAAAAAATGCAGAAGAACAATAGTTTAAATATGCAAACAAACGTCAACTAGATGCACTTCTACCACTACCTTCTACCATGATCACACTACTTTGTCTTTATTCCAGGAAGAAACAATCTTCCACTACTCCAGGAAGAAAAAGTAATTAAACATGATGCAATTAATCTCCCATTTAATCTAAAAGCTTGACGGGTTTCTTGATGGATCTCTTGGGCCTCCCTCCCTGGTTGGGCTGAGCTGCCTGGCCCGTAACATTATACCTCTATACTTATTATATCATAATGCTTATGTGATGTGATCAAAATACAACATATAAATTATGTCAGATACGGCGTAAAAGCAACCCTTTTTTAGTACTAATGTTGGAAAAAGCTCGTGTTTTCGTTCATTTTTATATTTTCATGGATAAAAGAGCTTAAATTTGAAAAAGAAGCAAAAAGACAACAAAATCCAACATGAATGCAAGGAAGAAGGAATTGCCGTAGATCGCAAAGCCCCAACTCACATCCAAACCTCAAAATAACAAGAACAGAAGGCCGACATGGGGCCGTGTTCGAAGATGGATACTAGGCAGAAGAAAAAGACAACTGCAAAAGAAAAAAATGGCAGCCAACACGGGGCCGTGCTAAGCTAACACGAGGCGTGGTCAACTCAGAGATTTGCAGAATCTGGGATAGTACAACAAGTACTTTGGCCATGGGCCGTGCCGTTGACACACGGGGCCGTGTTAGTACAATATCTTACAAGCAGTTTGTCACACCCCAACCGATGGCAGAAACATCGGGGCGTGACATTGAGCGAAACAGATTGTCCAGGAGAAATTCCATAACAACTAAATTACCAGATAGTTAATATTATGTCCCATACCATAACCTATCAAGCAATCAATTATTACAGTCATAGATATCTCAAAGACAAATAAAACTGTTTCGACAACTCAGATTTTTATGAATTGTTCATTTGTTTCTAAGACTCCATCCTAGCTTGATTCCCACATAGCAGCTAGACACAAGCATCCTAAACACCTGTCACATACGTCAAAATAGAGGTCAATACACATAGTGTAAAGTTGAGCATACAAATTTAATAATAATAGTAGAGTTTGATAGCATTTATGCATAACCAGCATGTACAACGTATAATGTGAAGCACGTAAGTTATCGACAAAGATCCTATCAATACCAATGACTGTGATTTGACTGCGAGTAGCAAGTACGCATCACATGTTCGCCACTGAGTGAACAGGTGCTGAGTCCAAACTATAGTACTATCGTTGCTAAGGCAAGTAGACAGCAATCAATGTGTAAACATAACAAATAGGCATTCATCGAGTCACGTATAACATGCAATAGCGGTTAGCGTTAAAAGTGTTTGCGTTGTGTGTTGATCGTGATTTGAATATAAGTAACGTATGTAACACCCAAAAGTTCGTTAAGTAAAAAGGGATCGAGTATACTCACAGCGATGGAGGTTAATGGATTGAAGGGAGCGCTAGAGTGAGAGTAGCCTGGTCAGAACGATAGCATAAGCGATAAGCGGCGTGTAAAACGAGGCAAGTGAAACAAGGTAAAGAGTGGTCATCCGATCGGATGGCAATCCGAACGGATGTCCATTTGATCGGATTTCAATCCGTTCGGATGGCCATTCGGTCGGATTGACGCTCGATTGGGGTGGATGTGTTTGTGTATGATAGCTTTGAAGTTTTCGTTGTAGCATTTTGAAAACAGAGAAGTATCTCTACCTTTCGGGTCGTCCGGTCGAACGGTCATTCGATCGAATGGCGATCCGTCCAGCAGGACATTCCTCGGAAAACAATAAGTGTTGGAGACCCAATGTCATCCGACCGGATCGTCGTTCGATCGGATGGCAATCCGATCGGACGGCAATCCGTCTGGGTGACTGGTTCGTTTTGAAACTCGTTAAGTTTTGAAAAGTTTGTGGTTTGATTAAGACGTTATGACAATGTACTAAATAACGGAACCTCACCAAATCCCAAGTCGTCCGATCGAACTGGAATCACCCAAATCCGACCTGCTCACTGGTTTGTGACGGTGTTCATGTTCAACCCGTAATCTGTTGTCTCTTGGATAGAAATCAGATCTCAGACCGGCACTTCACTAAGAAATGAGTAGAAGACCTGACCGAGCTCTGATTCTACCAGCCTTTGAGAGCATTGAGTGTAAAAGAGTTGAAAGAAAGTTGGAAAATATCTTTCAATCCTTTTAACTTCGAAAGTGTATAGATCTATGCGAAAATAGTGTTAAATCATGTGGAAATCCTTCAGATCTGAGTTGTTCTTAGTGGGATGAGGCCAAAACTTGAAGTTCATAAGAACTCCATGATGACATCACCCTAGAACACCTCAAATCCACTGATTTCATGGTTAAAAGTTGAGATATAATGGTGAAAATGATGAAGAAATGCCTGTAGATCATAGAAGTACAAGGTTTGAGTTGAAAACTTACAAGAATCGCGAGAAAGCGAGGGAAAGAAGGCCTGGAACGGTGCTGGTCGAGTGAGGGAGCTGTCACATCACAAATGATGTGACAGAGGGGTATATATAGGGTTTCCAAAAGTGGAAAGGGCGCACTAGGTGATGGATCGGATGACCGTCCGACCGGACGGCCGTCCGGTCTGAAGGCCGTCCGATCGGATGGCCTCAGATCGGATGGTCGTCCGATCGGATGGTCATTCGATCGAGGTGGCGCGGTGAGTTAGATTTTTGTGTTTTTGTTTCGTGTGTTGAGCGTTGCGATGCGTTTCGAGCGAGTGATGCGATAGTATTACCCATTAGTTACACAAATAACCTAGCTACTATATCTAACATAAAATCACTATAAATAACTTGCATTTAGCGTCTTCGATTAGATTGCGATGCGATACAATTGCGATTGCGATTAAACACCTCAACATAAACATAACATGCACAAGTAACACATATTAGCACACACACGTAAAACAATATTCAGAACACATAATTCGAGTTGCGATAGTGATGCGATTAGCGATATGTCGATTAGCTATTACACATGCGACTAAACCTCGATTATTAATAGATACTCCACATAATACAATTAAAGCAAATAATTAATAGAATTCGATTACAAGTCAAAAGCACAATTCAGTCGTTAAGCAAGGAGTGACAGATCGCAATTAGCAATTTTTTTCTTCCTTTGACTTTGACTTTGACTTGTACCTTGACTTTCCAAAAAGTGGGTTGTTACAGCCTCCCCTACTTTAGGAAATTTCGTCCCAAAATTTAAGAAGTATGCATAACAAACAGTTGCGGGTACTTCGCCTTCATGTCACTTTCGAGTTTCCAGGTAAACTCGGCGCCGCGTTTGCCTTCCCAACGAACCTTTACGATGGGAATACGTGAGCGTCTGAGTACCTTGGTTTCTTGGCCCATAATCTCGACAGGCTTTTCCACGAAGTGTAATGTTTCGTCCACTTGTAAATCCTCGAGAGGGACGTGTAATTCATGTTCGGCTAAGCACTTTCTGAGGTTCGAAACGTGGAAAGTCGGGTGGATGTTACTCAGTTCCTCCGGTAGTTTGAATCTGTAGGCAACCTTGCCAATCCTTTCCAGAATTTTAAAGGGTCCAACATATCGAGGCGCGAGCTTTCTTGCCGAATCTGATCACCCCCTTCCAAGGTGCAACCTTTAGGAGTACGTGATCGCCAACATCAAATTCAAGGGGATTGTGGCGTCTATCGGCGTAACTTTTCTGACGACTCCTAGCTTTCAGCAGATTGTCTCGAATTTGGAGGATTTTGTCAGTCGTCTCTTGCAACAGCTCAGTTCCGGTAATTTGCGCGTCTCCGATCTCGTGCCACACAATAGGCGATCGACATTTTCTTCCGTATAATGCCTCAAATGGTGCCATTTGAATGCTAGAGTGATAACTGTTATTGTACGAGAATTCGACTAGAGGCAAGTGCGTGTCCCAATTACCACCGAAATCTATTACACACGAGCGAAACATGTCTTCAAGGGTACGAATCGTTCGCTCTGTCTGACCGTCGGTTTGGGGATGGAAAGCGGTACTTAGATTAAGCATAGTACCGAGAGCAGATTGGAATGTTTCCCAAAGACGCGAGGTAAACCGACCGTCGCAGTCAGAGATGATGTCACGAGGCGTCCCGTGTCAACAGATGATCTCGTCGGTGTAGATTCGGGCTAATTTCTCTACCTTAAAGTCTTCTCGTACCGGCAAGAAATGGGCTGGCTTAGTCAAACGGTCAACGACAACCCAGATGTTGTCGTGACTTGATGGCGTGCGCGGAAGCTTCGTTATGAAGTCCATAGCTATACTCTCCCACTTCCACATAGGGATCTCGGGTTGCACGAGTAAGCCAGAGGGTCTTTGATGTTCGGCCTTGACTTTCGAACAAGTGAGGCAGTTCAAAACATAGCTAGCGATATCCTTTTTCATACCCGGCCACCAGTACTTGTAGGGCATGTCCTGGTACATTTTGTCAGCACCGGGATGAATCGAATATTGGGATTTGTGGGCTTCGTCCATCAGAAGTTATCAAAAATTGGTGCATCTGGGAATCCAAATTCGGTCTAAGTAATGAAAGATACCATTCGATTTATTCTCGAGTTGAGCGCCGTCGTTTAGAATTCTTTCCTTCTTCAAGGTTCGTTCGGTAAAACAAGCATGCTGAGCGTCGCGTATGAGAGTCTCGAGATTATGCCGGGCTTGGACATTACGAAAGCTATGCAAATAGCTTCGTCGACTGAGAGCATCGACGATGACGTTAGCTTTGCATGGATGATAACGGATCTCACAGTCGTAATCGTTGAGGAGTTCTACCCACCAGCGTTGGCGCATATTCAGTTCTTTTTGGTCAAAGATGTGTTGTAGGCTCCTATGATCGGTGAAGATCGTACACTTAGTACTGTAAAGGTAGTGTCGCCAAATCTTTAACGCAAAAACAACCGCACCAAGCTCGAGGTCATGTGTGGTATAGTTCTTCTCGTGGACCTTGAGCTGTCGAGAGGCATACGCGATAACCTTGTCTCGTTGCATGAGTATACAACCAAGACCGAGGTTAGAGGTATCGCAGTATACTATGAAGTCGTCGTTTCCATCGGGAAGTGAGAGCACGGGAGCATTGCAAAGCATTGCCTTGAGAGTTTGAAAGGCCTCCTCATGTTTAGTTCCCCAAACAAAAGGTCTGTCCTTGTGTGTAAGTGAGGTAAGTGGTACCATGATTTTTGAGAAACCTTCGATAAATCGGCGATAATAGCCTGCTAGTCTGAGAAAAGAACGGACTTCAGACGGTTTCTTGGGTGTAACCCAACTCTTAACTGCTTCAATCTTCGTAGGATCGACGTGAATACCTTGACTATTGACAATGTGACCCAAGAATTGGACCTCCTCCAGCCAGAATTCACACTTGGAGAACTTGGCATAGAGACGGTTTCCCTGGAGTAACTTAAGAACCAAACGTAGATGCTGTGAGTGTTCGGCTTTTGACTTGGAATAGATCAGGATATCATCGATGAACACGATGACAAAGCGGTCAAGAAAGGGTTTGCACACGCGATTCATTAGATCCATAAAGACTGGGGAGCGTTAGTCAAACCAAAAGGCATGACAACAAACTCGTAGTGACCATAGCGGGTTCGAAAAGCGGTTTTTGTTATGTCTTCCTCCTGAATTCGTAGCTGATGATAGCCTGAGCATAGATCGATCTTCGAGAAACACGTAGCACCTTGTAGTTGGTCAAACAAATCGTCGATTCGAGGCAAGGGATATCGATTCTTGATGGTAAGCTTATTCAATTCCCTGTAGTCGATGCACATCCGGACGATCCATCCTTCTTTTTGACGAAAAGGACAGGCGCGCCCCAAGGAGAGGTGCTAGGGCGAATGAAGCCTTTATCAAGTAGTTCCTGGATCTGACTCGAGAGTTCACGCATTTCAGAGGGAGCGAGGCGATAAGGCGCTCTAGCAACTGGATTTTCTCCAGGAATAAGGTCTATTCAGAAATCGATATTACGAGTGGGGGGTAAACTAGGTAAATCATCAGGAAATACAGTCGGGAATTCACGAACAACAAATACTTCTTCCAACGTTTTTCCTTTCTTTTCCTTCTCCGCTACTACGATGTGTGCCAAGAAAGCTTGGTATTCCTTGCGGAGATACTTGTTAGCTTGGACACACGACATTAGTTGCAATCTTTTCGAAATGACTTCACCATAAACACACAATTGATCACCATTCGCGAGAGAAAAACGAATCATCTTATCGAAGCAAACAATTTCAGCATGATTCTCCCGAAGGAAATCCATACCTACTATGACAACAAAGCTACCGAGTTGCATCGGAATGAGATTAATCGGGAAAACGTGACCGTTGAGATCGAGAGTACAGTCACGCAGAACAGAACTGACGGTGACGGTTGTTCCAGTGGCAACTTCTACGTCGAGGGTTGATGGGAGGTTAACGCGCTTACGATTTAGGATCCTTTCAAATTCGAACGATACAAAATAGTTATTGGCTCCAGTATCAAATAAACACGAAGCATATATACCATTTACGAGAAACGTACCATTAACCACGTTGTTGTCTGCCTGAGCCTGGCGGGCGTTGATGTTGAAGACGCGCACGCGGGCTGCCTGCTGAGCTGGCTGCTGCTGCTGCTGCGGTGCTGGCTGCTGCTGCTGCTATGGCTCTTGCTTCACCCCCCGGTTTGGGCAGACGTTTGCGATATGGTTGGGATCACCACACGCAAAGCAAAGTCTCGCTTGAGCAGCGGGAGCAGGAGCTGCTTGCTGCCCTTGCGGAGCTGGTAGAGCAAGAGCTTGACCTTGAATTGGAGCTGGAGCTTGTCGAGAACCAGTACGGCAGTTTGCGGTGTAGTGGCCGTACATGTTGTAGTGAACACAGAACCGGCATGCGATACCAACCGGGTGGTGATAGGTACAAGTAGGGCAAAGCGGGTGTGGGCCAGTGTATGCACGCTTTGCTGGCTGTGCATTGGCCACAGGCACCGCTACTTGGCGGTGTTGAGGTTGCGGTTGAGCCGGTACTGCTTGAAGCGGTGCGGCAGTAACTGCACAGTTCTTGTTGCTGGAGCTGTTGTTCTTTCTCTTGCGATGTGAGAGCTTTGAAGATTGCGGTGCGGTGGTGGTAGTTTCAACGGTGGGAGTAGCAGTGATTTTATGTAGACTCTTCGTAGCTTTATCAAAGTAACCAGCCTTGACTCGCTTGTCGTTTATCTCAGCAGCGAGTAAGAAGGTTTCCTCAATAGTTGTTGTCTTTGCAGCGTGAACGAAATCAGCAAATCAATCCAGAAGAGCACGGATATACTTCTTGATCGTAATCTCGGGGGTAGTAATCTGACCAGGGCAGATGATACTCAACTGCTTGAAGCGAGCAGTTAAACCAGCGTTATCTCCATCATCCTGCTTAATGTGCCAGAATTCATCCTCTAGCTTTTGGAGTTCATGGAGAGGACAGAACTCTTGCATCATGATGTTCTTCAACTCATCCCACGACAATCCGAAAGCTGCGTCGTTTCCTCGTTTGTTCCTCTCGGCCGTCCACCAATCAAGAGCACGAGATTGGAAGACGCTGGTAGCATTGACGGTGCGTAGGTCTTCTGGACAGCCACTCCGGCGTAGGGTGACTTCGATCGAATCAAACCATTGAAACATGGCCGTAGGCCCATCTTCACCGGTAAATTCTTTTGGGCCGCAGGCTTTGAACTGCTTGAAGCTAAAAGTAGCTTTAGGAGATTCTGTCCTGGATTCCTCAGTGTTTTAATTCAACTCGCTGACAATTTGTGGAATTACTTTAGCAATTTGACTTGCGACGAGTGAAGCGATTCGCTTGTCAGCGTGTTGCGATCCAAATGACGACATTGTCTGCAGCAGACATCGTCACAGGACTCAAACTCAATTTTGATTATTCCTAGTATAGTTTAGCGATTCACCATAAAGCTCATGAACATAGCCATTCACAAAGTTCACGTAGGCACATAATCACAGAATCACCTAAGCACAGAATCACATAAGAATAGAATCACATAAGCACATGAGCACTTAAGCTAACCTAAACACGAATTTTGCAAGTATTCACCAATCCCTCATAACAGCGTATAGCGATTAAGTGTAGTGATTGCGATTTGAGGGTAGCGATTGCGAATAACACTAGCGATTTGTTGGCGTTTTGAGATAGATGTGCAGGGCGATTCGTGCGTGTTGATCAAAGCGGGCAGTGAAAAGCGAGTAAATCACCAAAATCGAGACGCATAAACACATAAAATCACAGAAAATTAACATAAAAGCAATAATTCTCAGAGTCAGCGGTGGCAATTCCAGAATCGAAACACATAAAATCAAGGATAGATTGTCTGTGGCTCGATAGACATCGACTACCCAAAGTGATTCGACTATTCACAAGGACTCGTAGTGCATACTAGGGCCTTCAGGACTGTGCTCTTGCCTCAATCCAGGCAATCAGCATGCATCCCTCCAGTTGTAGTGTGACTTCAAGTCATTGGAGTCCGTCGAGACTTTGGTGAGAGTTTACAAAACCACAATAAAGAGCGGAATAAGTCATCAAGGTTCGGGTTTCACCCCTAACTTAACGACTATGTTTCCTGTTTTGATGTAGTAGAGGGGAAAATTTACGTCGAAGTATGGATTTCACTCCTGATTCAACGCAAATTCTCGTGTTTATAATAAATATAGCGATTCGAACGAGTGATCCGGTCGAGAGTTTGCGGTTTTCATACCAAATCTTAACCAGATCATTCGTTTGTGTGGGTATCCAGCCTTAGGAAAAGCTGGTCTTGCGCGGAACTATAGTATGCGATGTTCACGCAAGATTTGTAGTGTATAGCGAGTTCAAGCTAGGAATAGCATGTAAGCTTGTACAAAACCTATACCGGGTATGCACAAGTCGATCTGTTGGTACTTACAATATAGACTAGGTCGTTTCTAAGACATCGACCCGGACTTGGCCGAGTCTTGCCTAATTCCCTATAGTTATGGCTCTGATACCAATCTGTCACACCCCAACCGATGGCGGAAACATCGGGGCGCGACACTGAGCGAAACAGATTGTCCAAGAGAAATTCCATAACAACTAAATTACCAGATAGTTAATATTATGTCCCATACCATAACCCATCAAGCAATCAATTATTACAGACATAGATATCTCAAAGACAAATAAAACTGTTTCGACTACTTAGATTTTTACGAATTGTTCGTTTGTTTCTAAGACTCCATCCTAGCTTGATTCCCACATAGTAGCTAGACACAAGCATCCTAAACACCTGTCACATGCGTCAAAATAGAGGTCAATACACATAGTGTAAAGGTGAGCATACAAGTTTAATAATAATAGTAGGGTTTGATAGCGTTTACGCATAACCAGCATGTACAACGTATAATGTGAAGCATGTAAGTTATCGACAAAGATCCTATCAATACCAATGACTGCGAGTAGCGAGTGCGCATCAAATGTTCGCCACTGCGAACACGTGAAGTAATGTCCTTAACAACCCCTGAGTGAATAGGTGCCGAGTCCAAACTATAGTACTATCATTGCTAAGGCAGGTAGACAACAATCAATGTGTAAACATAACAAACAGACATTCATCGAGTCACTTAAAACATGCAATAGCGGCTAGCGTTAAAAGTGTTTGCGTTGTGTGTTGATCGTGATTTGAATATAAGTAACGTATGTAACACCCAAAAGTGCGTTAAGCAAAAAAGGGATCGAGTATACTCACAGCGATGGAGGTTAAGGGATTGAAGGGAGAGCTAGAGTGAGAGTAGCCTGATCAAATCGATAGCATAAGCGATAAGCGGCTCGTAAAACGAGGCAAGTGAAACAAGGTAACGAGTGGTCATCCGAACGGATGGCCATTCGATCGGATGTCTATCCGTTCGGATGGTCATCCGTTCGGATGGCCATTTGGTCGGATTAACACTCGTTTGGGGTGGATGTGTTTGTGTATGATGGCTTTGAAGTTTTCGTTGTAGCATTTTGAAAACAGAGAAGTACCTCTACCTTTCAGGTCGTCCGGTCGAACGGTCGTTCGATCGGATGGCGATCTGTCCAGCAGGACTTTCCTCGAAAAACGATAAGTGTTGGAGACCCAATGTCATCCGACCGGATCGTCATTCAATCGGATGGCAATCCGATCGGATGGCAATCCGTCTGGGTGACTGGTTCGTTTTGAAACTCGTTAAGTTTTGAAAAGTTTGTGGTTTGATTAAGATGTTATGACAACGTACTAAACAACGGAACCTCGCCAAATCCCAAGTCGTTCGATCGAACAGGAATCACCCAAATCCGATCTACTCACTGGTTTGTGACGGTGTTCATGTTCAACCCGTAATCTGTTGTCTCTTGGATAGAAATCAGATCTCAGACCGGCACTTCACTAAGAAATGAGTAGAAGACCTGACCGAGCTCCAATTCTACCAGCCTTTGAGAGCATTGAGTGTAAAAGAGTTGAAAGAAAGTTGGAAAAATATATTTCAATCCTTTTAACTTCGAAACTGTATAAATCTATGCGAAAATAGTGTTAAATCATGTGGAAATCCTTCAGATCTGAGTTGTTCTTGGTGGGATGAGGCCAAAACTTGAAGTTCATAAGAACTCCATGATGACATCACCCTAGAACATCTCAAATCCACTGATTTCATGGTTAAAAGTTGAGATTTAATGGTGAAAATGATGAAGAAATGCGTGGAGATCATAGAAGTACAAGGTTTGAGTTGAAAACTTACAAGACTCGCAAGAAATCGAGGGAAAGAAGGTCTAGAACGCTGCTGGTCGAGTGAGGGAGCTGTCACATCACAAATGATGTGACAGAGGGGTATTCATAGGGTTTCCAAAAGAGGAAAGGGCACACCAGGTAACGGATCGGATGATTGTCCGATCGGATGGCCATTTGATCGAATGGTCATTCGATCGAGGTGGCGCGGCGAGTTAGATTTTCGTGTTTTCGTTTCATGCGTTGAGCGTTGCGATGCGTTTCGAGCGAGTGATGCGATAGTATTACCCATTAGTTACACAAATAACCTAACTACTATATCTAACATACAATCAATATTAATAACTTGCGTTTAGCGTCTTCAATTAGATTGCGATGCGATAGAATTGCGATTATGATTAAACACCTCAACATAAACATAACATGCACAAGTAACACATTTTAGCACACACACGTAAAACAATATTCAAAACACATAATTCGAGTTACGATAGCGATGCAATTAGCGATAAGTCGATTAGCGATAACACATGCGACTAAACCTCGATTATTAATAGATACTCCACATAATACAACTAAAGCAAACAATTAATAGAATTCGATTACAAGTCAAAAGCACCATTCAGTCGTTAAGCAAGTAGTGACAGATCGCAATTAGCAATTTTTTTCTTCCTTTGACTTGTACCATGACTTTCCAAAAAGCGGGTTGTTACACAGTTAATGACGATGAGAGGGAGAGAAGCTTCTGTTTATAGCTATAAATAGGAGTGCTTGGTTCCACTTCAACTCATCCCTTCGCAAACCACTTCTCTCTCACTTGCCACCACTCCACCACCACTACAACACCATCATCCACCACCATCATCCATTTTCCATCTTTAGAGTGTGTGTGTGTAGTCCCGGGATCCAAGATTGATCGTAAGAATCTTTGTCAAACAAAGGCCATGCTTGGCTAAATTCTTACATCACTTGGTGAAGACTTTTCTTGTATGTATTTCTTTTATGATTTCCAATATTTGGCTACTTTTTAATTGGGTATGTATTAATGATGTTAATGAATATTTTTTTTATATTGAAGGCTAGTTTACTCAATCATTCTTCATATGTTCGTTGATTCAAAATATTCATGTCTTTACGGTCTATATAAAGCATGTTAATTGCCTGGAAGGGGGTTAGATGGGTGGTTTGGGTAATTCTATGTCTCGTTCAGTGTATAGATCCTTCGAGAACCTGGTTCAAGCCCAGTAACACCTCACGAGTCGGAGTGGGCATTACCCACCATGGGAGAGGTGCAAAAAGCTTGAATCTCTTATTCTTAAAATTTTATTAAAACATTAAACCAACCCCGCGAGGACTGTATCCCTGCTGACTCAGACCAACGGGTTGTGGGTGATCGCCGACTCGAAAGAGGGGTCCACCACATTTTGCATTAATAACTTACTTAATTGTCTTTCAATAATCCAACTTAGTGGGATTGTATCCTTGCCGACTCAAACCAATAAGTTGAGGGTAACGTCGCCTTGGAAGAGGGGCCTACTACTATAACTAAGATAATCTCTTAAAATGCCAAAAGTGCGGAAATCATCAAAAGGGTATATGAAAGATAAGTTGGATCCAAGTGATTTTTTCTTGTCTATCATTTTTATTTTATTTTTATTTTTATTTTCTGTTTTTATCTTTTTATTAGCTTGAAAATCTTTTCTCAAAAATTGGTTCGATTAGACGTTAACAATAAGCCGGTACTAAAAGCTCTTGTGTCCTTGGACGACCTCGGTATCTTGCCATTACTGCTCACCCCGTGCGATCAATCTAAACAGATCTGGGAAAGATCAATCCTTAATGACCATGCGCCAGAGATAAGAGAAGGCAAATACTCATTTAACACCCTTGCGCAGGCCCGCGCAAGGGTACAGTTAAACTTAAAGGTTTAACGACTAAAGACAAGTCTCAAACATATCCGCGCGCATGAAGAAATAAGGACTGGAGCAAAAGGAATCTTTTCTGTTATAACCAACTGGACACGTGGCAACTGATCATAGGTGCACAGCTGTAGATCTTCCAGAAGCAATAAATGCCCATCGTGCAAGGCCTCATTTGGTTGCAACCGAATATGACGTGGTAACATCTAGAGCACTCATCTAATTGCATGATGATGGCATACAATCCAATCTAAATCACTTTCCATGTGGCATCTCCCCAGCCATCGATCAGCCCATGATCCATGCGCATGGATGGGGAAATAACCGCTGACGGAAAAGAAGATTCCGTTGTCTCTCCATTACATTTTAAGCGCCAAACCTTCGGCTATAAATAAGAGACTTCAGGTACAAGTTAGGCATTCACTCTCACTTACTTCACTCTTTACTATTACTTCATCTTCTTCATATCACTGTGCTTATTCTCACGCCGGAGGGTGGTCACGGAGAGAACCACCGTTCTCTCCATGGCGAGGCTAACGGTGTTGGCTGTTTTGCAGTGATTCAGGAGAAGTATTCCCAACGAGTCATCAACGAGGAGATTAACCCTTTTATGCAGAAACCATGTCCTTAGATCTAAATTGATTCCGGTAATTTAGATCTAGTGTTTCTTCATTGGCGCCCACCGATTACTTCTTTTTTGTTTTCATCTTCTCGTTCAATTTCTTTTTCTCTTCTATTTCCATGGCAGAAGGTCCATCAAATCAACCACAAGTTCCTCGGTCTGAGATCAAAGGCAATTATGCTTATGTTTCTCATACCGACGGACACGTGGAAGAAGAATTTTCCGGTGAAAATAATCATGTGAATGATCCTGTCACTCCTAGAGTTCAACAAGAAGTTCTGATTGACTTAATATTACCTCCCGGTGTGTCACACCCTGCTCGTAGCGGAAGCGCGAGGTGTGATCTGTTGGTTCTCATTGCATAACGATATAAGTAAACATACTAAATGAATAAAACATACTCCATTGCCATTACCATTATTGTTCAAAAGATGCGCAACATACATTAAGTTTATAATTTACAAACCATTCAAAGAAAATAAGTTATTACTATTTCATACATTCAAAACGAAAGTTTTAAACATTAAGGCTTTGTCCACTATAACACCGCAAAGCGGCACTATAATAGATAAACCCTTCAAAGATGGCATGGAGTCTTGATTCTTGTTTCCTGAATTAGAATCCCTGACAGGTCCACTAATTCCCTGAAATACATGTTTAAGTAGAAAAATCAACAAAGGTTGAGCGAGTTCATGCAGTTTAGTCGTGTAAGATACATCCGAAAAATGTAGAATGTACTTGTATTTGAATCAAATATAGTATGAAAAGCGTCAATGAAATCGTGATCATTAATGTTTTGCAAGGACATTAATATGTGTGACGAAATAGGAAGCAAACCAACCCTAGACGATTTTAATTGTATCGACACCATGTCGTAGGGCAACAAACGCACTCCTAGGTAAATGAATGACCATGAGTGGGGCTCGCCAAAACCCATTAGATCTAACCCTTTGTTCCTCGGTCCAAACAGGATTAATGGTGCTTTAGTTATGGCCCTAATTTCTCACATGATCTAAGGTGTTTCATTCCTTGACTTATCATATGATTGTACATGTATTTTCCTCGATAGTTATAAAGCTTGAAAAGAATTTAATACGAAAAGGGGACATGAACTCACAGTATCGCGTCAGTGAGTAGAAGTAAATATGATTTCACTTGCGGTAGTCCTGAACAGTGTTGCAACCTACAATTGTTGTTATATTTGTTAGACACTTCGGTCTTTGTAAATAACTTGAGTACAAGTCTTATATCTTAAATATGTGAAAGACTTGTATGTCTTTATTGTTTGTTGAACTTTGTATAATTGTAATTCTTTACAATTTATGTCATTGGACTTAGCCCAAGAATTTATGATATTGGGCCTAAATAGTGTTGGGCTTAAATAGTGTTGGGCTTAAATAGTGTTGGGCTTAATTAGTGTTGAGCTTTTGGTCCATATGTTTGGTATTGGGCTTGTCCCATGAGTTATTGCTATTGGGCTTAGCCCATGTATTTAGTTTAAGCCCATATGAATATAAGTCCATTAAAATTTGTAAGCCCATTTATATAAAAATAGCCCATTTAAAAAGTATAAGTCTTTCATTATTATAAAAACATTTTTATAAAATTTACTAAGTATACTTTTTAATAAATAAAAACATAATAGTTTTTATAAGTTTCAAAATGTCCGAATTTTGTTAATGATAACGTAATTTTTGTGTCCGTGTCGAAAGATAGTCTAGATGTCGTATTAAGTCCTCGGATTGGTAATATGTCCATAAGTTCGTCCGTCGTCCGTTTTGACCATAATTTATGTTCGATTGTTCGTATTGTCCGTAACATGTCTTTAAGGCGTATTTATATGAAATTTTGTAAGACTTTAATTCTAAAGTCTCTTGAGTTTATTATCACCATTTTAATCAAGTTCCTATCTTTGATATATATAACTAATACACCAATTATTAGATATCACATAACTTGTTAAAATGCACAAATATATATTTTCCCAAAAATATATATTTATCTAATCTTTTCTTTTTATAAGAACCTTTCTTTAAATCTTTGTAAATCTTGTAAAGATTTAACCAAAATGATAGTTTTTATAACATAAAGTTTTTAAGAAAATTTTGTCATATAACCTTTGTTTTAATCACTTTGCCATGTTTAATAAACATATCTTTTTCTTTTCAAATCAACATCAACAATTTACTCATAACTTTTATAAACAATATACATAAGATTTATAACATAATCTTATCAAGATGATTTCAAAATCATGTAGGGTTTTGAACATGATCATCACATATGTTAACTAGTTCAAAAAACCAAGTTTACTTCTAGTTTTAACAACTTTTATAAAAATCTCATGTTGTATGTTACTTTTTATAATCTTGTAAAAGTCTTGTTTTTAATAAAAAAAAAAAAAACCTTAGATACTTTAATTACACCATAAATTTTAATCATCCATTATATAAAAAAAAACTTTAACATATTCATGTCTACTTGTTAGATCATATTTTTAGAACATCATCTAACAAGTTATACATGTCTTAATCATCTCAACAAGATCAAATATGCAAATAACAAATCTTAATCACAACATAGACAACCATATACATAGCATGATTTGTATTTTTGCTTCTTTGTATCTTCATATTATTATGTATGATTATTTTGTTATTTTACTAGTTATAATCATAACATGAATAAGTAAAAAAAAAAAAATTTAGAAGCTTACTTCTAGCTCTAGGCTAGGGATGATCTAGATGATGTTAAGACACAAAGAAGATGAAGATCTTGTTGTTAGAAGACTCTTGGATGGATGAAAAAGGTTGCTTTCGCTTCTAGGTGCTTTAGATCTTCTTAAGTTCCATGATACTCCATGTTGTTCATAAGAAAAATGAAGAAGTGAAGTGGGTTTTTGGAAGGTGTTCTTGGTGAGATATGAAGATATGAAGATGAAGATATGAAGATTGAAAGAGTTTGCTAAGTGTGTGTGAATTTAGGTGTAAGAACTTGGGTAATGTGTTAGTGATTTATTCCAACAATGTTATAACTCTTTCACCTCTTGACTAACTATTACACCTCATAATCCACCTCATATCTAACCCTTCCACCTCATAATCCACCTTAGATATGGATAAGTATACATAAATTAAAATAATAAAAAAAACAAAGAGTGGAGGGGGGGCCCACTTGTTTACGGTTTCATATGGGGGGGAGGGTCATTTTGTGGTAAAAAATTGAAATGGTAAATTTTTTGTTAAGGTTAAAAGATAAAAAGTTTAAATGTTTAGGTTTTTATATATTACCAAGTTTAAATATGTTTCATGACTTAGAATGATCCCAAATAGGATGAAAATGACCAAGAATAATGTTCACTAGTTCACTACATATGTCAATTTGTAGTTCGGATAGTATTTTGTCGCTCGTTCCGCAAGAAGATAGTCGAAAGGTTTGCTTATGAAAGTTGTAGAGAAACATTTGGTTATATTTTTATATGATGTTCCCTATGTATTTTCATATGGAATTTGAGTTTAAACAACCCATTTTGCACTTTGTAGTAAAAATACCAATGCTGATTTTTTGCGGAAAAATAGAGAAATGGTCACTTTTGGTGCTTTTTGGCAGTTTTCGGGCAGTTTTTGTGCTATCGGACATTAGTAATATATTAGACCAAACCCTTGCATTTCCACTTAGGGTTTATTGTATAATTGATGTTGGACTTTCGTCTGAGTCCTAAAAATATCGTTACACTAGTTTCGGCGGATCCTGAGTTTTTGTCAGCACACTAGTTTACTAGGCACTACTCTAGTTGTTTCGATGCACTGTTTACACTGTTTCAAATGTAACCACTAAAAATGAATCATGTGCATTATAAATGAATATTCCATAAGTATTCTAAGATGTATATCATGAAATCATGCATTTCAGATATTCTAATCACGTATTTGTATAATGCAATTCATTGCTTTAAATGTAAGTAATTACCAGAAAGTGGCAGTTGTCACATTCTCCAGCTGTTATTGAGAATTTCATCCCGAAATTCGAGATTTGTTATTCTTTGTAGGAGTCTTCGGAAACAGGTGAGGATATTTTGCTTTCATTTGGTCTTCACGTTCCCAAGTATACTCAGGTCCGTGACGAGAGTTCCAACGAACTTTTACTAACTTGATACGACTTCTCCGTGTTTTCTGAACCTTCCAGTCCGTGACCTCAACAGGTTCTTCGGTGAATTGGAGTTTGTCGTCAATGTGAATTTCATCCGCAGGGATGATAACGGTATCTTGTGTTGGACTCTTTCTAAGATTCGACACATGAAACGTGTGGTGCACACTGCTAAGTTCCTCTGGTAACTTCAGCTTGTAGGCAACAGTGCCAATCTTTTCTAAGATTTCAAATGGTCCAATGTAACGTGGGTTTAGCTTTCCACGCCTACCGAACCTCGCTACGCCTTTCCAGGGCGAGACTTTCAACAAGACTTTGTTTCCGACCTCGAAAGATAATTGTTTTCGCTTTTTGTTTGCGTAGCTCTTTTGTCGATCGCGAGCCGCCTTGATACGGTCTCGGATCTGGAAAATTTTATCCGTATTCTCTTGGACTAGCTCCGGACCAATTAACTGACTTTCGCCTGTTTCCGCCCAACATAGCGGAGAGCGACACTTTCGACCATAAAGAGCTTCAAACGGTGCAGCTTGTATACTAGTATGGTAGCTGTTATTGTAGGAAAACTTAACTAAAGGTAGATGAGTATCCCAATTGCCGCCTAAATCCATAACACACGCACGAAGCATATCTTCGAGTGTTTGGATTGTCCGTTCGCTCTGGCCGTCAGTTTGAGGATGAAAGCCCGTACTCAGATTTAATTGCGATCCAAAGGCCTGTTGAAATGAATTCCAAATTCTAGAAACAAAACGACCATCTCGGTCCGAAATGATTGAAATAGGTACCCCATGACGGGCCACTATTTCTCTGACATAGAGTTCCGCTAGTTTCTCAGTACTATCCTTCTCCCGAATTGGCAAGAAGTGTGCGGACTTTGTCAATCTATCGACGATTACCCATATCATGTCATGACCTTTTGAGGTCCTGGGTAACTTCGTAATGAAGTCCATCGATATTTGTTCCCATTTCCAAACGGGAATCTCAGGTTGTTGTAACAAGCCCGAGGGTTTCTGATATTCAGCCTTGATCTTCGCGCAGGTTAAGCATTTTCCGACATAATTCGCGATATCACCTTTGAGTTTAGGCCACCAATAGTACTCTTTCAAATCCTGGTACATTTTATCCGATCCAGGATGAATCGAGTATTTAGACCTATGTGCTTCCTCAAAAATAATATCTCGAAGGCCTCCAAAGAGTGGAACCCAAATTCGACCCATAAGGTATAAGGTTCCATCCTCTTTTGGCACTAATTGTTTTTCCATGCCTCGAAGTGTTTCAGCTTGGATATGCTCTTCCTTGAGCGCTTCTTGTTGTGCATTATGAATCCGAGTGAAAAGATCTGTGTGAATTATCATTTCTAATGCTCGAACTCTTAGTGTTTTAACTCGCTCCTTGCGGCTCAAGGCATCAGCTACAACATTCGCCTTGCCCGGATGGTATTTGATTTCACAATCATAATCGTTTAACAATTCAACCCAACGTCGTTGACGCATATTTAATTCTTTTTGGTTGAATATATGTTGTAGACTTTTATGATCCGTGAAAATAGTACATTGAGTACCATATAGATAATGTCGCCATATTTTCAAAGCAAATACCACTGCGCCTAGTTCAAGGTCGTGAGTGGTATAGCTCTTTTCGTGAACTTTTAGTTAGCGAGACGCGTACGCGATAACTTTTTCACGTTGCATGAGTACGCAACCCAAACCTTGATGCGAAGCATCACAGTATACAACAAAATCATCGGTACCATCGGGTAATGATAAGATTGGTGCAATGCACAACTTGTCTTTAAGAAGTTGAAATGCTGCTTCTTGTTTCTCTCCCCAATCGAATTTCTTGTCTTTCTGTGTAAGAGAAGTTAGCGGTTGAGCAATCTTTGAAAAATTCCCAATAAATATCCGATAATATCCCGCTAAGCCCAAAAATTGTCGCACTTCAGTAGGAGTCTTGGGCGCTTCCCAATTCTTAATCGCTTCTATCTTCGACGGGTCTACTTAAATGCCTTTCTCGTTCACTACATGCCCGAGAAATTGTACTTCGCGAATCCAAAATTCGCATTTGGAAAATTTCGCGTATAGTTTCTCCGTCTTTAGCAACTCCAAAATTGTTCTCAAATGTTGTTCATGTTCTTCAGTCGATCGAGAGTATATCAAAATATCGTCAACAAACACTTTGACGAATTTGTCGAGATACGGCTTGCACACGCGATTCATTAGATCCATGAAGACCACTGGTGCATTCGTTAAGCCAAATGGCATAACGAGAAACTCATAATGACCGTAACGAGTCTGAAAAGCCGTTTTCGGTATGCTTTCCTCTTGAACCCGTAATTGATGATACCCCGATCGTAAGTCTATCTTTGAGTATAATCTTGACCCTTGTAGTTGATCAAATAAATCATCAATCCTCGGTAATGGATACCGATTCTTGATGGTAAGTTTATTCAACTCACGATAATCGATGCACATCCTGAAAGTTCCATCCTTCTTCTTTACAAACAAGACTGGAGCTCCCCAAGGCGAGTAGCTCGGTCTAATGAATCCTTTATCCAACAACTCTTGAAGTTGTGTGGATAATTCTTGCATTTCAGAAGGTGCTAATCGATATGGAGATTTAGCTACGGGTCCGGCTCCTGGTACTAAATCGATATGAAATTCGACTTTTCGATAAGGTGGTAGTCCTGGTAAGTCTTCAAGAAAGACTTTAGGAAATTCTTTTACTATTGGAATATCTGTCAACTTTGGCCCATCAGTCTTCTTGTCCACAACATGTGCTAGAAAAGCAATACACCCTTTTCATAAGCACTTCTGGGCTTTCATGCTATTAATGATCCGTAATGGGGTGTCGCGCTTCTCTCCATGTATCACCAGCGTCTCTTCGTTCAGTAGTGGTATGCGAATGATCTTTTCGTGGCAAACGACTTCGGCTCGATTATTGGATAGCCAATCCATGCCAACCACTACATCGAAACTACCCAACTCAACAGGTAATTGATAGTGAATTTTTGTTCTCCAAGTTGTAAGGAACACTTCGTAACAACTTCCCCCGACTCTACTAGTTTACCGTTAGCCAATTCTATAGAATATGGGACATCTAGTTTACTAGATTTTAGTCCCATGGTATTTTTAAATTCCACAAAGATAAAGCTAAAATCAGCACCAGTATCAAATAATATGGATGCAAAGTGATTGTTGAGGAGGAACGTACCAGTGACCACATTAGGGTCTTGGCGCGCATCCTTGGCTCCAATCACAAATGATCGACCACGAGCTTGGTTTTCTTTAGGGCAATCCCTTTTGAAGTGATCTTTGCTTCCGCATCTAAAGCATCCTTGCTCACGCCCATTTCCATTCTTATTGTTGTTTCTATTCTCCGTTCTTGATCTATTTCCTGATCCCCAGCATGACTCGGTATGGTGGCCAAGGTTGCCACACTTGTCACATTTCCTACAATTACCCACGTGATGATACGCGCATCGCTCACATTTGGGCATAGTACCTGAGTACTTCTTCGGTCCAGTATCATTGGTGGCTACAAACGCCTTTGCATCCCTTGCCTGAGTATTCTCTTGTTTTATGTTATAATTGTTGGGGTTGTTGTGATTGCGGTTGTTGTTATTGTTGTTGTTGGTATTTCGGTTTTAGTTGTTTGTGTTGGTATTGTTGTTGGGGTTGGTGTTATTGTTGTAGTTGTTGTTCCTACGAGTTCCCTTCTTGAAATTTGAGTATTTCCTTTTTCCATCATTGGAAGACTCAACATGTGATTCTTTCTTCTCATCTCCTTTCACATTATATTTCTTCATCCGGATCGCGTCTTCATTAAGGCTCACAGCTAAAGTTACTGCCTGCGTGATAGTTGTGGGTTCTGCTGCAGTAACATGGCTTCGGATCTCGGGAGAAAGTCACCAAATATAGCGTTCAATACGCTTGTATTCTGGTGTAACCAAATAAGGAATTACACGAGACAGGTCGTGAAACCTTTGGGTATACCCGGTAATATCAGATCCGACCATAGTAAGGTTCCAAAATTCGTTCTCCAACTTCTGGAGTTCAGCATGGGAACAATATTTTTCTCTCATCCTTTCTTTCAACTCTTCCCACGTCAATCCGTATGCTACACTATCACCCAAAGTTTGCACTTGTAAATTCCAGCATGTAAGGGCCTCATTGATGAACAAGCCAGTGACGTAGGTGACTTGCTGATCAATAGAGCATCTGCTCATTCTTATGGTAGAATCTGTTTTCTCCGTCCAACGCACATAAGCCACAGCACCACCCGTGCCATCATAATTGAGTGGCTTGCAGTCTAGAAACTGCTTGAAGGTGCATCCTGAAATAGACAAATAAACGGATTAAGAATGAGCAAACAGTGAAACGCACGAATAGATTATAAAAGGAATTGGGTAATTTGTGACAAAACAACTAAGGGTTACCATTGGTATTGGTTCCGCCAGAGGTACCACCATGTCCTGGGCCTCCTGATCCGCCAGTGCCACCGCTGTGTTCGGCACGTGAGGCCTCATAGAGAGCTATAGCTTGGGAAATCCTTTCTTCTATTAGTGCGTTCAATTCCGCCTCATTTGTAGGCATTGGTGGAGGTGGGGGTGGATTAGATGTTCGTGTACGTGGAGGTTTTCTTCTCGGCGCCATTATTCTTCCAAAAGCATATACGATTAAGTTTAGGCGTTGGTTTGTTAATAAATATTTTTTACTAAGTATATAAAACACATTTATAACATTAATAAAAATATAATCAAGCAATATATCAGGCGAATAGACCAAACAATACAAGCAACAAAACATGTATCATATAACATTTAGATGCACATAAAGGATAACACCAAGTTTTCTTATATATATAACTGACAACCGATTACATGATTGTTTTTTAAAAAGGAAATCAAAATAGACTCGGGCTACATCCCCCGGTCTTACTAGACTAGTACATATACAAGGTGGCAAAAATTTTCCTTCATTCCATGCGGTCTTTAGCCTTTCAGTTGTCTTGAAACTTGGTGTGAGTCTATGTACACAAAACGCTGATATAGCTACCTGTCACAAAAGAAGTATCTGCAAACACAAAGTCTATGGTGGAGGAAAAACTGGTGGTGGAGTCGGAAATAACAAGCTGATGAAGTAAGACATCCTCTCCTCCAAATCATGAACCAAACGGATAAGGAAATCAACCTGCTGCTCGAGTGTCAGCACTCGAGCCGGTAACTCTGCCTGTGGCCTCTGTGGTGGTAGTGGGGGTAACGGTGGTGATCCTGGTGGGGGTGGTGGTAGGGCGCCAGCAAGCTGCTGAAGCTCATGAACGCCGTGAGAAAGTATGTCAATCTGAGACTGCAGAGAGAGGATAAGGGCATCAGTAGAAATGCTCTGGTAGTGCAATGGATGGTACGGATCTGTAATAGGCATAACATGTGGTGGAGAGTGTGGTGCAATAAGAGGCTCGACAGGGACCTATGGGACTGAGCGAAACTGCTGATAGTATAGGTCCATATCACTGGGTGGTATGTGGGCATGTCCAGAGGGTCCGGCCTCATCAGTATGATCAGTGCGCATGAGGCGAATATGCTCCGGAGATATGTCTGTAGCAGGGACCTGGACAGGAGTAGGGATGGCTGGCTCTACTGGCATAACATCCTCCCCAAGGTCTGCGTTGCGCTGTAGACCAAGAGCCTGCAGTGCAGATGAAGTAGCGGATGCATAAGAGGAAGCATCTGAGTCTGTATCTGCATCCGAAGAAATATCGATCACCGAGACCACCGGTGATGCAATATCTAAGATAACCACATCATAAACATCCCCGTCTCCTAAGTCATCATCTATATGCTCTACGGGAATCACCGGGACAATGTCGTCATCATCCTCGTCGAGGTCGACGAAAGGTACCATAGCAAGAGGAAGTACATCCAAAGGTATAATCTAGACTACGTGTTCACCCTCCGGGTGACCTATAATAACTATGTCATTGAGTGGTGGAGGTACAGCTAATACATCATCGTCAACAATATCCCCTAGATATGCGAATGGCTGAAAATCATCCATATCGCTATCAGATCCCGTCTCACTATCCGATGTAATGACCTGAACCTCTGGTATGTAATCATCATCTGAAGAAGGTGTCATAGGATCCACATCATCATAAATGTTGCTTCCTTCGGATGAAGACATGATATCCTGTAACATAATTGGTTTGACGTATGTATTAATAAATTAATTTTTCAATAAATATATATATACACAAAATGTTGCAATCACATAAGTTCATTTTTAAGTTATTCTATTTGTGTTATGCGGATTAACTTAATGTTTCATGTCTACCATTTAGAGACTAAGACACTTTAATGTCCTTGCTTGATTTGTATGATATGAATTTTGTTTTTGTTGTGTTGGACCTTGAAAAAAAATTATGCAATGAAAACTTTTGTTTTTGTATAAATTGTTTTCGTGGGAGATTCCCTGGTGATTGTAGACTAGACTCGAGAAAGAATCCTGGTTCACTACAATCGAAGCTCTGATACCAATCTGTCACACCCTGCTCGTAGCGGAAGCGCGAGGTGTGATCTGTTGGTTCTCATTGCATAACGATATAAGTAAACATACTAAATGAATAAAACATACTCCATTGCCATTACCATTATTGTTCAAAAGATGCGCAACATACATTAAGTTTATAATTTACAAACCATTCAAAGAAAATAAGTTATTACTATTTCATACATTCAAAACGAAAGTTTTAAACATTAAGGCTTTGTCCACTATAACACCGCAAAGCGGCACTATAATAGATAAACCCTTCAAAAGATGGCACGGAGTCTTGATACTTGTTTCCTGAATTAGAATCCCTGACAAGGTCCACTAATTCCCTGAAATACATGTTTAAGTAGAAAAATCAACAAAGGTTGAGCGAGTTCATGCAGTTTAGTCGTGTAAGATACATCCAAAAAATGTAGAATGCACTTGTATTTGAATCAAATATAGTATGAAAAGCGTCAATGAAATCGTGATCATTAATGTTTTGCAAGGACATTAATATGTGTGACGAAATAGGAAGCAAACCAACCCTAGACGATTTTAATTGTATCGACACCATGTCGTAGGGCAACAAACGCACTCCTAGGTAAATGAATGACCATGAGTGGGGCTCGCCAAAACCCATTAGATCTAACCCTTTGTTCCTTGGTCCAAACAGGATTAATGGTGCTTTAGTTATGGCCCTAATTTCTCACATGATCTAAGGTGTTTCATTCCTTGACTTATCATACGATTGCACATGTATTTTCCCCGATAGTTATAAAGCTTGAAAAGTATTTAATACGAAAAGGGGACATGAACTCACAGTATCGCGTCAGTGAGTAGAAGTAAATATGATTTCACTTGCGGTAGTTCTGAACAGTGTTGCAACGTACAATTGTTGTTATATTTGTTAGACACTTCGGTCTTTGTAAATAACTTGAGTACAAGTCTTATATCTTAAATATGTGAAAGACTTGTATGTCTTTATTGTTTGTTGAACTTTGTATAATTGTAATTCTTTACAATTTATGTCATTGGACTTAGCCCAAGAATTTATGATATTGGGCCTAAATAGTGTTGTGCTTAAATAGTGTTGGGCTTAAATAGTGTTGAACTTTTGGTCCATATGTTTGGTATTGGGCTTGTCCCATGAGTTATTGCTATTGGGCTTAGCCCATGTATTTAGTTTAAGCCCATATGAATATAAGTCCATTAAAATTTGTAAGCCCATTTATATAAAAATAGCCCATTTAAAAAGTATAAGTCTTTCATTATTATAAAAACATTTTTATAAAATTTACTAAGTATACTTTTTAATAAATAAAAACATAATAGTTTTTATAAGTTTCAAAATGTCTGAATTTTGTTAATGATAACGTAATTTTTGTGTCCGTGTCGAAAGATAGTCTAGATGTCGTATTAAGTCCTCGGATTGGTAATATGTCCATAAGTTCGTCCGTCGTCCGTTTTGACCATAATTTATGTCCGATTGTTCGTATTGTCCGTAACATGTCTTTAAGGCGTATTTATATGAAATTTTGTAAGACTTTAATTCTAAAGTTTCTTGAGTTTATTATCACCATTTTAATCAAGTTCCTATCTTTGATATATATAACTAATACACCAATTATTACATAGGGTTATTGGATTTTGTCACCCGCAACTATCGGCCTTTGGCCGTTGCCACCCGCAACTAACACTTTGACACCCGGCACCCCCAACTTGACTTTTTGTTTGCACTGGCACCACTCAGTTAAATATTGTCTAACTTGGTTAGTCATTCGTCCGACGTGGCACCATTTTGATGATCTGTACATGCTGATGTGTAATCTGAGGTGTTTTGTCTCCTTCTCCTTTATAACACAGACATTTATAACACAGACATCCAAAGTAACACCTCATATTACACATTAAAAAACCAAAATTATACAATCACAAAAAATACATGTGTAGTTGGCGGTCCGATACCTTTCCTTTGAAATCCAGCCTTTCTTTTCAAGGCTTTTGAAGGCCACAACCACAAATGGTTGCATTTTCTACATCATACACTCAACGGTCAACTTCTTCAAAAAATCATGGGCTTAATGCCAATGATGCAGTCTCCTCAATTTCTCCTCTCAAATTCCTTAACCGTAGATCCAATTTCGTCAACCAACTGTTTTTCTGCAAGAATCTGCCATCCCAATGTCCAATCTCCGCCCGGTAAATCCATAATCACATGTGCTCGGAGCACCAATAAAGGATTCCTCCGATCTCAACTCTCAAGAAAAACCCTAATTCAATTAGCCCGTTTCGCAGCATCCAATTTTCACCACGTGTTACCGGAGCCCTTCAATTCCGTGATTCGAGAACTCGGCGGCGGCTCCGGCGGCGGTTCCGGCAGCAATTGGAAGGGGTTTGGGTGGGGAGGGTTCGACGGTGGTGGAAGAAAGAAAAGAGTTAACAAAAAGTCTCAATTTTGGTTGTTAGGGTTTGCAGTAGCTTGTTGTCTAGGGTTTTGGTGGTTGAATATGACCGGACGATTGGAGAAGAACGACGTCGTGTTCGGGGCGATGTGTTTGTCGATGTTTTTGGTTTTGGTTCGGAATGTATGCATTCCTGAATGGGTGTTAGGGTTTTGTGGTGGTGGGGTTGTTGTAGGTGTATTGGTTGATAAGAATGAATGGAGATTGGGGTTTACTTTGGATGTCTGTGTTATAAACCAGAAGGAGACACATAACACCTCAGATTACACATCAGCATTGACACATCATCAAAATGGTGCCACGTCGGACAAATGACTAACCAAGTTAGACAATATTTAACTGAGTGGTGCCAGTGTAAACAAAAAGTCAAGTTGGGGGTGCCGGGTGTCAAAGTGTTAGTTGCGGGTGGCAACGGCCAAAGGCCGATAGTTGCGGGTGATAAAATCCAATAACCCTTATAATATTACATATCACATAACTTGTTAAAATGAACAAACATATATTTTCCCAAAAATATATATTTATCTAATCTTTTCTTTTTATAAGAACCTTTCTTTAAATCTTTGTAAATCTTGTAAAGATTTAACCAAAATGATAGTTTTTATAACATAAAGTTTTTAAGAAAATTTTGCCATATAACCTTTGTTTTAATCACTTTGCCATGTTTAATAAACAATCTTTTTCTTTTCAAATCAACATCAACAATTTACTCATAACTTTTATAAACAATATACATAAGATTTATAATAAGATTTATAACATAATCTTATCAAGATGATTTCAAAATCATGTAGGGTTTTGAACATGATCATCACATATGTTAACTAGTTCAAAAAACCAAGTTTACTTCTAGTTTTAACAACTTTTATAAAAATCTCATGTTGTATGTTACTTTTTATAATCTTGTAAAAGTCTTGTTTTTAATAAAAAAAACCTTAGATACTTTAATTACACCATAAATTTTGATCATCCATTATATAAAAAAAAAAAACTTTAACATATTCATGTGTACTTGTTAGATCATATTTTTAGAACATCATCTAACAAGTTATACATGTCTTAATCATCTCAACAAGATCAAATATGCAAATAACAAATCTTAATCACAACATAAACAACCATGTACATAGCATGATTTGTATTTTTGCTTCTTTGTATCTTCATATTATTATGTATGATTATTTTGTTATTTTACTAGTTATAATCATAACATGAATAAGTAAAAAAAATAAAAAAAAAATTTAGAAGCTTACTTCTAGCTCTAGGCTAGGGATGATCTAGATGATGTTAAGACACAAAGAAGATGAAGATCTTGTTGTTAGAAGACTCTTGGATGGATGAAAAAGGTTGCTTTAGCTTCTAGGTGCTTTAGATCTTCTTAAGTTCCATGATACTCCATGTTGTTCATAAGAAAAATGAAGAAGTGAAGTGGGTTTTTGGAAGGTGTTCTTGGTGAGATATGAAGATATGAAGATGAAGATATGAAGATTGAAAGAGTTTGCTAAGTGTGTGTGAATTTAGGTGTAAGAACTTGGGTAATGTGTTAGTGATTTATTCCAACAATGTTATAACTCTTCCACCTCTTGACTAACTATTACACCTCATAATCCACCTCATATCTAACCCTTCCACCTCATAATCCACCTTAGATATGGATAAGTATACATAAATTAAAATAATAAAAAAAACAAAGAGTGGAGGGGGGCCCAGTTGTTTACGGTTTCATATGGGGGGGGGGGGGGTCATTTTGTGGTAAAAAATTGAAATGGTAAATTTTTGTTAAGGTTAAAAGTTTAAATGTTTAGGTTTTTATATATTACCAAGTTTCAATATGTTTCATGACTTAGAATGATCCCAAATAGGATGAAAATGACCAAGAATAATGTTCACTAGTTCACTACATATGTCAATTTGTAGTTCGGATAGTCTTTTGTCGCTCGTTCCACAAGAAGATAGTCGAAAGGTTTGCTTATGAAAGTTGTAGAGAAACATTTGGTTATATTTTTATATGATGTTCCCTATGTATTTTCATATGAAATTTGAGTTTAAACAACCCATTTTGCACTTTGTAGTAAAAATACAATGCTGAATTTTTGCGGAAAAATAGAGAAATGGTCACTTTTGGTGCTTTTTGGCAGTTTTCGGGCAGTTTTTGTGCTATCGGACATTAGTAATATATTAGACCAAACCCTTGCATTTCCACTTAGGGTTTATTGTATAATTGATGTTGGACTTTCGTCTGAGTCCTAAAAATATCGTTACACTAGTTTCGGCGGATCCTGAGTTTTTGTCAGCACACTAGTTTACTAGGCACTACTCTAGTTGTTTCGATGCATTGTTTACACTGTTTCAAATGTAACCACTAAAAATGAATCATGTGTATTATAAATGAATATTCCATAAGTATTCTAAGATGTATTTCATGAAATCATGCATTTCAGATATTCTAATCACGTATTTGTATAATGCAATTCATTGCTTTAAATGTAAGTAATTACTAGAAAGTGGCAGTTGTCACACGGCAAAACTCTAGTCTCGTGGTATGTCAAATCTTAAGAGGCTTTAAATGTTGTTTATGCACAACATTGTGCACAAATTGGTAGAGCAGCACCACAGGGGCAAATACCTGCAGCTCACGTGCGAGCTTCGCCTACACCTCGAGTATTGAATTATGATTCACATTCATACACTTCAGCAGGAGACACAGAGATTTATTCTCAGTCACGAACCAAATACGAATCTACACATTCCGGTACTAGGTGTCAAGATTATTGGGAGGAGCAACATTCTCAGAAACGTGCATCTGGACATTCACAGCTGGGCCCGCGTACGTCGTAAAAGCGGGACACCCAGTGTGACAACTGCGCTCTGTTATCGATGTACAATGTAAAATAGTATTAATTATCAATAAAACAATGTGTTTTGGTGTTTTTATATGTGTATTTATGTTTGATGATTTTACGATTTGATTCGATTCCAATTTCAAGCTTTAAATCGCTTTCTGGAAGGTTATACGCAAACTGGTGCGTAAACGCAGTCAGTTTAACGCAACAAACACTCCGGAATAGTGACATAGGCTTAACATACCTTAAATAACCTCGACATAACTTACAAATAAGTTTTGGATGGTTTGGTGTGTTGAAAACAAGTCTATTCGATCGCAGGGACTATTTGTGTCAAACTGCGAAACTATACCGATTCGTATGGTATCGAAGAGTCCGGAACTTGATCATAAGCTAATCATACCATAAATAACCTAAACATAGCTTAGAAATAAGCTTTGGGGGGGTTCGGTGTGCGAAAACATGCTTATTTGATCTTACAGGGACTAAAAGTGTCAAAAACGACGTAAGTTTGCATTTACGCGCATATCTTACGTTCTGACCACATCTGGACATCCAAAGTTTTTGTACACACTAAAATGTTTTTATTTTAGTGATCGGCCTGCAAGAATACCATTCGTCGCTTAATTTGGATCGTTTTCGCGTCCGTTTGAGTTTCGTCGTAATTTAACGAACAACGCGACCGTACGACCAAACGAGCCGACATCCGAGATGTTTTTGAGCATATTTTAAGTTCCCTATACTTTAACGTCATTTTAGATCCTTGAAATGAGGTTAACTTAAACGTGTCAAAAATGCATCAAAACACAAGTTTCTCAAGTGCAGGGACTAAACTGCAATTTCTGGATAGTTGCCCAGGCGGGCCACGTAAGCCTGGTCTCTCAGCTTATGCGGGCCGCCTAAAAGTGCCAGTACAGCAGAAACTTCTCAGCAGCCTCCCAGCTCGTTCTTGAGGCCCTTGTACGCAATTTTCATGTTTTGGGGACCAAGTTAACACCTCCCCAAGGCTTCCTAGCTGCTCATAACACTTGGATGGTTAGGATTTATTGCTTCTTGGCCACACAAACACTTGTCTTGATCTTGTTCATCATGCACAAGTATAAATAGCAACCCCCACTTCACTCTTAAACCACATTTGATCTGAGAATTCTCTAAGTTGTTATGATTATTCACTACATACCTGAGAATACTTGGAATCAAATCTATTTGGACCCTTTGTAAGTCCTCTTTCATTCTTTTATTGCTTTCCTAGCTTGAAAGTCAAACAGTGTTTGACTTTCAGCTTTGATCACGAGTTGATCAACGAGAAGTTCGTTTGAACTTCGCAACGTGAGCGTAATCACGATGGTTATAGTCCCTAGTGACTATACCTACTGATTACCACGTTGACTAGGCGTAGTGACGAGTCGTAGTTTCGGTCAAAATGCACATTTAAGCGTATTTTGCAACCAAAATACTTTAGGATATCAAAACACTTTGTTTTGATATCAAAACCTGTTTTCTAACTTAAGTTAAGCATGTTCTAACATGCTTAGCTCGTCACTTTTAGTTTAGTGCTTGTTTAGAGTCGTAAGTCAAGCGGTCTAAACCACCGCTTCGACTTTCGAACTTGACCCGTTTGGTCGATCATTAGGATCTGACCAAGCATGTTTAGTGACCATTGTTTCATAGGTAATAACCTTCTGATGTTATACCTTATGGTCACCTAGTTTAAGTAGTTGTATGATAGGTAGTTTATATGCCTTAGGTAAATTACCAAAATACCCTTTTCATGCATAATTGGATTTTAAGCATATGTAACCTAAACATTGTCACTTAACTGATTATGCAACTTAATTAAACATGTTTAGGCATATAATACTTGTTATAGGACTAGTTAGACGTCTCGAACGCGCTTTTGCGCACACGACGCGTTAAAGTAGCATAAGCTACCTAAACGGGTCGAAAGCACTTAGGTTAGGTTCCGATCTAGAATGTAGGCTTTGTTAAACCATATCACATGAGTTCCAACACTCATTTGGTTTACAAGACCTCATTCTGTCCGATCCTCTGATTTAGGTGTCGATTTATTTACTAGTGATCCGATTACTAGGTACTACTTGAATTTCCTTGGTTTGCCTGAGCTTCGCTAAGTTCTTTAGATCAAGGATACCCTTCCATTCAATGTGAGTACATAGTTCCCCTATTTTATTATTTTCAATTGTTTTGGGGTGATTCATATGTATTAAAACGTTTTCGATATTTTAACGATGTTTACAAAAACGATTAAGATGGTTTATATTAAACTAATAACGATTTCAATAAAGTGAACGAACTTGTTGGTTGTAGTTACATAACGAATGACATTCATTAGCATTGATCAAGCCGACCAGTATTAGGTTATGGTACCATAGGATCTGACAAATCCCGTTATCAGACTACACCCATGGTTATGTGTGGGGGTTATGTAGGTAACAACCGAAACTGTGATTGTTAACTTACCCTTTGGTGGTTTGTTAATACGAGAAGTGAGATAGTCGAGTCACGAAGGTTTGAATGTTATTAGCGAGACGACCAAAAGTAGTTTCACAATTAAAACGAATACGATTTTGGGACAAGTTAAACGATTTGATACGACTTAAACGAGATAAACGATTTGGATAAACGATTGGTTTTGGGTAGTGATTAGATAATGGGACGGGTGTAATATGATAGAAGCATGGTAGATACGCCGCTGGCATATCTTATATATAAGTGCTTTTATCACATTATATACCGTGTCATTATTTAGTTCACTTGGGAAAACGATTTTGAAACGATGTCACACAACGAGGTTTTCGAAATGATATAAACCACACGAGTATTATTAACGAGTTTTTACGAGATGTTTTACGAATTGGTTTACTAAAACAAATGTTTTGGGGTTAAGAATCATGGCTACGAGATTTTATAAACTATAACCATCTTGATTTGAGTTGGTTAATTATGTTGCAATACACTTTTCAAAATGAGGTTTGTTCTTTTGACTCTTGTAGTCTAATGAGGTACTGTAACATATAAACGAGCCATGAATCCGATACTCTCCTAAAACCTATGTGCTCTCCAGCATTTCTTTGTTGACTTTGTTTTTACATATGTTTCAGGTGGTGTTGCTTGATGTTGGTTGCTAGGATGCATGAGTCACATAGGATCTGGACGAGGCCTTAGTGACTTAATAACGGTTATAGACGATGCTTAATTTGTTTGTTTGGTTAAAGACAATGTAGATTACTTAATGAATCAATAAAATGAAACTTTTAATTACCATGGTTATGAAACGATGATTCTGTTACAACACTCCCCGACGTTTCCGCCGCGGTTTCGTTGTTTTAACGCGGTCGGGGTGTGACACCCAGACCGATGAATATGATAAAACATATGATGAAGGTGATAGCAGGAGTGTGTTTAACCGATTGTAGAAGGATCATGTTGATTATAAGCCAAAGATATGTGCGGTGTACAACCCAGAGGCTGAGCATAATTATAATTTGATCTATCAACCGGCTGAAGCAGCAGAGAATTCTAAGTTTGTCAAGGAAATCAAATTGGCTCCCCTTGAACGCGCGAAGTTACCATCCAACGTGGGGAAGTTTAACAGCATGACTGATCCAGATGATCATTTACGCTTGTTCACCAGCGCATGGCTTATTGGTGGATGGATGGTACCTATGTGGTGTCACTTATCTGTTCAAACCCTCATAGGTGCTACACGCCTCTGGTTTGACGACTTGCCAACAGGTAAACTAACTTCCTGGAATGATCTCAAGGATAAATTCTTAGTTCATTTTAGTCAACAACGACGATCTATCAGGGACTCCGTAGATGTCATGAACATCTGGCGAAGAGATGACGAGAGACTGGAAGATTTTATTACACGATATAGCAAAGTGGTCCTTGAGATTGGTGATGTTGGTGAAGATTTGATTCACGCACAGTTCAAGTATGTTGTACGCTGTGACGAGATGATCAAAGTCTTATCAGGAAGTGTAGGGTTACTAAAAAGCTGGGAAAAACTTATGGCGGCAGCCAAAGTTTACGCTCAAACTGAGCGCAACTTAAGTTCCAACCGACCTCCCTTGCCTCAGAACCGTCCACAGGATATGAGCAAAAACAATGGTTGAAAATTCAAGAAGAATTGGAAGGACTCTAGTCAGAACACGTACTCCTCAGTAGATGCTCGCGCAATGATTAACAAGATTGCTGCTCAAAAAGCAATCAAGCAGGAAAATCTTGAGAGGTAGAGGACGCCTCTAACAAAAACTCCCGCAGAGGTTCTCAGAACGGAAGATCATCAGTTTAAACAGTCCCAACAAATGAAGAATAAGAAGGGTCAAGATTCAAATCTCTATTGTGCTTATCATAAAGATATGGGTCATACAACTGATAATTGTATCAGCTTGTGCTCTGAGATTGAGAAGGCACTTAAAAGTGGAAAACTCACTCACTTAGTACAAAATGTGTGCAAGGAAGTTCGTCAAATCACCCGTGGTGACGACGGTCCAAGCAATAAGAAAGCAAAACAAGTCGGTATCATTCAAGGTGGCCCGTCACGCAAGCGCAACCAAAAAAGAGGTCACAACGAGCACTGGCGTGAGCAGCAAGTGATTTTTCCTGTTGTACATGGAGGACCACAGGAAGAGCGACCGGTCATGATCACTGGTATTTTTGGTCATTACCGCACAGATTATATGTTTATTGACCCAGGAAGTTCTATGGATATCATTTATGAGCAATGCTTCAAACAATTGGATCCAGAGGATAAGGCACGCTTAGAGCAAGTTGATTTCCCGTTAACTAGTTTCTGCAACGAAGCTGTATTTCCGATGGGTCATATTTCTTTCCCTGTTACGCTCTCGGATGGTAGGCACACGCGCACCGTTCTAGTGAATTTTATGGTAATGCCATCTACATCTCGTCATGATGTGTTGCTGGGTAGGCGTGCGCAGAGAAATTTCAGCATGATAACTTCCACACCACATGCTGCTTGTGGTTTTCCAACAGAAACTGGTGTAGCAATTCTGTATTCAAGAAAGGAAGTCATGTCAGTTGATGATGAACCCCCTGTAAAATTTTCGAAGCCATCTTCTTCCAACGAACCAGAGAAGTGGGTACTTAATATCAAATATCCTAAGCAAACCATTTTGCTAGGACCTGCCATGTCTCCAGCAATTCGTGCACGACTTAAACAACTCTTATTCCAAAATATGGATATTTTTGCATGGTGTCCAGCTGATATGACTGGTGTACCAAGAGATGTGGCAGAACACTGGTTAAACACTTTTCCTTCAGCAGAACCAGTGGTACAGGCAAAGCGCAGTCTAGGTCCAGGCAGGTATTTTACAAGAAGTCTGATATCAAACATGGGTGGCTAACCCAGTGATGGTGCAGAAACACAATGGCGGATGGCGCATGTGTATTGACTTCAAAGACCTTAACAAAGCATGTCCAAAGGATTGTTATTCTCTTCCAGAGATTGACAAGAAAGTAGATTCTTTTGCTTCCTTCCGCTGGAAATGTTTTTTGGATTTTTACAAGGGCTATCATCAAATTCAGATGAAAAAAGAAGACGATGATAAAACAGCTTTCCGCACGGAGAAAGGTATTTTCTGTTATACAAAGATGCCTTTGGGTCTCCACAATGCGGGAGCCACTTATCAAAGATTAATGGATAAGGTTTTTGGAGATGCTATCGGCATCACAGTTGAAGTTTATATTGATGATCCGGTCATCATGAGCCATGATGAAGAGTCGATGCTCGAAAAAATCAAGCACACCTTCACTTCCTTGCGCAAGGTCAATTTAAAGTTAAACCCAGGAAAATGTTCTTTTGGTATGGAAGAGGGAAAAATTTTGGGTTTCATTGTTACTGAAGACGATTTTAAAGTTAACCCGGAGAAAGTGGAAGCTATCCAGCGCATGCCATCACTAGCAACTATCAAAGAGATACAACGCTTAGCTGGTCGACTTGCTACGCTCAATCGATTTTTGGCGAATCATGCTGCTAAGTCTTTCCTCTTCATTAGCACGCTGCGCAACTGTGTAAAGCAAGGTCAATTCTAGTGGAATCCAGAAGCTGAAAAAGCTTTTCAAGACATGAAAGAGTGCTTAATTCAATTACCAACTTTGACAGCTCCACGGAAGGAAGAGCCGTTGATTTTGTATCTCTTTGCGTCCGAAATTGTTGTCGGCATAGTACTATTAGTAGAACGTGTTAAATGATCCTAAAACTCGTTATTCAATGATAGAGAAACTCGTTCTGGCACTAGTTCATGCTTCGCGCAGGCTGCGCAGGTACTTTTTTGGTCATGTTATAATTGTTCTTATAAACTATCACCTTGGTCAAATTCTGTCTAAACCTGATGTCGCTGGCCGTTTGGCGAAATGGGCTATTGAATTGGGGGGGGGGGCACAACATTATGTATAAGCCGCGCCCAGCTATTAAGGTCAAGTCTTGGCTGATTTTGTTACTAAAGTTCCGGTAGATAATATTCAAGAGTGTGAAGCTATTCAAAACCCAATCCGAATGTTTGATGATAGTGTTTGGGTCTTACACATGGATGGTGCATCTAACGACGATGGCGCAGGGGCTGGCCAACGTTTGGTCAGTCCCGATAATCATGAGTTTACTTATGCCATCAGATTGGATTTTAAAAGCACCAATAATGAAGCGGAATACGAAGCTTTCCTTGCGGGACTGCGTTTAGCAATAAAAATGGGAGCAAAAAATCTGGAGACGCGCGTTCATTCCTTGTTAGTCGCTGGACAGGTCAATGGCCTCTATGACGCAAAATGAGAAACAATGGCTCTGTACCTCGATCAGGCGAAATCTTTGATTGCTAAGTTTCAAACTTTCAAAGTAATCCATATCAATCGCAGTGAAAACAAACATGCGGATGCACTTAGCAAGTTGGCAACCACAAGTTTCAAGCATTTAGCTAAAGAAGTGCGCATTGAGATCCTCACGAATCCATTTGTGCCTTTACGCCATGTGAATCTAGTAGAAATTGGGAATCCATCTTGGATATCCCCAATTATCATGTTTCTGCAACACGGTTCTCTTCCAGAAGGGAAGGCGGAGGCAAGGAAAATTCAAAACAAGGCATTGACTTACGAAATGTCAGATGGAATACTATACAAAAAGTCATATCTGGGTCCTCTCTTACGCTGTGTTGATAAACAAGATGCTCAATACCTAGTTCGAGAAATTCATGAGGGGTTGTGTGGCATACATGTCGGTCCACGCATGGTCGTTGCTAAAATCATGAGCGCGGGATATTATTGGCCTGGTATGCACTTGGATGCTGTGGAAACTCTACACAAATGCGCATCATGCCAGCGCCATGCTCCAAAAACCCTGCGCCCGAAAAATTCGTTGGCCCCAGTAACAACGGCTTGGCCTTTTTAGCAGTGGGTAATTGATTTGGTTGGTCCATTTCCTGATGCGCCTGGCGCTGTCAAATTCATTATAGTAGCTGTGGATTATTTTACCAAGTGGGTAGAGGCTAAACCCCTGGCTTCAACCAATGCAATGGTCATCAGGAAGTTCATTTGGGAGCATACTATCTGTCGTTTTGGCCTGCCACTGCGCATCAACACGGATAATGGTACTAACTTTGCATCCAAAGACTTACAGAAGTGGATGAAAGAGATGCGCATAGAGCACACCTTTGCCTCTGTGGCGCATCCACAAGCCAATGGCCAAGTCGAAAGTAACAATAAGCAAATCGTTGATGGAATCAAAGCAAGGCTGGGAACAGTGCGAAGAGGCTGGTGGATGAGTTGCCTAGTATCCTCTGGGCTCATCGCACTATGCCAAAAACCAGCACTGGTGAGACTCCTTTCAGTCTTGTTTATGGAACAGAAGCCGTAATTCTCGCTGAAATTGGCCTTCCTTCACCGCGCATGGTGGCAATGGAAAATCATAATAACGAGCAAGAACGAAGACTTGATTTGGACCTCTTAGAAAAACGATGTGAAAATGCTTCTATAAACGAGGCCAAGTACAAGTCAAAGTTTGGAAAGTATTACAACGTGCGGGTCCGCATATATACTTTCTTGCCAAGGGATTTTGTGTTAAGAGATAGTGAAGCTTCAAATGTTGAGCGCCCAGGGAAGCTTGCACCCAAGTCGGAAGGGCCGTATGTAATCAATGAGGTTCTTGGCAAAAGAGCTTATACACTACGAAGGTTAGATGGAATCGACGTCCCCCGGACATGGAACGCGCAGCAACTGCGCAGATGCTATTTGTAATCTTAACGTCCTTTATACTTGTTAGGCTTCATGCGCCTTATCAAAGTATAGCACAAGGATCGTTACTTACATTAATTATCTTATTTATTTCCTAGTGTAATCTTAACATCTTTATACTCCCTGACCTCTACGCTCTATCAATTATAATACAAAGATTGTTACTTACATTGTGCCTTTTTTATGCTTTGTTACAAATGCATGCAATTACTTTTGGTAAGCACAAAAACATTATGGTAACTCTAAACAAGTCTCATAAACAGTCTGTAGTCACAAGTTACTGTGCCAGCTCTAGTCCTATGTTCACACATGAGTTTTATACCATCTTTATTTGTCCCACCTAAATAAAGAAATTGTACTCATGCAGATATTGTAATCAAAACATACATTATATTTACAGCAAAAAGTAAGTTACATGCGCACGAGCGCATTAACTATTACAGCAAAAGGGAATCAATGTCCGAAAATTTCAGTACAAAAGCAACCACCACATAACTACAACTACTCAAACTACATCTTCATCTCCTGAGACTTCCGCTTCATCATTAAAGATCTCTTTCAGTTGGTCCACATAATTTTCTTGCTGTAGCGCATCAGTCACCAGGTCCATCACGGGCACTCGAAGGTTGTTATATTCTTTTTGGCAACAACAAAAGCCGCACTAGTATCAACCCCGCTAGTGGCAGACCGGCTGGTATCCCAATCTACTTTAAATGCATTTGTTACATGAAGGGCGCACTCTTCATACCCCTGCGCATAGCCATCATGGCGCGCTGTCACCATCAGCTTTGTAACTGATTCGTCCAACTCAATAGAGTTCAGAATCGAGTTTGCAACCTACGCAGGCAAAATCAGAAAAATAAGTTTAAGTGCAAAGTTATTCAAAATAATACGAAGGGTTGGTGACACCTACATTTATAATCCCATGATGTTACATCCATAACATGTTGTTAGTTAATGGCTCAACCATACTCTCAGCTATCTCCCTGGCAGTTTCAGCGCCTTCAAGTTTCTCCTCAGTTTCTGAGAGGCGGCGCGCTACCTCAGCTTTCTCCACTTGCGCAAGTTGCAAGTCCTTTTTCGCAGCATCAAGTTCTGCCTTCGTTTGTTCCTGATCAAGCAGTAAAGAGGTAAGTTCCGCAATCTCTTTATTTCTAAGAGCAAGAGTTGCACAAGTTTCTACCTCTCTTTGTTCGCTCCACTCTCGGTGAGACTGGGCTTCTTCTACGGCAGCTTCCGCATCAGCTTTATCTTTTTTCAATTTCTCAATCTCCGCCTTGAGATTGACCGCCTCGTTTCGAAGAGTTCTTTTTTCATTGTTATCTCTCTCACAAGCCTCTTTCCATCACTTACGCTCCTCCCCAAGCAGAACAGCTTCGGCTTCAGCTTTTTTCTTCCAACCCATGGCGGACCATTCCTTCGTCGTCTGATCATCTTCAAACTTGGCTTTATTAGCTTCAAGTCTAGCTTTTAGCACAACCATCTGTGTTTTTTCTTCGGCAAACTTTCTCTTTGAAACTTCAAAAGCTTCCCATCCTTTTTGCATACTGCGTCATTCACGCACAATCCAATGAGTGGTTGAACGAGCGCTGGCAGTTTCTTGCAAATATGCGCGATATGGGCGCTCATGTGTCTGATCTTCTTGGAATTTAATCTTAGCAGGAGGAAAGGCACCCTGGAACCACTCTCGGCACACTTTCCAATTAGAAAAAGTATCACCCTGCTTTAATTTCCAAACAAGTGCATGAACGTCAGCAGCTCTTTTCTCTGTGTATGATCGATAATAATAGTCACCTGGAGTCTCATCCGGGCGAATCGGTGATTCTTCCTCTACACCATGCGCGACAAATTCCTGGTGTTCAACATTTTCTTGATCTCTCCGCACATTATCCTTTGGAAGCTCGGGAATAGGCGCGGAGGTAGTTGGAACAGTCACTACAAGTGACTCATCAGCAACAACAATCTTTTCCTTCTCAGGGCCCGGCGCGGCCGTGGCAACTGCAGATGAAGCTGGTTTGGTTGAAACAACATCAGTTGTTTTCACTTCTGTTTCCATAGTTTTCTCACCCTCTGAGTTCCCCTTGTTGAGCTTAAGGGGGGGATGAGACACGATCATCAGAAAAAGAAAATAATGTCTCCGCTTGAATAGAAGCACCGGCTTTCTCTTCACAAAATTAACAAAGTTACTTTGTTATACAACATGGGCGAAAACCTGAAAAAGAAACTCACCTGGTGAAAGCTTCGCAGCAAGGGCGTCTAGATCACCCTTTTTACCAATTTTCTTCCGCGCCATCTTCTTCACAAGCTGCGCCGCAGCTCCACCTCAGGTTTTTTTACGTTTTTCTGCTTTCATTCTTAGAAATGGCTCAGGACTAGAATCCAGATCAGTCGGATCATCTGGATTCAAACCTACAGGCGTAAGACCCTCTAATGAATCAGACACCACTACATAATCACACCAAGAGTCAAGTATAAGGCGTATACCTTTCTCTTTTCCGCCTTTGTCATATCTACTTTCTTAGGCACAGTGGTGGCAGGAGTAGCATGCCTCATTTTCTTTGAGTCAGGGCCTACGCCAAAATTTATCAACTCACCTAACCAAAAAGCATATAAAAGTTATATTGCAATATTACCCAAGCACAACATCAGCAAAGAGTAATATTGCAATATTACTCAAATATGTAAGGATAAGTACTTACCAGCACCAGGAGCAGGTTGAGCCTGCAGGTCTTCGTCTTTGGGAAGTGCAAAATTCCCCAGAATTTGCTGATACCATGACCTCTCACCTGCTTCCAGCGAAACAATGGTCATTTTCCCATTCTCTCTTTTGTAAGCCACTACATACAGTACAACCCCTGCAAGAGAGCAATTGTTAACAACAATTTTAGTTCACACATACGATGTAGGCAAGAAATTGTTGACTTACAGTTTTTCCCTTACATGTACACTGGCTTGTCGGTATGATCTGCTTTCCATAACAAACTCATCTTCACAGCAACTAGTGCTCTTTCCGGCAGTTGGATGAAGGGGATTTCTTTGATGTCTTGATACCATACTTCATCAACCGGAGCATCCATGGTCTATAGTGGAATTTCACCGGCACCTCGAAACTCTATCTTCGAGGGTATCACACCCAATTTGATAAAAATGAATTTTGGATTCCAGTCATCGTATGATTTAGGGGGTACAAGCAGAATTTTCTTCCCCGGCAAGCGTTGCTGGAACAAGTAGAAGCCTAATGAACAATGCAGTTGGTAGAACACCCGGAATCGATCAACCATAGGCTGGATACCCATTGATTGGCAAAGAAATTCGAAATGACGAATACGAACCATGCCCATTGGATGTAACTGAGACAAGTGGAACCAGTAATGACGTCACCGGTAGTCAGAAGTTACCATCGGCAAAATATTCCCAGAACAGAGTAATATAACCGGCCGGTGCCTGAGCCGCCATTTGGCCTTCTTGAAGATATATAGCACCCCAACTTGTTGGGAATTTGAATCTTGTGACAAGCTCTTTAAAGGTCTCTGTCACACCCCGACCACGTAAAACAACAAAGCGTGGCGGAAACGTCGGGGAGTGTTGTAACAGAATTATCGTTTCATAACCATGGATACAAAAAGTGTTTCGTTTTATTGATAATATTAAACATTAACATTGTCTTAACACATAACAAACAAGTTTTATATTGACTATCATTGTTTTATGTCACTAAGGCCTCGTCCAGATCCTATGTGACGCATGCTTCCTAGATCGTCAATCAAGCAACAACACCTGAAACATATATAAAAACAAAGTCAGCAAAGAAATGCTGGCGAGTACATAGGTTTTATAAGAGTATCGGAATCGTGGCTTCGTTTACATGTTGCAGTACTTTATTAGACTTCAAGAGTCAAAATACAAACCTCGTTTTGAAAAGCGTATTGCAACATAATTAACCAACTCAAACCAAATGGGTTATCGTTTATAAAATCTCGTAGCCATGATTTTTAACCCAAAAACACTTTTGTTTTAGAAAAACCATTTTGTAAAACATCTCATAAAAACTCGTTAATAAAACTAGTATATTATTTCGAAAACATCGTTGAGTGACATCGTTTCACTATCGTTTACCCAAGTGAACTAAATAACGCCACGGTATGTAATATGTTGAAAACACTTATATATAAGAAGTACCAGCGGCGTATCTACCATGTTTTCACCACATTACACCCGTCCCGTTATCTAAACACTAGCCAAAAACCAATCGTTTACCCAAATCGTTTAACATCGTTTCCAAATCGTTTCCTCGTTTAAATCGTTTAAATCATCCTCGTTTTAATTGTGAAAACTTATACATAGTCATCTCGCAAATAACATTCAAACCTTCGTGACTCGACTACCTCGTTCCTCGCTTCTCGTATTAACAAACCCCCAAAGGATAAGTTAATAATTACAGATTCAGTCGTTACCCACAACACCCACACATAACCATGGGTATAGTGAAATAACGGGATTTGTCAGATCCTATGGTACCATAACCTAATACTGGTCGGTTCGGCCAAAATTAATGAATGTCATTCATTATGTAACTACAACCAACAAGTTCGTTCACATTATCGAAATCGTTATTAGTTTTGTATAAATCGTTTTAATCGTTTTTGAAATTATCGTTAACACCTTGAAAACATTATGTACATATGAATCACCCCAAAACATTTGAAAACAGTAAAATAGGGGAACTATGTACTCACATGTAGTGCAAGGTATCCTCAATCAATAGTACTTCAACAAACTCAAGTAAACCAGAGAAATCAAGCAGCACCTAGTGCAAGGTATCCTCAATCAATAGACGCCTAAATCGGAAGATCGGACAGAATGAGGTCTTGCAACCCAAATGAGTGTTGGAACTCATGTGATATGGTTTAACAAAGCCTACATCCTAAATCGGAACCTAACCTAAGTGCTTTCGACCCATCGCGACCCATTAAGGTAGCTTATGCTACTTTAACGCGTCGTGCGCGCAAACGCGCGTTCGAGACGTCTAACTAGTCCTATGACAAGTATTATATGCCTATACAAGTTTAATCATGTTGTATAATTAGTTATGTGACAAAAGTTTAGGTTACGTATGCTTAATTACCAATTATGCATGAAAAGGGCATTTTGGTCATTTACCTAAGGCATATAAACTACTTATCATACAACCATCTAAACTAGGTGACCATAAGGTATAACCTCGGAAGGTTATTCCCTATGATACTATGGTCACCTAATGTGTTTGGTCGGATCCTAATGATCGACCAAACGGGTCGGGTTCGAAAGTATAAGCGATTGATTAGATCGCTTACCTTTACGACCCTATATAAGCACTAAACTAAAAGTGACGAGCTAAGCATGTTAAAACATGCTTAACTAAGTTAGAAAACAGGTTTTGATATCAAAACTAACGGTTTTGATATCCTAAAGTAGTTTGGTTACAAAATACGCGTAAATGCGCATTTTGGCCGAAACTTCGACTCGTCACTGAGCCTGGATAACGTGGTAATCAGTAGGTATAGTCACTAGGGGCTATAACCATCATGATTACACTCATGTTATGAAGTTCAAACGAACTTCACATTGACCATAAACTGGTCAATGCAGAAAGTCAAACGCAGTTTGACTTTAACGCTAAAACGAATGAAAAGAACGAAAGAACACTTACAGAAGGTCCCCGCAAGATTTGATTCCGATTTTTCTCTCAGGTAGGAAGCATATACTTCCACTTAGAGAGCATAAATCAGATTTCAAATTGTGGGTTTTGAAGTGAAATGGATGGGGTATATATAGGATTTCTAGAACCGTTAAGATCGTTCCTCGAAAACTGAGCTTTGATCTGGACCTTACATGTGTGCCCATGGTTTTCTAAAACCATGGGAGCCCCTAATATGGACTAAGTTCATTGAATACCAGCCCATGGTTTTGCAAAACCATGGGTGAAAACCATCAACACTTCAAAATGGACTAGGTTCATTGAATCTGCCAGAAATTTCAAAAATGGTCCATGCACTTGTAAAACTTGATTTTTTTGGCACTTTTAAGCCCCATTATGTGACACCCTGACACGGAGGTGGAAAGGTCAAGGGCATCACGAAACTTGATAGAATGCATATGAGCACATGGTAATTAAATTAAAGTTGAAGTATGATTAAGTTGATTGATAGGATTGCATTCACATCCAAACTAGTACAAAACAAATACAACACATTGTTCACAAAGGTCTTTGTTTTTATTTTAAGCTAAGGCACTTGTCTTGCAATCCTATGTGATCCTTGCAAAAGCTAACTTCAACAACACCTGAAACATATGTTAAAAACAATTTGGGTCAACAAACGGTTGAGTGAGTTCATAGGTTTTGGTTAGCTTGGTAATAAACAAATAATGTGATAATGAAATAAAATGTTTAACAATGTGGCATTTGATATGTTTTAAAACAATTGAATGAAACAAGTCCCGCTTGGTTAACATTCAAACCTTTGTAGACTGAACACGGCATTGATCACCCAGACTTCCGCAATGAATAACATGAACAACAACAACAACAACAATAGACCATGAAGTCGGATGGGACGTCACCCCTATAGCGCTATAATGTACCGTTCTGCTTGATCGAAGTTAATGAATGTAAGTTAAGCATCAAGTAATCAAACAATTGCAAGGAAACAATCAAGATAACCACAGAATGCAAATGAGTTTGTATCACATTATTACATATGTTTCACCCCGAAAATATTGTAAAACAGAAAATAGGGACTATGAACTCACCTTGTTTGCGAAATAATTCCAAACAAGTAAATGGATAAGAGTTTTGCGGGAACAAGACTTTCCATGTCACTCTAAAAACATGCACCAAAAAAATATAGAACATAGCATCAACAAAAGGCAAAAAAAACTGTAACTTTGTATAAACGAGTGACAAGGTTTTGTGTTGTACGGCTTGACAATCTGTTTGGGGAACACTTGGTAACTTGATAAATTTGAGAAGTATTTATATAAAATACTAGGTTATACAAATAATAAGTAAAACATTATTATTTGTATATTTAAACAACTAATATATATATATATATATATATATATATATATATACAATTATACTTTTAAGTCTATATATAAATATATATGTTAACTTATAAAAATTATGTAAACAGTTTGTTTAATCCAAAAGTCCAAGTTTAATTATAGGATGTATAAATTATTTTCTGTATTATCAAAACATATGTATTTTTAGAAAATATGATAATTATACAATTTAATTATCTAATAATTAATTTAGGGCAGAATAATTAAAAATGACTTTTTAATTATATAACAAGCATAAATCAGATAATTATCATGGCAGAAAATAAATATATTTTAAATAAACAATTTAATTATTTGTTAAAAATGAAATAACTGGATAATTGTGTAAATAATTACCTAAATAATTATTTAAAACAGAAAAATTAGAAATAATATTTTTAAATATTAACATGCAATATTACAGATTTAAAATAAATATTATGGCCTTAAATAAATTTTATATAAATAATCTGGAATTGAAAGGATTATTATCTAAATAACTGATTTAATAAGTTTATTATAAAAATAACATGCAATTGATAAAACATGTTTTCTGGATTTTTTTATAAACTCAACAAAACATGCACAATATTATAAAAATAATTTTGGACCAATATTGCTTAGTTATATAATTTTAACTGATTAAAATTTAACTTTAAAAATATGCAATCTAACTGTTTTAATTATAAAAATATCAAAACAGTATCAAATATTAGTGATAAAATTATTTTTATATATTTTACTGTTTAAAATAATTAACATAAAAATTTCATTAATTAATTCCAAATAACCAGAATTAATATAAATTTTTAAAGTTAAAACTGTTTTTAATTAAAATAAAATAGTTCTATAAAAAAAATTTGCAGACTTTATATTTTTATTAAATGCATCAGTATTTAATGGATTTATGATAAAAATTTCAGATTTTAAATATTTAAGATCGAATTATTATAAATTAAAGAACAACTGATTTATAAAATAAGAAAATAAATGCATAATACTTCATCTTCTTCCCCAAAATCGGTCAACAGAAGTCAACCGATTAAATTCAAGATCGAAACCGAAATGATAATCAAATTAATTGAACATGAACATTGAAAATGTAATAATAATCGAATGTACCAAGTATGGTTGGTCCGGTATCGGAAGGATTGTCGAGTCGATCAAATTCCGGTAACCATATCTCCGGCGATATTTACAGAGACAATACAGAGGAAATTTCGAAGTGTTTTGAGAGTTTTGAAGGGTGAATGATGTTCAGTGATTATCAGGGGCCCTATAAAACGTATCAATTGATTCGAAAAACAAACGTATAACAGCGGATTGATACCCACTTTGATTTTTATAAAATTTTCAGTTTTTGGAGACATAAATGCATATCTCGGTTTAAATCAGTGTTTTGGATGTGTTTGTATGTCGAGTAGATCATGCAGGTAGGCGTATCGAACTCAGAACGTTTGTCTGGTTGCGTTTTGGAATGATTCCGGTCATAGGCGCGGTTTTCCGGTTTAAAAGAAAAGATACAGTTAGGTCCCTGAGGTTTCAGATATAATACATTTAACCCTCGAAACAGTTAACTGGGTGGTTTACTGGGTTAAGTAATTAAGAAACCCTTTATAAAATCAAACCCGGTTAGAATTTATGGTTAAAATAGTTTTAAAAATGACAGAAATGGTCCTTGAAACAGTTAACTGAATATATTAACTAGGTTAGTTTTTTTAATAGGAATCCTTATATATAAAACTAACCCGGTTAGACTTTTTAGGTTAAAATCAGTTTCACAAATGACCAAAATGGTCCCTGAACTACGAGTTTGAGGAAATGACCAAATGGTCCTTGTAGTTTTAAATCAAAAATATATATATTTATTTTATTTATAAAATAAGTTTCAAAAATGTCATAAAGGACCCTAAACTTTATAGTTTTCAAAAATTACACTTTTAACCCGAACTTATAAAATTTCTAAAAATGACAGTTTAGTCCCCGAACTTTTGTACCTTCTCAAAATGACGGTTTTTAGTCCTCGGACTTAAAATCAACGTTTTCAAACAAGTTTCAAGAAATGACAATTTGGTCCCTCAACTTATACTTTCACATAATGACACGTTAGGTCCTTGTAACTAATGTAACCCTGTTTATAAGTACGAAACTCAATAAATAATGCAAATATTTAGGTGTTTGGGCCGGTAAATCATGTAAGAGCGTAAAAACAAAGCATGAATCAAACAAATTGCATTTCAATATACGACAACAGCTATTGGTGCATCAAACAAGTACATGTTTGAAAATCAAGGTTGTTACACATTAACCCCATTTCAAGGCTCTAAAATAAATTTAAAGTATAGGGAACTTAAAATATGCACAAAAACATCTCAGATGTCGGTTCGTTTGGTCGTACGGTTGCGTTGTTCGGTTAATTACGACGGAAGTCGTAACGAACGCAAAAACGATCCAAATTAAGCGACGAATGGAATTTTCTTATGCCAAACACTAAAATAAAATATTTTAATGCTTACATAAATTTTTGGATGTCCGGATGTATTCAAAACGTAAGTTATGCGCGAAAATGCAAACTTATGCACTTTTTGACGCTTTTAATCCCTGAATGAGCATAAAGTTTATTTTAGCATACCGAACCCCTCAAAGCCTATTTCTAAGCCATGTAAAGGTTATTTAGGGTATGTTTAACTTATGATCAAGTTCCGGAATGTTCGTTACTATACAAATCGGCATAGTTTCGCAGTTTGACACAAATAGTCCCTGCGATCGAACAAAGTTGATTTCGACACACCAAACCATTCAAAACTTATTTCTAAGTTATGTGGAGGTTATTTAAGGTATGTTAAGCCTATGTCACTATTCCGGAGTGTTTGTCGCGTTATACTGACTGCGTTTAAGCACCAGTTTGCGTATAACCTTCCAGAAAGCGATTTAGAGCTTGAAATTGGAATCGAATCAGATTGTAAAATCACTAAACACAATTACACATATAATAACACCAAAACACATATAATAACACCAAAGCACATTGTTTTATTAATAATCATCATTGTTTTACATCGTACATCGATTACAGAATACAGTTGTCACAGTCTCCCCTACTTCAGGAAATTTCGTCCCGAAATTTTAACTAGAGGAAGCTTGTGAAAAAAAATGCGGATATTTCGTTTTCATCTGGTCCTCATGTTCCCAAGTAAACTCTGGGCCACGTTTGGATTCCCAGCGAACTTTGACCAATTGAATCCGTTTGTTCTTCAACTGTTTGAAAGCACGGTCCACGATCTCCACGGGTTTCTCGACAAAGTGCATTGTTTCATCGATTTGGATCTCGTCGAGAGGAATGTGTAGATCAGCGTCAGCTAAACACTTTCGCAGATTGGACTCCTGAAAAGTCGGGTGAATATTTCCAAGCTCTGGAGGTAGCTCTAGACGATAGGCAACCTTTCCAATTCTTTCCACAATCTTAAATGGTCCCACATATCGAGGTGCAAGTTTTCCTTTCTTTCCAAATCTCACCACTCCCTTCCAAGGTGACACCTTGAGTAGGACACGGTCTCCGATTTGAAATTCTAAGGGCTTGCGTCACAGATCCGCATATCTCTTTTGACGGTTTTGCGCTGTCACAAGATTATCGCGGATTCTCTTGATTTTGTCTGTTGTTTCCAAAACGAGCTCAGGTCCAGTAAGCTGAGCTTCACCGGTCTCGTTCCAACAGATAGGTGAACGACATTTTCGACCGTAGAGAGCTTCGAATGGTGCCATTTTAATGCTAGCATGATAGCTATTGTTGTAGGAGAACTCGATCAGTGGCAGATGAGAATCCCAATTACCACCAAAGTCTATCACGCATGCTCAAAGAATATCCTCCAAAGTTTGAATCGTTCTCTCAGATTGGCCATCTGTTTGGGGATGATAAGCAGTTCTTAGATTCAGTTGGGTTCCCAAAGCAGATTGCATGGCCTTCCAAAAATGAGATGAAAATCGAGCATCACGATCGGAAATGATATCTAAAGGAACACCATGTCGTGATACAATCTCATCCACATAGATCTTGGCAAGCTTCTCAGCAGAGAAATCCTCACGGATTGGTAAGAAGTGAGCAGATTTTGTCAAACGATCAACTACAACCCAAATAGCATCGTGACCTTTAGACGTAAGCGGTAACTTAGTAATGAGATCCATGGCAATGTTTTCCCATTTCCAAACCGGTATCTCTGGTTGTACAAGCAAACCAGAAGGTCGTTGATGTTCTGCCTTGACTTTGAGACAAGTTAGGCATTTTGACACATACAAGGCAACATCTTTCTTCATACCAGGCCACCAGATCATAGTACGAAGATCCTTGTACATTTTATCAGCACCAGGATGGACAGAATATCAAGACTTATGTGATTCGTCCATCGCTAAAGTGCGAAGATCGTCTTGTTTCGGAATCCACAATCGATCCTTAAAATAGAGTAAACCATCTTCTTTCGCTTCGAGCTTAAGCTCAAGTTGACGTGGTAATTCATTACCTATCAAATTTTGTGAAACACAAAATTGCTGAGCTTGAAGGACATGAGTTTGAAGATCAGATAGTGTTCAAACAGAATGAAGCTTGACTCGTTCCTTTCGACTAAGCGCATCGGCTACAACATTCGCCTTACCAGGGTGGTAGCGAATCTCGCAATCATAATCTTTTAAGAGTTCAACCCAACGTCGTTGCCTCATGTTCAGCTCTTTCTGATTAAGAATGTGCTGGAGACTTTTGTGGTCTGTGAAAACCACACACTTCGTTCCATAGAGGTAGTGTCTCCAGATTTTAAGCGCGAAAACCACAGCTCCTAACTCAATGCTTGACGATGTCCCATTAATGCTTGACGTCTGACACTGTTGACAGCCTGTCACACAACCATCAGACGTCATCATTGCACAACACCTTTCACCTGCTCGCCTGTCACACGTCAGCTTTTTCAAAATTCAAATCATGAAGACCTTATCTCGAAGTAAAGGAGATATCTTCCTCAAGAAGTTTTATTAGTACCATGCGTTAAGCAACTTTGTTCACTTTTCAACAACAAAAGCGCACACTTCACCCTTTATAGTCCAGTGCTCCACCTACTTGCCATTTGCGCATAGAAGCACCACTGGACTGGGGGGACTTGAAGGGGTATGGTCCCAAAAACCTTGCGCCAGCGCAGAGGACCATACCATCGTTATACTCCAAGATCATCTCAAACAAGACTTCGCACCCCGTGCGATCGATCTAAACAGATATGGGAAAGATCAATCCTTAATGACCATGCACTGGAGATAAGAGAAGGCAAATATCCATTTAACACCCTTGCACGGGCCTGCGCAAGGGTACAATTAAACTTAAAGGTTTAATGACTAAAGACAAGTCTCAAGCATATCCGCACGCATGAAGAAATAAGGACTGGAGCAAAAGGAATCTTTTCTATTATAACCAATCGGACACGTGGCAACTGATCACAAGTGCACAGCTGTAGATCTTCCAGAAGCAATAAATGCCCATCGTGCAAGGCCTTATTCGGTTGCAACCGAATATGATGTGGCAGCATCTGGAGCACTCATCTAATTGCACGATGATGGCATACAATCCAATCTAAATCACCTTCCACATGGCATCTCCCCAGCCATCGATCTGCCCACGATCTGTGTGCATGGATGGGGAAATAACCGCTGATGGAAAAGAAGATTGCGTTATCTCTCCGTTACATTTTAAGCACCAAACCTTCGGCTATAAATAAGAGACTTCAGGTACAAGCTAGGCTTTCACTCTCACTTACTTCACTCTTTACTATTACTTCATCTTCTTCAGATCACTGTACTTATTCTCACGCCGGAGGGTGGTCACGGAGAGAACCCCCATTCTCCCCGTGGCGAGGCTAACGGCGTTGTCTGTTTTGCAGTGATTCAGGAGAAGTATTCCCGATGAGTCATCAATGAGGAGATTAACCCTGTCCTCATATCTAAATTGATTTCGATCATTTAGATCTGGTGTTTCTTCAACATCATTACTGTAAATTGTGATTATAGTGAGCTTTACAAGTAGAATGTTGATAGAACATGGCTAATTTAATCAAACTTATATCTCTCTTTATCCGAATATCTCGAGTTGTACAACACTCGTCTCGACTATTTAGTCCATACGTATTTTGTCAACTTCATATAATACGTTCTTGAGGTTTTGACATCATTAATGTTTCTTGCATTATTAATCTATGAGGGAATTCTTTCCATCTTATCCAAATATGCATGTGCTTTCACTCTTTAGAAGTTTTGCTACATAAATTTGCCCATTTAACACATAGATATCTATATCATATGCAAAAATGTCATGAACACTTGCTTTTATCTCCAAAATCAATATTGTACCATGCATGTACACTCTTTTATTGAGATATCAATCACCCGGTACAAGTTTTCTATGTATGTTTCTTGGTGCACATGTATTACATCGTTAAGATGTTTCGGTTAACCTTTTAAGCACTCAATTGATTTAGAAACTCATCAGGAGTTCCAATTATATCTAGCATGTAAAATAATCATAACCTATTCAAATCCGAATATGTATAAATGATCACATTGTTCTCGAGAAATTACTTTACATGACCTACATAATTTAATCCTTTGGGACTTTCAGGTAAACTTTCAGTATCAAGTGATACATAACATTCATAAGACGAATATCAATTCTCTCTTTATATTATCAGACTAATAAAATATTGGAAAGTTAATGCATCCACCACTGGATAATACGACTCCTCGTAATCAATCATAGGTCTTTGCGAAAATTCTCGTGCCACCAATTTTTCCTTATATCACTCAATTTGATTTTCACATAATTTGCATAAAATACCCGTTTATATCCAACATATTTTACAACTTCAGTTGTATGGACTGTTGGTCCAGATACTTTCCATGTCATTAGAGAATTCAAATTTGCCTTATTTACGTCTTCCCGTTTTGGCCAATCATTTCTATGTTTACGTTCATAGGCAGATCTCAAATCTTGATCCTCATAATTTAATCATTTCAAGCGCTACATTATATACAAAAGTATAACGACGTCTATTTTTATTTCTATTCTATACATATCTTAGACACGATACAACTTATCGAGATCTCTTTATTTTCAGGTACCTGAGGTTCTTCTGGAACCATCATGTCTACTGTCTCTTCAGGAGATCTTATTACTATAACCTCGACTTGACCATCTTAATTACTTGCTCCAATTTTCGAGGAATTTTATTATTGGAATCAGCTTTTCTACCATGCTTTTAGGTGTGCAATAGACTCATTACAAAATATGTGGTTGTCCTCTTGGGACACAAATATGACTGGAGTATCAGCAGTTGATTATGTGACTTACTTAATCACTCTATTTAGGTTAGTGAACTTGTCTGGTAATTTGTTCTTTAATATTGGTAAATGAATTATCCTTTAAACTTCTGGTTCACTGTTTATAGTATGAGGATCAAGATGACATGATAATTCATTTCAATTTTCACTTTCCAACTGCTTGTTATCTCCCCCTAATGTTAGGAACATTCATTCACTAAAGTGAAAACCAATGAGCCGTAAGCAAATCTCTCACCAATGGCTTTAAGTATTTAATCATAGACAATTATTTTTTACCCAACATATATTCACAACCGTTTTAGAGGTCGCAACATTGTGCTAGTGGTGGATCAATATTATATATACCGCACAACCAAAATCTTAGAAGGGACGTATTTGGTTTCTAACCAAAAACCAACTCTAACAGGGGAAGTAGGATGACATATTGGCTTGATGTGAATTAATGTTGTACATGTAAAATCACATGTACCCAAATACAAATATGAACTGTTGCTCTTATGATCATTGGCTTTGCAATAAATTGTTTAGTGATCGTCTAAACAAAGCAATTCTTGTATGAACATAATCTACAGGAAGTTCAACACTTATTCCGTCAATCATTAATAGCTAGGGAAATAAACTTATCATCACTACTAATAAATACATGCAATCTAGAATATTGTGCTTGTTATCTTATTAGCTAAGCCATAAATTACACAAACATCAAGTTCTGAATTTGATAACCATTTAGACGATGCATCGATTTAAAACACTAAATGGTATCATGTTAGGATATGCATATCCCTTAATCACGTCTAGAATATTTAGGGATACACACCCTTAATTGGTAAATACATAATTTCCCTTAAGAACAAAAACTACTAGAAAACTTGGCAATTGTCAGCAAAATTTGCTACCGAAAAAATCGGTGGCAAATTTAGCCACCCATTTCCCACGGATATGTAAATTAAGCGTACTCAGCATCGTTTGGTAGCAAAGTGGTGGAAAATTTTGACACCATCTATTTTTGGTGACAGATTCGTGGAAAAATAAGAATAACTTCCCTGGATTATCCCAAACATGAAACATACGCGTATTTTTTTTTAATTGCTACCAGTCTTAGTGGTAACAAAATGAAATTTTAAGCCCAAATTTAACTAGGCGAGTTAATATCCCGCTCATTATTCAGGGTTTTGATTGAAAACCAGGGCCGACCATAGGCAAGCGTGGTTACCAATAAATCATCCACCGACTCCACTCTCCAGCCACCAGCCCACCGTCGGCCGTCACAGCCCCTCGCCGGAGTAGGTCGCAACCCCTTCAGTTCTTCGGCCTTCCCTCACTCATTCATTTTCTTCAGCCTTCAGGTTCGTTTAAATATTCAATTTGTTGATAACTTTCAATTTGTTCATGTAGACATTAGATTTGTTGATTATAACTTTCCATTTGTTGTTAATTTTAACTTTATTCAAATATGGTTCTCTACTTCAGAAGTTTCAATGGATAGGGGTTTTTTATTAACTGGTGAAAATGTGATCATTTATAAACTGTGAAAATGTGAGGATCCTTTCTTGTGTGATTTGATTATAATTTGTGAAAATGTGATCGATTGCAATAACCGTAGAGAATTTGAATTAAAGTTCGAGGTTAATTTGAATCTTGACGGTAAAACTTCAGTTACTGTACAGAAAATCTACAACAGGAGTGTAAATAGTAGCCGAAGATCGTCAATTCGGAGAGATAAATGTCGTCGGCTGTGCTGCAGTCAGGTCGGATCGAATAGGACACCAATGAGGAGGCGTGTGAGATTGTGAATGGAGTTGAGGTTTCAATAGGTGAGGGATCTGATAGTGTTGCTGCTTATCTTCTCACTACTGTCAAGAACAATAGAACTGCTATTCTGCTGTTGTCTGATATTTTCGGATTCGAACTCGTGTACCAGAGAGTTTGCTTACCGGATCGCCTCAATGGCTATAAGTAAGTTGATTTTCTAGTTCATAGATAAGATCTATTGCATTTTCCACGAACATGTTAGTTGTAATTAGAATAAGTTAGGCTTCTATGCGAATCGAACACACACGAACAGGGCACATTCATGTTCATGTTCGTGTTCGCTCTTTTAACTTCAACTGAACAAATGATGTATAGATGTATTTATGTCACGCTTAGTAAAAATGATATATGTCTAAAGCTCTTTATGTTCATATATAAATATTTGAAAAAAAATGTTGATTATGCTCTTTATGTTCATATATAAATATTTGAAAAAAAATTGTTGATTATAAAAATAAGTTCTGAATTCTAAATGCCGTAGCTATAATTATGATTGATCAGATAGGGGTTTTGATATTGGTAAGGCTGGACGGTATGGGCCGTCCTCAGCCCCGGCGACGCCATGTCCCCATTGTCCCTCCACGCCCCCCCCCCTGTCCCGTCCACATTTAGACGTTCGCGACGGAGCAAACAGGTGGGCCCCCTTTCTTTCTTCTCGACGACGCCCGGCACACCCCATCCCCCCCCCCCCCCCCCCCCCGTCTTCATCCCGTCACCATACCCAACAGCCTAAGTTGATGTGTATTCATGTGTCATGTCATTATTGTTTAGAGAGATCATACATGGATGAGAGTTGCTTTTGTCTAACGAGTAATTAAGTATGTGTGAAAGTTTTTTTTTTTTTTGGTAAAAGAAAAGTAGTCCTTTGTCCCTGTATGTGTTTTTTGACTGCTGCTTCTAAGGGGTGTAATAACCAAAAGTTCTTTGAAAGGAGACAATTTACAAAATCGCCTTAAGAGTAAACTTGCAATTTGAATACAGCTTTTATAATCTGTTTCATATGGGCTAATGCCAAACTACTTATGGAAAACAACTGAAATAACGTAGCGGTGCAAATGAGCTGAGCTACTCGAGCACGGCTTGTAAAAAGATCGAACGAGCCGAGCCTAAACGAAACTCGAAGGTACTGACTTGTGTGGCTGGCGACTGATTATTAGCGCTTGTTTGCGGTCTAAGAGATGATTGGAGAGGTCTCTCCGGAAGTGATGCAGTAACACCACTTGCCCGTAAAGAAGAAGTGGAACCGAGAGAGCAGTGGCTGCATAAATGCAGCAGCAACGGCTGCAGATACGCAACAAGAACCTAGCAGCAATGGCTGCATAAACCTAGCAGCAGCGACTGCAGATACGCAGCAACAGCGGCTACAGAAACGCAGATACGCAGCAGCATATACGTCTATAAAAACGAGTGAAGTTAGGGGTTTTTTAGTTAATTTGTTTCTGCGGATTAGTTTGTGTTTTCTTGGATATGCGTTGGATGTACCTAGCAATGGAGATGAGAAAAAAATGAAAAAAATAAAATAAAAATGTCGCTATTTATCGTTGTTATGTATACTGTATAGCGACATTTGACCTATACGCCACATGGCGCGCTTTAGTGAACGCTTATAGCTGCTATTGACAATGACAACTATGATTGGATGTTTTGCATGGTTTTGATATAAACTATTTTTTAAAGATATGTATATCCATCTTATATTAAAGAAAGACCTGCACATGTGCTTTTGTGTTTGTATGCACTTTATTATAATTGTTTTAACCTTCTACTCATTGATGTGTTTAATACTGCTGGTTAGGTGAGTGATGAGTTGACATTTAGTGTTAAAACTTTCATTTTCAGGTGTCTTAGGTTTCATTGGTAGTTCATAGCTATGCTGTCAAAGCACCTAGGTGCACAGTGCACTTAAGGCGTATAGGCCAGGCCTGAAGCTTAGGCGCTAAAGAAGCGAGGGCTTTTTTAAGCTAGGTACATAGTACATAATATAATTTTTAAGGATTTTAGACATGTTTTAGGCCTATTTAGGGCCAGTCTGAGCTGTTTAAGGTTTGATTCCATCCTTATTTAAGGGTTTAATTTTTATTTTTTAATCATTTTTGGCCCGAATTTAGCCAGAAATTGGCTTGAGCTGGCTCCTGGTTGTCTTAAACCTCACCTTTCAGGCTGCAACGCTAAATCTGCGGCGGACTGCGCTTCAGTGCCTAGGGCGCTTTTGACAACACAGGTTCATAGCTGTACACGTTTAATCATAAAGAAAGGTTTGCACATATTGTGTCTGTGACTCTGTCTGCACATGGTAATTGACTTTGTTTTAATCCAGGGATCATTTGTGTAATTACTTTAAAAATAAAAATTAACACCCAACCCAGTCTGCCCACCCCCTCCCCTCAAGCCTGACTACCACCGGGAAACATGATCTCAGGCTATAATACCATTTGCATCATATATTTTAGAGAAAAATGCTCGGATAGTCCCTGTGGTTTGTCCATTTTTCACCTTTAGTCCCTAACTTTCTAAAATTACAGCTATAGTCCCCAACTTTTGCAATTTCTTTCTCGAATAGTCCCTGACACGGATGGAGGTTAACTTTTGATGTTAAGTGGGTGTGAAATGACCAAAATGCTATGACTAATAAAAAAACATAAAAAAAAAACAAACAAACAAACAAACCCACCCTGTACCCCTTCTCTCTTTCTTTAATTAAGAATCCAAATAACCTGTGAGAAATATTGTAAGCTCAAAATTAAGATAAATTAAAGCATAATCAAGATATCACTGATAACAAAAACGATGATCAGAAATATTCGAATTAAAATCATAGGTCGAATCAAAATCAAACAAAAACTGAAACAAAACAAACGCATTTCACATAACAAAATCATACGAAATAAAATTACCTGATAATGAATCGAGAATGGTGTTGAAAGCGAATTATAAATTAGGAATTAGTTTGCAATTCAGAGAACGAAATTGATAAACGGTTTAGGAACTGAAAATTGTATAAATCGGAATCGGTTGACAGAGAGGGTTTTAATTGATCAACAACAAATGTCGCCACCGCCGAAACCACCAACACCACCGTCAACAGCTGCTCCGCAATCAATCAGATGCGGTGGCGAACGACGGCAAACAAGAAAGAGACGAAGACGCGACGACGGAGTCACCGGAAAATGTAATCGAAGCTAAAAAGTAGAAGGTTGATGAAGACGAGAAGTTTGTGGAAGAACATAGGCAGAAAGAAGTGCACCAAATTTCACATCAACTGCACCAAATTAGGTCAAAATCGAAGCAATAATGATGAAATTTACAGCAGAATTTGCGTGAAAACTTACCAGAATGAACAAGCTTCATCAAACGAGCATTTAAACAGAAATTAATGCGATAATAACTGAATCTGTTAGGGATTCGAACACGCAATCAGTATCCATTCGATTAGTGTTGTTAAATTCACGTGTGATTTGATAAACAGTTCACAGATTGATGCAATTTGTTGTGAAATTGAATGAAAAACTGAGTTTAGGGTGTAGATAACGAGTGGCTTTAGAGCATTCTCATCCAATCCATCAAATTATACATACATTCCACTTAAAAAACAACTCCTATATCAATATACTAGGTGTACACCCGTGTGAACACACGGGTTTGTTTTAATAACGATCGGAAGCAAATACTAAAAAACATATTATAATATATTATTTAAATTCTTTATGTTTAGTTACATATTATAAAACAACATTAAAGACAATTTGTTTTAGTGTACTTGTTTGATATAGAAATAAGGTAAATAATTGATAATATTTTGTCGAAAATGAAAGCATAACCTAATTTTATGTTGTCTAATAACTTCTTATATATGATGTTAATTTTTTTTGACACATTGTTAGTGTAAAATTCAGTAAAGGTCCATTGTTATTGTATAATTCAATAATACTAAAAACAGATTATAATATATGATTTAAATTCTTTGCATTTAGTTACATATCTTTATAAAACAATGTTAATGAAATTATGTGTTAGTGTACATGGTTGATATACAAATAAGCTAAGTATTTGGTAATATGTTGTCTAAAATGAAAACATGAACTAATATGTTGTTTAAAATGAATACATATCTTTATAAAATGTCTTTTTTATACCCTCAAATCTTAATGATAAACATATATGATTAGAACATTCACACTTCTCAATAAAATCATTTTCATCTTCTCTCAAGTCCCAAAACACAAAACACAGAACTTCATCTTCATCTTCAATCATCTTCATCGGATCATCTTCATCTTCACCGAAATCATCTTCATCGAAATAATCTTCCTCTTCTGTAATCTCCACCGATCATCAGCTTCATCTTCATCTTCATCTTCATCATCTTCATCTTCTATAACAATCGAAGGTAATATCACATACCTAAAACGCTTCCTGTTTGTAGGTTTGGGTTTTGTTTATTATGAAGGTTTGTTTCAGGTTTTATATGAAAATATTGTTTGATTCTTGTGGGTTTTTGTCTCGGGTAGCAAAACAGAGGGTTTGAATGTGTTTTCGGTTCCTCATATGAGATCAACTGTGTTTTGGTTTTGATTCTTGTGGGTTTTTGTCTCGGGTATCAACTGAGTATATTGTTCAAAATGTATCATTGATTTCTATAGTTTCAGATCTCATGTGATCATTTGGCTGATTCTTGTGTGTTTTTCTCTAAAAACAATTAGAGCACAGATCTAGGTTGTTTATTGAAACTATGATACTTGTGGGTTTTAATTTCTGAATCAAATGCGAAGAAACAAATGATGGAAATTGATAAAGCGCATCAGTGTGTAGTTATTTGAACACATCAATATTGATACTTGAAATGTGAAAATTGATTTTTGGTTATTTGAGAATTGTTTAAAAAGTTGAACTAAATCAGAATTAAATTTTATACAAATGAACTGATCGGATCAGTTTCGGATTGATGTGTTCGTCATATTGATTTTTGGTTTGATTCGATGATATGTGTTCCTCATATTGGTCATTTGAATGTGTTTATATTGGTCATTTGAGAATTGTTTAATAAGATGAACTAAATCAGAATTAAATTTTATACAAATGAACTGATCGGATCAGTTTCGGATTGATGTGTTCCTCATATTGATTTTTGGTTTGATTCGATGATATGGGTTCCTTATATTGGTCATTTGAATGTGTTTATATTGGTCATTTGAATGTGTTTTATTGTACAGAATGGCTGCGGATGTAAAGATATGCAAAAAACCAAGCACGAAGGCGAGAACACTTGACAACCTCCTAGAAGATGGTGCGGTGCACATAAGGAAGTGATTGATCAGAACGATCAATTGTATATGAACGAATATAACCCCAGTGGCAGATATGTAATAAGCGAGCTCTGGAATTTCAAGGAAAATCGAAGAGCTACACTGGGGTTATATTCATTCATATATGAATGAATATAACCCAAGTGGTAGATATGTAATTACCTACACTGGGATTATATTCATTCATATCTGCTACATTCTGAAGTGCACCCATCAGCAAGGATCCACAATTGCTTGTGGTGATACGACATTTTGTCTCTGTATTGTATGTTACGGTCTTTTGTTATCGAGTCTGTAAGTCCTGTCAAGTCTACGAAGTTGGTATGACGTGTTTTCTCTATATTGTATGTTACGGTCTTTTGTTATCGAGTCTGTAAGTCCTGTCAAGCCAAAGTATAGATACCATGATTGCATATCGAGCAACAAACGCAAAGCTGATTTTAAGGAACCTTTGCTTTAGTTAATGCATCATCTTTTATCTTTTACGTTTTTAAAGACACTCGCATTCTAAGAAAAGCAGAACAATTATATTTCTTAAACTGAGTTTCTATTTTTTTTCATGTCTAACTGGGATATAAGGTGTGGCCATAAGCATCAGTATCACTAATAAGAAGAAAATAACCAAAATTCTGATAAAGTATAAAATTTCAAAATTTGACAAATCAAAACAAACTCTTAAATAATAAGTCAAGAAGTCGAACACATACAAAAGAGAAATATTGATCATGGTGTTTTCACTTCCATGTTTATAAACTTGCATATTTTTTTCTATTACATATCAAATTAGACTCTACATACAAAACATGGAATAGAAATAACCTTTAACATACCCTAAAAATACCTTACGAACTCACAATTTGTAAACTATGATTCAACCCGAAAACCGACCCTGAATCATTTAAGCATGGCTTCCTCTTTCTGAACTGTTTTGGCAGCCGCAACCATCGCTTATAATGGTTGTTTAGACACCATTACCAGTCCCAAAACTGTACCTAATTGCATGTTGTTGGTATTCCTTTTCTTGTTTTGTTATGGTACTCGTTACCCCTACTATCCAATGTTATTTGACCACTGTTTACAGCATCGAGGCACCACCCACGCAGCCACAAACAACCCAAATCGCTGCTGCCCCAACACAAGGATTTGCTCCAGAAACCGTAGGACGCATGACAATGTGGTCTGGTTCGCTGCACTTTTATAACAAAGTCCTTATGTTAGTTTTTCAATTATAATTAAATCTCCTTTTACTACACCATTACCTATAGAGTAAACTCAATAGGAAGTATCTAATCATTAATACGAACTCAAGTTACCAGAGACTATCATAAATAAGCCTTGTGTAAATTTACCTGTTTAAATACGTTGATTTTTTTTGTCCAAATAAGCACCAAGCAATATCAAATCCATTCCACAATGACCATTTTTATGCACTTGATTTTTAAGTCCAGTTGAATGTAAAAACACATCTGCATCAACATCAACATCATCAAATAAAGTCTAAGTTTTTAGCACATGAATGAATAAAATTTCGTTCAAAAATTTCTACAAACTCTTAGCGACCAATTGGGATGAATTTCATTTTAGAATGAACATAACTAAAAGGTTTAACTTTATCACAATTATAATTAGTTCATGATTAATAACAGTTTTAAAATCTAACCATTACCTTGAACCTAATGACTTTCATGCCAAGATCCAGGGATGTTTGGGATACTTAGCAGCAACCTTTCGTACAATATCGTAGGAAAACCCAAACAGTGTTTCTGGCTTTGGTGCAGCCTTTCTTGCATTGTCAATGTCTGCAAAAAACCTAAATCAGAAAGATTGGAAATAAAATTTGAAATCGGTAAATATAATAAACCTGCCACTTACGTAGATTCAGGCCATCCTCATTCATAATGCTTTTTCCTAATGTTTTCTTTGCTTTTTAGGGGGAAGATGGGTGCTTCTCTCCATAGGGCATACAAAGCACAGATTGTTGGCGGAAGCCCGCCACATTTAACATATAAAGTTTTTTTATATGTTAAATATGGCGGGCTGCCGCCAATAACCTGTGTTTTGTATGCCCTAGGAGAGAAGCACCTATGTTCCCCTTAAAAAGCAAAGAAAACATTTCATGGCTGATTTGATGTTTTTCGTTGCTGAAAGATCATTAGTCATGACTGTGTGATCATGCTTTACCTGAGAACAAATGCACCAAGTTAAGCTCAAAGTTTTTCAACTTGATCAAATGTCACTTATACCCTTTAATAAAGACCTTGTTCGTTTTTTGCACGCCCTGTTCATTTTTTTTTAATGTTGAAACAACGTTAAAACCTAAAACCCTATGCTGAAGCGTCGTTTTTTGCACCAGATTGGGCCGAGGCGTCGCCTCAAAAAGCTTCACGTGTTTTGACGCTTCAGAGAAAATAAAGCGTTTTGCCAAACGGTTAACGCTTTAAGCGAGCTTAAAGCGCGCTTTTTTAAACTAAGTTTCCAACACAAGAAAACTACACAATTGTTTTATTTTATTTTTTACTATTTTCTTCTTTAGCACATTAAATGTAATATTTGACTGTGATAACAAAAGCAGTGTGACTTACAGGAAGTGACTCCCATATGGCTTCATCCTTCAAATGTTCTTCATTTATTGGCAGTAACACCTTGCACATTCTATACACATTACAAATCATTTACAAAATCATTTAAAGCGTGTGTTCAGATTATAGGGTTACTTATTTCAATATTCATTTACAAAATCACCCACAAATAAAACTAAAGCGACCTAATGGTCGGACCATCGGTTCCCCTTCAACAATCAGATTAACAAACTTAGAATGCTTGTACTCCAATTACTGTGTAGGTCTCAGTTGATATGGAAGCAACCATAACAGAGGATACTCAATGGCATTTAATGCTCGGACCATCGGTTCCCCTTCAACAATCACTTGAGGTAAGCCTACAACAGGAACTTTATCTTATGAAAGTCAACTCAAGTTTATAATGTCGATGATACAATCAGTAGCTTTAAAATTTTAAGCATGTAATTGAGCATTCTTGTCAAACACAAAAAAATGGTTCTTAAAGTTAACCAATATCCAAAAAAGAGCATTCTTGTCTGCAAATCCAATAACAAATTCCAAACATAAACCTAGGAACATAAATCCTAACCAACACTTGTGTGTAATGAAATTCTTTAATATAGTTTGAAGTGTCTTAGAGATAAAGGAAGTAAATCAGTTCGGTAAATAGAGTATTATAAAACCTCAAACTAAGAAATCCCAAGAGTCGTTTTTGAAAAACATATATTAATAAACTTCATGAAGGCACTATGCAAGAACATATACGAATCATATAAAAGATTTGAAAATTTAGTCTTCATGTAAAAGTCACAAGACACTTCACTGTTCTTTAACATTAACTCCAGTCTCTACTTCATTATTTTTTATAAGCGGTTCAAGATTACTAACCAATACCATGTGACTAAACCGTTCCTTGTCATCTTCTTTACTCATTGGCAGAAATAAATTAGACTTTAGGGACAAACTTGATGTGATCTTTGCCCCAGCTTCACTGTCATCGAAAGTAGAAATATTTTTAACAAAACAAACAGAAAATTTTAACGAAACAACACGTCATAGAAAGTAGAAAATTTTATATAAAACCAAAACAACTATGTAGAAATATTCTTCACGAAACAAACAGAAAATTTTCCTTTGTACCCACCTTCCGGTCAACTTCCACTGCTTGTCCTGCATCAAAATTAATATCAGAAAAGTCAATCTTTATTAAATAAACCTGTAGCATGTTTGGGTTCCAAAATTATAATTATTGACGTCTTCATTAAAGCAACCAGTAGCAATCTTGGATAAAAGAAATTTACAATCTTGGATAATAGAAATTTACAATAAGGGCATTGTACCAACCAGTAGCAATCTTGGATAAAAGAAACTGGTAAAACTAAAATTGCAAAATTCTGAAAGCAGTGAAACTTTGAATATTCAATAATAAACCATAGTATTACAAAATTATGATTTTGAAAAATAATAAAAATTAAAAATTAAACATTACAATTAACACTTAATAGAATATCTCGTTCTCTCACCTTCTTCCATGCAATTTCGTTTTTTGTTTTAATTTGTAGATCAGCTAGCATATCACAGGTCTTCTGATCCTGTTTCAGCAAATTTGTGATAAACTCTTCTGCTTTTTGTTTAAACTCTGTTGGAGTAGAAGAGGCAACTTCATCTAGCAGTGCAATGCTACTCCAGGTTTGCTTATAACATTTATCACTAACAATAACAACTTTTTGGTTGAGTTCTTCAGCGTTTCTTTGTTCTTGGAGTGACCAGGTTGAAAATTCGATTTTAAGATCAGTGGTATCGGACCAGTGGTAGAAGGTTTTCGTTGCCATTTAGGAAGAATGTAAGTGTTTTTGGACGATTTGTTTTAGGATGAATGTTTTTTTTAAACTGAAGTGTTGATGTTTTCAAGATATGTAACTAATGATGTTTTATAGTGTTTAAAATCTTTGAAAGAGTAAATGAAGAGACATCTCCTAATTATGATAACCTTTTTTTGAAGGTTTCAATTTTGTTCCTTGGTTTTCTACATATTTAATTTTACTTGTTTTCCCATGAAAACTCATTTTTCAAAGGTTTTGCATTAAAATGCTTAATAGGATAACTAAACAGGCAATTCCCATATACACATTTTTTACTCTTAAATCATTAAATGTACATGGTTTTTAAGTATAAATGTTAATTTAATGTTTGCCTTTAAAGCTGACCTTTGGCCTGTTACATATAGTATATAATAGCATTTCCAATAATTTTTTTTTTCATCAAAACAGATTCATTCAGGGAAACAAAAGTGCAACGATTATTGTTTTGCCTTAGTTCTTATAAATATATTAAAATGGAGTCATATACTTCTGCAAAATCTGACGATTTCAAGCAACGCTTTATTAAACAAATCGAAGACCAAGTTTTGGCTGATAGGTCTACTCTTCAAGAGTTGAAGAGGTGTTTTAACGGACTGGAAGTTGGTCTGCTGACAAGAGACCAAGTTTCGAGGGACTTGAGGGCAATGCCGACTACTTCCGTTCGTGACCTGTGTGTTGCGAGTAATATAGAATGTGGAGAAAGAGATCTGGAGTTCATGAGAAAGATCAATGAGATACACCGAGAGGTTCAGTGCTCCATGGAGTTGAAGTTAAAGTTCCTTGATTCTTGCAATTAGAGTTAGATGTCTCTGATTAGTTTTCTTTTTTATATGTAATTGCTACTTTCTTAATACTTCATATTTTATAAGTATTATTATTTTTTTTATCACAGTTTAGTTTTACATCTTTTCATGAGTTTGAAGATAAAGAGACGGTGTTCCATTTTCGATAAATTAGAAAATATTTCATCTAAATTTTTTTTCTTAACATTGTTGTTTGGTACCATGGATGATCTGTTTAATGTTCATTTATGTGCTGACTTTAACAATTTTGGAAGCGAAACAGTTTCAACAAACATGGGTAACTTTTTACTTAATTTTAATTAAATTAAGATTATTTGGTACTTGTAGATATTCTAGTGCTAAAGTCGAAAGCTACATTAGGGACAACAGCACTCAATATGGTACTTTTACAGACTCAAGTGTAGTTGTTTGATCAATTGATTCTAATGTTTTATTATCATTTTATTGATCCTTTGTTAGTTACATTTGATGGTGATCATAGAAATAGTTAAGATCTATGAAAAACTTCAATTCAACGAAAGTTAAGTACCTTTTCAAGCTGATGTATAAAAATACTTCTACAAACTTCAATTCGATTATATCTCGGTCACACAGCGACCACAACTTCCGGTCGTTCCCAGCTCTCCTGCAGAATCAAAACTTAATTAGCCATTTAATTAAAAACTTGATGAACACAATTCAAAGAACAATTCTGCCTTGTCCTGTATCTGAGCATGATGTGCACATTATACAAGATTAACTACTTACATGACAGTTAATTTATACAAGATTGTTTGGTAGTTGTATATATTCTAGGGCTAAAGTCGAAAGGTCCATTGGTGGGAGCAGCAATCAATATGCTAGTCTTATAGACTCAAGTTTATATCTTTTAATATATGTTCGTTTATTTAACAACATATTTTGATAACAAACGAAGGTGAACACGAAAATAATTTTATAGCCCTGAGATTAGAAAAAGACGTATAACAGGCAAGAAAGTAATTTTATGAAACCATGTTGAGATAAAATGAGAAAAACAACTTAGAGGTAATTTTATTTGCTCAAACAATATTTGGCTGATAACCACCCCGAAGACTCGGTTTCCACCCTATACAAGCAATCAAATTGAAACATCATACAATTGCTTTTACATATTTTAATTTACATCAAATAAACAACTTAGAGGTGACAAAATAAGCGGGTCGGGACTCATTCACCTATAAAGATAAAATCCAACCCAAATGGACTCATTCATAAGCAAACAGGTCAAATTTGCCACCTTTAAGACAGATATATGACAGTATGAGCAACATAAATAAAACTTTGGGATCTACGTAAGTACCATGAAAGAAGTTCACGTCTTGAATCCCTTGCACTTTCACTGTTCGGCTTAACATATCTTCTATGGTTGAGATCAAAATTTCTACCCCTATGCCTTCTCGGCACATGCTTTTTTATTCTTGGAGCTATCTCTTTGTTGGTGAACATTTGGAACACATTTCTACTACTGAAAAATTAACCAGTTAGACGCCTAGAATACAACAAATCTCATCACAGCAAATTGTCGTAGCTTTCAACATTAAGAAAACAATTCACTTGTTTCAAAGCTACAACATACAATATGATACACACTCCAAACAACCGTGTAGTCATTTAAGATGATTTTCGTCCTAATTTACAGCACACGGGTGACAATACAAACCCTAATGAAGGCTACCTTCAACCTAAATAATCCTAGAAATCAACCTAAAACAGTCTACAACACCCAAAAGTTAGAGTTTATACTATGCGGCTTGCTTAAAAAAGCCCTCGGAAACACACAAAAAGATTCAAACTGAAACTAAGTTACAACATAGCAATGTTGAACTTCTACTCTAATCACATTGTTTTACACCATGAATGACAATATAAAGTACACGCGTTTGATACATACCAGAAGTCTTTACGATAGAACAACCATTAGTTGTTGGAAACATGAAGCTTTGACCTATCAAAAAGTTTGATGGTTGTTTTGGTATCTCCAATGGCCTAACTACACTTTCAAGCCATTCAATAGCTTTAAATCTTGTCATAGCTACAAAAAATGAAAAAAAAATCAAATAATCAACAATGTTTCTATTGTTTTGTTAGAAAGAATTTGAAGGCAAAATTTAAAATTATACCTTAGGGTTTAGGACTTTCCTTGAAGGTAGAGTAACACTAAACAATACCGTTTCAAACTTTAGCGAAAACAACACTAAAGGATACCGTTTCGTAATTATGACATCAGCGAGGACTACATAGCATACCTGAGAAGTTGACACGTAGCCAATTCTATGTCATTATCTAAGCTCCCTTAATAGATAACATCATGTTCAAGATAACCTCTTTCGTGTTCATGTGAGCAAGAAGAGAGAAAGACACAAAGGATGTGTCAAACACAGTTCACATGATACGGATTTGACACCTGAACCTGTATCATCTGAACTATGTTTCACACCTCCTTTGTGTCTTCCTCTCTTCTTGTTCACATGAACACGAAAGAGCTTATCTTGAACATGAGTAATGACACAGCTGTCTTCTACCTCCATTGCTAGATTCAAAGGGCAAATATGGTCAAAATCAACAAACACAAGATTCATAATATTTAATGTATTGAATGTGATGGTTCATACCTTTAACATGAAATCGAAGTTGGTGAACAGTCTTACATCAGATGCAATGTACCTACGCAAGAGACATCAATTAGTTTGAGCAAATAGAAAAACTCATTTAAATTACCTAAATACCTAATTTCATGACCTAAACTCTACACAATTTAAATTATCAACAATTTTCATCATCCAGAACTAAACCAATCTGACGATTAAACAACTCCTCTTAACAGTTTTAATAGAATTAATAGCACACGCGAGTTTTAAAACAATTAATAACAGCTTTAATAACAATAGATTGCAGCAATCTATATAATATTTACCGTAGGAAAGTATTGGCAGCCCAATCATCAATGTTCGTTTCATCGTCACTTATTTCTTCTTCGTTCTCGGATCTTTAGCAGGCTGCACAACAATTACCATAGCTTTACCTAAACAATAATCCATGGGCATATTAAAAATCAAATCTTTTTTAACCCCAAATCGAAAAACATCCAAAACACGATGGAAAATCAATAAACTTATGATTGGTTTAGCAATTTATTTATGATAAGAAGATCTAAAATCACCAATTCTATTAACACGATGGTCAAACACCAAGATTTATCATAAAAAGAACAAAAGGTTTAATTTTTTCTATCTTTTCAGTCAATAAAAAGAACATAACAAAAGGCACAATTCATTTACAGAAAACCAAAATTACCTGCCCACATGACAACCCCACCAGCATTTTCAATTCTCCCCCTTTCATCACTAAATCAAAGGTTCTCGCAGGTCGGAACCACGAAAAGCTCACCCCTAGACTCATTCATTCAACCTAAAATCAATATAAGACAAATAGAGTAGAGTGTGAGGTTGGTTTAAATATAACAATTGATTAAATGAGCTAAAATGAGATGATACGTACAATTGTCATACCTTCTCCACTTTTTCTTGGTATAGATTTGTATCAAAGTTGAAAGCTCCTAAATTAACTGTCATAACAGTAGTATTTACATTTAGAAGACTTGTAAATGCTCTTTTTTAAAACCTCCTAAATCCTTTTTTATTAGAAAAAGTTAGATTATTACTTAAAACAACATACTTCCCATAACCTCATGAAACAAAACCGAATCGGACTACTAAACTGTATAATTCACACCTCACACAAAATTCAGCATCAATCAATCGAGATTCCTATATTTTACATTAAGAAACTGAATCTTCAAATTATAAAACAAAATCATATCAACTAATATACGGCAGTAACTCTCGTAACCTTAAATTGATACTATAAACAATTCGTTCATCTTCAAATAATATCATACACCATCAAAATAACAAAATTGAACCTAATCACACACACACAACCTAATTTCTCTAATCGATCACAAATATATCGTGATCCTACTAATCATCTCAGATCTGATCATCCTAACTAATAATCATGAACAAAATATTGACCTAATAAACGAAACAGCCAAGATCAAATCTTTTTTAGGTTTGACTGAATACCCCATAATCTTAACTCAAATTCAACCAAAACCCATATCACAGAAACTCCAAATTCCTAAATTTCTACAAACATATGTTATGATCAAGAACACAAACCCTAGAAGCAAAATCAGAATGAAATCAACAACGAATGGAATGAAATTGATGGGGCTATTGATGCAAACCTGAAGAGAAAGTAGAAGAAGATTTGGGTTTGGAATGTCTGGTGTGAGACCTAGCTGATGCTGCTGAAATCTTCTTCTTTACTTCATCATCATCACGATTTAACCCTATTTTTCCAACAAACTCAACTGAAATCATCATCATCAATTTACAGAGTTGATATTGAAGAAAAGAATTAATAGAAACTACATACACACACGTACACAAACCTGTTGAGTAAATTAGAGATACGTGGAGATGAAGTTGTGTTTATGTTACTTGCAGACAACCGGATCGAAGATGTTCTTCTGAGTTGAAGAGAGAGAGAGGTGTGAAGATTATGTTTTCAATTTTGAAAATGAGCTGGACTATATTTTCATTGAGAGAGAATAAAAGATTAAAATTACCATTTGAATTTGATTTTTGAAATTCCCTCCTAAAAACTCTGACCTTATTTTCAATTTTGAAATATAGATAGATTATATTTTGAAATATAGATAGATTATATTTTAAAGGTGGAGATTGAAATTATGACATCAGCGTTATGACATCAGCGGAGTCTATGTGGCATCCAATGTGGCATATCTAAGAAGATGACACATAAGCAAAGTGAGGTCATGCTCTAAGCTCCTTTTATAGTATAGATAGATTTTCACTAAAAACAAATACTTTTTCTCTCTCCTTTTCAATTAAATAATATTATCATTACATTTTTCTCTCTCCTTCACTCACAACCACTTTCAATATATATTAAAAAAATTATACTGGGTGAACAGTGTCCCCCCAAATATACAGATGAACAGTAACATTTTCTCTCTCCTCCACTCACAACCATTTTTTATACCCTTTATAATATAAAAACTACCCCTCACATATTTTGATGGTTTGGATGAGAATGCTCTTAGAGGGTGTTTGGGGTTCCTTATTTTGAGGGTAAAAGGACTTTTGAAGGGCAAAAGTCCTTTTGAAAGTGTTTGGCTTTTCTTCTTATGTGAGAGGGATTTGCCAAAAGTCAGGAATTCCTGACTTATTTTGACCAAAAGGACTTTTCAAAAGTTGAAAATAAGTTAAGCCAAACATTTTAGGTGTAAAGGTTACTGGGGATACCTTTTGTTCTGGTAAGAAGCAGAAAGAGAGGAGGGGGTGTCTTTTTTTTTTTAATTTTTTTAATAGTTAGTGGGTCCTATATATATTATTTAATATAAAGGGTATTTTAGTCATTTCACACTCACTTGACACTAAAAACTAACCTACATCTGCGTCAGGGACTATCCGGGAACAAAATTGTAAAAGTTGAGGACTATAGCTGTAATTTTAGAAAGTTAGGGACTAAAGATGAAAAATGAACAAACCATAGGGACTATCCGGGCACTTTTCTCTATATTTTAAATGTCTATCTAGTGGCCCTTAATTTGTTAGTTTGTAATAATATCTACTTGTCTCTTTTAGTTATTTGTTTACGCTTATCAATATACATACATACATCAAGACTTTGATGGTATTCATATATATATATATATTAATTCAACACATAACCGAACAACAGTGAATTGACGGTAACGGCCGTTAATTATACTACTTGCGCCGCCACGTGTCACTTTGTTATTGGTCACGTTTTAATTTTTGTTTTCTATCTCGGTTTTGAAGATTGCCATTAAAAACAAAGGCTTTGCTTCTTCAACCATTTTTATCTCTGTACACAACCAGAATCATCAACTGGCCTTTCAAGACATAGTCTGAGACGTCGCTCCGTCGACTTTTAGCTGCCGAGACCCGCCGCTGATTGGCGAGTCAGAGGTAACGAATCCGGTCAATGGTGGTCCATCCGCCGTACCGGAGCTTTCTGCAAAAGAAAGTAAAGTTTTACATATTCTTGAGGATGCGATGACGACGGTGGTGGTGGTTTCAAGTTGAACAAACGAACCCACTTCAACATATATGACGAGATCGGCTAGGATCCCGTTTACAGCCGGTGGCCTCTAGCGAAGAGATTCCGACTACTAGGTTGCGTGGGTTTGTGAGTGTCGAACCGGATCTGTCGTGGTTACAGTCGCCGCTGTGGTGGTTTTTTTATGGGAAGGAGATGGCACATGGAGGTGCAGAGAGAGAAAGAAAAGGTGAGGAGATACTGAACTGAAGGGGTGAAGATGCACATGGCGGTGCAGAGTGAAGTGAACTTTCTCATTAAGATGGGATAGGAAGGATTATAACATATCATATCAATAGAATACAATAAATAAACTGAAACGTTTTTAGCTTGTAAGAGCTGTTAAAAAAAATTTAGTTTGTATTAATAAAGACAAAACCTAGGTTGAGAAGATGAAGGTATTGGGTTCAATTTTTACAAATGATAAGGAATTAAATAAATTAGCTGTTAAAAAACAGTAATACGTTTATCGAGAGCGTACCAACTCAATCCGTATTAAAGGTGAAGGGGGTGATGAGGGAATTTTCACCCACCCAATTATGATGTGTCGTGTCAATTCCCCTCTCATACACCACTCTTGCCAAAAAAACATAAAGGGCGCTTTCACCTAAACCATTTAAAAAAAATGCATGATTGTTTGAAAGAGAGTGTGGCCCACCATTATCCCCTCTCCTTCCTCTTCGCCACATGCTGCAACAACTCCCCGCATTCACCCTTCACCGCATGACAAAAACATGTTGGTGGTACATTCCATTACGGCAAAAACAGTCCCCGCAAACCCTTGCCACACCCACCCCTCTTACCAGATATTGGCGTTCATAACGATAGCTTTACATTCGCTTAAAACATGAATGTTCAAAATTCTCGCTGCATAGCATGTAAGGATTCTGAAGTTCTATGGATCTTTGTTTTGTTCTTCTGAAGCTCTTAGGATTTTTATTTATTTTGTGTTCTCTATGGTTCTTTGTTTTGTTTTTTATTCTTAGGGTGGAAATCCATACGACGACTACCATTGGGCATACTTTTTCGTTTAAGTTTTTATTAATAGTCGTTCTTCCCCGCCGCGAAGCGCGGGCGGAAACTACTAGTTATAATAAATTGAAACGAATAAAACAATATTCAAAATAATCATCTAAAAAACTAATATGTTTCAGTAAGCAGCATATGGGTATAATTTAATAACTTAATAGAATATGCAGTAAACCAAACTATTATTCTATATTCTAACAATTTCAAAGGGCTTCAACAGTAGCCTCTTTTTTTTTTTTTTTTTTTTTTTGCTTTTTGACTTTTTTTTTTGTCTTTATTATTTTTCTTTAAACTTTTACCCCTTTAACTTTCAGTGTTAACAGTTTCAACCTCTTAACTTTCTAAAAATTTTGTAATCAAGCTTTACGTGTTTATTTTTATGTACGCATTTCTATAAATTTAAATTGATTTACATTTAGACGTCAATTTTTCCCATTAATAATTAAGTTGAGTCAAATAAAATATATTCCTTATGCTTATTATTATTATTATGTACATTTTCTGTTGGTTTACGTTTTGATGTAATTTTTTTCTATAAATGAGCCGGTTAAAATATAAAATGTTTTCATGCTTATTTTTATGTACGTATTCAAATGGTCTACGTTTTGACGTAAATTTTGTTCGGAAACACGTCGAGTAAAATATAATACGTTTTCATTAAACGCTCTAAATTCGAGTCACTTTACGTTTCGACACGCCGTAACTATTTTCTTACGTGCTTATTTTTATGCACGCGTCGGTATAAATTTAAGTTGGTTTATGATTCGACGTAAATTTTCTTCGGAAATATGTGTCAAATATAATTCGTTTTCATGCTTATTATTATGTATGTTTTCAATTGGTCTACGCTTTAACACAAATTACAATTAGCAAGTTATGTGGATAGTGTTTTTATCCTATTAACTTTTTTGTTTCTTTCTTGATTTTTTTTCTGGACTTTATTATTTTTATTTTTTAGTTTTCTTTATGTTTAGTGTTTTAGTTTTAGGTTTCTTTTCATTAAAGCTATATTTAAGATTACATTTACGTTTCCATTTACAATTAATTTAAAATCAATTCGTCCTGTTGTCCAATTTAAATTTATTTTTATGGTTTTCGGTTGATCTAAAACATGTGTCGATATTTTTTTGAGCATATTTCTTTCGGTTTGTATACTGAACCAAAATAGATATCGACCGAAACCCCGCAACGTAGCGCTGGTATTCCTACTAGTTCATTACAAAACTAATATTTTGGTTATAAATATCTATATACAATAGAATAGAAGCTTTCGTCAAGCTGGGCATCAACCATTATTAGTTGCTCATATCCGATTCAAATTTCTTTCTGGGAAAAGAAGAACGAGCAAGATTCGTTCTCTTTGGGGTTTGGGCTTTTAAGGTTTTTAATAGATTTAACATCAAAGCTGTGATTTTACTATCAATGTGAAGAATCAAGGTTGTAATTTGGTTGAAGGAGCACAAAACGTTTTTTCTCGATGGGGGTGGGCGGCGATGGTGTAAGTGGCAAGGGGGAAGCGACGGTTGTCTGAATTGGGTGGTTGTTGTTTGGAATTGGGTGTTGGCCGGCCACAGGGACTAATGGTGTAATCAACTCTCTTGCTAAACTAATTGGTATTCTGTAAGATAAGAATGAGTGATGGATGAGTTGAGATTGAATGTTAAAAATTTCATTTTTACGTGGCATAGGTTTCATTGGTAGTTGTACTTGCAGTCGTTTCCAATTCTGATTTCTTGATTTTATTCATTGGTTGTTTTGTAGATTGAAAAGTTGAACTTAGTTATCAAGAAGCTCGTTAAGGAAAAAGATGAAGAAAAAGAAATGTTCAATGGAATTATTGCGGAGTTGTTGGCTGAAAAAGATAAAGTGGATAAAGACGCTATGCTTGATAGGATGTCACAAATTGAAGATATGTTAACAGCTACGGTTCGAAGAAAGGCTATAAACACTTGGTTTTGAATGTTAGATATTTATCTTATTAGGATAATTTTAGTTATTTTATGTTTTAGTTGGTATTTTTATATGCTTTTGAAAACGAGATGTTTTATATAATTTTGGGATTTTATTAGACTTTTTTATATTATTTTAATTTTATTGATATGTAATTTTGATAAAAATAGCAGGGAGAAAAAAATCTGAATTAAAAACCAATATTCCAGCAATCAGTAAATGATGGTTGCAAATGGTGGCAATATCGGTGGCTAAATGGTATCAAAATTGTGTAAAAATGGTGGCAATATCGGTGGCTAAATGGTATCAAAACTCGCAAATTGTGTAAAAAATGATGGCAATATCGGTGGCTAAATGGTATCAAAACGTGCAAAAACCGATGGCTAAATGGTGGCAATATCAATGGCTAAATGGTATGAAAACGTGTCATAACTGAACTCGGTGGCAAACAAGGTGGAGCGTAGCAAACATGAAGCGGTGGCAAATAATTTTGACCAATTTTGTGGTGGTAAAAATAAGGTAGCAAAATATAAAAATTGTGGCTATTTGGTGGCATTAGGGCAATTGACACAGGTGTTTTTGTCACCGTATTTTCGGTGGCAAACTGGTGATAACAAGGAAATTGCTACCATTTTGTAACCAAAAATTACATGACAAAAACCATATTTTCTGGTAGTGAAACAATACATGTTATCAGCTAGAAGAATCTTCAGGTTTTTCATTATGTTTCACATCATCATTGACTTGGTGAGGTCTAACCGGTCATGCCAATAAAGTAAATAATGAAGATCCATAAACTTTTGGTTTATGATCGTATATGTATTACTTGCACGTATGTAATATAAAAAATAGGATACGAGAGACTCATTCCTTAGTTTACCACTTTTAATGGTTCATCTCATTATTATCATGACCACCATCACAATTCTAAATGGTCGATCTCATAATTACAACTTTTTCAATTATGTCCATGATCACTACAACATGCAATCATATTCACTTCAAGAAATGAGATATAATCTGAAAAATTTCATGGAATTTCATTCTTTAATCACTCACACGAGTACAAAATCATTTTAAACTTCATACTTTCTTAATGGTATTGCTACTTCATGAGCATATCTTAGGTGTGAAATATGAACATCTTTTATCCAGTTTTTCATTAAATATAATCTTCTTTTCGTATATTATAAATTGAAAAATCGTAACATGACCGAGTCATGTAGTATTATCGGTCTATAAATCTTATGACCTTTTATAAATTAATAATGAGATTTAGGGGCTGTTTGGTAGCCTCTTAATAACCATTCAGATGCTACCTCTTAATGGTTTAAAACCTCTGAATGAATAAGAGGTAACCTCAAGTCTGAATGGTTAAGAGGTAACCTCTGAATGGTAAATCATTACATGTCACATTCTTCTACCTTCTCATTGGTAAAATTCTTAATGGTTCCATTAAGAGGTAGCCTCTTAATGACCATTCAGAGGCTACCAAACAGCCCCTTAGAGAGTATGACACTTCTAATGTCATATTTAAGCATATTTATATATTTTTTTTGTGATAGCATATAAACCACAAATTTGGTTTTGTTGTTTTATTCAACACTTTTACATGATGCCTGATGGTATATAAAATCAAGGTATAATGTAGAGTCAATTTACATAATACACTACGTTATAGCATATCGCCGTAGAAAACAAGTTATAGAAAAACTTTATAAAATAAAATGTATATATCTTTTCATCACTTGCAAGAAAATATATGTAATTTATGCGTAAATGTAACATGATATAGTCAATCACAAGTATATCACACATATTTGTCAGTACTCTAGTTTAAAACATAAACAAACGTCACTATCAACTTTCTCGATCATATATATAACATATGTATCTTTATTACTTGTAAATGAGCTTTCTTATACTAAAAAAATTTGTTGCTTAAGAAAATATAACATGTATCTTGAGGATTTTAGTGTCATGTTAATTTGCAAATAATATCTTTTACCACACCAATATTTCATAGAATCAAATCACATATTTCTAATAGCAACTATAAGGCATATACAAGTGCAATAACAATGATATACAACAAAGTTTACTAAGCAGTTGTCATATTACAACATATTATCATATAAACATGTGCATTATTGTAAATTCATTAACATAATTGCACTAATGATTATCTTCAAATAGAACTATTAGACATCACCTTTTAATACACATTGTATTTTGATTATTAGTTCATCGTAAATTGTATAAATACTAATGAAATACACATAACATCCATTCAGTTGCGTAAAAAGTCAAAAGAGAGTTTGAAAACATATACGATGCATATATGGTATTAAACCCAAACTGTTAATTAAGAATACCAAACTATTAGTCTATCACTATTTAGAAAACAATTATCATAGAACAATTTAAAATAAATTGGATCAAACCCACAGTATGCCATCCACAGATTAGCATGCACATTACAAAGGAATATATAAAAAAACGATTTTTTTATAATCAATATGAGATTATCTAAGAATATTTATAATGTAAATTAACATGCCAACAAAACAATATTACTACTAAACATTCTAAAAAATATATTCATATAATAATGGCTAAATTACACTTTTCGTCCTTTGTGTTTCAATGTTTCTACAGGCGCTGTCCTTTAACTTTAAAAATTACATCGTATGTCCTTTATGTTTGCAATCATTAACGGGCGGTGTCCTTTCAGCTAAACCCAGTTAACTTTTTTATGTTAAAACCCCTCACGTGTAACTTTGTAAAACTCCTTAACAGCAGAGACCATATGTGCAATATTCAAATTCTGTTGGCCAACAATTAAACTCTGTATGTCCTTTAGTTCACGTAGCCACACCCCATCTTTCTTAACAATTAAACTCTCCTGCAAATACAAAACACTCAAATTCCCACACAACTTCATAATTCTCAACAACCCATTAGTCGAAAACCCAGAGCACAAGTCAAGCTTGAAAACCCTAAACTCAAATCAGAGCACGATGAACCCTAATCTAACCATTCACAAAATTAATGCGATTAAGCCTCTGCCATATCAAATTGGCAGAGGGCTTTAGCTCACGATCTGTGACAACCCTCACTAAACCAGGTATTCGTACGACTTAATTAATAACTAATTACTGCTTAATTACTGTGCTTGCTTGAAATTACTGATGAACTGCTACTTGATTTCTAATACATGCATATACCTGCATCATACTTCACTTACCGTCACTACATTATTTACATGCTGAACCTTAGTGACAAACATGATGCACAAAAAGCACAGTAGCACTATAAACGGATAACCTATTAAACGTGCTGTCATAACTAGCACCAGGCAGGTACTGCCTCTAAGGCCTGTAAGAGCCTGAGATAGTTTGCTACACTAGTGGTGAGTGTAGGGATATAAGGGTTGTAGAACTGCGTCTCTAGGAATAAGTTACAATGACTGGATGTGCCTAAAACGTGCTCTATGCACAAAAATTCAGCACTTTACATAATAATTCAGCATTAAGCTACCTAATAAAGTGCCAAAACATGAGGAAAATATTCCCGACACTTTGGAGGAATAAGTTGTGCCACTAAAAAGGGTATTAACGACACTTTAAAGCTTGTTTAACGCTTTAACGGATTACTATCCAACCGAACAACCGGACTATACCCAGAACATGAAAATATTGTTAATAACATTACTTATCTTTTTCTGAGCCAGTTAGGGTCCCTGAATACCCTAACACCCGCAATAAAGCACAACACACTACTAACCGGGTTAATCACTTAACTAACCTAGATTAACCTAACTATTATCTAACTAATTGGTTAGAAATGAACTAGCTACCCCCCCCCCCTTTGGCCGATTTCGGTCACAATGTGACCCACACATGTACCATTTTGATTAAACAATTCTCATTTGTCCCATATCTAGTGGACATGGAAACCATTGGATATTAACCTAAACTTTTGCCTATAAGAACTAGAGATTACACTTGATCATTCGCATTTCACAAATCAACAAAACACTCTCCCTCTCCTCTCTATAAACTCTCGGCCGAACTCCCCTATCCATCCATCAATTTTTCGAGTTTAGTTCAAGCTATTCCAAGATCACACAAGTGTTAAGGATCACCTACAAGGAAGCTTGGTTCAATCGGAAGGCGAAGGACCTCACTCTATTGCTTTTATCCACGCATTTTTCGACTAGAATCTTCCCTAGCCTCGAGCTAGTAGTAAGTTGCTATAATCACCCTCTCGAACTATTTTGAAGTGGTTAAAATGATTTGTAACGGTTAAAACTTGTAAACATGCAAGTTGAAACATGAAAGTCTACTAAAAACACTAAAAGTGATGGTTAAAAGCTTGTTTGTTGTGTAAAACTTGTAGTATTTGATTTGTGTAGTTATTTGGACCCGATCTATGTTGTGGTAGCTCGGATCATCGTTTAACCCGGATTGGTCGTGACCTTGGATCATGACATAAGGTTGTTTTGGAAGTAATAAGGGTTAAAGGATGAAACTCTACCACACACGAATCATGAACTTGTGTAAAAGCGATTTAGCTTGTGAAATAGTGTTTAAAACAAGTAGATCCACGGATCTACAAGCGGTATTTTCAAAGAACCAAGTATCAAAGAAATTATGTTTTCTAAAGACGGATCTTACACTAACAAAAATGATTTTTAGAACACACAAGTGTGTAAACACTTGTGTAGCACAAAGTTTCGACAAAATAACTATTTTTGTAAAAGATGACGAGAAGTGGTAAAAACGGAATTTCTCTAAAAACGAGGTTTTTACAAAATCGGATGGATTTATATAGAGAACCGCTAAAAGTAATGGGATTTACTTCATAATATTAGAAAACCACAAGTTTATGTGATTTTTGCGACTTATATGTATTTGTTGACTAGTTTGTTGTCTTGAACAATTTTTTTGTTAAATAAGGAAACTGTTGGGTTGATTTATAAAAGAAAATGATACGCTTGAGAGCGTGGCCACCTCCAGTTACAGAGGAAACTCTGGCGAAGTTTTTCTAAAAACCTAACACCTAGAATTATTTTCACTATAAGTGTTAGAAATACTTCTCGACATGTTTTCAAAATATAAGTTTCGCCACGACTTTATTTACAAAACATCGGAGGTGGAATTTCACAAAATAAAACTTGGTAAATATATATTTAGTATATATTTTTCTTAACGACACTTGTCATGTGTTTATGATTATTTTGTGAAAATACTAGTATTATTTTTAGGGTAAAAATAATACTATCGAATGTTAATGGATCCAAAATAATACGAACGTCTCTACGATAAATATATAAGTTACATCGGTAATTATTACTACCACTCGATCATTTAAACGTAACTTACGCATTTTAAGAAAATATTCATGAACGCGTATTTTTGTTAAAGTATTATTTTGGGGAAAATTATGTGTAATAGAAAATATAATATTTTTGAGAAGAATATTTATATTTTGGAGTTAGAAATAAAATATATTTTAAGTGAGACTTAATAATATATTTCGAAATTATACGAACACACATGTATTAAATCCCCCATCCTTGGGAAGGAAAATGATTACCAAGTATTTACTAAATGTAAACACGAAATAGTTGTCTAACTATTTCCCGAAAACTTAAACCATAAAGCTAAGGCACGGTCGTCCGTCTAATAGAATTAGTACGTGTAGGTCGTCACACAGCTGCTTGATCCGGAGACATACTTGGTAGAGACGCACCACTGTGAGTTCATGTCCCCCTTTTCTCTTAACTGTTTTCAGTTTTCTAAACTACGGGGGTGAAATACATGTTACTTTGATTACAAGTACTTTATACATGGTATGGTTAGCGTAAGGAGGTTTACTACTTAGATCATGTGAGTGGGTAGGAGCAACATGAGGCCATTAGTCCTCATGGTAGGACCGAGGGACAGGAGCGGTAGATCTATCTGGGTGTAGCGAGCCCAGCCCCAGGCCAAACTAGAAACGGACCTCGGGGTGACTTTGTGCCCGACGCATAAATCTGCTAGGTTTGAGTCTCCCTACTTGCACTTCACACATATCAGTGGTCTTGCAAACCATTGGTGATCTCAATTCCCTTATTTGCTACATACCAGGATTTTTATACTTACAAAGGTTTATTTACTCACTTACACATGAACTCGCTCAACATTATTGTTGATTTTTCAACTTACATGTATTTCAGGGAATTAAAGGATCTGGCGCGGTATGACACGATTTCCCGCTGCACTAGTTACGAGGTCATCCGGGTTTAGGGAATGTGACTCTTTCCTGGACAAGTCACAGTCCTTAAACTATGCTTATGTTATGTTGTGTTTGTTGAACAATGTTTATATCGTTAGGATGTGTTTCCGTTAAGACAATGTTATTGTATTTGGTTTTTAAAACTTAATCGAATGGATGATCTTGCATGGTTTTATTTCATATAGCTTTGTTATGGTTAAGCTATGGTATTAAGAAGTCACACCAAATTTGCCACGCTTCCGCAAAGCCAGGGTGTGACACGATCACAATCCGAACAGAAAGCATGCACAAATTACCTTATGGGTACGCTGAATCGATGAGTAAGTAGGGATGGTCTGAGTTTCAAACCAACGAATTCTGGCGATGCATGGCGAGTTACAGAGTGAGTGAATTCAACTGAAATTCACCGCACAACCATGGAAGAAGACCTCAAGTCAACTCGATTCAACTGAATTCACGACACGGTGTTCAACTACGTGGTGTCGTACATGGCCACCGTGACCGGAGCTCTGTCTCTCTAATCTGCCGGAAATGGTTCGAACTTAACGTTGTCACATGTAAACACGTCACCGTCGCTATTTTCAACCCCACGACGTCGTTACGTCTTTGTCAATACTTCCCTCTTATCGAATCGTTGACCATTAAAAATAAACCTTGTGTCACCATGTTTGACCTAATTCTCGAAACAGAGGCTCTAAACTTAGGATTTTCAAGCTTGACTTGTGCTCCGGGTTTTCGACTAATGGGTTATTGAGAATTATGCAGTTGTATGGGAATTTGAGGTTTTGTATTTGCAGGAGAGTTTAATTGTTGAGAAAGTTGGGGTGTGGCTACATGAACTAAAGGACATACAGAGTTTAATTGTTGGCCAACAGAATTTGAATATTACACATATGATCCCTGTTGTTAAGGAATTTTACAAAGTTACACATGAGGGGTTTTAACATAAAAAAGTTAACTGAGTTTAGCTAAAAGGAGACCGCCCGTTAATGATTGCAAACATAAAGGACATACAGTTTTAAAGTTAAAGGACAACGCATGTCGAAACATTGAAACATAAAGGACGAAAAGTGCAATTTAGCCTATAATAATAGAAAACGTGATTGAAGTTCATAATATATAAAGACATTATAATATTACTGAAATATTAAAATATATGTTGCTAACGACATTATAATAAATACATATTTGCAAAATTAGTTTCATAAATTGGATATACGATATATTTGATATCATATATAATATTAGAATCTTCAAATAGCCACTCATCTTGCTACACCATATATTAATATTAATTTAATAATATAATAAATACTATAGTTGACACAAATAAATAAATACAACAAAGTTGTATCAAATTCTTTCTGATTAGAATACTAAATATATATTTTTCCTTTTGAAAAATAACTCTATCCCAGAAAACGAAGATTTACTTATTTATGTTTTGCATTCCTTTGAAAAATACGTTTTGCATATAAACCAAACAAACAAAACGATGGTAAATGGATATCAACCAAAAAATTTACAGAAACCATCGCTTTTGTTAGAATCGTTTTGATTTGTTTGAAGTAATTAAATAACATCTTAATAATTTAAATCTTCAATATTGACCCAAAAGATTTGTTTTATGATATTCAAAATTCTTTTTCAATATTTTTATGTTAATATGTATGATGGCTTTTGGATGCATGAAATTGAAAATATAAATTAATCATCCAAAAATTAAGACGAATAAGTAATACAAGATTAATAATTAATAAATCTCATGAATCAAAATAAAACTTACCTGTAGGATAGTAACAGTACATATATAACAAGCATCCACATAATCGCCTCAACGGATGTCAAATATAGATCAACAAATAATCCACTCGTGAACGATTATGTATGGATCTTTGATCAAGCACTTTCGTGCTGATAACGTGTTATGTAACAACTAGAACTTATTAGCAATGTATAGAAAAGAATGGAAGAATGTGATATGGATTTCTTATTGATTGATTTCAACATTATATACAAATTTCATTATATATAGGCCCTTACAATAGTAACTAAAGAGATAGGAGTTATAGATATGGATAGTCACTACATAATGGTTGCACTAAAGAGATAAGAGTTATAGATGTGGATAGTCACTACATAATGGATGCATTCATAACAATATCCATAAATGTCAATCGTGTATTATTTTTTCCACTCATCAAACGCCTAAGGGGTACTCTAACTTTATTGGTGTTAAAGATGACATGACAAGTTAACGTGTCTTTCAAACCACTCTTTTCCCATGTTAATGGGAATGAAAACCTCCCTTGCTTAACATGTAAACTTAGGCACATAAAAAAAATTAATGTTATTTCTTATCAATGTTTATTTTAGCTAAGAAGTTAATGAAATGGTATTATTATTATTATTATTATTATTATTATTATTATTATTATTATTATTATTATTATTATTATTATTAGAGTAAACTGCCATTTTGGTCCCTGTGGTTTAGGCACTTTTGCCATTTTAGTCCAAATCTCAAACTTTTTAAATCTGGGTCCCTGTGGTTTCACTTTTATTGCCATTTTAGTCCAAAATTAAGAGTAAACTGCCATTTTGGTCCCTGTGGTTTCACTTTTATTGCCATTTTAGTCCAAATCTCAAACTTTTTGGAACAGTCAAAAAAAGGGGGATTTTGAATTTTGGACGAAAATGGCAATAAAGATGAAACCACAGGGACCCAGATTTAAAAAGTTTGAGATTTGGACTAAAATGGCAAAAATGCCCAAACCACAGGGACCAAAATGGCAGTTTACTCTTATTATTATTATTATTATTATTATTATTATTTATTTTGTAGTTTATTTAAATATTTAATATTAAAATAGTTAAAAGAGTGGTGGATGAGGTAAAGTTAATAACGTTAAATTATTTTCTTAGGATGGGGTGGAGTAAAAAAGGGTAAAAATGGGTAATGTTATGCTTATATGAAGTTATAAGAAGGGTTAAGGTTTACCTCATGGGGTTATGTGATAGTAGCCGATAAGATTCAAAATATAGTTGAAATGGAGTCGAGTAATATTGTGACAACCCGAACTTTCAAGATTAGTGTCTTTCGGTCTTGTGATTCCGATTCCTCATTATTCCTCTTTCAAGCTCTTTGCTTTAGTGAATCTGTTAAACGCTCGTGACTTTGATAAACTTGTTAAACGTAAATGTTATTGGGTGCGTTTGAATGTGTAATTGGGTTTTATTGTGTCATGTAGTTAGAATTGGGCCGTAATCACCCTTAAACCATCTCGGCCCAGTCGCGAGTGTCATTGGGCCGCACACACACTTCTAAATCATCACTTCACCCTATTCCGGCCCATGCTTGCTATCAGGCCGAACCACATGAGCCCAACCCCTTTCGTGGGTTATGTATACATGTGAAACTAGGTGTACGTATTATTGGATGGTTTTGGAAAACAAATAGATAACAAAAACCCTAGGGTGCCCTATTCTTTCCTCTCATGATCGGCCTACCTTTCGAAGTTCTTTGTTCCCTTGAAGCTCATCGCTTGTGTTTAGCATAACCCATCTCCGGGTTAGTACAATTTTAATGATTCGAGTCTTGTTGACTATTTTAGGTTATATGCAAGGTATTGTGATATTCATGAAACTGTATGTTCAAGATTGAGGTTAATAATTAGTGGTGCATGTGTTGGTATTACTTGCATAATGATCCATGTTTGATAAGAACAAACGGTTGTATTAATCTGGATAGTTGAAACCAATGTTTAGCATTTGACAAGGGTAAGGCATGAACTAAATTATGTGATAATGTATGTACGTGGTGTTAACTTGATTGGATCATGGTCATGTAGGTTAGTAGGGTTGTATGGGGTCATGATAAGGAAATCATTATAGCATGAACTATTAATCAGATTATTGAAATAAATTATTGATCGACTCAATTGAAATATGCTTTATTGATAAATGGAAATCATATGATGGTGTTATGGAAACTGTGATATTATACGAAACTTTATGGGGAAATAGAGCACAATTCTTGGGCCGGGTAACAACATGTGATCACACCATCACTTGGGCCGATTTGGAGTGATGGGCCACACTCATGAGTAATCTAAACACCCACTTAATGAATTTGTGAACTTGTAACATGCCAATGTTTTGGGCCGGAACTAGTGGGCTGCATGGGGTCGGGCTGTCGCACACTTCATCCGGCTGAACCAGGTTAATGGGCTGCATGATAACAAAGGGTCACACACACAATTGGGCTGGGGTCGCACAATTAAATGTGGACCGCACTCTCACTATGGGCTCTCAACTGAATGGGTCGTGCACTGTTAAATCATTGATTTGAATCATGTAATTGTGTTATGAACATGTGGTTTGAATGTCTAATATGTGTTATGAAACGATGTGTATGCATGGGTTGACTGTTATGGTATATGATGGTATGCAACTTGCTAAGTATATGTGTACTGCCATGATATTTACTTGTATATGAAGCCCTTACACTTGCTATGCGACGCTGCAATAAACATTATGGGTCAATGGGCCGTATGATTTACTGTTATGACTTGTATGAGGATACGTGTTTTACTTGTATGCTACTTGTGTAACGTGTACTAAGGATTCGTGACATACGTGAATATTAAACTGACTATCTTTGGTAACCACGGTAGGGTATGGTTGACCAACTGGGAACGGGTAACATAATCTACCGAGCAAATCTAAGGTGAGTTCACTGCTCTTTTTCCAAGCATGCATCCCAGGGAGGGATATCGGGTAACGTTCCGGGGAGGAATGTCAGGTTAATGGGATGTTTGTTATTACTCATTTCTATCATATAAGACCCCTTACATCTACCGATAGTTGCCGGGGAGGCAACGAGGTTATTAGTTGCTAGCGCTATTAGGTTTGGCACCCTCACACCGTACCGGGGAGGACGGGCGTGAACTAATTACCTTAAAGCATGACTAATGTTTTGATAGAGACATTGGGGTTGGGCAATTACATCTTGTAGCCATTGCGGTAATCGAGTTAATAACAACATCAAATCAAATCATCGAAACTGTGCAACGTTTTAATCTGGTAACTGGTATCTAAACACGTTAACAAAACTTTGAACTCACCAGCGTCGTCTGACACACTTGTCTACATGCTTGCAGGATTGTAGGTTTATATCATTGGGACTTGCTGTCTGGGATGCTGGAATGGTCATGGGTCGTGATACATGGAATCTCAACACAAGCTAAATGATTTACACTACAAGAAAGGGGTACCTTTAGCGGCGACAGGTGTCGCCGCTATTGGTGCATTTTGTCGCCGCTATTTGGTATTAGCGACGACACGTCGCCGGTATTGCGTCGCCGGTATTGCTGGGACGCTATTGCCATGTTGTCGCCGCTATTGGTTCCTGTCGCCGGTATTGCTCGTCAATCTTTAGCGACGACAACCGTCGTCGCTAACAAGTCGCCGGTATTGACTATCGTCGCTAAAGATTCAACAGCAATAGCGGCGACACGTGTCGCCGCTAAAGGTCAATTTTTTTTTTAATACAGCAGCTGTATTACCAGCTGCCCAGCCAGTTTTTTTGGCCGAAAAACCAAAACCTGCCAATTTTCAAACAACGCAAGCATACACGTTTTCTAACATGAACATAATCAACATATACTCAAAGAAATATAGTTAAAAACTACGTTTAAGTCGTACATTATAATCCTACAACGTTTAATTAAATCATACATTAAAAACAAGTCACTCATCGTCATCGTTATCGTTGGGTTCATCTTCGGATTCATTATCGAATAAGTTGTCAGAATCGTAGTCTTTTGACTTTCCTTTTCCTTTTCCTTGTGAAGCAAGATAGTTGTTAAGTTGGTTCAAAAATGACGGGGTTTGGAACAAGCTGTTAACAAAATCCTACAATAATAGATAGCAAAACGTATATTAGCATATTAATTAACGCTACCAACATATATTTAACAAGGAAACATGCGTTCGTTTGTCATTTATGTATAAATTGCGTAGTTTACCTCGGAAAAGGGTTCTTGCGTCCGAGCTTGCGAAGACGACATGTTAGATGAAGAGTGCGAGGACGTGTTGGAAGAAGGTTTAGGCCCCATCCCGCGATACCATCCTCGGCGCTCTCCCAATGCTTCTTGATACGGGGCAATTGGAGGACCATCGCCGCTCCATTCATATGTGGCCTGTTGTATGTTCCGCTGTATTTTACGAAGATGATTAAATATATATGTGTGTGTATATATATATATATATTTGTTATAGAAAATAATACTTAAAAGAAATACTTACGTAATTTTGTTCAGCAATCGGATCAACCCAATTCCCTTGATTGTCCGTGTGGGTTTTAGCATACGTAGGTACCCAATCCAAATTCTGTTTAACATTACACTTAGATTAGACATTAAATAAACAAAAGCTTGCACACACGCACACATACATAAAACATTACATTTTTATAGGCGGTGCTACCGTACGAAGATGTCCCCCCACGGTATGGGAATTGTTGTTTTTCGCGTACTTTTTTGTTGGCATTGCTTCTTTTAATATAATCTTCTTGCCGGAAACCTTCGATGGTTCTCAACCAGTTTTCATAGGGCATATCCTTGGGATGGTGTGCCCTTGCACTCTCAAGATCATTGTAACCTCCCTGGCTATCAAATAATTGTCTAGCTTCATGCTTGCGGTCATTGTATCGCTTCATAAGCACAGTCCTTATACCACCCTTCAAGTTTTTCGCGTCATAATCACGTTCCACTTCATCAAGATTGAAATTTTCCTACAAATTAAATAAAAGAGTTAAAATATCATATATAAATTATATTTGCATGTGCTATAAAATTTTATGCATATAACTTATTTACCCGTAAGTGGTTCATGACGGCATCCTTGTAATGTGGTTCAACAGCATCCCATCCAATTTTATCAAACGGGATGGCCCGCCACATATACAAGCCGGCCTCCCGTGAAAACATGTCTCTTGATCTACCAACAGGGGTAAACGTGACCTGTCGATCAAACGTAAGCGACACAGGCCCCCCCGCTTTTACTAGACGCCGTAGTGCTTCGTTTTTAGCTTTCCCCCTAACCTTCTTTCGGGGAACCGCTGCAATTAAAACAAAAATAATTAGTAACAACATTTATAATATATAAAATATAAGGACTACAAAATAATTTAGTAAAAAACTTACCGTCTGTCTCGTGTGTGCCACGAATCCCACCAGGAGGAAGCGGTGGATCACCAGCGCCGTCACCCCCATGTCCCCAGGGGGCCACATCAGCCATCAGATACGCGAATATCAACAATACCGAAAACATAATCCCTATAAAGTTACAAATGTTACAGCATGTGTATCTAATACAAATTAAGCGAAAGTACAACAACGGTAACTCAAATTCAAATAAATATTTCAAACACGATTTTTAAGCTCGTAATGTTTTAAATCATGATTTCAATTTCGATTGGGTGTTTTCTTAGCTCGTTATGTTTGAAATGATGAATTCAATATCAGACACGATTTTTAAGCTCGTAATGTTCTTCATAATGGTTTATATTTCGGGCGGGTATTTTCATAGCTCCTTATGTTTTAAATGATGATTTTAATATAAAGAGGGTATTTCCTAACTAATATATATTTGTCAAATTTAAATATAAATGTTTTAAAACCTAAACACAAATATACAAATTATCAAACTTTAACATTTTTTTCAAACCTACACATTTGCATCCTTACACACACATTTGCATACTTTATACAAACATACATACTAACATACACATTTTTCACCAACATACTAACATACAACAATTATACAAACATACTAACAATTTACAATTTACATACTAACATTATACAATTTACATACTAACAATTTACATACTAACAATTATACAAACATACATTCATTCATTCATACACTTACATACCCACATACAACTTAAACTAAAAATTATACAATTTACATACTAACAATTATACAAACATACATACTAACATACACAATTTACATACCTAAACTAAAAATTATACAATTTCTAAACTTAAAAAAAAAAAAAAAAAAAAAAAAAAAACTAACCATTATACAATTTACATACACATTTTTCAAATACACCTACATTATACAATTTACATACTAACAATTATACAAACATACATACATTCATTCATACACTTACATACCCACATACAACTTAAACTAAAAATTATACTATTTACATACTAAAAATTATACAAACATACATACTAACATACACAATTTACATACCTAAACTAAAAATTATACAATTTCTAAACTTAAAAAAAAAAAAAAAAAACTAACCGGTTTTTCAGGTGGTGACCGTAGAAGTGAAGGAGGAGAAGAGGTGGTGCCGGTGGAGATGAGGTGGCGGCCGTGGAGACGAGGTGGTGCCGGTGGAGAAATTCTCTAGCATACACCCGAACACACAAAAATATACAAAATTTAAATGCTATAACGTGTATATAACAAAAATAAAGAAGAAATGTAACATAAACAAAGGTTCACTTACCGATTTGGGTGAAAATCGCGTGTTTCCGGCGGTAGAGCGAAGGTTTGGGGGGAAAAAGTGAAGAAAGAGGGAAAAATGGCGCTGATATGGGTCTGATATCGTAACACCATTAGCGGCGACGTTATGTCGCCGGTATTGCTCTGACAACAGATAAGGTTTGTGTGGCTAGGGTTTAAAGTTCTGACGCCTACTTTTAGCGGAGACACATGTCGCCGGTATTGACCCTAGTCCTGTCGCCGCTAATACCTTTTAAATCCCCAACCGTTAGATCAGGATTTTGATCAACGGATGGGGTTTGGTCTCACACGGATCGACCAATAGCGGCGACACTTGGCCCGTCGCCGCTAATGGCGACACGTGATCACCAGGAAACCTGATAGCTTAGGAAACACCGGGAGTTCGCTGCAGGCGAACGTGTCATATTGGAAGTCTCACCCTGGGAGGGTGCGGTACGCCTTGGGAAGCGTGGCGAGCTTAACTTATATCATGTTGGGCCATACAACATTCTGGGAAAATCGGTATCGTGACCTACAAACTCGACTTACCTGATGAATTGGGTAGCGTACGTGATGTCATTTATGCCTCAAATCTGAAGAAGTGTTGTTCGACGAAACACTTGTGGTCTCCTTGTAACAACCATAGATTGACGATTAGCCACAGTTGTTGAGTAACCAAAGCACAGTCAAATTCCAACTATGAGGGTTCGTTGGAACTCAAGACATGAACCAGAGTTCACACGGGAACGCGAGGACCATATGAAGTTTAAGTACCTTAACCTGTTTGAAAACCACGGAATCAAATCGTGAGGCGACTGGTGAATTTTGGGACGAAATTCCCTTTCAAGTTGGGGATGATGTGGCATCCGAGGAAATCCACAGTCATCCTAATCTGTCACTTCACTTTCATGAGTCTACTTACTTTCAAGTTGGGGATGATGTGACAACCCGAACTTTCAAGGTTAGTGTCTTTCGGTCTTGTGATTCCGATTCCTCATTATTCCTCTTTCACGCTCTTTGCTTTAGTGAATCTGTTAAACGCTCGTGAGTCTACTTATCAAATTTCGGGACGAAATTTCTTTCAAGTTGGGGATGATGTGACAACCCGAACTTTCAAGATTAGTGTCTTTCGGTCTTGTGATTCCGATTCCTCATTATTCCTCTTTCAAGCTCTTTGCTTTAGTGAATTTGTTAAACGCTCGTGACTTTGATAAACTTGTTAAACGTAAATGTTATTGGGTGCGTTTGAATGTGTAATTGGGTTTTATTGTGTCATGTAGTTAGAATTGGGCCGTAATCACCCTTAAACCATCTCGGCCCAGTCGCGAGTGTCATTGGGCCGCACACACACTTCTAAATCATCACTTCACCCTATTCCGGCCCATGCTTGCTATCAGGCCGAACCACATGAGCCCAACCCCTTTCGTGGGTTATGTATACATGTGAAACTAGGTGTACGTATTATTGGATGGTTTTGGAAAACAAATAGATAACAAAAACCCTAGGGTGCCCTATTCTTTCCTCTCATGATCGGCCTACCTTTCGAAGTTCTTTGTTCCCTTGAAGCTCATCGCTTGTGTTTAGCATAACCCATCTCCGGGTTAGTACAATTTTAATGATTCGAGTCTTGTTGACTATTTTAGGTTATATGCAAGGTATTGTGATATTCATGAAACTGTATGTTCAAGATTGAGGTTAATAATTAGTGGTGCATGTGTTGGTATTACTTGCATAATGATCCATGTTTGATAAGAACAAACGGTTGTATTAATCTGGATAGTTGAAACCGATGTTTAGCATTTGACAAGGGTAAGGCATGAACTAAATTATGTGATAATGTATGTACGTGGTGTTAACTTGATTGGATCATGGTCATGTAGGTTAGTAGGGTTGTATGGGGTCATGATAAGGAAATCATTATAGCATGAACTATTAATCAGATTATTGAAATAAATTATTGATCGACTCAATTGAAATATGCTTTATTGATAAATGGAAATCATATGATGGTGTTATGGAAACTGTGATATTATACGAAACTTTATGGGGAAATAGAGCACAATTCTTGGGCCGGGTAACAACATGTGATCACACCATCACTTGGGCCGATTTGGAGTGATGGGCCACACTCATGAGTAATCTAAACACCCACTTAATGAATTTGTGAACTTGTAACATGCCAATGTTTTGGGCCGGAACTAGTGGGCTGCATGGGGTCGGGCTGTCGCACACTTCATCCGGCTGAACCAGGTTAATGGGCTGCATGATAACAAAGGGTCACACACACAATTGGGCTGGGGTCGCACAATTAAATGTGGACCGCACTCTCACTATGGGCTCTCAACTGAATGGGTCGTGCACTGTTAAATCATTGATTTGAATCATGTAATTGTGTTATGAACATGTGGTTTGAATGTCTAATATGTGTTATGAAACGATGTGTATGCATGGGTTGACTGTTATGGTATATGATGGTATGCAACTTGCTAAGTATATGTGTACTGCCATGATATTTACTTGTATATGAAGCCCTTACACTTGCTATGCGACGCTGCAATAAACATTATGGGTCAATGGGCCGTATGATTTACTGTTATGACTTGTATGAGGATACGTGTTTTACTTGTATGCTACTTGTGTAACGTGTACTAAGGATTCGTGACATACGTGAATATTAAACTGACTATCTTTGGTAACCACGGTAGGGTATGGTTGACCAACTGGGAACGGGTAACATAATCTACCGAGCAAATCTAAGGTGAGTTCACTGCTCTTTTTCCAAGCATGCATCCCAGGGAGGGATATCGGGTAACGTTCCGGGGAGGAATGTCAGGTTAATGGGATGTTTGTTATTACTCATTTCTATCATATAAGACCCCTTACATCTACCGATAGTTGCCGGGGAGGCAACGAGGTTATTAGTTGCTAGCGCTATTAGGTTTGGCACCCTCACACCGTACCGGGGAGGACGGGCGTGAACTAATTACCTTAAAGCATGACTAATGTTTTGATAGAGACATTGGGGTTGGGCAATTACATCTTGTAGCCATTGCGGTAATCGAGTTAATAACAACATCAAATCAAATCATCGAAACTGTGCAACGTTTTAATCTGGTAACTGGTATCTAAACACGTTAACAAAACTTTGAACTCACCAGCGTCGTCTGACACACTTGTCTACATGCTTGCAGGATTGTAGGTTTATATCATTGGGACTTGCTGTCTGGGATGCTGGAATGGTCATGGGTCGTGATACATGGAATCTCAACACAAGCTAAATGATTTATGTACACATGGTTTACTAAACACTTAACAAATGAGTTTTGCTTCCGCTGTACACAATGAATGATATGTAACGATTGTAACCCTTTATGTTAATGAAAGAAAGTTTTATTTAAATATATTTATGAGTTCAATGTGATTGGTGGCTTGGATCCTGGTATGTCACACGCCTCGCGGGGGTTTACGCATGTGGTATTTTGGGGGTGTGACAAATATAAATAAGTTTTGTTGTTTATGATTGACACTATATAATGAGTATTATAGGAAACTCTCAAAAACCACTTGTCTAGCATGCATGGGTTTCATCTACGTTTACATTTCCAAAGGCTCACATTTGACATTTGATGCTTATGGACAAATACTTGAAAACTATATAATGTTGTACGTCGAATCTTATGATCTGCTTTCTTATCTTCTCTCTCATATTTCGTCCACTGGCCACGACTTGTTGTCGCCAAGGTGAATCGATTTCATGTATACGATTTTTGCCTTTTTACCTTTTTTGTATATTCTATTTGAAACACATTTTAAATCGTGTAACCCGAACACGTCTTGTTTAACTTATTATCTGACCAAGTCAAACGTGTTTGCAGGTTATTATGTATTTACATGAATAATAATCAACTTAACATCAATTAACTATTTTGCTTTTATTAATGTTGATTTAATTATCTATCAAACGAATCTTCATCTCTTAAAGCAACCTACCCTATTAAAGTTAGCATATTGATGCTATTTTATGGACATATTTCAATGTATCCATGGCAGATGAATGTTGAAAAGCTAATGAAGATGGCTGGTGATGTTCGCATTGGTTATTTTCTCTCTTTTTTTTTTTTTTTGTTGAGATCCCCATGGGAATCCAACAACCAGCTGCATTGTGTGTGCTCGTTTGTGAATGGGGCGGTGTCTCTGGTCACAAACGAGGGCAGATGGGTGCAGTGCGGCTTTTAATGTACTTTTTCCCTTTTAATTGTTTTATTATACACACACATACCAAAGGTGTGTCACCACAAAAGAATATTCTTCTAGTTGGATATTTATATGAATTAATATTTTATATAAGTTACTATTTACTTACATTCAGAAAGAAGAAGGTTGCGCATAAAATCACCACAACAGATGACAAAAGGCTGCAAAACATTTTGAAAAGAATTAGAGTAAACATAATCCCACAAATTGAAGAAGTTAACATTTTTAAGGATGATACAGTTATCCAGTTCTTGAACCCCAAAGGTAGCACCTTTAAACATAATCATTGGTTTTCTTTTTTATTTGTTTAAAACATCAATTGTTTATTTTTTTTTTTTTTTTTCCGTTTTGTGTTTCAGTTCAAGCCTCAATTCGTGCTAACAATTGGGTTGTTAGTGGTTCTTCCAAAACAAAAGGTAGGTTTATCTAATCCAACTGCTTATTATATTTTTGTATATATATATATATATATATAGAAAAAGTGTACCGTACAATATGGCTTAACGTACGTTGTGTACGAGATGACAAAATCGCACGTTATATTACTTAAAAATGAAAATCGCATATTATAGGAAAAATGGAAATCGCATGTACATAAAAAAAACTACAAATTGCATGTTAAAAAAATATACAAATCGCATGTTTATGAAAAAAAACTACAAATCGCATGTATATAAAAAGATGAAAGTCGCATGTTATAAACCAAATTCGCATGTTTATACTGAATCGCGTACGCAGCGTAAGTTAAGGCATTTTATACAATAACCGGCCTATATATATATAGGGGCAGGATCTGGAGAAAACGCATAAAAGTGTGAAAACGGTGAGAACAATTTTGGTGTTGACATGTGGTGTTGATGATAACATACACTAAGGGTAATATTGTCAAAAGGCCCATCCACATGTCACTCACATGTCAAAGACCATGCACATGCAAGTCACATGCATATTCTACCGTCTTTATTAAACTCTTGTAACTTTTCTATATGTGATTATTTAAAAAAAAATTACATCATAAAATCGTGTGTTTTGTTATCTTTCCAACGAGTATACTATTGCTATACTTTTAAATTAAAAAAATGACATTAACTAGGTGTTTAATAAAAACGCCATAAAAACAACAAGTTCAGAAAAACGTCATGAAAAATATCCAGTTGAAAACGCCATAAAACACCCAGTTTAGAAAAACACCATGATATTCAGTTGAAAACGCCATAAAACACTCAGTTCAGAAAAACACCATTAAAAAATTAGTTGAAAACACCATAAAAACAACCAATTTAGAAAACGCCATAAAAACACGCAGTTTAGAAAAACGCCATAAAAACACCTAATTCAGAAAACACCATAAAATTAGGTGAAAACGCCATAAAAACACAATGTTGAAAACGCCATAAAAACTCAATTCATTTTTTCAAAAAGTATATCAATAGTATACTCGTTGGAAAGATAAAAAACGCTGAGTTTTATGGTGTAATTTTTTTAGAAAAATAATCACGTATAAAAAAGTTATTGGCGTTTCAATATGATGGGGAAAATGGCATGTGATTAGCATGTGCACCCTTATTTGAATCTTCCAATTTTACCTCTCCTAGTAGTTTTAAGGTTCCCATTTTTTACAAAAATGCCACCGCATCATCTTAGCCACAAATCACAAAGATCTTGTGGCTGAAAATCGTTCTCACCATTTTCACACTTAAAATCGTTTTCTCCTGAACACACACACACACACACACACACATATATATATATATATATATATATATATATATATATATATGGTAGGGTTCTAAAGTGAACACTAGGTTAAGAGTGAACTGTGTGAACTAATTTGGGCTATTGGATTACACCATCTAGAGATTTTTAAACGACGGCAAGATTGTAATTATAATGTTGTAACTTCCCTTTAAAATAATTGATAGAAGGGTATTTGCGTCTTTTGTAAATTGAATTTATTATACAATATAATCAAAATCCCTAAAATCTTGCTAGTTTCCGTATATACAAGATACAAAAATGTTAGTTTATACATATGTGTATAGTCTCGCTAGTAACAGTTTATACAAGATACACAGATGTTAGTTTATACACATGTGTACAGTCTCACTAACTATCAATTTATACAAGATACACATCTATTGGTTTATACACATGTATACAGACTTTTATACATCTGTGTATTATATTCAGAAATTGTTACATATGAGTATATTAACAACATATAGTATATTATGCATGCACACGAGTAGATTCATATAAAATTATAAAATTAATGAAAACAAAATAAGTCACATGTATGCAAAAATAAATAACTTAATCACATATTCAAAAAAGAAAGATAATGCCCAAAAATAATTACAATTTCAATCTCAGAGAAAATTTTTAATATTTAATGAAAATTATAAAAAGTTAAAAACAATATATTATGATATCTATATATACGGATAATAAAAGAAAAACAATATTCAAGTTAAAATTAAAACAAAATCTATGGATAAAAAAATGAGTGCAACAAATACTTGGAAATTAAATAATTTGTAAACAAAATATTTCCAAAAAAAAAACATTTGAAAAAAAATAATAGTTTTGTCTTTATCATCTTCTTAAATGATAAGAATATCTGCAATATTCATTAATCAACTTCAACATATTAGCTGAAGATGTAGAATGACAATGTCGTAATCCATGATAGTCTACAAAAATTTAAAGCCCTTCAATCTCTTATAATTAAAATGATAGAGAAATAATTAAAAATGAGAGAGAGAGAGAGAGAGAGAGTTAAGAGATGAGAAAATTAAGTGATTTTAATTAAACATACTTGGCTAATGTCAATCTTACCCTTTTAATCAAAAAATGATCAAGAGCGAAGATTAGTTCACTCAGTTCACTCTCAAGAAGTTATTCACTCTTGAACCTAATCATATGTGTTTGTATATATATATATATACGGGAACGATAAAACGAGAACCCACTTAAGTTGAGAAAGCTCAAAAAACCTTTGTAAAACCCCCATGTAACGTTTTTATTTTTTTTAATAGGAAATGTAACATACATATATTTGAACATTTTTATAAAAGAAAAACAAAAAAAGGGCCGAGTAGTTTATTTTTTAAAAATTGTTAAAAATTTCATGTTACGTAATATGTATGTCTAAAAAAATATAAGATACAAATTTTGAACATTTAAAAGAAAACAAATAGGTGCTTTTTACATTTTTTTTTATAAAAATATTCAAGTACATTTATGTTACATTCCCTTTTTTTTAGAAAAAAAAAATGTTACATACTGTTTTCTTGAGTTTTATAAACTCCAGTGGGTTTTCGTTTTATCTTTCACCTATGTAGTAGAAGGATCCGTTAGGAACCACCCTTTATTGCGAGAATCGCGAGAATCAATGTGAACACAACCAAAAATACCTAAAAAATCTAAAAAACACCAAAAAAAATTACTATTTTTTTGGAAAAATCGCTATATTTCGTCAATAATAAAAAAATTTCAAGAAAAAAAATTTTGAGTAACTGTTATCCATGCACGTGTGCATGTGTATCATTTCTTTGACAAATTCCTTAATTCATTACAAATATTAGACAATTGCACTTTCATTTAAACTATCATATGTAATACACTATTTTTTACATTACCAATATTAGAAATGCACATGTGCATCTATATGTATCAACATGAAATAAGGTGTTTTGGTACACTACTTTGAATACATTTTCCCTTTCATCTATCATACCATCCATAATATAACCATTACCTCCTACCATACATAATACAATACCATTACCTCCTACCATCCATAATACAATACCATTACCAATTTTTTCACTTTATTACATGTATATCAACACCATTTATACCATCCAATCAACATATTACATCATAAAGTGACAACTATAACCACACCATCAACCACTAGATATAACTAACCAAAAAAGATGTATATGGGCCTACTTCTCCATTCAAAATCACAAACTTTTTTTTACCAAAACACGTTATATCATTGTTATACATAATGATGCACATGTTCATTTTGAATATTGGTAATGTAAAAACTAGTGTATTACGGATGGTATTGTAAATTAAAGTGCAATTGTCTATTACTGATAATGTATTACGGAATTTGTCGAAGTAATGATACATATGCACATGTGCATGGATAACCGTTACTCGATTTTTTTTTGTAAGGAAATATAGCGATTTTTTTTAAATATTAAAAAAAATTTGAGTGCTTTTTATATTTTTTTATATTTTATTTTGTGTTCACATTGGTTCTCACGGTTCTCACAATAAATGTGGTTCTCAAATGAACCTTACCATATATATATATATATATGAAGGTTTAAATGAGAACGCTAAATATTGTGAGAACCGTGAGAACAATTGAAAAAAACGCGAGAACTTGGTCAAAAACAGTTCAAATTCAAAAAAAAATTCTACAGTTATCATTATTATTAGAATACAATGTTAAAAATTTAATTTACACGTTTAAATTTATGTGAGTTAGTAAATAAAGAAAATTTACACATGTGTAAGTTTGCCATTTACACATGTGTAAGTTTGCCATTTACACATGTGTAAATCTGTTATATTTACACATATGTTAAAAATCTATAAATATTTACACATATGTTAAAAATCTAAAAAGAGTGATTTTGAAAGGAGAAATTAATTATTTGATGTTGTAAATTCTTTTTTTGATGTTGTATCTTAATTACAATGAGGTTTGTATTAAAAAAATTGGTTTTGATTGGTTTTTTCATTCGTTCTCACGGTTCTCGCAATATTTAGCGTTCTCAAGATAACCCTCCCCTATATATATATATATATATATATATATATATATATATATATATATATATATATATATATATGGGTAAGATCAAATAAAAAATTTATTTTTCCGAAGTAGGATGAGAAGGAATATTAACAATTTATTTTTCAAATTAATGGTTAAGATGAAAATGTTGGAAAAAAGAGGGTGTAAGGTTATATTGGGAAAATCTTATTTATTGTCTTTCTCTCTTCACATGCAAGGCACATGCATATTTCATCCCAATTTTTTAAACGTTCATAACTTTTTATACGACATTATTTTTTCATAAAATTTCACCGTAAAAATCAAGCTTTTTTTATCTTTACATTAAGTACTATATTGGTATATAAAATATGACGTCAAAAAAACTCACAAAAATATGTTGCATTTCTATGTTGTATAGTATTTTTTGTGCTAGATTTTTTGTACTACATTTTTGTGCTAAATTTTTTTTATGATTTTTTTTGTGCTGAATTGTTTGTACTAGATTCTTTTGTACTGAATTTTTTTGTGCTATATTTTTTGTATTAGATTTTTTTGTGCTATATTTTTTGTACTAGATTTTTTGTGCAATACTTTTTTGAACTGGATTTTTTGCTAGATTTTTTGTACTGTTTTTTTTTTGTTTTATTTTTTAGAAAACAAAAGAGGTGCCACATGTCATTTTCACACTCTTACTTATAAGGACTAAAATGCGCTTCCTTCCTACTTATAAGGAGTGTCACATGTCATCATCACAATCCTTGTTAAGCGGCACAATCCACTTTTTAGTGGATACTTCCCTTATATATATATAGGGTAAGGATAGTGTAAAAAGGGCCTAAAGTGTGAGAAGTGTATTATAACACTATATATAATACTATATAACACCATATAAACACCGTATAACAATATGTAACACCATATAACACTATGTAACACTATATAACATTATATAACAAATATAACACTATACATCTATCATAGACATGCTATCAGACAACCTATAGTGTTATATTTGTTAAATAATGATATATTGTAACACCTCGAAAATTTCGGGTTCAATAATAAAAAGACACGTGTCATGTAAGACAAAACGAGTTGTAAACCCGGATTAAATAAAGATGTTTCGGCAAGATTTGATGTGGCGTCATGTTAAATTTTTACCTCTGAACGACCTCAATTATAAATCCCAAGACCCAATTAAAAGTTATACACATCTTTTATGCCCTCAATTCAGGGAATTATTGTCAATAAAAGAATTGCAAAAGCATGATATGATCCCACGAAGGAAAAGAATGGAAACCCTTTGTTTTCGGGTCTTGTTTTTGGATTCAAAGCAAACAAACCCAAAGTGGTAGGGTATGATACTGTACAAAGCACTTTTTGGAGGTCCCTAATTGATAAAACAAGTCCAAATTTCGAAACCAGTGGTTGCCCTTTCGAATGCATGGAGGAACAAAGATTTTTGGCTACTGATGAATTGTTGCGCACCGCAACAAATAATTGTTACGGTGCGCAACAAATGCCCAGCAACCAGAAAACAGGCTGTTGCCTGTTATGCGCGATTTTAACCCATTTAGCCGGTTTTTCTCACATGTGGACGGCCCCTAGGCACCCCTAAGCACTAGTAACAAGTGTTGATCAGTTGTGGGCAGTCCTAGACTTTGTTGTCAACATGTTGTGGTGATTGAACTTGCTATATAAGGGCCTTCATGTTGCAAACATTCCTCACAACTTCTCCTGCACTCTTGGATCATTTCTGGAGCTATCAAGCAGCCTCAAGTGATCATATCTCGTGCATAGGACTTCAGTAAGTGTTCTTGTCCTTCTCTAATTAAGTTTAGCTAAGTTAATTAGCTAAAAGTCAAACCGTCGTAATTACGGTTTGACTTCGAGATTAGTCAATAATGGCTCAGTCATATCTCGAATTAAAAGTGGTTATGAGTTGGTATTTATGTGGGTAATAAAACCTCAAAAGGGTTTCCCCTGATCACCACTCTAACCAGGTCTAATGTCGGGTCAAACTTTTAATTAAAAAGTCAACATGATGCTTAAAATGTCATTTATGCATAATTAACTATCTAGAGTATATATAACCTATTTGATCATTGTTATAAATTAGTAATTAGTGTAAGAACATGTCCAAACATGTTCAACCCGACTATTTCCTGTTTAGACCCGGTTCGGAACCGAAAGTCACATAGTTTGACTTTCACTTTGACTTTCAGTTCTGACCCGTTTAGGCATGTTTTAGAAATGCCTCAGAGCTTTAATTGGATTAGGTTACTTGTTAGAACAACCCTCTGTGATTATACACTTTGGTTAATTAGTTATCCAATTAATATGCATGTTTCCGTTAATTGCTCATATGTTGACCGTTATGCCCTTATTACCTTAAAACGTGATTTATGAAAATGTAAAAGTGTAGAAACCTTAAATACTGATACATAAACTTGTATGCAAAGTTTGACATCAGTTTGACTTGTAGATTAAGAGTTATGCTCATTATCGCAAAATTAATGCTTTATGTTAATAAAGTGGCGTAATTAGCATATAGCCTAGTTAAACATACTTTTTGGTATCAAATCTTTTACCCACTGATGTAATATATTATTTTGAGATTTTTAAAGATTTTTAATTAATTTTAGGCTGAGCATAACTCATAGTCGTAGGCTTAATTCGGTAAATGTCGGTTTTGCCCTTACGGGCCATAAAATGAGTTTTACATATCTAAACGACCCCAAAACTTTTGCCACTGATTAGTTATGATAAATAAATTATTTTAAGCCTTCTGGAAATATAAAAATATCAGATTTAAGTATCGAACCCGGTAATGGCCTTTAATCGCCTTATTTAGCGTTTTTAACGCATAGTATGTTTTAAAATCATATTGAACATACCCGGGTTGATACCTACTGATATATGAGGCAAATTATAATATTTTAACAGTAAGCAAAGGTTGATAAACTCAGACTCCAGTTTTGAGCTTTTCGGCTTATGTGAAATTACCAAAATACCCCTACGGGGCATAGTTTGGTTAAAAATGATAAATTTCACATATATGATTTAGCCTACTGATATAACATATCAAATTGAGTATGTTTGCTATTTACATCAGACCTGTAACTCAGTTAAACATCTAAACTCTTTTACAACCTTTAAAATGACCAAACTACCCCTACGGGGCATAGTTTGTGTTTAAATTCGTTTCGAGCATAATGAAAGACATCTTACTGATGTCACCACATATTTGAAGCATATTAACTTAGGAAACCTGTAAATGGCTCTTACGGATACCCGTTACACTTATTTCGTGTTCGGTTCGGTTTATGTAACAAGTTTACATAAATTAGCCGAAACGGGTCAAACCTTAACGGTTTTATCTCAAAATCCAGAATGTGAATAATAAACCCATATTAAACAAGTCTTCAAACTTTTCGGGTCTGAATCACATTCTATCCGGTCTTCGCTTAATCGCGCGTACGAACCGTATCTTTGAAACTAGCCGGTCTAAGCTTAAGCTTAATTAAAGACCCGTTAGGATTCTAATAGGTTATTATAAACCTTCGTTCCAGATTAGGAGAACCAATAAAAGCTACGTGCATTTTGCTTGTTGAGATTAATACTTACTCAGGTAAATACTTTTAACTTATTTTCCCTATACGGGCTTGGGTTACGGTACATAGCGTACCGCTTGATCGAGCATCAAATCTCCACATTAAGTGGGTAGTTGAATAATTTGATCGGCTCGTTTAAACAGTCTTGTTTACTTTACAGCCTTTGGGGGGTTAATGACCATGTCCCGGATATCCTTGGCATCATCTTACGAGATGGCCGCGACCTGAGCACGGGGTGTAGGCGTACACCGTCCGTGTATAACTCAATGATGTGGTGTGTCTATTGATCTTTAACCCGGAAAAGATCCGGGCTACTGAACGCATAAGTAACATGTAATTCGTTCACAAGATTATAATATTAAATAATTCTCCCAAGTTATAAAAATGTTTATGCCATGTGCATCCAAACCAATTTTTAATCATTTTTCCAAAATGAGTCAGTTGAATGTATTTACCAGTGTAAACTGACGTATTTTCCCAAAAAGACTGAATGCAGGTACTAAACGAAATTGGCTGGATTGTCTCCTAAGCATCAATAAAAGTCTCGCAAGCTTAGGATGCCAGAAGTCTGTTGAACCATTAATATTATTTGTTTCGATCTGTTCTGTGGATAAACTTCCGGATATTGTTACATTGATAAACAATATTAAATTCGGTTGTATCATATTTTAAATTTTGCTTCCGCTGTGCATAATATTATTGTGTTGTTTGACTATTACGTTGCCAACCACGTCACGATACTCCCCCACCGGGCCCACCGGTGACACGTGGAAATCGGGGTGTGACAGGTTGGTATCAGAGCCAACTCTGAGTGAATTAAACACTACCCTTTTGTGTTTAATCTCAGTTACACAATTGCACATTCTAAACCTTCGAGTCTAGACTTATAACATAGGACAAATTCCACCTTATTCGGTTTTTGTTTTGTCCTTTAAAAATAAAAAAAAATAAAAAAAATTATATTTTTGTTATTGTTATCTCATGCTTTATTGACAGGAATATCAAAATGCCTCCAAGATTTTTCCGGAGACGAGGACGAGGCAAGGGGCCAGTCACCGCCCCCAATGACCATGAAGCTGGACCGTCCAACGTACGAGCTCCAACTGCTACGGAGAGCGAAGATCCACGTTAGAACAGGAGAAACCTGTTCGAGCCGGCGAGACGATCCGTTTCGCACAGCTCTACACCTCCGGTCCACAATTCATACGGACTACATTCGGAAGACGAGCCCAACAACCCTCTGCCTTCCTACATACCGCTGCAGAGATCTTTGTCCCATCATTCCTATGGAGACCCTACACCTGTTTTCCGGGGACAGTTTAACCCGGTAGGATTCATACCAGAACCCGTGGGTTTCAACCCACTAGGGCCAGATGACCATTTCTCAGGAGATCACGCAGATGACATGGACGAGGATACGGACCCCGTCATGCCGGCGAGTGGTACTCCGAACCACCCCATCGAAATCTCTGACGGATCGTCCTTTCATGGATCACCATATGGTGGTCCAGACAGCTTCCAAGCCCTGTTTAATCAGCACGAGTGGTACTATACGCATTCTCACCACTCGTCGTCTCATGGGCAACAACATCAGCAGCAGCAACAGCAGCAGGAGCCACAGCCACAGCCGCAGCCGCATCATCAAGATTCATCCGAGGATCACCGATTTGTGGCAGTTACGCCACCACCTCCACCGCCACCAGTTCAGCCGGCACCTCCTCAACCGCCAAGGCGTAGGAGAACCGGTGCCCGCATGTCGGTACGACCAGGGGACTTCCATCTCAGTTCCCCACGACAGTCAAGTGCTAGCCACTACCCACCATATCAGGAGGACCCACAAATGGGTGGACCTTCCAACCCCGCGATGCCGCAGCCGCCGCCAATGGGTTTTAACAACCCGATCCCAGCTTACACATGTTCCATGGCTTATAACCCGTTCGAGCCGCCAGTCCACCATAACTATGGGTACGCAGAGGCCGACCCCTACTTGATGGCAGCTAACTACAATGCCCTGCAACCAGAAGGACCATACGGAGCTCCATGGGGAGTTGAGTACCCAACACAAGGGTACCAGATACCACCTAGGCCTATCATACGGACTCAATCGCAGCCGCCTAGGTTCTCCCCACCTGAGCATGAGGAACTCCTACAGAGACTGGATCAGGTGGAACGGGAAGTGCACAGGGACCGTAGGGAGAGGCAGACATTCTTCCAAGGATTAGTAGGCTTGATCAAGGGGAAGAACAAGAAGGATCATTGAATCCTCCCATTTTCTGTATAAGCCCCTGCGTGGGTGTATTTGGTTGTTAAGCCCCTACGAGGGTATGTGTGTTGTATGTTTGTTTTGAGCCCCTGCGTGGACCTATCTTTCCATAAACCCTACGAGGGTTAGTATGTGTGATGATTTGACCCCTGTGTTGGTGCATCCGTCTGTTGTCTACGTCTTATATCGAGTCTTGTATAGAGTTAGAGCATGAGAATCAAAGTTGTGTTTTTTAGAGGTGATTCCACTCGAAATGACACCTTGTCATTTCGAGCTAAATCACATAACTTTCTAATTCCACTCGAAAGTGTAACTTTCTGATTCCACCCGAAAGTAACATGCTGATTCCATTCCAAATGACACCATGTCATTAGGAGTGGAATCAGAAACAATATAAATAGGTCATTTGGGATGGAATCAGCACATAGTTCTAGGTGTGTTCTTCCGGTGAGCCACGAAGTGCTGCCGAAGTGTTGATTCGATTGTAAACGTCATTCAGATTAATAAAATCAACATATTAAATTGAATTCTCGCTGAATTGTACTCGGTTTGTCTGTTTCCGCCGTTCAAACTGAGATAAACTCTTCTAAGCGACTCGTTTAGGTCCGAATTCGATCCTACAATTGGTATCAGAGCTGAGCAGATTGAACAAGTTCCATCGGTCAAGGTTGAGAAAGAAGAATTTGAAAAACCTGTATCTGTGAAACCTGAACCAGTATTAAAGAAAGAGGTTGCAGAAGACGCACCTATTTTTGATCATTCCTCAGAAGAATAGAGTAAGGATGAAAGTGTTCATGAGGAAAAGAAACAGGTTGAAAATATTTCAGCTTTAAAGGTTGAGACAAAAGCTGATGATAAACATATTCTTGTTTTGCTGAAAAATTGTGAGATGTTGACATTTGTTAATGACAAACTCTTGAAGGATGTTGAGAGTTTGTCATTAGAAAACAAAAATCTTAAAAAATCAGAAAATGTTTTGAAAAATCAGATTCACAATTTGGAAAATGAAAAGGTAAAGATTGAAAAAGATTTTCAAAGTCAAATAAAAATTTTAGAAGATGAGAGAGATTTGTTTGGTAAAAACAATCTTGAAAAACAAATTGCAATTAATTCTCATCTTGAAAAGATTATTCGACTTGAAAAGGAAGCAGAGTGTGCTCAAAATAAAATCAAGGAATGGGAAGAAAAATTGAAGGTTTTTGTGAATACTTCAGCTATTCCCTGCCCAAAACCTTTAAATTCTGTTCCAATAAGTGACGATGTCACAAACTTTGACAAAGTCAAAGTTGAAGATTGTGATGAGAAATATGATGATGAAAAAGATAAAAGTGAAAAACAAAAATTATTTTTGAAATTAAAAGAAAATTTTCAAGAAACTGTTCCACAATCAACCGAAAAGGGAGAATGCTCTAAGCAAAAACCTTTGAAGAAGAAAGTGAAACAAAAACAAAAAGAGAAAATTTTGAAAAATGTTCAAAAAGAAAATAAAAGTTCATCAGATCAATCATCCAATCGCAATCAAAAATTACAAAAAGTGAAAAATGAAAATTCAAAATTTGTTGGTAATAAGTGGTGCAGGTCGGACCACAGTGCTTCAAAGTCAAATCCAGCTTACAAGAGGAGAGATGGATATCACCAAGCCAAACAGTGCTATGATCTGAATGTTTGGACTGAAAATGGTGATTGGTACGATAACAGAGTGTGTTATCGATGTGGTTATCAAGGACACATTGCTGTTAACTGCCAAGGTTGGAGTTATGAGACGAGGAGATGCTTTAATTGCAACATCAGAGGTCACATTGCCAGAGATTGCCCAAGGAGATCAAATGAAAGATTGAGGGTTAATTCTCAGAAAATGGCAAAGAAATCAGTCAATGTCAAGCCCAAAGAACAAAAGGTTCAAGAAACGAAAGTGAAGCTTTCTCAAGGGCAAAAAGACAGACTGAGGAAGAAGAGGAAGAAGGCGAGAGAGTATCTCGAGAAGATCTTGTCCTCGGGTTCACCGGATAAATCGAATAAGAGTTCTGATGAATCAACTCCCTTAACTGCAAAGTCAAGCAAGACAAATTCATCAGATACAAATCTGAGGAAGAAAGGGATTTTGAAGAAAGAGAAAGTGGTTAATCAAGAGATTAACAATACAAAGAAAGTAAAATTTTCACTTTCTGGAGATAAATTTGTTTCTGTGGAAACAAAGGAGTCACATGTCGGCGATGAATCTGGCTCATCAAAGTCAGACAAGCCACATTCAGGCAATGATTCTGGTATGGTAAAACCAGAAGAGCCAGTTGTTGAGGTAAGAGTTGAGAATTCTGGTCTAACAATGGATGATGCAAATTTTCCACCATTGTTGAACAAGAATTCAAAATCACCCAAGGACCGTCAGGCTTGGGTGACTCTGTTTAAATGAAAAACCTGACTTGCCGGAGTTCCCAGGTTGGTAAGCATGGAACATGAATCGGCACATTTCTTGAGAAATTCACGAATGTGATATTTCGACTTACAAGTGGTAAATCAGGGACATTAAATTGTACTTGATTTTCTACAAGTGATTCTTAAAAAATGTTAGTTTTTACAAGTGGTTGAAGGCAATGTGATGAACTAAACCCCAACTTTACAAATGGTAAAATCAAACTAATTTTCCGAAAAAAAACCATTTGATTAAAACAAACTTAAGTGTTTTGAAATCAATGGGAAAATAGTTTGTTGAAAGGGGGAGTTCTGATTGTTTATGCCAAGTGAATGGCGATTTGAAGCAATTTGATATCAGTTGTCACGTTGTTGTACAGTTTGTTTTCAAATTTCCTAAAATGTGTTTGCATTTTAGGGGGAGTAAGATTTTTAGAAAATCCAAAAACATTAGAAATTTGAAAAATTACAAACACATTGAAAAATGAAAAAATGAGTTTTGTTGTGAAAAAGAGGAAATGATAGTAGATCAGTTGGACTGTCACAGCATGCTAAAGAAATGGAAAGATAAAATGTGATAAACGATCTCACTAAAGATGTGACGATAGGCTCAGCTAGACTAGTAGATTTGCGATAACGATACAAATTTAAATGAAAAAGCCTAGTTCTAGTGGGAAACATGGTCGAAAGCATAGTACTTAGTTTTGTCCTTCTTGACTGTGTGCCTACTCAGTAATCGCTGATTGTCGATAGACATAAAACTGGTTAAGTTTGTGAACTTTCACAACTTTGCTAAAAAGTCGCTGTGATTGTGCATTTCATTTTGCAAAGATTTAAACTTGTTTTATTTCTTTATTTTGTTTAAGCATCGGACATCCTCTGCGTATACGTGAGTATCGACCTGGATGTTGTTGCCTAAACGTTCTGCTTTATTTTCTTTGGTGTTTCGTTTAAGCTTTGGATCACCTCTGCGTATACGGGAGTATCGACCTGGTGGTTAAAGCCTAAACAACTTCAATTTGTTTTATTTTTCTTATTTTGTTTAAACATTGGACTTTCTCTGCGTATACGGAAGTATCGACCTGATTGTTAATGTTTAAACATTCTGCTTTGTTTTCGCACAAATCACAGTTGATAAAGTTTAAAGGCATTACTTGAGCTAGTGTATTGCATGATGAGGGGATATGCTGAGATCGTGGGGTCCATAAGAATTTAGTGCTATCTAAATATACCTTAACGTATCGGTAAGCATTTTGAAAGTTTTTAGATTGAGTTTAAGTGGACAACAATATCGTCAATCAATGTGAATCGTTTAGAGCTTAAAATGTTAAAGCTTAACGGTGCTGGTGATTGGTCACATAAACTGATATGATCCTCTTACACAAGCTCACAAAAATAGTGTCTGTATATATTTCTTTACTGCTTTTCATTCTATTCTAAAATCCCAAAAAGATTTTTAGTGTGTTTTAGCATAAATTTTAAAAAAAATTCAAAAAGATTTTCGACAACTGATGTTGATGAGCTGATTTTCAAAATTCCAAGTGCTAAACATGATGAAAAAATGGTTTGGGAGAGTGTGTTGTTTTTTTAACATGAAAATGATATTTTTTTCAAATGATTCATCAGAGTCTATAAATGTTAGATCATTTTTTGTGATATTTTTGAGTGATGTCTGATTGTGTTCAAGTTATCATTAGAAAATTTATTTTTGGGTAGAACATGTGCAGGTATAGCCAGGTTTCGATCTTAAACCTGAAGATAAAGTGTCAGGTTTCGATACCTGATGACTCTGTGTTTTCATCAAGCCAGACTGCGATCCCAGCATATCGAAAGGGGGAGTCTGAAGATACTTAAAGGAAGGAGTATGTTGGTGATGAAAAGAGAAGAGAAGATAGAGATTGAGGATACTTACAACGTCAAACATTTCAAAGAGAAGTTAAAAGGCTGATAAAGACTGAAGATACGAAGACTCGACACTGAAGACTCCGTCAACATCCGAGGGGGAGTTTGTTGGTGCATCCGTCTGTTGTCTACGTCTTATATCGAATCTTGTATAGAGTTAGAGCATGAGAATCAAAGTTGTGTTTTTTAGAGGTGATTCCACTCGAAATGACACCTTGTCATTTCGAGCTAAATCACATAACTTTCTAATTCCACTCGAAAGTGTAACTTTCTGATTCCACCCGAAAGTAACATGCTGATTCCATTCCAAATGACACCATGTCATTAGGAGTGGAATCAGAAACAATATAAATAGGTCATTTGGGATGGAATCAGCACATAGTTCTAGGTGTGTTCTTCCGGTGAGCCACGAAGTGCTGCCGAAGTGTTGATTCGATTGTAAACGTCATTCAGATTAATAAAATCAACATATTAAATTGAATTCTCGCTGAATTGTACTCGGTTTGTCTGTTTCCGCCGTTCAAACTGAGATAAACTCTTCTAAGCGACTCGTTTAGGTCCGAATTCGATCCTACACCCTGCGTGGGTCTATTTTCCGTTAACCCCTGCGTGGGTATGATGTTTAGTTGTTAAGGTCCCTGCGTGGACTAGTTGTTTGTTTTAGTCCCCTGCGTGGGTGAGTACTTGTTTAAAACCCCTGCGTGGGTAGATTGTTGTTTGGAAAAGACCCGTTTAGGGCAATATGTAACCTATGTATAATTAATGGAATGTTGTTTTTATAAATTTCATGTTTGCCATTTTGTGCATAAATAATATATAAATGAAATAAATAAATTAAAATCATTCCTCTTGAAATAATCTGCCTATGTAATTATTTAATTAAGAATCTTAAAGTGTGAAACCTAGCCTCGTGTCAAATAAAAGACCGGGCCAAAATGGTAAGACCTGTTTAAAAGATTCAATTCTCTGTTAACATCTTAAAACATGTTAACACTCCTGGCAGAAGTGATTCGTTAAAATCACATGTCATTCTTATATGTATAAGGATTCTTTAGAAAATTCCAAACCCAGTTATATGATCTCTGAATCATGGGTTAAGACCATCAATTAAGATGATCATATTTTACCATACGTGGTAATATGATGCCTACGGGCCCAGCTCACTCCCATATGAGCCAAAAGACAGTGGTAGCTATGACTCACTGTCTGATAAAGGTAATAAACTAGGTTCAAACCTTAAAAGTCTTGATTCTCTGAAATCATTGCTTATAATTTAAATTGTCCATGTGACTAAGCCTTATGTGCTAATATATATTGTTATTGTTTATAATTAGGATAAATTTTAATTGAAATCCTAAATTAATACGATTAATAAGTTAACCACATGTGGTCTCTGTTACCATGATTAACGAGTTACCCTAAGGGGTAATTCCATAATAAACTCCCAAATAAAATATTGACCTTGTTTTCTGCAACAGTTCAATTCAAATGGCTGAATCAAATGAAATCAATAGCCATCCAGTGGAGCCAAATGAGAACGCCCAGATTACGTTAACGGGTGCCGAATTAAAAGCGATCATAGACGGCGCTATTACACAGGCTTTGGAAAGGCAGTATGAAGACTACAGTGGTACTCGAAGTAGGACCCACTCTGCAACACATTCAAAGCCCAAGACACATTCTGAGGCTCATAGTAAGCCTCCTCCCAAAAAGAATGGACCCAAGAAAGATGGTGATGACCGTCAGTCCACCAACCATCAAAGTGGCCCATCTCAGCATTTAGTACTGCATCAAGAACCCCGTAACAAGGGTTGCTCCTATAAGTACTTCGTGTCTTGTAAGCCCAGGGATTTTACTGGGGAAAAAGGAGCCGTCGACTGTATGACTTGGCTGGATGAGATGGACACGGTGGTAGATATCAGCGGGTGCGCTGAAAGGGATGTAGTTAAGTTTGTGTCACAGTCCTTCAAGGGTGAAGCGTTAGCTTGGTGGAGATCTCTGATGGAGGCCTCCGGAAAAATCCCATTGTATAATATGTCGTGGGATCAATTTATTGCCTTAATCAAGGAAAATTTCTGGCCTCAACATGAGGTGGAGAAGATAGAATCTGACTTTCTATCGTTGGTGATGAAGAACCTCGACTGTCAAGCTTACCTGACAAGCTTCAATACGCTATCCCGGTTGGTTCCCTACCTGGTAACCCCGGAGCCAAAAAGAATCGCTCGCTTTATTGGTGGTTTAGAACCCGAGATCAAGGCAAGCGTAAAAGCTTCCCAGCCAGCTACCTTCAGGTCTTTAACTGACATTTCCTTATCCCTCACTCTGGATGCGGTCAGGCAGAGATCGCTGAGGAATAAGGAGGCCGAGAAGAGGAAGCGTGAAGATGATGGTTCGCGAAAGTCGAACAAGAAGCACCGTGGGAGCGGTGACAACAAGAAAGGGTCGGAGTCGAGGAAGGATAGGCATAATTCTGGTGAAAAGCCCAAGTGTAAAATTTGCAAGAAGCAGCACTACGGAAAGTGCAGACTGGAGTAGAACTCTCAGACTCAGTCAAAACCCTTTGCTTGTGGAATTTGCAAGTCCACGGATCACAAAACCCTGGATTGCAAAAAGATAAAAGACGCAACGTGCTACCGTTGCAATGAAAAGGGGCACATCAAGACCAACTGCCCAAAATACAACAAGAAGCCTGAGGAGGCTAAGAAGACTAATGCCAGAGTCTTCAGAATGGACGCGAAAGAAGCTGTGCAAGACGATAATGTCATAACAGGTACATTCCTTGTAAATGATGTCTTTGCAAGAGTACTTTTTGATTCAGGCGCAGATAAGTCTTTTGTAGATCATAAGTTTTGTAAATTGTTGAATTTACCTGTCAAAACCTTAAACGCAAACTATGAGGTAGAGTTAGCAGATGGTACCATAGAAACCGTCTCTACTGTGTTAGATGGATGTGTTATATCCATTAAGAACCATTCTTTTCCTCTGTCTCTACTTCCCTTTAAGTTGGCTGGTTTTGACATAGTTCTGGGTATGGACTGGTTATCGCATAACCAGGCCCAAATTGTCTGTAACCAGAAACAAGTGGTAATAAAGACTCCGTCTGGTGAATCACTTACCATTCGGGGAGATACCCAGTATGGGCTGCCTGAGCAGGTGACTATGCTCAAGGCTTCCAAGTGTTTGAAGAAGGGGTGTGTCATTTACATGGCGCAAGTGATTATTGATGAGCCTAAACCGAAGATAGAAGACATCCCTGTCATTTCTGAATACCCAGAAGTGTTTCCAGAAGATCTACCTGGCCTACCACCAGATATACAAGTCGAATTCAGGATCGATATCATCCCCGGAGCGGCACCAGTTGCCAGAGCACCCTACAGATTGGCACCCACAGAAATGAAGGAGTTGCGGACGCAGCTAGATGAATTGCTGGCTAAAGGTTTCATTAGACCTAGTTCATCTCCTTGGGGAGCGCCAATCTTGTTTGTCAAGAAGAAGGATGGGTCGATGCGTCTGTGCATCGACTATCGCGAGCTTAATAAAGTCACGATCAAGAATAGGTACCCTTTGCCCAGAATCGATGATTTGTTCGATCAGCTTCAAGGGGCAAGTTACTTCTCGAAGATTGATTTGAGGTCAGGCTACCATCAATTGAAGGTCAAAGATGAAGACGTGCACAAGACTGCATTTAGGACTCGTTATGGCCACTACGAGTTCCTAGTGATGCCTTTTGGGCTCACTAATGCACCAGCCGCGTTCATGGATCTCATGAATCGCGTTTGCAAGCCATATTTAGATAAATTCGTCATCGTCTTCATCGATGACATCCTTATTTATTCTAAGAATCAAGCTGACCATGAGAAACACCTTCGTTGTATTCTCAAACTTCTACATCAGGAGAAGCTCTATGCCAAATTCTCTAAATGTGAATTTTGGCTTCGTGAAGTCCAATTTCTTGGACATGTGGTCAGTGAGCGTGGTATCTAGGTGGATCCCGCTAAGGTTGAAGCTATTATGAATTGGCAAGAGCCAAAGACGCCTACGGAGATTCGTAGCTTCCTGGGATTGGCAGGATATTACAGGCGTTTCATTGAAAAATTTTCAAGGATTGCTGCACCCCTAACCTCCTTAACTAAGAAGAATGTTAAGTTTGTTTGGGGCCCTAAGCAGCAAGAATCCTTTGATATTCTGAAGCAAAAGTTGAGCAACGCCCCGGTACTGACACTGCCAGATGGAATTGAAGACTTTGTGGTTTATTGTGATGCTTCGCACACTGGCATGGGGTGTGTGCTTATGCAGAAAGGCAAAGTTATTGCCTACGCTTCACGACAATTGAAAGTGCATGAAAAGAATTACACCACCCATGACTTGGAGCTGGGTGCCGTCGTATTCGCACTGAAACTTTGGAGGCACTATCTCTATGGTGTCAAATGTGTGATCTATTCTGATCACAAAAGCCTCCAACATCTGTTTAATCAGAAGGAACTAAACATGAGGCAACGCCGCTGGATGGAGACTTTAAATGATTATGATTGTGAAATCAAATACCATCCCGGCAAGGCGAATGTAGTCGCCGATGCCTTGAGTCGGAAGGAAAGGGTTAAACCCATCCGAATTAATGCCAAGCGTATGGAAATAAAGAATAATTTGATGGAAAGGTTGTTAGCTGCACAGAAGGAAGCTGTGTTGGAAGCTAACTATCCTAATGAAAAGTTAGGAGTAACTGAGGAGCAGTTAACTCTTAGCAAGGACAGAATTTTACGATTAAACGGACGAATATGGGTTCCAACTTATGGAGGACTTCGAGATGTCATCCTCCAGGAAGCTCATAGTTCCAAATACTCCGTCCATCCTGGAGCTGATAAGATGTACCAGGATCTGAAGGCAAATTATTGGTGGATAGGCTTGAAAAAGTCTGTAGCCACCCATGTAGCAAGATGCTTGACATGTGCGCAAGTCAAAGCCGAGCATCAGAAACCGTCAGGTTTGCTACAACAGCCTGAACTTCCTACGTGGAAGTGGGAAATGGTAACTATGGATTTTATTACCAAGTTGCCAAAGACAAGGAAAGGCAATGATACAATATGGGTTATAGTTGACAGACTGACTAAGTCAGCTCATTTCTTACCCATCAAGGAGACTTATAGCTCCGATATGTTAGCCCAGTTATACGTTGATAAGATTGTAGCCCTACATGGCATACCTGTAGCTATTATCTCTGATAGAGATACTAGGTACACGTCACATTTTTGGAAGAGCTTCCAGCAATCTTTGGGCACACGTTTGAACTTTAGTACGGCTTACCATCCTCAGACAGACGGTCAGAGTGAGCGTACTATTCAAACGTTGGAAGACATGCTACGTGCATGTGCGATCGATTTGGGAGGTAGTTGGGATAAGAACCTACCATTAATCGAATTCTCCTACAACAATAGCTACCATACCAGCATCAAGGCTGCGCCTTTTGAGGCATTATACGGTAGGAAGTGTAGATCGCCCGTTTGTTGGGCAGAAGTTGGAGATGTCCAATTATCTGGACCGGAGATAGTGTTCGAGACGACGGACAAGATTGCCCAGATTCGTGACCGTCTCAAAGCTGCCCGGGATAGGCAGAAGAGTTACGCTGATCCAAATCGCAAGGATGTTCACTTCGAAGTAGGCGACAAAGTCCTACTTAAAGTGTCACCCTGGAAGGGAGTAATGCGATTTGGTAAGAAAGGCAAACTAAGCCCGAGATACATAGGACCTTTCGAGGTTATCGAACGTGTCGGGTCAGTTGCCTATAAGTTGAACTTACCAGAAGAGCTCAGTGGAATTCACAATGTGTTCCACATCTGCAATCTGAAGAAGTGCTTCGCTGATGAATCACTGGTTATACCACATACAGATGTGCATATAGATGAGAGCTTAAAATTTGTGGAAAAACCTTTGTCGATTGAAGATCGACAGGTAAGGAAGCTTCGAAGGAAGCATATACCTTTTGTAAAGGTCAAATGGGATGCCCGTAGAGGTCCCGAATTCACGTGGGAGGTTGAATCCACGATGAAAGAAAAGTACCCTTACTTGTTTCAGTAAATCTCGGGTCGATATTTATTTTAAGGGGGTGAGGATGTAACACCTCGAAAATTTCGGGTTCAATAATAAAAAGACACGTGTCATGTAAGACAAAACGAGTTGTAAACCCGGATTAAATAAAGATGTTTCGGCAAGATTTGAAGTGGCGTCATGTTAAATTTTTACCTCTGAACGACCTCAATTATAAATCCCAAGACCCGATTAAAAGTTATACACATCTTTTATGCCCTCAATTCAGGGAATTATTGTCAATAAAGGAATTGCAAAAGCATGATATGATCCCACGAAGGAAAAGAATGGAAACCCTTTGTTTTCGGGTCTTGTTTTTTGATTCAAAGCAAACAAACCTAAAGTGGTAGGGTATGATACTGTACAAAGCACTTTTTGGAGGTCCCTAATTGATAAAACAAGTCCAAATTTCGAAACAAGTGGTTGCCCTTTCGAATGCATGGAGGAACAAAGATTTTTGGCTACTGATGAATTGTTGCGCACCGCAACAAATAAATGTTACGGTGCGCAACAAATGCCCAGCAACCAGAAAACAGGTTGTTGCCTGTTATGCGCGATTTTAACCCATTTAGCCGGTTTTTCTCACATGTGGACGGCCCCTAGGCACCCCTAAGCACTAGTAACAAGTGTTGATCAGTTGTGGGCAGTCCTAGACTTTGTTGTCAACATGTTGTGGTGATTGAACTTGCTATATAAGGGCCTTCATGTTGCAAACATTCCTCACAACTTCTCCTGCACTCTTGGATCATTTCTGGAGCTATCAAGCAGCCTCAAGTGATCATATCTCGTGCATAGGACTTCAGTAAGTGTTCTTGTCCTTCTCTAATTAAGTTTAGCTAGGTTAATTAGCTAAAAGTCAAACCGTCGTAATTACGGTTTGACTTCGAGATTAGTCAATAATGGCTCAGTCATATCTCGAATTAAAAGTGGTTATGAGTTGGTATTTATGTGGGTAATAAAACCTCAAAAGGGTTTCCCCTGATCACCACTCTAACCAGGTCTAATGTCGGGTCAAACTTTTAATTAAAAAGTCAACATGATGCTTAAAATGTCATTTATGCATAATTAGCTATCTATAGTATATATAACCTATTTGATCATTGTTATAACTTAGTAATTAGTGTAAGAACATGTCCAAACATGTTCAACACGACTATTTCCTGTTTAGACCCGGTTCGGAACCGAAAGTCACATAGTTTGACTTTCACTTTGACTTTCAGTTCTGACCCGTTTAGGCATGTTTTAGAAATGCCTCAGAGCTTTAATTGGATTAGGTTACTTGTTAGAACAACCCTCTGTGATTATACACTTTGGTTCATTAGTTATCCAATTAATATGCATGTTTCCGTTAATTGCTCATATGTTGACCGTTATGCCCTTATTACCTTAAAACGTGATTTATGAAAATGTAAAAGTGTAGAAACCTTAAATACTGATACATAAACTTGTATACAAAGTTTGACATCCGTTTGACTTGTAGATTAAGAGTTATGCTCATTATCGCAAAATTATTGCTTTATGTTAATAAAGTGGCGTAATTAGCATATAGCCTAGTTAAACATACTTTTTGGTATCAAATCTTTTACCCACTGATGTAATATATTATTTTGGGATTTTTAAAGATTTTTAATTAATTTTAGGCTGAGCATAACTCATAGTCGTAGGCTTAATTCGGTAAATGTCGGTTTTGCCCTTACGGGCCATAAAATGAGTTTGACATATCTAAACGACCCCAAACCTTTTGCCACTGATTAGTTATGATAAATAAATTATTTTAAGCCTTCTGGAAATATAAAAATATCAGATTTAAGTATCGAACCCGGTAATGTCCTTTAATCGCCTTATTTAGCGTTTTTAACGCATAGTATGTTTTAAAATCATATTGAACATACCCGGGTTGATACCTACTGATATATGAGGCAAATTATAATATTTTAATAGTAAGCAAAGGTTGATAAACTCAGACTCCAGTTTTGAGCTTTTCGGCTTATGTGAAATTACCAAAATACCCCTACGGGGCATAGTTTGGTTAAAAATGATAAATTTCACATATATGCTTTAGCCTACTGATATAACATATCAAATTGAGTATTTTTGCTGTTTACATTAGACCTGTAACTCAGTTAAACATCTAAACTCTTTTACAACCTTTAAAATGACCAAACTACCCCTACGGGGCATAGTTTGTGTTTAAATTCGTTTCGGGCATAATGAAAGACATCTTACTGATGTCACCACATATTTGAAGCATATTAACTTAGGAAACCTGTAAATGGCTCTTACGGATACCCGTTACACTTATTTCGCGTTCGGTTCGGTTTATGTAACAAGTTTACATAAATTAGCCGAAACGGGTCAAACCTTAACGGTTTTATCTCAAAATCCAGAATGTGAATAATAAACCCATATTAAACAATTCTTCAAACTTGTCGGGTCTGAATCACATTCTATCCGGTCTTCGCTTAATCGCGCGTACGAACCGTATCTTTGAAACTAGCCGGTCTAAGCTTAAGCTTAATTAAAGACCCGTTAGGATTCTAATAGGTTATTATAAACCTTCGTTCCAGATTAGGAGAACCAGTAAAAGCTACGTGCATTTTGCTTGTTGAGATTAATACTTACTCAGGTAAATACTTTTAACTTATTTTCCCTATACGGGCTTGGGTTACGGTACATAGCGTACCGCTTGATCGAGCATCAAATCTCCACATTAAGTGGGTAGTTGAATAATTTGATCGGCTCGTTTAAACAGTCTTGTTTACTTTACAGACTTTGGGGGGTTAATGACCATGTCCCGGATATCCTTGGCATCATCTTACGAGATGGCCGCGACCTGAGCACGGGGTGTAGGCGTACACCGTCCGTGTATAACTCAATGATGTGGTGTGTCTATTGATCTTTAACCCGGACAAGATCCGGGCTACTGAACGCATAAGTAACATGTAATTCGTTCACAAGATTATAATATTAAATAATTCTCCCAAGTTATAAAAATGTTTATGCCATGTGCATCCAAACCAATTTTTAATCATTTTTCCAAAATGAGTCAGTTGAATGTATTTACCAGTGTAAACTGGCGTATTTTCCCAAAAAGACTGAATGCAGGTACTAAACGAAATTGGCTGGAGTGTCTCCTAAGCATCAATAAAAGTCTCGCAAGCTTAGGATGCCAGTCTGTTGAACCATTAATATTATTTGTTTCGATCTGTTCTGTGGATAAACTTCCGGATATTGTTACATTGATAAACAATATTAAATTCGGTTGTATCATATTTTAAATTTTGCTTCCGCTGTGCATAATATTATTGTGTTGTTTGACTATTACGTTGCCAACCACGTCACGATACTCCCCCACCGGTGACACGTGGAAATCGGGGTGTGACATATATAGTGTTATATGGTATTATATGGTGTTATATATTGTTATACGGTGTTTATATGGTGTTATATAGTATTATATATAGTGTTATAATACACTTCTCACACTTTGAGCACTTTTTACAGGATCTTCTACCTATATATATATATATATATATATATATCTTTATTCAGTTTTGTCATTGTCTTGCATGTGGTTTTTTAGGTGGTGATTCCGATTTCGAAGATTTATTCAGCCAGTTGGGTATGTATATATAAAACTTATTTTTCCTTACACAGTGTACCCTTTTGGGGCCATAGATAAAAGAGCTAGTTGTTCTCGTAATTTAGCCGATTATTCTATTGTTGTGTCTTTGGGTGAGTGGAGGTCGGGTTTCCGTGCATCTGAGAGAGACAAAGGGCTGGCGGCGGTTGAGTAGTCGACATTGGCCACATCGCCTGATGTCACGGTGGTTGGCACGTTGTTCCTTATCGTTCAAAAAAAAAGAATCAGAAATTGGGGCATAGTTTTACTTATAGTGAACTGCCAAAATAGTCCCTGAGATTTGGTCACTTTTGCCACATTAGTCCAAAATTTAAACCTTTTGAATCTGGGTCCCTATGATTTCAATTTTGTTGCTATTTTCATCCAAAATCAAAATCTTGTCAGATTTTTTCGGTTAGCATATAGCTTTTTGTCTTTTTCCTCTCTTTTAATGAAGGGCAAAATGGTCTTTTAAGTTTTTTTTAAACAAATTAAAAAAATCCGACTATTTTGCCACTCATTAAAAGGAGGAAAAAGACAGAATAGTTGGATGTTAACTAAAAAATCTGACCAGATTTTGCTTTTGGATGAAAGTGACAACAAAATTAAAACCGCATGGACCCAGATTCAAAATATTTAAATTTTAAACTAAAGTGGCAAAAGTGACTAAACCTTAGAAACTATTTTGGCAGATTACTCTTTTAGTTATCACAAAAATATCTTCTGCAAAACATAGCACAAGTATTACAAAAGAATATCTTCTACACAACATAGCACAAGTATATAGGTAACAAAGCTCATTACTAATCATTTAAATTTCATTTATCTAACACGGGTTCTAACCTAGTAATTACACTAAAAAAACATTACATTTTCTTTCTCCTTTTCAAATAAATGATATTTTTTATACTTTTATCATTAGATTTTCTTTCTCCCCCACTCACAACCACTTTAAAAAAATATTAGAAAAATATAGAGGTAAACAATATCTTCTCCAAATTTACTAATAAACATTAACTTTTTCTCTCCTATCCACTCACAACAACTCTCACAAATATAAAGGTTACACTCACATAAATATAACGAATCCATTATGAATGCTCCAATATATCTATCTATATTTATGTTTATACTTACTATACAATAAAAGAAAACTATGGAGGACATATGTCATCTATTGAAGTTATCTACTTTTTAGTTTTTCCGCCTTTCTCTCCTATTGATTATGGATACTTATTTTTTAATTAAATCTAGTTATTAACCAAATGAATTTAATATGAACATATTTTTTTGATCTTTCCCCCTAAATACTTACATCTCACAATGACTGAATCTTGGTCTTCTCACAAGAGATACCCTCCCCCCATTGAACCTTACGCACTATATGTATAGGGGAGGGTATCTTGAGAATGCTAGTTATTGCGAGAAGCATGAGAACGAATGTAAAAACCGCGAGAATTTGGTAAAGAAAATTCAATTTCAATTTTTTCTACATTTATCATTATTATTCGAATACAATATTAAAAATTAGATTTACTCATTTAAATTTACATCTATTCGTAAATAAAGAACATACTGTTCTGACTATAAATAGGGGTGTTTGGTTCACTTCAAAGGCATCCCTTGGCAAACCACTTCTCTTTCACTTTGCCACCATTCCACCACCACTGCAACACCAACACCTACAACCATCATCCATCTATCATCTTTAGAGTGTGTAGTAGTCTTGGGATCCAAGATTGATAGTAAGAGTTCTTATCAATCAAAGGCCATGCTTGGCTAATCTCTTACATCACTTGGTGAAGACAAGTCTTTAATGTATTACTTTTGATTTTTAATATTTCAACACTTTTCAATTGAGTATGTATTAATGACTTTAATAACTAGTTTCTTATGTTGGAAGTGAATTTTCCTAACCATTTCTTCATGATGTCATTGATTTGCTCATCCGTGTCTTTACGGTATATATAAAACGGGGCTAACTACTTGGAAGGGGGTTAGAAGGTGGTTTGGTAAAGTTTTTGTCTCGTTCAGTGTATGGATCCTGCGAGGACTTGGTTCAAGCTTACTATGACCTCCTTCAATGCCCAAAGGTATTGGATGGCGGGGGTGCGAATATCTTGAACCCCTCATATGTAAACTACTATTAAAACATTAAACCGGCTTCTTGGGATTGTATCATTGCTGACTCAAACCACTTAGCCGAGGGTAACGTCACCTTCAAAAGAGGGGCCTACCACTTTTCGTATTAATAACTTATTTAATTATCTTTCAATATTCCGACCCTCTGGGATTGTATCCCTGCTGACTCAAACCACTGGGTTGAGGGTAACGTCACCTTCAAAAGAGGGGCCTATTACTATATCTAAGATAATCTCTTAAAAAGTCCGAAAGTGCGAAAATCATCAAATGGTACATTAAAGAGGAGTTGGATCCAAGTGATTCTATCTTGTCTATTTGTTTTTCATTTTATTTATCTTTTAATTTTTAGATTTACTTTCATGTTTAAAAAGTTTTATCAAAAATTTAGATTGATTAGACGTTGACAATAAACCGGTATTAAAAGCTCTTGTGTCCTTGAACGACCTCGGTATCTTACCAACACTATACTACGCTCGCGATGGGTGCACTTGCCCTAGTGTGTGTTTAGTGTTAGTACAATATCGTGTTTTATAAATTTAAAACTTGACTAATGCGTAAAACGAACTTAAAATATCAATAAAATCATATCACGCTCGACACGCACCAGTTAACTTCATCCATTTTTTCTGTTAACGAGAAGGGCAATTCGGGCATTGTATACGACCGAATTGTCCTTCTAGTTAACAGAATTACATATCAAATTACCGGATTGCCCTTCTCGTTAATAGAAAAAATGGATAAAGTTAACCCAGTGGACTAAAATGGCAACGGTGAAACCTTTTTGGACCCACAGGCGAAAAATAAAACCTTTAGACTAAACTGGCAAAACATCCCAAACCACAGAGACAAAAATGCCATTAAACTATTTAGAATAAGTTGATTTGTGTTTGTTTTATTCTAAACAAATTAGATAAACTAATTGCCACATCACTTTCACGTCATTATCATATAAGAACTTGATCATAACTAAGAGTATTCACAACAATAAACTTGGTCTAAGCTCTAGACTGTCTAGTCAGCATGCCACATCATTTCAAACCTCATTTTTTTCCTTCAACAATAAACCACTCCAAACATTTACCTCGTTATCCACCTCATCACTTACTTTTTATTTTATTTAAACTATATCTAATTTATATAATCTATTTTTATTTTATTAATTAATAATTATAATTATTTTTATTATTAAATATATCTAAAACGATAAAACTCGAAACAATATAATTAGCTAATTATTTATTTTTTTTATTTTTTTCCGTTATCTAGTATTTTTTTTAATTATAATTTCAAATAAAAAAGTATAAAAGAATATTTAATTCTTACAACGGTTAATTTCGCAACGGCTTATTTTTCAAACGGCTACTTTTGTAATTGCTAGTTTTGCAACGAATGCATAAGCGATTTCCCGGGCCCGTCGGGAATACGAAAGCATACAAAATAGAAGATTTATGCACATCGTAGGCTGACAAGTAATAAGAAACTATCCCCGTATGCAACCCACTCCCCCCCCCCCCCCGGTTGACGATTAGGTTTAATTATCCCGTCTTGTTTAGGTTTAATTAACTGGTCTGTTTAGGTTTAATTATCTCGTCTTGTTTAGATTTAATTGTCTGATGTGTTTAGGTTTAATTGCATGGTTTTTTTATGTTTAATTATCCTGTTTGTGTAATGTTTTTAATTTTAATAAATTTGTTTTATACATTTTATGTTTAATTTTGTTTGGTATAATTTTTTATTAAAAAATATATTTTTTTTAAAACTAACAAGAAAACATTTTTTTAATTACACGTTCGTGTGGGTATGTACTTGTATACATCTCATATCATGTAACATGATTAATGATGTTTGTCTAGGTATCACATTACACCTTATGGTAACAAGCGGCCACATCTACAAACATTAATACCAAGTCGCAACAGTTTCGGCTCAATGTCCGCATTTAAGACGTTTTGTGATTTTGTTTAAAATAGTAATCAGATTAGAAAAATTAGGAATATTCATGAGACATGTCATTTAGTTCCTTTGACCTTGTATATTTTTTCTCAAGGCCTAAATGTTCACAGAAAAAACACCAAAATTCATATAGCACATAAAGGTTAAATTCGTCACATTCTGTCGATAGTTTACGGTTTATTTTATATAAAAATCCTCGTTGATCCGTTTAACAAAATTCAAGTTAAAGCATCTCATGATCTCCATTTATCTAAAACAAAATATTCAGAAATTAACTCCAATTATTGACCGAGTTATGACCCTAAACATAAGGCCTATTTTATGCGCAAAAACTCAGCCTGCACCATCAATTCCGTTTTAATTATTTGACTGACCAAAACTTGTCACAAAAATACAAGACGAGTGGCGCTTTGAAGAAAATTCATTAGGCTTGATTCTAGACTCAAGAACCACTCGTTTTCGTTAGGTTTTGACGAAGCAACAACTGATATACGTTAACTTAAAAATCTGTACAGAAGTTGTTTACAAACAACTCTTTATTAAAACGTGTTCATGATCATGTTTGACACAATTTCGACTACTATGTCATGTATAACATCATATACATCAGAACTAACAACAAGTTACCATCATTATCATGTAACGAACCAAAACCTTAACCCTATGCATGCATTGCATATATACGTAACCTACTAATCATCAAACTTCATATACTATCAAGAACTTGATTCTAACCAGTCCTAGTTTTCATGTATCATGTTTTCATGTATTCAAGTACTCACGAAATCAAAAAACGCAACCAAGAACTCATGTATAAGTGATCATGAACTACAAACAAGGTAAAGATAGGTTACCAAGAGCGATATAAAGGCTGCGAGAAAGAGGAGAGGCCGAGAGAAGAGAGACTTCATGTGTTTGTGTGTTCGTCGTTGGAGGGAGCCGAGAGAAGAGATGGAGTCATCGATTGTTAGGGTTATGAGCTGCTAGGGTTCTGCATGTTTTTATAACTTGTTATGCGATGTTGGGGTTGGGCCGAAGACAAGGATGGGCCGAAGATCATAGGTGAGGGCCGAAGGTGTTTGGGTTCGGGTTCCAAGGGTGTCGCGAAGGTGGAGTTTCGGGTGGAAGTGTGTCGCGAAGGTGAGGTTAGGAGCCGAAGCTGATGTTTGAATTATAAAAGATTATAATTTTTGTTTGTTTCCACTTTTAGTCCCTCAAGTTTCAACATTACTATCTTGGGTAGAAAGTTATTCTAATATAACTTTGCGTTATGATGATATAAGTGCATCGTGTGTCCAAACTTTGAAGTTTATATAGAAAGTTAATACGTTAACTTTAAATATATGTATGAAACTATATGTTGTGTTATAATTTGCACGTTTAACATAATAGCATGTACGAGTGTTCAATAAATCATCAAGAGTATAAAAGCACGTATAAGTGTTCGGTGTTAACTTGAAAGTGCGAGATGTCACAGACAACGTCACATAAAGTTTCAAGTTCGATTACCAATGACGGCGATAATGGTGGAAAGAGTGAGTTGCAAAAAGGTGAGATCGATGTTTGTTCTTTGAACCTTGGACTGCTGATGGAGATAATCTAATTTGGTATGCATATTCAAGCTAACACGTTATTATAATCTTATTGCTTCTTTACTAAGCTAGAAATTGACTTTACTATGCTAAAAATTGAATGCTACAGATGTTAATTAGGGAATAAGTATTATTCTACTCTCTTTTTATCTTGATTAGGTTTTTAAAATCCCTATTTTATATGTGACATCGCTTGATTTTTCTCGCTAGAAGAATGATAACATCAATCTTACTTTAATGATGGACTTGGAATAACCTACCCTAGATTGCAAAATATTCACACACCGCTTTGATAAGGTTAGTTTTATGTCATAAAATCTGCCAATTTGATCAAAGTCACACCATTTTCGATTCCCATCACTCAAAAATGTTGTATGTGTTTAGGGCAATGAAAGGATCATAGAATGATATTGAATCTTCTCTTTTTTTTTTTTCTTAAATTCAGTCTTGTGATCATAGGATACCAAGTTGTGCTGTGTAGAATGGATCCAGTTTGCTGCTAAACAATCGCGTAGATGAAAATACAAGTGTTGACCAGTTGACTCATGAGCTCAGCCGTATTATCTTGCTTTTCATTCTTAAAATAGCCCTCTTTAGGTCTTACATACCAAAACATTTGTGCCCATCCATTACTTTCTTTTGTTAATAGTTTACTAATAATTTTTTTTCTTAATTTCTATTCATTGGTTCATATTTATCCGTCTATTTGTATGATTCTTAGCTTATTTTCTTGCAGTTTCTAGTCGATGTACATATGAAGACGCAACCTGTTCGTGCATATAGCAAGTAGCTAAATTCTTTTTATAATGTTTTGTTCTCACATAACTTTATAATCTAACGATACTATCCAATTCTCAAGATAGTATCTTTAGGTTATAAAGTTACGTGAGAACAAAACATTATAAAATTAGCTACTTACCATATGCACGAGCAGATTGGGTCTTCATATGTACATCGACCAAAACCTGCAAGAAAATAAGCTAAGAACCATACAAATAGACGGGTAAGAATTGTATGGGATTGGGATTGCCAATACCCATCCCGTTGTCATCCCTCTTCTTTCAGGGTAACTGAATTTCCTTAAACTCCACATTTTTTTATAACACTACGGAAAAATGAGTTATGTTTAAGCGGTTTGTAGGAATGCTTATTGAGTAGTAGTGGATCTAAGGGGGCTCATATCTCATATGATGCATTCACAACGCAAGTTGGTTCTTCCAACTGATCTGAACTGGTAAGCTTTTTACAAGATTCTTACAAAAGTATCAGGGATAACTTTTGACTATTGATAGAAATATTAGTTCTACACAAAGCAAGGGCCATGGAAGACTAACTTGGGTTCATGGATTACTTCAACAATTTTGTATCGAAGGTGACAAACTTTCACTAACCAAAAATATTGTATTTATGTGAAGTAAATAATGTTTTTTTAGAATGCGAAGAAAAGAAATACTTATTTCATTGTGACACTAAAATACCCAACATCGACAACAGAATCCAATCAGGTTTCACAAGCTACTTTATGTATCATATTATGTTGAAAGTGATAGAATGTTTTGTTAGTGCACTAATATCTCTATAGTATTTTTATGTTTATTAGATAACTTTTAATCAAACATAAACACATAACTACACATGCATATAAAGGAGAGTTATGGATAAATACGTAGACCATGTAGTGCATTGTAAAGAGCTCCCTGGGTTTAAATATCGGCATGACTGGGTGTGGGATGTTTGTGGGACATCCTGAGAAGAGCTGGGATTTCGGCTAAGAAAGAGGCTCCTGTGAATTTCTTTACGGACCCCTATGGAAGGGAGATCTACTCTGCAACCAGCGGATCTGCTCGTCTTTGGTTGGGCTAGGGGGAAACATGCTTGTGTGGACCTCACGGGGGGTTTCCTTTCTGGTTGGTTTAAGGGAAAACGGGTGTGTAGCTGGACAATCAGCAAGAAAGGCAGAATCGAAGAAAGTGGATAAGCACGCATGTTTTTGTCCCTTTTTCCTTTGACAAATTTGGCTCCCTAGCGCCAGAAGCTATCAAATTCCTGACCAGGGTCCAACGGGTCATCCACAACAATTGTTCAGCCTTAGGGGGCAGGGTTTTGTCTTTGGTAGATTAGGGTTTGCAATTCAAAAAGGGGTGGCGGCGCAGCTTGTTGCTCGTCTACCTTCTGTTTTGATGTAACTTGGCAAGTATGTTATTAAATGAAATTAAATTTATTGTAAAAAAAAATTGATTCAGGTGCCTCAGTATCTGTTGGATTCTATCTGGTGTAAAGGTGAAGAATGTAAGATAGTCTGCACCTAGTCATGAAGAATCCTTATTCATAACTGATGTATTGCAAAATACATCCATTTATCGTGTAAATTTGTATAAATTTCGGTTCGTATTCATTAGTTTTATTTAGAATATTCGTATATTTGATTGGTTTGTGTTTTGTAGGGCTTGGTTGATTAAAGTAGTTGAAAAGAGTGGAAAACAAGTCAAAACATGCTAAAACCAAGTGCCGGGACGAGATCAGGAGTTCTAGAGTTGAAACGAAACAAAAAATGAGATTTTTATGCCTGTCGCGCTTCGCGACAGGTTGAATAGATTGCTCTGCGTGTCGCAAGGAGGGAAGGTTGACCGGCTGACTTTTGTAGCTTCGCGGTACGCAACAGAATAGGGACATCCCCTTCGCGTAGCGTGAAGGGGTATAATACGCGGAAGACTTGTAATCGGGCCAGGAATCTTATTCTTAACCATATTTAAACATCATTAAATCCCAAAAACCCTAGTGACAAAATTACAACAATTGGGGATGAATTCAGCAGCAAGTTTACACTTTTTGGAGCGGTTTTGAAGGCTGGAAGCATTGGTTTGAAGATTGGAAGCTAAGGGAGTCGTTCGGGTTGTCTTTGCACTATCCAGGTTCTTCGTTCTTGTTTCTTAATTCTTTAACCATGTTTCTAGTTGTAAAAATTACTTCTCTTGTGTTCATGTTTTCTATGACTATGCTTGGCTAATTTCATGTTACTGCCTAGACTTGGATGATGGATTTATAAGTTTTGATTTTTGTTATGTTTAATTAGTTATTTATGGATTGTTTATAAAAGTAGTCGGTTTGTTTTTTTGGTTTAATGTATTGACGTGTGTGTGGGTGTATATATATTTTTAGCTCTTTTTACTTGCGGATTCAAGTTTTAAATTTATAAAACACGATATTCTACTATCACTCTACATACACGCTAGGGCAAGTGCACCCATCGTGTACGTAGTATAGTGATGGCAAGATACCGAGGTCGTCCAAGGACACAAGAGCTTTTAATACTTGCTTATCGTCAACGTCTAATCGATCCAAACTTTGAAGAAAAGATTATTAAACTATAAAAAGACAAACTAAAAAGCAAAAATAAAATAAAAGTAAAAAACAGATAGACAAGAAAGAATCACTTGGTTCCGACTCATCTTTCATGTATCCTTTTGACGATTTCCGCACTTTGGGCATTTCAAGAGATTATCTTAGTTATAGTAGTAGGCCCCTCCTGTGAAGGCGACGTTACCCTCAACCTAGTGGTCTGAGTCAGCAAGGATACAGTCCCACTAGGTCGGATTATTGAAAGATAATTAAGTAAGTTATTAAGGCAAAAAGTGGTGGGCCCACTTCCAGGCAGCGATCACCCTCAACCCTTTGGTCTGAGTCAAGCAGGGATACAATCCTCGCAGGGTTGGTTTAAAGTTTTAATAGTAGTTTATAGATAAGGGGTTCAAGCGTTTTGCACTTCTCCCGTGGTGGGTAATGCCCGCTCTGACTTGTGAAGTGTTACTAAGCTTGAACCAGGTTCTCACAGGATCTATACACTGAACGAAACATAAAATTTACCCAACCACCCTTCTAACCCCCTTTCAGGCAATTAACGCGCTTTATATAGACCGTAAAGACACGAATATGTGAATCAACAACATATGAAGAATGATTAGATAAATTTGCCTTCAATATAAAAAACTAGTCATTAATACATACCCAATTAAAAAGTTGCCAAAGATTGGAAATCATAAAAGAAAATACATAAAGAATTGTCTTCACCAAGTGATGTAAGAGTTTCGCCAAGCATGGCCTTTATTTGACAAAGACTTTTACTATCAATCTTGGATCCCGAGACTACTACACACACTCTAAAAGATGGAAAATGGATGATGGTTGATGTGTGTAAAATGCAACATATAAATTACATCAAATGAGGCATAAAACTAACCCTTTTTTAGTACTAATGTTGGAAAAAGTGTGCTTTTGTCTTCCTTTTGTTTTTCAGGATTAAATGAGTGCAAATGAACAAAAGAAGCAAAAATACAGCTAAATCTAACATAAATACAAGAAAAGGAATAAACGTGGCATGACTGACCCCTCGACAGCATCCTCCCAAGCAAAAACAAGACAACAGAAGGCTGAACACGCCTCGTGCCCAGCGGACACGGGGGCGTGCCCAAGTGTCTGCAGAAAAGACAAAGTTGTAGAAGCTTCTATTTCCCAACACGGGGGCGTGCCCAGCTCCACACGGCCGTGGTCAATGCTAAGATTCGCAGAATCCAAGCAAATCTAGATAGTACAGATACGCTTCTGCACACGGGGCCGTGCCCAGCGGACACGGGGGCATGGTCAACTAATGCAGACAAACTGCAATTAACGAAGAAAGAGAAAGTGGATGGACACGGGGCCGTGCCCAGTGGACACGGGGCCGTGCCCAGTGGACACGGGGCCGTATCCGGGCTTCTGTGCAGGCTATAAATAGAGGTGCTTGGTTCACTTCAAAATCATCCCTTGACAAACCACCTCTCTCCCACTTCACCCACACTCCACCATCACAACACCCTCATCCACCACCATCATCCATCATCCATCATAGAGTGTGTGTAGTAGTCTCGGGATCCAAGATTAATAGTAAGAGTTCTTGACAATCAAAGGCCATGTTTGCCTAAGTCTCTTACATCACTTGGCGAAGACAAGCATTTAGTGTAATACCTTTTTTTTAATCTTTTTGCACTTTTTATTTGGTTTTGTATTAATGACTTTAATAACTAGTTTCTTATGTTGAAGGTGAAACTTCCTTATCATTTGTCCGTGGTGTCTTGGCGTTATTTTACTGTCTATATAAAATAAAAGATTTACACCATTCATATCTCTACGGTCTATATAGAGATATGTTGGCTACCTGGTCGGGGGTTAAGGGAATGGTTTGGTAAGGTTCTTGCCTTGTTCAGTGTATAGATCCTGCAAGGACCTGGGTCAAGCTTACTAGGACCTCCTTCAATACCCACTGGTATTGGATGGCGGGGGTGCGAATGGCTTGATCCCCTCATATGTAAACTACTATTAATACATTAACCCGGCTACTTGGGATTGTATCCCTGCTGACTCAAACCACTTAGCCGAGGGTAACGTCACCTTCAAAAGAGGGGCCTACCACATTACGCATTAATAACTTAATTAATTATCTTTCAATAATCCAACCCTTTAGGATTGTATCCTTGCTGACTCAAACTACTGGGTTGAGGGTAACGTCACCTTCAAAAGAGGGGCCTACTACTATAACTAAGATAATCTCTTAAAAAGTGCAAAAGTGTGGAAAACATCAAAGGTTACACTAAAGGCGAGTCGGATCCAAGTGATTCATCTTGTCTATCTGTTTTTATTTTATTTTTATTTTCAACATTTTTAGTTTTTATTTTCATGTTTAAACCTTTTTTCTAAAATTTTGATTTGATTAAACGTTGAGGATAAACCGGTACTAAAAGCTCTTGTGTCCTTGGACGACCTCGGTATCTTACCAACGCTATACTACGCTCACGATGGGTGCAGTTGCCCATATGTGTGTTTAGTGTTAGTAGAATATCGTGTTTTATAAATTTAAAACTTGACTAAAGTGTTAAAAAGGGCTAAAAATATACATAAAAATATATAACGCTACACACGCATCAAGTTTTTAGTGCCGTTGCCGGGGACACAAGGATTTTAAGAAAGGTTAAAATCAACGGCCTAATCAGTTTTTCAAAACCTTTTTAAAACGCGCGCACATTTTCTGCATTTTAGTTAGTTTTTTCATTTACAGTAGACTGAACACTGGCCGTGTTCACTGAACACATGGTCGTGCTGCACATTTTTTTCAAAACTCCCAAATACAGAGTCTGAACATGGGGTCGTGCTCACTGAACACGCCCCCGTGCTGCACAAAACCAGTCACTTTTATTAAAACGCCCAGATACAGAACCTGAACACGGGCCGTGCTCACTTAACACGGGGGCGTGTCCAGCCTCTGCTTTCGTTTTTATTTTTGTTTTCTGGTCCCGAGACTCTGTTGTGGTCTGCTGAGTGATTCTTATGGATCAATACTCAGGAGATTACAACTACACCTATGAGGAGGATGATTATAGGGAAGACTATTGCACCATTTGTGGTAACCCTCACTCGGTACAATATTGTGACCTCTTTGAACCATCCACTTCATACAACTACTATGAGGAGCCCAGGTACGAGCCGTCCACTTCATATACACCCTATGAAGACCAAAGGTATGAACCTCCTCCCTCATACTCATATTTTGATGAACCAAGGTATGAGCCTTCATACTCATACTTTGAGGAACCAAGATATGAGCCTCCACCTTCATATGCTTATTATGAGGAACCATGGCGTGAACAACCCACCTCATATGAGTATTATGAAGAACAAAGTTACGACCCTTATCCATCATATACTTACAATGAGGAACAATTGTGTGAACCATCTACTTCATATGAGTATTATAAGGAACCAAGGATCGAACATCCGGATTCAAGCTTTGAGGATCCAGACCCTTACTCTATCACCCACATAGCCGATAAGATAATAGAACATATTAAAACTATCGAGCGCTGCATAAAAGAGTCCCGCGCAAGGGAAGAGGAGTCCCGCGAGAGATAGTTGAAAATGTAAAAATGGAAGAACAAGAAAGTGAAAAGCCGACACATGAGTTAAACAACTAAAAAGGTGATTCCGACAACGTTAAAAATCAAGAAGAGTCTAATTTTAAAGAAATTAATCTCTTGTCACCTTCTTTCGAAAATCATTGTTTAGTACCCACTCATGCTAAGTTTTTAAAAGAGTTAAACACTAACACTAAAATTGACGAAACGGTAAGCATTAAGTTAACAAATGATCAAACTTCACTAATAAAAGAAGATCCATTTGAAATTAACATTACACCGGTTCCATGTTTTTTTCAAAATTCCTTTATTAGTAATGTGACAACTCGAATTTCCGACATTCTTTATTCGCATTTAATGCACGTTGACTTTGACTAAATAGTTGTGATATGATAAAACCTAGTGTGTTTGCATGATTATGTGTGATTGTATAACATATGTACTGTTTGTAGAACTTAAACTGTTAAGAACCCGACGAAACACAAGGCTGTTTCGCCATGAACATACCCGACGAAACATTCTGTTTCGCCACATGCATTCCGACGAAACAAGCTGTTTCGCCGAGCCCAGATCTGCCGAAGCCCAGCTTGGGCCCAGAACGCTATTCTGTGTATTTTTACGTAAAACATCATCATTTTACACTTTCTATCAACACAACCGAAACCCTAGAGCTCTCTCACTGTGACGGCGAACTAGAAACCACCGGAAACCCTTGTGCGATCAAACCCTCATCTCGGTTAGTAGATTATGTGTCTTGATTGATCATTCATCCGTGTACGTGCTTATGTGTCATGTGATTCTGCTTTGATGTTGGATATTGGAAAATGATACATGTGAAATATTAGGGTTCTTGTTATGATGATGATGATACGGATTTTTATATGATTATTGTAATCGGATAAATGGTTTTATGCGAAACTTAATATGATTGAAATACTCGGTTCTGGATGTTGTTATTATGATCTGATTCTGAATGCAAGTTAGCATCTTGATAGGGTTTGATGATGTGATATGTTAATCGATATGTTGTATTCGTAAACTAGGGTTCATGCTAGACAATGATTTCTGGATGATTGTGTTAAGATGAGATATGCTATATGAATTCTGGATGATTGTTACTTGATAGTGACGGCTGTTAGGGTTTTTGCATGTATCTGTGTACGTAACTGACCTCACCTCGAATCTGTCTTGACGAAACAGATCTCTTGGCGAAACAGAAAGTGTTTCGCCAAGGGCAGTCGACGAATTAGACCTCTGTTTCGCCAAACCTGACCTCGACGAAACAGATGTGTTTCGCCAATGATCACCGACGAATTAGAATCCTGTTTCGCCAATCAAGGTCACGACGAAACGGAATGTGTTTCGTCAATTTGTGTTTCGCCATTATGTGTGTTTCGCCGAACAGAAATCTGCACAGTGACTTGGGTTAATTCTGTTAAGTGTTAACTGGAATATTTAACTGCTATTAAGTGTAACCATCTTGTATATGATTGTGATTACGTGTTACATGTTTATACGTGCACAACTTGAACACAAACTGATTTCACATACGTGCATACTTTAGGACGTGATTGATTACTTACGAGCATACACTTAGCATACCGAGCAAACCAAGGTGAGTTCACACAGCCAAGGCATGGGATTCCCAGGATGGGAATGGGTTGGATTATTTATTCGTTCAGTTTATGGAACTTAGATATATGATTCCCGGTAGAGGAAGGATTATGGATAAGAACAAGACTAGACTGGTTATACTAATTTAAACGATCTTCGCACACACGCCAAGGGTCGGCCGCGATATTATGACAATCTTCGCACACATGCCTAGAAAGGGCCGCGAACTATATACTCTAATCTTCGCAAACATGCCAGGAAGGGCCGCGATACTACTATACCTAGTCTAGCAAACATGGGAAATCCCCACTATACTTCGCAAACATGCCTAGAGGGCCGCGATACGATACATACGATACATGATTACTAAACGCACATACGAACTACTTTATGACCACTATAACTAAACAAACTCACTGTGAACTCGCTCAACTAGTTGTTGATCCTCTGTTACATGCCTTGCAGGACCTTAGGTACTTATGGAGCTTGCACGGGAGGCACGGTCGTTGTGGGCACAGATTGTGGATGTTATGAACAACATTTAAACATTTGAATTGTTACTTATGATTGGGTTTACTTTATGCTTCCGCTAAACGTTGAATTTATACATATGTTTTGAACACCTTTCATATTGGTTTGATTTCTTTACATTTAATACTTACTATGTTCAATATGATTGGTGGCTTGATCCTGGTCAGTCACGCCTCCAAGCGGTGATACTCCGTGTGTGGATTTTGGGGGTGTGACAGATTGGTATCAGAGCCATTGGTTATAGAGAACTCGGTTTTAATAAAGGGAAAACGATTTTTGTTAAAACCAGACTATAACCAGAACAGTGCTCTCAACGATCCACAACGACGCTTCGCTCCACGTGCAAGGCTCAACACCATAGGTATTACTATTCATGTTACATTACCTACATGCTAGAACTACATAGAACTTTGCTCGTGGTATGCCTAGAGTACAGAACCTACTATATGTTATTGCTCGAGAATACTTGTGTGCTCACTCTCTTCGCACTATTCGCGAACCTCTCACCCACATGTTCTCCTTGATGTCAAGATCATGAGTGGACGCGTTAACCTAACTCAAGCCCAGTTGGCGGCTTCGATCACTGAACAAGTTACTGCAGCACTCGCAGCTGCCCAGGCAGGAGGTGTAACCTGCCATCACCACTTACTCTAGGATCTTTAGATCCTACTCTCGTAAACCAACACTCGTGCTCAAGTATGCTTACTCTTACGCACACGACAAGTCAACACGCACAACCACCTGTGTTCACCTCCAAAACTTTCATGGACTGTCGTCCTACTACTTTCAGTGGCACGGAGGGAGCAGTTAGACACCTCCACTAGTTTAAAAAGCTTGAGTCAGTATTTGAGATGTGTGAATGCCCTAAGGCTCGCAGGGTGAAATACGCCACCGGTACTCTCGAAGGTACTGCGCTAACTTGGTAGAACGCGCAAGTTCAGATGCTGGGGCTGGCGGCTGCTAATGCCACCCCATGGAATGATTTTTATGGAACTGATCAAACGTGAATACTATAGTCGTGATGACATCCACAAGCTGGAAGTGGAGTTCTTTAACCTGAAGATGACGGGGTCAGAGTTAGAAGCATACACGAAACGATCCGACGAACTGGCAGGGTTATGTCCCACTATGGTGGATCCTCCCATCAAACGCATTGAGCTGTACCTCAAAGACTTAGTACCAGAGATTTAAAGTCATGTGACTTCTGCCAAACTTGCTACCATCCAGGATGAATACTCGTCTTACTCATCGTCTCACAGAACAGGCAGTGGAACAGAACAAGCTGCCTCAACGTATCAGCGCTACTACAACCACTACTACTTCAACTACTTCTGCTACTCCCAGTGACAACAAGCGGAAATGGGATGGGGATTCCAGCAAAGGTTCAGCTATAGTTCAATCTCAGGCTCAGCAACGCAAGACTAATGACTACCAGAGCCCAAGTCAGCAAACTTCTGGTGGGCAGAGACAGAGTGGTTATCGGGGAAATCATCCACTGTGTAACAGGTGCTACAAACATCACAGTGGTCAGTGTCGCAAGGCCTACTGTCAGAGATGTCTCAAAAACGGGCACGAAGCTAAAGATTGCAGGAGTTCACGACCTGCGAATCAGAACCAGCAACAACAGCCACCTGCTCCACGAAACCAGCCACAGCAGCAGCAGCATGGAAATAGGGGATGCTACCAGTGTGGGGCTGAAGGTCATTACAAGCGGGATTGCCCTCAGTTAAACCAGAACCAGAACAATAATAACAACAACAATCAGGGCAACGGGAACAACAACAACGGTGGGAACAATAACAACAATGGTGCTAGAGGCCGTATGTTTGTGATCGGTCAGGGTGATGCCAGGAATGATCCCAACGTGGTTATGGGTAAGTTTCTTCTTGACGACTTTTATGTTACTGTACTATTTGATTCTGGTGCGGATACAAGTTACATGTCTCTGAAAGCTAGTGAAATGTTAAAACGTGCACCAACTCCCTTAAACACCAAACATGTTGTAGAGTTAGCTAACGGTAAAAGTCTAGAGGCCACACACATAGTTAAAGGGTGTAATCTTATCCTCGCTGGTCAGACTTTCTCCATTGATCTCATTCCTATACCCTTGGGTAGCTTTGACGTCGTCATTGGTATGGATTGGTTATCTCAACAACGAGCGGAGATTTTATGCAAAGAAAAGGTTATTCGTATTCCTCGGTCGGGCAAGGAACCTCTCGAAGTTCAAGGCGACAAGAGTGGTGTCGTGAGTGGCATCATTTCCTTCTTGAAGGCTCAGAAGTGTCTGCGCAAGGGTCACACAGCTGTTCTAGCTCTCGTCACTGATACATCGAAGAAAGAGAAGAAGATTGAGGATATTCCAGTGGTACGCGATTTTCCTCAAGTGTTTCCTGAGGAATTACCTGGATTACCGCCTCACCGCCAGGTCGAATTCCAGATCGAGCTCGCTCCAGGAGCAGCGCCCATAGCTCGAGCACCTTATCGTCTAGCTCCAACTGAATTGGAAGAACTGTCAAAGCAGCTACAAGAACTCTTGGAAAAGGGTTTTATACGTCCTAGCTCTTCGCCTTGGGGAGCTCCAGTGTTATTCGTAAAGAAGAAAGACGGTACGTTCAGGATGTGTATAGACTACCGTGAACTCAACAAGGTGACGATCAAGAATCGTTATCCTCTTCCGCGCATAGATGATTTATTCGACCAGCTGCAAGGGTCGAGCTACTACTCCAAAATAGACTTAAGGTCAGGATACCACCAGCTGAGAGTCCGGGATGAGGACGTCTCCAAAATAGCGTTCAGAACACGCTACGGCCACTACGAGTTTATGGTCATGCCATTCGGGCTAACGAACGCGCCTGCCGTATTTATGGATCTTATGAACAGGGTGTGCAAACCTTATCTCGACAAGTTCGTCATTTTTTTCATCGACGACATCCTGATTTATTCGAAAAGTCAGGAGGAGCACGAACAGCACCTACGACTTATACTGGAACTTCTACGAACGGAACAGCTTTACGCTAAGTTTTCCAAATGTGACTTCTGGCTTCGTGAAGTCCACTTCTTAGGCCACGTGGTGAACAAGGATGGGATTCATGTAGATCCATCCAAGGTAGATTCGATTAAGAACTGGCCTGCGCCTCGTACACCAACAGAAATACGCCAATTCTTGGGTTTGGCGGGTTATTACAGACGTTTCATCAAAGACTTCTCAAAGATTGCTCAGCCGCTTACACTGTTGACGCAGAAGGGTGTTGTTTATCGTTGGGGTAACGCACAGGAAACAGCGTTTCAGCACTTAAAGGATAGACTCTGTAGCGCACCTATCCTCTCACTGCCTGAAGGCACGGACGATTTCGTAGTCTACTGCGACGCATCTATCCAAGGTCTTGGATGTGTATTGATGCAGAGGGATAAAGTTATTGCTTATGCTTCGCACCAGCTTAAGATCCACGAACGAAACTACACTACGCATGATTTAGAGCTGGGAGCGGTTGTTTTTGCACTTAAGATATGGCGACACTACTTGTACGGTACCAAATGTGCAATCTACACTAATCACAGGAGCCTCGAACATATATTCAAACAGAAAGAGCTGAATATGCGACAGCGACGATGGGTCGAACTGCTAAACGACTACGAATGCTCAATCAGGTACCACCCAGGCAAAGCCAATGTTGTGGCTGACGCCCTCAGTCGAAAAGACACTACGCCTAAGCGTGTTCGAGCCTTACAACTCACTATACAGTCTAGCCTTCCTTCCCAGATACGAGATGCGCAGATAGAAGCATTGAAACCAGACAACGTCAGGGCTGAAGCCCTACGCGGCTCAAGGCAACGATTAGAACAAAGGGCAGACGGCGCTTATTACGTAACAGGACGCATTTGGGTCCCACTGTACGGCAACTTACGCGAGCTAGTAATGGATGAAGCTCACAAGTCTCGCTACTCGGTACATCCTGGTTCAGATAAAATGTACCACGATATTAAGACTACATACTGGTGGCCTAGCATGAAGGCCCACATAGCCACATACGTTAGCAAATGCTTGACTTGTGCAAGAGTCAAGGCAGAATATCAGAAACCGTCAGGTCCACTCCAATAACCTGAGATACCACAATGGAAATGGGAGCAAATTTCCATGGATTTTGTTACTGGCCTACCTAGATCTCAGCGCGGAAATGATACTATTTGGGTGATCGTGGATCGACTCACAAAGTCTGCTCACTTCTTGGCCATTAAAGAAACAGACAAGTTCTCTACACTAGCAGACATCTACTTGAAAGAAGTGGTCTCCAGGCACGGTGTGCCAACCTCTATTATCTCTGATCGAGACGCACGTTTTACTTCAGAACTGTGGCAAGCAATGCATAAATCTTTTGGCTCTCGTTTAGACATGAGCACGGCGTATCATCCTCAGACAGATGGGCAGTCTGAGCGCACTATCCAGACTCTAGAAGACATGCTTCGGGCGTGCGTAATTGACTTTGGCAATGGTTGGGAGAAACATTTGCCACTTGTGGAATTTTCATACAATAACAGCTACCACACGAGCATTAAAGCTGCACCATTCAAGGCATTGTACGGGCGTAAATGCCGATCACCTCTCTGTTGGGCAGAGGTGGGGGAAAGTCAAATCACTGGTCCAGAAATGGTAGTCGATACCACTGAAAAGATTGCACAAATACGACAACGCATGGCGGCAGCACGCGACCGTCAGAAAGCATACGCTGATTTAGACAGGAAACTACTCGAATTCCAAGTTGGGGATCGAGCGCTACTTAAAGTTTCACCCTGGAAGGGTGTGGTTCGTTTTGGCAAACGCGGCAAACTAAATCCACGATATGTTGGACCTTTCGAAGTCATTGAGAAAATAGGCAAAGTGGCCTACAGACTGAACTTACCACCTGAACTCAGTGCAGTTCACAACGTCTTTCACGTGTCGAATCTGAAGAAGTGTACGTCAGATGAGACCCACATAGTTCCCTTAAAGGAACTCACCATCGACGAGCGGTTGAACTTCGTCGAGGAACCTGTTGAAATCACGGACCGGGATGTTAAGGTCCTCAAGAACACGAGAATCCCTCTTGTACGAGTTCGTTGGAACTCCCGCCGCGGCCCAGAGTTCACCTGGGAGCGTGAAGATCAAATGGAACTCAAATATCCCCAGTTATTCGGAAACCAAGCAACTACTACTGAGGCTGAAGCTACCAATGCAGAATTTCGGGACGAAATTCCAAATCAACGGGGGGATAATGTGACACCCCAAGAAAACCAGTAATCTTCGCAAACATGCTCAGGGGAGCCGCGATACAATTCAGGTAAACAACGTCACACCATTAGCTTTCCTCAGTAACTGCATGCTAAATTTCGGGACGAAATTTCTTTCAAGTTGGGGATAATGTGACAACTCGAATTTCCGACATTCTTTATTCGCATTTAATGCACGTTGACTTTGACTAAATAGTTGTGATATGATAAAACCTAGTGTGTTTGCATGATTATGTGTGATTGTATAACATATGTACTGTTTGTAGAACTTAAACTGTTAAGAACCCGACGAAACACAAGGCTGTTTCGCCATGAACATACCCGACGAAACAGTCTGTTTCGCCACATGCATTCCGACGAAACAAGCTGTTTCGCCGAGCCCAGATCTGCCGAAGCCCAGCTTGGGCCCAGAACGCTATTCTGTGTATTTTTACGTAAAACATCATCATTTTACACTTTCTATCAACACAACCGAAACCCTAGAGCTCTCTCACTGTGACGGCGAACTAGAAACCACCGGAAACCCTTGTGCGATCAAACCCTCATCTCGGTTAGTAGATTATGTGTCTTGATTGATCATTCATCCGTGTACGTGCTTATGTGTCATGTGATTCTGCTTTGATGTTGGATATTGGAAAATGATACATGTGAAATATTAGGGTTCTTGTTATGATGATGATGATACGGATTTTTATATGATTATTGTAATCGGATAAATGGTTTTATGCGAAACTTAATATGATTGAAATACTCGGTTCTGGATGTTGTTATTATGATCTGATTCTGAATGCAAGTTAGCATCTTGATAGGGTTTGATGATGTGATATGTTAATCGATATGTTGTATTCGTAAACTAGGGTTCATGCTAGACAATGATTTCTGGATGATTGTGTTAAGATGAGATATGCTATATGAATTCTGGATGATTGTTACTTGATAGTGACGGCTGTTAGGGTTTTTGCATGTATCTGTGTACGTAACTGACCTCACCTCGAATCTGTCTTGACGAAACAGATCTCTTGGCGAAACAGAAAGTGTTTCGCCAAGGGCAGTCGACGAATTAGACCTCTGTTTCGCCAAACCTGACCTCGACGAAACAGATGTGTTTCGCCAATGATCACCGACGAATTAGAATCCTGTTTCGCCAATCAAGGTCACGACGAAACGGAATGTGTTTCGTCAATTTGTGTTTCGCCATTATGTGTGTTTCGCCGAACAGAAATCTGCACAGTGACTTGGGTTAATTCTGTTAAGTGTTAACTGGAATATTTAACTGCTGTTAAGTGTAACCATCTTGTATATGATTGTGATTACGTGTTACATGTTTATACGTGCACAACTTGAACACAAACTGATTTCACATACGTGCATACTTTAGGACGTGATTGATTACTTACGAGCATACACTTAGCATACCGAGCAAACCAAGGTGAGTTCACACAGCCAAGGCATGGGATTCCCAGGATGGGAATGGGTTGGATTATTTATTCGTTCAGTTTATGGAACTTAGATATATGATTCCCGGTAGAGGAAGGATTATGGATAAGAACAAGACTAGACTGGTTATACTAATTTAAACGATCTTCGCACACACGCCAAGGGTCGGCCGCGATATTATGACAATCTTCGCACACATGCCTAGAAAGGGCCGCGAACTATATACTCTAATCTTCGCAAACATGCCAGGAAGGGCCGCGATACTACTATACCTAGTCTAGCAAACATGGGAAATCCCCACTATACTTCGCAAACATGCCTAGAGGGCCGCGATACGATACATACGATACATGATTACTAAACGCACATACGAACTACTTTATGACCACTATAACTAAACAAACTCACTGTGAACTCGCTCAACTAGTTGTTGATCCTCTGTTACATGCCTTGCAGGACCTTAGGTACTTATGGAGCTTGCACGGGAGGCACGGTCGTTGTGGGCACAGATTGTGGATGTTATGAACAACATTTAAACATTTGAATTGTTACTTATGATTGGGTTTACTTTATGCTTCCGCTAAACGTTGAATTTATACATATGTTTTGAACACCTTTCATATTGGTTTGATTTCTTTACATTTAATACTTACTATGTTCAATATGATTGGTGGCTTGATCCTGGTCAGTCACGCCTCCAAGCGGTGATACTCCGTGTGTGGATTTTGGGGGTGTGACAAGTAATATTACAATTGATAAAGATCTTTGTGTTAATATAATGCCAAACTACATTTTCAAAAAATTAAGTATTGGTGATTTTTCTCCATTTCAAATACCCATTTTTCTATCAAATCGGAAAATAATAAAATCAATAGGGGGAGTTGAGGATGTCATGGTCCAAACCAATCAAATGGTAATCCCAACCGACGTTGTCATCCTTGATGACGCTCCTCTAGTGTTGGGACGACCTTTTGTAAAAACCCACGAAGCCTTGAAAAATCGGAAGTACAACAATCTATCTATTCAATTAGGGATATTTAAAAAGAGTGTCGATCTTGAGCGTGCAATGAAATATCCATTCGGCAATAATGACCCCCTAATTGAAGATGAAGATGAACCACCCGATACAAGAGAATAAATTGACCACTTTGTTGAAGAATAGGTCGCCATAGAACAAACCTTTGTGGTTCTTGATCAAAATGAGCAACCCAATAAGGAGTCTCCTAAAGACCCACCTCTTGAGCTCAAAGAACTTCCAAAAGGTTTGGAATATGCTTTTCTAGACAAAGATGGTAAATCGCCTGTAATTATTTCGTCAAAATTAACTAGTTTAGAAAAAGAAAAATTAATTACGCTTTTGAAAAAAACACAAAAATGCGATCGCTTGGAAGCTTGTAGAAATTAAAGGCATAAGTTCTTCCATGTGCACGCACAAAATTTTAATGAATGATAACTACAAATCGGTAATACAACCACAACGTAGAGTAAATCCAAATGACCAAGAAGTGGTTAAAAACGAAGTCATCAAATTACTTGACGCTGGACTCATTTACCCAATTTCCTATAGTCCTTGGGTAAGTCCCGTCCAAGTAGTTCCAAAGAAATGAGGTATGACGGTAATAACTAATGAGAAAAATGAATTAATACCAACAAGAACTGTCACAGGATGGAGAGTATGTACAGATTATCGTCGATTAAATGAGGCAACAAGGAAAGATCACTTTCCTTTACCTTTTATTGATCAAATGTTAGAAAGATTATCCGGTCACAAATTTTATTGTTTCTTAGATGGTTTTTCAGGTTACTTTCAAATCCCGATAGCACCTGAAGACCAGGAAAAGACAACATTTACATGTCCCTATGGAACTTTTGCTTACCGACGCATGCCTTTTGGTCTATGTAATGCCCCCACAACCTTTCAACGTTGCATGGTGGCCATCTTCCATGACATGATAGAAAAGACAATGGAAGTCTTCATGGACGACTTTTCTATCTTTGGAGATTCATACGACCAATGCCTCTATAACCTTGAACGAATGCTATCCCGATGTGAGGAAACTAACCTCGCCCTTAACTGGGAAAAATGCCATTTCATGGTAACGGAGGGAATAGTACTCGGTCACAAAATCTCAAGCGAAGGAATGGAGGTGGATCGAGCAAAAATAGACACTATTTCTCGATTACCACCCCCATCCTCCGTTAGAGCTATCAGAAGTTTCCTAGGTCATGCCGGATTTTATAGAAGATTTATCAAAGACTTTTCTAAAATCTCAAGACCTCTAACAAAATTACTTGAAAAAGATGCCCCTTTCATCTTTGACAAAAATTGCAATCAAGCATTTCTAACACTAAAGGAAATGTTAGTCAATGCACCTATCATGATAGCGCCTGATTAGAAATTACCCTTCGAAATCATGTGCGATGCAAGTGACTTTGCAGTTGGAGCCGTCTTGGGACAAAGAAAAGATAAGCATTTTCACCCAATTTATTACGCTAGTAAAACACTTAATGATGCACAAGAAAATTACACAACAACAGAAAAGGAATTACTAGTCATGGTATTTGCTTTTGATAAATTTCGTTCTTATCTTGTTCTTTCTAAAACGATAGTTTATACAGATCATGTTGTCATTCGATATCTCTTTAAGAAACAGGATGCTAAACCACGTTTGATTCGGTGGATTCTACTCCTCCAAGAATTTGACATCGAAATAAAAGACAAAAGAGGAGCAGAAAACACCGCAGCAGATCATCTTTCTCGCTTGGAAGACCCAGCTTTGGAGGCAACTAGGGACGAGCAAATCAATGAAAAATTCCCAACGGAGTCCCTGGAAATGGTGGAATACCGAGAAGAGCCATGGTACGCCGACTATGCTAACTACCTAGCTAGCGGTGTAGTCGCAAAAGGATGGCCACATCATCAAAGAAAGAAATTCTTTGCCGATGTAAAGCATTATTTTTGGGAAGATCCTTATCTTTTCAAAATGTGTGCTGATCAACTCATTCGTCGATGCGTACATGGTAGTGAAGCAAGAAGAATTCTCCGCCATTGTCATGAGGGTCCATACGGAGGACATCATGGTGCCGCTAGTACCGCACGAAAGGTATTTGATTCAGGATTCTATTGGCCAACCATTTACAAAGACGCCCAAAGTCTTGTCAAGACATGTGACGCTTGCCAAAGATCAGGTAATATTTCTTCCAAAAACGAAATGCCACAAAATGGCATTCTTGTTTGTGAAATTTTTGATGTGTGGGGACTCGACTTTATGGGACCTTTCCCACCATCAAAAGGAAACAAATATATACTTGTGGCGGTAGATTACTTGTCTAAATGGGCCGAGGCCGAAGCACTTCCAACAAACGATGGAAGAGTCGTGGGACGATTTCTAAAAAGATTATTCTCTCGCTTTGGAACACCAAAAGCATTAATAAGTGATAGAGGTACCCATTTTTGTAACCATCAACTTGAAAAAAATTTAACAAGGTATGGGGTCTATCACCGGGTCTCAACGGCATATCACCCTCAAACAAACGGACAAGCTGAAGTGACTAATAGAGGTTAAAAAATAATACTTGAAAAAACCGTAGGGAATAACCTTCCGAGGTTATACCTTATGGTCACTTTGTTTAAGTAGTTGTATGATAGGTAGTTTATATGCCTTAGGTAAATGACCAAAATGCCCTTTTTACGCATAAATTCATTTTAAGCATATGTAACCTAAATTTTTACATCTAAACTGATTAGGCAACATTATTAGGAATGTTAAGGCATATAATACTTATCATAGGACTAGTTAGGCGGTCTGAACGCGTTTTACGCGAACGACGCGTTAAAGTAGCGTAAGCTACCTAAACGGGTCGTAATGGGTCGTAAGCACTTAGGATAGGTTCCATTTTAGGATGTAGGCTTTGTTAAACCATATTACATGAGTTCCTATACTCATTTGGTTTACGAAACCTCATTCCATCCGATCATCCGATTTAGGTCCGATTTATTTACTTAGTTACCTATATTAGGTGTCGTTTGATTCCGTGATCCTTCTAGCTTTGTTTGGTTGTTATTCAAGACTTCTAAGCATCTTCAAGTGAGTACATAGTCCCCTCTTTTACTATTTTCAAATTTTTTGGGGTGAAACATGTGTGCCTATTTGTTATTTTCATGATTTCAACTGTATGATTATACATGTTAGTACTTATCTTTTGACAAACTGAATGATTATTTATGGTCTAAACACTAATTTTTCATAGATTATAAAATTAATTGTTGGATTGTACTTATTTTATACATTCACCAGACCGATTGGTAGTATGATATAGCGCTATAGGATTTGACACCCCATTCCTGTTGTATGGAATGTCAGAAACCGATTTTTTGTCCAAATAGAGATTGCCTTTGTGGTATTTCTATAGTCTCTAAGGTGTATTTTGATACACTAAGGTTTGAATGAATTCTAAATCACATTTTTGTTATATATTTTGTTATACTCCCAAAGGTATAGTTTGATATGCTCTCATGTGTGATATTGTACAAAACAACATATATTTTGTTAATTACTAAAACATACTTAATATGTTATTTATAAAGCATAGTTTGATATGTTATTTATAAAACCAAAGCATAGTTTAATATGTTATTTATAAAACCAAAGTATAGTTTAATATGTTATTTATAAAACCAAAGTATACTTTTGATATACTACTAAAACTATTATTTTGACAACTAAAGTATATTTAATATACTATATGTTTAACTATTTTGGAACTGAAATATATTTAATATATTACTTATTCGACTTTCTTAAAACCAAAGTATATTTTTTTATATATACTACAAACCTTTTTATCAAAATATTGTTTTACAAACAACATATTTTATACGAATTCATTTTTACTTGTTTATGCATTTTTCTTTTGTATCATCAGATTTCTTATCACTTGTTATATGATTTATAAAGAAAACATTATTAAGTTCATGACTATTTTTGTTAAACATTCTTTTAAACTTACAAGTCATGAATCTTGCATTAATAAAACCTATGTATCTCACAGGCATTTTTATGCTGACGTACCTATTTTTACACATGTTTCAGGTGCTGCTATGTGTTGATTGTTGATACATGCTATACATAGGATGGACTCGTGCCTTAGCGACTTTAAAACTTGAAAGACAATATTTTTGTTTATTTGATTTGTAATAAAACAATGAGTTCATTAATTCAATAAAACAAAACTATTTGATCCATGGTTATGAAACAATGATTCTGTTACAACACTTCCTGACGTTTCCGCCACGATTTGTTGTTTTACGTGGTCAGGGTGTGACAGAAAAGTTGGTATCAGAGCCAATGGTTATAGGGAATTAGGTTATTAGTAATGCTTTGACCTAGACTATAACCTTCCTAGGACCCTAACACAAGTTATCTTGTGTTTAGTTTTAAAACAATACCGTCTCCTATCTTTAGGTGACAACCACAACGAGAACACAAATTTCGAATCCGCTTTGAAAACCAATCATCTGTTCTAGGATGATTTATTATAAGGTTTTGAACCCTCTAAGTTTTCAAAATCTCGTCAAAGTTTGGGTCTTATAATGTGAACACGTGCAATCTGGAAGGGTGGATGCCTGTACTCTAAGTTTTCTGTCTAAGGCTAGAGTGTTCGTACAAATCCACATAATCGGACCAGTCACTCTTACCTGGGAACTCTTGGGGTGAGTGTCCATTTATAGGCTAAAGCATGTATCCGTGATACATTATGAGGACCTATTTACTTTGATTCAGCTTTTGTGTGTCATTTGTTTGCTTCGTGGTTCGAACAAATGACCATCACCCATGCTTTTTGGTCGGTAATTGTAAACATCCCATTCATACCCAATGCCATTTCACTTGTTTTCTCTCATGTTTCCTTGTTCTCTTTAGACAATGCCTCCTCGACGAGATGCACAACCTCAAAGTAATGAAGAAGTCACAGCCTTTGTCGCTCAGCAAATGGCTGCTGTGCTCCCTGGCATAGTAACCCAGATCCATCAGTTATACAACAACAATAACAACAACAATGCTCAGTGTAGTTTCAAGACCTTCAATTCTGCTAAACCTTTGAAGTTTTCTGGGTCTCAAGGAGCAACCGCGCTCCTGCAATGGTTCGAAAGTTTGGAAAGCACATTCAGACATGTGCAATATTTGAATGAGCGTAAGGTTGAGTTTGCATCCAGTGCATTCGAGAAGTGTGCTCTTACATGGTGGAACGGTGTGATGCGTGATAGGGATGCTGACGTGGCACTAGCTCAAACTTGGGAAGAGCTTCGAGTTCTAATGATGAAGGAGTTATGTCCTCGTCATGAGCTTAGAGCATTGGAAAGGGAATTTGACGACCTAAAGCAAGACAGTGGTGAACATCAAGCCTATACTGACCGTTTTGAGGAACTGAGCCTGTTGTGTCCTGCCATGGTTACGCCTGTGGAGAAGGCGATTAAAAAGTACATTGATGGTCTTCCTGACTTAGTTCAGGATATCGTTACTGGCAGCAACCCTACTACCGTCAGACGTGCCATTGAATTGTTTGCTACCCTGACTGAATCCCATATCAGGAAGGGTAAGCTTTTTCGAAAGGGCGACCTAAGACCATCTGACAAGACTGCACAAGTTGAACCAAATGAAAAATAGGCCGAGACAACCAAGAAGAAGAAGCGTAAGGCTTCTCAAAACTGCGCAATAACTGCTCAGAACAATCAGGTTGCACCAAACCAGCCAGCACAACCTCGTAAAAGGAAAAATTATGTTGGTACCGCACCTTTGTGCAACAAATGCAACCGCCATCATCTAGAGCAAGTGCAGTGTCACAAATGTACCCACTATGGGCGATTGGGACATTTGATCAATACCTGCCGTTATGCCAACCAAAACCAAGCTACTGCAAATCCTGCTGCTGTTCAAGCACGGTTTCCACCTGGGTCGTGTTATAACTGTGGTGACCTTACTCACTATCGGAACAATTGCCCAAGACTTGTTAACGCAAATCCAGCACGTGGACGAGTGTTTAACATAAATGAGGCGAACGCAGACGACAATGCAGCAGTGAACAATTAGTCTTTTGTATTTCCTTGTATGTTATCTTTTGGATGTTTGAATCGACTCAATTGTTATATAAATAAAATTTGTTATTTCAATTTTATTTTACGAAACTGATACGATTGTGTGTATGTTTAATACAACTCTATGATGCCGACACAAAGACAAACTACTCGTGTGGTTCTGTCATTTTTATGATCACTTGTGATCTCCCCAAAAATCTTAAATACTCATTTCTTTTAAGAAACAAAGCCAAATTCCTATTAAGATCTTCCTATCTTCATAGTTAGATTCTTGGAAATGTTTAAAGTGCCAAACGGAATTCACGAATTGGATTCCTGGTGTGCTTTAAATACTCGTGTGCTCAATTAACAAGAAAATTAACAAAATGATGATCAAGTTAATCAATTATGTGATTATGTGCTTATGTGATTTCTTTTATGTCTTGTGTTTTTGTGTAATCCGAATATTCATTATCTAAATCCTCATAGAATCTTCCATATTTCAATATGAGGGATTCATAGTAGGATACCCAAAGGTACTATCTTAAATCCTTAATGGGCTTCTACGTAATAGTTAAGTCCCTTGGATTATGAAGTACTATTCTTTAATTGGACCCCTTGAGCGGTCTAGTTAAACAGTTTAGTTCAAAAATCTGGTTAGGAATATCATGTGATGATATAGCTGAAAAGATCCCTTAAGCGGTCTATTTAAGGAGATCGTACGACGGTCTAGTTAAGAAGATCATGTGTTGATCTAGTTAAAAAGATCGTTCGTTGATCTAGTTAAAAAGATCCTTTGGTGGTCTAGTCAAGTCACTTCATGTTTATTCAATTGATTTTTCCCCTACGCATTATGAAATGAACTGTGCAAGGAATTACCTAATTATGGATGCATACATAATTATGGAATTCAGTGCACAGAAACCACAGCAAGTTTTGTCATGTGTTAAGACCTATAGTGATGAGAATAACGAAATGGAAACAATGTAGAAAGGGGCATGGTGGATACGCCGCTGGTACTTCCTATATATAAGTGTTCCTTATTACATTGCGAACGTAGCGTTATTTAAGTTACTAGAAGTCCTGGACCTTGACCAATGTCTTTTTATTTTATAATCTCCGAGTCTGATTTCAAGCACACACAAGTTTCCCATGATAGTTTTCATAAGAAACGTTCTTCTGTTCGTAGTTCGAAACTTCATGTTTTGTTACTACAAGGACTTCACTTTAACAGTTGACAATTTCGCTAAGAATCCAAACATGACCCAGAGTTTACTTAGGGTTTGAGGGATTCATTCAAAAGCAAAACAATCACAGTTGTCTTCACAAGTCTCCTCTAAAATTAAATTTCGGGACGAAATTTCCTAAAGTAGGGGAGACTGTGACACCTGTGTCACTTCAACCATCAAACAGATACCAAACCAATGAAATATTGTATTTCATACTTGGGATTTGTATAAATATGTGTATCATTTGCACATATCAATTCTTGTTCGATTTCGAGCTCTAAATCGCTTTCTGGAAGGTTATACGCGAACTGATGCATAAACGTAATCAGTTTAAGACGGAAAACACTCTGGAATAGTGGCATGGGCTTAACATACCTTAAATAACCTTTACATAACTTAGAAATAAGTTTTGGATTGTTTGGTGTGTCGAAATCAAGTTTATTCGCTTATAGGGACTAATTTCGACAAACTGCGAAAGTATGCCGATTCGTACTGTAATGAACATTCCAGAACTTGATCATAAGTTAAACATGCCCTAAATATCCTTTACATAGCTTATAAATAGGCTTTGAGATGTTTGGTGCGCAAAAATAAACTTTTAAATCAAACAGGGACTAAAAGCGTCAAAAAGTGCTTAAGTTTGCATTTCCGCGCATATCTTACGTTCTGAATATTTCCGGACATCCAAAAATTAATGTAATCATTAAAATATTTTATGTTAGTGGTTGGCATGATAAAATTCCATTCGTCGCGTAATTTGGATCGTTTTTCGCGTCCGTTATTGTTTCGTCGTAATTAACCAAACAACGCAACCATACGACCAAACGAACCGACATCCGAGATATTTTTGAGCATATTTTAAGTTCCCTATACTTTAACTTCATTTTAGAGCCTTGAAATGGGGTTAACGGGGCTTAAACATGTCAAAAATGCATCGAAAATCAAGTTCTGGGCTGCAGGGACCAAAACTCACATTTCTGGAAACTAGGCTTACACGGGGTGCGTAAGCTGAAGCCTCAGCTTACGCGGGGTGCCTAAAACTCCCAGATCAACAAAATGTGTTTTCCAGCCATTTCCAGCAGTTCCCATGGTTTGCAAATGGTTTTAAGCTTCCTATGGGCTTGTTTTGGGTGCCCATGGTTTTAGAAAACAGGGGGTGCACTTGTACGGCTCAGATCGAAGCACGTTTTGTGAGGAATGATCTTAACGGTTACCCGAAAACTATATAAACCCACATCCATTTCACTTGCAACTCACACTTGATCTGATTTCATTCTCTAAGTTGGAGTGTTTGCACTTCGTACCTGAGAATAATTAGATCAAACCTCCATTTCTTGGACCTCTTGTAAGTATTCTTTCGTTCTTTTACGCGTTTTAAGCATAAAAGTCGAACAAGTGTTCGACTTTCAGCTTTGACCAGTTTATGGTCAACACGAAGTTCGTTTGAACTTCGCAACGTGAGCGTAATCACGATGGTTATAGTCCCTTGTGACTATACCTACTGATTACCACGTTATTTAGGCATAGTGACGAGTCGTAGTTTCGGCCAAAATGTGTATTCTTGCGTATTTTGCAACCAAACTATTCTTGGGTATCAAGACCCTTTGTTTTGATATCAAACTTGTTTTCAAACCTCGTTAAACATGTTTTAACATGTTTAACTCGTCACGTTAGGTTTAGTGCTTATATAGGGTCGTAAGATAAGCGGTCTAAACAACCGCTTAGACTTTCGAACCCGACCCGTTTGGTCGATCATTAGGATCTGACCAAACATGTTTTGTGACCATAGTTGTATAGGGAATAACCTTCCGAGGTTATACCTTATGGTCACTTCGTTTAAGTAGTTGTATGATAGGTAGTTTATATGCCTTAGGTAAATGACCAAAATGCCCTTTTTACGCATAAATTCATTTTAAGCATATGTAATCTAAATTTTTACATCTAAACTGATTAGGCAACATTATTAGGCATGTTAAGGCATACAATACTTGTCATAGGACTAGTTAGGCGGTCCGAACACGTTTTACGCGAACGACGCATTAAAGTAGCGTAAGCTACCAAAACGGGTCGTAATGGGTTGTAAGCACTTAGGATAGGTTCCGTTTTAGGATGTAGGCTTTGTTAAACCATATTACATGAGTTCCTATACTCATTTGGTTTATGAAACCTCATTCTATCTGATCATCCAATTTAGGTCCGATTTATTTACTTAGTTACCTATATTAGGTGCCGTTTGATTCCGTGATCCCTCTAGCTTTGCTTGGTTGTTATTCAAGACTTCTAAGCATCTTCAAGTGAGTACATAGTCCCCTCTTTTACTATTTTTAAATGTTTTGGGGTGAAACATGTGTGCCTATTTGTTATTTTCATGATTTCAACTGTATGATTATACATGTTAGTACTTATCTTTTGAAAAACTGAATGATTATTTATGGTTTAAACACTAATTTTTCAAAGATTATAAAATTAATTGTTGGATTGTAATTATTTTATACATTCACCAGGCCGATTGGTAGTATGATATAGCGCTATAGGATTTGACACCCCATCCCTGTTGTATGGAATGTCAGAACCCGATTTTTTGTCCAAATAGAGATTGCCTTTGTGGTATTTCTATAGTCTCTAAGGTGTATTTTGATACACTAAGGTTTGAATGAATTCTAAATCACATTTTTGTTGTATATTTTGTTATACTCCCAAAGGTATAGTTTGATATGCTCTCATGTGTGATATTGTACAAAACAACATATATTTTGTTAATTACTAAAACATAGTTAATATGTTATTTACAAAGCATAGTTTGATATGTTATTTATAAAACCAAAGCATAGTTTAATATGTTATTTATAAAACCAAAGCATAGTTTAATATGTTATTTATAAAACCAAAGTATACTTTTGATATACTACTGAAAACTATTATTTTGACAAGTATATTTAATATACTATATGTTTAACTATTTTGGAACTGAAATATATTTAATATATTACTTATTCGACTTTATTAAAACCAAAGTATATTTTTTTATAGATACTACAAACCTTTTTATCAAAATATTGTTTTACAAACAACATATTTTATACAAACTCATTTTTACTTGTTTATGCATTTTTCTTTTGTATCATCTGATTTCTTATCACTTGTTATATGATTTATAGAGAAAACATTATTAAGTTCATGACTATTTTTGTTAAACGTTCTTTTAAACTTACAAGCCATGAATCATGCATTAATAAAACCTATGTATTTCAGAGGCATTTTTATGCTAACGTACCTATTTTTACACATGTTTCAGGTGCTGCTATGTGTTGATTGTTGATACATGCTATACATAGGATGGACTCGTGCCTTAGCGACTTTAAAACTTGAAAGACAATATTTGTGTTTATTTGATTTGTAATAAAACAATGAGTTCATTAATTCAATAAAACAAAACTATTTGATCCATGGTCATGAAACAATGATTCTGTTACGACACTCCCCGACGTTTCCGCCATGATTTGTTGTTTTACGTGGTCGGGGTGTGACAGAAATCTAGGGTTCTTCAACTTGAACCGGATCAAACCCCAAATTTTTGCTTAGATCTGTTAGTATTAGTATATATACATGTTATAGGAAGTAAATCAACTTGTATTGTTTGTAGATTTGCCCGATTTCTCACAAAAACCCCAAAACCCTTGTTTTTTAACCGAAAAAAGATGAAATTGAAGGGGTAAACGGTTTGTTTTGGGAAAAACGGCACTTGGAGTTTCATTTTCGGGGAAAACCGCCCCTACTGGACCAAAAAAAAATTTCGGGACCGGGTCAAAAAATAGAAATTTTGGGTAACAGACGCCTAGACACGGGGTCGTGCTCAGCGAGCACGGGGTCGTGCTCAGCGAGCACGGGGTCGTGTCCAGCTAAATTCAGGTAAACATGGGGCGTGTCCGCTGAACACGGGGTCGTGTTCAGCCGACTGTTTTCAGTTTTCTTCCAAAATTTCACTGTTTCGCGCTAATTGTTTGGTGTTTTCTTTCAGATGGCCAAGAAATTTACCAGATTCAACGCAAGTGAGTTGGCTGCTCAGGTGCGTTATGATGTGCTAAGAAGCGGATGACGGAACGGCCAGGTTTCAAACATTTCAAGGGCATGCATGGAACCCTCAAGAAGCTCTCGTCCTACATGCTCCACACATATGTCCTCCTCCCCAGTACCACTACCAGCCCCAGGGTGATCCGGGTTAATCCTCCTCTCAAGGAGGTGGTTTTCCTAACTTTCAGAGCTTACATGATTTATTCCAGGAAGACCTTATATGCACCAGGAACACCTACAACATGGCCAGCAACACATACGCCCGGGTCAGAGTGATAGAAAGAAATATCTCCGACATGCAGGATGATATTGGAAACATCCGGGAGTATATGGCGGGCCACGGAGGGGATGATGATGATGAAGACGAGGACATGGATTGAGCGGGAGGAGTTGGAGGTAGCATCACATGGTTGGAGGTCTAACAGGTTACCCCTTTTATCTCATGAACAATTGCGTGGCCTGCGTGCCATTTGTTGAACAATTTACTTCCCTTAACATTTTTTTATTTTCTGCATTTCTTTTCTTTTATTTTGTGATGTGGATGATGAAACTTTGGTAAATTAGGATGTTTGTTATTGTTTGGTGTGGTATTTATTAGTAAAACAGGTACCTACAAGGCTTAAAGCACTAAACATTAGTGCTACTAAAGCCGGGAACAGCAGAACCGAAAGCAGAAACCTATTTTACATGTTTGCAGTTTGTCCACATGGGGTCGTGCTCAGCCGACACGCCCCCGTGCCCACCGTCCAGACCTGCTGTTTGTCTAAAATTATGCAGACTTTTTTCCAACACGGGGTCGTGTTCACCAGACACGCCCGCGTGTCCACCTTCTGTAAGTTCTCGTTACTGTCAATCTGACCACGGGCCGTGCTCATCCGACACGGGGCCGTGTGCAGATGCCCAGTAACATAAATTTTTGTTTTAACACACCTTCTTACACATTCAATCAACCTAAAAACTTATTTTTGGGACACATTGAGGACAATGTGTAATTTAAGTGTGGGGGGATGCTAAAACCTTGAATTTTGCAAGTCCTAAATACAAGCCTTACACAAAACTCTATTGGAACCGCTAAACACCCCAAATTTTTTCAAAAAAAAAATCATTTTTTTTACTTGTCTTGGTTTAGTTTGGGAATAACAAGTTCTAAAAAGGTTATATTTTTACAAATTTACAACCGATAGCGTCGTGATAAAAAAAGAACCAACATAAGAAAATTATGAAACGGCATGACAAATCTAGTTAAAATTTGATTATATATACTTGATCACATTAAAATCCATTCCCACAAAAAGTGAGTTTTGAGCCTTTAATTGAGCATATAAATACACATCTTTAAACTAAATGCTCCTTTTTCGTTTCTTGTGTGAATAACCGTTTGGTTTCTTACGACTCTAGAACTTGCCATGACAATGCATTCCCGGTCCTTACCAACTTAAACCCAAGTAAGTAAATGATGGAGGCATTAGGACTAACCCTTTTTCTTTCAACACCATTATTTTTCTTTTTTTTACCACCTACCCAAAATCCCCCTAGTTAACCCCTTTGAGCCTAAACCTTTTCATTTCTAAACCCACAAAACAAACACCCTTTACCCACCAAAACCCTTTTTCATTTTAAACCCTTTATTTTAGTAAAAAGCTCGGTATTCATGTGACATTCCTTATCAAAAAAAATTGAAAAATAATGAAGTCTAGCAATAAACAAACAAGTTCCTCAAAAGAAACTTTGTTTGAAAAATGCTTCATTCGAATAAAAAGTCACAAAAACACAAAAGTTTTAAGAAAACCGACGCTTTTTACGCCTTTTCGCCCTTTTCTACTAACCACTAACCCAAAATCGCCTACCTTTAACCCAAGCCTAACCCTTCTCCAAAGTCCTCTTGATATTTACAAAGGTTTATAGTTAAAAGGAGGAGGATTGATTGCTTGGCAAGCATATGGTAGAAGTAAGTTCCATGCAGGTCTCGAGTGTTTCACAAAAATACATCTTCGGCCGAGTGTTGAGTGATCTCCCATGAGGTATGTGAACTTGTATATAAATGGAATTTTAAAGAGGCATGTTATGCCCAAATAAGTAATTTCTCTTATGAAATTTCTAAATAAATCATAACGAATAGGATTGTAAATAACATAAAAATAAAGCCTAATAAAGATCTTGGAATCCCGACACTCAAGACAAGCCCAAAACTTCTCTTCTACCCATTCCATTTGGGTGTGTAAGCCACATAAAAAAGAGTTTTGCTTGAGGACAAGCAAAGATTCAAGTGTGAGGGTATTTGATTTGTGTAAAATGCAACATATAAATTACATCAAATGAGGCATAAAACTAACCCTTTTTTAGTACTAATGTTGGAAAAAGTGTGCTTTTGTCTTCCTTTTGTATTTTCAGGATTAAATGAACGCAAATGAACAAAAGAAGCAAAAATACAGCTAAATCTAACATAAATACAAGAAAAGGAATAAACGTGGCATGCCTGACCCCTCGACAGCATCCTCCCAAGCAAAAACAAGACATTAGAAGGCTGAACACGCCCCGTGCCCAAGTGTCTGCAGAAAAGACAAAGTTGTAGAAGCTTCTATTTCGCAACACGGGGGCGTGCCCAGCTCCACACGGCTGTGGTCAACGCTAAGATTCGCATAATCCAAGAAAATCTTGATAGTACAGATACGCTTCTGCACACGGGGCCGTGCCCAGCGGACACGGGTGCGTGGTCAACTAATGCAGACAAACTGCAATTAATGAAGAAAGAGAAAGTGGATGGACACGGGGCCGTGCCCAGTGGACACGGGGCCGTGTCCGGGCTTCTGTGCAGGCTATAAATAGAGGTGCTTGGTTCACTTCAAAAGCATCCCTTGACAAACCTCCTCTCTCCCACTTCACCCACACTCCACCACCATCACAACACCCTTATCCACCACCATCATCCATCATAGAGTGTGTGTTGTAGTCTCGGGATCCAAGATTGATAGCAAGAGTTCTTGACAATCAAAGGCCATGTTTGCCTAAGTGTCTTACATCACTTGGTAAAGACACGCATTTAGTTTAATACTTTTGTTTTTTTTATCTTTTCGCACTTTTTATTTGGTTTTGTATTAATGACTTTAATAACTAGTTTCTTATGTTGAAGGTGAAACTTCCTTATCATTTGTCCGTGGTGTCTTGGCGTTATTTTACTGTCTATATAAAATAAAAGATTTACACCATTCATATCTCTACGGTCTATATAGAGATATGTTGGCTACCTGGTCGGGGGTTAAGGGAATGGTTTGGTAAGGTTCTTGCCTTATTCAGTGTATAGATACTACAAGGACCTGGGTCAAGCTTACTAGGACCTCCTTCAATACCCACTGGTATTGGATGGTGGGGTGCGAATGGCTTGATCCCCTCATATGTAAACTACTATTAATACATTAACCTGGCTACTTGGGATTGTATCCCTGCTGACTCAAACTACTGGGTTGAGGGTAACGCCACCTTCAAAAGAGGGGCCTACTACTATAACTAAGATAATCTCTTAAAAAGTGCAAAAGTGCGGAAAACATCAAAGGTTACACTAAAGGCGATTCGGATCCAAGTGATTAATCTTGTCTATCTGTTTTTATTTTATTTTTATTTTCAGCATTTTTAGTTTTTATTTTCATGTTTAAACCTTTTTCTAAAATTTTGATTTGATTAGACGTTGAGGATAAACCGGTACTAAAAGCTCTTGTGTCCTTGGACGACCTCGGTATCTTACCAACGCTATACTACGCTCACGATGGGTGCACTTGCCCATATGTGTGTTTAGTGTTACTAGAATATCGTGTGTTATAAATTTAAAACTTGACTAAAGGTTTAAAAAGGGCTAAAAATATACATAAAAAATATATAACGCTACACATGCATCAATGGTGGTGGATGATGGTGTTGTAATGGTGGTGGAGTGGTGGCAAGTGAGAGAGAAGTGGTTTGCCAAGGGATTGTTTGGAATGGAACCAAGCACATCTATTTATAGCTGAAATCAGTGGCTTCACCACGCCTATGCCCGCCTGGCACAGCCCCGTGGTCATCTCTCTCTCTCTCTCTCTCTCTCTCTCTCTCTCTCTCTTCCTCATTAACTGCTTGTTAGGTCTTGTACTAACACGGCCCCGTGTGTCAACGGCACGGCCAGTGGGCAATGTACTTGATGTACTATCACAGATTCTGAAAATATTTGAGTTGACCACGCCCCGTGTTGGCTTAGCACGGCCCCGTGTTGGCTGCCAGTTTTGTCCTTTGATGTTGTCTTTTCTTCTGCACAGCATCCAGCCTCGGACACGGCCCGTGTCTGGTGGACATGACCCCGTGTCAAGTCTTCTAATCTTGCTATTCTCTTGGTTTGGATGTGAATTGGGGCTTGGCGAGTTGCGTCAATTCCTCCTTCTTTGTATTTATGTTGTTTTTTGCTGTCTTTTTGCTCCTTTTGCACATTTAAGCTCTTTTGACCCTGTAAATTAAAAAGGAATAGAAAAACAAGCTTTTTCCAACATTATTACTGAAAAAGGGTTGATTTTAAGCCGTATTTGATATAATTTACATGTTGTATTTTAAGCACATCAAATACCCCCACACTTGAATCTTTGCTTGTCCTCAAACAAAAATCTATTACGTGGCTTACACACCCAAACGGAATCGGTAGAAGAGAAGGTTTTGGTCTCATCTTTAGAGTGTCAGGAATCCAAGTTCTAAATTTGTTTTGTTTTTATTTTATTTACAATCTTATTCATCATGATTTATTTAAAACACAATATAAGAAGAATTATTTACTTTGGGCATAGCATGCCTTTATAAAATTCTATTTAGTTATACAAATTTACACACCTCACAAGTGGTCACTCAACACTCGGCCGATGATGTATTAAGTGAAAACGCTCGTGCCCAGTTTTGGAACTTACTCCTACCATAGGCTTGACAATCAATCAAACCTCATCCTTTTGACATTAAATCCTTGTACACTTGGTCGATGATGTATTAAGTGAAAACGCTCGTGCCCGTTTTGGCACTTACTCCTACCATAGGCTTGATAATCAAACCTCCTCCTTTTGACGTTAAATCCTTGTAAATATCAAGAGAGCTTTTAAAGGGTAGGTGATGGTTAGGGTTTGGTATGTTTTATTGAAATGGCGAAAAGCGTAAAATGTCGGTTTTTCTATTGCTTTGTGGCTTAGCAAAAAAAAAATACTTTGGCAAATTTTTCTGATTTTTTATTTGGTTGCCAAAGTTGAAACTGAGCCATAATCGTAATTTCAACACCGATAGGTTTACAAAAATAAAAGATGAAAAATGAAAAGGTTTGTTTTTGTGGGTTTGGAAATGAAAAGGTTTTTAAGGTTTAAAGGGTTTAACTAGGGGGATGTTTTTGGGTAAAGCAACGAAAAATAAAGGTTTTGATTTGAAAAATGGATTGATCCTAATGCCTCTATCATTTACTTACTTGGATTTTTGTCGGTAAGGACTTTGAACGTATCGCATTGTTAAGTTCTAGATTCGTGAGAACCAAACGGGCTATTCACACAAGAAACGAAAATTGAGCAATTAGTATAGATGTATATTTGTATGCTCAGTAATAGCTCAAAACTCATTTTTGTGGGAAAAGGGGTTGTAGTGTAAAAATGTATATATAATAAAATTTTACAAAGATTTGTCATGCCCGTTTTCGTAATTTTCTAAATTGGTTCTTTTTATCATGACGCTATCAGTTGTAAATTCGTAAAAACATAATTTTTAGAACTTATTTTACCCAACTAAAACAAGATAAGTAAAAGAAAATAAAAAAATTGAAAAAGTTTGGTGTGATTAACGGTTCCAAGGCGAGTTTTGTGTAAGGCTTGATTTAGGACAAACGATTCAAGGTTTTTATCACCCCCCACACTTAAATTACACATTGCCCTCAATGCGTCCCAAATAGGATTTATTTTGGTAAAATGTGTGAAAATAGCAAAAAAAAAAAAAAAAATTGGTTACTGGCACTTGTAGCACGGGGGCGTGCTATGGGGACATGGCCCCATGTCCAAAGTGCCAGTAACAAATATTAAACAGAAGACTTACAGTGGGGTGGCCACGTGGGCGTGCTGGGTGAGCACGGCCCGTGCCATCTTTTGGGCGGAAGTTTTTGGACAACAGTAAGTTGGGCACGGGGGCGTGCTGGGTGAGCACGGCCCCATGCTGCAGCCGATGTTTTGCAGTTTATGAGTCAGGAGGCCTCTGATTTACGTGTTACGTGCATGGGTTCCATTTCTCGTCACATTTCTGGTATTTCCACTTTCTTTAACACATTTATTTAAATCGCCAACATCCAATCTTCCATTTCATTTAAAACAAAAACAATTAGAAGAAATTAAAAATTACAAGCCTACATTAAACTAAGATAGATAGATAGATAAAATCTTGAGGAATGCCGCCCCAAGATCATTTTTAACAACCCTAAAGCTACGTTCCTAGATCTATGAAGGTTAGATGTTGGAGGACTTGAGCTTTTGTGGGAAATACTCAATTAGAGGTCATTAAGCATCTCTTTGATATCCCTTGGAATAAAGATGTAGGATTTCTCTTCTACCTCTTCTTGAGGGGGGCGGGATTTATCGGAACCTCGACGGCAACATTGGTAGGGGAGATTCCGGAATCTCATCTTCCCATCTTGTGGGTTGAATGACCTCATTAGCGAGGTTCCAATCTATTTGCGGCCAGATTGGTTCCATCGGAGGCATGGCCAAGATGTTTAACCTTTGGTGTAAAAGGTTGATTTCCCTGAAGCAATCCTCTAGACCCATGGAGAGATAGTTCACACAGTCTATAAGAACTTCTTCCACTAAGGTCATTTCGTCGAGAGACTCTCTCAAGGCACTCACATATCTCACAAGAGTTGCCTCGAGGGAGAGTCTCCTCCCTCTTTGGTGGGTTTTGGAGCTTGTTGACGACGTTCCACTTTGTTGGCTCGACATTCTAGGAGAAAATGACCAACCGTTAACAAGATATGGAATATCAGAATGTTCAGCATGGCCCCATGCTGCTCCATCTGTTCCAGATTCTTAGCTCAAGAAATTTTATTTTAAGTTAGATTTGATTGATTTTTAACTTTCTGAACGTAAATAACTTAAAATAATGTTTTATTATAATATATTTGCAAAACTTTGAGCTAAGAATCAAGTGTATGGACCTCCTATTGAAGCTTTTTAAGCTTCAATGGAGTTCATGGAGGAATGAAGAAGGGGAAAGGACCAAAAGAATAAATGACAAGAAAGTCAAATGAGACCTTTTTAAGAACATACCTTTTGGGGTATGTGTGAAGAATCTGGAGGATCCTGCCCTTTTGGAATGGTTCCAAACATTCTCCCCAAAGGCTGACTTTATAGACAGTGACAGTATGTTGGCACATCCCCGTGCCGTCTGCATGTGTCAGAGAATGTTGTCCGTTAGTAGAACACGGGCCACGTCATCACTGACACGGCCCCATGCCGGAAAAATGCGAGGGGTACGGCCCCGTGTTAGTCCGGCACGCCCCATGTTTTCAGAAGAATGTTAGGCACGGCCCCGTGTTCAGGGTTTTTATGAAGATTGTCTAAGTTTTTAAGGAATTATCCGACATCGGGTGGTTCCTTGATGTGTGTAAAATGCAACATATAAATTACATCAAATGAGGCATAAAACTAACCCTTTTTTAGTACTAATATTGGAAAAAGAGTGTTTTTGTCTTCCTTTTGTATTTTCAGGATTAAATGAGCTCAAAAACGCAAAAGAAGCAAAAAGACAGCTAAATCCAACATAAATACAAGAAAAGGAACATTAGAGGATTGCCCGAACCCTCAACGGCACCTTCCAAAGCAAAATAGAGAAAACAGAAGGCTGAACACGCCCCGTGCTCAGCCAGCACGGGGTCGTGCCCAAGCAGCAGCAGAAAAGACAAACCTATAGAAGCTTCTATTGCCCACCACGGGCCGTGCTCAGCGGACACGGGGGCGTGCCGAAAGTACTGCAGGCGCATTAATTGTAATTGCGAATTACAATTAATGAAGAGAGAGAGTGTCAGACAGGCACGGGGCCGTGCCCAGCGAGCACGGGGCCGTGCCCAGTTCAGCCTATAAATAGGAGTGCTTGGTTTCATTGCAACTCATCCCTTGGCACACCACCTCTCTCACACTTCATCCACCACCCACCACCATCACAACACCATCATCCACCACCATCATCCATTGTCCATCATAGAGTGTGTGAGTCGTCTCGGGATCCAAGATTGATCGTAAGAGTTCTTGACAATCAAGGCCATGTTTGCCTAAGTCTCTTACATCACTTGGTGAAGACAAAGTGTCTAGTATAATACTTTTTATTTCTAATCTTTTGCACTTTTTATTTGGTTTTGTATTAATGACTTTAATAACTAGTTACTTATGTTGAAGGTGATCTTTCCTTATCGTTTGTCCGTGGTGTCTTGGCATTATTTTACTGTCTATATAAAATAAAGGATTTTCACCATTCATATCTCCACGGTCTATATGGAGGTATGTTGGCTACCTGGTCGGGGGTTAAGGGAACGGTTTGGTAAAGGTCTTGCCATTGTTCAGCGTTTAGAGGTCCTGCAATGGACCTGGGTCAAATTTAGTAGGACCTCCTTCAATACTTCACGGTATTGGATGGCGGGGGTCCAAACTCTTTGATCCCCTCATAAGTTAACTACTATTAATACTATAACCCGGCTATTTAGGACTGTATCCCTGCTGACTCAGACTACTTAGTCGAGGGTAACGTCACCGCCAAAAGCGGGGCCTACCACAATACTGCATTAATAACTTAATTCATTATCTTCCAATAATCCACCCCTTTAGGATTGTATCCCTGCTGACTCAAACTACTGGGGTGAGGGTAACGTCACCTTCAAAAGAGGGGCCTACTACAATAACTAAGATAATCTCTTAATTATGTGCAAAAGTGCGGAAATAATCAAAGGTTATACTAGATACGAGTCGGAACCAAGTGATTCATCTTGTCTATCTGTTTTTATTTTATTTTTATTTTCAGCATTTTAGTTAGTTTTTATTTTTCTTAGTTTAAAACATTTTTCTAAACTTTTATCTTGGTTAGACGTTGAGGATAAACCGGTACTAAAAGCTCTTGTGTCCTTGGACGACCTCGGTATCTTACCAACGCTATACTACACTCAACGATGGGTGCACTTGCCCATATGTGTTTTTAGTGTTAGTGAAATATCGTGTTTTATAAATTTAAAACTTGGCTAAAATAAGTGTTAAAAAGGGCTTAAAATATACACCTAATATAAGTAACACTTCGCACGCATCAAGTTTTTGGCGCCGTTGCCGGGGACACAAGGATTTTAAGAAAGTTAGGAATCAACGGCCTAATCATCTTTTATTTTCCTTTTTTATTTTTTTAGGATTTTCTTAGTTTTTCAGCTTCTGCAGAGCTCAGCACGGGCCGTGCCCGCTGAACACGCCCACGTGCTCAATCATTGGAACTGGCAATCCTGTTTTACATCAGACAGTAAGCTGAACACGGGGCCGTGTCCACTCAACACGCCCCCGTGCCCAAGTTTCAGTTACTGAAAACAGAACCGTTAGATCCCGACGGTTGGTAATTTCTGACATAAACATGAGTGATAGTAATTATTTTTACTTTCGGCACTCTTATGGTACGTGGTGTCAATTATGTGGTGGCGAACATGAAGAAGTAAAATGCTACTTCCTAAATTATAGGCCCCACTACATGGACCCACGATCTTTTCACAACCTTAAGAGGGGCGAAAGTAAAAATAAGCACTATTTCTCCCTCGAATGCGCCCAGCCAGATATTCTAGGGGAAATGTTCCTTAGCGAATTATTTAAACTAGAAGAGCTAATTCTGAAATGGATAGAAGAGCTTAGGAAGGATTTTATTAATCCGCCCCAAGACGATACCCATGAAGAAATGTTGGAACCGCATTCCGACAACCTCGTCGCTCCCGAAAATACCTTCGTACCTAGCAAAGACTTGGACGATAGTCGTCCCTGTGTCGATTGTGCCGTGAAGGACTCTCCATCGACTTCGTTCGGTGCATACATAGACCTGAGCGATTCGGCATATACCTTCTTTAACAAGAGCCCGGAAAAGGGTTGGACTTGTCCACCTAGAATGAAAATAGGAATTACCCTCACCGACAACCTCTTGCGTTCTCGCCTTAGTCTAGGACAATTAAGGTATATTAGGCACTTTGGGGTTGTTCCAACCAGTAAGGAACCACCCGATATCGGGAAGATCCTTGAATTAGCAAAATTCCATAAAACAGCCTCCAGACACGGGGCCGTGTCCAGGTCAGCACGCCCCCGTGCTCACTAAAAAGATTCTCTGCTGATTTGGTCAGAATACGGACAAAATGTGTCAGGATTTTCTCTGAACACGGGGCCGTGTCCAGTCAACACGGGGCCGTGCCCAGGGCGCTGTCGTTTTCTTTAAATGCAGCCTGATTCCTGCTCATTTTGACCACTTCAATTGACAGAGATCTCTGGAATTTTCACTCATACCATCCTAGGTAAGTGTCAAAAGAAGGTTCCAAGGGACCCTCTTGTCCTTTCCACTTTTATTCATTTCCTCCTCTTTCAAAAATTTTCAAAAGTTCCTCCATGGAAGCTTGGAAATCCTTTGATTCCAATCCTCTATGTGAAGTTTGTAAGATTATTTGCTAAAGATTCTGGGCTAAAGTTAGTTGAATAACTTTACTTTAAATTATCCGAGCTTAAAACCCAGATAACAATCATAAAAATAATTTAAAACTCCAAGAGTCTTTAGCCAAAAATCCTGCAGACAAATGGACACGGGGCCGTGCTCAACGAGCACGGGGCCGTGTCCAGGGGCTCTGTTTGGTAAAAATTTAGTCTCCTTCGGTTTTCTTCACAGAAAATGGCAAGCAGAACAAGCGGATCATCTTCAAGAAATAACCGACAAGGAAGGAGATCTTCAACAGCAGAAGATTCTCTTGTAAACTATGTTTACGCTCTAAGGGAGGCTATTGATGAAATGACGGGAGTGGAAGAAGCATTGGTCGACCGTATCAACCATCTTACCGTGGGGCTGGAGGGCTGTCTCCATGAAGTAAACCTCTTGCACCAGAGGTTGAACCTTCTCGCTTCCCCGCCTTTGGTACCCATAATAACCCAAAGGGCGTGGAACGTGGTGCCCGAAGTTGTCATTCCAGCTGAATGGTACGCCATGCACCAAGAGGTTCCTCGAAGAGTGGTGCAAGGAGTCCCGGTGAATGTTCCCCCTCGACCACCAACAGCAGAAGAAAACGAAGCCGCATTCTTCCTCCCTAGGGAGATCGAAGAATGGCTTTAAACAAAGTTTAGGAAGGAACTCGTTCGGCTAAAAGTCCTACTCTATCGGGAAATCATTCTCGAAATTTTCCTATATTGGTAGAACTTCTTATGATAACCTCGTGTACTCACTGACCTATCTAGTTAAGTTTTAATTTTAGTTTAATTTAGGATTATGTAAGTTCTCTCTATGATGAAATGAAATGATGGTTTTAATGTTTGGATGGTTTGTAATAAATAAAACACACTCATGGTGGTAAAGGATGAAAAGGGGAACGAGAAAAATGATCCCATGCACAAGAACGAGGCAACCCGACAAATTTCTCCCTTTCAGAAGGTTCAACACGGGCCGTGCCCAACCAACACGGCCCCGTGTCGGACCACCTGCAGAAAACGCCCAGTACAGGTAACTGGACACGGGCCGTGTTCACCCAACACGCCCCCGTGTCCAGACTTCTGTTCCTCTTATTTCAATTTTGTTACTGGCACTTAAACACGGGGCCGTGCCCGGATAACACGGGGCCGTGTTCAGTGCCCAGTAACACAAATTTTTGCTTTTTAAACACTATTTTACACATCTAATCAACCTAAAAATTTATTTTTGGGACACATTGAGGACAATGTGTAATTTAAGTGTGGGGGGATGCTAAAACCTTGAATTTTGCAAGTCCTAAATACAAGCCTTACACAAAACTCTATTGGAACCGCTAATCACCCCAAATTTTTTCAAAAATTTCATTTTTTTTTACTTGTCTAGGTTTAACTCGGGGAATTCAAGCTCTCAAAAAGGTTATATTTTTACAAATTTACAACCGATAGCGTAGTGATAAAAAGAACCAACATAAGAAAATTATGAAAAGGCATGACAAACTTATTTAAAATTTGATTATATATACTTGATCACATAAAAACCCATTCCCACAAAAGTGAGTTTTGAGCCTTTATTGAGCACTCAATTTCATACCATTTGACTAAATGCTCATTTTTCGTTTCTTGTGTGAATAGCCGCTTGGTTCTTACGACTCTAGAACTTGCCATGACAATACATTCCCGGTCCTTATCAACTTAAACCCGAGTAAGTACATGATGGAGGCATTAGGACTAACCCTTTTTCATTTCTACACCATTATTTTTCTTTTTTTTTTTTTTTTTTTTTCACCACCTACCCAAAAAAATCCCCCTAGTTAGCCCCTTTGAGCCTAAACCTTTTCGTTTCATCACCCAAAACAAAAACCCTTTCACCCACCAAAACCTTTTTCATTTTTAACCCTTTATTTTAGTAACAAGTTCGGTTCTTCGAAAAAAAAAAATGAAGCAAAAAGAAAATAAACAAACAAAGTAATCAAAAATAACTTTGTTTGAATAAAAGCTTCATCAAAAATAAAAAGTTGCAAAAATACGAAAACCGACACTTGTTACGCTTTTTAGCCCTTTTTCTACTAACAACTAACCCAACCACCTACCTTTAACCCTAGCCAACCCTTAACCCACAAAGTCCTCTTGATATCTACAAAGGTATAAAAGTTAAAAAGGAGGAGGATTGATTTCTTGGCAAGCCTATGGTAGGAATAAGTTCCATGCCGCTCTCGAGTGATTCACTAAAAATACACCTTCGGCCGAGTGTGAGTGATTTCCCCGCGAGGTATGTGAACTTGTATATAAATAGAATTTTAAAAAAAAGGCATGTTATGCCCAAATAAGTAATTTCTTTTATGAACAGTTCTAAATAAATCATTACGAATAGGAGTGTAAATAAATAAAAATAAAACCCTAAAAAGATCTTGGAAATCCCGACACTCTATGACAAGCCCAAAACCTTCTCTTCTACCTATTCCATTTGGGAGTGTAAGCCAAATATTAAAGAGTTTTGCTTGAGGACAAGCAAAAGTTCAAGTGTGGGGGTATTTGATGTGTGTAAAATGCAACATATAAATTACATCAAATGAGGCATAAAACTAACCCTTTTTTAGTACTAATATTGGAAAAAGAGTGTTTTTGTCTTCCTTTTGTATTTTCAGGATTAAATGAGCTCAAAAACGCAAAAGAAGCAAAAAGACAGCTAAATCCAACATAAATACAAGAAAAGGAACATTAGAGGATTGCCCGAACCCTCAACGGCACCTTCCAAAGCAAAATAGAGAAAACAGAAGGCTGAACACGCCCCGTGCTCAGCCAGCACGGGGTCGTGCCCAAGCAGCAGCAGAAAAGACAAACCTATAGAAGCTTCTATTGCCCACCACGGGCCGTGCTCAGCGGACACGGGGGCGTGCCGAAAGTACTGCAGGCGCATTAATTGTAATTGCGAATTACAATTAATGAAGAGAGAGAGTGTCAGACAGGCACGGGGCCGTGCCCAGCGAACACGGGGCCGTGCCCAGGCCTCTGTTCAGCCTATAAATAGGAGTGCTTGGTTTCATTGCAACTCATCCCTTGGCACACCACCTCTCTCACACTTCATCCACCACCCACCACCATCACAACACCATCATCCACCACCATCATCCATTGTCCATCATAGAGTGTGTGAGTCGTCTCGGGATCCAAGATTGATCGTAAGAGTTCTTGACAATCAAGGCCATGTTTGCCTAAGTCTCTTACATCACTTGGTGAAGACAAAGTGTCTAGTATAATACTTTTTATTTCTAATCTTTTGCACTTTTTATTTGGTTTTGTATTAATGACTTTAATAACTAGTTACTTATGTTGAAGGTGATCTTTCCTTATCGTTTGTCCGTGGTGTCTTGGCATTATTTTACTGTCTATATAAAATAAAGGATTTTCACCATTCATATCTCCACGGTCTATATGGAGGTATGTTGGCTACCTGGTCGGGGGTTAAGGGAACGGTTTGGTAAAGGTCTTGCCATAGTTCAGCGTTTAGAGGTCCTGCAATGGACCTGGGTCAAATTTAGTAGGACCTCCTTCAATACTTCACGGTATTGGATGGCGGGGGTCCAAACTCTTTGATCCCCTCATAAGTTAACTACTATTAATACTATAACCCGGCTATTTAGGACTGTATCCCTGCTGACTCAGACTACTTAGTCGAGGGTAACGTCACCGCCAAAAGCGGGGCCTACCACAATACTGCATTAATAACTTAATTCATTATCTTCCAATAATCCACCCCTTTAGGATTGTATCCCTGCTGACTCAAACTACTGGGGTGAGGGTAACGTCACCTTCAAAAGAGGGGCCTACTACAATAACTAAGATAATCTCTTAATTATGTGCAAAAGTGCGGAAATAATCAAAGGTTATACTAGATACGAGTCGGAACCAAGTGATTCATCTTGTCTATCTGTTTTTATTTTATTTTTATTTTCAGCATTTTAGTTAGTTTTTATTTTTCTTAGTTTAAAACATTTTTCTAAACTTTTATCTTGGTTAGACGTTGAGGATAAACCGGTACTAAAAGCTCTTGTGTCCTTGGACGACCTCGGTATCTTACCAACGCTATACTACACTCAACGATGGGTGCACTTGCCCATATGTGTGTTTAGTGTTAGTGAAATATCGTGTTTTATAAATTTAAAACTTGGCGAAAATAAGTGTTAAAAAGGGCTTAAAATATACACCTAATATAAGTAACACTTCGCACGCATCATTCCTTATTGGTTGGAATAACATCGTATTGCCGGATATACCTTAGACTCCGGCGAGAGGTACGAAAATGCAAGAGGTTATCGGAAAGGTAGAAGAATTCTCTAATAATGGGAAAACGGGAACATCCCTTATTTACCTTATCCAGCCTCTTGTTAAAGAGGGTATGAGTCGATTCGCTCTTGTCCATGCTGTCGGTGTGAAATTCACACTCTGTAAAGGGGACCGTCATCGCGAAATCGAAATAGGGACGACTATCGCTCTCGTCTTCGCAAGCGTCTACGGTAGAAGGTTGGTTAACCTCGGTGTTGTCATTTATACCTGATTTTTCTTCCATCGATTCTCCTTCGGCTGGGATCCTTGATGAACATCGCGCCTTTATCAAGGATTCTATTTCTTTGATTTTTAGGAGAATCCTCTCTTCTATTTGACTTATGTCTTCTAAGTCATCTAGGTGAGAGGGTTGATGGAGTTCAGGTGGATGGACTTCAGTGTCATCTTTACTCCCGCCCGTCTCAAGGTATTCGTTATAGGAAAACGATGGGGCTAAATAGTGGGGAGTGAAGTTTAGAACGCCACATTCCGATTCTTCATGCTCCTCCCCACAATAATCGCACCATAGACTGTAAGAGTAGTGGGGATAAAAATAATCAAAGAAATCCATGTTTTTCCAGAAAATTTTTAACTGCCGAGATGAGGCGGTGACTATTTTCTTACAAACTGTTGGTTTGACACGACCCTATGTTAGGGCAACACGGCCCCGTGCTGTAGTCTGTATCTGGCAGAAAATAGATTTTAAGATACTGGAGAGTTGACACGTCCCCGTGTTGGAACAGCACGGCCCCATGTTGGAACAGCACGGTCCCGTGTCAGTTCTGCAGAAAGTGAAAAATTAAAAGAAAAAGAAGAAAAACCTAAAAAGAAAAGATAAAAAGGATTAGGCCGTCAATTTTAAGCTTTCTTAAAATTCTAGTGTCCCTGGCAACGGCGCCAAAAACTTGACCTGCGTGCGGGTGTATATATTTTTTAGCTCTTTTTACTCGCCGATTCAAGTTTTAAATTTATAAAACACGATATTCTACTATTACTCTACACATGCGCTAGGGCAAGTGCACCCATCGCGGACGTAGTATAGTAGTGTTGACAAGATACCGAGGTCATCCAAGTACACAAGAGCTTTTAATATCGGCTTATCGTCAACGTCTAATCGATTCAAACTTTGAAGAAAAGATTATTAAACTATAAAAAGATAAACTAAAAAGCAAAAATAAAATAAAAGTAAAAAAAAAACAGATAGACAAGAAAGAATCACTTAGTTAACGTAATTAGAGAGTCTCGTGGGTTCGATACTCAGACTCACTTTAGCTATACTGTAGTGATCGGTACACTTGCCGGTTGTGTGGTTTAGATTTAGATCGAGTCTAAGTTTATAAATTTAAAGCTTAGAATGTCTAGATTAGGTTAATATTAGTTAGTTTTTAATTTACCACATTTAACACATAAATAACCCAACCCAACTTTTAATAAAATACTAATTTCTCTCACTTCCAACTACACAACCAAACTCACCCTAACCTCTTCACACCTATTAACAACTTAATCTAAACTATTTTTTTACTAAAAATTTAATCTATGGCTTTAGTTTATTTTATATATTTTATTACATATTAATAATAATAATAATAATAATAATAGTAATATTTATTATGTTTGGAAACAATACTATTAAATATAAAATTGATAAAAAGTTATAAAAAACTGTTAAAAAAAATTGTTTTTATTAAAATTTATACCTGAATATATATAGAAAAACTAAACTAGACTGCATTTTTAGATTTGAAAACAAGTTACATATTATAATTATAATTTATTAGAAAAGAAACAAATTATATGTAAAAAATAATTGTTAAGAATCAAAAGAAAAAAATAAAATATGACAAAAGCCACTTACAAATGGACATGTGGCAAGCAACCCATGTCAACCCCAGGTCGTCCGGGAGTCCAGGTCGTGAGTTTTGTAATATAAAGAGTGATTTTTCATTATTTTTTTACACATGGCAACCAACCTTTTGTTTAGGTTGCTGATGGAAGTAGCCTTAGGTGATAATCTGTTTTTTACTTTTTAAGGTTGACCAATATGGAATTGTGATGGGTGTGTGTTGACGATGTAAGTCTTATAGTTTTCTTAAGTTACATTCATATTGAGATTCAGTTTGATTCCCCCTGCTCTTACACTGATTATTTCGTAAAATTTGTTTCGAATCAAGTGGAGTCATATCGGGCTTTCTTTTTTTCCTTTTTTTCCAAAAGCTCTAATTACTCTCTTTTAATTATACGTGTCACATTTTCCGTTACATGTGTTACGTTTCCTACGTATGAGTCGGGTCACATATAATACTTTATGATTGTACAGTATAAATTTGATTTACTTCATGTTTTGATCCAATCGCAATGCTTATATAGGTTACATTGAGTTCAATCAGATACGTCGAAACACGCGTTTTCATATGATTAATGCATCACATAGAGTTTGGACTAATCCATTCGATGTTTTTTACGTACACGCGTTGCAACGCGCACGGGTCTTATTGCTACTTGCTAGTTATGATAAAAATAACATGAATACTTACAATGGTATAATACATAATTCATTATTAATTTATAAGTATTTATAAATACCAGACGCCTCGCGTACTTCTAATATCATAACTGACCCATGGTGTGGCATTCGATAGCACTTGTAGTACGAAATATCACAACTTTATAAAAAAACTTCATACCTTAAACGATAAACGAGATGAAACCGAAGACAAAGACTTCAAAGCCGGAAAACCAATATCATATGCAACCATCCCATCACGTTTATACAGACCAAAGTTTCGTTCAGAAGTAGGGCCCGACTTCGAATTCTCGTTATCACGTATTTATATTTATATAAAAAATGTACATATATATATATGTATATAATAATAAAAACAACTAAATTACTATTTTTATTTCTCAAACATATAACCTAACCAATACAACGAATAGGATCGTTAATTATGCTTTGAATAAATCATCTAAATAATTAATTCGCAATGGCATAATGTCGGGACGACTTCTAACCTTCCAAGTGGTGACGATCTTCGATCTCATCTGGATCCTTCGGATCTAGCATACCATGGTGACACAAGACGTACCACACAAGTAAATAAACTCAAATAATTGATACGAAATTAGTTGTTTCGTTATGTGATATTTTGTGCATCGTAATTTTCGTATGTTAGGACTTGGGATAATTCTTGTCATTTGATGTTTCTCCTTTTCAAGCGTACGCTTATTTCAAGGAATCGCACGGAACGCAACCTGTAAGTAAATATTTCCAAATTCCACTTTTTATCATTTAACCATTTTGGGGTGTATCATGTGCATATTTAACATTTCAAGTTCATTATTTGATTACATGCAATGTTCAAGGTGTAATTATGTGATGTTGTGTTCGGTGATTATTTGTGCAAGTTTAGTGTATTCAAGTTCAGTGTGTGCAAGTTCATTTGTGTTCAAGTTCAATGTGTGTAAGTTCATTTGTGTGCAATTCAGATTTCAGATAGATCGCTATCATCGGCTGACTAGATTTCCCACGACCATGGGTTGTAATCTAGTATCGCCACCACATTTACATTTGCTCCTTATGGGCTTGAGTCTCATATTCATTGTTCAGTACATTTACATTTACAGCAGTTACATATCCAGCAGGAATGATTTTATAAGATATATCAATCAAGCAATGATTTTATAAGATATTTATTGAATACCATTTTTTGAAGATAGTCATGGCTGCATCTGGAATGATTTTATAAGATATATCAAGCAACCAATAATTTGGTGTTCTTTTTTTTTGTTGTATATGCATCTAAAATAATGATGTCTGAGAATAATGTTATTGTATATAAGTTCCATTGGCGGACCTAGTCTTTGGCCAGGGTGGGCGGCCGCACCCCTTGAAAAAAAAATTTAGTGTATATTTTAGGCAAAAAACTCGACCGCACCCCTTGAAAATATGGTTGAACACCTCATCCGCACCCCCAACAAAAAATTTCTGGGTCCGCCACTGATAAGTTCATACAAGACTTGCATTTTCTTTTGTAACCAGAGGAGATTATGAAAATGAATTGGCTTTGTTCGCAGTCCTGCAGGGTTTTTCTAATGCAGTTACCCTTTTCCTCAAGTTATTGAACAAATTTTTTTATTCAAATTAGATATTAGAAGTATTTTATATTTGTCGTTTCATTGCCTGACTCTTTTATGTTCTTGATGCAGGGGTAATGTTGATCAACAGGGGGCACTTGAAAACATAGATGCATTGTTTTTATGCATCAACCATGGTTTTTTATTAGAAAAAAAACAATAATGTAGGCATAAGTGGATGGTGGACCGGAGAAGAAGGACTGAAGGAGGTGTTGGGTAGTGGAGGGTGTGATGGTGTGTGGTCGCTGGCAAGGTGGCCGGAAAAACAAAAGTGGCCGGAGAAGAATATGGGTGGGGGCTGCTCATATGTGGGAGAAGACAACATGTGCCCCCCCCCCCCCCCCCCACACACACACACCACACACATATATATATGGTGGGGTTAGTGTAAAAAGGGGTGGTTTTGTGAGAAGTTTAAAAGAAATGTTTTAAGCCCTTAGGAGGGTGTTTGGGGTTGAGTTTTGAAAATAGATTATGCGTTTTGAATAATCAGAATCAGATAATTAACTGTAACAAAACGTGATGTTGAAAGATAGTGTTTGGATTTAATTATGTTGCTTGATATCACAATAATCAGATAATCAACTATTAGAGTGTTTGGCAAATATATATTTAAAAAAAATAAACAAATGAAAATCCTTTTCTAAACGCAAATAATCAATTTTTGGAAAATTGCGTTTTGTTGCAGTAGGGGGAGAGTTGCTTTTGGAAAACTGCGTTTTGTAACTTTCTAAACGCAAATAATCAATTTTTTAATTTTTTTTACCCAAACACTCAAAACTGATTATTTACGATTTCAAAACACAATAATCTAAAAATCTCCTTCAAAACTCAACCACAAACACCCTCTAGATCTTGTTGTTAATGGTTGAGATCAAGAAGGGCTTAAAATGTAAATTATGTTTTATTTTTTTTGACTAATTTAGCTAGATTAGGGGTAATAGTGTCTTTTTATATTGTATTTTTCAATAGAGAAATTGCCATCAACTGTAATGCACATGCAAGTTCCAACCATCTTTTTTGAACGTCAATCACTTTTTATACGTAAAGTTTTTTTAAATAAATTACACTATAATAACGAGTTTTTTATCTTTAATATGAATACCATATTGTTATATTTATATAGATAAAAAATTACGTATAGCATGATATGAAGCCTACTGGAATGCAGGTTTAAAACACCATACGAAGAAAATATACTGGAATGCAGGTGTAAAACACCATGAATGTAAGTGTAAATGCAGGTTTATAACACCATGGTTTAAAACACCATACAAAGAACATACGAAGAACACATACTGGACTGCAGGTTTAAAACACCATAAATGCAGGTTTAAAACACCATACGAAGAACACATACTGGACTGCAGGTTTAAAACACCATGAATGCAAATTTAAACACTACACGATAGATTTTCACACAAAACAGAAAAGAAACCGTATTACAATGATGATGATAACTTCTTGAGATCTTGAAGATTTATACGAGATGACAAATAAATCACATATTCTTAAAGGATCTTTAAAAAACCAAATTGGAACCCTAAAATAACTCCCGGGCGGTTATGAGAATATTTATCATCTAATTGAATTATTGAGTAAATTACTTTTTTACCCTTTTGAATTAATATAACTCAAGGACACATGTCAGCCCTACAATATTTCTCACACTTCTCACACTCAAGCCCCTTTTTACAGGATCCTCAATATATATATATAGGGTAAGGTTCATGCGAGAACCACCTTTATTGCGAGAACCGCGAGAACCAATGTGAACACAACCTAAAATAGCTAAAAAAACCTAACCCCAACCCCACCCCCCCCCCCCAAAAAAAAAACCTAACCCCCCCCCCCCCCAAGCTAAATGCTAAAAACTAAAACCCCCAAAAAACCTAACCCCCCCCCCCCCCAAAAAAAAAACCTAAACCCCCCTCCCCCACCCCCCAAAAGCCTAAACCCCCCCCCCCCCTCCCAAGCTAAAATGCTAAAAACTAAACCGCCAAAAAACCTAAAAAAAACTTAAAAAAATAAAAAAAATCTAAATTTTTTTTTATGTTAAAATCGCTACTTGTAGTAGCCAAAAAAAAATTTTAAAAAAAATTTGCTACTAAAATTAGCGATTTTAACATAAAAATATTAAAAAAAATTATGTTTTTTTAGCTATTTTTAGGCATTTTTGTTTGTGTTCACATTGGTTCTCGCAATAAGGGGTGGTTCCTAATGGATCTTTGTCCTATATATATATATATATATATATATATATATAGGAACGGGGTCAGGAGAAAATGCCCAGAAGTGTGAGAACGGTGAGAACGCATCCTGGCCCAACACGTGGCGCGGGATATGATCAGGGCGTGAGAGGTTTTTTTGTCTTTTCAATCTTCTTTTATTTTCCCAACACGCTATAACATTTCTGGCGTCTAAGATTATTTTGGCGTTAATTGTATTCATTAAACTTTTTGGCGTTGAATTAATTGTTTTTGTGTCACATAGATAATTTTTTGGCATTTTGTGGCGTTGTAAAATAATTCACTACGAGTCATTAATATTTTCATAAGATTATAATAAGACCAAATATTTTTTATGGCGTTTAGTCAAATTTTTTGGCGTCTAATACATTTGACAAGGTGCTTTGCCAGCACCCGTTCTCACAGTTTTCATACTACTAACATTTTGGTGTTTGTAGCTTTTGGCGTTTTATACAATAATGTATTTTATTTGTAGAGAATTAGATAACAAAACAACAGATAATTTGATAACAAAGCAATATAAAATGAAAAAGAAATAAATTAATAATGGTAATCTAATTTCTCATCCGAATCTTCGCTGTCATCAGCCTCTTCTTCTTGAATTTGTTTTGGCGTTTTGAACCTTTGAATACCTTAGCTAGATGCCAACTTTCCTACATAAACCCTGTCTTTTTTAGACGAAGTTTCTTAGTGGCATCTTGTTTTTTGGTGTGATATTCTTGTTTGGTGGTATGTTATTGAAGATCAACTCTTGCTTGATGCTATTTATAATAATGGAGTCCAAAATAGCATTTTACACTAGTGTTGATCCCTTTATACCATGCATATAGTCATCAAGAACAAAGCTCACATGATGACGTATCACTTTCATCAATCTCTTTTCTTGAATATTTGTCCATCTCATTCAGCAAAAGATTATAGAGATAACCCCCTCAGAGAAGAATCGATTCAGTGAAAGCTTTGTCATCCGTGGTTATTTTAACTAACCTTTTTTGGCGTTTTAAAGTGAGTGGTTTCTAGAGAACATGACGTTTGTTTTTCTGGGTGTGATCAATTCATTGTGTATAGATTTTAACTAACCTTTTTTGAACATGTCTTGCATTACCACCATTTTTGAGTCCATTTCTGGGTTCAAACAAGTGGCGTTATACAATTCTTCCATGAACCCAAGCCCCTGCTTTGTCATGATGTTTTCAAGCCAGTAGTCTTCCTGCTCTCCGCTGTCGTATATAATGGCCACCATGTCTGTTTCATCATCAAAACGCCATGATGTCATGACATGGTCCGGCTTTACATTTGCTTTGATTGGTCCAAATTTCCTTGTTAATGCTTTCATAAGCATATGTGTTTCATGGCATTCGTTATCCAGAGCAATGCCAAGAGATAGGATACCCCTCTGTACATCTTCTTCCATCTTCAAAATTTCCTTGATTGTCCTAACTTACACCCTCCTTCTGTTGTCAAAACGCAGGACGAATCGCCTGATTGCCAGAGTGTATCTCCACCAAACGATGGTTGTCATTTTTGGCGTTTTGGTTAAATTGGCGTTTTTGGTTAAAGATGTTTTTTTGCAGAAATGATAGATTGAAATGATTATGGAAGCGATGTTTTACGTCGTTTATATAATGATGTTTTTGGCGCGTAATTTAGGAGTGAATTTCTTCTAATAAATGTAAATAACTGAATTTCAGTTACTGTGTTGTTTCCTCTTCCTGTATTCTCCAACGCATTTTATCACTAATTTTTGGCGTTCTTTATTTAATGGCGTTTTATTTTTTTGAATGACGTGTTATCATTTGGTTGGCGTTTTGAATTTGAGCGGTAAAAGACCCTTTTACCTTAATGAAGCGCATCCCACATAATAAAATTGATGTTATTTACGAAAACGTCACCGCACAATCTAGTCCATGGATTGTTTTGATCTGACGATCCATAACTGTTCTCACCGTTCTCACACTTTCGCCCGTTTTCTCTAAATCCTGACCCTATATATATATATATATATATATATAGAGAGAGAGAGAGAGAGATTAGATTGGCGCGGTGGCATTTTCGTAAATAACATCAATTTTATTACGTGGACGCGCTACATTAAGGGTAAAGGGTCTTTTTACTACTCTAATACAAAACGCCAAACTCATGAGTAAAACACCATTAAAATTCCCGCCTTAAACTACAAGCCATACATATCAATCCCTTCCAGATGAAATGCCATCTTTGTCTAAAACGTCATTCATACAAAACACCAAACTTTGAGTTTCAAACGCCATAACATTATTTTACCTTACAAGAGTTAATTAGTTTTATTTTTCCATTCTTTATCTAAATGCCATTCATACAAAACGCCACTTAATGATGGGACACCTACAGCTTTAACAGATAAAGCTGAACAAACAGTAACTAAAACGACGGAAACTTCATTACTAACATCTATTATAATAAATTCCCGCCTAAACTACGCGCCAAAAACATCTTATATAAACATCTCAGGACCTTCCATTGATCACACAAAAAACAAACACCATATTTTACTAAATACCATTCAATTTATAAACGCCAAAAAGTTCAAAAACCACAGATTGCAAACGTCGTTTCTTGGAGATTCAGTTTGTTCTCAATAAAGTTTCACTGAATGGGTTGGACAACATTCTTAAGTGAGGATTAACAATGTTGTCCATCTCATTCAGCAAAATATTATTGAGTCAATCCTCACCTAATTAGAGGTTTAAAGTATTTTTATTTACTGAAAGGTATTCTTTTTTTTTTGGCGTTTATGTGTGTGTCCGATCTTCTATGGTTTGTTATGTAACTTCCAAATCACATGTTATGCATAAAAAGTGGAAAATGTGAAAAAAACAATAAAAATGATATATAAAAAAATATAAAACGCCAAATGCCAATATTGTGTGTTCTGAAAAAAATAAAAAATACAAAAAACGCCAAACTACTCTTCACTTGCTCTTGAAGACCGTGTCCAATTTCTTTTAATTACGGGCTTCTTGCATGTCGATGCGTAGTGTCCGAAATCTTTACAATTCTTAAACTGTCTTTCTTTCGCCCCGGGCTTCCCTTTTGTTTTTTATTTTTTCACTTACTTCCTCTTGTTTGGATTTCAAACGCTTGCGAGATCCAGAACCTTTCGACTTATACCCGACAGGGATTCTTATCGGATTCTTGTCGTTTTGATATTGACTTGTTATCTTCGCAAATCTATCCCTAGTACTAGGAGGAGGAGCAACAATCTGCATATCTTGAACCTTTTCATATAAGATTTAACATAATCCTTGTATAAGGATAGCTCCTCCTTATTACCAGATAAAAGGTTCAAAGTATACCCCGTTGCAAAAATAATTTCCCGCATCATACTTTTCACATCGGGATCAAGCTCGGTCATAAATTCACGACTCATCGAATAATCGGAAAAGCAATTTGGCGAAGCCTCTTTACACCATCTATTCAAAATGTACTGTTTTGGGAATTCCCTAATATCCACACTTCTCAAAACATAAAATATATATCTACATAGCAAACCAAACTGCTCAAAAAACCTGCATGAGCAAGTGCTAGTGCAATCCGACTTACGGTACATTACCTGAAAAACGCTAAAAACAATGTATATATAAAACACCATCCAGACAATGTTTGTATAAAACGCCATCAAACAACAAACACAAAAACTCCATGCAAAAAAAATAAATGTTCTTCATATAATAAACGCCATATTCAGAAAATGCCAAATAAAATACCCCAAAAACGCCATTGTTTACCTCAAATAAGGATGTATAAGGCTGCTGGAAATCATTTATGATGAACTTAACAAACCCATCAGGCTGCTCTTCATAACGTTGATTTAAGAAATCCCCAATCCCGATTAGCTCAGTTTGAATGTCACAAAAAATATATTTTGTGTATATCTCAGCAGCTTGGCTCTCCAACACTTTATAATTACTTTTCAACTGGGGGCGTTTGTATCGAGATTCATGATCATTTTTCCGGTGCGTGTGATGTTGTGCTTCTATTGCAGTTTCGTAATGAGTCATGAACTCAACAAGAGTAGATTTTGAATTGCACACTTGACCAAAAAAATGGTTCTCACTCTCCGACCTCGATGCCGTATGCCTAAGGCCTGACAGTTCCTCCATTCTATAGTATGCAGGGATTCCAGATTCCCTAAGTGCAAAAATATCAGAAATCCAATCATTATCATCTAAATTCAACTCTTCAATAACCTCTTCCCATCATGATTCAAACTCTTCAGGGTGTAAGAATATCCATCCATACAACACCACAAATACGTTCTTTGAAATTGGTGGAATTGCATAGCCTAATACCAACCTATATAAAATACGAAAACGCCATGCAAATAGATATATTAGAAACAACAAACTAACATGAAAAACAGTTAAGAATGGCAAAACGCCATATATCTTAAAACGCCAAACACATGAAAATAAGAAAATCAACCTTTAGAAAAAGTTTATGCATCACGTGCCACATGCATAACCAATGCCTCGTTTAAAAAAATAAAACAGAAATAGCCTTCTTCATTGATGGATCTTGGTCAGTGACAAATACTTTTGGTTGAGAACCAACAGCTTTTAGAAAAACTCTCAACAACCATATATACGTATAAGCAGTTTCTGACACCAATAATGTAGCACCAAATGTAACATTCCGGAGGTGATTTTCTATACCAGTGAACGGTACAAACACCATAGAGAATATTCGCATATGAAAACGCCATTGAAAAAATGAAACAAGAACAAAACTCCAATGCATCTAAACAGTGAAAATGCAAAAAAAAAAAAACATAAAAAATAAAATTATAAATATTACTTGTTGGAGCGATACATGGCGTCAAACGAAATCACATCACCAAACACGTGGTAATTACGTTTGCATTGATCATCACACCAAAAAAGTCTATTCAAACGATTCTCTTCGTCTCTGAAGTAATTGTACGAGAAATTAGGTTGTGACTGTTTTTTTTTCATGCAAATGTCTCACAACCATCTCTGCGTCGTATTCCCCTATAAACAAGTTAATTTGCCTCTTGTAGTTCTTAAAATCAACTTTACTTGCACCCACGTCTTCAAAACCACCAAAACAAATCTTCATAACATTAAACGCCTTAATTGGTCCTAAATTCAACTTAGACATGCTATGTATAACATGCTTCTAGAGCTGAGTGAGGTGTCCTTCAGACGGAAGAAAATGCTTATCAGCTTGTTCAACAAAATCAAATCATAGTTGTGATCCTCAACAAACTTATAGACCTTCCATGATCCAGCCTCAAGTATTACACATAATTGTGCTCCATAACCAGTCCTCTTTGAAAAGTTAGATCGCACAATCCTTTCCTTTTGATTCGGGTCCAACGTATCAACCTTCTTGTCCTTATATACCCCAGATCTCGTACACATGTAATATTTAATATGCGTTTATCCTTTGGCGTTTATCTTTTCAGTCCTTTTCCTGACAGAAAAACCACAAGCCGTAGCATACCTAACATTGAATAACAATCATCGAGGTTTGGGAATATAATGTCCATTTGGGCTTTATCTCTTCACTAACGTCGAGAATGATAAATGGACAACCAGTTTTGGGGCAAAACCTTTCATTCCAAGAAACACCCTCGTCTGAGAAAACACAGTGAGAACAAATTAAGAAAAATGCCATTAAAATAGAAAATGTCTCATTAAAACATTATCGATGAAAACGCCATTAATTGAATAATAAACAAGACCTAATAAACATATAATTGAAAACGCCATAATGAAAACGCCGTTAGTTGATTAATTAACAATATAAAGAATTAACAATATTAAATAAAACATGTTAATGAAAACGCCATAAGTTGAATAATTAACAATATGAATAATTAACAATATTAAATAAAACGTGTTAATAAAAACACCATAATTAACAAAACTGATGTTTACAAATTAACAAATACTAAGAACTGATGTTTACAAATAGTACGCCAAACATTCAAAACTAATCAGGTGTAAAGCGCCATTGATCGTAAACAATAAGCATATATTAGATCCTAAACGACAATTAACATTAATAATGAAAATTCCAAATATCAGTTCTTACTATTTGTTAACAAATAATGAAAATGCCAAATATTAGATATATGAAGAACGCCATTGAAACATAAACGCATTGTCAAATATTACGTTGAAAAAAAAGGACATTGAAACAAGCATAAAGAACAAAACGCCATATCTGTTGCATATGTGTTGCATGATTTACTGGAACACATATGAAAACGTCATTAAATATTACTTTGTAGAACGGAATCCACGTTAGACGCCATAGATCTCGAAAGCTTGGAAAGGAGGTAACTGCTAATACGAAATTTTTGGAGTTTCATTTGAAACAGAATTATAACGCGATTTATGGAAGGGAACGTGGACAATGATAATTGTACCCCTGCATATCATTTAGCGCCCCTGTTGCGTGTTCGACCAGGATCCGTTCTCACCGTTTTCACACTTCCAACCGTTTTCTGCTGATCCGGTTTCTATATATATATATATATAAATGTATTTTATCATTAAGGGTAAATTTTTCATTTAACATGGACTTAACTGAGTAAACTAATGGTCATCCACTCAGGGGACTACCCGAGTAACAAGTGAGCAAGCCACGTGGAACAAATATGCTATTTTAAAAAGTTGAGAACGAAACATGAAAAAATGATAAACCACATGGACTATCCGTGCAATTAGCTTCAAATAATAAATTATAATTCTTATTGTAATGAATAGGCCCGTCCAACTTATATATAGCTAACAAACCCTAAATCATCTTCTCTAAAACTAAAAAAAAACTAAATGACAGCAAACGAAAACCTCACATGGCCATCACAGACTTCAAGAGTATCAGATGGCGAAAGTCATGGCGTCTGCGGCGAAAGGCGTTGCCTCGGCTGCAGCGATTGAGAAAGCTGCGACGGCGGCGGAGAGAGCTCATAATGATACACGGGGGTTGAAAACGGTCACTCTAACCTATTGAGGCCTAACTTTTGATGAAGATTGGATGATGACATTTAGGGAAGATACCTTAGAGAAATAAACCGGATATATGTTGTATTACTATCATTGTTTGTACTTTTGACTTGTCAAATTAAATCATTAATAATATTTCAACTTTTAATAATGTTGTCAAAATCTATGAGCAATTGGATCATGCCCCGGTCACCTATTCTGATGCAGGTCGGGGTGTGACAGTGTAGGCCAACAACGATATTCTTGATAAACGAGGGTTGATCACAAGATGTGTTTCCATAAATGGGTCAACCACTTCTCCAAGATCGGATTTCCCTTATTAGTATATGGTTGTTACACACCATGAGTGTACTAATAAGCTTCACATCCTTTGGTTATCAAGAACTCCCACAAGATCAAAGACCAAAACATCAGAAGCTCATTACGAAAGAAGAAGAGTAGAAGGAATTATTTAAGACACAACACACATCTTTGCCAAAGATTAAACATTTAATTCATACCAAGCTTCATCTTCAACCCAAGCAACACAAAGGGTTTAGCTAATAATGGTCATAACTTGTCCACAAACAATGATCATATGGTAGATCATGATGGATCAAGTATGATAAGATCAAATAACTTGAAGAAGAGTTGTTGATTAAAAGTTATCTTTCTCTCTCTTTCTCTCTCTCTCTCTCTCTCTCTCTCTCTCTCTCTCTCTTTCAAACTAATTTATTACAAGTGATTTTGTGGAGTGATCCCTAAACTCCAAGGGTGTGTCTTAGGGGCATGAGAGAGCCCTTTGGGGTGAAGTAATTCTAGGATTCCAGGAAATGAAGGGATGAGGAGAAATGATTACCCAATGCCTCTATTTATAGCGAGATTTTGGCTTGGGGGTCAAGGAGTTATAGTGTCACAGCCCCCGACCCCTCCCTGGGAGCGGGAGCCGTGAGCCAGTCAGATGGTATCGGTGTTTATTAATTTGGCAGCGCAAATTTTCATCAGGACCGTAGTTAGAAAATATTTTTAACAGAGTTAAACACCATAATGTTTAAAATAAAATAATGGGATAAAACCCAAGTTTTGCTGATAATACATTTATAATAAACAAGTGGGACAAAACCCGATTTTCATTTGTAATGTATTTATAGGGAATAACCCTAATTATTGAAAACAATTCTCCTTTTTAATTAGGAAACTTTTATAACCACTTTTCTAAGCCTTCAGTGCTCTCCAGCTGGCTTTTATTGGCTTCACACTATGTTACCTGAAACACGTGTTTAAAAGATTTTATCAGCAAGAAATACTGGTGAGTGAATCCCAGTTTAATCAAAACAAGTTTTATCATTTTACAGCATTGAGGGCAATCCAGCAATTACATTTGTTTATATCTACTTTAATTACCACCCACGGTACTGTCAATCCTGACTGGTGGTAATGTTACTACTCACAGTGTAGTAACAATTTTGTATACAAACCCCAACATACCGACGATAACTGTAGAATTACAAATACTCAATCACTGTTAAATATAAGTTAAAACAATTGAGGTTTTGTAAAAACAGTTTACAAAAAGAAGGATTAACTCACAAAAAGGTTTCATAAAAAGAAGGATTACTCATTTTTCTAATTTAGGCATTTTCCTTGTGACTTCCTGGTTATAATCTATTTAAATAAAACAATGCACACGCGTTAGTATAATAACCCAAATTTACATTAGATATACCCTCCCCGAGACAGAACTCTAACGACTGAGTCAGGCAGAGCCTTGACATGCGTTACGGAGCACTAGATCAATCGGACAGCATGACTAATACGTAACCGGGGGTTATAATACTTACAACGAGGCAGAGCTTCACTTTTTAGTGGGTATTATGCCCAGGAATTATTTCTATTATTTCAGAATTTGAGAGAGAAAGTTTGATTTTGGACGGTTTGGAAATGAAGCTCGAAATCCCAATTTATAGGGCTGATCAGGGGGTTTCTCACGCCCCGCGACGGAAACAAGAGGGGCCGTCGCACCCCGCCAGAGCCTAAAAGGCGGCGGTAGGGTTTGCTGAGTCATCGGTGGTCTTGATGCGTGTCGGGACACGTGGCACGATGTGGCTCAGCCACTTAACACTAGGTCGTGCCCCGCGACAGACTATTACTTTTGTTTTTATTTGTTATTTAATGAAAAAAGGTATTTCGGGGCCGGTTTTCGTATACGGGGTATCTTTTAGGATATTTAGGGGTGTCCAAAATATTTTAAGGAGGGTTGTTATATCCTCCCCACCTTGTTTTAAATCTCGTCCTCGAGATTTGGGTTATGATATCTCCTGGGAGTTATGTCACGTTTCTAAGTTAGTAAAAACAGTATATCAAGGTGTTTGAAGCAAAATCAAGACATAATGATAATAATTGGAATTCAATGGCTTCAATAAACTTAATTTTAGGAATCGATGTTAACGGTACGAGATGAAATGATATAATCATCAAGGTGACTAAGTTTCACAAATCAAAAGAGAGATTTGCTAGCCATATAATTCGAAATGCAATGACTTTTTAGAAACAATAGGATTCAAATGTCAAAAGAGAACTTATTTTGATCGTCAATTGAGGTAGACTAACAATATCAAATGAGAATTGAAGTATGAAAAATGATTTGTCAACTATCACAACAGAAATCAGTGACATTTATTTAAATGGCAGAGATACATCGAAAATACAATAGAATTTAGTGTATCATTGTCTTAATACATAATTATATCAAGACTACTTAAATGATGAGTCAAACAAAATACGTATGAATTGATATGATTAGGGATATTAATTAGCTCAAGCTACAAATTTACACAGACACCGCAAGATGTTGTAATGATTGAAAGAATTCAATGATTACGGTGACCGAACGAATTCACCGTTCTCGAAATTGACTGAAAGTTTCAATGAAGTGAATCTGGATATTCAAAAGATAGGATGTCCAAGTGAAAGAAGAAATGAATATTGCAGGATTAATTCAAAGATGAAAGAAATGTTGGAGGTACGTTAGAATAAGAATTTAGGTACCTTTATTGTAACAACCCTCATAATTTTTCCGACACCCTAGTATATTTTAAAATATCCCAAAATGTCCCAAAATACACCCCATACGCGAAAACGGACCTCAAATATATTAAACAGTATTAAAAATAAATTAAAAATCTGAAACTTAAGCTGAGGCGGGCCGCGTAGCCCCATCCTAACCCTTACGCGGGCGGTTAAAGGTTGAAAACTGATTTCGTTGAGTTTTAAGTTTAGGCGGGCCGCGTAAGCTAACCTTAACTCTTACGCGGGCCGCGTGAGATCAAAAGTTGTGGCGCAGCCCGGTGATGACACGTGTCATCATCGTGGCGAGTCTAGTGCTGACCCAGCCAAGCTACAGCGTTGACCCAGGGTTGACGCGGGCCGCGTAAGCCCTGGGCTTGTGTTACGCGGACCGCGAGAGGACCGAGATCAGACCCTATATAAGAAAGCAACGGGTTTTCGTTTTCCGTCGTTCATTTCTTTCTTTCTTAAGCAAATTTCTGAATAGTAGGCTTTATAAGCGGGTATTATACCCCCCTAAATAGCAAGGTTCTGCTCCATTGTAAGTATTATAACCCCCGGATACGTATTAGATACGTTGGCCGATTGATCTAGGGTTCCGTAACGGCTGTCGTGATTCTGCCCGACGTAGTCGTTGGAATGCCGTCTCGGGGAGGGTAGTACTAATGTTAAAATGGGTTATTATACTAACGCGTGTACATTTGTGTAAATTATAGATAATTCTCAGGAAACCCTTACGGAAAATCTAAGACAACAATGTGAGTAATCTCCTTTTTATTAACAGTTTTTACAAAACCTTAACTATTTTACAATGAAATTTAGCAGTGATTGAGTCTTTGTAATTCTACAATTACTGCCGGTATGTTGGGGTTTTGTATACAAAATGTGAGTAACGTTACCATTGGACGAAGAGTTAGCCAATGTGTAATATGACCCACCAGTCAGGATTGATAGTACTGAATGAGTAATTGGGTAGATATAAACATTGTAATCGCCCTCAATACTGTTAAGTTTAAATTAAATTATTATTTCTTGATTAAACTGGGATTCACTCACCAGTATTTCCCACTGACAAATGTTTTTAAAACGCGTTTCAGGTAACGCAATGTGACAGCCAATTAGTAAAAAGCCAGCTGGAGAGCACTGACGGCTTGGGAAAAATGTGGCTATAAAAGTTACCTAAAAGACGATGTTTTAAATTCAATAAAATAGGGTTTATCCCTATAAACATGTTGTAATAAGAAACTTTGGTTTTACCCATGTGATTATTAATATCAAATATGGTGGTTTTACTCTGATAAACATTTCCTAACTACGGTCCTGATGTAATTTCCGCTGCCAAATAAACAAACTGATACCACCGGAATTCTGAGTTCGCGTCCGCCCATTCCCGGGACAGATAAGGGATCGGGGGTTGCGACAGAAGGTGGTATCAGAGCCTAGCCACTTGTCTAAGCCAAATAAGTGTTCTGCTGACACTTAAATTTTAAATTTTGTGTTAAGAAATAAATTACGGAAATACGTGCACAACTGTATTTATTGTTATGTGTTATTTGACTATCTGTTAGTTTACAGTATGAGCCACCAAGGACCATCTGACGCTTACCGTCAATTGTCTGGTTCGCCTAGAAGCGAAGGCACCTCCTCTTCTCAGCCTGCCCTCTCAGGGTACTCTGCTGATACGGAAGAAGGAATATTTGTATTTAAGGCTCAGTCAGAAGAGCCATTTCCTCAGAGAAAGAGGGGATGGTTCAGTCGAGGGGCACATGAGCGTATGAAGCGTATGAAAAAGTTACAAGACCAGAGAGCACTAGCCGTAGCCAAGAGAGAAACAGATGCCTATGCCCAGGATATGATAAATAGGGGTATAGCTAACATTCACATCTTAGCTACCACTGCACCTGACCCAAATCTGGAGCAAATAATAGCACCCCAACCACAACTGCCAATCCCTGATCAACCCATGGAGATAGAAAACTCTGAAAACCAAGTAGAGATGCATGACTTCAATCCGGAAGAAATCCCTAGGGTACCAGCACCTAACCCCCTAGACCCAAATTACGATCCCTGGTGGGATGACGTTAGGGACTATGTGCAACGTTACCCGATACATGAAGATACACCCATGCAGAACGTAGGAGCCTGCCTAGGTTTAGACCCTTTAGATCCCTATTTCCATGATGAATATATTAGGGAGATCTTAGAAGATCCTTACCAATTTCAGGTACCTACACCCCCACACCAGGAACCCGCACCCCAGATTCCGAACCCAGTCCTAGAACCTGCACCCCCAATGAGTGCAGAAAACGTAAAAGAACTTAGGACTTTTGGGGAGGAAATTGTAGAAATATGGGTTCTACATCTGCACCTTATTGCAAGTATTGAAAAAGGAAGCATTCTGGAAAATGCTCCATCTATTGCAATTTCTGCAAAATATCAGGTCACAAGGAAGAAGACTGCAGGAGGAAAGCCAACAACAGGGTATGCTACAACTGTGGAGAACAAGGTCATATCAAGCCGAACTGTCCAAAATTGGCTCCAGCTGTGAACAATAAGAACACTAAAAATGCTAGAGCATTTGTTCTAACTGCAGATGAAGCTAAGATGATTCCAGACGTCATAGCTGGTACGTTTTTAGTTAATGATGTTTTTGCTAAAGTATTATTTGAATCTGGAGCAAACCAAATTTTTATTAATACTTCATTTTGCAAACTTCTAAATCAGTCATTAACTAAACTACCACAAGAATGCCTAGTAGAGACAGCTAATGGGGAAACTGTTAGGATTTCTGAAATCTTACAGGGAGCAAGAATAGAAATTTTAAATCAAAAGTTTATGGCAAGCCTTTATCCAATGAATCTGGCAGGATTTGATGTTGTATTAGGAATGGATTGGTTAATAGCCAATAAAGCCAGTATTTTATGTGATCAAAAGTCAATCCAAGTAAATTCTCCCAAAGGTAAAACGATCACAATTAAAGGAGATAAGTCATCTAGATCCACGAAATTCATCTCTGTGATGAAAACTGCAAGTTATATAAGAAAAGGTCCTATAGTGTATTTGATTTCCATAATCACTAACACTAAAGGAAAAGAACTAAAGGACATTCCAGTAGTGTCACAGTTTTCAGATGTCTTTCCAGAAGAATTACCAGGACTACTGATGCGTGTGAAGTGTATATATAAATTTAAATATATTTTAAGCCCTTTTACACTTTTTAGTCAAGTTTTAAATTTATAAAACACGATATTTACTAACACTAAACACACATATGGGCAAGTGCACCCATCATGAGCGTAGTATAGTGTTGGTAAGATACTGAGGTCGTCCAAGGACACAAGAGCTTTTAGTACCGGTTTATCCTCAACGTCTAATCAAATCAAAAGTTTAGAAAAATGTTTTAAACTAAGAAAATAAAAATTAACTAAAATGCTGAAAAATAAAAAGAAAAGAAAAACAGATAGACAAGATGAATCACTTGGTTCCGACTCGTGTTTATTGTAACCTTTGATTATTTCCGCACTTTTGCACTTATTTAAGAGATTATCTTAGTTATTGTAGTAGGCCCCTCTTTTGGAGGTGACGTTACCCTCAACCCAGTAGTTTGAGTCAGCAATGATACAATCCTAAAGGGTCGGATTATTGAAAGATAATTAATTAAGTTATTAATGTAAATTATGGTAGGCCCCTCTTTTGAAGGTGACGTTACCCTCGACTAAGTAGTCTGAGTCAGCAAGGATACAGTCCTAAGTAGCCGGGTTATAGTATTAATAGTAGTTAACTTATGAGGGGATCAAAGAGTTTGGACCCCCGCCATCCAATACCGTTAAGTATTGAAGGAGGTCCTACTAAATTTGACCCAGGTCCCTTGCAGGATCTCTAAACGTTGAACAACGGCAAGACTCTTACCAAACCGTTCCCTTAACCCCCGACCAGGTAGCCAACATACCTCCATATAGACCGTGGAGATATGAATGGTGAAAATCTTTTATTTTATATAGACAGTAAAATAATGCCAAGACACCACGGACAAACGATAAGGAAGAATCACCTTCAACATAAGAAACTAGTTATTAAAGTCATTAATACATAACCAATTAAAAAGTGCGAAAAGATTAAAAATAAAAAGTATTACACTAGACACTTTGTCTTCACCAAATGATGTAAGAGACTTAGGCAAACATGGCCTTGATTGTCAAGAACTCTTACGATCAATCTTGGATCCTGAGACGACTCACACACTCTACGATGGACAATGGATGATGGTGGTGGATGATGGTGTTATGGTGGTGGTGGGTGGTGGGTGAAGTGTGAGAGAGGTGGTGTGCCAAGGGATGGTTTGAGCTTGAGCCAAGCACTCCTATTTATAGGCTGAACAGAAGCTTCGGCACGGCCCCGTGTCCACATCCTTCTCTTTCTTCATTAATTGCTCTTGTCTTTATTAGTTGACCACGCCCCCGTGTCCGCTGAGCACGACCCCGTGTGCAGAAGTATATCTGTACTATGAAGATTTGCCTAGATTCTACGAATCTTATAGTTGACCATGGCCCCATGCCCGCTGAGCACGGCCCCGTGGTGGGCAATAGAAGCTTCTACAACTTTTTCTTTTCTGCTGACACTTGGGCACGCCCCCGTGCTGGCTGAGCACGGGGCGTGTTCAGTCTTCTGTCTTCTTGTTTTGCTTGGGAAGATGCTGTTGTGGGGTCGGGCATGTCACGTTTGTTCCTTTTCTTGTATTTATGTTAGATTTTGCTGTCTTTTTGCTTCTTTTGTTAATTTGAGCTCATTTAATCCTGAAAATACAAAAGGAAGACAAAAGCACACTTTTTCCAACATTAGTACTAAAAAAGGGTTAGTTTTATGCCACAATTGATGTAATTTATATGTTGCATTTTGCACACATCAACTACCACCGGACAGAGAAGTTGAATTCAGAATTCACCTACTACCTGGAACATCACCAATTGCCAAAACACCTTACCGTTTGGCACCCGCCGAAATGCAGGAATTGAAGAAACTATTAGATGAATTGTTGGAAAAAGGATTCACACAGCCAAGTTCATCACCATGGGGAGCACCAATATTATTCGTTAAAAAGAAGGACGGATCAATGCTTATGTGCATTGATTACCGTGAGTTGAACAAAGTTACGATTAAGAATCGGTACCCATTACCGAGAATCGATTATCTGTTTGATCAATTGCAAGGAGCTCGATTTTTCTCTAAAATCGATTTAAGGTCAGGATATCATCAATTAAAGGTACAGGAAGAGGACATTCCTAAAACCGCATTCAGAACAAGGTATGGCCATTATGAATTAATTGCCATGCCATTTGGTTTAACCAATGCCCCAGCTGTATTTATGGACATGATGAACCGAATATGTAAGCCATATTTGGATAAATTCATAATTGTTTTTATAGATGATATTCTAATTTACTCTAAGAGTAAAGAGGAACATGCAACGCATTTGCACGCACTTTTAACTTTATTAAGAAAGGAAAAGCTTTATGCTAAATTTTCAAAGTGCGAGTTTTGGTTAGAACAGGTACAATTTCTTGGACATTTAGTAAACCATGAAGGAATTCATGTGGATCCAACAAAAATCGAGGTGATTACCAAATGGAAAACCCCTGAGTTACCAACCGAGGTTAGAAGTTTCTTAGGATTGGCCGGTTATTATAGAAGATTTATTCGAGATTTTTCTAGAATAGCCATTCCTTTAACTAAGTTAACCTGTAAATCCACTAAGTTTGAATGGGGACCAAAACAAGAAGAAGCTTTTAGAATTCTTAAGCAAAGATTAACTGATACACCCATATTAGCATTACCAGAAGGAACTGAAGACTTTGTAGTCTATTGTGACGCCTCTAAATTAGGTTATGGATGTGTATTGATGCAACGCCAAAAGGTTATAGCTTACGCATCTAGACAACTTAAGAATCATGAAGAGAATTATTCAACCCATGACTTGGAACTAGGAGCTATAATTTTTGCCCTTAAGATTTGGAGACATTACATTTATGGTAGTAAGTTTACCATATTCACCGATCATAAGAGTTTAAGGTATGTTTTCGGGCAAAAGGAATTGAATATGAGACAAAGACGCTGGATGGAGATGCTTAGTGACTATGATTGTGATATCCAGTATCATGAAGGAAAAGCAAATGTAGTGCCAGATGCTTTAAGTCGAAAGTATCATGAAAAGCCAAAAAGGGTACATTCTCTTAAATTAAATCTACAAGTAGATTTAAATGATCAAATCAGAAAAGCACAAGAATCAGTAATCAAGGATGATACTGAAAAACTAAAAGGTATGATTAAGGAATTAGAACAAGGAACAGATGGAATTTGGAGATTCCATGAAAAGAGAATGTGGATACCTAAATTAGGAAACCTACGTCATCGTATATTAGAAGAAGCCCATAAATCCAAATATACGATGCATCCAGGAAATGATAAAATGTACCAGGATTTAAGGAAAATTTTCTGGTGGATAGGAATGAAGAAAGACATAGCAGCCTATGTTTCTAAATGTTTAACTTGTTCACAAGTTAAAGTTGAACACCAGAAACCCTCAGGATTGCTACAACAGTTAGAAATGCCAGTGTGGAAATGGGAATTAATAACAATGGATTTTGTTACTAAATTACCCAAAACAAAGAAAGGCAATGATACAATATGGGTGATTGTAGATAGACTAACCAAGTCAGCTCATTTCCTACCCATAAAAGAAACTTTCAGTATGGAACAGTTAGCTAAATTATATGTAAATGAAATCGTTTCATTACATGGAATTCCTTTATCAATTGTTTCTGATAGGGATAGCCGATTTACCTCTCATTTTTGGTCAAGTTTCCAAAAGGCAATGGGAACCAAGTTAAATCTGAGCACAGCTTATCATCCTCAAACGGACGGACAAAGCGAAAGGAGAATCCAAACGATGGAAGACATGCTTAGAGCTTGTGTAATTGATTTCCGAGGTAATTGGGACGATCACTTACCTTTAATAGAATTTTCTTATAATAATAGTTATCACACAAGTATCAATGCTGCACCATTCGAAGCACTTTATGGACGAAAGTGCCGAACCCTAGTCTGTTGGGCAGAAATTGGGGAAAAGCAACTGTCTGGACAAGAGATAGTGCAAGAAACAACCGACAAGATTATTCAAGTTAAGGAACGACTAAAAGCAGCACGTAATTGACAGAAAAGTTATGTTGATAACCGACGCAAGCCATTGGAATTTCAAGTAGGAGATAAAGTATTGTTGAAAGTCTCTCCTTGGAAAGGAGTAGTAAGATTCATCAAAAGAGGAAAGCTAAGTCCCAGGTATATTGGACCTTTTGAGATTATTAGAAGAATAGGACCTGTAGCCTATCAGCTACAACTGCCAGAGGAAATGGCATGAATACATGATGTGTTTCATGTATCTAATCTCAAGAAATGCTTAGCTAATGAATCGCTAATGGTACCTCTTAAGGATATAGAGGTAAATGAACAACTCAAGTTTGTAGAAAGGCCTCTAAAGATTGAAGACAGGAAAGTCAAGAATCTCAAGCATAAGAGACTGGTTCTGGTCAAAGTGAAATGGGACTCCAAAAGAGGACCTGAGTACACATGGGAGCTTGAATTTGAAATGCAAAGGAAATATCCACACTTGTTCCAGTAAGATCTCGAGGACGAGCTCTAAAACAAGGTGGGGAGGATGTAACAACCCTCATAATTTTTTTCGACGCCCTAGTATATTTTAAAATATCCCAAAATGTCCCAAAATACACCCCATACGCGAAAATGGGCCTCAAATATATTAAATAGTATTAAAAATCAATTAAAAATCTGAAACTTAAGCTGAGGCGAGCCGCGTAGCCCCACCCTAACCCTTACGCGGGCGGTTTAAAGGTTGAAAACTGATTTCTTTGAGTTTTAAGTTTAGGCGGGTCGCGTAAGCTAACCTTAACTCTTACGCGGGCCGCGTGAGATCAAAAGTTGTGGCGCAGCCCGGTGATGACACGTGTCATCATCGTGGCGAGTCTAGTGCTGACCCAGCCAAGCTACAGCGTTGACCCAGGGTTGACGCGGGCCGCGTAAGCCCTGGGCTTGTGTTACGCGGACCGCGAGAGGACCGAGATCAGACCCTATATAAGAAAGCTACAGGTTTTCGTTTTCCGTCGTTCATTTCTTTCTTTCTTAAGCAAATTTCTGAATAGTAGGCTTTATAAGCGGGTATTATACCCCCCCTAAATAGCAAGGTTTTGCTCCGTTGTAAGTATTATAACCCCTGGATACGTATTAGATACGCTGCCCGATTGATCTAGGGTTCCGTAACGGCTGTCGTGGTTCTGCCCGACGTAGTCGTTGGAATGTCGTCTCGGGGAGGGTATTACTAATGTTAAAATGGGTTATTATACTAACGCGTGTACATTTGTGTAAATTATAGATAATTCTCAGGAAACCCTTACGGAAAATCTAAGACAACAATGTGAGTAATCTCCTTTTTATTAACAGTTTTTACAAAACCTTAACTATTTTACAATGAAATTTAGCAGTTATTGAGTCTTTGTAATTCTACAATTACTGCCGGTATGTTGGGGTTTTGTATACAAAATGTGAGTAACATTACCATTGGACGAAGAGTTAGCCAATGTGTAATATGACCCACCAGTCAGGATTGATAGTACTAAATGAGTAATTGGGTAGATATAAACATTGTAATCGCCCTCAATACTGTTAAGTTTAAATTAAATTAATATTTCTTGATTAAACTGGGATTCACTCACCAGTATTTCCCACTGACAAATGTTTTTAAAACGCGTTTCAGGTAACGCAATGTGACAGCCAATTAGTAAAAAGCCAGCTGGAGAGCACTGATGGCTTGGGAAAAATGTGGCTATAAAAGTTACCTAAAAGACGATGTTTTAAATTCAATAAAATAGGGTTTATCCCTATAAACATGTTGTAATAAGAAACTTTGGTTTTACCCATGTGATTATTAATATCAAATATGGTGGTTTTACTCTGATTAACATTTCCTAACTACGGTCCTGATGTAATTTCCGCTGCCAAATAAACAAACTGATACCACCGGAATTCTGAGTTCGCATCCGCCCGTTCCCGGGACAGATAAGGGATCGGGGGTTGCGACATTTATCTTAACACAAAATTGTATTAAGACTAGTTTAGGATAATGAATCAATAAATAGATAAATTCGTACCTCAGGTGTGATAATGAAATGAGTCAAAGTTTCAAAGAAATCGCCACCGCAAGGTGTCGTGTTTTAACAAATGATTCATTGAAATTGAAGACTTTAAACAAGTTTACTATGATTCAAATAATGAAATTACCTCGAATATGAAGATCTCAATTCATCATATGGGATTTTGAATTGAATGTATATTGTGAATAAGTTCAAACAATTGAGCTTGGTTTGGACATATTCCAACAATGGATATACGTTTTTGGAAAGAAATGGTTATAGTGAAAAATCCGGTAAGTAACTTTGAAAAGAAAAAGGAGTTTTCCAAGAAATTTGTTGACTCGATTATCTAAAGTCAACATTATGTAATCATATAGATTATCAGAGTGAGTATAATGAAATATTTATTAGAACTCAAGAATAAATGATCTTTTGAAGTGAATTCACATGCATGACAAGCAATGCACGTACGACATAGGAATTTGTCAAGAGATAAGACAAATGAGTGTTGGCTTTATGAAAGAAAATAAAGATCTTTTTATTGATGAAGTTTTGATCGGAATCAAAAGTCAACTAACACTTTAGTACAGACAAAACATAAGGGTGCTTTATTTTAAAAGTTGTTATTGGCTCTGGTGTTGTAAATATTTATACGTTCTCCTTAGCTTCACCTGGGTTTCTATCCTCATTGTCGGGTGCCTTAGATAGTTTCGGGCAGTAGAGACGAATGTGACCTGGTTCTCCGCATTTGTAACATACTTTAGTTTTCCTTCTACATTCTTCCTCTGTATGTCCAGTCTTCTAGCAGAAGTTACAATGGAGTGTCTTCCTAGAATGGCGTTTTCTTGAATGCTTTTTGTTGTTGCAAGTAGGCTGTACGATTGCTGGTTCCATTCCTTTGTCCTTATGTGATTTTTCGGAGCGGTATTCCTTATAAGAGTAGCTATAGATTGTGGTTTTCTTTCGTTTAGAAGATGGAGTTTTGATACGAATATCACGACCTCCATTGTTACTAGGGTTAGGTTTGAAGTGATGAGTATGCCTACAGTGGGTAGTAGGAGTCTCGTTTATAGGCACAGAAATCTTAATAGCCTCAATGATCGAAGGTATGGCATTCAATATTCCTTGAGCTATTATATTTTCTATAGCGTTTTTATCCAAAGAATTTTCATTACTAGCCTGAATTTCCTGATTACATGCTATTTCCTTTGACATCTGAATTGCGAACATGTTCAGATATAATTATCACAAAACAATTATACAGGCACATTTTGTTTAGCACAATTATAGTCATAGTTATCAGTATTATGCGTTGATATATATATATATTTATTTATGTACATATATACATGTTATATTTTAACATTTCTTTAACTATATATCTTATCAAAATATAAGGAAAATGTATATATTATATTATGTACTGTTTTTTCCTTTGTGTAATAGTTTTTCTCTATATTGTCTTAATTTAACTATATTTCCAGAGCTCATGACTGGATAGGTATTTAGAAAATAAAGGTAACGGTTTTATATGAAATTCTGAGATTCTTCGTCATTGACCTACTATTGTTTTTCAAGAGGTGGTGCTAGTACATGTATTCTTAAGGTATCTTTTAAATTAAAGCTAGGTATCAAAATAGATATTGAGTAAACATGTAGGTTTGTTTCTTCTGTTATATAAAAGCTTGTCCTTCTACAGAAGATATTTAATTATTATATTGTATATACTATCAAGAAAATTGTGTCTTGCATATATATACATATAAATATAAAGTTTTAAAATTTTCTGTAATATATACATGTAATACCAAATTATAAGAATCCAACTACATAACTAATTGTACTAATTATTCTGTTTATTCCCCTAACTTTGTTTATTTATTTATATTAACAAAATAAATTTCTATTAAATTTATTGAACATAACATTTTGGAATAAAAAGGGTAATTCGTCAATAGGAATAAATTAAATAAAGATATAAATTTTCTAGATTCTTTTAAAACAATTTAATCTTTAACTGACAGGTTGACTCATTTTGGTTATAACATACTTAGAACTTGATTCAAATTCTTAATTTATTATATCTATTTATTAAAGAGTCAAAATAGATAATACAAAGTCTAGCGTTTTTAATTTTGATTCTTAATATAGTATCGTTCTCATATCAGAATACATAGTTTAAGAAATGAATTAAATTTATCAAATGATAAAAATAGTTTCTTCTTGAGATATATATGTACATATTTTAAACCATATAGTAAGTACATATTTTTATTTTATGGATGAAATATCATTTATAATATTGATACAAATTATATATATAAAATATATATACATCTGACTTACATATAATTTAAGAAGTAGGTTTAAGCTATTTCCTGTTGATATATAGGTATTATGTATTAAAATCATTTAATTACACAATACTAAGTTGTTGTACATATTCCTGTTTCATATATACAGTTTTAAAAAATATTTTATATCTTCCATTGTATATGTATATGTGTTTAAATTTTAGAATCGTTAAACTATGAATTGCGAACTGTAATAATTCTTGTTCATTAATTTGTATATATTAAATTAAGAATTATGTTTTATAAAACCCTTTTAACATAACTTTATTCAAGAGCCAAAAATTCTATTTTGTTATTGAAAATATTTTACTCTTCCAAAATTATTATTATTATTAGTTTTAATTTAAAACAGAATTTAATAATATTTTAGTTTAGTGTATTATATTAATAATAATGATATATATATATATAATAACAGTATATATTAAATACTTTTATTAGAGATAGTTTGTATATTAAAAATTTCTCTAGCATGTTAATTATCATCAATATTGACTATACATATAATTTCTGAATATTACGTAACTTATCAAATTTTGATGAATAATCTACATATTGAATATTTAGTAATACGATAAGAAGTAATAAAGAATTATAAAGTGATTTACAAAGTATTTTAATTATTGTATCTAAACAATGCTGAAAAATTATATTTTAACAAAATTAGTATAATTATATGGTTTGTCAAAACTTTGATAAACATATACCTTTAAGTCGAGTAAAATTTTGGGTTATATCATAAATCATAAAATATACTGCTTTCATCAAATAATATTTTATATTATGATATTTCAGTGATATCATACCTAAGGGTGTTATCTTATATCTTTGATTAAGATATTAATATCAATATCAATATCATAATATTATTATAATTTATTTTGAATTGTATTCACATAAATATGTCGGTATGATATATATCATAAAATTGAATATTATATTATGAATATATCCCATTTGTATTTTTATAGCCTAACATATTGTAAGATACAAACAGGGGTTACATATCCTGAGAATTTAAATGATATAAAATCATTTAGGTATAATACATATTATCTTAATTATGATATTTTTCGGAGTATCATACCTGAATTGTGTTACCTTATATTAATATTAGAATATTAATGTTAATATAGTAATATTATTATAATGTCGTAAAATTCATATTGAATTATTTTCATACAAATATGTGATATATATATAATATATCATAGAATTAACAACATTATTAATATATCACCTATATATATATATATTTATATATATATATATACTTTTTAAATACAGCATAACTGTAAGATACAGATATGGGTAATGCATATTGAGAATAAAAATTCGTTAAATGACATAAAAATCATAATATATATATTAAGATTTTATGTTTACAGAATAACGCATAAGATAGTAATTTCCTAACATAAATGGTTAAGGATTAGGTATTGGAAAAACACCTAAAGGGCTTAAACTGGTGGCATAGCTCTGATACCACCTTCTGTCACAGCCCCCAACCCCTCCCTGGGAGCGGGAGCCGTGAGCCAGTCAGATGGTATCGGTGTTTATTAATTTGGCAGCGCAAATTTTCATCAGGACCGTAGTTATGAAATATTTTTATCAGAGTTAAACACAATAATGTTTAAAATAAAATAATGCGATAAAACCCAAGTTTTGCTGATAATACATTTATAATAAACAAGTGGGACAAAACCCGATTTTCATTTGTAATGTATTTATAGGGAATAAACCTAATTATTGAAAACAATTCTCCTTTTTAATTAGGAAACTTTTATAGCCACTTTTCTAAGCCTTCAGTGCTCGCCAGCTGGCTTTTATTGGCTTCACACTATGTTACCTGAAACACGTGTTTAAAAGATCTTATCAGCAAGAAATACTGGTGAGTGAATCCTAGTTTAATCAAAACAAGTTTTATCATTTTACAGCATTGAGGGCAATCCAGCAATTACATTTGTTTATATCTACTTTAATTGCCACCCACAGTATCATCAATCCTGACTGGTGGTAATGTTACTACTCACAGTGTAATTAAATTTTGTATACAAAACCCCAACATACCGACGATAATTGTAGAATTACAAATACTCAATCATTGTTAAATATAAGTTAAAACAATTGAGGTTTTGTAAAAACAGTTTACAAAAAAAGGGTTAACTCACAAAAAGGTTTCATAAAAAGAAGGATTACTCACTTTGCTAATTTAGGTATTTTCCTTGTGACTTCCTGGTTATAATCTATTTAAATAAAACAATAAACATGCGTTAGTATAATAACCCAAATTTACATTAGATATACCCTGCCCAAGACAGAACTCCAACGACTGAGTCAGGCAGAGCCTTGACATGCGTTACGGACATGGTTGCAGAAATCGGCCTAGGCGGCCGATTAATCGGCGCCTAGGCGCTAGGCGGTCATCTACTGCCTAATTTTGAGCTAGGCGGTCAATTAATCGGTCAAAATCGGTCCTAGGCGGTCAAAATCGGTCCTAGGCGGTCAAAAATCGGATTAATCAGACAATATTAGTCGGTCAAAATCGATCAAAATCGGTCCGAGGCGGTCAAAATTGGTCAAAATCGGTCAAAATCGGTCAAAATCGAACCATACTATCTGAAACTTGAAGTATTTATGTGAATTTTGAAGTATTATTTTTATATTATTGGGTATATATATATAATTTTGAAAAAATACATATAAAAATCCAATTCCGATTAATCCCGATTAATCCTGATTAATCCCGATTAATCCCTAGGCTGTACCTCACCGCCCGACTAGCGCCTAGCGCCTTCTACAACATTGGTTACGGAGCACTAGATCAATCGGGCAGCGTCACTAATACGTAATCGGAGGTTATAATACTTACAACGAGGCAGAGCTTCGCTTTTTAGTGGGTATTATGCCCGGGAATTATTTCTATTAATTCAGAATTTGAGAGAGAAAGTTTGATTTTGAATGGTTTGGAAATGAAGCTCGAACTCCCAATATATAGGGCTGATTAGGGGTTTCTCAGGCCCCGCGACGGAAACAAGAGGGGTCGTCGCGCCCTGCCAGAGCCTAAAAGGCGGCGGTAGGGTTTGCTGAGTCATTAGTGGTCTTGACGCGTGTCGGGACACGTGGCACGATGTGGCTCCGCCACTTAACGCTAGGTCGCGCCCCGCGACAGATGAAGAGGAGTCTGTCGCGCCCCGCGACAGACTATTACTTTTGTTTTTATTTGTTATTTAATGAAATAAAGGTATTTCGGGGCCGGTTTTCATATACGAGGTATCTTTTAGGATATTTAGGGGTGTCCAAAATATTTTAATAAGGGTTGTTATATATAGAGGCTTCTTGTCCTTGGGGAGACAAAGCAAGATCCTTTTGTGTACTCTTGTCCCCTTTTGTCTCTTGCTTTTTTATCTCATATAGAAACCTTGATGAATATTTAATCTAGGGTGTAATGGGAATGCCAAGCCCAAACAATGCATGTTATGCTTAAATCCCACTCTTCTAAGATATCAGCAGATAGGGACAGGCGTGCACGACCGTGCTCTATTGTTGTCTAAGTTAGTTTGCTAGTTTTTGGGCTAGGCACAGGGGTGCACGACCGTGCATGGACAGGTGTCCCGACAAGGCTTGAACATGCGGCATTCTTGTCGGTTCTCGAAGCTTCTACGATTTTTCTTTAGCTAAGCACGAGTGTGCCTAGGTGTGCACGACCGTGCCTCCGCATATCGTGGATTTTTCTTGACCATTCGTGGGTTAACTTGTTGACTTTGGGCTTCTGGATGATGTGCACGGTCGTGCCCATAGCCTGGCACAGTCGTGCCTATCTAGCAAGTTACTGATTTCCTTGAAATCTTGGATTTTTACTTTGTTTATGCTCGTTTTTCATTCCTTTACATCCCGAGACCTTGAAAATCTGCATTTGTCAAATATGAACGATTTAGGTAGTATTTGCAACTAAAAAGTCATTAAATTACTTAGAATTAGGGGGTTATTGTGCAATAAAAATATGTACAATTGAAGCCTGCTAAATTTGAAACCACTTGCATACCTAAAACAAGTGTACTATTAAGGGCGATATATATATAGGTACGGGATTAGGAGAAAACGCCCTAAAGTGTGAGAACAGTGAGAACGGATCCTGGCCCAACACGTGGCAGGGGCGCTAATTGATATGCAGGGGTACGATTGTCCTTTTATACATTCCCTCCTTATTCGCGTTATAAATCTGTTTCAAATTAAAACTCCAAAGATTTTGTGTTAGTTGTTACCTCCTTTCCAAGCTTTCTTAGATCTATGGCGTCTAACGTGCATTCTGTTCTGTAAAATTCGATGACGTTTCATATTTTGTTCTAGCAAATCATGCAACAGATATGACGTTTTGTTCTTTTTATGCTTGTTTCATTGTTTTTTTTTTAATTAATATTTTCATAATGTGTTGTATGCTTTTCAATGGCGTTGTTCATGTATCCAATTTATTCGTGTTTTCATTGGTAGTTAAACAATTAGTAAGAACTGATAATTAGAGTTTTTATTATTAATTTTAATTGTCGTTTGGGATCTAGTATATTTCTTATGTTTTTACGATCATTGGCGTTTTACACCTGATTAGTTTTGAATATTATTTAGTAGTATTTGTAAACATCAGTTATTACTATTTGTTAATTTGTGTAAACATCAGTTTTGTTACTATGGCGTTTTCATTATGATGTTATATTTGTTAATTATTTATGTTGTTAACTATTTTTAATTATTCATCTCATGGCGTTTTCATTATCACGTTGCATTAGTATTGTTAATTCATTATTTTTGTTAATCAATAAAGTTATGGTGTGCGTATTTTGGCGTTTTCACCATGGAGTTTTCAAATTATGTGTTTATTATATCTTGTTTATTATTCAATTAATGGCGTTTTAATCTATAATGTTATTACGAGACATTTTCTATTTTTAATGGCGTTTTTCTGAATTTTTTGTTCCTCACTGTGTTTTCTCAGACGAAGTTGCTTCCTCGAGTGAAAGGTTTTGCCCCAAAACTGGATTACCATTTATCATTCTTGACATTAGTGAAGAAATAAAGCCCAGAATGGACATGATATTCACAAGCCTCGATGATTATTATTCAATGTATGTTACATATACCAAGGCTTGTGGTTTTTCAGTCAGGAAAGGGACTGAAAAGATAAACTCCAAAGGTGTATTACATATTAAGTATTACATGTGTACGAGAGCTGGGGTGTATAAGGACAAGAAGGTTGATACGTTGGACCCTAATCAAAAGGAACATTTAGTGCGATCCAACTTTTCAAAGACGACTGATTGTCGAGGAGCACAACCATGATCTTGTTGAACGCCCTGATAAGCATTTTCTTCCAACTGAACGAAACCTCACTCAGCTTCAGAAGCATGTTATACACAACATGTCTAAGATGAATTTGTGTCCAGTTAAGGCGTTTAATGTTATGAAGACTTGTTTTGGCGGTTTTGAAGACGTCGGTGCAAGTAAAGTTGAATTTAAGAACTAAAAGAGGCAAATTAACTTGTTTATAGGGGAATACGACGCCGAGATGGTTGTGAGACATTTGGATGAAAAAAACAGTCCCAGCCTAATTTCTTGTACGATTACTTCACAGACGAAGACAATCATTTGAAGGGACTATTTTGGTGTGACGATCAAGCCAAACGTAATTACCACGTGTTTGGTGATGTGATTTTGTTTGACGCTACGTATCGTTCCAACAAGTAATATTTTATAATTCAACTTCTTCTGTTCTTTTTGGCATTTTATGAGTTTACATGCAATGGCGTTTTTTTAGTTTACATGCAATGGCGTTTTATAAGTTTACATGCAATGGCGTTTTATTATTGTTTCAGTTCTCATGGCGTTTTCATATGCAGATACGCTATGGTCTTTGTACCGTTCACTGGTATAGACAATCATCACTGCAATGTTACATTTGGTGCTGCATTATTGGCGTCGGAAACTGTTGATACGTATATTTGGTTGTTGAGAGTTTTTCTAAAAGCTGTTGGTTCTCAACCAAAAGTTGTTGTCACTGACCAAGATCCAGCAATGAAGAAGGCTATTTCTGCTATATTCGTTGACACGAGGCATCGGTTATGCATGTGCCATGTGATGCATAAACTTTCTCTGAAGGTTGATATGCTTATTTTTACCTTTGGCGTTTTAGGATATACTGTGTTTTAAAATATATGGCGTTCTGTACCTTGTTACTGTTTTTTAATTAAGTTTTGTCTTTGTGTAATATATATGTTTTTTTGCATGGCGTTTTCGTGTTATACATAGGTTGGTGTTAGGCTATGCAATTCCACCAATTTCAAAGAACGTATTTGTCGTGTTGTGTGGACGGATATTCTTACACCTGAAGAGTTTGAATCATAATGGGAAGCGGTTATCGGAGAGTTCAACTTAGCAGATAATGACTGGCTATCTGATATTTTTGCACTCAGGGAATCTTGGATCCCTGCATACTATAGAATGGAAGAGCTGTCGGGCCTTATGCGAACGACATCGAGGTCGGAGAGTGAGAATCATTTTTTGGTCAAGTGTGCAATTCAAAAGCTACTCTTGTTGAGTTCATGACCCATTACGAAACTGCAATAGAAGCACAGCGTCACACGCACTGGAAAAATGATCATGAATCTCGATACAAACGACCCCAGTTGAAGAGTAATTACCAAGTGTTGGAAGGCCAAGCTGCTGACATATACACAAAAAAAATTTGTGTGATGTTCAAGCTGAGCTAATTGGAATTGTGGATTGCATAAATCAACGTTACGAAGATCTGCCCGATGGGTTTGTTAAGTTTTACATAAATGATTTCCAGCAGCCTTGTACATCCTTATTTGAGGTAAACAATGGCGTTTTGTTTTTTATATGGCGTTTTCTGTACATGGATTTTGTCATATCCATTTGTGTTTTTTTTATTTTTTTAAGACAAACATTCTCTGTATGGCGTTATAGAGATATTGTTTTTGATTTTTTCAGGTAATGTACCGTAAGTCTGATTGCACATGCAGTTGTGCATGCAGGCGTTTTGAGCAGTTTGGTTTGCTATGTAGACATATATTATATGTTTTGAGAAGTTGGGACATTAGGGAATTTCCAAAACAATACATTTTGAATAGATGGCGCAAAGAGGCTTCCCCAAACTGCTCTCCCAAATACTCAATTAGTCGTGAATATATGACCGAGCTTGATCCCGATGTGCAAAGTATGATGTGACAACTGGCACAAACCGGTAATTTCCGTACACTATAATTATTGCTTAATGACTGCAATTATGAGTTTAATTGTCAGCGATGTCTGAACACATGATTAAACAAGTGAATTCATGCATGTTGTATACTACAAAATATTGCTTTATGCATAAACGAGAGCGTTGCGTCAGAATAATAGTAAACTCACCGGTAAGACACAATGTGTCAACAGAACTGCAGAAAGCAGTCAGACCTAAGAATTGAGGCCTAGGTGTAGGTCCGACACAAGAATGCATTAAAACCCAAGAATACATACAAGGGTTAATATATATGCAATACGAAAGCAAATATAAGCACTAAAAAGCACCCGAAACGCACTTTAAGTGCAGAATTTATAAAATTCAGCAATAATTCAGCATTTAAGCATATAAATATTATGCAGAAATGTCGTTTTATTACCCAGAATATTTCCCTAAGAGTTGGGAATTGAAAGAGTACAAGAAAGGTACTTAAACGACACTAAAAAGTGTAATTTAGCACTTTAACGAATCGGTATGTAACCGAACAACCGGAGATTACCCGGAACATAAAAATAATGTCAATGACATTGTTTATACTTTTCTGAGCTAGTTAGGGTCCCCGAATACCCTAACACCCTTTATATTACACTACACACTAGTAACGAGGTTAAACACTTAACTTAACTTAGTTTAACCTAACTAATACTTGGAACCGAACTAGACCCCCCCCCCCCTTACCTAGCTCACGGCCACATGGCCTATTTGTGTGATCTTAATTGATCTTGAAAGATCTTATAAAGATTACCTAAATCCTCTATGGATATTTCTTGGATATAATGAGATCATGTTTGTACTAATGAGGACATCATACCCTTTGGACAAAACTCTAAAATTGGATTATAAACACACAAGAACTCATCTCATCAACAAACAACTTTCACTCTCCCTCTTGCTCTCTCAAACTCACGGCCAAACACCCCTAATCCATCCATCATATTTTCAACCTTGATCTTCATATTTCAAGCACACACAAGTGTTAAGGGTCACATATTAGGAGTCTTGGAGCAAACGGAAGGCGAAGGACCTCTCTACTTTGCTTTTATCCACTCGATTTGTGCTTAGATTCTTCCCTAGCCTTGAGCTAGAGGTATAATGCTTAAAACTCATACTTTAACTAATCTAAGGTGGTTAATAAGATGTATGATGATTAAAACTCGGAATCTTGCATTTTGAAGCATTAAAGTCCACTAAACTTGCAAATATTGTTGGTTAAAAGCATATGTGTTGTGTAAAAGTTGTAGTATTTGGAATATGAGATTTTTGAGACCCGATCTATGATGTGGTAGCTCGGATCATCGTTTAACCCGACTTTGTAAGATCATGGATCTTCACATAAAGCTATTTTAGAAGTAACAAGGGTTAAAAGGTGAAACCCTACCACACATAAACCATGAACTTGTGTAAAAATGTTTTAACTTGTACAAAAGTGTTTAAAACTAGCGGATCTACGTATCTGCAAGTGGTATTTTTGAAGAACCACACTTTAAAGAAATCACATGTTCTAAACCGGGTCTTACACAAACAAAAGTGGTTTTTGTGAACAAACAAGTGTATGGATACTTGTGTAACAAAAGCTTTAGCAAAGAAATAATTTTCGTAAAAACTGACTAGAAGTTGTAAAACTTCATATTCTTTAAAAATAAAGTTTTTAAGAAGTTAAACTTATTTTTAAAGATAACAAGACTTACTAAATGTGCTAGTAAGTTACTACACATTTTTGTAAATATTCAAGTTCATGAAATTAGTGATTATTGTTGATAAGTATGGTTGATAATTGTTGTTGATGATTATTGATGATTGATGATGATTTAAAAGAAAATAAACACACGTTTTGAAAACGTGGGAAACCTCCATTTTTAGGGGAAACTCTGTCAAAATTTTTATAAATTTTGACACTTAGAAAAATATAAGTTTTGAGAAACTTATCCCCTAAAAATGTGTTTAAAAGTATTACTAAGGTTTCCCTAATTTTTGGTGATAAGAAATGAGGATTTCTTCAAGAATAAAAAATGGATAATAAGTATATATTTTTGAGAGAAAAATATATATTATTTGATCACCAACTTGTGTGTTAAGTGTATATAGTATGTGTTATACGTGCTAGTGTATTAAGACTAAAAAATACACTAAATACTCATGAGGAGTAGAAATATAGAAATACACATACAAAACACAAGATACACGATTCGGGTGCAAAGTGCAAAACGCAAAAGACTTATATTTATTTTTGGAGAAAATGATATAAGTAAGATACGTAGTTAAAAATATAGAATATTTTTAACACAAGAATATACACAAAAGAGAGTGACTGTACTTGTGCGACGCAAGTCTAGTGACTAACGTTAAGAAAACGCGTATAGGTTACGACGTTAATTAAGCAAATCCGGTGGAGTTTACGACGCTAGGAACGCAAAGTTGTGAGTTCATGCTCCCCCTTTTCTCTTTAACTGTTTTCAGTTTTTATAACTTCGGGGGTGAAATACATGTACAAAAGTACAATATTTATAAATGGTATGATATAAATACAAGAAGTACACTTGGTGGGAACGAGAACCAAGTGTGACGAAATATATGAATATGAGAAGCGCATTTGGTGAGACAAAAACCAAGTATAAGGCGCAATAAGAAATGATAAAAAGAAACGCGCTTGGTGAGGACGAGAACCAAGTTGGATGCGTTATGAGAAATGATAACAAGAAACGCGCTTGGTGAGAACGAGAACCAAGTAGGAGGCGTTATGAGAAATAGTGTCACGAATAGGGTTCAGAAGCACCATTAATCAACGTATACATTCAGACCGCAGAACAAAAGGTTAGATCTAACAGGTGCCTGGCAGCCTCACACTCGGTCGGGGCGAGAATCGAGTGGTGCTTTTGTATCTCAGAATATACCAATTAAATGCCTTAGGTTTGGTGACTTCCTATGACGTGTCACATGTTAATGGCTTTGCAACCCATTAACAATCTGATAATTACAGAAATACTGTATTTACATAAAATTCATACCATACAAGAATTGATAAAGAACTTGAAGTACGTGGGGTACTCAAGAGAATTGATAAATAACTTGAAGTACGTGGGGTACTCAAGAGAAGTGATATATAACTTGAAGTACGTGGGGTACTCAAGAAGATTGATAAATAACTTAAAGTACGTGGGGTACTCAAGAAGAAATTGAATTATACATAGGTACGTGATGTACACATGAAACTGGATTTATGAAAACTTGATTTACTCACAAACTATGTTTTCATACAAAGTATACAAACATGAAATACAAAACTGCATGAATTCACACCAACATTATGTTGACGTTTTTCCAAAAACTCACATGTATTTCAGGTAACTAGGATGGATGTGCGCGTGGTCTTGCTTATGCTCGTGGATGTCGCTTGTGTTTAACTTTGAATAAAGTTGTAAACTTTTAAGACAATGTTTTATGCGACTTAGCGATGTAAACGCTAACGTATGTTTTCAAATTATGGTATTTGAATGTTATTTTACGAGCATGTAGCATGTTTACTCTTCGTATGCAATGAGAACCTTTCATGATCACACCTCGTGCTTCCGCCGCAGAAAGGGGTGTGACAGATTGGTATCAGAGCTGCGATTGTAGTGAACCAGGATTCCTTCTTGAGTCTAGTCTACAATCTCTAGGATCCATTCACGAAAACAATTTTTCAAAGAGTTTTCATTGCATAAAACGTCCCGCGACATCCACTACCTGAAATTGTCTACATGAGTCTAGAAAAGACACTACAAGACTTAGAGTGCACTAGAGTAGCACTTGTCATCGACTAGAAATTACTTGCAATTATGTGTGATAATTAGCATGTACTAGAAGTAGAATGTCACAAGTATATGTGACTCTACCTAAAAGCAATGGCCTACCTGAAGGAAGAAAATACGAGGATGAAACGAACTGTGCGGACTGTGCAAGGAGTTACGTAATTATGGATGCATACATAATTATGGAATTCAGTGCACAGAAACCACAGCAAGTCTTGTCACGTATAGATTCCCTCAGTGCAAGCCTACTAAGTACTCTGCTAGAGTAATAATTGTTTGATGTCACTTATGTGGTATATATACCTGTGAATATATATGATACTACTGTCTAGTGTGACGATATCAAACAAATGCCTAACCCTGTTGTGTTATGTTCTGTCAGAACATGGCACCCAGGAAAGCTGTGAATGCTCGCAATGACGATCAACCTCCCCCTCCCCCACTGCCAAGAACTGCTGAAGAGCTGAACGCTCTACTGGAGGAAAGGATCTCCGCTGCTATCGCCCAGTACGAGGCGAACCGAACTCAAGACAGTGGAGGACCAAGCAACACTAGACGTAATGGGGATGGAGATTCGTCTGGAGGCAATGCAGCTCAAGGTAACCTTGAGACACTGTACTAAGCATGAGGAAATTTATGAACGGTCTTTGCTTCATTATTTCTTCGATTGCTCACATATGAATTGGTTGAATCAATTCCAGGCTGCACATTCAAGCAGTTCCTCGACTGCAAGCCGATGAACTGTGATGGCACAGGAGGTGCAGTAGCATTTGTGCGCTGGACGGAGAAGACTGAAGCTACTTTCCGCATGAGCAAGTGTACCGCGGATCAACAAGTCACTTTTGCTACTGGGTTATTCGTCGATGAAGCTCTGACTTGGTGGAACCTGCAAGCCCAAACTTTGGGTGATGACGCCGCTTATGGCCTCACTTGGGAGGAACTGAAGGAAAGGATGAGAGAGAAGTACTGCTCTCGTGCAGAACTCCAAAGACTGGAAACAGAGTTCTGGCACTTAACTATGGAAGGTGCTGACATCAATGGTTACACTCGAAGGTTTCACGATCTGTCCAGAGTGCTTCCCTACATGGTAACTCCCGAATTCAAGCGTGTTGAACGCTACATTTGGGGACTGGCCTCAAAGTTTCGTGGCATGGTGACGTCGGCCAAACCACAAACAATCACCGAGGCTGTAACTCTAGCTGTCAGCCTGGCTGAAGATTGTGTTCGTATGAAGAAGCTATCACTGAACCCAACAGAAAAGACCGAGACACATGCTGAGTCGTCCGGTGACAGAAAGAGAAAGCATACAAGTTTGAACCAAGCTACTCGCAACAACAAGGGTTACAACAAGAAGCGTGACGCTATCCCGCCTCAGGATACGAAAACCCATGCAACCAAAGCATACCAAGGCTCCATGCCTAGATGCCAAAAATGTAAGTACCATCATGATGGAGCTTGTCGCATTCCAAGGTGCGACAAATGTGGTAAATTGGGTCATCAAACAGAAGACTGTTGGGGAAAAGGAAAGAACCGAAATGGGAACGGTGCTGGTAACAAGAATGGCAACGGGAAAGGGCAAGGATGCTTCAAGTGTGGAAGCAATGATCATTTCATGAAGAACTGCCCAGAGAAAAACAACGCTCCAGCTCGAGCATTTGTGATTGGAGCAAGAGACGCACGCGAGGACCCTAACGTGGTCACCGGTACGTTTCTCATTAACAATCACTTTGCATCCATATTATTCGACACTGGCGCCGATTATAGCTTCATGTCTGTGGAATTTAAACGCATACTCGGAATAGAATCTAGTAGATTAGAAATTCCTTATTCCATAGAACTAGCCAATGGTAAACTTGTTGAATCGGGCGAAGTTGTTAGAGGCTGCACACTAGAACTTGGCGAACGAAATTTTAGCATCGACCTCTTACCTATTCAATTGGGTAGCTTCGATGTAGTAGTCGGAATGGACTGGTTGTCCAAGAACAAAGCTGAAGTTATTTGTCATGAGAAAATCATTCGCATCCCTTTAGCGAATGGTGAAACTCTTATCGTGCATGGAGAAAAACGAGACGCGCCTCTTCGAATCATCAGTTGTATGAAGGCACAGAAGTGCTTAAGGAAAGGATGTGTTGCTTTCCTAGCGCACGTTATAGACAAGAAGGCTGAGGAGCCGAAACTCGAAGACATTCCTGTGGTGAAGGAATTTCCTGATGTGTTCCCTGAAGATCTGCCAGGACTACCTCCGCAACGACAAGTCGAATTCCACATAGACTTGGTTCCAGGAGCCGCTCCTGTAGCCAAGGCTCCATATCGACTTGCGCCATCCGAGATGCAAGAATTATCTACACAACTCCAGGAGTTGTTGGATAAAGGATTTATAAGGCCAAGCTTCTCACCCTGGGGAGCTCCAGTATTGTTCGTGAAAAAGAAGGATGGATCACTACGGATGTGTATCGATTACAGGGAACTGAACAAGCTCACAATCAAGAATCGGTATCCGCTACCAAGGATTGATGACTTATTTGATCAATTGCAAGGATCAAGCTACTATTCCAAGATCGACCTTCGATCTGGATACCATCAGCTGAGAATCCAAGATGAAAGCGTGCCAAAGACTGCATTCAGAACGCGATATGGGCACTACGAATTTCTTGTGATGCCGTTTGGATTAACGAACGCGCCAGCGGTCTTTATGGACCTAATGAACCGCGTGTGCAAACCATATCTCGATAAATTCGTGATTGTATTTATCGATGATATCCTAATTTACTCGCGAACGAAAGAAGAGCACGAGCAGCATCTCAGAACCATCTTGGAACTACTGAAGAAAGAGAAGCTTTATGCAAAGTTCTCGAAATGCGAATTCTGGATTCGCGAAGTACAATTTCTTGGTCACGTGGTGAATGAGAAAGGCATTCATGTAGACCCGTCCAAGATAGAAGCAATAAAGAATTGGGAAGCTCCCAAGACCCCAACTGAAGTTCGACAATTTTTGGGCTTAGCGGGCTACTATCGGCGATTCATTGAGAATTTCTCGAAGATAGCTCAACCGCTAACGACCCTGACTCAGAAAGACAAGAAGTACGACTGGGGTCACAAACAAGAAGAAGCCTTTCAGCTACTTAAGAACAAGCTCTGCGATGCACCGATACTATCGTTACCCGAAGGCACTGAAGACTTCGTAGTATACTGCGACGCCTCACGACAAGGCTTGGGTTGCGTGCTCATGCAACGCCAAAAAGTCATCGCTTACGCTTCAAGACAACTGAAGGTTCATGAAAGAAATTATACCACCCACGACCTAGAGTTGGGTGCAGTGGTATTCGCCTTGAAGATTTGGCGACATTATCTATATGGTACTCGATGTACAATCTTCACAGATCACAAAAGCTTACAACACATATTTGATCAGAAGGAATTGAATATGCGCCAGCGACGTTGGGTCGAGCTGCTAAATGATTACGACTGTGAGATTAAGTACCATCCTGGAAAGGCAAACGTTGTAGCGGACGCGTTGAGCCGAAAGGAAAGGGTTAAGACCCTAAGGGTTCGAGCATTGGAAATGACGATTCGAACGAACCTCACTGCACGCATTCGGGATGCACAACAAGAAGCTCTTAAAGAAGAGAACCGTAAAGCTGAATACCTCCGGGGTGCATTGAAATACATGGTGCCAAATGAAGAGGGAGCCTTATACTTCAAGAAGCGTACCTGGGTTCCACTCTGCGGTGGCATACGTGAGGTCATCCTTAATGAAGCCCACAAATCGAGATATTCGATCCATCCAGGATCGGACAAGATGTACCAAGACTTGAAAGAGTACTATTGGTGGCCGAGACTCAAAAGCGACGTTGCTGTCTATGTTGGAAAATGCCTAACCTGTGCGAAGGTTAAGGCCGAATATCAGAAACCGTCCGGCCTACTACAACAACCAGAGATTCCCGTGTGGAAGTGGGAACAAATCTCGATGGACTTCATAACGAAATTACCCAGGACCCCGAGAGGGCATGATATGATATGGGTAATAGTTGATCGATTGACGAAGTCTGCGCATTTCCTACCAATCCGAGAGAAGGATAGCACCAGAAAGCTTGCAGAAATATACTTAAGAGAAATTGTGGCACGTCATGGAGTGCCAATCTCAATCATTTCAGACAGAGATGGACGCTTTGTCTCAAGAATCTGGCAATCATTTCAGGAAGCCTTTGGATCTCAGTTAGATCTGAGCACGGCATTCCACCCGCAAACAGACGGCCAGAGCGAACGGACTATACAAACGTTAGAAGATATGCTTCGCGCATGTGTCATGGACCTAGGCGGCAGCTGGGATACTCATCTACCTTTAGTTGAGTTTTCCTACAATAACAGTTATCATACGAGCATAAAAGCCGCGCCGTTCGAAGCTCTGTATGGCCGCAAATGCCGATCGCCCTTATGTTGGGCAGACGCTGGAGATAAACGTATGGTTGGTCCTGAACTTGTACAAGAGACAACCGATAAGATTGCACAGATCCGAGAGCGCATTAAGGCGGCTCGAGAGCGACAAAAGAGCTACGCGGATCCAAATAGAAAATCGGTAGATTTCAAGGTGGGAGACAAGGTGTTGTTAAAAGTCTCACCATGGAAGGGCGTAGTCAGATTTGGAAAGCGTGGAAAGTTGAATCCACGATACATCGGGCCATTCAGAATATTGAGAAGAATTGGTACCGTAGCATACAAGTTGGAGTTACCGGCAGAACTTAATGGAGTACATGATACGTTTCATGTATCCAACCTGAAGAAGAGTCCAACACAAGAAAACGTGACCATCCCGTTGGATGAAGTGCATATTGATGAAGCCCTCCGATTTACAGAACAACCCGTTGAGGTTACTGACTGGAAAGTCAACAAGACCAGGAGGAGCAGTGTGAAACTTGTCAAAGTACGTTGGAGCTCTAAGCACGGACCCGAGTACACATGGGAACGTGAAGACCAGTTCAAGAAAAAGTATCCCCACCTATTCAAGAAGACTCCAGCGAGAGTTAGTTCAGTCTGAATTTCGGGACGAAATTCTTTTAACGGGGGGAGACTGTGACAACTGGCACAAACTGGTAATTTCCGTACACTATAATTATTGCTTAATGACTGCAATTATGAGTTTAATTGTCAGCGATGTCTGAACACATGATTAAACAAGTGAATTCATGCATGTTGTATACTACAAAATATTGCTTTATGCATAAACGAGAGCGTTGCGTCAGAATAATAGTAAACTCACCGGTAAGACACAATGTGTCAACAGAACTGCAGAAAGCAGTCAGACCTAAGAATTGAGGCCTAGGTGTAGGTCCGACACAAGAATGCATTAAAACCCAAGAATACATACAAGGGTTAATATATATGCAATACGAAAGCAAATATAAGCACTAAAAAGCACCCGAAACGCACTTTAAGTGCAGAATTTATAAAATTCAGCAATAATTCAGCATTTAAGCATATAAATATTATGCAGAAATGTCGTTTTATTACCCAGAATATTTCCCTAAGAGTTGGGAATTGAAAGAGTACAAGAAAGGTACTTAAACGACACTAAAAAGTGTAATTTAGCACTTTAACGAATCGGTATGTAACCGAACAACCGGAGATTACCCGGAACATAAAAATAATGTCAATGACATTGTTTATACTTTTCTGAGCTAGTTAGGGTCCCCGAATACCCTAACACCCTTTATATTACACTACACACTAGTAACGAGGTTAAACACTTAACTTAACTTAGTTTAACCTAACTAATACTTGGAACCGAACTAGACCCCCCCCCCCTTACCTAGCTCACGGCCACATGGCCTATTTGTGTGATCTTAATTGATCTTGAAAGATCTTATAAAGATTACCTAAATCCTCTATGGATATTTCTTGGATATAATGAGATCATGTTTGTACTAATGAGGACATCATACCCTTTGGACAAAACTCTAAAATTGGATTATAAACACACAAGAACTCATCTCATCAACAAACAACTTTCACTCTCCCTCTTGCTCTCTCAAACTCACGGCCAAACACCCCTAATCCATCCATCATATTTTCAACCTTGATCTTCATATTTCAAGCACACACAAGTGTTAAGGGTCACATATTAGGAGTCTTGGAGCAAACGGAAGGCGAAGGACCTCTCTACTTTGCTTTTATCCACTCGATTTGTGCTTAGATTCTTCCCTAGCCTTGAGCTAGAGGTATAATGCTTAAAACTCATACTTTAACTAATCTAAGGTGGTTAATAAGATGTATGATGATTAAAACTCGGAATCTTGCATTTTGAAGCATTAAAGTCCACTAAACTTGCAAATATTGTTGGTTAAAAGCATATGTGTTGTGTAAAAGTTGTAGTATTTGGAATATGAGATTTTTGAGACCCGATCTATGATGTGGTAGCTCGGATCATCGTTTAACCCGACTTTGTAAGATCATGGATCTTCACATAAAGCTATTTTAGAAGTAACAAGGGTTAAAAGGTGAAACCCTACCACACATAAACCATGAACTTGTGTAAAAATGTTTTAACTTGTACAAAAGTGTTTAAAACTAGCGGATCTACGTATCTGCAAGTGGTATTTTTGAAGAACCACACTTTAAAGAAATCACATGTTCTAAACCGGGTCTTACACAAACAAAAGTGGTTTTTGTGAACAAACAAGTGTATGGATACTTGTGTAACAAAAGCTTTAGCAAAGAAATAATTTTCGTAAAAACTGACTAGAAGTTGTAAAACTTCATATTCTTTAAAAATAAAGTTTTTAAGAAGTTAAACTTATTTTTAAAGATAACAAGACTTACTAAATGTGCTAGTAAGTTACTACACATTTTTGTAAATATTCAAGTTCATGAAATTAGTGATTATTGTTGATAAGTATGGTTGATAATTGTTGTTGATGATTATTGATGATTGATGATGATTTAAAAGAAAATAAACACACGTTTTGAAAACGTGGGAAACCTCCATTTTTAGGGGAAACTCTGTCAAAATTTTTATAAATTTTGACACTTAGAAAAATATAAGTTTTGAGAAACTTATCCCCTAAAAATGTGTTTAAAAGTATTACTAAGGTTTCCCTAATTTTTGGTGATAAGAAATGAGGATTTCTTCAAGAATAAAAAATGGATAATAAGTATATATTTTTGAGAGAAAAATATATATTATTTGATCACCAACTTGTGTGTTAAGTGTATATAGTATGTGTTATACGTGCTAGTGTATTAAGACTAAAAAATACACTAAATACTCATGAGGAGTAGAAATATAGAAATACACATACAAAACACAAGATACACGATTCGGGTGCAAAGTGCAAAACACAAAAGACTTATATTTATTTTTGGAGAAAATGATATAAGTAAGATACGTAGTTAAAAATATAGAATATTTTTAACACAAGAATATACACAAAAGAGAGTGACTGTACTTGTGCGACGCAAGTCTAGTGACTAACGTTAAGAAAACGCGTATAGGTTACGACGTTAATTAAGCAAATCCGGTGGAGTTTACGACGCTAGGAACGCAAAGTTGTGAGTTCATGCTCCCCCTTTTCTCTTTAACTGTTTTCAGTTTTTATAACTTCGGGGGTGAAATACATGTACAAAAGTACAATATTTATAAATGGTATGATATAAATACAAGAAGTACACTTGGTGGGAACGAGAACCAAGTGTGACGAAATATATGAATATGAGAAGCGCATTTGGTGAGACAAGAACCAAGTATAAGGCGCAATAAGAAATGATAAAAAGAAACGCGCTTGGTGAGGACGAGAACCAAGTTGGATGCGTTATGAGAAATGATAACAAGAAACGCGCTTGGTGAGAACGAGAACCAAGTAGGAGGCGTTATGAGAAATAGTGTCACGAATAGGGTTCAGAAGCACCATTAATCAACGTATACATTCAGACCGCAGAACAAAAGGTTAGATCTAACAGGTGCCTGGCAGCCTCACACTCGGTCGGGGCGAGAATCGAGTGGTGCTTTTGTGTCTCAGAATATACCAATTAAATGCCTTAGGTTTGGTGACTTCCTATGACGTGTCACATGTTAATGGCTTTGCAACCCATTAACAATCTGATAATTACAGAAATACTGTATTTACATAAAATTCATACCATACAAGAATTGATAAAGAACTTGAAGTACGTGGGGTACTCAAGAGAATTGATAAATAACTTGAAGTACGTGGGGTACTCAAGAGAATTGATATATAACTTGAAGTACGTGGGGTACTCAAGAAGATTGATAAATAACTTGAAGTACGTGGGGTACTCAAGAAGAAATTGAATTATACATAGGTACGTGATGTACACATGAAACTGGATTTATGAAAACTTGATTTACTCACAAACTATGTTTTCATACAAAGTATACAAACATGAAATACAAAACTGCATGAATTCACACCAACATTATGTTGACGTTTTTCCAAAAACTCACATGTATTTCAGGTAACTAGGATGGATGTGCGCGTGGTCTTGCTTATGCTCGTGGATGTCGCTTGTGTTTAACTTTGAATAAAGTTGTAAACTTTTAAGACAATGTTTTATGCGACTTAGCGATGTAAACGCTAACGTATGTTTTCAAATTATGGTATTTGAATGTTATTTTACGAGCATGTAGCATGTTTACTCTTCGTATGCAATGAGAACCTTTCATGATCACACCTCGTGCTTCCGCCGCAGAAAGGGGTGTGACATATGATGCGAGAGATAATTTTTTCCATGGAGTGTACTTTGAACCGTTTATCTGGTAATAAAGAGGAGCTATCCTTATACAAGGATCATGTTCAATTTTATATGAAGAAGGTTCAAGATATGCATATTGTTTCTCCCCCTGCTAGTACTAGGGATAGATTTGCGGAGATAACCAGTCAATATGAAAATGACAAGAATCCGATAAGAGATCCTGTTTGGTATAAATCCAAAGGTTCTGGATCTCGGAAGCGCCTAAAATCTAAACAGGAGATAGCGATCGAGAAAAAGAAATCAAAGTCGAAACCCGGGGCCAAAGAAAGACAGTGTCAGAACTGCAAAGGCTATGGACACTACGCATCGACATGCAAACAGGCCGTAATTAAAAGAAGATCGACAAGGTCTTCGAGAGCCAGTGAAGAATAGTTTGGCATTTTGTATTTTTCATTCTTACAGAAACACACACAGATTTGAATTTGGCGTTTTATATCTCTTATATATCATTTTTTTCATCTTTTTTTTCTACTTATTTGTCGATATCATGTTACTTTGAAGTTACATAACAAACAATATAAGATCGTACAAGCAAACCAAACGCCAGAAAAAAAACAACGCCGCTAAATAAAAGTAACTTTAAACCTCTAATTTTGGTCATGCTAAACTCAATAATGTTTCGCTGAACGAGATGGATAACATTGTTAATCCTCAGTTAAGAAAGATGTCTACTAATGTTGTCCACCCCGTTCAGCTAAACTTTATTGAGAACAAAACTGAATCTCCAAAAAAATGACGTTTTTGCAATTTTGTGGTTTTTGTATGTTTTAGCGTTTTATATTGAGGATAGACTCAATAAGATTTTTCTCAAATGAGATGGACAGTATCCCCGCATAAGGATTTTGCCCATCACATTGAGCGAAAGTTTACTGAGAAAATAGTGTAACTCAAAGAAACGTCGATTGGAACTTTGATATTTGGGTTTTTTGGCGTTTCTAAGATTAATGGTTTATAGGAAAATATGGCGTTTTGGGTTTGGTGTGGTTATTAGAAGGTCTGAGAGGTTGTTTATGTAGGAAGTTTTTGGCGCGTATTTTAGGCGCGATTTATTTATAATAAGTGCTAGTAATTAAGTTCTGTCGTTTCAGTTACTGTTTGTTCAGCTTTATCGGTTAAAAACAAAGTTTGGCGTTTTATATCTAATGGCGTTTATATTAGGATGATGTGTGCTATGTAGGTTAAGGCGGGAATTTAATGGCGTTTTATTCATGAGTTTGGTGTTTTGTGTAGAGAAGTCAAAAGACTTTTTTACCCTTAATGAAGCGCGTCCACTTAATAAAAGTGATGTTATTTACGAAAACGCCACCGCGCCATCTAGTCCATAGATTGTTTTGATCTGACGATCCATAACCGTTCTCACATTTTTCAACGTTTTCTCTAAATCCTGACCCTCTCTATATATATGGAGAGGATCATGAGAAAACTACATATAAATGAGAAAACTAGAAAACTAACTAAAAAAACCTAAAAAAACATACCAAATTTTTTTTTTTTACAATTTTTTATAAAAAATCGCTAGTTTTTATATATAAAAAAATTTTAAAAAAAAAATTTTGGTGTACTGCACATGTGCAATACAACAAAAAACTTTTTTTTATTTTTTTATTTTTTGAAAAAAAAAATTTCCATTCATAAAAACCTGCGATTTTTTTATAAAAATTTAAAAAAAATTGGTATGTTTTTTAGGCTTTTTTTAGTTAGTTTTTTTGTTTTCTCATGATCCATCCCCTATATATATATATATATATATAGGGAGCGGTTAACATACAAAAGGCCTTATCGTACTTCACGTACGCGACACTGATAACCATCAGATCTGGGCTATAATCACGCATGGGACAGTAAAATAACGCATGGAACCGTTGGTTTTGTGATAATCACGCATGGGAGCCTAATAATCACGCATGAGAGTCAAAAATCACGCATGGGAGCCCTAATAATCACGCATGGGAGCCCTTATCCTACAAATCAGGCACGTTATATATTAATCACGCAAGTTGTTTTTCTGTCGCGTACGTTAACGTACGTTAAGCCCTTTTGTACATTATACTTTCTCTCTCTCTCTCTATATATATATATATGTATGTATATATCTCCAAAACCAAACCATAATATCAACCAACTCATGGTTGAATATGATGTGTTAAGGTGGAGAATATCCAAAGTCTTGGATTCCTTATTTTGGACTTTTAATGAGTGATAGGACTCATGAAAAACACAAACTAATAATAGTGTCTAAATAAGTGTCTAAGACGGGATATATTTATGTAATTTCATACTTATAATTCCTGTTTACATCCAATCTCCAAATCCTCATACTCATACTCCTTTGTTTACCATTTTAGGGTGACTTTGGTGTTCCATCCTCCAAACTCGATCGCTCGCATTTTGTGGAAATTCTTCGCAAAACTCTGAGTTCATACTTGACCCTTTTACGCTTTAAATACTATTTGGGTTGCAACATTTATCCATACTAAACTCACATACACACATACGTGAAAACTTATTTAAACACTCAATTCTTAAGCATGCTTATTTGTTATACTAATTGTGATTACATGCTAGATTATACTTATGCTTAGACATCTATCATTAACCTTGCAGGCCTCCCTTAACATGTATAGTGCTATAGGATTAGCACACCGACCGTTTTGTGGGTCATTGTTGAGTTATTCTTTACGACCTTATTCGCTTCCATGATAAGGTTATGCTAGTGCCAATCTTTGGATTGATATTTAGTCTATTGCATGCTAGTATGTTACATGTGGATTTGAGACTCATTCCTATATATGTTATGTAGACAAACTAGTATGCTAACCGACATAATTTGTGTTGACGGATATTTAATACATGTTGCAGGAAATGTTTGATGATGCTACTTCAAGAAAATTACTTATGGTGAATTTAGATACTCACCAAATTATGCATTTTGATGTTTTAGTCTTGCAACTTGCAATTGTTGCATTTCCTTTGAAACAATGTATTTTGTTATTCGAATATATGACAATGAAATTTTGAATCTTAATTATTATCGCAAATTTAGTGTTCTGACGTCTTTGAGCAATCTATTACGTTTCGCCTCGATATTTCCGCCTACCGGTTGCGGTGTGACACATGACCCCACTATCATTCACTATCCTCCTCCACCAAACAAAATTCCCTAGTTTATTGAAAGAGAGTTATGGTTGGCATAAATTAAACCATGCGAACCACCATGATTTGCTAAGGGGGACGATGTAGCGGTGGTTCCATGGTCCTACGTGACAATCCATAACCCAAACCACCATCCCATAGCCTAAGTATGATAGTTTTGATTTTCCATAAAATTAGATTTTTTTCATGAAAGACCACATACATCCCCTTCCTAAAGTTTACCTTTTCTTTTCTTTTAACTGTATTTTTATGCACATAAGTTTGATATAACAACAAAAAAAACCCTAAAACATACATTTTTTTTTGTTTTTTTTTTTAATTTTCTACTAGTTTAAAATCGTTTGATTTGAAAGTAATCAGATTGCCGATATTTTATACGGTAAGTCAATAAATACAACATAACAAATTGTGGATTCCTCAAATAACACACTTTTATTATAGTGATTTGCAAGTTTTGTCCTTTATCTATATAGCAAATTTCAGGCGGTGTCATTTATCTTTAAAGTTGATGAGTTTTGTACTTAATGTTTTAAAACGTAACATGTTATGCCCTTTAGCCCTAACTAAGTTCAGTTTTTTCAGTTAAATGTTACCACATGCAAATCACATGAGGGCAAATTTGTCATTTCTTCCACCCTTCACATTTCCCCGAATATAAACCCACCCAAACCCTAATTCATCAGTTTATCCCCAAATCCATTCCCCTAATTCAAATAAGACCTTGTAATTTGAATACTCGTATGATTGGATACACTTGTAGAAAAAGGAGAATAAAGCCATGGCATAAACATGGGTGCATCTAGCGTCCAGCTATATATATGAACTTAAAGTGATGTGGAAAATGGCTAATATTTTTTGTCTGAAAACGTCTCAAAGGTTTTGCAAATTGTTAATTAGTTGAAGATGGCAAGTGTATGCCAGTCTTTGAGTTTTGCATACATTGTTGGAATAATTCTGATAGAAGAGAAAAACGAGGAGACGATGATCCAAGGGAAAAAGATAATTCAAATAAGATTAAAGATTATCTAAATATTAAATTCATAAGTAACAGTTTATTTTGAATTTATGTTTATCAGTTAAAGTTTAAATTGGTTTCGTATTACATTATAGAACTGGTTTGAGATATCTAATGTTCATTATAAATACATAGATCAATCTAGGCCACACCAATTTCTTAATAGAAAAGATTCTAACCAGTTAAAGTGTATGGTTGTGGGCTCGGACCCAATAGTACAAATGTTAGATACCACACTACTATACTAGATATCTTGTTTGCTTTCTTTTAGGTAGTGTTTGGTATGCAGGAATGAGAGTTTAAATGGAATGAACTATTGCGAGGGAATAAAAAAAGTGTGTTTGGTTGGTCAAGGTAATGGAATCACCCATTACATAAGTCATTTCATTCCCTCAAATTCATTTCATCCACTCCCCCTGTTTTTTTTCCATTTCATTCCCTCTCTCACCCTACATCACCAACACCGCCCATGACCACCACCATTCGCCACCACCACCACCACCTGTCGTCGTCACCACCCGCCACCAACCTCTGTCGACCACCACCACCGTCCTCCGCCGCCACCTCCGATCACCGCCACCACCGCCCGCCGCCACGGCCGTCGACTACCATCGCTGCCACCCGCTGTCGCAGACCACCGCCACCCCGACCACTAACGCCACCCTCCTCCGACCACCACCACCATCCTCCGCTGCCACCACCCGCTACCGTCGACCACCACCACCCACCGTCGTCGCCACTACCACCACCCGTCGCCACCACCATCGCCGCCATTGCCGACCACCACCAACCCCGACCATCGTAGCCACCATCGCTAACAACCGTCACCCATCGACCACCGCCACCCATCGCTGCCACCGCCACCAATCACCGCAACCACCTGTAGGTCCCCTTGACGTATGGATCTTCACAGAATTGTCAATCTAATCAAGAGTGCGGAATCCTCTTGATCAGAATATAGCAGAATGAGAAGAAACAGAAATCACTTTCAAACTGGGTTTTCTATTGATTATCAAACCAAAGTATTACAATCAATCAAAACCCTAACTCTCTCCTCAAATTCGTCCAAGCAATTGCTCTCACGAAAATCTATCTCTCACAAACTGTTTTGGCTGATCAACCTAAACCCTAATGCAAAGCCTTGTTTATATAACACAAGGTTTGCAACTTGGGCTAGAGTTTCCTACATGGGCAAGGCCCATTTCGTCCACCCTTGTCCCAACTGGGTTTTGTTTAGCCCAAACTCTATTATCTCACTAATACAAAGCTAAACCCGCTAACTGTTTATCGTTTAACTAATTACAAGATATCCAAAGACCAAATCTAAGCTGTTGTCACAAATATGCACCAACAAACTCCCCCTTGACAATAGCTTCATAAAATAACTTTGTCTTCAGTCTTCTTGCAATCTTCATGTAATCTTGCACTGTCTTTGGTCTTTGGATAGCTTCAGCTTCAATAGCTTCTGTCAGCAACAGACTCCCCCTAAGCTGATGCATCCAATCACCAAATCTTCAAAAACTTTAGCGTTTGAGCAAACTCCAGTTCAACATTTGTAAAGCAATCTTCAAACTCTTCATCTTTGTCCGCAATGTAGAAAGGAGGTTCTACCATGCATCCATTCAAACTCTCATCTTCACAGCAACTCATCACTTTAACTTCTCAGCAACACACAGCTTCAACCTGTATACTATAAAACAAACATCTCGAGAAACCATAAGAATTTTTCAACAAAGTTAAATAAATTATTATTTTTCAAGAGATAGTTAAACTGTATCACAGATTAAGCAGTTTCAACTTATCACCAACACACAAAACTTTTTAATCACACCCTATAACCCGCATGATTTAAAATTTTGAACTCACTTTCCAACACCGTCTTCCCCTATCAGTAACAATTCCTCCAAGAATAACAGTTTTTCGTACGTTAAGAATTTTAAACAGAAAAAGACACTATTTTTGTATTTTTATATTTTCTGAAAGCAAGTAAATAACAAAAGCAATAAACACTCTATTTTTGTGAGAATCACTGGTAAGAAGATCATATCAGCACAATCAAGCTGTTTTCACACAATTAGTTAATTCTTTATTTAATTTTTCATGAAAAACAGTCCAAGACGATTACCAGTATGTTTGTCCACTTAAACAAAATGCATGAACATTTCAAGTACCATTACCGTATGATACGTTAAGGTTATTTTAATACTGATATATTAGTGTGTCCCACTTCAGGATATACCCCCGCGATCAAGGTATGCACAAAGATTCATCGTAGTAGGTGAGTATACTGAATTCATCCGTTTTGTATTTCAACGTTTAGATAATTGGTGAACAGGTCAGTACTTCCGTACAGCAGAGAGACCAAAATATCTAACGAGGGCTATGACAAATACCATTTTTTGGTACGATTTATGCTTTTTGCACATTTGAATAACTCACTTTGAGAGCTTCTTCATGTAAGGGTTTTGGCATTTTTAACTCTTTTAAGGTATCCTGGGTGTGTCTAGGTCAGCATATATCTGGATGCAGCAGAAGGACACCCCTGATATCCTCAGATGAAATAACAGTATAAAGACCCAAAACTTCAGATTTTGGCAATCTATCAACGCAAGATTTAAGGTCATTAAACCATACACCACTGATGTGTTCCCCACTCATACACAGTTCGTTTAGGTTTATATCACATTGGTAAGTTGATTATTTCATGCTTTTTGCCTACTGGTACATCATATGATGAAGCTGCTATCACACTTAAGCATTTTAATTTCATTTTCAGTGTGATAGTCTAACTTGCTGATGTACTATCATTTCTTCTTTTTCACACAGTGATAACTCATTTTTGATTTTCTATTTTTTTCTATTTTTTATTTTTAATGTTTTTTGTATTTTTTATTTTAAAGAAAACAGTAAACTATTTACAAAATTCTTATGAAAAACCAGTTATTCAGGATTCCTCATCCCGTTGAGTTCGACTAAATGTTCAAAGCGAGCCCTGTTAAATGCTTTAGTATAAAGATCTGCCAGGTTATCTAGTGTGTCGACTCGATGTAATTCAATTAGTCGTTTTTCAGCACAATCTCGTATAAAATGATGACGTATGTCAATATGTTTTGTGCGACTGTGTTTCACGGGATTATTAGTTATAGAAATCGTGGCATTATTGTCTATCATAATAGGAGTACGAGTGAAATCCAAACCGTAATCGCGCATTTGCTATTGGATCCAGAGAACCTGAGAGCAGCAGCTACCCGCAGCAATATATTCAGCTTCACACGTAGATGTAGACACACAAGATTGCTTCTTGCATTGCCAAGAGACAATCCTGCCTCCCAAGAACTGACAACCACCTGTTGTAGACTTTCTGTTTGACTTGCATCCCCCAAAGTCTGAGTCAGTGTAAGCAACAAAATTCATATCACTATCAGCTGGATACCACAACCCAAGTTTAGGTTTCCCCTTCAAGTAACGAAGAATACGCTTCACTGCTTTCATGTGTGACTCTTTTGGATTAGCCTGATATCTAGCACACAAGCATACTGCAAACATAATGTCAGGTCTTGAAGCAGTCAAGTACATTAGAGAACCAACCATTGCCCTGTATTGAGTTGGATCAACGTCTTCAGTACTTTCATGATCTGGGCCAAGATTGTGATTTTCACAAATGGGTGTGTTGAAAGTAGAGCAATCATTCATTTTGAACCGATCCAAAATGTCATACACATACTTCGTTTGATGAATAAACATCCCATCTTCCTTCTGTTCAACTTGTAATCCCAGAAAGTAAGACAGCTCACCCATAGCGCTCATTTGGAACTTGCTCTTCATCACCTGCTTGAACTCTTTACACATGTTTTCATCTGATGACCCAAAGATGATGTCATCCACGTACACCTGTACCAGCAGAAAATCTTCCTTCTTCCTCTTGATGAAAAGTGTACTGTCAATCTGACCTCTTTCAAAACCATTCTTAATCAGATGTGTAGACAGTGTCTCGTACCACGCCCTGGGAGCTTGATGTAATCCATACAAAGCCTTATCAAGTTTGTACACTCGATCTGGATAGTCTGGATCAACGAACCCATCTGGTTGTGAGACATACACCACTTCTTGGACTTTCCCATAAAAAAACGCACTCTTCACGTCTAGTTGGTAAACTTTGAAGCCCTTGAATGTTGCGAAAGCTAGAAACAAACGAATTGCCTCCAACCTTGCCACTGGTGCAAACACTTCATTGTAATCAATCCCTTCTTGCTGATTGAAACCTTTGACAACCAATCGAGCCTTGTTTCGCATGACTATCCCTCTTTCATCCTTCTTGCACCTAAATACCCACTTAGTGCCTATCTCTCTTTCACATTTAGGAAGGTCAACCAACTCCCAAACCTTTAACTTAGCAAACTGGGCCAATTCCTCTTGCATAGCTTCAACCCATGAATTGTCTTTAAGAGCCATATGTATGTTCTTCGGCTCCTCTTGGGAAATAAAGCAACTATACAAGCATTCGTTCACAATTCCAGTCTTTTCAATTGACACAAATAAGCCAGAATTCGCTGTTATGCTTCTTCTCGTCTGAACACCTGCATTAGGATCCCCAAGTATCATGTCAACAGGATGATCTCTATTTTCTCGTGTAGTAGCAACAGCATCGACTTCTAGATTGTCACCCAGGTTTGATCCAACCTCCCCCTGAATGTTCTGATTTGCAAACGGATTAATGAAATCCTCCCCCTCAATGGGTTCAGAGTCACTATCGCTTGAATCAGGATCAGCAGCACCTTGGGAAGTTTCTGGAGCATCTGTCATATCAACATTCGATCTAGGCATGAACTCGCCTTCATCGTCTTCACCAATAACTGCTTGAATCAACTGAGAATCATCTGCATTTGGAAACTCAGGAATATTAAATGATTTAAAAGTGCTTTCATAATCATATAATATAGCAGGACCACTCGTTGATTGTTGAGGTTTGTATGTAGTAATTTCAATATTGTAAACAACCTCAATTTTACCAGTTTTTAGATTTAAAACCCTTTTATTCGGTGTGCCAGGCACATAACCTAGAAAGTAGCCATCGTCAGCCACCTCACCGAATTTTTTTTTATCTTTATTTCGCACAATGGTGCAGGGTAATCCAAATGGTTCAAAGCCTTCTAAGTTTGGTTTCTTTTTAAACATTAATTCATGACATGTTTTGTTAAAACGTTTAACAGTCAAGACTTTGTTTAGGACGTAGCAAGCTGTATTCACAGCTTCTCCCCATAAAAGAACTGGTAGCTTTGAATCTGAAAGCATCGTCCTAGCGGCTTCAATCAACGTCCTGTTTTTCCTCTCAGCAACTCCATTTTGTTGAGGTGTATAAGGAGCAGAATATTGATGTTCAATTCCCTTTCGAAGACAGTAGAGATCCAAAATTCGATTCTTGAACTCCGTGCCATTATCACTCCTTATCCTCTTGATCCTTGCATCATGTACGTTTTCCAATTTCGTAAAAAGATCTATCAGCATCTCCGCCGTCTCATCTTTTGTACCTAAAAAGAAAACCCATGAATAACGTGAGTAATCATCAGTGACAACTAAACAATAGTACTTTCCACCTATGCTCCTTACGTTCACTGGACCGAATAAATCCATGTGAAGTAATTCATAAGGGGCATCTATGGAATTTACTGTTTTAGATTTATAAGGTTTCTTGTGTTGTTTTCCCTTTTGACATGGAAGACATTTATCTTCCACTTGAAACCTCTGCATTGGAACCCCTTTCACTAGCTCATTTTTAACAAGGTAATTCATTTTTCGATAGTGAATATGGGCCATGCGTCTGTGCCACAACATCGATTCAGCTTCAGATGCTTTTGATAGTAAACACGCCACCACAGCATTTGGATCCTTAGCTCCTATGTCCATGACATAAGTGTCATTTCTCCTTGGCGCTCGCATCACTATCCAATCGTCCGGAATCTTCAAACCTGGTTTCAACACTAATGCTTCATTCTTGGTAAAATGGACCGAGTGACCCTTGTCGCAGACTTGTGACACGCTCATCAGATTGTGTTTAAGCTGTTCCACATAGTTCACTTTGTCCAGTGTGATCTTCCCATTGGTCACTTTTCCTCAGCCTGTAATTCTACCACCTTTAGCACCCGCAAAATTTACATTTCCACCATCATAATCTTCAAATTCAGTTAACAATCTCGCATCCCCCGTCATGTGCCTGAAGCAGCCACTATCAACATAAGTTGATAATCCTCCTTAGCAGCTCCTGCACACACCAACTAAGAAATTAGTTAGATTGGGGGACCCAAGCCTTAATGGTCTTGGGTCGTCCAAATTCACCAACCACTGGAACATCCATCCAATATCCATTACTCCTAACTGGAGTCTTGGATCTCAGACCTGTTGATGGAATTTGATTTTGATTTCCACTAGGTCTTTGGTCCTGAGGGTTCCTATATGTGTTTGGACTATTTGACCTTTGAAAACTTTGATTTTGATACCTTGAATTTTGATTCCAAGAAGCATTATTGTTGTAATTTCTAAAGCCATTGTTATAAAAAGTTCGACCACCATCATTTTGGTATCGATTTTGATATTGACCTTGACTTCTGAAATTATTTGAATTATTATTGTTCATTCTTGGTGAACTGCTTCTAGGTCTCTCATATCTGCCTGGTGGAGATCTAGGCTGAAATCTTGGTTGATTTCTTTGAAAACGTGGAACTTGTGGAGTTCCTTTTTCAGCCTTATCTACACCAACGGCAACATTCTCTGGTTGCTTAGGAGCAGATTTCTTTGGAGAATTTGCAACTTTCTCCTCATTATCACCTTTCTTCTCAGGTGATTTCCCTCTCTTTTTCTCACTCACTTGTGCTTCACTCTTTTTGTTAGGACAGCAGCTAGCTACATATCCTTTGGTGTGACATTTGAAGCACGGTCTCTTTTTCGAAGACTTCTTTTCTGAAGCCTTTGAACTAGATTCAGGTTTTGATGATGATGCCTTAGAAGGATTTGGTTCAGTTTGCTTAGTTTCAAAATTTTCTTTGTTCTTATTTTTAGCAAACTCTACATTAGATTCGTTTTCAATAACAGCTGTTTCGTTTTTCATGTCACTTCCTTGAACAAAATTAACCTTTTTAACAAAAGTTGGATTGTTATTCTTAGGATGTGAAGTTTTCTTATTCAAAACAGGTTTGCTGTTATTATCCTTCTTAGCATCAGCACTCTCAAACACATTTCGTTGACTTGACGTGGAACTACTTGGTGATATTGACACAAAGTCCATGAGATCATCTTCATCAGGCAAGAAAGAATAGTCATGACTAACAGGAGGTGGAACTTCATTGAAACCATGGAATCCCACACTGGTTTTGTCATTACTTTTCTTCAAGCCACCCATCATATGTTTCATAACAAAAGTAGAGTCCTTGAATTGACCTAATTTCTTTTCAAGTTCAACAATTTTGAGTTGTGCATCTGACAACTCTTTGCATTTTTCAGAAATCTCTTTTGTTTTCTCAGCCATCATTTCATGAGCCAAGTCTATGACTTGAAGTTTTTTGTTTAGTTTACAGGTTAATGAGTCAATTTTACTTTCATAACCTTTTATCTTCTTCAAGTATGAGGATTCATTTCTTTTAGCAAAAAAGTTTGCTTCCTTTATGTTAGACATCTCGCTCACCAGACTTTGGTTTTGTGTTGACAGCCTGTCTACCTCACCCTGTAGTTCACGACATTTTAAACACACAGAATTAGACTTTACCTCTCCTGTTTGTTTGTCAAGATTGGCCATTAGCCCTGCAAGTTGAGCTTCCATTCTCTTGTATTTAGCTTCTTTTTCTTCAGCTTCCTTTTCATGGTCAGACTTTTGCTTTTCTTCTTCAGCATCTGTTGTCTGATCAGCCTTCTTTTCTTCAGCTTTACTCTCTGTCTTCACTTCAGCCTCAGCATCCACTTTTGCTTCAACATCTCCCACAGTAGCTTCACCCTCATCAACTGGAGTTATCTCTGCCATGAATGCCTGTGTGACATTGTCATCATTTTCCAAGTGAACACTCCAGTCATATGAACCTTCTCTAGCTGTAGAGATCAGCGCTCTCGAGTTAGTGTTATTTGATGCATTCCTATTGTTTGAACTTTGACTCGAAGTCTCCTGCTTTTGTTTCTGACATTCCCTAGCAAAATGCCCATAACTTTGACAGTTGAAGCATCTCACTTTGGTCTTATCAAAACCAACAGTCTTTCCTATAAACTTCCTTCCCGTTCGGTTCATAAACCTCTTCACTCGTCTAGTAATCATGGCCATTTGCCACTGAAAATCCATATCTTCAAGATCATCAGGGTCAATCTGATCGTAATCTTCATCTAAAGTGGCAGGATCAGGTATCTTCCCCTGAATGTAGTTCTCATAAGAAGCAACAAATGAAGCAAGTAGAGCAAGATGCTCTTCAGCAGACTTCACACTCATTGGCATCGACTTAACACCACTGCTCTGCTTAGAACCTGATGTTCTCTTGGCTCCTGATGATCCTCCTGAAGCAGCTACAAAACACACATCACCATCTTCATTCACTGTGACCTGCGCATTCTCACACGAAAGAAAAGCAGTAGCAGAGTCGCTAGAAGCGTTGTGAGATGAAGAAGATGTAAGCCCATTGTAAATCGCTGGATCTTGAACCTGATCATATCCAGTGTCTTTCTTCCTCATACTGAGCTCATAAGCACTCAGCTTTCCTACTACTTCTTCCAGCTCCTTTGTCTCATAATCTGCCTCTCCCTTAATCATGAGAGTGTAGATATCCCACTTAGTAGGTAAGGCATCGAGCAGCTTGTCATTCTTCTCAACATCAGAATAGCAATAGATCTCATAGTTTTCCATTTCTGACATCAGATGGTAGTAACGAGCATGGTTGCAGAAATCGGCCTAGGCGGTCATCTACTGCCTAATTTTGAGCTAGGCGGTCAATTAATCGGTCATGGTCAAAAATTGGTCCTAAGCGGTCAAAATCGGTCCTAGGCGGTCAAAAATCGAATTAATCGGACAATATTAGTCGGTCAAAATCGATTAAAATCGGTCCTAGGCGGTTCTAGGCGGTCCTAGGCAGTCAAAATTGGTCAAAATCGGTCAAAATCGAACCATACTATCTGAAACTTGAAGTATTTATGTGAATTTTGAAGTATTATTTTTATATTATTGGGTATATATATATAATTTTGAAAAAATACATATAAAAATCCCATTCCGATTAATCCTGATTAATCCCTAGGCTGTACCTCACCGCCCGACTAGCGCCTAGCGCCTTCTACAACATTGGTAACGAGTGATGATGTCCTCTAGAGACTCATGTTTCATGTACTTGAAAACAGCAAACTGCTTCTTCAGAAGATCAACTTTGTTTTTCTTGACATCTGCATTTCCCGCATATCTTTTCTCTAATGCATCCCACATATCCATTGAGTTTGTGTACTTCTTGAAAGTATGCTTAATGCTATCAGGTAAGGACATTTTGATTGCAGCCAAGGCTCTCTTTTCAGCCTCATACATCTTTTTATCAGCATCTTCCATGTTCACATAGGCAGTTCTATGTGGTCTGCCCTCAAAGTCGTGTGTTGGGTTTGTATACCCATCTTCAATGCATATCCACATGCGAGTGTCCTGATATTCAATGAAGGATTGAAAACGATCCTTCCATGTCAAATAGTTCTCCACCTTCATCATCTTAGGTGGTTTGTTGGTAGTGCCAACCTCATGCTCCATCTTCAACAGCTCATTCAAAGTAGACATGTTTGACATTTTAACGTTGCAGACTGTTAAAACCGTACAAAATATCTCCGAAAACAGTGGTTACCAAATTACACCGTTAGAATCGTCTCGAAAAGACGAATCCAATGATATCTAATGTCGAAAACCGAATTAGGGATTTTCCAGAGTCTTTTTTTTGTCCTAAAAATACGAGGAATTTAACGGTGCAGACGGTTCTGTCAAACGAACTACGGATCAATTTCTATTTGCAAAACACTGAAATTTTATCGACGCTTGCCAATTAAGATTCCACCACTTTAATTAATTTCGCTGGGTTAATTTCGCTGATGAGTCAATTAAATCCGCTGGTCTGTTACTAGTTCAATTTCGCTGGTCAAGGTTTGCTGGTCAAATTCGCTGCCAAATTCGCTATTACGACGACTGGTAAAGTCGCCGAAACCGTGATGATTTCGCTATGGACAATCACACGGTTACCAAAGTCGCCTTTGGATTTATTTCGCCGATAAGTTCGCAGGTCTAGTAATTTCGTTGGTCTGTAAAATTTGGAAACTTAATCTTTTCGAATTTCTGATTATTTTCCTGATCCTCCTAACAACTTCCTGCAAAATCGAAACAGCAAATCAGCAAACTTTTGACAAAAATTCTGATAAACTTAATGAAGAACACGAAGTAAGTCTCCGAATCTTCAAAGAAATTAGCCAAAAATTCTTCCAGAATCAACCGAAAACTTTCCTGAAAACCTGCAAAACAGAAATCAAACAAAGCATAAGATCAAAACAGCCAAAGAATTTCGAAAACTTTATCAAACACACAAAAAATTTCGAAACCCTAATTTTTGTATTAAAATTTTTTTGAAAATACTCCTTGTTTCTGCTAATCACAATTCTGAACCGAGCCTTCAAGAGCCTAATGCTCTGATACCAATTGTAGGTCCCCTTGACGTATGGATCTTCACAGAATTGTCAATCTAATCAAGAGTGCGGAATCCTCTTGATCAGAATATAGCAGAATGAGTAGAAACATAAATCACTTTCAAACTGGGTTTTCTATTGATTATCAAACCAAAGTATTACAATCAATCAAAACCCTAACTCTTTCCTCAAATTCGTCCAAGCAGTTGCTCTCACGAAAATCTATCTCTCACAAACTGTTTTGGCTGATCAACCTAAACCCTAATGCAAAGCCTTGTTTATATAACACAAGGTTTGCAACTTGGGCTAGAGTTTCCTACATGGGCAAGGCCCATTTCGTCCACCCTTGTCCCAACTGGGTTTTGTTTAGCCCAAACTCTATTATCTCACTAATACAAAGCTAAACCCGCTAACTGTTTATCGTTTAACTAATTACAAGATATCCAAAGACCAAATCTAAGCTGTTGTCACAAATATGCACCAACACCACCCACCGCCAATTTAATTCATTCATCTTTTCTTACCTACCAAACAACACAAGGTAATGATTATTCCTTTCCTGCATGGTAACCAAACAAAACTATGGAATGTAATGATCCATTTCATTCCTTTGTCCATTCCATTACCTCGTCCATTCCATTCACTCATCTATTTCATTACGTCATAACAAACAGACCCTTAATGTATTTACATTTCTAAACTGGAAAGGAACAAAAGATGGATCAAGTACTATTCTACTTCAGTTTTTTCCCATAGAACACTTTTGTTTAGATCATTCATATGCCACTTTCTTCGCCTAATTAAATCTGATTAAAACCTTTCAAGAATCAAGACATTGGTTAACCAATTTAGGTAGCGTTTGTTTCGTGGAATGGGACGGAATTGGAATCGAATTTTGAAGGATTTCTTTGAAATCCCTTAATATGTTTGGTTAGTATAACTATCAATGGATTTGGAATTTAAATTATGTAAAATGACATAACTACCCTTTAAAATTAGCAAATACAAAAACCACATAAATTCATATATTTTTAAAATAAAATCATTAAAATTAAACTAGTATCCCCCCTCACCCACCTCACCTTAATTAAAAAAATACACTCTGGGTTATATTTTATTAATAAAAAAAATCTAAAACGCATTATAAAACTAGTACCTATAAAGGGTTATATTTTATTAATAAAAAAAATCTAAAACGCATTATAAAACTAGTACCTATAAAACAAGCATCTAAATTCAAATATCTTCGAAGTCTCAGATTCAACAAAAAAAAAAGTACCTTTCACCCCACTCCACAAAAAAAATGATAATACTTTTTAAGTTCTAACAAGCCATGAATTAAAAACATATTAAACTAACGCAAATTTTCAAACATAGGACGAGAAGTTCATACAACCATAGGTAGTTCAACATACAACTACAAATCTTAAACATAAGTACATGACTACAAGTCTTAAACATAACTACAATTTTTTAAACCATTTTTTTCCTAGCCAAACTTACCTTGACAACAAAACCTAATACAAGCCTCCATTTCATCTTCACCCAAGCTCCAAAAGTTTAATAATCCATGTATTTGTAAAAAGATTCTTGATTACTTGGTGGCACTCCAAGAATCAAACATGCTTTGGGCTAGATTATCCCTAAACCTTGTCCACGCATTTGACGTCACAATGTGAGTTATATTATATGTACCCCGTCTCCATTTTCATCTCCATCTCCATCTCCATCTCCACCTTCATTTCCAAGTTCTCACATTCCTCATAAATATGGGATGTTTGGGGAAATGATGAATTAGGGTTTGGGTGGGTATACATTGGGGGAAATGTGAAGGGCGGAAGAAATGACAGATCTGCCCTCATGTGACATGACATCGCATGATTGGTCGGGGCTAGGGTACTACCCTATAGTGCCCATCCCCCTAATGAATATAACATGTGTACACACGTAAACTTTAGGAGGAACGTAATGCATTAATATAACCACACACGTTATCTTATGTAACAAGAACACTAACTTATAAAAAAATTCATACATTCCATATACGGTCTATTTGAAAATAAATCTACATATGCAATAATGTGTATCAACGAAAGAAAATTAGTGCCGATACGGAGCTTCATGTATACAGAAAAGAGCAAATTCCACATAACGAAAAAGAACATTTTGTATTTGCATTATTATCTTTCTAAATCTACAAGTTCTAATACAATTAATGTAAACAGTGTGCAGTCACTTTGTTAGTGCACTATGTCTGTTGACTTCGTCTTGTATCGAGTCACGTAATAGGATAGGATAATCAGTGCTCGAGTTGCTAGAAACTGATTTTAGTAGATTTAAAGGTAATTTCGTTTGAAACAGCCAAGGATCATTTCAAACGGAATTAACATTGTTAATTCCGCTTGAAAGTGTCCTTGACCATTTCAAACGGAATTAGCTCAAGTATAAATAGGGAGCATGCCGTTTCATTTGAAACGGAATTAAGTCTTGTGATTCGGTAACGAAGTGTTGCCGAATTGTCTCCAGGTGCTGTAAGACTGTTCTATCAATACAAGAGACATTATAATTGAATTGAGCGTCTGTGTCATTGATTCCACCTTTGATTCGGATAAACAACTCTTCTGATCAACTCATTCAGGTCGCACAACGATCCTACAAATGGTATCAGAGCACAGGAAGAAGAGTTTAGCTTGATTTCATCAGTTTTCTAACTTCTACACCTTCTTTTCACAATTGAACAAGATTTTATGGACAAAATGGGCTGAATTTCACACATTATATGCGAAACAGTGTTTTAACAAAGCCTTGAAAGAATCAGACCAAAATTCGGCTTAAAAGTGACTAAAATGGACAAAAAACCTAATTTCGTTTGAACGAGCAGTGTAATTCCGTTTGAAAAGTTCACTTGATTTCGCTTCAAATCGTAATTCCGTTTGAAATAGTGTGTTGATTCCGTTTCAAACGGGTTATTTCGTTTGAAAAGGTTCATACGGAATTAGTTATTCCGCTTCAAAGTGCTATTCCGTTTGAAGATTTCACTTGAAACAAGTGATTCCGTTTGAGAAGTAATTTCGTTTGAACATATCTCGTTTGAAGTTGTTATCCAAGTGATTTCGTTTGAAGGGTCATCTAAGTGATTTCGTTTGAAGTTGTCATCAAAGTGATTTCGTTTGAAGTTGTCATCTAGGTGATTTCGTTTGAACAGGCTATTTCGCACCAAAAGTGATTCCGCTTGAGAACAATATTCCGTTTGAAAGTGGATTTTTCGCGTCGAGATCATTTCACGTCAACCGAGTGTCAGTCTATTTCAGGTTATTTGATATTGTTGAAGCTGATTGTGTTTGTTGTTTTGTGTCCAGGATTACATCATGGCTGAAGAATTTTACAATACTTTCTACAACGCGTTTACCTCAGATACGTTGGAAGTTTCAGATGTTACACCCAAAGCAATAACAAAATCAATTAAAGACAATATTAAACATGACAATTTTTATGGAACCTATTCAAAACCACCTAAGCTTGATAATATTGAGGACTACATTTGGTGGAAAGAAAGGTTTGTTAACTGGACTAAAGCGTATGCACATGAAAGTTGGTTTTGCTTGGAGTTTGGCTATGATAAACCTACTAATGACAAAGGAGAAGAAATCCCGCTTAAAAGTTTTCAAGAAGAAGAGAAACGAAGATTTTCATATGAGCAGAATATGATCGCCTTGATTCAACAATCGATTCGAGATGATATTTTTTCGTTGTTAACTCATGATGGGTCTTCAAAATCTATATGGGAAGCTTTACGGGTGAAAGCTGAGGGGGGTAAACAAATTAAGAAAAACAAAATTGCATTATTAAAAAAGGAATTTGATTTGTTCGATAGTTTGAAAGGATAGAATGTTAGACAAATGATTGAACGCTTTTGTCATCTAAAAATTGAACTTGAAAGGTTTGGAATTGTGAAAACAAGAGAAGAAATAATTGACAAAGTAATTGAAGCGTTACCACGAGCTGATCAGTGGCAAACGTTTGTGTTTATTTTGAAAAATGATATCTTATATGATTCAATTTCTCTTGATGTTTTGTTAGAAAAAATTGAGAGTCATGACCTTGAGTTACAAAAGCAAAGCAAGATGAGCAGCTCGTCACAACATCAGAATGTTGGTCTGTATTACAAAGGCAATTTACCTTCGGTGAAAGCTGATAGTTCACCAAAGACAGCATTCAGTGGTGAGAAGATGAAAGAACCACAAACAACCTCATCAAGCTACAATTCTGGATATCATTCATCTTCAAAAGCAAGTCCTGAAGATTCTGAAGAAATTCTTTGTAACATTGCTCTCAAGTTGAAGAATTCTCCGACAATGAGCAATAATGCAGCTAAGCAGCAAATGAGCTTCCTTGCATCAGTTCTGGAATCATATGAAGGTCTTGTAGCTGGCAAAATTGGAAACTCAGAGTTAACCAAAGAAGACTACGACCAGATTGATCCGGAAGAAATGGAACTCATTGATATTCGCTGGTGTTTGGCAAGTTGCATCCGCAGAGCTCAGAGATATATGGAGATTACCGGGAAACAATCTCTTGGAGGTGCTTTAACTAAATTGGGTTTTGATAAATCCAAAGTGACCTGCTTCAGATGCAAGCAAAAAGGTCATTTCAAGAGAGAATGCAATAATTCTGTAGTCGGAGGAAATGAACGTCCTTTCAATGATGATTACTACCGAAAGGCAATCTACCACCGAAGCAAAGAAGAGCCAAAAATGATCGAAGATAAACCAAGAGAGAAATCAAGAGCTTGTGCTGTAATTCATCATTATGAAGGATTTGATTGGAGTCAGATTCTTCCAGAAGAAGATCGTGTTGATATTCAAAGTACAGCTCATGGGAGAAAACCATCAAAGAGCAATCATTATGTTTTTGTTGCTGAAATAAAAGAGGAAAACAAACAAGAAAATGTTGTTGCTGAGGTCAAAGAGAAAACTCGAAAAGAGATTTTGAGAGAGAAAACTGAGAGAGAAATTTTCATTGTTGGATGCAAAATGGAGAAGATGCAGGAAGAATATGAAAATGCTATTCGAAACAAAAGATGGGATAAGAAACAAGAATGTTTTGTCAACAAAGAAGGTGAACCTGTTGTTCCCAGGAGTGATATAGTTCACGATGATGTTCTTCTAGTAATTCCTCGATCCAGCGAATATTATTCAAATGTTGCAAAAGACAAAACATATGTAAAAAGGTTGGATAAAATCATCAGAAATGCTATGACAACAAATCTGAGGAAGAGAAATGAAGAAAGAATGAAGAAGAATATCTGGTTGATGATTTAAAGAAGGTAGCTGAGAAAGAAAAGTTGGAAGAAAAAGTTGTTGAGAAAGAAGCGGTTACTGAAGAAAAGCAAATTGAAGAAGCTGAAGTGAATGTTGAAAGTTCAGCAGATGTTGTTGGTGATGCTGTTACCGGTAAAGAAAAGAAGAGTGAAGCTGATCAGAATCAGACAGATGCAGCAGAAAACACCAAAGTGCCAATTACTGAGGTAAATTCTGATTCTGAAATCTTAAAAACTGTAGAACAGTGCAAGAAATGCATGGAAACGTGCAGTGCTTGTACTGAAAAAGACGAAAAGATCAGAACAAGAGATCTTGATTTCAATAAAATAGAAGACGTTTTTAAAAATAAATGCAAATAAATGTTAGAAAACGAAAAAGTTTTGAAAGATAATGATAAAAAAATTTCAGCAAAATGTAAAAAGATAGAAAAAGAAAATGAAGTTTTGAAAGAAAATGTTTCAAAAATGACAGAAGAATGTTCACAAAAAGAAAAGGTTTGTCAGGAAATGAAAAAGGAGTATGATTCAATAAAATTGGCTTATCACATCACAAAAGAATCATATGAAAAAGTAAAAAGTGAAATGAAACTTGTTCAATCAAGATTGAAATATTGTTCTGAAACAACTGATACGTTTAAGCGACAGTATGAAATAAAGCAACAAGTTGTTAATTCCTACATTGAGGATGTTGCTAAACTTAAGCGTCAGATTGCTGATTTAGAACAGGATAATAACAAGTTAAAAAGTTATCACGCGTCGTCATATGTGCTTGACAGAATTTTCAATATAAAACCGGGAGATGGTGAGTCTGAGCAAAACAAGAAAGGCATTGGCTCAGAGTTTCATCAAGTTCCACCACCGGAAAAGTTTGCATTTTATGATGATGAAAAGGTCAAAAAAGCTTTCAACATGGTAGATCAATTCCCAGATAACATTGACGTAACCTATTCCAAATCTGATGATTCTAGTGATTCAGAGGTGGTAGGTAAGGTCGTTGAAAGTGTGTTGAAAGAAGAGTCAGTTGAAACAGGTAAATCTGAATCACAGGATGAAAATGAAGGTAATTTTCATGATGGATATCTGAAAAACACAAAGTCTGAGAAAAATTTGAATGATGATTCAAAAGGATTGGTTTATACCATGATTGGATCAGACAAATTATTCTTAGATGTTATATTCCCGATTTAGAATGTGATTTCAGAAAAGGTAGATAAAGTTTTCAAAATGGTGGAGATTGAAAAGTCTGAGATTCCAAAGTTTGCTGGAAAAGGTCACAAAACTTTTTATAACAAACCTGGTTACAAGAAGAAAAACATGAAGGCTGGGTTGGGTTATAAGAAGAAACAGAATTGGAAGAAAAGTGAAACACAAAATTTTCAGGCAAAGATGAATTTTGTTCAAGGAAAAAGTTTTGAAGAAGAAAAAGAACTCCAATTTAGACGTCAGTCTAATGAAGAGTTCTTTGCTCAAAAGAAAAAGCAACAACCACAGGTCAAAGATGTGTCCAAGAGAACATGTTTTAAGTGTGATCAAATCGGACATCTTGCACGAAAGTGTCCAAATCTGAAACCTGTTGATGTTGACAAAAAGAAGTCTGAAAATATCGAGAATCAGAAATCTGAGGATGTGAAACAAAGGTCGACCAGATTTGATTCAAAACAAACTTGGAGGCATAACACAAACAAGTTTGTTTCGAACCAAACTTGGAAATCAAAACCTAATAGGTTCGATTCAAGACAGACCTGGAATTCTCACACACCCAGATTCAGAACAACACAAAGTTGGAAAAAAAATGTTGATATGACAAGACCCCAAGAGTTTTGGAAACCAAAAGTTGTTGTTCAAAATCAAAAAGTTCAAAAAGAGTCACATTTTTACAAAAGAGGTACTCCGAAAGGTCAAACATGGAGTGTTAAGAAACAAGTAACCTCGGTAAATGATGAAAAAGTTGAAGTCAAAGATGAAAAAGTTTTTGTTCAAAATGATAAAGATTTTCCGAAACTGCATGATATATATTGTGTTGAAATGCCTAAGGTTCAACAGACCTGGGTTAAATTGTTCAAGTAATCAAGTAGTCTGAATGTGCAGGTGCTCAACAAAATCGAAGATTGTGAGAATGGAAGTTGGAGCAGCCTGGCACAACAAGAGGAGGAGGCTGCTAAACCCTGGTTTGGTTAAACAGGGAGTTTGTTTGTTTCTGTACATAAATAAACAATATTTCAAAAATTCTAAAAAATTGAAAATTTTTGAAAAACCAAAAATATGTTGTTTTTTAAATTTGTCAAATATTCATAAAAAATCCAAAAATATGTTGATTGAATACGCCGAAACCCTCACGGCTGAACAAACATGATTAATTTCACAAGATTGAAAAACGGTTTTCAAACTGTAAAATATCAATGTGTTGTAAATCATGGGGGTATATTAGATTTTCTGTAAATCAGTACATGAGAAGCAGAAAATGGATGGCGAGACAAAGCTATCAGTATCCGGTTGTCAAATTTTTTTTAAATGATTTTGCATTTTAGGGGGAGTATTGTTGTTAGAAAATTCAAAAACATTTGAAAAAATGTAAAAGCCAAAAACATGATAAAATTAAAAAAATTGAGTTTTTGTGTAAAAAGAGGAAATGATAGTACATCAGTAGACAGTTACAGTATGCTAAATAAATGTAATGATTATATAGCGTTAAACAGTCTCACTGATGATATGCCGATAGGTTTTTATACATTTAGTAAACTTTTTCGGGATATAAACTTAAATTCAAACTTGCTTATTTTGTGGGGAACACTACTTGGATATATAGGTAACCCCTGAAATCTCGTTTGAAGGACCCCTCTTTCTGAGATACTAGGTCTTTATGCTTAGTGATATCTGGGGTATTATCCCGGGACTTCTGATTTTGCGGAAGCAATGGCCTAGTCCCCGTATAATACTTTCTGCTTGCTTGAAATATAGCGCTGCCCTCAACATAAAAAATGATGAAACATTGAAAAATGCTAATCATGTGCTGTTGAAGAAAAGATCCTCTAAAGGGGACACACCAAAAGTCGAAGCCGTCATCTCTCTGCTGAACGGAAGTTCTGACCTGAGCTCTCACGGTTCTTCTCAATTTAACCCTTTACAGATATCATCTAGGTATACTCACCCGTAAGACTGAATATTGGGATCTGGATACGGGAGTATATTCAAGAGGTGGGACACATGAATGAGTTTAAGTTCTTAATACATCTAATTCGTATCCTGAATCAGTTGAAATTTGTGTGAAAATTTAAGTGGATCAGTATATCGACAATCTAAGTGAATTGTTTAATTCTTAATGTGTAACAAAGCTCAACGGTACTTGTGACTTGTCAGAAGCTGATATGATCCTCTGACGCAAACTCAAACAAAAATATTGTATGTAAATATGTTTGTACATATTTCTTTATTGCTTTATATTTCAGAAAATACAAAAAGATTTTTTATTCTGCTTTATTTTCGACAACTGATGTCTGAAATGCTGAGTGTCAAAATCTAAGTAAGCTGATTGTGTTTCTGAAAATAAAACAAGTTCATTAATTTGAAACTTGAAGTTTTTAAACAAAAATCAAAAATAGTTTGTGATATCTCCAAGGTCATTAAATTGAACTTAGATGATTAACTGTGAGGGATTTGGATTCTTATATTGTTATAGAGCCAGTTTATGATCCGGTTCGCTAAAACTGCTAAATCTTGTAAGTTTGTTGATAGGGGAAGTGAATAAAGAGTTTAAAAGAGCTAGATTATAATTTCTGGATATTTGAAAGCTTAAAATGCTGTTACTTATAAATGTCTGAGTGATTGCAGATGAGATTCCAGACTACGATCCCGACAGCAGAGTCTAAGGGGGAGTCTGAAGATGAGCTCAAAGCAAGGGGGAGCTTGTAACCTGAAAGCAAGGTGTCGATCCCTAAAGCACGGAAGCTTGACGAAAGGGGGGGCCTGAAGAAGCTGTTAATGTTAGAGCCAGAATCAGTTTCTGGTACAACATTCAAAGATAGAAGCTGATCAAAGATGAAGAAAGATTGATGGATGCTTACAGTGTTAGACAATTTGGTAAGAGTTTAAAGACTGATCAAGACTGAAGATGTGTCATGCTAAAGATTAGACACTGAAGACTTCGTCAACATCCAAGGGGGAGTCTGTTAGTGCACTATGTCTGTTGACTTCGTCTTGTATCGAGTCATGTAATAGGATAGGATAATCAGTGCTCGAGTTGCTAGAAACTGATTTTAGTAGGTTTAATGGTAATTTCGTTTGAAACAGCCAAGGACCATTTCAAACGGAATTAACATTGTTAATTCCGCTTGAAAGTGTCCTTGACCATTTCAAACGGAATTAGCTCAAGTATAAATAGGGAGCATGCCGTTTCATTTGAAACGGAATTAAGTCTTGTGATTCGGTAACGAAGTGCTGCCGAATTGTCTCCAGGTGCTGTAAGACTATTCTATCAATACAAGAGACATTATAATTGAATTGAGCGTCCGTGTCATTGATTCCGCCTTTGATTCGGATAAACAACTCTTCTGATCGACTCATTCAAGTCGCACAACGATCCTACACACTTTACTATATACGTGACTAATTTTGATAATGTGTCTGAGCTTATTTAGAGACATAAACATGGACAAACTAGGTAACAGCATGTATCAACTTACAAAGCCGGCTTAAATGTAAGTATAATAAAGCATTTGCTTTGGGCCACCAATTCTAAAGGGCCTTTTTTTCAAAAGGTTATTAATGTAGGAAATGGGTCACAATTTTGTTAAAAGAAATAATAAAAAATAAAGATACTCTCTTTAAAACATTTGGGAAATTGTAGTACATGAACCATGTACAAATTCAAACGAAAATAAATATGAACTACAACATATTTAATAAAACAATCGATTCAAACCAATATCTTCAAAAGATAAAGTCTTCAACTTGATCTTTAACTGCGTCTACTTGTATGGTTCGTTGTGTTTTCAGTCCGTTGTGTAGACTTCAACGAGGTCTTGAACCACGTCTTCTTGTACAATAACTTCCTACAAAAAGAACAAACAAATGTTGACGATTATGGCTGAGGCACGTGTTCAACACGCTACCCTTAAAACAGATTTCGCGCCTCTACTAAAGACGGCGCGTCTGTCTCCCAGGGTACAACAGCCGAAGCAGTCTGTACTGCCGGAAATGACCACGGGCCCGAGGTTACACCGAATAGAATTATAGTGTTTGAACTTGTGGAAAACTGATGATACGAAGGTGATGGAATCGAGTAGAGAAAACTCATCTCTCTATAATTCCCAACATATGGATGTTCAAGTCTTCACCACTTCTCCAAGAATTCTTCATACATATTATCTTTCTCTTGTAGTTTTCTCATCATTCCAATGAGTCACATAGCCTACCATCTTTTTCCTTTACAAGAGTTGTGTGTTATAAAGAGTTTCTCTTAAGTGGTGATTTTATTAGAGACATAAAACTCTAATAAAAGTTTCACTTAATTAGTGATTTAATTAGAGCCATAAAAACTCTAATAAAAGCTAATCAAGTGATATAAAACTCTACTCAAGAGTTTCACCATATGAAGGAGTTTAATATGTAATTATAATTTCACTAAATTATAAATTAACTAAATATCCATTCACTAATTTTCCCAACAATCCCCCACATGAATGGATATTGTTCAAAACACATAAAATTTCCAATGGAACCTCGACAGTTGAGTTTTGCATACGATAGGTAGGTGTTACCCTTTGAACCTTCGCTCATGAAATGCACTTAGCCCACTAGCTCTGAGTAGATCTCGATGTCTTTGAACTCGTCTGCCGTTTGTGTAGACGACAATACACTTCACACAAGACTCTCCCTAGCCGGGTCATCTCCTCATAGTCGTGTCCAATAATGGTCGTGGAACACTTTCCTGGTTCTGCGAGAGCTCTAGGAATTGTGCCCTCAATTCCATTTGAAGCGACCCCACTTCTCTCTAACATAGGTGATTCTCCTTAGATCATTAAAAGCATTGTGGTTATTGTGATCTATCCAAATCATTTACCACATATTATGCTTAGCCTCACACTTGTCACTTTTAGGAATAGACTAGGAAGTTTATTAATCTTTATAATAAACTACCTTATTAAATGCGTAGGGTTATTCCCCCACAGTGACCTCGCTTATTCATACAATTAGGTTTTCCTATTGAACTCAATTCTTGGGATCTCCAGTCTACTGAGTTAGGTTTCCATCATATGAACTTCATTTTTCAAGGGCTTCAGTCCCATTCCACAACTTGATCTCTAATAAACCCTCAGGTTGTTGGATCCATAACATTAGCAAATAACTTTGCGTATTTGAGATCAGTTGTCATGATGTGTTCTTAACTCGTAAGTTAATTTTGCCTATTGTCAACTTCTAAGACTATAACCTCAGTGGCCATCTGAATCTGGTTATAACATATGCCTTCGTAAGATACGTGTATCATTTAAGGCAAACACATCTCCATTATGCACTACGACCTTTGTGTCCTCCACTTAGTCGTCTATTTGCAATGTTAGATTGGATTACAAAATCCTTATTGCTAAAAACAAATGCAAGACACCCCCCACATTTAAGTGTTATTGGATAACATTTAGATGTGTTAATGAGAACCATTTCTACATACCCTTATAGGGTTGTTTCTTAAATGGTTCCTCCCCCACATTTCTGGCCATTTGATCAACATTTCCGTAACACCACTTATGGCGACATTTATACACATATGATTGAACAAGACCAACCTTATTGTATCAGTGAATTCAACTCATATTGCATTAGCTTACACAAGCTTCCGAGCTGACCAAAGCAACACATGCCATTGTCATAAGTTTGTCTCCAACTTAGAATAATTCTAATTTAACATCTAGAATAAGCTTAGACAATGAGTTCTCCTCATTAGCTTTTCAAACAAACTTTTAAAAGTTACATGTCATTTCCTTATAATGAATGAAAATTCTCTCTCAACTTTGTCCATACACAAATTCTTTTTCTGTTCATACAAATTTGAATGTTTAGAGTTAATTAGTCTCCGTCAAGACCCATAATTAACCAAGTACTAGTCTAGCATGCTTTAGACTACAATACTTTAGCTTGTGAACAGAAGATGCATCATTCTGATTCTTCACAGCCCTAAGGATATCATAATATCACTTTGCAACATTCATCCCTTGTTAAGACAAAATAATAAGACTTATTCATAATCCTAAAACATCAATATTTAGGAAGGTCTCACAAATTATTGTATATAGCACAAAGCTAAATTTCATTATTCATTTAAGGAACATAACTTGTTTACCTTTGATCTCCAACGATCTACCATTGACTTATAAGTACTTAAACATAAGCCTTAATCCAAGTCACTTGGTGAACACATTCATCACCAACAAGATGAATGTTTCTCATCTACAATCACTATTATGTGTGAGATAGAGTCAACTAGATTGACACTCAACAACATGGCATTCATAATTTTTCCATAAGTGATTTGCACACATCTATTGTTATTCATTAGGAGATATGTATATTTAGGATGCTCTCCCAAATGAAGGTAAAATCTCCATATAGATCTAACAATAATCAAGTGGTAGACGCATCTACTTATAAATCTCGCAAGATTTATTAAAGGTATACAATAACATATAGTACTTTTACTTTCATATGTTAGAATTCACACTTGTGAATTTTTCAATGACTTCTAATGAAGTATGCGACATGAATGTCGTTAGTGTATTTCATCTCAATACACTCACTACGTTCTTTCATTACTCATTCATGATGTGGTTATACATTTGATGTTTCGTCTTTGACTTTTAGTCAATGTAACAACTCTCAAGTTGTTTATGTCCAAGTATTTTCATGTACTATCCGTTTAAAACCATATTCTTTTAAACAATGTATAACCGACGTTATAATTATTTTCCACAAAAATAATTTATACGTCACAACCATTAGTGATTTATTTCTTTGTAAAAAATTGCATGTGTTATCCGAAGATATTGAACACAAAACAATAAAATACATTGGAAACTAAATCATAAGTGTCAATCACTTTTGAAATTTAAACGGAAGCATAGACAATATGTAGACATCAAATAGCAAAGTGCTTTTATCTTCAACACTTTATAATCTGACCGAAATCTTCTCAACAATATTGTCCCATGGCGTGTCTTGAGGTACTCCCTCAATAAGACTCCATGCACTTGTAAGTACAAGTTTCCCATTTCATCCTGAAACTTTAAACTTGGACAATTATGCTCAAAACAACACCAAGTTGTTACAAATACTACATTTAAGTAGTACACTTGAACAATTAAATTTGTTCACAACAACACCAAGTTGTTTTCACCAAATAACTTTTTTTTTTAAACACACATGTTGGAAAAAAAAGTTATAACAAGCACATTATAGAATCGAACGTTTACATAAAACGTTTTCCAAAGATATAGTTTATAAAATAAACTGTTTCTCATCAGTTTTAATGCACACATAGGCAATTAAATGTTTACATAAAACATTTATGTCCATTATGAACAATCTCTAACCTCGTATTCGTGATACACATTTTCTAACACACATGTTAGAAAACTTTAAGTCATTTTATCTATATATATATAACATGACCAAATTAAAGCATCAAATGTCATCACTAAAACTCTACTCAAGAGTTTCACATATGAAGAGTTAAGAGTCTCAATAATTATATATTTAAACTCTAATAAAACTCATCAAATGTCACCATTAAAACTCTACTCAAGAGTTTCACATATGAAGAGTTTAATTAGTAATTAAAATTTCACTCAAATTGATTTAGAAATCACAAATTAAAGTTGGTGATGAATCCCACACAACTACACTATCACTTTATTGTGATTTAATTTTTGAAGCCAATCAAACATCAACTTCAATGTATGACCTTTTATTTCTAAATCATACAAAACATTAAAATCAATGCTACAACAAATTACTTATATAAAATGTTTACATAAAACATTTCAAAGCATTTGTATTTTAACCATTTTTAACAATCATGTTAAAATGAAAGAAATTCTAACGCGCACGTTAGAAATATTAACATTTTCACAAAATGTTAATTTGACTTGCTAAAAGCATATATATGGTTCAAATAAATAAGTCATTTCTAATACACACATTAGAAACTAAACAATTAAAAATTGCTTCCAAACTAACGCGTTTCATGAACGTTTCTAACACACATGTTAGAAGACAAATGATTACAAAAATCATTATAAGACTTATTTGTTCATATCAATCCATGGGTGGATGAAAAGTCTATTTTAAATAGAGACTTAATTAGATGCATAAAACTCTAATCAAGTAACATAAAACTCTTATTTAAAGACATAAAAAACTCTACTTAAGAGAATTTAACGTTTACAAAAAACGTATGGTTTACACCAATAATTCCGGTCTAACACACATGTTAGAGAATTTAACGTTTACAAAAAACGTATGGTTTACACTAATAAACCCGATCTAATACAAAAGTTAGAAAAATTAGCGATTCCCAAAATCGTTTTAAAACCAAATGTTGGAACCAAAACTATTCGTTTTGTACCACGGTATAGGATTTAAGATTGTATCTCAATCTCAAAAAATCCAAACACAACAAGTTGTACTACATACATATTTCCAAAAAAAAATATTTATAAGATCATAACCTCTAACAATATTTTTTTTTAATTCTATTATAAATCCTTTCGTAAACCCAAAATCCTTATAAATAAGGTTTTTAAGATTGTACCAACAATCTCATGAAATCTGTTTTAAGTTTGTAGGAAATGGGTCACAATTTTGTTAAAAGAAATAATAAAAAATAAAGATACTCTCTTTAAAACATTTGGGAAATTGTAGTACATGAACCATGTACAAATTCAAACGAAAATAAATATGAACTACAACATATTTAATAAAACAATCGATTCAAACCAATATCTTCAAAAGATAAAGTCTTCAACTTGATCTTTAACTGCGTCTACTTGTATGGTTCGTTGTGTTTTCAGTCCGTTGTGTAGACTTCAACGAGGTCTTGAACCACGTCTTCTTGTACAATAACTTCCTACAAAAAGAACAAACAAATGTTGACGATTATGGCTGAGGCACGTGTTCAACACGCTACCCTTAAAACAGATTTCGCGCCTCTACTAAAGACGGCGCGTCTGTCTCCCAGGGTACAACAGCCGAAGCAGTCTGTACTGCCGGAAATGACCACGGGCCCGAGGTTACACCGAATAGAATTATAGTGTTTGAACTTGTGGAAAACTGATGATACGAAGGTGATGGAATCGAGTAGAGAAAACTCATCTCTCTATAATTCCCAACATATGGATGTTCAAGTCTTCACCACTTCTCCAAGAATTCTTCATACATATTATCTTTCTCTTGTAGTTTTCTCATCATTCCAATGAGTCACATAGCCTACCATCTTTTTCCTTTACAAGAGTTGTGTGTTATAAAGAGTTTCTCTTAAGTGGTGATTTTATTAGAGACATAAAACTCTAATAAAAGTTTCACTTAATTAGTGATTTAATTAGAGCCATAAAAACTCTAATAAAAGATAATCAAGTGATATAAAACTCTACTCAAGAGTTTCACCATATGAAGGAGTTTAATATGTAATTATAATTTCACTAAATTATAAATTAACTAAATATCCATTCACTAATTTTCCCAACAATTAATTCTTATTGGTTTTAGTTTAGGGCCGTACATATTAGAAAAGTTTAGTTAAGACAGAAATCGAATTCTTATGTACCTATTGGTTTAAGTTAAGGGCCATACTTATTAGAATGAGCAAATTGTTTCTCTCAAAACACATAAAATTTGTAGGGTTGAGGACAATAAAATTTGAGAAGCCCCAATTTTTCAAGTTTTGCTTTAGGCCTTCGCAAAGGTTGAGCCAGCCCTGTCAACTTCAATACATATGATCAAACTAGGTAACTATATGCATCAACTTCAATTCCAATGAGCTAGTGGTGGAGTGATAAGGGAGAGACTTGGAGTTCCAAGTGACTCAGGTTCAATTCCTGCCCCCAACATTTTAGTTTCTGCGGCACCTGGTGGTGATGGGAGACTAGACGAGTAGACGGCGATCGTTAGTTCGATCATTAAACTGAGCGGGTTTTACATTTTTAACTCACCGCATTGTCGTGCCTTCGGACGAGTGTTCATGGGCTTCAGCCCTAGGTGAGGGTTTTCTCCGGTTCAGAAGGAGAATGTATCCTAATGTGATGAATTTCGTCAATAACCCGTTTTGGCTTTAAAAAATATACATTTGATCGAGTATCGCTTGGAGTAAAACAACACGTGATAAAACACGTGACCCCACTCATGAACAGTTAAACAAGTCAACCGCAGAGAGAAGATCTAAAACAGGCAACGATCCACCGTCAACTTTCCATACCACACGATGATCCCATCTCAACCGTCCATCTCACCACTCATATTCCGCCAGTCTGACGTGGATATTAATTAACTGCTTTTGAATTCCGTGTTTCAAATCCGAACACTCTCTCTCTCAACAAACCCCCAAAAAGTTCCCCCTTTCTTATCGCACCTCAAAAACCTTCAAGTCAGCCCTAATTTCTGTAAGTTTTCTCAATTCGATGTCATTTTAATCATTAATATGCAGCTGCAGTTGATATGTTCTGGTTTTGATTCGTGCGAATTGGATTGTTGTAGCTAGGGTTTCGTTTTCGGTGGTTAAGTAGCTGTTTGTGTTATGTGTATGCGTATTTTGGTGCGAAATCGTTGTGTTTCATGTGTATGTAGATCCTGAAATTCGATGCATGCTTAATTTAGTTGAAGTGCACGTTTTTGGTTGGTTTGTGATATTTAGGGTTTTGTTTTCGGTGGTTAACTAGCTGTTTATGTTGTGTGTGTGTGTGTTTAGGTGTGAAATCGTTGTGTTTGCGGTTTGTGATTATGTGTATGTAGATTTTGAAATTCGATGCATGCATAATTTAGTTAAAGTGAACGTTTTCGATTGGTTTGTGATGCTAATGGTTTTGTTTTCGGTGGTTAACTAGCTTTTTATTTATGTGTGAAATCGTTGTGTTTGCAGTTTGTGATTATATGTATGTAGGTCCTGCTACGGATTGCTGAAGTTTGATGCACGTGCAATTTAGTTAACGTGCACATTTCGATTGGTTTAAGATATAGGGTTTATGTAACTTGTGTTTGGGTTCACTCTGCGAGCTGGGGTTTGTTACTTTTTGTATGTGGAGAGTTTCAGTTGGTTAAAGCTGGCTGCGTATAGTTAATGTTAGTGAGTTAGTTAAGATATTGCCTTTTAGGATTTGCACACTTTTTTGTCGGTTGTGCGTCATTGCATGTATATGATATTAGTGAATTTTGTTAAAAGGTGATATCTTTTAGAATTTTACATAACTTTTTTACTGGTCAAGTGTTGGCGTTTACTTAATTGTTTGTAAATAAATGTCCAGTTATGGGGGAGGAAGATGCAACGACTGAGGTTGCAGAGACGGTGGCAAACGGGACTGCTGTTCCAGATAAAGTAGCCAAAGACGCGAGTGAGAAAAAAGAGGAGGCAAAGGAAGATGTAAAGGTTGATGAGAATGATAAAACTAAAGAGGTTGAAGTTGACAAGGTTGATGATGAGGTATGCAAAGATGCCAAAGACGAAGAGGAGGTAAAAGACATCAAGGAAGATAAAGAAGAGGAAGGAAACGAAGAACCCAACACCGAGGCAATGGAAGTTGATAAGAAAGTTCCAGATGAAGAAACTGAGAAAGGAAATGAAGAACCTAAGACCGAGGCAATGGAAGTTGATGACAAGAAAGTTGCAGATGAAGAAACCGAGAATAAGAATACAGAAGCTGCTGATTCTAAAGAGGAAGAACAGAATCAAGAAGAAGAGAATCACGAAGAGGAGAATCAAGAAGAAGAGGATAAAAACGAAGAGAACCAAGAAGAAGAGAATCAAGAAGAAGAGAACGAGGAAGAGACCCCAAAGGAAAAGGTAGCAAAAAAAGGTGCGAAAAGGAAGGGAAATGAAGAAAAAAGCAACAGTAAGACGAAGGTATCGGGTGAGAAAAAGGTTAAGGAAAAAAAAGAGAAGGAACCAACTACTCCCGCTGCTCCTACAATTGAGAGGCCAGTTCGGGAACGGAAATCTGTAGAGCGGTTGGTTGCCGTCATTGACAAAGACACGACCAAGGAATTCCATATTGCAAAGGTTGTTTTCTGAATTTTATGTCATTAATGTGCATATTTAATGATGAGACGAAAATTTTCCTATTTTGACTGATTTTAATTGTTATAATGGTATGCAGGGCCGTGGTACAGCACTGAAGGATATTCCAAATGGTAAAATCTCATGCAGTCTCTTTCCTTTATTGGACTTTGCGTTTCCTTTTTGCATTTTACATTCCCGATTTGCCACCAAAGGGTTTTTATTATTTTTAATTTTAAGTAACAAAACGCTAAAAAAATATACTTATTATTATTTAGTGTAATACAATTTTGGTAGATTAACACTAAAGTTGAATCTGAAGTGATTTAGTCAGTGGCTGACTTCACCTTTTTAGCTTAATTTTGACTTCACTAAATGTTATCTTTGTATATTTCCCTTGTTTGCTATAAAAGTTTCAGCATACTATTAACTTTTTGCTGTTCACTGATACTTTGAATTTGTAACCTTGATTTTATTTAATTGTTTTGTGTATTTTGTTGTCATTGAAGGGCATTTTGACATTTGATCAATACTTAAAACGCTTTGGTCAAAGCATGTGCTGAGTCAAACATTGCATTTTTTGGTGTTCAACATAAGAAATTGGACTTTATTGTGATTAATATTGACATACACCTATTATCACGTGTATTTTTGGTGTATTAAACTATTATTACACTCCTGAATGCAAGTGTGAAGCTTGCTTGATTATTAGTTTTAATGTGCCAATCCCTACTTGATGTGCATTTCTTGTTTTCTATTTAATCTCTGTGTAACTTTTCAGTTGCATTCAAGTTATCAAAGAGGAAGCTGAATGATGACACACTGAAATTGCTCCATCCCATTTTATTTGGAAGAAGAGGAAAGGTAACTAAACTTCAACTTATTAATGTACAATGATTATTATCTATTATATCCTCTGTGATATGATTTTTGGTGATGCCATAAATGTGATGCTACCTAATACTTTATTTTGGGTTCAAATTGTAGGCCTTGCAGGTCAAGAGTAATATCTTGCGTTTTTCTGGCTTTGTCTGGCCTGAGAATGAGGTAATAGCTTATAGCCCATTCATCTGAAGTAGAATGTTTTTATTTTCTCACTGGTGTTTAGAAACATGAGTAAAGTAAAGGCTAAATTTATAAAAAAAACGTCATAAGGTATGACAATCATGCAATTCCTGAAAAAGAATATAAACGGAAACAACAATAATATTACTAAGCTAGATTGATTAATATTTATATTTTAAGCTCATGTCAAACTGTAAATATGTACCTAAGATATATGAGCAAGTTAGCATATTATTACTTCAATACACAAATATGGATGATCAATCTGTTAAAAAGCTAATTTTGATATGGATGCATTTATTGGTTGTGATACATTTATAATCATTGCTAATGAGTTTGAGAATAAGTTTTTGTTATTATTTCAGGAAAAACAAAAATTAAAAGTTAAGGAAAAGCTTGACAAGTATAATAAAGAGAAGCTCTTGGAGTTTTGTGATATATTTGACATAACAGTCACCAGAGCTACCGGAAAGAAGGTTTGCTACTTATTTTATGGTTCTTTTATTAATGTGCCGTCTGGGTTTTTCTTTATCAAATAGCTGCTGATGAAACTCTTAGAGAATGTATACTTGTGTTAAAAAGCCGGTGACACTTTCATTTGAGTACATGGATGGTCCCTGTGGTTTACCAAAATTTTGGATTTGGTCCCTAAGTTTCCAAAAGTACACAAATGGTTCCCTGTGGTTTGCACTTTGTAACGCATTTAGTCCCAGCTTTTTCCAAAAGTACATGGATGGTCCCTATGGTTTGCACTTTTAACGCATTTAGTCCCTAATTTGGACATTCTAAAACCTTTTGTTGGCTGGGGACGATATGCGTTGCAAAGTGCAAACCACAGGGACCATCCGTGTACTTTTGGAAAGCTAGGGACCAAATCCAAAATTATGGTAAACCATTGGGACCATCCGTGTGCTTTTTAAACATTAACCTTCTCTTGAATACTAATTCGTCTGGTCCTTCAAATTGCGATTACCGATCCTATGAATCTCTTTTTTTGTGAACATGGTATGACATTACGTATGGTCTGCAAACAGGAGGATATTCTGCTGAAGCTGATAGATTTTATGTTGACTCCTCATGCCACAACTAGTGAGTTGCTTGCAGAGAAAGAGCAGGTTTGCGTTTAACTTTTACTATTATTTGTTTTTAGTGTTGCAACTTCCCTCTCATATAACATGTTACTCAGTCGACCAAAGGCAAAAAGCGTAAGAGGGAAAGCAAGAAAAGCTCATCGGCCTCTGAGGCTACACCTTCAAAAACCTCATCTAAGGTACCTTCGTTTTTATTTATAAATACAGGCTAGTAACATACCAAATAGAGCGAATAAAAAAGGAACTGAATAAACGGGCCCAAAGGGTCAAACAGGTTAAAAGCCAATCGTGCTATTCAAAAAACTAGGTTATCATTGTACTAATACTGTTCGTGTAATAGACATTTGATGCATTAATTATCTTTTAATTTTTTAGACGAAAGTGTTTTTGGGTCAACTCATTCCGACCCATACTAGAAATCGACACATTATGATCTTGTAAAAGGGGTTAGCCAAAACCCGAAAAAACTGAACTGAAACGCAAAAAAATTGATTTATTCGAACCGAAAAAACCGAACCATACAAAAAAAACCAACCGAAATTTACGGTTTGGTTACGGTTTTGCATTTTATGAAAACCAAAAAAAAAAAACAGAACCGGATAACCTAAAAAATATTTTCTTAATGTTTGTTATATATTGATTTAGGAATTATTAGTTTTATTCTAGATTGTTAAGTATTTATTTATAATAAAAACATTAACATGTTTATATATATTTGAAATGATTTATTCATTGCCTACAAGAAATAACAAAATTTAACATAAAATTAAATGATTTTCAAAGTACTATAGAAGAAAGTCTCTTAAAAAACTTTGGAGAAACATAAAAATAGATTAGAGTTTTATGTGAATGGTATTAATTAAAAAGGGTAAACATAATAACATAAATGTAAACATCTAAGAACGATTATTAAATCTTGGATTATACTTTTTGTTTTTGAATCTTACGTACTTTTGCTCCAAAAACCGGAAAACCGAACCGTTGCTAAAACTGAAAAAACCGTAGCCGAACGGTTTTCAATAACCGAAAACCAAACCAAACCAAACCGGGCACACCTCTACTTGTAATCATGTTTTGAAGGTGATGATTGATGGGCCATCGTATTTGTGTATTAACAATTTTGTATCTTAATTTTGTTTCTGAAGAAGCAGAAAAGTAAAAGTACTTCTGAAGATCGTAAGAAGAAGAAAGCAGATGAAACAGACGATTCAGAAGAAGAGAGTGACAACGAAGAAAAAGAGAACGAAGAAGATGAAGATGTGAACGGTGCTTCTGAGAAGTCAGAGGATGAGAAATCAGAAGATACTGCAAGTGAAGAAGAACCTGTGTCTGAACCTGAACCTGAACCTGAATCTGAAGAAGACAGTAGCAAGAAACGCAAAAGAGGTTCAAACAAATCTAAGTCATCTAAAAAGGAATCGGGTGCGAAAAATAAGGAGAAGAAAGTAGTTACTACACCCAAAAAGAGTAGCTCAGGTAAAAAGAAGACACCGGTTGCACTGTCTACAAGTGGTTCTAAGGCTAAGGATCAAAGTGATTCGGGTCCAAAGACTTTTTCGCGGAAGAGCAAGAAGATAGATGCAGTTGAAGAAAAGCATGCAACTCCAAAGAAAGCTGCTCCAAAAGAGAAAGCTGGTACGTGTTTTTAGGTTTTAGGTTTTTTACTTTTAGCGTAATTGTGTTCGGGTCAGAATGGGGCATTTTTTGTTACTGCTGCCGTCAGAATGGGGCATTTTTTGTTACTGCTGCACCGATCTACAAGCATTTTCTTTATTTCGCCCTTTCTAATTATTTCACAATATGGGATGTATACATATTTGACAATATTTTGCCCTTTCCAAAGGCTTTACGCGAGGCGAGAAGTGCGAAGCGAGAGCTTCACGCATGCGAGGCGTTCAAAGTTAAATAAAATCTGTACACATCAATACACACATAAAAACATAGTTAAAACATACATTCAAGTTGAAACACACTTTAAACATAAGCATAAAAAATAGTCTTTGATCAATAATCATCATAATCAAGTAGGTTCCTTTTTTTGGGTAAAGAACCCAAATCTGACATGATTAAAAGGTGTTGGGCCCCTTATAAAACCCTATTGGAGCTGATTTAGAATAATGGGCCCATATAAAACCCAAATCTGACCTGATTGGGCCTGAAGCGTCTCTTCACACACCCAGAGCTTCATGCTTAAAGCGTCGCCTCGAAACGCTTCACGTAAACTAACGCATCAGGGCAAAAAAGCGTTTTTCCTAACGCTTCAGGTGCTTCATGCTCGCTTTTTTAAACCAAGGATATATCATACAAAGAAGGTTTGATGCATTTTGACTACAGTTAAGTGACTTTTAACCTGTTTGACCCATTAGTAGGTGGAAATACCACCTTTAATTAGTTAAATTTTACCTTCTGGTTGATTTAGAGTTATATTTGGAGGTGTTTTGTTTGCTTAATTTTTAAAAGAACTATGTACTTATTCATTTTATCCTGATAAATATCTTTCTTAAAAGGGAAAAAGACCTCGAAAGAGAAAGAGAAGCCTAAATCCGAAAAGCTTAAGATAAGCGACGATGACCTCAGAACTGCAATTTGTGAGATCCTTAAAGAAGTCGACTTCAATATGGTGAGAATCTGTTTCCATTTGTTGCTTGAAAAACATGATTGGTCAATAAACTTCTCCATCACATAAAACTATTTGGCAATTTCCACAATTTGTGGGTGCAAGTAAACCGATTCACACTTTTCTGGGAGTCGTATATATGTATAAGGGTGGGATCCGGACATCCGGTACAAACAGAATTAAACTTACTAAACATACGAATAACTAGAGTAATTTTCATTTGAACCAGAGTAGTTATTATTACTCTAGTTGTAGTGTAACAATAATTACTCTAGTATAAAACGCTACAACTAGAGCAATAAGTTCAAATAAAAATTACTCTAGTTATGTGTACGTTTAGTACGATAAAACCTATTTGTTTTTGATCCTCACACAATACATATAATGTGGCGATTTTTTTTTAAACATTTTTGCATGCTGAAATACCTTGTTTACTCTTCACCATTAACCTTGTTTGTGGATTACTCTTCACCTACCTTTTTTTTTTTTACATTTTTACTCTTTGTTTCACAGGCAACCTTTACTGATATTCTGAAGCAGCTTGGTAAGCATCCTTCAGTTCTCATTAGTTTGTAGAGATCACAATTTCGACCCATCTTATGAATGGGTCGGTTCTGGTTATGGTATTATCCAACGGGTTAAATAGCTTAAAAGGAAACCTGCCCAGAACATTAAATTTTCTAGATCATTTTGTACCCATTTTGACTCATACTTGTTTAATATATCTTTGTTCAGCCAAGCGGTTCAATACAGATCTGACATCAAGAAAGGCGTCGATAAAGATGATGATCCAGGAAGAGCTTACTAAGCTAGCGGATGAAGCAGATGAGGAGGATGAAGAAGAGGAACCTGAAAAACAAGAAGCATCGGGTCAAAAGGTCAAGGCCTGAGCTGTCTTGCACTTAAAAAATGAAAAATAATTTGGCGAAGGGGTTGATTTGTGGTGTAAGAATGTAACTTAATGTTAGTTATTGCTTTAGGGTTTCTGCTGTAGATTAGAAGGGTAGAAGTGCAGTGGTAATGCTGCTTGTTATGCATAATACATGACATGACCAGAGTATAAAGTATAGGGAAATTTGTCATAATTTGACCCACTCATGGTTTTTAACATTTTGATTTTAGACTCAAGAGGGTCTTTGTTGTACTGAATATGTTTCATGCACATCGTGTTTTATGTTTTGTACCATGCGTTAAAGAAACAATGTTTTTGACAAGTAGAGAGTTGTGTGAATGCGATCTTTCTTGCTAAATAAAGTTGGTTGGCGTGGATATGGAAACTAGAGCTAGCAAAACGTGTTGTGTTGTGTTAAACGGGTTGAAATGTTTATTAAGATTAGTGAATTGAAACGAGAAACATGTAACAAAACATGTTATTGGGTTGAAATGTTTATTAAGATTAGTGAATTGAAACGAGAAACATGTAACAAAACATGTTATTTTCTTAGGCGTCAACATTGACGTGTTTAATAAAAGAGTTGCACCCTTACACCACACATGTAACACGATTAAGGGAAACCAGTTTAATTACATGGTACAACATGTTCAATACGGTTAATTATAAGAAGTTAAACTTCAATAGTACATGTTAAACATGATTATTGAAACAATTCTTAAAACAAGTTAAAAAATTATAAAATAATTAACACGATAGAATAAAAAAAGGAACCAAAAAGTACAATTATATTAGTACGTCATTTATAAAAGGAATATTGGATTTTAATAATCCCAACTATTCGCTGTTGGCCGTCAACAATCCCAATTTTAAAAATAACCACTGGCAGTCCCAACTATTGACATATTGACCACCAATGGACCATGACTAACAGAACCTTAACGCCGTTAGTCTCCGGTCGCCGGAAAAATGTTTTTTGGCCGGAAAACTCATTTTTGGCCGGAAAACTCAACATTTTTGTCCCGAACCTCTTTGTAACCCTATTATGGACCTTTGAGAACATTTTTCTAGTAAAAGCCCAAATTATTAAAGTCGCCGGAAAACTCCTTTTTCGCCGAAAACTTTTTTTCGCCGGGAAACTCAACTTTTTGGCCGGAAAACTCAACATTTTCGTCCCAAACCTTTTTGTAACCTTAGATCGGACCTTTAGAAACCTTTTTTTAGGCAAAAACGGTTTTCCGGCGACCAGAGACTAACGGTGTTAGGGTTCTGTTAGTCAGGGTCCATTGGTAGCCAATATGTCAATAGTTGGGACTGCCAGTGGTTATTATTAAAGTTGGGACTGTTGGCGGCCAATGACAAATAGTTGGGATTATTAAAATCCAATATTCCTTTATAAAACTGTAATACTATTGTTTTGATAAAGTGGTCATATTGTCGACCAATTAACCTATTTAAGCGATCATAAACAGGTTAAGCGGGTTGAACCAGTTCGGATAGAACTTTTATCATGTCATCGTGTCGACTTGTTTTTGACCCAATCTCGTTTACCCGAAACGCTAACTTGTTTAACTTCGTATCAAGTGATGTTATTAGGTCTATCTCATAAATTGCCAGCCATACTTGTAATCTTTTTTTGGCACTTGCTTTATATTAATATTAATATAAAATCATATACCACTCCACTTACACTGAAGTCCGGCTGGACCTCTAGACTGAGCGAAATGGCCGGTTTGACAGGGTTAAAGAGTAACACGGTTCAGTTTACACTTTGAAAATCAGGTTTCATGGTTTGGTTTACTGTTTGAAACCAACAGTAGGTCTGTTCGTGTTCGTTCATTTAATTTTAACCGAACACGAACATGGACATGAACATATAATCGAACACATTTTTTTGTTCGTGTTCGTTTATTAAGAAATCGGACATGTTCGTGTTCGTTTATGTTTGTTCGTTTAAAGCCTAAACAAACAGTTCACGAACATAAACGAACACAAATGAACATAAACAAAAAAAATTAACTGAACATATTTGAATAAACATAAATTAACATGATTGAACAAATATAAACGAACACAAATGAACGTAATTGAACAAATATAAACAAACACAATTTATCATTAGTGAACACAAACAAGCAAGTCTAATATAGTAGTTTTTTATATCCAAAAACACATCTAAATTAAGGCTATAGATACTAAAATCAAGTAGTTTTATTATAAAATATTAAGTAAGTGATCAATTCTGATCTAAGAAAAATTTTAAAATTTCATTTTTTATTACTAGAAAACTCAAATACTAATTAGTTATATTTATATAAGTAGTTAGAAAACCTAATATTTATATAAACATAAATATTTATGCATTTACTAAAATTTAGACGAATATAAACGGACGTAAATAAACGAACATAAACGAACGTTATCGAACATAAATGAACGAACGTAAATGAACGTTCACGAACATAAATGCACGAACACAAGGAGTGTTCATGTTCGTTTATTTAATTAAACAAACACAATTTTTTGTTCGTGTTCGTTCATTTATTAAATAAACGAACATAAATGAACTTCCCGCCGAACAAGTTCACGAACAGTTCATGAACGTTCGGTTCGTTTACAGGCCTAACCAACAGGGTAAACCAAACCAGTCAAAATATTAATTAAAAAAAACTTTTTTGAATCTATATTTCGTATCCTTTTTTCTACTTAAAAAGTATTAGGTATGAAATAGTAGAGGGGTCAATTGTGATAATATCATAGTATGAGGGTTGTAAATGTAACTAGTGATTTGTATGAGTTTGTTATATAAACAAACAGGGAACCGAATGAAAGTATCGATGAATTGAATGGAGTTTTACCCTCATTCTCCTCTTAGTGTTCTTCTTATTCTCTTTATCGATCTTGAATACTTTGATTACCAATTGTGTTCATAACAATGGTATCAGAGCTATCTTTCCTCTTGACCTGGGGTTAGGGCAACAAAAGAATTTCATTCATTGGCAACAAATCGAACAAGAAAGTGGTCAGAGTTAGGGCAACAACTGATTTCTACAACAACAATCCAATTTAGGGCAGGAAATGAGTTCAGCCATCAGTTCTTCTGCTGATTCATAGCAACGTCTAGCAATCCAGAAATCATCAAACGACATGGAAATGGCTTGGGAAAAGATTATGTCAATAAATCAAGAAGATACAGTTCACGACTATTGTGCTGAATTCGAATTCTTATTCGATCAGGTTAGAAATTTTGAAGAAATTTATGAATTCTATGCTATATACCTATTCATATGTGGTTTAGAACCGAAAATTAGGAAAATCTTTGCTAGATGGCATCAATATAGTTGCACTAAGGTGAAAGATGTGATTTCTTTGGCTTTAAAAATTGATTATAATAGCTTGCAAGATTCTTTTTCTCCATTTGATCCTAATTCTTCTTTTTATAACAAAGATTTGGAGTTTGATATTAACATCACTCTTGAGGAATTGATGAAAGATAATGAATTGTTTCGGAATGGAAAGATTCAAGAAACCATTGATGGGTCTGATGAAATGAATGGGTTAGGGAATATTTTTGTGGATGAAAGTTTAGAAAATGAAAAGGATGAGGAAGTTACAGATTCTGAAAATGAAATTGAAATTCAAGCCGTTGATGAATCTGAAAATGAGGTTGAGATTCGAGAACCCATTGATCAAGATTCATGTAATAGTGAGGATTCAAAAGAAATTGAATACGGAATGATTTCTTTAAGTCAAGATGTCACGTTTGAAAATGAACTGGTTCTGGTAACTCAAAATAACATGTTTGAAAAGGCATTTGGTTCCTTGAATCAAGGTATGTACGTTACTGAAGTGGGTGATGATGTTGTTAAGGAATCTGAGAAGAAACTAGTTGTTACATCTGAAACTAAAAACATTATGGGTGATGATGTTGAAGTAGATGACCTTCACAATGATGTCAAGACAGAAACTAGCCTTGATATTCTTAATGAATATCCATCATTTCGCATGCCACCAATCAGGTTAGAAATTGGTCAAAATGTGGGAATTTTGGGTTCAACAAAAACAATCAATCTAGTTTCAGAGGTTCAAATGAGTGGCCTGGTTGATGCTACATCTACATTGGTTCCAATTGAGACAACAGTTGGTAAAACAAAAACAGTCGATCTGGTTTCAGGTGACATTCTTTTGGATGTTAATGGGCCAGATAAAGCAAGATTGATGGGGTTGACAAAAAAATTGAAGCAACTAGAAGATGGCAAACAAAGTGTATTTGATATTCAACTTGTTGGAACTCCTAAAAGCAATCAAACAATAAAGAATGACAAATCATCCCAGATCAGGCAATTAGGAACATGTGGAAGGGATGTAATAAATCCATATGGGCTCACAAAACTGCTTCTGGATGAAATTACTAGAGATATTCATATTGCAGATCAAGAGTGGAAAGTAATGTTGCTGAGGTATTTCAATTTTGTTGGAGCTCATGAGAGTGGGAAACTTGGCAAATTGATGTTCAAATATAAAAAGGAAGTTGCAAAAAAATGGTTAATAAAGTGGAAATGGAAGAATGATGTCAAAGATTTAACGGACTTGCAAGAACTGCAGCTGCAAGAACCTCAAAAAAGGTTACATTTTAGTGCAATTATAAAAAAGATGGCTGTGGAGATCATAGAGTTTTTGTTATCAACTCAGCAAACAAATGTATTGGCCAGAACAGAAGCAAGGGGCATGCTTAGACAACAAATGTCAGTACCAATTAAGCTTTCTTACAAAGAGAAACCTAAGCTGTCCCGTAAATTGCCAGATTTGAGAAAAAGTATGATCCTGGTCATGGATGACGTTTTTATTCATTCAACATTTTGGGAAATGGTGATATGGTGTATTGGGAGCTGGAAAAAAGAAAGAAATAGAAAATGGGACAAAAAGACTAGAGAAGGTCTACGAGATCGCGACCGAGCAAAGATGAGACTAAATATGTTGGAGCTTTATTCTCAAGAACTTTATTTCATAACAGAACTGAGGGAACAAGGTTCTCATTTTGTTCAGATGGTCAATGAGGCCAATTAACATGTTGTTTTCAAGATCAAAACTTCTAATTTCCAGAGACAACCCTCAATGGTCGACCCTACTGATATGATAGCAAAGAAAGGTTATTAATTCAATTAGAGGGGACAGTGGAGGAGGTTGTCATTGGTAAAGCTGATATAATCATATGGTTTAACAGTGGAGTGAATGAGCCTAAGTTGGTGAAGCTAGAAATGTTTGAATGGAAACTAGGTTGGCAATATGTGCTGAAGATGGGGTTTTTGGTTAAAACAAGTTTGCTTCTCATATGTTTTGTAAGTAAAAGAGGCTTCAAGCAAGCATATTCTATTGCACATGATATATCTACTGGAAATTTGTCACTTGCTTCAAAGTTGTTCCAGTTGGAGATTGCTTGGGTCTCTACAAAAATGGTGACCAGTCTTGGATTCACTTTGTCATTTGCAATTAGTCTTGGATTTTTTTTTCCATTCATGTGGTATTTGCTTAACACTACTCTCCTTATTCTGATTTTTGAGGACAAAAATCTTTTGAGGAGGGAGTAATGTTAGGTATGAAATAGTAGAGGGGTCAATTGTGATAATATCATAGTATGAGGGTTGTAAATGTAACTAGTGATTTGTATGAGTTTGTTATATAAACAAACAGGGAACCGAATGAAAGTATCGATGAATTGAATTGAGTTTTACCCTCCTTCTCCTCTTAGTGTTCTTCTTATTCTCTTTATCGATCTTGAATACTTTGATTACCAATTGTGTTTGTAACAATGATATCAGAGATATCTTTCCTCTTGACCTGTGGTTAGGGCAACAAAAGAATTTCATTCATTGGCAACAAATCGAACAAGAAAGTGGTCAGAGTTAGGGCAACAACTGATTTCTACAACAACAATCCAATTTAGGGCAAGAAATGAGTTCAACAATCAGTTCTTCGGCTGATTCACAGCAACGTCTAGCAATCCAGAAATCATCAAACGACATGGAAATGGCTTGGGAAAAGATTATGTCAATAAATCAAGAAGATACAGTTCACGACTATTGTGCTGAATTCGAATTCTTATTCGATCAGGTTAGAAATTTTGAAGAGATTTCTGAATTCTATGCTATATACCTATTCATATGTGGTTTAGAACCGAAAATTAAGAAAATCTTTGCTAGATGGCATCAATATAGTTGCATTAAGGTGAAAGATGTGATTTCTTTGGCTTTAAAAATTGATTATAATAGCTTGCAAGATTCTTTTTCTCCATTTGATCCTAATTCTTCTTTTTATAACAAAGATTTGGAGTTTGATATTAACATCACTCTTGAGGAATTGATGAAAGATAATGAATTGTTTCGGAATGGAAAGATTCAAGAAACCATTGATGGGTCTGATGAAATGAATGGGTTAGGGAATATTTTTGTGGATGAAAGTTTAGAAAATGAAAAGGATGAGGAAGTTACAGATTCTGAAAATGAAATTGAAATTCAAGCCGTTGATGAATCTGAAAATGAGGTTGAGATTCGAGAACCCATTGATCAAGATTCATGTAATAGTGAGGATTCAAAAGAAATTGAATACGGAATGATTTCTTTAAGTCAAGATGTCACGTTTGAAAATGAACTGGTTCTGGTAACTCAAAATAACATGTTTGAAAAGGCATTTGGTTCCTTGAATCAAGGTATGTACGTTACTGAAGTGGGTGATGATGTTGTTAAGGAATCTGAGAAGAAACTAGTTGTTACATCTGAAACTAAAAACATTATGGGTGATGATGTTGAAGTAGATGACCTTCACAATGATGTCAAGACAGAAACTAGCCTTGATATTCTTAATGAATATCCATCATTTCGCATGCCACCAATCAGGTTAGAAATTGGTCAAAATGTGGGAATTTTGGGTTCAACAAAAACAATCAATCTAGTTTCAGAGGTTCAAATGAGTGGCCTGGTTGATGCTACATCTACATTGGTTCCAATTGAGACAACAGTTGGTAAAACAAAAACAGTCGATCTGGTTTCAGGTGACATTCTTTTGGATGTTAATGGGCCAGATAAAGCAAGATTGATGGGGTTGACAAAAAAATTGAAGCAACTAGAAGATGGCAAACAAAGTGTATTTGATATTCAACTTGTTGGAACTCCTAAAAGCAATCAAACAATAAAGAATGACAAATCATCCCAGATCAGGCAATTAGGAACATGTGGAAGGGATGTAATAAATCCATATGGGCTCACAAAACTGCTTCTGGATGAAATTACTAGAGATATTCATATTGCAGATCAAGAGTGGAAAGTAATGTTGCTGAGGTATTTCAATTTTGTTGGAGCTCATGAGAGTGGGAAACTTGGCAAATTGATGTTCAAATATAAAAAGGAAGTTGCAAAAAAATGGTTAATAAAGTGGAAATGGAAGAATGATGTCAAAGATTTAACGGACTTGCAAGAACTGCAGCTGCAAGAACCTCAAAAAAGGTTACATTTTAGTGCAATTATAAAAAAGATGGCTGTGGAGATCATAGAGTTTTTGTTATCAACTCAGCAAACAAATGTATTGGCCAGAACAGAAGCAAGGGGCATGCTTAGACAACAAATGTCAGTACCAATTAAGCTTTCTTACAAAGAGAAACCTAAGCTGTCCCGTAAATTGCCAGATTTGAGAAAAAGTATGATCCTGGTCATGGATGACGTTTTTATTCATTCAACATTTTGGGAAATGGTGATATGGTGTATTGGGAGCTGGAAAAAAGAAAGAAATAGAAAATGGGACAAAAAGACTAGAGAAGGTCTACGAGATCGCGACCGAGCAAAGATGAGACTAAATATGTTGGAGCTTTATTCTCAAGAACTTTATTTCATAACAGAACTGAGGGAACAAGGTTCTCATTTTGTTCAGATGGTCAATGAGGCCAATTATCATGTTGTTTTCAAGATCAAAACTTCTAATTTCCAGAGGCAACCATCAGTGGTTTACTGTTTGAAACCAACAGTAGGTCTGTTCGTGTTCGTTCATTTAATTTTAACCGAACACGAACATGAACATGAACATATAATCGAACACATTTTTTTGTTCGTGTTCGTTTATTAAGAAATCGGACATGTTCGTGTTCGTTTATGTTTGTTCGTTTAAAGCCTAAACAAACAGTTCACAAACATAAACGAACACAAATGAACATAAACAAAAAAAATTAACTGAACATATTTGAATAAACATAAATTAACATGATTGAACAAATATAAACGAACACAAATGAACGTAATTGAACAAATATAAACAAACACAATTTATCATTAGTGAACACAAACAAGCAAGTCTAATATAGTAGTTTTTTATATCCAAAAACACATCTAAATTAAGGCTATAGATACTAAACTCAAGTAGTTTTATTATAAAATATTAAGTAAGTGATCAATTATGATCTAAGAAAAATTTTAAAATTTCATTTTTTATTACTAGAAAACTCAAATACTAATTAGTTATATTTATATAAGTAGTTAGAAAACCTAATATTTATATAAACATAAATATTTATGTATTTACTAAAATTTAGACGAATATAAACGGACGTAAATAAACGAACGTTATCGAACATAAATGAACGAACGTAAATGAACGTTCACGAACATAAATGAACGAACACAAGGAGTGTTCATGTTCGTTTATTTAATTAAACGAACACAATTTTTTGTTCGTGTTCGTTCATTTATTAAATAAACGAACATAAATGAACTTCCTGCCGAACAAGTTCACGAACAGTTCATGAACGTTCGGTTCGTTTACAGGCCTAACCAACAGGGTAAACCAAACCAGTCAAAATATTAATTAAAAAAAAAACTTTTTTGAATCTATATTTCGTATCCTTTTTTCTACTTAAAAAGTATTAGGTATGAAATAGTAGAGGGGTCAATTGTGATAATATCATAGTATGAGGGTTGTAAATGTAACTAGTGATTTGTATGAGTTTGTTATATAAACAAACAGGGAACCGAATGAAAGTATCGATGAATTGAATGGAGTTTTACCCTCATTCTCCTCTTAGTGTTCTTCTTATTCTCTTTATCGATCTTGAATACTTTGATTACCAATTGTGTTCGTAACAATGGTATCAGAGCTATCTTTCCTCTTGACCTGGGGTTAGGGCAACAAAAGAATTTCATTCATTGGCAACAAATCGAACAAGAAAGTGGTCAGAGTTAGGGCAACAACTGATTTCTACAACAACAATCCAATTTAGGGCAGGAAATAAGTTCAGCCATCAGTTCTTCAGCTGATTCACAGCAACGTCTAGCAATCCAGAAATCATCAAACGACATGGAAATGGCTTGGGAAAAGGTTATGTCAATAAATCAAGAAGATACAGTTCACGACTATTGTGCTGAATTCGAATTCTTATTCGATCAGGTTAGAAATTTTGAAGAAATTTATGAATTCTATGCTATATACCTATTCATATGTGGTTTAGAACCGAAAATTAGGAAAATCTTTGCTAGATGGCATCAATATAGTTGCACTAAGGTGAAAGATGTGATTTCTTTGGCTTTAAAAATTGATTATAATAGCTTGCAAGATTCTTTTTCTCCATTTGATCCTAATTCTTCTTTTTATAACAAAGATTTGGAGTTTGATATTAACATCACTCTTGAGGAATTGATGAAAGATAATGAATTGTTTCGGAATGGAAAGATTCAAGAAACCATTGATGGGTTTGATGAAATGAATGGGTTAGGGAATATTTTTGTGGATGAAAGTTTAGAAAATGAAAAGGATGAGGAAGTTACAGATTCTGAAAATGAAATTGAAATTCAAGCCGTTGATGAATCTGAAAATGAGGTTGAGATTCGAGAACCCATTGATCAAGATTCATGTAATAGTGAGGATTCAAAAGAAATTGAATATGGAATGATTTCTTTAAGTCAAGATGTCACGTTTGAAAATGAATTGGTTCTGGTAATTCAAAATAACATGTTTGAAAAGGCATTTGGTTCCTTGAATCAAGGTATGTACGTTACTGAAGTGGGTGATGATGTTGTTAAGGAATCTGAGAAGAAACTAGTTGTTACATCTGAAACTAAAAACATTATGGGTGATGATGTTGAAGTAGATGACCTTCACAATGATGTCAAGACAGAAACTAGCCTTGTTATTCTTAATGAATATCCATCATTTCGCATGCCACCAATCAGGTTAGAAATTGGTCAAAATGTGGGAATTTTGGGTTCAACAAAAACAGTCAATCTAGTTTCAGAGGTTCAAATGAGTGACCTGGTTGATGCTACATCTACATTGGTTCCAATTGAGACAACAGTTGGTAAAACAAAAACAGTCGATCTGGTTTCAGGTGACATTCTTTTGGATGTTAATGGGCCAGATAAAGCAAGATTGATGGGGTTGACAAAAAAATTGAAGCAGCTAGAAGATGGCAAACAAAGTGTATTTGATATTCAACTTGTTGGAACTCCTAAAAGCAATCAAACAATAAAGAATGACAAATCATCCCAGATCAGGCAATTAGGAACATGTGGAAGGGATGTAATAAATCCATATGGGCTCACAAAACTGCTTCTGGATGAAATTACTAGAGATATTCATATTGCAGATCAAGAGTGGAAAGTAATGTTGCTGAGGTATTTCAATTTTGTTGGAGCTCATGAGAGTGGGAAACTTGGCAAATTGATGTTCAAATATAAAAAGGAAGTTGCAAAAAAATGGTTAATAAAGTGGAAATGGAAGAATGATGTCAAAGATTTAACGAACTTGCAAGAACTGCAGCTGCAAGAACCTCAAAAAAGGTTACATTTTAGTGCAATTATAAAAAAGATGGATGTGGAGATCATAGAGTTTTTGTTATCAACTCAGCAAACAAATGTATTGACCAGAACAGAAGCAAGGGGCATGCTTAGACAACAAATGTTAGTACCAATTAAGCTTTCTTACAAAGAGAAACCTAAGCTATCCCGTAAATTGCCAGATTTGAGAAAAAGTATGATCCTGGTCATGGATGACGTTTTTATTCATTCAACATTTTGGGAAATGGTGATATGGTGTATTGGGAGCTGGAAAAAAGAAAGAAATAGAAAATGGAACAAAAAGACTAGAGAAGGTCTACGAGATCGCGACCGAGCAAAGATGAGACTAAATATGTTGGAGCTTTATTCTCAAGAACTTTATTTCATAACAGAACTGAGGGAACAAGGTTCTCATTTGTTCAGATGGTCAATGAGGCCAATTATCATGTTGTTTTCAAGATCAAAACTTCTAATTTCCAGAGGCAACCATCAATGGTCGACCCTACTGATATGATAGCAAAGAAAGGTTATTAATTCAATTAGAGGGGACAGTGGAGGAGGTTGTCATTGGTAAAGCTGATATAATCATATGATTTAACAGTGGAGTGAATGAGCCTAAGTTGGTGAAGCTAGAAATGTTTGAATGGAAACCAGGTTGGCAATATGTGCTGAAGATGGGGTTTTTGGTTAAAACAAGTTTGCTTCTCATATGTTTTGTAAGTAAAAGAGGCTTCAAGCAAGCATATTCTATTGCACATGATATATCTACTGGAAATTTGTCACTTGCTTCAAAGTTGTTCTAGTTGGAGATTGCTTGGGTCTCTACAAAAATGGTGACCAGTCTTGGATTCACTTTCTCATTTGCAATTAGTCTTGGATTTTTTTTCCATTCATGTGGTATTTGCTTAACACTACTCTCCTTATTCTGATTTTTGAGGACAAAAATCTTTTGAGGAGGGAGTAATGTTAGGTATGAAATAGTAGAGGGGTCAATTGTGATAATATCATAGTATGAGGGTTGTAAATGTAACTAGTGATTTGTATGAGTTTGTTATATAAACAAACAGGGAACCGAATGAAAGTATCGATGAATTGAATGGAGTTTTACCCCCCTTCTCCTCTTAGTGTTCTTCTTATTCTCTTTATCGATCTTGAATACTTTGATTACCAATTGTGTTTGTAACAATGATATCAGAGATATCTTTCCTCTTGACCTGTGGTTAGGGCAACAAAAGAATTTCATTCATTGGCAACAAATCGAACAAGAAAGTGGTCACAGTTAGGGCAACAACTGATTTCTACAACAACAATCCAATATAGGGCAAGAAATGAGTTCAACCATCAGTTCTTCGGCTGATTCACAGCAACGTCTAGCAATCCAGAAATCATCAAACGACATGGAAATGGCTTGGGAAAAGATTATGTCAATAAATCAAGAAGATACAGTTCACGACTATTGTGCTGAATTCGAATTCTTATTCGATCAGGTTAGAAATTTTGAAGAAATTTCTGAATTCTATGCTATATACCTATTCATATGTGGTTTAGAACCGAAAATTAAGAAAATCTTTGCTAGATGGCATCAATATAGTTGCACTAAGGTGAAAGATGTGATTTCTTTGGCTTTAAATATTGATTCTAATAGCTTGCAAGATACTTTTTCTCCATTTGATCCTAATTCTTCTTTTTATAACAAAGATTTGGAGTTTGATATTAACATCACTCTTGAGGAATTGATGAAAGATAATGAATTGTTTCGAAATGGAAAGATTCAAGAAACCATTGATGGGTCTGATGAAATGAATGGGTTAGGGAATATTTTTGTGGATGAAAGTTTAGAAAATGAAAAGGATGAGGAAGTTACAGATTCCGAAAATGAAATTGAAATTCAAGCCGTTGATGAATCTGAAAATGAGGTTGAGATTCGAGAACCCATTGATCAAGATTCATGTAATAGTGAGGATTCAAAAGAAATTGAATATGGAATGATTTCTTTAAGTCAAGATGTCACGTTTGAAAATGAACTGGTTCTGGTAATTCAAAATAACATGTTTGAAAAGGCATTTGGTTCCTTGAATCAAGGTATGTACGTTACTGAAGTGGGTGATGATGTTGTTAAGGAATCTAAGAAGAAACTAGTTGTTACATCTGAAACTAAAAACATTATGGGTGATGATGTTGAAGTAGATGACATTCACAATGATGTTAAGACAGAAACTAGCCTTGGTATTCTTAATGAATATCCATTATTTCGCATGCCACCAATCAGGTTAGAAATTGGTCAAAATGTGGGAATTTTGGGTTCAACAAAAACAGTCAATCTAGTTTCAGAGGTTCAAATGAGTGGCCTGGTTGATGCTACATCTACATTGGTTCCAATTGAGACAACAGTTGGTAAAACAAAAACAATCGATCTGGTTTCAGGTGACATTCTTTTGGATGTTAATGGGCCAGATAAAGCAAGATTGATGGGGTTGACAAAAAAATTGATGCAGCTAGAAGATGGCAAACAAAGTATATTTGATATTTAACTTGTTGGAACTCCTAAAAGCAATCAACAATAAAGAATGACAAATCATCCCAGATCAGGCAGTTAGGAACATGTGGAAGGGATGTAATAAATCCATATGGGCTCACAAAACTGCTTCTGGATGAAATTACTAGAGATATTCATATTGCAGATCAAGAGTGGAAAATAATGTTGCTGAGGTATTTCAATTTTGTTGGAGCTCATGAGAGTGGGAAACTTGACAAATTGATGTTCAAATACAAAAAGGAAGTTGCAAAAAAATGGTTAATAAAGTGGAAATGGAAGATTGATGTCAAAGATTTAACGGACTTGCAAGAACTGCAGCTGCAAGAACCTCAAAAAAGGTTACATTTTAGTGCAATTATAAAAAGGATGGCTGTGGAGATCATAGAGTTTTTGTTATCAACTCAGCTAACAAATGTATTGGCCAGAACAGAAGCAAGGGGCATGCTTAGACAACAAATGTCAGTACCAATTGAACTTTCTAACAAAGAGAAACCTAAGCTATCCCGTAAATTGCCAGATTTTAGAAAAAGTATGATCCTGGTCATGGATGACGTTTTTATTCATTCAACATTTTGGGAAATGGTGATATGGTGTATTGGGAGCTGGAAAAAAGAAAGAAATAGAAAATGGGACAAAAAGACTAGAGAAGGTCTACGAGATCGCGACCGAGCAAAGATGAGACTAAATATGTTGGAGCTTTATTCTCAAGAACTTTATTTCATAACAGAACTGAGGGAATAAGGTTCTCATTTTGTTCAGATGGTCAATGAGGCCAATTATCATGTTGTTTTCAAGATCAAAACTTCTAATTTCCAGAGGCAACCATCAATGGTCGACCCTACTGATATGATCAGCAAGGAAAGGTTATTAATTCAATTAGAGGGGACAGTGGAGGAGGTTGTCATTGGTAAAGCTGATATAATCATATGGTTTAACAGTGGAGTGAATGAGCCTAAGTTGGTGAAGCTTGAAATGTTTGAATGGAAACCAGGTTGGCAATATGTGCTGAAGATGGGGTTTTTGGTTAAAACAAGTTTGCTTCTCATATGTTTTGTAAGTAAAAGAGGCTTCAAGCAAGCATATTCTATTGCACATGATATATCTACTGGAAATTTGTCACTTGCTTCAAAGTTGTTCCTGTTGGAGATTGCTTGGGTCTCTACAAAAATTGTGACCAGTCTTGGATTCACTTTCTCATTTGCAATTAGTCTTGGATTTTTTTTCCATTCATGTGGTATTTGCTTAACACTACTCTCCTTATTCTGATTTTTGAGGACAAAAATCTTTTGAGGAGGGAGTAATGTTAGGTATGAAATAGTAGAGGGGTCAATTGTGATAATATCATAGTATGAGGGTTGTAAATGTAACTAGTGATTTGTATGAGTTTGTTATATAAACAAACAGGGAACCGAATGAAAGTATCGATGAATTGAATTGAGTTTTACCCTCCTCCTCTTAGTGTTCTTCTTATTCTCTTTATCGATCTTGGAATCCTTTGATTACCAATTGTGTTCGTAACAAAAAGGTAAAATGTTCATTCTTATTTTTTTCAAAGACATTGAAAATTTAACGATTCTGTGCTTAAAAAAGTACCAAACTGTCAAAACTGGTCTGTTTAAGCTCATCTAAAAACCGTAGTTACTTGTTCACCAAGAAATCCCCTCAAAACTAACCGGGCCTTGGTTTCTTTACATCCTCACTTTAAAACTTAATAAGTTTTGCTGTTTGTAACGCATACTGCAGTAAAACTGTCAACATTCTGACAGCTACATTTACATAATACAACTACAGCAAACAAATTAAAAGCATGATAACCCAACAGTCATATTAACCATGTAACTATTATATACATGAACTTCACTTCACCAAATGTACATCCTGAGGTTTCAATATGAACATCTATTGAATTCAAGCGGTTAGCTCAGCCTAGTCGCTACTCTCTACGAGCCACAATTGGCTCAGCTTGGCAGATTACACGATACATGTACAACAAAAATAATAAAAAATACAAAAAAAGAAAAGAAAAATACAACAAAAGAAAAACAGCCAAGAAAAGTGGAGGTTAATCCTCCAAAACATGGTGCAAAAATCCTAATACATCTCACATTCAAACACATTTGTAGGTTCTAAGTTAAATCACCACAGAAACATCAGCCACAACATAGTTTAAAGTTACATGATAATTTCAAACAAACTTTAATTGATAAAATCTGTAAATCAAGTCGCTCGGATTATCAATCATCATCATCCTCTAAATCTGTAGGCTCAAACCCTAGGTCTGTTTCGCAACTCGCCAGTAAACCTCTGAACAGCTTAACTTCCCTACCAATGCAGAAAAATTATCAGAAATAAAATATAAACTTATTTCCCATCTATCAATGTTCAAATGCAATTTGGAACAACAAATGTTGGACTAAAAGAAGATTTTATATATCAGAAAAAAAAGTAAATAAAGAAATCATCTATATATTAGCAAATAAAGTATAGAGTTGGTAAATTACCTTTAACATAGATAACTCACATTCATCAACTTGATAAACAATTCAGAGATAATCCAACTGAGTGCAACAAAACCGCAACTGAGAAAGCTCGAGTTTCACAGATTTCAAGACGTGATTCCTTACAAAGTCGTACAGCACCGCACAGTCATTCGGCGGTTACACGCCGCTTCTTCCCATAGTCAGCATCTCTAGATCTAGACCTATGTTCATCCTCTTGAGCCAACCTCGATTTCCCGTGCCCACGCGAGGACCGCCCCCGCTCCCACTCATCATCATATTCCGGTTCAACCTCTCTATACCTATGATGATCAGCATATCTGTCCCTTTCATCCCTGTGGCGGTCCCTACCACGCTCCCGGTCACGTGACCGTTCACGATCACGGTCTCTGTCTCTGTCTCGGTCACGCGATCGTTCATGGTCCCGGTCACGTGATCGTTCACGGTCTCGCTCGTCTCGGTGCCTTCTTTCAGGCCACTCCTCTTCACGAACATCTTTTTCATATCCGACTTCACGGTCTCTATCATCTCTATGTCTTCTATCTTTTTCTTTTGCCGGATTGGGCCAATCTCCTCGATCATGGCTACCTTCACCAAACTGTTGATCAGACACAGCTTCTTCACCGTAGCTCGACTCACCGACTCTGCCACCCTGCTCATCCCCGGCCCACCCGGGCATATTCGGGTCGGTCCACATTCCCATGTTCCCGTCCGCACCACTTGCTGGCATCATACCCATTCCGTTCATCGGCATTCCTCGCCCGAAAAACGCAGGGTTAACATGGGGTGCTAACCCGGGTAATGCAGGTGGGAAAGAAGGCATCATACCTGAAAACGGAGGTGTCGGTGCCCCGGGGAAACCGCCGTACCCTCCCATTCGGCCCATTGGGCCGCCAAAAGACGGATCGAACCCTTGGCCCATCATCGATTGAGGATGCATCATAGGCGGTGGTCCAAATCCATTTCCGCCGTTCATCATACCACGCCCACCTCTACCGGGCCCGCGACCTGCCATACCTTGTGCGTTACCTCTACCCCAATTCCCTCTTCTGTTGTTGTCACCGCCACCTTGAAAGTTACCGCCAGCTGGCATATTATTTCCTCCCGTTTTACCCGGAACATCTCCGGGTCCCCTCTTCGCTTGAGCCGCATTAGACTGGGCCATCTGTTGGTTTCTATTCACCTGTGCCTCTCCCATTCTTTTAACACTAAATGGAGAAGCGAATGCAACAACACAGGGACGACCATTGAACGCATGCCCATTCATTCCCTCTTTACAAGCTGCAGCAGCCGATGGATCATAAAACTCAACTTGACAATACCCTTTTGATTTCCCACTAGCTTTCTCGTCAAAGAACTTTACCTCCTTCACGTTACCGTACTTGCAAAGCTCAGACTCGAGCTCCGCATCCGTTGTCCACCAATTCAAATCTCCAACGAAAAGAATTGTCCCACCTCCCCCACCGCCCATGTTCACACCACCACCACCAACGCCACCACCACCAACGCCACCACCAACGTTCATTCCACCACCGCCACCATTACCATAAACATTCCCACCCGACCCGTTAACATTCCCACTACCAGCATTACCTAAACTACCCATATGAGTCTGCTGCTGTCCCATCCCTAAGTTCGGCATACTACTATTATTATTAACCTCATTTCGACTCTCGATTTCGCCTAATTTAACCACAGACTGCCCTATTTCAACTCTAGGTTCAACAAAAACATCATCTTTGCTCCCTACCATCTCATGTTTTACTCCTAATTCAACTCTAGGCTCACAGAAAACCTCATTTTTACTCTCAAACTTCCTATCATCCACCACCGGTTGAATAACCGGTTCCTCAACTTGCTCATTTTTCTTAACAGACTGAAGAAAACCTTCACCAACATTAACATCATTATACAAATCCTCATAATCATCATCATCTTCGCCTAAAAAACCCTCATCCACGACGGCGGAGATGGCTTCGTTCCGGTGGAACTGCTCGGTTGAATCTCCGCCGGCGTCGGTTTGATCCATGCCTCCTAATTCTCCTAAATTTCTAGGGTTTTTTTCGGTTCTAGGGTTTTTTGGGGGTTCTAGGGTTTATGCGAATTAACAAGAAGTTACTATTATCATCTAATGAACTTGAAAGAGAATAAGAGAGTGAGATGTTACCAGAAACCTCAAGAACTTGAAAGCATTGGTTTGTGTGTAGAAGAGATGTGGATCGATTGAGGGTTTGATGGATAAAGAAAAACCCTAGTTTTATTTGATTTTTGAAAATGATGTATTTATTGGCTTGGATTCCTTGGAACGGTGAGTGAAGACGGGTTGTTTTTTAGTTTTTATTCGGCTTGTGGTTAAATGACTCGGTTTGGCTTGATTGAGTTTGAGCTTGGCTCGTGTAAAGTTTGAGATTAAAGATGAGAAATATCGTATTAAATACAGGGTAATGTATCGATATGGTATTGGTACTGACCGAACATATACGGTGCAGTAATGAATTTTTGAGTTTAGCTTAATTTCAGGGTTGTGTAAGGTTATACAGCTCGTATACACCATGTGAGAATAAGATTTTTGTCTGGTCGTATATAATGTATACAACCCTTTATACAGGCCGTATAACGTTATACGACCCGTATATTTCCAATTTCGTCTAAGTTAAACGTTAGATTTCTCGATATACGTGCGAGTTATTGGATCTGACGTTAGATTCTTCGATCCGCGTGTTAATCATTTGATATGATGTAATATTCCGTAGAAACGTCTATATAAACGACACTAATCTTATTCATTTTCATTCAACTTCTATTCGTTTCTTCTATATTTCTCTGTATTCAAATTATATTACGTTATCAATGTCGTGGTGGAACATTTTCGGTAGTGACTCGGCTAACGAGTCGAATCAAGAGAGTGATAAAAAAATCAGAATAACAATCTGGGTGTGTTTGATCTAAATGTTTCGTTCGATCTCAACCTTACGTCTGATGTAAGTCAGGATCCTTGGGGTTTGGATGCCTTTCAACCTAATTATGTTGGTTATTATGCACTGCCGCCCGTTGGTTTTCAATCCCCTCCTGCTACTGGTGGACCGTTGCCCAGTAGTTTTCAACCTCCTCCCGATAGGTTTGAATCTCCTCCCGGTAGTGGTGGACCGCCTGAGGGTCTAGACGTTGACAAGGAACCTAGTGAGTTTACAAGTGATCAGGTATAACATTTATTTATACGTTTATTTGCCATACGTTTGAAGTCAAACAAACGACCAGTAAATAAACACGAAGCAAAAGCAAAGTAAACTTAATCTCCGAACACATACCGAGTACGATTTCTTCAATTTCACCTATACGAATAATATATATAGGGCCAGGATTTAGGGAAAACGGTGAAAAGTGTGAGAACGCTTATGGATCGTCAGATCAAAACAATCTATGGACAAGATTGGCGCGGTGGCGTTTTCGTAAATAACATCAATTTTATTGCTTGGAACGTGCTTCATTAAGGGTAAAAAAGGTAAACATCGTTTCTCCATAAAACGCCATTAAATATAAACGCCAACTAAATACAAAACGCCAACTAATAAAAAATATTTTTCCTGCGTGGCTTTTTCTGTGTTTTAGTTGGTGTATTTTATGATCTTAGCAAACAAAAACGCCATTAAATATAAAACGCCAAAATTGAAAGATGAGACGTGTTACAGACTTAACAGATAAAGCTGAGCAAAACAGTAACTGAAACGACGGATATTTTATTAATTGCACTTATTAATAATATCCCGCTTAAACTACGCGCCAAAGACAACCTATAAACAGAAATGTCTGCACCTTCCATTGATCAAAACAAAAAACAAACGCCATGGTTCCTAAATACCACTCACTGTAAAACGCCAAAAAGTGGAAAAAATCAAAGATGGCAAACATCGTTTCTTGGATATTTAATATTGTTCTGCGTGAAGTTTCACTGAATGGATTGTTAGCTGAGGGGGGTAACTCAATAACATTTTGCTGCATGAGATGGACAAATCTTCAAGAAAAAAGAGACTGATGACAGACATATGTCATTTTATGGTTATGCAAAGGCTTGTGGTTTCTGTAAAATTTTTTTGTGTCAATACAGTTTTGCGGTTGCTGTTATCATGGAGATTATCTATGGTGTAAAACACCAACAGACTTTACAATGCGGAGCAGCTTGCTTCAGCGCATTCACCTCAGCTGCGAATTGTGGTGAGGAATTGCCCTATCGTTGGATCGAAGGGGATTTTGGTGACCATTAGCCGCTAGAGAAGCTCAATTACCCAGGTGAATTTGAGGGGAGAGCGGTGCAAGCGTTTTTATGATATGTTCCTCATAGATTGACATCGACAAACCATCTAACCGCCATATCTGAGCACAAGTTCTTAACTACCACAGCCGCCGCCTCTATCTTCCCCTCTACACCAAGAGGGAATCTGAGTTAGGGTGTTGGTAATGGCGGTGTGTTGAGGGGAGCAAAATTTCATTTTCAGCGAATTGTTAAAACACCGCAATTATCATAACTAGATGATGATGAACGTGTGTAGAACGTCAATAAGGGGCTTTTAAAGCCTCCATATCATGTTTTAGTGTTTGTTGTATATATGTCGAAGTTACATGTTTAGCATTGAATATGCTAAATCACATAAATCGGAATCATAACACACATCGTAGCACCCCACAGATGACATTTGTAATGTTTTGAACTATAGCGTGTGATACTCAACCAAGTATAATCGCTGGTGCGATGAAGTGAAAATTTTAACCTGATTGACGTCTAGTAAACTGTATGAATTTATTTTTTGAAGCATAATGTTCAGAAAACAGACTCATCGGTTCACTGGTTGTCTTTCTAATATACAAAAGCACCATTATAACATGTTTTTTCAATAACAATACCATTCACAGTCTATATACTTTACCAAACAGATTCGAAAAAGCATTTCACCTCCTCCAAGAAACCTAATCTCACTGGGCACTGCAATATCCTATTTTTTGGTCATCACCTGAAATATATACCCAAAGATACATTAATCACCATTACTGAATCTTGCAATTAATGATCATTTGGCTTGAATGGGAAATAATACTTACTTTGGCGATTGAGAGGCACCTCGTCGTCGTCAGTTTCAGAGTCACACAAGTTATCATCGACGCTATTGTGTTTGAGGCAATGAAAGATAATGATAGTGATCCAGTGAAGGTTTCTGAGCGATTATGCAAAGGCTTGTGGTTTCGTATGGGATATACAGGACACGTTAACGATCCTCAATACAACAAGGCTAATTTGTCATTGCCTTACAAGTTCCTAATTCATTCGGTGATACACGTTTTAGGTCACAGGAAAGGTGGTTATGATGTATCAGTCGATTACATCATGTTCTGTGACAACCCTCACTAAACCAGGTATCCGTACAACTCGATTAATAATTAATTATTGCTTAATTACTGTGCTTGCTTGAACTTGTGAATAAAATGCTACTTGAACACTGATACATGTACTTACTTGCATCATACTTTACTTGCTGTCACTACATTATTTACATGACTGAACCTTAGTGACAAACATGATGCACAAAAAGCACAGTAGCACTATAACGGATAACCTATTGAACATGCTGATAAAGCCAGCATCAGGCAAACACTGCCTCTAAGGCCTGTATGAGCCAGAAATATTTTGCTACACTAGTGGTGAGTGTAGGGATATAAGGGTTGTAGAACTGCGTCTCTAGGAATAAGTCACAATGACTGGATGTGCCTAAAACGTACTCTAAGTACAAAACTCAGCACTTTACATAACAATTCAGCTTTTAGCTAACTAATAAAGTGCCAAAACATGAGAAAAAATATTACTAGACACTTTCCAAAGTGTCAGAAATGAGTTGTGTCACTAAAAAGGGTATTAACGACACTTTAAGCTTTGTTAAGCACTTTAACGGATTACTATCCACCCGAACAACCGGACTATACCCGGAACATGAAAATATTGTTATTTTCATTATTTATCTTTTTCTGAGCCAGTTAGGGTCCCTGATTTCCCTAACACCCTTTGTAACGCTTGACACACCACTAACCGGGTTAAGCACTTAACTACCTTACTTAACCCAACTAATAAACCTAACTATTTGTTAGAATTGGACTAGTACCCCCCCCCCCCTCTCTAACCGTCCCCAACTAAGGGGGGACACACTTGTACCTTTGTTTGATTATTATAATCCCTTTGCTTAGTAACTAGAAGACATAACATCCATTGGGTAATTCACTTGTAATTTGTCTATAAGATCCAAGTATTACACATATGAACATTGTCATCACTTAAACTCACCAAAGAACTCTCTCTCTCTCCCTAAGGAAGCTACGGCCAAACACCCCTTGTCCATCCATCCATTTTCGATTTGTATCTTGCAAGTTCCAATCATCTACAAGTGTTAAGGGTCGAATATTAGGAAGCTTGGTGCAAACGGAACGCGAAGGACCTCTTTATCTTGCTTTTATCCACGCGTTTTTTCATCTAGATTCTTCCCTAGCCTCGAGCTAGTGGTATGTTACTTAAATCACTTACTTGAACTATTTTAAAGCGGGTAATATGATTTGTAACGGTTAAAACTCGTTAACATGCAAGATGATACCTAAAAGTCTACTAAAATGCTTGTAATGTTGGTTAATAACTCATGCGTTGTGTAAAACTTGTAGTATTCGATTTGGGTGATTATTTAGACCCGATCTATGTTGTGGTAGCTCGGATCACCATTTAACCCGGTCTAGTCATGTTCTTGGATCATGACATAAGGTTATTTTGGAAGGAACAAGGGTTAAAAGGTGAAACTCTACCACACCCGAATCATGAACTTGTGTAAAAACATTTTGACAAGTGAAAAAGTGTTTAAAACTAGTAGATCTACGTATCTACAACCGGTATTTTCAAAGGACCACGCGTCAAGGAAATCATGTTTCTAAAAGAAGGATCTTACAATAACAAGAATGATTTTTATGAACACACAAGTGTATAAACACTTGTGTAACACTAAGTTCCGACAAAGAACTAGTTTTGTCAAATGTTACTAGAAGTTGTAAAGATGCAATTTCTTTAAAAACGAGGCTTTTACGAAACCGGTTGGATTTATACAAAGATACACCAAAGATAAGGAGCTTTATCACATATTTTTGGATAAACTACAAGTTCATGTATTTTTGCGATTACAACTATTTTAACTAGTTGAATATTGTTTATTGTTGAACAAGAAAATTGTTGAATTGATTTACAAAAGAAAATGATACGCTTGAAAGCGTGGCCACCTCCAGTTACAGAGGAAACTCTGGCAAAATTTTTCTAAAAACCTAACACTTGGAATTATTTTCACTATAAGTGTTAGAAATACTTTTCGACTTGTTTTCGCCACAACTTTATTTACAAAATATCGGAGGTGGGATTTCACAAAATAAAACGCGATAAATATATATTTAGTATATATTTTTCTTAACGACACTTGTCATGTGTTTATGATTATTTTGTGAAAATACTAGTATTATTTTAGGGTAAAAATAATACTACCGAACGTTAACGAATCCAAAATAATACGAACGCTTTCACCATAAATATATAAGTTACACCGGTAATTATATTACCACTCGATTGCTAAAACGTAACTTACGCACTTACGGAAATATTTATGAACGCGTATTTTAACAACGTATTATTGGAGAAAAATCATGTGAAATGAAAATATAATATTTTTTTTTTGAAAAATACTTATATTTTGGAATTGGAAATATATATATATATATATATATTAAGTGAGACTTAATGATATAATTTGAACGCACATGTATTGAATCCCCCATCCTTGGGAAGGAGATTAACTACCAAGTATATACAGAACGTAAACACGAAATAGTTGTCTAACTATTTCCCAAAAACTTAAACTATAAAGCTAAGGCACGGCCGTCCGTCTAATAGAATTAGCACCTGTAGGTCGTCGCACAGCTGCCTGATTTGGAGTACTTGGTAGAGACGCACCGACTGTGAGTTCATGTCCCCCTTTTTCTCTAACTATTTTCAGTTTTCTTAACTGCGGGGGTGAAATACATGTTACTTTGATTACAAGTACTTTATACACGGTATGGTTAGCGTAAGGAGGTTTACTACTTAGATCATGTGAGTGGGTAGGCGGGAACTGGAGACCATTAATCCTCATTGTAGGAACCGAGGGACGTAAGCGGTAGATCTATCTGGGTGTAGCGAGCCCAACCCCTGAGCCCGCATAATGGACCAGGTGGTGACTTTGTACCCATCGCCAAATACGCTAGGTTTGAGTCTTCCTACTTGCACTTCACAAACATCAGTGGCTTTGCAACCCATTGACGATCTCTTTTTCCTTATTGCTACATACCAGGATTTTTATACTCACAAAGGTTTATTTACTCACTTACACATGAACTCGCTCAACATTATTGTTGATTTTTTAACTTACATGTATTTCAGGAAATTAACGGATCTGGCACGGTATGGAACGTTTTCCGCTGCACTAGTCAGGAGGTCATCTGGGTTTGGGGAGTCGTGACTCTTTCCTGGACAAGTCACAATCCTTAAACTGTGTTCTGTCATGTCAATGTTTGTCGAATAATGTCGTTAGAACATGTTTCAGCTAAAACAATGTTATTGTATTTGGTTTTCAAAACTTAATCGAATGGATGATCTTGCATGATTTTATTTCATATAGCTTTGTTATGGTTAAGCTATGGTATTAAGAAGTCACACCAAATTAACCACGCTTCCGCAAAGCCAGGGTGTGACAGCTTGGTATCAGAGCTCTGATCATAGCGAACTAGGATTCTTTCTCGAGTCTAGACTATGATCACTAGGGCTCTCACGAAAACATTTTTACTGCATACCACTTAAGTCCAGATCCAAAACTTTTTACAAACAAATGTTGAGCACGTTGATTTATTATAGGCTCAGCCTGGAGGGTTGAGGCTCGGTTTGGAGGATCGAGGCTCGGTCTAGGTGACCGAGGTAGTTGGCTAGTTGGACTAGGAAGAGTAGGCTCAGTCTTGGAGGCTGAGGCTCGGTCTGGAGGATCGAGGCTCGGTCTAGGTGACCGAGGTAGTTGGCTAGTTGGACTAGGAAGAGTAGGCTCAGTCTTGGAGGCTGAGGCTCGGTCTGGAGGATCGAGGCTCGGTCTAGGTGACCGAGGTAGTTGGCTAGTTGGACTAGGAAGAGTAGGCTCAGTCTTGGAGGCTGAGGCTCGGTATTGGAGACCGAGGCTCGGTCTGAGAGATCGAGGTAGTTGGCTAGTTGGACTAGGAAGAGTAGGCTCAGTCTTGAAGGCTGAGGCTCGGTATTGGAGACCGAGGCTCGATCTAAGAGGTCGAGGTAGATGATAGAGCAGTCTAGGAGACTGGGAGGCTAGTGGGACTAGGAGAATTATTTGATTGACTAATATGTTTATATGAATGATTATTATACGTATATGTGTTTGTGTTACAAACGTCATGCTTTCAGCATGTACTAGAAAGATGGACACTAGGAATCCCATGGCCATAATATCAGACGACATAGTTTCATCGAAGCACGAGGTGTACATTTCCGATACTACCGGCACAGACAAACGAAGACTTTCAGCCCTTTTGCGCTGCCTGAAGTCGTAGCAGAGCCTACTGATGGCCATCTTGTTGGGAATTTGCCACTTGCGGTGATCCCTGCCCCTATGTCCTTGCCGCTTATCCCGTTGATGATATGCCCCCCGACGTGGTCTCTGACGACGATAACGGCCTATTGGAGAAGGACCCATTAGAGGGTGAGGCCCTATTGCTGCTGGTATTAGCCTACTGTATGCGGACGCTCCTGTAGGGGAAACTCATGCCCATTCCCCCATCCCAGACTCATTTGAGTTTCTGACATCCGCATCTTCGCATATACAGGGAGTGCAGCACCGCTCACACAACGCCGACCCTGATATGGCATCATCAGCCGCACCGACCGATTCCCGCACACAGCCTTGAGTTTGATCACGATATTGAGGTTGATCCTGTTTTTCCACCTGGTTTAGATCCAGACCATGACATTGAGTTCATACACTTAGACCGGCCCTTGGAGGATTCTGTAGTCCCTGTCGACCCTATGTTGTTGATCCAGCTGATTTTGAAATGAAGTTTGTTGATCCGGAGCCAGTCATGGCCCCTGAGCCAGGCGTTGCTCCTGACCCCGCATTGGAGCATGACCCTGTTCATGCCGATGCACCTACTGTTGCTCCTTGATTGATCATCTGCTTGGACGAGAGAAAACTTGGGGTAACTGTGCAAGACAATTTACTATTACGGGGGCCCACGTAATAACGACTTGTAGTGCACAGAAATCCTGGTGGACTCTGCGGGTCAAGCTAATGAAAACCAATGTAACAGGAAATATCTAAAACACGAATGACCAAGGCGAGGCGATGTAGCCTCGAGTTCATTCTATTACAAGCAACAAGCCAAATTGGCAAGCCTATGTGAAGGCTCAGAAATTCATTTCCCCACTCATACATTGAGTATATTTGCATATGAAATTGGGTGATTACATGATGGCTTATGTTGCTATATACCTCATAGACAATTGAAACGTTGTCCAACCTGCTTCACACTATTTCGGCAAAAGGGGATGCCACCCAGACGTGACACAAACACCAGTACGTTGCCAAGGACAGAAGCCGAGCTGCAAGAACGCATCTCACAGATAAATGCACGACATGAAGCCCTCCGCTCTAAGCACAGCGATGGCATTACTGGAGATAACCATCCAACTGGCTGCACCTATAAGCAGTTCCTGAACTGCAAGCCTTTGAACTTTGACGGAACAGGAGGCGCCGTTGCATTTGTTCGCTGGTCCGAAAAGATTGACTCCATTCTAAGAATGAGTGATGGTTCGCCCCAACAGAGTGTTACCTATACCTCGGGGTTATTTCTAGATGGCACACTCTCATGGTGGAACCTCCAGGTTCAGACCCTTGGTACAGATGCTGCTTATGCACTGAGCTGGGATGAGCTCAAGGAAATGATGGAGAAGAAATGTTGTTCTAGGGCTGGAATCTAGAAGCTTGAGGTGGAATTCTGGAATTTGAAAACGGACGTACCGAAGATTCCTGAATACGTCCAGCAATCTCATTATATGTGATGTTGATTGATTGTTTATGCACTATGACATGAGATGTTATGAGGTTGATTTAATTATAACATGAGATGTTATGTGTTGATATCGTTGAATACATACGTACACTCTGCTTACTACAACCTGACTGACGTGAACCCATCTTTTAGAAGATGCCGCCGAAACGCCCAACACCGATGCCTACCAATGAGGCAGAACTCCGACAAGTTATCGCTGCTGCCATCGCACAATACGCCGCCTCGCAAGGAGGACCCAGCGGAAGCAGCTCAAACAACAATGGAAACAATAATCCACCTCATGGTAATACTAAGTCATTAAGACATACCATGATCTAATTGGATATCTCTAGCAAAGATGCTAATGCCATTCATATGTTGTAACGTATGTGCAGGGTGCACCTACAAGCAGTTTCTAGACTGCAAACCGGTTAACTTTGATGGCACAGGAGGTGCTGTCGCCTTTGTTCGTTGGGCCAAGAAAACTGAATCTGTTCTTCGCATGAGCAAATGCGCGCTAGATCAGCAAGTCACCTATATCTCAGGGCTATTCTTGGATGGAGCCCTCTCTTGGTGGAATTTGCAAGTACAGACACTTGGTGAAGCTGCTGCCTACGCGCTAACCTGGACCGAACTGAAGGAACTAATGCGCAAAAAGTACTGCTCTCACGCGGAAATCCAACGGTTGGAAACAGAGTTCTGGCATTTGAAAATGGAAGGTCCAAAGATCGCGGAGTATGTTGAAAGGTTCCATGACTTGTCGCATGTGGTACCCTACATGGTCACTCCGGAGTTCAAAAGGATTGAACGTTTCATTTGGGGATTAGCTCCTCAAATCATAAGCATGGTAACCTCATCCAAGCCTGCAACCATTACTGAGGCAATCGATTTGAGCGTGGCTCTCACTGAGGAGGCTATCCGCCTGCACAAGTTTGATGAGATCAAGACGAAGAAGGAAGAGACTCACGTCGAGTCATCAGAAGGTAACAAACGAAAGTTCTCGAACTTCAAACTAGGCGTTAGCGGTGTTGTTAAGAAAGGAGAGCCAAACGCACCAGCTCAGGTTACAGCTGGTAGTGGAAAGAAAGGAAAGGGATATATGGGCGCCCAGCCCAAGTGCAACACCTGCCAGCGTCACCATTCTGGTCGATGCGGGCCAAAGGTATGTGAAGCTTGTGGAAAGACTGGTCACTTGAAGGATTCTTGCTGGGCTAGTGCTGGCAGAAGAGGCCAAGGAGGATTTGGGAATAGAAATAATAATAGTGGTGGAAATGGAAATCGCCCACAGGGGAACAATGGAGGAAACGGGAATCGAGGCAACGATGTGAATCAAGCTGGTAATGCGAACCAAAACCACAATCAAGCTGGAAATGGAGCAGGAAATGGTCAAAGAATGGGTTGCTTTAACTGTGGAGATATCGGGCACTTTAAAAGAAACTGCCCAGAGTTGAACCAAGCCCGTGGAAGAGTGTTCCACATCGAAGCGAGGGAGGCGCGCCAGGACTCCAATGTCGTTACTGGTACGTTCCCTATAAACCAACGCTATGCATCCGTTTTATTTGATACTGGTGCCGATTATAGCTTCGTATCGTTAGAATTTAAGAATATGCTTGGTTTAGCCGTTAATAAGTTAGATATTCCCTACTCAATCGAATTGGCCAATGGGAAGTTAGTAGAAGCCAATGAAGTTATCAGAGGTTGTGTGATCGAATTGGGAGAGCGTGAGTTTGCTCTGGATCTACTACTAGTCCAGTTGGGAAGCTTCGACGTGGTGGTAGGAACGGATTGGTTATCAGGCAACAAGGCTGAGATAGTTTGTCACGAAAAGGTCGTTCGTATCCCAACCGAAGATGGTGAAACAATTATGGTTCACGGAGAGAAGCGTGAGACGCCATTAAGAATTATCAGCTGCCTGAAAGCGCGAAAGTGTTTACAGAAGGGATGTGTTGCCTTCCTGGCACACATTGTGGATAAGAAGGCTGCTGAGCCAAGAATAGAAGACATCCCTGTCGTGAGGGAATATCCAGAAGTCTTTCCAGAGGACTTACCTGGACTGCCACCTCAGAGACAAGTAGAGTTCCGCATTGACTTAGTTCCAGGCGCCGCACCTGTGGCTAAGGCACCTTATAGACTTGCTCCGTCTGAGATGCAGGAACTGTCGACACAACTTCAAGAGTTGTTAGACAAGGGATTTATCCGACCAAGCTTCTCGCCTTGGGGAGCTCCGGTCCTGTTTGTCAAGAAGAAGGTCGGTAGTTTTCGAATGTGTATCGACTACAGAGAGTTGAACAAGCTGACGATCAAGAATAGGTATCCTCTGCCAAGGATTGATGATCTGTTTGATCAACTGCAAGGCTTAAGCTTTTATTCAAAGATCGATCTTCGATCTGGATACCATCAGTTAAGGATACAAGAGGAGAGTATCCCGAAGACAGCCTTCAGAACTCGTTACGGACACTACGAGTTCCTTGTTATGCCGTTTGGTTTGACAAACGCACCTGCAGTCTTTATGGACTTGATGAATAGAGTCTGCAAGCCGTACTTGGACAAGTTCGTGATGGTGTTTATCGACGACATCTTGATTTATTCAAGAACAAAGGCTGAGCACGAACAGGATTTAAGAGCTATTTTGGAGTTGCTGAAGAAAGAACAGCTGTATGCCAAACTCTCTAAGTGCGAGTTTTGGCTACGTGAAGTCCAGTTTCTTGGACACATGGTTAATGGAAATGGAATCCATGTGGATCCAACCAAGATCGAAGCGATCAAGAATTGGGAAACGCCAAAGACGCCAACCGAGATTCGACAATTCTTGGGTTTGGCTGGCTACTATCGAAGGTTCATTGAGGACTTTTCGAAGATCGCTCAACCATTGACGCTCCTCACGCAGAAAGATAAGAAGTTTGATTGGGGAATCAAACAGGAAGAAGCGTTCCAGATATTGAAGGATAAGCTCTGCAATGCGCCAATCTTAGCACTACCGGACGGTACAGATGATTTTGTGGTATACTGTGACGCCTCACGTCAAGGATTGGGTTGTGTGTTGATGCAACGCCAAAAGGTTATTGCTTACGCATCACGTCAATTGAAAGTGCACGAAAAGAACTATACCACACATGAGTTGGAACTTGGCGCAGTGGTTTTTGCATTAAAGATCTGGAGACACTACCTTTATGGTACAAAGTGTACAATTTTTACAGATCATAAGAGCCTACAACACATATTCAACCAGAAGGAGTTGAATATGAGGCAAAGACGATGGGTTGAGTTGTTGAATGATTACGACTGCGAGATAAAGTATCATCCAGGGAAGGCGAATGTGGTCGCCGATGCCCTAAGTTGAAAGGAGAGGATCAAGCCCATAAGGGTTAGGGCTTTAGAAATGATTATCCGAACCGATCTTCCCTTGCGCATTCGTGCCGCGCAGAAAGAGGCTCTCAAGGAAGGAAACCTTGAAGAAGAATATCTCCGTGGGATGGAGAAGCTTTGATGCCAAGCGAGGAAGGAACGTTATGTTTTGAGAAAAGGATTTGGGTTCCTTTGTTTGGAGGTTTAAGGAAGGTTATTTTTTATGAAGCTCACAAGTCACGGTACTCTATCCATCCAGGAGCGGATAAGATGTACCAAGATCTCAAAGACTACTATTGGTGGCCTAGGATGAAAGGCGATGTCGCTGTGTATGTGAGCAAATGTTTAACATGCGCTAAGGTTAAAGCGAAATACCAAAAGCCTTCAGGACTTCTGCAACAACCTGAGATTCCCAAATGGAAATGGGAACAAATCTCCATGGACTTTGTTACAAAGTTGCCAAGAACGCCAAGAGGCCATGACACTATTTGGGTAATAGTGGATCAATTAACGAAGTCAGCACACTTCTTACCTATCAGAGAGAAGGATAATACGAGCAAATTGGCCGAAATTTACATGAGAGAAATCGTTACGCGCCATGGAGTACCTCTCTCAATCATCTCTGATAGAGACGAAAGGTTTGTGTCAAGGGTATGGCAATCCTTCCAAGAAGCCTTTGGCTCACAATTGAATCTGAGCACCGCATTTCACCCGCAGACCGACGGGCAAAGCGAGCGAACGATACAGACTTTGGAAGACATGCTGAGAGCGTGTGTTATGGATTTGGGCGGTAGCTGGGACAAACATTTGCCTTTGGTTGAATTTTCATACAACAACAGCTACCACACCAGTATTGGTGTCGCGCCATTTGAAGCCCTTTACGGACGCAAGTGCCGATCACCACTATGTTGGGCTGACGCAGGTGATAGGCAGCTTGCTGGTCCCGAAATCGTCCAAGAGACGACAGACAAGATTGCGCAGATTCTTAAACGCATCGAAGCAGCTCGCCACAGACAGAAGGCCTATGCGGATCCAAACCGGAAACATGTGGAATTCCAAGTTGGAGAAATGGTGTTATTGAAAGTTTCACCCTGGAAGGGTGTGGCACGCTTCGGAAAGCGTGGGAAGTTAAATCCGCGCTACATTGGTCCTTTCAGAATTTTGGAAAGAATGGGGCTAGTAGCATACAAGCTGGACTTACCTGCTGAACTGTATGGTGTTCACGATACATTTCATGTATCTAATCTAAAGAAAAGTCCAACTCAAGTTACCGTTGCTACTCCCACCGACGAGATTCATGTTGACGACACGCTCCACTTCGTTGAAGAACCTGTTGAGGTCACGGATTGGAAGGTAAACAAGACCCGCCGGAGCAGTGTCAAACTCGTCAGAGTTCGTTGGAATGCTAGACATGGTCCGGAATACACCTGGGAACGTGAGGACCGGATGAAAGAGAAATACCCCCACTTATTTCCTAAGAACCCTGCATCTAGTAGCAGAACTTAAATTTCGGGACGAAATTTATTTAACGGGGGGAGAATGTGACAACCCTCACTAAACCAGGTATCCGTACAACTCGATTAATAATTAATTATTGCTTAATTACTGTGCTTGCTTGAACTTGTGAATAAACTGCTACTTGAACACTGATACATGTACTTACTTGCATCATACTTTACTTGCTATCACTACATTATTTACATGACTGAACCTTAGTGACAAACATGATGCACAAAAAGCACAGTAGCACTATAACGGATAACCTATTGAACATGCTGATAAAGCCAGTATCAGGCAAACACTGCCTCTAAGGCCTGTATGAGCCAGAAATATTTTGCTACACTAGTGGTGAGTGTAGGGATATAAGGGTTGTAGAACTGCGTCTCTAGGAATAAGTCACAATGACTGGATGTGCCTAAAACGTACTCTAAGTACAAAACTCAGCACTTTACATAACAATTCAGCTTTTAGCTAACTAATAAAGTGCCAAAACATGAGAAAAAATATTACTAGACACTTTCCAAAGTGTCAGAAATGAGTTGTGTCACTAAAAAGGGTATTAACGACACTTTAAGCTTTGTTAAGCACTTTAACGGATTACTATCCAACCGAACAACCGGACTATACCCGGAACATGAAAATATTGTTATTTTCATTATTTATCTTTTTCTGAGCCAGTTAGGGTCCCTGATTTCCCTAACACCCTTTGTAACGCGTGACACACCACTAACCAGGTTAAGCACTTAACTACCTTACTTAACCCAACTAATAAACCTAACTATTTGTTAGAATTGGACTAGTACCCCCCCCCCCCCTCTCTAACCGTCCCCAACTACGGGGGGACACACTTGTACCTTTGTTTGATTATTATAATCCCTTTGCTTAGTATCTAAAAGACATAACATCCATTGGGTAATTCACTTGTAATTTGTCTATAAGATCCAAGTATTACACATATGAACATTGTCATCACTTAAACTCACCAAAGAACTCTCTCTCTCTCCCTAAGGAAGCTACGGCCAAACACCCCTTGTCCATCCATCCATTTTCGATTTGTATCTTGCAAGTTCCAATCATCTACAAGTGTTAAGGGTCGAATATTAGGAAGCTTGGTGCAAACGGAACGCGAAGGACCTCTTTATCTTGCTTTTATCCACGCGTTTTTTCATCTAGATTCTTCCCTAGCCTCGAGCTAGTGGTATGTTACTTAAATCACTTACTTGAACTATTTTAAAGCGGGTAATATGATTTGTAACGGTTAAAACTCGTTAACATGCAAGATGATACCTAAAAGTCTACTAAAATGCTTGTAATGTTGGTTAATAACTCATGCGTTGTGTAAAACTTGTAGTATTCGATTTGGGTGATTATTTAGACCCGATCTATGTTGTGGTAGCTCGGATCACCATTTAACCCGGTCTAGTCATGTTCTTGGATCATGACATAAGGTTATTTTGGAAGGAACAAGGGTTAAAAGGTGAAACTCTACCACACCTGAATCATGAACTTGTGTAAAAACATTTTGACAAGTGAAAAAGTGTTTAAAACTAGTAGATCTACGTATCTACAACCGGTATTTTCAAAGGACCACGCGTCAAGGAAATCATGTTTCTAAAAGAAGGATCTTACAATAACAAGAATGATTTTTATGAACACACAAGTGTATAAACACTTGTGTAACACTAAGTTCCGACAAAGAACTAGTTTTGTCAAATGTTACTAGAAGTTGTAAAGATGCAATTTCTTTAAAAACGAGGCTTTTACGAAACCGGTTGGATTTATACAAAGATACACCAAAGATAAGGAGCTTTATCACATATTTTTGGATAAACTACAAGTTCATGTATTTTTGCGATTACAACTATTTTAACTAGTTGAATATTGTTTATTGTTGAACAAGAAAATTGTTGAATTGATTTACAAAAGAAAATGATACGCTTGAAAGCGTGGCCACCTCCAGTTACAGAGGAAACTCTGGCAAAATTTTTCTAAAAACCTAACACTTGGAATTATTTTCACTATAAGTGTTAGAAATACTTTTCGACTTGTTTTCGCCACAACTTTATTTACAAAATATCGGAGGTGGGATTTCACAAAATAAAACGCGATAAATATATATTTAGTATATATTTTTCTTAACGACACTTGTCATGTGTTTATGATTATTTTGTGAAAATACTAGTATTATTTTAGGGTAAAAATAATACAACCGAACGTTAACGAATCCAAAATAATACGAACGCTTTCACCATAAATATATAAGTTACACCGGTAATTATATTACCACTCGATTGCTAAAACATAACTTACGCACTTACGGAAATATTTATGAACGCGTATTTTAACAACGTATTATTGGAGAAAAATCATGTGAAATGAAAATATAATATTTTTTTTTTGAAAAATACTTATATTTTGGAATTGGAAATATATATATATATATATATATATATATATATATATTAAGTGAGACTTAATGATATAATTTGAACGCACATGTATTGAATCCCCCATCCTTGGGAAGGAGATTAACTACCAAGTATATACAGAACGTAAACACGAAATAGTTGTCTAACTATTTCCCAAAAACTTAAACTATAAAGCTAAGGCACGGCCGTCCGTCTAATAGAATTAGCACCTGTAGGTCGTCGCACAGCTGCCTGATTTGGAGTACTTGGTAGAGACGCACCGACTGTGAGTTCATGTCCCCCTTTTTCTCTAACTATTTTTAGTTTTCTTAACTGCGGGGGTGAAATACATGTTACTTTGATTACAAGTACTTTATACACGGTATGGTTAGCGTAAGGAGGTTTACTACTTAGATCATGTGAGTGGGTAGGCGGGAACTGGAGACCATTAATCCTCATTGTAGGAACCGAGGGACGTAAGCGGTAGATCTATCTGGGTGTAGCGAGCCCAACCCCTGAGCCCGCATAATGGACCAGGTGGTGACTTTGTACCCATCGCCAAATACGCTAGGTTTGAGTCTTCCTACTTGCACTTCACAAACATCAGTGGCTTTGCAACCCATTGACGATCTCTTTTTCCTTATTGCTACATACCAGGATTTTTATACTCACAAAGGTTTATTTACTCACTTACACATGAACTCGCTCAACATTATTGTTGATTTTTTAACTTACATGTATTTCAGGAAATTAACGGATCTGGCACGGTATGGAACGTTTTCCGCTGCACTAGTCAGGAGGTCATCTGGGTTTGGGGAGTCGTGACTCTTTCCTGGACAAGTCACAATCCTTAAACTGTGTTCTGTCATGTCAATGTTTGTCGAATAATGTCGTTAGAACATGTTTCAGCTAAAACAATGTTATTGTATTTGGTTTTCAAAACTTAATCGAATGGATGATCTTGCATGATTTTATTTCATATAGCTTTATTATGGTTAAGCTATGGTATTAAGAAGTCACACCAAATTAACCACGCTTCCGCAAAGCCAGGGTGTGACATGTTCATCCTTACATCGTTGATTCTAAATCATCCGTACAATATTTCTCAAGTCGTATTTGATCACATGGTAGAAAACACTAAGGTTGAGAAGTTCTTACAACATCCGAGATTTGTTCAAATGCTGCTAGACGACAAGATAAAGAACTTGGAGAAAGATGATAAAAATGAATTGGTTCTAGAGCATATGACAGGGGTTACTAGGGATCACATTACTTTACTTCACGTGTTCGCTTCGGTGAACATGTGACGCGCATACTCTACAACGCATTCTCGTGGTTAGGTTGTATCATTGTTGGTAGTTACATGCTTCGCCCGTTACGTGTTACATGCTGGTTATGCGTGAACGCTTTTCATACTATTATCTATGCAAACTTGTGTACTCACCTTTACTTTATGTATTGACTTTTATTTTAACGTATGTGACAGGTTGATTGGATGTTATGCTGCAAACAAGTAGGAAGTCTAGAAACACACCATATAAATCTGAGTTGTCGAAATAGATCTTGTTTTTGAGACTGAATATTTGTAATGAGTGTTATGCTTTATTTGTTTAATAGTATGGGATATTGAACCTTATAAATATTGTCATTTAATAGTTGTTATGGATCCTCATGAACAATCTGTTTCGCTCAATGCCACACCCCGATGATTCCGCCATCGGTTGGGGTGTGGCATAAACGATCGAAGTGGTTTATTAAAGATGTTGAAAAGAAAAGAAGGAGGAGAACTACACCAAAGCAAACACTAATACAACCACACCTTGTTGATGAGCCGACTGATGATGAAGCACAACATGGTGATGGAAATGCTGAAACTGGTGATATTGGTCCTTCTGATGTGAATACAATTCAAGAGATTGAAGATTTGGTGACAGGAGGAACAGAAAATGTAATGTTCAGGAAGATGTGTATTGTTGGTGGAGAAAGATTTGAAGGAATAGTTGAAAGTGATAGTGAATCAACTGAAAGCGATATTCCTATGTCAAAGATTGCTCCTTCTTCACATGATCCAAAGGATAACTGGAGAAAGAAAGAATAGGCATCCAAAAAGCGCAAAGGCAGTGATGAAAAGTATGCAACATATGAATCGTCAGGTGCCGAGGTTCAAAAAGTAAAAAAGGGGAAAGGCATATTGAAAAGAATGTCCCAGCCAACTGATTATCCTAAGGCGAAGAAGGCTCGTAAGAGTACGACGAGATCTGTCAAAATAACAATTGTTGGCGAGCCAATAAAAACTACTCCAGAAAGGGTGGAAACTTCAACAGTTGAGCCAACTGAAGTACCGATTCTAACTCCTCAAAATTCTCCTATTCATCAATTGGTACCAAAAGAGACTAAAGAAGTTCAACGCACACTGCCACAACAACATCAACAAGTCTAGGAACCAGAATCAACGACTAAGAAAGCTGATATACCAAGGCATTTTGACCATTCTGCATAATTCAATGAAGCCTTTGGTAACATTGCTTTGGGTTCTGGACCGGTGCATTTAGAAGATATTTCAGACATACCATTCTTTGATGACGACAGTGTTGAAGTTAGAGTTTCAAAGCTTGAAAAAGAAAAAGCGGCTTCTGATGAAAAGATGAAGAATATAGAAGCTGAGAACGTCGTTTTAAAGAATGAAGTGCAAGTTCTGAATGATAAAGTTGCAAACCTTGAAGCAAGTAATGTTGCAATGAACGAAGTAGTTGAAGGTTTGGTAACTTCAAATGAACAATTATCTTCTTCTAACACCATGTTGAATGTAGAAAATGAAATCTTAAAGAAGATGGTGAATGATCACGAGGCTGATAAGAAGATCAAGTCGAAGCAGATTGAAAAGTTATATCTTGTTCTTGAAGACAAAATGGGTCTGAATGTTGATGTTGAATTTGATCAGATCGGAATCCGAAGAGCGGAGGCTCGGAGGATTGAGCGTGAAAGATTGGCAGCTGAAGTAGAAACAACAACAACTTCTAAAGGCAAAGATAAACTTGATGATGTTTCTGACACTACTAAGTTTGAGTTAGTTGGTGAGCCAGTGGTTGTTCGATAGAGTGAAGAAGAAAACTAAAGGCTTGCTGAAGTTGAACGTCATCGCAACAAAAACAAGAATGTCGATGAAGATAAAGACGATGAGGATGAAGAAGAAGAACTACCAGGAAAGTGATAATGATGATGATGACGATGATCAAGGTGGTAACGGTATGATGTAGTGAAAAGATCTGGTGTTCATCAGGTGCAAGATTACCTGGATGATTCACTGAATGAAGAGAGAGAGAGAGAGAGAGAGAATGTAAATTCTCAGGGGGAGAAAAGTTCTGGAGCTCCTCACGATGCAGAATCAGCTGAAATTTTCACTGAGGCTGTACCAATAAGCTCAATTTCAGCTGATACTCCTAAGGTGATTTATCTCTGTCACGATGTGGAGGAAAGGGAGTATGTTCCCAATTATACTCGTGAAGAGATGATGGAAAAACTAGGTGTTTCTGATGAAGCAGATAACCGGGTGTTCAAATTTGATTTTGAAGTTGATTTAGAGAAGTCAAATCCTAACGAAGCAGGTGATTATGTATTCAAGATTGTTAATGAAGCAGATAACTTCGACAATGTTGTCATGGAAGATGATTCTGAATCTGACAATGAAGAGCCTTTTCATTATTCCGGTAACAGGAGAGAAAGATATTACACTTCAAGTTAAGAGACCGCGCTGTATGAAGAATATGCCATTGAAAGATATGGAACAAGACTTCTACAGAGAGTTCAAAGGGTGGTACTATGACCCAAAAACATGGGAAGCGGTGATCTCTTTATGAAATGAAGAAAACTGGTATTGGAGAAGTATTCGCGTGCTTGACCCGATGTGGTAGGTTAACGGTTCAAAGAAAGACATTGAATGCCTGTTGTTCAACAAGATAGTGTTCTTTCCGGAAGATAAGGAACAAGCATTGCGATTCCAAAAGTTGATCAACGTGTGCTTTGAAAAAGATATTAATTATGGTCACTACTGAAGGTCAAACTGGAGAGATCTTGAACGAGAAGAATTCCTGGAGGAAGAACGTCAAAAGGAGCTGATCAACAAGAAGATCAAAAGAGCAACTTTCTTAGCAAGTTTGAAGTTTCCTAACAAGCCAATTGCTACAGATTGAGAAGGAAAAGAGGAATAAAGTAAGAATTACTAAGTTCTTCGACTTCAACGTTCAGACTAGAGAATGGTGGTTGACCAAGGGTAGATTCGAGAGGCTAGCACAACGAGAAGAAGAACAAAGACAGAAGAAGAAACGAATATATGGCAAAGCTTGATGAAGACTATACATGAAGACTATAACTACATCCAAGGTGGAGTCTGTGAATGCATATGTCCGTAGCTTTCGTCATGTATTGAGTCTTATTTTGTTTTGTATTGTATTGTATGTTTTAGATTGTGTTTCTTATCGAAATGGACGGGATTGTAATGTAAATGGCCCATTCGTACGAAAGGCACTTTCGTGCGAATGGGACATAAGCCCATTTCGTACGAACTGGCCATCCGCCTTTACTGGTTTCGTGCGAGTCTGTTCGCCTATAAATAGGGTGTTGGGCTGGTCATTTGTAACTTTGGTAATTTGAAGCGAAGCTCTGCCAAAATCGTTTCTCGGTGTTGTAACAGCTTTCAATCAAGTGAAACGATAGTTCAACAGTATTCTTGTATGTTTGTTCACTTCATACTCGGATTCCGCACGAGATATGAAGATCTACTAACCGGTCGGAGCATTCGGAGCACCGAAATGGTCCGCACAGTTCTTGGCTCCAAGAAGGGTGTTCAAACTCAAATAATACATAACTCCGCGAAAAAAACCCCCAAGTGCCCTATAACTCGTTAAACAATGCCAAAACAACAAAATTCGCATCGGACACCAGGAGCAGGCGTCGCCGACGTCTTGTGGAATGTCTGGTTTTCTGTTGACGCCTTATCTCGCTGTCTACGCCATTCCTTGACGACGGGGTGCGTCGCCGACGACCATGGGGCGTCGCCGATGCCCCCTGTAGGTATATTTTCCTGTTTTCTCATTTCTCGCGTTTCCGGATGATCCCGTTCGCTCCCGGTGCTCCGAATAGCTTCCAAATAGCTCCTTTAACTCTGTTAGACCTGCAAAACACAATTCCAATCAAAAGAAGGCTATTCAAAACTAAAAGCTATGTAAAAACATAAACTTAAACACATTAGAACATCGGTATTCGACCACACATCAGTAAACAAGTTTAAATACATAGCATAAGCGTGAATAAAAGTTGTCTCATATCCAACATGGTAATTTGCATACATTGTTTATTATCATACTAGCTTGTGTCAACTTCAAGTCAAACCAAAGTATACCACGATCGTGCATATCCTTGCCGCTGAAATGACAAGGTCGTAAATCCTATAGCGCTACAATACCACAAGAGTATGAGCGGTGTATTAATCCTATAACGCTATAATTGTTAAGGTAGGGTTGAAAAATTAATGAGCATATAGAACACAAGAATAAATATAGCATGTAACAACAAAAATATAACAAGTACCATGTTTTAACGGACAGAGTGTTCATATGGACAAGTTTAATCGTGAGTATGTGATTTGTAGTATAGTGTACATGTTGCACCCAAAGTGTGTAAAAGGGAAAATGGGATCAAGTATACTCATGGTTTGCGTAGAAAGTCCTTGAATGTGAGTTTGACAAGTCTTGAGTTTGGAACACTGGAGTTACCCTAAGATGGGAAACGAAGGTTTGTGAGTTGCGGATTCGATTGTTGGGTTGGATTCGGAATTTAGAGATAATTTATAAGTTATAGAAAAATGTAAAGTAAAGGTACCATGAGAATGGTCATGCAAGGATGTAGGATGATTAGCATCCATTTAACCTCATTATATGATTCACCAAAGCACAAAATCATCAACTTAGTTGATGATTTTAATTGGTCATGAATGTAGACTAAAATTGTAAGTACATAATCTACGAAGTAGCCAAATGAGGACAACCTGGACGTGTGCATACCCAACATGGTAAATATTGGAGACGAGGCGGGGTTGGTTCATTTTGGTTCTTGAAAGCTACTTTGGATATTGTAATATCTAAATCACTAAATAACCAAGTGATCTCAAACTAGACTAGTGCATTCCAATCATGGCAAATGTTTGAAGGCTTGGTGTAGTTTGGTGATTTTGTTACTAGTAAGTTTACTTAGTAACTTAGATGATTAATTAACAAATCAACAAGTGAAGTAGTGGAAACGAAAGTTAGAAAGCCAAGACTTCCATGGTTCAATCTAGTAAAAATGAAAAAAAAAACTAAAGTTTAGATAAAAAAAATTCTCAAAAGACAAAACTAGACCGGTAAAAATGAAAAAAAAAATCCTAAATTTTAGATAAAAAAAATTCTCAAAAGACAAACCATAAAAGACAAAATAAAAAAATATTACTCTTACCACACCTCGTGTTACCATAAAAGACAAAAAAAGTGATATGAATAAAAATTATTTTGTCTTAATTAAAGCCCAACCATATTGGATTGTTTTCTGGATTCATAATTGAAGTGGCTCAACAGTTTCAACACAAAGAAAATAACTCATTTATAGAGGTGCACAAACCGGGTATTATTAATAATCGGTTCCGGTTATGAAACTGGTTTCGGTTTCTCATTTTAAGGGATGGAACCGGTTATTACTATAACCAGTTCGGTTTCGGTTCCTGTTATTTGACCAAAAAAATCACACCCTATGTGCCCGATTCCCGGTAGGGTTCGGTTCCGGTTCTTAAGAAACCGAGTATTAAAATACCCTATTTTCAAGTTTTTAATACCCTATTTCTGATTTCTGTTCTATATTTTCATATTTTTTAATATTCTATTGCGTTTTTATTACCTTATTTTCTCGTATTTTTTCTTTATTATTATTAAATACGCATTGTATAATGTAAGAAAATTAAAATAAATGCACTAATTGTTTTTTGGTCTAGTTCTGATTCTTGTCTGATTTTGGGTATTAATTGGGTATGATAGGTTCCGGTTCCAGGTATTGAGATCAAAATGCATACCCTATCTATACCCTACGGGTGAGGTCGACCCGGTCTCGGGTGTAGAATACCCGAGTATTAAAAAAACCAGTTCCAGGTTTTTTTACCGGGTCCGGTTCTGAGTACGGTTTTTTTGTGCACATCTCCTCACTTATGCCAACTGAAGTTCGGTTAGAGCATTTATGCAAATATTTGTATCTTCTCTTTAGGCAAAAAAAAAATAAAAAAATCAAGAAGATATATGGTTAGAGCATTGACATATCCACCATATTTTTTTTAAATTGTAAATTTTTTTCTCTTTGTAAGACTTGAACCTAAGATCTTATATATAAGTATTTTAAAAGGTTTTGCCTTGCCACCAGACCACCAATCCCCAGTGGCGGACCTAGAAATTTCCTTCTGGGGGTGCGAAAAATTTTTATGGGTTGTATGTCACTGGGTATATACTAATTGTTTTTCGGTCCGTAGTGGGTCAGATCGGGTTGTGTCATATTTAAAAAAGATAATCCAACATTCAAATTAAAATTCATATAATCAACGCAAGCACGTCAAACATTATTACACTTGAATAAATAAAATACTATGTAAAGTCATTCATTACGAGTTTTCATTTGTTGAAATCTATCCATAACATTGTTCAGAGAGACTTTGCTAATCAAGTCTTTGTCAATATAACAGATATAACAACCCTCCTAAAAGTCTTATAACATCCCTATACGTCCTAAAATACACCCCGTATACGGCAAATGGGCCTGAAATACCTTTATTTTGATAAAAATCAAATAAAAACAATATTTAATGTCTGTCGCGGGGCGCGACAGACTACCCTTGATCCGTCGCTGGGCGCAACAGCTTGGCCACCAGGCCGCACCAAATCGTGCCACGTGTCCGACGCGTGTGGAAGCTAGCGGGTTGACTCGACAACCCTATACGAGACACGTAGTCTCTCGCGGGCCGCGTAAGCCCTGGTGATGCGTGCGAAGTGTCGTATATTTTAGGTGTATATTTTAAGCCCTTTTTAACACTTATTTTAGCCAAGTTTTAAATTTATAAAACACGATATTTCACTAACACTAAACACACATATGGGCAAGTGCACCCATCGTTGAGTGTAGTATAGCGTTGGTAAGATACCGAGGTCGTCCAAGGACACAAGAGCTTTTAATACCGGTTTATCCTCAACGTCTAACCAAAATAAAAGTTTAGAAAAATGTTTTAAACTAAGAAAAATAAAAACTAACTAAAATGCTGAAAATAAAAAATAAAAAAAACAGATAGACAAGATGAATCACTTGGTTCCGACTCGTATCTAGTATAACCTTTGATTATTTCCGCACTTTTGCACATAATTAAGAGATTATCTTAGTTATTGTAGTAGGCCCCTCTTTTGAAGGTGACGTTACCCTCACCCCAGTAGTTTGAGTCAGCAGGGATACAATCCTAAAGGGGTGGATTATTGGAAGATAATGAATTAAGTTATTAATGCAGTATTGTGGTAGGCCCCGCTTTTGGCGGTGACGTTACCCTCGACTAAGTAGTCTGAGTCAGCAGGGATACAGTCCTAAATAGCCGGGTTATAGTATTAATAGTAGTTAACTTATGAGGGGATCAAAGAGTTTGGACCCCCGCCATCCAATACCGTGAAGTATTGAAGGAGGTCCTACTAAATTTGACCCAGGTCCATTGCAGGACCTCTAAACGCTGAACAATGGCAAGACCTTTACCAAACCGTTCCCTTAACCCCCTACCAGGTAGCCAACATATCTCCATATAGACCGTGGAGATATGAATGGTGAAAATCCTTTATTTTATATAGACAGTAAAATAATGCCAAGACACCACGGACAAACGATAAGGAAAGATCACCTTCAACATAAGTAACTAGTTATTAAAGTCATTAATACAAAACCAAATAAAAAGTGCAAAAGATTAGAAATAAAAAGTATTATACTAGACACTTTGTCTTCACCAAGTGATGTAAGAGACTTAGGCAAACATGGTCTTGATTGTCAAGAACTCTTACGATCAATCTTGGATCCCGAGACGACTCACACACTCTATGATGGACAATGGATGATGGTGGTGGATGATGGTGTTGTGATGGTGGTGGGTGGTGGATGAAGTGTGAGAGAGGTGGTGTGCCAAGGGATGGTTTGAGCTTGAGCCAAGCACTCCTATTTATAGCCTGTACAGAAGCCTGGACACGGCCCCGTGTCCGCTGGACACGGCCCCGTGTCCACCCTTTTCTCTTTCTTCATTAATACAGTTTGTCTTTATTAGCTCCACACGCCCCCGTGTCCGCTGGGCACGCCCCCGTGCTTGTCTGACATTCTCTCTCTTCATTAATTGTAATTCGCAATTACAATTAATGCGCCTGCTGTACTTTCGCCACGCCCCCGTGTTCACTGGACACGGCCCCGTGGTGGGCAATAGAAGCTTCTAGAGGTTTGTCTTTTGTGCCAGGGCTGACCATTCTGGACACGGCCCCGTGCTGAGCTGGGCACGCCCCGTGTTGGGCTGGGCACGCCCCGTGTCGGGCTGGGCACGCCCCGTGTCGGGCTGGGCACAGCCCCATGCTCAGCTGGGCACAGCCCCATGCTCAGCTTTCTTCTTGTTTTTGCTTTGGGAGTTGTTGTCGAGGGGTCGGACATGCCACGTTTCTTCCTTTTCTTTGTATTTATGTTGGTTTTGGCTGTATATTTGTTCCTGTTGTTCGTTTAAGCTCATTTGACCCTGTAAATTCAAATGGAAGACAAAAACACACTTTTTCCAACATTAGTACTAAAAAAGGGTTAGTTTTATGCCTTATTTGATGTAATTTATATGTTGCATTTTACACACATCAAATACCCCCACACTTGAATCTTTGCTTGTCCTCAAGCAAAACTCTTTATAATGTGGCTTTACACTCCCAAATGGAATTGGTAGAAGAGAAGGTTTTTGGGCTTGTCATAGAGTGCCGGGAATCCAAGATTCTTTATTAGGCTTTATTTTTATGTTATTTACAATCCTATTCGTTATGATTTATTTTGAACTTTTCATAAGAGAAATTACTTATTTGGGCATAACATGCCTCTTTAAAATTTTATTTATATACAAGTTCACATACCTCACGGGGAATCACTCAACACTCGGCCGAAGATGTATTTTTGTGAAACACTCGAGAGCGGCATGGAACTTACTCATACCATAAGCTTGCCAAGCAATCAATCCTCCTCCTTTTTAACTATACACCTTTGTAAATATCAAGAGGACTTTTGGGGTGAAGGGTTTGGCTTGGGCTAAAGGTAGGTGGTTGGGTTAGTGGTTAGTAAAAGGGCAAAAGGCGTAAAAAGCATCGGTTTTCGTAAGACCTCTTTTTTTTTTTTTTTTTTTTGATGAAGCCACTATTCAAACAAAGTTATTTTTGATAAACTTGTTTGTTTATTTCTCTTTTGCTTCATCATCATCATCTTTTTTTTTTTTTTTTTTGAAAGTCATAAGAAAAACCGAGCTTGTTACTAAAACAAAGGGTTAAAAATAAAAAGGTTTTGGTGGGTGAAAGGGTTTTTTTTTTTTTTTTTTTTTTTTGGGGTTATGAAATGAAAAGGTTTAGGCTCAAAGGGGTTAACTAGGGGGATTTTGGGTAGGTGGTAAAAAAGAAAAAGAAAATAATGGTGTAGAAATAAAAAGGGTTAGTCCTAATGCCTCCATCATTTACTTACTCGGGTTTAAGTTGGTAAGGACCGGGAATGTATCGTCATGGCAAGTTCTAGATTCGTAAGAACCAAGCGGCTATTCACACAAGAAACGAAAAATGAGCATTTAGTCTAATGATATGTAATTGTATGCTCAATAAAGGCTCAAAACTCACTTTTGTGGGAATGGGTTTTTATGTGATCAAGTATATATAATCAAATTTTAACTAAGCTTGTCATGCCTTTTCATAATTTCTTATGTTGGTTCTTTTTATCACGACGCTATCGGTTGTAAATTCGTAAAAATATAACCTTTTTAGAATTTTGAAATTCCCAAATTAAACCTAGACAAGTAAAAAAAATTGAATTTTTTTTTGAAAAAATGGGGTGATTAGCGGTTCCAATAGAGTTTTGTGTAAGGCTTGTTATTAGGACTTGCAAGATTCAAGGTTTTAGCATCCCCCCCACACTTAAATTACACATTGTCCTCAATGTGTCCCAAAAATAAGTTTTTAGGCTGATTAAATGTGTAAAAATTGGTTAAAAACAAGATTTTATGGTACTGGGTAGCTAAACACGGGGTGGTGTTGGCTGAGCACGGCCCAGTGTCCAGACTGCCAGTACCAAAAGTAAACAGAAGGCTGGGCACGGGGGCGTGTCCAGTGAGCACGGCCCCGTGTCCAGGTACCTGAACTGGGCATTTTCTACAGAACCTTGGGCACAGGGCGTGTTGGGGTGAGCACGGCCCCGTGCTGAACCTGCTGTAATGAAGAAAAATCATCGGGAGGCTCTGTTTTTGTGTATGGGGTGTTGGTTCAAGCTTCCCTTATCATCCTTCACCATCCCGAGTGTGTTTTATTCCTGAAAAATAAAAACTAAACTAGAAAACATAAAGGTTAATCTAAACTAAACTACGGATAGTTCCGCGGAATGCCTCCGTGGTGCGCCACGTTTATAAGGGTCCTTGGCTAGACCCAATTTATCAGGTGGTTCTGGCTCATCTTCAATTAGGGGGTCGTCATTGCCGAATGGATATTTCATTGATCGCTCAAGATCGACACTTCTTTTAAATGCCCCTAATTGAAGAGGTAGATTGTTGAACTTCCGGTTTTTCAAAGCTTCGTGAGTTTTTACAAATGGTCGTCCCAACACTAGAGGAGCGTCATCGAGGATGACAAAATCGGTCGGGATTACCATTTGATTTGTTTGAACCAATACATCCTCAACTATACCGATTGATTTTATTACTTTTCGATTGGATAGAAAAATGGGTATTTGAAGTGGAGAAAAATCACTAATACTTAATTTTTCGAAAATGTAGTTAGGCATTATGTTAACACAAAGATCTTTATCGATTGTAACGTTACTAATAAACGAATTTTGAAAGAAACATGGAACCGGTGTAATGTTAATTTCAAATGGGTCTTCTTTTATTAGTGACGTTTGATCATTAGTTAACTTAACACTTACCGTTTCGTCAATTTTAGCGTTAGTGTTTAACTCTTTTAAAAACTTAGCATGAGTGGGTACTAAACAATGGTTTTCAAAAGAAGGTGACAAGAGATTAATTTCTTCAAAATTAGACTCTTCTTGAATTTTAAAATTGTCGGACTCACCTTTATCGTTGTTTAACTCATGTGTCGGTTTTTCACTTATTTGTTCTTCCATTTTTACACTTTCAGTTATCTCTTCCTTTTTTAATTCTTCTCTTGCGCGAGACTCCTCTTCCCTTGCGCGAGATTCTTTTATACAACGATCGATAACTCTAATGTGTTCTAATATCCTATCGGTCACTTCGGTTATAGAAAAAGAATCGGGATTTTCAAAGCTTGAATCCGGTTGTTCGATCCTTTGTTCCTCATAATACCCATATGAAGTAGATGGTTCACACCATTGTTCTTCATTGTAAGCATATGATGGATAAGGGTCGTAATTTTGTTCTTCATAATACTCATATGAGGTGGGTTGTTCACGCCATGGTTCCTCATAATAAGCATATGAAGGTGGTGGCTCATATCTTGGTTCCTCAAAGTATGAGTATGAAGGCTCATACCTTGGTTCATCAAAATATGAGTATGAGGGAGGAGGTTCATACCTTTGGTCTTCATAGGATGTGTATGAAGTTGATGGCTCGTACCTGGGCTCCTCATAGTAGGTGTATGAATTGGATGGTTGATATGAGCGATTATTTTGAACCGAGCGTGCATTACGACAATTAGTGCAATAATTACCCCTATAATCATCCTCCTCATAGGTGTAGTTGTAACCTCCTGAGTATTGATCCATAAGAATCACTCAGCAGACTACAACCGAGTCTCGAGATCAGAAAACAAAAAGAAAAACGGAAACAGAGGCTGGACACGGCCCCGTGTTCAGTGGACACGGCCCCGTGTACAGAATCTGTATCTGGGCGTTTTAATTAAAGTTACTGATTTCGTTGAGCACGGGGCGTGTTCAGTGAGCACGGCCCGTGTTCAAGCTTCTGTTACTGGGTGTTTTATGAAAAATATGCAGCACGGCCCCGTGTCGTATATTTTAGGTGTATATTTTAAGCCCTTTTTAACACTTATTTTAGCCAAGTTTTAAATTTATAAAACACGATATTTCACTAACACTAAACACACATATGGGCAAGTGCACCCATCGTTGAGTGTAGTATAGCGTTGGTAAGATACCGAGGTCGTCCAAGGACACAAGAGCTTTTAATACCGGTTTATCCTCAACGTCTAACCAAAATAAAAGTTTAGAAAAATGTTTTAAACTAAGAAAAATAAAAACTAACTAAAATGCTGAAAATAAAAAATAAAAAAAACAGATAGACAAGATGAATCACTTGGTTCCGACTCGTATCTAGTATAACCTTTGATTATTTCCGCACTTTTGCACATAATTAAGAGATTATCTTAGTTATTGTAGTAGGCCCCTCTTTTGAAGGTGACGTTACCCTCACCCCAGTAGTTTGAGTCAGCAGGGATACAATCCTAAAGGGGTGGATTATTGGAAGATAATGAATTAAGTTATTAATGCAGTATTGTGGTAGGCCCCGCTTTTGGCGGTGACGTTACCCTCGACTAAGTAGTCTGAGTCAGCAGGGATACAGTCCTAAATAGCCGGGTTATAGTATTAATAGTAGTTAACTTATGAGGGGATCAAAGAGTTTGGACCCCCGCCATCCAATACCGTGAAGTATTGAAGGAGGTCCTACTAAATTTGACCCAGGTCCATTGCAGGACCTCTAAACGCTGAACAATGGCAAGACCTTTACCAAACCGTTCCCTTAACCCCCTACCAGGTAGCCAACATATCTCCATATAGACCGTGGAGATATGAATGGTGAAAATCCTTTATTTTATATAGACAGTAAAATAATGCCAAGACACCACGGACAAACGATAAGGAAAGATCACCTTCAACATAAGTAACTAGTTATTAAAGTCATTAATACAAAACCAAATAAAAAGTGCAAAAGATTAGAAATAAAAAGTATTATACTAGACACTTTGTCTTCACCAAGTGATGTAAGAGACTTAGGCAAACATGGTCTTGATTGTCAAGAACTCTTACGATCAATCTTGGATCCCGAGACGACTCACACACTCTATGATGGACAATGGATGATGGTGGTGGATGATGGTGTTGTGATGGTGGTGGGTGGTGGATGAAGTGTGAGAGAGGTGGTGTGCCAAGGGATGGTTTGAGCTTGAGCCAAGCACTCCTATTTATAGCCTGTACAGAAGCCTGGACACGGCCCCGTGTCCGCTGGACACGGCCCCGTGTCCACCCTTTTCTCTTTCTTCATTAATACAGTTTGTCTTTATTAGCTCCACACGCCCCCGTGTCCGCTGGGCACGCCCCCGTGCTTGTCTGACATTCTCTCTCTTCATTAATTGTAATTCGCAATTACAATTAATGCGCCTGCTGTACTTTCGCCACGCCCCCGTGTTCACTGGACACGGCCCCGTGGTGGGCAATAGAAGCTTCTAGAGGTTTGTCTTTTGTGCCAGGGCTGACCATTCTGGACACGGCCCCGTGCTGAGCTGGGCACGCCCCGTGTTGGGCTGGGCACGCCCCGTGTCGGGCTGGGCACGCCCCGTGTCGGGCTGGGCACAGCCCCATGCTCAGCTGGGCACAGCCCCATGCTCAGCTGGGCACAGCCCCATGCTCAGCTTTCTTCTTGTTTTTGCTTTGGGAGTTGTTGTCGAGGGGTCGGACATGCCACGTTTCTTCCTTTTCTTTGTATTTATGTTGGTTTTGGCTGTATATTTGTTCCTTTTGTTCGTTTAAGCTCATTTGACCCTGTAAATTCAAATGGAAGACAAAAACACACTTTTTCCAACATTAGTACTAAAAAAGGGTTAGTTTTATGCCTTATTTGATGTTATTTATATGTTGCATTTTACACTCATCACCTGGCTTCATCTGTCGCGTGGCGCGACAAAGTGCCGATCAAGCACTATAAATAGGGGATCACGGCTTCAGTTGAGAATTCGTTCATTTTCTCGATCTCTCTCTCAAAATCTCTGAATAGCAATTATAATATCGGGTATTATACCCCCTAATTAGCGAAGCTCTGCCTCGTTGTAAGTATTATAACCCCCGGTTACGTATTAGATACATTGCCCGATCGATCTAGTGCTCCGTAACGCATGTCGAGGCTCTGCCTGACTCAGTCGTTGGAGTTCTGTCTCGGGGAGGGTATAACTAATGTAAATTTGGGTTATTATACTAATGCGTGTGCATTGTTTAATTTATTAGATTATAATCAGGAAGTCACAAGGAAATACCTAAAATAGCAATGTGAGTGATTCCTCTTTTCACAAATTGTTTTTACAAAACCTTAATTGTTTTAATTTATATTTAACAGTGATTGAGTATTTGTATTCTACAACTATCGTCTGTATGTTGGGGTTTTGTATACAAAATTTGTTACTACACTGTGAGTAGTAACATTACCACTAGTCAGGATTGACAGTACTGTGGGTGGTAATTAAAGTAGATATAAACAAATGTAATTGCTGGATTGCCCTCAATGCTGTAAAATGATAAAACCTGTTTTGATTAAACTGGGATTCACTCGCCAATATTTCTTGCTGATAAAATGTTTTTAAACGCGTTTCAGGTAACAAAATGTGATAGCCAAATAGAAGCCAGCTGGAGTGTAACACCCCAACCTGCAAAAGGCTGACGTGTCACTATTACAGATATCAAATTCAAAAACTAATTCCGAAGTTTAAAAGAAAAAGACCCTAATTACATTTTCTTTACATTACAAAAAAAAAATGAATCTTTATCTTCACGGCACTCTTCACTTATACCCCACGTTTCCCAAATTACCTGTCAAACAAATAAGACAAACACAAAAAGAAAACTACGGTTGAGTCAAAAAGTTGCTCAGTAACGGAGAAATCAACAGTACATGTAAAGACGGACAAATGGGAACGAAACACCACATAACGGAAGCTAAACTGAGACTAACATAGAACTACATTTGAAACTAAACCGATAACTTGAATCCCAAAACTTATTCTGAACATATAACAGATACAGGACATAAGCAGACGTATATAATCATATCAAACATATCATAACAGAGACAAGACATACGTGACAACATGTAACAGTAAAACAAGTCACGTAATATAGAAGCACCCACGAGCCTAAACTGAGGCATACATGGCTATAGTCCATGCGCCGAGACGGTGCGTGTAGGCGTACACACATTATTCCATCTCAACAGGAGTCAGGAATCAGGAGTTAGGAGTCAGAGCTAAGATCGATCTATTCGCCTCTAGGGGCCAGGTGCTACACAAGCACAACTAGAAACGCCGTGAACTTTAGTTACGCACCGTCACGATGAGTGCCATGTCGTTGACGCCCCAACGACAAGTCTAAACATATAATTGTTCGGGTGACAGAGTACAAAGCGTATCAGAAATAAAAGTATCTTGCCATAAGTCAAAAGGGAACATGCAATAATGAGCACAAGGTCTAAGGTCTATTGCATGCTACAATATATATAATAGTCATATAACAATACGAAACAGAGACAAGTAGCGAAAACATCCGTACTACAAAGTAACGGACTTGAATAAATATACTATGATGTCAAGAAAAGGAATCCGTACCAACGAGTGACGAAAAATAAAAGTATACTATGATGAAAAGCAAACAGAATCCGTACCTAAGAGTAACGAAATTTAAATAAAGTTACACTACGATGTAAAGGGTCACGAATCCGTACCTTCAGTTTTAGCTAAGTAAAACGACACAAGAATTTAAATCGTCTCCAAATAGTACGCGGACCTATATTTTGATTATCTCCAATCAGATACAAAACTTTAATTTAAAAAAATCTTATTTGTTGGTTGACTATTTTCCGGCGAGCGAGACGTGTCTTGAGGATATATATATATATATATATATATATTTTGTTTTACTTCTATTTGAGTAACCAATACCCAACGCATAGCTGTTGAAGTTTACATAGGTTAATAATACAATCATGCCATTTAGTAAATTCTCATGTAACTAGTTATTGTAAAATGTGGTCGATAACAACCATTACTTTTAGAATATAACTACTACATAAATAAATATGAATATATACTTCATACATAATAGTTTATGCACATTTAACATTATAACTTAATTAATAAGATTTACTATGTTGGGTTCTAAAGGTTCTTTACGTAAGTCATGGGGACGCCAGAATCAAATCTAATAATCTAGAATCATATACAGAGATGTATGATAAATATGCATCTTCGTATCAAATCGAGCATGCTATTCAATTGGTTACCTGGTCATGGGCCTACGAGTAAACGAAACCTTCATCCACAGTTCCGAAAACCAAACGAGGGCTGGCTTGGTGGTGGTTTACCGCCGTGATTGCTGGCAACGGGGCTCTCGGTAATAGTGTGGACGATAGAAAAAAAAAATAAGGGTGGTTGGGCATGCTTCGGTTGCAATCTTAAAGATTAGATACATTGACGATCGCACAGAAGGTTGTATAATTTGTAGGAAAGTGATATCTTAGGTTTGAGATCACAATGGTTTAAGAAGAGTGGATAATCAAATAGTCATAATCCCCAAATCTTCGGCTGGTTCGGTTTCGATTTTGAAAAGTGAATAAGGAAATTTAAGATGTAGAGGCGGAAGGTTTGAAAGTCAACAAAAGGAATATTATTAGTTTCTATTAAGAGTTAATTACTTTTTCAGTCCCTGAGGTTTGCCAAAAATAACGGTTTCAGTCCATTAGTTTAAAAATTGCCATTTCAGTCCATTAGTTTCATTTTCATAACCATTTCAGTCCACTAACTTAACTTCATCCATTTATTTTGTTAACTTTGGGGTGAAATTACCAAATTACCCCTGCTTACTTAACAAATTGTAATAAAAATCATAAAAATTCAAAAAAATCAAAAAAATTCCAAAAAATTCAAAAAAATCTAAAAATAAAAAAAAATAATAAAAAAAAATTCTAAAAAATCTAAAAATTCCAAAAAATTCAAAAAAATCAAAAATATTCCAAAAAATTCAAAAAAATCTAAAAATCTAAAAATCAAAAAATTTTTAAAAAATCATAAAAATTCTAAAAAATCCAAAAAAATCAAAAAAATCCAAAATGTTTCGAACCCGAACCGTTTCGACCCGTATCGACCCGTACCGTTTCGAGCCGAACCGTTTCGACGCAAACCGTTTCGACCCCTACAGTTTCGACGCGAACCGTTTCGACCCGTACCGTTTCGACCCGTACCGTTTCGAGCCCGTTTCAAGCCGAACCGTTTCGACCCGTGTCGTTTCGACCCGTGCCGTTTCGACCCGTGCCGTTTCGACGCGTGCCGTTTCGACCCGTTCCGTTTCGAGCTGAACCGTTTCGAGCCGAACCGTTTCGACCCGTACCGTTTCGACCCGTCCGTTTCGAGCCGTACCGTTTCGACGCGAACCGTTTCGACCCGTTCCGTTTCGAGCCGAACCGTTTCGACGCGAATCGTTTCGACGCGAACCGTTTCGACCCGTACCGTTTCGAGCCGAACCGTTTCGACGCGAACCGTTTCGACCCGTACCGTTTCGAGCTGAACCGTTTCGACGCGAACCTGCTGAACCGTACGGGTCGAAACGGTTCGCGTCGAAACGGTTCGCGTCGAAACGGTACGGGTCAAAACGGTTCGGCTCGAAACATTTTGGATTTTTTTGAATTTTTTTGGATTTTTTAGAATTTTTATGATTTTTAAAAAAAAAATTCTGATTTTTAGATTTTTTTGAATTTTTTGGGATTTTTTTGAATTTTTTGGAATTTTTTTTATTTTTAGATTTTTTATTATTTTTTTTATTTTTATATTTTTTTTTCAATTTCTTTGATTTTTTTTTTATTTTTTGAATTTTTTAAAATTTTTTTGATTTTTAGATTTTTTGGATTTTTTTTTAATTTTTTGGAATTTTTTTGAATTTTTATGATTTTTATTACAATTTGTTAAGTAAGCAGGGGTAATTTGGTAATTTCACCCCAAAGTTAACAAAATAAATGGATGGAGTTAAGTTAGTGGACTGTAATGGTTATGAAAATGAAACTAATGGACTGAAATGGCAATTTTTAAACTAATGGACTGAAACCGTTATTTTTGACAAACCTCAGGGACTGAAAAAGTAATTAACTCTTCTATTAATGTATCCATTCTTTTAACCTATTTTTTTATAGTTATTACTAGGTTATAACCCCGTGTATTACACGGGTTGAATAAATAAATTTTATATACTAAATAATAAAACAATATATCTTTAAAAACCTTCTTTATTGCACAAGTTGAATAAATATAATTTTATATATTAAATAATAAAAAGTTATATCTATAAGAACAATATTATACAGGTTGAATAAATGTAATTTTATATACAAAATAAAAAAGTTATATCTTTAAAACCACGTGTATTACACGAGTTGAATAAATGTAATATTGTTTACCAAATAATAAAATAATATATCTTTAAAAAAACCCCATTTATTACACGGGTTGAATAAATGTAATTTTATATACCAAATAATAAAAAATTACATCTTTAAAAATATGCGTATTACACGTTTTGAATAAATGTAATTTTCTGTACTAAATAATAAAAAATATATATCCTTAAAAAACCACGTGTGTTGTACGATTTTTTTCTAACCTTTTTGGCACCTAACGTCTTTTTTTAACCCTTTCGGCCCCTAACATTCAATGGATGAGGTTAGTGTTAGGGGCCAAAAGGGTTAGAAAGAAAACGTTGGGGGTTCAGATGTTAAAAAATCTTTTTTGGGCTAAAAGGGTAAAAGTGATATAACTACAGGGGCCAAAATCATAATTTTCTCTAAAGAATTTTTTAACATCTAAACCCCCAACACCTTTTTTTCTAACCTTTTTGGCCCCTAACATTTAATGGATGAGGTTAGTGTTAGGGGCCAAAAGGGTTAGAAAAGAAGACGTTGGGGGCTCAGATGTTAAAAAAAATTGGGCTAAAAGGGTAAAAGTGATATAACTACAGGGGCCAAAATCGTAATTTTCTCTAAATCTATATTTACTATATAAAGGATCTCCCATGTACAAAAATGTAATTTACTTCATAATTTTAAGATGGCAGACAAAAAGTCATGGTTTCTTCCCTAATCTTTTATCCCTTTCTCCCGATTTTGCCCCTATACAATGTCTAGCCACAAAGAAATCTTCAGTCGGCCAAACAAGAATGCAACCATTAGTTTACAAATCTATCCAGTATTTGATTTCATTAGTTTACATATTGACTTCTTTTTAATGATTTCAATTAGGTTTCATATTATTTTGAGAGGGTTTAGATGGATTTTTAGGGTGGATGAACAGGTGGCCTTGGTTTGCGTCTTACCTATATATAATTCTAAATGATTTCATATATGTTTCAATTTTTAAGTATGTTATAATAACTTTTGTTGATATATTATAATGCATATACCAAACATTTGGCATGTTATAATCTTTAATAGTTGTTGTTTTTACTTAGGTTGGTTTTGTTCAATTATCTGATTCCGGCTGTGTTCTTTCTTGGATTCTTATACTTTGGCTACACGAGTACTAAAAGGTGATTGATTTGGGAATTATAATGTTACGAGTGATTATTTTCAAGTATACCAATTCTATAGCCTTAAGGGTCCATTTGATTTTCTTTTTGAAATTGCAGATCAGTTAGATCCAATTGTTAGTCTTGTGTCGTCATGGCAAAAGATGGAATTTGAATCATGGCCTGCTTTACTTGATGAAGTTCAAGCACGGTTTGACACTAATGCTGGCCAGGTATGATTTAGTTTAATTAGTTAATAATGATTATATTATTATTTAACTGTTGACTTTTTATATGTGATTTGTAATGACTTATTCTCTTTAACAATGTTGCAGTTGTGGTTTCCATCTTCAAAGATGTTCTGTGGATGCTCACGACACAATGTAGAGGCATGTTTATAACATGTGATGTAACTAAGAAATTCTAGAAGTTGAACACAGTTTAAGGTTTTTAACATATTTACTTTTCTTGAACACGTACAGTTTGAAGGAGCTTATTGAGACTTCCAGCATTGGTGAGTTCAAAAAGCGTCTTCAACTTCTTTTTGCCTTCCATGGTCACATCAGCACCGAGATTTGTCAGAAATCTAATTCAAGGTTTGTCAATTCTCTGTATTTCTTTAAATCTTAAAATATAGTTTAATTATAAATTTCATGATCATATTTTATATCGTATTATGTCATGCAGTCTTGGCCATGAGGATAATGTGAAGATTTTGTGCAATACTTTTGGCTACTACATACAGTTCTTGCCGATGTTAGTTCTATTCTAACGTATTAAATCAATATTTTTTTACACTGTTACATAAGAATTTGACAAAAAAAATCAATATTTTTGTATTTCAGTATTATGGAGCAATTAGCATCTAACAGAAAGAATATTGTGGAAGAATTGAAAGAACTCTTAAAGTTGTGCAAATGGGAACGTAATGAGTGGTATATGACAATGGAGACTTCAAAGCGGACCCATGAGAAATTTAAAAAGCTGATTCAGAAGTACACTGTGAGTAGCATTAATCCATATCTTATATCTGTAGAGTAGAGAAAATTACATCAGCAATTTTGTTTCTTTTGTTGCCCCTTGGACCTTACATGTTTTAATGTCATAGGATGTGCTGAAGTAACCTGTTATGTTTATTATCAATCAAGCAACTGGTCAAAGTGGATTAAAAACACTAGCAGCTAATGATCAAACATTGTTTTGTAATTCTTTTGTGAAATATAAGCCAGTTCTGGATGTTGCTTGCCAAGTAATACATTTGGGGAATGAAAAGAGGTACCTACATAGGTTGTCGAGCCCCTGCTATGTACTGGTCTCGATTTCATCTTATAAGTTGGTTGATTTGGGCTGCCTACTAATGTACCGACCTGTTTCAATTCGTACAGGTTCATATGGCCTTCCACTTGGAGAAACAAAGTGGATCTTGCATTGGAAGATATGCGAGCCACACATTTCAAAAAGCCTGACCGCACATGTGTCCAATTGCATGAGGCAGAAGGTTATTTTCGTCGTTTTCCAATAAAAATGTCCAATCATAGTTACCTAAATCGCGGTACGCTCCGGTACGGGTACGCGGACCGGGTACGCGATTCGCTAGATTTGGTGTATTCGGTACAAAGGGGGGTAGGTTCATTTCGGTACGAACCGGTACGGTGTACCATGAAATATGGTGCAATGTACCAAAATCATTAATTAACATATAAAATATTATAATCAAAATTAGATAAAATATAAATTTTCATATCAATTGTTATAGCTTTTAGACTTCCATAATTTCTGTTTTTACTTATTTGCGGTTTAGGCCTTCCAAAATTTCTCTTTACTTATTTGTGTTTTAGGCAATTAGGCCCTTTGATAATATTGGGCTGTCCAGTTAGTTTTAAAAGGCCCATTACAACACAAAATAGATTAAAATTAGGTTTTCTTCACAACTTTTCTTGCAGCCGTTCATAGATTAGAATTAGGTCTTCTTCTTCATCACTTTTCTTGCAGCCGTGCAGTCAAGTCTTTCAGTGACTTTACACTCCAAATCCGGCAACTTTACACTCCATTTAGTAAGAAATTCGCCGTACCATAACAAATCGGAGCACCGAACCTTAACAAATCGGAGCGCCAGACCTTGTCAATCCGGAACGTCGTACCAATTCAACTCGGATCGCCGGACCATGACGTTCCGGATCGTTTACGATTTGCGATTGGGTACACCGCGATCCAATACGTGGATCGTGGTAACCCTAGCGATTTAGGTAACTATGTGTCCAATTTTATTTTTATTTAATGTTATCAACTTCGGTAAAATTTTGAGAAAATGTAGATATTACCTGGAAGTCCATAGATATTTTATCTTCAAGTGATGTGACAAAGGAAGAGTGGGACGAAATCCAATACACATTTAAAAAAATAAGCACAAATATTATTGATTGTGGTGAACTTTGGAAGGAAAAGAAAAAGAGTTTGCCGAAAAGACGGGCTCTAGCCGAACTACTAAAACTTCTCGACAGTTAGTGGATTAGCTAAGCATAGACCTGCATCCAATGAGGTACGAATATTACTGTCGTCACCGCTGCAACGCGAGGGTTTAAAGCATTTTACATGTACACAAATGTAATTTCCATACAATTTTTTAAGACGTCAGCCCAAGAGTCATGCTTTGGGGCTGTTTGGTAGCCTCTGAATGATCATTAAGAGGCTACCTCTTAATGGAACCATTAAGAATTTTACCAATGAGAAGGTAGAAGAATGTGACATGTGATGATTTACCATTCAGAGGTTACCTCTTAACCATTCAGACTTGAGGTTACCTCTTATTCATTCAGAGGTTTTAAACCATTAAGAGGTAGCATCTGAATGGTCATTAAGAGGCTACCAAACAACCCCTTTGTTTCTCTAATTTTTCATCCCTTCTCCCAAATTTGCCCCCCAATTAAATGTCATCAAACCTAATTGATGAATGAAACTGAAGAATATAACCACCCATCATGACATCGATTATCCCCGTCCGACCCACCCAGTTTTCCACCAATATTATCTATGGTCTAAATCATGCACATGCCCCACACAAATGTTTTAAACCACTTTTTGTTCAGGTACAAGGATGCATTTTACCATACTTGGCTTCAAATGTCTTGCCTGGGATTTGAAGTAGAAAGTCAATGGCATACATCGTTTATTATGTGCCCAAATTTTGCATAGTCAATTGTTTTTCATATTATATATATTTTCTTCACATAAAAACCATTAGTTTGTTCGTTTGTGGTTAAGGCTAAAATATGTTTTTTTAGTTTCTAATTGTTTAATAGTTTTTTTTAACTTGTCCTATATATATCAAGGTGCTAGGAGTTTTTGTGATAGGCCTAAAATGTGCTTTTTGGGATTGTCCCAGGCCCGCACAAGGGTGGTGTTCTGATAGGCTCATTCAAGGGTGGTTTCCTGGCTATTGCAATGGATTGCATGCTGCAACTGCTCAAAATGAAGTTCAATGTGGGATGACACTTGTCTTACGACCTAAAGGTATTGACTTGAAGGATTTTTTTTTTTGTTTTTCGCTGCTCTTAGTGCCAAATCACAGGGGAAAGATGTTGGTGTTCTAGAATGTGAGGGGGGCGCTACTACTAAATCTTCATGGAATGCTCCTGGTTAGTTTGCTAGAGATGGTTGGGTTGAGTAATGGGTATTTTTTGTGCTGGTCAAGACGGGTTGAGTTGGGTTTGGGAATACCTGCAAATTTCGAAAAAGAACAACTTAGGATGTTTTCTTTTTGTCCTAGGGTAACTTTTGACTTATTTTTGTCACTGTTGGAAGCCAAATAAAGGGTATTGGCGATCTGATCTTGGAGTTCAGGGGATTAGCATTGCAATAGGAAAGTTGGATTTATATGTTGCTGCAACTAGAATAAGCCCTGAAGAGAGTAATCTTTCTACATTAAAAATCCCTATATTTTTTTGTAATGCGGGAGCGGATTAAAGAAGGGATTTATACAATATAAACGAGTATAACAGTGTAAATTGTCGACTCCGCCGCAACGCGCGGGCTACCCACTAGTAATATTATAAATGATAAGAATATTAAACTAAATAATAATTATCCATAAGATATTAAATTAAATAATATTTAATAGAAGGGTTATCTATAATTAATTAAAAAAGATTAAATTAAAATAATAATTATCTATAAGAGATGCCCTAATATGATGACAAGTGTCCCCAAAGTGGTTTCTTTTATTATAGACTATAGATTAACCTAATATACTAGTTCTTGAATACCTATAGTTATTCACAATTTAGTCTAATTATCAAAATTCAATGATATATAAACTTCTATTTATTCTATTTTATTTTTATGTTAAATTTCCGAATATTACATGGAGCGCACTGAAGGCTTGGAAAAGTGGCTATAAAAGTTACCTAAATAAAGAAGAAGTTTTATTTCAATAAATTAGGGTTTATCCCTATAAACATGTTTGTAATGGAAACTTGGGTTTATCTTAATGTATTTATTATTATAAAATGTGGTGTTTTACTCTGATAAAATATTTCCTAACTACGGTCCTGATGTAAATTTCCGCTGCCAAATTAATGATAAACACCAATACCACCATCTCTGAGTAGGCCGCGGCCGCCCGCCTCCCAGGGCAGGGGTCGGGGGGTTGCGACAGAAGGTGGGATCAGAGCTACAGCCACTGATTTCAGCCACAGAAGTGTTCTGCTGACACCAAAATTTTATCCATTATTTTAGGAAATAATCTACGGGATTACGTGCATATTTTATTGTTTTGTGTTATTTGACAATTTGTTAGTTTACAGTAGGAGTGATCAAGGACCATCGGACGCCTATCGTCAATTGTCTAGTTCTCTTAGAGTTGAAGGAACTTCTTCCCAGCCTACCCCCTCGGGGTATTCAGCTGACACAGAAGAAGGGATTTTCATATTTAAGGCACAATCCGAAGAACCATTCCCTACCAAAAAGAGAGGATGGTTCAGTCGGGGAGCACACGAGCGTAGGAAGAGAATGAGGAAATTGCAGCAGCAACGGGCCTTAGCAGTAGCAAATAGGGAGATGAATGTCCAGACTCAAGACATAATCAATAGGCGATTAGCTAACTTTCACATATTAGCTACCACAGCCGCAGACCCAAACCTAGAACAAATCATCGCACCACAGCCACTACCACTGTTCCCAACTCAACCCATGGAAATTGAACCTAACCCAGGAGACCAGATTCCCATAACTGCCTCGACCCAAACGAAATTCCTAGAGTCCCAGCACCAAACCCTCTAGCTTATGACCCATGGAACGATGAACATAGGGATTATCGAGAACTTTACCCACAGGAAGAACTCATACCCAACCCTGTAGCACCATACCCCAACCTTGACCCTCTAGATCCATACTGGGATGCCGATCAGTATTTTCGGGAAATACTAGAAAACCCATACCCATATGGAGAACCCGTACCACCATACCCTGACCCGATACCAGCACCACCACCACCCATGAGTACCGAAAACTTGCAGGAACTCCGCACGTTTGGTGAGGAGTTATTAGATGAAGGTAAAAGAATAAGGCAAATAGGGGAGAGGCTCGTTTGGAAGTACGACGAGAGAAACATGCAATACTGGATGAACCCTTAGTAACAATAGTAATAATAATAATAAAACGGTTAAGGAAGCAGAAAATAATAAAACTAACAGTGGAAGTAAACGACCACCTACTGAACCCAGTCACAGCGTAAACAATGGGCCATTACTTCAATTGCCTATTCCAAAAAGAAGAAGAACCATGTCACATGGTTGTTCTTACAAAGAATTCTGGTCTTGTAAACCAATGGAATTCTCGGGCAATGACGGAGCCATTGCAGCTCTACGCTGGATAGAAAAGACTGAGGCAGTCTTAAAAATAATCAAATGTGGAGAAGAAGATAAAATCATGTTTGCTTCCAATCTTTTTAAGAATGCAGCTCTAGAATGGTGGAACACTATTCTCCAGTCTAGGGGAAGTGACAGAGTCTATAATATGGAATGGACTGAGTTTAAGAACATGGTTCAAAGGAAATTCTGTCCTCCCAATGAAAAAGAACAAATAGCTAATAAGTTCTTAAAACTTAAAATGACTGGAGTAGACTGTAAGGGTTACACTACCGTATTCTTTGAATATGCTAGAATAGTGCCAACCCTAGCCTCACCAGAACCAGTATTAATCTCCCGTTACATCTGGGGATTAATCAGTGAGATTAGACATGTAGTCAAGGCAGCTAGACCACAAACTATAGAAGAAGCTGTAGAACAAGCCAATACCTTGACTGATGAATTAGTACGTACACAAGAAGAAAACCAGAGGAAGAACCTAGCCCAAAAGCTTACCCAGGAATTTCGCTACGGTAATTCCAACCATGGGAAAAACATAGGTTCTACCTCTACACCTTACTGTAAGGCATGCAAGAAAAAGCATTCAGGGAGATGTTCTACATACTGTAATTTCTGCAAGATACCAGGACACAAGGAAGAAGATTGCAGAAAGAAACCCAGCAATGGAGTATGCTTCAATTGTGGGGAGAAGGGGCATATCAAGCCGAACTGTCCGAAACTAGCTCCAGCCATGAACAACAAGACTACTAAGAATGCTAGAGCATTTGTTCTAACTACAGAAGAAGCCAAGATGATTCCAGACGTGATTGCCGGTACGTTTTTAGTTAATGATGTTTTTGCTAAAGTATTATTTGACTCTGGTGCGAACCAAAGTTTTATTAATACTTCATTTTGCAAACTTCTCAATCAACCATTAACTAAACTTCAACAAGAATGTCTAGTAGAGACGACAAATGGAGAATCCATTAAAATTTCTGAAATCTTGCAGGGAGCAAGAATAGAAATTTTAAACCAAAATTTTATTGCTAATCTTTATCCAATGAATCTGGCTGGATTTGATATAGTATTAGGGATGGTTTGGTTAGTAGCCAATAAAGCCAGTATTCTATGTGATCAAAAGTCAATACAAGTAAATTCACCTAAGGGTGAAAAGATCACAATTAAAGGAGATAAGCCAACTCGATCCACAAAATTCATCTCTGTGATGAAAACAACAAGTTGTGCAAGGAAAGGATCCCTAGTGTATATGATTTCCATAATCATTAACACTAAAGGAAAGGAATTGAAAGATATTCCCGTAGTATCTCAATTCTTAGATGTTTTCCCCGAAGAATTACCGGGACTACCGCCGGACAAGGAAGTCGAATTCAAAATTCACCTGCTACCAGGAACAGCACCAATTGCCAAGGCACCTTACCGTTTGGCACCCGCAGAGATGCAAGAACTGAAGAAACAGTTAGATGAGCTTTTAGAAAAAGGATTCATATAGCCTAGTTCATCACCGTGGGGAGCACCAATCTTGTTTGTTAAGACGAAGGACGGATCAATGCGTATGTGCATTGATTACCGAGAGTTGAACAAAGTCACGATTAAAAATCGATACCCATTACCGAGAATCGATGATTGTTTGATCAATTGCAAGGAGCTCGATTCTTTTCCAAGATCGATTTACACTTTGGATATCATCAATTGAAGGTACAGGAAGAGGACATACCTAAAACCGCCTTTAGGATAAGGTATGGCCATTATGAATTTACCGTCATGCCATTTGGTCTAACAATGCCCCAGCCGCATTTATGGACATGATGAACAGAATATGTAAACCATATCTGGATAAATTCATAATTGTATTTATAGATGATATTCTCATTTACTCTAAGAGTAAAGCGGAACATGCAGCGCATCTGCATGCACTCATTACCTTATTAAGAAAGGAAAAGCTTTACGCTAAATTCTCAAAGTGTGAGTTTTGGTTAGAAGAAGTGCAATTCCTTGGACATTTAGTAAATTATGAAGGAATTCATGTAGATCCCACAAAGATCGAGGCAATTACTAAATGGAAAGTCCCTGAATCACCAACGGAAGTGAGAAGTTTCCTAGGACTGGCCGGTTATTATAGACGGTTTATCCGAGATTTTTCTAGAATAGCCATTCCCTTAACAAAAATGACCTGTAAATAAGTTAAGTTTGAATGGGGACCAAAACAGGAGGAAGCCTTTAGAATTCTTAAGCAAAGGTTAACCAACGCACCCATACTGCGTTACCGGAAGGAACTGAAGACTTTGTAGTCTATTGTGACACGTCTAAGTTAGGTTATGGATGTATGTCGATGCAAAGACAAAAAGTTATAGCCGATGCCTCTAGACAACTTAAGAATCATGAAGAGAATTATACAACCCATGATCTAGAATTAGGAGCCATAATTTTTGCCCTTAAAATTTGGAGACTGAAGAAACACTGGTTCAAAGGACCGGAATTAATTGAACCAGGGGTTTAGTTCTGCATAAAAAGGGTTAGGTCTTCTCGTTTGATTCAGGATTTGGCTTATCTCCTTCTTCGAATGATAACTGCAAAATAAACAGCCGTTAGACTCGCCACGGGGAGAATGGGGGTTCTCTCCGTGACCACCCTCTGGCGTGAGAATAAGTACAAGTTTCAATGAAGAAGAAGAAGTAATAGTGAAAGTGAAGTGAGAGTAACTTGAGAAATTATACCTGAATTGTCCTTATTTATAACCGAATTTGGGCAGGAAAGTTTGTTGACGGAGGAAGTAATGGAAAGCATTTTCCGTAAGCGGTTATTTTCTCCACCGTTAATCATTAACGTGATGTATAGGCACACGGATCGTGGGTATGATCAACGGCTGGGGAGATGCCACGTGGAAAGTGGGCAAGTGTGGATCCTTCTCCAAGTTAGTGCCATCACCGTGATCTTGAGGGATGCTCAGGATGATACCATGTGGCCATTCGGTTATAACCGAATGGTTGTGCACGATAAAGCCTTCTAGAAGGATTACAGCTGTAATCCTATGTGGCTCTTCCTTATGCTAATTCTGTTGTGGCAGAAGGGTTACTTTTTGTTCAAGTCTGGGTAATATTTGCGCGGAGGTACTTTGCTTCTAACTTGTCCAGCTGCACAAGTCTGCACAAGGATGTGTTATCGGCTCTATCTCAGCGCGCGGTTGTTGGAGACTTCTTTCTTTTAAGTTCTCTCTTTCAGAACCAGTGCGCAGCCGTGCAGGGTTTCTCAAAGAGGATTTATTTTTGAAGTTGTGGTATGGTCCAATGGGCCTGTGTGAGGTTTTTGGGACCATACCCCTTCAAGTCCCCCCAGTCCAGTGTTGCTCTTATGCAAATAAGTGGAGTACTGGACTATATAAGAGATGGGTGTTTTTTTGCTGTGTGGAGTTTTTGGAACGAAATATGGAGAATCTTCTTGGAGAAGATACTCTTTTGCTCATGATTTCAAATTTGAAAAGCTTGACCCTTGGCAGGTGAAAGGTACAGTGATGTCTGTTGATGTGTGACAGTTTTGGGTGACAGGTTGTCACTTGTCAGTTGCACGTCGTCAATCGTGGTTTACACGCGCGCGTGAACTCGCGTCTTGGTTTTTCCCACTCGCTCTTGACGTTTAGATAATCGTGTTTTTCCGAAGAAGGTGCTATTACGGTTTTCTAGGTCATTGATGGCGGTGGGTATATAAACCTCTTTAGTGCTTCTTTTTCTGATAACATTACTCCCCGATTCCATTGTTCTTCTCCAATATCCCTTTGAAGAAAACTGCAATTTTCTTGCCCTATGTCTACCGGAGAATACCACGAAGATTCTTCCGAATAAATGTCTGTCAATCTTCCACCATTGAAGTGGCCTAGGGAAACATTCGATAGCATGGTTCGAAATTTTAAGTTTCCTGATAGTTGGGATGCTCGATACCCTGATGAGGGTCAGACGGCGGCAGATGCTCCGGCCGGGTACATCACTCTTTTTTGGGATTTTTTCTCTGCAGGCAATTTTCGATTGCCTGTAACGAAGTTTTTCTTTGAAATACTTTCGTATTAAAAATTTCATATCTCTCAAATGCACCCTATTGGGATGGTCCGAGTTCGTCATTTTGAATTTATTTTCCGGTCGATGCATATCGAGCCGACGGTTAACTGCTTCCGAGTGTTTCACCAAATGCATTGTTCCCAGGGTTTTTACTCCGTTGTCCAACGTGCTTCGGCAAAAAAGATTTTGTTGCAACCCCCGAAATCTTTTCATGATTGGAAACCGAAATTCTTCTTTATTAAAGCCGGTGTGATTCCAATGAAGATGACCTTTAGAGGTAGAGAAGTGTAACACCTCGAAAATTTATGTCCAATAATGTATCGACACGTGTCATGGACTTTAAAACGTGTAAAGAATTACTTAGAGGGACTAAAGTTGACAAACAAGGAAAGTATGTGAATAAGAGGGTTCAAAGTGTCAACAATGGATAAATATATCTTTCAACAACCCTACACGATGTTTATACCCTTAAACGAATGAATCATGGATCATACGAAGCTAATTGTGAAAGAAAGTGAGAGATTACAAACTACAGGGGTTAAATGTGTCAACATGTTTAAAGTACACCTCTGAGTGACCTTTTAGCGAACCCGAAGCTTTGTAACAATAAATTATACTCACTAGAATATGTGATAAAAATTTCACAAGGTTTCGATAAAGTATGAGAAAGTTATGATAATATTCGTATACGAAGGGTTAAAAGCGTCAACGTTGAAATTCAAGGCTTTACGGGTGATCATAAAGTTAACCAAGGACTTAACAATGTTTAATTATGTCTTGGAGCCCTTAAAAGTCAAGTTAGAGGACCAAAAGTGCAAGAAATAAACTTAAAACCACGTTTGAAAGGACCAGGGGCTGAAATGTAAATAGTTGAAACTTGTGTGGATGGTGACTGAGGTGCTGGCGTAGCGCCACCAACAACCCCCTCTGCCGTCGCGCTACGCGACGGCCTTAGCTGGTCAGAAATCATGCACAGGTGCGAGTTCAGCAAGTTAAACCGACTTAGAAACCTTGTATTCGATTCAAGGGGCTTGTTTGATGGTATTTCCATGCCTAGGGACACCTGGAAGTGATCAAGGAACATCTATAGGCTATTGTGGCATGATCTTGATGAATTAAACTCACTATATAAGAACCCATTGTTGCAACACTTTGGCATACACTTTGAAAACCATTCAAACTCAATTTCTAGAGATTCCTGGAGCTCAAGGCCACTTCCCAAGCATCCTTAGTCGTGCATAGGACTTCTGTAAGTGTCCCTAACCTTTCTTAATTCGGTTTTACTTAGTTAATTAGCCTAAAGTCAATCCGTCATAATTAAGGTTTGACTTCGTCATTAACCTTAATTTTTCCAGTCAAATTTCAAATTGAAAGTACCTATGAGTTGGTAATTATGTGGGCAATAAACCCTTAAAAGGGCACCCTCTGATTCCCATTCTAACTAGGTCAATTGTCGGGTCAAAGTTAATCTTAAAAAGTCAACAGAAAGCTTATTTTCAAATTAATGCATAATTAGCAATGTAGAAGCTATGCAACCTGTTTTGTCATTAATATAACTTGGTAATTAGTATAAGAACATGTCTAAACATGTTCAACTCGACAATTTTCTGTTTAAGCTCGGTTCGGAACCGAAAGTCGCAAAAGTAGACTTTTGCTTTGACTTTCAGTTCTGACCCATTAGAGCATAGTTTATAAATGTCTTAGAGATTTATTAGGACCAGGTTTCATATAAGTATAACCCTCTGTGATTATACAACTTGGTTCATTAGTTATCCGATTCATATGCATGCTTCCGTTAAATGCTTAAATGTTGACTATTATGCCCTTTTGACCTTAAAACAAGAATTTTAAAAATGTGAGAGGACAATAATCTTTATTACTGATTTATAAACATGTCCCTAAATTTTCACATCAATTGGAGGTCTAGATTAAGAGTTATGCTCAATAGCGTAATTAGAAAACTTTTTATTAATTAAACGACGTAATTAGCATATAGCCTATCTAAACCTAATTTTTGATACCAAAATTTTTACCTACTGATATAAAATAATATTTTGGGATTTTTGAAGATTTTTATTTAATTTTATGCTGAGCATAACATAGAGTTCTAAGCTTGATTCGGTAATTGTCGGTTTTGCCCTTTTGGCCTATAAAATGAGTTTTACAAATCTTTTTGATATCAAACCTTTTTCTACTGATCTAATATGATAAATAAAATATTTTAAGCCTTCTGGAATAATAAAAATATCAGATTTTCTTATAAAACCCGGAAATCGCTTAAAACTACCTTTTTACGCTTTTTAAGCGCATAGTATGTATTAAAACTATTTTAAACATATAAGGTTTGATGCCTACTGATATGTTCAGTAAATTTTTATATTTTAACAGTAAGACAAAAGTTTTAAACTCAGATTTCCAGTTTTTGACCTTTTAGGCTTAAGTGAAATTACCAAAATGCCCCTACGGTGCATAGTTTAGTTATAAAGGATAAATTTCACATATAGGTTATACCCTACTGATATAACTTAGAAAATTAAGTATTTTTACTGATTACATCAGACCTGAAACTCAGATTTATATTAAATCTCTTTTATAACATTTTAAATGACCAAAATACCCCTACGGGGCATAATTTGAGTTTAAATCCACTTTGGGCATAATAGAAGATATCTTACTAATGTCACAACATATTTAAGGAATATTAACTTAGGAAACCTGTATATGGCTCTTATGGTTACCCGTTACGCACCTTTCGCGTTCGGTTCGGTTTATGTAACTAGTTTGCATAAATTAGCCGAAACGGGTCAAAGCTTATCATTTTTGTCTCAAAATCCAGAATGTGTTTCGTTTACCCATATTACACAAGTCTCCAAACTTGTCGGGTCTAAAACACATTCTATTCCGGTCTTCGCTTAATCGTGCGTTTGAACCGTATCTTCTTTTAAAACTAACCGGTCTAAGTTTAGGCTTAATTAAAGACCCGTTCGGAATCTAATAGGTTATTAAAAACCTTTGTTCCAGAATAGGAGACCCGGTAAAAGCTACGTGCACTTGTTGTTTGTGATTAATACTTGCAAAGGTAAATACTCTTAACTTATTTTCCCTATACGGGCTTGGGATACGGTATTATAATAATACCGCTTGGTCGGGTATGTAATCATTTAAATCGGATTGTGATTGATGTATTTACATAACTCGTTTTATTCTGTATTATTTGGTGTATGGCCTTTGGGGGTTAAATGACCATGTCCCGGATATCCTTGGCATCATTCAAAGAAATGGCCACGACCTAAGCACGGGGTGTAGGCGTACACCTGACAGTTGCATTATGTAAAAACTTGTAATCCACTTAAAGGAATCAACCTTGTGGGCATTATACCTGTGGCGTGTCAGTTAATCTTGTCCGGCCCTACAAACCGGCCCTAATGGACGACAAATAAGTAAAACTGTATACAAGATTATTTTTAAATAATTGTCCCAAGTTATAAAAGATATTTTTGCCTAAGTGCATTCAAATCAATTTTTAAACATTTTTCAAAATGAGTCAGTTAAGTTGTATTTACCAGTGTAAACTGACGTATTTTCCAAAAAGGCTAAGTGCAGGTACTATACGTAATAGGCTGGCTACTCCAGGCATCAATAATCAAGTCTCGCAAGCTCTAGATGTTAAAGTCTGTTGAACAATTTCCTTTTTCTTTCGATCCGCCTGTGGATCTGTTTCAACTAATTTGTGATACTTGATATTACAATTTATTCAGTTGAAATGAATCTATCTTTTGCTTCCGCTGTGTATTTAAATTTGTGTTGTTTTGACTATGATGATATCAACTACGTCACGATACTCCCCACCGGGCCCACCGGTAATACGTGGAAATATCGGGGTGTGACAAGAAGACGTGGCAACGGAGACTATACAAACACCCTTTTCAGAGGCTTGATACCAGGACTTGAAGGACGTTCCGTCGATTGTGCTTCCAGAGAAAGCCCTAGTTGGTGCTGGTATGAGTCTCTTCTAGCGGATGGAACGAGAAGATAAGCCTGTATACATAGAAGATGGTAAAGGTAAGATTTGGGATTATTTTTGAATTTGCTCGTGTTTTCCCTTTTGCTGTTATCTCGTTATACGTTATTGCATTCGAGATGGTGGGTGGTTCGATGGCTACCATCCCGAAAAGGGCTGACGAAGAGCTTTGGTATCTACAAATAGTCAAGTATTTTGCTCTTCCGCGAGATGAAGATATGGCCCACAACCCCCAACTGGCGCTGGTAAGTTTACTTTGAGCTTTGATTGATATTGCAATATTACTCTTTGTTGTCGTTGCACGTGGGGTAATGTTTACAATATTTTTCTTTTTTAAGTAGGTGAGCTGACTAACCTGGGCATAGGCCCTGAAAAGAAAAAACGTGCGCCTGCCGCTAATATCGCGCTAAGGAAGATTGATACGGCGAAAGCCCAGTCGTCCAAGGCGAAAAATGACAAAGGAGAGAAGAAAGGTACGCGCCATTCCTCTGACTCCTGGTGTGACTATGTAGTGGTGTCTGATTCATTGGAAGGTCTTGCGCCTGTAGTTGTGAAGAAGCCTAAGGCAGAGCCCCGGGATAGTGCTGATATTCCTGCCTTGAATCCTGAGGACCCAATTGACTTAGAATCAAGTCCAGAGCCCTTGTTAAGGACGAAGGCGTGGAAAAGAAAACAAACTGAAGTTGAGGTTGAGGCGCAACCTGCTAAGAAAGTTTAGAGAAGAAAGATTAGCAGAAGAGGCAACCTTGATGCCTTTATTGCGAAACCTCCTCCGGGTGAGTATCTTTTTTGTTTATTTCTTATGTGCGCTATATGTTTGTGACATGAATTGTTGTGCTTGCAGCAAAACCAGTTTCTGTTGTTCAGGCGGAGCCATCATCCGCAGTTAAGGAGGACCTTCCGCCTTCACCCCCTTGCGCGCCGGTCAATGAACACTGAACAGCTAGACAATACTAAAGCCGCTGATGAAGATGGGGCGGAGAAGACTGCTGAGGCAAGAAATCCTGAAGTTGAAAAACCTGTTGAGGTTGTGGTGTATGAACAATTGTTAGTTGACATAGGTTTGGGATGTAGATCCCTGTTTGTTAATGCGCTGTAGCGCAAGTAACGTTGTTGATATACTGCCGTATATGTAAATGGTTTTTCTATTAAGGCGCGCGGTATGCTAGTAACTATTATAATATATGTTTGAATTACAATATTTTGCATGAGTACAATTTCTTTGAGTAGGTAAGGAGAATAAAGGTGGTATAAAGCTCATGTGTGAACATAAGGCTGGGCCTTGCGCGATACTTACTATCGCAGACCGTTCATGAGACTTGTGTTAAGGTTACCATAGTGTTTTTGTGCTTACCAAAAGGAATTGCATGCACTTTGTAATAAAAACAGAAATAATAAAACAAACTTTGCATTGATTAAAGATAGGGCTCAGAAGCCATGGTTACAAAGTTGTTTGCTTAGGATAATTAATTTGAGACTTAACTTATCTATACTAATAGCCCTGTTTCATGATTTGGTAAGTTGAAGAACCTAACCAATATGAAGGGAAACTATTGTATGCTTGTTGCTCTTGCACGGCTTAAGTTTTCGCTTTTTTACTCGGGCCTTCATCACCGCGAGTAATCTGTTTGATGTCCTTCTGCACATTCTGAAGTAAGTGGGTGAGTTCGCCACTTTTTAGTGCCTTCTCGATTTCGGTGCGGAGGCTTATACAATTGTTTATAGTGTGACTGTTATCCTTGTGGTAGTCACAATACTGATTTAGATCTTGACCCTCTTGTTTTTCGTTGGCGGAGGAGTTTTAAATTGATAATCCTCTGTGTTGAGTATCTTCGCCGGTGTTTTTGTGAGGGGAGTCCATTGCCGCTCACGATTTTCCTGTTTTGCTTCTTTCTGCGCTGCTAATTTGTTTATTGTTGCACGCGCGTTGTCAGAGAGTATGTTCCAGAGGTTGAGTCACGACAATTTTTCTTGAATTTCTTTCCGCTGCTACCACTCATGTCCTGCGGACGATTGTGTGGTGGAAGTGGCCTGTTAGAGCTTAAGTTACGCTCGGTTTGCGTGTAAACCTTTGCTACGGCCATTAGTTTCTCCCAACTTTTGGGTAAGCCCTCTGTTCCTGACAGAACCTTGATCATGTCATCACAGCGCACTGCATACTTGAATTGTGCTCGTATCAGATGTTCATGGACGTCACCAATCTCTAGCACCTCCTTGTTGTATCGCGTTATGAAGTCCTCCAGACTTTCATCATCACGCCTCCAGATATTCATCACATCGGTGGTGTCTCTGATAGATCTTCGTTGTTGGCTAAAGTGAACCATGAACTTCTCTTTTAAATCCACCCATGACGTTAGCTTCCCTATTGGTAAATTATCAAACCACAACCGTGCCGCACCTCTCAAGGTTTGGACGAATAGGTGGCACCACATACGCAATGTCCAACCCCCTACCAGACCTGTGCTGGTAAATACACGAAGGTGGTCATCCAGATCTGACATGCCGTTGAATTTTTCGACGTTTGATGGTAGTTTCGCCTTTTCGAGGGGAGCTAAAGCGATTTCACTGACGAATTTCGAGTTCTCAGCTACTTCTGCCAGGCGGTAGATTAAGTTGTAGTCATGTTCTGCATCCGGGTTAAAAACCGCGCGGGCTCTGTAATTTGCAAGGTCTTGCTGTATGTGACAACCCTCATAATCCCATGTATTCCGTACAAATTATTAATGATAATTAAAGTGTCTGACGACTGTGTGGAATTACTTAACTGCTTTCTGATACCTGTGTTATGCTTACACGTATTTGTTAATATGCTAAGGAATATGCTAAGGAATATGCTAAGGAATATGCTAAGGAATATGCTAGGAATATGCTAGGAATATGCTAGGAATATGCTTGGAATATGCTATATGGAAGATCTTATAAATACCACCATTCCACCAAGCTCTCTCTTCTCTCCCTCTCCTTTCCCTTGTTCGGCAGCCACCTTCCACCATACTACCACCATCATCAAGCTCTTTTTCAATCATTCCTCATACATACAAAGGTGTAAGAGGTCCAACAACGAAGCTCGGTGCTCTCGGAAGTGGAAGGACCTCCTCCATTCGCTATTAACCACCACATTTCTTCACTCGAACTTCCCTAGCCTTGAGCTAGTGGTAAGAACTTAGATCCGTTCATTCTTTATGTTATTTTAGTGGTTAATAGATGTTAGAATGATAAAAAGTTAAGAAACTTTAAAGCTCATGAACAAGTCTTGAACATAATGTGTTAAGGTGTGGATAAAGAGAAGTTATGTGTGTAAATCGTGTAGATCTTGTGTTGTTATGATTATTGGTTGATTATCTGATGATTTGCTGATTAATATTAATATGTCATGTTGTTGTGGTCACTAAACTTGTTAACGGAATCGATCGAACACGATTTAGAAGGTTAAACACTGAAAATCAGAATCTGTCCAACTTTTACAGCCAACTTCAGTTGGCTGTAAACGGGTCTTAAACTCAACGAAAAATCGATATTTTGAATCTAAAATATGTTATTATGAAATACGGTTCTAATGGCACCGGAATCGTAAATTTTGGACTCCGTTTACTATTTTTAAAGTGTTAATTTGTAACAGCAACTTAAGCTGAATTTTGACAGCAATAAATGGGTGTCGTACTTTCAGTCATAACCTGAGTTTTATGATGAATCGGACCATGAAATTTGTACAGTAGATAACAACCTATGTATTTGTAATTACCCCACTGGAATTTCGTAAATCGGACACTCGATGAATTTTTAATAAATTTTTCCGTGGACTGTGGTCAGAAATACATAAATCTGAGTTCAGTCCGGAATATGAATTTTTATAAAATATTGGTAATGAACCGGACCCCGATATTTTTACACAATAAAATATGGAATGTTTATGACATTCTATAAAAATTTGAGAATTTTTGGAATAATCTAACTATTTTATTTAAATGTCCGAAAACAGCCGGTTTTGAGTATTAATGCTGAATTGACATAAGTTGTGACTTGCGTGTCTAAATGTCGAGTATGCTATCTGTGAATGATTTGACATGTTATATATGTTATGTGCATTATCGTATGTTTGATTTCGAGTGGGGAATGGACGGGAAACTTAGACGGGCATAAACCGTTACAGTGATGCATGTTGTGTGATAGATACGTGTAGGAACTTTGTGTTCTATTTGAAAGCCACTAAATGACTAACTGGTAAATCATACTAGGACGCGATTGACCGACCCTGACTGTTAGCTATATTGAGAATCTAACCGAGCAAACCGAGGTGAGTTCACACACTTTCTAAGGCATGGGATTCCCGGTGGTTTGGGAATGGGTTAAAGAATTAAAACTAAATCTACATATCCTCCTTGGGTAGGATATGTACGGCCATCCTCCATAGATTGGATGCCATTATTAATCCTACGAATTCTCCTAGTGCAGAATACGTACGTTGTGGTCCTCCTGGTGCAGGACAACAACCTTAAAACTGGCTAGACAAAACTCTATCATGAAGTCCCTCAATTTATATCGACTTAATCGCCGAGGCCAATGGCGAGCGGGTCATTAGTTAATAGCGCTATTAGGTTTAACAAACCTCACACCGTGCCGGTAGGACGGGCGTGTACTAATGGACTATGGCAGATTGTCAGTGATGATAGACACTGATATAGGGCACAACTTATTTGCGTAGCAGTCGATATCATACCGTCTAGTAGTTCAAACGGGGAAAACCCCCACTGATCATGGTTATGGATTGGGTAAAGAAAAAAAAAGGAAATGGTTAAACATACTTTCAACTACGGGGTAACCCCCACGGCAAATAAGCCAACGAAAGTCAAACCACATTTTTCAGAAACAACTTAAAACTAAACAACCAAACGTGAACTCACTCAACTTTGTTGTTGACTTGTTGTTACATGCCTTACAGGTCGCTAAACACTTGGAGCTTGCACGAGGAAGGAGTCGTTGTGGTGTACGGACTGTTATGTTCCGTGCTTAATATTTAAATCCTTATAAACTTACTAAACTTGCGTTTTGAAACTTTAACTTATGAACTATGGACTTACGCTTTTGAACTCACGTTTATGCTTCCGCTGTTTAACAAAACAAGGTTAACTAGCTTTGGTCACCAATCGTATTATGTTTGGTTTTATTTACTTAATTGAGTTGTTCAATATGATTGGTGGCTCGATCCTGGTCACGTCACGCCTCCAAGCGGTGGAACTCCGCATGGTGGATTTTGGGGGTGTGACACTGTAGCCCGCTGAACACACTTGTATTATCACCTTCCTGATATGTTCTGTCGTATTTGTCGGTGTGGGTGCCCTGTTTCTGGTAAGAACGCGGGCCCAACCGAGAATGAACTGACTGCCTTCTATGAGAATATGATTCATCATGGTAATCTCTTCGTCGAGTCTTAGAGTGAGTAGATTCGTACCTTGTAGGAGATTTGGAATAGACTTCTGTGTCATCTACAGGCATTCGTGATGGTGCATCATGGTGAGATGTACGTGGTGCAGATGGTGCTCGTACATGAGATGCAGGTCTTCATGGCTGAGTGACAGGAGGAGTAGTCTGTGCATAAATTTGTGTGTATACTGCGTTTATTGCACCTTGGTATCTGACGTACCACGAGATGGGAGTTTCACCGGGAGGTAAAATTGAACTTATCGGGATCTCGGGTTGTGCTCTTGGAGTAACAGGGTCGTTCTGATGATTAACGTTGTACTGGACCTCGTTATCATCAGAAGCCTCTTCCACAATCCCTTCGACTTGGGTATTGTGTGCGAAATTTGTTGGCCGAGGGCCTGATTGGCGGTTTGTCAGAGTTTCTTCCATTGAAAAATAGAGGTGGAAGAGTAAATCAAAATGAGAAGATGTGAATGAAAATTGAGAAATCGGTGGGCGCCAATGAAGAAACACTGATTCAAAGGACCGGAATTAATTGAACCAGGGGTTTGGTTCTACATAAAAAGGGTTAGGTCTTCTCGTTTGATTCAGGATTTGGCTTATCTCCTTCTTCGAACGATAACTGCAAAACAAACAACCGTTAGACTCGCCACGGGGAGAATGGGGGTTCTCTCCGTGACCACCATCCGGCTTGAGAATAAGTACAGGTTTCAATGAAGAAGAAGAAGTAATAGTGAAGTGAAGTGAGAGTAACTTGAGAAATTGTACCTGAATTGTCCTTATTTATAACCGAATTTGGACGGGAAAGTTTGTTGACGGAGGAAGTAACGGAAAGCATTTTCCGTAAGCGGTTATTTTCTCCACCGTTAATCATTAATGTGATGTATAGGCACACGGATCGTGGGTATGATCAACGGCTGGGGAGATGCCACGTGGAAAGTGGGCAAGTGTGGATCCTTCTCCAAGTTAGTGCCATCACCGTGATCTTGAGGGATGCTCAGGACGATGCCACGTGGCCATTCGGTTATAACCGAATGGTTGTGCACGATAAAGCCTTCTAGAAGGATTACAGCTGTAATCCTATGTGGCTCTTCCTTGTGCTAATTCTGTTGTGACAGAAGGGCTACTTTCTGTTCAAGTCTGGGTAATATTTGCGCGGAGGTATTTTGCTTCTAACTTGTCCAGCTGCACAAGTCTGCGCAAGGATGTGTTATCAGCTCTATCTCAGCGCGCGGTTGTTGGAGACTGCTTTCTTTTAAGTTCTCTCTTTTAGAACCAGTGCACAGCCGCGCAGGGTTTCTCAAAGAGGATTTATTTGTGAAGTTGTGGTATGGTCCAATGGGCCTGCGTGAGGTTTTTGGGACCATACCCCTTCAGAGACATTACCTTTACGGTAGTAAGTTTACCATTTTCACTGATTATAAGAGTTTAAGATATGTTTTTGGGCAAAAGGAGTTAAATATGAGACAGAGACGCTGGATAGAAATTCTTAGTGATTATGATTGTAATATCCAGTATCATGCAGGAAAGGCTAATGTAGTAGCTGATGCTTTAAGTCGAAAGTATCACGAAAAGCCAAAAAGAATACGTTCTCTTAAATTAAATCTGCAAATAGATTTAAATAATCAGATTAGAGAAGTACAGAAATCAGTAATCAAGGACGATACTGAAAAATTGAAAGGAATGATTAAGGAATTAGAACAAGGAACATATGGAATTTGGAGATTCCATAAGAAAAGAATTTGGATACCTAAACGAGGAAACCTATGCCACCGAGTTTTAGAAGAAGCCCATAAGTCTAAGTATACGATACATCCTGGAAGTGATAAAATGTATCAAGACTTAAGAAAGATTTTTTGGTGGATAGGAATGAAAAAGGATGTAGCAGCTTATGTTGCCAAGTGTCTAACCTGTTCACAGGTTAAAGCTGAACATCAGAAACCCTCAGGTTTATTACAGCAATTAGAAATGCCAATATGGAAATGTGAATTGATAACAATGGACTTTGTTACCAAATTACCCAAAACACGAAAAGGTAATGATACAATCTGGGTGATTGTAGATATATTAACCAAGTCTGCTCATTTCTTACCAATGAAGGAAACTTTCAGTGTGGAACAGTTAGCCAAGTTATATGTAAATGAAATAGTTTCATTACATGGAATTCCTTTATCCATAGTGTCTGATAGAGATAGCCGTTTTACTTCTCATTTTTGGACAAGTTTCCAAAAAGCAATGGGAACCAAGTTAAATCTAAGCACAGCTTATCATCCCCGAACGGACGGACAAAGTGAAAGGACAATTCAGACAATGGAAGATTTGCTTAGATCTTGTGTAATTGATTTCGGAGGAAATTGGGACAATCATCTACCATTAATAGAATTTTCTTATAAAAACAGCTATCATACCAGTATCAATGCTGCACCATTCGAAGCACTTTATGGACGAAAGTGCCGAACTCCAGTCTGTTGGGAAGAAATTGGAGAAAAGCAACTGTCTGGACCCGAGATAGTACAAGAAACAACAGACAAGATTATTCAAGTCAAGGATAGACTGAAAGCAGCACACGATCGTCAAAAGAGTTATGCTGATAACAGGCGAAAACCATTGGAATTTCAAGTAGGAGATAAGTTATTATTGAAAGTTTCGCCATGGAAAGGAGTGGTCAGATTCATCAAAAGGGGAAGTTAAGCCCCATGTATGTTGGACCTTTTCAGATTATTAGAAGAATAGGAACAGTAGCTTACTTGCCAGAGGAAATGGCCGGAATACATGATGTATTTCATGTATGTAATCTCAAAAAGTGCCTAGCAGATGAATCATTAGTGGTACCTCTTAAGGATATAGAGGTAAATAAGAAACTTAAGTTTGTAGAGAAACCTCTACAGATTGAAGACAGAAAGATCAAGAATCTCAAACACAAGAGATTCGTTCTAGTCAAAGTGAAATGGGATTCCAAGAGAGGACTAGAGTACACTTGGGAGCTTGAATCAGAGATGCAGAAGAAATATCTGCACCTGTTCCAGTAGACCTCGAGGACGAGTTCTAAAACAAGGTGGGGAAGATATAAAAACCCTTCTAAAAGTCTTATAACATCCCTATACGTCCTAAAATACACCCCGTATACGGAAACCGGGCCCAAAATACCTTTAATTTAATAAAAATCAAATAAAAACAATATTTAATGTCTGTCGCGGTGCGCGACAGACTACCCTTGATCCGCCGCGGGGCGCGACAGCTTGGCCACCAGGCCGCACCAGATCGTGCCACGTGTCCGACGCGTGTGGAAGCTAGCGGGTTGACTCGGCAACCCTATACGAGACACGTAGTCTCTCACGGGCCGCGTAAGCCCTGGCTTCATCTGTCGCGGGGCGCGACAAAGTGCAAATCAGGCACTATAAATAGGGGATTACGGCTTCAGTTGAGAATTCATTCATTTTCTCGATCTCTCTCTCAAAATCTATGAATAGCAATTATAATATCGGATATTATACCCCCTAATTAGCGAAGCTCTGCCTCGTTGTAAGTATTATAACCTCTGGTTACGTATTAGATACGCTGCCCGATCGATCTAGTGCTCCGTAACGCATGTCGAGGCTCTATCTGACTCAGTCGTTGGAGTTCTGTCTCGGGGAGGGTATAACTAATGTAAATTTGGGTTATTATACTAACGTGTGTGCATTGTTTAATTTATTAGATTATAACCAGGAAGTCACAAGGAAATACCTAAAATAGCAATGTGAGTGATTCCTCTTTTCACAAATTGTTTTTATAAAACCTCAATTGTTTTAATTTATATTTAACAGTGATTGAGTATTTGTATTCTACAATTATCGTTGGTATGTTGGGGTTTTGTATACAAAATTTGTTACTACACTGTGAGTAGTAACATTACCACCAGTCAGGATTGACAGTACCGTGGGTGGTAATTAAAGTAGATATAAACAAATGTAATTGCTGGATTGCCCTC